>CM073592.1:61578128-66578128 GCA_037074705.1 Zhengitettix transpicula | reverse complement strand
AGGAAAGAAATTGAGATTTTATCAAACTCACAGAAAAGTAATACCATTCCTAAATAGCATTTACATCGTCCATTATATAGTAAAATTTGAATTTCAAATTTAAATGTTACAATATGCCTGTATCTGATATTGCTTTGGTGTTGCATGTGATTGTATAAGGTGGATAAAATAAGTAAATCAAAAATTAATGGGGAAACTGGATTGAAATTCAGATAATACATTAAATGAAAAGATTAATAATAATTTCAAATATATTCAAAGCAATAATCAAGACTATAAAATCCTTACAGATAAAATGATTGAATTCAAGCAGCAATGGCAAAGATAACAAATAAATTTCTTATCATATTAAGAGAATACAAAAAATAAAAATGATTTACAGAGTATATTGAGTAGAAAAGCAAATACTACTCTAAATTTCAACGAAACTGAAATGTAAACTTGTATTTAATCAATTGACTTGATGATAGTTATGCTACTAGAGTTGGAACAAATTTTATTAATCAGTACAACAATTTTTTTTAACACAGCTTTAACAAATGCCATACAAGTGCAGATCAAAGAAACCATTTTCTTTTTCAAGAAAGTGAGCCATCACAGACCAGTGCTGTCTGGACATAATTTCATATGTGAATTTATGTTAGAGACCCATTTACAATTTTAAATATTGCTTAACTGATGCCATATCACAGAGAAACATGAAAGGTTTCTCATTCATTCTCCTTGGCGCTACAACCCATTTAGGGCCTTGGCCTAACAGGATGACTGCCAGACTGTCATGTCACATTCTGGATTTAGGAGTGACATGTGGTCAGTGTGTCAATTCTCCTTCAGTCTTATAGCCAGTATTCTGACCATGATGATCACAATCCATGCCATGCCACGATTTGAACCTAGAACCTCTCTGATGTGAGGCAGTGAACATGAAAGACAACTTGTATAAATATAGTGATATCAAATATAATAATAATGTATTATCAAGTTAAAGAATGAAATTATTAGCATTAATTTATTCTTTATAAACAAAATATTCTATTATCTGTTTCTTTGGATCTTTGTTTAAGATGTTTCTGCTGAGCTCCACTGCATATGCAGAATGAAATTAATTTATATCTGACAATTTTCCATAATTAAAAGAATGTGATCTGTGTCATCCAATGTACAGAGCCGAGTACAAGACAGTACAGGTACATATGTCGAACATGAGACACCTGAAGTATCCTAGCTTTAGTTCAAGATACAAGTGGTTTTATTGATAAACAAGTTCTTCATTAAACACTTGAATTCAGTATATTGACATATATAAAGATACAAAATTTATTGGAACCTATGTTAACAAATAATTCCCTCCAAATCATCTGAAAACTCTGTAATAGTTCAATAATGACTTAATTGTATTCAGTTATACTCACACTTATATCTCGTGTTCTACTTCAAACTAATAATTGTTTTTGGCCAAATTAAATCATTTCACTCTACTTAGCAAGTTTCCTGATGAGAAATGCAAGACATGTAATTTATTATTAATTTATAATACACTAGACGAGAGATTTAATCACATATAGCTGGAAGTAAATGTTAGTGAGCTCTTAACTGGTTGCAGTGCAGTGTTATTCAGGAAATTCAGCTGGTCACAGGTTTATGATTGGTTAATGTGTGGAGCATGCACCCTCTTTTGCTCACGCCACATTCTCCCATGTAATCCTGACACCTCAGAACTCTCGAATAGGAATAGAATAGAAATGTCTTGTCTGTCAACATTCACTGTCATATTCCCAGTTCACATATATTAAATAGCTGCCATAAAACCTTTCATAGTCTATATTCATTCTTATGAAATTTTCAGCCTACACATCCTTCTGACACACACTGTCTCAATGTAATTAATACTCTAAATGACCACTTTGTTACCATCCAATATATACATTATGATTTACAATAGAAATATACTAAACCACATAAGGACATTTCCATGTGATAAAGTATTTTTAAAACTATTTAGGAAAAAAAGACTACTTGGATCGATAAGCATATTTCTGAAACCAGCACATCTTTTAATAACAATCAATGACTTTACTTGAACTTGCCTTATATCTGCACTCTGGATCTGAAACACAAAGAAAATAACTTGAAGACGGAAAAAAAATTGGAACAATACAATAATGAGATACATATTTCAGACAGTAGATACATATATTGTAATGGACTCCTATTCATATGCAAATTTAATTAGGCTTTATTAAATTATTTATCTACATTTTAACTATACAGTAAATTTTTTTTTCGCTTAATCAGAAGCACTCGGACGCGACGAGAAAATCACAAAGGGTTGTGTGTGCGTGGTTAAATGACAGCGTCCAAAAATTTATAAATTGGAAAGTTTTACAAAGTCATTGGAACAAAGGCGCGAAAACATGTGTGGAGATTCGGGGATTCTAGGAGTGTCCGTCGTGACACAAAAAAGTTATTGGCTGGAAGCTTTGATCCAGTATTCTCCCGTTAATCGCGACTTGAAATCCTAAAGTAATAAGCTTGAGTACCCAGTACAGCGGAGAACCAGAGATTACTTACATCCGAGGACGCGTACAACAGAGAACTCAGTCGAGCTTTGCGTGTGACGCCGATACCGTCAACTGTCTGGAACAAGAACTCTTAAACTCACCTGTAATCCTTTTATTTTTCAATCATTGATGCCTGCGCAGTAAATATGATTCAGTTTCGATCATGATGCTCAAAGTAATGCACAACATTATTTGTAAATTACAGCTTTCCTATTTTTAGTGTGTAGATACATACCTTAGGAACAAAATTTCATTTTTTCACATAATACCCATCCCTCTCAACTGCCTTAAGCTACCTTGGAACTAGTGTGTATACCCGCATGGTAAAAGTCTGGAGAAGCACGTTTGAAGCACTGTTTGGCAGCGTTCACAAGAGTTTCATTCATCACCTTCAACCTTCATTCCAAGAAAGGATTCCTTCAGTTTACCAAAGTGGTCGTAATCGCATGGAGTCAGGTCAGGACTGGAGGCGGGTATTTCAGTATTGCCCATCCAGTTCTTATGATATCGTCCGTGGTTTTGTGACTGACATGTGGCCGCGCATGTCGATAAACAGCTAAACAACTTGCTTCTCCCGATACACGACTCAGTCGAGCTTGAAGTTTCTTCAGAGTTGCCATATTTGTGTCAGAATTAATGGTGGTTCAGGAGTCAGTGCAGAATGGTGTCTGCCTCTGCTCTGCGAGGAGTATCCCGAATATTGGCGTGCTCTCTTTCACCATGTAATCTACTTGGCCACTGTACTGATCGACAGAAGCATCAATCCTTTTGTAGATGTTTCCCGCTATCTTGTTCTCACAGCACAGGAATTCTATAACAGCACGTTGCTTTTGACGAATGTAAAGTTGAAGACATGATACGACATCGCCAGTCACGGGAACGGGTTTAAATAAATTTGTACACGAGCAGGAAGGATGTATCTATGAATTCCATAAATTGCAAGTATGTTATATGAAAAATAAATTTAAATAAAAATAGTGTGCATTACGTTTGGAATGATTCTCGTATTTTTGCAAACAAAATTAGCCACCATATCCTATAGATATAAGAGTGTGAATAGCAGTTTTGTGTTTTTCCTAAACCTTCCTCAGGCAAATTATGCTGGCACTGTTCCTTTGAGTTGTATCTTCCTTTAATCAGTGATTTTTGTAAAATAAAAGAAAATATTTCCAGTTTCAACTTCTGTTGTTAATTAAAATATTTTTTGCCCGTTATTTTTAAACCTCCCAAATTTGCTTTTACTTTTATCAGCTGTTGTCTATGGACTGTATGCTACGTAAATTGCGCATCCCAACGGTTGTGCGTGACGGGGCTGCGTTCTGTTTAAATTTAGGCGCCGACATTTTGGCTGCGTGTTTGGTTACATAACATATATTAAAACGATAAATAATACTTAATAATAGAATTAATTACCACAATTCCTATGAACAGGAAAGACAGAGAGCAGCTAAGTTACCTTAAATTGAGAATAGGAGTTACAATGGCTTGAAAGACAGAGTTGTTATCTGTATTAGGTCTCAATTACTGGTTTCTAATGAACAGATTGTGATTTCGAGAAAGTGGAGTCGGTCGGTACGAGGTGTAGTCCTGTCTTCAGTAAGGAGGTTTAGGTTCTTGAAAGTTTGACATGTTCCTTGCTATTCGACGTGGCGACGCCAACACTCAGGGGTAAATCAGCCGCTCTCTATCCGTATTTCCTATTCATATTAATTAATTAATTTAACAATGTCATCCATATTTGCATATATATGCGTGTAATACGGGGACAAACGTATTCCATTACAAATTAATTTTTTTTTAAAATTTATACTATTTATTAAAATAATGAACTTGCTAATTTTCTGCAAGAAACGATTACGTTGATTTGATTGCTTATATTTCGTATTTAAATAATTTGATTAAGTTAAGTAATTTTTTAATTATTTTAAATACTATGTAATTAATTGGGTAATGTTTCGGAAAAAATCGTAATTAAATGGGAATTCCAATTTACAATGTTCACATTATTAAAATTAAGTGTATACACGTTATAAGGATTTTATGAACTAAATATTAAATATTGTATTATGTGTAAGAAATAATGTTCATAAAATTATTTATTTATGATAATATTTAAAAGGTAAATAATAGACAAATACAGACCAGTAGATAACATTTAAAATCATGATTTTTAATCTGCCATCGCAGATGTCTTCAAGTGCAATACTAAATTTAAAAATCAACCCGACAGAATCATTGGAATGATTTCTATGTTTGGGAAAATCGGATCTAAGAAATTTATGTCAACTAAATTTCAAGTAATTAATTGTATTAGAAATTATCATGTTTGTAATATCTTACTTCGTTTGAATGTTTAGAGACACGGATTTTAAAATCAGATCATTTAATTGAATTTTACAACACCTGAAGAGGTCCTAGTAAATAGTGTGCAGGGGTGCCACTGATATAGTTTTAATGTTTTTTTTTCTATTATAATGTTTAAAAAATTAAGTAATAATAAATCTATATCTAAATAGGCTGATGTTTACATTTGTTTAAAGACGTCAGATAAATATAACTGTTAGATGATTTGTATCTTAATTTATCATTTCTAATCATATTTATTAAACAATTACTATCGATAGGAATATTTTTCGTATTTTAGATATAGATAGAAATTATAAATGCAGATAATTTTCGGAAATGTTATACATTAAGCGTGTCATACATTTACTTAGTGTTAAAACCAAGACAGATTCTGTAAGCAATAAGTTACTCTTCCGAAAGCTCAGCAGTCAGGATTTCCGAAGGGGTACGGGGGGGGGGGAGGGGGTCTGTCCGCTCATCGTACGATATCCGTTTGTCCGCTCATGCAACGGCCACACATTGCACGACATCCTAGAGGATGTCTGAGCGAACCACTAGCAAGTGAGTGAAGGCGAGTCTGCGAGGCTATTCACCACAATATATTCCAACGGAACAGACTTCAGTATTATATAATTTCTTTGTATTTAGTTTTTCTTATAGTGTGTAAACGTTTTGAGTAATGCCACCGGACGGAAGTCGAAAGGGCTTGTTTAAAAACAAACACTTGTGACTTCTGAGCGCCAACCATATTAAATGGGGAATCCTCATCAGTGTTGGATATACTGTGGCTTGTGCGACCAGACGATTAGCGTGTCGTTGTTGTCTGTGAGAACTGTAGTACGACTGGCGACCGTGGAGGCGGTTAATTACGGGAGGTCCGTAAGGAAGTGTACAAGTAGTGCCCGAAGTTTAATTTGGGATTGTGGAACAAAGTAAAAAGTTTGTGAGTAGAACGAGTTAATTATTTAAAAGGAAGAATTTTGTTAGGGCATTGAAAATTAATTTTTCTCGCTACACCTTTGTCTTTGGCTTATTTCATTCATCGTATCCGTTTCTCTACATGACTACATATTCTCCCTCACTAGCAATTACTTCTGTTATTCTGAAATCATCTTAACTAAAACTAGTCTACGCAATGGAAAACCCGAAATATCTGCTAATGGTTAATTCTTCTTTTATACTCCGTTAAGGTTAATTATAAAATATGATAAATGATCAAGGAGATTAGTGTTAATTATTTTTGAGTCTCTTAAATGTTCTGGACGTATTTTTTATATATATAAATTTTTGACTGTCTTAAGATTCCGGGAGTATTTTTTACTCCCTCAACGATCAGCGGTACTTCCGATGCCGCGTAAGGTTGAGTACAGTCCGTTCAAACAAGTGGGTAAGAAGGGGTATAATATATCCAAAGGGACTGTAATTGATGTTGTTATAAAGTTGCCTGAGTTGGATACTGACATTCAGCGAAACTGTGAAGATGCCAATCGGCATAGTGGTTGGGGAGACGGAGAGAACAGAAGCTGTCGTCTATAAAGCCCCGTTCCAGTTCCACCCATTTCAACATGAGGTTGTTCACTATCAAATGTCGAAATAGTCCAAAATTGGTGTCAAATTCGGAGTCTTAATGTTCGCTGAGTAGCATATGGAATTCCTCAATCCGGTGAAAATTAAGTTCGGCTCCAATCAGTATGGTTGGTGGAAGGTAAGAAAAGGAAAATGTTCCAAAAGGTCCGAACTTAGTGTCGAATCCAATGTTTTTGATGTCGTTGAAATAAAAACTGACGCTCACGAAACCAGTTAATTGTGTCGAATCAATTCCTTTTCCCCGAGGATCGCCGAGCACTCGGCGAACCGTAAGCATTGTATTGATCATAATTTGATTCAAAGGATTCCAAGGTTAACAGCCGCAAAAATGTAGTAACTATTAAATTCGGTTGGCATACTACAATAACATTACATATGTTGTCTCATGACATCAGATTATTTTGTATTAGTTCCACCTCGCACTGAAATCAAACAGCTCCGTATTTTGATGCTAGTTTGGAAACCAATTATGTTTATTTTCATAATTCCATCTACTAATGAATATTATTATCTAATGAAAGTAATCTTTCCATTAAACTAGAGGCTAGGTTTCTTTTAATATAAAGAAAGAGTAAAATATACATTATGAAAAACTTCTGTAGTGAATTATTCAAAAAATATCCGTATCCAATAATTTTAAAATAACTTACCCAAGAAAAATATGTATGTACCTTGGAAGACAACATATACAACGTCTTCCAATACAAAGCGTGCAAATCTCTTTTCAAAATAGCCTGAGGATCTGTTGCAAAACATGGTACCTAAAACAAATTATAGACCCTATATTCAAGGAGTCTTCAAATAAATAAATAAAAATCTTGTTGGTCACTTACTGATAACAATATTTGATTTGTTTTCTTCAAGATGTACAAATATTTTTCCATGTATTTTTTTAACAGCTGAATAGCGCACCTCATTCTATAAATGGATCTTAACGTGCTGACTGTAGGGTACTGAAATAAAATAGTAAATTAAAAACAAACAGGTAGTTGTAACACTCTAACATTACATTAAATTCTAATATTCAAAGTTTAATCCTCTTGCAATACAGGCTATTAATATACAAAACTGTTAGGAACGCAAACGTTATTCCCTGAAGATGTTTTAAGGTCCAAATTTAGTATGTTGAAAAATATTGTGTATATAATTCAGTACGAATATAAGAGGAAAATATATTAAAAGTCAATGAATATAGTCTCACGTCACAAAATAGCTCGTTTATTACCCTCATACGTTTCATTGTGATTGCTTGCCAGTAATTTTTTCATGTATATGAACAACACCTTCAGTTTATCTACTGATTTATCCAGATGATTGCAGATACATGTTTTCTATTATCTCATTTTCCTGTAGCTGAATAACAAATGTTATCTCTTTACGGTGAGAAACTATATCCGTTCTCCAGTATCACCATATACAACAACTATGTGTCTTCTCGGTACTTTATATTACGCAGATACAAAAATATGATAACTAAGTATAATTTAAAATTATAAATGACCCTAATGAGAGATCTTCACAGCTGACTAACATGTCGAAAGCATGTCTCTGGAATCTACTGAATTAAGTAAGTTTATTCCTACTACTATCATCGATCGACTACAAAAAAGTATAATGCAAAAGAAAGTAAGAACTGAGTTCTAACATGACATGACAGTTGATGAGAGTGTCACTTTTACAACCAGTGTATGCTCATTTTTGTTACTTGCAAATAAAAATCTGAATTCTACTACTAAGGAAAAATGCAATGTAAGTAATATTATATATTTTTATTGTATACTCAGTTTATACATACATAATAACAATTATAATTATGATGATGTATATAAATATATATTCTGACTATCGTGAAAACTAATATACAAATAATCTTCAGCCAATTTTAATTCAGAAAAAATAATTTATTAATGTAAAATTAAACAACGTTTTATCGCTTATTTTACATTCTCATCAAATTCAAATTTTATTACTTTCTTTGATGGACCGGTCATTCATTACTGACTGCCGTAGCCGAAATAAACAATTTAAATCGAGAACGGCTACTAAAAAATAATTTACATTAATGAAGTCATTCACTGCTGACTGCCGTGGCCGAAATGTACAATTTAATACGGGAACGAGCCGTAATAATTAATTTACATATTCAATGAAATGGAAACTAATTTTCCTGGTCGTTCTCGTTTTAAATTGTACATTTCGGCCACGGCAGTCAGCAGTGAATGGCCTATCTATAAAAAAAATTAAACTTTAACCTGATGATGTCGCAAAATAAGCGATGAAACGAGGTTTAATTTTACGTTAATACACTCTTTTTTCTGATTTAAATTTGGCTGATGTTTATTTATTTAATTATAATTATATGTATATACATCTCACTAAGAAATTTTTGGTTGTAGATGCATTATATTACATGCCGTCCGCGTATTTTTAATATAATGGCACGTAATTACTGATTTACAGTCGCACGATGACAGATGTTAGTCAGTTAGCCGAATGTGACATTTTATTTAATAATTAGCTCAGTGCCCGCGTTGCCCGACTATTTATTTAAATTAACCCCGAATATGAACTAATTCGACACTAACCTCTTAGTAAATATTTCATTTAACCAGCATCAATAGCGAAGTGTATGGAACCCATTTACAGTCCCTTCCCCAAACCTGATAAATTAAAAGGGTCAACACTACTCCGGGAAACCGCGTCCACCTGCACGTGGAGGAACTATTGCTGAAAGACGATGGCAGTGAACGTCATCGAAACGTCGCGAATACTGTTTACTCGGTTAGAATACAGAGAAGACTTTATTCACATAAAATTTTATTAATCACCATGGTTAATGAGAGAATTAAACTCACCGACTCCCATAACCCTGGAATCGACGCTAATTTCGTTTTTTTGCATTACTTTTTATGTAAACCCCTTCTCGACCATCCGTACGGTAAGGGTGCTTTTGGAGTTGAAATTAGACACTATCAAATTAAGTGACACCGAAATCATTTCTACGCTAATAATGGTCGTTTAGGAATTTTTTAAATTCCACCCGGTCCACCCCCACCCTTAGATGTGGTATGTGTGTCTTAACCCCTTAGAGTTTGTTCCTGGATCGTGTATAACGTTTGGTAGAAATTGGTCTACGGATTTAAAATTGTAAACGGAAATTTGTATCACCCTCTTTCCACTCCTAGAGGCTTAAATACGCCTTAACCAGTATGGTAAATGTAAGAACTAAACTCATTGGCATCCTAGATTTGACTCAAATGCCGATTGTTGCAGTTTTTTATGTAACGCCCCTCTACCCCCTCTTTTATTGGTGCGTTAAGGGGTTGAAATTATACACTAAATACATCTGGATAGAAAGTATTAATCCCACAGACTCCGAAAAGTAATTAATCAACGCTAATGTCGGCCGTTTTAGCATGTTTTTAAATTCCTAACGCTTCGAAAACCCGACAGAAACTTTCCAAAGTTTCAGAACAATCCAATGAATGATTTAGGAGCACACAGACAGATATTAATTTTTTTAAATATAAAACTCAGTTTCTTATAGATGGTCGACGAGAAACCACCGCTGGTACGCAACATCAACGCCCGACGGCTGGTGAGGCCCACCAAATTTACCTATTGATATCTCTTATGCACTGACCGACCAAAATAGTTAATTTTTTTTTAAAAAAAAGGGTATCTCTCCTTCTCGGCTCAAATTTCCCGAGTGAAAGTTCGTCCTCAGATTAAAACAACTGTTTTATTTATATTATCATTGCAATAAGTTCTTTATTTACTCTAATTAATAATAAAACTGAGATTTGTTGTGTTTATTTAATTAAGGAGCTAGTTATGATTGAGTTTTTCTTCCATGAATAAATTTATACCCGTCGTATTCATATAGCAAGTAAAGTTTATCATTACAATGTATTTGATCTGATGATAGACGAAAGTGAAAAGTGGCTGCTTAAACCTACAGTGCATGATTTTTTGCTTTTTTTTTAACTAAATATTTTAAGGTGTATTTTTGTGAATACAATACGGAACAAATTACCAAAAAAATATCAAACGTTACCAACGTCAAATTGGCTCATGATGTTGCACATATTCGACATAAATATAATTAGGTCTGATTTATCAATAATTCACATTAATTGGATAATTATTATTTTAGTGCAATTAGAATATCCTGAGAATTCCGCTCAAATTTTCTTTCTTGGAAAAAACAACAACATTAAAAACTCACAGAAAATAAATATTCTGAAGTTGGCCGGCGCGTAGAAAAATCTGGCTCGGACAGGCATGTACAAATTAACTCTCTTAAGGGGCTGGTAAACGAGCAACAAAAATTGCAAATTACCGGCAATATTTTAAGAAACTATGGCCCGGCAATGTGTTTCCGGCAAGCACAGCCGGGCAATGTTCCCAGCAATATTCCGGCAATACTCCGGCCACTGTGTAGCCCAAGAATTTCCCGCATACACGTAGTACAATAATAATGGCCGAAAATGAAGTGCTCATTAGCGCAGCATTAATTGTGATAAAAAATTCAAGTAATTAAAGATGGGAAGCTCCTGGATTCGACCTTATTTAAACAAACGAGAAACACTTCACAATTTAAGCAACGAATTAATCGCTTTGACAATTACTTATTTAAAAACTTCACCAGAATGTCGAAGGGCGAACAATGGCACGGTGATGTCACCCTTCCATTCTTGGCGACAGCAGACTCTAAATCTTCGATGTATAATATATAATCAGAGTATACGAATGTTCAATTTCGCACATCGTTCGAGAAGTATGCGTAGGTTTAATGGAAAGATTAAATGAATATATTACAGTACGTGCAGGCCAGGCCTCTTTATTTGTTAAATATTAATTTTAAAAATTAGGAATTAACTTTTCTTCTTATTCTCATTTTTCGCGGACGTCATAACTGATACCGAATTTGTTGGTTATTGCTTCCAAACCATCTTTCTTCACTTGGCGATCTCCACCTATACGGCTTCACGTCCCATAATGATGTATTTCAGCGAACTTGATCGATAAATTTTCTCGTTGGACCAATTCATAAGTGGAATAATTTTACCCAGAGAACAAAGTGAAATATTAATTGATAACACAGCTGATTGACTACATAGTCCTCTGGGTGAGGTCTGGGAACTATTGTTGCACGGCAATGTTTCCGTATTTTCGACACAGGACCGATGTCACAGGCAACACGCCGGCCAGTACTTAACATGCTGGCAACATTGCCCGGCAATATATATGTTTCGGTGTTATGCTCTGCTTAATCACTTTACAGTCTCCTTCGTAACACTTACGTTATCGCGAGGATCTCTGCTACGTATCTTTATATTAACAGTTTAATTACGTCGTATCTCGTAGTTTGAAATATATTTCACACATCAATCTTATAACTTGAACTTTACCTCCAGACAACCAATTTTTACATGTGCGACGAGAAGGTTAAAGATTTCCAAATTGAATTTATTGTGGACGATTTAGGGTTTAGAGAAAAACTAAAAATTATCCAGTAGCAAAATAATACTTTACACTGTAAATGGGACGCCAACAATAATAATTTCTCTGACAGAACTCGTTTTATCTTTGCAAGAAACATAGAAGATGAATAAAGGTCTCGGGAGACAGTGACCTGTCTGATATAACATACGATTACAGCGCATGTATCTTGATTTAGTGACAGTTTCGTGCTAATCTGATATGAATGCTGATCAAATGTAAATAATAGAAAAATGTACTATTTTACATGTAATATTTTCATGACAACGGTAATAGAAATAAATATATTACAATGCAATGTAATGTATTTATATTTACTGTGGAATAAAAATCCCCCAATTGATGTTAACATTTAACACGTAAATTTTTAGTTCTGTTTAATGTTTAGAATAAGTGAAAACACTGTAAATTAACAAAACTATGGTAAAATTTGGAACCTATATTGTTGACGGTCGCGGAACAAGGCGAGAGTATTTTAAAGGAGTCGCACATGTAAAAATTGGTTGCCTGGAGGTAAAGTTCAAGTTATAAGAGTGATGTGTGAAATATATTTCAATCTACGAGATACGACGTAATTAAACTGTAAATATAAAGATACGTAGCAGAGATCCTCGCGATAATGTAAGTGTTACGAAGGAGACTGTAAAGTGATTAAGTAGAGCATAACACCAAAACATATAAGAACAATAAAGTATTTCCCTGTAAACTTTACATATATAAAGTCCCACTAACCCATGGCAAATTTTCTTTTCAGTTTAAAGGTCTCCTGCCCATCGGAAAAGTTAGTAAATAGTATAATTATTCTCATAAATGTGAATGTCAAGATTGTCTTTAATTAAATTATTTAATAGTATTAAGGCATCATTAATGGCGCCCTATCCTGAATTAAATCAAAATAAATAAAATGTTCCTTATAAAGTTTGAGAACTATACCACGTAAACGTAAGAATTAAACCGTTACATTATTTAGCTGTTCAATCTGTAAAATTACTGCACCTCAAAGTGGCTGTTCAGTCTGTTACATTATAACCTTTCTATTTACACACTAATTTCGACGATGGAACTTTATTTGTAGATTATGACATATGTCTCAGTGCTCGAGTGGTATTTTGCATATTCCAATTCCCGTGAGTTCTCGTGCAATTTAGCAACTGCTATTCGTCGTGTGCATTCGTGGCCTGTATAATAGTTGCAGTAAATGTCTGCAAAACTTGATGAAATTGTGTTCTGGAAATGAAAAAAGTTTGCAAATTAGTGAGGAGAGCGCTAGGATAGAGACGTAAAAAATATAGGTTTCGTATACCGTTGAAACATTAAGAAACAGGGAAGGGTCGATACAGACCCACGTATTTCCAGCTTAAAATATCATAAATGTATAATAAATTTCCTAATGTAAGAAATAAGTGTAAGTTGCTCTAGTTTAACTTTTTAAATATATAGAGAGAAAATGTTATAAATTATCAATACATATTATAATATGAAAAATTGCCAAATACAGACAAAATAAGTGATGATATAAATATCACACAACGTTTCTGGAAACATTGTTCCTTTCTTCATGTGATAAGAAAACTAAAAAACGCAAGAGCCTAGAGCGGCACAATTGCACAATTCAGTTGACAAAACTCAAAACCTTTAAAAGTTTTCATTTTAATATATATTATAATTTATGAATAAGAAAGATTGCCAATACAGACAAAAAAAGGGAACCTTGTCCATTTCGTCAGGAATTTACCTGCTAACAGAATATGGAAATAATTACGTAATAGTAATAAATAGCAAAAGTTTTCTACCTAAGAGAACGAGGAAACGTTTATTTTATAAGTATTACATAATTTATATTGAAATACGTTTATCTGTCTTCATGTAGAATTTTAACAATATTTTCACTAATATTCAACTCTGTTTTGATTTATATAGTTTCAAATGTTCATTTAATCGCATTATAAATATATCATCTAACATTTATACTTATATATTTTTTATTTTACTTAATACAGTATGTTTTTGTTCTCATTAATATTACTATTTATATATTTTTTATTTAGAAAATAATTTTTCGTTTCAATTGACACGACACGTGTCTAAATCCAAATAAAACTGATAATATAAATGTTAAGTAAGAGTAAATATCTTATGTATAGCATGTAAATAACCTTTATTTTATGTAATTTTATATAAGTATGTAAGTCAAGGTATTGCAATTGTATAGTCACTATAGAATTACTTAATGCGAGTCAAAATAAAAGTAAAGTGATATATTTATCTGACTTGTAGTTAAAAAATCCCCGAATAATTTATTAATCAAAACCTAATATTAAATTAGTAAGTTTAGAATATACATAATTATGACCACTATAATAAAGAAATAAAAATATTTTATAATTTATTTTAAACACATAGACTTTCAGTGATTATTGTACGTCATGTATATCAAACTTTTATTGTATATACAGTGTCGCAACATATATACAGGTAAAATAGAACGTAGTTTATGAATAGAGTTCCTAGTAAAATTAATGCTATAGAAATAAATAAGCAATAAAGCCTTAAAGTCAGAAAATTGAAACAAAATTTGTTACAAAACAACGTTTGCAGTCCATGGGACTAAATTCATAACTGTATTTTACTTTATTACCTGAAGAAGTCCCAAAATTGAGGACGAAACGTTGTATTCAAACGAATTTTTTGTATAATTTGTTAATAACTTTTTGTCTTATTGGCTGTATTCCTTATTTATTCATTAAAGATAAATGTGAGATATATTAAATACTAATGCAATCTACTTAAACCAAGAATGTCCAATATTGTCCCTCAGAAACAATTACTCTGAAACATATTTAATAAATTATAAAACGTGCGTGAGGTTCAACAGAGAAACGTTTTTAATAACATTTAATTATATTATTTTCGTGAATATCTTAAACACAACTTCCATAAGTCTATCTGTTTTAATTCAAGGTTTCGAAGATGAGTAAAAACAATTATATAGAAATCGTTACCTCAATTATGCACTCATTTCATAACAAAGTTAGTGCTCGGCCAGGAATGAGGCAAGTGTTCATTGGCGATATTGGTTTTGGTTGCATTTTCAATTGAAATCCCTCTATCGCTTGGGCTTGGAATACTTGAATTAATTTATTGCCGCGACAAATTACTTTGTCATATTCAAATAAGAGTGTAATTAGTTTTTTTATAAATAAAAGCACCCTTGGAGACGATAATGAAACTATTTTATACTTGGTTGCAGCTATTATCTAATAAATAAAATTGTACATTGTGGGTTTGTGTGTACGTTCCGCATAATGTTAGACTAATTAAACTTTGACTAAGTGTTTAATATATTTCATACATCAGTTTACCTAACCAGTCTAAAATATCATTCATTTTTTGTATATTCTCAGGTTAAAGAGTTAGTTTTTTCCCGGTACCTTTCACGAAGAATTTTTCCCTTGTGTCTTAATTTTCTTTCGGCATACAGTTCCTATTTAGATAACTAAATAGCCAAATAACAAACAAAAATAACTCATAAACAAATGCTACTCAACGTTTCTGAAATGCCTAAGAATTGGTTCCATAGTTCACTAATACACGTGATAAAGTAAGACAGGTATGCGACGGCTGTGCATCCCTTACTAACAATATGAGTCATTGCGTAAATATCTCAGGTGAGTCACAGACGGGTAACCTTAAAGCACATCAGTATTGTGAACAGACACGCTGTCGAAAAACGTGCAGTTATTTTTTAAACTGGTATATTAACCCCTTCATTATTTACCTTATTGTAAAGCGCCACGACATTCGTTTTCTAAATAATTCTTCATCAACTTTCGTCTTTATTCTCATTTCGCTCTTAATTCTTTATAGGACAAAACTTTTTTTTTGTTTAAATTAGAGAATAAATATTTTTATTGCATACCTTGTCACAAATGCATGTTACAGTTATAATTAGTACATTTTGATTTTATTTCGAAGTTTTTAATTAATCCCGTTTTTCTTACAATAGAACAATAAGAAGTTGATTTGTACAGTTCGATAACAAAAATAAACAGAAAATTACTTGTAGGGATCCTTCCAATGAAGCTACCGTTAGCAAATACTTTTTATATTAGTTTGGTATCACATAATACGTTTAAGCAGTAAAGTACACATAACTTAATCCAATCAATTCTGTCAATTAGGGTTTCTGGCTTGAATCGTGGCACTTCAAGTGTGTGTTCAAAGCTCTGGCAAGTGCATTGGGGTAATCTTGAATTCTAGCACAATTACGTACACTTCTTTTTATTCTCAATTTTCTTTAAAATCCGTCCTTTGACATTTAGTAAATTTTGTAATATATTAAATAAATTGACTACTTCATTAACTGAAATAAAGTGTTAACTTATGTATAAGTAACATAATATAATACAAAATATAATTTTTAAGGTTTATGTGATAGGTCCGAAGGTTTAAACCTTTTGAGTCGCCGTATGTTGTCATCTTCTTCGAACAAACACTTAGCAAGTATGTCACTAATTCTGTCACGATATTGAACACTAAATTTATGTACAGTTTCACGAACAGAATCTATTCCTAGATCACTACTGATGACGTTATTCGGGGCATACCATGTTCTTATCACTTTTGATTCAAATATTTTCAGTGTATTAATGCTGAAGTTGCAATCTGTGCATCCATAATTTTACCCCATAAGTCCAAACTGTCTTTAGAATGGTTTTGTACAGGAGGTTCTTGTTTTCTGTTGACAGTTGTGAACTCCTTCCTAGCGGCTGGTAAAATGTTACAAAGATGTAAATCAAGTTGTTTCCTCTTTTCCTTTATTTGATTTTTCCATGCCAACCTTCTATTCAAACGAAGTCCCAGGTATTTTGCTGCATCTGTTTGTGGAATTTGTTGCCCATTTAGTTGGACTGGTGGACAAGTTTTTCTCCTCAGTGTAAAGGTTACATAGAGAGATTTTGAGCTGTTTATTTTTATGCGCCATCGTTTGAGCCATGTTTGTAATTTATTTAGTTGTTCTTGTAGGAGTTGGGATGCTACAACTGGGTTTTGATTCTATGCGAGTACAGTTGTGTCATCTGCGAATGTTGCTAGAATGATTTTGTTAGAGGTGGGTAAGTCCGACGTGTATATTGTAGGAATTGGTAATTAAGGCATTGTTCTAATTGAAAAGTTGAATTGTAGAGGACTCATTGTTAGTGGATATAGAGCGGACGCCGCAACAAACCGGCAAGGCAAAGAAAACATTGTTGATCGGTTGGGAATGTTTTACGCGCTCAAAATTTACGAGACGAAGAATTCAGTCGGGCAGCGGACAGCAAGCAGTTTGAAAGCTTTACAGTCGGGCAGCAGACAGCGAATAGATCAGACGAAAAGTTTTACAGTCGGCAGTCAGAACGAAAGAATGTGGTCCAGTCACAAACATGCTTTCAAATATTAAAAAGTAAAGCAATATTCAGTCGGGAAGGAGACAGAGCAACTAGTGTGTATTCGGTGGTCGAGCGTAGATTCATCATGCTGGCCATAGACAAACCAATGAAGTCCATTGTCAACTAAAGTCACGAGATCCACAAATCCAGGTTGCAGTAAAGCATCGAGAACCAACCAATTTGTGTTAAACCAACTAACAAACAACGCCAATTAGAGCCTGTGAACATTTAGAGTCTGTGAGTACTTAGAATCAGTGATGTCCCCAAAATTGTGCACGAAAAGCTAAAAAGAGACCTGGGCGGCCGTAAGTAGAGAAAAACTTTAAAATCATTTGTAAACCGTGTTTAAAAGATAAAAGTCAGATCGCTCTTTAATTATTTAATTATCGATAAAATGAGATCGTTAATTCTTGATAAAATTAAAATTGTTTAAATTCAATCTTTAGTATTATTTCTTCCGCAACAAATTTCGTCTATGTTCAGACGCATTGATTCCCATATAAAGTAAATATAAATTTGTGTTTTTTTTTCATTTGTTAAATTCAGACATTCATATAATATTTAATTATTACAATATATTATACGGTATGGGACCTAGGACACTTCCTTGGGAAACTCCAGAACTTACTGAATATAATGTTTTATTTGGAAGTGCCTGTTCATAAGAAATGAGCAAAGTAAGAGGTAGATGTCGGGTGGCAGTTTGTTTTTTAGCTTGTAAAGTAGCCCAACGTACCAAACCTTGTCAAAGGCTTGGGTCACATCTAGGAATGCTGTAGAGCTTTATATTTTTTGTTCAGTCTTTGTTAATTGTATCCGTAAAACGGTGAATGCGCTGGATTGTGCGTGATGTTCGCGAAAACTGAACTGGTGTTCTGACATCAGGTTATTTTCTTGTTTTAAAGGTTTTATTCACTCTGGAAGCAGCTTTTCAAATATTTTTGATAATATTGGCAAAAGACTTATTGGCCTGTAAAAGGTAATTTTTTCCTTGGGCTTTCCTGGTTTTGGAATAAAGATTACTGTAGCTACTTTCCAAGTGTCCTTGTCTTAATACGGCGTTGAATATATATGTGATAAATCTAAAACACGTTTCAGGCAGTTCTTTTAGTGGTTTCCCTGTGATTAAGTCATAGCCAGGAGCCACTAAATCTCTTAATTTCATCTTTCATGAATGGAAATTGCAGGTCTTTTGCTATTTGGATGTTAGTGACATACCATGGCGCATTTACTATTTGTTTTTTATCACTTTATTTTGCAAAAGTAAGATTTCCAGGTTTGATTTACTCGCCGTTCCCCATAGTCGGATACGATAGTTCCTAATCGGATTGATGATAGACTTGTACAACAGGAGCTTGTTTTCAAGTGTTAGCTGAGATGATCTGTCAATAATCCAGTACATTTGCTTCAGTTTTAAACCGAGTTGTTTCCTCTTTGTGAAGATATATTTCCTCCAGGTCTCTATGTACCCCAAGGTACTGAATGTGTCAGTTGTTACCCGTTGAGAATGACGACTCTATTTAAAGTGAATGTGATATGTGCAGATTTTGTTACATTTGATTTAATTTTCCATTTGGTTAACCAGGATACCAATTAATTTAGATTTTCCTGTAAGTATTGCGATGATATTTCTGGTTTGGCGTGTGTTGCAAGTTTCATTGAATACGTGGCAACTACAGTTCTGTTCTAAATGGATATTGTATATAATATGTAGAGGATAGGTCCTAGTATACTTCCCTGGGGCACTCCGGAATTTATCTGTAATAGTTATTTCTGGTACTTTACAAATAAGTGTCTTTCTGAAATGTAGGATTTAAGTAAGACGACGAAGTTGCGTGGTAGACTTTCTTTAAGTTTGTATATTAGACCGTCATGCCAGATCTTGTCAAATCCCTGGCTCATGTCCAGGAAGGCAGATGAAAAAACATTTTTGTCTTCAAAGACCCTATTAATCACTTTGACTAGCCGGTGCACTTGTTCGATACTACTATGCTGGTTTCTGAACCCGATTGATCATCCGGTATAAGACCTTTTCGTCCGTCCTGCGTTTCAGAAAGACTTTTTGAAAACCTTAACTACGTCAAAAAAAAATTTACTGACCACCTCTATACTATTAAACATTAGATTATCTAAAATTAATTTGAGACCAAATCACTACCATGTTATAAGGAAAAATAAGTTATAGTTATAGTTAAAAGTTTTAATATGTCAGGTCAAAACCTCAAAACTATAGCTTGCAATTCAGTCTTGCTTCAATCTTGTTAGCGTCAAGTGAATAGTCTGCTTCGGATCCCCTTTCAAAACTGTGTAAATTTAATTTCGTTTTATTTCAGTGGTATGTTATCATTTATTCTAATACAATTGTTTAACAATCTACAATTTCTATAATTTAATCTATAATTTTTAAGTCTAAATCTTGGTATTCCGGTTTCATGTAAGGACACAAAGATTATATTAATAAATTTACCACGACAAAATGGTATTCCGGTTTCATGTAAGGACACAAAGATTATATTAATAAATTTACCACGACAAATCTCGTTTATAAAGTTAAGGTTAAAAAAATGTTTCAAAGGTTTTGTTACATAGGACAAACAAAAATAATTTTAAATGCTAGGATTAAATAATATAAATTTAATTTCAAACTGGCATCTTGTAAACACAGTCCAGTCACCAAACATTGTATAAATTTTAATCACAGTTTCGATTTTGAAACCTCCATTTTAGACAGAGAAACATCAATGGAAAAGATTAATTTCTGAAATGCTGTATATTTAAAATCATACAAATACTGTTAATATTAAACGAGGCACAGAAAGTCTCAACAAGTTATATGATGCTATGTTTTAAATTATTTGGCTCTTAGTTTTTATCTTTGATTTTAATTTATTGTTACATTACAGTCTTAAGTTATTCGATGTTAGAAAAAGACTAAATCTGCGTTGAAACGTCTGGCAGTTTTATATTCAAATTTACTTCGTTTAAGTTTATTATAAAGGTTGGTTTAACATTATTATTTTCAACAGACGTTAATTTTTTTATATATTATAACGTGTTACTGTCAAGTAATCTGATTAAATACCCCAAAAATATTTTGTAAGCGGAAGTTAGAAAAATAGTGTAAATTTAAATAGAGGAGATTCTACGTTCATTTCAACTTTTGCTCCAAAAGCCAGCGAATAATTTACTAAATTACACAGGATGATTATACAGTAATTGGAAAAACTTTGAGGGATGGTACAATATATATACTGTATGAACAGCTTACTCAAAATACATTTTTCTATAGGAATGAATGGTCGGAAGTGACGCCATGAGGTAGGAACACAAAAAATGAGATAAGAGAAGAAAAACATTTTATTTACGGTATCACCGCAACTTTTTTCTATGACTTGCTCAGAAACTAGTGATTTTAGTATATCTGTGAACCAGGGGATCCGAAACCAAGTAGATTCCTGTCTGCCTGTCAGATCGATTTATATTAAACTTTATATCATTGTTATAAAGAGACGTAAAAATGATTAAAGAAATACTTTTATCCATCATCTGGGGGGTATGTGACGAATGTACCGAAACCTGATTTTAACTGCTTGGTCAATTGCTTTGTTTGCTTTATAGGGAAACGGTTCAAGATTTTTTTTTTCAGAAGTGCTATATAAATTTGAGACCCCCATAAATATTCAACAACTATTTGAGAAAGCTACAATCTAAAACTCAGTTTGCCCAACTTACTTTAGTTTTTAAGCGGCATGTATTAGTAGGTAAGAAAATTATTTGTTGTCAAGATTACGTGAAAAGATAAACTTATAAATAGATAGAAAAAAAGGTAAAAAAGAACTTTATACAGGAACAATGCGTTAATGCAAAAAGATAGACGCAAGCCTTACGCAGTCAATAGTATGTGTTATAGACTAATCGTTGTGCCAAAAGATACCTTAACGTTACCGTGCATAGGTCGTGAGAAATATAGCAAGTCGTGTCAAGATAAGATGACAGTAGCTCACCTCTCTGTAACAGTAGTGGGGGTAAGCCGGAGCTCAGTTAAACATGAACCTTAGTTACGACAACTTTGTACTGTAAAAACTATTATGAAAACATTGAAGAAATGGAAATTTATGGTTTTCAGTTCAGGATTTGTTGAAACAAAAAAACTTATTCGTAAAAGTTAAGAGATGATAAGTTCAGGGTGTGTTAAAAATATCTTGCTGTTGTCCGTATATCCCGTTAGTAATATAATTAATGTTTCAATTTGGTAGTGGCGTAGTTCCAGCTTCTCCGCAAGGGGACGTTTCAACTGACAATACTCCCCTCCACCTTCTCCTACTGCGCATCTGACGCGAGTTGCTATATCTCACAACATATACGTGATGCTCCTTATATCTATCTAAACAAAAGTTCTATGTTCAATAACTGACAAATGCAATTAATGGAAATATAATAAATTATTTACTATCACATTTTATTTCTATTGTTCAATAATAGTATTCACTGAGCAGATACCTATGAGACAGAATGTTATAAATAAGAGCATGTTTGTTAATTTAACACCATTGTTTAAGTACACACTGTCCAATTCCTGGAAAACTAAGATACGCGACGTGGTAATTGGTTTAATTTCTTGTCTTACCGTATTTACAAGCTTCAGGATGCTCTCAATGACAACGCCACTAGTTTTGGCAATTTCACTCACGTTCACGTTCAAATACGCGCTGTATTCCGACAGCGTCATATCCATTGTTGCTGAAAAAGGCAAAATTATTTATTACTTACTTTTCTCCAAATCGCAATAATTATTTTTAACATTTAATTGATAATTGCAAACAAGTATTTCGGTGAATAATGAATTCAGCATAAAAATTAGTTCATAAATGTTAAAGGAACACTGGAGCAGAGGCTTGTTCTAACGCAGGCATTATTCAAAACGAAATAAACATTGGTTTGTTAAGGTCAGCAGATTATATATTTGGATATTCTACTCCTGTATAAGGAAAATGTATAATGTCAAAACGTACATACATAGATATATAATGAATTTCACAATAATTAAATTAATGTAACAACAACTTAAACGCAAGAAATAAGACAAAATAGCAGACCAAAATGTATTTTCTTTAGTTTAATGAATTTAGATAAACATAATTGTTAAATTTAATATAGTTTTTCAAGTTTGGATTTCATCCACTTGAAACACAGATAGGATAAAATATTAATGGGTTTATTTAATATTATCAACATTGCGTAATTATCAATCAGACGTGGTTATGAGCCGAGAATAAAGGGACGTCTACTTCCTAAATTATATTCTGCTTTGCTCAGATCTCTTGGAATGCAAGATGGAAAGTATTTTTTAAAAGTCGCAAATGTAAATAATATTTTTTGACGCTTTTAAATTTGAACAAGTTTTTTGATGTTCTAAAATAAAATGTTACTTAAAGAAACGTATGAAATTAATTTTAATCTTAATGTCCGTACAAAGTGTGTAATACACTTCCGATTTACAAGAAACTGGTATTATTTTTAGATAATTTAATGGTAATTAGAAGCGTAAAAAACTACTTTGTCAAAAGTACTGAAAGGTTAAAAAAGAAATAATTAATTAAACAATCGGTCGCTAAATGTACTGAATCAGAACGGGTATCCTCTATTAATATTAATTACGCAATGAAACGAATAGTGCCAAATGTGAGAACGTCTGGTAGGGAAAAACGGGTTGAGAATTTTTTAGAGAAACGAAGAATTGCATGTAACATACCAATTTATTGGGAATTCAGCACTTGACTCACATTACTCCCTGCTTGTCCGTTGCTTATATCGTTAATTTTAATAGCTATTTAAAAATTATTATGCATTATTAATAGAAATAACCATCAATATTAATTTTTAAAAACATTTTAAGCTTGTTCGATACACAATTATTAATCCACAAGCGACTAGAGGTACACTTATAAAATGTAGCGTCTTTATCCTGAAGAAAAAATTATATATGTGTTAAATTATCAGAAAAAGGAGTGCAGTTTCGTGAAAATCTTGATACTAGTTTCCATGATAAATTAATTGAAAGCTCATAGTAGTATTGATTTTACTTGGGTATTTAAAATTATTACAATTATAATAATCGGACTTTCTTTTAAAATAAATATTAAAAACATAAGAAAATAAACTATTATCAAATTTAGAAACATAATATTTAACAAACACAACGTTTTATCCCTGATAGGGACATTTTCAGGTGTACAATTACAATTAAATTCAGTTATACAGTAGATAATCAGTGGTATCATAAAGATAAACTTCTTCTGAATTCTTACCCGTAACAATTCATTTTATAAATTTATTAGATATATCAAAATTCGATTGATAAAAATTAAGTAAGATAATAAATAATAAGTCTAAGAACAGTTCTTTTTATCGTGCTATCGATTTTCGAAAATATATAATACAAACTTATTGTAGCATTAGGATTATTTTAAAACTTCAAATAGTTAAAATTTAATAAGGAACGTAGGTTTTCCCGGTGTAACTGCTGGATAAAGCTTTCTCGGGATTCCAACCGGGTAGCGTCGTTTAATTTCCACAACGTTTCGATAGATTGCACCGCCATTTACTTCAGGTGAAGTGAAGAAGATGGCGGTGTAAGCCACCGAATCGTTGTGGAAATTAAACGACGCTACCCGGTTGGAATCCCGAGAAAACTTTATCCAGTTTTAGTTAAAAGCTTTAGGTAAAAATTAACTTATAGATAAACATAATGATATTTACAAAAATAATTGTTTAGATTGTAATTCTCGTAATATAGGGTAAAAGAATTATGTATAAAAACTAGAATCAATGAACATAAAATAATTTGAAATTTAACGTTCAAACAACAATATTTATTTTAAAAATGTTATTTGAATTGGCACAATATAAAGATTTTAGTTGAATAATGTAATGTAATACATTATTACAGATTGATGGGCGAAATGTTGCATATTATATCTGATGTTTGAGCCAGTAATGTTAAAAATGACACAAATTATTGTAAGAAAATATATGATGTTTTATTATTATGATCTATTTGTTGCAATTTTATTTCCATTGTTATCTTAAACTTTAATAATACTCTTAACAGCTGTGTCAATAGCAGTAATTTCGGCCGCAACGTTAGAATTTTTTTAAACAAAATTTTCTCATAATAAATTATAAGTAACACTATAAATTATATTTATACATAAGTGTATTAAAGATTACCATGTATGTAATACTGTAATACTTGTTATTGTACACCTGAAGAGGTCCCAATCAGGGATGAAACGTTGAGCTTTTTAAATATTATGTTTAAAAATTCATAAATAAATTCTTGATAATAGGCTGGTTTTTGTAACATTTATTTAAAATTATATTCTACAACAAATATATGGTATTATAACATAGAATTAAATAGACTAATGAGAGAAAGTAATTCAAAGAGTTGTACGAGCGATAAGATCGAACTGTAAACAACTCGTTTTCAAAGGGTAAATAAGAATTATTCAGAGCCTAGACACGCGAGTCAGTAGACCGTAGACCTAATCGGTTTATCGCAGTCCGTGCAGGCTAGTGTCATTTTGCATGCAACAAAGGGGAAAAAAATGAAGAATTGATAATTTGTATTAATTCAAAACAGACGTAAATTAAAACTTGTAATATGAAGAATTCATTGGAAGAAATAGAAAAATAATATTTATACTTACATTCAAAACTTTATATTACCTGAGGAAGTCCAAAACAAACCGTAGTATTGTAGTGAATTTTTGTTTTGATTTATAAATATACTCTTTTCTGACAAATTTCTTTTTATTTATTTATTTATGAAATTTTTTTAAAATGTTGTTTAAAAATAACTAATGAACCATCCAGCTATATGAAAAGTTTCAGCATCAAATAAATATATTGTCGTATCTAGTAATATCTAAAAGGCTGTACATTAAATAATATTGCAGAATATTTTAGCAACATACCTTCAGTCATCCTCAAGGTAGTCACGATTACATGCAACAGACGAGTCCCTCCCTTTTTCACATACTTCAGAGACGAGCTGGAAGACATAAATTAATAAATTCTTCAAAATCGCTTCCACAGCCATTAACATGGATTGTAGTGAACGATTTCACCATAATGGAAGGATATTGAATCACTTTTGAAAAATATTCGGCAACATCGAGTGGCTTGTTATTATCGTCATGCAACATTATGGCCTTTTGCTTTGTAACGCGGCCTTGTTTAGATTGACACGGTCCTGGATAATTTTCAATACATCGTTATATAATGCTTCAGTTACAGTCGTATGCGCAGTATACGATTATATATTATGTAGAAGTATAATCAGCAAGTATGAACTAAGGTTCCCACAAGCCGAGGCACCTCGGTATGTTTTGAGAGGTGCATGTTCCGGGGTCACAGACCTTGGGCATACGGTAAGAGTTGTCCGCTATTCCCATTGGAATAGTCGGCCAGCTGTCTCCTAAACTGGTCGAGGCACGGAGAAGAGAATGCTGCGTCCCCACAGCAAACTCCTCTCCCGCTATCGGAAGGGCGTGGTACAAGCACCCAATGACCGGCCTACCTGATGCAGGTTTTTCTAGGGTTTTCCCTGCATTTCTTTAGGCGAATGCCGGGTAGGATCCTTAAACCATAGCCCGGGGGCCCTAGTAACCCTTGGCTACCTTCCTCTACCCTTCCGCATCCCACCTTTCAAATCCCTTCCTATGCTATTAAAGGGGAGTTGCCCAACGTGGATTACCCTCATGTAGCCTGTTGCCATAAAAAATAAAATAAAAAAATCAGCAAGTATAATTATAGAAAAGAATCGGTTCGTGTAACATCAATTTTCTTCCTGTAGGCGATTCTTTAGTACTTTCAACTTTCTCGGGTGCCACTGACGCAATACTAGAGTCAAATAATTAAATACGTAACTGTACGTAGGTTAAGATATTCATTAAATTACCTGATAGCCAAGTAAAGAGAAAATCAAGAATAAAATACTTATATGTTTAAAAAATGGATCAGAGAATTCAGATTAAATTCTGCTATAAGAATGATTGTTTTGGGCATAAAACGTGTAACATCATAAGTTGATGGTTTAATTTCTAATAAAAACAGCGGCGAACGGACGTTGCTACGGAGTCGCTAAATGAAAAGACGCAGAATTACTGAACCGTGTCATAAGAAAAGAGGTGATGAAACATGGGTTTACGGATATGACGCTCAATCGTCCCAGTCGATGCATTCTGGAGCGACAAGTGCGATATATTATGAAGGTTATGCTCTTTATATTCATCGATTTTAACGGCATAGCGAATCATCATATCTTGTCACAAGGTCAAACGATCAATAAAGAGTACAAAGCTACAAGTTCAACGCCGTTTGCGTGAAACAATCAGAATTTGTGGCGAAACAATTCAAGGTATAGTGCACATACTCACACTTCATTGATTGTTCGTAACTTTTTGGCAAAAAACAACACTGTACTGGTACCTCAGCCCCCATATTCGCATGACGTGGTCCCTTGTGACTCTTTTATATTCCCAAAAATAAAGTTAACCTTAAAGGACCGTTGTTTTACAAGCATAGTTGAGATTAAAACACTGTGCCAAAGATCGAGTTCCAAAATTGTTTCGGGGATTGGAAGAAGCGCTAGAATAATTGTATAATATTTTATGGGGACTACTTTAAATTTTATATATATATTGTAATGCCAATTAATTAGGACATTAATTGTTTCAACATAAAAATTTAATTTGTTTGAGAAACCCATTATAGCGACAAGAGCTTTGGAACAACAATAGAAAACCCGGCTCTGTTCCTTTATCGGAAGGTCAATCAAAATGGCGTATGCGCGCTAAATTTCGAGGCGAGAGTACAGTTTGCAGTAAGGTATGGTGAGGTACAGTTCGCAGGGAGATATGATGAGATTCAGTTCACGGAAAGACCTCGTCAAGGAATAACAGTTTTTGGAAGGAGAATTCAAGTTAATCCAGGACAAAGTAAAACATTCATAAAAGTATAACGTCGAAACCAGCTAAGAAAAAGTAGTTTTTGTGTCCATATTCGGCCAGAAATAGCAAAAGTTTCGGTTTAAGTCCGGAACAATAAAGACTACCCAATAGACAAATCGCAGAATTCACCTAAGGCGAGCGGTCAACCGATAGATGACGAAAGGAGGATCATCCGAGTTCCTGACATCATATAAAATATTGGCTTAAAAATTTGGTGTAGAATCTGCGAGTTTAGAAGCAGTGTAAAACCCGCAATAGTGTTTTCGAAATGGACGGTATGCTGGAATGCTGGGCAGACGTGAGTAACAATTTAAAAAAACAATTAATTATGTAAATGTAATTGAAAGATAGCCGTCAGATTTCGTTCTCTTTTTGATTAAAATTGTTAATCAGAGTTAATCTTTTTACTTTTAATTTCGTTCACAATTAAATTTCGTTCTAGTTTAATTGACGAGTAAATTTCTTCTCTTTTAATTGTGTTTTGTTGTTGATAAGATTATAAATATTATTGATTCGTCCATTATCAAACCCAGTGAAGACCCTGAGAAATTCAATATTATAAATTTTGTAATCGCTTGAGTTATTGGCACAGTAAATCTTTTGTTTGTAAATAATTAATCTTTTATTTAATTAACGACTTCCATTTGTTTATTACAATATATATATATATATATATATATATATATATATATTTGTGTTCCTCAAAATTATAAAAGGATCATTGGAAATGTATGTAACTGATATCATTTAGTGCTTTGTATTGAAGATGGCCAAGAACACGTCTGTTTTCTTTCCTGGACGTGTTTAATTCCTGGGAAATGCAGCAAAAAATGGTTTTCTTATAAGTTAATCCATAAATTAAAATTACGTAATTTTTGGTGGATGAATATTTTTGTCAAGATTGCTATTTAGGGTATTAATACATTGTATTTAATAAATTTTGACATTTGTTTTTGTTAGGAAAATCCGAGTGACCCAAAGTTTTAGAACAATCAAGGTATAATTAGCTGCACGGTAATTTCAGGCAAGTGATAAGATTTGCTAGTTGGGTGTCTATACTGTACAACTGTACAGTAATTATGGTGAGCATGTATTTATCAACACAAATCAAAAATACTTTGTCGTATTCCTTACCGTCAGTGATATATACGTGCCGTCGAAACACCGGGTATTTTCTTTAAATTTTATATGGGATCTAATATTATATTCCAATATAAAATTTAAAGATCGTTCGCTGTTACCATTAGAACAGTCGGCCAGCTGCCTCCTCAACTGGTAAAGAAGGGAATGCTGCGTCCTCACAGTGTTGCAGGATTTCTAGGGTTTGTCCTCCATCAATTTTAGGCGATAGCCGGGTAGGATCCTTAAACTGTAGCCCGGGTGCCATAGATAACCGTTGGCTACCTTCCTCTAGCTTTCCACACCCCCCGTTTTTAATCATATCCTATGCTATTAAAGGGGAATTGCCACCATGTGAATTACCCTCATGTAGCCTGTTATTCTATATATAAAAAAATATTATATTACACTTTAAAGGTAAAATGTAAGTAATCCTGGCTGCCTCCGTATACGAAGAACTCAATTGTTGATTTAATTCAATAAGGATACACATATTTTTACTTTTCCGCACTAAATCACTGAATTATCGAATATAGGCCATTGATTGGTCTCTGCACCGAATCCAATCGTAAAAAAACAATTCTTTTCAGTAAAATAAATTCTAATATAATAGGAAAAGTGTCCTGGTATTTATGCTAAAAGGTTTGAATAAGTTAGTAAGCAAATTATCCTAATGGACTCGAGTACTTGCGGCGAGAATTGTTTTACTCTTAACGGCTCATTTCGTCAGAGTGCTGTTAAATACAGAGCATAATAATAACTCACATTTTTCAGACACACTAGCTTCTCCTTGGTTTATAGTGGCTATAACTTATATTGGATCTCTGAGTGATTGTACTGCGTTTCACTGAAGGATTTTACAATCCTATTCTTTGATATTTTTTTTATTGATTTATTTACAGTCGCATCAACTTCTCAGGGTCATTAGCGACTCATTATGGCTACTTGACGAGTTTCTCTCATGCACACAAACATTCATGACCTCGCCGGGATCGAACCCGTGGCCCTCTGTGATGCGAGGCAGTCACACCGACCCCTACACCACAAGAGTTATTTAAAAAATTCATATTATTTTATTTTTCCTGTTTCAAGTGTTATGTATTTTACATATTTTCCTAAACACATGTATTCTGTCTTCTGTAAATTTATGTTCAGTCCCCATTTTTTATATTCTTCCATGAGCTTATTTATCATGTATGTCATGTCCTCTTCATCTCCTGCAAATATTACCTGATCGTCGGCGAGCAACAATGAATGTAGTATTCCCATTCCAGAACATTTTTATACCATAAATTAAGTTATTATATTAAAAAGTATCGGTGATAGACTGCATCCCTGCTTAAGGCCTTTATTCACTCTGAATTATTCTGTCAATTTATTCTGTATTTTAACTTTGGCTTTTGTATTATTATAGATTCTCCTAACAACATTAATCCATTTATCATGAATATTCATATTTCTCATTGCCGACCACAATAGATGTCGAGGGATACTATCATAAGCCTTTTCTAAATCGATAAAAGTCATATGTAGTTCTTGATGTTCTGATTGATCAACTTTACAAAATATTTTTAATAAAGTCTGAGGTCAACAGTTGCTGAGTGGAAAAATGGCTTAACTGAATTACATGTACCGTGATCATATGAAATTTGCGAAATATGAACAGGTTGATAAATACGGACTCTAAATACTTTCTGAGATATGAAGATGGGGATTTCTTGGTTTCTTGAAAAATAGTGCATGTTGTCGATTAAATCAACACGCTCAATTTAAGCGTGGTCAATTTATGTGAGTCTGGGGAAAATTTTCTCTGGCGAATAATCATATCAGTAAAGGAAAATTATAAACAGGTCTTAACAAATTAATTATTTTTAAAACGATAACATAAATCCTTTATGAATTAGAAGAGTCGGATATTTCATGTAGCATAGAAACCAAATATGCTTATGATCCGAGAAATTAGAGCAACCTTGCTCATCTCATTTCATTAAAGGGGAGAGGATACCGTCTGGCTGACCCTCGAGTCACTGCCAAAAAACCGATCTGTTTTACTGGAAAGCGTCTTCATTGAGCATGTAAAACGTTTTAGGGACTTGAGAGATTTATGAATAAGTCTGTACGTCATTGTAAGTTGAGACATTACTCGTACAACCAGATAACATGGTTTCGTCATTACTATACACCCGGGATAAAGGATCAGGTAGTACTTCAATTCGTATCGCCAGGAATATGATTTTGACCCGGTGTAAACAGGAAAATCGTCATTTTATGCGATTCCGTGCTCCATCTACGTGAGGGTAATTCACATATATAGTCCTGTATGATTAGATTAATGTCGCGAAATAAGGCAACGAGGCTACGTTTTTTCCAACCGCATCCCTAAAGTTGTAAACCGTTTTTCAAAAGTCTGCGAATATTAACGCTTCTCAGCGTGTTTATTCACGAAATTTTAAAATTTGTTAAGCGGAACATGAATTTTTTTCTAACGATTATGAGATTAGAAATCGCTCAGGTCTAAGATCGGGCAAGCATCGCCTTGCTCTCTGCCAGAGAAGTATTCACCTTTCAGGATAGTTTTATACAATAGTCTTCTCCTCCAGATGTAAAGAACAATAGTAACTACAAGAGTTTTGGGATTCAATGTAAAAATATTCTACTGAAATGCTCTTTTACACAGTACAAGAGTTTCTAGATCGTTCCTCTAATAAATAATTTTTTTAAAAAACTGCAATGTTCAATGTGTTGCTAATAAAGCCACTTATTTCATAACTTGCTTAGTCTCTTTTGGTATTTTCTGCTCTTTGGTTTGTTTGTTTCATGTACGGCCTGGAGTTTCTACTGAAGGGTAGATTCCTCGTCGCTCTGTTTCGTGAAGTAACTTTCCCGTCGTTTGTGTTTCCTCCTAGTGTGCGTGTGTCAAGTTTTGTGTGTGATGTGTAAATTCTATGATACTTTATTCTCTAATCATTAATTATTTACTAGTACATATTGAATATTTTTATTAGAACTGTAAATATTATATTATACCGTTAGTATAGTTAAAGAATTATTATTTTTTGTTATTATTCATATTATTTTACTTATGTTGGACAGGGAAATTTGTGTTCCCGAATTGTAGTATTTTTATGTTAACTTTTAATTATTTATAGTTGTAGAATTCAATTCTTATATTATAATTTTATGTATTGACGTGTCCTATTTCCTCATACGAGGACTAATGGAATAAAATAAATCAAATCAAATCAAATTAAAGGTGCTGCCCTCCCATGACGAAAGGGGTTAAATTTAAACACAAAAATATCTGTAGAACGCTATCTCACTGACCCTCCAAAATTTTCTTTCGACGAAAATGTCGGCCGTTTTAACATGTTTGAAAAATTCCATACCCACCCCTGGGGGTGGCAGTTGTGTCTTACCTCCACAGTATTTTTTTTTCAGTTCAAAAGGAACACTTGTACAAAGTTTGGTCCAATTTGCTCCACGGGTGTAGCTTTTTATGCCGAACATAGACACATAAATGCACTCATTGCTTTCCCCTTCCATCCACACTCATAGGAGTAGAAGAACAATTTAACAGGCAAGTTGAATGTCACAATTAATCGAATGAAAAATATTCGTCTGATTGTAAATTAATAATAAGAAAGATAGCCAAATACAGAGAAAATAGGCGATAATATTAATTCAACACATCGTTTCTGGGATCCTTGTCCCTTTCTTGAGATGCTAAGAAGAGCCTAGAGCCACACAACTGCACTGGTCAGTTGACAAAACTCAAAATATTTTTTTTTTACTTTTGTCAACATACCAGTGCAGGTGTGTCGCTCTAGGCTCTTTTTAGCACCTGAAGAAAGAGACAAGGATCCCAGAAACGTTGTGTGGTATTTATATTCCACTTAATTTGTCTGTATTTGGATATTTTTCTTATTATTCTCATAATTAAACTGAGTGACATTCATAACCTCGCATTTGGCTCTAATCTCGGTTGTTTTCACGTTATTTTTATGTAAAATCCCTCCACCCCCACCCCCAACGATTCTCCCTTCCCATGCAAAAATAATAATCAAACAACATCGGAAGAAACACTATCAAATACGATAATTTTTTATCCGACGCAAATATCGGCAGGTTTAGAATGATTGAAAATTTCCACCCCCTTGAACACGTGTATGAAACTTGGACAAATTGATTTGTATGCGGAACATGAATACACACAGTCTACTTCATTTATTAGAATATTATTTTTATTTTTGGGGAATTTAAGTGTGTAGTATGCAGGTGTAATTGGTCCTGGTCTCTACAGCTTAGAGTTTCCATTAAACTTCACCTTTAGCTTCTTCAGCGTGTAGTAATTTTTTCACTTTTCTGGACGGATCTTGGATCCACAGAACCTAGACGTTATCAGCTTTCCTATTTACTATATTGATGTCTTCTTCTCGATGCTTAAGAGGTGACGGCTCTGGACTTTTCTACGACCAACTCCAACTCACTCTAATCCTTTTTACATACCTCAGCTAAAATGTATAAGTTATTAAGATCCTCCTTATTTTGTCTCTAAGTTTTATCAGGTGTAATATTCTGAAAGGGACAAGGATCCCAGAAACGTTGTGTGGTATTTATATTATCACTTATTTTTTCTGTATTTGGGTATCTTTCTTCTTATTAATTTTCAATTAGACATAAATTGTTATAGTGAACAAAAAGTAAGGTGAATTTATTTATAAAATATAAATTCTTTATTTATTCTTCCAAATCAAATTCATCCCCCTTCAAAGTAATCCCCGTGCGATAAAACGCATTCTTTCCAACGCTTTTTCCAGTCCTCGAAACAGTCGGAATAGTCTTTTTCCGGTATAGCCTTCAAGACCTTCTTCGATTCGGTTTTTATCTCCTCAATCGTGTCAAAACGGCGTCCCCGCATTGGCCTTTTGAGTTTGCTGAATAGCCAGAAGTCGCACGGAGACAAATCAGGCGAATACGGTGGTTGCGGAACGATATAAGTGGAGTTTTTGGCAAAAAAGTCGAGAAGAACCAATGCAGTACGACGTGGTGCATTATCGTGATGAAGGAACCAAGAGTTGTTCGCCCATAATAGACGAATAGCTTCACACAAACGACGCATAACGCTCAAATAATATTCTTTGTTGACAGTTTGGCCCGGCGGAAGGAATTCATAGTGCACCACACCACGATAATCAAAGAAAATTGTCAACATGACCTTGATTTTCGATCGACTTTGCCGTGGTCACCTTTTGCACGATATTCGCTGGATTGGTCGGTGGATTCAGGGTAGTATGCGTAAATCCAAGTCTCGTCTCCAGTAATGATACTTTTCAAGTGGTCCTCATAGTCAGACAGCAAAGTTTCACACACATCAACGCGACGCTTTTTTTTCCAAAAAATTGAGCGATTTTGGAACCAATAGAGACTTGACGCGTTTGAGACACATTCTTCAAAATGGTTTGGGCTGAGCCAAATGATATTCCAACACTATCAGCGAGATCTCTAATTGTCCATCGACGATTTTCAAGCAACAAATCTTTGATTTTTAGGACGTGGCCCTCGTCGGTAGACGTTGATGGTCGTCCAGAGCGCGGTTCGTCTTCAACGCGTTCTCGGCCCTCTTTGAACTCGTTGAACCACTTATAAACGTTTTTTCGTGCCATAGTTTGATCACCAAAGGCCTTCCGCAACATTTTCAACGTGTCCGCACAAGAATATTCGTTCCGCAAACAAAATTTGATGCAAGTTCTTTGCTCAACAAAATCACCCATTGCAAAAATCGAAAAATTCACTTTTTGTTGTTAACAAAAACACGTGTAACTCGGAGATAATTAAACCTTTTAACAAACAGACGCTTGGCAAATATTATAGACAGTCCTACCAACCTAGGAAAAAAAATTACCTGCCTTCCTAATACCCGGGAGTTTTAAATGACAATTTCACCTTACTTTTTGATCAGTGGTATATCCAAACTTTATTACAAAAACAAATATTGACAAATTCTTAACGCCGTAACCCAATGACTTGCCGTAAAATATAATTTAACCATATGACTTTGTCGTGATTGTACAATAACACGTACTCATCCCAAATACAAGTAAACAAACAAAAGTAATCTGATAATAAAAAACAATGGGTAAAACGTCGTATTTGTTTATAAATTTGTGTTAATAAGAATTTTGTAATGCCATTATTTTCTTTATGTTAAAATTTTTTGTTCGCTTTGTTTGTCCCTCGCTTCATTAATTCATACATAAGCCACAGCTAGAGCGTCAACTTTCATATCACTTATCGACCTCGCCAAGGCAAATATTACATTAAATGTTGTGCAAGACTGTATGTGACGTTTGCGTGAATAATAATATTGCACGTGATTTTGCGTGTATGTGCGGCTTTAAGCTTTCCTCTCTTCTCTTTATCCCATCAATCAGCAGTTTCTGGGGAAGTTGTCACCGAGGACAGACTCACTGACAGTTGACGACCATGACCATTGAAATTTAAGTTTCAGACATAATTTAAACTAATAGTACTATATTATGTTAACTTAGCCATATATTACTATATAAATCAATTTTGATGCCTTATCATTTATTGGAAAATGAATATATATTTTTACAGTAGCATTTTTAGTAAGAATTTATTGCGTAACAAAAAATAGTGTTTGTACTGCTCAATAAAATACGGAACGCCAAAAGAAATTTGCGGCTTACTGAAGTTAGTACTATACATTAATGTAATTTTTAAACAAACACGCTAATGTTGAGCCATTATTGCCTATACAACGAAGCCGCAAATTACGCAATAAACACAAAGTACGCGCATGCGCGTAACATGAAATTGTTATTCGATGAAGCAGTTCTAAAAATTGACGTAACTATGCCACTAATGTTTTCTTTGAAACTACTAGGCCTTCAAAATAATGTCAAAAATATTTATTGGAAAGAATAAAAAACGATTAATTTGAATATCCAAAGGACTTTCTATACTTTCGTTGTCGAAATATATTAATAAATAGTAAATAACTTAATAATGTATCTGGATATAACTATTGTTTATAACAAATAAATGATGAATGATAAATTAAAACAATATTTAATTTCCTAATTCCAAAGTACAAAAAAAATGTGAAAGTTGAGGTACCAAATTTTTATGACTATTAATCCGTTGACCGATACCCGATGGGGTACTTTGGAAATATTTGACAGGATACATTTAAACTATTCAACTTTTAACCACTAAAAAGCCTGGAAAGACAAAGGATTTTAAAAGTATCCACATCAAATTTTGAAGAGTTGCTCTATGTTTATCCTAAAAACAAAACAGACATAGAATTTTTTTTGTGATTGTGGACGAGTTTTTTTTAAAGTAATTAGTTTCTGTTTTTTTTGTTGAAGTGAGATCCGCCAGAAGGACGAACGATAAATACAATATTAATACATAAAAAAAATATTATTCAATCTTCAGATTGAATTATTAAAGTCAATGGCCCCCATGGCGTGAAAATCCGGAGTCTCCAGGTCGAAACCGGAGAGGTTGCAACCGTGCTCACGCCCTCATGATTAATCGTGATGGTAAACAAGTTTGACACAAAACATCATGTGAAAAGGACTGACTGTCAAATATGTTGCAGTTACCCGTTGGTTTTAGCTTTATACTTCAAGCGTTTGTTGCAAAAACGTAATGAGTCTCTTTTATGAACTACGTAAATTCATAACTAAATGAAACAATGGTAGCTGCAGCCAGGGTTCTAACAATCCCATGATTGTTTTGCATCCCAAATACGCCTTTATTGCGTGTGAGTAGGCGGACTTACCTGCTCAATGCAACAAGAATCTTGTCTGCGGAACGGCTGCACCCGAAGAGCTTATCACTGCGACTGTCTGTCTGACTCACTAAATTTTAGGTGGGGGTATGAAAGGAAGAAGTCTTTGTCTGATTCATTAAACATGGCACAGATGTCACTACAAACCAATCATTTACTAATACGTATCGAGAATAACGCGGGGTGAATGGCAACCGTTAGCGCAGTAAAGCGAAAAATGTCTCAAGAAGCTATCTAAATTGGACCCAACATCTGCGAAATATTCTTCTGGATTAATCTGAATTGAATTACTGTATGTTCATGTAAAATATTCTTCTTACGAACAGTGTGGCGTGTTTCACAATACTTGACGTTTGGCAAAATATCTCTGAACGCTCATCTTCGAATTTATTAAAAATTTTAAGGATGGATCTTATTCAATTTTCTGGAAGACTTGGGCCGATGAAAGTTCGCTATTCACCTCTTTGATTTCGATCTGGAGGCTCCGGGTTTTAATTCAATCTCACAACTTCGGCTTTATAAGTAGATTCATCAAGATAAATTATAATATTTTACGCTGCATGGCTACTGTTGCTCTAATTTCAAGCAAAGAATATAGGTGATTTTGTTTATTTGATGTTCTGTAGTAATAATAATAGGAACGTTATTCACTTACAGATGCCAACCGACACGATTGTTGGTTTAATGTGAATCTTTGGATTTCAGGTTTGTGATTTGAATCTCTGGAATGTTTTATCGGATATAAATTACACACAGTTCATAAATCGCGTTTACCACTGAATTCAATTCGCTTCTGCAAAAAATTGTATATACTACTATTTATTATTTTTCAGTTGTTCCCTGGATTTAACATTAAGGCATTGTATTGTTATTTTTTTATTCGTCATAGTTAATTATGACGTAACTTTTATTCTGTTTTTAGTTGCATTTGGTATCAGCCCCGTGGCAATTACATCAAATGGAAAATAATAATCGTGGATTACAATTCTATAACCTTTAAAACAATTCTAATAAAAAATTAATAATTATATTTGTTACCAGAACCATTAAAAGCATAGTTATAACTATCATCATAACTTCGATTTTTGTTCAATTATATAGTTTTGTAAATAAGCAACAGCCAATTTTAAGTCAGAAAAATGTTATTTATTTTTGGAAGATTAAAATACGTTTCGTCGCTAACTTCGCTAATTCTACATGTTGAAGTTTATAGGTAATTCCCCTTGACTGCCGTGGGCCGAAATATAAAATTGTGTAGGGATCTGAAGAGTTCGCAATGTTAGCGACGAAACGAACTTTAATTTTTCGTAAATAAATATCATTTTTCTGACTTCAAATTGGCTGTGGTTTATTTATAAGTTGTCGCAATAGTCATAATATATATATCATTATTACATAGTTTTGGGTTTTCGTAGATTTGATGTGGTTGATCAATTTGTTCTGCCTTGGGGCAGCATTTTCAAATCGCCGTATTTCTTATATTCTGTAGTCGATTCCTTCCCTCACTTTTACTTTGATTTCCTTCACTTGATTTACTAAACCTTAGACTGTTTAAAATCCTTTCCCCTTCACTGATACTTTCCTTATTTTATCACTTCATTAAAACAACCAAATTCTCCTATTACAATCAGTATTATAACCGTAATAATAATATCAAAAACTATATCCCGAATGTGCAAAGCACTATAGATGGGCAAAACCGTTCCATTCTTATCTTGTTTACATGTATTTTCACTTGATTTTCCAATTTCCATTTTTTGTTAAAAAATAAGCCCATTTTTAGAATTTAGTAATAAATAAAGAAATAATTACAAAAACAAAATAAATGACTACAAGAACTTTATTTTTACAATTAAGTTATTTGTAATAGTTTCTATTGGATTCTTTCAAAGAGGAACATGACTATCCGAGTATTTGTAACTTATTTAAAATATATATGTATATACAATTACATTGTAATTTGTATGCCACTGAATAAAAATTATTAGATTCATTTACAGAGGTCAGGTGAAGAAGAAAAGTACTTTTCCACTTCGAAACTTAGACGTGAAACTGAAATGGGATTTAAAAACTCTCATTCTAATCTTTCAACTGTAATTTTAACATTTCTTTGTCTAAAAAAATTTCTTTGTCGGTACCGGGTACCTTAATATACGAACACAGTTCTGGAAATAATTTTCTATTAAAATTAATTCATTTATGTAATGTGGCAACGTCGTGGACTGCTTCCTCACCTGTAAAACCTCTCAATTTAAAAATTTCAACTGGTTCTATCTCGCTGCATTTTTATTTGCTCTCAATATTTTTTTGTACTGATCTTTTTCATACGTCCTTTGCTTGTATTAATAATTTGATGAATAAAGTATGTAGTCTTTCTCGGTGTAGAGAATGAATAAAGTCTTCTCCATCTTCTAACCGAGTAAACAATTGTATTCTCGACGTTTCGATGACGTTCATTGCAATTGTCTTGCAAGAAGACGTCATCGAAACGTCGCGAATAGAATTGTTTACTCGGTTAGAATCACAATAAGTCTTTATTCAATGAAATGAATTCTAGTAATTGAGAATGTGATCCGAATTCTACGCCGAGATGATAAGAAAGTGAAGTGAATTCTTAATGATAATAAAAGCAGAACATGTTTTTTTTTTATGAAGAAAGAGTGAAGTGAATATGAGGAATAAGTGGAAATTATAAGACAACTTCTAGCGTTTACGAGCAAACGAAGATTACAGAAACGATTTATACGATTAGTTAAGACAAAATTATATAATTATTCTGTTACTACATATTTTCATATGCCAGTAAATTTAATTTTGCCAAAATAAATTCCTCACGATAATTTAGCCATAAAGAAAGGGTCAATAGTTTTTAAATTTTTTAAGGGCAAAATTTGTATTCTTTGTACTTACGAGTTTTAGTTCTTTGTCATTAAATATTTGATATATTATTTAATGATAAAGAATTTTTGACTCAACCGATTCACTTCGAGAGAGCTCGATCCGTTCCGACTCTCACGCTCTTTATCTGGGTGATTCAGTTGGGGTGCTGAGAACGAGAGCGGTTGTCCTGTCTTTAACTGAGTGATTCAGTTGAGATCAGAAGAGATACCGCTCTTTTCTGCCGAGTCAGAGTTCGCTCACTCACTTGAATCAGTTCTCGATCTACAAAGCAGTCAATATAATACACGTTGTTGTATAACTTCTTTCAAATTCATTTAAAAGTTCCCAGGTTACTTTCTATTATTTCGTTACCGACTTTCCGATGTGCATTTAATCTGTTTAACCGTGCGAATTGTTTGTTCGTTTAAATACTGTTGTCATGTAACTAACATTTACTCAGAATTGTTTGTTTTAAATTGACAACTGGCATTACAGCTCCTGATGTAATCACGTTTTCAACCAGAAGAAACTATTTGACTGCATCGATTCCATTAAGCAAATCTGGACAAATTATTAAACGACTGATGTATTCATGCTCTTTGATTTCAAGACCGAACTTTGATTGTTTATTAATTTTACAGTCGAGGTAATCATCATATAAATATAAAAAATCTACTGGTAAATTTGTCCTAATTTGTAACTTAAAGGACGGAAACCTTTAATTGTACTTCCCTAATTGCGTTTACGATCGATATTTCAATCCAATGTTTAATTTGTAAAGAATCAACCGTAATTTGGAATATAATGAAAAAGGAAAAAGACAACTGCATTTACTGCGTCATTGATCCTATTACGAAAACAATATGTAATATTTAATTACTGGGTGTATGATTATGGGTGGGGTTTCTATTTCATACGTAATTAAAAATGTATTTAATTACTTTGAAAATATAATTTATTCATAAAAACAAAATTGAAAATGGAATTTAATATAAAAAATGAAAATATTTCATTAATAGAAACAACGACTTCCTCTTTCTCTCGGTTTTTTTTCGATATCATGGGGTGAACAACATCATGGAAAATTTAATTGAATTTAATTAACAACGGAGGACTCTGGTATTACGATACTTGGAAGTAAAAAATATTCACGATACCGTTACAGCGGATGTCTATTTGTTGCTGATGATGTGCAGTCTTAGGTTACCCAGTTGGGGCGTCGTGAATTTCTGATGAGGCTGTCAATGGTCGGCGTCGGTTTGATGATGCGCCGTCTCAACATAGCGCCCAATCATTTACTGCTCGTGTCGTGAGCCAGACCTGACTACCATTAAATGTGACTTGTTACCGACTGCCCTTTATTAGCACTTTCAATCGACTGACAATATTTTCCCCTGCTCTCTTCCGATTTCGACTCCTGAAATCACGAAATTTCCAAGTTGACCAATCGCTGCTAATTTGCATAGAATTTCATGGTTGGTCTCAGCAAAGATGGTAGCGAATGAAATACATTTTATTTACCTCTAAACGGAATTCCCACAGATGTCTGAAATGTTGATGTCCCTGTCTGCGAAACAGAGGTTTCCGGGTTTCAATTTGTTAAGCCTAAATATTTCTGTCGTTATTCGAAGTTGTCAGTCACATTTTTAACATATTCTTGTCCGCAGCCAATTGTCTCGTCATACTTTGTCCCATCAGAGCCTCAGGTCACCTTTGAGTTCATCCAGCTAACCAAACAACGAAATAACTCGCGTTGCTGTATCAATCATTACAAATATTTCTTTCTGCTCACATTTCAGCCATTATCATATATTTACACGACGTATGATATCGACGACAATGTTCCATTGGCTCATAAATCAGCAGCAAAGTATAAATAGTTTTCTATTTTACCAATATAATTAACGTGGAAAACGTATTATAATAGTTATTTGTTGCGTTTTATTATTATATGTTGTGAAATGAAAAGTGTTGAATAATAATTTAGATTCTAAAATCGATATAACAATTTTTTTCATAACCAAAAATTTACAAAATTTCATTTTCATTATTATTATTTTTTTATTACGTATTCTTTCATGTGTCGGGTACAGGCGGAGGGTAAAGAAATTCAGAAATAATATTTTTCAAGTGTTCCTTTTTTAAAGTAGAATCAAACAAATTTTGTTAGGAACACAGACAATGTTTAGAAATTCTGTAACGAATGCGGCAGGAGAAAGAATGATAGGTGGAGAGAGAAACGGACGATACTGACCAACTAAAAGACATATACTCCAATAGTAATAAAACTCTGTAAGTCATCATGCATGAGACCTGCTTACCATTCACTTTGTTTTTAACTTTATGTATATTAGATTTTTACTTATTTTTACATTCGAATGTAATTAACTTTTCTATTAACGTTTATTTAACTTTCTCTACCTGTAGTCCTCAAGTTTTGTCAACAACATATTAATGATTGTGAATCACAAATGTTGAAAATATAATATTCCGGTTATTTATAGAGATCTGAAATCATTTAACAAATAAAATGTTATACATACATTCCAATCGAACGCGGTACTTTATAGCCAGCGAAGCTCAGTGTTTATAATTTTACCAGTGAATCTCCACCTGATCCACAGGTTAATGGGAATTTATAGTACAATTACCTAAATTTAAATATATTTTTCAATAACTTTAATTTGATACATGAAATATGTATCGTGGTCACTCTTCGCTAGTTACTCAAATCACTATTTAACTTCCACTCTCTCATTGTTATATTATTTTAAGTAGTTAGTTTGAGGAGACTAGTTCTCTCACAGTCCCGTAATGTGTAATGTACACCACTGCGGCCGACTGCTTTACCATTTTTTTCTTTAGAGTAACAGGCTACATGAGGGTAATCCACATGGTGGCAACTACCCTTTAATAGAATAGAAAGGGATTTGAAAGAGGGGATGCGGAATGGTAGAACAAGGTAGCCAAGGGTTAACTAGGGCCCCCAGGCAATAGTTTTAGGATTCTACCCTGTATCCCCCTAAAAGTGATGCAGAATAAATCCTAGAAAACCTGCATCAGGTAGGTCGGTCATTTGGTACTTGCCCCACGCCTTTCCGATGGCGGGAGAGGGGTTTTCTGTGGGGACGCAGCATTCCCTTCTCCGTGCCTCGGCCAGTTTAGGTGGCAGCTGGCCGACTGTTTCAATGGGAGCAGCGGACAACTCTTACCGTATGTCCAAGGTCTGTGACCTCGGAAGATACACCTCTCAAAACAGGCCGGGGTTCAAAAATCGCAGAAAGGAAAATGCATCCTCTCCTTCTCTTCAGAAAGGTTCTGCCTCCGATCGAACAGCTCTCACAGGCTGTGTTCCGTTTTACAAAAATTATTTCGCTCACGACTACATAGCACTATGACAACAATGTCCCATATGCAATGCAAGAAAAACGAGCATCAATGTTATAATATTTTCAGATGACTGCGGCTATAAATAGCCGAAAAACAATCGGGTCACACAAGAATAAAGATAAAAATTCTTGTCGATAACTTGAAGACTCTTTTTTAGTTCCTGGTTTGGATTCAAAAATCTTCCAACAATATATTTAAGTGTAAACCCTCATTCCTCATAGTGCGTTGACTACTACCGACTAGTTTCTACGAAGTTTTTACTAATAATCAAAAATAAGCGAAGGAAATGAGAATGTTTAAAACAACAGAGCAATTTAAATTTGGAAGACTATCAATTTTAATAAAAATGTCTATATAATTTATCATACACCTGGACACCGGTCGGGATCAATATTCTATCGTTGCATCTATTAGTGAAAATGAAACAATACCACGTGGGTTTTAATATGACATTGACCCCGCTTTTATGACTTGTCACACATTACGTTGAAAACTGTAATTCGTCGAGTTTCGATTACAAAGTTTCGTATCTGCACGCAACAATTGTTTCACGTGCACGTGATTGTATGATAATGCTCTGGGATAAACTTGCAAATGTTTTCCATTCTATGGAGTGCCCGAATGTTAATTCAGATACGGCCCTAAGTAATTCAGTCTTGGACAAGTGCCACTACCGTCTCTGCTTTTGCATCTGACTGTTATGAATTTGTATTGTGATTATATCTTGGTTACTGAGGGTTTGTGGCAGATACAGTAATTTGGATCTGACTATCCGTCCAAGCTCGAGGAATATATGAAACAAAGAAACTGAAAATCAAATGTAAATGCTGTTCCATAATGAATTTTATTACGTAAATCACTCCTATATTGATTAGTACGATCCGTGCGAAACAGTATTTTTAAACCACTGTAAAAAAATAACTCGTGTTTCCCACCGTACCAGGACAGAATTATAGCATGATGTTTAAACGAAAATATACCGCCAACAAATACATTGTGACATTAAACTTATTCTTATCATTACCACCTAAAATATTTAGTAACCAAACTTAATTATTCGTAGTTCATTATCAAGTTAATTCCCTTTGTGAGACACAAAAGTAAGACACGTAAAAATAATAGGAAAATTACGCTTTAACATATTTATTGGTATCATTCTTTCCAGTGTTTTTTAAAGTAATTTTACCATATTCATGTTCTTATCTGGTATAAAAAATATAAACTAAAAGATCTAGTATCGTTTCAATATATCCAGTCCGGAATATTTGATCTCCTACGTAACATGATCACTTTGACCCACGTTTTCCTCTGTAGTATTTCTACGTAAACAATTCTAAAAGAAGTAGCTCAGTTTAAAGTAAAAGACAAAGTATTATCATTGTCCCTAAATTATTATTGTCAACACCCGAGGAAACATGAAAGAATAGCCTTAAACAGTAATGGAGAGTTTTACAATTATTTAAGAATCGAAAATACTCCAAATGTTATGTGATAATACCGCTAAACATGATCTTGTAATAACATTAGAAGATTTCAATGCCAAACTCGGAAAAGAGGATGAATATAGTAATACCATTGGAAGAAACAGCCTACATGAAAATACTAATAAAAATGGACATAGGCTAGTTCAATTTGCAATTGAAAACAATTTTAAGGTAGTCAGTACTTGGTTCCCTTGGAAAAGAATTCATAAGGGAACATGGAAAATACCGGGAACTAATGACACTAATCAAATAGATCATATACTAGCATCTAAGAGATGGGCTACTGATATCGAGAATGTGAAAACTTTCCGAGGTGCGTGCTCTGATTCAGACCATTATTTGGTAGGACGACGACTGTAACAAAAAATCTCCCTGGTGAAAAAAAAGAGGAATAAACCTCCCACAAGTTGGAAAATTAGCCGAAGGAAATATAAAACTGGAGTACGAAAGGGTACTCAGTATGAAATTACATGAGCAAGAATCCACTGAGGATATTGAGATCAATTGGCTTAACGTTAAAAATGCAGATATGGAAACAGCAGATAGTATTTTAGGCCAATCTGAAAAGCAAAGAAATGAGGATTGGTTTGACGATGACTGTCATAAGGCTGTTGAATTGAAAAAGAAAGCTAGACTGAAATATTTACAGAGGAATACTAGAGATAATGAGGAAGAATATAACTGTAGAATAAGTCAAGCTGCTAAAATTTGCAGACAAAAGAAAAGAACGATGGTAAAAAGGAAGGTGGAGGAAATTATAGAAAGTCAAAGTAAAAATGACACTAGGAAACTATATAGGAAAATAAAATAAAATTCCCAAAAATATAGACCAAAATTAAGTGCATGCAAGAATGATCATGGGAGACTTCTAACTGAACATAAAGAAATAATTAATAGAAGGATGGAATATTTTAAAAATGTTTTAAATAATGACGATGCAAATAAGATAGACTTTTATTACTATCATACAGCCGAACCTGAAATTGAAAAACCCAAGATGGAAGAAATAATGTATGTGATTAACAACCTTAAAAACAACAAGGTCCCAGGTTATGACCGATTTACAGCAGAAATGTTAAAGAGTGGGGGAAACGTATTATGGGAGAAAATTTATAAATTAATTTGATTAATATGGATTGAAGAAACGATCCCGGAAGAATGGACTGTTGGTATTATACAGTCTATATTTAAAAAGGGGGACAAACTATTATGCTCTAACTTTAGACCAATAACCCTGCTAATTGTTACTTATAAAATTCTGTCGGGGGTAATTTTCAATAGGTTGGTGGAATATACCGAAGAATTATAGGTGACTATAAAGGTGCTTTATGACCCAACCGGTTCACAACTGAACACATTTATATTTTAAGACAAATTAATGAAAAGGCTTGTGAATATAATATTGATATACATAATTTACTTAATCGACAAGTTGAAAATCAGTATAAAACACACCGTTCAAAAATCATGCATTTGACAATATATCCGTCGTTATCGCATTGTTTTAATGCTACATCTTTCTACCTCACATCCCAGGCGTGTCGTTTCCTTACAGTGTTTTTTCCTGAATCGTAAGGAACACGAGTATCACGTCTGACTGAAACTTAACCACGCATTTCAGATTGTATGGGTAACATAACACGGGTATTTAGGATGGAAATTAATTAATTCAACACTAATCTCTAGTTCACTTTTGATATTTTATAATTAACCCCTTTTACCCCGCCGTATACTGACTGGGACTGAACACGTAATTTAACCGTGATCGAGAGTGTCACTGTCTATCTCGACGGTGATCAAACGATCGATTGGACAAAAATAAGTGCCACTTTGCTCTATTTGTACCGTAATATAGTTAACATTCTTTTCGAATCCATAATCGTTTTAGGAGTCGCTGAGATAAATAATGACACATCCGACGTCGATTAATTCAGCCACTTCCTCTTGGGATTAATTACAAAATATTCAAAAAGAACAAGAAATTTGTGTATGATTTATTCCTTTTTCGGGTCTACTATACAACTGGGATAAATATGTACCCAGTCAACGTCGGGCAATCAGTTTGTACTATGCCAAGTAGTTAATTAAGACCAGTAAATTCAGTTAATCTAAATTTAAAAATTTCCGGATCGTTACACTTATGTCATTTAACGACCAATTTCCACAGAATACGCTTGTGGACCTGACGGTAATTATCAAAGGTGTCAACACAACGCATCTGGCATTCCAAAGGAACTAGAGATATTCCTGCGTGCAAAGGTCATTCTGCGTATCTAAAGTATTCGTCAAAGGTGCAATACGGCCACACTCGTAGAACTCCAATGTACCATACAGAAGTACCATCTGTAAAATTGTCTTCGGAAATAATGGAATTCACATAATCCAGTCAATAAGAAAGCAATTTCCACTGCAAGTACAGTACCTGCACTATGTTAAACTACAAAGAAACTTTGCAAAGTTATGTAAAGATTGAGATCACAAGCATGGAATTGAACGACTTTGTACACAGTCAGCGATAGAATGACATTATACTAATAATGATAAAATCGACATAGTGCTCTCGGCTTGAACTTCAAAATGGTGCATTCAGCTAAAATATAATGTCCACTTAAGCACCATGGGGTCTATCCTTTTTGAATTTCAGACAGATAAAATTTAAGAAGTACACATTTGAACTGTTTAAGTTATTCCGAAATCGATTATAAGATTCATACAAGGCCAAACAGAATAATATAAAAATGTTTATTAAGCATGTTCAAGTATACAAATTGTATTAAATCTTCTATATAATAAAAAAGGATGTATATTTGTATGTATGTATTTACGTTGTTCTTTCTACAAATTTTATCGCGTGGACAGAATTCAACAAAAATTGGTATATATATTCTGCCAAAATCGAGAACCGGTACTGTGGGGGTGAGAAACCCCTAGAATAAACGTGGAAATAATTATAATTGAAATAAGTTACGAATTAGTGTTAAATTACTGCGCGAGACGATGACGTCATAAGTTTTCAAGACATTGACGCATCCTGGATATAGTTCTGCATTTCGTAATGAAATAAAGCAGAAATATTTTGATTGAATAAAGAGTAAAATTTTTTCCAGTATTACTCCATCGAATAGTAATAAAAAACAATACGAAACACTTTACCATCCTTGCGCAAAGTTAATTTGGAATAGTTAATTATCTTTGATAAAGCCAATATGGCGCCTTATAATACATTCAAATGTGTGTCGGTCGAGATTTATAAAATTTCATAATATAACGTACTATTGTATCCTGTATAATATTTCAGAAGATAATAAGATTTGTCTAAGGTACGACTGCTGAATTATATGTTTGAAACTATAAAAGTATTGAAAATGACGTACGGAACTCCGAAAGTTTTTATGGTCGTTATTCAATTAATGCACTATCAGTCAAAGGTATGTACAGAAATAGGAACATTTAAATTGAATTAAAAGTACAATTAATTATACTTTACGCAACGTATTTCTATAAATTTGTATAAATGTAAACAAATTATTGCGTGCAATTTGTGTCGTGAAACAAAAATTTGAGGTTAGGATAGCAATATTTGTTTTCCATTTTTGGGAACGACGTTATAGATGTTCAATTTCTGAGAAATGAAGCTGAGCAAAAATATTTTGATTGAATAATAAGTATAATTAAATCTACCAATACCACATCGAGTGATAAATATAATTTATTATGAAAGGTTATACAATCCATGGCATTAATTTTCTTTTAAATAACTTGACTTTTGACGTGAAATATTTAACGGGATCAGGGACCAATATGTTTCCAAATTATATCTTGCAATACGCACTGGAAGATACACAAAATTATGATAAAAACAATACTTAAATGTTTAAAATTGATATATTTTTATTTAAGACAGCGTATTTCGTAATGTTTTGCATTAATTTTATACAATGCTACCAACTGCAGATTGCTAAAACCACCAAATAGTTTAATTTCAGATGGAAAAATTATATGTCTACAAATTTAATAATTGTTTTAAATAGTGCATGTATATCTATCTATCTATCTATCTATCTATCTATCTATCTATCTATCTATCTATCTATCTATCTATATATATATATATATATATATATATATATTATATGTTGTGCGGGGGTAGAAATTTCCAGACAATGTAATTGGTTGATTTTTGCGTGCAATAAATACTTTTTGATTATCGCACATTTGTGGGGGTGGTCATCTTCTAACATGTAAAAATGACCAATATATTTGGTCAGTGACTTAAACACCTTCAGCATGGGAGGTGAGCACATTTAGGGATAGGGTTCGAGGAGCGTTACATAAAAATAGCGCAAAAGCAACCGAAATTGGAGTGTATCGGGACATCTCGGGCAACGCCGGGCACCCAGCTAGTGTAAAAATAAAATTTTATCAGAAATTTTTTGTGTTCATCCCTCGAAAAAATTAAAATCTACCATCAGTTACTAACCACTTAACAAGAGATTTACAGTTCAAATTTAAAAAAATGGTCGTGTTAATTTTTTGCGTCGATCACATCTAGCTCCATTCATAGGTGAAACATTAAAGTATTTTCTATAGAAATTCTGATTACTTAACTGTGCTAATTTAAGCGGCCAATTAATAATTTTTATGATTGAATATTTTATTGTTATCAAAAGTAAGCCTGTATGAAAAATTGTAAGAAAATATATTTTCAGGAAGTTGGTTAAAAATCTATTTCAAAATAGTGATTGTGGAACGCTTAGTAAAATTCATGAAATAATTTATTAGTTCATTGAGGGTAAGTCATTTCTTAATATATAATTACTTATGTTTTAATGAGAAAGTATTCATGGGTATTATAGCTAAAATTTACATCTGAGATCTGTCATGAAGACTTTGTCTTGCAGTAACTTCTTCAAAGGAAAAAAAACAACAACGAATATAAAATAATGTTTTTAAATAGAACATAAAGATTGATCGAATATTATTACAATTTTATGACAGTATTTCAATCTTATGACTACTCCTGACTTGAACTTTCACAGGTCAAGCTTCAATTGCGACAGGTCAGGTTTTTTTATAATTATTTCCTTTTCCTTAAAAAATTTATAATTATTTCCTTTTCCTTAAAAAATTGTATTGTTACTTCAAGACACAGCACAACTCATGTTTATTGACGATCATTCGTTTACCGAGGCAGATATTATTAGCAGTAGTAATATTAGTTCTGACGACGTCTGCAAGTTCACGCTGTTTGTTACTCTGTGATTCTGGTTTAGATGGCGGCAGATCTGTGATCTTATTTTCTGTTACCTTTACGCGTAATAATAGGGGATTTCGGTGGGAGGCAACAAAATAATGTAGATGACTTGGAGAAAATTGCACCTCGCCTTGTTATTATCCACGGAGCCTGAGATGGAAATTTGCTGTATCCTGCCGTATTCAGGGGATTCAAATGTCGAGACAGGGCATTTTCACAATAGTGTTAATCAACTTGTATTTGAAAATTATTGGCATTTACGGGTTAAATTCAGATATATTATTTCGAAGATATTTCATTATCTGTTTGGGAGAAGACGTATGACAGAAAGTAGACGCTAGATGAACGAGTGACAAACAACTACAGGAGGTTTTGTATACGATCAGAATGTAAGCGTGATCCTATTATACACGTAATGGACTTCATTAGAATTTTTATTAAAACCATCATAAACAGTCACTAATGTTATAATGTTTCACATTAAAATTTGCCAGTTATAAAACAGGAGCAAATGATGTACCAGATTCATCTGAATATTTTTCAGTTGCATCCATATTATCGTACTGATGTAAAATTTTATTTTATTTGGATGCAAGTTACGGTTCTACATATTACTATTCAGTCCGACCAGCCTGTGATGTCGGCCAGACGTGAAGGTTTTAATAACTATATTTTAATGATATATCTAATGAAATAAATTTCTAAATTATTGAATAATTGTATTATTTGCGTAATATTTTTGCCAGGCTATTGTAAGTACCAGTCAGATTAGCATAATAATGCGGCAATTGGAGTGTTTCCAGTCTGTATTGTTGTCGGCGTGTGTGCGGTTGAAAGCTTTGACGAAATGTTCAGTCTCCGATGGGAGCACACCGGGAGCGGGAGACTGCAGTCTCCAGGAGGAGCTCAATAATGTGTGCAATACAACTCTGTTGAGTGGAGGGCATACAGTAAGATCAATTATCAAGGTTGCTTGTAGACTGCTTGTGAAGTCTGCAAATTAAGTACAGTTCACAACGTTCTGCTTATGGATTGGTGGACCTAATGTAATTTGATGAAAGTTTTGCGTCGAATATCTTTAGTAAAGACAAGATTTAAGAATTCAATATATTGTTCTCGGAGTTCAACCTGGTTTTGAATAATTATAGTAGAACGCAACGTTTCGACGACTAAAAGCTCTGTCGTCATCTTCGCCTAGAACGTTGCGTTCTACTATAATTATGCAAAACCCGGTTGAACTCCGAGAACAATATATTGAACAACTGCACCGGGAAAAGCTTCAATCTTTGATAAGATTTAAGAAGAACAATTCTGAGGTAGCGATTGATAAACCATAGAAAACTAATCGTCTGTGGTGTATGAAAGATTTAACTGTGTATTCTGACTGACTTGTCGTGTATAAATTGTGTATGCCAAATAACGCACATTATGGACATTTTAATAACAAAAATAATTTAATAAATTTTCTGGTTTCGATTAAAGAGTTATTAAAAATTGTGAAGTAAAGGAAATTGGAATGGTACGAGGACTGTTCCCACATTTGGTATTTAACATAATATTAATATTTTGTAAACATTCTATAATTCTTCATACAGTCAGATTTCAGTTAGTTTTCGGTATTTTAGGAAAAGTTAATTAAAACTTGTTATAAATTCAGGTCAACATTATTGTATTTTTATAAGAATTTACAGCTCATTACGAGTACCTATAATTATTTTGAGGCCCGATAAAGCAACCCTAGACATATCAAGTCTCATAAAGTAAAATCCGTGGTAAAGTCTTTTATAAATTTGTAAAAGAATAAAATTTAATTGTAACAAATTTGCATAACTTATATTAACTAATTACAATATTTTCTGTTTTTTGTTTAAACTTGTCAATAAATTAAATTAAAATTAAGTTTAAATGTAGATTCTAGAGAAATTCATATCGAAGCTGAAAGGTTACCACAATATATATGTTTAATCAATGCAGCAAAATGACTTTTCATTGTCCGTTACTGAACTTTCATTATTTTTATCCACATGGGCATTGATCGGAAAATCTTCTTAGATAAGACGGTCTTTGCCCCTGTAATGCTGTATTCTTAGTGTGTTCAACACATTTCTTCCATAACTTGCTTTAATAATTCTTGGCTTCGTCAGTAAATGATGTTTTAGAAAATTGCATGTTAACTCAAAAGGATTGAGTTCACAGCGTGCTGCTAGAAGCCGAAGCAGATCCACGTTTGGGCGCATCAAATTAGTTAGCAAGTCCAGTTCTTTTTGAGACAAAAAGAAATATTTTTCGTTTTGTTAAAGCGCAGCCATTGTTCATGTGTTGTGGCAGGACTACATTGCCACGGCATCGGTTGTGTTTTGTTGTCATAATGTTAATTATGTCTTGGTTCTTGGATTGCTCGGGTTTTCGAAGCAAGCATAACTTGATCAAGCACCAACACAGACCGACGGTGACAATTCCAAAACTTTCCTAAACCACTACTTCAAAATGTCTAGCGTTCAAATCTTTATGACAGTCACCATTATCGTTCTTTCCTACAAATATATTTAGGGCGCCTTTTATACCTATAAGCACTTGGGGTCTTGAAACCGTGTCTTCATCTATACACTCCTTGAGCGCGAGACCAATAAATATCAAAATTATTTATACTTGGTGTTAATTCATCCGTGAACACAAATTCCTGCCTCCGTTTGTTGCATTTTTAACGTTTTAAAAAGAAGTCACCCAGTTTGACGTAAATTTGTAATATTCTTCTTTAAAGCTCTACAATTGGATGGTATTAGTTAAGGCGAAACAATAACAATGATTTTATAAAAAAATTGAAATATTTACAATTACAATAATACCAAAATATAATAAATTAAATTTACTGTTTGTGTGTTTGCGTTAATGTTTCGCATACAAATATAAACTCGTGAAGCAATTTCGACTAAATTTTGAACAAGTGTTCCTTGCAAACCGAAAACAACCACGTCTACCTAAGAGTGGAAATTTTCAAGCATGCTAAAACGGATATTTACGTCGAATAATTTTTTTTCGGGGTCATTGACATTGATAATGATTTTTCTCTATGATGTTTGTATACAATTTCAACCCTTTTCGGCATATGAGGGGAGCACCCTTAGGGGTGAGAATGGACGGGCGTTACTTAAAAATATCGCGAAAACAATCATAATTGGAGCCGAATACGGGATTATGGACGTTAATTCGTTAATTACGACATTCAACTTACCGTATAGGTTGTAATCCAACCCCTAGGAGTGGGGGTGTAAGTGGAAAACAATTATATGCATATAATCTCAAACGTGCGCTGCGAATTCTTCCAATTTTTTTTATGGATGCTACACACTATATGAAACAAACACTGGATAGATAAAACCTATAGAGTCGGGGGAGGAAGAAATGGAGTTTTAAAGACATTCTAAATACAGGGAGTATTTTTGACTTTTAAAATACTGGGATACTTTTAACTTTCTTAAGGTGCCAGGGGTATTTTTGACTCTTTTAAGGTACAATAATGGAAAATAATTATGATTCTTTTAAGGTACCGGGAGTATTTTTTAATCTCAATGATACTGGGAGTATTTTTAAGACCCTCAAGGTATGTAGAAATTTTGAATTTCGACGTGCAATTAACTATGCTGCGTGTATTTTTGACAATTAGTGTACCGATTATATTTTTTAGTCTATTAGGGTACCAAGAATATTTTTGACTCTCTCAACGCACCGGTAGTATTTGTGAAGCTCTTAAGGTACCAATATTTAAAAAAAATAATATTTGGTATCTGTAGTATTTCTGCTTTTCTAGAGTCACTGGGTTATGATGAAATTAGCATTCCACTACATAGTGAGGTTAAATCATTTCTTGACTATGATATTACTGTATAATTAAATACTTTTTCGGCCGTGTATAAATAAATACCCGGGTAACGCTAATAAACTCAGCTAGTATTTACAATAAAGTTGGGCGTCAATTTTGTCATTATGAAATTAAAAAAAATATTAAACAATTTATAAGATTCTTAAACGTTGGGTTCACGTGGGCCTAGTGGCTATTTGTGAACAGTGACAACAATGCAATTGCAGTTTGTACGCCACAATAAGCTGTTCTGCAACTTTAACTTACTGCATTGTTGCGAAATCTCGTCACGGTCGGTCAGCTCCTGGTTCACTCTCAGCTTCAGTCGACCCTTCCAAAACTCCACGATCCAAACTAATGGCGATGTTCCAATATTAAACTAATAACAATTAACTTAAATTTTCTCTCTACAACCCCTTTTAAAAACATTGAACTTCCACCATCTACTTGAATTATCCTCTCTCAAAAATGTCTTAAAATCGGAATTTTGCCATTTCTGTGATGCGTCTCAGTTGACGTCACCAGTTTATTTCTCAAAATAAGGGTTTCTACAGCTATATTCAATATCCCACGTGTCTCCCCTGAACAGGTGTTCATAACCTCAATAAACAAGCTCAGTTCCGGGATAAATCTATACAATAGTCTTCCGGACGAAATAAAAACTTTAACTGGAATTCTCAACTGTCCGCGATGTAACAACAATTATCGCCCGAATTATTATTGAAATATATGTAAAATTAAAGGGTTTGTGTATTTTAGGTGGTTGACATAAAACAGCTTTACACGCTTGTTACTTTAAACTTTTATTTTAAAAAACGTTTTATTTAAAAACAAAGTCTTCTTGCCCAATAGTTACTTTTATTCCGTAAATTATAATCTTTCAGATAAATTTTTTAACAAGAATGTCATTTTTTAAGTGCTAATTTTAACCTTAAGAGAAAATCTTGGCTACTATGACCCAGTTTCTCATTAAGTTTTAAAATCTTGAGTTATAATTGGTTCATATAATAGTCAAGAATGTATGGTTGCATAACTTCAATAGAAAAGCAATCAATGGTACTCATCTAATTTTTTTGGGAAACATTAGAGCCATCATTCTACATGTAACGGGAATTAGCCCACTGAACGTATATAACATAAATAACTCTCGGGCAAATTTAGCAAAATTTCCTTCACATTAAAAGTTTTATCTCGGGAAAGCGATATATTTACATCTAAACTGGTATATTCTGTCATGTATTATGGCATAGCTGACTGGGGTCGTTCACATCACATGTTTCAGATTTTTAAACGAAAAAACCGGGCCGTACAAATCATATCTGGTGCGAATTGAATTGCCAGTTGCAAGACTTTGTTCCTGAAAAATATACTATTCGTATATTCTAGAAATTTTAAAGATTGTCTGGAGAAACTCCAATTTATATGTCCTTAACGGAGAAAATAAATTATACAACACTAGAAATCGCTCTTAACTCTGCATTGAGAAACATCGCCGAAACCTTTTTGAATCAAGCATTCGTTATTCCGGGATAAATCTATACAATAGTCTTCCGGACGAAATAAAAACTTTAACTATTCAAAATTTATTTATGAAGAGTTGTAAATTTTTGTTACTTAATGGAGCATATTACTCGGTGAAAGAGTTTGTAGATAGAAAGGACAGATTAGATCCTCTTTAAGAAAATAGTTTTCTGGTATCCTTTCAAGTTATGCTCTCATTTTACAATTATAATCTTGTACAATTTAACTGACGACTTATTTTCTTTTTCATATTCGACGGGAATCGAAGTAAGGTTTGCGGTTGGAAACTCCGTCGAATGAAAATTGAAGATTAATATAGTTATATAATTTTTTAAATTATTGTAATATTAGTGTCTTAAATGTTGCTTTAAATTATATAATATTTTGAAAAGTGCAATGTTTGTTTATTGACGTTTGTAATTGTAATATTTTTTTTTGTAATCTTATATTATGACATATCCTATTTCCTCTATCGAGGACTAATGGAATGATAAAGATCATAGCTTTATGTCACTTTTTTATGTGGTTGTGTTTGTTTTTACTAATAGTTTCGCCATATAAGAAAAATAACGTATTAAGAAATAATTTCAAGCACACTTCAGGTTTAATAAACGTCTGTCAACCAGCCCTTATGCCCAAAGATGTTTCACTGAAAATAAATAAGAATAGAAAAAAAACTACATATTTTTACCCCGGAATTGAAGAGAATTAACTTAGAAATTCATAAAAGCAAACAAGTAGTGAGTATCATCAGGTCAGCACAGGGATGCCAATTAATTTCACCCGGCGCGGTCCGCCCAATTCCGCATTACTCAAAAATTCTCTTGATTTTTGTAATTTTTTGTTTCATTCATTTTAAGACACAGGAAGGATTCAGATTCTGTATATTGAGCGGTTCCAAAGTTCGGTTTCCGAGTAATTAATTAATGACAAGGAAATTTAAAAGTTTTATATTTTACCCGGTATTTGTTCCAATCTTCTCAAAAATTGAAGCGGATTTATCCAACCTTCTTAATTTACGGACGACTGAAGTTCACGTTTTAAATATTGACACTACCTGGACTTTAATCAGGTTTTGAATATATTACTTCATTCAATTTAAATGTAAATGCTTATCTTTAAGTAGCATGGAACTATTTAGAAATGAGAGCAGTTTAATGATAATTGGGCTAGTGGTTCTCATTACATTGTAATTTAAACTCTTAGGTCTATTATTTTGACTGAGACAGTAGACGAGGTAATAAGAACAGAAAAAATTCTGTTCTCCACAGAAGACACAGAACCAATTTTTTTAAAAACCTAGTAATTTTTTATATTCAGCTGGTAACACCAAAAGTTTGCGGTGTTACTTTCATAGAAAAAACTACGTGATTACTTGAGGTGATAAAAAGTTTTTCTCTCTTTCTATTTTTTTTGCCTCTGATTTTTAACCTATTATTTACTTCGGTTCAAAGAAAGGTACAGAAAACTATTTTCAATATTTTTACCATAGTTTTGTCATTTGAAGACGTATATCGTGACTTTACTGAAGCTGACAGAAAAATTCTTACCTGTTTTGCGCTACTTCCGGGATCCAGTTAATAACTACTTCCATCCAGTGAAATTCCCTTTAAACATATTCAGTTATAGATTAATCCTTTTATTGGAAATATATTGGTGTTAAAAATATAAAATTCAGTCAAAGAGCGGGTTTGATAACTATAAACGTTTGTGAAATTAAATAACGCATAAACATGAATCTGTAATGTGATCACACTTTATTCTGAAATGGAAACATATCTGGCTTACAAAACAAAGCTGAGACATGATGAAGAGAAATAGTTGACCCTCGTAACAAATATGATCAACTGTAACAACTATATAATTAAAACTGTTATATTTCCCGTTGATACGTTACCTGCTAAAGGTATTATTTTCCTAATGCGTCTCGCAATTGATCTATTAAATAAAGAAATAGTGAATAAAAAAACGAGTTTATTCACGGAATACGTTGAATATCCATTAGTCGAAAAGCAGCAATACAATAGCCCGACAGCTCATTGACGGCCTTGGCCTACCAGGACAACAGTCAGACACACCTTTCATGACATTCTGAATTTAAGAACGACACGTGGTCAGTGAGACGATTCTCCCTCAGTCTTAACCCCATTATTTTTCGTGGCCCGGACGAACACAAATATCCATGTCCTCGCCGGGATTCCAACCCGTGACCTCTGTGATGCGAGGCAATGTCGCTGACCTCTAAACCACTCAGACCGGCAGCAATACAATATGCTTAACTTTATATTGCGTGCAGAAAATCTCAGCTCTAGTACTGTATTCCAAAGTATATCCGTATCACTTCAATATTTTTCTACCACGCACTTCCACATCCACCTCTGTTACTGTTGTTTCTGCCTCACTTAATTTTACCTTACTCCAACGAGGTTCTATTCAACATTATTGAGAAACAGCTTGTAAAATTTGACTTACTTAAGCTCCCAATTTCTGGCATCACCTTCAATGTACAGTGTCAATACTCTCCTCACTTTCCCAAATTAGGGAGGTTTTCAGGTTTTTAAGTGGTCAGGCTCCCTCCACGATTCCCCTTGAAACTCTTCAACGTAGACAAAACAGGATGCTCATTTTAAGGAAAAGACAAATATCGCCCGGGACAATAGACGTTCTCCATTCTGTCAAGCTGTATTTCCCAATTGCAAAATTCGAGAGTTAATCATTTCGAGGCTACCTACACGTGCTCATTCTTGGATTGGCTTACAAATCATCTTCAGCAGAAACTTTTTTTAGCATTCGATGAGTTTCAGATGTTCCTTTACGAAGTTCAATCACAAATTTTTGAATCATATGTACCATTTTGAAAATCACTAACCAATCGTGGTGTCAAGAAAACAGGGAAAAAAATGGAAAAGAATGTTAATAAAGAACGCAGTCGTTCTCGGTGGAGAGAATGAATAAAATATTCTCGGGCTTCTAACAGAGTGAAAAGTTATATGCGAGAATTTACGGTGACGTTCACTGTTATCGTCTTCTAGTAAAGCCAGAGAATATTTTATTTGAAAAGAATGTTGATACTAATGTCAGTTGTCAAATTTATTTCGAGACCTAATCTTAAACATGACAGGGACGCATGTGGGAAATTCAAATAATTGAAAGTTTTGGACACATTGTATAAGAACTACTCATATTGTGTCTGGTCTCGTCTTGTGTATAAACCCTTCAAATTTGACATAATTGTCAAGACGTATCAGAGTGTTTAAAACTGTAACCTATACGTGGTTGAAAACCGTGGTCTTGACAGAAGGTTCAACCACGTGAGCTGTAGATGTGGAGGGACCCCTGCCCACGACTCCGAAAGCTCTCCTGTGGCACCAGCAGGGAAGATGTCTGTTGAAAAGCCTCCTGAACGTGCCGCTGACACAGTACAGGGCCACAGGATTGGCGCAAGAGTTGGCGAAACTGAGGCAGAAACCTACGATGCGAATACCGTGCCACGTGTCGTCGTAATCGTCCAAAGCTGTGGGGTGCCAGCGAAACCAGAGGAGGAATACGTGCTGCGGCAGGAAGCACACGAAGAAGACTGCGACGAAAGCCACCAGGGTGTGTGCTGCCCTTCGCCTTCGGTCGCGCACCCTCCGTTGCAGCCCCTCACCAGGCAGACCTCGCCGCAACCGGGCAGCCATCAGCGAGTAGAACAGGCCAACTACCCCCAGAGGCAGCGCGTAGTACGCAACAAAGCGGACCAGCACCAGCGGCCCGGCTAGGGCCTCTGGGAATGGATGGCACGCCACGATGCGGGGTGTCTCGCAGGAAGTGGTGTTGTGCTCCTGAAGCGACGCCAACACGAGGGCAGGGGCGCCCATTGCAGTAGCCAGAGCCCAGACACATCCCAACACCAGCGCCACGCTGGACCTACGCAGCCGCCGTCGTCACGTTCGAGCCGTGGCACAGTAACGCTCCACACTCAACGCCGTCAGTGTGAACACGGAAACTCCCACAGAAACGTCTTTGGCGCACTCGCTCAACTTGCACACGATGGCGCCGAAGGGCCACGAGTCAGCCGTGTAAACAGTGGACGTGAAGGGAACACTGATCAGAATCACCAGCAAGTCTCCCAGAGCCAAGCTCAGGATATATGCGTTGGGACCACGGAGCATACCGCGGTGACGGAGGAAGATGACAACGAGAGTGCCGTTACCCCATATCCCTGCTACGAATATGATGGCAAACACGCAAGGCACCAAGTACGTCTCCACGCGTTCTTCGTAGGGTATGTAGTCGTCTTCGCTTCCCGGTTGGTCAGCGGAGCAGGTAGGCTCCATGATCTACAAAAATACAAACACAGTAACTTGTATTAACTATATCTTAGTATGTTTCACAGACAACGATTAAATATTTTTACGAAACTTTATTTCCATCAGTTTTTGTAAATAATTAATTTAGGTACAATTTGATATTTACAAGTAATTATATTTTACACGCAAAGTAAGGGGATTTAGCTTTGCTTGTGAACTCTTTGGAGAGAAAGAGTAAGGCTAGATTATATCAAAAAGATAGTGTAGGATTTTAAGTTTCTCGTGCCCATACGAAATTTGGGAAGTAATGTGATTTGCTGTCCTGCTGAAAACCAAACTCCAGAGTTGATGGCTGGAGGCAAATTTATATCATAAGCAAATATAATGTATTGTCGAATAAGAAAGACAAAAGGGGTAATATAAATACCACACAACGTTTCTGGGATTCTTGTTCCTTTCGTCTGGTGCTAAGAAGAGCCTAGAGAAACACAACTGCACTTGTCAGTTCAACACTCATTGTCAACACGCAAAAGCTTTTGAGTGTTGTCAACTGACTCTTAGCCCTTCTAGGTTACTCTTAATTTTTTTCATAATGTATTGTCTTCATGGAACATTGTCGATTTCAAGAAAATAACTTATAGTATTGAAATATACAGAATTAAATTAATCATGCGTTTACTATGCCTTGACCTCCGTAAAAGACTTAACTGAGAGGCGTGGGTAAGATGCGAGATATGTGGTAAAACATGTAGTATATGGGAGATGGTTTCATATCCGCTGGTTTCCCGCCTATGCCAATTTTGAACAAGGGGTTAGAGTCGGATATTATATTCAGAGGCACAGGAAGTTGTGATTTTGTCTGTGTAACATTATTACTTTGTAGTGGATTTTTTGTCAAAAATTTTCTTAATATACATAAATCAGTTATTTTAATAGGTTCAAAAGTATACACGACACAACTCGCAATGTTCCGTAGAAATGGAAAAAAGGCGGAAGGGAAAATGTCAAATAAAGGAATATTTTAAATTTTAATGACTATTCCAATTTCATTATTAAAATTTAAATCATGTTGGACGCCGGAGAAGTTTCCCGAGCTGCCCGAAAATTCTTACCTCGAATTGAAATTTATTGACAATGGTAAGGTAACATTATTATTTAGATTCTTCGAGTATTCCTTTGTCTGAGTACGGAAGTAGAAAGTCGAGGAAGAAGAATATAGAAAAGTTAAAAAGTAAAGTAAACAAGAAAATCAGAAAGATAGGGTTAGTGTATGACTCAAAATAATAATTCGTAGCAGCCATTACATTCTCTGAATTCTTGCGCCACACTGACTATTCTTTACAATGCTCTGGCCTCTAAGTTACACCGACAATAATATAAAAGAAAAAATAAAATAAAATGAACATTACAAATTGTTGATCATATATTACATAAACTTGATGTTTACAATTATGAAAATAATTACAATATTTACTAATTTTTCGGATAGGCAAGAGATTTTTAAGCTGAATTGTAAACATCAAGGTTATGTAATTAAATTATATAACGACATTAAGACTATCATTAATGGCGGCAACTCTGAATTAAATGAAATAAAATAAAATATTTCTTATAAAATTTGAGAATAAATTCACGGGACGTAACGATTAAAGCATTACGTTATATAAATAATCAATCTGTGCCATTACGATACGTTAAGGTGTCTCTACAAGCTATTATATGCATTAATAAATTATTTTATGGATGATCTTTACATATGTAATAACTGGGGATTAGTGGATATAACTGAAAATGAGAAATCCATTTATGATTTCTCTCACGAATTTTCACAGTCATTTCAGCCTTACCTAGTTAAATAAAAATTATCAATATACAGGCGTTACGTTTTTCACATTAATTTTTATCTGAGGAGAATTTCTGTTTCTGAGTCTTTCCTTCATTTGCGAGCAATAATAAATTCAATCGTAATTTAAGAAAAGTGCGTATATTTCTCGATAAAAAGACCATTAATAAATTCTTCAAGTAAATTAAAGGACAATTAAAATGCGATAAAGTGTTCATATTTTAAATGGATTGGAAATTGCTCGAAATATTGGGATTTTACGCATGGGTGTCAATAATATTCGCGGTAAAATGAGTTTCGCGTCGATTTCCGTAAGTCGTCACCTTTTACGACGATAGAGCGATTGAAGGATCCATCCACAGCGACGGGATCTGTCTATAGCAAAAATACTATTCTTTTATTGAAATGAACGTTTCTGTGTGTTTAATGATTTCAAAAAAAATTATTCTAGGAACTATACATATCGATAATTAGATGTGGTGGACGAACCGTAAGCAATGTTGAAGTCGTAAATATTGATAATAATAAATGACACGATAATTTAACGTAATAAAAAAATAACACCAGGCTGGTGTTCATAGCGCTTAAGGTGAAGTTGAGAATTGTAATTGTACATTTCGTGAATCATGTAAGTTAACTAATAAAACGCAACGTTTAATGATGTAATACTTATAGTAACTTCTTTCTTTCTCCTGGGCCTACCAGATTGGCTGCCACAGTCATCTTCCATGACATTTCGAATTTTCGGAGTGACTCGTTGTCAGCGTAGCTATACTCCTTCAGTCTTAACCACGGATTTCATGACCATGACGGACCCAAACATACTTGCCAATGCCGGGATAGAGACTAGTGAGTGGAATTAATAATAAATTGATACAGTGGATTATCATTGAATTATTTTTTAAGAAGTAGTATTTAATCAGTTTCAGGTCATAGTTTCAATTAGCGATTTTTTATTAATGGAGTTATTTCCTACTCCAAATTTTTAAAGAGAAAGACGGTGAATAGTTTCGGTGATAAAATTGTCGGAGCGACAGCTTGAGCTGTACCTCGGTGCCTCCAGCTCTCAGCGATAAATTTATCGCCACATGCAACTAGTGGCCTCTGTAAAACCAATGCATGTTTTCATACAGGGCGGTTTTTCTACCGTTGGAGTTATATTCATTCTTGATTTGAATTATCGTATGGAAAGGTTTTTGTTTGCCATCCTCTCTTTTGTGTCCTTTTTTTTAAATATGAATAATTTAAATTACAATAGATAATGAAATACTTATTTCATTAATTCAAGAAAGGAAGGTATATGTTATGGGATAAAACCCTGAAAATATTTCGCGTCATCGTACCTCAACTCTTCAAATCGCGTGTAGAAAGCTCCAATCTCTTCCCTTCTTTCATTAATTGGATGAACCCAAATTAGTAGATTTTTTCATCTTGTTTTCATTCGACGACGAAATAACAGTAATGCTAGAATGTGGTCTCTGTTCATTTCGAACTACACTGTTCACAGCATTCTCAACCGAGAACCGTACAACGGAAAATTTACCGTCGCCGATAATAATCTCTGAGTAAGTCTCCCGTTTCATTTGAGCATCGACGATAATTTTATCCCCGCAATAAAAATCTCCGAGTGTAACGGGCCTTAGGGTCTAATACAAAATCCCGACTCACACTTGCCCGATGCACATTTTCCCGACAACAATATCCCGATTGACATTTTTCCGACAGGACACAATCTTGATTGACGTTTTCCCGGCAGGTCATTTTCCGGAAAGGTGAGTTTTTACGAAATAAATCATAATGTTAATATTGTACAACACTTTGTAAATTAAGTTATTCATTAATGCGTGGAGCAATTTCAACCAAACTTTGTACACGCGTCACTAAACATCCACGAACAACTCTGCAGAATAAAGATAACTCTAGTATCTCTATGAGTGGGGGTAGAAGGGTGGCATTTTAAAAACTCAAAATATGCAATATCTGCTTTTATTGGCACCAAATAAATAGTTTACGGGGTCGCTCAGATTCATAATGCCACTATTGATTATTTTAGTGTCGAATTTCATTCCCTAAAGGTAAGGACAGGTATAAAGTATGGTGAAAGGGGATGTGAAAAAAAATTGTGGTAACTCTTAATATTGGCCTCGAATTCAGTGTTTTTCAAGTCGTTGAGTTTATTTATGGTATCCGGGATCAAAAATTTTAGATGTTAAAGAAAAAAATACGCCCGGTACCTTTAAGAATATTAAAATAATACACAGTAATTCTATACATATAAAATGTACGCACCTATCTCCCATCAATTTTAAAGATGTTAAATCTTTAATTACATCGAGAAGAACAGTATTATCCTCAGCGAAGTCCAAAACCATTTTTTCGAAGCTGAATAACATTTTTTAAGTGCATCCCATTACAGCCACCTCTTCCCTTTCCTCCTCGCCAAAAAGAGATGTCACAGTCCAACTATGTTTGCTCCAATATAAACTGCTTCTTGTAATATAGAATAATAAAAATCCTTCATGTACAAAGTTTCGTTAAAATTGATTCACGCGTTTAAGATTTGAAGCGAAATTCTTTGACAAATATATGACTAATTTTGGTATTATTGATATTATATTTTTTCCTATTATTTTCATAGGCCGCCAGGTTTTATTAAACTTAACCCTGATGGAATGCTATAACTAAACTAAAAGAGTACCACAACACCGATTTCGACAGCAATATCGGGTGATATAAAATTATTATCACCCATTTCAATTCCTACCCCTAGAGGTTAACCCTGCAGGAATGCCATAACTATACTCAGTGACTTCCCAAACTCTGGATTCGACACTAATCTTGGCACTCATCACAATTTTTGTCACCACCTTTCACCTTTCCTCATACATGCCCTTAGCTTTAGGGATGAAATTCGACACTAAAAGCATCGAGATTGGAATTATAAATCCGAGTGACCTCGTAAACTATTTATTTGGTGACAATAAAAGCAGATATCGCATATTTTGATTTTTGAAAATTCCACCTCCTTCTACCCCCTCCCATAGGGATTCTAGAGTTAACTTAATTCCGCACGGTTGTTCCTGGATCTTATGTGATACGTGTATCAAGTTTGGTTGAAATTGTTCCACGCATTAATGAATAACTTAATTTACAAAGTATTCTACAATATTTAATATTATGCTTTATTTCGTAAAAACTCACCTATCGGGAAAATGGTCCATCGGGAAATGACCTGTCGGGAATACGTCAATAAGGATTATGTTCTGTCGGGCAAACGCCAATCGGAATATATTTTCGGGAAAACGTGCATCGGGCAAGTGTATGTCGGACAAATGTCCGGATCCCGGAACTTATTATATACTTCCCTTATTATAACTTCGATAAAACGTCCAAGAGAATATTATATAAGAGAATATAATTGTTTAATGAATGCGATTTTTTTATTATTTCTCTTTAGCACATATTTTATGAAAATTAATTTTAAATAAAGGGCAAATATTTTCAGCACGGCTTTAAAGTGTTGGAAAATGCATCGTTACATATTACGCCTTCATCTTAACTCGCTTTAAACGTCAATTCCTTTACCAAGTCTACGCCTTCCAATGTGCTCCCAAAGTCAATTATGTTCTTACCTAATTAGCCGGGCGGCTTCCAAGTAATGGAAGAACCCACAATAGCCTCCTCGTAGCAGAGATTCTCGTCTTTTCTGCCCCAGGCAGTCGCTTGTTATGTTCTAAGTCAAGCTTTTGGCTTTCTGTACGAGAAGAATGGTTTCTACCCAGGCATAATTTCTTATTCATTTATGCACTTAGAGTAACGCATCTTTATTCAACTATAATATTCTCTTTCAACGCGTCTCCTTTCACATCTATACAATCCTGCAGTGACAACAACACATTTCTTATACTAAATTATTTGGCACATAAGATATGTGAATATACTGTCCTTTTCTGTCTGTGTGCGGAATGAGAGAGCAGGAGGATTGAATTTATTGAGTCGGAGGTCTCAAAATATCGTCCCAACTGATAATAAATAATAATGCTAAAAATATCCAACCAATTCCAGAACAATTATTCTTCAGATTTTTATTCACGACGAAATGAAAAAATCGATTTATTTCTGGAAAATTAACTAATCGATATTTCTTAGCCAGTTTCGTAACGATTAAACACACTTGCTTCAGTTATCTCAGGGTACTTAAGCGTAAATGTTCTTGCGGTCAGAATTCCTAGAATAATTCTTATTAAGGTTATTATACACTATTAACTATAGGAGAACCTTTTAGGAGAGATACAAAGGGGCTACCTTTGGGTAGGCCTTTTCCTCTCCGTTTTTGAACTAAGGTTCCCACAAGCCGAGGTTCCTAGGCCTGTTCTGAGAGGTGTATGTTCCGGGATCACAGACCTTGAGCATACGGTAAGAGTTGTCCGCTATTCCCATTGTAATAGTCGGCCAGCTGCCTCCTAAACTGGTCGAGGCACGGAGAAGGGAATGCTGCGTCCCCACAGCAAACTCCTCTCCCGATATCGGAAGGGCGTGGGACAAGTACCCAATGCCCGACCTATCTGATGCAGGTTTTTCTAGGGTTTTCCCTGCATTTCTTTAGGCGAATGCTGGGTAGGATCCTTAAACCATAGCCCGGGGGCCCAAGTAACCCTTGACTACCTTCCTCTACCCTTCCGCATCCCCCCTTTCAAATCCCTTCCTATGCTATTAAAGGGGAGTTGCCCAACGTGAATTACCCTCATGAAGCCTGTTGCCTAAAAAAAATAACTATAGGTACTTACAGGAGAGCTATGGAGGAGGCTACGTTTGGGATTCCTTCTCTTCTCTCCGGTTTTTTGAACTATGGCACCTTGGCCTGTTTTGAGAGGTGTATGTTCCGGGGGTCGCAGACCTTGGGCATACGATAAGAGTTGTTAGCTATTCCTATCAGAACAGTCGGTCAGCTGCCACCTATACATGGAGAAGGGAAATGCTGCGTCTCCATAGCAAGCCCCTCTCCCGCCTGGCACGAGACAAGTACCAAGTTCCCGACCTACCTGATGCAGGTTTTCTAGGGTTTTTCCACCATAACTTTTAGACGAAAGCTGGGTAGGATCCTTAAAACTACAGCCGGGCAGCACAAGTTAACCCTTAGCTACCTTGATCTACTTTTCTGTATCCCACTCCATTTCAAATCCCTTCCTATGATATTAAGGGGGAGATTCCACCTCGTGAATTACTCTCATGTAGCCTGCCCCTCCAAAAAATGAACTATCTAATAAATAAAATAGACTCTGTGTGTTTGTGTGAATGTTCCGTAAACAATTTTGACAAAACTTCGTACACGTGTTCATTTAGAACCGGAAAAACTGTGGTGCCAAGACACGTCTAACCTCCACAGGGGCACCCCTGTGGGGAAGGAAATATTTATTCGTGGTAAAACGGCCGATATTTGCGTTGGATAAATAATTTCAAGGTCAATGAGATTGACAGTGTTTGTACCGATGTTGTTTGTGTATAATTGCAACCCATTTCGGCCAAGGAAGAGATAGCCCTGTAGGAGACCGGGATTGGGGGACCGTTACACAAAAATAACGCAAAACAACTGAGATTGGAGTCAAATCCATGGTTATGTACGTCGCTGACTTCAATTATGTCGGGCAACTGTATAAATCTTGGTTGTTTATTTCTAACACAGCTTATCTTCTCTTCATCAGCAGACAAAAATATATATTTTATCAGTTGAAATTAACTTTTTAAATTCTAAATAATTTCCATTTTTCCAATAATACTTCTCTTTGGGGAAATTAAGGGAGCGTATGGCAGAGTGGAGATCTTAAAAACAATCACCGAGGATAATTTATCGCCGTGATGTATTGTACGTCAGTTGTATCAAACGTATCAGGATGTGATAGACTAATGAAAAATTTATTAACTTTAGTTTATTGTTATAATATGAAGACCAAAATTACAAAGAACTTTTTACAATGAAACAATAACCAAATGAGCTAACGATATATTGCAGCCACCACTAAGCTATATAAAAGTAATTCTGTGAATCTATAGCCTCGCGCATTAAAACTTGACAGAAACAAACGTTTTGAGCTAGCTCTTTAATTTTCAAATATTTTAAATTATTTCTACTTTATTGTACATTTTATTGCTTTATGTCATGTTACCTTTTTTTATACATAAAAAAGGTTATTCGCAATGGGAAATATATTGGATTTTAGAATATCGGTAATTGGTGCTTTCAATTTAGGAGTTTAGAAGTCGACTCGCAATGCTACGATAAATTTCTCAAGTGCTCTTTGTTTCGTCATAAAGAACTAATATTAAATAGCAGCTATGACTTATGGTATACAACTTTTTATCCCGATGCACGTTTGCCCGAAAGAACAATATCCCTATTTACCGACAGGATATTATCCCCATGGACGTTTTCCCAAAAGGCCACTGTCTTGATTGATGTTTGCCCGACAGCTCATTTCCCGAAAGGTGCAATTTACGAAATGATTAACAGAACACTCAATATGTTAATTTATTATCCATGATTATTATTCTAAATTATGTTCTTAATTAGTGCGTAATTTATTATGTTATAGGACCATACTCATTGATATTAAGATCATTCTAGCACCGCTATGTATTTTCTATTAATAATATAATTTATTTCGAAAAATCCCAACGTTCGGGAAAATGATTCAACTATCGGGGTAAGACGCAGGGAAAACGTGAATCAGTACAAAACGTTGTCATAGCTGCTATTTCGTTCTATTTCTTTTTTTTTTGACGAAACAAAGAGCACTTGATCAATTAATCGCAGGATTGCGTGTCGAGTTCGAAACTCAGATTGAAACTACAAATTACCGATATTCTAAAAGCCAATATATTTCCAAATGCGGATAACTTTTTTTTTATTAAAATATACGTAATTTGACATAAAGTAATGATGGGTACAATAAAGTAAAAATAATTGAAAATATTTGACAATTAATCAGCTCAAAATGTTTGTTACCGTCTTTAATTTTTAACGCGCAAGTCTATAGAATCACAGAATTATTGTTATATAGCTTTATGGTGACTGAACTACGTCGTGAGATTATTTGGTTGTTATTCTCAATAACAATAATTCATAAATATATTTATTAGCATATCATATTTACTATTATCTTTTTCGTAAATAACTTATTAAACTGATAAGTTTGACAGAACTGACATACAACCATTTGGACACATATGACGTTAAGTTTTCCTTAGCGATTTCACTCCAATTTTTCCAAAGTGATTATTAATAAAAATAATATTTTTAGATGAATTTAAAGACTGACAATCTTTTTAGTTAGAATTGAAAATATTAATTTAAACTGATAAAAAAATATAATTTGTGTCTGCTATTCATAACAGAAGTTGTGTGAAAAGAAAAAACCAAGATTTATACAGTACGATTCTTTAATAGTTATATGCTGTTTTTTAAATAAATTGAATGAATCAAGACTACAAGGAAATAATAAATTTTCTCAGAGAGTATGTAGATTTAAAATAGCTCATATCGACAACAATTCATTATTCCTCAGGGAGCACCTTCCATGTAAATTATTACTGACGTTTATTTTTGCAACAATAAAAAACATTCACGTTAAAGAGTTGCGGCAGTGCTTTATTAAAAAAGCACAAGTGAATATAAAAAAACCGTTTATTTTACCTAACGGATTTTAAATCATTTTTAAAATATTCTGCAGTAGGTTAATTTTACGACCTATGCTGATAACATTTTTTTTGTTTTTAGTACACGATCCAACAAAGAACTATATTGTAGTAATTAGTAATTAATCCATTGTTATAATTGCAAAGTAAAGGACTCATTATTAGAGTAATATAAAGCATACACCGCAACACAGGCGGCACGCGACACAAAGAGTACATTGTTAAGACGTACGCATTCAAAAATCTACGAGACGAACAGCAGTCAACGAGGAGAAGCGAAACGGAAAAGTTGGAAGTCAGATGCGGGCAGATATACATCTAGAGACGCTGCAGGGTGAAACCAAGTAAAAGGTTTTCACTCAGTGGTTTGTCTGCCACAATCAGTAACCTAATAAGTCATGCCGCAGTAAATACTCAATAAGTAAAGAGACCGTCACCAATGTCATCGAGAGAAAGTTGGTATTAATCTGACTGACCATTAATTCGGAAGGAGTAGCCGTTTCCAGCTGAGAGAACCTAAAGTTTCGACTGTGTTTTGTAACCAATTTAAATTCAGTGATATCCCCAAAAACGTGTGCACAGAAAGCCCCAAAATTGAGACCTGGTCGGCCGTAAGTAAAAAAACTCTAAAATTTATTTGTAAACCATTTTTTTTAAGATACGTCAGATCGTTCTTCAGTTATTTCTTTTCTTTAATTACTCATTTCTTTAATTGTTTTGTTAGTTAATTTAAAATTCAATCTGTAATCTTATTTTCATCCGCAACAAAATTCGTCGAGGTTTAGACGAATTAACTTCAATAAAGGCTAAATGTAATTATAAATTATTGTAAATTCAATTCACCCATTTATCAAACCCAGTAAAGACCCTGAGATTCTAAATATTATTGTGTAATTTTTATATTGTATTTAAAACTTTAATAAATTTTGTTTAATTGTTCAAATAAATATTTTTATTTAGCCACAGCCATTAGTCGTTTATTTTAAATTATTACAATATATTTGGTTCAATATTACATATTATGAATATACAAATGTTAGCGTCCGTCCTTTGAATTACCAGGTAATGTAAGTTTACATTGAACGTTAAACAATCCATTCCTGTGTCAACCAAGGAACGATAAAATTTGCAGGAGCTTCATAAAGCCCCGTGGGAGGAACTCCATGTAGGTCAATGCCGGAGAAGTCAAGCCTTATTACTCCAGAACTATTGCGTAGTGTATAATTACGTGGCGAGAGAATAATGTCGAGGCTATTGAAATTCACGCATTTTTATTGATTTACACAGACCAATTTTAATAAACGTCTGAGTAACGGTTCGAAGCAATATTTATGAAATTTGAATAAGAAAGACAGCCTATTCAGACAAAAAAGGGTAATATAAGTTCCATCAACACAACTTAAATATTGTCCGAAACATTTTAATCTCCAATGAGTACCTCTTTAAATTTTATTATTAATCACATAAACAGCAGATTGAACAAAATGCAATATCCTACTGTCACTCGTCCCCAAACACTTCAAGCCAAGTTTTTTCTCTTAATCCCGTAGTACAAATTACTACATGACAAATTTATCCAAATATTCAAAGAATATCAAATATACATCATTTACAGATCCACTAATACCCTTTCCTACTTGATTAAAATCCACAAGAACCCACTTGACATCTACAGCAAACATTGTGTTGTTTACAAAATCTCTTGTTCTAATTGTAATTCCTGCTATATAGGGCAAACAAAAGGTTCCCGTAATACACGTATCAAGGAACATATATCTAATATCAAACTTCCCATTGATAAACAATCTGTAGTATCCAAACATATCCCCAATCTTAACATACATTTGATTGGTAATGCTAAGATTTTAGACATTGACACCAGGTACAATTCCAGACTGATTTCAGAGATGCTTCACATTAAATCTAACATCACAGCTATTAATGTGCAAAAACCAAAAATTGCTATGATCCCTTATTACTACACTAAACCTTCTATTTTCCATTGTCGTTGCTCCTTTATTGTTACGCCAATCCTTAGGCTCTCCATTTGTCGTTGCGTTTTCGTCACTTTTTAGTTTTGTCAACTGATAAGTGCAGTTGTGTCGCTCTAGACTCTTCTTCGCAAATGACGAAAGGGACAAGGATCCCAGAAACGTTATGTGGTATTTATATTACCCTTTTTTGTCTGAATTGGCTATCTTTCTTATTCATTATTTTCAATCAGACGTAAATTTTTTCATTTACGTTATTTGTTAAAATTATCGAGTTTAGAGATCATTCAGTAGAAGAAAATCAGACTTTGTCGAAAGTTTAGCTAGAATCGACTGATATTATACGATACAGAAGAGGACACAATATTCACCATTGATGTTTGCAGAATACAGTCTCTTTAATATGGAAGGAAGAGTTGCAGAAATGTATAAACTGTACCAAAAGTCTTGACGAAAATTGACGATATTTATGACAAGTATTTGCGAGAGTATATTAACTTCAGCATTTCTCTAACGAGGTATATTGGATGTTCCGTATCGCTACGGGCGTGTAATTGTTGCAAAGAGATGACGCGGAATTGTGTTAATCCAAATGCAAATTTGGAAATTGATAGTTCGAGATAGTGGTTGAATGTGCAACGAGCCGACTCAAATTTCATCTGATACCAATCAGAATAGATTATAGTGCTAATGCGTTGCTTTTAAGAGTCTCAATTTAACATTATATTATAATCTCGAAGTCAACCAGGAACTTTCTGCCAATTTCCGGACATATTAATCTGTAAAACATCACGTACAACAAGATTAAGAGGAAGAATTAAGACATACATGCTAGTTAACATTCTAAAATATCCTATGTCACTATTTGATACTGAGATATTAATTCATGTCAGCCAATAATAGCATAATTATTATAAATAGTTACTTTTTCTGACATTCTATCATTAGTTTAAAATTTCAGTTCATGATTTTCAGCTTTCTTGGTATTTCCATTCAAGAATGTTACCTTGAGACTCTCCATAAAGGTTTCTACATTACAACATGATTAATTTTGAGTCATTTAATAGAAGTAATTGGCACGCATATTGTAAAATATTTATCGCAAATTACAAATATCCTCTTCACTCGGCGGAGGGACTGTTATTCACATTTTGACTGTGTAATATATTTAATCAGTATGTATGTTTAATGTGTAATTATTAAGGAAAATTTAAAACCTCTAAAAATTCATAAAACATTCATATTAAGCCATATTCATTTGTTATTTGTAAACTACTAACGTCGACGATATTAGCCGTGTTACGTACTTCTCCCTGAATTTTCGACGCCTTACAGATATTATCAGGTAACAAGGAAACAGTCCTAACCTTTAAGCCAAAACCCAGCAGCGGGGAAAAAAAGCACGCATAATTAGGGGCTGTCAACACGTAATATGCACACGAAATACAGAAATAAGATCTGATTTCATTACTGTAATTCGACAGGAGGTGTATATTTTTCATCAATATTTTTTTTTTGGGGGGTAACAGGCTACATGAGGGTAATCCACATATTGGCAACTCCCCTTTAATAGCATAGAAAGGGATTTGAAAGGGGGGATGCGGAAGGGTAGAGGAAGGTAGCCAAGGGCTAACTAGGGCCCCCGGGCTATGGTTTAAGGATCCTACCCGGCAATGCGCCTTAAAGTGATGCAGGGAAACCCATAGAAATACCTGCATCAGGTCGGTCGGGCATTTGGTACCTGTCCCACGCCCTTCCGATGGCGGGAGAGAGGTTAGCAGTGGGGTCGCAGCTTTCCCCTCGCCGTGCCTCGACCAGTTTAGGAGGCAGCTGGCCGACTATTCCAATAGGAATGGTAGACAACTCTTACCGTATGCCCAAGGTCTGCGACAGTGCGGTTTGATTAAATAAAAATATTAACAAGACTGCGACTGTAAATGTGAAATGTAAATAATCGTCTATCTAATAAATAAAATATATTTATGTGAATGTTCCGCATACAAATCTACACCCGGGTAGCAAATTTTAACATATTTTGACACGTGTTCCTTTTGAACCTGAAACAAACACTGGGGGTAAAGGCTCGACTACCACAGCCAGGAACGGGGTTTTTCAAACATTCTAAAACGGCCGATGTTGGCGTCAAATAAATAATTGTCGAGATCAGTGAGATTGATAGTGTTTCTCCCGATGTTCTTTGTGTATAATTGCAACCCCTTTCGGCATAGGAGGGAACAAACACCCTTAATGGTAGGTGGAAGAGCGTTACAAAGAAATAACTCGAAAACAACCGAGATTTGAGTCAAATCCTGGGTTGTAAATGCCGCTGAGTTTAATTATGGCATTCAACTTGCCGTTTAACCCCCAGAGGCGAGGATCGACGGTGGTAGTAATATTCTTATATGTTAAAAAGTCCGATATTTTCATCGAAAGAAATTTTTTTGGAGTCAATGAAAGATATTTATTTTGGGTATCATTTCAACTCCTTTCTGTATAGGAAGGGTGGAGATGAATTGGCGTTGCATAAAAATAAATAAAAATAATCGAGGTTGGAGTTAAATCCGGGATTAAGGATGCCGTTAGGTTTAATTGTGACAACCCGCGAAGATTTCAATCAATCTAAGTAGTCTATCATCTCCAGGACGTGCCTTTATAAGGTTTCAGTAGTGGATTTTACCGAAATGAATGACACCCTGTTCGAATTTTTGCAAGCCCGTGGCATAAAAATGGCGGAGAGTGTGAAAATGAATAAATAGGAAAATAGAGTATTGTCGTGTGTGTACTGTTAATTTTTCACAAAATATTTAATCAAAGATACCGCATGAGAACACTTTTACATACTCTCTGGCTTAAACTTCAAGATTCAGAAAATTAATGCAAATTCCCGTTGGTATATTTTGTGAACTGATTCTCTTAGTTAACTGTATTCTAATTTGATGAGTCACATTTACGACTAATTCAATTTGTTTCATACGAAGCCCTGTGGAAATATAATTTTTTTACTTTCATATATTTAATTTATTCTAACTGATATTTAAGAACAACGGATTCATATTTTAAATCTTCCACTATGGTTTTAATTAGTCTTGGTCATTAAAAATAAGTACTTAAAATTCGAGAAATCAATTTTTCCAGACAATATTTTTTACAAATAACCATATACGCCATTTTATCTTATGTGTGGTTAAAATAATTATGTCGTAGGAAGTTTAATATATTACACGATGAAAATAGTGAATTATGGTTAAATTTTTGGCAAAGGTTTAAAATATCGACATTAGGAACTGGAGTTAAGAAAAATAAATTCATCGAAATGCAGGATAAAAACTTTTTCATAAAATGAATGAAAAATTAAAAAACCTTTATTGGTCCTAGTAAATATATAAAACAGGAGCTTTCTGCTTTATCCTGAACCATGATTATACGTGAGACGAGTGCGCGGACTTAGGACAGAGTGGCATTGTGTGTTGTAAATACTATGTAAATTTTATACAAATAACATATGAATATGGCTTAATATGAATGTTTTATGAATTTTTTGAGGTTTTAATTTTTCATTAATAATTACACATTATACATAAATACTGATGAGATATATTAAACCGAAATAAATCAAGGAAAATCGGAATATTAAAGAATTTTTTAGGGTGTGTAATATTTTACCCTGGTAATAATGTTTTCTATTGTGCTAAAATAAAAAATTGTGTTGTTTAAAATGTGATTATTTTGATTATGTGAATTGTAAATACATGTTTTTAGATGCACTGATGACTATTGAAATTACCAAAATCTTCGTCGAAAATTATATAAAACTCTTCTTTAGTAAAATTGATACTGATTAAAACCTTTGGAGACTCAAAATATCAATATATTTTAATTATTTATATGATGTCAATCTACAAGCCAGTCATTATCCAAAACAACTCTCTCAGAGAGGTGGCAACCCTGATAAGGCACGGGACGTACGGCCATAAATCTATTGAATGATTACGTCATTGCGACCTAGTTAAAATATTGGGGTGCGTAACGTTTATTAGAGATGATGGGATAACAAGACAACAATCATTCGATTCCCTAAATCTCAACAATGGTCTACAACAGAACCTGACTGGGTTTCGTCAGGACGATACTAAAGAATCCAGGAGAAAAAAACATCATAAATACCGCGGCAGTTCCATCACTGTTCCGAATACTACGAAAATCGCTAAATATTTTCGGAGGAAAATTACAAATCGTTTCCATTTACAAGGTCAAACCATTTCATCTATACACAGATAAGATAATATAGAATTTATTTTAACAACGATCGTCGGCTTCTGGAATCAAAGATACGCTCGCATCTTCAGAACGATTTTTAATCTGTCGTGAACAAATGAAACAATGAACATTTTATTCTTCTTCTGAGCTTTTGTAACTTTTTTTTTAAAAAAAAATTAAGGACGTGTGGAGTACGCCTTTTTAAATTCAGAATCAATAATTTGATACAGAAGTTATAAGCGGTTATAAACAACTTGCCGTACGATGTTATTCATAATATGAAAATTTTAGTGATCATTTTGTTTTATATAGGGAAAACGTCGACGACGCCCTCTTTGAAGATTTACGATTAATAAATTTTAAGACCTGGAAGACGCTGCTACACTTAGTTATGAGAGTGCTGAAAAACGGATAGCGGCAGGACAAAGTAAGTCGCGTACACAGCACTAGCACATCCGATTCCAGAACATGGATCTATCGCATGGGGTCCTTACAGACAAACATTCAGCAGAAAGCAGTAAAATCTGTCACCGGACATGGTGATGAGAAGGTTGCGAGTCGCTAAAAACTAGACGACATGAAGCACGATTGAGTTCTCCCTTAAGTCATTTCCATGCAAGAAGCCATCGATTAGAAAGTTCTGAATAGTACGGCAGAGGCGATCACGACTTCAAAATAAAATCTAGGACGCAGAAAACTGACCTGGGGAAATTATAAATAAACAACAGCCTCTTAAAGTCAGAAAAAGATTTTTAATAGAAATTATACGTTTTGTAGCTATTTACGACCACATCAAGTATGAAATTTTACGCTATAAAACCAAAGTAATAAAATAATTTTTTATGAAAGATTTGGGCAGATAACTTAATAATATGCACAATTTAAACGAGAACAACCAGCAGAAAGCAGAGAACTACCCTGACTATAAAAATTTGTACGTTCACCAAAATTGATATTATTAAGTTATCTGTCCAAATCTTTCCGAAAAAAATTATTTTAATTATTGTATTACTTTGGTTTTATAGTGTAAAACCTCTTACCTGAAGAGGTCGCAGATAACGACGAAACGTTGTATAATTTCTATTAAAAATATTTTTATGACGTCATAAAGCTGACGTTTATTTCTAATTTATCTTAAATAGTCAATATATATATATATATATATATATATATATATATATATATATATGAGACATAGGGAAACTTTGTTATTCACTCAATCGAAGACTGGAACTGACATATTTAGTGGATTACATTTTAGTTTAAAATCTATTTGTTATATAACTGCCTCGAAGTTTAAACTTTTTTCCAGTAATAACTCATTAATTCTCTCATATATATGCTACATAATCTTTTGATCAATGACGTACATAAAATATAAGACTGTGCAGTTCCAGAAACTAGGAGTTGTATCTGGACGTTTCATTTATATTTGAATGAATATGAGTCATTAGTTCGTTGGACGACCAAAGAGTAAAGATTGATTCATTTTATAAGTACGGTGCTAAAGAAAGTCGTTATTTAAATGTAACGCAAAGTAAGTCGCTAATCACCAACTGGTTAATGCGGCTACAAATCGGTTATTTATTTAACAAAACCTTAATCATTCAGGTGATTATTTGGATCTATTCTACAGTCATGAACGTGTCCTGGGGATCTTTAAGGCGCTGGACGGTTCATATTTGAAACTAGGGTACAAATTGGTCTGAGAAATAATTTGATAGGTGAAGTACGACAGATGTATCTGGAATCTGGACGATTTTTTTTGAAAGATTATGCGCACTACAAAAGCTATAAAAAACGAGTGGAATAATTAGTATTTACGATTTTCCTCACTCTTGAAGACCTTAGGGAAACTTTTAACAAGTTATTTAAATTAAAATTTAATAATTTCTATAGAATTATAGATATAATTTTCTAAAAATAGTACAGTGTGAACAGGCGACGAATTACAAACCCAATGGCCTCCAGAATATAGACGTTTCTCCTCAATATTATACTGATGGGAAGTAAAGTGACGTTAGTACATATGTTATAATTATAATAAAATTTATTTAAGTGTAGAATATTTAATGTTATCAAATTTTTTGAATACTGTTTATATCTAAAGGAATTTCACATTTATGTGTCTACAATGAATCTTGCAAAATACGTTCACTAGAAATCGAATTTTATCAGAAAACAAATTAGTTGAATTAAAAAGAAAAATTTATGTCGGTTGTAAAATTGATAATAAGAAAGATATCCAAATACAGACAAAAGAAGTGATAATATAAATACCACCCAACGTTTCTGGAAGTCTTGTTCCTTTTTTCAGTTGCAGAAATTCTAAAGAATTATAGGTATAATTTTCTTGCGTTTTTCTGCACATGAAGAAAGGAACGAGGCTTCCAGAAACGTTGTGTGGCATTTATATTATCACTTATTTTGTCTGTATTTGGCTATCTTTGTTATTATTATTTGAAATAACTTAAACGGATATCATATTTTTGAGGTGGGGGTCCCTGTAATCTGTCCATCATCACGAATATCGCTTATTTAGGTGATGATAAGGATATTATTTGAAATCGGTGACAAGTCAATTGCTGACAGACTGACGTAAGGAACAATCTCAACCCGACATTCCATGAAGCCATAAAGGGTACTGTCATTGAATACATGCCAACATAAAATAACATGTAGATGGTCAGTACCTGAGCCTGATGTGCGGGTGGGCCTTCACAGTGCACTGAGGCGCCAGCCCCGACGTCGACTTCGACTTCGCCGTCGATGGAGGTGACGTCACAGCTCTGTCCTGCGCCCCGCCGCTCTCTTTCTCCTGTTCGCAGAATTGTTTCCGCTGGGGACTATTGTTAAGAACGGAAGAGCGCTGAACTCATCGCTCAAGACAGCGAGGGGAAAACAAATTACATAATTTCACGAAAATAGAACCTTCGCAGGGTTGTGTCTCCGGACACGACCGCAGGTATTTACGGGGGCTCGATCCTGTCAGTTCTCATTTTTGGAAGTTCTGGGTGACTCCAAAATTCCTCCAAACTTTCGAATCGTTCCACATTGTGTCTGAAAAAAACAAAACTTTGGAAGAATAATTTAAATATCAATAAAAAAGCAAGCCTTTTTGTGCAACAATTACACATATTTTTCACGATTGAAGATAGTTATGTTCCTATGAAACATTTACCGTAGCCCAATAAACATTATTCCAAGCTAATCATTTTAATGTTATATCATTTGGAGAAGTCAGGGAATTCTGAGAGTATTACGAAGCCTAGCGTTAAGTGTAATATAACATGCTTTGGGAGAAAGCGTGAGATTAAGGCGACCTAATATTGTTCAGGTGCTAGATCTTTGTTTCCAACAGAAAAAAAATCTAATTGTCTTCGAGGAGGAACCGCATAAGCTTGAGAATCAGCAACCCTTACAAACATGGAACTTCTCAGTTTCCTTCTGTCCCAGAGATGTAGTTCTGTACCAGAGCGCCTAAGCCGTTGCTTTCAAACTATCGAAATGTATTGGAAAACTCCACCATTTCCCCTTAGGAGACCGCCAAATTATCCAAAAACTTTAATAACGTTAGACAAAATCATTATCACGGAAAGGACATTATTCGCTACAGTATGTTTGAAATGTATTCTATAGAAATAGCGTCTATTGCATAAATATGTCATCCAGTAATCGTTGCGATTAAGATGCATTTTTGTAGAAATCAATAGTCAATATATAATATAATAATAATTACATCTTTCGATGTTTCATTCAATTCATTTTACAAAATTCGCCAATACTTCAATATTTCAAAATTTACCTAAAAGTTTTAGAAATACCTATTTATTTCACTAACAGTTTATTTTCTTAAAACGTTTGGCATAAGAGTGGAGAATTTTTTGTGAACAGGGAAAAATCGCAAAGTACAATGCGCAACTTTGACTCCCATATATATTCCAATATATCTAAAACAAATTAATGAAATTTCATTGAAATATTATTCTTTACATAAAAATAATATTTACAAATTGTTCACGTAAATTATGGAGTAAAATTTTAAAAAGCAATTATTTGTCAAATTTAACATCGTTGATTACTCGGTGGGGATTTTATTTCGTTAGATTTAACTGACACATAAAATATAAAAAATTATTGAATTTAAAAGAAAATAATTTAATTATGATAAAAGTTGAAATAAATATAAAAATAATATTGTTTTCCTCAGAGTTCAAAAGGAAAATTGCAGGATGAACGAAAACGTGTCTATTATTTCCAATTTAATATGCTAAGCAATTTCATACGATACTTAAAAAAACTCTTGTTTTACGATACCGTGCCGGCGGATGTCGTTCGTTGTAGTTGCTCGTAGGGTGAAGTGTCACGCTGATCTACAATGGCGTCGGGCTGCGTTGCGTACTTGGGATGGTTGCAGAAGGGTTCACCACTGGCAGGCGTCGGACGGATGATTCTCTTGGTCGCTAGTGGGGCCCGACTCTTCTCTCTCTCTCACTTCACTTGTAACCGAATGTTTAAAAACAGTCCCTTTCCTCCCGCCTCCCAGAGAGCTCTGGCGGGGGCTACCGTTGGGGATGCTCTCACATCTCTCTGGTTTTTTTGAACTAAGGTTCCCACATGCCGAGGCACCTCGGTCTGTTTTGAGAGGTGTATGTTCCGGGGTCGCAGACCTTGGGCATACGGTAAGAGTTGTTTGCTATTCCCATTGGAATAGTCGGCCAGCTGCCTCCTAAACTGGTCGAGGCACGGAGAAGGGAATGCTGCGTCCCCACAGCAAACTCCTCTCCCGCTATCGGAAGGGCGTAGGACAAGTACCCAATGCCCGACCTACCCGATGCAGGTTTTTCTAGGGTTTTCCCTGCATTTCTTTAGGCGAATGCCGGGTAGGATCCTTAAACCATAGCCCGGGGGCCCTAGTTAACCCTTGGCTACCTTCCTCTACCCTTCCGCATCCCCCCTTTCTAATCCCTTCCTATGCTATTAAAGTGGAGTTGCCCAATGTGGATCACACTCATGTAGCCTGTTGCCCTAAAAAAACCGCCATCGGAAGGGCGTGGGACAAGTTCCAAACGCCCGACCTACCTGATGCAGGTTTTTCTAGGGTTTTTCCTGCATCACTTTTAGGCGAATTGCCGGGTAGGATCCTTAAACCATAGCTCGGGGGCCCTAGTCAACCCTTGGCTACCTTGCTCTACCTTTCCGCATCCCCCCTTTCACTCCTTTTCCTATTCTATGAGAGGGAAGTTGCCAATATGTGGATTACTCTATACACAGCCTGTATACACTTACTTGTACAAAAAAATGCTATAAGAGAGCATTTGTCACTATTTGGATTATCCTCTATATAACCTGTCTACACCTTCTTCTCTGACTTTGACGCGAATGCTCTGTTCAAGAACTTTCAACCGAATGTCAAGATTTTTCTCAGTCTTCGTCCGATCTCGATCCCCAAATTCTCCTGCACCCTCTTAACGCCTTTTGTAAGCGTTTTGATCCTCCATTGTGCCACAAGGGGTGCAGCTCCGAAAAATTAAACTTTTTGTCTTCAAAATAACTCAGCGTAAATTATTATTCATTACATTTTATACTTTTTTCTCGTGGCAATTTGGGACCACGCAGCAGAGACAACTTTAAGTGAAATAATGGCTATTTGTTTACGCTAAGTTATCGATGCGAAAAAATTATTCATGGATACGATAAATTTAAATCCTCAAAGTACTGTTGTTCTATTACATTTTCGTGCTGATCTCCTGGAGATGGGCAGAGATAATGGGGATGCTCCAGAATCGGAAGTGATTGGTTAAGTTTGCTGGATTTTCCATTCTGCAAATGAGGACTTTTCGCCACACCATTCTCTTCATATGTAGCCCTTTTCTCCATGTTTTTGATGCATCCCATTTTCTCCACGGTTTCTCCTTCATTACCTCGAACGGTTAATGCCTTATTGTCATCTGACTTAATCTCATTCACTGGCTTTACAATTCATATCATTTACGGTTGAAGATGTTTGCGATAAAGGCGTCTAGTTTGGGTCATTCTCCCGCAATCAACATCGACTTGTAATGCTCCCATTTCCGAGCAAAGTCTGCAACACCAAGGTACAATTTCGTATACAAGTTGTTTGAAGTGTAGTGGATCACGACCTTGATGTACTGGTCGAGGAACCATTGCTGAAATAAGCGTTCAGCCCAATGTACCCCTTCTCGTATAACTCGTACATTGACCCCTTGATGTTGCAGTTTCCTTTCTGACCCCTAACAAACTTCGAACACTCATATTCCAACCCCACGGATGAAGCAGAGGGAAATGGAATCATATTTTGCATTCACGTCAGTCACCACACTCATGCAGACTGATTCCGTAATTTTCGAGTATGTTCTGTATCTCCTGTACACCATCTGACCATGAAGCACCACTTGCGCACTGATACGAGACACGACCGACCGCCGACGTGAGTTGACGCTTCCGGCGCTCATCATCCAGCTATGATCCGCGTCCGAACACGCATATTTGTACCCTGAGTGAACTTCACTGATATGGCCTTTAAGCCCTTAACATGTTCAATGTTAATAATACATACAATTAATATGTATGGAATTTTAAAATATTGTGTCGGACCTATACAATCATTCATTCACTAAACTGAATATAGAATTAACTTACTTCATGAAGCAGATCATTTAGTACGTGGTAAACCGAATACAGCTCATAGTGCTCATTAACGAACATCCGCGAATCAGCTTATTTACAGTACACATACCATGTTTGTTTATTTATTGATACTAAGCAATGCAAAGTCAAATTTATATGTCACTCGTGACGTCAGTTACATTAGATGAACACCCAAACCAAGCTAAAACAGCCGATATTTTAGTCGGATAATAATTTTTAGGGGTCAAATATATTGATAGTGTTTCTACCGATATTTTCTGTCTATAATTTTCATCCCCTACACCCTGGAGAAAGGGCACCCTTAGGGTTTGGGGTGGAGAATACAAATCTACACCGGTGGAGCAAATTTTATCAAATTTCGTACACGTGTTCTTTGCGACCGGGAAACAAACAAAATCGGGGTTAGACGCGTCTACCACTCCCAGAAGCGGGGGTGGACGGGGGTGGAAATATTTAAACATGCTAAAACAGTCGATATTTCAGTTGGATAAAAATTTTTAGGAGTCTGAGATATTGATAGTGTTTCTACCGATGTTATCTGAATATAATTTTAGGGGTCAAAGATATTGATAGTGTTTCTACCGATATTTTCTGTGTATAATTTTCATCCCCTACACCCTGGGAAAAGGGCACCCTTAGGGTTTGGGATGGAGAATACAAATCTACACCGGTGGAGCAAATTTCACCAAATTTCGTACACGTGTTCTTTGCGACCAGGAAACAAACACTATCGGGGTTAGACGCGTCTACCATTCCCAGAAGCGGGGGTGGACGGGGTGGAAAAAATTAAACATGCTAAACCAGCCGATATTTTATTCGGGTAATAATTTTTATGAGTCAAAGATATTGATAGTGTTTCTACCGATATTCAACCCCTTTTGGGCTTAGGAGACGATTAAGGATAGGGGTGATGTTGGGTGGTTCGATACAGCAAAATAATGCCCATACGAATGGGATTGGAATCAAATCAGGGGTATGGGAGTCGCTGAGTTTATTTATGACAATCTGGTCAACGCACGTGGGTGGGTGGCGGTGGAAGGTGGTTGCGCCGTGGTGGATGATGTTGGGAGGGAGGTAAAATTTTTCAAACATTTCAACCAGCCGATTTTTGAGTCGAATAAATATATTTCGGGATCAATGAACCGTATAATATCTCTCTACATGCTCTCCATGAATAATTTCAACCCTTCCCTGGTTCGGGAGAGCAGCATCCTTAAGGGTGTGGCACTACTAATAATTATGTAAAACAATCGAGATTCGAGTTGAATCCAAGGTTTTGTATGTCACTGACTTTAATTATTACATTTAACTTGCCGTTTAAGTGCCCCAAGCGTGGGTGGTATTTTTAAAACATGTTAATCGGCGGTATTAGCGTCGCAAAAACTGTTTTTGGGGTCAATTAAATTCATATTTCTCTAGATACTCTCGGTGTATAATTTTAATCCCTGTCGGCATAAAATGGAGCAAACTTCGGGGTGGGGTTTGGTGGGGCGTTACATGAAAATAACGCTAATACGATTGGAATCAAATCCGGGGGTATCTACATTTCTGAATACAATAATTACATTCAACTTTTTGTTGAACCGAAAGTACAGTGGGAACGTGGGTGGAAATTTGGTAAAATATTGAACCGGCGATATGATTAATTAAATAAACTTTTTCGTGGTCAAATATTTCAACCCCTTTCGGCATGGGAGGTGAGAAAACATGTAGGGACAGGGGACGTAGTACATTACATAAAAATAACGCAAAAGCAACCGATATTGGAGTCAAATTGGGGGTTATGGATATACGACATCCCGGGTAACGCCGGGCACCCAGCTAGCGAGGGATAAAATTAAAATTACGAAAAGTAAATATCTATACACTACTGTATAGTTTGTAACCTTATTAGTAATACTATTTCATTTGGAGGGATAGTAGTCCCTAGTAGCTTGGAACGTAAATTTTCAAGTTCTTTTATTGAACTACTGTCAATAGAATATTTTCTTTTCCATGCTTATGATTGAAAATTATGGTCATTATGGACCAAACGTTAGTCAGTTCATCTCTATAAACATTTTTGCAGTGGGTACCATTTAGTTACACACTCATTCAAGGTTCTAGAACCTGACATTAGCTGCAATTGACCTTAACCGTTTTTACACATTATCAATGATCGAAGACTTTCACGGTGAAGTTGCTACAGAAAGAGTTGTCGCGTTTCACGCGGGTGTCAGTTACGATTAAAACGCGACGTTTCGACAAAAACAAAAGCTCTGCCATATTCTTCACCTAGAAGATCCCAGCTGGCACCCGCGTGAAACCCAAGAACGTTCTGCACATGTTCTTTATTATTTTATTCAGTTCTTTGACTTTTTGCGAATTTAATCGTTTACCAAAGAAGAGTCTCATTTAACATTACTATTTACATTAATTAATCATTTCACAGACTTCTTAAAAATTACAATGGAATATCCTAAATGCATCGATTTACTTACTTCTGTAGAGTTTAAATTGAATAAATGAAATATCGAAAAACAGACTATTAAAATTTAATTTATATAGTGAACTAAATTCAAAGATTAAAGTAACAAACTAAAATAACAAAGAAGTCGAATTACGCAGACCTAATGAAGCCTTATTAATTAAATCATAATTTTAAAAGTATTTTCTCGGCTATTTTATTTACTCAATGTATTCGATGATATTTTAAGCAAGGTTACACGATGAAATTTTTTTAAAAAAATTAAGTAATACACTTGAGGTAAATGAAACGAAACAATCTTACGCTACGGTCTCAATCAATAACTTGATACGAAATATACGAACACCGTTTTTACCGTTAATTACATTGAGCGGTTAGTGTCATGTATTTCATTTTATTTACGTCTATATTTCTCTTTATCTTTTATTGAAATGTTTTTAAATGAGTTCGGTACAACGATAAAATCATTTTCAAGACATTTATGGAACTAAAAAAGCCTGAGGTGCAAACTTTATCTTTACGTCGTGCGTTAAGTTACGATAACAGGTAGCTCAGCCTTATCAGTGTTTGTTTCTATCTGTGATTGGCGTAGTCCACGTCAGCGACCTCAACACAGCAACATCAAGGTGTAAGTCCCACCTGTTCAATATTTGCATGGCGCAGGATGATGAAAGAAATTATGTCATTTATCCATTTCCGATCGAGACTGAGATATAAACAACTCTCCTCAATCTTCGGCAGCATCGTTAGTGCGCAATATGATTTAGTGGGAACTTCCAGTTTAAATTCTTATATCGAATCAGTAACCGTTATAGTGCACTGATTTTACACATACTTAATTGAAATGTTTGTTGCGCATAGATGAAAGTTTTCAAATTTAATATTTATTGTTAATTTTTCAAAACCCCAGATTTAAATCAGTCACGAATTAAAATCTTATATTTTCTTCGTTGTGAGTGTGTAACGTTTGAATTTTTCAAACATTGGGTTTAAATGAATTCACAGAAATTAATGCTAAACAATCTTAATTAAAAATTTTGTTTCCAATAATTAAAGTTAAAAATTTAAGATAGTCCATTGTTAAGCTATTGTACCGTTATTCTTATATATAGTATATAATTACCTAAAATTATTAATATAACAATTACGATATAAAAGTAGAAATTTACAGTAGATATATATTGATTTAACGACTTGCAAGTGTCTCAATAGTAAGTGGATTGGCAGTGTGTTCGTTTCATTGAAAACTAAATAGATTACTCTGTATTAGAAGAATCATGTAAAGATGAAACTCAAATATTCAAGAAAATCATTCAATTAGGTTATAATGAAAGTGGCCACTATTCTCTATATATTTTGGAATTTAAAGGTCTATTTTACTTTCCCTTTTGTACTTCAATATGGAATTTGTATGGCTTACGAAAAACATGAGAATATTATAGGTTTTTTTTGCAAGTCCATTAGATAGAGTGTCCACGTGGTCTTAATTTGAGTTCAATGGCTAATGTACCAAAAATTCAGACGTGATTTTTAAAGATCGAGCAAGGAAAATAGAGAAAATGTCTCCTTCTTAAGTAGACGAGAAACAAACGTAAATGACGAGATATATCAGTGAATCATTTTTCTTTGGACTTTTCTGAGGTTCTAGAACGTTTATTTCTTCCTATTGACTCAATAGAAGCGATTATATTGACTTTCGGAGGTACCTGTTATCATTCCAGTTGTGGGACAACAGTCATTTGAGGTGTCGCTCCCATGAGCTGCTCATGGTTGGTAGTATCCGAGACGAGACCCAGGGCAGACCACACGGCGTTAACCCATCAAACAGACTACATTGCTTCCAATCATTTTTTTGGGTGTACAGGCTATCTATAGTGGCAACTACCCTCTTATAGCATAGGAAAGGGATTTGAAAGGGGGGATGCGGAAGGGTGGAGGAAGGTAGCCAAGGGTTAACTAGGGCCCCCGGGCTATATTTTAAGGATCCTACCCGGCATTCGCCTAAAAGTAATGCAGGACAAACCCTATAAAAACCTCCATCAGGTAGGTCGGGCATTTGGTACTTGTCCCACGCCCTTCCGATTGCGGTAGAGTGGTTAGCTGTGTGGTCGCAGCTTTCACCTCGCCGTGCCTTGACCAATTTAAAAGGAAGCTGGCTTACTATTCCAATAGGAATAGCGGACAACTCTTACCGTATGCCCAAGGTCTGCGACCCCGGAACATACACCTCTCAAAACAGGCCGAGGTGCCTCGGCATATGGGAAACTTAGTTCAAAAAAAACCAGAGAGATGTGAAGGCATCCCCAAAGGTAGCCTCCGCCAGAGCTCTCTGGGAAGGTTCACCTGCGAGAGAATTCTCTCGCAGGCTCCCTTCTGGTTCCAATCACACATATATGGGTAACATTCACATTTCTTTCAGATTTAATGTGCGGGTGAGGTTGCAAAAGCACCCTCGAACCGTGACTATTCTCGGTAGTGCGAGGAATCCTACTGAAAAAAAAACTCTGGCTGAGAGGCCTTCCCGCGGTTGCGGCACGTGGGAAGGTGAGACGGAAGGGAGGGCGCACGGTTCTCTTGGGGGTCTTTCTGAGAAGTTACCATCCTGTCCTGCCAGGAAGTGGTGGAGATTGACTCAAGGCGGTCGTCTAGTCTTCTGCGATGCGGAAGGTGTTGGTAACCCCAGAATCAACCGCACTCTGGGAGGCTAAGGTGTCAAGTGGTGGGGACTCGTCTCCATCTCTTAATTATCCGGTGACGAAACCGTCTGGCTATAATTCTCCTGGTAGCAGTAGCCTGTTGCTATGTGAGGAAGATAGCCCTAACTTGAGAACCATTCTGGGAAACTATAATGTGCCGAAAAGGTTCAATGACCTTCGGGCAAGTGAATCTCCACCCTGCGGGGCGACCCTGAGCATTCGTGCTAACCGGCTATGTGCGTGGCCGACCAAAGCTGTCCTTCGGGCAATTTGTTACCTTGGGGGTGCGTTGGGTCCCTGGTCTATCCTCCTGTAGCCCAGTAGGGTTTTGGTTTACCACGTCCCAGCCCGACGAACGTCGGTAAATAGAATTGGATACTTGTTCGGTTCATGTCTTTTACAATATTTATATATTCTATCGCATATTTTGTGTCCAAAAATTAAATTAACAGTGAGTAATTGGTGTCAAATTGATGAAAAAATAACTGTTACAGTTACTGCTGTGATCCAAATGAAATTTAATTGATTTTACAGTATAACGCAAAACAACCAACACGCTACTTTATACATTATTATAGTTATCTGTTACTGTTACCGATCGACCAGCGCACCCGTTTGGTGTGATTTTCATGTAACCACCTCACATCACTTGCGACTGTTATATTGATTTGACAACTTTTCGAGCGTTTAAAAGTTGCAGTAGTATTGTTCTTTCTTCATCACACATCCACTTCGATGTGTTGAGCAGGGTTCTAATCTTAGCACTTTCTGTATGCAATGGTACGAAACGTGAAAGATTCCTGTGCTATCGTGAAATTCATATAGGATTCCACCACGCTTGAATTTTTTGAGTATTGTGTATTTAATATTTTATTCACGAAGGTGATTCTAAGCCTTTTGTTGTTTCGCCCTTCATTCATATTTACAGGTCTACCATTTAATTTATGCAACAGTTGACTGAATTTTTATTACTGAACTTTACAGTCAACTTTGTCAATTTCACCGGCGCCAATTACATTGTAAGAGCTGTCGCGAATATGTTTAGGCCTATAGGCTTACATAAAATAGAAATAAGCAAAATAATATAACAATCCATGGACAAACCTTAATCAGTTAATAGAAAATACATTTCATGTTTAATGAGTGATATTTACTTTGAGAAATTTAAGTACAAATGAAACACAACGTTTCGTCCAGAAATTTAGGACTTCATCAGGTGTATCATAAAAATTCAATTCTGAATTAGAAACTCCTCCTACGGAGTTACAGCGCTGATTCCAAGTCCGTGGAAACACACGTCCTGCGAATATTTCATGTGTGTGCTAAAATCTTGGGACTAGATATTTGTTTTGCTAGATGTTTATAGTTTCAGGGCGCTTCTTAATTATCGTCAATCCTCTTAATGTATGGCCGCTAGATGGCCTCACTACCTGAGTTTCGTACAATGGCCCTGGCTGCCCAGACGCGAGAATATGAAGTAGTCAAATATTTAGTAAAATAAGATAAAAATCCAAAATTAATTAATTTAGCCTTATTTTAATGAATGTAGGTGAAAAATCATCAAAAAGACACCGGTAGCATACCGCACTACACGGTAGTGAGGGATTCTAACCCACTAAAAATCATCTCCCTTTTCATCGATGACCATTTATTCCTTCCTATGGAACTGCAGTTAAGTATGACTTCGAAGGAAGCGGTCTTAGCTGTGGCTCTTCCTGCTATTATGGACTATTCTCCTTTTCAACTTTGCGTAGCTCCTTTATAACCATAGCGGCGTGTTTGCTGATCGCCTTCCACTTGTCTGCTGACTCTAGCATAACAGAACCAGATTGGCATGTGTTATATCAATCTTTAATTCGTCTCTAAGAATATTTCTTAGATTTTCAGAATGAGGGAATTTGAAAAAAGTGTTCAACGTCTTAATTAATTTAACCTGTGCACAATACAAAGTACGTTTATGATAGAAGTTCGAATTTTTCTTTGCGAAGTATTTGCGGAGTACGAAATCTCGATATTAACAATAAAAGAAAACGCGAAACTTCGTCAAAACCGATTCGGTACTAAATTACGATTGTATCACTGACCTCACGCCATTGCCATCAAAGATCCGGTGTGATAATAAGTATTTTGTTCCTTTGGCTTCTTCCATTCATACTGTTTTTCAAAACTGCCATTTTCAGCTACCTTCCTGTTATAAATAACACAAATTTTTCCCTCTCTATTTCTTTCTACTGTTTATCTATTTCTTCGGAGGGCTATTTTCAAATGATAACCTGGGAACCTTTTAGAAAATTATTGCACCCCTCTGAAGCATCGTATTCCACCTACAGTATTACCTAATAACCTACCCCATGTTATGGTACTTGAAAATAATTTATTTCTCGTTTATCCATACAATTTAAATATACATATTTAATATATCTTATTTTTTAGTTATCTTGTGCTGTAACACTCAACTTGTCATTGAGCAATCGAATCTTTCTCTCAGCCCCTGCGGGATGTCCTCTAACTTTTGATGACCTCAAGTTGTCATTCCGGAATCCCATCGTTATTTCCTATTATAACTTATCCAAATTATTTAAATCAGCCTTTAATTTCACTATGTCTTATAATTAACGCAGACAAAAGAATCAGATACTTAAATATTTTTTTTAATTTCGTTTTACTATCACACTGAATAAAAAATAACCACAATAATTCAATTTAATATTTACTTTATTTTTCTCTCGATCATCCCTTCCACTCAAATTCTCAGAGAAAACTACTCCCCTCGCTCACACAAACAGCCAACAACAAAAGACTTTCGCTCGCATACCAAGGTAAAAAGAATTATGTTAATAACACACCAATATAAATAATCATACGGAAGCATGAACATCCTGCGTTCCCTCGCAGGCAGAACTTTCCTGGAGAGACGGAGGCGACTACCTTTGGGGATACCTTTCGGCTCTCTACTTTTGAACAAGCCACAAGGCCTGTTTTGAGAGGTGTATGTTCCGGGATGTACGGTAAGAGTAGTTCTCTGTTATCATTGGAACAGTCGGCCAGCTGCCTCCTAAACTGGTCGAGGCACGGTGAAGGAAATGCTGCGTCACCACAGAAAACCCCACTTCCGCCATTGGAAGGGCGTGGGACAAGTAACAATGGGCCGAACTATCTAATGCAGGATTTTATTTTCAGAGATTTGTCCAGCATCATTTTTAGGTGAATGCCCGGGGACCCTAGTTAACCCTTTCCTCTACCTTTCCGCACCCCCCCCCCGTGTCAAATTCCTACCTATACTATGAGAGGGGAGTTGTCACAGTGTTGATTACCCTCTAGTAACCTGTTACTCCAAATAATATTAATAATAATTTCTACATTCAATATTACTCGAAAGTAATTAATTTTGTTTATGCACACTGCGGTTAATTTCTATTAAAAAAGTCTTGGAAAAAAAATCACTCTAATTATTGACTTTGAATAACTTCAAGGTTTTAATTCAGTAATTATTTTAAATTATTTTTATGAATTAAATGATGCTTTGCATATGAACAACAAAACAATTTAACATTTGCCTACAAAGTATCAATATTTCCCGTTGCGATTAAATTTTTAGATAATTTAAAAATATATTTTTTTGCAGAAGTGAATTAATAGTACCATTGTGAAAGTATGGAAAGTTTATAAGATGAAGAAACACCTTCGTTATGAACAACACACTAGATGTACTCTGTTGGATGTTGCAATAAATGTCCTGAAGTCTTGCAACTAACAAAAAAGTGGAAATGTACATTCCAGACTATAATTTGATTGTTATAATTGAGAATTGGAATTTATCCTATTCAAATAATTGGTTTCAGGGTTTCATTTATTTATCTATACATATATTTGTTTCCCAGTAGTGGAATTTTAAAATTAAATTGCTTTTCTTGTGACGCAGAGTGCAATGGGTGATCTTCTTCCTGAGGATCAGATGCATGTTCCGGTGCCGGACATCTCCATAGACAAGCTGATGGGGATGGTCGAAAAGATGAAGAAACTGAGCGACGAGGAAAGGGCCGAGATCATGCAGAACCTGAAGCGCAGAAAGGCCGAGCTGGAGGGAAAAGTTCTCGCTGAGGAAAAAGCATCCTTCGTAACCTACGAATTCCTGATACTACTCATTCTAGTCGTCATGATCGTCTTTATTACAAGTACGCGAAACAATTTATATCCCAAACATTTTTCAAAAACTATTTTTTTCATATCGAAGAGAAAACCAAGTTTATGCCGCAAAAATAAATGTATTTCAGAATAGAAATTTTTGGACTCAGTAATATATACAGCCTAACACAATTTAACAATTATTACAACCGTGAACTTAAAATTATATGAATACAAATAATTACCTTAGTTATAACTTTAATTAAAAATTGATAATAACGGATACATATTGTAATAATTAAAATATAATATGAATGTGGCGTTTCTAAATGAAAGAACTTAAGTGAAAATTATTAAACAAGATTTATTATCAATTTTATAACAAGTATAAAATACACAAAATATTTGGAATCTCAGGGTCTTGAACTGGGTTTGATAAATGGCAGAATTTATATAATCAAAAGTACATTTACTTTTTATGGGAATCAATGCGTCTGAACATAGACGAAATTTGTTGCGGAAGAAATAATACTAAAGATTAAATTTAAACAATTTTAATTTTATCAAGAATTAACGATCTCATTTTATCGATAATTAAATAATTAAAAAAACGATCTGACTTTAATCTTTTAAACACGGTTTACAAATGATTTTAATGTTTTCTCTACTTACGGCTGCCCAGGTCTCATTTTTAGTTTTTCGTGCACAATTTTGGGGACATCACAGATTCTAAGTACTCACAGACTCTAAATGTTCGCAGGCTCTAATTGGCGTTGTTTGTTAGTTGGTTTAACACAAATTGGTTGGTTCTCGATGCTTTACTGCAACCTGGATTTGTGGATCTCGTGACTTTAGTTGACAATGGACTTCATTGTTTTGTCTATGGCCAGCATGATGAATCTACTCTCGACCACCGAATACACACTAGTTGCTCTGTCTCCTTCCCGACTGAATATTGCTTTACTTTTTAATATTTGAAAGCATGTTTGTGACTGGACCACATTCTTTCGTTCTGACTGCCGACTGTAAAACTTTCCGTCTGATCTATTCGCTGTCTGCTGCCCGACTGTACATTTCCTGACTGTTGGTTCGTCTCGCAAGTTTTGAGCGCGTAGAACCTTCTCGACTCATCAACAATGTTTTCTTTGCCTTGCCGGTTTGTTGCGGCGTCCGCTCTATATCCACTAATAATGAGTCCTCTACAATTCAACTTTTCAATTAGAAAAATGTCTTAATTACCAATTACTACAATATAGTTCGTTATAATTGACATAAAATAGCGTTATACACGCTTCGTCAGTATAGACAACGAGACTGTGGTTAACCGTTGTCGACTGACATATACATATATCTTAGATTGTCATGGGAATATTAGATTTCAGAACTAAATTAATTGCATCTTATCACTTGTTATTTCAAAACATCGATATTTAGACTTTCATAATATAAAGTGTTTGTTATTTGGGTCAAATTTCTTGGCAGTCAGTTTAGTGTCTTACAGCGCAGGTTCAGAAGGTCGTGGTGTGTTTATTCCGTCCTGCCTCCCCTCCCCAACCAGTCCCTCGATCAACGCCACACGCCAACGATTCTGAGGCGTGCTATAATTACATAATCAACCTTTCTCAAATTAAAAAACATTTAAGGCGTAATTCTTCTATGTGTCTTTAACATCTACAGATGTGTATGTTTCGCAGGTTTTTCTTGTCATTCATTATGGTGTCTCGAATGCTTCATGCAGTTTTTTGCGACTAACCACTTTTCATAGTCGACCCCCAGTTAATGTAGTGGTCATCCTTCATAGAGATACCTGGTTCCAATCCCAGCATTGGCTCGTGTTTGTGGTCGTAATGATCTGGAAAACTGGAGTTTGTTTCTCCAAAAATTAACGAAATTTGTCACGACAGTTGTCCCAGTAGGCAAAGGCTAAAGTGGCGCTAATAAGAAACCAAATACTATTTTTCAATATCCACATTTTTTTCCCGTTTAACTTGAACAGTTCAACCAACCCTTTTTCTAATTTTATTCAAAACTCATCAATTACTTAGGTCATTTGAAAATAACTTTTAATATACTCATTTATCTGAATTACCTTTATATGAATGAATCTAACATGGAATGGTACAGTAGCACAATTTTTTTTATTTTTCATTTTTATTGTTTAATCTCGTCAACAAGTTTTACACTCTGGTATTACTACACGTTACCACAGGAACTTGGTCCGTCAATATTCGTCTTCAGTGAATTATAGTTACTCTGTTGCATTTCCCTTCTCGTGGAACTAATTCTCAGAATGGAAACACGAACAAAATCCATGCCCTTGCCGGGATTCAAACGCGGGACCTCTGTGATGCGGTGCAGTGACGCTGACCACTACACCTCAGTACGACTGCTAAACAATCTTGTTCCCCTCAAAAATGAATAATTCAAATCACATATATATACCCTAGCCTACTTCTGCCATTATCACGTATATTTATTTAATGTCTGTTTCAATTATTTTTTTTTCTTATTTTTCAGGCTTATTCGCATATAGAATCTACAAAAACAATCAGCTTGAACGAGACGAGAAATATTCTGACAAAACAGACAAGAAGAAAGGGAAAAAAATAACGTGAAGATTTACGTATTATTCTCATGCCTATGGCTACTAAAACTAAAAAATCTAAAAGCTGTACAAAAGACTCCACTATTTCAGAATATAGTGCTACAAATAAATAGAGAGGACTGAATTGAATTCAATCGTAAGCACATTTCCTGCAGTCTGCTAAAACTCACCTAAAAACCTTAAACTTCTATTATCACAATCGAAATCAATCGTAATTAAATATTTGATAATAATTTTTAACATACTCATTTATCTGAAGTACCTGTATATGAATGAATCTAAAATGGAATTGGACAGTAGAATAATTGTTTTTATTTTTCATTTTTATTGTTTAATCCCTTCAACAAGTTTTAGACTCTGGTTTTACTATACGTTACCACAGGAACTTGGTCCGGAAATATCCATCTTCAGTGAATTATAGTTATACGATTTGTTATTAACTTTCTGTTAATAAATACTAGCAACTTAAAGTATCCTATATAAACTTAAATTTTAGTACGTTCTTTTTAATATTTTTGATAAATTACATATCATTTTGGTGACTTTTGTTATATAGTATATTCAATATTAGACTTTATTGCTTCCTTAAAATACTAACAAAATATTCATTTTTGTGCGAAATTACAAAATTAATATATTTTAAGATATATATTACTATATATATCGTATTACGATACGAAACTTAAAGTAGGTACTTTCAATAACACCCGATCGTAATCAGAACGCGAATATAGTACTAATCATCTCCCTAATCAAATAAATTACCAATAGAAAATTGATATTGTTTATTTGAAAAATAAATTACCAATATAAAATTGATATTATTTTTCCGATAGTTTTTTCAAAATATATTGTGCAATAAACGTCACATTGTCGCAGCAATATTCTAAACTAGATCTATGCAAACAATACCCCAATGTTTTACCAAATACTTTTCACAGAAGATATTACTTATTATAAAATACAAATGAGAAAAAAATATTAACGATATTTGGTTCATCGCTTCAGGGAAGACCCTCCTAATTTAATGTCAGTCAGATACTTCAATCAGTACACTACGACAAAAACATAAGTCCAGGTCAGGGATTTCCATAGTTCTACTATATTTACTGGCGAGAATTGAAGAAACTAATATATTTCATTTTTGTGTTTTATAATCAAACACTTGTTACCGGAGCACTACATTTTTTTCAAACAATATCATTATTGATTTATTTACTATTATTAATAGTGAACAGGTTAAAGATAATAATGGCTGAAAAATAAAAGTAATTAATAATTTCATGATTTTGATCTCATTTTTTGTTGAGCGCCACCTGAAAATTAATGATTCTACTGCAGAAATAGAAATATGAACTGAATTTATTAATTAGTACAGTCTATCGTGTTTATATCTCGTAGCTTTCCCTCGCCACTCTGATACATGAACATTTCCCCACTGGTTTCGGTAGAGAAAACTCGCGTCTCTACACACGGAACACCATTACCTGGTGCTTACCGGGCAACTGGAACGGTTTCAGAAACACTTGATGTGACATTTTTTCACGTAATAGGTCGTTTTTTCACCCCTTCTAATTATCGGGTTGGATAACCATTCTAAGGGAAGCGTGATGGAATTATTGCAGCCATTAACGTCGCCTTTCCAAGCCTGTTTGGCCTGGGCAACAGGTTCATGACCATGCCCAAAAATTAAAACCGTTTCATAGCTTAGGATATCTTCAATTCTGAGTACAATTCGACGCTTCCTACCCGTCTCCAGCAACCTGGTAATCACGTAGCTTGTCCTTTATTTAATCACCTGACGAAAGCAACAAAGTTTGCAGAAACGTTGAGTGGTATTTATTTAGTACATAGTTTTGTCTGTTGTTTTTGACGACTTATTTATGTAATTATTAAAACCCATAAAATTATTATATAGACTAAATTGCATGTTCAAAGGAACGTGTGTGTTTAACGTTCTTACTCTATAAAAGAATTTTAAAAACCTGTCAGTTTTAATTAAAATAAGAGCCTTTTGTGTTGCGTAAACAATTATAATAATATAGGCCTACTTACCTTTAATATTTATCATAGCCTCATGAAGTCAATTTAAGCTCACATTAAAAATAATTATTCTGAAGTGAGAACTGTATCTTCGAAAATTTTACTTCTCACTTAAACTATGGAGTTATCCTACCAACCGGTTGTGAACCAAATTGCTAACGCTTAATAAATTATCCAGTTTTTAACTGGATATCACCGTTTTGATGTAGGAAACAATAATTTTGAAGTTATAATTAGTATTTACTGGATAGTTAATAATCGAATAAGGGCAATATCCATAATTAAATAACACACGTTGAGGAAGAAGCGCTTCCATTCTGTGTAGAAAATGTACTAGGTAATTAATCAGAAATTGCAGATTTGTGAAGTACTTTCCCGGTGAATTCAAGATGAGTTACAACCTTCTACGTTAATGTTGCAAATGTTACAATGCCAAAGTCAGTTTTACTTTACATTTCACATTAAAAATAATAATTCTGAAGTGAGAACTGAATCTACGAAAATTTGACTTCCCTTTAGTTAACATAACTATGGAGATGTTCTCAATCCAGGGCATACGATTACTCTCCTAATTAATATAGAAACCTTCGAAAATAAACAAAATTCTTAAATAAGAATGTTTGTCTGTAGTTGCTTTCATCGGTCTTTCCATTACAATATTGCAATTTTTAAGTTTGTAATCTCCGCGCATATTAGCACATTGTTTGCGCAGTTTTTGTTTGAATAAAACAAATTAGGAAACTTTTATTTTTCCAAATTAGTTCATATTTATAAGTATATACGAATAAATAAAAAATAGACCATGCTATTAATTACTACTAGAACATTTTTGACACAGAGCTCACAAAATATTTCTATTGCGTGTGAGTATAATTATGCTCCATTCTCTTTGATTTATAGTAGAACGTTAGTATGAAAGATAACGTCTAAGAAACGTTACGGGGAAATGGGAAAATACTTGAACGAAATGACGGTTATACAGTATATAAAATTGGAGATGCATAATTCTGTTCATTTGGAAGATCCCCGAGTTACGTCCGATGATAGTTAAGGCCTTGCTGCCGGTGGAAACGGGGAAAAAAATGTTCTTCAGAAACTACTCAAACTTCCCTTTCAGGATCCCTTTTCGTCCCTTAAGTGAGTCCCAGCGGCTCCTCTTAGACATTTTTTAAAATAATGGCTGAGAAAATCCTACTTTTAAAAAACACAACTAAACGGGTGTTTTGCCTGCGCATTAGCGAACATAACTTTTTATACGGTCCACAGATAATTTATAACTTAATTTAAAAAATACTAAGTTACTTTCAATGGAATGGCGGAACAAGTCACCAACGATTAATGGTACATACCTATTTTTCTGCCAGAAACTCCATCTCGAGGAAAAGTGCCCCCACATTTTCTGAATGTGCCATCACAAACTCCAGCATTATGAAGAGTCGTCATTTGTTCTCGTTAGTTAACACAACAAAGTTAGGAAGTGGTGAGATTACAAAGTCAATTGTACAGAATTAGTTGATAAACGCACAAATGCGGCACTGAAGTTTTCGGCATCAAGTTGTTTGAAACTTCAACTAATTTGAAAAATAGGTCAAACATAATCTATTCCAATATATTCATAATTAATAAGGGTAGAATACATTGAAATAGGTTACTGACCCATCGGGTGTGTATTATTGAACATTAAATCTTGAAAGAAAAATTAATTGCAGAATCCTGCTAACTGTATTTATTTTCAATGTTTATGTCATAATCAGTAAACACAGTACAGCGACAATTTGAAGAAAGTTATTATCTAAAAGAAAAGAAACTTCAACTTTTTAGAAACAGAAATATTTCGCTTTCCCTAACGACAAAAAGAGTTTAAAATTTCTCTCGGTCTACTTACCTTAAAATTACTTGTTATTCACCTTCTGAAACAGAGAAGTTGCTCAGAATCAGGTCGTATATAGAGGGTGAATCCTAAAATACACATTATTATACTGTTCTCTGCAACATCAACAGCATAAGAAAGATTATCTGTAAAAGCGTATCATGTAAAACAGTAATAAATTTCATCAGTGGTTTAAACCAAAAATAAGTTCTCAGAATATTCACAACTTCTAATCTTTCTTTACTATCAACGGTAGACAGCCTTGAGTTTACTCCAAATACATGTGCTCTTGTTCTACAGCACGTAAATGAATTTTTCTTAAATATAATAACACTGTGGATCTATGCTTCCATATCGAGTTGGAACTGCCCCGTCGTGCGGCTCCCTCGCTCCTGCTAAGGCAGCCAGCTGACCATTCAGTGCTATCGTCGCGACAACACAGGATTTCTGTCTTAAATGATAAATTGAGATGCACAATATACATTTTCAACGCCCCCGACCCCTCCTGCACCACCGTTAAATCACTGCCTCCTTTTTGTGCTAGAAGTTAGACAGCTCCAAACAGAGCCGCTATGTGCAATTGAGGCGGCCTCATCAGGTGGAATAAGCAACTAAATAATAATAAATTTGAACCATTCAGTAATTAAAAATCTTATTTTAAAGTAGTTCATATTTCCGATCCAAAACTAATATTCAGAGGCTATTTCAAAGAAAACAACTTTTAAGAGGCATAAAAATGCGAAAATCTAGGGCACGACCCTGAAAACAATACTGACGTCATGCGTGAATTGTTTAAAAAATTAAACTTCTTTAAAATATATACGAAGGAAAAATACATAAGTGTCAGATATGCTTGTCAATTTTGTGAAAAATTATTCCGCTTTTAAAAATTAGACACTACTGGATGTAGATATGATTTTAAATGCCACATGTAGCACTATATCTGTCGTAGTATTATTATTTTACATAGTTATCCTCGTAGAAATAGTCGCTTGGGAATTTTAACTCTTACCTTCATAAAGCCACGAGCCTACACGGCAGTTCATACACAATGAGAAGTATAAATTTTAATGTGAACAGTTTCTTGTAGTTATCATATGTATATATCTCTTTTTGACTTGTATGTTTGGTAATGAGTGTAATGTTATGTTTTATTAGATTTCCATATTTTTTTTAAATTTTAGTATAGTCTTAAATATGAATATGCTGTTAAACATCGAAAAGTCTTGAAATTTTAAATTTAATGACCACACCATGAACAATGTTTGTAAATAACCGGACTAGTTTTTCTTGAAACCATTCATACAATAAATACAGTCTCAATTATTCAGTTAAGTAATAAATTTCATGTGGCCTTTTATTGCAGTAATATAAAAAAGCACCCGTTTATTGACGACCTAAATTGACCATCGATCCCGTAAAATTTTTGAAATGATTGAAGTAATTATTATAAAGGATCAAGAAATAAATGAAGTAAAAATATGTTTCTTTTATAAAGACTAACTTTAAAATCTTAGATAATTCAAATACAATTCAAACAAATATTGCTAGGTGCTTTTAAATTATGCTAGTAACAAACAGAGGAATTGTGAAAATATTGCTAACACTGTAACAACATACCACTGTGAACAAAAAGTAAGATAAATTTATTTATAAAATATAAATTCTTTATTTATTCTTCCAAATCAATTTCGTCCCCTTCAAAGTAATCCCCGTCCGATAAAATGCACTTTTTCCAACGCTTTTTCCAGTCCTCGAAACAGTCGGAATAGTCTTTTTCCGGTATAGCCTTCAAGACCTTCTTCGATTCGGTTTTTATCTCCTCAATCGTGTCAAAACGGCGTCCCCGCATTGGCCTTTTGAGTTTGCTGAATAGCCAGAAGTCGCACGGAGCCAAATCAGGCGATTACGGTGGTCGCGGAACGATATCAGTTTTTGGCAAAAAATTCGCGAAGAACCAATTCAGTATGACGTGGTGCATTATCGTGATGAAGGAACCAAGAGTTGTTCGCCCATAATTCCGGCCGTTAATATTCTTTGTTGACAGTTTGGCCCGGCGGAAGGTATTCATAGCGCACCACACCACGATAATCAAAGAAAACTGTCTACATGAACTTGATTTTCGATCGACTTTGCCGTGGTCTTTTCGGTCTTGCTTCACCTTTTGCACGATATTCGCTGGATTGGTCGGTGGTTTCAGGGTCGTATGCGTAAATCCAAGTCTCGTCTCCAGTAATGATGCATTTCAAGTGGTCCTGATAGTCAGACAGCAAAGTTTCACACACATCAACGCGACGCTTTTTTTCCAAAAAAACTGAGCGATTTTGGCACCAATCGAGACTTGACGCGTTTGAGACACAAAACATTCTTCAAAATGATTTGGGCTGAGCCAAATGATATTCCAACACTATCAGCGAGATCTCTAATTGTCCATCGACGATTTTCAAGCTCCAAATCTTTGATTCTTTGGACGTGGCCCTCGTCGGTAGACTTTGATGGTCGTCCAGAGCGCGGTTCGTCTTCAACGCGTTCTCGGCACTCTTTGAACTCGTTGTACCACTTATAAACGCTTTTTTGTGTCATAGTTTGATCACCAAAGGCCTTCCTAACATTTTCAACGTGTCCGCACAAGAATATTCGTTCCGCAAACAAAATTTGATGCAAGATCTTTGCTCAACAAAATCACCCATTGCAAATATCGAAAAATTCTTTTTTGGTTGTTTACAAAAACACGTGTAACTCGGAGATAATTAAACCTTTTAACAAACAGACGCTTGGCAAATATTATAGACAGTCCTACCAACCTAGGAAAAAACATTACCTGCCTTTCTAATTAATACCCGGGAGTTTCTTGATTACATATTAAAATATATTGACAATTTTTGGTATCTACCGACCTGTCTGTAGGTTAAACGCTGGTCTAATGATAGAGAGCAAATGTGAGTTACAAAGATATAAAATCCAAGATGACACTTGTCAGAGAGTTTTATCGATGCTGCTAACGCATACCGTATCCTGTTTTATGTTTATGGAATTAATGTTTTTTTATGTATAACATGGCAGAGATATTTTTTATAATTGAATAAATTATCTATAAAAGATATTTTTTTCAAAATCCAACACATGATTTAGTTCTAGGTAATTTTTATTACAGCAATAAATGATCTTTTAGTCTGGCCGATATAACACATGGCCCAATTACAACAAATTAATTTTTAAAATACATTTTGTTGATCGATTTATGTTACTGATATGAATATAATTAAGAATTTTATACTCAACCAATCCCCCAAATTCCTGAGTGAAGAAGAAAACCGAAGGATTCCTTCCGTGCTGTATTGAATTCACGTGTTTCGCTTTTATGCCGTGTTTATGCCTTTAAATGTTTATGTCCTAAGGCGTTCGTGCCTTACTGTTTGAACTAAAGTTTCCTGTCGTTATGTAAGGCTATAATATACATTTGACCTTTACTGAGGACGTACGGAACAGAAATAAAGCAATTTATCAATATGTGCTGGTATGACGAAAAATATTTAGCAACAGAATTTCGGAACATCGTGTCTTAAAAGGCACGGAAAAAACAAAGCAGATAATTTTGTTTTGTTTTCTTCACGTGCAGTTAGGAAACAAAATTATCGTTATACATTGTAAATAACTGCCATTGTATCGCATTATATCTCGAAATAACAACTACAGATTACATCAGATATTTATAAGAAACTTCTCTGACGGTTACGTAACGTGGAATTAAATTAATATAATAAGAAATAAATATTTATTATATACGTTGTAAGAGTCAAGTTTGTTTTCTAAATATATTATATAATTCATTGTTTGAAAAAATTGTACTATGTTAACAAACTTCAGTGGTTACTCTTCGAAATGTTGCCTAGTTTGGTTTATAACATTGTAATTGGAATTATGATACTTTGTATACTTTTAAGTTTAAGTAATTTATAATTTTTTATATTATACATGAAGTCTACATTCAGGGAATACAATGGAAGAATATAAATGTTAACGACAGCCTAAAAATGAACGTTTGATAGATTTTTTATTTAATGGGATCTCACAAAAAAGACCCTGGACCATTCATGTAAGACAGTTATATTCAAAATAAAATTCATGTGAAATGTATATAATTTTAATTGCTGAAGATTTTTACTGTCCGAATAATTATCGTGGTTGGGAACCTCAAAATTATACCTAAATAATCGTTTTATTTGGCAACAATTGTAATTTCGTACAGCACATTCATGACACAAGTTCCAACTAATTACGTGGTAACTGGTTTCGTTGGAGTGGCTGTAAGTTTTATTTCTCTTGCAACTCTCGGATTCTTTGGTAGAGAAATTATCGTCTGTTTCATGATCTATGTTAGAAAACAATTATGAAAGAGTATAAGGTGAAAGAAGTAACCGTTAGATTGGTCTTCATGTAAGAAGGTTAAGAATAATAGCCGGGAACACGAGTCCGAACACTTTACGAAATAAACCTACTATAGTCCGTTTTAAACTAGAAGTCTCCTTGTGTGTCCGCGTGGAGCAAAATAATTTATGCCACGTACGGCACACGTCTTATACAGCTCACTGGAACAGTAGAATTATACCGCTATTGTTCGACAACGTGTTCAAGTGTTGTGATTGTCATATTCTCGGGAACTACCGGCCCTCGGTCTTCTAATTTAGACTATAATTTAGCTTAGTCCGTATAATTCTGCTCCTAGGGAATCAAAGGAACTACCAAAAAAATATTATGTCTGAATTAAATCCCCTGCTGTCATTAAATTATAAATCATATGTGTAAATTAACAGTCCAGCCATAAAGTTAAGAAATGGGTACACAAAACTGAATTAATTGATCACTTACAGCTTGAAATACTTCCAATTGTATAGAAGAACGATGTAAAGTAATTTCATGGATATTTTTGTATGATAGCAGGTTTTATTTGGTATATTTATTAAATTAAAAACATACTGCAATATTGATCGATTAATAATAATTACATCAGTTCTTGACACAAAGTTTGCGTACACCGAACTCTTAAGTTAAAATAAGTGCAAAAATTCTTTAGACACAATTTTACCATATTATAAAATGTAAATTATGTTCGAAAGTTACACACACTGCAAACAAAATTAATTAAATATACTAATTAGATAAATAAATAGCCATATTACTGGCAAAAAACGTTAAATACCACACAAAATTTCAGCAATCCTTGTTGCTTTCGTCAGGTTATTCTAAAAACGTCGTTTTTATCTAATTAGCATATTTTACACCGACGTATTACACATTTCTAGTTCAACAATTAAGGAAATTCTTCGAAATTTAGAGACCCTGCTTGGTTTTAGAAATAAAAAATCTCAAGACATTTTAAGTAGCGTGAAATAAACGTGTAAAAAAGTGTGTGAATAAAATGTAATTATTACGAAATCTAACTTCTTGACTGAAAAATCATATATCAGAAACCAACGTATTTTTATTAAATTAAAACCGAAAAAAAATTGTAAATAAAATAGCTGATACAACAGTTACTTTTATGTTGATGAAAATGTTTGGATAGTTTATTGTAACGCTGCCAAAACTTTGTACGAGGGTAGTCCCAGAGGTACGCCCGTATTTCGTGTTTAAGACTAACAATTAAAAAGTTTCTTTAACTCATTCAATGCAATTACTAAGTTTATTCCATGAAAGCCATTTTTGTATTAAATAAAACTACTTAAATTTTTAACACACTTAAGGAATGAAGGATTCATGGACTGTTGAAATCGTTCCGCTTTGTCGAGAAAATCGAATTGTCAATATTATTTACCGTTGAGTGTTGTTGACGCATCATGAAACTCAGTCTCATGGATTTTAAACTAGCACGTTAATAGCTCCAATTTAGCGTTACTATATTGTTCGCGCTTACCGCAAACACATATTGCCGAAATTAGGGAAAGAATGAAATAAAGATTAACATAAAGTGACACATTAGTGCTAAGAATAAAATATAGAAATATAATATTAATAGAAAATATAATTACAACGTATCTGGACATAATCAAGCGAAGTGTTGAGAGTAATCTCTTACGTATAACGTCACGCGATCCAGACGCGCGTTCCATAAAATGAATACACCATTAAAGTCAATTTTCAACCGCTTTGTTTATGACCCACCTACTCCTCTAAATTATTATTGGACCACAAATCTTTTCTAGAAACCTGGATGGATTCTCGCAATATCAAAAAACTTTTTCCGAATAAAAAACCATTCCTTGGCTCATATTTAGTACGAGGCATGTTCAGGAAGACTACTGAGTCCATAAAGGGCTGTTTTCTTACTGTTGGCAACACTGACAGAGCGAGCATCGCAGAAACACGATAGTAAGTAAACTCTCGTTGTAGTGTCCTGCTGCGTGAAAGATTTCGGTAAGAAATCCCGCCAAGTGCGAGTCACGTGCTCTGATCCGCTACCTACTCGCGGAAGGTGAGGAGTTTCTGAGCTCTATTGTGACTGGAGATGAAATATGGGTGACTGAGTCAAAAAGACAATAGTCACAGTGCCGTCACACCAATTCTCCATCTGCCATAAAATTCAAAACCACAATTTCGGGTAAAAAAACATGGACTGATTTTTTTCTGAGCGGGGAAGATCATCAATGCTTAAAGATATTATTAGACCCAAAAAAATCTTAAAAGGAGCATTCAATACAAAAGAAGAGGAATCCTGACGAGATGAGTGTGCTTGATGTACGACAACTATCTTACTCAATTGTCTTGACCACCAAGGATCTCTGAGACTCATTTGGTTGGGATACTTTGAACCAGTCCCCGTATTCCCCTGACATTACGGCCTTGAGATTTTCATCTTTTCACCTCCCTGATGGCACACGTGGGTGGTATTAAATTTTCAAATGCCGATCAGGTGCAGAAAGAGGTTCTGAAGTGCGGGAAGGAGCTGGCGGGAGAGTTCTTCGAGGAGGGCATAAAGAAGCTTGTGCCAAGGATCAACAAATGCATTGAAAGAGGTGGCGATTATATAGGAAAATAGTCAACTAGTGTATCTCCATTATCCTGTAATTTTTGTATCTCCAATATCCTGTAAGTTTTTTCAAATACACTTTTTCTAAATAAATATAAAATTCCATTTAACTTACTTTCTGAACATGCCTTGTAACATTATAATAAATTTATATTAACTCACACGTTTCTCCAAAATGCGTTATTATATATCATGTTTTCCAAGACTATTTTCTTTTATGTAAATACATATAGTATAATAAAATCGGAAACTTTCCACATAAAACATTGTTGCTTTAATCAAAAAGAACTCCCTCCGTTTATGAGGCTGCTACTAACGTAAAAATAGAAACACAACAATTAAACGTGGGTCATGGTACACTTAATTTTTATATCCCATAAAATATATTAAATTTCATTTTTTGTATTTTACATTATGCGAAGCAATTATTGAAAAACCTGTGTGATCTCAAAATGCTATTATTAATGCGAAGGAGTAAATATGTCACAGTCACTACGTTTAACACCCGATGAAAAAACACTTCACTTAACTAATTATGGCTACTGTATATCTTTATATCTGCAAATATGTTAAAACAACAAGTGTCAGCATGGACGGTGGGTTGTGCGGATTAAGGGAACGGTTGCCTCCCTTTCTATCAGACGTGCGACAACGATCAAATGAGGTCAAACTCTGGGCGCTTACTGAAGTTTAATGGAGAGGAAGTAGAACCGATCAATGCCAACCACAAACATGACTCTTCCTATAACTCAAATAAAGTGGAAAATGCTGTGGTGACGAGGACCATCTTTGACATCTGCTGGATCAAGAACGCAATAAAGAGGAAGCTGGATTAATTATGGAAGGAGATGGCTGCTCGTGTCGAGTTTATCTTTTTTATTATACTTTTACATATCTTCGTATATTCTGCTTCTTTTTCTCGATTCCCAGTCTATTTCTTGTACATTATTTATCCCACGCCTCCCTGGATCAACGAATAGTTTCTAATGAGCTTTTACTCTTTAAATGGCGACAGGAAGATTTTCCGTTATGGAATTTCAATTAGGTTGTTCTTAGGATATTTCCTGTGTTTTGTTGTGTGATTGATTTCTTCCCGGAACTGTTCGTTGTATTAAGTCAATGTCGATCTGAAAAGCTTGAGAATTTTCCGTATCAGTCCCTTTACTTGCGCTTGCATTATTTCTTATTAAACACATGGATAGAGTTACCTTCCTGCGTTCCCATAGTAAATCTTCACCTGTACTCAACAGATGAACGTAGGACAAATACCTGGAGCTCAAACTGCCTGATACAGATTTCTCTATGTGTTCTCCTACATCACATTTAGGTGAATGGCAAGTAGGAGGTTTAAACTAGTTCGCTTTTCATTCATTCTTATGCTATTAAAGGACAGAGGTCACCACGTAGATGACAGTCGTGTAACCGACCAACGAAATCAATTACAGAATTATATCACGCTCCAGCCACGAAGGTGTGTGGCGCAGAAGGAGACGGGTAGATAGGTACCACGAAATAAATACATACGAGGGTGGTCTGAAAAGTTTCCTACAATTATTTTGCAGAGAAAAACGCCGAGTACTTTTTGGACGTGTTACAGAGATGGGAGCATCGCTGGGAGAACTGTGTAGAGTTACAAGGAGACTGTTGAAAAATAAAAATAAAATAAAAATATTCTATCATTGTTGAGTCTGAAACTTTTCAGACCTCCCTCGTACAGGACACGTGATGGCCCGGGCAAACCCTAGGCGCTTGCTGAAGCTGATGGACTGCGATCCAAACAACGGTAGAAGAATATACGACAAACTAAACTGGGCCGCCAAGATATTTGACGCTCACTATAATCTCAATGCATTCAATTTAATTCTTTTGTTCTTTGTCTGGAATTATCGTGACCATTTGTAGATAATGTTTCTCATCTTACTTATTTATTGTCGGGATTCGGTAGTACTCTAAGAATAAACCAATTTCGTCGTCTGTGTCCTTTGAAACTTTCATTTTCTTTCTTTTCTCCTGCATTTTGCGCTCAAGAGATTCCTCGTCAACAACTTCCAACCATTCGTCATATAATTATTCCACTTCTTCATATGAATGACTGGCCGTTGGTGCCTTAATGTATTTAATTTTATATCTTATGGACTCCTAATTTTAAACTTCCTTTCTCTCAGAAGATCTTTCTACTTCTTTCGGTGGTTTAGTTTTCATTAATCATATTACGAGATACCTAACATGAAACAAATAAAAAAAAATTGTCAATAAATGCATCCGAAAGATCTTGAATCTTAAATTGTTTCATAAAATCACAAACATTGGATTACTTAACTAAAGAAGGAAGAAAAAAATATAACAAGAAAACTTTTGCACGTTAACTCTAGGATGTGAATTGTCAAATAGACACAGCACTTTCCTTTTTCTGAAAATGCCACCCAATTTTCTCCACTGTTCTACTCTTGCTTTATCTGCATTTCCCATCAAATGTTTCTTTTTTGCATCAGTCCATGATGGTATTTGAAAGCCTGTTATTTTTATTGGTGAAAACGCAAATATTTGCAAGAAATAATACGTGATGTTTAAGATAAAAAAGAGTAATGCTTTTAATATTCTTTTAGTTGAAATGCATTTACGTGAGATATTAAAATTTAAATTGTTTGTCTTTTAATATGCATAAGACAAGTTATCAACACAATTAATATAAAATTATTCTGATACACAAAGCCGTGGGAATTTGAAATTTCCCCCAAAAATAACGTCTAATGGTACAGAATTATTTATGAGAGATAATCATAAATCCTTCCCGATAGTTCATAAAATTAGGGACTATATACGGTTTCCTCTAGTCACAAAGAAATATTTCAGAAAACTAAAAACAATATGAGGACTGGCGTCAAAGTTGGCCTGGTCCAGATAAATGCACCTTGACACCAAACAACGGGAACAGAAAATACGACCAAATAAATTGGGTCTAGGACGAGGTCGGAATAAAAAGTGTAGGTCCAAATCATCATGGCTTGATTGGTGAAGATAGTTTTGACGACAGGAAAAGCACGACGGAAAGGTGAAGAAACATATCAGGGATGCGGATGTAAGAGTAAGTAGATACTGATACAGATTACAGAGATATAAGGACTGATTTTGCAATTATTTCGCACTTCACTTATGGAGACATTTAATTTAGTATTCATCCTGCAGTCTTCATGTAAAATGCTGGAACTTAGAATTCCAACTTGGCGGTTGCAATCGATCTGGAGCTAGCGTTGATGAAGAGACCTTGGGCTGGAGATGTTAATGTACGTAAGTGGAGGCAGTTTCAGAGTAAATTGATTCATGTACCCATTAATCCTTATAATTCTGCCATGTAGTTTTCCAGCCAATCTCTCATAATTTAAATTCGTCCTCATATATGTAAATTTGACAGATAGTTCCCCTTGGCTAAACTGGCCAAGGCATGGAGACGGGGATATTGCGACAAAACAGCGAACCCCACTCAAGTCATCGAGATTTATCCTTAAAGTAATAGACGGACCGAGAGTGGCAAATTCCAAATTGTTCAGTCAGACGTGATGGCCGACTTTCGGAATGAGCTAAAGTTTTAATCGTTAAGGAATTTTCGGACCCTTAACGCATTATCCCAGAAAATGAACATACCTTGTAACTGTTCGATTCGTAGAATTCCTTCTCACTTCTTTCTAGCGCTCTCTCATATTGTCTTCTATTTTAGAGAAATAAATTATTTACCAGATGAAGAATGTTTTCAGTGCGAAATTTCTATTTGCAATTGAGAATTAAGGCAACGAATTGTTTTCAAATTATATGCTTTGTATCAATAAAATATAATACACAGAAAAGGTGTCATTATGAAAATAAAAACGGGAGTCTGTCAAAATCATCGCGTTTAATTTGATTTATTTTATTCCATTAGTCCTCGTACGAGGAAATAGGATATATCAATACGTAAAATTGCAATATAATAATTAGATGCTATAATTATAAATAATAAGTTATCATAAAAATACTACTATTTTGGAACACAAATTTCCCTGTCCAACATAAGTAAAATAACTGTATATTAATACTAACAAAAATAATTATTATTTATACTAAGGGTATAATATAATATTTACAGTTCTAATAAAAAAAGTTCAATACGTACTAGTAAATTGATTGGCGAATTAACTATGATAAAATATAGACTTACACAAGAATAAATAGAAAAGTTAACACACGCTCCCTAGGAGGAGAAACAAACAACGGACAAGGCAATTCACGAAACAGAGCGACGAAGAATCTGCAAACTGCAGGCCGTACATGCAACAAAAAGCAAAAGACCAACAGAGACTAAGCAAGTTATGAAATAAGTAGTTTTTATTAGAAACACATTGAACACTTTTTCAGTTTTTTAAAAAAATTAATTATTAGGGGGAACGATCAAGAAACTCCTGTAGTGAGTAAAACACCGGTGCCTTTCAGTAGAATATTTTTACATTGAATCCCAAAACTCTTGTAGTTATTATTGTTCTTAACAACTGGAGGAAGACTATTGTATAGAAATATCCCTGAATGGTGAATACTTTTCTGGTAGAGAGCAAAGATCTTAGACCTGAGCAATCTTAGTCTCATAATCGTGAGACTCGCCATTCCTTTGAAAAAGATTCATGTTCCGCTTAACAAACTTTAAAATTTCGTGAATAAACACTGGGAAGAGTTAATATTCGCATACTTTTGAAAAACAGTTTACAATTGTATTTATTATCCTATTAGAAAGTATTCTAATGGCACCCTTTTAAAACTTGAATATTTCAATACTCCTGGAGCAATTGCCCCAATTTGCAATGCCATAACACATAAGGAAATGAAAATACACCAAGTACACCATTTTCGTTGTGCTGATTAAGGTGCATTAATGTTCTGAGACAATAACAAGCCGACCTGAGTTTCGCAGCAAGCAGATCTATGTGGTGAGTCCACTTCAAATTACTATCATTCTGAAAACCCAGAAAAGGCGCCTCAGCCGAGAACTTCTCTAGAAGGTTGTTACTATCATCCGCTGAGAACTGGACGAACTTCGTTTTATCTAGATTTAGAGATAATTTATTGACTTAAAAAAAATTGTCCAGACTGCTGTTTACGTTTGTAACAAGATTATCAACATTTTTATCTGCAATCAATACATTTGTATCATCCGCGTAGAGAATGATTTAAGAGGATGGACGAATCCTAGAAGTTCATTAATATAACGTATGAAAAGTAAAGGCCCAAGAATCGAGCCTTGAAGAACACCACAAGTAATTAATTCCCAATTCTATAAATGAATATGCCCATCTTTAGTTTCGACCGCTACCTTTTGTTTACAGTTTTTTGTATATATTATTTTAAGAGAAGTTAGGCGTTTCCCCGTACACAATAATATTCTAACCTTCTTGGTGAAATTTCATGATCAAGCGTGTCGAATGCCTTAGACAGATCAGCAAATATTCCAGCTACCTTCAATAACCTCATCCAAGGAATTTTGAATAAAGTCGTACATTACACTATTTCTGGATTTTCCGTTAAGGAAGCCATTCTAGGAGGAACTTAATATATTATATTTGCTCAAGAAATTATGTAATTTAACGTGTATTATTTTTTAAAAATTATGGAAAAAATAGGAAGCAGAAAAATGGGTCAATAATTTGATACGACGGATGGTGAACCTTTCTAGAATAAGGGGGGTTGCTTTCGTGGTTTTTAGAGCATCGGGAAATGTTCCACTTTCAATACATTTGTTAAAAAAGAATAGAAGTGCAAAAGCGGTGGCTTAGGAACACTCTTTTACCATTTTCCTTGTTATGTCATATACATCTGCTGCTTGGTAACACTTCAAGTTTCTTATCACTTAAATAATTTCATCTATACATATAGGGGCTGAAAATAATATACTATTTTTTAGAACCGGAACAGAGTCCTTCAAGAGTTTGAAGAAATCCTCCTGAATATTCGGTGAGGTGTCTTTTACATGAAGGTTAGCAACATTTACGAAATACGAATTAAATTTGCAAGCTGCTTCTCTGCCAGAAAAGGTTTCACTCTGGTGTATGAGTGAAATTGATTTGTGATCGCCGACGCCTTTTCCCGATACATTTTTTTTAAATAACATTCCAAGTTGTTGTGATTTTATTATCAGCATTTGCTATGCGAGTAGAATTATTAAGTTTTTTCGGGGCTACCAGCACTTTCTTGTAAATACGTCTGCAAGTTTGGATATAGTTGACAACAAATTTTTTCATACAGTATTCAATAGCGTATGTTTTCGATGCTGTATTTCTGAAATGATTTGGTATATCAGCTTATGAGACATAAATGATCGCTACGATTTTATCATATACTAATAACCGTTAAGAGCCCACGTCCCCGCATACTTGTAACGTGAAACTAATTTTTCCAATTCTTCTTTATTCATTTAACTGTAGTTTTCGATGCCATATTGCTTATACGAACTTTTCTGGATTGATTTTACGAGTGCTTGATAATATTTAAATCATAGAGGCTTCCAGTTACATGAGATCATTTTCTTGCTATGTTTTTTCTTATTTACGTGTATCATTTTTAATTATTTTAGACAAGTATTGAATGTTCGGTAGTTTCTGAAGTAAAATAAAAGATAATGATTGAGAAAATTAACCAATTCAGACAAAAAAGTGATAATATAAATACCACACAACGTTTCTGGGATCCTTGTTCCTTTCGTCAGGTGTGAGGAAGAGTCTAGAGCGACATAACTGCACTTGTCAGTTGAAAAAACTCAAAAGCGACGAAAACGCAACGACAATGGCAGAGCCGAAGGGTTAGCGTAACAATAATGCAGCAACGACGATGGAAAAACAGAAGGTTTAGCGAAATAATAAGGGATCATAGCTATTATTGAGTTATTGAGTTTAATAGTGTCGGTTTTTATTTAATGTGAATCATTTCTGAAATGAGTCTGGAATTGTACATGGTGTCAATGTCATATTCTTAACATTTTGCCAATCAAATGTATGTTTAGAATTGATAATATGTTTGGATACTACAGATTGTTTATCAATGGGAAGTTTGATATTAGATATATGTTCCCTGATACGTGTATTAAGGGAACGTTTAGTTTGCCCTATGTAGCAGGAATTACAATTACAGCAAGAGATTTTGTAAACAACACAATGTTTATCAAGTGGGTCCTTATGGATTTTAATCAAGTATGAAAGGGTATTAGTGGATATGCAAATGATGGATATTTGATATTCTTTGAATATTTTGATAAATTTATGATGTTGAAATTTGTAATAAGGGAGTACGACATAAAATTTGGCTTTTGGACGAGTGACAGTAGGATATTGGATTTTTTTTTAAATCTGCTGTTATTATTATTTATATTATCACTTTTTTGTCTGAATTGGCTAACTTTCTCAGTTATTATTTTCAATCAGACGTATTTGTTTTTATTTTAAAATAAAAGCTATTGATTTAAATCTTATACAAATCGAATGTTCATCAGAATCAGAGTTGAATTTTCAAAAATAATTGACCAGAATAATAATTAGAATTTAATATCAACTTTGTGGTAATAAATAATGCCAAGCAATGATTCTTGATTGTCTCGCAATCTTATTAAACATGTTAATTTCCTGTTGCAAGTAAACGTATCCGAGTAGTAGAGTAAGTAGAGTAAGTGTAAGAGATCCGCGTCCGTGTTCAGATAGCGCCCAATTATCTTTGTTTGTACGTTAAATTATACTTTTTCATTCGTTCGTTCGTGTCTCGGAGGCAATATTTGCGCTACTGACAAGTATATAAGCTAGGGATGTTAAATAGACTGTGCTCTGCCTCGTCTTTAGTCAGATCCATAATGTGGAAATTGTTATTGGTCGTAGCTGCAACAGTCGCGGCTGTTGTCGGTAAGTGGTTGACACTGCTTGGAATATTTACAACAATACCAAAGGTTTGAGTATTTTGTGCAGGACAGAAATAATGAACTGTCGTTAATCTTAAATTTTATCTGCTGAATTTTGATGTCTTTACAAAATTTAAGTTTTCATCACTTTTATTTCATACTTACAGCTATTACTGTATTGATTGCTATATTAGTTAGAATGACAATTAATAGTTGTTAAGATAAATATGGCTGTTTTACTAGTGTCAGATGTGATCGAAACAGGTCGGCCATTTCGGATCAACATCAAATTTTTGCTATAGCTCTGAAACTTGGTACATTTTTTCATTCTTGATATTATACGTTCTCATTGAAACACTTAAAACTTCATGGCCTATTCTTGACCATAAACATAAGAAAATGTAAAACATCTTTCATAGCCCCAGTATAGAAACAAGGATCCAAAAGACTAGTAAGATAATATATTTATTGGTCCTGTGGTAGATACATATATGTATGTTCCTAGATATAGAACAAGTCAGCTTAAACTAAAACTATAAGAAAGATACCCAATACTGACAAAAAAGGGTAATATAAATACCACACAACGTTTCTGGGATCCTTCTCCATTTCGTCAGGTGCTAAGAAGAGCCTAGAGAAACACAACTGCCTTGGTCAGTTGACAACACTCAAAAGTAATCAGTGGTAATGAGTGTTGTCAACTGACCAATGCAGTTGTGTTTCTCTAGGCTCTTCTTAGCACCTGACGAAAAGAACATGGATCCCAGAATCGTTGTGTGGTATTTATATTACCCTTGTTTGTCAGAATTGGCTATCTTTCTTATTCATTATTTTCAATCAGACGTAAATTTTTTCATTTTAAAAACTATAAGTTTAATTACATACTTTGAGTCACACGTATACATGTAAAAAACCAAGTGTCCCAATTCGACAGGCCCCGAAAAAAAATTTGTGTCCTAAAAACCATGAAATTTTGAACCTATTTCAAGTTTTTCGTTAATAGAAAAATTATGAAGCATTCTATCCCTTAAAATTCTGCATCGAATGGATGCATATCTGATTACGAAAAGTGGTTGAACGAAGTGGTAGAAATCGTTCGTCAAATTAACGACGTTTTACGTCATTTTCGAAAAGAATGCAGTTCGTCATACTTCTAGTGCTGATATGTTCAAAATGGTCGGCAGTAAACTAATTTGTCATAGAGGAAAAGTTTTAGACTCCTGTTATGCCAGGATTCAACCCAGATTATTGGAAACACGTCCCATGTGGGGAAGATTTGTCCTTGAAACCGTCACGTCACTTTCCACAGTTTTCTTCACATTTTTCGTCGTAGCCCAGTATATATCATTTGGGGAATATCCATTTAGATCGAAGATTTGCTTTAGATGGGATTGTTTCAAGTGAATGTTTCCGACATCCGACACGACTCGAGTTCTATGGATTAAAGTCTTGACGACTGTCCTCTTTTGGGCCGGGTGGTGATGGCTGTGGTTGATTAAATATAGATCTCATGTGTCAGTTTCCGATACACAGCGTGGCCCAGTTTTCCGCTAGGTGTCTTCCTAACCAAAATGTCCTGAAAGGGGACGTAACATTCTTTTTGTAATGGATCGGGTTACAATTGATAAACAAATAAAGGGATCGTTTAGAGAAATTTAATTAAAATGCAAATATGTACATGGAAAAATGTGTTCAGCTTACTTACTCCTTGGATCGACAGCCCAGGAAGGGCCTTGGCCTACGGAGACGGCTGCCAGACTGTCATCTCACATTACACATTCTGGATTTAGTGTCACCTGGTCAGAGTGTCGATTCTCTCACAGCCTTAACCCCAGTTTTCGTGACCAGAACGACCACAAACATCCATGACATTCCGGGATTCGAACCGGGAACCTCTGTGATGCGAGGCAATGATGCTGGCCACTACACCACAGTAAGTGTTCAGCTATCCGGGCAAAACATTCAGATCTATTAAACACCAGGTTCACCACGGACTACGGTACTCCCAACCATAGGAGCGTCTTGGTGTGACCGTCGTTTATCCGTGGACCAGTCGCGCTCGACGGCCTCTTCGCTCAAGACTTCGTTCACGAATGTCTCTATACTGTCCTCACAGCCCCTTCTCTGCATGTACAATCTCAATATTGGATGAAATCCCGAGAGAATTTCATCCACTATTTACACCGGGAAAACCTTCGGTTGACACTCTCGACATTCTCCACCATTTTAGGTCGATCTTTCCTGAACCAATAAATGTGATTGGTCCAGGTAGTAACGTGTTCATTCAATTTTGACATTTCTACGGGCACCGTTTTCCCACGGAGCGACAGTTCAGTTAACGCCCGAGGGTTCACCTTCTACTGAGCGGATAATCGCTTCGCCACGGTGGCGCTTTGTCAAATTCCAACTTGCGAAGCTCTCAAACCTTGCTAATATCTATTGACATTCAATAAAAAAATATACATACCAATCATAAAACTACCGCGCTAAACAGCTTCCGTTATGAAGCTCATTATGAAAATATTTCATATCATATTCTCACATAACGTTCCGCGGTACATCCTTCCCTTTTCTAATCTTTTTAGGCTAGAAATATTGAAATCAAAGCAATTACACGCTGTTTTTGTTATTTCTATAATTATTGATTTTTTTAGGATAAGTTTTTTCATGATAAGTTTTGTTGACAGCTTTACAGCCGCTACCGGTTTACCATCGTCCTCTACCGCTGCACATTCCACTAGTGCAACACCGACCGCTGCCGCACCCTAACCCTATAAGAAGGCCATTGTGCCCCATAATATGCAATGTGGATTGGAATCCTGTGTGCGGCCAAAGCCATAGACACGGCACCCAAACCTTCGGCAACATGTGTACCTTAAGGGCTCATTCTACGTGCAACGATCGAAGTAAGTCGTTTGATTGCTTTTTCTAGAAGGTAGTTCTATTAAATATACCAACGAATATATTTTAACGAGAAAAATACCGCCAAGGTTCGTCGACGATTAAATATAATTATGTCAAATAGAAAATCGTATCTGAGAAAAGAACAAGGTGTTGGTCGAAGGAAAGGAAACGGTATTTCCAAAATGATGGTCTACTCAATTAACAAATATTCACTGCAAAATTAAAGTGGGTCATACTTTATGCTCTGGTTTAGCCATTACAGGTCTATTATTCGTCATTATGGTACAGACCAATCGATCTCAAAATTATGCTCTCCGTTCATAGTAATTTGTTCTGAACTGTGCATTATTTAAAATCTGAAAAAAAAATCTGAATAACAATTACATAATTTAAGTTTATTTTAAACTGGAGTCAGATAAATACGAAAATTATTTATATAATATATATAACACTTTCTTGTTAACTATTAATTTGTTCAGTGTTATTATTCGGGATCCAAGTTGAAAATTACTTTCCTGCTAATTAACTGAAATGGATGTGATCTGGACACTGAGTGACGGCCGCCACCAAGAGTTGCCAGACACACTGGTACCTGTTTCATTTTCACAATAATTATGAAAATTTAAGTCAACTTATAATGGGGATAAATATTCAATCCAATTTTAGGGCGCGGGGACGATTCTAAATTTATATACTTGTATAATTTAGTCAATTAATTTCAATCTGATAAGGCAATTCTTGACCTTTTACAGACATTATATTTATTTATTTCGAGAGTAACAACGTTTCGATACATTTTCGTATGCTGTTCAGCTTTTCTTCCAAATTATTGTATCATATTAGTACCAAAATAGAATCACATATTTAATAAGTTCAGTAAATTTAGAAAGGCCCCGAGGCACACAATCAATTTAAGCACAAACGTGGAATAATTATTCAGTCTTGCGACCACATCTGTCCTTAAGTCCTTAAGTAAATACGGACTCTTTTCTAAATTTAGTGAACACGATACGAACGTGTGTCGATTATTACATTCGAAATAAAATGAAACGTCTGTAAAAGGTCTCAATAGCTTTATTAATTCAAAAACATACGTAAAGTAAAATAATTTTTTTTCTATATTTAAGCAACTGAGAATATTTACTTTAAAGTAACAATTCTTAATGTAATTATAAATTTAACCAATTAGTTTTCTTGATGCACCGCTAGGATAAATCTATATTTTCATATATGATGTGAACATATACATATCTCAGTAGCACATGCACTACTCCAATAGAGAAAGATGCACTAATTTGGTTCTATTCCTTCAATACGTCTCTTTCTGAGTAAAGAATCTTTTGGTTATTACAGGTGACAACAGATATGCGGATCAGTTATGACACTCTCCATTTGCAGCGAATTATATTCGATGATAAATAATTAGAAAGTAATAATTCAAAACCCTCTGCACTTAGCCAAATCGTTTTATAATATTGCAAACGTAATTTAATTAAGTAATATCTCTGCGCTCTGATAAAATAGTATCTATTAATTATCAATAAGATACCAATTTCAGTGTGACAATGATTTTAGATGCGTTGTAAAATATACTTCAGGAGTTTTTGCAATGTAAACCACAACGCTGATGTTTTGAAAATTTGCTCATTACGAGATAACGTGATAACTTGATTCGATCTTACATTAAATGCGCTCTTCAACGATTTAAATAATTCATTCTCCTCTTTAGGTGGCCGTTGATTAATGATCATTCGAAACTTCCATCATTCTATTAATCGTTTCTTTAGTTCTTCTACAAAAGTTTTGTTCTACACTAGTTTCACGTGTCATAAAATCATTCCCTTACTGATTATATTTACAAAGTTCTCGCACACCGACACGAAGTGTATGCGAATGCAACATCGATAATATTTTTTTGAAAATAAAGTGATGTAAAATTAGGACTTTGTACGTTTGTGGTTTTTATAGGCGAGTTAGGCTTTAATTCTTACGAAATTATCTTAGCAAAGTGACATTTCACAAAGAACTTGCGTTAAACACTATTTTACATTAAAATGAAACTGTATTCACCAATTCATTGATGAGATAATAAACAATCTTCAATAGCTGACTAATAATAAATTAACTGCGCTCAGAGTTCTTTTCCATAACTAAAGAATAAAAACACATCAATTTCATAATGTTTTTCTTATGGAACTTAATTGACATTTCTCTGTATATTTTCAGACGGATATTGGTCCTTCAAATCTTATGGCGAGTGTCCTAATAACACTACATACTCGTACGAAGATCGTCAAGCTGAAGTCGCGGCAGAACTTTCTGTGCAGCCTGAGAAACCGCTTACTGATCCATCTCAACCATATACAGTTGAAACATTGCCTGACGATGACCAAAAATCAACTCGCACACCAGAATCTTCCGTGACAGATAGTATCGTGGTAACCCCGCAGTCTGCTTCACCCAATGAAAATTTCCCGAGCTCCCCCCTCACGGTATTTGAGCCTAGCGCTGCCGGGGTACCTTTCCCTGGTTTTACACCCAACTCTGCCCCCGGTCCTGTATCTGAAGTTTCCCTTGGTCCTGGACCCGAAGTTTCTGTTGGTCCTGGATCCGAAGTTTCCCTTGGTCCTGGACCCGAAGTTTCTGTTGGTCCTGGATCCGAAGCTTCCCCTAGTTCTTCATCCAACACTCAAAATAATCAGGACTATGGTCTTGTACCCGAAGTTCCTTCTAACCCTGCACCCAACACTCCCCTTATCCCTCCACCCAACACTCAAATTAATCCAGAATATGGCCTTTTACCCGAAATTCCCTCTAACCCTCCCTTTAACACTCCACCCAACACTCCCTTTATCCCTCCACCCAACACTCCCTTTAACACTCCACCCAATACTCCCTTTATCCCTCCACCCAACACTCCCTTTAACACTCCACCCAATACTCCCTTTATCCCTCCACCCGACACTCAAATTAATCCAGAATATGGACTTGGACCCGAAATTCCATCTAACCTTCCACCCAACACTCCCCTTATCCCTCCACCCAACACTCCCCTTATCCCTCCACCCAACACTCCCCTTATCCCTCCACCCGACACTCAAATTAATCCAGAATATGGACTTGGACCCGAAATTCCATCTAACCCTCCATCCAACACTCCCTTTAACCCTCCACCCAACACTCCCCTTATCCCTCCACCCAACACTCCCCTTATCCCTCCACCCAACACTCCCCTTATCCCTCCACCCGACACTCAAATTAATCCAGAATATGGACTTGGACCCGAAATTCCATCTAACCCTCCATCCAACACTCCCTTTAACCCTCCACCCAACACTCCCCTTATCCCTCCACCCAACACTCCCCTTATCCCTCCACCCAACACTCCCCTTATCCCTCCACCCGACACTCCAATTAATCCAGAATATGGACTTGGACCCGAAATTCCATCTAACCCTCCATCCAACACTCCCTTTAACACTCCACCCAACACTCCCCTTATCCCTCCACCCAACACTCCCCTTATCCCTCCACCCAACACTCCCGTTATCCCTCCACCCAACACTCCCCTTATCCCTCCACCCAACACTCCCCTTATCCCTCCACCCGCACGTGGCCCCGACAGTACCGTCGTTGCTCCGCCCTTAAATACGATAACCCGTTTCGACGACTCTGATTCTTCTTCGTTGTCAGACGACTCTTCCCTGGAAGGATAAATGTACCACTAAAATGTATCAAACAAAGTTTAACATCTTCAAAATGAAATAAAGGTTTCGAAGAACAAATCATTTTCTGTTCTATATATTGCGTGCTAAAGTTCCTATGTCTATAAACTACGTAAATAGGAAACAGTAAAGTTGTCGTGTTGAACAAAACAGAAAATAATATTTCCTAGGCCGTGTGGACGACAATAGACCTTTTCTGCAGAATAAGAAGTGGAAAAATTTTTGGGAGTCCCTTTCAAAAAGATCGTAAACTGTGACAATATGATTAGTAAAGTTGTTTCTCAAGAACTCATTTCTTAAATAGTTTATTAGAGGAAACCGCAATATAAAAACTTCGTACTTACTGCATATTCTCGAATTCGAGACGGTTTCTTTCGTAGAAATTAGGGGACGGATAACCGATACCCATTGATAAGGTAAGAACTCGGAGCTTTATTCCTAGTTTACTCATATAATCCATCTTTGACTAACATAGAAAATCTAATGTAACAACCAGCGTTTTCCCAAAGAAAAAAAAAGTGAAAGAGTCAACAAACAGATGTGCAGAAGAATTCATTTCATAGTAGACCGATAATGGATTAGGTTTGGGGTTTAGGATTTTTAAGAAAAACGTTGCAAATAACACATGAAAGCGTTACGTGTCCGAAGGGAAGCCTGTCAAAGGGAACAGGTAATACAGAAACCGAAATTCTACCACAAAAATTACAACGATCGACACCGTTTTATATAAAAAAAATACCCCAGTATTTAATTGTATATTCTGAAACTATTATTTATTTTACACTAGCTGTGTGCCCGGCGATTCCAGGGTTCCATAATTAAACACAGCGACATCCATAACACCGGATTGACTCCAATCTCTGTTGTTTTCGTGCTATAATTTCTTGTAACGCCCCTCCACCTCACCCCTCATTTGACGAAACGGGTTGAAATTATATACAGAAAACACCTATAAAAATACCATCAATGCCATTGACCCGCCAAATATTTATTCCACGGAAATATTGACCGTTTGACTGTTTGAAAATTTCCACCCCGACCACTGCTTGGAGGAGTTAAACGGCAAGTTTAATGTCATTATTAAACTCAGTGACAACCATAACTGTGGATTCGAATCCAATCTCAATTGTTTTTGCGTTATTTTTATGTAATGCCACTCCACCAATACCCGTAAGGGTTCTCCCCTCCAAAGACCGAAAGCGTTTGAATTATAGACAGGGAACATGTGGAGAAATTGCATGAATCTCATTGATCGCGAAAAATATTTATTCTATGCAAAAATCGGCCGGTTCACATGTTTCAAAATTTCCACCCCCGTCCACCCTCGCCCCTGGGGGTTAAATGGCAAGTTTAATGTCATGATTAAATCAGTGTAATCCATAACCCCGGTTCGACTCCAATCTCGGTTGTAACGCTCCTCCACCCCCACCCATAAGGGTGCTCCTTTACCGTGCTGTAAGCGTTGAAATTACACACAGATAACATCGGTAGAAATACTTTAAATGTCTACGACCTCTAAAAGTATTTATACGACATAAATATCGGCCGATTTAATCCCCCCCCCCCCCCGTTCCTCGGGGTGGTAGACGTGTCTCATCCCAACAGTGTTTGTTTCCTGGTCGTAAAGAAAACGTGCCGAAATTTGGTGAAATTGTGTCCACGGGTGTATCTTTTGATGGGGAACATAAATACATACAGTCATACATACATACAAACGAACACGCTGTTTAAATTTGCGTCGAGTTAAAAATTAAGAATAAGAAAGATAGCTAAATACAGACAAGAGAAGTGATAATATAAATACCACACAACGTTTCTAGAAGTCCTGATTCTTTCATCAGGTGTAGAATATATGTAAGAGACGAGAGAGACTCAACCGCAGTAGTCAGTTGCCAAAATTCAAAAGCAGTCTGTTTTATTTATTAGAAGGGCTAATGCCGATCGCCAAACCATACTGGCAACAATTTTCTACTGATATGCAAAAATGTATTTTTACGAAGTACATAGCAAGAAATTGTATACAGACTCGATATTCTTCGTGCTACAAATGCTTCACTTCTAAAAGTGTACTGATAATTATTAAATAAATATCTAGCATATGGTGAAATTTCATTATCATATCTACTGCAGTTTCTTTTTCCTAGGCCTTTGAAATATTGGAGGTTGGGACGGGACACCCTGCATAATATAAAGAGGCTTAAGATGGATCCTTCTGACACAACGTAGTCAATAGTTTCAGATGAGATTGGAGAATTGCCATTTCTTTCAGTATATCGTCCAGTAATCTTTGAAGTGATTTTATAAAATCGTACAGTGCAGTCTTCCCTTTCAGAAAACCGTGTAATTTCTGAGAATTTTTGTCTAATTTATTCATAATGCCATGTATCCCCTGCCTTCGGACGTGCCTGCTTACGCTTCCAGCATTTTCGTAAACGTAGAGGATTACAGTGACCTCGAATGATTATGAATGGAATGTGTGAGTTGAACGACAATCTTTTTTTTTACTGGTCTAAAATTGTTGGTTATTTCTGTAACCTGAAACCGAGTAGCGAGTCTTGGCAGTTATATGGACATATCTATGTATCGTATATCTCAGAAATTGGTAACAATTGTATACTTGTGTCTCGGTGCATAGAATTATTCGGGTGGAATACGTATATCCCATGTTTAAATTTTTTGAAAATATATAAATATAGACCTACTATTTGAAACATATCCGTCGTCAGTTTCTGTATCTGTGCTCTCTCCCATGTGACCAACCAAAGGCTTTAATGCCTACCTGCGAGATGATAAGATAATATAAATGTAAATGTAATACGTCTGTTTTGAAAAATAATAAGATAAAATAGCCAAATACAGACAAATGAAGTGATGATAATGTTTTATATTGGATTCCTAACCGTACAAACAGTGACTAATACATGCATACAGTTTGAATAGTTTAAGCAATTACCTCTGAAAAGAATTAAAATTGATACACTAACGCAAATTTTTCTGCGGGTAGCCTAGATATGGGTAATAATTACTGGACGATATACTGAAAGAAATGGCAATTCTCCAATCTCATCTGAAACTATTGACTACGTTGTGTCAGAAGGATCCATCTTAAGCCTCTTTATATTATGCAGGGTGTCCCGTCCCAACCTCCAATATTTCAAAGGCCTAGGAAAAAGAAACTGCAGTAGATATGATAATGAAATTTCACCATATGCTAGATATTTATTTAATAATTATCAGTACACTTTTAGAAGTGAAGCATTTGTAGCACGAAGAATATCGAGTCTGTATACAATTTCTTGCTATGTACTTCGTAAAAATACATTTTTGCATATCAGTAGAAAATTGTTGCCAGTATGGTTTGGCGATCGGCATTAGCCCTTCTAATAAATAAAACAGACTGCTTTTGAATTTTGGCAACTGACTACTGCGGTTGAGTCTCTCTCGTCTCTTACATATATTCTACACCTGATGAAAGAAACAGGACTTCTAGAAACGTTGTGTGGTATTTATATTATCACTTCTCTTGTCTGTATTTAGCTATCTTTCTTATTCTTAATTTTGTGGCCACTGCAAAGTGGTAATTACCAAGTCTGAACAGTATATGTGTCAAGGCCATTGTCAAAAGTCGTTTCACTTAATAAACCTCTGAAGGTCCAGGACAAGAAATTAGTGTGGATTTTGATGAAATAATTTCTAAAGCCATTAATAAATCTTTTAAGGACTTAAGAAATGAGTTGAAAATAATAAAAAAAATTCTACTTTTGTGAAAGGCGAAACTCAAACAAGTCATGTTGATGAAATAAGACAGGTCAAAGCTCAATATCAGCCAGTGGTTATAGTACAATCTGTTGTCTAATGTTGCAGAATGCTATTGTCACTAAGGATGAAGTAAAGTAATAGGTGGACCATGTTTGTTTAAAATCTCGTGTGTGAAATATATTTAACACAGATAAAGTCAAAATTATAAACGGATCCTTAAGCTGCAGCCCAGGGACCTTAGTTAACACTTGGTTACCTTCATCTACCCTTCCACATCCCTCCTTTTAAATCCCTTCCCATGCCATTACAGGGGAATTGCCCCCATGTGGGTTACCCTCATGTACCCTCTTACTCTAAAAAAGAAAGACTAAACCAATTAAATCAGACAAAAATATATTTTAATAAAATAAAAAAATTAGAACATATTAATAAAATAAAATTTGGCATTTATCATTCCCTTTTGCAGCCTCTTCAAGTGAAAATATAAAAAAAAAATTAAGTCTGATTATCTGAAAATTTGGAGAGAACAAAATTTCATAATACTAAGAAAGATAGCCAATTACAGACAAAACAAGTATAGGCTTCTGATTTAAGCACTTGTGTCGCTCTAGGCACTCATGTATTTTAGTTTTCTTAGCACCTGAAGAAAGTATTGTGGTATTTATATCATCACTTCTTTTGTCCATATTTGGCTGTCTTTCGTATTATTAATTTCCAAACACACATTTTTTTCCCATATTTATATAATTATGTGAAAATATATTGAACATAAAATACAATTGATTTATTCAAAAAGCAATACATATTTATAATTTTGTGGGTAAAATTTGTAAAAGTGTGTGCTTTAAGCTCACATTGCAGCCAAAATGTTGTATATACACAATGGTGTTGAGCAAATTTTTGATATTCAAAATTAACAGTTGAAAAAAAATACATTAAATGATCAAAATAATTATGAATAACCGGGAATAGACTACAACCCAACCCAGAAATAATAAACGTCCTTCCAAAAATACTCGTCCCCTGCAGAAGAGTTGCCTTCAGGTGCCCTCCAATTCTCATTCAACCTTCGATGCCCCCCTGTCACACATTCCCCCACTTAAGTCAGGTTGCAGTAGGAACAGGAGCCATGTGTACCCTACCCTTCAATCTACTAAATCCTCTACAAATAGCCACCTACAAACTCAAAGTAAAAATTACCTGTTTCTCCTACCACATCACCTACCAGATTAATTAAAGACTCAATCCTGTTTTATATATTGGCCAAACAGCCCCATCTATTGTTGAACACATTGATATCCATCAGAACATAAACATAGTGTCTAAAACCCAATCCCAAATAACTAATCATGCCCAAAGCCACAACACCAACAATTTCGACCAATGCTTTACACTGACCCTCCTTAAAGCATTCATCAGGTCATATTTGGGAACTCTCTTGCTACTCATAACTAAGTCCTGGACTCAACATAATCTAACAACTGCCTTTCTCTGTAACTTTCACTTCCTTTACATTTTACCTAGTTTGTGTAAGTATATAATATACATATGGGTTTGTTTTATTCCAATATTTTTACAATGTTGTGACTTTTCCATGAAGGAGAGACATGTCAGCATTGTTATGTGTCAAAGCCTGCCAGGTTTTGAATTCAGGCCCTTGAAAATATTACATGTTGTTGCTTCCCAGGCTGACAACACCAATTGTCTATCCCTATTTTCTTTCCAAATGAGTTAATTAATTTGACAATGTTTCATGATATTTTCTTGCTTTATATATATAATACCAGAATCAAATGATATCTCTATATAAGTTTCTGACAATCATAAGAAAGGTAAATGAATGAATTCATATTTATTCTCCTACTGAAACTCCCATAATCTCTAAAATAATTTATCTGACCATATGAATGGCACTTAAAGAATATATATGTATCAATAATGGATCTATATATTCTAACACTTTATATTATATTATAATTGAGTGAGTAATATGCAGTTATAAGAACCTTTGTAAAAATAAAACTATCTAATTCTTGTGAATATAATCAATTATTATCACATTTATTGATAGTGTTTTGGAATTGTGGGTTGATACAACTAAAATGCAAGAAATAAGCTTTAGATGTTTTCTTGGAGCATATCTTTCCTTACACAATCACAGTGATAAAACCATGAGATTTGTAATTGCTCCTGTAGAGAGCTATTTATTATTTTCATTAATTGTAAAAGTTAATTATGGATCTGCACATATATGTGGCTTAAGCATCTGTGATAACTGGTACAGTCCCAACTTTATTAAATTAAATTAAATCATATAGAACAGAAGAAGCATGAATCAAGCTCAGCCATATATGCCATGAAATTTTGATGCTTTAAATAAAACTAAACTGTATTAAAATTAAAATGGAAAAATTAGGTCTGACTTTGGCTATATTCCACTAACAGAATGTTTTAATGGATTTGGAACTAAAATAATTTATCATTACAACTGGTACAGAACAAATCCAACTCAATTCTTATTTTTTATATAATATTATTTAGCTTATTCTAAGAACATATTTATAATATCGTTGGTCAAATTGACATTCAGTTTTATTTGAGAAAAATAGTTTGATATGAATATTTTTTGGTTGAAATATTTTTATTTTTTGAATTGAACATGTATATTTTTACTGTTAAAATTTTTTTCAATGCCTATTACAATTTTAAAGTGATGCATCGGTTAAGAACAAATGAAAAATTATTGTTGTAAAATTATTATACATAAAGATCAGTTATTTTACAAATAATTTCTTGATACTGTAAAATTGAAGTAATTATTATTGACACCATGTGTGAATGTAGTTGTGTATTATCTGAACAAGAAACTTAAATTATTATTACAAATTTTAATTTTAACATTCACAAAAAAATACTCAAAAATTACCCTGACAGTATTAATGAGAATTTTCACTGATACATTTAAATTCAATATATGAAATTAATGATTTTTAATTGTTACATGATGGCAAATAAAAATTTCTGGGGTCATCCTAACTCAATATTAAATCTGTAAAATTAATAATAGTGAATATTGATTGGAAAAATAGAGAATGTCATTGGAAACAAAATGTAATTGTTACAACTATATTAACTTGAATACACTTTTTTGGTAGTTTTGCTGAAATAATTATACATATGTTAAATTTTGTGAAGAAATCTTGCCTGAATTGTTTTCATCTTAATAGTATGAGCAGTGTTTTCGTCAGTCCAATTCTGGCATATCAGTCCTTCACTATACATGGAGTGGTAAGTGAAATTATGGTAAGTCTCTATCCATAATTTCTTTCCAAATGAGGTTGACATGTTATTTATTTATTAATTGGGAGAGTTATCAGAAGTTAAAGTTATTATTATTTTATAGTGAGCATATTTGTTTCAATTTTCTGTATGAGCAAATATAGTTTCATGAACTACTTAAAATCATAATAATAACGAATTGGTTCTGTTTTTATAACATAAACTTTGCCATATTTCAGTGTTATAGCTTAACAATGATTAAAAAAGTGTAAAAAAAAATGCAAGAAACTTAATTTAAAAAAAGGTATTGTCATCTTATTACAAAAAGTTTTTTTTTGAATTTAGTACTCACATTGTCAGTACATCAGCTCCAAGTAGCTAAACCTATGTACTTTATATTTAACAAATTTATCATGGTTTTAGTTTCCACGACAAATTGATTTTTGTTTACATAACCAAATTCTGTACTTACAGATTTGTCAGTATTTACTATCAGACTATTTTTATGAAAATACAGATTAACACTATTTGTTGAATAATTTAGTTATACTTCCCTATAAATGACTGTGGTTTCACTGACATAGAATATAATTTAAGCAAGAGTAGTTGAATATTCAATGTCATTTAAATAAATTATAAAGAATTTTGCTATTAGTATGGAATTGCTGGGGTGCTTCAGATTTACTACTTGATATATCAGTCATAAATACCTGAAATAGTTCTTATTTAATATCCTATTCTCTAACTAAGAATATATTGTTTTCTAAAAGGGAAGAAAGGATTTTCCTTCTGAAAAAACAATTCATATATCAGAACATTTGTTAGGAAATTTAAATTATTGTGGAATTACATAAATTTCCTATTCTTGATATAAATCTTTCCTATGAAATAGAATGCAGCTGGTGGTAACAGAGTATTCTTTTTCAGATAAAATATTCTCATATTCTTAGATTGGATTATTACTAAGTGTGGAGTCCTACAGGGTTAAATATTAGGGTCACTGCTGTTCCTCATTTATAGTGTATATATCAGTGGTGGCTCATGAGTTTTTGAAGTTATGTGCTACATCACACAAGCAACCACTTTTTACTAGGATATATATGTAAATTAATAAAGCTACAGTGACAATGTTACCAATATTCTGACCTGACACATAATTGCTACATTTATAATTCCATCTACATAGTTTAAAACGTGTCTAATTTATAAAAATGGAATAGTTTAGTATCAAACTGGCCGACATATATAACACGAAAGTATTTTTCCTTCATGCATATTTTAAACAAATTTAATTTTTAGAATAAGCCACACATGCTTTCATTATAATTCTTTTTTTAAATAGTACAACCAAAAATGTGCGGATACTAATTATGTTTTTTAAAATATAAACTACTTTAAAATAAGATTTATAATTATTGAAAGAAATTTTGATTTCGTGGCTTGTGCCGCCTAATGCGACCGCCTCTCTGTGTTAGTGCTGTTTGCTCGGTAGCACGGAGAAGAGGCAGTTTGTTAAGCTTTGGGCTTGGCACGGTGGAATGTTGAGGAAAAGGGGGGGGGGGGACTGAATACTGCGCATTTTGTCATTCCAGACACATGACACTCAGCAAGGTGGGCAGTTTTAGTATTCGATACCGAAGCAGAAATTCGCACTCTTAAAACATAATTATTACGAAGTATTTCTTTCTAAATTAATTTATGTGCTGTAGTAGCACATAAGCACTCGACAATCGGTCGTGATCAATTGCGAGTCATGTTGCTTTTTTGTGGGTGGCGTTCCCATGACAATGCGTGCGGGAAACGTTAGGCAATGATATGTATTCAGGTAAATGGAAACTAGATCCAAGATGTGCAAAATATCAAGCGATACAAAAATTCTGACCAGAATTATTGATTTGAAAGGTCAAGATGGGCGTTAAAAAGTTGGGTATCGGCCTCCTTTGAAGCAGTTTCATGTTGCGTTTCCAATAAATTCAGCAGGTAATTATTAATGTATTTATTTCTAATAATCGTTAATCCGTAATGTGTGTTACATTTTGTATTTATTACCATACCATTTCTGATTGCTATTCTTTCTTACTTACAAAAGAATTAAGAAACTCTTAGAAACTCTAAAATCTTTCTTCTTCTTAGAAAAACAATACTCTTTTACATTTTAATATGCTCTGCAGAAGACAAGTTTCACCCTCACGAAGGTAATCGCCACTCCCATCCTCAGCACCATAATTTTAGTGCAGTCGGTCCGGCGGTAAACAGCCAGCAAAATGGGTGTATTTTCGGACTTTCTCAATGGATTTTTTAAACGAGATAATGCGTTGCAAAGAGAATTAAATTGTCTAAAACCTTTCCTTTATGACAAATTAGTTTACTGCCGACCATTTTTGGAGATATCAGCAATAGAAATATGACAAACTGTATTCTCTTCAAAAATGACTTAAAATGTCGTAAATTTGACGAAGGATTTCCACCACTTCGTTGGACCGAATTTGGTACTCGGATACACCATTTGATGCATAGTTTTATGCTATACAATTTATTACTAGACAGTATTTTCAGTATAATGCTTCATGCTTTTACTATTAGCGATAAACTGAAAAGAGCAGCATAATTTTGTGGTTTTTAGACTACAGAACGTGTTCCCGAGGCCTTTAGAATTGCAAAAACTTGGTTTTTCAGTAATAGCCACTACATATATGTTGTAGAAAAAATACCCGAAGATGCCCATTGCTCGACTGTAAATTAATATGGGAACATTTACAAGATTTCCCTTAACACTAATTCACAAGAACTCCACTCAAAGCCGCTTCTCTCCCGAGGGTCATAATATCATATATATATATATATATATATATATATATATATATATATATATTGTAATACCCAGTTAAGAAGGACATGAATTTTGTTCTTATTTCATCCGATTTGTTTACCAACTCAGACTGGGGATTTCTTGAGTGGTTAGTATAAAAAAAAGGATAATAATAAAATGATGGACAAGTGGTTTTTTGAGATGGGGAGGACTATAATAGGGCGTTTAGCGGCTCTTAGGGCTAATAGTTGTGACCGACATCTTGACGACGGAACCCTAAATTCATGAGGACAGAAGTTTTATGGACATACAATTATATTAAAAGGAAATATTTATTGTAATTGTATTGAGTGGCTCTCGGAGCGGGAGAAAGCTAACAGCTGGTGTTTGTTTGGCGAATGTGGAAATTCAAAAAACTGTGAAAATAAGGGAATATTCTGGAGCCGGGATATAAATAAGAGAACAGATAAAAGAATTACGGTTAGTCAGGAGCAGGAGACTGTTGTTATAAGTCAGTGAGTTTGAATTCAGGAGAGAGCGTTGGTGGAGGCCAATTTAGGTGGCGAGAGGAATCATCAGTCAGCAGTCATGAGCAGTCGGTAGGAGTTTCGTCTGGAAATATGTCTGTCAGCAGGGTTGGTTGTTTGGAGGAAGCCGCCGTGAGAGTAATATCATCGAGAAGAAGTGGTTCTGAAAGCAAAGTTTGAGCGCAACCTGATGCTTTTTAAGCCTGTATGATGTTTGTGTGCTGGTATGCGAGAGATCCAAATTGCATGGACCAGAGAGATTGTAAGTTTATTTATTTCTGTATTCATAATTGTAAATTGTTAAATAAGGGTAAAGAGTCAGATTTCGTTTCATTTCGTTTTTCATTTATTATAACTGCATTTTTTAATTGTAAATTTTGTGTTCCGTTTCCTTATCAACCCGAGGGTACCGAGTCTGATTTATTAAAATGTATTCTAGATTAATATAATTGTTTATGTTTTAATAAAATTTCATTAGATTATTTGTGTAATTGTAAATTGTGTCTTAATAAATAATAATTGTTTGTTTAAACTGGTAGTATTATTTGTGAATATTACAATATATATATATATATAATTAGTATTACAATATATATATATAAATATATATATATTGTAATACTAATTAGGGGCCATTAATGATTTTGATAATTGGATATTTATGGTGGATTGTTAGCGGCACCAATTTCAAGTCAACAATACAGGCGGGCTTTTGTCGTGCTGAACCGCGGGGTTCGGGTGTTGGAAGACGGAAGTCGAAGTTGGAAGTCGGACGGCGAACAGCATGGCAGGCAGATTCATCCGGAAAGGTTACAAGTTTTGAAATGGAGTAAAAAAGTTTGAACAGTAATATCCAACGGTAAAGTTACAAGCAGTAACCTAATAACACACGCCACAATAAACATCGATAACTACAGTAACCGTCACCAATTTCACAGAGAGACAATTTGTAACAATCTGTCCAACAAATAATCCGGAAGGAGCAGCAGTTTCCAGTTTCCAGAGGAGAGACCCGAAAGTTACGACCGTGTAAATTCAGTGATTTCATGGCCTTTATAATGTGAATTGTGAGGAGAGCCGAGCCCAAGAGAGTTTAAACCTGGTACCAGCAGATGTTTTGTAAGTACTAAGAAATTTTATCAAGTTTTTGGAAACGATAAATAAAGATAAAATCGTCATATTTCGATTTCACGTTTATTTGATTGTTTACCTTCTTAGGTTGTAAAAGAATTTGATTGTTTAACGTAAATATAAAGGTTGTTTCTTTACTTAGAAGGCCCAGATAAATGACCCTGAGAAAAAAGTTGTAAAATCTATAAAAATGAAAACTTTAAATGTAAATATTCTCCTTTAAAAATGTTGTAATTTCACCTAAATAAAAGTAAATTGTCTTGTAAAGTTTTAAGAATGTCGTAATTATTTTGAAATCCTTCTCTTTAAATAATAATAAATATAATTGATTCATAAACCAACTCTGGAATTCAAATCATTAATTAATATTTTGCAATAAAGTGTTTAATTAAATAACATGTGTTTTTACAATATATATATATATATATAAAATTATCGGGTCTCAACCCGGGCCAATTGTTTGTTGAATAACAACGTTTCGACGGCAATCTCCGCCATCGTCATCAGATTAACTGTGATGACGATGGCGGAGATTGCCGTCGAAACGTTGTTATTCAACAAATAATTGGCCCGGGTTGAGACCCTATCATATATATCTATTGCATACATATTTTATCAATTCTGTCAATAGCAAACAATGCACGATTCGACGATTCTGTAAGACATTCGTAGCTGAAGATAAGTTTACCATTGTTCTGTTCAATGAAGTGGTATGATGAGGACCACTGTTAGAAGACCCAAAATGTTTTGGATTCAAGAATTTGGTTTCTGACCGCTATATCAAAATAATTAGAATCGTCAGATAAGTCAGAACTTTAGTGGAAGAAGGTTACGAATATTAGATTGGAGCGGTTCCGTAGGCCAAGAAAGCGGCGGATAGATGACGTTTCTCCAGCGCTGATAAGGCCGTCCAGTCTCGATAACCACTCCAGTGTGATCTCTGGCGCGCTCAGCATCGTCCTCGCCACATCTCCGCTCAGAGGTACACTAATTCACTCAAATCTGCCGTTGTGATCAAAGACGATTGCAGTTTATGACTTTTATATGTCACAGTTTCGTGAACTGGTACGGTTCACCAAAACAACGCGTTCGTGCTATATATATTAAAAACGTATCGCAATATATAATGTCTTGTATTTTAAATGATCGCGTCAAATTTCTATTATGATTCTAGTTTTGCAGGCGAAGAAATATTTAAAAATAACAATTACTTTCATGTGGTACTACCCTACTTACATATAGATGTATTTTTTGCTGCAACAAAATATTCAATTTATCCTTCGTTTCATGCTGCTTTAGAATTATTAAATTAAAAGGATAAGAGATTTTAAAATAAAAGCCACAAGATCCACGACAGTGAATAGGCGTTGAATTGATTCGTCGGTATGCGTTAATTATTTATCAGGTGTATCATTATAACACTTTTTAAAATCAATTTATCTTTCATTACTCACTTTTTCTGCACCAAAATATGCCTTATTTACTTTTAATACTAAACTATTACATACAGCTGTAGCTAACAGTTTGTGTTTCGTTTCATGCAATAAAAAATTCATAAGTATTGTTGATTACAATTTCTATATAATAATTTAATAAGAAGCTCAAAGTGATATACTATTCATATAAATCAAATTGACGCGATATTTATTGTTAATTAAACTCCAATTTTTTCATTTTATTATTATAAAAACAATATTTTAATCACCCATTGATTTAGTATTCGTTGAGAAAATATGATGCACCATATCACGAAATAAAAATTAATGATTACAAACTATAATTAATAAAAACGTAGAATTTATAATTACGTAACTAAATATGGAATTCATAAATTTATGTGATCTATATAACTTATAATGAAATATAATATTCACAATTAATTTTAAGTATCGAGAAATATGCAATTATATAAATGGGATGGAATAACACTACCACTTAACATGGTAATCATAGACACAAATCGACTAATACACATATAAAAAAGTTAAAAATTATATATATATATATATATATATATATATAATTTTTTAACTGTTTTGTATGTGATGATTTTGGTGAATTATTTTATATATATAATTATCTTACGAATTCGAGTATTAGTTGGTATACAGCTCAGAAATTCCTGTAAATTAATGACTGAAGAGGTCATATGTAAGGACGAAACGTTCTAATGCTCTCGTAATAATTTTTATTGTCTGTTAATGTTTTTTATTTACTTTATAAAATTTTTATTACGACTTAGTATATTACTAATACACCAATTTGTTTTTATATAGACATATAACTAATACTCATGAAACCTGGGGTTAAGGCTGTGTCATGTAAGATGACAGTCTGGCAGTCGTCTCAGTAGAGCAAGGCCCTTCATTGGCTGTCGAGCAAGGAGTAGTATAATACACCAATTTATATATATATATATATATCATAGTTCTATGTGCGCTAATTACCTATTTCCACCAAACGTATTACACCTAACATATTAAATTATTTAATTGTGCATTTTACGTTGAGATAACTAATTCTATTCGTATCATCACCCTAAAAAATCTGTTTGACTACTCTAAAATAAATCGTAAAATTTCGATACTATACTTTCCTGTATGGTATGGGGATGTTAAATATGTACTGAAAGATACAATTACAAAAAATTGTTGAGTTTGTGTATTTCGTATATAAGCATAATTAACTCATTTTTTTTAGCATAAGCAGGCATTGTCGAGAAACGTATTTCAAGATTTTATAAATATACTAATAGGCCTAATTATACTTGAAAAATCTGATTCACCATCGACTAGTTTAGCTATTAGGACGTTTTATAATTTATCATACTTGAAACGTTTGGTTGCAATCAAGTCTAATTACACATAGGATACGTAACATATACAATACTGTTATAAATGTATTCAGGTTACCTGTTTTCCCAGTTAGACGAGCCGAAATCAAGTGGACACTATACGATTATATCGTACTTTGAAAAATTTTACATATACTATTTGACACTATTCTACGTAACTAGTTTACAGAAATGAAATATTAAAAGTATATAAGGATAAAATACATATTTTCTTAAAATAATAAGTATTTTTCTATAAAATAAATATAAATAATAAAAAAAAACTAGTTTCGTCTGATGAAATTTGTTATCTTCGTAGGATATACTTTCAATTATTTTCCTCAGCGGTCGTTGAAAGACATATGATCTTCGAAAATAGATTTTGCAGTAACCTAATGAGTTTTTCATGTACGACGTTTCTGTTCAGAAAATGTCAAATAATTACTGCAAGCATTTAGCTTAGAATCGATGATAAATTTTCCGCGACGTTTAATGAATATCTTAGTACGTTTTATCAGTCTCAGTTTCCATGAAGTTGATGAATAATTATGGATAAGTAAAAGAAGAGGCTTTTGTGTACTTCATTTTTATTCATACTTCTTCAAGGGTGACTTTCGCGGCATCACGCAGCCTGCTCGTGAATGGCGGCCTTCGTTTTCTCTTCAGAAATCTCGTGTTACGAACGGATCTGCGCAGCTGCTTACTGGACAGCTGATATGTTTTCCCTTCATTACTGCGTCACGTAGAATCGGGCATCGTTATCAAAAGTCCGTGATTCTGCAAAGCAAGGACTGTGTCATTCATGACTCATGAGCAAAGTTCTCAATATTGTTCCTACTGGACTGGATACCTTGATTCTAAAGTTTATCAGGCTGTTTTCGTGTGAGTAATGAGTGGTTTGGTTACAAATACAGAAGCAAGACAGCACTGATAAGGAAACGTTTGTACCGCCATAATTTTGGATTCACATTAACTTTGGCCAAAATATCGAATACTTTTTACAATATTTTTAAAATAATACTGATAAACCAGACTCGTTAGTTCTGGTCTTATCATGGCTTTCATTTCCGCATGTCCAGAGTAATTATATTCGTTTCCCGATGTAACAAAAGATAAATTTCCCACAAGAAAATACTGATAAATAGTTTTCACCAGTCAAGCCGAGCACCTGTTAGTGCCTCCATTATCTTTGTTCGCTGTCTTTTATCTCAAATTAATGATTTATACTTCATAATCTCTCAATATTGCAATAGATGTGGTGAAACAGAACATATTTTGATACATTATCACCGTAATAGTTCAAATAGAAAATTTCCTATTGAAGATATTTAAAAAATATTATTTAAATATAGAACACTAAAATACAAAAGACATACAAGTAAAACTTCATGAAGGAACGTACAGAAACAGGACGAAATGTGGCAGAACCAGGTACAGAATTTCGAAGTATGTCACAATTTGACGAAACGCGGAAGGGAAGTCCTGAGAGAATACGACACAGTCGATCACTATTTTATATGGTTATACATAGCACATTACGGCACGAAACGTAATATTAAACGACATAGCAGAGCAGAAAAGTCACAAAATGTAACAAGATTAAATAAGTTTTCACAAAAGGAGTATTTTGAACTTAAAAAAATTCAGTGTAACAAATAAAATGTTAAAATTTACTTCCCCAATGAACAACATTATTCAAATCATCAAATTAAGGAAGGACGTTTTCCAATTTCCATTCTTCCATTATCTCCTGATGCGTTTTCGAAAACCTCATGACAGTTGATTGATGTTCTGCATTCGCATTCATCAAATGACATCTTTTAAAGAACAGGGAAGAATCACAATCAGGGAGGTAATTTTTGAACGTGTTGAAATGTCCCACAGGCTAAGACTGTTCATTTAATTTTTAATTTACGCCAATTTTGAAATACAGTTTTGTAAATATATAAACAAATACTACAAACACGAGTTCTTCTTCTCATGGTTCACGAGGACTTTTTTTTCCTATGAGCAGTGTTATTTTTACGCCGCAAGCTTGTGTTCCGTATATTTTTTTTTTAAAAAAACATTATTTTTTTTTGCGTCTCCTGCAGACGGTCGGCTCTTCCCGTTCATCCTGGATTTTAGTTAGTCAAGCTCCTTTCATCGCTCACTTAAGACAACGGTGTCATTTCTTGACCAGTTGGTCTGTTCTTTATTGCGTCCACTCAGGAAGTTTGGAGAAGTGGTTTTACATTTGGCCCGCAGATTTGTTCGCGATGCCTCGACAACGAAATCAGAATTTTCATTTAACATATACAAATATTAAAAACAGCTCCCCTCGTGTATCTTACGCATTACAGTGTTCTCACTCACTCATACCACGACAAAAATAGCAAAATAAACGCAGAAGGAATATATGGCACGAACAATTAACTGCATAATGAAGTCAGGTCGTTTATAAAATGTATTTAATGTTGATAAAAGTCTACAATTATGAAGCAACAAAGAATATTAAACGGGAGGAGATATATGGGACCATATGGTTGAGTGATTGTTTCTTGAAATCGGGGTCACCACTTATGGCGAATTTCCCATAAACTATACAAATATTTCGCTGTAAAAATAATATTTTATTACTTTTTAAAGACAAACTATTCTAAATTATATTATATTACATATCAATAAACATGCGACGAATGAAGAGTGCTTAATCAAGCCTGTACTAAAAACCAGACCGTAGTTAATCAATATACTCGATGCCATGAAAACCCAGGAATATATCTAATCCTAACATCTATGTTTCGCTCCCAGAACACCTGTTTCTCGGTAGTTTAAAATATTCCGCATCAGATATTTCATGAAATTAATACTATATCAACACCTTCTGATTACTACTAATGACTGCGTCGTAAAGCCTGCGAGGTTTTCTCGCAGGTGAACCTTTCTGGAGAGACGGAGAGGGTTCCTTTTGGGATGCCTTTTTGTCTCTCCGTTTTTTAACTAAGGTTCTCACAAGCCGAGGCACCTCGGTCTGTTTTGAGAGGTGTATATTCCTGGGTCACAGAACTTTGGCTGACGGCAAGAGTTGTTTCTGTTCCCATTGGAACAGTCAGCCAGCTGCCTCCTAAACCGGTAGAGGCAGGGAGCACAGCAAACCCTTCTCCCGCCATCGGAAGGGCGTGGGACAAGTACCTAATGCCCGACCTACCTGATGCAGGCTTTCTAGCGTTTGTCCTGCATCACTTTTAGGATCCTTAAACTATAGCCCGGGGGGTCCTAGTTAACCCTCGGCTACCTTCCTCTACCCTTCCGCATCCCCCATATCAAATTCCTTCCTATTCTATACAAGGGTAGTTGCCACCATATTGATTACCCTCATGGAGCCTGTTACTCTAGAAAAAACGACTAATGACTAAGCTACGGTTTTTATACAAATTTAATTAAGCAAGAGTTTGTTTATAATAATTGAATTAACTACCAGAATAACACATAATTTTGAATTATTTCATGTTATGAACATTTCACGAAATGTTACAACTTGAATAAGTTTACTTGGTCACATTTTTTAGTCTTTGTTGGTCACTGGTTCTAAAATATGATCCAGTAGCGGATTAGGATGATTCTATAGATCAACTTGACGTTTGTTTTCTTACATATATCTTCCGGTACCGTTGCAACATATAGATCTTTGAATAATTTCTATACTTTATTTGGATGATGATATCCATAGATCGAGTTATTATATCACATTGATTTGATTACTGCATTTATATCATCATTTTATTCTCCAACTTTCTATCAGCTGCTGTAGTTTTCTGATTTCTAATTGTTTACCCTTTTTTGTTATTTGGTGTTTCAAAGTCAGTTAGGTGCCTAAAGTATCGTGACAACATGAACGCTATTTCGTGGAAAACAATCCCGGTGTCTTAAACTTCCTGGGGTATTAAATGATTCTATAATTAAGTTGCCTAGAGCTATTAGTATTAATAATAATTTATGTATATATATATATATATATATATATAGAGAGAGAGAGAGAGAGAGAGAGAGAGAGAGATAGAGAGAGAGAGAAATGGGATCTTGACTAAAATTTTCCAAACTCAAGAACAGAATAAATACTTTCAAAGCCAAAGAGGGCTATAAAATTCAAGTACTGGATAAAGATGGAAAAATCATGACGGTGTTCGAACCCTGGATTTCCACTTGGTACGTGGTGCTCTCTTAATAAGGTGTTGAGAAATTATTGAAGAGTGAATTTCTTCTTTAATAATTTTATAACCAAATGTTCAACAAATAATATTATACTTTTTATATAATATAAATAATACTAAAAAATTAAATAAAACATGTTAATTATTAATCGTTGATGTTTATAAAACTGATATAAGTATTTCCGACCGTTGTAAAAGATTGACACATAAGCACGAGATTTTAAGTTCAATACAAAGTTTCTATATAATTCATATCAGATTAACCGACATCGAAACTTGACAAGAGTAAAATCTCATTTAATGTAATTTTATATATTTCAATAGAAAACGGAACATTAATCGTCGTCTTTAGTTGTGCTTGTTCTCTGCTCGTCTATGGGGAAAATTTTGAATTCTACATTAATATTTATTCTATGACACGGTCGGTAAGAAGCAAAATGAAAATAATATATTCTATGAAAACCAATGTACTAGGTTTTATGTAAATCTTAAAATATCAAAATTATCCAATATTTATATAAAATTCACCGACGTTTCACGCCAGAACAAGTCATATTTTCGTTTGGTGTTTTCGAAATTCTCCTGTAAATTCTGAACCACTTACGCTGCCAAGAATGCATCATTCTTCCCAAAAGTTTATTCCATTTTGACCATTGTGTTATTTACGATAAAAAATCTAGATTGATAAATCATTTGTTTGCCATGTTCATAGGCAGATCAAATAATTTTACGGTCAAATTAATTGAAGTTCCAATTTAAAAATGACTATATTATCAACCTGGCTTTCTACAACAATGATAATAACGAAAGAAATAAATAAAAAAAGACAAAATAGTTATTTATTCCTTAACAAATTCATGAGTTCATCTTTCTGTTTGATTCGCGTATAATGTGTGAGTATTTTATATTAGAACCCAGAATATAATATCAAAATTCGTTACTAATGGCAAAGAAATACGGTTAAATTTAAGTACAATAGTTTCATGATTAAACGTAAAAAATAATTTATTTTTGAAATTTTGCGGATGACAGCAGCAACATTTGTCGGCCCTTTAATGGCATATTAAGAAATCTAAAATTCAAAATTACTTACCATACTTTAATGAAAGCTTCCTTTGTACCGTTTAAGTCACTACTTACACCTGGAATAATTTAAGGAGTAACTTAAAAATTAATTCAGAAGTATTTAAAGTGCAGAAGAGAGCTATTATGATAATAAATAGTCTACATCCAGCTATCACTTTTATAAAATATGTATAATAACCCTTATTTCTTTACATTTGTATAATACACAATTATTATCGGAAAAACATATAAACAAAACCAAACAGACAAAGATACGCAGGCAAATAATCTTACCGAATGCAGGTTCAATTATCTTTTATTGAACAAGTCATTTCTTAGCGAAGCTAATTTTTTAAATCTGGATAGTGGTTATTATTTATACGAGTAAAGAGAGCCACCATTTAAGTTTGATATATTTTAGTTTTTACCTGTTCAACGACTTATCAGTGGTCGGAAGTTAGTATCTTGATACCATTAACTCGATAGACGCGATTATATTGACTTACGGAGGTACCTGTTATCATTCCACTTGTGGGACAAGCCATTTGAGGTGTCGCCCACATGAGATACTCAAGGTTTGTATCTGAGACGAGACCCAGAGCAGACCACACGGCATTCAACCCTTAAATTGATTGCATTGCTTCCAATCCCACGTTTGTGGGTAACGGACTAAGTGCTTTCAGGTTTAATGTGTGGGAGAGGTTTCGATAGCACCCTCGAACCGTGACTATTCTCGGTAGTGGGAGGAATTCTGCTGAAAATAGAACTATAGCTGAGAGACCTTCCCACGGTTGCGGCACGGTGGACGGTGAGGAAAAAAGGCGCGTGGTTCTCTTGGTGGTCTTTCTGAGAAGCTACCATCCTGCACTGCGAGGAGGGGTTGGAGAATGACTCAAGGCGGTCGTCTAGTCTTCTGCGGTGTAGAAGGTGTTGGTGACCCCAGCACCAAACCCACTTCGAGAGGCTGATGTGTCGAGTGCTCGGGACTCGTCTCCACCTGGCTGATGACGAAACAGCCTGGCCATAATTCTCATGTTGCTCTGAGGGAGATAGCCTTAACTTGAGAGCATTTCTGGGAAACTATAATGTACCAATAAGTTTCAATGGCTTTCGGGCAAGTGCATCTCCACCCTGCGGGGCGACCCTGAGGACTCGTGCTAACGGAGATATGTTCGCGGCCGACCAAAGCCGTCCTTCGGGCAATTTGGTACCTCGGGGTGTGTCGGGTCCCTGGTCTATCCTGTAGCCCAGCTGGGTTTTGGTTTACCACGTCGCAGCCCGACGCACGTTCTAGTCAGACTCGAGGGGTTACGTAGTTTGGTAGGCAAATATTTCTTATTTCCTCCTCTGGGTGCAGGACCCAGTCTGCCGGGATTTCGCTCTTCGGAGGGTCCGAAATAAGGCTTCTAGGAAACACATACAACATTCCAGCAGTTATTTGATATTCAGTTGCAGCATTCGTTGTTCATTTGCATATATAGTATCGATTATTACGCAGAATTCCGCAATTTTGATGTAGCATTATAGGCTACATGGGCTGTAGAAATCGCGTGATAATATATATTATTTTCTTTGTTATCCTTGACAACGCGAAATATAAGGAATGTAGTAGTTGCCTGTGCTTCAGTGAGTTGCCAATTACGCTGATATTGTATTGATGAACGATGGAGTCTTCTTACAAGATAAAAGAATCAGATTCTTGGTAGACTGTATAACTCAGAAACGTGAAAATAAGTCATTCGGATTTGGATTCATTCGTTCAACGCAGTCTACGGCATAGTTTGCGCCTATTATAAGAGAAGAATTTTTTAAATGAATTGGTCAACTTTTCTGTAGCTTTCGTGGGACTTGATAAAATGTCATCAAAATTTCCAAAATACTGGCCCGGATTAATTTAACAAATTTTTCTCGTTAATAAAATAGCTTTTATTCATTTAGTCAATTAGTATTTTACAATACATATTGCAATAATCAATTTAATTATTAAATGATAAAATTCACGTTGCTGCGTCAAATAATGTAATAAACAATTTAATTATATGATGCCGAAAACTGCAATGATAGACTAACAATGCCACCTTGATGTAGATAATTAATGGGATAATTGAATCATTTATAAATAAATTTAAACAATTAACCTTTAAAGAACATTTAATACAAATTTCTATTTAGTTTGGATTCTGTACATAAATTTTTACATAATTTCCACAGCTTTTATTAAAATTCTTAATTCTTCAAGGCCGCTTATCGGGCCTCTAACAGTTACAGTAATTCGCAATTATAAAAGAATCAAATGAAAACAAAATGTTACAAAAATAATTAATTGAATTTACAAAAGAAATGTTAACATAAAAAATCTAAATGAATCTAACGATGCAGCAATCTGCATATTCCATATTTTAGAAGAGTAGGGAAATCAATAAAGCTAAATCTAGCCCGTTGTGACGTTTTTACAGCGTCCATATCACAGCGGTAGGACATGTAAACTCGTAACTGGGTGATAAAATACCAAACTAACAGAAACATAAAGAAAGAGGGATCTGAAGAATGACTTTCCCATTTCCTAATTTTGTAAAGTTTTTTTATTTCAATTTTTTGCATATTTACAATCTACTACTGAGTAGTAAGCAAAACGTGTTACATAATTATGATATGAGGGGGAAGTCATCCATTGATGGTACTCCCAAATAAAGACGTTAGACCTGGTTGGACCAAGGACTGAGGTGATTTGGCCATTGTCGATATGGTGAAACTTGGGCTAGCAGATGTACGAGTATGGTTTTTAATATAGAATCCTCAGGTCTTCGTGGAGGGTTTGATTGCTTATGTACCAAGGAGCGTTGTCAAAAAGTGGAGCGCCTTAGACTGGAAACGCTGCAGGATTTTAGTGTTGGACGGTTTTGTGCAGCCCCGTAGTTGAATGCCGAAAGTCTTAATTGACTTCAAAATGGATTTATATAGGGAGAAGGGATTTCTTTCCAATTAGCCAGCGATAAATCTCCCTGGTGAGTGTGAGGTCAAGGTACATTCCCAAGTATTTGACTTCGGATTTTACTGGTATAACTGTGTTGTTAATTGAGACTTGTGGACATACATTTCGGTTGTTAATAACCGTGACTTGGGTGGATTTGGAAATTCTCCACTTGCTGAACCAGTACTCAGTGAGGTTCTGATGATTCTAAAGATTTTCAAATGACTCCATAAATGCATTGCTGATAAATAATACAACTGTATCGTCGGGGAACCCGGCAATCTCCATGTTGACAATGATGGGAACGTCAGAGGTAAATACTGATGAAAGAAAATTAATTTGAAAACTTAATAATTTTAAGAATCATAAGATGGACGCAGAGGAAAAATTCAGCATTGATACTCATAAAATATTGACCGCCGTAAAGAGAAACCTCCACCATTCGAAGTTCTAAGCACGGACATCCAGCATCGACAAGACACCTTACTTCGCTACGGGAACGTTTTTTTCTTCTTAAAATAGCATCACATTTTATTAAAAGATTACCCTTTGGTGAACGTCTCTTAGGAATCATACTGGGAAGTGGAGCTTTTTTTTGGAGGGGGGGGGGGGTGTAGACAGGCTATGCATAGGGTAATCCACATAGTGGCAACTCCCCTCTTATAGCATAGGAAAGGGATTTGAAAGGGGGGGATCATAAACAAAAACTTATAAAATAATTATATTGTCGTAGTGGCTGGAAGTGCCAATGAATTTAAAAACCTAATACAGAAACTTAGTACAGTAAATAAATTGGAAGGTTATAAATGATTAAGAAAGCTTAAAATTACCAAGACGAGGTTCCATCAATACGTAAATTCATCTTATGTATCGAGTGGAGTCACAAGAATAGAAAATAATTGTAGACAGATAATGTATGTTACTGAATCTTTAATGCTAATTTCTACAGAAGAAATATATCTGAGAAAATTTGGAAACATATGGATGATATTAAAATCGAATATGTCATTGGAGACCAGTTAGTAAACGTGGAACATAAAACATACAAAATTAAAATAGAACAAAGTAAAATAAAACTAGCCTTTATGGATATGTATAGGAGAAAAATTTTCCGAGAAGTGAGACCAAACTGTCTTGAAACGAATAATTGTGGAATGACACACGGAAACAATAGTGTATTGTCGTTGGACAAAGAGAGTCGTAGACAGGTGGAACTAACTGGATGAAAACCCCACGTTAATAGATAAATATGAGTCTGAAACATATGTTGAAAGTATTCATAAAAGTGGATAACCCTGAAGTGTTACTGAAGAAGGTCAAATAGTGAAGTTTTGTGAATGAAATGGTATAGATATTATTTAATTATTTATAGTACAACATTATAATTTTCATGACAGTACTGTATCGCAACACTTCGCCTTTAGTTTTACTGCAATAATGTCCAATGCGGCTTATGGAATTTAGGCAAGGTCGTTTTCTGAGCGCAACTCCCTCTGCAAATGCGGGGAAGGCAGACAAGGAAGCGATAAGAGACTTCCGTTGCTTATGAAGAGTATAACCCTCAACGTCGAATACTTGAGACAAATTTCATTAATAGATCGGAAGAGGGAGTTGAGTCATGACAACTTTAATATGAAGCCTATAGTCACTATTGAATAAATATTGATTGACATGTATCATTACATTCTAATTAAACAAATTAAAAAATTATAAATTGCTTAGAAATTTTCTAATGGGATAGATGTCATTATATAGGCATATGACCACGTGACACTCCAAAAATTCCAGGATGTGTCATGTAAGATGACAGTCTGGCAGTCGCCATGGTAGGGCACGAGTATAAAATGGGCTTAGAGCCAAGAAGAATGATTTATTTTCGGTATAAATTAGTTATTTCTTAATTGAGCGAAAAACAATGATTATACTGCTGCTAAACGTTATACATCTTAGATAGATAGATAATATTTATTTCCATAATTTGCAACAATACAAAATGGGAAAACATCTATATATATATATATATATATATATATTGAATAAACAACAGGTTAACGATTAATTTGCCCCACGTTGGTGAAGCCATTTATGTAATAAACACCTTGATAGGTTAATTAAATGAATTAACTAACACAAAAATAATTAATTAAAATTTGAATGATAGTTAGCCACACGTTGCAGACGTCAAATATATAATGATTAAAAAGGTGGTCTTAAATAATTGAAATAATTAACAAAATTAATTTAAGATTTAAATTTAAAAAATTATTATTGTTGATAAATTTACATTGTAAAAGATCCATTTTGCACCCCGAATTTCATCCAGTTAAGAACAAATACTTTAATTTTTCATTTATTAATTCGTGGCATTTTATTAAAATACAGTTCTTATATCATTACAATCAAATACGTCGAATCTCAGGTCATAACTGGGTTTGCTAAAAAGAATGAAAAGACAAACCGCGAATGAAATCTGACTATACCCTTTAATTATCGTTTACAATTATTAATAATTGTCTTGTAGTCCCGACAGAACTTCTGGTACCAGTTTGGAATCTTCTTGCTTGAATTTAACACTCACTAAAACAGGCCATTCATTTCTCACTGATTCTACACTTTAGAATTTGAATACACGTTGTCGTTGCCCTCTCATGTCTCTGCTATCCGGGAATCTGGATTAGTCACCCTCAGCCGGTTGCCGGATGTAGATTTCCTCAAAGTCTCTCGATGCAACAATTATTTCAATTTGGGCAGCAAAAACTTCTGCTTCCAAATTGCGATTTTATGTGTCTCTCCGCCAAACTGCTTACTCGCGTTTTATATAAAGTATCATATCTCGCCGTTGGACCTCCTGGATAACACTATTCATGCTTTTATGTTAGCAAATTTTACTGTGATATTACTTTATGTGGACCGTTCTGTCTCGTATCTCCGTGCAGACTGACTGTTCTCCAAGCGCGCGGTTTTTCAGTTTCCATTGTCAAACAAAGGAAAACCCGCCTAGATTGTCGCCTTTACGCATTCGTACCGCTAACAATTTAATTATTAAAAACAATTAATAGCCTGTTTAATTGGTATTTCTATACATATATATAGGTCAGACATGCAGTAGAGAGGCTTTTTAACTAAATATTTTTTATGTCTACTGCAAATAACTTATTCTCTACTTTATTTATATATTCAGGGATCTTATTAAACAGTATTGTTCCCTTAACATATGTCTAGTTGTCTGTGCCTCTTTTATTTGTCCTGATTCTAAAATCATTTCATTTCTCATACCCCGAGTATTCATACCTGTTATTTCCTTTTGTCTGCAAACTTTATTTTCATTTTTTTTTCAGTAACATGATTACTTTCTATACATATATAGCATATTGAGTCAGTATCGAATTTTATATAAAGGCTTTGTTACAAGATTCTGTTCTTTTTAGTCCGACAATGTATCTAATAACTATTTTTTGTAATAAAAGCAAACGTTACATTTTTTTTCTGAAATTACCCCAAACTTTAATGGCATAGTTGATGTGAGGAAATACTAAGTATATGTTTAGTAGGTATGATGGACAAAAGAATGCAGATAATCTTTTTAAAGCATATGAGTTTCAATTTATCTTTTTGCATAAGTAGTCTGTGTGTTCATCCAAAGTTAGTTTACAGTCTACATATAATCCAAAAAAAAATTTACTTGTGATGCCTTAAGTTCCACTTCATTGTACCATATTGCGTTCCTTCCGGGCGCTGACGTTTAATTTTATCTAAAAGTCACGAGTTTTAAAAGTTTTTACTCTGTAATAGAGCGTCGTAATGTATTAGTTACATTTCTTTCCCTATTCTTCTAAAATATGAGGTTTAAAATATGGAGTATTCAGATTAATGAATCGTTTGATGATGATGAAATAAGAAAAAAATAAAAGCTGAATAGATCGATTGTAAATTTACAATGAATAGTTAAAATATATTTACAATTTTATAAATTTTTAGACATAATTGACAAATATTAACGCTTATTTTGGGAATTATTTAATTTTAAATGCGTTTTTTATAGACTTCGTCGGTTTTTAAAGCTGGTGAGAGGATTATTTGATGTTAGATATAACACGGAATCATATTAAACCATGAACAATTATATAAAATATTTAAAAGGGGGACATTGAATTAAAACCTAGTTTCACAAAATGTCTGGTTCTATTCGAGAGTAGCTGCAGAAACGGGCTAAGGAACTTTAGCAACTAATTGTAAATACTCTCGCACAGTGACGATCGGCTTCGCAGACAACCAAGACCCGGTGATGATGTTCCTATGTTACGGATGTCTTCAGCATAAACCATTTGTTTTAGGTGACGCCGTGAGATAAAGATACAAAGGATTGAGGTCGGAATAACGTTCAGGCCAAGGAACTGCTTCTCCCCTACCCATCTATCTGTCATAGTAGATAACAGACACAGCATCTCGAACTCTATGGCTACCATGTCTAGAAGACAGACAATAAATGTACATAAATGTCAAATGAAGCGATAAATGTGTTGGTCGGAAACTTAGGTGACTGTCTACAACGTTCAGATAATGTGACAGTTTATTCTTTCATTAATTACTTCAAAACGAAGGACTAACTATATAAGGGCTTGCATGTTGTGAGGAACTGGTCGTCAAAGTTTGTTAAAAGTAATAATAAAATACTATATATATATATTACAAAATATTTGAAATTATCAAGAGATTAGAATTAAGTTGATTCATTTTTTTTGTAACAGCCTACATGAGGGTAATCCATATGGTGGCAACTCCGCTTTAATAGCTTAAGAAGGGATTTGAAAGGGGGGATGCGGAAGGGTAGAGGAAGGTAGCCAAGGATGCCCTCGGGCTATAGTTTAAGGATCCTACCCGACATTCGCCTAAAGAAATGCAGGGAAAACCCTAGGAAAACCTGCATCGGGTAGGTCGGGCATTGAGTACTTGTCCCACGCCCTTCCGATAGCGGGAGAGGAGTTTGCTGTGGGGACGTAGCATTCCCTTCTCCGTGCCTCGACCAGTTTAGGAGGCAGCTGGCCGACTATTCCAATGGGAATAGCGAACAACTCTTACCGTATGCCCAAGGTCTGCGACCCCGGAAAATACACCTCTCAAAACAGGCCGAGGTGCCTCGGCTTGTGGGAACCTTAGTTCAAAAACGGAGAGGGGAAAAGGCATCCCCAAAGGTAACCCGTTCCTGTCTCTCCTAGAAGGTTCTGCCTGTGAGTGAGGTTAAATTGATTCATTTTTTTAGGGCAACAGGCTATATGAGGGTCATCCACATTAGGCAACTGCCCTTTAATAGCATAGGAAGGGATTTGAAAGGGGGAATGCGGAAGGGTAGAGGAAGGTAGCCAAGGGTTAACTAGGACCCCCGGGCTATGGTTTATATATATAAGATATATATATATATATATATTATATATATATATGGTTAAAATAAAATAAATTGACTGCGAAAAAATCATCCATTTTATATGGAATATATATATGATTTATTTTAATTCAACTAGATGATTTCCCACCGTTCCTCCAGTATTTATTTATCCCTAACTGATATTAGAAAGGAAAATGAATCAATTTAATTGTAATCTCTTGTTAATTTCAAATATTTTGTAATTATCCCTGTAGAAGGCTATATGTAAAATTTGGGAATAAATAGTTAATTATTTATATATAGAAACCCTTGTTTGGGTGCCATTTGTAGGAAAGTTTCAATTAAGTGTACGAAGTAAGTAATATAAATAACAAATAATTTATTATTAGAAGAAAATGTAACTAATTTCAACTGATATGCCTACAAGCTAACAAGCATCACATCTGCCAGCAGACTAAGGGCATACAAGAACTATTTCTGCCTTGAAAACCCGGAAACAAGGATTTGCGGCTTACCAGCTAACAGGAAGTGGCTTTTGGACCTCAATTTGTTTGTGGGCTGCATATATAGACCGCTTAATTAGAATGCAGAAACCAAACAGCCGAAACGAAAACTGGAGAGATGGTTCTCTCTCGGTCCCCAGAAATCACTATCTCAGTATTGGTCACCTTAGACACGTGAAGTCTCGTTTCCTACCAATCCCTTGGACCATACTCTCCCTGGTGTGTCCAGACCTTGCTTCCTTAGCTCAAGATTACTTTGCGGACCCGTGGCTTTTCCTTAATCTGACTCGGAAACAGTACTGCCACCTTGTCGGCGCCGACAAACCACGATCCAAAGACGCCGAGAAAAATTTAAAATAAAATAATATCTGTTAAGGAAATGTGATAAAAACCCCTTCCCACCACTCGCATACCAACTATATAAGGTCACAGTCCATCTCAATGACACCGAGAACCTTTTCTGGATAATATTTTTTCCCTGATCAACACCAATTCAACATACGGACGGAGTTTAATTTCAATTTAACCGGTGTTTTAACGTTAGTCTCAACACCGACTTCGAAACCTTCCGTTAAATTGGACGTTTTAATCATGAACTCTCACCACTGCTCATGTTGAAAGGGCTGATCTTGAATCAGGGCAGTCAGCGGCACCGAAAACAATGGATGATTCAGCATTAATTTTTCATCTCCTTTCCCCCATCTCTATGCCGATCAGGCCTGAACGTCCAGTTAACAGGTCTGATGAATGTCAGTATTCGACTGAGCGACCACCAAATTCAGCAGAAGTTTATTTTGTAGCATTCTTGAGATTCTATTATTTTTTTACATTGATTTTTCTCTATTTTATGCCGTTTTTTAAAAATTATGTTTTATATTATATATACTTTATTGAGGAATTCATAAACATATATTCAATCTCGGAAAAGTTAGTTTAGATATTTTTTAAAATCTAAATTGTTTTCGAACAATATGACTAATTTCAAAATCTCATCAAATGCACTCAAAAGTATAAATGTATGGGAGGTTGCAAAAAAATCTATTCTAAAACTTCGTCTAAAAAGTATATAATTCATAATAAAACGTAAAATATTTTGGAAACATTAAATGAAGTCCTATCTAACGTTGCCTTTGACTTTGGAAATGATTAATTTATTTTGTAATGCCCTTTATTTATTGAATGAAGTGTGTGCCACGGAAACCCCGCTGTCAAAGCAGAAGAAATCATTTACCAAGAATGGCCACAAATATTCGAATTTACCTCGTAATGTTCAGTACTGACGAAGCCATTAAGAAACTCGGGAATCATGTCAGTGTGGGATTGATAAATCATATTCAAATTTTCAGTGAAGTCAAGATTTGGGTTTCAGAGAAGCGTGTTTTAGAGATTCGGTGACTTTGAGAAAGTTGATGACAGCAATAAGATATCAATAGCGATTGACCTCTCGTTATCTCTTACAAGTAAGCAAAGGCTGTCGTGTGGGTATACAACAACAGACATAAGGCATAACATTCGAATATTTTTATATATTGGCTTTGGTGTAATTTTAGGCATAGTTGTCTTGCAATACAAATGTCACGGGTTTGAATCCCGGCAGAGGGATAGATGTTAGAGGAAAACTCGAGGTTTAACCTCACTGGTCACGTGACGCTCCGAAGCCCGAACGTATCAGTCTCCTTAAAGAGGCCAAGGATCTCAGATGGCCGTAGAGCCCGAAGAATAATAGTGGCAGTAAACTAGTAATATCAAGTTTATGTTCACCATTATAGGCAGTTGGGTAATTACTACGACAATTACTTTTTCTTACAAAAGTTGCTTTCGTATTTTGCTCTGAATTCTTCGCAAACCACATTCTTATCTATATTATTCCATGTTATTATATATGTACAGACAAAGATACGTAACTATATTTTCCTTAAATTGTACAGGATTTCATTTAAAAAACAAAAACAAAGGATACATTATTATCATATTATTATTTATATGCTTTAAATATATTTTTGTATTTTGTTGACTTTCCCTTTAACTGCGAAATAAACCAACCTTATATTGTAATAAACAAACTTATTTTAATTGATTAAAAATTAATTTGCCCCACGTTGAGGGTGCCAAATGTAATGAATAACTTTAATTAATTAATTTCATCAATTTATTAATGGATAAATTTATTTTATTAAAATTTAAAAATGAAAGGATTCTAAATAATTAACCAAATTTTAAACTTCACAAAACAATTAAATTATTCAAAGTAAAATAATAAAATTTCTTGACGTGATTATTTACACTTTTGTTCTTGCTATTTTACATATTTTATCAACTCTCATCTCAGAGTCGTTTATTTGGGCCTTATAAATAAAGAACCAATCCTTTTACATTTAAATTAACAATCAAATTTTTTTACATCATTAGAGTTAAACAATAAAATAAACGTGAAACCGAAATCTGACGATTTGATCCTTATTTAACGTTTACAAAATTTTTATTAATTTTTTTTTACTTACAGTCTCTTTACTGGTACCAGGCATTCGTTTTGGGCTCTGATTCACTATACACTTTTCACATCTAACAGACCATAATTTCACAGAATTTAAAATTATTTCGAAAACACTGTCCTAAACTTTGGTATCTACCAACTGGAACGATTACTCCGTACAGCTCCTGTGGTCTCTCTCTTACTAGAAAATATGATATTTCTCGTACTAACTATTGTTCAGCCAGATTTTTATCAATTCCTTCTCGATGAAATTTGCGAACAGTTTTTTTACTTGTTCAATACTTACTATCCGCAACTTTGCTTCATGAATTCCTGCCCGCCACTTTTACTTGATAAAATTCTACCTGCGACTTTTCTTGATGAATTTCTGCCCGCGACTGCTGCCGTTAGACTGGTGTTTTAGAACGTCTGCCGCCAACAAAGGTTCGCCTGTACATTGTTGCTTTTGATATTCTCGCCGATAACAATCCACCACACATTTCCAATTATCAAATCCCTAATTGCCTCTAATTAGTATTACAATTAATGGATGATATATATTATATATATGATATAATATATATATATATATATATATATTATTATGTATTTATTTTACGTTATATATAGATATATATATGTCGCAGAACTTTGGAAAACGGACCTCGAATGAGGGTACCAAGTTCGGATAGGAGAAAGAATGCACTTTGTTTAAATATACCTCGAATTAGCGTCCCTGGAGATGACGGATCCTTATTAAATTATGTTGGTTTTACCAGACACTTAAAATTGAATAAAGAGAGCACCGTCGAACACACTCGTTTAGAACAGAACTATAAAGTATTGGAAAGTTTTGCCAGCAAACGTACGAACGACTTTACCTAATATCAACAATAGTTGACAGATTAGGATAGAAAAATCTCGACATGGCCGGTACCAACTATATATACCTACATTCTCACCACTGAATTACCCTCGTCGACTCTTGCAAGCGTTCTCTTGTATTAAAGCTGAGCTTGATCGAATTCAATTCTTATATTATTCAATAGTAATAGTCGGAAAGACAGATCCGAGAAATTAGATTTAGGTACAAATTAAAAGTGTGATTGATACACTGTGATTGTGAGTTACCATTTTTTTAAAGTTTGTTGCAATAGAAATAAATCTTTCACCTTAAATTCCAAAGTGAATTTAACACACAGCAAATTAGCCGTTTTAAAAATATATGTGACAGTTGAGTGAAGTGACGCAAATAATAAATTTGAGTTGAAAATTGAGTCAAATAAACCGCGGAGACGCAGGTAAGTTATATTAGTTGGTTAAAAAGTTTTTATTATTCAAACATCAATATAATATGTCACAATTAGTATAGTACGAGGGTGACTCAATAATTAATGTTTCCTATTTTTATTGTCAAGATAATTTACACTTTACACAGCATAAACCCACAACAAGAATGATTAAATCTTCATTTTTCAATATAGTCTTATTTTACACTTATTTTGTCTACCATTTAACATGGGCATGCATTCCACTGCGGTGGAGTCACTGCAGTAACCGGTCTGCCGCTTCGCTTCTCATCAACCAACGGTGTTTGCCATTCAGCTTCGTTACAGCGATGAATCCATCGTCGAACAGTGCTGACACACTATTGCATCACCATACGCATTTTTCAGCCTTTCTTGAATGTGAATGGGCGTTTCACCGCCCGCTACTAAGAATACAATCACATTAAGCTGTCTAATTTACGTACGTCAATATCAGCCATTTTGCAAGAGGGTGCAGTGCTCCCACCAGTTGACTTATGGAGTTGTTACTGTAGTGGATTCGAAAAGAATGATTGAGGAATCGCCCAAATTCAAAATTTTTACATAACTAACTTTTTGAAGGAGAAAAAAATAGGAGGCATCACTTATTGAACGATCCTCGTATTATAATCATGAATTTGTCCGAAAGTGACGAAAGATATTTATATTTTAATATTAAACTGACCAATTGGAACAAAATTGAAGACTGGTTAAAAAAAGCTTTTTAAGTAAATAATCATGCAGAGATCAAATGGTTTAATTTCTAGGGAACAATATTAAATTAATATATATATATATTGCAATAATTAAAAATTGTCTTAATTTATTTTCCCCACGTTGTGGAAGCCAAAATGTAATAAACAACAATTGAGCTTTAATTAATTTAAAGAATTTAATGAATTTATCTCACGTGAAGCGCCATTTAGGTAATAATTAAATGGAAGACGTTAATTAAAAGAAATAATAATCACAATTAACAAACATAATATTTATTTATTTTGTGGCAATATAAATAATTACAACAAAATTTGAGATCTTTCTCTCTCTCTCAGGGCTTCTACTGGGTTTGATAATGGACACAACAAATTGATTTACAAATCTTATTAACAAACAGTTCACAATTTACCTAAACAATGGCAATAGAAAGAAATTTGAAAGTAAAGAAATTAACTCTGATTGACAATTAAAAGAGAACGAAATCTGACTCTATCCTTTAATTACGTTTACAATTAATCAATAGTTTGGTTTTGTTACTTACATCTGTCCAGCTGGTACCAGCATTCTTTTTGGTTCGGAAGTACACTATTGAAAAAATTATACACTGATTCTAAACATCAACACACAGATTTTACACTATTGAAGTCAAAATTGATAGACTCCCAGGATCTCGGATGATCCTCCTGAATGTCAGCTATCTGATGTCTGCTTGCCTTCCCGGAACCCTATGATTCGTATATTTATTAGTATTTTACTGAATTGGACGTAAATTGCAAGGTATCTCCTTGACGATTTACTTTAACTGTTTATTCTTTCGGAGCGAACTAACTTTTCTTTAGCTCCTGGCTGTAGACTTTAACTGCTCTTACTTTTCAATTATTTACGCTGCAATACTTGCGGCGTGAATGTTTTCTTCGTATTAATTTACAACTTTAACTAGTTATACATTGACGATGTCTAGTCTCTGCTCAAATTATATTACTTGTTCTGCTCCTCACAATGTTTTTCCGCAAACTGACTCCTAGTTCTCCCGAGTTTTAGCGCGCATACGCCATTTTTGACTTTTCGACAAAGCAAAGTGAGCTCGCTTCTCTCATTGTTGCTTTGTTAGATCAGACCGCTATAATGGATTTATCACACAATTCAAATTTTAGGTCCAAACAATTAATGGCCTAATTAATTGGCATTACAATATATATATATATATATATATATATATTCATATATACACAAATTTATTTATTGTGTAGTCACTTAAAACTAACAAAACAAGAGTTTTCGATTATAATTGATCATAATCACTTGTTCCCCTAATTTAACATGGTGTATATCACCCTTAATAGGCCTAAATTACCATGGTATTTATTTCTCGGAAACCTCCCATACGATAAAAAAAAGTCTCAATTATGCAATGAAATATGTATTTTTATTCTGTATGTTTTAATATACACTTGTATTTATATATTTAATCAGAACTGCGAAAAACTCCAAACTTAATTACAGTAAATAAATTCATCCATATATAATCACTAGTGATAATTTAAAAATTATAAATATATATAATTAAAAAATTATACTTATTCATGAAACAATTCGTAATAGCAAACATAATTGAACGAAAATGCCAAGATAAAAAAGGTTTCCTACTTCTTCAAGTGTTTTTCCTCCAAAAGTTGGTGTTTAAGATTTCACATTTATCTTTTAATGTATATGAATTTAGGAATTGATTATGGTATAGATTCCATGTAATTGTGCGCATTTTAATCAGGAAAATTTCGTAGAAATACTTCAAAAACATTGCGATTTTATCTGTCAAGGTTTTACTGGTTTTAATCGGTTATCCGACCGCTGCACTTTGGTCGACTGATCTTTTTATCTACACAATATTTGCATTCATACATTTGATGCTTATATCGTAGAATGAGCAGAACAGACCTCATGGGCCTTGTAATTAATTATTATGATTTGTTTCCTCGGAATAAGTAGTAGTCAGTAGCAACGGACACCATTTTAGAGTTCAAAGTTATAAAAAAACTTCTACCAATTCACCTATAAAGATCAGATTGTAGAATAATTAATATCCATGGACAATTTAAAAAAGTAGCAAGCGGACACTTACTCTATGAATTACGTCGAAGGATTTCTGAGCTTGTATATAAGTTTAACTTTATTTTAGTCCGGTGATAATGGAAAATTGTCACGATAAATCGATGAACATTTCCCGCTACCATCTTCCGCTGGCTGCAATAATTAATGTGATTAGGTTTTGATAAAATATTGTCACAGTCTTCAATTTTCAATAATAGTTACGAAATTAAACTTAATACTTTTATTTATACCTGGATACCATTTAAATAACTAGTCCAAAAAACATACACATCCAAAGATAGTTTAACTTTCAAAGAAAAAGTCAAAGACATACTCTACGTATAGCCTCAGATCTATATTAATACCAAAATCTGTGAGCCTGGCCGTCTGTGTGTCCCCTATTCGCTCCTAAACCATTCATTCGATTATGATAAAACTTTTGTGAGTTGCTGTGCGGTTTCTGTCGGCCTTTCGAGGGTTATCAAACTCCCAAGAGGTGAAAGTGGATGACATTTAAAAACCTACTAAAACGGCCTATATTACTGTCAATTAATTACTTTTCGGAGTCTATGTGATAAGTAGATTTCTATCCAGATGTTTTTAGTATATAATTTCAACCCCTTAAAGCACTAATAATGGAGGGGTACGGGTTGTGGTGGAAAGGGTTTACATTAAAAGTAATGCATACAAGACCTATATTAATGTCGATTGCGAGGTTATAGGAGTCGCTAAGTTTAATTCGCGCATTAACCATGGTGTTTAATGAAATTTTATGTTCCTCGTCGTGGAGGTGGACGCGGTTGACGATAAGGTTACCCGGAGTAGTTCTGACCCTCTTAAGCTTCAGGGTAAGTTTCCGATTTTCTTAGGTTTCCAGCTATATTGTGGTCTCTTAAAAATTGTGTATCTTTATTCGTAGTACTTTTAGACTTTATTAAGTTTTTGCCGTGTTGTACGAAAAAGTTACAACGGGCAGTATTATGTCCCAATCATTTCGTTCGTGGTCAACGTACATATACATCATTACGCCAAAGCCTTGTTAAGGCGTTCTGTCAATACAGTTTTAATTCGTCGCCAATTTTTAGACATTTTTGTTGTGTGTAGAAGGAGAATTCCCAAATACCGTCAGTCATCATCTTTGTTTATTTGAAGTTATATGTTGAGGGGATAAGATCGGTGTTCTAAAGATCCTAATATTATTTTTAAGATATAAATTTTAGTAAAATATAAAGTACGTGAAAAACCACACAGAATTTATTTTATATTTGACCATACACTAAAATGAATATTTATTCTCAATATTTCACTGCCCTTTATAATTTTCTCATACTTTTGGATTCCAAATGTAAAAATCATCACTTTCGGATTCATTCCATGCTTGCTCATTTTTTAATAGTCAATGTGGAAATAGATTTAGTAATTTCATATAATTTATACCAATAATTTCCAATTTCAACGTACTCAAATTAAACCAAATCGTAACAACATTTGGTTACATTCAGGCGAATACTTGTGATTACTAGTCATCTATTACCACTGGTATATTGATTAGTAATTCTGTTGCACAAATTGAGTGAAGTGACAGTTATATGATTTTATTTTTTAACAAAATGAAGAAGATAATCTTCATCAGATTATATACCTATCTCCTTGAGCTATGTAATTGACATGTTAATATTTTAATATAAATAAATTTATAAAATATTAATAATTATTTAGTTAATAATTATTATTATTTTATTAATAATTATTTAGTTAATAATTATTATTATTTTATTAATAATTATTTATTTAATGCATAACTTTAACTTATTTAATAAACAATTTCGTCAGTATGTAATTCAGTCGGCGCTTTCTCGTTGAACAGCCCAAGAATCGAAGCGAAAGTCAAGTTTCTTCAACGACCTTTTTTTGTCCGTCGCTCCACAAGAATGTAATGTCTCCTTTCAGAAAATCCTGCAGTTGGCGAGCCATCACGCATAAAAAAATTTATGATCTTCCAATAGTACGCGCAGAACCCTTTAAAACTTTTCACGTCTCCGTTTTCTGATGGATGGGAAAATCTGAGCTGCTCTGATCTTGTCACAATCTGGGCGAAGTCCTTCACCGTTCACTGTGTGTCCAAGGATCTTTATCTCTGATACCGCAAAGAAACACATCTAGGAATTAGGTCAAAGCGCTGAATCTTGTATACACCTCAGGACGGTCACCAGGCGGCTTAGATGTTTCCTGAATGTCTAGGAGAAAGATATAATATAATTCCCCTTATGACGACGAATCAAACTTTCCATCATGCTCTGAAACGTTGTCGGCGCATTGCACAAACCAAACGGAATTATTTTAAACTTATAAAGTCCACCTGGAGTCACGAACGCAATATTTTTCCGACCGTCCTTGTCTACCTCGACCTGCCAGTAGCTGGTCTGAAGATCCATAGTTGTGAAGTATGCTGCTCCGCTTAAACAATCCAACGTGGTAGCGGACAAACATCTCTCTTGATGATTCGATTTAATCGGCGATAGTCGACGCAGAAACGCCAGGTCTCGTCTTTCTTTTTCACGAGAACCACAGGGGAAGACCAAGGGACTTCTGAATGTTGAATAATGCCCTTTTCCAACATTTTGTCAAAATCTCTTTGATAATCCGTCTCTCTGCTAGTGATATCCTATACGGTGTGGGACCAACAGAAAGATTATCTACCGAGTTGACTTTGTGTTTAACCTTGGATTTCCTGAGTGACGTCATCTTCCTGGAAAATAACACGTTTGACAATTCACTTAGTGCGTTCTATACTTGCCTTTGTTGAACCTATATTAGATTAGTTCCAAGAAACGGTGGAGTAGTCTCCTCGTCGGCTTTGCATCGCAAGTCTAATTCCAGTGCGTCTTCCTTCAGGCCACACAGTTGGCCCTCGGCTACTCCTATGCGCAAACCTCTCGGGATTAGTTAAGACTGATTCTTACAATTTACTACCCAGAGATATCCTGCTCCATCAGAAAGGTTTACGATTGACGCTGGTACGTACAATTATTTTCCGAACAACCCTGATTTATTGCAGCTTATGAGTGAGTAACTGGTGGCGGTGTCCTTGGCACGGACTCCAATTCGCTTCGCTGATGCAGGTGGGACAAACGCGTATGAATACGTGACTCACGTCTTGGAATCCAGTACGATATTTTTGGTCTGGCTTCGTCAAGGTGGAGGACAGACTTACCGTAGCCAATGACAGCCGACGACGCCTCAAGGAAGTCCCATCCCAGACTAACATCATGACTGCGTTCAGGGATGACTATAAATTGAAATTGGCCTCGAGATCTCTGTCGTGTAGTTGAAGAATTCCTCTCATGTGTTTAAAATGGATGGAAGTCACTAAATTGGATAGTTTACTCATCAGAGATTGATTAAAATCCCTAACATGTTAACAAGAACCAGATCTATTGGCATTAATTTCTTTAAAGCCCAGGGATTTCTACATTTGTCCTTATTCGTTTCACGAGTAAACTGTGGCGTTGAAGATAATGCAGTGTTTTCTTTTTAAATCATAACAAGGGAAAATAGTTTTCATACAAATGTACAGTCTCGGCAAAAATAAAATTATAAGATGTATTCAACGACAAATTAACAGACTTTTCATAAAAAAAATGTTTTTAGTTATCTCCATATTTCTGATAAAATGCGTTTTATTAATCATTCTTCAATGTCTAAAATTTCAAAATTATTCACATAATAAGACCTTAAAATTAAGTAATATGCATTATTTTTAACTATTGACATATTGGTATTTATTTGAACCCTCTTCAGGCTCTTGTATCACTGAAAAAGTTCTCTTTTATTGTATAAACGTTTCCTCAGTCTGGCTAGCCCTGGAAACCTGACAAATCAGACTGAGAAAGCGTTTAAAAACTCAATTAAACCCTTTCAGTAGAACCACAGCCAGAAAATATTAGAAATAAGTACCGAAACGTAGCGCTGTTAACTAAAAAAAAGTTTTTCAATAATGAAAAGTCTGTGAATTGGTCGTTAAATATATCTCATTATAATTAAAACAAGTGTAAATATAAAATATTATTTAAGTGAGCTGGTAAGTCAGTAATATTTCGGAACTGAAGTATTGAATGTTCATGTATGTCGATACAAGGGAAAAAAATTATATCAATTATAATGGTTTTTATTAATCCGTACAAATTACGAACCATGCTTCAGTAAACTCAGAGATCAGGAACATTAAATATATTACAATGTAATTCGTTCCTTTTACAGAAGTCTTCATCAAACCCAATAGATTGCGGAAAATAGATAATCTCTTCATTAAGAGTTTCATTTACCACGTTCTTCCGAAAAGTGAGTGTACTTAATCAGTCAATTTCTTGTTAATGAAGTGATTTTATGTCTGTTCTTTCATACCAACATACAAAACAACGTAAATTCGTGTAATACTATGAATCCGCTCCCCGTAGCTATCAAATTTGATGGCGGTTTGAAAGAGTATTAATTGCTTTGAAACTTCTGCAATGGCAATCCTTGAAAAACCGCTTAAATAATAAGGCACGAATTATTTAGTGTAATAAAATGATGTGCCCTTCGCTTCCAATAAAAGAATCGTCACGCAGAAAACATATGCAAATTAAATATATCGTCGATCGTTGTTTTGGGGGAAGTAATGGTTAAATTAGGAAGAACTTTCCAACGTGAGTCTGTTATTGGGAAATGGGAATGGGCGACCGTCTTTCTGGTCATGGCGCAGAAGAACTCCGATGCTCTAGGCAAAGTCCAATAGAAGCACGTGACCCACAAAGCGAAAATTATCACAATCTCTGCTTTCATAAGTATTTGATAAAATGACAAACAACCCAAATTTAATAAACTAACTCTGTCAAAGGAACAAAGAAAAGTCCGAAAAAGGCACGGTATATTTAAAGGAAAAGTGTTGGAATATCTAACATGAAAACAAAATTATGCGCCGAAATATTGTTAATAAACTTATATAGGACGTTATCTGTCTCTTTATGAATTTTACAAGATTTAAAGAATCAACCTTTATGCAGTCTCAATTTGTCGACGATTTTATTCTAATTCATCAGTCAGTTTTTCCAGAAGATTTCGCTTATTACAAATAAACAACAGCCAATTTGAAGACAGAAAAAAAATTATTGATGTAAAATTAAACAACGTTAAATCGCTACCTTTGCGACCTCTTCAGGTTGAAGGAAAAAAGTTAGAATATCTAACACGAAAACAAGATTTTGCGCCGATATATTGTTAACAAACTGATATGGGACTTCAGGTTGAAGAGGTCGCAAAGTTAGCGACGCAAAGTAGTTTAATTTTCCATAAATAAATATCTTTTTTCTGACTTCAAATTGGCTGTTGTTTATTTAAAGTTGTCTCAATAGACAGTATATATACATATAGGTCGCAAAGGTAGCGACTTAACGTTGTTTAATCTTTAATAAATAATTTTTTTTCTGTCTTCAAATTGGCTGTTGTTTATTTATAATTGTCACTTCACTCCTTTAAACAATAAAATTATTTAAAACATGTAATTGATTCAGTTGAAGCTGAACCATTGAATCAATTACATTTATTACAATGAACCTTCCTATGTGTCATCACCGCAATTGCATTAGCTCCGCTGGCGTGTGTCGTCGTGTCCGTAAAGATAGATAACTATTATCAAATGTTTATTTAAAACCGTAAGGAATGGACGTTACACGAATTTCCATTTTAACATCGATTCTATTATTTTAATATATCGCTTTTGTGGAGTGTTTTAATCTTGGTGTTACTCCAAGGTATATCAGCAATGAAAATGCGGGGTGGATAAGAAACCGCGAGACGTTAAGCGATATCTAAACATGCAACTTTTATCGGAGCATATTATTGCGATCAAGTCCACGCGTTCGATTCGATGGTTGAAATAATGTTTGGACCGCACAAAGACCTGAAGTGTAACACTGCACTTTATTATCGCCAATCTTGTTTCGCAATTTCCCTCCCTAAATATTTTACTAAATTATACGTTTTGTCTCACCTTTCGCATAGAGCTGCAAAACTTCAGAATTAGAATTGAGATGCTTAAAAACTAACTTCACAAAAAAATTCTAGACTTTTTGTCTTTAAATGTACCCCCGGCTAAAAGAGATGTTTGCTTAAATCGCTTCGATCAAGATAACGATGAATGCAAAATAATATTTGCACAATAATTAATTAACACACAACGCCTACGGAATAGTTGTCATAATTAAACTCAGTGACATCGAAAAACCTCGGATTTTACTCCAAGATGGGTTGTTTTTGCGTTATTTTTGTAACGCCCATCCACCTACATCCTTAAACGTGAGCCCCTGCCATGCCGAAAGGCCAAAAATATCTATCTAATTGACCCCAAAAAAATTCTTTCAACGAAATACATCGGCCGTTTCAACATATTTGAAAATTTCCACCCCCCCCCCTCCCGCAACCCAATCACTCTTTATTTCAGTATCTCAGATACGAACAACGTGGTTTCATGTATTAAAAAAATTGCATTCAACGCTCTAGGACAGTGTTTCCCAACTTTTTTTTACCATGTCCCCACCTAATTATTTCTAATTCTCCCCTATTTACCATATAAATAATTTTATATAATACAATTTACGTATTTCCTAAAGAGGCCTAATTTCAATTTGTATATCACGGTTCTTCTATAGTAATAATTCTGTGCATAAACAAAGTAATAATTTATTTATTTAAAACCTATCGCCCATTCAATTTTTTGTACGAAATTAAGTTCTTCTTTCATTTAACACGCGGAGTTTTTCCTTTTGTATAAGCTAAATCATTGCTAGCAGTTTTCACATTCTAGACGAGCTTATTTTCGAATTTTCATCTTGACATGTCTACATGAGGGGATAATTATATACTCTGACTGTTCAGAAAACTAATACATAAATACGTCTGAAAAAAACAGAATTTATTAATGTAAAATTAAACTACGTTTCGTCGCTTATTTTGCGACCTTTTCAGGTTCAAGTTTACTCTCTGCTGACTGCCGTGGCCGAAATACAGTCAGCAAACAATTTTATATTTGAACCAGATGAAGTCGCAAAATAAGCGACGATACGTTGTTTAATTTTACATTAATAATTTTTTTCAGACCTAAAATTGTTTATTAACAAAATGATTATATTTTAATTTATGTACGTAACTTCCATCTATGTTACTGTGGTATTTGTAGTTATAATTATTGCTATACTTAATGTAATGCTTTGTTGTAGGATGTGGCTCCTTCCTCTGTTGTTGCTACTGGTGACAGCTGCCAGAAGCTGCGATCTTCCTTGTCGCTGCCACATGCAACGCTTGATCCACAGAGATGATTACTTCTACATTCGTCTCATCACAAGCACCATTGCGAATTGTTCTGATGGTTCGCTTGCTGCTCCTCCAGAGCTGAACGCTGTTAATATCATAAAAGTCAACCTGGCTCACAATAACATCAAGGCTCTCGACTCGTACAGCTTCACAAAAAATGGCTACGAAGACATTGTCTCCCTGGATTTGAGCAACAATCACATTTCATCCGTGCACCCACACGCATTTACAGAAATGCCTTACATGAAGGAAATAAACCTGAACAATAATCGTCTGTCATCTCTGCCAACAGATTTATTTCTGATGAGCAAAGAACTTTCTTCGGTGAGCAAACACCTTAATTGTTTTCTTTAAATTGATGCATATACATTGTTAGTCCAAAACGGAAGAATATTTTTTTTGCAGTCTATCTTTTTGTTTAGCAGTGAGCATTATGGTGTTTAATAGTTAACAATTGACCTTGTATAGAAAATAATGATTTGCTCTGGTGCACAGGACATGCTAATTTGTGTAGATTTAACGTTACTGAATAATATTTTTAATTTAAAGTATTGTAATAGTTTTTTCTAATTATAATTATGAAAGGGTAGCTTTCTATCGTTAAGTTGGGGAATTAATCCTAAAGGCGAATGAGTCACAGGTGATCATCGACAATAGACAGCAGCGATATCTACTGGTGGCTCTAAATGGTTCCTGGGATACTGCGATGTATAAAGTAATAACTTTCGTGACCAGGAATAAGCTGTTAGAGTATAAAATACAAATTTATTATGACAATAGGTTTTTTACTCAATTTAGCCGAGTACACCACTATCTGCCAAGATACCAAGAAACCCACATCTCAGAAAGTTTCACAAGTCGTGAGTTATCAATTTCGTACATTGCGCATAAGGCTTGGAAGATAATCATGGTACACGTAATTCAATTAGGCTATGTTCCCTGTGGCCACAGATACGGTCTGAAAATTATTTCGGTGCTGAATTAAAATTCCTGTAATACGAAATTCTGGTCGTCGAAAACTCCCCAATTTGAATCTCGGCGGGGGAAGTGATTCGGGAATAGAGACTGGAAACAATACATTCATGTTAGGGAGTGGAATTTTAGAACTATAAACATAAATCCGTGAATTAAAGCGGAGAAAAATAACGTGAGTGTAAGGGATTGTGTGAAAATGGTGGATAGAAAAGAGGTCAATTAATTAGTGAACAAATTAAGGGTTTAGTGCTTAGATGTCTTGCTAGTGCAATGTGCATACCTGTAACTGACGCATAATGTGATATGTTCGATGAAATTCGTGCAATTCAGTGTGTGGTCGAGTCAACGTGATGATCGTAATGGACATCAACTGCACCGTCGGAAGATAGAAGGTCTACGACAGAAGTCTCAGAGGTCCGCAAAGTGGTCACTGAAGGATTATTAGAAGTCGATTCGTTGGAAAATTGATTGATAAACCCGAACGTAATTATTTATGTTTTTGATCATTGTTTCAATTGATATAATACCATTTGTTTACCGGCAAAAATAACACAACTCATTGTCAACCTACTGATACTAAGAATGTAAGTGTAATAAATTATCGTGAGCTCTGTGCCTCAAGATTAGGTTACTACTAAGCTCCGAAAACATTGCAGTATATAAAAATAGAAGTAAAGAAAACTTTTTTTAAAGAAAGTTATTTATTTGGACGCCAGTTTGTGAAGTATATTTCTCAACAGATATCAAATATAGTCGGTAATTTGAAGAGGGAATGATACGTACCGAGAATAAAACATGCACAGAAAGTAATAACCTGACTCAAAATAAGTCAGAATATCGCTACCAAAACATAACATGTGTATCTTTAAAAATAAGAAACTGGACCATAAAATTGTTCTCTGTGTTAACGGAGTTACCACTGACGTTCTTAAACTCAATGATCATTCACCAACTGAAGATGAAGAAAAATACGTTTCTGTGTGCGTGAGAGAAAATCTTGTCAATTAGTCCCCCGACAAGACAAATATAAGTACCCATAATGAGTCGCTAAAGCCATGAGAGGTCGATGCGACTGAAATAAAATCAATTAAAAAATAAATTCAAATTATAGTAGAAGTGTGATCGTGGGTTTTCTGCTTCGATATCGAAGACTTTAAATTGCCCGCCTTGTGGCTTACTCATTCCCGCTAATGCAGCCTGCTGGCCATGTCTGTACTGATAACGGCTGTAGTATACGATTTCCATTTGTAATAAGGCATGTCCCTGCAACACCCGTAAAGCTCAACAAACTGCCTCTTCTTCTACGTACCTGACAGCTCACACAGGGCTATGATACAGAGAGGCGGCATAAGCAACATAATAAAAATAAATGTAAACCATTCAGTAATTAAAATCTTATTTTAAAGTATTTTAAAATATAACAAGTATTCGTGCATCATTGCTAGTATTTTTCTTATAAAAAATTTCAATCAAACGATAGCTTAAAGGGGAAAAAAATAGGATCGGCATTTCGTGGACTTGCATCATAGTCCGAAAATGTACCGCACGATCCTGCAGACAATAGTGGCATCATGCGTGGATTGTTCCAAAAATTAAGTTTATTTAAAATATGTAGAAAGAAAAATTAATTTCGTGTTAGAAATTCGTGTCACAGTGTCATTGTATAGTTAATGCTATACAAAGATCTCTAGATGACAAAAAGTACTGTACAGCGGCGATGTGAGCCAGGCATTTGACGGAGTCTGGCACGCTGGACTCTTTTACAAGATCAAACACCTACTGCCGGAACCTTACTTTAAGCGAATGCAATCATAAATCGAGAATCGGAAATTCATAACAAGAGTAAACGGTGAAATTTCCACTTTCCACCAAATCAAAGCAGGCGTTCCTTGGACGTATCTTGTACTTGATATATACTTACGAATTCAACAACAACTACAATTACAGGAACAGTCGCTGATGATACAGTTATCATGTCCATAAATCACATGAAAATCACATAGCAGCAAACAGGAATTTACAAGACCACCTCAATCTACTTCAGGAATGGATGGATAAATGGAGAACCAAAGTTAGTCACTTAAAATCAGTACAGGTAACATTTACTCTTCGGAAACAACAATGCCCTCCAGTAACCATGAACAACCATAAACTCCCGGTATCGGCACATGTGAAATATTTTGGAGTGCATCTCGACTTGAAACTAAGTTGCAGGTACATATAGAAAATAAAAAGAAACAAATGGACATACGGCTTCGTGAGCTACACTGGCTGATTGATAAAAGGTCAAATCTATCTCTGGAAAATAAAATAATTATATACGTATAAAGCCATCATCAAACCGATTTGTACTTTCGGAATTGAATTATGGGGATGTGCGAGGAAATGCAATACGGTCTTGATACAAAAATCTCAAATCATGGTTGATGCTCCTTGGTATGTCAGTAACCTAACTCTACATCATAATCTACGAATACCATACATCAAATATATAGTTCAGGTGAGAGCAATATAACACCATGAAAAACTGGAAACACATACGAACCCACTCATACACCCAGTGCTGGAACACAGAAGAAATGCCGACCAATTGACCTGAAAACGTGGTAACCGGGGACCAATCATTGGAGAGGACCCCATCAGGACAGTAATGAATTCAATTATGAAATGAATTCAAAGCCAACAAAAATAGCCCATAGAATGTGATTCTGATTGCTATTATATAAAATAAATTTTAAAAAATGGTGCAAAATTAATCTGCTTTTAAAAGTTATATACTATTGGGAACTATGTAGACGGAATTAGAGATTTAGCTTAATATGGGTCGGGTCAGAGTTTGGTAACAATATCACTGTCGCATTATTATTTTACACAGTTATCCTCGTAAAAATGGCTGCTTGGGGTAACGTAGCACGTAACTTAAGAAACTCGAGAGCCGCCAGTGTCCAGGATATTAGATTAATAAACTCAGGAAAACGTTTTGAATGTAGGGTCGCCGAACTTGTAACCAGTATTCGTGTGAAATACAGACAATTCGAAAGTGATTTTGATAATTTTTTGGCACTTTAGAACGCTTTCTAAGTAAAGTCAATAAGGAAAACTTCTTTGTTATGTCTGGTTATTTTTAGCGATACCCAGAAAACTGGACACATTGAGTAATTTCTGGCATATTACCCATTTACTGTTTAAACATAAGTGCTTCTTCAGCAACTCCGCCTAAACTTTGAATACTAGGAACAAATCTTAAAATCAGTAATGCTACCTTCAATCACAAAAGTTAATTATGTCGACATTTGAAGATATTTTCCAAGTAACCGAAAATATGTGTATTAAATAACAGAATAATTTTTCAGTTTTATGAAAAAATGCAAACATTATTATAACTACGCAAGAGTATGATTTCCTAGCGGTAATTGGCAATATTGCGCTGCTAAAATCAATACATAGAAATGATTCCAAGGCAAAGATTGTATCACTTTTATGAGCTTGATAAATCGTTTCTGTCCCAACAGTTTTGAATTTCGTTTAATTAACAGATTAGAATGCTAGAACTCTAAACCTAAATTCGTGAAATAAAGCGGAGAAAAATAACGTGGGTGAAAGGGTTTATGCGAAAATTTAATTACATTCGCACTTAATTGCAATTTTTTTTAATATAAACTTAGTCATTTTGCAGTAATTTTCTTATTTTCATTAAATTTACTTTTTCTTCTTTCAGCTTCACCTCAGTGGCAATCCCTTAATACTCCCAACTGATGCACCATTCTTGAACTCTCCCAGTTTGGAATTTTTAATCATGTCAAACTGTAGTCTAACCACTATTTACATAGACAGTTTCAAAGATATGCCACTGATACATTCGCTGGACCTTAGTGAAAACAAACTAGGTGTTGTCAATGTGAATGCTCTCTTAAGCTTGCAGAGGTTAATTCAGCTTGATATCTATGGAAACCCCAATCTTCAGCTCAAGGGCAACGACAGTTTGCCACTCATGACACTGATGATGGGAGATGCATGCTATTGGTTAAAAAATCGAGATGCATTCCTTGGCATTCCTTTTGCACATCAGATCCATTTCGATGCTTGTGCATTGGAACAATTTCCCGTTTCAGCTTTATCAACTGCTGCAGAGATTCTTTATCTTGATTTGAGCAACAATAGGATTAGCAATTGGAATGAATCTAGTGATGTGTTGTTAAAATTATTACGGATCAATCTATATGGAAATAATATCAGCAGGTGAGATTTCTTCAAGATTACCTTCTCAACATGATGATTGTTTGGACTAATTTTGAATTATTTTATCATTAAGCATTTAATGTACATTTTTTATGACTTATAAATAGTAATAGCTTTGTATTTTAAAATTTCATACAGTTATCTCAAAAATTCCTTACACTAGTAGAATGATAATACTATGTACTATATTGAGAACCAATTATCTGTATATTTATAATCACTATATATTGAAATATTGTATTTTAATATTATTGTTAACTTAGGTCTAGCACAAGATTATAGTGCCTTAATATCTCCTCTTGTCAAACATTAATTCATTACTTGTATTGATTTCATAAACCTTTATTCTCTTTTCACAGTTTGCATAAAGATGCTTTTACAAGCAGTCCGTCATTAGCCTACTTGAATCTAAGCAATAATCCAATAGATGTTGCACTTGATGGATCATTCTTAAACATACCTATGTTAATAAATTTGGACATGAGGAACTGTTCAGTCAAACAACTGACTAATCTGACTTTCTCTAACATGATAAATCTAATAGAAATTGATTTATCTAATAACAAAATAAATAAAATAAATGGGGATACTTTCTCCAGACTTAAAAACCTGAGTAAAGTTCTTTTAGCAGATAATGGTCTTCAATCCGTGGACAGAAACGCCTTTATTGAAAATTATGAACTGAAATTACTGGATTTATCACGTAACCCACTACTGATACCTGCTTCCAAGAATAGTTTTCTGGTTTCAAATTCAATACAAATAATATTTCTTAGAGAAATGAATATAACAAAATTTGCATATCTACTTCACAACATGTTCAATTTAACAAGTGTAGATGTATCTGGAAACAATATTTCTACTATAGAGGTAAGATATCACAAAAGGAAGATATTTTTCCTATATTTCTATTTAGCATTAATAATGCCTTGACTGACTGAATATATATATATATATATATATATATATATATATATATATATATTGTAATAAACAGATTAAACAGGCGTCTAAATAATTAAAAAGAAATGTTAAGTGAACAAATTAATCAAATTTATTAATGAAGTTAAATACAATATAAAAAAATTACACAATAATATTTAAAATCTCAGGGTCTTTACTGGGTTTGATAAATGGGTGAATTGAATTTAAATTATCTAACAAAACAATTAAAGAAAAGGAATAATTGAAGAAAAGAAAATAATTGAAGAACGATCTGACGTATCTTAATGAAATGGTTTACAAATAAATTTAGAGTTCTTTTACTTACGGCCGACCAGGTCTCAATTTTGGCGTTTTCTGTGCACACGTTTTTGGGGATATCACTGAATTTAAATTGGTTACAAAACACTTGTCGAAACTTTTGGGTCTCTCTTCTGGAAACTGGAACCTGCAACTCCTTCCGGATTAATGGTTAGATGGATTGTTACAATTGATTAGGTTACTGCTTGTAGCTGTACAATGGATTTTACAGTCCAAAACTTTCTTACTCAATTTAACTTGTAACCTTTCCGGCTAGACCTATCTGTCTGCCAGGCTGCTCGCCGTCCGACTGTGTCTGTTCGTCTCGTAAATTTCTGACTGCGTACGTCTTAACAATGGTTCTTTTGTCTCGCCGCCTGCTTTGTCGCGGTGTATGCTTTATATAGTCTAATAATGAGTTCTTTACTTTGCAATTATAACAATGGATTAATTACTAATTACTACAATATATATATATATATATATATATATATATATATATATAATACAATGTTAGGAACCAATTTGGTGACAAAGTCACTTTTGATCTTGGATATTAAGGAAGGATAGGAATAAATAGGAGGATTACACTTTTTAAGTGAATTCATATGCTCAGGCGTAGAATTACGCACAAAGAAAAGCATATGTTCAAAGCAGGGAGAAGGAAGGATGAAGAAGAAAAGACTGAAAATATTTGGCCTACACAGGACTTGAACCTGCATGGTCTGCTCAGTACATAGATGCCTTAACCATCTCGGCCACCAGTCAAGTTCCTTACTACCAAAGATCGAAAGTGACTTTGTCACCAAATTAGTTCCTAACATTGTATTTATTCCTTAATGGATACGCCTAATACTTTATTCCCTCTACTCTATCGATTTTTCCCCTAATAACTATTTGTTCTCAATAATACTGTCTATATTTGCTTGGTCATACCTTATTTTGTGACTTGCATAAATTATATGATTTTGTCATGTGATTAGTGCATTCGTGACAAAAGAAGAACTTTTCCCTAACATGCAAAATAGGTAAGTCATTAATTTAGAATATTTTATTGTTAACTACTACTTGTTATACCTTAACTACATAAGTTATCTACTGAATTTTATATTACCAACTTTCACATCATTTTCCCTATGCTACTTTCCAAAACATTTTCTCCAGATTGGTTGTCAATAATATGAGAGAAATTAAGTTCCACTTTCTGTCACCTCAATATGCCAATGGGGGATGAACTTCAACTTAGCCAGCATTGTAAATGGCACTATTCAAGTCTGTGAGCTCCAAAGCTATGGAATTGACACCAATCTCAGCCATTTTTACATTATTCTTAAATCATTCCCACCCTTAGATGCTAAGGGTGTCTTAGCTCTAGCCAACGAAAAGTTGCAAAACCTATGGGAGATAAATAATTAAAAGTTTGTAATTATACATGTACCTATTTCCATTATCTAGCTATTGCTATAAATATTTTTTTAAATAAAATGTCATAGTATTGAGGTGAGATATATAAAATATCTTATTAATAGTGTCAATGTCTTGAAATTTCTTCCCATTCAACACTGCTTTTATATGGGGAGTAAACAAAAGCTACATAGTTAAGGGTATAAGGAAGTTTGAGGAAGAATAGTACAGGTATTACATGCTGAAAATCCATGCCATCATATTCTGATAAAATGTTCTGTTATAACTGGAATCCAATGTACTTATCTGAGAATCAAAATGTCTTGGCTGTTTACAAAAATTTAAGGTGTAAAATATATTGCTTATAATTTTATTCATCATAACTAATTTAAAAAACAATAATCTGCTATTTTTACTCTTAATTTTTTCTAATGAATCATCTTGTCTTGTGGCTGTTGAACTATTTTTGCCACCTGTAATGATTTGTTCCAAAAAAGGTTGTCTAAATGTTTGTAACATGTTGTTGCAAATAAAGCCTAGCCTTTGTTTTGTATGGAGGATTCAAATTTCATGTAAATAATTTACAATGTAAAAAAGTGTTCCACTATCTAAACCAGGGGTGGGTAACCATTTTTTGTAGGGTGCCATATAGAAAAATGTATGGAAGGCCCCAGGCCAAAACAAAAACATTTTATAGTAATAGTATTTACATAAAAAAGAAAAGTTACAGTTATGTAAGTATACATAGAATAAAATAATAGTTTTGCATCTCTAACTAATGAGAAACATTGGATAGTAATAACCACTACCGAAGAGGGACATCATTTTACACATAAAATTTGTCATATTTGGATATTTATCTTTGGAAACATGTCTCACATAAATATCTTGCAGAGATGCCTCACAAAACTTGCTCGACATCTGAACAAACCTTCTTTTTATTTTAAAATTTTGGACAAGTGTACAAATAATATGAAGCAGGATACTTAGTGGTGAGCCAGACAAATCTTGCAAGAGGGTAGGATGTGGTCCATGGGCGTTGGGTTGCCCACCATTGATCTAAACTATTTCCCAAAGTCAGTTCTCAATATTTTAATTTAAAAGCCTCCATGTTATTTTGCTCGAGTGCCATGCAAAATGTGATTCACATAAGCTGGTCTTATAATTATTCCTGAATAACATAAATAATAACAAGATCCATGTGCTTGATAATAAAATATTAAAAGTGAATATTAGTAGCATCATTTTAAACATATCTGGATTTCAAAAGTATGAATTAATCAGTTAAACTGATATCAAAATAGTCAATTGATTATTTTGAGGTTGTAATACAATGCACTGTTTAAGGCTATTATACCATTTTACTTATAATTACACAATTATTTGTAAAGAGAATAATGGATTTCCTAGATACAGTGTATAAAATTTTCTTAGGTTACAAACCTTGCAGTTTTGGATAAATGTTTCAATGCCATTGCATGATCTTTATGTGTTACATATCATAACAGATCATGATTGTATATATATATATCTGTCAATACACTTTATATTTATCAAACAACTGTCCAGATTGTAACCCAAGAACTTTTTATTCAACTGCTTATTTGTTTCACTGGAATGCCAATTCTTTATCCATTTTACATGACTCTCACTATATTTAATTCAAATTATTTTCAAGTAAAATTACAATTATGAAGATAAATATTGAATCTATTCAAAATTATTCAAATATTTTTCTTTAGCTTTCAGATATTAGCGTTATGAAAAAACTACAACATATATTTTTGAACAACAATCCACTCCTGTGTGATGCAAAGATGCAGAAAGTTTATTTTTGGACCAAAGAACAAAACATTTCAGTGGAAGGCAGATGTCTCTATCCCAAAGGTACATGGCTGCTGTTAGAGCACCTTCATTTCTCAGAAAATGAAACAATTGTAGAGACTGGAGAAAATAAACAGATTTCTGAGAATAAGACTGAAGCATCTGCAGTGCAAGATAGCTTATCCACTAACAATAGTGCAGGAATAGGAGCTGGCAGTGTGGCAGCTATCCTCATAGTTGGTGTTCTGGTTGGTGCCATTGTTGGTGCTGTACTTATGGTGCTATATGGCAAGCGCTTCTTCATCTATGGAGGTTTTGCCTCTGTTAGGTTGCACAATGTGGATTCACCTGAAGATTAGTGCCTGTATTACTGTGATATAAAATGTTCAATTGATGAACAGTGTTGAGTTGTATGAATGGAATGATGTCTCAATATTTTTATTTAACATTATAGCTCTTTCACTTTTACTGTAATTTGTTAAATCATTTTATTCATTTTTTATGTTACATAAAATCATAACTTTACTTAATAATATAACAATTATACTTACATTATTGGTTTCAACTTTTGATATTTCTAAGTTGTTACAGCTTCAAACTAAATTAGAAATATGTGTTAAATGATCATTGTAAATGTTTATAGCATTTTGCATGTCTGTGAACAAGTTTCAATCACAAAATCAGCATTTTGAATTGTCAGTTTAGACACTAAATGGTTACCTCTAATTAAAGTATATTTGAACCATCTAAATTAAGAGACCAATGACAGTCCACTCTAATTACACACACACACTAAGCATTTCAAGTATTTTGGATATCATAAAACACCCAATTTTTATTTGTCTCCTTATAGAGAGCTATTTAATTTAAATTAATTAAAGTGGATGTTATTTTCTTTCTTGTTGTAAATATTGTACATATATCATTATCATTTTCAATTAATATTGCCATGTGCTTAATATGTGAACATATTGACGTTCAATTTGGAGTTCCTTAAACTTGTAAATAAACAATCATGCAAGAATCCAGGCCATGTATTCAATAAGGATAACTGGATTCCTGAACAACTATAATCTTCCAACTGGTTACAGATTTATGAACAGCTTGACAACTTAGATCATCAGCTTCGTCACTACCAATACAATGGCTGTTATTACTGTTGACCACACTCACAAAATAAAGACCAATTATCAATTTAAAATTAAAGTTTTACCACAATTTAGTCTCCAAACTAAGTTCTCAGACTTGAAGCAAATATAAATATATAACTCTTATCAGCTAAAATCTGTAAACCTGGAAATTATGCTCACCATAAGATAAACTACATGATTTGCAGCATTAATCAAACAAGCAGCTACCTTTATGCATCAAAGTAATACAGTTATTCCTCTCTCAAATCAAACAAGCTTAATAATAATATTAAAAAATGTTGATAATTTTTCAAAACTGACTAAACTTTTTTCATTTTAAAGAAGTTTATCTGCAAAGAAGAATGTGACAGATTTGATATTTTTGCAACAAGCCTTTTTATTACTAAATTCAGTTTTGATCCTCAGTTCACATTAGAAGTGTGTCCATTATTGAGTTGTACATTGTGACGGCCAAATGGTTTTGCTGTGGTGACTTAAGCAGGCCGAAGCCAAGAGTTTGAATCCTTGAGTATCATCCCATATGCTTCATTCATATCACCTTGAAGAACAGAGGACCTGGAGGATGATCCTTGTTGATCATATACAGAGCTTCATTAACACTCATCAGAATGAACTCCCAGAGTTACTGCAAAGATTTGGAGTCAAAAATGCCAAAAGACTTTCAAAAACTTGTGAGTACCTTACAGTGCCTGCTCCCTGTGAGGCGATGTCTAGCTAAGAGCTGTCTCCTTACTGTAAGTAGTGGGCACCACCCATCAGAGAATTATAACCAGATATATAGCAGATCAATTATAATGCTAGACCTAAATGGTTGTTTTTATAAACAACGAAAAGTTAAATTTTTTTCTGAATGTCCTAAAGACACAGGTTTTTGGATCATGAACATTTTTAGAGTAAAGGAAGAAAGAAGTTTATTCTGATCACAGAATCACAGATTATTAACAAATTGACTTTTGCATGTAATGTGTGCAATTTTATTAGTCTTCTCAGAAACAAATTTGGTAGTGTTAATATTATTTAACTGTTTTTCAGTGTAAGCTAGGAAACTGCAGTTCATTTTGTAACATTTTCCTAAACAGAATTACCAGGACTGTTTGAATGGTATTATAACAACACTCCGTCAAAAACCTGGATCCTCAGAGACAATGATATATAAAGGTTAATGATCTTTGAAAGAAAAATACTGAGGAAAATATTTGAACCCACCAAATAATGTGATGGTACTTGGAGAATAAGAGATTATAATAATATAAATGTACTTATAAATTTTAAAAACATGGTCAAGCATTTTAGAGCATTCAGTTTAAATTTAATGGATGTGTGTGCCAAAAAATGAAGATTGTGTAGTGAAAAAAATTTACTGTTGGAGTCCAATAACAACCAGGACTAAAGGTAGATCTAAGACCAGATGGGACGATTATGTCCAAAAGGATCTAAAAAGCATTAAGATAAAAACTGTACTTATAAAGTAAACAACAGGAAAGAACAGAAGGCTGTTGTTCAGCAGGTCAAGACAATTAAGCATTAATATTGTAGCACCTGATGATGAGAAAGTCAAGATTAGCAAGAAAAATAGAATAAATAATAATAATAATTTTTATATCCAAAGTGAAACTGTCATGCATACATAATTCATGTTAGAGTTTCAGCAAATCCTTATATATTAAATTATAATTGAAGCAATTATAAAAAATTTGACATTGTCAGTCTATAAAATTCTGGTTTCAAATTAAAAACTTTTTAACTCTGTAAATTAGAGATCAATGTAGGTAGTATTTTGTTGCCTGGGGATTCTCTGACAAATGGTGACAGGCAATTATATTCCTGAATACCAAGCTTCTTTTGTCTACTGTTGGCTTATGGCCATTGTTAACTGATTCTTAACTCTAGAGTTCTGCATCATATTAATATACTGTTTAAGTTAGCTTTTAGGACTAATTATGTTACTGATTTTATATGATAAATCAAATTGTTCACCTTTGTTAAGTCTCAAACATTTGCAGGAATTTTGCAAGTGTAGGGCATTTTTAATAGGCTTTTAAATGTTTTAGAACCTTACAACCTACCATCGTCCACAATCCTCCACCACTAAATAGCAGTCAATAAAACAAAATAGACCTTGTCTTCATTTATTTTTAACCGTAACAATTTACTGAACCATATATTTCAATTAAGTTGAGAAAAAGAGGAAATGACAATTTCATCACAAACGATATGTTGACACACAGTACCTTAATCGAATCAAGACACCATGAGACAGTCAAAAATGCCAAAGAGAGTTCAGTATAATGATATGTATATATATAAGATATATATATATATATATAAGACTATTTAAGATAAATTATAACTGAACAACAGCTTTTTGAAGTCAGAGTATTTCGGCCACAGCGCCGAACGACGCTGACTATCAAAATTCTGTAAAACGACATATTTAATTTATTTAGTAATATTCGTAAACAGAAACAATTTACCTGACGTCAGAAGTTTGAAAAACTTTGGAATGCAGCGTGGAGAAAGGCCGAGAGGATGGTTTTTAGAACTAATTAGAGTCGCTAAATTTCGGTAAGCGATTATGCGCAATTTTGGCTTTCAGCGGGAGACTAACGGCAGATGGCTGAAAATATATTTTTAGGAGTGTTAATTTCAAAATGAAAAAAAATTACGTCTGATTGAAAATAATGAATTCAGTCAAAAAACAGATAATATAAATAGCACTCAACGTTCCTGGGATCCTTGTCCCTTTCCTCACGTGCGAAGAAGAGCCTAGAGTTGTATTTTACTAACAGCAGACTTATCGTGTGTGGCTAGATAGTATCAAAGCCTGATTTGAAACCTCCGGGTGGCTGTTCAGTTGTTCATATAAGGACACAGTTTAAAAATATTTGGCACTGAACAAAAATGTGCAGATGCCAGCTGGGATTGGTGGCCATCTTAAGTTGACAAATTAAGGTTTTAGAGACAGCCAGGTACAAACAGATGGTTAACCGATAAATATGAAATCGGTTAAGTTGCAGCTATTATGATGCGTTATACTTTCACTTTTATGCGGCGAGAAACAGCAATAGACAAGTTTGAACCTGAAAATAGTATCCACAACTAACCATACCCCACGAGACCATCACGCTCCTGTGCTCCTCATCGTCATCAGGTCATGTACTATAAGTTATGAACCACAGTATTTTCCACTAATAAAAATTACTTCGTCCCAATTTCTGTATTAATCATCAATGGGAACCCCCAGAACCGTAGTTAGCAACCATAGATAACACGGTATCATAGAATAATTATATTAAATTATTTCAATTCCTATTTTTAAATAATTATATTATTGAATATTCCGATATTTCTTTCCATAAATATTCATAATCTTGAGAAGAAATTTTTAAAATTACATAATAAAATATAATTGAATAAACTGATTAAAAATGTCAATTATCGAATAATGAAACCGGAAAGAAAATAATGCCTGAGCCTCACAAGATATCTAGTGACAATATTTATCTTTTGAGGAAGCAAACTAACAGGTATATAGATATTGCAATAAGAATAAACATTGCTTTGAGTCTTTTGATAAGCAATGTTGCGTTCTTGGTTATTGGAATTGATGTGACGACATTCCTAATAAAATTGCAGTCGTTAATAGTCTTCAGGAAGACTGAGACAGTTCTATAAATGAGGATCTAATTGAAATATTCCTATAACAGTTTAAAAGGTGAAAAATCCCTTAAAGATCGACCAATTCTGGAATAGATCGTGAAAATGTCTGTGAACGTGCCCCTATGGTTAAGAACACTTACAAAAGTATTCATTTCTATGGCCATATTCGAGTGGTTAGTAAGCAGGTAGGTCAAATATTGTGAGTTAATCATTTGCAGGTAAAATACAGACAGCTTGAACTATCGACGGAGTGGCCTGGAACAGTCGGCCAGCTGCCTTCTAAACTGATCGCGGCACGGAGAAAAGAATTCTGCGTCCCACAGAAAACCCCTCTCCTGTCATCGGAAGGGCGTGGGACAAGTACCTATAGTCCGACCTACCTGATGCAGGTTTTTCTAGGGTTTGCCCTGCATCACTTTTAGGCGAATGCCGGGTAAGAACCTAAATACTACATAACCGGAGCCCTAGATAACCTTGGTACCTTCCTCTACCTTTCCACATCCCCCTTTAAGTACCTTTCCTATGGTATAAGAGAGGAGTGACCAGACCATGGATTATCATTTACATAGCCTGTCTACACACGGACACCTCGGTCAGTTTTGGAGAGTCATAAGTTCCGGGGTGGCAGTTTGGGCATACGGTCGGAGTTGTCATCTGTTCCTATTGTAACAGTCAGCCAGCTGCCTCCTAAACTGCTCAAGGTATGGAGAAGGGAATGCTGCATCCCCACAGATAATCCCTCTCCCGTCATCGGAAGGGCGCGGGACAATTACCGAGGGCTGTTCCAACCTGTTGCAGATTTTTCCTTCATTACTTGGCTCTAGTTAACCATTCGTTCCCTTTCACTCCCTACCACATCTCCTCTTCAAAATTCCCTTCCAGTGCTAATACGGCACATGTTCCAAGGAGTTGACTTGTTAATTCACAAAAAATGTGCATAGTTGCGAAATTCCGCTGAGAATGTTGGTAATAACTTCTATTACTTTTTATAGGTTTTTATTTTTAGAATACGTTCAGCGCAACGGAACACAATCAAAACAAGTTATAACACAACAATGTTCAGAGTAAAACTCTACATAAGAGTTATTCCTACCACAATGACAAGTTTGCAATGAGTAAGATGCCAATAGACACAAAAAAAGGTTAACATAAATACCACACAACGTTTCTGGGATCCTTGTGCCTTTCGTCAGGTGCTAAGAAGAGCCTAGAGAAACAGAACTGCACTGCACGTAAATGGGTAAATTTTATAACACTAGCGATATTGGTGCCGGTTAAATGAAATGTTTATCAAGAGGTTAGTGTCGAATCAATTCCTACTCCGGATTAATTTAAATAAATACCCGGGCAACACCAGTCACTCAGCTTGTAGAAATATAATTTTTTAAATGAAAAACCTGCTTGGCGATTAAATTGTCGATTAATTTAATTTTGGGATTTTATTTCATCTTAGAATTCAAAACTGATAGTATAGGTACAAATGGAAACATATTCTGACGGGGAAAAAACTTACCCTAAAATCTTCATCGTATGGGGACAATACGATCCTGTCAGATGTTAAATTTCCTATTGTTTATACTAGAAAGTTAAATATATATTCCTCAATTTTTACAAACTTATACTTTCTCTCATTAGGTGCAATTGATATTGCTACTCTGCCTCCTAGCAGTGAAATAAGCATAAATTATTTGGGTGCCAAGGCTATAGTCTCTGGATGGGGATTTACTGCTGACCGTAAGTAATCATTTATAGCCATTTATATGAAGTAAATTAAGGCTGCTATATGCTACCTTCTATTAACTATATTTTTTCCATGGAAAACATTAAATATTACTATGAGGACAGTTGATAATTCTGTTATTAACCCAAAAACCTGCAAAAACCTATAAATTTTATTATGCGATTGTATTATTTATTCATATGACAATATGACACCAAGAAATAAAATTAAGAATGTTACAAAACTTTTATTTTGTGTTTTTCCACAAGAGAATTGTTAAATTACATATTTTAATGGATTAGGATTTGGATATGAAAACCTCAAATTGACCAGGAATTTAGGATCTCAAGTAACTATGCAGAAGTCCTGGGTTTGATTGCATGTTTTGTTAATATCATTCTTTATTAATCTGCTAATTCAGTATTTCCTATCTGCTGCAACCTAATCTTTTATTAAATTTTATAAAATTTGCTTTCCAAGGTGAGAATATATTGGGGAATGAACAAAATCTTGGATATGAAGAGTAGCTGAGTAAAAAAATAGAACCTAGAAATAACAAAATAAAATAAAACAACCTTGAGATATAAAAACCATGATAAAAAAATGGTGCTTAAATTCTTGCAACCTGTCCTCAAAAAGCTGCTAGCAATTGTTGGAATGCCTGTGAGAAATTACCTTGTGAATAATTTTATCAAGTTAAATTTCATTAAAGTGTAAATGTAAAATATTATTTAGTTTGAATCACTAGTAAATTAATGGTCTGACAAATTTGATCAATTGTGTATAAAGTATTGGCCTTAAGTAGCACGTCCAGGATGTTCAGCATCATATGTGGCTCATATTGTTACTTCACAAGTTTATCATAATCTATTTTAATTGAAGTACATATTTACCATAAGGTTTGTGAAATCTTTTAATTTGTTGATCCAATTTACTGTTTGTAAGGGAATATTGTGACAATACACCAAATTATTTTTAGAAATTGTTTTGAACATCCCTTTCTTTGTTTAAATCAATTTGAAACATAGTGAGATAGACAAATTTAATATATATGGTATATTCCTCCAGGAGACCCTGCTAATTGAAAATATCTTCAATACCTCTGTAACTGTGACATTTTGAGGTTTTCCAAATACATTGGAGTATAATGTGATTATTATATATTAGTTCTCTAATTTCACTGTGACTGGGCAGAACCATTGGAAATCCCTGGAGATATTCTATTTTGATGTTTACTTTGTCCGTTTCAGATAGTGCTGTGAACAACCAAATTTTACATACAGAATTGTCTGTCATATCCACAAGTACTTGCCAAAGTAGCTTCCCTTCTGTTACAATCAGAAACACTAACCTCTGTGCTAATGGAGATGGTTCTCTGTGTGCTGTGAGTATTTGTTAAGAAAATATAATGGTTAATAATATAATTTATTATATTATTCTTCAAAACATAAAAGTACCCAAAAGTTTCAGCATGTGGTAACAGTCAAGGAATCCCAATAAGTAGAAAGGTTTAATTTTAAAAAACTCAAGTAACAAAGTCACTACAATGTTGAAATACAAATTTCTTTGAACACTATTACAATTGCATGAATTCTCAATTAGAACTGATATTTTCAAACATTACAAATGGAATGGATTAGTGAAAAATAGTTGTGTAAGGGGGTGCTTCTGGATTAAATTTAACAATTAATAGTCCACAATAAGACTGTCTATATTTGCCTGGACAGGAACTTGACCCGTTGGCCGAGATGGTTAAGGCGTCTGTGTACTAAGCAGAATACGTGGGTTCAAGTCCCGCCTGGGTCAAATATTTTCAGTCTTTCCTTCTTCTTCCATCCTTCTCTCTGCTTTGAACACATGCTTTTCTATGTGCGTAATTCTTCGCCCGAGCATATGAATTCACATAAAGCGCAATCCTCCTATTTCTCCTATTTATTTCTTTCCTTCTTCACTATCCAAGTTTGAATGTGTATATATATATATATATATATATATATATATTGGTATGGAAAGGATAGAGAGATAGGTTGTGGCTTACCTGAAAGTGAAGTGCGGTGTCGCCATGAGGAACTGAAGGTTGTTCTTCAAATTTTCGGAGGCTCTCAGCCTCCTTCTTCAGGAAGGAGTGTTACACCATTCCGTGCACCGGCCGGCTGCACGGAATGGTGTAACACTCCTTCCTGAAGAAGGAGGCTGAGAGCCTCCTAAAATTTGAAGAACAACCTTCAGTTCCTCATGGCGACACCGCACTTCACTTTCAGGTAAGCCACAACCTATCTCTCTATCCTTTCCATACCAATATTTTTGACAATGTCACATTCTCACTATTACAATATATATATATATATATATATATATATATCTCACTATATTTATTTTAAGACACAGCTTTTGTGGGAGAAAACTGAGTTCACAGAATTCTGGATCCGTATGGCTTTACATTGACAACTGAGAATTTTTTGAAAACTTTTAATTGATCTATTCAGTTTTAACATATTCTGTGAAATATATTAATTTTGTAATTTATGCACTGCAGTTTCAAAGAGCTCTGATTTTCATAGTACACCTGAATCTTAAAAAAATATCAATGTTTTGGGTAAACAATTATTATAGAAAATGTGTTTACTGGTAATATCATTCAGTGCAAAGCAAAAGTCAATAGCCAGTGGTCTGCAATACATTATAGTACAGCTAATCAGCACATTATTACACATTCACACATTTTTAATAATTCACATGACTGGTGTCCTTTATTTAAAATCAATGTGAATTATAGGAACTTGTGGTTACTAATACAACCTATTTTCTGGCAAATATCAGTGCATTTCCTGAATTTTTTAAAAAACAGTCAGTATTTGAAATAATCACAATCGAATCTGCAGCTTGCCAATAATATTTGTTTTGAAATTTGCTAACAGTCTTAAAGAGATTGCAAATCCCTTGAGTAAATAATATAAATTAGAAAGATAAATTCTTAAGGAATGCAGTAATGATTCTTTAGAAAATATGCCAATTGAAAGATAACTTTTTTAGTTATTAGACATTTAGCATTTGTATGAACATTTAAAACCATTATTAATCAATACAGATGAATTAGAATATTTATGATTGGGAGAAACATATTTTTTTTAGTGGATATCAATGTCTCCCTATTCCAGCCAGGAAAGTTTACCCAAAACACATGAAATTTAAATGACTGGCAAAGTGATGTGAATGAAGTGAATTCACCAGAAGATGATGATGTGGAATGTCATCAAAACATCCTATATTTTGGACAAACTTATCCAGTTGGAAACCTGAGAGAATTCCAAAAATATCTACTCTGGGAAAATCTTTGATCAACAAAATTTGTATCAATTCATAAGATTACATAAAATAACATTACGATTATCTCATCTAAAAGTATTTGGCACTTTGACCATTTCTAACGGGGTATTATCAGTCTACAAACAATTTTTAAGTCCAGGTTTTGACAGTAAATCTCTGCGAGGACTCATTGGATTACATGACTGCATCTGTCTGCGTTTGCGACAGCTATATGAAATATGCGAGTAGTATAAACCCATTCTACAAGTTTGCACTTTTATTAACGTTTAATCAATAAGTAAAATTAAATGAATATTTTTATTAGAAACTCGGGGAAATTAGAAACTGGGATAACAGATGGTCGAGGTGTCGTCCGGATAGTATCAGGTGCAGACCACACGGCGTTTACCCATAAAACTGGTCCCGGCGATTCTAATTCCACGCAAGTAAGCAACAGTCTTGCTGCTTCCAGTAGGCAGGTGTGGTAGATGTATGCGAGAGCAACTTCGAACTGTTACTAGTCTCAGTTGGGGGGGAAGACCCCCTAACACTAGGACTCTACGGAGGACTCTCTGATGGTGCGGCATGAAGAGAGACGTGGGTAAACGGTGGGATAAGAGGTTTCGCCTCCATTAGCTGCTCATGGTTGGTAGTATCCTAGACGAGACCCTGGGCAGACCACACGACGTTTACCCCTTAAACTGTCTGCATTGCTTCCAATCCCACTTATTTGGGTAACGGTCACATTTCTTTCAGATTTCATGTGTGGGAGAGGTTGTGAAAGCACCCTCCAACCGTGACTATTCTCGGTAGTGGGAGGAATCCTGCTGAAAAAAAACTCTGGCTGAGAGGTCTTTCCGCGGTTGCGGCATGTGGGATGGTGAGGAGGAAGGTAGTGCGCGTGGTTCTCTTGGAGGTCTTTCTCAAAAGGTACCATCATGTCCTGCCAGAGGTGGTGGAGATTGACTGAAGGCGGTCGTCCAGTCTTCTGGGGTGTGGAAGGTGTTAGTAACCCCAGCATCAACCGCACTCCGCACTAAGGTGTCGAGTGCTGGGGACTTGCCTCCGCCTCTTAGTTATCCGATGACGAAATCGCCTGCCCATAATTCTCCTCATAGCAATAGCCTGTTGCTATCTGAGGGAGATAGTCATAACTTGAGAGCCATTCTGGGAAACTAGAGTGTTCGTACAAGTTTCAATGGCCTTTGGGCAAGTGCATCTCCACCCCGCGGGGCGCCCCTGAGCACTCGTGCTAACGGAGCTATGTGCGCGGCCGACCAAAGCCGTCCTTCAAACAATTTGGTACCTCGGGGTTGTCGACTTCCTGGTCTTTCCTCCCTATAGCCCAGCTGGGCGCGGTCATCCATGTCCCAGCCCAACGCGCGTTGGAGTTGGACTCGAGGAGTTATGTGGTTTCGTAGGAAAAACCTTTATTCTGTCCTCCCCTGGGTGCAGGACCCAGCCCGCCGGGATTTAGGAAACAAGATGTCCCCATTCCGTCCGTGGAGGGTTCTTAAAAAGGCCGCAGGGCTGCAACTACACTATTAATAGAAACTGTCCCGATTCAGCGCCCACCTTCAATTTACTAAATCACATTGATTGCACATTCTCTGAAGTTGAAGTAGAAATATTTGGATTCTAACAAATATAAGAGATTCAACGAACAAGTTCTAATCCAAACATATTTCACCTGATTTTTAAGTATTTAGAAACAGCGTGGACGACCATGTCGAAAAATTCTAAATGATGGTTTCTTGTGTTTCTGAAGAAGTAACAAATGCATGTAGATACACTTAAAATGGTGTAATTGATGGCACTATTAGTAAATACAGGCTAGAACATTCTAATAAAGATATTTTATATAAAACATTATTGAATCAAAGAGGAAATTAATCGTTTTTCTTTCGTTCCACGTGGCCTATCTGTCTTTGATATAATTCTATTGTCTGATAACACCGTGACTATCTGCATGTTATCTAAATATAACTCTTTGTCTCTCTCTGAATCATGATCTGATGACGTCAATAAGTTAAGGGCGGCACTGAGAAAGGTAAGTAATTGTATATCGAGATTAAATATGTGTTTTCCCCGCCAATGAGAAAAGATAGAATAATACTGGAATGCAAGATAATATTCTTGTAAGTAGTGTCAAATCATTTTCGCCCATTTCTGGAACAGTCTCGTGCTAACGCCTACATTTAAGCTTCGGTGTGGTCGCAAATCCTTAACTAGTAAAATAAAATGTTAATTACAACTATATGTCATATGTCATTTGAAAGTAGCATTAATTAACACGATTCAATTTTAAGCATTTTTTTAATATATAAATGATAAGAAATTGGTATTATTTGCCGGTGTTGTCTATTTTAGATTCATTCTTTTTCATCAAAAACAATGTGCAGAAGTAGTTTCAGAAAATTTGAAATATTTATTCATTAATGCTTTTCCTGTTAAATAATATGAAAGTGTTCAAATCAATTTGGATATTTTGATTTTTGAATTATTTATATAGATTTTATATTTAATTTAATTTACTGTAATTCAGTCATCCACTGGTTTTCCATATATTGTAATAAAAACTTTTAATAAATTTTCCCAAGTAGCCTATTTATTCAACTTAAGAAGCTTTCGGCACCATCCGCTTCATCCAAAATAATTTCTCTAAGCGTCGTTGCAATCAAGACCAAATCAGTCCTAATATACCACAATTCCTAGTAGCCGACTGATTTTTAGCTATAATTGTACTTGGCAGAGTCCACAGCTTAGTGCTAATCTCTCTATATATAAAAATGATTGTCTGTATATGTCCTATATGCGCTCCTAACCATTAATCCGATTGCGATGAAACTTGATGTGAGTTGTGCGCACCCCCGCGAAAGTTTCTGTCTGGAAGGAAGTGGGTGAAAGGTCGCTTCATCAAAGTAACGAGTAAACAACGAGACTTGTGTTGAAACTGTGGTTATGGAAGTCACTGAGTTTAATCTGACATTTACCGTAATGGTTAAGATGTGGTTCAGCCCCATGGATTGGGGGTGGAAGGGGGTGAAACAAATTTCCGTTTTCAATCTTGAATACGTAGACAAATTTCTATCAAACTTTATACACACGTTGCTTACGATCCGGGAAGAATCAAGGAGGGGTTAAAACACCTACCGCCTCTAGGGGTCGGGGTGGAATTTAAAAACCATCCTAAACGGTCATTATTAGCGTCGAATAAAATGTTTCCAGGTTCGCTTAATTTGATAGTGTCATTCTAGATTTTGTGTGTCTAATTTCAACTCCAAAAGGCAAGGGAGGGAAGAGGTGGTAGAAGTGGTTTACATAAAAAATAATTTAAAAAATACTGATATTATTGTCGATTCTGGGGTTAGAGTCGTTGTAGAATTTAATTCTCGAATTAATCATGGTGGTTGTTGAGATTTTATGTTCCTCTTTGTGGAGGTGGGCGCGAGGAATATGGAATAGTTTTACACTTTACTAAGTTATAGAGTATTTTTAATGTTTTAATTCGTCATGATTTTTGAGATTTTTTTTGTGCAGTAGGAGGATTCCCGAATACTGTCAGTCCCCGTCGTGGTTTATTTGAAGTTAGATGCCGAGGCGTTAGGTCGGGGAGGGGACCGTAAATGGGTAAATTTTATAACACTGGCGCTATTGGTGTCGGTTAAATGAAATGTTTATCAAGAGGTTAGTGTCGAATCAATTCCTACTCTGGATAAATTTAAATAAATACCCGGGCAACGCCCGTCACTCAGCTAGTAGAAATATAATTTTTAAAATGAAACACCTGCTTGGCGATTAAATTGTCGATTAATTTAATTTTGGGATTTTATTTCATCTTAGAATTCAAAAACCGATAGTATAGGTACAAATGAAAACATATTCTGTGCCAGGGGAAAAAACTCATCGTATGGAGACAATACGATCTTGTCAGAAGGGGAAAGATGAAAGGGATTGTTGTTATGGTCAAGTTACTCTCCATTATCTGTGGCCTGAAGAGGAATTTTGAATTATTTGAAATAAAAAATTATAAGTACACATTCTAATAAATTACGTGATGTTAAATTTAAGAAATTTCCAACGACCTATAATGTAGAAAGCTTTCTAACAATAACAACAGTACAGCTGGTTTGCAAAATGGATTCCAATGGTGTAGCTAGGTATGAAACTCGAGAGATTTGGTCCGATCGTGTAGTTTATTTGTAAATTTTGGACCGTAAAATTTACCAAATTCTCAAAATAACCACAAACATAACAAATATTTGCTTTAGTGAACATATAACAAATAAATTAACAATAATACTAAAAACTATTTCCATCGCGGATTAGCGTTTTTTCCTAAGGCCGACTAAGTTAAGACAGCCTTAAGTTATTCGTCGAAACGCCCGACAGTTTTAAATTCAAATTTTCTTCTTTAAGATTCTATGTATGAAGGTCGTTTTTAGTTTTTTAATGAATTAAAACTATTACATGATAGTTGGAGAGATCCTGTGTTATTACTTCTTCCCGCTATATACAATAGTATCTTAAGACTGACATATTTCCCGATACAGTGACGTACGCACAGATCATAATGATTTCGAAACCTGGTAAACCAACAGACCAACCTTCCTCGTATAGACCAATAAGTCTGGTAGCCTTAATTGTCAAAGGTATTTGAAAGACTCCTAATGAAAATAATGTAAGAAATGGTAGTTCTTGACGATAGGAGAGACTTGAGACGAAAAAGGTATGCGCGGTTGCAACCATTCGACAAGGTCTGGCACAAGGCCTGTTATACAAAATCAAACTACACTTTCCATGAAAAATATATCTAGCGTTAAAATTCAACCAGAACAAAAGATTCTTCCAGGTCAGGATAAGAAATGAAATATCAGATCAGGTCCAGAGTGCCGCAAAGTAGCGTATTTGGACTACTTCTATACCTGATATACACCTCTGATTCACCAACCACAGAAAATACTCTGATGGCTACCTTCGCGGCCGATACGGCCATCTTGGCAATCAGCGGAACGCAACAGATAGCCGGAGAGCGTCTACAACAACTCATTGGAGAATGCAGAATAACTGTCAACAGTGAAAGATATACACAAATAACATTCACAAACAAACGATCTTTATGCCCACAGACTAGATTAAATAATATCCAGAAAGCAATGAAGTCAGAAATAAAATATATCGGGATGCACCTTAATGAAAAACTTACCTAAAGCGCCACACATTAAAGCCAAGTAGAAACAACTAGACTTAAAACTAAAACAGTTGTATTGGTTAATTGGAAGAAGATCCCAACTATCATTAACAAACAAGATACTGTTTTACAAAATAATATTGAAGCCCATATGGACGTACGTGGCCCAACTGTGGGGATCTGCAAAGGCACCTCACACCAAGATACTGCAGAGATTTTGCGCATGCTGGTTGATACACCATGGTACGTCAGTAAATATATTCTCCACAGCTAACTAAAAAGTCCATACGTTACCAACGAAATCCAGAGACTGGCAAGAGAATACAACTTCATGTTAGAAGGCCACGGAAACAACTAGCAAAATCAACCACGAGTCACAACAAGACTAAAGCGGAGTTGGCCACAGGACCTCTTCTACTCGAGACTGAAGTATTAACCGGGAAAATAGCGATGGCAATATGCCTGTAGCGTGCGCCTACAACTTTTTATTAAAACATAGTATTCAAACCATATTTTATTTTATTTTTACTCCCGGCGTGGTACGCGTAAATAGAAAGACCCCTGGGCAATTGAATTTTCCTTCAGGTACAGGGATGAGGACATAAAAACAAAGGAGAATGCTTGCTGTGGAAAATACTGACAAAATTCCTGCAGGTGGGGTCTGCACGCCAGCATCTTCTAGGAATCTTGACCAGTGGTGAGTGGTGGTTTTGGCGGAATAAAATGAGTCCTGATTGGTGGTGTAGGTCACGTGAGGGTACAAAGTCTGGAGATTGGTCCAGCAGTCTCAAAACTCCACGTGGACCGAATTTGTAGAGGACAGTTGGCGGAGAGACGTTGAGTACAGTTGGTGGACATTAGTTGAAGGAGACGGTGAGTGGACATCCAGAGAACTTCGTGAGAGAGGAGATGAGTCTCGCCACAGTCGGGAGTCAGGTACGAGCGGCTGAAGCTGAATCAACACCGTGATCTAAGTGGCGTAAGTATCCCGACGCCATACCAGCACGAGAGCACAGCCGCAGCAACAAGCCGCCCGACGCCGTCATTATCCCTGCAGACCACGCAGGGATTACCTAGTTTCCTTTCCTTGTTTTTTCTTTGAGTAAGATTTACATTTATACCGGGTAAGACGTATAATAAACTTTTGTATTCACCTTATCCTATTTTAATAAATTATATTACTAATTATTCCTTGTTCACTTAATTTCAACCCTGTACGTTTCCAATCCTACAAGGAAGGTGTTACATCCCATCACCATATGTACAAAGATACGTAATTTACTTATTGCTCAATTATAAATACAAATAAATAGATTGTAAATATGCAATAAATAAAAAATAAAATAAATAAAGTAACCAAATCCAAGACGGCGCCGGGAAAACGATTGTTGCGAGAAACAGCTGGTTTTGTCTCGACCACATAAGGAGCAGATGGATATCGAGTGTGAGAAAGGATAAGAGCAGTGAAAGATTTTCCTGAGTCTGTTTTATAAAACTATCTTTGGGATTGGGAGACGAGAGAAGAAGCTGTTTTTCTGAAACTGACTTCAGGATTGGGAAACGCGAGAGGAAACGAGAATAACGACGCCACTCACTTAACTTCCTGGTTGCACTGAGAAAATTGCCGAGGTTACGTAAGCAAATCCATGGTTGATTCTTTCATTACATTTCTTGTGAGTCAATAAATTTTTATTCCAGTTTCCTCGGAAACCACGATTTTCTAATTGAAACTTGAGATAATTAACTTTTTATAAATACCACCTCAAGATACTTATTGCATATCTGTTGTGTGAGAATTATTTATAAGAAGGTGTGTCCGAAGTGGGACAGATTTTATTTATTTTGTCTCTTCAATCCACACACGGACGTTAGGAGTGATTTAAGTGTTTGCTGATAAATGATTGGCAATACAGGAATCGATTGACTCATTTCATCAAGATTAATAAATAAACCTCTTGAAAATGACTTTTCCTCTTGACATGGATTAACTCATTCTGACAACTGTGATAAGATTCTGTCAATACACTTTTGGAATATATAAAAGAACGGCTGCTGCGCAGATTCATCCTCGGCTGGAAACATCAGAGAGAGAGATGCTCGCTCGAATTTTATTCCTCATCTGCCTGGTCCAGGTAATATTTCATGAAAAGTGACCATGGTCAGCGAACCTAAACATAACTCTAATTACCACGAAATCTTTTGCAGGCTATAAGCGCTATCACCGTTTTACCTGGAGTCAGATCGAAATATGGTACGTTATAGATGTACTTTATTCAATAGCTTAATAAGTATTGAGTATTTTGGAAATAAATACATGGTAGTGAATATAATGGTACAAAAAACACAAAGCATCACAGTATGAGGTGCTGATTTAACATAAGGATGATAAAGATTCCCATGAACAATTTTCTAGGAATTAATTTAATAAGGAACTCTTCGATTTCGCTGCAACATGTTCATTGCTATTTCAAGGGATGTCACTTTACAGAGAAAAATATCAGCAAATCTATAAAATTTTACTCAGAATTTTAAAACCACTGTGATATTTTTATAAAATTAAATTTACTATTTCTTACACTCTACAGACTGACTCATATCAACCTAACACAATGTCTTAATTGACTCATCGGATGGGGTTCTTGATCAGATATATAATTATAGTCATATTTGTCATAAAATACAAGGGAATTGTCTATAAAATAGACTTACTTTAAAGAACGTTTGAGTGATATGGTCACGAAGACGTTACTGGATTTTTACCTATATAATATTGAATGATATGGGTAATTGAGAAACCGAAAGAGATGACACTCGTGCTCGAGCGAGATATAAAGTTATAAGGCAAATAATTTTACTGATACAAGACACGGAAACTTCCACCGAGCTTAGGTTCAAAACGTAATTCCGTTCTCCTGATTTAGCTTTCTAGCTGGTATTTACATTAGATCGTGTCTTTCCAGAAACTCGCAATCCGCGGATCTTCCAAGGAACTCCTGCGTGGAGAGGAGAATTTCCTTACCAGGTCCATATCATCGCAGACAGGAGGGTGACTTTCGGCGGCACTCTCATCTCCGGCCAGTGGGTCATCACATCTGCATCGGACGTCTATCAGTGAGCGAACAATGACTTTTCTTCTTTATTTATTTAATTACTAGCTGGGTGCCCGGCGTTGCCCGAGATGTCCCGATACACTCCAATTTCGGTTGCTTTTGCGCTATTTTTATGTAACGCTCCTCGAACCCTATCCCTAAATGTGCTCACCTCCCATGCTGAAGGTGTTTGAGTCACTGACCAAATATATTGGTAATTTTTACATGTTAGAAGATGACCACCCCCACAAATGTGCGATAATCAAAAAGTATTTATTGCACGCAAAAATCAACCAATTACATTGTCTGGAAATTTCTACCCCCGCACAACATGTTCCATACCCGTCGCGTTACCCAGGTTGTCACAATTAGACTCAGCGACATTCATAGTCTCTGAATTTATTCGAATCTCGGTTGTTTTAGCGTTATTTATATTTAACGTATCTCCATCCCAACCGTTAATAATAATGAATTGAAATTTGTAAGCGAAACATACCCATATGCATGCCCACATGTATACACACATACATACCCGTATAAGACAATTTTATATAATATATATAGATAGATAGATATACATACACGATTTAAAACAATTATTAAATTTGTAGACATATAATTTTTCCATCTGAAATTAAACTATTTGGTGGTTTTAGCAATCTGCAGTTGGTAGCATTGTATAAAATTAATGCAAAACATTACGAAATACGCTGTCTTCAATAAAAAATATCAATTTTGAACATTTAAGTATTGTTTTTATCATAATTCTATGTATCTTCCAGTGCGTATTGCAAGATATAATTGGGAAACATATTGGTCCCTGATCCCGTTAAATATTCCACGTCAAAAGTCAAGTTATTTAAAAGAAAATTAATGCCATGGATTGTATAACCTTTCATAATAAATTATATTTATCACTCGATGTGGTATTGGTAGATTTAATTATACTTATTATTCAATCAAAATATTTTTGCTCAGCTTCATTTCTCAGAAATTGAACATCTATAACGTCGTTCCCAAAAATGGAAAACAAATATTGCTATCCTAACCTCAAATTTTTGTTTCACGACACAAATTGCACGCAATAATTTGTTTACATTTATACAAATTTATAGAAATACGTTGCGTAAAGTATAATGAATTGTACTTTTAATTCAATTAAAATGTTCCTATTTCTGTACATACCTTTGACTGATAGTGCATTAATTGAATAATGACCATAAAAACTTTCCGAGTTCCGTACGTCATTTTCAATACTTTTATAGTTACAAACATATAATTCAGCAGTCGTACCTTAGACAAATCTTATTATCTTCTGAAATATTATACAGGATACAATAGTACGTTATATTATGAAATTTTATAAATCTCGACAGACACACATTTGAATGTATTATAAGGCGCCATATTGGCTTTATCAAAGATAGCGGGATAATTAACTATTCCAAATTAACTTTGCGCAAGGATGGTAAAGTGTTTCGTATTGTTTTTTATTACTATTCGATGGAGTAATACTGGAAAAAATTTTACTTTTTATTCAATCAAAATATTTCTGCTTTATTTCATTACGAAATACAGCACTATATTTAGGATGCGTCAATGTCTTGAAAACTTATGACGTCATCGTCTCGCGCAGTAATTTAACACTAATTCGTAACTTATTTCAATTATAATTATTTCCACGTTTATTCTAGGGGTTTCTCACCCCCACAGTACCGGTTCTCGATTTTGGCAGAATATATATACCAATTTTTGTTGAATTCTGTCCACGCGATAAAATTTGTATAAAGAACAACGTAAATACATACATACATACATACAAATATACATCCTTTTCTATTATATAGATAGATAGATTGCACAGCCACTCAAGAACATGCACGACAGAAATTGGAAAAATTCTACTTCTCTAAAATGGATTTTTAACGCCCATATAATATTTATCACATCTTCCGAATATGCACGGGTTTTTAAAAAATTTCCCGCATGAACAAATGAAGCTCGGTGGGGTACTATGGTAGAAATGTATAGAGTTAAACTAATGTTGTGTGAATTTTGCTATTTACGGCACAAACCGTTAGCGCCATCAGCCGACGTGTGAGTAGGGAAGTGCATTGATAATCACCGGATTATGAATATTGTAGTGTAAAAAAGCGAGATTAATTAATTATGGTTAATTTATTTTATTCTTTATGTATTACTGTTTACGAAATTTAATATTTTGAGAAATTAATATTTTCGGCAAGAGTCAATGGTCGCATCCCAGGCAGGTCCTACTCACAGATACGAAAACAACCCACAGGGGGCAATCCTTTGTAGAGATTAAAATATTGAGCGTGTCTGTGCTAGGCCAATCTGTGGTCTCAAGATTTTAGCACGCTCACACAAGATGTTTGACCAGGATGGCGCCAAAGCGACCGTGTCTTCCGCATTTTGGCCATGTGACCCCAGATAAGTCTAATTAAGAAATTGAGAATTGTGAGGGAACAAATATAATTCCGATTGGGTAATAATGCAGAATCCAAGACCTTGTGGGGGAAATTTCGAACAACCGAGACGTAAAGGGAGCAAACGAGAGTAAGTTAAATTTTCCTCATGAGTTAGAGTTGTATTTTAGGTTTGAGTTAGATTCTAGTATTGAGAAGCTACATTTAAGTTTGAGAAGTTAGACTTTAGTTTACGAGTCAGATTTAAGCATTGAGAAATAGCATTTAAGTTTTGAGACGTACGATTTGGAGAAGCTGGTTTTTAGTTTATGTGGTGATAGATTTTAGTTCTGAGTTTTGGAGCGGAGGTCTGTTCGCGAGATTAAGGTTTTCCTGGAATTACGTGGGATTAAAGCGTTCACCTCAGCCATCTGCAACGTCTTGATCTGGCCAGACCTGCAAGTGTAGTGGAAATATTGCCATCAAAGTCGGCTCATTATAGCCAAATCACCACCGTATTTTGGTCCACAAATCCCAGTTAGAAATTGTCTGTATTTTTGTTTGGTCTGTTTAATTTATATTATAATTTATATTATTAGCAGTGGTAATTTAACTTGTTGATGTTAATTATTGTCATTTCTGCCCGGCAACGTAATTAAATAAATTTGAATTCCTTAAAAATAAATAATTTAAAAAACCGAACCAGAGAAAACATTACAATATTTAATGTGACGGAACGGATTATTGCATAAATTTTTTGTTTATAGCTTGAAATTTAGTCAGAAATACCAGCAGACCTTCGGAGACTAAGTCGCATAATTTATTCACATCTGATTTTAGGCTGAAATGAAATTTTTTTTTATTTATGTAATGCCAATAGCAATTATATATACACGCACACAAGAAATTTACTCAATATTTCCAAATAATAAATTACAAATTATATATATAAACTTTTCATTGCATGATATAATTATTTACGAATCTTCCAGTATTTTAACTATTTTTAAGTTTTTATTTCTTTCACACGTGTTCATAACTGATCATATATCGTCGTTCTTTAATAAAAAAATAGACTCCGTAGCACAGTCTTTTTTCTAACCCTGTATTAATTTTCATCCTGTAAGATTTGTTGACAGTGTACTTCCTTATTATTTCTATAAAATCATTTTCTAAGATTAAAAGGCTGTTTTATATATGAGTTCTTTCTTAACACTTACATAATCCAACTATATTAAAATGTACTGTATCCTGGCAAACCTATTCTTCGATAAACAGTTCTCGGTATTCATTCGGGTCTAGCATATTTAAACGCGACGTTTCGACGACTAAAATCTCTGTCGACAGAGATTTTAGTCGTCGAAACGTCGCGTTTAATTATGCTACCCCTGAGTGAATACCGAGAACTGTTTATCGTAAAATTACACCTTCAATCTTTAAACCTATTCTTATTTAAACAATTTCCTCGATACCTACATTAAAAAGAACTTGCAATCAATCACAATCAGAAACTTTTAACAGAACCAAGACAGTGGAACAATATAATTAAATCACAAATTTTTACAGTGACTTAATAATTAATTTCTTACTCTGTACATTATTTCAATATATGTTTTTTAGCTATTTTCTCACTTCAATGAACAATGTATTCTTGGAATTTTAAATTATAATCTATTATTACAACTAAGATCCACTGAACAACACTACCATTATCGGCAATCACAGATAAACTCTTATCATATTATTTACAGATCGACTTCCAATACTCATACAATTTGTCTTTTTTACTTTAAACTTGTTGCTTCTAATCCGCTTAACAACAAACAACAACTCAGCTTTATAGTTTTTAAGACGTCTAATATCAGAGCCATAAAAATAATACAGCAAATTATTTCATTATTTCAAAATCTTGGGCAGTTCATTATAATAAGGATCCTGACTTACTTCCTTGAGGTACACCATGTTCCATCCATTCATTCTTTCTCCTTGGGTCTGCAGCCCATCCATTAATTATAGTTTATGAGGTAACGGACTGGGATTCGTTAAACTTTTATGTTGCGCCGTCTAATTTAACTTGGAGATTACGTCACTTGTTTTCAGTCTAGGGTCAGAGGGAGAAAAAAATTGGCAATCCGACCAATAATTTAGTCTTTTGTTTCACTTCAATTGTTTTTTGATCTATCAGTATATATTACGTTGGTTTATTATTTATCCTGATCAACAAGTCCATAAAACGTTGAATTGAAAGTATATTTCACAAATTCAGCGTCTTTAACGTGTAATATTTAAATTTTATTGGGTCTACGATATGGGTGACTTTGTGTCAGTGATGAAGAATACATGAGCAATCAACAATTTGTTCACACCCGTTGCAGTCATTAATATTGCTTCCAGTCTTCGTTTTTCTACGTGATAGACTACCGAGTACAATTGTGCACAAGAGACTGGTTTCAATCGAACCCGCATCTACTATTACTTATTCTGAAACGTGTTATTTTATGAGTGAACACTTTTGTTAAATTAAGATTAGTAAGGTAGTGGAATACTCAATAATGAATAATTCATTTCTCATAAGAAACATTTTATTGTCTCGCAGGTTCATACAACCAAAGTAACTATCACCATTAAAACAAACAACTGCCAACCATACAATCCCCCCCCCCATATTTTTTTAAATAAAAAACAACAACAAATAACTTGTAACTTACATATATGAATGATTGTATTTCTGTCTCTTATGCGTTCCTCTACCAAAAGGCCGTTTACGATTTAACTTTGGTGAGTTGTGTGCACGCCCGTGAAGTTTTCTGTCGGTCTTTCGAAGCGCCAGACGACTGCCCAGGGGTGAAATTTTAAAACATACTAAAACAGCCGATATTAGCTTCTGAAAATTAGTTTCCTGGATTGCTGAGATTCATAGGTTCTTCTTCAGATGCTGTTGGTGTAATTTCAACGTCTTACAATATGAGAAGGCAGCACCACTTGAAGAAAGGGTGGAGAGGCGGTACATAAAAATAACGTAACGCTAAACTACCGAGATTGGTTTCGAATCCTGGGTTATAGAAGTCAATGAGTTTAATTCTGACATTCACTATGTTACTTAAGTAAGTACGTGTGGATCGGAAGGAGGCGTAACAAATTTCCGCGTACAATCTTAAACCAAAAAAAAAGGAGCATTTTCTATCACACTTTATACACATGTTACTTACAATCCAGGAACAAACAGCGAGAGGTTAAGATACACCTATCACCTCTAAGGATGGGGGTGGCATTTTAGAAACATTCGTAAACGGCTACTATTAACGACGAAAACGTATTCGGCGTCGCTGAAGTTGATAGTGTTATTCTAGAAGTTTTAAGTATCTAATTTCAATTTCCAAAGACAAGGGAGGGAAGCACCCGCAAGGGTGTTAATAGAAGGGATTTTCATAAAAAAATAATGTATTAAAGGCCGAAATTGGTGTTGATTCCGTTGTTCAGCCGAATTCTTCAATGTCGATATTCAAATTCCAGAAGTACCGTCTAGCAATTTCTTCCATTTTGTCCATACCTAAATGTGCACCGTGAAGTCCTTCTAATAGATGATTACGCAGCTTCTGAGGAATCAACAAGCGATAACATCATAACACAATTTTCGATTGTTCATTAGTTGGCTCGACAATTATAACGTTTCAAACTATCATCCACTTCTACTGGGCATCCATCACATGTATACAAATAAACCATACTCATTTCCGGATCACCCGAATTTCGTTTTTTGTCATTAGCACTCGCTAGTAAGTTGTCTTCACAATTGAAATGTAAATAGACGTTCTCCACCTTTTTTGGTCCCTTTGCATAAAGAGGTAAACCAGATAATCCATCTGCTGAACCGTTGTCAGTTCCTTGATGTAATGGAAATTGTAATCGAATCCGCTGAGAATTTTCCTGCAACCATTGCTGGATTTCCCCTATTTTCTCCGAACAAAGCGTCAATTATTTGTGATCAGAACACAAAAGAAATTTATTTCCTATCAGGTTTTGATAAAACTTGGAAACGTCCAGTAGATAGCGTCTTCATGAATTACGGCTTCTTTTTTAGATGTGTAATAACCTAGAAGCAATGCATCTGGTTTTTGAGTGCCATCACGCAAAATGTGTTATAAAACTGCTGCGATGTCTTCGCTCCATGCATCTCAAACCAATTTCAGTGGCAATTTTCGATCATAATGATCATAACGAATCTGCTGTGATTCTTCACTTAATATGAATTAAGTTTTCTAATGGAATGATTTTGTTTCTTGAAGTTTGTAGAGCGGTAACCAAATTTCAGACAATTTTGGGATGATGTTTTCATAATAGTTTACCATCCCTATGAATCTTTGAATTGCGTTGGCTTTTTCAGACTATAAGCATTTAGTATAATTTTATTTTCATCCTTGAACAGTCACTTTTTTATTAAATTGATACGCTAGAAATTTTATTACATTTTGAAAGAACTTACTCTTGGCCAAATTTAGTGCTAACCCTATGTGTGAAATTTGGTTAATATTTCCAAATGTTCGTTTCTATCCTTGCCAGTGACAGTAACATCATATATATAAGACACTGTTCCTTTTGTACCTTGCAATACCTATCTCATTTTCCGTTGAGGCTGGTTTCTGACCAACAGCATAGATAACTTTGCAAGTGATCCAAGCCAATAATTTTTTTTGTTTCACCTGTTATTTCCAGTTTATTATTATATAATGTTCTCCGTCTCCCAGTTCTGCACAAATTTGCTAATTGTCACCTTACTGTCTCCATAAATCCTTATATTTCCATTTGGCTCGATGATTGGAACAAGTGGTGTTCCCCAATCACGTCTGTCTATCTTTGTTATAATTCAATCCTTTTCAAGTCTGTTCAATTCTATGCTGACCTTATTGTCAAAGACAAATGTATTATTTCGGGTTTATAAATATATTTGCTTGACATTCTCTTTAATTCTGAGTTCTACTTTTCCAACAGCATAGAATCCCAATTTCCCATAATATAAAATGGAAAAATTTTGTAACAGATTATTTCATTCTTCATTATTGGTTTGTAAATTACTAATGAAGTTTATCGAAAATCCGAATTTGTTTTGCAATTGTACTCATTAAAACAATTCTTTATACAAGTATATACCTGAAACAATCTCAACTTTAGATGGTATGTTGTTAACCAACACCTCAATACCAGCCAGTTTCAGGGCTTTGTTGTTATCGATAATATACATTTTGATGAAATTAACACTGTCTTCATTGTTTCTGTCTACTACATTTACTAGTCCTTGGCTTGAGAGCCTTTGAAGAGCTTTGGCCTACCGAGACAACTGCAAGACTACTTACGTGACACATTCTGGACACATAGTCAATGTGTTAATTTTCCCTCAGTTTTAACCCCAGTATTTGTGACCAGAACGAGCACAAACATCTATGCCCATGTTGGGAATCAAGCCTGGGACCTTTGTGATGCCAGGCAATGACACTGACCACTACACCACAGCAGGCCAGCTATTGCTATCTAAACTTGGAATAAAATAGGGTTGTTTGAAGAGATCATTCTTCTTCCTACAAACCTTTGCCAAATGTCTTTTAGTTTTACAAATATACTCCTTATACTTGCACTTTGAAAAAGTCATGTTGAACAGCTCCACAATTGTTGCACTATTTCTGTTCCTTTGAAGATTTAAAATATTTATTACTATCTTTTATTTCTCTTGCATCGACCACCGATGTAGATTGTATTTTACTGAGGGATTTGTGTATCTTGAAAACATTACTGCTGCCTCTTTATTCCTAGCCACAATCAAAATAGCTTCTAAAGTTATTTGTTATCCTCACAATCTCCATTTAACACCGGTCTTTGCTGTAATCCCGTAACAAATTTGTCTTTAAGCATTCAAATATTAATAGAGCATTTTCAATGGTGTTTTTATACTTATTGCTTTATTTCTAACTGTGAGGAATCAATTTGTGGTTGATTTTTAGTGTCATATGCCCATGACGTGGATGAGAAGCAGAATGACTACACGAGAATTGTAAGTCGTACCATATTTCAGGTTAACAAGATCATTGCTTGTTTCTGCTTTGGTATATGAGTTTGGTTGTTTTAGAATTCAGAGTATAGATTCTGGTGCAACTTTGTTGAGAATCAAATTTTCTAGAGATCACAACAAATAATTGTTTAATAAGAAAGATAGGCAATACAGACAAAAAAAGGGTAATATAAATACCACACAACATTTCTGGGATCGTTGTCCCATTCGTCAGGTGTTAAGAAGAACCTAGAGAAACACAACTGTACAGGTCAGTTGACAACACTCAAAAGCTTTCTTCAGGAAGGAGTGTTACACCATTCTGTGCACCGGCTCTCTGCGGAAGGAGGAGGCCGAGAGCCTCCAAAAATTTGAAGAACTACGTTTGGTTCCCTATGGCTACACCATACTTCACTTTCAGCAAAGCCACAAGCTATCTCTCTTCTTTTCCATACCAATATCACAACTATTTGTCAAAAATATATCACAACTATTTGTCAAAAATATATATATATATATATATATATATATAGATAGATAGATAGACACAAACACACCTATACAGCACCTGTTATTCCAACAATATACATTTTAATATCAAAAGAATCCAAAAATGTCATACTGGACTGAATTACATTTGTGGTTTACTCTACAATAAACATTTAAAGCAGAACCACTAGGTTTCGAAGAAAAGTGAAAAAATTATTACAAAATCTATATATACATGAGTACATGAATCTCACATTTTGATAACACATCCATTTAAAATAAATGCTAATAATAAAAAAACAAAATTGCTATATAAGTTTATGATTTATATGTCTTCACATATATAAGATATTATGCAATTAATATATTATTATATAATTAAATACTTGACTTATCCTATTCTCTGTACTATTTACTTTTAGAGTTTTGGATCAATTAAATTGAATTGAATTGTGTTATAGTGTGATAGTAAATACATATAACGGCTTTTCTGAGAAACAACTATCATTGAATTAAACTAAATGTGGTTGAAATTATCTCTGGTTTAATAATTTGTAGATTTGCAAGTATTTTTTTTTAGTATTTTTTAAACATTTCACTTCTTATCAGCAATCTTTTTATGTTTATGTAATTTGTGATATGTGATTATTGACTTTTAGTATGCTAATTGAAATTAATTTAATTTTCTATGACCAATATGAATTAAGTTACAAATGTATCCTCATCATTACACATACTAGTGTTTTTGCTAATATTTTTCTTATTATTAATTTTGCAGGCATTCTCATTGGACTCTTTACTTTGGAATAATGGATCTGGATGACCCCGAGTCTTCAGCTATTATTAGAGCCTCTACTTTGGCCATACGTCATCCAGACTTTGATCCTGCTGCTGTGCTGTACAATGATCTTGCTCTCATTTGGCTGTGGGATCCTGTTCCTGTCAATGGTGGGTCAACCATTCGTTTGCATTGATTCTATAAAATTTTATGCCATTATTTATATTATCAGGGCCATGTTACACTATGATGAATAGAGGTGGCCACAAGCAGGGAATTTTTTTTTCCTATTTAAAATATAGTACTATGTAAGATGATTAATAAGCAAAATTAAACTTAGAAGCTGACCTCCTGAGGTGTAGTGGTCAGAGTCCGTGCCTCATGGGTTTGAATCGTGGTGAGGGCATGGATGTTGTTTGCGTGCATTTTCATATTGAGAAACACTCACAAATAAGTTCTTTGAGCAAGTAAAATACAACATTGTAGAAAAGTCTAATGATGAGACTAATTTTTTAAAAAAATACTTTGAAATCTGTCATAAATTGCTATTGAATCTACAATGACTGCCACTCAACTAGAGCCCTGTCCTAATTAATGAATTTTCTAAAGTTAAAGTTAGATGGGTAAAGCTGTAGTAGATTGTTGTAGTTTATGTCAATTTTTTTCTAAATGGAATTACAAACAAAGATTGCTTTAAAGAAAAGATATTTAAGGGGCACTATTTCAAAGATCTGCATCATTCTGAAAAAATTTATCACATAGCTCTGTATATTATGACGCTACTTATATAACTGTTCCCATGTATTGTAGACCCAATTGACATTTCCTCACTCAAATTTAACATCTAATGATGATTAACATAATGCCTTTATATATTACCTAGCTTAATAGGCTCACCTTCAATTTCAAACATAACCTCAGTCATATGTAATAGTATATAAACAATGACTTGTATTCAATAAGTATATTACTCTTCATTAAAGGGTCTGCCTTCTGTACCTTTACTTAAATACAGTTCACACTATGCTATCCAGCTTCTAGTATCCATGTTCAAACAGAACGTGATTTAACTTGATGAATGTAGTTTTCATCCACTGAGAAAGAAAAACGAATTAACTTATTTACATAATTGGCAATGAATACCACATATAAAAACATATCATTACAACAGATTTAGAGCATTTTTTTTAATTCAACACAAAGTGTAACCATGAATATACAAAAATATTTATGTTGTTCTAACAATGGACCAATTTTATTAATACAAATTTGAATACATTTATTTACCACTGTGATGGAAAAGACTTATCAGCAGTAGTTATAAATTACAAATTTTAAGTAGATGACTTTATTTAAAATAAATTGCACCTCATCTTAAGAAGAACAAATTTTTTTAAGACTGTAAAAGTTATATTTTGTACAATGAAATTATAATATTTCACTTAATTTCTCCATTTTTAATTAATGAATAAATACAAAATGAACCAGTTACCAGATGGTTTCTGAAAACATGTACAGCAAAGAATACGGTTCTCTGTAATATTTACATTTCACGTTAAATTAAAACGAAGTTTCAAATCTTTATTCACGCTACCAATGAACTGTAACTGGAAACTCAGAGAATCACGCATAATGTCAAGTGTGTCCGACAATATATGCGTTCTGTAGGCAGCAATGAAACCGTTGGCAAAAAAATCTCCTTCCTTAAAGTTAAATCCAAATTCCTCGATAACTTCATCTTCTTGTACAATTTCTTCTCCACGATCTACCGGTTGAATAATACCTGACATATTTCCGCTCATTGACACAGAAAAAAACAACTTACACACAAAATTCCAATAGACTGTGCAAACACTTGTGTGCAGATCTAGGCATTAAAATACCCAATTGCTTTCAACACATTATATAGCTTACAGTGTTGTGTAATCACAATCTGGACAGAACTGGGAACTTGCAGGCCTTCTGCGACTGACAATGACAACGAGTGTCTAGGATAACCTTGGGTGCTGCGAAGCAGCATGTACAAAGTCTTTACAAGACAAATGGTCCCTCATTTATAATATGTTTATAACAACTAAGTCAATTTTACTTAATGTTGCTTTGGAGCTTCTAGCTTATTCAGACTGGTGATATAAGTTGCATATATGAAGTACTTGAATGAAAAAGAATTGTCTGCAGGTCTTAGGAAAGTGGATGAAATTTGTCATTGAGCTAGAAAAAATGTATATACTGCATATAAAAATATAGGTTGACCCGTAATCACTCTTAGTTGCCAAATTTCAGGATTTTGAATACACTAGAGACAGTATATGCAAGAATTATTAATTGACTAATGCCTACATTTTTGGTCTAAAACATATATTTGCTCACTATTGGCTTTAATAATCCATTCTATAATTTTTTATATGTAAATAAATGACCGATTGTATGATGTTTTCTGATGTAAAATTGTTAAATTTCCTATTATTTATAGTAGAAAGTTAAATATATATTCCTCAATTTTTACAAACTTATACTTTCTCTCATTAGGTATAATTGATATTGCTACACTGCCTCCTAGTAGTGAAATAAGCAACAATTATTTGGATGCCAAGGCCATAGCCTCTGGATGGGGATTTACTGCTGACAGTAAGTAATCATTTATAGCTATTTATATGAAGTAAATTAAAGGCTGCTATATGCTACATCTATTAACTATATTTTTTCTATTTTCTATGGAAAAAATTAAATATTACTATGGGGACAGTTGATAATTCTGTTATTAATCCAAAAACCTACAGTCTATAAATTTTGTTACACGATTGTATTATTTATTCATATGACAATATGACACCATGAAATAAAATGAAGGATGTTACAAAATTTTTATTTTGAGTTTTTCCACAAGAGAATGGTTAAATTACATATTTTAAGGATTAGGAAATAAAAACCTCAAGTTGACCAGGAATTTAGGATCTCAGGTAACTATGCAGAAGTCCTGGGTTTCATTGCATGTTTTGTTAATATATTTCTTTATTAATCTGCTAATTCAGTATTATATTTATTTATAGCCTTGGATTAAAAGCATATCCTATGTCCTGCAATTTAATCTTTTATTAGATTTTATAAAATTTGCTTTCCAATGTGAGAATGTATTGGTGAATAAATAAAATCTTGGATATGAAGAGTAGCTGAGAAAAAAAATAGAACCTAGAAATAACAAAATAAAATAAAACAACCATGAGATATAAAAACCATGATAAAAAAATGGTGCTTAAATTCTTGCAACCTGTCCTCAAAAAGTTGCTAGCAATTGTTCGAATGCCTGTGAAAAATTACCTTGTGAATACTTTTATCAAGTTAAATTTCATTAAAGTGTAAATGTAAAATAGTATTTAGTTTGAATCACTAGTAAATTAATGCTGTCCCACAGTTTTTATCAATTGTTTATGAAGTAATAGCCTTAAATAGCACAGGATGTTCAGTATCATATGTGGCTCATATTGTTACTTCACAAGTTTATCATAATCTATTTTAATTGAGGTACATATTTACCATAAGGTTTGTGAAATCTTTTAATTTGTTGAGCCAATTTACTGTTTGTAAGGGAATATTGTGACAATACACCAAATTATTTTTAGACATTCTTTTGAACATCCCTTCGTTTGTTTAAATCAATTTGTAACATAGAGAGACAGATAAATTTAATATATATGGCATATTCCTCCAGGAGACCCTGCTAATTGAAAATATCTTCAATACCTGTGTAACTGTGACATTTTGAAGTTTTCCATATACATTGGAGTATAATGTGATTATTATATATTAATTCTCTAAGTTCACTGTGACTAGGCAGAACCATTGGAAAGCCCTGGAGATATTCTATTTTTGATGTGTACTTTGACTTTTTCAGATAGTGCTGTGAACAACCAACTTTTACGTACAGAATTGTCTGTCATATCCACAAGTACTTGCCAAAGTAGTTTCCCTTCTGTTACAATCAGAGACACTAACCTCTGTGCTAATGGAGATGGTTCTCTATGTGCTGTGAGTATTTGTTAAGAAAATATAATGGTTAATAATATAATTTATTATATTATTCTTCAAAACATAAAAGTACCCAAAAGTTTCAGCATGTGGTGACAGTCAAGGAATTCCCCATAAGTAGAAAGGTTTAATTTTAAAAAACTCAAGTAACAAAGTCACTACAATGTTGAAATACAAATTTCTTTGAACACTATTACAATTGCATGATTTCTCAATTAGAACTGATATTTTCAAGCATTACAAATGGAATGGATTAGTGAAAAATAGTTGTGTAAGGGGGTGTTTCTCGATCAAATTAAATTTTTTTTTCCTCTATTACTACCAAGAATTAGGTCAAGAAGAATGAAGTTTAATATTTGTTATATTACATATATGATCTATTCTAATCCTTGCTCACTATTTGTATTATATTCTAGACATTTATTTTTTGTTACAGAGGGACGGTGGTGGACCTTTAGTTATTTACACTGAACCCAGAGGCTATAAACTAATTGGTGTTGCTAGCTTCATCTCTGACGTCAGTTGTGAGAATGGCTACCCCTCAGGTTATACAAGAGTCACATCTTTCCTTCCATGGATATGGTCTGTCTCAGGAATACCACCAACTCCTTAATTGTGCACCAGATTAGATAAATACAAAATCTTTACTATAAGTCATTATCAACCTTATTATTTGTAAATAAATTTTTAAATAAAGTGTGAGTTTTTCATACACAAAATTTATCAAACTTTTTACAGTGTAAGCAGAAAAGAATAACGTTCCTTCATCAGTTGAAGTTTTGCCTTTCCCCTAAATACCACCATTTCCCTAGTTCAGAGGTCAAACACCCCAACTATCATCTTTAGATGCATGACTTACTTTTGCAATGTTCTTGTCCACTTCCACTTCCTACTTACCCTCACACTCCTACATAGAAATATACACAATTCATATGCCATATATAAAACTATTAATTTTTATATTAATTTAATTAATTAATTAATTAAATTAATTTAATTAATTCACTCCTACATAGAAATATACACAATTCATATGCCATATATAAAACTATTAATTTTTATATTAATTTATTCAGAATTCAATGTGGAGAAATTTTATGGCCCGTTTTGTTTTGTCAGCCAAGGCTTTCTAGACCAACTTCTCTGAACCAGTTAACCATGGTATAAAATGTGTCTTGTAAATGATTGTTGAAATTGTCATGGTCTGGAAGGAAGGTCTGAACTGTGTACTGTCTCGTTACAACTATAAGCAACTGCTTCAATTGTGAAATGAAGAAAAGTTCAAAATCAAAATTAATGGTGTATTCTTAGCTAAAATTATATAGTACAAATTATGTAGAGACATGAACAGCTAAATTATATGAGTGCTAAGGGCAGCTGGCGGGACCAATGGCAGGAAATATTTTAAAATGGAAAGGTTTTCAAAGCAGATATATAATTTTAAAAAGTACATACAAGAGCAACAAACAATAGTTTTCATAATCTTTGCAGTACTAAATGTTAAATATTATGAAGAATGCAAACAAGGAATGTGACAAAACTGTACATGAAGCATTAGTGATAAATGCAAGTAAACAAAAACAAGAAGGTAGAAAGTGTAAGTTAATTCCCAAGTCAAAGAAAGAAGACATTTGTAATTATTGTAAGAAGAAAGGCCATTGGGTGATAACTTGTAAAAAAATGGATCAACAATGGAAGACCTAAGTAGAAAGAAGAAAATAGTAACAATCAATTTACCAATGCAACTGCTATTCTATTAGAATTTTATCAGCAATTGGTGGTGAAGATGAAATGCTAATGGATGACTGCTGATCAAGAAATTTATTTTAAGCAGATATTAAACCAATGTTACCCAATGAAGTATTAGAAATAAATGTTCTTGATGATACATCATTATTACAGTTAAATCATGAAAGATGGGGACATCAGGACAAGAGACATGTCAGAGATTTCTTGGACAAAGAATTGGGTGTAAAAATTTCATTGGATAAGAAACTTTGTGAAGCATGTATTTATGGAAAATCACACTGCTTACCATTTGGTCAAAGAGTGAAAGTTTCTAAACCAGGGGAACTGATGTCATCAGATGTCTGTGGACCATTTGATGAATCTTTCCAGAAGAGAAAGTATCTAGTAGTGTTCAATGATCACTACACAAAGTTTCGTTACAGCTATATTATAAAAGAAAAATCAGAAGTTAAAGAAGTATTAAGGTATGTTATACAGCATTCTAAGACTACAGGAAATTTAATTAAGGAGTTTCTCAGTGATAATGGCGGAGAATTTGATAATCATGAAGTACAGAGGATTCTACGTGAAGAAGGTGGTTGTGAATGTGAGAGAACTATTGTGGAAAACTTTCAAGTATTCAAATAAAGAGGCTAATTTTCCTGCAGCAATATGAGCAGAGTTAATGTCAGCATCAGTGTATATTTTAAATTGAACAGGAAAATCATCTGTAGAAGGCGTAAGTCCTTTTGAGCTTTGGATGGAAAAGAAGACAAGAATAAAACATATGTGAATCATTGGTTCTGTATGTTATGATTACATTCATGATCAAAGATGAAAGAAATAGGACAGAAAAGCAATCAAAGGTTATCTTGTTGGATATGATGGAGATGAATGTTACAGAATCTGGATTAAAGAAGAAAACAAAGTTTTTCTTTCCAGAGATCTAATCTTTCAAGAGAAACCTGATAAAGGTGAAGAACAAGTTAAATTACGTCTACAAGATATTCAGTTTGCAAATCAGGGAAAGGAAACAACACAAAAGGAAAACATCATTGAAGAAGAAATATTTGAAGAATCTGAGACTAAAGTAGATAGTGATAATGAGATTGAAGATCAGTTTTTCACACATTCTCTATGAAATCGTGAAACACTACAGAAACCATCTCGATTTGATGATTATGTTATGTATGCTGAAGAAACATTTCATGGAATAGACAATGCAGAAACATACAAAGAGGCACTTAAAAGTGCACAGAAATCTAATTGGAAACAGGCTACGGATAGTGAAATGCAATCTTTAACAGAAAATCAGACATTGGAGATGACAGCACAACCAAAAGGAGTTAAGTGTTGGGTTTTATGAGTAATAACTCCTATTATATTAGTTTTTATTATTAAAGTAAAGTTTAAGTGAAGTATTTAAAATTCAAATAAGGGAAAGTGTTAAAGTGAAGTTTAATTTAAGTATTTAAATTATAAATACTATTCACAAAGAAGATATATAAATATTTCTAAGATGTAAAAGAAACAATTGATAAGACAACAGAAGTTCAATAAAACAATAGCAGTGTAGTCGAGTGTGTAATAGCTAATAAATCTGTATTAAAATAAAGTATTAAGTTCTTTAAGAAAATTAAACTCAACATTTATGGGTTTTTATTAACAGAACACGTTCAGCGAAATGAAACAAAAAATCACAACAACAACAAGATATATACAGAGCAACAACAATTTGCAGTAAAAGACTACCAGAGAAAATATTCCACTTCCACAATGCTACCACAATGACAATTATATTAATTGTCAATATTCATCACCCCTCTGTAATTTTCATTGTCCTCAATCAATTGTTCCTTTTTCTAGATTTACAACATATTATATATATATATATATTATATATATATTATATATATATATATATATATATATATATATATATATAAACTTATTTAAGTGACTATTTGTTTTTTAAATTGTTGAAATTTAGTATAATTCAAAGGTTTTGTGAGTAAATCAGACATCCAGATGGCACTATAGACAAGTATACAGCAAGACTTGTTATAAAAGGATTTAGTCAACGTCATGGAGTAGACTACAAAGAAACTTTCAGTCCAATAGCTCAGCTGAGTACAATTCAATCAAAGTTAAGTATTGCAACAGATGAGAAGATGCACTTAGTTCAGTTTGATGTTTCCACAGCATTTTTGTATGGAGAGTTAGAAGAAACGATCTACATGAAACAGCCAGAGGGAATAGACAGCACAGGTAAAGTTTGTAAGATCAAATAAAGCTTATACGGATTAAAGCAAGCTGCAGGATGATGGAATAAGTGATTCGATGTCTTTCTTTTATCAGTAGGTTTCAAGAAAAGTGAAGCAGATACATGTTTATATATTAAAGAAGAGAAAATGAGAAGATTTTAGTAGCTCTCTATGTTGATGATGGATTAGTCATGGCAACAGATAAAATTGAGGTAGATAATTTTATTAAAAAGTTGAAGGTTGAATTTAAAGTCACCGTAAAACCTTTATCATATTTCCTTGGTCTTAAAATTGAACAATTTGAGGATGGTGCAATAAAGATTGGTCAAGAAGCATATACAAAGAAGATTCTAGAATGATTTCATTAAGATACATGACACACAAAATTGATTTCCCTTATAGACAAGCAGTTGGTGCATTAATGTACTTAATGGTGGGAACAAGACCAGATTTAGCCTACAGTGTTGGTTTCATATCAAGATCTCTTGATTCAGCATCCACAGAGGATGTAATCAGACTGAAACGAGTACCTCAATATATTTCTGGTACAAGTAACATGGACATTGTCTATCGTCCAAATGCAAATTGGTGGTAGATTAGAATGTTTCAGTGATGCAGACTTTGGAGGATGTAACAAGTCAGGTAGATCAACATCAGGAGTTGTGGTAACACATGCTGGTGGAGCTATTTTGTGGCTAAGTCAAAGACAAGCTATGAATGCCACATCTACAATTCAGGCAGAACTTGTTGCAGCAACCGAAGCAGTCAGAGAGATCATTTGGCTGAAAAGATTATTTCAAGATATTGAGATTCTGAAACAATTACCAGTTCTTCAAATAGATAACCAGGCAATGGTGAGACTCTCACAAGATCCAGAATTTAATCATCGCACTAAGCATATCAAGGTTAAGTACTTTATTGCTCGAGAAAAGGTGATGGAAGGAGAGTTGAGCGTTCAGCATATATCTACTGAAGATCAAGTGGCAGATATTATGACAAAGGCTCTAGCAAAACCAAGACTACGAATTTTATGTTCCAAGATGTGACTTTTGTGTTAAAATTTGAAAGATGTTTTTCTTTTTCAAAATCTAAATAAGCGAAAGTGTTAAAGTAAAGTTTAATTGAAGTATTTAAATTTTAAATACTATTCACTAGAGAAGTTATATATTTCTAAGATGTTAAAAACAGTTGTGAATATGAAAGAGTTCAAGTAACAATGGCAGTGTAATGAAGAGTGTAACAACCAATAAATCTGCATCAAATAAAGCCATTAAGTTCTTTAATTCAGTTAAATACATCACTAAATATTGTGATAGTTATGTAGCCTATTGGTGGAAATGGAAACTATTATTTGGAGTTAAAAATGGAAAATGACTACAACAAATAACAGTATGTATACTATTTTTATTTTTTCTATTTATTTTAAATTAAAACATTAATACAGATTTCATTACAAGATTTACAAATAAATACTTACGTTACTACAGATCACCCTTAAAGACGTAATACAATTGAGTCATTATGGAAAAAAAGAGTATATTTTTAACAGCACTTTTTTTTACAAACAGTGTAAGAATAAAAACAAAACTGTGACAACTATTGTTTTTATCACATATACTTCTCATGTATTGTTTTGGTGATTTTTACTAATTGCCAGATCTGTGTAACTAAAAATAAAATCTTACACTTATGTCACAGCACAAAAAATGATTCAAAATATAATATTGACTAGATTGTTAATTCTCTTCCTCATGTAACCACTAGCTGTACAAAATAAAGCATCTTCTCTAGTCATTCTTTAAAATTATTGTACATTATATAGGCAATATTAGTAGATACCAACCAAAACTGTCTGTATTGCAAAAGTGACATGGAAATAATAGAGAGGAAAAATATTTGTACAGGTCCCTCAGAACAAAACAAATTGGGCAATCAGACAATAATAAATCAGTAGTTGTAATTAATTAACATCAAATGTGTTAATAAAATCAGACACTATTATTAAATATTTTGAAAATGAATACAAATAAATTAATTTATATGATATTAGCATCATAGCACTAAAATTGAGTTAACATTTTTGCAATTGTTTCAAGCACAGTCAATTCAGAATTATGTAAAAAGTATTTGATCACTGTATACAATTAAGCCTGAAAATATAACAGAAAGAAAGTTTCGATAACTTCTTAAAAGAAATTCAAGACTAAAAATATACATAACATTACATTCATTCTGCATCACAAAAGTTACTTTCTGAAAGCCCGAATCAAAACATTACTCTTTCAAACAGTGTCGCATCCACAATTACTAATGAAGTTACACCTATAATAATATAATTATGTATTTTATGTACATTACAACAATGCCAAAGGCAATAAACTAGAATGAATTAAAGTATATTTTACTATACTTTTATTTTGTTCCAAGATCCATTATATATGCAATGTGACAAGTAGCCAGTGTTCCAAGTAACACTGTGACACATAATATAAAGGTGAAGATAATGCTTAGTCTTTGGGTTCCCAGCACGAAGCACAAGAGGGTTATACCAACAGCAGTGTATGGCACAATTGCGCTATAAGGGGCCTGTTTACATATACACATCTACCTTGCTTCCATTGGCAAAAAGAAACTTACAGATTCATATTTTAATTTCTAAAGAATAAATTTGGAAAACACAGCAGAAATAAAAATGTGTACTTAAATGACATAACTAATTCAAATTCCATGGTAACCATATATATTAACCATTTATAGCACAGTAATGTGATCTAATTAATATATCACAACCTTTTCACCCATGTATTAATGAGCTGAATTACTTTATTAAAATATTATTATTACAAAAATAGATATTCAGGAATCAAGAAATTAATTGTCACAAAACATATGTTTAAAAATGCTCTATGGAAGCATGATGTGCATTTGTCTACAGAAGCAAATTTATTAAATTAAATTGTTCCAACATAATACAGTATAATTTTGATGTGACTTTAAAAGTTTTTTTTAGGGTAACAGAGATTCTAAACAAGGGACAGAAACACTTTGAATGAGGAAATAGAGTTGTGTATTAATATTATATTTATATGTATGTATATATGTAACATGACATTATGGCTAATCTTGGATGCGTTTTGGAAGTTCACAATTACTCTTTGACAGTAATCTGATCACCATCCAAGTCTGTAGCCAATAGGAAAGGATGAGAATGCCGTGCTTTTCATTTACAAAATAATGTTAAATTACATGCCACTATATAATAATCCACAAACTGTAATGTGTTCCTGGATCAGGAATTCACAATATATGAATTTGGCAGTCTTTAAATATTAACAAATACAGTCTATTATACACATTTTTAAAATAAAATTTTAATTATAATATTATAAACTGTAACATCAATTATTGGAATGACAAGAAGAAACTCTTCCCACTTACCCCTTTTCTTACATAGCAGTTCTACAGCAATCATTTGCCCTGACCAATTGTTCTTAACCTCATAAAATCAAATCTAAGCCATTCATCTGCTTATTGCAAGATATTTATTATTTTTCAGCACCACCGGTATGACAAATTAGTGTTCACTTTCAAGTTTATCAATTATACCAAAAATAAATGATGAAAAATGTAATATCTGCAGTAGCAAAAATACAATATATTTTTATAATTTATTTTCTAACTGAAACTTAAGAAAAAGAACTATAAATTCAAGAATTAATTTTTTATATATATTTTTACTTATTTTTACTATTGTTTAGGGACAACATAAAAATATATACAAATTTGTAATCTATTTAACTACATCACTTTAAGCACAAGATGCATACAGTCAAAACTGTTGAATTATTGAACAAAAAGAAAAAATAACAATTTGCTATACATTACCAGTTCTGATTGATTTTCAATATAGTGGAATGTAACAAAATTTAATTGAAATCTATGATACCAATATTATAACTTCTGGTCCAGTAGCTAATGCTTATTAGTCAGTATTTAAGAATACAATGTGAAGCCATCTTACGTAGGGCAACTTGGGTAACATAATATTGTCCAATTGATGTTCTATTCTTGTGCATTGCTCACTTTGTAACTTGAACTGCTGGTTGAATTGTGGGCACACTTGGAGGAACAATAGGCCTCCTCCTTGCTAATTTTGACCTAGTGAAATACAATATATTCTGCATTGTTGTGAATGATAAGTAACTTAAATCTTACATTTAAGATATACACTTTATAACAAAAACACAAGATATGTGAAAATAGCTATCTATTTTTTCTGCATATTAATTCCTCTTAATTCTGTGGTATCTCATCAGGAGAAATGAACATGAACATCAATCAGTACCGAGGACTGTTTTTACTTCACCAGAATAAATCACAAACTGTCCTCAATAGCACAGGGAGACAACCAAATATGAAGTGCCACATCTTTGTTACTTTATTTAACTTAGCTAAATAATAGATATATATTTAACAGAATATCTGTCAATAATCCAGAAAAGCATTTACATACCAGGTGTATAAGCTTAAACCTGCTGTTTTGTTACAGACTTTATTTTTTGTCTGGCGAGCAAGATTTCACATGTGTTTAGGCATTGTTCCATCAATTTATGTGGCACCCATTTTCCGATCCTTTGAACCTTTCCAATGGCATGTAGGTACATGGAAATGGCTGGTTGAGACACACTAAATTGCTTGACAAGCATTTTTTGTGATTGGGTATCATCCTCATCCAAAAGAGCCTGCAATTGATGGTCGTCAACCTTCCTGAACTGATTTTCATGATTTTTGTCACTCACATCAAATTTGCTGTGTTTGAAATGAATAAACCAATCTCTACACATTGTTTCCAATAAATCACTGTCACCATAGGTCGCAAGCATTTAATGCGATTCGGCATCAGATTTCTTCAAATTGGATCGGCAAAACAGACCTTTTTTTTTTTTTAAAAAAAACTAAACATGATCACTAAAGGAAAATTGTATGTTCTTGTATGAAATTGCTGATAATATCTACTGAATATTGTTGACAGATAACAAACTAATAAAAAAGAATACTATGTTCATATTAGCTTAATATGATCATTAACACTATCTATAAGCAAACTGTGGATCAAGCTAATACACCTGGTAGAAAAGTGAACAAATATAACAAATATTATGTCTAGTTGTAGTTTGAATATAATTAATAATAAGATAAAATAACCAAATACAAACAAAAAAAGTGATGATATAAATACCCCAGACCATTTCTGTAAACCTTGTGCCTTTCTTCAGGTGCCAAGAAAAAACACAAGAGCCCAGAGTAACTCAACCACACATTTGTCTGTATTTGGCTATTTTATTTTATTATTAATTTCCAAACAGACATGTTATATTTTCATTTCAATGAATGCCATTGTTATTTTTCTGGTATCACTACATGAATTTGTTACATATTTAAAAATAATACGATGAAGTTATGAATGAATAAAATTGCTATGCAGAAAATAACTGGTATTTGTTTTATGGGGGTAACAAATAAATATTAGACATACCTGATTTGTCCAGCTAAAAGTGGGTTAATGGCATAAAGCCAGTCGTGTACCTCCTTGTCAACAAGAGTCTGCAATAAGTACCCTCTATGCTTAGTGACAACACTATAACAAAAGAAGGCAAGTTTACTTCCTTTATTTAAAATCAATGTGAATTATAAGAACTTGTGGTTACTAATACAACCTATTTTCTGGCAAATATCAGTGCATTTCCTGAATTTTTTAAAAAACAGTCAGTATTTGAAATAATTACAATCGAATCTGCAGCTTGCCAATAATATTTGTTTTGAAATTTGCTACCAGTCTTAAAGAGATTGCAAATACCTTGAGTAAATAATATAAATTAGAAAGATAAATTCTTAAGAAATGCAGTAATGATTCTTTAGAAAATATGCCAATTAAAAATAACTTTTTTAGTTATTAGACATTTAGCATTTGTATGAACATTTAAAACCATTATTAATCAATACAGATGAATTAGAATATTTATGATTGGGAGAAACATATTTTTGTTAGTGGATATCAATGTCTCTCTATTCCAGCCAGGTAAGTTTACCCAAAACAAATTTCAATGACTGTCCATATCAATATCTACTGGTAAAGTGATGTCAATTAAGTGAATTCACCAGAAGATGATGATGTGGAATGTCATCAAAACATCCTATATTTTTGACAAACTTACCCAGTTGGAAACCTGAGAGAATTCCAAAAATATCTACTCTGGGAAAATCTTTGATCAACAAAATTTGTATCAATTCGTAAGATTACATTACAATTATCTCACCTAAAAGCATTTGGCACTTTGACCATTTCTAACTGATCTTCTGAATACTCCACTTGGGCAGTGGCCAAATTAATCAAAGCTCGTTCGACAGGATCCTTTTCTTCACGAAAGATAAAGACATATGGCCTTCTCACAGCCTGCATTGTTAAAAAGTAACACTCATTACTGTCAGAAAGGTTCCATTTGTGAGAGGTTTTTTAACATTAGCTACGATATATTAATATAAATGGAAACTCATTGTATATAAATAAAATATAATATAATGGCGTAAATCAAAACTAAGTTTTTTAAATAGGGAAATCCACGAGTTGGAAGGATTACAGAGAACCGTACTTAGCAACAGAAGACAAAGGAGGAGATATTTGAACAGACTGGCCAGATTTAAGCTTTATAGCTTCTTAGAAAAAATGCCAGCATTTAGGATAAAGATGCTTTCTCAAACATGGAAATACTCTTTACATCAACTGAATTTCCTAAGAGAGTATTTCTAATCTTAAGTGGATTAATACCTCAGAAAGGCTATCTAATATATTACTATTGATCAAAAGAAAGATAGTAATATATACAATGGAAGGGGCAAGTTTTTAACATTTTATAAATTTAAGTGACATCAATAAATTTCACTAATTTATTGAATTTATTTTAATTAACTCAAAGTTTATCCATTAAGTAATGTAGCATATGAGAACTTAAATATAGGTGATGAAAGAATTTGTTATTTGTGTGAACAAGAAGGACACTGGGAAAGGAGAGAGTTCTATTAGAGAGATTTTTCAGAAGACAATATAATGCCCAACAATGCTGAATAAATGTTTCACATATGAAACAGGCCACAACAAATTAAAGAGATTTCATGTACCTGATTTGTTACAGACGAGTTACAGCTGGATAAGAAATATTAAAGAGATGAAGATTGGGATCCAGTCTGGCTAATTAAGATGGGCACAATAGATCATACTGTATATTGCAGAATGACTATAACAACCCCTCAATGAAAATGTGAGGGGAAGAGGAATACCCAGGAAAAAAAAGATAAACTTATTGCATTAACTAACAACATAAATTTTTAAGGATCACCATGTAAAATGATAAAATTACAGTGAGAAAGAAATATGAAACTGAAGAATTGGAAATCAATATGTATTAACAATATTTAAATTCATATTGTAAGAATATATTTATAGAATCCACAAGCCTATGATGCTTACTTACCACCCATCTTTTCTTCCAACCATTTGTCTTTTGCTCTAGAATATTAAGGTAGCCCTTCCTTGCGACTACAGGACTGATTCTAATCTCTTCCATTTCTGGGACATATAGGACCAGACTGGGTGTACAGTTATTATTGGACTGCATTTGAGATTGAGATTGTTGCTGAATAATTTGGTTGTCAGTCACATTGCCAGGAAATATATATTGCTCAGGTAGAACAGTTCTTGTTTTTTCAGGTGAACTCAATCTGAAAGACAAATATTACAATTTTCAATATTTAACTTTTAGTACCATATTAACATAAATTTATCAATAGCTATGAAAATAGTTCTTCTGCAAACCACAATATGAACTAATCAGCATATAAACGGATGATACTACCAGTATTTAAATCTTTAAGTTCAGAACAAGTTAAAATAAAACATTAAAACAATCACAGAACTAATTACTTGGTATTTTAGGTAAGTGTATACCACAATAAGTATTATAGGAAACAAGTGAATTAGAAACAAATAATGAAATATATTTGAATGTTCCTATATATCATATATCATCAAATTATAATTGAGTAATGTTCCAAAAGTGGATGATACTTACTCAGCTGATGAATTTGATATGATACTAGAGGACATATCTGCATTCTCTTCAACTGGAGATACATCATTATGTTTTGTCATGGGTAAGTCCTATAAGAGAAGTATTTTAATTTGTGTTCAACATTAAAAAAACTAGTTTCTTAACAAATAATGTTAAAAAAATCAAGTTTTATATTTGAAGAAAATATCATACCTTTGTAGGAATTCTTCCTTGAATTAATCTTACACACTTTGTAGTCAAATCTCGCTCTCTTTCTGTCATCTCCCAAGGTTCATATATTTCTTTTGAAGGTGATTTCACTACTCGATTAACTCTACTTTCATTTGTAGCTTTAGCCACCATATTACAAACCTCCTAAAATAATAAAGGTAACAACTAAAATATTATTATCGGAAACAATGAGAAACACAATCAAGCAATCTAAATGAAGTTTTTAATTTCGTACTGTAATAGAAGAAATGTTATAAAACGTTAGAACTTGTTCATTTTTGAGATCTTGATGGGATTTGAACAAAATCAAAGTTTTGCCCCAGACTCATAACATGGTAGATAAAAGAAGACATGACTATTTTCGATCCATGACTCAAAATTGTAGTGTTTGGTAGAGCTCCAAATAATTGTTTCAGTGCATAAATAATAAAACTCTTAGTGATTAACAATATTTGTAGTCGCCATTAACTTTAATATTGAAAGTTCAATTCATTGACAAATATTTCACTGCTAAAATCATGCATTCATATTAATAGTGGAAACTACAAACCAGTGTGAGGAGTAACAATTACACAGGTGACCAATAATAAGGTGTTTCAGAGAACATTATTTAAAGGGAATACTTTCAGGATTTTCATGTGTGAAAATAAGACATTTCAGTTAATAAATAGAGCTTTGGATAACAATTACAGTTTTATACTATTTTTGACTAATAAGAAATTATATTGAAATAAAAAATTAACTGATCCAAAGTAATAAAAACTAATTCAAACTATGGCACTAAGAATGGTGTAACAACTATAATATACGTAGACTAAAATATTTAATGACAGCTAAAATATTGGCTGAAGTTAGCTATTAAAGTAATTTTCTATAAGGAAAGAAATGTAAATATAAAGCAACTTCAATAATTAATTTATTTATTTTGAAAGTACATTTGTATTTGAGATACACATGAGGAATACTACAAATGACATCTAATGTTTACTTACTTTTTCTGACTTGGTGAAATCATGGCCAGAAGAAATCAATGAAGTCCGGTCAATTCCCAGCCTCTCTCTCAGAAGCAATGTGTGTCTGATACGTTCCACTTCCTCAAGTCTTGTTAATTTTTCTAACTCCCACTGATGGTCAAAAATGAGGCTATCTCCTCGAGGTCTCCATCCATGAAGATTCTCTTCACCACGTACGTAGGTTGAGCTTGTGTCTAGAACACGTCTCTGACGACGTTGAACTCCTGAAAATTAATCACAAAAATGAAAGAATATCATGATAATCTGTATTAACATTTTCAGGATTTTTTGTTTTCATTAAAAAATGGTCCACCCCTTATCACAATATACATTCCTCAACTACGCAAGCTCAATTCCATTCTCCGCCCAGTCTACACTGAACTAAAATTCAACCCAGACACAAAAAACATCCTCTCCACAATACTCCCCATCTGCCAATTAGTTGCATCCAATGCCCCCCCAATCTCTGTAACATCAATTCATGGTCCCAATCTCAAAGCACCCCTCCCACTGAAGGAACAGTGTTAGACTTGCAATAGGAACAGGTTCCATGTCTGTCCCACCCTTAAATCTAGTGCAATCCTCAAGAATCCTTCACAAAAAGCCACCTACAAAATAAACAAACATTACTGGTCTCTACTCACATATCATTTACCAAATAAATTGGATACTCTGCCTGCATTCCACTTTGGAAAAACTATAAGGAATTTTCCTGAACACATTAGTAACCACTGCAGCACTGTCAAAAACACAATTCCTAATAACTGATCTCAGCCAAATCCACAGCACCAACAATTTCAAATAATGCTTCACACGGATCCTCAATGCTGAACTCCATATTTGAGAATTCTCCTTCTATCATAAAATTCTGTACTCAATGTCTAACTACTGTGTAACAGCTCACCCAACATAAATTTATTATTGTGTGGCTATTATGCACAAAGGACAGAATTATTTTCTCAAAAGAAAATTGAAATGTCCTCTTTGTCAGATAAGCCATTAATTCTCTGTGTGTCCATAGAGCTTACATATATAATATGTGACATTGTCAAAATAAATGATTAATTGTTATGGAAAGCAAAGAAAGATAGTTGAAGGCTTACCTAAAATTAAATTTTGAAGTAGACACTTGAAACTGAAAGATGTTCTTCAAATTTTCAGAGGCTCACAGCTGCACATTATTATTTCCTAAAATAAAAACTGTCACAGTCTGCAGCCAGCCAGTGCACAGAATGTGACACTCTTTCCTAAAGAAGGGGGTTGAGAACATTTGAAAATTTGAAGAACAACCTTCTCTTCCGAGTGGCTAAGCCGAACTTCAATTTCATGCAAGCCACCCACTATCTCTCTTTCCTTCCCATACCATTTTTTGGGGGCCTCAGCCCCCTTCGTCAGGAAGGAAGGTCTGAATTGCATGCAAATATTTATTTCAAGTAAGTTAACTTCACTGTCTTTCTTTCCTATCTTAATTATGCCAGCTGACCAACACTCAGTTCATAGCTTCTATCCTGACAAAGTGGTTCAGGCCCTCAAAAATTTGAGAACTATGAATTTCTGGTAAGTCCACTTCGCTGTCTCACTTTCCTATCTAAATGTGTTTATTTGACCTTGTCATACATTTTCCTTAAGTGATAATATATATGTATTTTAGATAAAATATTTGTTTACATTAATTAAAGCAAGAATTATAAAAATAAATACAACTATGAAATAATTTACAACATATCATTTAATGCAAATTAAATTTATATTGAAACAAAAAAGATATTCTAATAATTTTTACAAAAAACAGTAAATTTTTTTTATATATATGTTGTAGTAATACTTGCATTATGATACATTTTAAATCATGCTAATAAAATTGTGTTCACAAGCAAACTATTCAAAACATATAACAGAATTTTATATTATTATAGCTAAACATTCAGAGTTAACTAGAAGTAAATTATAATGTATGTTCTACTTTTATAAGGGACCAACACTTCTACAAATATGAAATAATTTCAAACTTACAATAATACAACAATATCAAGCTGGGAGTGCTACACTAAATGCAGCAGCCAAAACTTGAAACCTTTTCTGCTGTGAAATGATAGGTATTTTCCTTGAGTAACAGTTATTGTAAATAATTATAGTTTCTTTGCACAGTATATTAATAAACAGTAGTTATTTCTGTATATATTATAGGATTAATTATTGAAATTAAAGTCTGCAAGTCTATACATTCATAATTGCTATATAAAAAACTCTCATTTTGATCTTTATACAACTGAAATATTTCTGCACACATTTATTTACTACATACAAATTCATTAACGCAATTTTTTTAGAAAAAATCTGCAAACATTAATGGATATAAAAAAAATTATTCCAACCAACTTCCTTTGCAATATATATATATATATATATATATATATATATATATATATATATATATATATATATATATATATATATGAAACATTCATTTCACAATTTAATTAAGACATGTCTTTGATAACTATACAGTGTTATTTATTTTATTTATTTGTTGAAGGATAAGAGAATGTCATGTGAACAACATTATATAGATATAACAGTAAACGACACAAGCTCAAATGTTTATTCAAAAATTGTTAAATTATTGTTTCAAGCCAAGGCTGCAACTACACACTATCCAGGGACAGACGGCAACAAACCTGGGCTACCTGCTTCCGATGCTCTCTTCAGGACGAGTTCGTACACTCCTGACAGACGATTAGCTTCTGCATTCCTATACTGTCCTGAAAATAAATGTTTCAAAGACCGTGGTCCTGTTCGTGCATCCCGGCCATAAATAATCATACTAAGGTCTTTAGTGATGATTGCAGGTCGTCCACAATTCTCCAACTGTAATGAAATAATAGTTTTAATGGAATTAACAGCAAATAGTTGTAAATTCAATGGAGATAGATTCTTAAATTATAACTTACCTCAAGATAGGCAGATATTGTCATGAATATTTGTTCACCATATGATGTTACACGATTCAGAAGTGCTGAATTATGTAATGAACTGTCCCAAGCAGCTTCAAATCGAAACATGCATCTGTCATCTCCTGGAACTTCTAAGTATTCTCCAGGAAATAAACCCAAGGATAATACAGAGCTATCATTATCCTCCTCTTCAGGTTCAGGTGTATTCCTAATTCGGCCTGTTAATACAAAAACACAACTATTTCCTTTGCTTTCTGAAACATTTAATGTTAATGTCTTGTGAAATTTTTATAACATCAAACTAAATAAATATTTTACATACCGACAACAAGTTCTCTAACATCTTTCCATCGAAGTTCTGCAGCATGTTCGTGCACTATAGTGATCCGTAAACGTCTCTGTATTCCCTGATGCAACAAGAAAAGACCCCTACATGGCAAGTCATCACTGTGGTCAACAACTGCAGGAACATACTCGCCATTCGGAGCTGCAATGTAGATAGAAAGTATTATAAGTATGCTATTATCATCAAATGCTATTTTTATATGTGCAATAATAATATATCTTAAGGTTTAAAAAGTATATAGATGAATACTAATATAGAATAAACTGGTGGGAATCTAAATGTCAAGCACTGCTAAATTGGAGGGATTTATAAAATGAAAGAAGATAACCATGAGAATAATATATGTAATCACACTACAATATAATAAATCTGCATTAACCCCTTGTGCAGTCACATGTTTTGCTTGTACATTAGGAGTTATGTGTGGATGCATAGCATCACTAGCCACTTTTTACAAATAAAGACTGTATTTTATACCATTAATAAATAATATTTATTATTATGAATACATTATAAACTTTCTGTATTTTGTATTGTTTTTATGAACACACAATTATATAAACAAAATCCTACACTCTATTACAAATGCTCCTTGGTTCCTAAGAAACTCCAAAATCCACAAAGACATCCAAATACCAACCATCAGCATAATAAGAAACAAATCTCTCCTCAAACCCTAAAACTGCTGACTGAAATGCTAACCCCCAATAGACCCCATACTTCCCCAACCTCCTTGCCCGATAACCCACTTATTCCTTTCTCTCCCCAACACCCCAAATTTTTACAATAATCACCAAACTCATCTTCCACCCCAAACCCCTCAGAACAACAAAATAAAGAACTCAAGGGCTGGAAAGTCACTGGACTCTCCACCAACACAAGCTAGCAAGTGAATTATTTACCATATTTATTGTAAATACTTGTAAACATATAAACAAAACAGTACAATCCTAAGATAAAAGTATTTAAGAATAAATAAAAAGAAGACACGCTTATATATCTAATTATCTTCAGAAGAAGAATATTCATATAAATAGAATTTTATTTACCAATCTTGTAAAAAACCAAAAATCTATTGTTTTAACTGACCTGTTTATTTCTCTAGTTGGGGGTGATTTTTTATTTTTATCATACAATAGTAACAAACTTATAGAAAAACAGTGTGATAAAAGTATACAACTGAATATGGATTTTTTTTTATTTTAGGTCTTAAGTTTTTGAATTCTAATCTTTTTGGCTCTGAACACTTTTGACAAATATTTTTAATATTTTTTACACGCATTATGTCATAGCATTTGTAACAACAAGCATTAGTTTTTTATCACTTTTCCTTGGGCACAACATAGATTGTACTTTTCTTGGTGTTGAAAAGCTTTTGCAATTGTCAACTGAACTGTGCAGTTGTGTCGATCTAGGCTCTTGTGTTTTTAGTTTTATTAGCATCTGAAGAAAGGAACAAGGTTTTCAGAAACGTTGTGTGGTATTTATATCACTTCTTTTGGCTATTTTATCTTGTTATTACTAGTATATTGTGTTTAGCATGGCATAGGAATACGCTGTGGATGCTGAACACCCCACGCAACTACTTAAGGTTTAAATGTATTCTAATTTCATAAAAAAATATCAAAATAATAGACAAAAATAAGGGGTAAATAAATACCACACAATGTTTCTGCAATCCTTGTTGCTTTTGTCAGGTGATTAAAAAAATGCAAGAGTCACAAAAACAGCACACCACACATACCAGGAGACAAGACTTTTAAAGTACATCAGCTGATCTGTGTTTTGCATTTTTTAATCACCTGAATAAATCAACACGGATTTTAGAAATGTTGTGTGGGATTTATTTAACACTTATTTAGGCTATTATTTGGCTATTTATTTATATAATTAGAAAAATAAGATAATCTTCTTGATCAGTAAAGTTGAATGGTATCACAATTTTTACTGCATCAAAATAGTAATGAACTTTCTCTTCTCAACTTTAAAATACATTTTTTTTTATCTGAAACTCTTTTTCAAATAATTTGGACACTGATGAAATATTTTTGTTCTTACCATCAAGCAATATATTATTAATTAGTATTATCTTGTTTACTACTTACCAAGTTCACATATTTCAAACCAAACCAGAACATCATATTTTGCATGGACATGACTTGTACTTGGAGAAGGTAGCACACCAAATTTTGGTGAGCGTACAGGTTGACTAATGGGTATTGATGGAGGTAGCATCCTTTTTGGTGGTTGCCGAACACTGTGAAAATATCATTAAACTGTAGAAGAACAGTAAATAAAGGAAGTGGAATGGATAATTTACACACAGTTAGTACTCTTTCCAATGCAATGGCTATAAAAGTAAATAAAATTATTATATTATATTGAATGAATAAAAGCATTATCATAAATAGCTTCACATAAAAATACAAGCTAAACCTTATTGAAGAGCCTTATTTTTGATGAGTAAAAAACTGACTACATTTTCTTAAGGATATTTTGAAAGACCTAATCTGGATAGGATGAATATGTCATTTTAGCATTACATTCAAAATAACCTCTGTTAGCAATTGTAAATAATGTTATTTTTGAATTATTTGTAATTTTATTATTATTATTATTATCTTTAGCATATTTATTAATCAAAGTCATCAAAAACAAGAATAATTTGGAGGATATACACAATGCAAGAGTTCAAAATCATAAAATAACAACATTATATCAACACTCATTTATATACACTGTTCTGGCACAATATATGTTTTTCATTAACTACATAGGATTAAAAATAATAAGATACTTTTACTGACATTTTAATATATACTTACAATTGCCCTCCTTCTTGTTTTGCATCTCTGTGTAACGGATGCTGCTGGTAGTGTCCAAACACTTCAAACACAATTGGTTGAGTTTTCAGATAATCCACAAAAGATTTTGTTACAGTAACTGTTACCTGGAATTATTTTTAAATAAATTAATTTAGCATTTTTTTATTTATTTAATTTTATTATTTAAACAATTTTATAATTAAAAAAGGGCTTACATTCTGTACGTGGAAAAATCCTATTGGCCAACCATTTCCTACATTCTTAACTGGTTCTGTTGAAAATGCCTCATCATGGCGGTGCAAAAAGCTGAAATTAATATAGAAGCTATTTTTAAGGCACATTAGGCATATTGAATAACACAAAATGTGGTGGTTAACAATATTACGTAGATAACTGAAGTATGTATGTAAAGAATGTGAGGACATCGTGAATGAAAACATGGAAAATTATTGCTAGCAGCTAACTGGTTGTGTAAAAACTTTCATGCAAAGGAGTGGCATAAAAAGTTTTTGTAATACATTTTAACAAAGTCACCTTATTAATATCCTGATAACTATTTGCTAATCTATTACATTATTAGAGTGTAAAAATGCAATTTTAATGCTTGTTTGACATTGCATGTTGAAAAGAATAAATTTATAATTACCCATGTCTTATTTATTGATGGAATATTAAATATCAAAATTATCTATCTTTTTTTAAAAAGTTAATGGATACTTATGATATTACAATGACCACAGTAATATTGTTAATGTGACCTTAAATAAAGCAATTAAAAATAATATTAATTTTATTCTACTCTGATCTAAGGCTTTTTATTAACTGTTACTTGTTTTATATTTAACTTAAATAACTATGAAACTTTATTTGTATTTTAAAATATTCATAAATATATTTGATTAATAATTTATACATTTTAAATTGAAAATGTTATCAGAAAACACAAATATTGGCTTTATTTATCATGTTTGGCATGATAATGGAAAGCACAGATTTTTATCCTTATTGCCACAAGATAGTAATACTAGTTGGCATCACATGTGAAGTAGTGAACTGAGAAAATTTTAGTTGTTCAGTTGAACATATCTCATCAAGAAATAATTTAGCCAATCACAAATTTATTTTGCTAGTAAATATCATAAACATTATTATAATATTATTCTGTCAGATGCAAAATGTTGAAATCACTGTCACTCTAGAGCAAGGCCATATTTAATAAATTTACACCAACACAAGTGTTCAGACTCTAACACACCAACTATGAATGTACTCCTATCCTTGAAGGTGAATAAATTTTTTCATTGAATTTTTAAATGTTGGAGCAATTCCTACTTTCACTTTATACTATACATTTGGTTAATTTCCACCTCCCTATTTATCATTTCTTCACTTTCATTCATCCATATTTTCTAGTTTAATTTTCTATTTATTGTCATTCTGCTTGATTTTCTTCTCTGCTATTTCCATTACTGTTTTCCTTATTGACTGTGTATTGATGATCTTTGGTTTCCCTTCTTTGTTGTCTTTATTCAGAAAATGAAATGTCCACTGAACACATCCAATAGTTTTACTACACAATTGTCAACACATTTCAAATATTATAAATAATTGCAATTTGTGTTAAATATATATAAATTTAGTATTATTGTAATGTATTTGATCAATAAACTTGTAATGAATGGTATTTATGTGGAGATTGTTTTTACAGCTATGTATCCAATGGCTACTCGACATGGAAATCCTTCGTCCATTTTGACACACAAAGAAAGTAGACCTGTACAATGGACACACTTGACTGTTGTCCCAAAAGGTGTTAAAAGGGTGCACATCAGAAGCTTGAGGAATCACTCCTGTTAGCTTCTGAGAGACATAAAAAATACTTGGCAGAACAAATTAAGTATACCAGAAGCGTTGCTTGCGAAGCTGGACATTCTAAATTTGAACCACCTGACCAAAAATATTTATAACAGATTTAATATCATACTTCATTGGTTACCATTTTGGCTGAAGGCAACCAATGAAATTTAATTGAATATCACTGGAATGGCCATTTTGGAAATGAAGGTGGAATTTATGGAGGCAAAATCAGAGGAGGGAGATATGAAAAATCATGGCATTCTTGTCCAAGTTGTGACAGTGGCCTCTACCAGTTCTGAAAGTTGAGTGATAGTCTTGACAGAATACTTTTGATAAGTGCATAAATGGGGAGAGGCATCTAACTTGATGCTGCCTGCTACTGATTTTTTCTGTGGCTGCCACCTATTGATTCTCCCATGATCACAAACATAAAAGTGACATTCATTTTTTCAGTATTGTTGAACAAAAATGTCTATTTTTCTATAGGATCACAATATCAGAGTATTTGTTAAACATAACTTTGACCTGGTTCACCCCACCAATGTCATAAGTTTAAGAGCCTAAAGTGTGAATGCTGCAAGATGAATAGATAATTCATTTTTATTTGTTAAAATACATGCTAAATTTAAATATTAGTTACTTAAAGTCTTTTTATTCTATTTTAATTCAAACTCAACAAAAGATAATCTCCACATATAAGCAATTATAAATATTATATACATATTATAAACACATGAGCAAATTTGAATTAAAAAAGTTAATAGCTTACTTGAACTGGCAGAATATGTCAGCATATTCTGTTGATATATCAACAGCTTGTAATACTGTTACTCTAAATTTGAACTCCTTTCCAACTTGCAAATGTTCAGGCAGTTCCTCTTCTTTAACATCAGATGAAACAGAGCTATCACCTCGTCCACTGTCTGCATCACCATCAAGATCTAAAAATTTAAAAAGCCCAATTAAAATAACTGAACTCTGAAGAACTTAATGTACAAAATATGAACTGAAATAAATTACCATCCTTGCACAAATCTTTGGAATTATCTGGACAATCATCTTTTACTACATCATCAGCATTCTTTTCGTCTTTGTTAACATCATTTATATTGCCTTGCCCTTCAACAACTCTTTCTTCTATGTGCTGATGAAGATTTTTGTCAAGAGTTTGTGCTAGAAGAGTACTGCGTTTTTGATGCCTTTGACCAATGAATAGATCATCTTCGAATGAAATTTTAGCTGACTGGCGAACTCCCCATGAATAATCACTGTTCTCTTCTTCTGGAACATTTCGCATTAGCTCAACGATCAAAGAAACTTAGTATTATGAGTATATGCTAATTTCAATTATAAAACAGAAATGTTTGAATACAAATATATAATACAATAAAAGTTGTGAACACATTGAATGGTCAAATATAAAAACTTTGTATATAAGTACTGAAGGTCTGATAATTTTGAAACAGTTAACCCTTAAAGAGTTAAGTGGGGAGTACAGAATCTCCAGAATATTTCTAAGAAGTGCTAAACAAATATACAATTTTTATGTATCTATGACCCTATGTAACTTTACTCATACATTTACCTTTCTTCTAGGAAAAGTAAATCTGTATTACCATTAAGTTTTACTGAAATAATAAGTATTGTTTATGCTTGGGGACTTCGAACAACCTCATGATACTAGTTATGTTAATTTCCACTTACTTCTCTACATGTTTGTTTCTTTATGTATGGAAGTTTTTATGCATATATGATTTTATCACACATAACTGTAGATCTTCCTCAAAATCACATTCTTTTTTTGAAAATCTGAGAATTTTTCAGTATTTTTTATGACTATTGATTGTTACTATTATGACTATGAAGGTGTTACCAATTATGAGCAATAAATAGGAAACAATTTTATGGAGTCCACGTGAAAGAAAAGCATCAGTGAAAGATCAAGAAGGTTGCATCCAGCATTTTGAATAGCAGTCTTGGTCTTCCCGACAAAATCACAGTATAAATTTGACAAAAATCCTACACTTTCTCCCTCAGATGTAAAATTTGAGAAAGCTGACTCACTTAAATAGGTCTGAATTTACTAGGTGAATGTATAATATATATATATATATATATATATATATATATATATATATATATATATATATAATATTATTAAGGATAAGACATTGTCAAAAATAATTGCAATTTATATGGAAAGGAAAGAGAGATAGGTTGTGACTTACCTGAAAGTGAAGTGCAGTGCCACCATAAGGAACAGAAGGTTGTTCTTCAAATTTTTGGAGGCTGTCAGCCTTCTTCTTAAGGAAGGAGAGTTACATCATTCTCTCTTTCCTTTCCATACCAATATTACAATTATTTTTGGCAATGCCATATCCTTACTAATATAATTTATATATATATATATATATATATATATATATATATATATATACATTCACACACTCAATGTCAGGAACTAATTTGGTGATGAAGTCACATTCGATCACCAAATTAGTTTCTAACATTGTACTTATTCTATAATGGATGCTCTTAATACTTCATTCCCTCTCCTCTATACATTCCGTCTCTAAATAACTATCCATAATAAGACTGTCTATATTTGCCTGGTCAGGAACTTGACCTGGTGGCCCAGATGGTTAAGGCGTCTGTGTACTGAGCAGATCATGCAGGTTCAAGTCCTGCCTAGGTAAAATATTTTCAGTCTTTCCTTCTTCCTTCCTACCTTCTCCCTTCTTTTAACATATGCTTTTCTTTGTGCGTGATTCTACACCTGAGCATATGAATTCACATACTCCTGTTTCTCTTATTCAATTCTATCCAAGATCAAATGTGACTTCGTCACCAAATTAGTTCCTAACATCGTATATATATCAACAGAAATAAAATGCAAAAACTTACCAGTCACCGATTGAACTGCAACTTTCAGATAACCTTTAACATCACCCTTTTCATTAACAATGGCAACTTTATGGATTAATGGCACAGGATACATCAAGTTGCTGAGATAAACAAAAGCTCTGAGAGAAAATAAACAAATATATTAATTAGTCAGAACATATGTAATTTCTTCAATAAAAAGGAACTAAGCAAATACATAAGTATGAAAATGTCAAACTTTTAGGATACTGAGTGAAAACTGAGAGAAAAATGGCAAATGAAAATAAACAAAATTGTGATGATGTAAATACTTACCTTCCAACCATTCTAAACCATGGAAATCTATCATAAAATGGATCTCCGCCAGTTAAGGACTCTATATTGTAATCTGGGGATGTTGGTGATAGCTCAGCTTCGTTATGATACATTTCCCTCATGAGCTCTAAACGTTGTCTGAAATGAGACAATTTAAAACATGGTTCTTACTGTAATGAATGTAAGTATTTAAATTTAATAAAAATAAAACCTTGAAATTACAATTGTGGTACACATTTCTAGATAACATCTCAGGCATCACCTGTTCTAAATTTAAACAAATTCCTCACATAATTGACACAAAATAATCTGCTGAAAATCTAAGATCATAATTTTATATTATATAAACAAATATTTTCTGAAGAATAATATTGAATTATTAATTAATAAATACTATTTACAAAAACATTTGATCAAAATAATTTAACTGCTAAATTACTTTCCAAGTTTTTAACTACTGCAAACATGCCAAAATTTTGAATGATGTTATAAAGACACTGTATGAGAAATGACAAGACTGAAAACTTTATTATGCGAATCAACAACATCTCCAGAAGTAATTTGGGATATACAGTGAAGACTCAACTGTGCTTCTAGGCACCAATACAAGTAGTTTTAAAATAAACAATTTATATAAATCTATTATATCATTGGATTACACTTTCACAAACAAATATGAAGTGATTAATAGTAAAAAAAAATGACGTCATTAAAATTAAAGTTGTAGTATAAATAAAACATAGGCACTACATGTTAACATGCTTGTGAAAATTATGAATTATTAAATTAAATATTGTCTAATGACAAATCATGCGATTGTTATTCCTGTGTTTTTATACTTGATGTGAATGGCACTTTGTTTTATGAAATATAACCTTTCTAAACTTTATGAAGTTTCAAACCAACAATGGATATTGAATTATAGTAATCTTAAAGTAGGTAGCATACTTATGCAAAAATGAGATGGTATATACAAGTAATTATATATGTTACAATAATTATAAATAAATGGCCTTATCAATGTGTTTCTCTATCAGTGGGAGTTTACTGGCTAACACCTATACACCACAAAGTTAGCACTCATTGACAGTTACATTAAGCAGTGTACAAAAGTCAACCATCATGACAAAAGCTTAGAGACACAGACAATAAAGCTAACCTCAATTCAGGCAAAGCTATGAAAAAGGATTAGAAGAGTAGATTTTAGAAAGAGAGAGATATAGTTGAAGCAAAGTTATGTGTTTCTTATTACACAACAGCTGTTGTGCATACAATGTTAAACATGCCAGGAATTTAAGGTATCAAAGGCTAAAAAGTCACATTTAACATAATCAGCTCACAAATATACGCACATTTTATTAGTGAGCACCAACCTCGAAGGCAAAAGATTTGCAAGTGAGAACTTCTGATTAGCACAGACAGACAGACATTGGAATAAGTCATCCTTGGCCTCTGGAGTCTCAGGACTAAGATCTTCATTGTAAATATGGCGCATGAGTTCCAAGCGATGTCTATAATAAGGAAATATTTCAGTTAAACCTTATTACAAATAATGATATACCAAATGTTGGCAAGGTTTGCTGACTCCTACAATGCAGATTTGGTGTACCAATAAGCAATATCTTTTGCCTTGGAGGTCTAAAAGAGATTAAAGTGTAATATTAATGACTATTTTAATTTAATTTTCAAAAAATAAAAAATACTAAGAGCTGACAGACCAACACACACACACACTGAGTATTTATGCAGTTTTGTTTATGAAGAGTAGATTGCACAGAAGTGAAAAATTTCTCAATTCAAAAAATATTAAATAATAATATTAAAATGTTTCTCAAAATTTTAGGCATGATTTTTCTAGATCAATACAATTTGTTGAATGTTTTTTGGGATTTCACTCAACGTTATCCAATATACTGTCAAATGTACAGGACCTGCCAACTGTGAAATAATGAACATAGCATCACTGAAACATTTTCTGAATTCTGTATCTAATTGAATTTGAATTTTTGTTGAACTCATATATATAGTCCAAGTTCAGACCTGACGAAGGGCTCTCAAGCCCTCAAAAATTTGTACTATTCTGTCACCTCTGCTTGACTGGACCAACTATTGATTTCAGGTAAGTTGGCTTAGCTGCCTCTCCTTCCTATCTAATTGTTCCTGTGTTATATATATATATATATATATATATATATATATATATATATATATATATATACACATATATAACACTTAAGGAAAGTGTGATTAGGTCAACTTAAATAACACATTTGCATAGGAAAGAGAGACAGCGACACTGGCCCTCAATTTCAGTTTAGCGAATGTCCCTCTCTCCTTTCCATATCAATTAATTTGAGAATGTCACATCATACTTAGTTTCAGTTATAACTTAATATAAATTATAAATCAACTATAAATATTAAAATCTTGCATTCGACATAATGAACACAGATTGTTAAAAATATTGTAGTATGGATAACCATAAATTTTTTGTTATATATTAATATTTTTAATAAATAAATTATTGACCTTATACAAACAGACTAAAATTAAAGCTATTAATATTTTTCTTTCGTGATATTTATGAAGGTAGTTTTTTGAGATTATTAACAATCATATTCACCGAAGTTTCTCAAGTGTCCAGTAATGTGTTGCACCATTCTTTGTGTCTTGCACTTCTACTGCAACAATTGTTCTTGGGAAAGGCCGTTCTTCATCATCCTCCTCCTCAACAGCAGGTAATAAATCAGCTGGGAGTGGAGAATATAGTGTATCAGTCAGAAGTGTAAACTGGAATTGAACCTGAAATAATATAGTAATAATATGAAGTAATTACTAATTATCATCAACGTTATTTTAAACAGAATCTAAAAATATGATAAACACTGAAAATTACTTTCCTAATAATAATAAACCTGCCAATCATCTCCTGTAGGCTTTAATGGGATAAGTCAGCTTAACTCTAACTGAATCTTCATACAGAAACGTGGTGGGAACATGTAATTTTTGGGAAAAAATTCACACTTGACTATTTAAGGTAATTGTGACTTTGTGGAAGAGGATACTGCAAGCTTAGACATTTCATATGAATATATAATGTAGCAAAATTATTTCATTAAAACTATATTGAGAAGTTCTATCGCCTATAAAAAAAAATTATTGCAATGTTAATAGATTCCTCTGAACTATATCCAACTACTTCAGGTATCTCCATAACTCAATAATCCACAAAGTCAATGTCATTCCAGAAATATCCACAACATTTCAAAATGCAATATCCCACTTAATATAAAGCTCACTTAATCACGCTAATCACACTTCCACAACAAGCCCCCGCCACCTCCGTGAAAGTTCAGGTTAAAATGAAAATTTCCTATAGACCTTATCATTCCCCAAAACCATCCTGGCATTCCATAACTATAGCATCCTCCTTACTTCACTCACTCACACATACTTATTTTAGATATCCTTCATGTTACCATACCACATTATTCCACTACACCCATCCTTCCCAAGTACTAATTTATTGAAAAATTGAATCTGTATAGCACCTATTACACAGGCATCACAATAAATTTATAAAACTCACATCCAATGCCCTCCATTTCTCTAGTATTTAACTTGGAATGCCACTGGACATTTTCAAGACCGCAAGTCTTCAGGTTAACAGTTTACAATGTAAATACTATAGGACAATTATCAAGTAAAGTCCTTTCACTAAAATATGTAACAATTAATAAAGAACAATGTTTGTAACAATGAAGTTATCTTTCAGTGAAAATAAACATTAAAATATATTTTATAGTTTTAATATGGGATATTTGAATTTATAACTAGTTTAGTAAATCAAGTAATTAACATAGACATTGCTACTTTATAACAATATAGCACAAAATGTTTCATATAATACATTTTTTATTGATTTATATAAATTATATAATGAAATGTTATATAAATTAATATTGGTAATGTTATATTAATTAAAAGCCTGCTTATTGATCCAACTGCGAAATTATAATTCAAATTAAATTTCACTTGAATTTACCAAAATAAGTATTAAAATGAGGGGCTATTTATAGTATGGTAAATTGAACTATAGATTGTGAAAGATCTATTGACAGTATTTACATGAATGCCACGATATACAGAAAACCTTATGATTGAAACACATAAACAACTCCCATGCCCTCACCGGGAGTCAAACCTGAAGACCTCTGTGATCCGAGGAAATGATGCTGGTCACTATACCACAGCAGGTTAGCATTTAATTAAGTGAATTTAAATAGTTCAATTTCCCCCATTTACCCAATAATGTACTGACCTAATTTTCAACTTCAAATACATATTTGTAGTTGGTGTATTCATTGTTTTAATTGGCTGACTGATATAATTGAAAAGAGTCATATATTTGTAAATATAAAAATGTTAAGGTCAGATGTTATATCACAATAGAATAGAATGATGAAAACCTAAATTTCACTGTACAGAAAAATTGTGAAGCATTCAGAACATAAGCAGAATGCCCATATAAAACAAATTTTAAAAAATTATTACATTTTCATGTAAAAATTCTCTTACCTTTTTCTTTAATTCAACTGAGATAGCATTAGCTTCTTTTAAGAATATGGCATTTCCCCATAGATCATCCCGAAGAGATGTGAATTGATGATACTTCCATTTGCGGAAGCCCCAAGCAGCCAGCTGGTACTGTCGGTCACTCCAGTTGCACTCTGCGTCAAACAAGGGGTTGACTGAAATGCCATCAGGCAATCTACAGTCAGCAACACACTCAACCCAAACATAATGGAAAAATAATACAGCTCCACAAAAAGCAAGCAGGGAAACAGTTGAAAAATAATGTGGAGGTTTTACCAATGTTTTATGGCTAGATATTAACAATTATTATAATTTAGTCATTATAAATTTCAATTGTAATATTCATCATTATCTTCACCTCAAACTTTAGTAAAGTACATAGAATTATCTTTAATATGTTTATTTTTAATTCAACACATTTAAAGGTATCTTTAATAATTCAGTTTATTATAAAAGAAAAATTAGTGAGATGTATTTAAAAATAATATAACTGTATTAAAATTGCTTGAAAGTATAAGTTATTGTAGCTATAATACAAAACTTTTTAAAGGAAAGAAATGCTTTCAGCAAATGTATAATGTTCAATACTGCTTTAACACCCTCCAGTCAGAGTAATACTTCACTACTAATCTATTTAAAGAAAATTCACTTATTTATGGTTTTGACGTGTATAAGCAACAACATTTAAATGTGACATTATAAAAATAGAAATCATTATATAAATTACAATAAATATTTACAATTATTTTCATTAATTGACATCTCGCATTCCTTAAATTATTATTATTATTATTATTGGTAAATTATATTTATTTTATTGGTAAATTATATTTAGCTAACAAAAATTAATTCTTTAAAAAGTATTTTTCAGATACTGAACAGAAAATAAATCAAGGCAAAGCACATATCAAAGTAAAGAAACTATATATGACAAATTTTGAATCAATATGACAAATTTCATTAATCTAGCTGAGGATACTTTATAATATCTCACCAAATATATCTTCTTCATTATTAAAATCCTCAGGTGTATAAGAACTGTACATTGACATAGTCATGCTCTGTTCCTCAACTTGTTTCTGCAATGCATCAATTCTTGCTTCATAGTTCTGAAACAACCAAAAAAAGGATTTTTCTGTCATATCTTGTTCATTTATTAAATTCAGAAATGAGACTCCATTCACAAAATTCACAATTCATTATATAAATTGAAATATTTATGATTTAATTCAAGTAAAGTTATCTTACCACAAATTCACTGTTATGTTCACCTGGAGCTACTCCCCCACCAACATCACCTTCGTTGATGTTGATACATCCATCAATTCTGGCCTAATCACCACATTAAACATTAAACCAACCAACACCTTACAATATCTTCACTTCACCAGTTGTCTGAACATACCAAACACTCCCTCCCATATAGTTTAGCTCTCAGGGGAGCTCGAATGTACTTTATTAGGATTAGTCTCACTTCCTACACTAGCCAGGTCCTCTATACCCTATTAACCTCCTCCAGAAACAAATATCCTGTGCACTATCCACTGTCTGACTACCAAAACCCATCCTTGATCAACACAAGAAACTTGGTTAAACCCTTACCACAACCTACTTTCCTGGACTATGAAAACTCATTTCCATTCCCCACCACACCTACACTGGCCTGAAATCCAACCCAGATCTTAAAAACATCCTTCCCATACGGTTGCCTTGACGTGCCTCCCCAATCTCCACAATATTCTTGTCCACACTTGCAGGTCCCACCGTAAAACTCCCCCTACTAAAAGCACTGGTTGCCAACCATGTGGTAGGAACAGGTATCATGTCTGCCCCATCCTCCAGTCCACTACAATACCCCAAAATCCTCCCCAAATAGCCAGCTACAAAATCAAAGAAAACATTACCTCCCTCTCTTCCCACATCATCTATAAAATTAATTGCAAACTCTGTCCTGCTTTCTATATCAGCCAAACCAAATAACCCCTCCCTGAACACATCGTTAACCACTGCAGCACTGTCACAATATTCAATACCTATTACCAATAGCTGCTATTGCCCAAAGCCACAACTCCAACAATTTCAACCATAAATAACATTTCAGATAAAAAAAAGTAACTCTAACCCAAAGAGAGCAGAGAAATTAGGCCTATACTATTTATAACAACATAAAACAAATATGAAAAGTAAATGACCAATTAACAATTTATTGTTAAATAAATCATAATATTTATTATCCTACACAATGGTACTGAGATTTTTGTGTAATTCAGATTATTTTCCATAAAAATAGTTAATGTCTACATACAATAGCTCATTGATTTCAACAATCAGTATTTAATGAAAACATGAGTAAAGTAGTAAATTAATTACCTTCCTGGACATTTTTATTATCAAACAATAACAAAATATACAAATCTCTGATGAGTTAATTAAAAATACAATACAGTACAATGACAACTATTTTCTGCAGGAAGAATTCACCTAATCTGAACTTCCTACCAAGAATTTATTTTTAAAAACTTTATTAAATTTTAATTACTATTCTTAGTAATGATAGAAAAGTTTGTTTTACTTTTGTTGATTTGTGAGATACACACAATAAAGCTGTTTTAAATATGTTTTTTTTTATATAATGGAGCACATTTTAAACGGTCTAATATTAGTTTCCTTCTTACTATGTGTGTAAAATTTTATTGAAACTGTCTTGATCTTGTATATTTTTTCAAGATTCTCTAAATAAATTATTAAAATAAAATTGAATTATGCAAAAGCTTGCATTATCTTATAAGCTACAATGCTATTTTACCTTTCTTTGTTCTTCAAACAGCTGGTCTGCCTCTTCTTTCTCTTTTCTAAATTGTTCTTCTAAAACTAAAAGCCTTTTCTCCATTTCAGCTTTTAGGTCTATACCCTGTTTTTCCAAAAGCTCTCCATGTGCAAAATTCCAATCAACTGTTTCTCCATTTGCAGGAGTCTCAGCAGGAGATGCTTTTTCAATAATTTCAGGTGCTGTAAAATTTCAAATGAGTAATAAAAACACAAAATAAATTAGAATAATCTTTCCTTAATACATAACAAAGTTTAATGCACTAAAAACCAGTTTGTTATTGATAGAACAGAAATTACATTTAATATTAAAATAATTCACAATTTAAAATTGTGGTATAAAATGTTGGATTAAATGGGAAATTCCAAGGAATTTATGGTATTGTAATTGATGGTAGTATAAATTGTAAGCATGTAACAATAAATGACACAATGAAACAGAAATCAGAATAATTCTTTGATTTATAAAAATGAATAGGTATTAGCCCAGACATTGACCTGTCACATACAATAAAATAGTCACAGATGTGCTCTCCATCATTTAATGTGTTAAACACAGTAGTTTTCATCATTAATGGACATATTGTATATGTTACCATTTTCATCCTCTCATCTTGCTTTAAAAATTACTTCCAATTTCTTTTCGTTATTTGTTTTTCATATTTGTAAGTATGAAAATGATAGAATCAAATATATAATTCAACAGATGAAGACAAAATACTATTTGACAGCCTTATATTATACTGATAACATGTACATAGTCAAAATTTTAAACAGTAATTATAAATTACTTTTTGAAAACACATTTTGAAAACACATTTTGAAATTTCAATATGTGATATATGTAGTAATCTGAGTCATAACTGAAGCACCCTGGTATGTAAAAAACTCCACATTGCATAATGACCAGGGCATATTCATAGCGAAAGCAACCATTTGAAATATGTATGAATCCCTGAGGAAGAGGATTTTTGAACATAATAACTTTAATGTTCCACATATCATTCAGGCAGAAAACAGATGACTTAAGCAAAAGCAGGCCCCATTATTTCCTTATCAAAAGGTGACCAGAGACTTGCTTAATATCACCATGCGGTTATGAATATCTCTGACTAAACATCGTTCCCTCACACCAAGATCCTTTTAATGAACTCACAGAAAATAACTGGTTTCAGGCCATTAATCGACTGTAGCAATTCTCAACTTCCAAGTGAATTAAACTATATCTTTAGTATATTATGTACAATCTTCAGATAAAAAGTTAAATACAGTAATATAAAATATGTATTTTTAAATCACACAATTGTTTAAAGTGTTGCCACAGAATATTTGATTAATGATTGCTTTCTGTTTCACTTGATTATTGTAATATTATTTGATAAAGATATTAAATACAAGTCTTGTTAAATCGAATTTCTGTTCACTGTTTATTTCTCACATGATTTAATGAAGAAATGAAAATAAAATTAGTACTTTTAAATATTATGACACTTGTGGTTGGGACCTTTACACAAACTATTAATGAGAAAATTGAGATTATTATAGAATTTAAAAAATTACATTTAATCAAGTACATTTACACAAGTAACATACCTGGATTTTCTGACGAGTTTTTCTCCCTCCTCTCCCGTACTGTAAACAAAACAATGTGTAATTATTACACTTTTTAAATGATTTATTTCATGATCATAGGTTTTACTGAACTGCTATTTAAAAATACCTTATTTCATAGTATAGTATTTAATTACCTTGATCTGGATGATTGAATCTGAACACATGGTTCTTTCCTAAAATAACTCTTGAACCTGTTTTTAAAACTGTAGCCTCTTTAACTTCTCTACCATTGATATAACAGAGTGCTCCTTCCTTAGGAGTCATTGTTATGACGCCATCATGGTTCTCAAAGAGACAATGCTCACTGAGAATATGAGACCCACTAAGTTGTATATCCTGAGGAATATTGGCTTCTGCTGAGCCAACACGAGTACAGCCATCTTTTATATAATATAGCAGGCATTCTGACATATATGGATCTTCATTCAAGTTCACAAGATGTGGAGTCTGTAAAATTAGAATAATGGAATAAAGGACTTTCCATAATTACTTTAACATTTGACTAATATTTGTGATTTACCTTCTTCGGGGAGAAGACTCCCACTGTGTCTCCATCTTCTTTTACAGCAACACCCATCTCAGCAAAAACAGCTTCTCTTTGGACACGGATGAGCTCTGTTCTCTTCAGCTTCTCCTCCCATGTTTCATTTAATTCTATTAAGAAAGGGAATTATACAGGTAAAAAAGAAAATAAAAATATTTGACTATGTAATAATTTTATAATGTCAAAATAGTGTACCTGCTATTAGCTTTTCACTCGCTTGCAACTGGTCTACAGCTTCCTCTGCAAGTGTGGAGGCTGGTGCAGCAAGTTGTCTTTCACTATCTCTTTTCAATACTTTCGTGCCTGTACCTCCTTCTCCTAAAAATTTTCATTAACATATTAACTACAATATAAAGTGGACCAGTTGTACAGGAAAATGATGGCTTTCATTAAATTATTTGTTTACAAAAATTTAATGAGGAAATTTTTCAAAATAATAAAATTAATTGTCTTGAGAAAAAATTACCAATATATAATGATGAGATACAAAAGAGTATCTGCAAATAAATTTTTGAAGAAATTGAACCAAATGAAAGTTACTGGCATATTCAACACAACACATGGGATTAAGATAATGCAATAGAAAGTATAGTGAAAAGCAAATGTAATTATGGAATGCTATGGCATAAAAGTATTATTCACAATATTAGTTTATTGATAGTATAATGAAAAGTATGCTAAATATTATGAATGGTTTTTGAAGATAATTTTTTAATCATAACTTAATGTCATCTTAAATTGGATAAGAGAACAGCAAAATAAATTCTGCTGGAATTATACTAGTGTTTCCAACCAGGTGGCACTTACTAAGCATAATAAAAGTAGTCAGTGGAAGAGTTATGTCATCAATGAAGTTAATTTTTAGAATAATGAATAATGCAACAATAACAGACCTGAACACTGTAACCCACAAACAATATCAACAAGTATATGTAAAACAACTGTCATCGATTACAAAAAACTTGAACTCGAAATATTTTTTATAAAAATACTTATAACAATTCAATATTTTCCTCATCACCCAAAAAGGAAACCATAATTTTAAATGATTTTGATTTCCATATCTCACAATTACTAATTTCAATACTAGGTAAGATATAATAAAATAGCTTGAAGTTGTTTATATTTCTAGTCACCTTAAGTATGTCACAAATAGTAATTTATTACAAATTTACTATGAGATATTTAGATAGTAATAAATTAGACATGTGCTCAGAATGACAAGCTGTCTATATATTTTCATGGGGCCAAAAGCAAGTCATGCTATGTGACAAAAATACCAGTAATAAAAGTATTTTTGCTAACAAATAAAGCAAAATAATAACATAAAATGAAAAACAATTATATGTATAACACCATTTTTAAATATAATAAAAATTATTTTGTAAGATGTTCACTTTGTTAATGCAAATGAAACCATAGAAAAAAAAATCCAATTGTGTAAACAAAATAAAAAAACACCAAAGCACAAATAATGAATGGTATCCAATGTTAAGACAATAGAGGTCAAAAGAGAAACTTTAAATTGTAACTACTCGGTGTTCTTCATCTTCAAGCTCCAACACAGTTCTTTTTAAATAATTTTAAAAGTTGATCCAAGTTAAAGAAATTATAAAATTATTTTATGTTACATAACTTAAAATTATTGTTTGTTTTGCAAAAATGTCCCCAATCACTTGATTAGAATCAAGGCCGTAATAACGATTTTTAAATAATTACATCTATTTCTGCCAACTGGTCAAGCATTTATTGAATGCAGTCAATTTAATATTTAACTAACATGGATACATAGTATTATACATTTAAATACATTAAAAGGCAGGGTAAGCTGAAAGCTGTAATTCTAGTGAAACAAGGTAAATTATTTACAGCAATAATTGATATGGAAAAAGTGATTTACAAGGGGCGATGAATACTTTCCACAAATATATAATTCTTTTCTGAAGCATTAGAAGCAAATTTGTGTAAGTTTCATTCTCTAATACAAACAAACAGGTAACACAAAATGAATAAAAGCAGCTGGAAAGCATAATTAGTATCATTTGTTACCGTATATCTACTTACTATTATTGCTGTTATTGCAATTCTCTTTCTTTTCATAAATGACTTTTCCATCAGGTCCTATGCAGGAGTAATAAAGAAAGAGATAATATTACAATCAATGGGGTCTTTATGAAGTTAAGCCGTATTCAGACAATTGATTCCTTTTTAAAGGATTATAGCGAATATATTGAAAATTGTGTGACAAAATAAACTAAGTTTATTTAAATTAGCAAATTATACTGAATAAAACTGCTTGAAAGAAAATTATGTTTTCAAGTATTGCTATGAACAGTCCAAACTATGTATTAAAAATGTAGTTGTAACAAGCATAAAATATTTAAATAAATTAAGCAGAATGTAAAAATTATTTCAAGAATGATGTAAACAAAATTTAAAATGAAAATTATCCAAGCTCTTTTATTTAATGAATTGATTTTTTGTAAGCAACAATTTTAGTTAGTTTCCTGTTCTTATGTTATGATCTCTTCTAGTCTCACATAATGGAAGTGTGTATTTAATTCTTTTATTCAAAATCTACAGGTAAACAAAAAATTTACATCGTAAGTAAAGTGACAGAAGCCACCAAAAAGAGAATAAAACTGATATTTATGTCTCATATATGTATACATATTATTGAAATAAGAAAGAAGTAGAAGCTGCTGGATAATATAATGAGGCAGAAATAAATTTGTGTACTATTTGAAAGGATACAAGGTTTAAAAATTGGGTTGATATTTAAATTTATGCTGGTGTTATGATTAGAATTGAGAATAGTTCACAAGCCACTTTTAAATATAATTTGAAGGTGCAGATTAAGAAAAACTGTAAACAATTTTGCAACATGGTGACATTTTAAGCATTGATGAATTCTAAATAACATATTTGTAGGTTAAATAATTCAATTACTTAATTCTGTACTGGATATCAATATAATAATAATATTGAGAATGAAATGAGACTATATGTTACAAGAAAAAAATGCAATATAGTAAATGATAATACATCTCTAAAGAGTTATATTTCAATGAAATAAGAAAATAAACTGACTGGAACTACAAATATTAGGAATGTTAATAAAGAGATCTCAGGCCACTTTATGATATATATTACTAACTCACGATGACTGTTATTGGAAAATACCATAATAAAAGCAATGGTAGAGTGGAAATGTAGCATGACGGGAAAGCAGGTTGACTATACAAAGCTGTATGTAACAATATATTTTTATATTATTTGTATATACAAGATACATACATAAGTAATGTATTTAAAGATATAAAACGATGATGTAATAATGAATGGAATTTTCTTATGAATATGTATATTTCAGAATATAATTCATTTAATAGTCTGAGGGCTGGGTACTTATTAATCAATTACTCCACAAAGTACTTTTTACTATAAATATAACATTTTTGAATTTTGATGAAAATTTTTCATAATAAATTTAAATGTAATATATTTATAATTTATGTTAACGTAAAGGTGGCTGATAAATATTTTGTAGTATGTGATAAGTGGAAATGTGATGCTTTCCTGAACTATTTTGAAATTATTATTCAGAACAGTTTGTATATTATATCAAGAAATTATGTTAAATCAAATCCTGGTGGTCCTTAAGTTGTACCTGTTGTGCCCAAAATTAAATCAGTAGGTACTGACTCTTTTCCTGCCTTATTTCTTTACCCCAAGTTACATGAAATATACTTTTAGAACAAAAATATAAGAAGGAAAATTGTTTTTCATATTTGACACCTCATCTCACTTAATTTGAATGTCTACATTGTTCCTAGATTATAAATACTCAGAAAATATATTGTAACTAATCATATCACTTAATTTGAATGTCTACATTGTTCCTAGATTATAAATACTCAGAAAATATATTGTAATTAATTTCTTCATATTGTGGTTTGGAATTTTTCGTTTAAGTTAACTTCTCCAAATTGATTGAATCTGACATTCACATATTTGCAATATGTTTGTATATATTACAATTTTATACAATACATTTAAAGAATTTAAAGCCAATTAGAACCGAGTATAAAAATAAATTGAAGGTTCTGAATACGGCTCTACATTTACTTATCTACACTAATGTCTCGATTAAAAGTATTTTTTTTTGTAAAACACACTAAGTAATGATAATATTTTAATAAAAGAAATTTGAAAAGCTAAGCATTATTCAAAAGGGGCAAGGTAATCTGATAACAATCAAAACACAACTATATATAGTTTCCAAAGATAATACATTCAAATTGAACTGCTAGAAGTTATAAGAAAATGTGTAACAGGGTGAGGTAGAACAGATTAAGTAGATTTGAAGAGATATAAAAAGTTATTGATGTACATAGCATTTAATAAGCCCTAAGTTTTGAAAATAATGTTCAAAAGATGGTGGCAACACTCTGTTGGAGATGATCTCTGAAGTTTTGAATGGGTAGATCATCCACATTGCAGAGTATAGCTTTAGCTTCTTCAATAATCCAATCCTTTAGCTCTGATAGGGTTTGAAGGAGATGTTTAAACACTTTTTCCTTCCTATATCTTCCAAGAATAAAATCACAAAAGCTCAAATCTGGTGACTGCAAGCCACACCATATCAATCCTCTGAGACATGATGTCTGGAAATTTTTTTCCACCAAATGTTCAAAATTTCAAGATGTAGCTTCTGTTTGAACCACACATATTCAAAACTCATGGTCACAATAATGCTTTCCTCCTCTAATAAGTACATGCATATCACAACAAATTGTGATATGGAGCACCTACCATTAGTTTATGGGACTGAAGTAGAATAATTATTTTCAGCCCAGTAACAAAAATTTTGCTTATTCACTGCTCCACTGAGGTTAATATGTGTTTCATAAGTACATATTGTGTTTAGAGTGATCTGTACAAGTATTTTCAGACACAGATTTCGGCAGTTGGCATAGTCTGCTGGGCTTAATTCTAGGGTATTATTATTTTGAAAGGATGAAAATTCTAATCTAAATGCCTGATATTTCCAAGGTGTAACAGCATGCCTTCGAGCAGAAAGTCTTGGCACTTACTTCACTAATCAATTTCTAAATAAATAATGTTACGAATTGAAGTAAACTATTTACTGAGCTATACAGTAAAGCAAACAGAGGCTCAGATAATGACAACAAATATATATATATATATATATATATATATATATATATATATATATATATATATATATATAGACACACACATATATCTGGTATGATAAGGGAAAAGAGGCAGTAATAGCTTACCTGTAATTGGGGTCCAGTGTCACAAAGTTGGACAGGATTTCAATTTTTCAGAGAGGTTAGCCTCATTTTTCAGGAAAGAAACTCCCAATATGATGGCCAACTGCACAGTGTCTCTGAAAGTTTGAAAAACTCTCTCCTGTCCAGTATGGTAACAGTGGATCTCAATTTCAGGTAAGCCACTCACAGCCTATATCTATTTATCTTTCTATATATATATCATTTAAAGAACCAGTCTTAATATGAAATAGTTTACAAACAAACCTTCTTGCACTTCAATTCCTTCTGCCTTTAATAAATCACGTAACCTAAGAATTTCTTCCTTCAATTCCCGTATTAATTTAGCATTAGCATCTTCATTAACAACTGCTTTACAAACTATTTGCTTGGCTCGGTCAGCATACCTGAAAGAAAAATTGTTATTCAGAATTTAATCACCTTTAAGTTATTTTAATTAAATTTTCTATTGATATGCCAAAAAATATGCATACTTACCTCAAAGTTGATAAAGTTTCATCATAGTTAATGTCAGCAGGACTAATAGCAGCAACCATAGCAGTTTTGGAGTTGCCTCCAAGATTCTCTCTTAGTAACCACGTAAGAACTGAATCTCTGTATGGAATAAAATCAGCCTTTTTCTTTTTCTTCGTTGCCTAAAATTGTTTCAAGATGAAAATAATATTATTTAAGATAATTTTAATAAAAAAAATGAAAGTAATTAATATGATTATAATCTATCTACTTCAGAAACATATAAATATATACTCACCGCCTATTCCATTAGATTGCGCAGTTACAGGAAATAAAACAGATATTTTAATTAGTATAATAATAAATATGTTCATATAACATTATTCTAAAGAAACCTGATTTGAACAGGAAACATTAAAATAAAAAGACAAATACAATAAACTTTTTATATTAAAATTCTGTTCCTTACCACTTCAGCAAGAGCTGAGATCACTTTGCCTAAGGTGGTTAGACTTTTGTTGATGTTGGCACCTTCTTTCAGTCTTGTACCTTTAGCCCCTGTAGAATCTGCTCGTTCTGAACCAGCGAGATCCACAAGACTTATTTTACTAACTTTCTCAGTTGTAAGTTCAGTAGTGCGATCCATTCGCTGCTGAGTAAAAAATATTGTGAATACTGCATGTGAACGACTAGATGTTTCATTCATATTTGTAGCAGCCACAGTCCTGTAACAGGTGAGGCACAGAAGGAAACATAATTATAGTGTAATAAAACAGAATATTCTGCAAGTAGCTGCAAAACATTTTAATAGTAAAAGGTTTAGTATAATACAAAATAATCAAACATCTCATTTTTATGTGAAGTGCTTGCAAAGAAAAGCATATAATTTATAAATTAAATAATGAAAGAAATCTGAAAATACTTTGTACAGGCTAGTTTACTCTGATCTTTGCAAACTCAATTAAGTTGCACTTCCATATATAATTTATTAAATGTAAAGTTAACAATTATAACATCCAATGTGATCATAATTTTTTTAATACAGGGATGACTACACTTAAATATTAATGCATTAATCTTTACATACCTGGCTTTGTTTCCTTCATCTATTAAGTCATGTATATCTTGATATGAGGTTACAGCCAATTTTGAAAGATCCTCTACATAAGGTCCTAATAAGGGATGTTCTCTAACTCTTAAGTTACCCTTATTTTTTGGATTCAAGAGGTCTCTAACTCTTTCACAATATATTTCCATATAGCTAACCTAAAATTATGAACAGTTTATCAATTTCTGAATGTTTGAAAAGTGATTTCAAAAAATGCTTTGTTTATTATTAATATTTAATTTAAGATTTACATTATTTATATTGTTAGAGTGATACAGTTATAGAAATAAAAAATAAAAAATATGCCTGGCAATACAATGTACAAGATTGTACACTACATCTACAATATTGCACAGAGCATTTCAGACAACTTTGAAAATGTAACTGAGAGTCTGCAATCAAATTATATTTTTTATACTTTCATGTCACTAAATTGTGAATTATCATTTTTCCTGAGTAGTTTATTGAGTTTTCTGGCTATTTATAAATAAATCTAGCAGATGAGACTAAACTATTCTGGAAAGTTATGTTCGAAAGTTTACATGAGATTGCTTTGATGCAATCTACTGAAAAGGCCTAATTTTTCCAGCAGGGTTGCCAGAGGAATACACATTGGTGTAGTTCTTTCACCAATACTAGCCTTTAAGTTTGTGGGTGAAATGTTTCACATATTTTCACATAGTAAAATTTAAGACAAGTGAATAATTGAAAATAACAAGAAACAAAACAAAAATTGTATATATAAGAAAAGCAATTTTCATCTCATGCACTATAGATTAAAAAATGTCTATTTTTTGTGGAAACTGTAATCTCTATACATCTTCTATTCAGGATATCTGAAGTACTTTCAATTTGAAGTAAAGAAAATCCTGAAAAACAGTCCTCAAAATTTTTGACAATACCTCCAGCTGGGAAGCAGAGTATTTATGGGAATGTGAAATGGGAAGGAGCATATTTTTTGGAACACAGATGACTATGGCCCAATAATAGGCTAAAAGCTTCTCATGTATTTGACTGGCATTAAATGAAAAACTTGTCAAAAATTTCGAGGAATGTATATCAGGGGTTTCGTTACATCAATCTGCATTTAAACCAAACAGTGTCCAAGGATCTCCAACATGCACTTTCAATTTTTCAAAGTTCAAACTAGGAGATTAAACAACAGTATTTTTATCTTACTTTACAACCATAAAGTCTGAAAATATTGCTGTTGTTCAGAATTAAATTCTGGAATATTGTACACTACATCTACAATATTGTACAGAACATTTCAGACAACTTTGACTAACTGGGATTAAATAGATTGATGCAAAGTTTGCGCTGTGACTGCATTCATCGCCCAGGTCTTTCTCTCAAAAAACAAAATGACAGTTGTTCCTCATCCACCTTATTCTGTTAATTTATTCCTATTCCTGAGGATGAAAATCAAGTTAAAGGTCCAAAGATTTGACATAGAATATGAAAATTCGATTGGAATCATTGATAGTACTCAACAGGTTCATGAAAATGTACTTCCAGCAAACTTAGAAAATTCACTATGATAAATGTAAACAGTAATTTTAGTCTTACCTCTACTGAATATTTTAACTCTTCATTTGATGTGTTATGTATTCGTTTAAAAAGATCTTTACAGATTTGAGGAATGATTCCCTCTTGACCTTCTTCCTCTTGTCGCCCCATCATTGTATATGATTTTCCAGCTCCAGTTTGTCCATAAGCAAATATGCATACATTATACCCTAAAAATTAAGAGTAGAATATCATTAAAGCCATAATATTTGTACTTAAAATTATAAGTATTTACTGAGAGATATGAATGATATGCTCAGTCAACAATGGTTACAATAAACAGTCTTTTTAAAAGAATAATGCTGGAGTTATCTATAAACTTATGTAACAGTTTTGGATCCATATAAGAAAATTTAGTTTTACTTCTAATACCTGAATACCAATTAAAAAAATTAGATTACTAGAGAATCTTGTTTGCACAATTTAATACTAAAAGAAATGATATCATTATATTGTATTACATCATTCTGAAAATTTTGGGCAACACAATAATGGTTCATATAATTATAGTATTATAAGAGTTTAGCTCACTTTGGCCGAATTCATCAATAAGTTTGAATAGAACAATCTCAAATATTCTATATCAAACATTTGAATGTATATCAAACATTGAATTAATGACAAAATATAAAATCATTAACTGATCTTTTGAGTATTAACAACAAACAGTACACAAAATATCTTCCATAAAACTTCAATTGCAGTTTTCTTAAGACTACTTCAGATGTATCACATACAATGATGGCATAAACAATAATTTCAGAAAATGAGTGTATTGTTTTGCCTTAGCCATTAATAAGAAGTAATAAACAAATGACAAGTTTAGTTGCTCAATTACCTTCAAATGCATGTTGTAACATTTCTTCTCCAATATCTTGATATACCATTGCCTGCGTTGAAAAATTTGGATCTTCTTGCTATAATTTAAGCATTTTAATCATAATAAATGTATATATACTTTTTATTTGGAGTATTAGCATTTCTTATTACTTTTAACTTACATTATGAGACCAATAGGAATAGTCAAAGTTGAAACTTTTTGTTGCATCTTTTGAACCAGGATTTACTTTAGGATTCACAATATCTGAAATGATAGAAACAGAATTTTATTGAAACAATAACACAAAATGTCATTTTTTGAATGTTTACTGAAATATTTTCAATCCAAACAACTGTATGCAACAATGAGATGATAGCATGAATCCAATTAATAAAATATATGATATGTGTTGAAAAAAACTGAAATATTTGTGAACAATTGAAAGCAAAAAATGGCAAAGTGATCTCAGTGAAGATAGATATAAGTTTACTATGCCTAAATAACCATTCACAGCACCAAAAAAAATTTTGCACACATTCCACGTGTGAACTGTGTTCAAGTCGGTATTTGACAAGTCCAATTGAGAGTCTTCTGAGGTTAATGAGGACATTTGACTGAGCTTGCAAAGAGGTATATTCATGCATTTAATTTGGACCAAGTATTCACAAACATGTTGTAATACTATCAGACTCAAACTTGTTGAACATCATGATAATTCAGGGGTTGTGAGGTTCAAATCTGTAAGAATATTGCGATCCTCTGAATGTAAACATATATTATCCAGACACATATCTAAAGGAAATCCATATTACACACTAACATATGTGAAGTGGTTCTTCACAACATAAAGCCTTTCTCCAGAACACCTACCCGGTTGTTTTTCTTCATTTTTGTGACACTTGCTGCAGCATCAAAAAATAACAAGTCCATTTTTTTTCTGTGCATCCAATGTCAACTCTTCCTCCACAACATGGACCTGAGATATTTTTTGTTTTTACTCAAAATAAGAGTAAATATATGTTGCAAAAATAACTGTATTTTTTTAGAGAAACAGGCTACATGATTGTAATATATGTGGTGGCAACTCCGCTTGAATAGCATAGGATGGAATTTGAAAGGGGGATGCGGAAGGGTATAGGAAGGTAGCCAAGGGCTGACTACTGCCACTGGGCTATGGTTTAAGGATTCTACCCGGTATTTGCCTAAAAGTGATGCAGTATTATTTGGAAATAATATTTAAATACACAGCAAATTTTCGCTTCACGAATTTCATCAGAATGAAGAAAAACGGTTTATTTACAAGATAATCACAAAGTGCTTTTTTCCAGCAATGCTTACAAAAAATGTCCAAAATTGGGACCACCAACAGTAATGCATGATTAATAATGTCGAAGGAGTGACTGGGGACCATTCCATAGATGCCAGGCATTTCGCGCACGGTTGCAGACGCAATGACATAGTCGAGCAACGAGGTCATCAATTGAGTCAACTGGAGTCTCGTAAATGATGTACTTCAGATGTGGTCATAATAATTCAACGATGCTCGATAAACCTGGCGATCGGAGTAAATAAATAATTATTTTTGAAAAGTTTTTCTTTTCATGTCACATTTCTTGTGTTCGTGCCTCAACGTGTCAGTCCCGACCATACATTCCTATACAAAAAATGTATGATTTAGTAAGCTCTAACACACCTCAAAGTTTGTCCCATACCTGTTGAATCACCCTGTATACTGTACATGAAAGAGTGACGGATCGAAAGTTGTTAAAATTTCTTTCTTTTACCGTTCTACATATTTCCGTCACAAACGAAGGAAAACGAAGTACTTTATTTTATCGTTGGCCTAACGATATGTGATCGAATTTTACTAATGCTACTAGGAAATGGAATACTCAAACTATCATCTGTCGTCTTGAAACTTCAAATCAAAATTAATATTGAGAATTGGGTTATGCCCTGTCCTGCAACTGATTGACACAGTGTACTTCGCACAAAAGCCCGATAATTCTACCGTACCAGCTGCAGTAGGGCAACAGGGCTAGAAGATGACGCACATGCCCAGATTCACATGATCAATACGCGGCGCCAAGATGAGTTATCGATTTGATGCCAGATGCCGCAACCTGGACCGCATCACCTGTAAAAATGGGGGCAAGGAAAACACTCATGACAGAAGAGAGAACATAAGTGAATTCAGAAACGCAGAACTACTTTAAAGTTCTTGTGACCAAACCCATGGGGGGATGACGACAAATAAAACGTAGGACAGCAATGAGAACCTTACTTAGAACGACAATTCAAATTAGACATGATCTACCGTAACGAATTCCAGGCTGTCATATCGTACATCCACTTTCTGGCCGTGACCAGTGTGCTCATTACCCTCGGTCCAATACTGGGATTTCGTTAGCCATTTTTTGAAAAAATTGATGAGAGCGGTCCTAGTCTTGTGTTGGGATTTGATTCCAGCATTTTACTTAATGATCTGGAAAAACTATAGAAACCATAAATCAGATGACCAGGTAGAGATTCGAACCCCGGTCCATTCTTTTACGATTTTTGTAGGAGCATTGATACAAAACTCGAAAGTTCTAAGTCTCTAACTTTGGATTAGAATGTGATGCCACAACTACAGGTAGGGAAAATAATGATTTTAACTGGGTGGATCTTATGAAATACGAAATGTACAATAGGAAATGGCTTTAAATAACTATGGTGCTGAACCCCCTGAAGAATTGGCTTAAAAACACACAGCAAACGCAAATGGTTTCTTTAAAGTAATATAAACAATAGAGGACACAGACAGCATTAAAGACAAATCGGTCTACTGTTATATTACCGGCGTCCATGCGAATAAGTAGAATTGCGTAATTCTACAGAAAATAATTCTGTAGAAAAAGTTCTTGGGTACCACATTGATTAAAACGCAACGTTTCGACGACCAACAGCTCTGTCGTCATCATCTAGGAGAAGTGCCTAGACAGAGCTGTTGTTTGTCAAAATGTTTCGTTTTAATCAATGTTGTACCCGTGTGGAAACCCGAGAACGTTTCCTGACTCTTCGATCCTATTAATCTGAACAAAAGTCAATACTTTTGTACAAAGTGGAAAAGCTTAAAAGCAGCACATAATAAATTTTAGTTTAGCACAGTCTTTTCAAACTACTCCAGTATGAATTCATGCGGAGTACCAACTCCGTTTCCCAATATAAAACTGGGTTAAAACAAACTCCCATAAGAAAAATAAGTGAATAACGTAAGCACAATGTAAATAATCCTGTTTTCGTGCCTCTGGATTATCGAAGTAGAATGAAGATCTTCCCATCGTCATTGTATGTTTGTTATCAGTAAATTAGTATAAATAAATAAATTGGGCATGAGTCACGAAAAAATGAATAAAGCAGTTGACAAAAATATAATTCCACGAGATTTCATGACTTAAGCATGTGTACAGTGGAGTTGGAGTATTTGTATATATGCAAACCTCGCGGTGTTCTATTATCGACAAAACTATCAATAACATTTTGGCTTGTGGCCAATTTTTTTTTATTAATTCTTTTAGTAACAGGCTACATGAGGGTAATCCACGCGGTGGCAACTCTCCTTTAATAGCAAAGGAAGGGATTTGAAAATGGGGATGCGGAGGTAGCCAGCGAGAGCTAACAACAGCTCTCAAAGGCTTCCACCAATGCCCGACAATTTATCAATTTATTGTAAAATTAAAATAATTATTATTACTATTGTGCAGCGTGTTCTACTTTATTGGGGACAAAAGTCAACACTGACTTGAATAATTTTAGGCTGCCCGAATCTAGTATACGTTACTCAGAAATAAAAGAATGCAGGACTATTAATTATTATAATAAAAATATTCTAGTCATTTTAAAATCGTTGAATATTGTCTGACAATTTGTGATTAATGATAGTTTTAGGATAGGCTATATCTGCGTTTTCTCTGAAATTTCGTGACATATTTTAACGTATTCTCTCTTTCGCAGCACGAACTCCGACAATGAACTCGTAGAGCAAAGAGTGATTAAAATTAGTTCGATTTATGGTTCAGAATTTGTGAAAAATAATCACGATGACGTTGTTGAATAAATGAGAATTTTATTTAATTATAATTACCTGTTTTCGAATTCAAAATGTATTACATACTCGTATATACTGCATTTTATATTAACCTTTCTTATATATTGTAATGAACCGTACTTTAACATTACAGAAATTTTATATCTTATCCCAAAATAGTCGCTTGATTCACATACCACAGTTTTTTACACATTCATGACGAGGATATTGTTAGTTTCCTGTATAGAAGGAACAATACGATTGTTATGGAAAGCTTCGTTCCAGATATATTGGATTAACTGGATGTGTGTGGCCATTGGGTCAAGTGATTGATGGAGACACCAAATCGAAGCAACAGGTAATCTCATTGTGACGCGAGGGAGCAAATCTGGCCAATTTCCTGATTGATTATACAGTATTAGCAACGGCACCATTAGCAACGATCCGACGAAAAGTGGAGATTGTGTGACCCCTTTTTTTATTGGAAAATGACGAATTATAGGGAAACCCCAGCTTCATGCACAAAGGACAGAAAAATTAATTGCTTCCAGAGGTTGGTGTGACTTTCTATGCTGTTAACACTAAAAAAAGTTTTCAAATGAGATGAAAAAAGTAGTCGATTAAAAGACAAAACTAATATAAAATAATTACAAAACGTTTGTTGCTTTCAGCGGGTGATTAAAAAAATGCAAAGGTGCGTATATTGTAACGGGCCAATTGTGATGTAGTAGGTTTAGTTGATGATATAGACAACAACGTCTGGAACACTGGCACGACCATTGAAAGAAAAACAACAAAGATTTTATTTCAGACAACATTGAGTCTAAAATATATGGTCGACAATACAGAGAAGCAGTACATAATATATTATTTAATTATATCTATATAATAAAAAGAATGAGAGTTTAAAGGAAAACCATTAAAGGATTCGTTATGAAGTAGGTGACATAGAAATGAAATTGTTGAGAGAGGCAGATGGGGATTTATAAAGTAGCAAGCGCAGAATACAGAAGTAAAGCAAATGAGATTCTTCATAACTGACAGACAAGAACATAAATATAGACCATACGCAGAAATTTGCCACAATTTAATAACGTCTCCATTAAACCACGAGAAAAATATTTACGTAAAATAAAATAATTATAGCAAATTTTGAGTAAAGTAACAGAAAATTTATAAAATCAATTCAAGTGTACATAAATCATTTTGACATTTAAAAAACGTAATAAGGGAGAAACTACCAGAATATACTTGTTTCGTCATGTCGTATCTCAATTGAGAACTAAGGTAAAAATATAAAAAAATAAGTAGAACTTTAATCTGCCATGTTTCGATTTTCAAACGACGATTAGCGTTGGTCTAAGGCACTTTTCAAACTAAAACAATTAATATACATGTTTCAGACTCAATTTTAGACCTTTAACAATGTTGAAACAAAAATAATAAAACAACCGAAATACACAACAAAAATGTAATAACAGACAAAAAAAATCTGGGTTAAAAGTGAACTACTTAAATAAACAGCAAAATAAAACAGAATAAAGTGATGATATAAACACCACTCAAGGTTTATGCAACCATTGTTGCTTTCGTTAGGTGATTAAAAACGAATCAGCCGTGAAAACTACACAATCGCACAAACCATGTGACACCTATTGCGTTCTTTTTATCAGCTGACGAAAGCAGCTAGGATGGCAGAGACTTGTATTTATATCATCACTTTATTTTGACTGTTATTTGGCTATTTATTTATCTAATTAAAAATATAATAAAGTTTTTTGATCGGAAACAGGTAATTTTATACTGGTTTTTACACGTTTAGTTTGACCAATATAACGCTATCTTGCAATCCATTTTTATAAACTATGTGTTTACCATTTCTGCAGTGTCTTAATGATAGCAAATATATGACACACTGACGCGGAAGACTGGATGAATAAATATACTCGGCGCCTTTTTTAAATAGAGTGATTTTTCTCGAAAACGGTGCATTTTTTCCTTTGCCTGCAGGAACGTTCTGGCCATATTTGTGGGCCTTAAGAAGATTAAAATCAGTCGTTTGTCCACCTATTTTTGTTAATGTCTCATTTCATTCCTTCAACACCTCTTCCCGATAAAAGAAAATGTAACAAAAGTTTTAGATAAGGTTTAAAGCACTAAAAGGTTTTAGCTTCATTTATCATAAATCAAGTGTTCGCTTCCTCAACATTTTTACAACAGAAGAAACATCGTGACGGCGTAACCAAGATGGTTCCATCACAATCCGAAACAGCAAAGAATGGAATGAAGTTCTGAATCCTACACAAAAATTAAATACAGGGGGACGTAATCTCTTAGAGTATCTGGAAGCTCGTCTAACGACATATTTTTTGGGTCGTATTTTCAAGAATTTCAGGAATCTCATCGTACTTGGCGTCATGGAAATATCCTGGCATAATGCAAGGTCTCACCAATCTTGATTCGCCTAAAAATGTAACCATCAAGCTTTCCTGATCAAATCTTCACAATTCGAATGGTCTTCCTATTATTATGATTCTACTTCAATCGACGCAGATTACGAATAACAATTATATACGAAATGCAATGATAATTTCACCGAATAATCTGTCCTCTCAACGACAGTTTCGAACCGAGTCACAATTTAGCTTCAGTTTAATTACTGTGATAACAGATACTTAGAATACGAATCAATTGTGTCAATTTAGGTAGCCTCGTGAGCCCCTGAGTGAATAAGTGGTAAGGTTGTCACCTTGCGCCCGCAGAATCTGCGGTCTGGCACCTGCTCGACAGAGCGAGGTTATAATGAAATAACCCCCTTGGCGCTTTTCAATCACCTCCGCGTGAAGGTGAAAATATTTTCGACTACCCCGATCACTCCCACATAAAGCACACGATGTATTTGTTTTACATGTCGACAAAAACATTTCTTTCGCGGGGCCAATTTAACGTTATGAATTAATGTCATTTGATGATATACTTTTAATAATAAATGTAACCGCTCCTGTTGAATTGTCAAAATTGTATAAATTAATTATCCCACATATTTTATCTACAAATAGATAAGAATCAGATTTGTTAATGTTAAAAACAAAATAAATAATGTACCGTTTATGAATCCTAGTAATAAAAATTATTTTCATAGCTTTACCTTTTTTGTCTAATAGTCAAAATAAGTAGATAGATATATTTGATATCATATTTACGTCATTTAACAATCTAAAAATAAATTGATTGTACTAATTGCAATGCATCTTATATAGGTCAAACAAATATATCCCTAAAAACACGCATTAATGAACACAAAAATATTTTTTAAATAAATCGTAATAATTGCTAAGTTTGTCGAAACATATTTACACATATTTATCGGGGAAAATTTTATAAACGTCGATGCAAAATTAAGATGAGTGAGATGTTAGACATACGTTCCTCTCAAACAGCTCTAATAATTTTAATATATATATATATATATGTTGTTAATTTAATATTTGAAACAATGCATTGTTTTCGGTCACATTTTGGTTGCAACAGACAAGGCAGCAAAACTTTGCCTTAAAATTTGTTTGATTTATATATAAAATTGTAATTAAAATTAAATTAATTAAAATATTTTGTAATTATTCTTAAAAAAAAACATAGTCTAAATTGTAGACTAAACCTGAAGAGGAAGAAAAAACGTAGCTATATTTAATTTTTTGTTAATAAACAATTTTCTGACTCAATGGCGTTCATTTATTTACTCAATAAATGCTGGTCACATAAAACATACTGCGCAATTTATTATATTAGTATCCATTCGCAAAGAGAAATAAATTATAATCGACATATCGAACAATGTTTGAATAAAGATCGTCGGCTTCATTTTCAAATTGTATAGTCGCCCTCGTTATACAGAAGGGAGAATTCAGATCGTCTCCAATGTGAGAAGACAACCGTAGAAAATATTTTTGAGATGTATGAAGACAATTTCCAGGAAACAGTTTTTAGGGGTACTTATCAGCGACGCAAATTATAAGGTAGACAAAATGTGCAACTATAGGCAAACCGGGAACTGTATGGAACAAGTTGTGCAACATTTCGGAATCGTGCATGTACTCACAAACGGAAACTTCAGTCTCAGTTCATATTCCATCATTCACTTGACGGTCTCAGCGTGTTTCTATTTGATTATTATCATTATTATTGATATAAGATTTTCATACATCATAATTAGATATTAAAAACCTTAACAATAAGAGGTAAATAAATCCACCCTCGCTAGAAAACGAAGTTTTATTGCCAATTATAGTCGGCGGCAAGAAAATGTAATATCAAGGTCAAGGAGCTAACCTCTCAACACCACATCCCTCGACCATCTGTGTTGCTAGATTGTGAACCCTCTCACTAACCGTTAACCCATCTAGCTGGCCGTTCATATCATTAGACACACTGCTGGCAACGCAGCGAAAGATCTGTGACCTTGGTATTACATTTTCGAGGCGCCGACTGTAGACAGAAGGTGGAATGTATCTCCCAAATCTTGTTACATATCCTTGCTTCCATCCATCTGTAACAGTTTTTAAAATTTCGTAGAGGATAAAGGAATGTAATTTCTATCATAAAACCTGAACAATGTTATAATTTCTTTTATTCAAGGAGATTTCAACAAAAACTGCTAACACATTTCGTACCCACCAACGTTTTCGGTTTTTTTTTACGTTTTTCATCACTAAAATTGTTAACTGCTCAATCAGCAATGCCAAAGGTCACCGTCAGTTGCCATGTTTCTTGGAATCGAGGAAGGCGATATAATGCACCAAATCCATTGTACACCTGATGATGTCCCAAATAAAGAACGAAACGTAAAGTTGTATTTTAAAGTCAGTTGCTTTATTTTTTTTACTCACTTGTGGCTGATTTATTAATTTATTGTCAATTTGAAATATGTCAGATAATTGTAAGTAATAAGTCATTAATGGCAAAGACTTTTTTGGTTCCTAAAAAATCAAAATATAATAAGGACTAATGAATCCCCATATATTAAAACTTAACTAGACGAAAATTCATCATTTCCCAGTGAATAGTTACTAACACGTTTAACAGATGCTACGTTGATCCACAACGTACTCATCGATTGCCCTCAAAAGTTATAAATAAGGCCTATTGACTCAATAAACGAATCGAATGAACGGGCAAGATATATCGTATAATCTGTGTTGACAATCAGCAAAGTGCTTTTCGTCACAAAAGAACCATTATCATCTGCGCGTACCCAATCATATTAATATCATTAGATAGTCTTTCAAATCATGTGTATAAAATGCATAGCCAAAATCAATATTCATTTGACCTTAAAAGCCAAATACAGATTAAATAGCTTCTTTGCCTAATATCACGAAACTTCTGTTTCAATTCAATAAAATATAAACTATCAGTTTCTTTCAAAGATAATGCAGAATACTGAAATTACAAACATGAATGTTCATGGAATGAATCAAAAGACGCATTTGTTGAGATACATGCATAATTTTTGTATCAGTCCTATAATTAACATAGGAAGGAAAATATTAGTTCCTTCCTCATAATTCCTAAGAATTAGGCCATGAAATAATGTAATACAGGCAATATGCAGAAAGTGATGGAAGATACTCGTACAGAACTTTGACTATGAGGTAGCCCAGTGGAAGGTCCTGGTTCTGTCAAGTATTTTCCATCTTACTTCATAATTAAAATTCATCAATCTTTCTAGCTTAGTTTTAATAAAATGAATTTCTGATTAACTATGAATTATAATTTAAATAATTTTACGGTTTATATGTTAAAAATATTTTTCAAACACCCCATAAAAATGATAAAAAATATTTGTTTGAAAAACAAAATCAATCCTTGCATTAGGTACATTATAAAATTTAACAAAATCTTTTGTTGAATTTTGAGTAGCTCATCTACTTGTCTTATCAGACGCTGTTCTGTTATATTCTCTTCTACTTTATTGATTTAACCTATTGCACCTAGTGCTGTTATTTCGCTATCGCTAATTTATTTGTCTGATTCTCTAATGGAACTATTTCCCTTTCCTAATCTTTTTCTACATCAATTAATCTTTTTTGTCACTTTCTTTTCCGTTCTCTTCGTTGAACATGACGATATTCATCGTTTTGGCTATTTTAAATTTTACAATAAAAAATAAACAACAAAATAACTGAAGACAATAGACACTACATTTCACAATGTATTCTAGTCAGCATAATTTTATACCCGAATAAGTACACTTGATTATTCCTTAACTCAACTAAATAAATATTTAAAACGGTACTTTCACAATTCTAGGAGAACTGAAACCGAAATGACCGGAATCACACAGAATTGAGACTTGACAGTCTGAAAAGTTACAAGTAAAATAATGTTCAAATGTTTACGCGGACATGGAAGTGTAAAATATCTATAGAAATTGGCCAATGTCGTCCAAACATACATACGAAAGCGGTATTGCTACTGCAATAAACAAATAATATAATTAATCTAATGATGATTTATTGGAATGTAAGTCCATTCGGCTGCTCGAATTCTTTAGTGATCACGAGATATTACTTAGACATGTACAATTAGTAAGATTAATATCTGACCTAGTATGACTTACAGTTACAACATATTAAGTCCGTTACTTTCTACGAAGTTTTGATTAACAGATTATAATTTGTAAATTGTATTAGAACACGATACTTATTACACTGTTGCCTAATATATTACAACTAAACTTTATCGTAAGTCTCGTAGGAGCTCGGACGAGATCGCAGACACCTAGCGACAAATTGTAACCCTATATTACTTATGTGGGACCTTTGATCTTTGCAGTATAATCACGATATTGGAAGGTGATGTAGTATGAAGAAATATGGTTGGAAAACAAATTTTTAAATGCTTATTACGATAAAATCGCCTGCTTTTATGGAAGTTTATCTTCCAAATAATTATGGAATAAGACCTCAAATCACATTTTAATTATTAGTGATTGTGGATGCATATAATTAAGCTAAATTTAAATATTTGGAATAGCGACATTTTTTGTATCAGGATTATTGCGAAAAATAATGCAGACATTTCTTGCATATGTTCTTCAAAATATTTATAGGTTCAAATACTTGATCGACAAAGTACCCAGAAAGAAAGACTGACATATAAAGGATAAATAAAAAACAATATCCAGTCCCAATATCAATTACATTTTTTAAACATCATAGAAGCTTTTGACTCTGATGGTCATAATCATCTAAAACAAAATTCTGAAACTCAATATTGTTTTTTCTATTTCATCTATATATAAGTATAAGAAACCTAACCTTATTAGTTCGCAAAATAATTGGATCTAATGATGCAGGAATTTCAACAATGTGTACTCCCAATAATGAAATACGATTAGGGAAAGTGACTTTAAACAACAAGGCAGCACGCAAGTTGAACTCTGAAAATTGGAACTAGCTATGTTGGAGAAGAATGAAATGTTACTGGAACCAACACGACCACTTCAGAATTAAATATTATATTATGCAAGTCAATGTTATAGAGGCTACAAACTGAAATATGGGCTGAAACAGCTGATGATGTTGCTGCTGAAGTATGGAATGAATTGAGAAATGAACCTATCTCCTGCAGTTGTCAAGGAATTCCCAATTAAGGTCTCTATACGAATATTATAATGTCTAACTTTTCGAACGTCTACAATGATCTCAATGTGGATTCAAACTGTGTTAAATTGCTCATAATTCATTGATCCAATACAGTATTTCTTTGCTCTGTCTGCTACAGTAAATCCAAATTTGCTCATCACAAGAACTTAAAGAGATAAAAATTTGGAATAATGTTTCATAAATTACTTGTAAAAAATCTATAATATTAGTCACATTTCAGAATTCCGATAATGAATTTGATTTGACACTCAAAATAAAAACTTTTCTACAACATACACAACTAGTAGGTAAAGTCTCCAACTCATTGACTGAAAAGACTGAGATGAAGTAAGAAATACCAAGACTCATTATTGCCAAATAAAATTATATAATTACGTAATTTAAAAATTTAATTGACAACTAATGAATGTTTGCAGGATGGTCCTTCCCGTATTTTCCAATTTAGTTCCAACGTGAAATCAAAATATCACGCAGGTAGAAGACTACAATTAAGACTGCGTCTGCGTGCGACGCCATCAAGTCTACGCCCAAGAGTCGATAAGCAGGTCGCGATCCTTCAAGGGCTTCCACAAAATATAAGTACATACGAGTATAATACCAGGACAAATTACAGAATCAGGAGAAAAATTTATTGATATGGACAGAAACCATTCCGTGCCTCTCTGCACAGATTTTTATTTATATCACCAGAAAGTTTCGTATTCTTTAAGGACAACTTTCCAAACGTTCTCTTTGGCAACACACCTGTTTATCCACATGAAATCCAGAGGGTGACATGTTGGAATTGTAAATTATCTTAAGATATTTCCATTGTTTCCATTACTTCATGTTATAATCTTGAGGTGGGGGGGGGGAGGCGTAAGACCACAACAAATGTATATAATGAGGAAATTTATGGATTCTCTGGATATGGTTACTTCGTTAAAAAAATTCGACTATAATTCATCGATGTAAGTCACAGAAATCTCAAACCCAACTATTTGTGCTGTCACTGACATTCTTCTTCGGGAAAATTGAGGTGGTACCATTGCATATTCTGTTTTTGATTCATAGTCGAACGAGCTCCTGAATCTGATCTAGAGTTAATTAACATGAAAGACAGCACACCCAATATATTTTTTTTAAGTCCTGACCTATTTGTAATTTAATACACATCTAACTACAACAAATAGCCCTTCTGCTCTCCCATTGTCGTCGTGTTTCCTTCGATTTTGAGTTTTGTCAACTGACGAGTGCAGTTGTGGCGCTCTCGGTTCTTCTTAGCACCTGAAGAAAGGGACAAGGATCCTAGGAACTTTGTGTGGTATTTGTATTATCATTTATTTTACCTCTATTTGGTTATCTTTCTTATTGTTATCACATCTAACAACGTTGATACTTGTATCAACTTCTTTGTGTGTGCTACAGTTGAGGTCACCCAAATGTAATCTCTGCGTAGATCATCACGAGAACTCTTGTTTCTACCCTTCAAGTGTTGCCCCGGCCTCTACTGACCCGTATTCACACAAACCAATCAACACGAAAAAATCTATGGAAAATTTCAGAAAGTGAGATGTATTTCTTAACGATCAAAACATCTGCATCAACTCCTCATGGTCATGTGAAGTAAGCTACTGAAGCTATTAGAGCGTTAATTGTGTAAACGACGATAATGTACGTGTTATTAACAGGAATTGTCATTATATTTGATTTAAATATTAGCAGTGTGATCCATTTCAGTTAAGTGAAAAAAATTATATTCAAGTCGATTAAATTTATTCTGATTTCGCAAATTTATTATCACATATAGACTAATTGTTTTTTAAAAAATTACTTGACTGGTTTAAAAATTATATAACACTTAGAGTACAATTTATTAAATATAAACAATATATATCAAAATAAATCATGGTTTTATCTGATTTCCTGAATGCACACTTTTGGGTCCTTTGTTTAATATTTTTTATTGACAATATTAGTTTAATAATATTGATAGTTACATGCATACTACTTGCAGATTATTTCAAAATCTTTAAAACTATTGAATTAGTGAATAATTTTATTGATATACAAAATAGTTTAAGTAGAATATCTGAATGGTGATTTGAAATGATAAGAAACTAATAAAAATAATTTTAAATGTATTTATTTCAACAGAGCAAGACATGTTACTAATTTACTTCCTGTAAGAAACTCTAGATTGAGACGGAGGTGTATATATATATATATATATATATATATATATATATATATATATATATATATCCTCCGATATGAACTATAGGCCTGCTACTAAAAATGTCATAACCAGAATGCCAAAAAGTGTAAATGAATGCAGTCTATATTAATTTTATATTCTATTCTGTAAATTTTTGAAAATTATTGAATAAGATATTTTGAAGTATGAATCAAAAGTGTTTACAAGTTTATAATGCAATGTTAAAAAGTGTATATATTCATTGTAAAGTCATAAATTCCGTAAAATGATCTATATTATATATAAATAGACAAATTTCCGCTATTTGTACAAAAATATGAGTTGAATAGTTTTGAGAAGAAAATTATCACACTATAGGCTATCGAGTTCACAAAGTTAACTGTTTTATTTTGAAGATGACTTCTAAAGGAGACAGCCCAGTTTACTATTACCAGTTGACGAATACAAGCTGTCGGTAAATAAAACTTTCATCGAGTTGCTTCCGTATGTTTATTGTCATGAATTTATTTCATCGGGTTGGTCGTAGACGTCCAAGAAGTTTTAATAATACAGCAGGGACACATGACTATGATATATACGCACTTCACAAGATGTACAACTTACGACCATAATGGCCAAAGAGATCTGTTTGTGTGTTGATAACCTTCACATTACAAGGTTGAACTGGGTCCGAAGATACTTTTATTGGCTTGATTTTTTAATTTCGTTTTTGAGTTCAGACCATTATGAAAGGTAATTTCATTCAATGTCATTAAACTGCTGCAATCGTTCTCTAAAATCCTAGAGACACTAATATCGGACATTTTACACAATTTTCCCACTCTCAACCTTTCCCCCAATTCATGATGACGGGGTCTGAACGTCAACCGGCATGAATGTCACTATCCAACTCAGCGTACCTCAAAACTCCGAATTCAACACGGAATTTTTTAGTCACCTCATTCCAGTACCATCCATAAAAGTGTTCCCCCTCCCATGGCGTTAGGGATAGAAATTAGAAACTAACTACATTGAGAGTGATGCTATTTGTCTCAGCGACTCAGAAACCTATTTTTTTGTTCGGCAGATTTTTTGACATATGGCACCCCCTTCCAACACACCATGGTGAGAGGGATGTTTCCATTGTGTTCGTTCCTGGATCGTTAGTAGCGTGATGCTCCACGCCTATAAGATAGTATGCGGAACGCAGGTACATCCAAGTATCTGAAACTGTAATCTGTAAACTCATTCTGTCCTAGAATGTGTTTCTTTCTTTTGAATTGCCAAAGGAGGAACACTGTGGTTTCTGGTAGTAAGAATATGTGATAGGACACGAATTGCATCTTCTTTCACTGTTTGGGCTTCTGTCGTTTATGTCAATTTTTTTTCTTTTTCACCACAGTCTTAGCCTTAATCGAATTTTTTGGTCTTGGAGTATCCAATCATTTTGTATTCGTTCTGCATGATGGTCGTTATGTTAAGTGACTTTCATTCTTATGGATTTCGTTCTTAAGGAGGAGTATTGTACACTTGCATATTCTTATTTTGACTTCATACACGACAGCGAACTATGATGAAAAGAGAATATGTAGATCGACCATGGATTCCCTTACAGCTTTGAAATTAGGAAGGTCGGTGCACTTGCTCGTGTCTGAATTCACACAAAGCACAGAGAGAGAGAAGAGAAGGCGCCAGCTGACCCAGGCCTAGTATTGATCCGTGCTGCCAAGGCTACCAAAATAACACGTGCCTCCATTCACACAATATTACTCATTCTTGAGCTCCGCTTACATTCCACGACAATGATTCAATCAATGAATAATTCATCTACTTCCAATATTTTCTGGTGTTCGCGACATAATGTCATGTTTTCTCCACTTCTTTTTGAAAAAAAATGTAATATAATAATCCATATTGAACATATCCAACAAAGCTAGGAAATTAAATTTAACGTGTGTCAATTGCTGAATATGAATTAAATAATTGTATTTCTGATTTTATTTAATTAAAAACGGAGATATTTGACTGCTGGTTGAATATGCAAAATTCTCCGAATAAATACAAATAATGAAGATTTACTTTCTTGCAGTCAGGTATTATTAAAGTGCCACAGTACAGGAAAATTAATATGAGAATAATAACTATTAAATATTCAGGCGAACATGCTATCTTAACAAGGACAATATACGAAATGCTGATGAAGAGGGACAGAATTGTAGGAAGAGAATTTGGAATGAAAACAAATGTGAGAAATATGAAGGTGATGAAGATGAAAGTGCACAGATAATATTATCGGGAAAGAAATTGGAAGATTTAAATATCAGGGTTTGTTGTGCCGAAGAGATGGACAAAGCGGACTTTGGAAAGGTAAAAGGATTGATAACAGCTAAAAGAGATATGGAAAAGGTTTGTTAATTTTTTTGTGTGAATTGTGGTGTTACATGGGTCTGAATCATGGATAATATGAAAGAATGAAGAGAAGTATTTGGAAAGTTTTGACATGAGGTTTTTTTAAGGGTAACAGGCTATGTATAGGGTAATCGACATGGTGGCAACTCCCCTTTAATAGCATAGGAAGGGATTTGAAAGGGGGGATGCGGAAAGGTAGAGGAAGGTAGCAAAGGGTTAACTAGGGCCCCCGGGCTATGGTTTAAGGATCCTACCCGGCAATTCGCCTAAAAGTGATGCAGGGAAAACCCTAGAAAAACCTGCATCTGATAGGTCGGACATTTGGTACTTGTCCCACACCCTTCCGATAGCGGGAGAGGGGTTTGCTGTGAGGTCGCAGCTTACCTCTCGCCGTGCCTTGATCAGTTTAGGAGGCAGCTGGCCGACTATTCCAACAGGAATAGCGGACAACTCTTACCGTATGCCCAGTAAGTAAGTACATTCAAAGAAGACTAGGAGAGAAAAATATATTGGAAAATATTAAGAAGAGAAAAGCGTCATGGACAAGACATACACTTAGAAGAGACTGTATAATAAAAAAAATCCGTTGCTATATGTTCAGTAACAAAAATTTAAGAGACAGTAGGCATTAATTATTTTATCCAACCTAGTATCATAAGGTCATAGCTTAAAGATCACAGCGTGAGCTGTCCTCTACCGCTCAAGATAGTCACCATGCATTTTGACTCATTTGCGCCATAAAAACCAGTTTGGAAAAATTTCATTCGTCATTGAATTTTTGGCAAAAGAAGGTAGTCCAGTTGAAGAAACCCTCAGACGCTTGAAGAAAGTGTTTGTGGACACTGAAATGGACATCATCAACGTGTGTCGTTGGGTGAAGAGGTTTGGTAAATGAGAAACTGACATTCCAGATCAACCGACAGACATCTGTCATAGATACCAATCGAGGACGTTCTGATGAAGTGTTTCGATGGGAAGAGACGCATTAAGAGTTCACGATGTTGTTGCTGCATTGTAGTTAACATATGGCTCTGCCCAATGAATAATTGCTGACTTTGGAGTGTGTGCTAAGTGGGTTTCCAATCAATTGTCTGTCGATAGTCGGAGGAGGCGACTGGAAGTGTGTGACTTCTGGACGCATTTGAAGCGGATCAACACAACTTCTTCAAAAATTTGGACACTGGAGAGGAGACCTGACGTATCTCTATGACTTGGATGAGGTTAAAACATCTTTAAAATCATGGATCAAGAAGTAAAATCCTGAACTCCAAACTGGTTCTGATGCCAGGGTTCGACCAAGGCGCAAATGAGTACAAATACAGGGTGACTATGTTAGACGGTAGTGTAGTGTAGACGACAGTTAACTTTTTATGACACTGAAGGCATTACATTTTGATCCGCCCTCGTACAATTTCTTGGACAGCATCAAAATTATAGGTTTTTTTATAATTTTATCAAGGGAATCACTGCTTTAACGAGAAATTGAGATGAAGAGAAATATATTTCTGTGGGTAATAATAATAAAATGGGTTAGGAACCGAGTGAAACTTCAAATATTCATACTTCTCGGTCACCATCGTATGTCATGTCAGATTTAATTATTAATTTAGTTCACTAGAAAGACTAAAGAAAAAATTATCATGACATATACTATTAATTATTTTACAGATTAAGAGAAATGATAAACGGAAGAATATTTCAAGACGATGCCGAGAATTTCAGGGATATCATTAGGAGAGATAATAGCCAAGAGCTTTATTGAGAACAACTTGATTTCTTATATTGGAATTTCTCATACTCAGTGTGTCAGTGATCAGTTATTATAATAAAGAGAGCTTTCAACGTGACTACACTGAACCCGAAATCTCCTTTATCGCTCACAACAACAAAAAACTCCTTTACACATCCTTCATATATCCCCTCTGGTTTTATACCTGGCATTCGGCCGCTACCACCCACATAAATAAAATTAAAATATTCCAAAATAAAATACTCCGCTTTATAACTGATTGTCCTTGGTACGTTACTAACACAAAATTCACAATGACATAAATATTCCCTCAACTCAAAATACCATAATCCAAACCGCCCTAATCCAACGTAATAGAAATCTCCACCATCTCAATCCCATTATCTCAAATACAGAATTCCATCTTCCTCCACCTAAAGCCCTCAGAAGGTTAAAAATAAAACGACAAATTGACCTGGATACCACCGTAAATTTATATATATATATATTGTAATAATAATTAAAGGCAATTAGAGAATTAATAATTGGGCAATTGAAGTAAATTGTTATCGGCGAGAATACAAACACAACAATGGGTAAGAACATGTACAGGCGGGCTTTGTCGGCGGCGAGCGTTTAAGCTACGGGGTTTACACGGAGTTGCACACAGAATTTCATCGGGTAAAGGTCGCAGGCAGAATTTTTAATAAGTAAAGTCGCAGGTAGAACTTAATCAAGTAAAGACAGTTACAAAAATTTCGTCGAGAAGTGCTGGTCACTAACATTTTAACAGAGAAAGTTATTCTGAGGAGAACGATGAGTGTGATTCTGGAGGCTGATAATCAATTGGTCAGCAGGTATCGGTAGAACTTCGAAGAATAAGTGGATAACATTCTGATTTACCCTTAATCAGAACGAGAACTTCAATATTGGCTGGAGAGACAAAGGGACTTAAAGCAGAGGTCCGCAGTGTTGTACTGAATAATTGTGTCAAGTTGAAAGTTTTGGAAAGTGATTTTAAAAAAAATTAAATTCTGTGAAACGATGGCCTGTTACATGTGAATAGTGTATAGTGTATCAAAGAACCCAAACAAATGCCTGGTACCAGTACAAAACTGTAAGTAGAGAGAAACTTTATAAAATTTATTGTAAACGTTAAATAAGGATAAACGTCAGATTACGGATTCCATTTCATTTTGTTGTTTTAATTCATCTTAATAAAATTTTGAATATTGTAAATTTTGTTTGTTAATTTTGAAAGTAGGAAAGGTATTATTGTGTGTTTAAAAGGACCAATTAACGATCCTGAGACAAGAGTAAAGAAGTTTGTAAATTAGTAAAAACATTAATGTAAAATAATCACAAGCAGAAAATTTGTTACTATTAATTTTAATAAATCAATTGTTCTCTGAGATTTAAATCCTGCAATCATTTAACATCCTTTCATTCAAATTTAATAAATAAATTCATCCGTTAATTAATAATAATTTAATTTTACTTGAATATTACAATTTGGTCTTCAACGTGAGGCAAATCAATTTAATTATTTGTTTATTACATAATTTGATGCCTCAACGTGGGATAATTAATAATTTAATTAACTGTGTATTACATAAATGGCGCCCAACATGGGGAAATTCATCCATTTTAATCAATTTAATCATTTGTGTATTACAATATATATATATATATATATATATATATATATAATTCATAACTTCCTCTTCAATAAGCAACTATATTTCTTCAAGTTATTTTTAACATGTTAATGTCATCAATGTATCACAATCTTCGGATTACAATTTTTTTTGTATATTTTAAAAAACGTGACTACTACAACTCGACCCTCATTACCTGGCCCCAGATAAATAGGACTCAAAACCCTCAAGATGTAAATTTTGGCGCATATGTAAAATTCACAATACATTATTCATACTGACCAGCTATTTACGATAAATAAGTGTATTCTGAGAAAAATATAATCCACGTGGAAGAACATATTAATCGTATTTTAAATTCTCCTCACAGTGAGAATTCGAAAATGAACATTTTTTATTTTGTGCTGTTATTCAGCAGAACGCGCGACTGAAAGTCGGCATTTGGTATTATAATAGAGATTTTATCCAAACGGCGATGTGTTGGTGAGAATAACGCAGATTATTCTGAAGTTTCGAGCACCCGGTCGGTCTTTCCCCAAGGGTTGCATGGGATGAGGAACGACCCGACACTTGGACACATTGTGTTGCTAAGAACAAGCCGCAGGCAATCGATAAATTCACGAGACGGCTGCTCCATAAATTGGAGCTAAGCCAGCTCTGTATCTTCCCCGGAGCACCATTCTCGAGGTGACCTAATATTCATTTTTTATTATAAAATTGCTAGTAAAGGAACATAACTATGCCGGAAGATGCGAGGATGTCAAAATACACTTACAGGGTTTCTCAAGAACCACTATGTTTCAAGTGCGTATGCCATCTTAAGCAGATGGTGTCATCTCATGTTCAATCTGTAACGCACAATCTAGGAGCTGGAACCAGTAAAATATCTGATTCATCTGTTCACATAGGGAAGATCGCTGTTATGGTTTTATGTATATCTACTGGTAAAACTGGAAAAGATGCTTTCTATTGTGTATGGTGTGCAGATAACGTATGCATGTATGTCCGTAACTTTACAGGTTCAATAAATGAATAAGCAATTCAGCCAATAAGCCTGATAAATTAAACTAAACATTCGTTTGAATACAACGTTTCGTCCACAAAATTGGGACTTCTTCAAGTAATCAGGTTGAAATGCACTTTTGAAATTAGACCAATGGATTGCGGCCTATAACGGTTGTAGCGGAAAATAATAATTTCCTTATTTAATAATTATCGGCTACAACCGTCATGGGACGCAGTCCATGGATCTGTATTCAAAACTGTATGTTATCTGATTAGCTAAAGTAGTCCCAAAATTGAGGACGAAACGTTCTATTCACAGTAATTTTTGCTTTAATTTATTAATTAATTTTTCTGACTTATTGGCTGTATTGCGTATTTATTTATTAAATGGTGTAAGGAATATTAGATATTACATTTACAGGTTTCAGCTCTACGCTGTTCGCTTGATACTGCGTGAAATGTGTTTTTTCTTTCGATATTATCTGATAGGGCGTCAACTGAACACCAAAGAATAATCTGAGTGTCTGCACCATTGGCAACATATTCTATGTAGTTTACTCAATTAAAATACTACCATCAACTGTAATAATTGAAGCTTAAAAAATGAAAAGTAGGTTATGGTAAAAATATAAATATACGGGGGAGAATGGTTAAGAATTAAAATATACTCCGTTTGTGCTTTGCATTATTATTAACTGTGTAATGCACAAGGACTGAGCACGAAACAAAATTCATAGCATTGAAGCATTTCAATTGTAATTTTTTTTATAAACTTTCCAGTTTAGGCGAGGTGGAAATCTTTTTTAAAGGTTCTGAAGAAATTTTAGATACTAGAACCGCTGAGTAGCTCATGTCAACATTAATGGACCCGTGGTGAAAGACAAGACGAATTTTTTGTAATTCAAACTAGAAGCCAGCTGGAAATGTTCCAAATAGTGATTTTGGAAGGGTCTGGCTGTTGGACTCGGCAGTTTGTAGGGAAAAAAAACTATCTAAAGGCAAGGGCTAAGAGACAAAGGGCACTTAGTATGCAGATATCAGAAGGTGAAGATTGCATAATTTGCACAGCCAGACACAGGAGAGCAGTTAGAATCCAGAGAGTGAAGCAGAAAAACTTTACATTGTAGATAACGCCAACAGATGCCAGAGACGCCACCGAGTATAGCAGATGCCACGCGCAGAAATCATCTCGCCAGGAGCACAATTAAGAGTTAAATTCAGTGAATCATTGTAGAAACATGATGTCTCAAGTATGTCATTGTTTATGTTTATATAGTATTTTTACTTTGTGAATTTAATTGTCGCTAAATTGCTTTGATTCAGTAACCCGTATAATTACTTTGATATGAACGTTCAAGTTTTAATTATTATATTGTTGTAATAAGTAAAGTTTTATTGGTAATAATAATTATTATATTGTTGTAATAAGTAAAGTTTTATTGGTAATAATTAATTACTTGTTTAATAACTTTTTTTTGGGCTTGAAAACCAACCTCAAACACATTATAAAAAACCTAAAAAATCCTTAAAATATAACCCCATTCTTTCTTACCTGACTTAGTTTGTTAATGTTCCGAACTCGTTCAAAATAAGACGGAATAAGCCCAGTGTATTTAGTTGAAACAACAACCGTGCTTTATCCAAGGACCATTTAATGTATTTTTTGTTTGTTTTTGTTTTGGTCTATAGGTTTCTAGTGTATAAATAATTCTCACATGTGCGACCTATTTCATGGAGATTTCAGAAGGATACCTTAACTCTTACTGTCCAATAACGCGTAATCGATGTTATAATTGAACAATATCTCCGGAACGATCAGCACCATTTACGACCGTTAGGATACTGAACATTTTGACATTTTATAAACAGTTTAAATAGATCCAATTCTCTAAATTATATATATATATATATATATATATATATATATATATATATATATATATTGATGATCTGGTATCAATCACCTAAATCTAATCGACTTTCAACTGACTGCACACTACAATGTTCTTTATTCTATTTCCAATCACTCCAGTTTTTCGATACAAACGAACGCTTTATATAGAAAAAATCAGAAGATTGATTTCTTCTCCTAGAGATTTAACTAAACACTTCAAACCCCATGTATAAGCTTTTAAAATCACATTCGTAACTGGCACATTTAATTTAGAAGCCACTCTTCTTCATTAAAGAGGAGTGGATATTCCGCAGTCTCTATACTGTTTGTACTAAATTCTCTCCTCTGAAAGATTAACACAAAGATATCAATTTCTAAGAAATCTGAGATAAAAGAGTCGACACTCAACGCCATGCTTTTTTTTTAAACTAGTAAATGAAGATTCTCTCAAATAACTTCTCAAGCTGGCTTCTTCCACCGCAAATTTGATGACAAAATATCTTTTGTGCTTGCTGTGGGACAAGCATTATCTAAAAAAACAAAACAACTGAAATAAAGTGCTGAAATTGTTAAACACTATGCCAAAACAGCAGAACGATTATAAAAACAATTATTTCTGAATTTTAGAATCGATAATTTTATTAATTAACATACACGTCAATTTATATTGTATGTCAATAAGACATTGATGACGTCATAATTAAATAAATTTTGCGATGAAATAATTAGTTTGTCTATTTTTATTTTTACAATTGTACCTGATTTTTAAATAGTACATTTGTGTTTCTATCTCCGACCTGCTGTGGTGTAGCGGTTAGCATCACGGTTCGAATACCGGCAAGGTTACGGGTGTTTGTGCTCGTCATGGTCACTACTCCTGGAGTTACGGTTGAAGGAAAACCTCTACGCTCACCACGTTCGGGATGTGTCGTGGAAGATGAGGGTCTGACAGCCGTTACGGTAGGTCTCAAAGAGAAGGATTCTGTCAGGACCGTATAATGTGTAAATTAAATTTACTTGAAATCCGTAACATAAATACTGATGGAGAACATGAAATTAAAATAAATTTTAAGATCATCGAAATGTTGAAGCTGAGTAATAATTTTTCATTCTAATTATTGATTTCATAAAAATCATGAAAAACTGTTAAAAATTTTGATTATTAAAATGGTATAAATTGTAAATGAATTGGTACTTATATTTTTGTTGTTTGTGTGAATAGCTTTGTGAACAAATTAAAAAATAGGAATAATTATTATTAATTCTTATTTTTATGATGGAGACGGTTAATAAAAACAGAAATTTCTAACCGAATTATTTATTTTTTCCTTGTCAATGTCAGAAAAGACGAGTTACGGACTTTGGACTTTCCTGTGCTGAGCTTCTACAGGTTACATCAGATACTTTACGCACGTTCCCAAACGTTCCAAAACAGAGGACCCACAAGTCGATGTATTTGAGAAACTTCCAAGACAATTTTCCAATAGTTACAATTATATTACCGTTTGTTGACCCGGAATTAATAATAAATTTCATATTTTGGAATAGAGATTGAAACTATTAATTCTGCTTATGTAGCGATCTACTCATTTATGTATTTTACAGGAGTAATCTTTCTTTATATTCTTACTTGTTGCCTATCTTATGGTGTTTTCCTAAAATATAGCCATATTGATCTTTATTGTACCAAATTAAAGCCGTCGAACGAAAAATTGCGATCTATAGTCTGTTAAATTAGAAGACCGATACCTGTTAGTTGAGTCAACCAAAGACAACGCTTGAAATAAAGCAGCGATGCCGAACAATAGCGGTGTTGTTCTACTGTTTAACAGCGAGCCGTATAAGTGATGTGCCGTACGTGGCATCATTGCTCCCCACCACACGGACACGCCAGCAACTTCTAGTTTAAAACAGACTATAATTATCTCATCGAACAATTAAATGAATATTTAACTATTTTGATAGTTGACAGGAGTATTCTGTCGAATATAAGTGTGCATAATAGTAATCTGGAAGGATAAAAAGTGTGTAATAGTACAGAATATGCATGACAAACATGCATTCCCCAGATTCACTGCAACGCCCGAAGTAATTACGAGCTGCGTGACGTTTAATTATAGACTCAAACCATTGCTCGTTGGGATAGGCATCACGTCCCCCCCCACCCCCCTCCCTCATTTCACTCTCACTCACCCGGCCCCGTATATCAATAACATCAGTCAGCGGTAACAGACTTGCATAACTATGACGACAAATCTGAATCTAGGAATTATGGGGAATGTGTGCATTGGAACGTAGTTTTATACACATGAGAGATAAGTTTTTATGATCCTAGGAGATGTAGAAAATAATCTCTGAACGAGGATCTTCGGTGTGTGAGGAGAGAAGTGTGGTTGAGGGAGTTTGCAAGGAGATGTACAGGTGAAATGTTGGTGATTGAGAGACGAATTGTGATTGAATAAATTAATTTTTTAAAACAACTGTATGAGTTTCTGAAATTTGAATTGGTACCGGATGCAGATCGGAATTGCTACATGAACAGCGGCTGGGATTCATCACTAGGAGGAAGAGAATATGATCGCGAACCCAAAAGATGTCCTAGTGAGTAAAGTAAAAACATTTGCATAAAGTAAAATTCGTTACATCATATCCGAGCGGGAGCAGTACTTAAGAACATTCTAACTCCAAGGTTTTACGGAGAAACTTAAAAATAATATGCTAGAAGTGGATAAAATTTTAAACGAAGAAAGTGGAAGTTGAATGTATCGACAGAAAACCCTGAAAGTTAAAACCGTAACAGTACACCAAATATGTTGTGTTATACAGTTTAACGTAAGTCATGAAAAAATTGACCTTTGTTCCTTATTAATCCATACTTATAAGACTATTTTTATATTAGAACGAAAAATCTGTAGATAGATTTATATAATTGCATGGGTACACAAAATACATACAAACATGAACGTAAAATAAACAGTGAGAAAAATCTTTCTAATAAACCTTTTTACTGATTAAATAGAGATTAACCAAGAAAACACCTATTTTGGACCAATTTTCGTATAATCTATTAAAAGGAAAGCCCTCTGTAGGTCCTCAATTCAAACAATAATTACATAATTGTCAGTCAAAACATTTATTTAACAAACAGAACCTTTCGGCCCCTTATGGCCATACTCATCTGAAATAAAACATACACTATTCAGGACATGTAGAATAATTCAGCAACTGTACACATCTAAGGCATATAACTCATGTATTTACTTGAACAGGCAGTCCAGCAACTCATATATTTAAGTCACAGACATATGTTTGGTCAGGTAAAGACAAGAAGAGAGCTCTGGCGGAAGCTACCTTTGAGGATGCCTTCACATCTCTCTGGTTTTTTAAACTAAGGTTCCCACATGCCAATGGCACCTCGGCCAGTTTTGAGAGGTGTATGTTCCAGGGTCGAAGACCTTTGGCTTACGGTAAGAGTTGTCTGCTATTCCTATTGGAATAGTCGGCCTGCTGCTACCTAAACCGGTCAAGGCACGGAGAGGGTAAAACTGTGACACCACAACAAACCCCTCTCCCGCCATCGTAAGGGCGTGGGACAAGTACCAAATGCCCGACCTACCTGATACAGGTTTATCTAAGGTTGTCACTTTAAGACGAATGCCGGGTAGGATCCTTAACTATAGCCCGGGGGCCCTAGTTAACCCTTAGCTACCTTCCTCTACCCTTCCGCATCCCCCCTTCAGATCCCTTCCTACGCTATTAAAGGGGAGTTGCCCAACGTGGATTGCCCTCATGTAGCCTGTTGCCCTAAAAAAAAATTGGTCATTGTAAATATATGAGATGTTTGCGTTAGATGTGTACTGTTGCTGAATTCTTCTACATGTCCTGAATTGTGTGTGATTTATTTCAGATGAGTATGGCCATAAGGGCCAGAAAGCTTCTGTTTGTTAAATACATGTTTGACTCTCAATTGTGTAATTATTGTCTCCATTGAGGACCTACAGAGAGCTTTCCTTTTAATAACGATTAGCTATCATTTAGACCATAAATGGGGTCACACAGTTCTCTGCGCTTCTTCTCAATGCAATTCATTTCACTGAACTGCTTTAAAGATTACACCAAATTTGTTCTTTTCAATTTTATTAATAGCAATCTTATTATTTTTACAATAAATACCAACAAAGTTGGTTAACATTTTGGGTTTTCAACCACCTGAAACTGTCGGAACATGAAATATGAGTGTAAATGCGGCAACAGAGGCCTCAACCCATTACCTCACCTAATGCAGATAAACAAGATTTTCTTGACAACATTTTTTTATACTTTCAGTTTTGTCGACATTATTAATTTGATAATTTTTCAATTTGTTTTTCAGTCATAAACACAACGTTTGTAATAAGACCAATTAACAGAAATTATATTAATAAAAAATTATTGATGTCAAACATGGCACATCTGTACACTCTTTAGGCAGTGGCCCGACTGAAAAGTTTATCATGAGAATATAATTTTTTTTCTCAGTCTGGCTATGAAGATTACAAGTTAGTTTCAAGACAAATCTTTCAGTCTGGTTATGACTACACAAAACACAAAAAAACACAATTTAGCATCATTTTATATATTTGTAGTTATTAGCTTAATTTCTACATTTCTACAGTAAATATTCGCCCTCATGCAGTATAAGACGAGTTTAATGCTGATTTATAGGTAGAAATAAAACATTTAGAATCTATTTGTTTCTGGAAAACACATCCATCATTTTTTAGTCCTCTTTTAAATAAAGGAGTCTACTTGGGAACAAATGAAGTTTTTTATATCCTATGTAGCAGTTTTAACAACCTCATTAAAATTCCTAGCTCTTGATAAAGGCGAACCGCCCATGAGATAAAGCAATTGTTTTTTTTGGTAATTGAACACACAAGACAACCTTTGAAGGCGTAACATTATAACACGAAATTATTTAAAAATACAAAGGAGAATATGTCACAAGACAGTAATAACCGCGCGTCTCTTCATTCTTTATGAAGTAATCGAATATTCCCACGAAGTCTGATTTTTAGTCATTAAAAGTTATATGTAGGGTGTATCCAACCACCCGTTCCAGGCATTTTTTTCTTGAAAACCCTATGGTCGTGGTTATTCGCGAAAAAAAGAATTATAACCGAATCATATTGGTAGTAATTTCATTTCCAGGTACAAGCCACAAGTAGGAGTATCTGTAGTGAACTTCGAAATTTTAAATGGTAATATGGTCGTGTAAGGTTTTAAAAATAAACGTTTACTGAATAAAATTTATTCGCAATTATTGTTTACTCACGAAAAAGAATGAAAAATTGTACAGAGTTACGGTTATGATAATTCTTAAATTCACCAATAACTAATATCTATCAACCACCAAAATCCAACCATTGAGCTTTTCTACAGCATCCCCCCCACCTCTCCACAAAATCGTAGACTCATACGCAAAGTCCCCTTTGGCATCATCTTCCCCCTAAATCACACTGTAATCACCTAACTCTAACCCGTACCCCAACTGGTAGCCATACTCCTTCAATATACATTCCTTCCATCATCCCCCATGTCCTCCTTAAACACAAAGTTATCTCCGATGCGCAGATCTTCCCAAGCATAATTCCGGGAAACATTCGTTAGTAAATTATAATCAAGTCCCTCAGCTTCTCTCGTCTCTAACTTGAAATGACAATGGTCATCGACAGCTGGCACGTTAAATATTTGCAACATTGTAAATACTATAATCATATATTATCAAAACTGTAAAGTTTCCAGCCAATTATTTTATTACCAATATAAAAAAGTTACGGTTACGTTCTATGGCCCTGAAATTTATTCGCCTTCCCAGCCCATTGTTTTGTCATAGTCAAGTTTGCCAGGTATACTTTTTACGGGAAAAATTTGACGATTTTCTGAAAACGGAAGACCTTGAAAGTCTTCCTCAGCTTTCTCCGTTACTGTCTCGGATGTCAGTTCGGGAAGGTCACTTACTGAAACCCCACCATCCAAACGCCTTGTATGGGGGTTACTAAAAGTTCTCGATAAAATTATTAATCCACATATTGCGTTTAATATTTTCTTCGTTGTATTATATGTCAAATAATACACATTATAAGAGATTAGTTTCTTCAGCTCACCAATTAAATCGAATGATACACATTATAAGAGATTAGATTCTTCAACTCACCAATTAAATCGAATGATGATCTGTTTTTTAATAGCTTTATTTAGAATGAGTGGTTGATCAAGTTTGGATTTTCGTCTCCCAGGATACTGCGTCTGTCTTGATGGAATTTTTGGCATGTTTTCATCAGGTTCTTCAGGGTGATGGAGGTCACAGATTGGAGGGCGGCTGTTCGAAAATATGTGGATCTTATTCTTGAAAGGGCTACTTGGTCTCATCTGGATGCCTTCGCAGGCAGGTTGATGGCATAGAAGGTATTAATCGATTTGTGGTTGTGGGTGGGGCTGGATTGTAGATGATACCAATTTTGATTGCAGAGGAGGAATAGTTTCCATCCAGAAATGTGTTGGTGCAATTTGGAGGGTGCGCTCATCCAGTAATGACATTAGAAGTGTTTACTTCGTAATTAATTTCACCTTTCGTGGGCTTAAGTCAAGGGTTTAGTATTAACCATTCAAGTACTTTTTGTAAACATTTCCAAGCATTCTGTCTATTGACATATAATACAATCCTTTCTTCCCCCTTCATTCAAATGTATAGAAGTTCCATGATTAATCACTTGAGACAACCAAACATTACGATAATATGAGGGTTAGAGTGGAGGGCGTTACCGCATTATTCCACAATACTTAATTAAGAAGTAGCGTAGCACAAATGTAATGCTTTTATCCAATTTGCTACGTCGTCGTATTCATCAGTAACTTCATATATCGTTCATAATGAATTGTTGTAATTCCTGATTCATTTATAACGTAGTCGGCATAAAGTTGCATAGCTCTTTTAAACTAAGCAATAGCGAAATGTAGGACAAAGAGAAATATTACTTTTAGCCGGAGTTTACTACACAAACTTGACTGTTTCTACGACAGGTCTGGGAAGGTCTGCAGTGTTTACGTAAAGTTAAAAAAATTGCGTAAATGTTGTTTCATATTTTACAACTATAATAATCTGACTTATATTAAATAAATTTGAAAAACACTAACCTATTATAAAATATTATTATCAAATTAAAAACATTATTTTAAACAAAACACAACGTTACATTCCAATTGGGACCTCTTCACGTGTACCATTTCAATTAAATTCAATTATAATTTATTATATAAAAATTTAGATAACAATAAATTTCCAACGAGTGGTTTGAACACACGTTTCGGCCGAAAATAAATAAATCCTTTCTTTTTTGACCGCAATGTGTGTTCAAACAGCAAGTTAGAAATGTTAATCGAAATTTTTATATAATGAATTATAACTATGACTGAATTTAATTAAAATTGTACACCTGAAGAGGTCCCAATTAGGCATGAAAAGTTGTGCTCTGTTAAATATAATATTTTAAATTTCATACATTTTTCTGACTATTGGGCTGGTTGAATAGTTATTTTTATCGCCTAACTTTGCCTGTTTTTGGCTACTACATTATGTAATACTTTATTTTAAACTAATAGAGATTTTTATAATTTCAACAATGTTTATAGGAATTCATGTACAATTAAGGGTGCCCTCGAGATAAAAACGGCATGTTTTATTGAATTTATTCGTACTGGAGACAAGGGAAGTAAGATATTAAATTAGGCTCAGTTAAAGTGGTAGAAGTGATAGAAGGACCCTTAATCAATACAATGACGTGGACATGCTTTATTCTAGTCCCAGAAAGACGAGTATCTAAACATTATAGAACTACATTTCTGAGTGAATAAATGGATCTTAGCTTTTATGGGAAAAGAGGACATGAATAACTCAGGAATTTTTTCGGGAAAGCTCACTCAACATTATAACACCTCAGTGTGGCGAGTTTCTGAAGGTCAACAGATAGACTGTCTTGATGTTAGGTATGAAAATGTAGAATAACCAATATTTCGGCATGAAAAAATCCTTTTCATCAACAGAACTCGTATAGTATTAATTCTGAGGCTATCATTTAAGTTATAGGTTGAAATAATGTGATCATCTTAACAACTCTCAAGAGGATCCGAGTACGCAACGCAATTTATATGGAATTTATTTATTTTCAAAATTATGCTTAAAGGTTAGTTATAAAATTTAATTAGGATAAATTTCGCACAAAAGGAATCGTTATGAAGTGCAACAGCATACTCAAGTTACTAGCGTAACTTGTAATTTCTGAACTCGGCTGGTTTTCCGGATCGAGTTCCGAACTGTTATATTATTGCTGACGAAGACGACGGAAGCAGCACCTTCGATTTATTCATGTTACAAAAGCGTCTATGCTGCTATTTTCCCTGTTCCCGAGGAATCGATTGTCTCCAGATACAGGTTTTGTTCGTGGGTGACCCACTCCTCCGGAGCGGACAGTTTTTGCTCTCGACGGAGCAAGGCAGAGCACAATGCGAAGGAACAATGGAAGCAAAACCGTGAAAAAACTCAGGGACTGCAAACGTTCCCCGCGAATCCACTAGACTGCAATATGGGGATGGCGCGGCTATTATCTGCGAAGCGTGCAGGAAGATTGTTAATCGCTCAACTAAGGGGGAAAAAAAGAAGAGAGCACTTACAAAATTGAATCCCATAGAATAAAAGTTATTTAATCCACCATAAAAGCGCTTGTTGTAAATGGTTATAGTGAATAGAAAACAATTAGGTAATACCTTATAAGTTAGAAATAGATCGTGAATTCTTGGATATACGATACTGGATACAACAAAATATTTTCGTCTTCATAGAACAGTGAATATCAATTCAAAGAAAAAGCACTATAGTACCTTATTAATGGTGTAGTTTACACAAGGGGGATGAATTAATTGGGGGTTATATTAGTTTATTATTTATATATTTTAATTTATTTTACAAAAAAAAAAATATTGTGAGCTTTATTATTATTGCTTTGAGTCTGGCAAGGGTCAATGCTCGCTTCTCAGGTACTCAAAAAAACGAAAATCCCACCGCCGCATCCCTTTGTGCGGCTCTAAAAATTGAGTGTGTCTAGCCTAGACTAATCTTTGGTCACAATCCTTTAGCACGTTCGGTCTAGAGGCTCCACCAGATGGGCACTTGGGCGTCCCTGAATTAAACCATGTGAACCCCTCAGGGACTGTGGCTAATTAAGATATTGAGATTTGTGGTGGGCACATATCTGATTCCTATTGGATAAAAACAGCAGAATCCAAGACTGAGGTGTAAACGGACTTGCAGGGAAGTCAGACAGTTTTTAGTTGTCAGTAAGATAGTTTTAGTTTTGGAACGGAAGTCTGTTCGTGTTGTTATAAGTCTGTTCGGGAGTGTTATGAATTAGTTTTGCAACAGGAGTTGGTGAACTTTTGGGAGGTTATGAACAAGTTATACGATAGTTTTCGTTTTGGAGTGTGGAGGACAGTACATTTTGTGATGTTATAAGATACTTTTGGGAAAGTTATGAATAAGTTGGGGTTTGGAGAGGACGTCGGTTTTCTGGATGTCGGTAAGAGAGTTCTGGAGTGGCGGACACTTGTACTGTCCTGCTGACGAGAACCTGTAGGCCGGCAGTGTGACCATTTCCAGGAAATATGAGGGATTGCAACATCCGAACGAGCCACTTAAGAAGTACTGAAGTACCTGCCAGTGGTAATGTACCGGACAATAATTCCATCAAAGTAGGTGCATCAAAGCCATATTACTGCCGTATTTTGGCTCACAAACACGTGTCAGAAATTGTGCCTGTTTTTTTTTGTAAAACATTACAATGGCCAGTTGCACGTCCATCTCAATTAGGCAGTTTCTGAACTTTTAAAGAAAACGTGGAGAAATTCCAAAAAGGCAGTGATTACTCCCTTGGAAATATTCATTCCTCATTATCTCACATTCTTGCTTTGAATTGATAAAATAACACAAAGAACTGATAAAAATAAAATTAATTTATCAACGGTTTCCACGCCATAATAAGCATGAGCATTCTATCCAAATACCTGACGTATCTCAGTTAAGAGCAGCTCTAAAGGAACAATTTTTCGTTGACCACGAATAAGGTACTATAACGCCTTTTCTCTAAATTCATGGCCGCCGCAGAAGATTATGATTTTTTTCTTTGAAAAATTTGATAAACCTTGTGCTTATTATGAACATGTATAGTGCCTGTTTGGAATAAAACTTATGCTATTCGAACAACTAATTTGCATTACAACGTAATTCTGGGATCGTAGGAATAGGATACTATAAAAAACAATTTAACAGCTGAATTTCTATCATTACTAACTTAATATATTCAAATATTAGACAGGAGGAGTAATGACGTACTGAGTTTGAGAAAGAATTATTTTCATTATAGTGAATCAAATGTTACTCATTTCTTGTTATTGAGCATTCAAAAAGGAAGTATGTTCTTATATCTGAAATATGTGTCAATTGGTCAAGGAGAAAAAAAATTGGAAGATTCGTTCACAAATTTAGTGCCACCGTCGGGCTGACCACGTGTCACCCGATGGCGCCATAGTAGGGGACTCCCCGCCGGTTAACTCTACGACCACTCAACCTAAATGGAATTTCCACTGCTTCGCCTCATAAACATCATTCAAGCCAGGCAAAATAAGCCCGGTTGAGATACAAGCAAGTGCACTCTGGATACCGAACTCCGTTTTTAATACATGCAAAAAATAGTAAAGGCAATACCCTCGAACTGTTTTAGATCAACCACTAAAAAAAATAATAGGGACCTCGTCAACTAGTACCAGTATGATTGACTAAAACGAAGGTACGGTGGAGATCCTCCCACTCCAGAAACAAATTAGGGAATTTTTTGAGGGCACTATAAAAAAACCTTGGGTATCTATGACGCTAAAAATACAAAATTCGTATCATAAAATTTTTAAAACATATTATTTAAAATAAAATATTTTAAAAAAATTGTGATAATGCGCCGCGCACGACCAGAAAAGTTTTTAAAGCTAACCAGGCACTTAAGTTCACCAGAAAGACAGCAAAAAAAAAGTCAATTTTTAAATATAATTATGGGCCCGCAAATATAATTACGCCATATTGTTGAGGGCGAGTTTATTTAAATATTATAAATTAAAGTAATTAACGACCCTTTCAGAAATTTTAAAATGTTTTATTTTACACTTCAACCATATTTCAGTACGTTTTTGTACTTTCATCATGTTTCAATAATGTTGTTACGTTACTACGGTAACAATTTTTATCTCATATATTTCAAATCACAGATATTACTTATTATTCTTATATTTAAATTAAAATCAGAAATTTTTAACATTCTTGAAATTTAATTATAAATCTTACAATTTAGCAACCTGATGAAAGTACAGAAACGTACTGGAACATCGTTTGAATTTTAAATAAAATATTTTAAAATGACTGAAAATGTCGTTAATTTCTTTAATTTATGATATTAATCAGACAGATACAATTATTTATTTAATTATGTTTATAATGAAAGCAGGCTAATTTGACCTAAGATTAAATTAACGAAACTGTCAGTAAATGGCAAACAATAAAGCCAACAAAAATATCTCGGCGAATACTATTATAAGCGTTTTCCTTAGTAAAGGAAAAAATAAACACATGAAATCCTTAATGTAACTATTATGAGAATAGAAGTTTCAAGTAGGTCGTAAATTATTAAATTTTATGGTGGACCCTGTTTAAATGATGCAAGCAATTCATTGTATGAAAACAGACTTTTTTAAGAATTACATTCTCAAACCAAATTTGAATATGTTAAACTCAACGCAAAGGGAAGTTTAGAAATATAAAATAATTAGGAACAGGATATGGAAAAATAAATTTAAAAAATAAAATCGCTAATCAGGGATTTATTATATTAAATTATATATTATTTGTGAGTATCTGAATTTGAATTTGAAACTGGCTACCTCATATACATTCTCGCCATTTAATGTGTTCGAAATTTAGAACCATTATTAACAATTCACATGAATTTATTATTGAAAGAAAAACAAAAAGACCATCCTTGTTACTCACTAAAAATAAAGCATAGGCATTCGTTAATTACTGTTAATTGATACATATTTTTAAATACCGGGCTGTCCATAGATTCCTTGTTAAAGAAAATAATTCTATATTAATCTTTTACTAACTAGAATAAACATGCGCGTCAGAATAAAGGTCATCCAGGGGACAATGGTGACTTCAAATATTCCACAATATAAGAAAATAATTTAAATAAACGAAGAATATTTATAAAAAATATATAAATGTCTCGCCAAGAGGTGCACTTAACGATTATTTTAATCTATCATTTTTATCTTCAGAATACAGCTCATTTAACACCATGGCCAGGGAACGGTGCCAATGACGAAGCGTGCTCTATTAGGTTTCCTAATCGCCCCAGGAATTCCTAGTTTCGCTCATATATCTGGAGTGTATGTAACTTTCACACTCGTGTGGGAATTATATAACACCGAAAGAGTTGAAGAAAATAGTAGAAGAAAAATTAACATCTGTAAGACAATAACACAATAAATTAACAATCCCAGACAAAAAACAGAAATTAATTTTGAACAATATAATTTGAAATTTTTTTAGACGTTTCAATAAACTGATTTTTGGTTCTTAACAATACTAGTGCCAGACTGAAGTGATATGGCCAAAGTTACAACACTTTACAAAGAATATGAATATAAGATGTAAATTAAAAATTTTTATTTAATAAGGCATCATAAATACAGTTTAAATGGGAAGTGTCCTGATTAACATTTTTTAAAAAAATTGTTGGTCTTAATGTGTAAAATTTCTGATATTAACCTTTTATTAAAATTAGTTTTCTTATTATCAAAATTGAAAGAATGATTAATATCCAAACAACGTTTTGTAATCGAAGAATGTTTATAAGTTTTACATTGGTTTTATGTTCCTTAATTCTAGTTAAGAAAGATCGTTTAGTCTGGCCGATATAACAAAATGAGCAATTATTGCAACTAATTTTATAAACAACATTATGGAAATACTAAGTATTAAGACAACTAGTGGTCTTTTATTACAAAATAAGACAAATAATTAACAAAATTTAATTTGTAAGGATCTAAATCATTCTTTCAGTATTGATAATACTATTATTATTTTTTAATTAAAGGCTTATAATGGTCGCGTTAACAACTTGGTCATTGGCGACCCATAAATAAATTACAAATAGTGCTTATTTACATAAGTATGCTGCGATTCACAATTATTCCAATAATATACATACAATTGAAGAGTTTGAAAGAATAATTATACATTTCAAATGTGGGTTTCTTTCATTTACATTTTACAATTCGCATTTGTTAATCTTTTAACATAATAATTAATACTATTATTATAGATAAGGAAAATAATTTTAATAAAAGGTTACTCTCAGAAATGTTACACATTAAGACCAACAAATGTTCTTTAAACTGGACACTTCTCATTTAAACTGTATTTATGATGACATATTAAATATAATCTTTGTGAATTAATATCTTATATTAATATTTTTTGTAAAGTTTTGTAACTTTGGCTATATCTCTTCAGTCTGTCAATAGTATTTACAACGATCACAACAGTTGATCGAAACGTCCACAAATTTTTTCAAATTATATTGTACAAAATTAATTTCAGTTTTTTGTTTGTTATACGGGTCGTTAATTTCTTGCGTTAGTTGAAGCAAAACTTTCAATAATTCTAGAGTTGATTTTATACTGTTAACAACTATTTTAAAGAACGCGTACAAACGAAAGACTACGTTGGAACCCTTATACTGTCATTAATTATATCGAAAATGTAGATTAAGAATACTACAGAACGGTATCGGGTAGTACAAATTCATTCAAAACTAATTAAAAAAATTTTAAAATCAACATCAACCCAAATATGTCAATTTCACCTTTTACGACTGTACGGGAAATGACGAGACGAACGGGAACTAATTTGGTTTGCGGGCCGCTACTCAATCAGAGGGGTTGTTTGCTGAGCACACTCCCTCGCAAAATGAAAAATAAACTAAGTCACGGTTCGACGAACAAAGGCATCACGCTTGTAAGGAACCATTAGTGCATCATACAGAACAGGAGACAGTGGAATATACAAAATTTACAGAATGTAAATCCATTATTAGTCATACGCCCTTACTGCAGTGAGAGGTTAAGAGGACAAACAACGTCGAATGCTTCTGGCGCTTGCATTTGCTTAAGAAATGCATTCTAGAGTAAGGCAGCAGTAATTGACGCACTCACCCCAAGGCGTTAAAAAGACATGCGTAAAGACTTAAATACGCGTACACAATGAAGCAAGAACGGGAGCAAGGTAAGTCGTTTCTTAAGGGTCAGAAGGGTAAAGCACTAACAAAAATATTGTGAAACGAATACAACTTTATTTTGTAATTAATATTACTAACAACTGGAATAGGACCCTATTCTCCTTACTGACAATGACTGATTTCTTTTGAGCGATCGCAGGCCTCGTACATCTTGCTTACTGGTTGTTCACGAAAAATAATGATTACCAAACGCCATTTAAGAAGCGATTGGTGGTATTTTTAATTCCCGAAACAAACCACTAGTGAAAGTACCCGTAATAAACTTTGAATTTTTAAATTGTATCAATGAATAGGACATTTATAAAAAGAACAACTTTTACTGAAAAAAATATTCCTTTGTTTATTTTCTCACATAAAAAGGAAACTTGAATGCGTTTCTACTCAGAAATGCACGTAGTTGTGTACCTTACGTTACCGTTGTATGGTACATGATAAGGCAGACCTTGAAAATTATTCATCGTCCAGGGTCTTTTGTCATAGCAACATTCGAGTTTGTTTAGTTTCTGTGGTCCATTGGACCTTCCTGCCGTTATGATCCTCGTTGGTGTAGTTCTGAGGGGGTTGGGGTTGAAGTTGAGATATGTTTTGGTTGACTGAAGAGTTAGTTTGATATGTCGGTGCTGGACCTACTCCTGCCCCATTAGGGGTTCCACTGTGAAAGCCTACTCAGAGAAAATCCAAACCCAACAAGATCCTCCGCACAATTACCAACTCCCCCTGGTTCCGTTGCAACCATCAAGACATTAAAATCCCCACCATTGCTACCAAAATAAACAAAATAGCCTCTTCTCTGATCAAATCGACCATCAGTCCAATCCCACAATAGAACAATTCTTCACAAATCCTCCCCGACCTCCTACAGCCCGATGCCTCAAACGCAAACTCCCCATATATATTCCCCGTGCGCACTCAGTCACCTACATTTATCAGATACTCCACAACCACCATCTCTTGATAACATCTACAATCCTACCTCAACATTCCCCTACATATCATACCAACTCTACAGTCAACCAGAAGACATCCCAAATTCCACCCTAACACCCTCAGAACTACTCCAACAAGGATCATAAAGGGCAGGAACGTCAATGAACCTTCCACCTGTTCCGAGTTACCATTTAATACTTTTTACTCATTTTAATCAACTCAAATGTATAATCTACGGATTGCATTTTAAGAATAAATAATAAGATATATAAAAAAATGTCGGGGAATGTTGGGGTAGGATTTTACATGTTATTGAGGGAAGATTGTGGTTGTGGAGTATATCACAAAGGTAGGTGTCAGGAGGTGACTGAGTGCTCACGAGGGAGGATGTTATCTCTGGGGAGTTTGCGTTTGAGGCGTCTGACTGGAGGAGATCTCAGTAAATATACTAGTCATGTTTTACTGTTTCTAAAACGACGGCTTTGTTACGAATACATTCTGATAGCTCTGAGCTTCAGAATTCATAAAAAGAACTCCTTCCTTTCTAATCACGCAAGTTGGTTTAGCTTAAATGGTCTTGGATTATTCAGCCCGTTTAAGTTTTCACAAAACATTTTCTAGATAAAATTTTTCTCAGATTATTATTTAAAACCAGAGGCTTCACAGTACTTACACGTGGTGGTTCCACCCATCTCGATGATACATTTACAATCCCTGGAGATTTCCCTGTTGTTGAAGGGACGGACGCGGACTGCAACTTTTACCGAAGACATGGTTTATCTGTAACAACGTTCATTATTAGTCCTCAAATTCTCTTTAGCGACAGAATACATGCATAGAGTTTCTATGTAAACAATAGTTGTCATGCTGCATAACTCTTATTGAAATATAGGAATGCATCTACACGTAATTTAATATTTCGGTAAAAAACTTGAACTCAATGTACGTTTAAGCTTAATCACATTGCTCAACTATGGACTAGTTTACAAAGCATTATAACTGATTACGTATACTTATATTCACTTCTCCCTTGCACAATAATACTTTTTTAAAAAAAATCACAATGAATCGTTCATAAAAAGATCAGCCAGAATGACATACGTTGGAATTAGGCTTAACTGTACAAGGAAAAGTGCAAAAATAGTGTGGTAGTCTCCACATTACATTAATACTATTAAATAACCGAGTGACGGTCCTTCATACGGTGATGAAAATAATGTGCACGGTTATTAACATTAGCGTTAGTTTTTGGCACAATGTACTCTCTTAAAACACTTTTCAGCTGACTGAAAAGCCTCCTTGACTTTTGCCGTTCTCAACTATTCCTCTTGACTACATTTCGTATCATTCACTATTATATTTAAAAAACCTATTCTCCACTCATATCTTTTGCCCCTACATATATCTCCTTATTATCATTATTTTCGTCTTCGTTTTGTTTCCTTTACATGCTTTTCGTAAGTTACTCCATTTCGATTTTTCATTTTCTGCAGACATATTTTCAACGAAAATTTAATACACTTGTTTCTTCTTTCACTATTATTTACACATTTTATTCCATCCAAAGATTTTTCTAGGACATCCTCGATGTATATCATATACAGTGAAACAAAACACGACGACGACAAAATTTCAGAAATGAGCGACGAAAAACTGTAGTACAACTTGGGTCCGGAAATGCATAATTACAGAGTTATGCGAATTTTTATGAATGTTAGTGCATGGTTACATGACACACGCATTGTGGCCGCCTGTCGGACAGTACGAACTACCCCAAACATTTTTGATCGTGTTCGAAACTTAATGCGAAGAAGATCAGCGACCTGTGCTAAGTCAAAATGAAGTAAATTTAACATTTCATTTGATATGTGAACAAGTGCGCTCCAACTAGTGAGTTGAACTTCATACAAACCGATCAGATACTGAAGTTCGGATAATTCATTCCGGACCCATGTTGAGATACAATTTTTTCCTTCTCTCAATATGAGGAGTCCATTCTTGAAATTTTTCCTTCGAGTTTTGTATTAATATGTTCTCAGACACTTTTCAATCGTGAAATTTCTCAACACCTATACGTGTTTTGACTTCCAGACTTAAGCACAGACTTTTCAGTGTTCTTTCCCGGCATTCGACTCCTTTTCGCATGAATATGTTCATTAACTAACTCGTTTCCTTCTGCCTACGATGTGATTAGATTTCCGCGGACGTGTGTCTTTATTTCTATCACTGTCTTCATATTTGGATAGCAACTGGATAATAAATCTTTCCAGGGACGTACACGATTTGACCATCATCAATTAGATAACTACCAAATATTACACTTACCCTGTTTCTCTATTTTTATATAATTTTATTCAGATTATTTATTCAGACAAAAATTAGTTCTCAAGTAAAGTTTCAACTTCTGCTAGTCATGTGGAAACAGATCTGTGGTTTACAAGCAACACAGCAAGTGACTTCCCAGTATTAGAGTTTCATAGAATAGAAGAGCTAAAGCGCTACCGAAAACATTGGCGCAGAACATCTATGAAAAGGCTTTCACAGACCCTTCCAATTTTTTAAGTATTTATACAGAACTGATTATTTTAATTTTTATTTAGTTTAGTAATTCTTTCCATCTAATTTACGTTGAAAATTAAACACTTGTACTAAATTTTCCACAAATATTTATTAAAAATTAAGTGTAATCGGCTAATCGTTTTCATCAATTTTAAAAATTTTATACTAAGGCCAAAATTATATTAACATGTAGGTGTTTTTTATATCATACCTGTTAATTTTAATATTAAATTTTAAATAATTTAAATCATAATTATTGTTCTATATCAGATTGAATAATTTTAAATATATATCGTTTATTTTCTCATAATTATATTTAAAATTTGATAAGTATATGATTATCGCTTTAACCGAAAGTTCACCAAATTACTTAATTTTGAATATACACTCTTTAAATTAGTAATTCCGGCCCTTAATGTTTAATATGATTGAACTAAGCAAAGTTAGTATTATTTATTTGCATTTGTTTGAACCTACTCCATATTAATTAATTTACCTTTATTTACTTCTGTGTATATTTCATGGAAAATAAATTAATATAAAATTTGTCCATAATGTTAAAATCTAACATAGCCAAATTCCAACCTACCCCAGGAATAAATGGTGAAACGTAACAATTGTTTGGTTTAATATGGTAAAAATTACTAGTCATTATTAATTGGCACTAACCTTAATATAATGCTAGAGGTATACTATCGTTAGTTTAAATACAAGACCACCTTGCTTGGAACGGAATCGTCTGTGAAAATATATAAATTTCTGGGTCGTGTTCAGTTTAATCATAGACTTCACCGTCCCCTCCAAATTTACCTAGGCTGTCCTGGGAAATCCAGGTTCCCAAATTGTTCGGATTCTTTTTCTACCGGTTGCGATTTTGAGCTAGGACGTATTCCGTGAAAATGTCAACGGAAACTGTGTCTCCAAATATTTCTGAAGAACAAACTTAACGGAGCCCAAGTTGCTGTATATTTACTGGTACATAAAACGATATTTATAAAAATGTAGATCGTGAATAATTTTCTACTGAGATATTTTCAAAGCACCTTGTATTTCGCCCAGCTGCTGAGAGTCTTAGCTTTATTAATTAGAAAACTTCTCTAACGCAACACCGCGTAGCCCGGACAAATAAAACTTCCTACATGTAACAATAACGAAGTGTTATAAGATTGTTTCGTGGCTGCTGAGAATTAACTGTAATTAAAAGTTTCGAAGTGCTTTACAAAAGTATCAGAACTTTGTTCATTTTCTTCTCCGTAACCTGGAAATATGGCGACACAAAAAAACCCCTCATTTATCACCTCGAAACCGACCTTACATTTACTGATGCCATGTGCGTGAGCGAAGGAATATTTCAACGTACTGATTTGTTCATGTGAAATCTCATACAGAATTTTTTGTAATTAAGAAATTCATCGAAAAGTTCTGTGTGATTTTATTTAACCTTATCGTGGTACATTTCATGATGATGTTGGATGCCCGAAGATTCATTAATATCCATACGAAATTCTTTTTACTCTCCAGTGATTGGGGAGAAAGATTCAGATGAATAAAATTTGTGTGCAAAAAATTAATTTTTTAATATACTCTTTCGTTTTCATATTCCAGAATCATTTATGGACCAAATAAAAATGATTTAATATTTTATTACAGTAAGGAGGGTTACTATTATGAATTTTGTCGGTTTCAATTAAACAGCTCAATAATAATAATATAAAAAATATGATAAAAAATGGGGCCTCATTATTTATTGAACTGTTAAATATATTAATATTTTATACTATACTCCTCATATTATTCATGACCTGTAATGTAATATATAACTATCTTCATGCGAATCAAGCATTTTACTGAAATATAAAGTATAAAGAGCATATATTTTTATATTTTGTTTTTAATTATACTTTCATTTACCATATTCTTTTTACAATTTTATTGTAAACAACATTTTAAAATTATTATTTATTATATTGAGAATAGCAGGTTCGCATATAGACGTGGTCTCAGCGACAAGCAGAGTTATATACATACATATATATCACATAAGTAATTTTTCGTATGTGGCTTAACACAATAATGCAATGCAAGAAGAAGTACAACCACAAGAATAATTCATTTTTCATACATTCCAAAATTACCCAAGTATTGTGAATTTATGAAACTGCTCCCTCCCCTTCCCCCCGAAATGATGAAGGAAGTTACAAATAATATTTATTTAATTAACTACAGTCGCTTTTAAATTGTGTATTTCGATTACGAATGAGATGGAGCAATCCTGATTTTACATAAATATAAATTTTAAGTATTGAGTATATATTGTGCTGTCTTGTAGCGACGAAGACAATTTTCTAGCACTCACATGATATTAGTGGCCTGTTTGATATTTGACAAAATTTTTTAGTTTTATCCAGTCTCACGATCGCGGTGCCACCGCCATATTCAAAATGCATAATATTCTGAACCACTCGGTTTTGTATTATCATTTGTCAAATCGATATATCTCTAAAATTAAATTAATTGTATCGATAAAACGCAAGAAACATATTCGCCAAATTTTTATGCGTTTAAGAAAGAGATCGTTTCTTCGAGGAAAGTCAAGATTAAACTCTTAAATTAATTTCATTCCACAAAATTCTCCCTTAAGTGTAGCACATTATTTGGAAGGCTGGCTATGTAAATTTATGTTTAACAAAGTCTAATTTCAAAGAGTTGTAGAGGTTAACAAGCATTTTACCTTAATTTCAAGGCGATTCTCTTTATTAATCAATTATTCATTTATTCCTTAATAATTAAATTAAATTTATATATATTTTTTAAATATGAGACCGATATTTATAACAAAAGTGTAGTTAAAATTAATATATTTTTTAATATAAGACTGACATTTATACAAAAAAATGTATTTGAAAAACATTTACGCTAAAACTTAAATAAAAAATAAACTCATATGATATAATAAAATATATATGAATTAATTAATTCATTACAATTATGACATGGCACAGCATATTAAAGAGTATATTTGAATGATACTATAGAAAATTGAATTAAAGAATAATTAAACTGAGTAATCACCATCTCGGAGGACTAGACGCAAAGTAAATCATACGGATAAAAAAATCTTTCTGGTTTGGTTTTCTATTTTAGTTTGTGTTGTAAAAGGGTCTGAGCTATGCATTTATTTGGATTATTTTTTGCAATATATTCAGCCATGGAATGAAGTATTTCAAAGGCGAAAACACTACTTTATAATTACCACAGAACTAACATGTTTGTACATTATTTTAGTTTTGGTAATATTTACGAAATTATTATATCGGTATATAAGCGCCCCTTATTTCGTTTCAATAGTAACGTTTTTACACTCAAAAATATTTTTGGATGTTTTAATCCTAATATACAACGAATTGAGTATAGTAAAATGTATAATATATACATATATATTAAAATAACATTTTAAAAAATCTGTTTTGCAAAAAAAGACTTGTGTAGCACTTCACTGATGCTTTATTGAGATTTTGCTGCTTAAGGACATTTAAGATGTAACTTCGCAAACATCTCCACTCAGTTCTGTCCATAAATCCCAGTGTAACACAAACGTGTTTGATGTAATTATAAGTTATGTTACTTTTGATAGTGGCATGGGTTTTTTAAGTTTTAGAACTGTTTCTGGTAGTTCACTGTATATTTATTAATAGCATGGCCAATAAATAATCTAATAGAATTAATTTATTGAGATCAATTAAATTAACTTTTTTAAATTTTTAGCTTATTTTTAACAAAACTTTAGTAATTGATTATTGAAAAGTAAATTAACTAACCTTATTGAATCACACAAGACTTGAAACAATTAATGATGAAACTGTGACAAATTACTCACCATTAAACCGATTTTTTTCATTAAAATATAAAACGTCGGTCTTAAAACTATAAATAAGTAGCCCAATAACAGACCAAAATAAGTGTTAAATAAATACAATACGAAGTTTTTGCAATCCTTGTTGCTTCCGTCGGGTAAATTAAGAAACTGAAGAGACGTAAGATCGCCACAGCGAACAAACCGGGTGACGAACTCAAAAGCTTATTATTTGGCCACTTATTTGCTTATCAATATTTTTATTACGTTAAGTCAAGCGAATTTTTAGTATTGTTAAAATGTTATATCTATTCTGAAGACATGTGTTGGAAATCACGTCAGCTCTCCTAAATTTCTTCTGTACGTGATATTAAGTAAAACAAATAGTTTTTGTCGACATATTTCAATTTTTCATAAGAATAAGATATCAAAATAATGTGGTTACATTTAACATCCTTCGAAATAATGTTTAAGGCCGCATGAGCCCCGTATCAGACTATTTTTAATTATTTCCATCTCCCCTATTTCACTACATTAAAATTAATTCAGAATTATCTTTCCAAGTTATCCCCCACATACATAGTTTTTCTAGAGAAGCCTGTAATTGTTTTAATTCAATGGTAATTACGTAAAAGACTGAAAACGGTTTGGGATTTATAATCCTTGGGACCAGAAATATACAATTTATTTTCTAAATGAATAAAGCAGGTCAAAAAAAGAAATGATATTGTAATTTAATTAAGTTTTGTATTTACAAGCATAATGAGAATACGATTTAGAGCCGGATCAATTTAAAAAAATTTCCATCTTGATCCTTTAGTTGTAATTCAATTAATTTAGCTAAATGCTTCTGGAAGGATTGAAAAATCTTTAGCCTTTACTGTGGAGAATCGACTGAAAGCGTTTCTTCTGTTCTTGAATTAAATTACAATTTAACTGTCGATTTTTTAACTTGTTTAATCGTTCCAACTATACGGACATTTTTTACTAAAAGTCTTGAATTTCTTGGAATTCGGTTTCGACCTAATCGTAGAAGACAATCTCATTATTCATCCGAATGATGACGGAATCCCATACAACAAAATCATATTACAATTTTTAATTATTATTACGACTGGGCTTGAGAATATAAAGGATGTGTCAATCTTTTTCTTGCACTCAACCTTTTCAGAAAATATGAATGATTTGAAAAAAATTGGGAATGACTCATGTTCAACTGTCTGAACAACTTTCGAACTGACACTTAATGTTGATGCTACTACACGATTCCTAAAGTGCATCACAAAACTGGCAATGATTGTATATCGATTAGCACAGGCAGAGCAGTTATGAAGAACATTCAACTCCTCCGACTCAATAAAAAAACGTTCTTGCAGGACCTTGGCGTTCGCTACGGCACAAAATCTTGATTGTTGCAGAGCCAGCCAGCTTCAAGACGATTTCTTCAAACGCCGATCGCGTGAAAAAGTTCTCGGAAGTATTGCTTGGAATTGTATTTCACTGATGATGACTGGAGAGGCACATTTTATTGTTAATGGTTATTTCAATCAAATTTTCAAATTTGGACATAAAAACAGTGAACATAAATACATCACAAAAGACATCTCTGACATTCGGAAATATTTATGCTTCATAATATATTCTAATAAAATGAAAGCACGCTCATTAAAATTATATTGATTGCATATTATTTGCAGTGAATGATATTAATATTAAAACCAACAAAATTACACTGCATTATTCTTGGTAGCTACAGGCGTTTATACATTCCGTTTCACATTTCAGTTCTTGAATATGATCAGCTGTACCAAGGGTTAATAGATTTCACTCGGTTCCTCAGTCAGTACCAGTAAAACAGAATACTTTACAATATTTTCATTCAAAATTAAAATATATAATTCATAAGTCGCACTTCAAACTAACTGTACAAAACTCGTTTAAGGGTAGCAACAACCTGTAAAACATAATTAAATAATAGAGGGATTAAAGGAACACAGAACACTAATATTTCAAGAAAAAGTTGTATTTAAAAATCTTTGTAAAATGTATAAACACTTATCACAAAATTGTAAGCCAATACAAAGGTAAAACATTTATAAAACTAAATTACGTTAAAAATTGTTATACATTCAGAAAAAATATGATTATATTCATTATCTAGAAAGGATAATGGACGTCATTCCATTTATTAAGAACAGAACGGTCGACAACGACCGCCATAGTAACTCCACAGATGTATTAATAATTTACTGGTCATTTGTCTATTCATCCGCAGTCAGTGCACACAATTAGAAAAATCACAATATAATTAAAAGCTGCACTGTTTTCGTAACGCAAATTAACAGTACGGGGAGCAAGCAAACAAATGTCACACCAGACTAATAGGTGTCTTAGAATAAATGAGTGCATAAGGACATCTGAACTTTGCAAATGTTCCAATCAATCAAGACGCATCAAATTGGGACGTACAGAATGACGAATCTCCTTTATGTAATACAGAAAAAAAGACCATGGTTCTGAGATCCATCGAGTGCGTCTTCTGATCACTCTGGGTTTGACATTTATTTCCTTCTTCTATAGAACTGCGTGGTAGATCATTCGTATTGATATGGTATTCGATCGTTGGCCACACCTAGAACGTATTCAGACACAAAAGGTCTCAGAATGCCGACAGCTCTGTGTCGTCGTCACACAGGATAAATTGCAGCTCCCATGTTTCTTCGATCTCAGTTAAATTGTAGCACGTATCCGCGGCAGAGAAGATGCATCGTTCTAATACGGAACAGGACCATTCGATCAAGTATTGTGTTCGTATAAATACAGCCACAGGAAGCTTTCAACCTTATTTTAATTACCTCCACTCTTTCAAGGTGTATATCTCCCTTCGTCACAGAGTACATAAAGTTGACGATGTTTAGGCAACATTAAGGCGTCGAGGGTGTAGGTCGGGCGTCCAGTCGAGCAACTTGGCAAATTCCTCTTCAGCGAAACGTAGATATCTCGCGCCAAAAATGTGATCTCTTTGGCGTCGTAAGTTATCGACGAGAGCCATCTGCTTCCTGAAAACTTTTGCCATGTCAGCCTTTTGTCGTTGGAGACGCCTAATAGCCGTCGCTTGGGCGTCGCAGCGTCGCGCTGCTTCATCTTTGCCCGCTGCAAGTTCAGCCCTTGCCCGCTGCAGCTCCTCACGCTGCTTTGCCGAGGCGTCCTGGAGGCGGTTGGTGCGGGTCTCCGCGGAGGCGTTGCTTTGCGTCGCCTGACGCAGTTGGGAGCGTAGCATATCCGCCTCCTTACGCAGTTCCACCACCTCGCGGTCGCGCTCCCGCAGCCGTGACGACGCCACCGCAGCTACCTCTTCCTTACGCGACAGTCGCTCTCGCAGGCTGTCCAGTTGCCCCCGCAGCTTGGAGCGCTCCTCCGCGGAGGTCCGCAGCTGAGCCTCTATTCGGCGGCATTCCTCTGCCTTGGTGGTGAAGTCCCCGCGCAACGCGTCCAGCTCTGCCCTCAGCTGGCGCAGCTTGGCCTCCAGGAAGCGCCCCACACCCATGGCGCCCTCCTCCTCGCCCACGTCTTGCGACTTCGAGACCTTCGCCTTCGGGGGCGGCGGCGGCGGCAAAGGTGGGGTTTCCTGCACTGGCTGCTCCTGGATCTTCATCACCGCTACTACCTGCTTCATAATCTCGGTCGTCTTAGCCTCCAGTTCGGCATTGAGCCTGTGAAATCGTTCTTCAGTTTCCAGTAACTTCCCTTCCATCCTGAGGAAGCTGAAAACAGTAAAACTGCGCGTGCTCATCTAATAACAAAAAGAAATGGATAAAAGCAACCTGCTACAAAATATCCAAGTCCGCACAAGTAAGTTGGGTTTATAAAAATGAATTTCATCCACGCACATGATTGAGTATGTAAAAGTTAATTGGATGACAGGGAACTTACATCGAATGTCACTAAAATATTCTGTAGTTTTACGTGAAACCTTCTAGCCTTGTAATACCGCCACATGTAATATTTACCATATGCCGAAAAAACGTGAATCACGAGCAGTGCAGAAGATCTTCGACAATCACTCAATTTCATAGCTCGTACTTTCCAATTTATGATCGGTGTTTGCACAATAATGGAAACTGTTTGCCGTGTTGTGCCTTTAAATGCGCATCCACTCATTCGTCAATATCCGCAAGTATTCGTAGTATATAACTAACAGTGATGTAATTAACTTAAATGTCAAATATACAATGGGGGCAACTATTGTCTTGACACGGAAGCTGATGCGGCAAGAATGTTGCAGAAGTCAGCAACGTGATTAGAAATAGGTATAAACATGAAGCAAATTTTGACGCTTTAATCAGCCGTTGGCAGGGGAGCCAAGGGGCCCGTATGTTTTGAAATAAGTTACACGCTTCAAAGTGTGGCTATTAAATAAAACAATAAATAACTGTGTTTCCTAGAGTGGCTGAGGAGGTGAGGAAAAATATGTATAAAAATTAATTTAATTGTTTCTACAGAAATTTATAAAATAAACCGTTAATCTTTTGTATATTAATTTATTAAACAACTTGAATGAACAATTCTTGGGCTCCCACCCGGGTCATAGTAGGATTGAGTCACGACGTTTCGATGGAAATCTCATCAAGTACTTTCACTTGATAAATATTGGTGAGATTTCCATCGAATCGTCGTGACTCAATCCTACTATGACCCAGGTGGAAGCCCAAGAATTGTTCATTCCACATATTCACAGAGAAAACCTACAATCTTCTATTAAACAAATTAATTATCAAATTTAATCAATTCAAATCGTGTGGGAATTATCTGTTTTCAGGGCGTACTTCCGAATAATATTATATTTATATTAACTTTTTCACATATAAAACGAATATATGACTACAGCACATTTTATTTAAATATATTGAGTACTGTAATGACCGAACTTATTTATAAGGCCAGATTTTGTAGCAGTTTGCAAATATAATCAAAGTTTAACATACATGCAAGTAAAACTATAAACACACTACAAACCTTCTATCCAGATACATAGAATAGAGAAGAAGAAGTCGTTCCGATAAAGTGATGAAATCTTCTTTCTTCCAGTAAGTAAACATTTTTGGCATAAACACAAAAATCCGACATTACGAACATTCCGAAAATATTGGATGAAATGATAACAATAAATTTAATCCACCATATATGAAGGTAACCATAAAATTTATATGAAATTAACATAAATATTTCAACGACAATAAACAATTGAAACTGTATGGTTGGGGAATATGTGATGTATACTTCTATAATATGCAAATATTCGGTGAATACGTGAAATATGAGTAATTTAGTGCCGTTAAATTAATAATTGGGGAAGAGCTGATGAAAGTTACTACAACTACAATCTAGCAACGTAGTACCGAATGTCTCGAAATTTATAGATCAATTCTAGTTTAAATATTATATATATATCGGGCTATCCAACAACATATCTACAATGTGAAAGTGCTGTCAGTGCAACAATAATATTACAAGTAAGATTTATAAAATTGCATGCATCAGAAAATATATGAAGGAAGAGCAAGGTTTACGTGTCGATATAGTTGTAAAAAGCTTCGTACTGGATTTGAAAAAAAATTCATTTCTTAATAACCTTCAAAAAAATACAAACCTGCCATTTTGCAATAAAAAATATTTTTACTCCGAAGGTTTATCATCTATAAATTTAATACATATTATTAAGGACTGCTAACGAAATATTACATATATATATATATATATATATATATATATATGGTTTAACTTTGATAGGATTTTTTGTCAATGTATGTAAAGAATTTTAAGGAGTAATAGAGGGTCTATATTATATTATGGAAATGAGTTTTGATATATTTTCGACGCTGTGAAATATTGCTTCAGGTCTACAGTTTCCTACTATTCCTGTCTTAATCTTCCAGTCTGTTAATATGCAAACGTATCGTGTGGACCGTATATGGTATCCTATAAAAGGAAACGCTTTTCCCAGTCATAGTTGCATCAAGAGAGTTAACGATATAAACGGAAAACAAATTCAGTTATTGAAACTCTTACAAATGATTTTTTTTTTAGGGCAACAGGCTACATGAGGGTGATCCACATTGGGCAACTCCCCTTTAATAGCATAGGAAGGGATTAGAAAGGGGGGATGCGGAAGGGTAGAGGAAGGTAGCGAAGGGTTACTAGGGCCCCCGGGCTATGGTTTAAGGATCCTACCCGGCATTCGCCTAAAGATATGCAGGGAAAACCCTAGAAAAACCTGCATCGGGTAGGTCGGGCATTTGGTACTTGTCCCACGCCCTTCCGATGACGGGAGAGGATTGTTTTTATCTAATTCTTTCTCTTTTATATGAGGTGTAATAACTGCGGGATAGAAAACTTCTTTTATGAAACTGAAGTGATGTCAAAGCCTCTCATGACAAATCAGAAGCCCCCACATCTACACAAGTCTAGATTTAAGAATACCTCTCACAGTCGAGTTATAACAAACCTCTTCCTATGCATTAAAGGTGAGTTGCCACCACTACGATTACCCCGATGTAAATTATAATTATTAGTTATTTTTTGCTGATAATACAGATACTGAATAAATGACAGTGAAGAGTAAAAGACAAATTTCTTGACTAAAATGATTACTTTGTATCCTAAAGTTTTCACTGGTTCCATAAGGAAAGCAAAGCCATAAATACCTATTGAAAGAATTATAACAATTTGTTTAGTAAAATAAGACTGCTTGATGAAACACGAAATTTTACCTATACGTTTCGAAAATCGTCCTTTCCTCAGTGCACTCACATTATGTTTTTAATTACTTCCACTATTATCACACTAAAAATGGAAATCCAGTACAACAATATTACTATTTTTTTAAACCTCAAACGCACGTTTCGAAGAAATTACGAATTACTTTAATAAACACAAAGAACTGCATATTCATCAAAGCAAACCAAAACGCCACTCTTCTTTTGATCTTAACAAACGTGAGTCGAGGCATCTTCACTTGAGAACACAATGGCTGAATTGAGCTTTCACGGGATCGTTACTGCGTACTTAAATCTGGACACACGAACGTAAAGGCTCCACAATGGATCGATCCCACGCCTTCGGAACAAAAGCACTACAGCATCGAAGGATCTCACATTTAAAAATATAAAAGTGATAATGGTAGACCATGACAAAAGCGTATCAATTTCCACGCTTAGTGAGAAATGTCACATTATGCGCGTCACATCGCCGTAAATATTCAAATATAATCGATAAAAAACGGAAAGTTGTTTATAGACACAATGTGTGCTGTCGTGTTTCGTCGATAGTTAAAATACGACCAACAAATATTAAAGGCTTTCCAACTTTTCATTTATATGTTCGTTATGTATACAAACACTGCTCAACAATTAAATCGTTCTGTTTCGGACCCTGTTGTCATTGGTTATTGTATTTATTATAATCTGCTCTTTTCGTATTTTTGAAACTACACTACAGATAGTGAATGGTTAGAGATACGATAGGAAAATATTTATTTTTTACAACAAATTAAACAAAATATGGCAGGTTTAGGCTGTAATTAGGTGCTAAATATGGGTAAATACGCAAACAGTGGCTATTTTTTCCTGAGAGGATCTGGCAAAAAATCATCATTTTAATTCAAATAATAAATTCATAGTCTCCTAATAATTGTAGTGGTTATAAAATACTAATAAGTTTAACTTTCAATATAATTATGTGTGCTTCAAATTACAATCAATATTCACGAAATTCAATCCCTGCGTTTGCTTATTTAAAACATACTTTTTATATTCTGTTAACAAAAAAATGGTTTTCATAATCATATTCCATTTAACCTAAGAAATACGGTCCTCTGGAAGTCCTCATTGTTTAATAATAAGAAAAATAGCCAAATACAGACTAAAGAAGTGATAATATAAATACCACACGTTTCCAGAAAACTTGTTCCTTTCTTCAGGTTAAGAAATTCTAAAGAATTATTGGTATAATTTTCTTACGTTTTTCCTGCACCTGAATAAAGGAACAAGGCTTCTACAAACGTTGCGTGGTATTTATATTATCACTTCTTTTGTCTGTATTTGGCTATCTTACTAATTATTAATTTTCAATCAGACGTAAATTTTTTCATCCTCACTGTTTTCTCAAACTGTTACTGGCATCAATTTTCCTATTAAAATTTCAAGAATCGAACCTTGACAACCACTAAAAATAATTCTCTCTTATACTTGTAAATTTACCCAGCATCTAAAGTTTATACACTAATACGAATGACATTTTAAAATAGAAAACATCAGAACCGAAATTGCAAAGCAATAAATTATCTAGCAGTTGGGGGTCAGGGTAATAAAACCAAAATAATTTAATATTTTAAAAGTGGTAAAATTGGACAAAATTAAAAACCGCACAACGTTTCTTCTACTTTTCCGTAAAGCTCGTCAAGTGCTACACTTCTATGAATATATAGTACATTAATATATAATTCTTACATTCACCAAAGATTTTAAGTTGATAAAATAGTCAAAGATTATATTTAGAGAGTCTATATAGCCTTTTATATTAATTTTAATGCTTTAATTAAATAATTGAATTATTTCAAACCATTAGGAACGTATTTCGAAATCCTGTTAAACGATCGTGAATCTGACACAACGAATCTGAGGATGGTCCTTAGCAAAGAAGTAAGTGAATCATATACGCAGATTTTACTCATAAGTACAGAAAAGAAGAATCAACCTGCATAAAATCCACTCGCAAAGATTGACTCCTTGGCACAGCTTACATATGTAATTTATCTGTAATATTCTCTTCGCTTGCAGAAATCTGGCGATAGAAAAGAAACGGGAACATACTATTCGAAAAGATATTGCCCAATCTGATTGTAAAATTCATGGGGTTGTAAATGGAAAAAAAGGCACACAAAATCGTAACGTCTTTGGGGATTAATGTCGCTATGATACTAAAAAATAAAATTCATAAAAATATTTGTAAACAGTTATAATGAAAAGTGACGTGGGAACGAAAATATGTATGGAGAGTAAACGATAAAAAATATCTCCAAACTCAGAACACACAGGGAGGGGGGGGGGGGTGAATTATGTGTTCGATGGCTATGTCCAAAAATTCGATATAAAAGAATAGAAAGTTCGTGACAATCAAGTGCGATGCCTCAAGCAAGGTGGATTTATCCATTAGAGGACGATGCATTGATCGTGTCTTGGTAACCAATGGAAATGAGTTTCCCTACAGTGGCGAAATGCCAAGCGTTTATGAAATACATCCAGAGAGGTCGAGCAACTACCAACTAACAAATTATATATATATTTTCGAAATTTTATTGCGTCTTCTTCTTCAGTACGATTCATGTATATATGCGTCACCATAATTACTACCACTGCTCACAGCAATGTAGGTCATCCATTCTGATGTCTGCAGTGGTGGTGGTGGTATCTTCAACTAGAATGCCGGAATCCTGGATTGAAACAGGCCTTCGGGGCTTCTACATTTTAAAACTTATACGGCAGTGAACAAACATTGAAATAATTATGCATCCAGATATCCTACTAGTTAGTCTACGTTAAATGTCACCCAGCAATTAAATCTACGACGAAGCATGTGGATACATTACATCACAAAATATAAAGAAGTGTTGAACAGAAAGGATGATGTCATTACAGTAAGAGGGATACGGAGTCACATGTAAAACTAACATCTGAAAGCCGTATTCATTACTATTTCACTAGAAAAGTGCTCTCAGTTTTATTACAAACCTTGCTGATATAAGTAAATTAACAACCAAGACGTCGACAGAAAAAACTTGTGCATACCACGCAATATTGTCAAAGACGCGGATTATAAAGTGCTCCAAATTTTAGTTTCAATAATATTCATTACACTGTGACGATCAAAGATGAATAGCTCACCTTAACCACTGTTCGTGTATTAAAAAGCAGAAAAGGCTAAGGTGTACGAAACCAAAGATGCTAAATCATAACGTGCACTATCTGTGACATACACAGACATTGAAGTCCAAAGCCTTTCACTTTGGAAAAAAAACTAACTTCTATTTGACACTGTTTGAGAACCGAGACTCTGATAAACAAAATTAACATTCCGTTATGGTTTCAATGAAACACAAAAGAGAATATAAAATATTACACAAGTAAAACTAATTATCAATGAAAATAGATTTGACGTAATCAAAAATATTGAATTTTAAGAACCTGACATGTATATATATAATCTGTGAAATAAACGCATATATAATTTGCAATTGCTACTAATGAAAGATAAAATATATATTAAATTATATCCATTTTAAAATCTTGTTTTCGAAAAAATATATGTTGGCTTATATTTAATATCGAGGGTTTATTAACATTTTCAACGGAAATTCTTAGAAACTGTCAATTTCAAGTATTATGTTCAAATTTACTGGGTTCTAAACTTAATTTCCATTTTTGTAACAATGTACCGACGCTAAGAAAATGTAAAATAAAGGAATATTCGCATCATTTGTAAATTTTACGCTTTTCACATATAATTTAAGTAATATATGCACAAAATGTGATTGATTACAGGTAATATTTTTCTGCAAAACGTGTTTCGTATAAGGTAGAATATATACATTTAAAAGAATTGTTGTATGAATTATAATCAGATATGAGAATTTAATGTTTTAATATAATGATTTTAATAAAAGGAGATTGAATTGGTTAATATTTATCTGAAATATTTATTATTTCTACAACTTTAAATTAAAATTTTAACTATTGATGAAAATTTTATGATTTTATAAAAATTTGTTATTTTATCTGTTAGATTCGACTGAAATTGTCACTTATTTGGATGCGATGAACCACGACACAGAAAAGAAGAAATGCCCATATATGGAAATACAAGAAAATAAGCGATATAAAATTAGCCATGTAAAATAAATTTATGAACTGATTTTTATATGAATGCAATTTAATGTGAATCCCTTGTATTTTCATATAACCAATAATATGAGAAGCAAAATAGCTACGTAAAAAGTATGAATTAGATAGTAATAATATTAATGTGACATTAAGTACCACCCAAATCTTTTATAATATGCCGGTTAAAAACAACACGACAATTATACAATAAGTGTTCATTTAATATATTTACTTAAAAGTTATAGCGTTCTGCTTATATTTTATGTTTTCTCCGAAAATATTAAGATTTTCAACACCAAAAACTAACTCATGTCATTCGTTCAATAACAGTTTTCATTGATCACTAAAATAATCGAGATTTATTACCTTTTATTTTTAAAATACTGTCAAATAACTAAATTGATAGGAAACTACACAAAAACCAGACTTTTATAAAACGACAAATTATGTAACAATAATAACGTGTGATATATTTGTGATTTACTTATTTCTACGAAATAATTATGTAAATATTATGTATTTCATATTTCAGTGATTACCGGTAAATGGTAAACAATATGTTGGCTATTTTAGTGTGATACGATTGGAAGAACAAGCGTAGTGTTAAATTACAGTTATAATTTTTCAAGATAATATTCACCATATTTTATCAAGCTATCAATAAATTCAAATATGCAATTTTCATGTCTTCACGTATTAACGACTTAAGTGACTATATGACTATTAATTAGAAGGAACATCCATATATTGAAAACGGGTAGCTTTTAAAATTCAGAGTGGTATATAATCTTATCTAAAGTAAAATTAAACATTCATAAATTAAATTAATAAAGTGAAATCAACGGTCAGCGCTAAATCTTTAGCATGTACATCTAACAATAGAAGCTCGGATTCAAGCAGTGTATAGTAGGGGTTGGTACATTTAAATCGTAGAATGAGTCTCACATTACTTTAGGAAAAAAATTAGGTAGATAGTGTAAAACGTAGAGGAAATTATTTTGTAATATTGTGAAGAAAATGTAAAGGAAATATTTTTGAGTTTGCTTGTACCACGACTCCGTGCTGTCGACAGAATAGATGCTTTACTAATGGACAAACTACACAATAGATAACAAACTATTCAATATGGTAGGAATAAGAACGTTAGAACAATACTGTCATAAAAGATATATAAATAAGAATGAAGTAGCCATGAAGTTTATTCTGTAATTAAAGAATAGAATATCAAGGATAAGATAAATCTATTTATTTCAATTTGATAGATAGAGAAAATATAAAGTTAGCATAGATAGAATAACATTGTCGGTACTTACAAATGTTGGCAAGCTGGTGACTGAGGGTGCAAGCACACGACTGCGAAATTTACCCACCGGAACGCCTACACAGCACACGATGACGTAATCAGCTGCATGTGGTTCTTCCCCGTCACTGTCGCTACTGCCACACCAGATTCGCGGCCGACGCGAGACGTGTGGACACCGGACTACTTTCAGATGAAATCCCAATTGTAATTATTGCCAACATTATTGTGGTCCCGGTGTTTCCCTCGCCTGAAGCCTCGCGCGACACGATCTGCGTTGCTTCCCTTCCCAAGATGTCCGCCAGCCCGTCCTGCCGATGACGTCACAGGGATGCGCGCGCACTCAGAGGTCACCGCGGATGGGGAGGGAATCAATAGCGCGCGGCCAATGGCGGTCCCGGCTACAATCAATACGCCACCCGCAGTGCTGCCGCCTGGCCGTCTCTTCAAATATTCATTGCTCTTATGTTTTTACACGCTGCGGAATAAAATATCGTGGGACGAAGAGTGCGATTTTGTCTTGGATCGAAGACGGGGGTTCCCGACCCGAGCCGCCGGCGCTGGTTCCCTGGGCCGAGGACCTTGCTTGTAGTACGCGCGTGCATAATTGACGTCTCGTTGAGGAAGGTAACGTGAACGCGTCCCTCGGTGGCTGTTCCGCCACATAAAGCGGGCCGACCAAAAATAAATTAACACCTGTCTTCTTCGGAGAAATGTTAGGGACTATGCCATACCTGCATGGTCTCAAGTCACGACAGCCGTGCCAAGAAATACGAGGTCGCTGAACGAGCTAGCACAATACTCGAAATATAAATGAAATTGTTATCTGGAACGTTAGCACAAGTTCAACTCCCCTCGGTACTATAAATTATCTTAATGTATTCAAAACTGCGTTTGTAGTCAGGTTTGTTTGAAATGGGAAACGTTGCACCAAGAGACAAACATAAAATATTGACGAATTTATTGGAAAAGCAATTTAGTGTGAAGGATCACGTGATATATGTAACAAGAAAGCGGAAAATTATCTGAATGCTATCATAATAACTAAAAACTGGGAAGTTCCAAGTCCAAAGAAACACATATTAAACGTTAGTATTTTTATGGACACAATAAGGATCAGGAAGTTTGAAGTCCGAGTAGAAAACAAACTGAATTCTTCCGAAGAGCCACAGATTAGTTTAAGACACGGCTACGAAATAGTAAAATAGTTAAGATGGGAAGTGATGCAAGACTCAAGTTGGAAAACTGATATATCTTCGTAATGACAAACTAACAGTTTTATTTTAAAATAAAATGTTCTTCGGTAAATGTAACGATAAAATACTGAAATATTTTCAAAACAATTTTTACCAAAAACTTAGCTGTATAAAATCAATAACATGACTCATTTTGAAGAATAAAGATTACTTTAGCAATAGTATTACGCTCGAATTTGGTGAATTTTTCTCTATTAATATATAATACATATTTAGTTGAATGAAACAATATAAAAATAAAAGTCTTTTTTTTAACGGAAAAAACATTGGAATCAATTGCACTTTACATATTTTTGTCAACAGTAAATTTAAAAAAGCCGCCTGTTTTAGATATTTGTAGGTCAAGATTAATTGAACTCAAATCCTCTGGAAATGTATTTTGAGAAATACTAAGACTTCGATTTGCAAGTATTTGTGCCAATACTCGTATTTTTCACTGCACATTAACGTGTTTTAAACTCTTTTTTGAGTAATGCACTGCTTTAAAAAATAGCAAATGTCTCAAACATCCAAGAACTTTTAAGGAACAGCCTCCTATAAATCCAGAATGGAGACGTGGAAACAATATAAACAGATCAATATGCGCAACATAAATTATTATGTAATTATATATATTGTAATAATCAAATGGAAGGCGTTATTTAACTGAAAGAATTATAAACTTTACAAACAAAAGATTTATTGTGGCAATAACTCAAACAATTACAAATTTATAATATTGAATTTCTCAGGGTCTTTACTGGGTTTGATAATGGACGAATCAATAATATTTATAATCGTATCAACAACAAATCACAATTAAAAGAGAAGAAGTCTACTCGTCAATTAAACGAGAACGAAATTTAGTTGTGAACGAAATTAAAAGTAAAAAGATTGACTCTGATTAACAATTTTAATCAAAAAGAGGAGAACGAAATCTGACGGCTATCTTTCAATTAAGTTTACATAATTAATTGTTTTGTTTTAAATTGTTACTCACGTCTGCCCAGCATTCCAGCGTACCTTTAATTTTCGAAAACACTATTGTGGGGTTTTTTACTGCTTCTAAACTCACAGATTCTACACCAAATTTTTAAGCCAAAATTTTATATGTCGTCAGGAACTCGGATGATCCTCCTTTTGTCATCTATCAGTTGACCGCTCGCCTTAGGTGAATTCTGCGATTTGTCGATTGGGTAGTCTTTATTGTTCCGGACTTAAACAGAAACTTTTGCTATTTCTGGCCGGCTATGGACACAAAAACTGCTTTTTGTTAGCAGGTTTCGACGTTATACTTTTATGAATGTTTTACTTTGTCCTGATAATTGCCAACCCTGTTGAATTCTCCTTTCAGAACTGTTATACCTCGACGAGGTCTTTCCGTGAACTCTCTTTCACCAAATCTCCATGCGAACTGTACTTCACCAAACCTTCCTGCAAACTGTCCTCTCGCCTCGCAATTTTACCGCGGATACACCATTTTGACGGACCTTCCGACAAAGGAACAGAGCCGGGTTTCTATTGTTATTTCAAAAGCTCCTGCCACTACAAAGGATTTCTCAAAAAATTTACATTTTCAATTTCTCAATTAATGTCTTAATTAATTGGCATTAAATATATAAATATGTATCTGACTATTAAAAAAACTAATAAATAAATAACTTTGATGATGTTTATTTATTTATTAAATTTTTATATATTTACATAATTGACTTACTCAACCACCAAAGATTGCTGAATGACTTAACATTTGCTGTTTTCCCGCGGGTGAACCGTTTCCATGACTATAATGTATTCCAAACAAAAAAAAACAATGACTGCAATTGTGTTTAAGTCTCAACGACAATTTCAAGACCGACGGCCACTTCCACAAGCACTGAAGCAGTTACTTTTCATCTAAAAGATACGTGTTACCATTACTTGTATTTGCACCACACATGTCGCGTCATTTAAACTTTTCCCACTGAATAAGCGGGGTTTCCCATGTTTTCAACCAGTGATTCAGATCATCTTTAACTCATGGAAGCTGCCTCTCGGGGAATGCAGTTGTTCTTACTTTCAAACGCTTTTACAGTAGCATTTTTTAAAAAATAAATAATTCTTATCAGTAGCCTGTAAGAATGAAACCACTATCTGTTGCAGTTCCATACGTGTGCAAACATTTCCGACTGAAGCCGAAGGTCGTGATAAACTGGAATGAGTCATTTCTAATCTTCTTTTGCTATGTTTTACTCAATTCTATAACAGCGCTACAAAAGAACAGGAAGGAACTGACAATGTAATATTTAGAAAATTGTACTAAAATAAAATTATATCATAAAATTTGAGAATGGTGAGAACAGTATGGAATAATTACGGCACATTAACAACTCTATTGCAAAATCAGGAGACATATAAAAGAGTCACCTTCACACACATTAGTAACGTCTTTGCCGCCATAATATGTACATACACAGATAGAGGTAGAAACGTTGTGTGTAATAAATCGGACAATGTGTACCAGTAATTTTGTCTATTATTTCTCTATCTCATTGCCCATTTCTATTTTTTTAAATTTTTAATGTCAGTTATGGCAAAACCGTTTTGATACCAGGCTCTTTTAATATTTTATCCTGAGTGAATTAAGTTATTTGTGAATGACGTTAGAGAAGAAACGTATGGTTTTTGCCTGTTACTAATCATCGTTGTAACACACGATATCTTATTCGATTAATTTTTTTTTCATTTCAACTGAAATTTAAGCAAAACGTGGGAATTTGTTTTGAGACAGAGCGAAAGTGAAAGGAAATCCTTGGTATTTAGATCGACGCCTGTCGAAGGAACAGGCTGGTCCTGAAATTTTCGCAGAAGAGAAAGGGAGATTAGACACTTTGTTTTGATTCACCGCATGACCAGGCATTGAACTCGAAGAAAGAACACTAGCTTCCTGTAGTGTACACAATTAATTGGGATTTATTTAATTTTATTACTTACATATTTTAATTTTTTTACGAAAGAAAATATTGTAAGCTTTTAATATTCCCGACTTCAGGTTGTCCAAAGGATCAATGCTCACGACGAAGGTAAGGAAGGGTTGTAAATAGAGCGGCATCCCTTTGCACAGATTCAAATATTGTAAGTGTCCGGCGAGGCTAAATCTTCGGTCACAAGATTCTAGCACGGTCGAAGAAGACGCTCCAACGTCACGGACGAGTCTTCCCACGTCCCTGAATTCGGCCATACGAAACCCTGAGGGGGTGTGACTAATTAAGACATTGAGATTTCTGATTCCCATTGTATTAAAACAGCAGAATTCAAGGCCCTGTTGGAGAAAATTTCAGAAAACCATATACCTGATATAAATTCAGACTTTTGCTACAACACCATTAGGATATGTCAGATATAGCAATTAATAATACATGTGTTTATTATACTTTACGAGATTTGTAGTTATTAATACTACTGGATACACACTGGATATTGAGTATGCATATCAAACGATCACAGAACGCAATGAATTAATTATACATACAGGTTACAAATCAAACAACGTCAGAGATATTCGTAAATGTTACGTTTTCAATATATTAGGCTTTTTCCAATGTCTTTCTTGCCAAGAATATTTCCAGATCAGAAAACCCCTAATAGAGTAAATTAAATTATAAAGATTGAGAAACACGTATATTATACAACTAAAACTTATTCTGTCAACAAACGTGTTTTCTCAACAATATATTTCATTTAAAAAGTCCTTAAACATCTCTTGTGTAATCAGTTCCTACCACTTATATCGGAGACTTATTAAAGTTTCACAAATTATGATCGATTTGTCTGTTATTTAGTTACTTCATACCTCAAATGATACATTTATTAATCTATAAAAAAAAGAGCAGGATTTTGCGAGATATAAAAATTAAGCAGGAGATTTACCTTAGAAGAAGGTGATGTAGGAAATATTTAAGCTGTGAAGAAAAATGAAATAATTGTGTCACAGCATTCACACCTAGAAAATCCAAAAACATAAATACGATTTCCACTTCAATGGTCGATTTTGATTGCGATAATTTATATTACTCTGTTACTAAGACCAAGCCGAATTAAGCATAATATTTCCGCATATTTACGAAAAATTGATTGATACCGAATTTTTTACTCTTGCACTAGTTAAACCGAGAAATTATTCGAGACCCATTAAAAACACCCCGACAGGAGTCCATGAGAGGAGGAAACTCGATAAAATGACTTGATTTAGAGAGGAAATTGAATATCAAAGAACGATTTAAATTCCTGTATCCAAAAAGATGGTTCAGTATGGGACAGGAAAAAATTCTGACAAATAAATTACTGATTTCGAAGAACGGATCCATTTGTTTTTCCGGGTCATGAAACTTATTGGCTAAGGCATGCGTATGTACACAAAAGATGAAGTATGAGTTTTATGACAATTAAGTTCAATAACTTTATGTAAATATATTTTCTCTCTCCGAATTTCGAGGCTGAAAGGTAACGCGCGTCTTATATACGAAAGCTTCTTATGCATCGGAACATGCGGTTCTCATAAGTTTGCAGACTCTAGTTATGAATTCCGCTTTCCCTGAAGAAAAACAGGAGTTTCTTCTTTCGTTCAGTCCGATCTGATAAATTTCAGTCTTTATCTTCTTTACGTTAGACAATGTAATCCGCTGAAATGTCTCTTATAGTCACTACACCATTACTAAACTAATTTTTAAAAATACATTTATTATGACTGTTCTTCAACTGTAATCATTTGATCACTTATTTACAACCAATATGACTGACGTTCTCTTTGTTTACGTCAGTGAACACTTGTTGCTTCAATTACGTACTGGTCAATTCTGTGACACAGAAAAACTAATTTTAAAGATACAGTGTCATTTTTCTGTTTTATGTATTGTAATGATTAAACTAGAAAGGTTAATTAAATTATATTAATTAACAAAATTTATTAAGATTAAAATACTTTTAATTTTCCAAAGATTATTTCAACAGGTGTTCATTTAGTTTTTCAAATTATTTGCCCTAGGTTGGCATGCCGAATTCAATAATTTCAAAATTTACAAAACAAATATTTGAACTGGGTTTTATAAGTAAGAACAAACAAAAATTATACATTAAAGAATTAACAATTCAACCAACTTGAAACGAACGGAATACGAAATCTAACAAAATGAAAAGAACCGAAATCTGACTATACCCTTAATTACCGATTACAGAATTCAATTATTTTGATTTGTACTTACAACTGTCCTTCTGGTACCAGACTTAGTTTTGGAGCTTGGGGACACAATTCACTAAAAAGGCCATTAATCACTGATTCTACACTTGACCAAATCATACGGTTGTAGTTCTTGAATTATTCCTCCGGTCAACAGTCGGACGTATTATTTCAATGCCTTTCTGCAGAAAATGTTATTTCGGAACGCTTATGTATCTGAACGTGGCGCTAAACTTTTTGTTTCAGCTTTGCAGGTTTTTTTATAACTTGTCTCTCCGTCCAGACCTTTTTACGTAGATTTTTAAAACATAAGTCTCTCAGTTGAATTTCTATGCTTGGACCACGCTCTTCGTACTCTTAAATTAAGCTCCCTCTCTCGACCATAAGATTCGCCAGCCTGCTACCAACCACAATATTCGCCAGACTGCAACCAACTGACCTTCAGTACAATGCGCGCAGTTTACAACAAAGCTAGTCTAAGTTTTCCATTGTCGTCTTTGAGATCGGTGCCGCTAAACAATTCATCATAATTAAAGTCATTAATGGCCTCCTTAATTAGTATTACAGTATATAATTCATTATTGTAGAGTATACAATTAACACACAATGCAAGTAGCTCCTGGAGGAATGGAACGCGCCATGTTGGATAAGTATAGGACACATTGCTTAAAGTGACTTAAGTTAAAATACTTAAATTAGACTAGAGTAGCACGAGTACTGAAAGTACGATTTATCATGAGCAATGGCCAGGGAATTATTAGATGTCCGATGGGAGTAGTAAAAATTCAGATTTGACAGTGCTTTACGTTTGATGCAAGGTCAAACTGGTTAAAATCAACCAAATTGAAATAAAAATGAACGTAATTGTTACTGGGAAATATATAAGTACAGTACATGTGTAAATAAAAGAGGTTACGCGCTGAAATACAGGTCAAAGCAACAGCAATTACTAAAGTACATACAACTATTTACAACATTAAAACTTAGTTTATACTTTATCCTGAGAACTCATAGATACTTGAAATGGAAAATATATAACTGTTTAAAAAGTCTCAACAATTTACAAGAAATAACCTTTCGTCTTAGCTACGTAAAAATATCATTCTTAGTCTTATTTATTGAGTCAGAAAGGACAACGTATCAAAGATAACATAGTATTAATATATATTGTAGAGATCAGCAATCTGTAATGTACATTTTATATTTTTATATTATATTATTTTTGGCCTAACTTTGAGGTCCTGACCAATATGGTAGTCAGGGCGAGAGTGTTTTGGGGACTGACCGGAGTGGTTACGTCAGTTTGTTGAGGCGGACCGACCATTGGTTTTCTCATTCAGCGTATGTATTATAGGTAGTTATACAGCAAAACTGAGTGTGACAATACGCACGACAGTATTCGTGAACTGTTAGAGAGGCGCAGTAATTTGTGAAGTGAGACGAACAAGCAATCAGTTATGACTTGTAAATAAAATATTTTTCTTTAAAATTAAAATAACTGTAGAGTGCACAAACAAATACCAGATCAGCTCGAAATAAAATGGTATGTAGAATCCTGATTTTGTAAACCTTAATGCAAATAATTTGTTGCTAGATTTTTTTATAAAATTTTGTTATTGTAAATTAAATTAGTATTTTCTTTTGGTAACTTTGGTGAAAATTGCTAATCACTACCTTTATTAGAGGCCCTGTAAGCGGTCCTGGAGTTTTTGATTCTCATTAAAGCTGTGAAACATAATATGTACAAAATTCAATGTAAAATCAAAATTGTAATTAAATAATGTTTTGTTATCTCTTTAAAATAATTTTGTTTAATTTCAAGGTAAAATCCTGATAACTTTCTTCCTTTGTTTATTTTTTATATTACATAATTTGACTCTAACGTGGTGGCTTTATTTTCTTTAATTAATTCTGTATAACACATAATTTGCGGATTTCATTTTAATTAATTTTTTATATCACAAGTATATAATAAACGCAGAACTATTTAACTTGGAGTAGAAACCATAGAAAATGCTTATCAGAATATTAAAAATTACAGCCTTCTAAAACTTTCCTATGAATCACTCTCGTTAATTGGAGCACAGTTGGGAGTGGAAAAATAGTGAGTGAACATTTTCTGTACGAATCTTTATATATGAAACAGAAAGCAATTCAAAAGATGAGCTAGCCCGGCGTTTACTAGGGGTACAGAAGGGCCGAAGAACTTAAAATAAAACATAATATAACTTATTCAGATTTTTCGTGTATTCATAGTATTACGTTGGTTTATAATAAACAACATTACAAAAATTTATATTTTACAAGAATGTTTCTAAAATAGAGGCGTTGTCGAAATGGATATAGTGACGAAATTTGATAGAGTTTTTAGTGATATAACTTTTGACAATTTAAAATTAGATTTATTTACTTTAATACTTTTAGTTTGGCCAATATAACAAAAGTCACAATTTGAACAATTAATTTTATAAACAAAGTTGGTAGTGGAAAACTTATTAAATAGAATCTTTGTGTCCTTCAATGAAACCAGAGAAATAAGATTTATACTTAAAAAAATACAGAGAAATGTAATTTTATCAATAATTGCATCAAATCAAATGATAAAATGCGGGAAAGGTAAAACAATCCATTCATTGTATTTGTCATTGTTCTGATCAAGACAAATTTATCTTAGCTAAGCTTATCTAACAATTAAACCACAAAGAGTAGGCGATCATAGATTTTTCGGAGACGATAGTTGGTTTTTCAACGTGTATCCGTGGATAATACCTTATCACAGTCTTTTCATTTAGGGTAACTAAGGATCCATACATTGAAAAAAAGTTTCATCACAAATTTTGAAGTTTATTTTTTTAATGGATTATTTTGATAATCGAAATGTTGTTAACACTAGGCCGCACTTAAATCGTCTTTTCTCTGACAATGTTTACACTGATAAGAAACGAGAGACAAATTTAATTATGTTTATTCCCACAGGAATACTTATTAGTCCAACCAAGCACGTAGTTTGATGAAGGGTGCGATCAAAGGGCAGATGAGGTTTGTTCAACATGTTTGTCATTGGTATAGAGGCGATACTGTTCAATGCAAACAAGCACTCTAAACAATGTAGAATTTACAACGGAATAGTTTGTGGAATACATGCTTGAAGGTTGCAGAGAATGGCGATAGATTGTGTTTTAATAACTCATCATATAAGAGCAAAACACATTTTGTAATTTTGTGGTCTCAGACGAAAAGAAAAACAAATCTGGTTTATGTTAGCTAATTTTTGTCTTAAAATAAAGTTTAATTTATTCAGGATTAAAATTTTTTTACAAAGAACACAATTTTTTTATTCGGCGCAGATATTATAGAGCCGAAAAAAAATTATTCGTTACACACAATAGTTAAATTAACTAAATTCCTATAGATAAAATACATTAATCAAATATTTAACACAAATCCTAAGATTAATTTAGGCAGGCTCATTCTACTAATTCAGCACGCAGCTGACAGTCATCACTTCGCGTCACAGACCCTTTGTCTGCACTTCCAAGAGTAATAAATATCGATCTGTGACACTGTACATGAAATAATTTTAAGTAATTCACCTTAATATAATAATATATTTCAAACTGCATCTTAGTTTAAATTGAAATACGTGGAGGCTATATAAAAATGTTAGAATGAAAGATAAACGGTTGCCTCGTCCGCCACCACACAATTCGTCCATTATTAAAAAATCCAATCCTGATTTCTAATGCCACCTTTCCGAATTCTAGAAATATTCACTGAATAAATCAAAATGATAATTTTCTAGTCTGTATGTTGAAGAACTGTAATCTTAAAAATTAAATTCTTACATATTAGTCCAGGTAATTAAATAGCTGTATTGTTATCTTACTTTACAGGCATCAAGACTGAAAATATTGCCGTTGTTTGGAATGCGATTCAGGTAGATATGCACTACATCTGCAATACGTGTAAGAGGATTTCGTCAGAGCAGACGATAATGAGATAGAATGCTGAAAAATTAGTGCCGCTACTGCGTTCATCCTCCAGGATTTTCTAGATAAAAATGTCAGAGCATTCTTTATTAGAAGTGTTCATTCCACATCGTCCCATGCAAATGTTTCCTGATTTCAATTATGAAAAAACGGAAAGAGCCGATAATTATGACACAACTAAACACATTCAACAGGTGGCACTAAATTCGTTTACGAAATAGAACTTCCAGGGTAGCTTAAAGTTCATAGATAACCCACTAGTAAGTGAGTATATATTCGTAACGGGAATATTTTAAAGGTGATGATGGTGAATAACACAAAAGTTTGATTTTATTGTTGAATTCCTCTCAATTTTGGGTAGGTCATCGTAATTTCGTATTAAAGACTACCCCTACACATGAAGTTTTCCTCAAATAAATTTATTTTTGTGATTTAGAAAGAGTTCAATTATTTCGAAATGTTTAAAAAAACGTATTTATTGTGTCAATTAAGTAATATAATAACAACTAAAACGAAATAGAATAAACGTTAACATGTTTGTAAACATAATATCTTCGTAGAAAACAATATAACGATGCTCAAATTACTATTTTTTTCCCACTAGTTTTTCATTAATAATAAACAATAACATAAAATGTATTAGGATTCTATACGGTTAAATAAGAGAGAATGTCACGATATTGTATCTTCATGTTACGGTATATAAAAATTACCCAAATCTCCATCTATTTTGGTTGTTACTAATTTTAATTAAATATGAATTGTATTCTATGAAACAATGCCTGTCACCACGTATGGAGGATATAATTGACCGCAATTTTGAAGTTGAGAAATTCCGAGTAAATTCCGGATTCAAACGTGTCTTGGATCGTCTCCCAGATTATTGACGTGGTGCATTCCATGTCTGCCGCTGAGCTGGGTAAAGGTTCATATTCTCAGAAAAAAAAAGTCGTTTGTGCAACAGGAATTATATCAATAAATCTGGAAGTAAAATATAAAGAGATAACAGTACTAATCGAGATATAATATTAAAGTAATAGAGATTATTCTGATATAGACTAATAAATATCAGTTATGAGTTACTATTATCATAGAAAAAATATTCCGAACGAGAAAAAAGAATGCTTACTTCTGAATTAAGAAGAGACTTAACTTACTAATTTGGTAAATTCAAAAACATTGTCACAGGCTTTTAAATTCGCCTAATACATTAAACATTCTATTTTTTTCTAATCTAATATCATCGTCCATATATATTAACTTTAAGTAATCACCCTCTGTTTCACATAATTAAAAAACATGCAGCTCAGAAACCTGCTTAAAATAATGTTGAAGAATGAAACATGAAATGTAAATAAAACCCAATTCGTCATAAAATCAAGAGGTTCGAATTGAATCTGTGAGTCAGAATTTTCTCTGGCTAAAAGGTAAAAATTGGGCTCATATATAAAATATTAAAAGCAGTTGTAAAATTAATTCATTTCGAATTCAAAGCTCTGAATGATTCCAGGCCCTACAAGAGTGTTCTGTCCGCTGCTTTACAGATTGATAAGGAAATCAAACAAATTTTATGTCCAGGGAAAATAACAACGAAAAAAGGTCGTCATCATTCGAGGAAATTCGACTATTGAACAAAACGTGGAGACAAATCTTGGTAAACTGAGTAGCATGAAGCTTAGTAGTTTGTGGAGATTTTTATCACAATGACGTGAGGCGATCACACTTCCAAACAGCTGAGATAAAAATTCAAGTCAATGGACAGGTAGTCTACGAAAAAGTCTCGAGGCTAGGACACATCTACCTTTCGGGTAATAGTTGCTTGTCTACCAGTCAAAACAATAGAACTTTCTCACACTTAATTAGTGTTTTTACGAACGTCTTAATACCATGGAAATACGCATGCGTATTATTATTAGTATGATTTTGTATTGGTTGAAACATCTAATTACAAATATTAACGAACAGGAATAAATAAACCGGCATAAGCATCGTTATGTTCATCAAGGAAGCATGTGAGAGAATTCTTTCGCATGTGAACCTTCCCTGAGAACTCTGGAAGAGGCTACCTTCTCCTCTCTCTGATTTTTGAACTAAGGTTCCCAAAAGTCGAGGCACCTCGTACTGTTTTGAGATTTGTCGCAGACCTTGGGCATACGGTAAGAGTTGTCCGAAATTCCTATTGGAATAGTCGGCCAGCTGCCTCCTAAATTGGTCAAGGCACAGAGAGGGGAATGCTGATACCTACAACAAACCCCTCTCCCGCCATCGGAAGAGCGTGCGGCAAGTACCAAATGCCCTACCTACCTGATGCAGATATCTGATGTAGGGTTTACCCAGCATCACTTTTAAGCAAATTGCCGGGTAGGATCCTTAAACTACAGCCCGGTGACCCTAGTTAACCCTTGGCTACCTTGATTTTAATCTCCGTATCCCCCCTTTCAATCCCTTTCCTATTCTATAAGAGAGGAGTGGCTGCTATATGGATTACCCTATATACACCTTCTTCTTGGTCTTATTCCTCACCTTTATGTAGATGTAAATCGGTAAGTCTAAATAAAATATCAAAAGGCTTTACAATTTTGTTAGTGTCACGTTTTTAATCACTTAATAATTGATTCCTAACTATTTTTTTATTGCCGACTTCATAATTGGTCTTCATTTCTTTCCATAACGTCAGATTATTTAAAAATTTCAATTTTTAAAAAAATTCGAAAAATATGAAAAATACGAGACTTCAAACAGGACTTAAAATGTTTTTCTTATACTTTGATCATTATTTTGGCTTATCCTATGCATTCTTATAGCAAAACAGCTGAGGGGTCTGAAGACGAGGGTCATTTAATTTCTAATGAAAGTTGCCACAAAATCGAGCTAAATTTCTATTTTACCGAATTTTTAATTCAATATTATTTTTATAGACGATATTATATGCAGGGTAAAAAGACGGACTTTGATACTATTTTAATCCTTCGATAGACGAATTTTTATAGTTTCATGAGACTCGTTAAGCGATGGAACATTTATGCAGACAAATGAGAAATATAACAACAGTGGTCTTTTTTTTCATATTGAAAGGATTGAGGAATCGTATAAATAGTAATTAATAATTTAAAATGAAAGAAAGTCTACCCATAATGACTATTTTGAGGTCAAACACGTGACACATAATTTTTTAGGTATTTCTAGACCGATTATCAATGATTTTAGAAGTACTGAAATTACGTCAAACTTATTTATTTTCCATGAAGAAAAAAAAAAGAACACCTCTTCCTTTAGTTGGTCTTCACTTGAATTTCTGTCGTATTAAGAAACAGGCTTTGAATATAATTTAATGCAATTGAAAATTTAATTTTACCGCACTCGGTGTTAATCACACAGATTTTCAGACCAGTGATCAGAAGAACTCTTTCAGCCTCAGTGTAAGCCACATTTGCAGTAATCAGTAGCTTGCATCAGAATCATTGTGGTCACTGGCTTAACTTCTGCAAGTTAAATTGGGTGATGGTGCGTAGTATGCAAAGTTCTCACTGCAACTCTGCATGTTTCGCAAAATCTGGGACACAGTTTTGATACGAGTAACTGACACGAATCCGTATTGTGGGAATTGGATATAGAATGTTTTTCAAATAAGCCAATTTATAATCGGCAACTTAAAATTCGTGCTCTATAAGTTTTATATTTGATGATAAAACAGCCAATAACAATATTATGTGGACACCCTTCAGCCAAAAATAAAAAATAAGGACCGAAACATCTGTGTAATTTAATTAGTTACTTAAAAAAATTATTGTCTGCTAATAAATATTTTTCATCAAATTTATTTAGCCAGACGTTAAACTTGATATATTTCTAAGTTAAAAAATATATTTCTAAGTTAAAATAATGGAAATAAATCATCTCCCTGAAAGTAATTTAGCACAAGATGCCTTATTAATTACAAAAAATTCAATGGATGTATAAGCCGAAACCCAATACTTGACAGAGAAAAAATGGATACAACATATGTTACTACAGTTTAAATTTATTTATGACCAACAGTACGAAAGTCTGCTAAATAGCCACAATAAAAATGACCTACGAATTAATAAAGTGAATAAAGCGTAAATCATGTGAAACACGCTGCGTTATTACTTTGATTAATTTTTTACCAAACTTTGGAAACTTTAAGGACATGACAACTTCATTAATATTCTTACTCGCAAATAAATGGGATGTGGAAAATTTGTTGTAAGTCCACATTTAGGACTGAATTAGAGAAAGTACGGTCTGATTTGTCTGCAGTGCTATGATCACAGTGCATGGAAGAAGATTCCACAAGAATTGTAAATATGTAAATAATAAGCTATGAATAATACGAGTAAGCGGAGAACCATTCTTTTTATAAACAGAAAGAATCATTGAGGGTGAACATTTAACATTTTAAAATTTAAATCGCGTTATTATGTCAGTTGGACATGAATTATTAATAATAAGATGACAAATACTTATAATAATTGGTTGCCCAACGTTTCTTCTACAATTTCAGATATCATTATATGCTAAGACTACCAAATATTAATCTCGTAAAAAATCACATTTTGGACGAATGCATGTGATAGTCTCAGTTCTTTCAGCTCCTGACGATATTATAATTGTAGAAGAAACGTTGTCCTACTAAATTTCCTTGAGTATTGCTGAAATACTCATCTCTTCACTACTCATTTTTAAATTTTAGTCAATTTGAATTAAATATGGCTAAATGGAAATAAACCATTATATGTAAGACCAACATTCAAATATTATTTTCAAGTATTTTTACATAAACGTGACCAAAATTTGTCAGAAAAATGAATTTTAAAAATGGAATGTTCCCCGAATATTACATTTTATATGAATAAATATGGTAGATATTTTTTGACAAGTTGAATAGAAAATCAGTTGCCATTTATTTTAGCTCCTATAAATTTTTATTCCTGTGAAATTATGCTTATAAGGTCTACTCCAACATAAAGAAAGATTAACAAGAGAACTAAGAGAGAATAGAAACGAAGTGCTGTGTATCCACCAAAAATTAGTTGGTATTATAAGGAAAATATTAGTAATATTTAATTAAAATGTTTTTTTTTCTGTCTAAAGAAGTTATTTAATTGAAGTGTTTCCATTTGCACCATCCTAAAGTTTTTAATAATGGCGCGGGGACTGGGGGTGCGTGGAATTTAAAGTATAAGGGTTGCACGTCAAACATTCAAGGCTCAGTGAAGACTTTGTGAGTGACCCTGGAGCATTGACGTCACGATGAATTTAATTACACAGCTCTGTCGCTTCTATACAGCAATTTGCTTCTCGTGCATAACAAGAGGGAGCTTCAGCTACACCTGTTCCTTTCCGGACACTGTGGTTCATGTGCCGCTTTATTTAATTGCCACTATTCATACTCGAATTTTCGGTAATAATAATAATCATCAAATCCATCAAAAAAATAAATACGCAGTTATAAAATTGAAAACAACACACAAGATTGAAGATTAATTTTAATTATTAAATTTACATGATAGGAATTGAATATAAATTAGATTTCTATAACTGAAAGGAATTACTGTTTATTAACGGAATAGAATGAAATACTTAAATGCATTTTAAATGTGTTGTTATAGAATAATGTTAAAGATTAAATGAACAGATAACGTAAGAAAACAGGAAATGTTTAAGGGAATAATCTGGAAATGAGACGACGTAACTTTGAAAACTTTATCGCTTTCTCAACTACATATGAATGAAGACAATAATTTGGAGAGGTAAGGAAGAAAGATTGAAACTAAATAGGAATTTCTCTTATAACCCAATCAAATGTGATCTGACAAAGAGAAAAATCACAAAAAAAAATTCTTAAAGTCCCACGTTACCTTATTCTGACCAGAAACGTGAGACATTCGAAGTTCTTTGCTAGACTAAATTATACGTAATATTTACATTATTCGGGCATTCCTTTGTCTTGAAGTAGAAAGGTGAGCAAGAAAAAGAGAAAAATGGCAAAGAAAATAAAAATAAAAGTAAAGAAAACAAAAAAACAGAAATAAAGAGGCAGGTGAAAGAGATTACGTGAAAGATCGTCTAGAAATTCAGAAAAAAATATAGTTTCTACTCAAAACTCAAAAGTGGAAGACAAAATTTAAATGTTTCTTGCACTCTTCTTCTTCCTTTCTGTTTTTCTTGTATTCTTTGGTTTCTTCGCTTGTAGTAAATCTTTACATCATTTTTCTGATCTTCTAGACGATCTTTCACTTCATCTCTTTTACCTTTCTCTTTCTTTGCATTTCATTTGCTTTTCTTTGCCTCTTTTCACTTTTTCTTTTTCACCTTTTTACTCCAAGACAATGCAATACCAGAATAATCTAAATAATAATTTTATTTCACCTTTGCCAACAAATTTCTAATCCAAATTAAATTATAAGTGTTCAAGCTTCCATTTTTTTTCTCTTATCCGTAACGGCGAAACAGAGTTCGTTTGGATTTAAAACGTTAATTATATCTTTCCCATACGTTACTTTAATATTTCATAGATAATGTACAACCGAGTAAAGTATTTCCCAATTGATTTCAAATCATTGTCAACAAACACGAACACAAGTCCGTGGCTCTAATTGAAATATCTAAGGGTTTAGTAGGGTAAGACAGGAATTACAATATTTAAATCTGATAAGAATAGATTGTTTTAAGTACAGTGATAAAGACACTTCCGCAGAGGAAAATAAGATTGAAGTTTACATGACACTTGTCTCGGGACACAACTCAAAAACGAAAGGAAGGAAGCAACAGAATTTACTTTCAGAACGATTACTACAATGTCTGGAGCATTGTCATTGTCATGGTTCATTTAGCTCGCAGAAAACTTTGAATTGCATAGAGACCGTAACGTTGCCGTGGAAACGAGGACGTCAGCCATGTCAAATCTGGGATGGCTTCATTACAAATCGTAGCGTTGGAACTTTCGAAACGTATATATCTTTACATTTATATTTACATTGATTCCTGACATGGTGTGTATTCGTATAAGCCCACTTCAAAATAAATTACATGCAATACCTACGCCAATGAGTCTATAATATATCAAACAAAACTAACCTCCAAAAAAAAAAATAGTTTGTTTGGTACACAGTATTTCATATCATATCAAGTAAAATACATTCATTCATCCGTCTTCAAATGTACTCAAGCTTGCAAAAGAAAGTATTGTAATTTTTAAAATATTTTATATATACATAATAACCAAATTACAGGCACTAAATGCACTTTTCCTTATTTTTTATATTAACAGTAACAGGAGCTTTCGGAAGTATTCGCAATTATCAATCTGCAAAACTGTGAGTGGTATACATATAATTATAAAGTTATTATAATATTTGTCAAAAAAAATTATTGTCACATATTTTACAATACTTCTTAGCCATTTGGCAATCAATCATACAAAATTAAAAATCGCTATTTTACTATACGAATATCTTTTGTTTGTATCCTAAAGATGCGTTGAATTAATTTAGATATTCTCTGTGATATACACTCAAAATTTCATTTCGTTTAAAATATTGGAATAAAATTTTCCAATAATGCCACATTCATTACGCGTATTTACTCCATTATAAACGTAATACGGCCACTTCCACACATCAAAACATTATTAATCATCAAATAGATACGGAGAATATCAAAATTATAGATGAATGTCAACATTTACAACAGGAAAACTTTGGAAACGTCTTCATTTACAAAAACGAAGTTGTAAATACTCGTAATGAAAATGGCGACATTAACAAATTTAAAAAAAATTGCAATTGTTAAGTTTTGTAATTTAACCCTATGTTATCAGTCAGCAATTTAAATGAATAATTAATTATTCATTTTCAAAATCCTTAATTTCGTATTTTGCGACGGTTTCCAGCAGGCACGTGTCCATTGTACGAAAAGTCCAGTAAAAATAAACGATACGCACCTGCGGTCCAGATACTACAACATCCTTATCTGTCTCCACGAGACAGCATAGTCAAAATTTTTAAAAAATCAATAACGTCGAAATTTAAAACACTCCATAAACCAAAAATGACACTTCTAATTAGAGGTAATTGGAGTACATTACAAAAATTAGTAATTTATCAATTATCTTTTAATATAAATTTGATATTATTGACGAAAAACCAATTAATATCACAAAGAATATTAAATCAATTATTTATATATTTACCATAAAAATAAAACATATTGAAATAGTAAAATAGCAATGTATAATTTTAATGATTAGTGGCCATTACATAAAGCCAAGAAAATGTGTAATAATAATGTGCCAATTTTTGTCGACAGATAATATTATAATAAATGTTTATAATGATTTATGATATCGTTCATAGTTTTACACAATGGTGAATGTACCGAAAGTTCGATACTGTTAATATAAAAAATAATAATAAGGGATACATTTTGTGACTGTAATTTTATTATTATATATAAATATAAAAATAAAGTATTGTATACAAAACTAAAATTAAACGTAAGAGAATACATATGAATTAAATAATAAAATTCGTAGTCAGAAATTTTTTTAATATTTAAATAATAAGCATATTGTTTCGTCCCTGATTCGGACCTCTTCATGTAGGTGGACGTTACAGTTATAAAAAAAAATTATCCATATATCTGAAGAGGTCTCAATCAGGTACAAAACATCGTATTTATAATTTGAATATTAATTTTCATTCTCACTAAAAGGTTGCTAATTTTATTGTTCAATTTAAATTTGATGTCAGGTAGTTATAAAAACGATTTGGTTGTTAATTTAACACACATCCAGCACTCAAACTAGGCATACAGGCAGTATTACAAGCTTGATTAGAAGTACGCATAAGGGCACTGAGAGCATGACCTAACTGGTCTTTCGACACATTCCCGCCTGTCGCAATGAAGCTTTAATTATAGCCATATATTTACGTTAGCAGTGTGAATTGTTTGCATGGTAGCAAAAACTGGGTTCATATTTTCTATTTACGCAGTTTATTTCCTCGTTGGCCCCATAAATTGAATAAGCAAACGTAGAACATTTGTCAAAAAAAATGAGCGGTCGAAATAAAGCCGTCGAAATGTGAGTCTATTATAATTTCTATTTGGCAGGTCGTGGTTCGTGTTGGCTTGTGTCCATTGCGTCCCAATACGCGAATCTGTATGCAAAGCTGGACCAACATGATCAATACACAAAGCAACATGTAACCTCGCAGATAACTTATGTCAGTGGCATTTAGTGTACGACATTTCTCCGCAACCTCAAAAACCAAAAACAAGTACTATATATAATTAAAAAACGATAGAAAAGCAAATACTGACATCTTAAAATTAATAAGACACGGTTCAATATTTTTATTAATGCGTCTGTTAGATCTATTGCTATGGCCCTATCAGATTAAATTAAAACTCAGATTCACGTGCTAGATAAAATGACACACAAAATCTACCAACACTATTGTTTATCCAAAGTGTCAAATAATCTTTGATGTATACACACGAGAAACAAACAGATGTTAATTTTTTTAAATTTATTTGTCAAAACTTTTATCTTAAGATTATGAGGAATGAAAATGAGAGATAATACTGACGATAAGAAGACGACATCGTCAACTTGTCCGACAACAAGAAAGTAAATCTGTGGGAATCAAGAAAAGTAAACAACATATAAGAATGTAATTGGTTTCAGTACGATCAAAGATTACTATTGTTATTATTATTTATATAGATGATGATCAAGGATTAACGCAGGGGAAAAAACATCCAAAACGGAATAGCAAAAGAGAAAATATTCTTCATGAACACAAACAAAACTATTTTCTGACACTTAATTGGGATTTGAAATTTAATGACAAAGGTCGATTTATGTCTGCTTTTATGAAGAAAATTGGTTGTAGGCGAAGAAAAATGGTAATTCAGGGAGATGAAGGAGTGAGAAATTAACGATGTTTCGAACATAAAACAAATATATTCGTCATCAGAGAATACGAAACATTAGAGCATAGACACTTTAGTCCACAATCATTATACATACTAGGTTCAACCCTAACCCCTGAAGACGGATAATTTTTACTTTTCGAAAAGTCAGTTTTACTCACTCCTTTCTCTCTTTTGAGTTGTATTTTTACACTTTTAACTAATTCTAATTGTCTTCTGAAAATCAGACAATGGAACACCTTAAAAAATATTAAAAAAACTCAATTGTAAGTGCGAAAGAAGTATTTAATTAATCACTAAATTCATAATCATATGCCTTAATAATTAAAGGAATATAAAAAATGGTATAGTGACTAGGTGGCGGAAGGAAATTTTATGGAATAAGCAATTTCCTGAAAAAGTAAGATTAGTATTATTCATCAATAATGGCAAAATTAATTATGGTTTTAATCAATTATTCTCTGAACTGCACATCAGTCTACCTGATGACGACGATTATGATAATCAGGGAAACGTTGTGCTTTGACGTCAATTTGACCCCGTTGATAAACCGAGAATTGTTCATTAAATCGATACACCACGAAAGCATACGATCATTATTGTTATTCTCATAAATTTTGAAATCGCTTTCTCGTGGGTGATACAGTTCAGATTGATTAATAGATACTTTGAAAGCCGTGATTTTAACGAGAACATTTTAATATGCTTTATGGTCAATATATTCATTACACTTTTCGGGACGTATTTGGAAACCAACAACTGGTGCGGATTGTCGATACCAGTGGCAATACAGTGACACCAACAATAAAATAAAGTGTTTTTCTTCTTTTTTAAAAAATAAAGTTAGTGGTCACTGAAGCTTCGCAAGTACCGCCAAATATTTCCGCGCTGGTGGAGAATGAGGGGCATTTATTGGACGAAATCCGTCATTCCTCGGGTGCAAGAAGGCGACGGAATCCCTTTTAGTTTGGAGAGGCAGAGACAGTAATGATAATCACACAGTGATAAGAAGGGAGGAAGAGGCAGAGAATGAGATGAGAGTTTCATCATCTCACATATGTAGGAGACACGCCAGCATGATGTTCAGAGACGAACGAGTCCTCGTCTCAGAAGAAAACGATAGAACTGTGAGTGTAAATCACCACGCACGCCTTTCAAAAACGAAGGCAAGGAGGAGATAAATATAAAAAAAAATTACAAATATGTTGATCGAATTATTTAAAATATTCATTTACATTTCTTCTGCAGCATATCCCAATTTTTTACAGTTTAAAACTGTCATAATTCTTTATAAACGCATTGTAAATAAATAAAATATTTAATTTAATTTTTTTTTTGAAAATACTAATAATTTAATAAATTTTGACGGTCTACTGTAAGGTTTAGTTTTAATATTACAATTTTGAATCATTAAAAAGGTCATGAATATGTAAGAATGTACTTTTCGTAACTTACCAAAATAAACTAAGAAAGATGCGAATTTATAAATTGAAAAACTTAGTTACAATTACCAACTACTCCGTCTCCTTTAAAAAAACTGCATATAAAATACTGATCTTGAATGCTTCGTATTTTGCAGAATATTACCAATGTTTGGTAATTCTGTATTCTATGTTAATCATTAATATTCCAATTTACTGCTGTCTTGAACAACATCTCTCTTTTAATAATATAACATGAAATAATAAGTAATTTTAGTTATAGTTTCCATTGCTATATTTTAATGTTTCCCAAACCAAACATAACTATAAATAACATAAAAATATAAATAACTAGACTATTTATAACGACAAATTCACTTGGAAATTACGTAAAGTAAAAATAACGCAGAAATTTTACATAATGAGAAATTTAATGAGAAGTTATCAGAGAGCAAGAAAATTAAGGCTATTAAAATACGAGATGGAAAAAATCGTATATTTTATATAAGTACATCTTTTGCATTGCCTTATGTCACACTTTCTTTAAGAGCATGCGTGTTACATAAACTTAGAAAATTTAAAAACCTATAAAAGCATGTGAGAGGAGTTCTTTCGCAGGTGACCCTATCTGGGGAGACGGAGAGGACTACCTTTGGGGGTGCTTTTTCCTCTCTTCGTTCTTGAACTAAAGTTCCCACAAACCGAAGCACCACGGTCACTTTTGCGAGGTGTATGTTCCGGGATCGCAGTCCTCGGTCATACGGTAAGAGTTGTTTGTTGTACCCATTGGAACAGTCGGCCAGCTGCCTCCTAAACTGGTCGAGACACAGAGATGGTAATCTTCGTCCCCACAGAAAACCCCTCTCCCGCCATCTGAAGAGTGTGGGACAAGTACCAAATGACCGTCCTACCGGAATAGGGTTTTCCCTGCATCATTTTTAGGGGAATGCCAAGTAGTATCCTTAAAAAAAGTCCCGGAGGCTCTAGCATATCCTTCTCTACCTTCCTCAATCCTTCCGCAACCCCGCTTTGAGATCCCTTCTTATATTATTAAAAGGGAATTGCCACCATGTGAATTACCCTTATGTAGCCTGTTACTCTAAAGCAATTAAAACCCCATAAAAGTATATTTTTGAAATTAGAAAATTTAAAACGTATGTGTTAAAAGTATAATAATTAGATAAATAAATAGCTAAATAACATACAAACACTGAATCACAGACGAAAGGAACAAGTATTGCGCAAACGTTGTGTGGTATTCAATTTTAAACTTAATTTTTTCTGCTTTGTGGCTATTAACCTAATGGTTTATTTTTACTTTCAAGAATGTAAAACATAAATATATATATTGTTTAATGGGAACACTTGTTACAACAAGCTACATTAATTTCGTTAAATAAATAAATCCATTATACGATTGATAGCCAAACCATTGCAACCTGCAGCATTAGCTACATAAATGCAATTTCAAATGAAATTTTAGAAGGCAACAGCGAAATTCGTTTTGTCCACCACTCATCAACTCTGATTCACAGGTTATATTCCACTGCCACATAGTCTGTAATTGCGGAATTAATAACAAGCCAATTTTGTCACGGGAATATTCAGTTGATCCTGCACTTCGTTTTATTTCTTTTTATTATGGGAAAGTTGTTACAGTTGAATCGGGTAGTTGAGTAAGAGTTAACATGCTTTATCATTTCCCTTTTACACACGAAACTAGATAAATTACATATTTATTCGATTAAAAATGTTGTATTCATAGCAAGGAAACAAATTATAAATATAGTTGGAAAGGATCCTTATATTATTTCGTTGGATATATACGCCGTGGCCTAATAACGCAAAAAAAAATTAGGGTAATATTGTATAAGAACATATTTATATTGACTACATATTTCTAGTGCGTCTCCCTGATCTACCTTAAGTAATAGTTCAAGAAAGAATTGAACAGTAGAAACATATTTAATAATTATTTACGATAAAAATTAATATAAAATTAATAATAAACAATTTGGCATTCGACGGATCGCTATAAAGCAGAATATACTAGATTTTAATTAATGAATTCTGACATATTGTCGAGATACATTAATTATAGTTGTATTAATACTAGTCAGCTTTTAAATTTTATTTATCATGCCAATAGTTATTTATTTAATTGGTAAACCATCATTAAAAACTTAATATTAATTATTATATATGTATTAAAACCATTTTCTCATATATTTCAGTATATTCAATTATTGAAAGAACATTGTTTTAGTGCACCACAGTTATTTTGTGATTCAATAGAGAATTATTTAATGGTTCGTTCTCAATAATTTAACATTTTTAAAGACAATACAAGACATTGAAAACTGTAAATATATAAAATGTTTATTTATATAATATTTATATGAATATTTAATATATATATATATATTATAACCTTGGTTGAACTAAAATAGCTAGGAAATACTATTTAAATATTATGATTATAATATAACAATTCGTATAGAACTAAAACATTTTCTTAAAACGGCTAATAAATCTAGATTCGAGAACTTTTTGGAGGATGAAATATACATTTAAACTCCACCAAGTTGAAAAAGATTTGAAAGTTTGGACTATAGATACACATAAATAAAATGAGGCTAAATTTTTTTCAGAAATTTTTAATTTAATTAAAATTTTCATATGAATATCACGAAATACATTAAAGAAATAGCAGCATGATTTTTGATTATTTTTATAATTCAAATTAAATCATTTCATAATAACAATATCTGTATTAATTTATCTTTATATTTATTTAGTTTATAGGAAAAACCATTAACTCGTAATATTTTATAGTTTCTCAAATTAAAAAATACTTTAATCACGATTTTCAGAATTCAAGTGAAAGCAGAAGGCCAATGAGGTAGAAGGTTGATACTGTTACGAATATGGCGGCCTTAAACCTTTGAATTTAATATTATATAAGTCTATGTTTACAGGAGAAGGCGGAGGTTTGAGAATGGGTGAAAAATAAAATGGCTACAATGACCTACAATGGTGTCAAATTCATAGGGTAGATGAATGGTAACTCTCTCGATGCCGATTAAATACAACATCAGCCTCCATCGGCACAGGGAGGATTTTAATGGAATATTATCACAGTCTGGTTCCTTCCGCCAGTAGGAGCTTTCGTTTTCCTATTGAGTAAATTTCATTGACATTCTACAACTCATTGCATATAATTTCGCTTTTAAATTTTAATTAACCATAATTTTAAATAATATTTTAATAAATTTAATGCTATTTGATGCTATCGGACGCAACTAGATATCGTATTGTTGATGTAGAATTTAGTTATCATAAGAAAATGTTTCACGCAGTTATGAAATGAATTTGATTACCAGACGGACGAATATTCAATTAATATAATTATATTTCACCTATGGACAATATAGAACGCAAAACGAACCAAAGGAATATCTTTTTTTTTTTGGTGTAGACAGGCTATGTATAGGGTAATCCACATAGTGGCCACTCCCTTCTTATAGCATAGGAAAGGGATTTGATAGGGGAGATGCGGAAGGGGAGATGCCAAGGGTTAACTAGGGCACCCGGGCTATGGTTTAAGGATCCTACCCAGCAATTCGCCTAAAAGTGATGCAGGGAAACCACTAGAAAAACCTGCATCAGGTAGGTCGGGCATTTGGTACTTGTCCCACGCCCTTCCGATGGCGGGAGAGGGGTTCGCTGTGGGGTCGCAGCTTTCCCTCGCCGTGCCTTGACTGGTTTGGGAGGCAGCTGGCCGACTATTCCAATAGGAATGGCGGACAACTCTTACCGTATGCCCATGTCTACGACCCCAGAACATACACCTCTCAAAACAGGCCGAGGTGCCTCGGCATGTCGAAATAATGACTATATTAATGTCCAAGTATTTTATCTTGACTGAAAGTATTTCTTCAGTTGTTGAAAGAAGAAATCTTACCAGGACTGTCGGACGTGTTCAGAAAGTTAGCTGAGGAACCTGAACTGGATGAGGCGGACATGCTTAGATCATCTAGTTTAATACATAAATATTAATTAATAAAAAACTAGTACTTGTAAGGGATGACATTTTTTTGTATTGTAAGTACAGCATTGATTAAGAATTTAGGAACCTCCATAACTGAAATACATAAAGATTAAAAAGGTTGTTTTTTAAAAAAAAAAACAGTATCCTAAAAGGTTTTTAAGTTGAGTTTGTCACCTGTTTTCTGCGGTGTGTCGATCTTGCGGTTCTTGCATTTTTTAAACACCAGACGAAATCAACAAGGATTCGAGAAACATTGTGTGGTGTCAATTTTATCACAGAATTTGGGTATTTATTTTATCTAATAAGTATATTTTCAACATCGGCGTTTTACATTAATTATAGTTTCCAAAACTTATCTCAAATCTTTTACAACACTTCAGTCTTTTCTCTCAAAGAATATAATATGCAAATTTTTGCCCTGAAATTCGTTCCCACTGTAGTTTCAAAATATTCTTGTTAATTTAATGATTTGCAAATGTTCTTCAGCAGCACATACGCTCTAAAATTGAAGTCGGTGAAATAAACATGAGATATTTGCCGCTGATCCGGCTCGGAGTTAACGACGGCTCCCATTAGGGGAAGCTTCTCGGGTTTTGTCTAATGACCACGACGTAACTACACTATTAAATACGCCCCAGCACGCGCCTAGACCCGAAATTAGATACTGTTTAAAATTGCGAAAGTAAACAATGTTCATGGATCACGGAGCAAACGGACTAAACCAAAATTGTAATAAATAAACTGATATAAATTATCGAGTTATCTAAAATACTTGAAATAATAAATAACTATCACCAAAAATTAATTAAAGCAGTCAATTATCAGACATGATTGTCAAACGACGAAATGAAGCATTACCTAACGTTTTTAGAAGAAGGTTACCAACGGGGAACACAGAATCATTTGAAAATTTCCAACAGATTGAAACTTCGTTCAATAGCGACATGTTTCTGATTTATAAATGTCGTCTCGGTGTGTATTTAAAAAAGGTATTTTATAAAGTGGGGTAATGGCAGTAGTATGATTTCTGCAGTTCGTAAAAGTAAACGTCAATCACAGGAACTTATTATTTGCCTTTAAATACTTAGTCTATATGCTATACTACAGGGAATTATAAATTCCCAAGACTCATGGTCCAAACAATGGAGAGTCAACCTCAACCACTTCAAATCCTCTATCCTACAGTTCACATTAAAAGGAAACTCACCCGCCCAAATCCCTCTCATCATCAATGGAACTCTTATTCCCACAAAAACAAAAGTAACTTACCTAGGTCTCACCCTGGCAACCCATATTAATAACCTCATCCCATAAATGAACAATAAATTCAAAAGCACAGTACTAAACAAAAACTCCCCACTCTCAATAATACAAAACGACTAATCTATCTCCCCCTCATCCAATCCATCAGGTCCTACGCCCTATCTGGGGCTTCACCCCCAAAATCCACTCAAAAAAGCTCCAAATTACCAAAAACTAAATCCTTCGATACATTACCAATGCCCCGTGGTTCCTAAGAAACTCTACAATCCACAAATACGTACCGTCAACACAATAATCAACAAACCCATATCCTGTCCAATAAAAAGTACCCTAAATAACCAATATCCGACTATAGAATCGCCTCCAACCGCCCTCAAAGCGTCGTCTGAAACGCAAACTCCCCGCCAACATTGACAAATCCTCGTCCCATCAACCACAATATAACCCTGTGCCCGATAACCCTCCTACGCCACCCTCTACCCAACCCTCCAAACTTTTTCAGTAATAACAAAACATTCATCTCACAATCGAACCCAAACCTCTCAGAACTACAAATCAAGAACTCAATGGCTGGAAAGTCACTGGACTCTACACCTACACAAACTAACATGTAAATTATTTACCATAATTTTTGTGAATATTTGTAAATGTATTTACCATAATTTTTGTAAATATTTATAAATGCATAAACCAAACTGTATAATCGAAAGATAAAAGTTTTTAAGAATATAAAAAAAACAGAAGTACATCCGTTCTGATGTAAACATTAACCGCCTCTGAACTTCTAATTTTAGAATAATGACTGAGAAAGTAATATGAGGAGCAAGGAAAACGCGTTCGAAGCCAAGTACTAGTCTGAGAAATCTTGGAAGTCCGAGAGAAACCTCTTCAGCGAAGCGAATGGGATACAATGAACAGAAAATGCATTGTTCCCCGAATATCAGCACGTCAGGCGCTTTATCAGCGGACAAGGAAGTTACCTGACGCCTGGCCTTATGCCATGGCAACTGGTGCCCCGCAGATGCCACAACATTTTCTGAAATTACATTGAACAAGATGATTTGACTTCGTCTATAACAAACAGGGAATACATGTTGGAATAACAACTCCTCTTACTCTTTCTCACTCATTCAAAGGAATAAAGAAATTTTAAAAATTGATAAATAAACATAATGACCATAGGCCTAGAACAAAATGTGATTAATATAATATATCACTACGTTTTCCCCCGAATTTGAGACTTCATCAGGAGAACAAGAAAGATGAGACCTTAATGATTAATTAATGTTGTGATATAAAATTTCTTGAAAGATCTTCATTATTTTGACAAATATGATTTATACACTTCTAAGATTTTCAATTATCTGGTCCCAATTTTTTTTTAACGTTATACAGGTTTTAACAGAATTCATATTTCAGACTTCTATGGGTTGTAGACAGGACTTAGTAGATAAAGTTTTGATAAGGAACCCATGTTCGGAAACATACCTTTTGATTCAAAATAAGTTTGATCATATAGTCGATTTAAAAACTCCCGCTTCACGGTACACAAAAATATAGCTGATGGTGACTGCTAATATCGTGTGTCATGGACAATGTTTCGAGTAGCGGTCTACGGGTTCTCTTCTACGTAATGAAGGACTTTCCCTTCAATGTCAAGATTGTAGTGTTCAACGACTGAATGACAACTGATGTGAACGCTGACTCAGCAGAACTGATTGATGACCCACGATATCAGCAGTCGCACTCAGATCATTTTGTTTGCGTTCCTCGAAGGGGAAGATTTGAAATAGTATCGATCTTAAAACTTATCTTTCATCCAAATGGTACATTTCCAGACATGGGTTCCTTATCAAAACTTTATCTATTATGTTCCCTCGACAACCCCTAGAAGTCTGTAGTAGGAATTCTGAAACCCCCTATATAAAATAATGCTAAATAAATTTTAATAAAAGCACGGTCTTTTTTCCCTGCCTTTTGTATCCCAAATGTAATTTTAGATTACAGTCTTAATCAATTAGTAGGGCCTCATCTTCCTTTTTTTTGCCACCTGACGAAGAAACATTGTAATTAGTCACATCGTTAATGGATAAACCTTTTCTGACTGTTTGGCCTTTATATTTATTTATTGGTTATTATAATCATAGAAATGAATCTTATCGTAATTAAAACGAATCTTCATGTTTCTGCTATTGAAACGCAAACAATAACTTTAAACACCTAAGGCATCCCATTTAATGGTGTTTTATGTTCTCAGAATTTAAAATTATCAGCATATGTTCACCCTATACCAATTTAGACTCCAGTCTAGATATTCATTTAAAAAGTTCCTCTCTGTGACGTTCCTACACCTGGATTCACGACGGTCACGAATAAATATTTCCCAAAGCAGCCAGTATTCTTTAGGAAGACATATTCCAGTCACATTCGCCTCACTTTTAATATAACATATAAAAGATAATTTTCAAATACAAACTGTTTTGCTTAATTGTAAAATATACAACATCCATTGTATAAAGTTTTAAAAACATTTTATTAAATGAAATTATGGTAGTATCTAAATTGTGATAATTTTATTAATACAATACGAGGGAAAATAAGGAAAAAATGTTAAATTTAAAGTATACAATTAATTTTAATTTTTACAATTTAATTCTAATAGTTAATTATTAAACATTTTATTGACTATTATTTAGACTCACAGAACGGTAGTGGTAATTGAAGTTGTCTATATACAATTATTCGATTAATAAACGTAGTAATGCGATAACACTGAGTTTAATGTGGTCTTTATCCATTAGTGATGTATTTCCGAAGACGGATGTTAAATCATGAAAGTACTCTGTCCGAAAAGGCACTACCTTCAGGTAGATGGGACATTGATTCTCTGCTGATCTGGTTAATGGACGAACACCACCACCCCCACAAATTTTCCTTTCCTGGAACTCAATTAGTTCTCAGATCTCCGACTCCTGTCTGTTACCTCTGCTGGCTGACTGCTGCTCTTAATCCATCTTTCTGCTTCTCACCTTAACTTACTGTTCTTTCTCTCAAGTTTCCGCTTTTAGCTATCTGTTCCCTGCCGCTCTCTTCTTCATTTTCTCCGTCTTTATGTCCCGCTTTGGCTATGACTCACTTTTTATTTTTGCTGAAATCCAATTAGATGAAGCTCTCTCTTCTCCCATAACTTTTAATTAATTGGTTTACGAACCAGCCAGCTAGTATTTTGTCAACTGTTTTGATTACTGATATCCATCCTCACGAACCAAGGACATTTCAAAAATACTCTCACAACATTCTTGCCTATTGCATAAAGTGGCACTGGACCCTGACTGCTGCTACCGAAAGATATTTAGGGACAGTTGTTCATTAACCGTTAAAAGCGTGCCACTCGGCCAATCGACACACATAAACGCTCTAAATAAATTGTCGACGTCTGAAAATTAAACAAATTGTTTAGGACCCCCTTTCCGAGTTACACATTGCAATTCAACATGATATAAAAGAAACCAATTAATTCTTCTGTCGGTATTCGTTTTTTTGGAGTTACTTACATAAATTTCAAGAATAAGTGTGATATTATTAGGTCGAGCTTGGATAAGATCTTACGAACCCAATGCAGGAAATAGAATATGTACTTTGAAGCCACTTACAATTATGAGAGTTTTAAAGTATAATTTTCGTTTATCGATTCGTACGATTTCTTTACTCCTTGGCAGCTTTGCGATACTTTATGGCATGTTCAGGAAAATAGTGAAAACAATATTATGTCTTCGTCAGTATTTTCCTCACAAAGTTCTTTAATTTTAATTCAATCTAGAATTAATTGTAGCTTTTTCGTCATTACAATGGGACTCATCAGTCCGCCTTCAGTGTTACTTCTGCCCATGAACAGTAGCTAAACAATGGTCTCTGAGCATTATTCATTTGCCATCATTACGTCGTAGAGCACATGCCTGAATGATACGTGTTGTAGGTAAATGCAACTGGGCACTAGAAAAAGGAGTGCGTCTCCACATCCCACAAATTTCGAATAATAATTTGGAAAGATAATAATTATTTGAAAATCTAAGAACATACCAATTGCATTTTAGATAAATACACAAAAGGAAACTTCGAAATATTGTCCATTAAAAGCGCGGCATAAAAAGTAACAATATATCGTAAGAATTTTCTATATATTTGGCGTAGAAATTAATTGTTGTTAATTATGGAATAACGTCTCCCATTTCCTCCACTGAGGATTAATGGAAATAATAAACAATATATATATATATATATATATATATATTGTAATAATTAAAATAATGGGCGCTTTAAATAATAAAAACAAAATTTATTATCAATTTTTAAAACAAGTATTCAATACACAAAATATTTGGGGTCTCAGGGTCTTGAACTGGGTTTGATAAATGGCAGAATTTATATAATCAAAAATTACATTTACTTTGTATGGAAATCAATGCGTCTGAACATAGACGAAATTTGTTGTGGAAGAAATAATACTAAAGATTGAATTTAAACAATTTTAATTTTATCAAGAATTAACGATCTCATTTTATCGATAATTTAAATAATTAAAGAACGATCTGACTTTTATCTTTTAAACACGGTTTACAAATTATTTTAAAGTTTTCTCTACTTACGGCCGCCCAGGTCTCATTTTTAGTTTTTCGTGCACAATTTTGGGGACATCACTGATTCTAAGTTCTCACAGACTCTAATTGGCGTTGTTTGTTAGTTGGTTTAACACAAATTGGTTGGTTCTCGATGCTTTACTGCAACCTGAATTTGTAGATCTCGTGGCTTTAGTTGACAATGGACTTCATTGGTTTGTCTGAATATTGCTTTACTTTTTAATAATTGAAAGCATGTTTGTGACTGGGCCACAATCTTTCGTTCTGACTGCCAACTGTAAAACTTTCAATGAGTTCTTTTCGTCCGTTCTATTCGCTGTCTGCTGACCGACTGTACTGTTCAAATTTTCGTGACTTGGAATTTTTAGTCTTTTCTCCTCGCCGCCTACTGCCCGACTGCAAAACTTCGTTTCGCAAGTTTTGAGCGCGTAGAACCTTCTCGACTCCTCAACAATGTTTTCTTTGTCTTGCCGGTTTGTTGCGGCGTCCGCTCTATATCCACTAATAATGAGTCCGCTACAATTCAACTTTTCAATTAGCACAATGCCTTAATTACCAATTACTACAATATATATATATAATATACAACACTTTGTTAATTAAGCAAAGTTACCAATGTTTATCAAAATATATGTAAAATAATGTAACAATTAAAATAAAGATCTGAATCAGAATTTGATTTTTTAAAGTTACAAAAATTGTTAAATATTTATTAAGGAAACATATCCGGACCAGGACCTTCCGCTTACCGGGCGGCTGCTCAGACCACTAGTCGACTAGGTAAGCGGAAAGTCCTCGGTTCGATTCCCGGTCCGGTCAACATTTTTCCTTCTATATCCCATAATTAAAATTTAACTATGATTAGAGGCTTGAATAAATCTTTATGGATTTCTTTAAAATATATTTAATATAAAACACGTATTGTCAAACTTGGTACCTTCAATGTACGCACTGATGGTAAGACTTGGCCAAGAAAACGAATACGAGTAAAGGTCAAATAATTGGCTGACGGATCTGACATTTCATTTTTTTTTCTCAATGTCGGCAATAATTCTACTTATGCAATGGTGCTTGGAACCTTACAAGATTAATGCCGCGGTTTGGCTGCTGTCGAACCAAACCTTGAAAGGGTCTCAGCTATCTTCTAAAGTATTGCGCAAAAACTTTCTGATAAACATTAAACAATTAAGAAACCATCCAGTTGCATTCAAAAGTAAGAATAAAAATTCTACTGAGCCACGTTTATTCCGTACACGAGTTTATGGAAAAAATTGTATTTATTTATTAATAAACTTTGAATTTTTTTTAGGGTAACAGGCTACATGAGGGTAATCCACATGGCAACTCCCCTTTAATAGCATACGAAGGTATTTTAAAGGGAAGATGCGGAAGAGTAGAGGAAGGTAGCATTCTCTTGAAAATGTGACTGCGGGAAAGGGTGGAGACTAGTAATAAAATATTGTCTGGCGGCTCCACAGTTGGTAAGACTGAACGGCAATAAATAAGTATTGAGTTTCCGAGCTTGGGTATTAACTGTTAGTAACTTTTTCCTCAGTGTTCCAGCATATTTTAGCAAACCAAGTTGAGAAATCTGCGATTTTTTTCAGCTATAAAGAAGTAGTCAAGTTGGTAAATTCGTGGCTTTTTTATCCCCATGTTCCAGTTTATATTTCAATTCCGCTCTGACTTTACTTTTTAAATTCTATTCTCGTTTCCTACAGCAGCATGCTTCAAAAACAGTAATCTGTTATGCGACTTAATTTCGAAACAATTTATGGCATTAAGAAAGAGATATGTCGGAATTCAAAATAAGCAGAACCGTTAACGGAATTCTTTCATCACTGATTCAATATAAAGTAGAACAATTAATTCCATTTTAAATAAATCTCGCGAGATTAACCCCGACGCGGCAGATATTAGTATTAGCAGCCATCTCTTCGTCGGAAACAATTACCTTCAAGGCGGATTTATTTACAAGGACAAAATTAATTTTGGAAAATAGGGTGAGGCGGAGTACAGTTTATAACGATGTTCACGGCAGATTAAATTTAGCGATGAATCGATTGGCGCTACAATGTCGCGCCAGGTTGGCTGATTTCATCTACATCACTCGTTACTTCTACAAGCAAGCTACATTTTGAACAGGGTTTAAGAATACATTAAAACCTCTCCATTTAACCGCATGCAAGAGAAAACAAGATTATTAAAGTGACAAAATCGGATGCAATAAGTCATGGATGAAATATAAGAGGATCGTCATGGTCATAGTCTCCTTTGGCCCGTCGTATTAATGACACATTTTTATCTTTTTTTTTTAGGGCAACAGGCTACATAAGGGTAATCCACGTTGGGCAACTCTCCTTTAATAGCATAGGAAGGGATTTGAAAGGGGGGGGGGTGCGGAAGGATAGAGGAAGGTAACCAAGGGTTACTAGGGCCCCCGGGCTATACTTTAAGGATCCTACCCGGCATTCGCCTATAGAAATGCAGGAAAAACCCTAGAAAAACCGGGTAGGTCGGGCATTGGGTACTTGTCCCACGCCCTTCCGATATCGGGAGAGGAGTTTGCTGTGGGGACGCAGCATTCCCTTCTCCGTACCTCGACCAGTTTAGGAGGCAGCTGGCCAACTATTCCAATGGGAATAGGGAACAACTCTTACCGTATGCTCAAGGTCTGTGACCCCGGAATATACACCTCTCAAAACAGGCCGAGGTGCCTCCGATTGCGGGAACCTTAGTTCAAAAACGGAGAGGAAAAGGCATACCCAAAGGTAGCCCCTTCGTATCTCTCTTAAAAGGTTCTGCCTGCGACAGAACATCCCTCGCAGGTTACCTGCGAGAGAATCCACTCGCAGGCTTTCTTCGATGTCTCGCAGGCTTCTTTTTTTTTTTTTAGGGCAACAGGCTACATGAGGGTGATCCACATTGGGCAACTCCCCTTTAATAGCATAGGAAGGGATTTGAAAGGAGGGATGCGGAAGGGTAGAAGAAGTTAGCCAAGGGTTCACGGGGCTTTTGTAAATATAGTTTCTTCCACCTTTAATTGGCAGTGAGCCAGACTTGAAAAACAATAAATGTCGCAGATGAGTTAGTGATGTCGGATATGAATCATCGGGGTTGACTAGAACATGATTTCTGGTGGAGACCTAAAGTAATCGCATCGAAACACATTGAGTATGTAAAATAATTATTAATTTTATTATCCAATGTCATTAAAAATAACTGTGTATGTTTTGCGGGTAAATTTTGGAAAGATAGCTTACAAAGCTCCGTAAGACAATACGACGGGTGATCAGAAACTAAGGTTACATAATCCTGCAGTGAAACGTGTACACTTTATTCCATACAACTAATACAGCCACCCGATAGTACATTCAGTAGGTTATTTTTCAACATTGTCTCCAAATTGGTTTAGGTACTTGTCGCTTCATGGGATGAGTTTGAATATTCCTTCCTGATAAAAATTCTGTCCTTGCGTGATCAGTCACGTTGTCATGAAGAGTTTCACCTCCTCATCTGAAGCGAATTGTCGGCATCGTAGATGCTCCTTCAAGTGAGTAAAAATGTGAAAGTCGCATTGAGAGAGGTCGGGGCTATAGGGAGGGTGATCGATGATGTTCCAACGAAACTGCTCCAACAGCGTGGTGGTCTACTGGGCTGAATGAGGTGGCGCGTTGTCGTGAAGGAATATTACGCCCTTAGAGATACTTTCACCATCACAAACACTTTCAACAATTTATATTTATATTTATATTATCTGATCGTGGATAGCTAATATAAAAAGAAATACGTGGATCTAATCATTATCAGCATGTATACTTTGTTGAGATGTGAAATCCTCGTCAAAAAAATTGAGCTAAGCTTCCTGAATGCAATAAGTAATACAACTTTAATATCAAGAACATAATTAATTCTTGGTCCATATTAAAGAAGAAATATATAGGATTAAACTCTAAAACACCCGACTGGCATCATTTAAAATAATTGGGAGGAAGCCACATGTTTCCAGGTTCATTTCTCAAACGATGTTCCCCCACAATTGTAATTAAAATGTGTATAACTTTTCAAACAGTATCACATCTTCGCAGTCACTTGCTTTTCTTGACCTAATTTTAATAATTTAATTTCAGTACCAATATAATATTAATGTAACTTAAAAAATAATGGAGCCTACACCAAAACAACAATTTGGGAATCTGTGTTTAAACATTTTGTGAAATACTACAAATTTACTCTCACACAACAGACATACTATAGCTGCTTGCTTTAAGTTTACATTTTCAAGTGAAATATATTAAGGTAAAATTATTGTTGCAATTAAAAGTCAGATATGAAATATTAACGAGCAAAATTAAATGGAAATCAGTCGAAAAACTATAATAAAGGTTGCACAGACTATCAATTTCTGAAAAATAATGTTATTAAAAATAAAACTCCGAAATATGTTTTTTCTAATATTAAATTAATGAAATACAGTCATTCAATTTATCGATAAACATTTATTATCAAGTGTTTTCTTCATACATCAAATAATAATTCATTGTAGCTTTGATTTCCTCTTCACACTGCAACTCTGAAACCGCTTTTGACTGGACTCTCCACATACTCAAGTCAGCATGTGAATTATTTACCAATTATTGTCAATACTTGCAAATTACTTAACAAAACTGTACAATCTAACAATAAAAGTTTTGAAAAAAGCAGGCCGGCAGCATAATATTTACACAATAAAACGAATGTAATACCGAGTTAATATCCACACCTACAGATGTTCCCATCCCGTTCCATTAGGGATAGAAATTAGTCTTAAACTAAAACTACATCGTGAGTGGTACTATTAATCTAAGCTAATAAGCATATTGAGCATTTTTACACTATATTTATGTGATCCTTTTGTAAACACCACCCGTCTGTACATCTTACGCCACAGTAGTTTTCTTCTTTCTTGTAAGTCATACATTTACTAAGTTTGGCTAAAATTTCTCCATTTAAGATGGTCGTTTTGGTCGAAACGTAGGTGACTATACGATTATTAATTTTCATCTAAGACATTTCTGAAACCATAACGATTCGACATCTACAGCTGCCTACATAATATAGATGCTGAACGCTTCCTAACACTAATATGCGATTTTGATAAAAACCATAAACCATCACATTCCACTGGCACTAATGAGCAAAATTTAAAAAATAATAATAATGACATTTATTCGATTCCTGTAATACCAAATGTTTTACTGAAAATGTAACGCGACTGTTTAGAGTACTTGATACAGCTTTGTTTGTCAAAAGTGGAAAGCTTAAGCCAGGGTAATATTTAGAAGGCAAGTGGAGTCCGTAATTGTGCCTGAGGGGAATCTTGTGGCTGAGGTGTGGGGAGAGCGGAAATGCTTGGCATGCGTCTTGGGCTTGACGGCAGTATAGAATATTCAATTTTATCTCCAGTTTCTCTAGAATGTCTTCAGCACAACAACTTCGGAAGCAGTAAACTTGCAAAATATCCTTTGTTTGGAACACTAGTTACTTCTTGGAAGCATAATTCATCTCCGTTATCCTTTCTTGAGGTATTCATCTGTCCGGACGTTCTTGAGGCGTCCTTCCCCATTTATGTTCATGTATATATTAAGTTGCAACGTGGTTTGGACTATTTGACTTACATGTTTGCTCAAAAAGAGATGTATAAATTCCATTAACAGCTTCAAACAGAGTGCATAGACTGATCCTCATGCAAGCTGAAATGTGATATATCAGTGGTTTGGCTGAAAGCAGTTGCATTGTTGAATATTTAATTTTTAAAATGACACCTGTGATTCTCAATTTTAATTTTATTAAACTATACTGGCGGGTCAAAATATGCCATATGATAGTTGAAGAATCAAGATTTTATGTCTCCCGAGGAACGGAATGGGGCGTCCCGTTGTCATCCTGTGATCCTTTCGCAACATCTGGATATTTGTATTACTAGATTGATTATTTTTTAAATGTTCTGGTGAAAGCGTAATAATTTGCTGTTGAAAATAAATAAATCAAAATACAATATCGGTGTATACTCGGAAAAATACTAATAGAAATAAATAAATTGTATACTCCTGGAAAGAACATGGCATCTGAAATCCAGAGACTCCATAGCTATGTTATTGTTGGGAGTGAGAGAAGGTCCTGAAGAAATTAGTTGATGCGATAAATCCCACACTGTATTGCGGCGTGGTACATTAAAAACATGACCATTCACGTCAGTGAAGAAGAAAGTAAAAAATGATCAAATATATTTATTAAACATAAGTACGTATACTTTTATCTATGCTTAAATATATCTCCAATTGATTTTTAAACTAGTGAGTCTTTAGTTCTTGTAAAGTGACATTTTAATTACTTTTGAGAACTCGGACCCTTCCTATACTCTTACGCTGCTGGCTATACGAAGCTAGCAAAACAATGACGGAATTGAAAGGGACGTACCAGTTGGGTAAGTTACGTTTTGACGTATCCACAAGGGGTCCTAGGAATTGGAATCATTGTAAAAGTATATTTAGTTTATATAATTGCTAGAAAATTACCATTAGAAACTTAAAACTTGTATAGTGAATGAAGTAGTTCATTTTTTGAATAAGAACCCATGTCCGAAAATGAACCTAGGAATTCGAATCATTGTAAAAGTATATTTAGTTTATATAATTGCTAGAAAATTACCATTATAAACTTAAAACTTGTATAGTGAATGAAGTAGTTCATTTTTTGAATAAGAACCCATGTCTGAAAATGAACCGTTTCCGAGCAAGAACCATTTCAAAACAAGTTCATTAGGTAGAAACAAAAAGGAATAAATTATTTTTAATAACACGTTTTTTTACAGTTAAACTTAACAATCTGTTTTGTCTTCTTCAAAGGATGGTAAGTATTCAGATAAACTACAAATCCGGTTCGATATGACGGCCACCAACATCGTTGCACTCATTGTACCGAGGAATGACATTCTTGTAAATTCGCTCGATCAGACCTCGTCTCCCGTGAATCTGTTGTGCAGCGACCACAAATCATGCAAGCAGATCTTCCTTTGGTTCTACAGCAGTCTCGTAACCCCTCTGGTCCAATTGAGTCAAATTCGGTGGCCCGCATGGACCTATCCATCTTTGTCAGAATCGTAGATCCATATCTTCCCGAACATTAAGTGAAAATTGAGAGGGTGCACCTACGTGCTAAAAGCACATGTCTTGAAGCACTTTAAATGGCTCAGCATCCAAAAAGACGTCCAATAATTCTATAAAATTAATATACATGTGGGACCTGTTATCTTGGGTGGAAGAATGTACGATACAACCATATAACCATTTTGATATGGTTTTAGCACGGCAACGGTACGTTTCGGACATGCGTTCGTATACAAAACATGATTCAATCAGTATACTCTAAAGTCATAAAAGTATGTAAGGGGAATTATATATATTTCTTGGCGTATTAATCAAGTTAAGTAAACTATATTACCTTACCTCGTTGATGGCTCAGTATGAGAAGGACACACTACTGCATCGCAGTAAATCTACGTATCTGTAAAAGAAGAGGAAAATATATTACAATGATAAAAATGTTTATAAATTGGCTCACGTTTTTGAATATTATACAGATGTAGAAGACATATTAGTTATATTTTAACTATTTTACTGGAACACCCATATAACATGACCTCGGACAGATTCCGCAAAAAAAATTATTTTACTTTATTTTTATGAAAATAATATATTGTATGCAAACCACGAACTAATAGTTTGTTGTACGTAAATATCGAAGAAATTTATAAGACGATTTAAGAAATAATTAATAAATGATAAATATATTTTAATTATCGACCGTTTCAAAATTTTATACCCCGAGGCAGTATTAATTACTTAAAATAAAGCATACATGCAAGATTAATTAAGACCAACAAACTTATGTATACGTGTTGGAAACAAACTCCTCTAGAGGCTTTACGAAGGCGAATATAAATAAATATTATAACAGTTAAAGTCGAAGATATTGTTTGAAAGTTATAATAATTTCCATATAATTGCATACATACAATATGGGAAAACTTCAGGTTTAATATAAAAGAAACATTTAAATCATCAGAATAAAGTTTTACAGTCATATTATCACAACTCTAGAAGCTTATATATTACCTTATTTTCTAAATACTCTTTCAGAGTTATTTCAAAGTGTTTTCCTTGCAATTCTTTTATGTACAGTGGCAGTTTAATATAAAATATAATTCATTTCAGCAATGGGTCATGCTCAGATTTTTTGTATCAGTCCGCACTCTAAATTAGTCCGCAAATGCGTATTATAAGAGTTAGCTCTGTTTTGGCCTGGAAGTTTTTTTTTCGACTTCTTTCTTAAAGTTCAATGACGATCTTAAAAAGAAAACTATATTTAACTCTGAGAGATAAATTTATATTATTCTAAATAGACCGGAATATCCCCATTTGTCTGGGAACCTTATAACCACTGTCTATAACTCAATACTTATCCACTTAAATGATTCGTAGTTGTAATAAATTCGTATAGTTATATTTGCCATAAACCTAAGTAATTACTTATACGTTAAGTGAATAAGTATCATTATAACCACGTATCAATAGTCGTACAATTTACTTCACACACTATGGTTAGGAGCGTGTTCGCTTTCACTCGTCAAGTGGTTTCGGCAACGCAGTTTTCCGATTTTTCCTAGGCATAGTTCATTAATTGTGTTATGCACTAGTACAAGGAAGTAGTCATAAGCGAATAACACAAGTCTTCTTTCAATTAATTACATTAAAATCCTTTTTTTGTTTGGAATAGAAAAATGAAGTAAAGAAATTGCTGGATTCTTAAAGATGGCGAATGGCATAAGAGACTGGAAGAAGAATTTTTTAAGTGGAAGGACCAGCGTGAAAAATTTGTCTAAAGAATCTCATTCACTACTTCGTCCGGTCCACGTTACGCGGCGTCCGTGCGGTGAAACCAATGACATAGCTCAGATTACCATTCTGTATAAATTCAGGGTGATGATCCATGAAACACACAGTTCAACAACCGAAGACGAGTGAATTTAATTGAAATGAAACATGTTCCAATAAGAAAAGGTACAAAAATTATTTTCTCTAGACAAGTATATTGATATTAAGTTTTACGTTAAATATACGCTCACTGTTCGGTTGACCAGGCGGCGTTCAAGAGAGGACAAAGTAATTGTTTTACTAAAACCCTCTTCATTGTGATTTTACCACTGTGAACATTATGTAGTAACGCGACTACATCCAAATTTTGTTTCCTGTCGATGATAACTGTGTCAGAAAGAGTTTTAATGCTTCTGGAAGTGTATGGGAAGGAAGCTGCAAACCAATTATTTTACTAGCGGTTTTCCCTGATCAAAAGTTTCTTGGAGTTCATGCCAAAGATTTCACATGAGACGCCTCTGGGCACAGTTTGATTCACGTGTGCTTTTCGATGGCCAGTGACAGTGGGCGACGGAAGTTGAAAAACATATGTCTGATTTTTTTGTATCAAAAATCATCACAGCGTATGAATCTCAGTGTTACGACTTTGACCTTGAAAACAGTCATCTGGCCCGTGGAAACCAGATTAAAAAAACCACTGCAGGTTTTAAATTAAATGAGAAGTTCATGATGGTATATTTTTTCGACATCCATTTTTGTTTAGAGCGACAGGCTAAATGAGGATGATCAAAGTGGTGGCAGTATCAAAGTGATGGCAGCTCCCCTTTAACAACATAAAATGGGATTTAAGAACAATTTAATTACTATATGCATTTTCTGAAATCATAGCGTGAGTTGTGAGAAAAAACAACCTGAATTAAAACGATAGAAAGTCTTCTGCTTCATCATGAAAATCAAGCAGTGTTTGGTGACAAGCTGTATGACAACTGTTTCTCAGCCTCCATTACTTGCCCGACAAAACACCAGAAATTCCTCATTCCGAAGAAAGAAGAAACAAGTAGTCCTACACTGGATCAAAAGTCCTCCACAGACCAAAATTAATTATTCATAACTTTCATACAAATTCGACAACAAAGGTCGATTGACACTTTGCGGAAGATGCTTCATAATGCATGTTATTCGGTCTGAAATTCCTTTACTGCACTGTTGGGAGTCTATGTCAGGTCACATTTTTAATCTCCTCGGACATTTCCGACCTTGGCGAAACGCCACAAGTGTAAGTAGGTTTCCTCCAAAAAAAAAACTTACGGAAAGATTCTGGGACAAGAAGTAAAAATATAAGACAAAGAAAGCGGAACACATGGTCCGAAATTAAAGCCCGTCAGACTAAATTTTCTTCTCAATGGGCTGCCCAATTTATTCGATCTCACGCTGTGATACTTAACATTGCCATTTTGCAAAAGCTATCCCAATTGACCAATTCTGTATGAAAACAGATTTTCCCTTGATTGCACAGACACCCCTTACTTTGTGGCAAGTTAAATGCTACACGTAAGAGAAAGTAACTTTATTAATTACAACGTGCAAGTAGACATCAATTACAGCAACCTCGTCTTTCTACTTAATGAGAAGACCACGGGTTCCCAATTAATCTGTAAACGAGACAGTGCCGTAACAATAAATTTCCGGAACGTATTCAAGGAAGTAGAGCTACGAGGCAAGTAGTATCCTTGCAATCGGATGTATAATGGCATTTTACTAAAAAGTTTTAATGTACAAAGTATGTTAAGAACAGGTTGTGTGTTAGATATTAAATAGATTATAAATTAAGTTGAATTTAAACTGAGGAAAAACTTAAATATTAACGATATAAAACTCTATTTTCAACAATACAGAATAATGATTAAGGATGTGCTAATTACATCCTCTCCAGTAGTCATAAACACAGTAAAACTCTCATTAATTGCATAATCAGCCTTTATTGCTGATATTCAGAAACTTCATATAAGTTAACTACCTTCATTTGATGTGTTAAATGACTAAAATACGTATTCAGCCTCTTACAAGTATATCATTACGTTACATAACCATTGTGAGAATAAAAATTCCAACAATATAAAATTTCGAAGATTTTCATTTTGTTTATATTCATTTTAAGAAATATTATTCTTGGACGTAATAACGAGTATAATAATACCGTAATATTAACAAAATCATTTACTTAGTATCAAGTTTACAACTTCTATCAAACAAAAAGAATATTACGGGTAAGCTTAGAAGAAATCTCAAGGAACAGGAATACAACAAGAGTAACCATTCAGATAATAACTGTGAATCGTAATTGTTAAAAAAATTCTAAAATGTATGTGTGGAGAAAGTAACGTATAAACGTAAAGGATGGTTATTTAGAAATTTTATATTTATTAATTCCACCAGCTGGGTGCCCGGCGTTGTCCGGGCATTTATTAATAAAATCCCGAAAATGTGCATTCCACATTAATCTATTAGTCAAGAAGTGATTTAACGTACCTATGCAGAGGGAACTCTAATTTTATCAGAACACAACAGTGTTTTAGAGGATACTCTTTATAAAATATACACGATACCCAAATACAGTAAAAAATACACTCACTACTTTGAAGAAGTCAATTATACGCCTGGTGCTCTAAGCGAGTGAAATTTTCTACGTTTAACTCAAGAGTGTAAAAACGACGCAAATATCGGCCAATGGAGCAAGTTTGAAAATTTACACCTCCATCCACAGAGCTTGTTTCCGTTTCGAAAGGAAGACGTGTACAAAATCTGGTGCTTCACGGGTGTAGATTTGTATGCGGAACATACACACACACACAAACAGTCTATTTTATTTATTAAGAAGAAGAAATATATCAAATATACGTGAACTGAGGAAATAGATTACTATGCTCAAATCACAATAATAGAAAATGAAGATTTATTAACCACAGATATTAATCAAACTTGCGTAATTTTATATATAATCTTCCTCTGGATGTAAATAATAATAACAAAAACAATAGTTTTGTTAAACTGTATCAAAGCTCAATTGATCAGAGCTTATTATACAGTACAGACGTTCCTCCATCGTTTCACGAAAAAAAAACATTTGCCTCCAAATCTGTTGAACGTTAGCTACCAATTTATACTTCCAGTTCTTTAGCGTTTGTTCTTGTTCTGGCGGTGATTTATTTTCCTGCTAACACATATATTATAAAATCAACAATTATTCTGCTTAGTCTGTATTTTAATTGTCTCAGACATAAAAATTTAATAAAAACCTACAACACTTAAATCTCATATTTGTTACGTATCCTGGTGAATTCTATTAAATGTAACAAGAATAAAATTGTTATTTATTACTGTTATATTTGAAAATTATTACAATGCCGTACCGTATTTCATGGAACGAGGACTAATACAACTATATTATGAACTGAAACACTTTATTTCCGAGATTATAATATCTCCTATATTTCAATGCCTGATTTGTAGAATGCGTTAACGCTTATATGAATACAAGTTAATTATGATGAAAGTATAATAAATTTACAGTTTGGACAGGACGAAAAATTTAGTTTAATTTTTTTTTTAAATTTAGGACGATGTTCCTGAATAACACGGACCTTTCTGACGTTAATAACTCATTCTGGAGTTTCAAAAGAGATTGAGATTAATATTCACCTTCCATAGCAGATGTATTGACCAACTTAATAGGTGTCTATTATCCGGAAACAGAATATATTACTTGAAAGTGTGTATACAAACATAGTTGTAGACTATACAACTTTTTTTGTAATATTTAATATTTATTGATATAATAATAATAATTGTATCCAAAAAATAATTTTCGTAATAAAATTAATGAATTTATTAATAATTTAAACTTTAGCTTACACATTAAAATTATTAATTAGATCATGACGATGATTGTGGTTTAAGACAAGAACTTCGTCAACTATAAAAATTAAATAAATGCATGTAAATACACAAGTGTTCAAATTTATAAATTTTTAAAGCTGGGATGTTAAAAATTTAATAAATATATAACAATTAATTTTACATAGAATTATAACAATAGTGTCGTACAAACAAATTTCGGAAATCCTCAGCCTCTTGGGCATGCATTCAACTCTTCAAATAAATAATCATGCCCTGGTACTCATTTACAAATAAAAAGTGAATTCACTTTTTCACGAATCGGTTTCATATTTGCAATCATCCCTAATAACCTGAAATGATTCTATTTTGACAGACAATTGTCCAACACTGCATTAACGTTAAATTGTGAAGTATTTTGCACCTTTAAAATAATTATTTTTCATTCTTCTTTCTTCAGCAAGACTCTCGCAATTATACATGAATTTATATGACATCTAAAAATAAAAAATAATTATTCTCTAAAATTCTGAATATTTACCGACGGCAAGGATGAAAATCAGTACTTCGTCTTTGAATTTTATTCATACAACTCTCATTTCTTTCAGAAGATAAACAGTGACTAATTACTTCATTTTTCGTAACCAGTAATGTGGAGAAAAACATGTCGCCTCTGGCAATTTTTGTGTCGAGAAAGACAATAATTTAACACGCTTCCGTATGACTTGAACATAAATCATTTTCAACTTGTAAAATTAAAAATTTAAAAAAATTAGTATTTTATAATCTAAAAAGTACGTTAGAACGAAAACATATAAATCTCAACTCGTATTGCTTGTGCTATTGAAAATACTAGAACAAAATCTTGCTAAATCGCCAGTTCGATTTCATGCTGAGAACCTACCATAATTTGATTCTTTATCAAATTTTACAGAAGATAGGGATGTTTATTTCATTTCATAATATTTAGTGTAGTTGAGGAATAATTTGCTTAACCTTATGTCGTACTTATGATTTGCAATTAGTTAATAAGGTGGTTGTTTTCCTCGCCAACAAAGATTACTTTGCGATCATTTTGCTCACGTACCTCAGCTATAGTAAACAGGGATTTTTCTGCACACGGAGAAAATTGGACCGTAATTACAGTAGAGAGCCAAAAATGCAAATCAGTGAAGTATTTTCTTTTTAAAATTTATGATAACTGTCAATAGATAACATCAGTATTACGGCATACTTTTTAGAACAATTTCTCCATCAGTTGTCATTAAACTTAAAGTGTATAAATATATATATATATATATATATAGTTTCCGTTTTATCATGCTTACAATATACATTTGTGCCTAAAAATTTTTGTAACATCCGAGATAGATAAAAAATTATGTTACAAGGTTTTCTCTTTGTATATACAATGTATTAATTTCGTTAATATACTACCAATTACATGAGTATATATACGACCGTGGCAGGGTGCTCATATGACAGAAAATGAATACTAATCTTTGATGAGGTCAAAATATAGTTTTTTCCCTTTGTATTGAATGAAATATTCCTTACGAAAACAATATACAGAAAATCCTTAGTTTATGAAGTAATGACGCCAAGGTAAAGTTTGTTTTGGAAATTAAATATTAGTAAATACACGACTTGTAGTTTATAGAAAAATATAAATAAAAAAAATAACTAACATGTCAAATGAGTATTATTTAATTAAAATAACTAATCATTACAATAAAACGTTACTTCCACAATTTTGTGACTTTCTCAGATATTATACCAAAATTTATACGATAAATTTAAATTAACAAAAACATACTTAAAAACATAAAGCAAATAAATTTGTACCATTTATTTAACAATGTTTTTGTCAATTTATATTTCTAATTAATCGTATAAAATTTGCGTATTTAGATATGCTACCCGATGAAATACCAAAATTGTGGACGAAACGTCGGATTGTAATGCATTTTCGTTTTAATTATTTAATATACATTTTTCTGACATTGGCAGTTTTGTTTATTTATTAATAAATAGAAATATTCAGATTATATTAATATATATAATAATTACAAATAAGTTGAGCTTCGCGCATGTTCCAGATGCTAGAGAAAAACCTCTGTGGAATAACTCACACGACAGTTCAAGTAGTGAGTAACACAGGATAGGGAACTATAGTGTTTAAATACTGATGAAGAAAAAAATAGTTTTAAAATACTAAGATCTCGCGGAGAATTAACGGGATACGTTACGAAAAATATCTTGGTAATGGACGTTTTGAAAAATACAGAAATGTGCAGTTAAGATTTCTTGTCGTTTCACATTGGCTCCAATTTTACCAATGTAAATTATAAACATGGGGTTTCAGAAAATATGTTTAAATAAATATTCTGGCTATATACTACTATTGTAATTATATATAATATCAGTTTAAAAATAATTAATAAATTAGTAATGCAAGATCGACAGAAAATATTTTATGATGGGGCAAACAGTAAACAGATTAAAAATAAATAATTGTTATTTAAAGGATAAAAGTTTAATGTTCTTATAAAATGTAATTTATTGCCGTGTTTCAGGATGATCAGGAAATTAATATTTTTAATTAATTGCTGTGAGGTAATTTATTGAAAGTAACTGTTAGCAGACGCCGAACTGGGCCTCGACAGGTAACATGCCAGCCGCGTTTTCAAATACCTATTCATTTTACAGTTGAAATGCTTTGGGAGGAAGCGCGTTATCACCATTCGTCACCGGACAGCCACTCTCTCGCTCACAAATCAATACTACGAGCACAGCTCAAACACTTATTACCATAGGCTCTCGTGTAATGCAACTAATAAGAGACAGCCGGAAGAAATGGCAAAATCAAACTGAAATACACGCCATTGTCCACACAACACAAATGTGGAAATAAAGTAGTACACGATTCATCCTGAGAGCCACAGCCGCGATTTGAGACAACCCCAGGATATTATATCGTTAATTATAATCGTCATAAAATTCGGTAAATTCTTATTTGACACTGGTTCATAATTGTGAAATAAATTTAGGGGCGGACCGTTTTGACACCATATATATTGTACGTGAAGGAGCTATATAAATTTTTATACTAAGTGACAAAGGGCAATAGGTGAGATCTTGAAGGCGCCGCGGATTAGTGGTAACCTCGGAGATGCATCCTGTGCTGCTTGAATCACGAGACAACACGGATGAACGCAGGACACCGCGAGAAAGCCCCACAGCGGGCAGTCGGACACATGAAGTCAACAGGTTGCGTCTTCCAAATATTTGAAATTGCTCATATTTGTAAATCAGAAATATTAAACGATTAAATATATAGTAAAAACATTTATGAATCAAGAATTTTCAAAAAATAATATAATAAAACGATTTACAATTCAAAAAAAGTTTACGACAACTATAAATTTCTTAAATTATTCTCATCCCGAAGTTAAATAATTAAATGAATGTGTGTCATTAGGTCATTACATATGCTACTTTTTACTTCGTTTTTTTATCATGTTTTGTTTCATGTTGAGCCAAGAGTGAGAACGAATGGTTAAATCTGCAGTAGTACACCTGTAACGTAGACTTTCAGTTCTTTTTAAGTATTTATGAACTTCGTGGATATTAACGTTCGTTTTAAATAGTTATTTATTTAAAGGGAACACCTTGATACATTTTGACATAATTATCAAATATTTCCTGATAAAAACATTACTCCGAGCTATACTTAGTCGGCCAATTACTATTTTTATGTCGTAAGGTTGCGTGTGCATGAGCTGAATAGTTGTGTTGTGCGGACACAGGCGTGCTCTACGCTAAACTGTTTTCAAATTAATAATCACATATATTTAGACTTTCTCAATTGCAGTATTCAGTCTTTTTACCGTCTAATTCATAATATTCTATATAGACTGTCGAAGAAAATAGGTTCGAGGACTAAAAAAAACAAAATAAATAATACGTTAAGGTGAAAATAACTTGCACTAAAGTGAATTTCTGGTATACATAGTTTGTAAGTGGTTTTGATCTTTTAGGAGATGCGGAAAAATGCTGCTTATCGTTCAGAGTATGTTGAGGCTAGTAATAATAAAATCAATAGTATTTTTATGAATATTATAATTAATAATTGGAAGATTATTTATTAAACTATTTTTCACAAAATGTTTACAATATTGCCTTCATTATGTCTACTAACCGCCGAATTAGACACAGAAACGAGCAACGAACTAGAACAGCGTTCACTGTGTAATTGAAAGGAGACCACAATTTTTAAAAAATGTGCTGTTAAAAATTTTCACGAAGCTGCTAGGAATTCAAGGTTGTTCACACTAACACAAATAGATGACATTTTCACCAATTTACTGAAAAATATATAGAATTACTTTAATACCTGTATAACGTCATCTTTGCGTCGAAACTAATTTTTAATTGAAACAAAATTTAAAAAAGGGTGACTGAGTACATAAACGTCGTGTAAATTGCTATTGGGGTAAGATAAAAGCAACTTTTACCTCTCGGAAGTTAGGTCAAGCTGCCTTTGGTCGTTAACCGTATCTGTTAAGTTCGCTTTGAAGCGAGGTCGATACCTGTGTGACTAGCGGGTCAGGGACGCGCAGGCACGAGCTCAGCATTTACAACTTACAGGGAAGATTCAATCAACGAAAACAATGAAAATAGAATTTAATAACAGTAAAATCTCTAAAATTATTATAGAATAGGCAGCAACAATGAAGAAATAACTGTTATGTATTACATAAAAAAAATTAATATGGGGTAATATTTCTCAAATCTAGGGAATTTTTGAGATACAAAAACGGATTATTAGAATACTATCTGGAAAGGATTGTCGAGAAACTTGTAAACTGCTTCTTAAAAACCTTGCAATGTTAACTTTATCCGAGACATACATTTTGAAATTTTAAAAATTTGTTAAACGGATATAATAACAGCAATTAATCTTAGAATATTTATTAATCTATATAAAATATCCTCAGATAATGAATTGTTTAAACGGTCTGCAAAATATTGATTTGGACTACCATTCTAGCAAAAATACTGACATCATCAAGATCTAAGTGATCGTAATACTGTGATCGTAGACTAAATATTTATATTTTATAATTTTTTATTTTTCGCTCTCTTCTTTCTCTATCTGACCATAACTCATTACTACTTTAACGAGAGCGTTGTTCCCTATGCTTGTGCTTCAGTGAATAAGGGAATAATAATAAAAGTAAAATAATAAATTAAAATATAGATTTGAATTTTTTTTAAAGTTTTTAACATTTATGTATCGATTTTCTCATCCTTTTTATGTATAAATTCGTTTCACTTATGTATTTACCTGTTTAAATTGTTTGTCATATTTAAATTTATTATATATTTATACATAATTTTGGTATTTACAACCACTCTCTCGCCATCAGAAGGGCGTGGGTCAAGTAGCAAGTGCCCGACTTACCTGATGCAGGTTTTCTACTGTTTGCCATGCATCACTTTTAAGCAAATTCCCGGGTAGGATTCTTAAACCATAGCCCGGCGGCCATAGTTAACCGTTGGCTACCATCCTCTATCCTTCCGCATCCCCCTTTCAAGTCCATTCCTATGCTATTATTGCCCCCACATTGATTACCCTCATGTAGCCTGTTAGTAAAAAAAATATTTTTATTTTCTTTTATATGTGCTTGTTATATTTTATGTGTTTGGTATCTGTATTCATTTGAAGGATTTTTTTTTCGTTGAGTACTTCATTACTGGGTTTATGTAATAATTCTTTGATACTTCCTATTTCTTCGTTCCTAGAAGATTAATGGAATCAATTACATCGTAATTTTATTTTCCGTTGAGAACTAAATATCACGCACACTCTCATTTTCTCCAGCATACTTTTAATAAGTAAGCACATGGTCTAAATTCAATCACATGAATTACAATCATTCAAAATATATGGTAATGATAAAACTGGACACCCACGCTTGACTTATTTATGGAGCGCTTTTAATTCATATAATATTTCCTGCATAGTTCAATATCTGAAGCCTACCTTATCATTGATGTATATCTCTGGCATTAGTAAGTTAACGCAAAATGCTGTCTGAAACAATGTTATCAGTTGGAATTCAGCCAAACAATTTTAATTTTCCGGAAAAAAGAAGAAATTGGGACCCTATGAATGGGAAAAAAATTGGATCTGGTCATTTGCCCGACACACACATTCGACCGAAGCACGTTTTCCCGTTAATACTATCCCGATTTACGTTTGCTCGACATGACATTATCTCGATTAACAAATTCCCGACAGGTTATCTTCCTGTAAGGTGCGTTTTCACGAAATAAAACATAATATTAATATTGTGTAACACCTAATATATTTGTTACCTTATTATACATGATTATTATTGTAAATTAAGTTACTCTTTAATGCTTGGAACAATTTCAACCAAATTTGGTACACGTATGACTTAAGATCCATGAAAAAATCCCGTGCATTTAATATACCTCTAGCATCCCTATGGATGTGGTGGAAGGGGGTGGAATTTTCAAAATATGTGATATCGACCTATATTGGCGCCGACTAAATAGTTTACGGGGTCGTTAATATTCATAAATTAACTCTCGATGTTTTCAGTGAAAAATTTCATCTCCTAAAGGGGATGAGTGAAAAGAGATGATAAAATTTGCGATAACGACCAAGATTGATGTTGAATCCGGTGTTATGGTAGTCGCTTGGTTATGGTATTCCAGCAGGGTTAAAGTTTAGCCAGTATGGATATGGGTGATAATTATTTTATATAGACCGAGATTCGTGTCGAATACCATAACACCGGATTTGACACCAATCTCGGGCGATTTCAAATTATTAATATTAACCAACTTAACTAAGCTCAGCGAATTTGACAATAATCTGGGTCTTTATCGAGTTTCTTCTATCTCCACCTTCGGCAGAGATGCTAAAGTTATCTTAAATCAGCGGGGTTTGTTCCTGGATCTTAAGTGATACTTGAAAATTTTCCACGCATTAATGAGTAACTTAATTTACAATAATAATCATCTATAAAAGATAACTAGCATATTAAGTGTTCTACAATATTAATAATGTGCTTCATTTCATAAAAAAAGGACCTTTCGGGAAAATGACCTGTCGGGAAAACGTCAATCGGGATAATGTCCTGTCGGGCAAAAGTCAATACGGATATTGCTGATGGGAAAACGTGTTTCGGGCAAGTGAGTCCTGATTTTGTACTAGACAATAACTAGACGGAAACGCATATTCTACGCTTAGTGTTTATCGAGGTTATTCTCAATTACGTTTTTTTCTTGAATGAACTCACACTATATTTCAGTCGAATCGGTGACGCACACATTTGCCAATTTACGTTCATTGAATCGAGAAATTTAATAATCCTAGGAAAGAACGTTTAACAAGGTGATGAAAAATTCCTTCGGAAAAAAAATCAACTGAGAATAACATATCTAAAACATAATATTTAACTCACATATTCAATATCTGATTGGGATCCCTTCAGAATTTTCGTTCCCATCCAGTGTGTAAACAACGCATTAATTTTGTTTTTTGTTATTCTAAATTTATACAAATTAAAGATGAAACGTTGTGTATGTTATAAATATATGATAATAAATTTTTCTGACCAATAGGCTAGTGTTTTTATAATTTATATTAAAAAGGAAATCATATAATTATAATTGTTACGCCTGAAACCTTTATGTTGATAAATGTTATTCTTTCACAACGGTGAAAAAAATCGACTCTGTCCCCAGAGAATTACTCCAATCCTATTATTTGGAAAAAATAAAGACAGTAAACCTCTTAAATAAATTGTATAAGCTTCCAATGGATCCACATTGCCAAAAGAAAATAAGTTTTCCCCTGAAGTTAAATAAGTTTTCCAGTCAAACTCGCATAATCTTAAAACGATATGTTTTGTGGCATTGCATTGGGTTATTTTGAAATCAAAATACTTGTTTTGTTAGTTTTTAATTGCCAACGTGTGCAAAACAACATTTTTAACGACACATTATTCTACAAATCCTGGTTTCTTTTTACCATTAATACTGAACATAATTCCCCAATTCTAAATCGAGTAAAACACTGATTATTTTGCAACGCCCGAACGAGGCAACAGGGATTTATGAAATTTACGACTAATGCATTTGAGCATTAGGGAAGAATTTGCATTTTGATAACGTCTCTGGAGTAAGAGCGCAGCTGGTCGCAATTTAAACAAACGACTCCGGCTCACACCAAATAAATTACAACACTCTCGATAATAAGGAAGGATGATTTGTAACTATTCGTTCGCGATCCCTAATCGACACTATAATTAGCACACAAACTAAAATTTGTAATATATGTTTAGGATCTAAGCAATAAATATCCACAAATCTCTAAACAACGTTTGGCGTCTAATAGATGGCATCAGAGTAATGGCATCCCGTAAACAATAATTACACGACATAACTGCAACAATTTACAGGAAATAAATTTAGGAGATATTTGAAAAGCACCAGTCTAGGTTGAATCGAAAGTGGCTAACAGACAGACTAAAATTAAAGGTAGGCTGGCAAAAAAATCTTCCAAAGCATTAATATATTTCAATATTAATACAATACCCTTGTTTGCCACAATCACATGTGCTGAAACACGAAGTAAGTTGCGGAAACTGGCCGCAAAAATTATAAAATTCTGTTATCAGCTTGAAAAAGTTGGTCGATAAGCGTTAGTAACAGGTTGGAATATATTAAATACGTACGCTATCGTACATCAGCGTGGAAGGTCAAGATTGCAAAACAAAGCTTACACTATGATATGATAAATATATGAGTAGTATATTCTAAAAGATACTTTCAACGTTCTTGAAACTTTTCCAGCTAAGTGTTCACATTGACTATGATTTTCTTCATTCGTCAAGCTGTTTTTTACGATAAAGTCAAATAACATTGCGGAAATTGGTTATTTTATGCTAACATGCATTTCAACAAACAATAATTCTCCTTTAAAGCTTAAATTGTGAACACATTGTTTTTTTAAAAAAAAATGAAATCAAAGCAAAAATACAAATGTTTCTGTAACTTTTCTACCCGCGAAACCCGTTATTTTTTTAGGATAGCAGCGCTACAGGAGTGTAATCCACATAGTGACAACTCCCCTTTAATAGCATAGGAAGGGATTTGAAAGAGGGGATGGGGAAGGATAGAGGAAGATAGCCAAGGGTTAACTACGGCTATGGTTTAAGGATCCTACCCGGCATTCGCCTAAAAGTGATGCAGGACAAACCCTAGAAAACCTAAAGGTCGGGTATTGCGTACTTGTCCCGCGCCCTTACGTTGACGTGTGGGGACGCAGCATTTGTTCCTGTTACTATGCTACCCGCGAGACCCGCGCACGGATTTTTTAAAAAAGTAAGGCTTACCAAATCTGCAACCCAGAGCATTCTGAATAAACTGTTAATATTCGAAAAAATTAAAATGCATAAAGCACTTACGCTAGCTTAAGTATATATTGTTTCAATACATTTGAATCATTGTTTGAAGTGTTTACGTAAAATTCTTCAGTCATCATTATGATAAAATTCATGGTATTGTCATGGAAGACCATCGCATTGATCTTCATAATGCCAGTGTTAGTGCCTTATACGAATAGCAGAATATCTATATAAATAAAAATGTACTTTAGTCTGTACATTGATTAGAAACGAATTAAATAACAATATACTGATGTTGCATATGTAAGGGGATCCGAAACCGACGTCAAATGAATTCCTGTCCGATCATCACTCCGTTTACGTTCGCTTTTCACATTGAAACCGATCGGAACAATTTGAATTAAACTAGTTTCGTTGTGATATACAGAAAACATAGCTTGTGTTTTTCAAAATTTTTGTGCAAGTTATATACAATAGAGTCCTTAATCATTTAAATAAAAACCATTTACTTTCATAATCTCAATACCAGAAAATAAAATTATACTCCACATTGCAGGATATATTAAGGAAATACAATTATAAACGATAAGAAAAATATTTTTGTGATCTCTTTAAAGCAATTTGACAATTTATATCACAATATACTGCCTGAGAAAATAAAATGTCTTATTACTGATTAAGCTATTCATCAGATAGGAAGCAACTAGAGTAGCACTGAAGAACAAAAATGTGCAAAAACTTAGTTCAGACTGGAGAAATAACAACATCACAGATCTTGCAAACATCCATTCTATTCATTTTGATGCTGATGACAGTATATTAATATAAACAATAGAGACTGGAAGAAACTACTAATAATACATTTAAAACTGTTATAAATTGGTCTCCTACAAATGGTTTGCCTTTAACTATAATAAAACACAAACAGTGCTATTTCACACGAAAAATTCTTCATTATGTCTAAATACAGTAAATACTTTTAGAAAGATATATGACCAATGAAATAGAAAGTACAAAATTCCTAGGTCTTTCACTAGATAATAAACTCAATTGGAAATAATGTGTCAATATCAACTCAGATCAACAATATGTGCAGTCAGAGCTATGCCTAATTACAGTGAAAAGACAACTTCAAAACTAGTATATGTCGTATTTACATTCCTTAATGTCTTCTTGAATTTTATTATGAGGTAACTCCAAACATAATGATAAATTCTTTCTAGCCCAAAAGCACTTAATTAGGATAATCTGTTAAGTAAATTCTAGGACCTCATGCAGAGACCTATTCAATAATTGGACATAATTACTCTCTCAGGTCAATCCATTTACTCGATAATAGTTTTTTTAAAACGTAATTAAGATAAATTTAGTACCAACTGGGATATACAAAAATGTAACACAAAAAATAAAAATAATTTAGCAGAGTTATGTGACAGTTTCACAAAACGGAGTAGAATATATCTGAATATCACTTTTTCTCAAACTTTCTGATGGCATTAAATAATTAAGAAACACTCCAGTTGCATTCAAAAGAAGCTAAAAAATTTCTATTAAATCTTTCCTTATGCTCAGTAAATGATTTTTCGTAACGTAATTGTATTGATAAATAAACTTGGAATATTAAGATATTATGACGTAAATAGTTAGTAGTTTTGAATTATTGACATATTTGAGAAAAAGTGATAATAAAGTTGATTTCATACTGTAAAAATTTTATTTTAATCATTTGATCCAGATGAAATATGTAATACCTTATCTAACTATTCAATGCTATTATGTAACTTAAACGATTAATTATAATATATTATATATAATTACCATGTAAAATAGTTCCACATCCTTGAGGAGTTTCTTACATGAGGATCTATGGAAAATTATTCTATTCTATTCTAGGAAATATTCTTGGAAATATAAAACTGCCACCCGCCGAAGAACTTAATTCTGTTTTATTTTCACAAGAAAACTGATTTCGATAACACTTCAGAGCCGCGAAAATAGTTTTATCAATATCAAACACCTACCTCGAAAGTAAATGGCGAATGATCCAAACCTGAATTTTAACTGTTTGGATAGAAATTTTTCTTTTTTTTATATAGAAAAAAGACGCTACTCCATGATTTTTCTTTGAAGCTGAAATTTTTTCTAGTAATCCACAAATTTAAAATGTTAAAAGTTAAAATTAAAGCTTCCCAATGTACTTTTCGTCTTACGGTAACTGTTTTCAGTAAATAAACAAAATCTTTGATAGAACTAGTAGGCGAGAAGAATCTTATAAATAGATCCGACAAGTAATAAAAAGTATTAATTAAAAAGCTTGATACGGATAGAATGATCTACAAGTAACGTGTTAATGAGAAAATAGATCCAAGCTATATTCCATACATTATAGACAAATTTTAGAGCCAAAATATAGTTAACATACACACAAAATTTAAGGTCCATATATTTTTAATATTTGATATTCACCGAACGACCAAATGTGATTCTTCACGTGAACGAAACTAATATCCCATATTTTAACCACATAAAAGTTGTAATTCAGAAAAAGATTTGCTCCAGAGTGAGGTTTGTTTCGATGGCGAGAGCAGAATATCTAACTTATGGTTTTTTAACGGCACTGAATGTCGATTTATAAGGATTTATGTCCGAGGAAGAGATAATGTCCCTTTATTCGTAAATCACGGCTGAACTGCAGTGTCCGGAGACAAAGATGTCAACTTCCACTGGCAATAAAGACCTCAGCCAGCACGAAGAGACCTGCTAAAACCAACAGATCTTCATCCTATCTAAGCACTGACCATTCAGCTACATGGAACAAATAATCTAACATTAAACGTAATTTATAAGATTATCAAAAAATGAATCTGATAATTTGTTAAATAATTTTTCTCTTCCAATAATTTGAATCTCCTCGTAAAATTAAAAAAAACGTACATATTTGGTAATGAGTGTCCGCGAAAATGCACAACATTTCATCGTAATATTATATTATTTATTTCAGTAATTGGACTTTCATTTCCGAACAATAATCTTTTTTTCTTTAAGCCACAATCATAATTTCATCCTCTAATTCCCTTACTACATTATGTAATACCATACTCCTCATAGCTTCAATTTTTCTTTCTATGATTTCACCGAAATGGTATTGTGGATTCCAATTATAGATTATTTGTGTAGAAATATATTTCATGTTCTTGATTTCCTTACAAAATTGGTATACATTACTTGTATTAATTATTTTAATGATTATTCAGAAATTAATAGTGTGAGGACAGACAATGTATGTTTGAGAATGACTTGTCACTATTATCTAGTGGGTTTGTCCCTTTTCGCACCCCTTAGCTATTCATGATTATTTATGCATAAAGAAATTGCGTCACATCCCGATTCTCACCACAGAGTTTCTCGTAATTTCAGTCGTATTCGATGACCTACATCGTTTTTTAACTTGAATTCAATCATTTCATACGTAATATTCAAAAATACTAGAGTAAAATATATTTTCATGTATTGTAAGATTTTTTATGATTTTAATCCTGTAGTAATTTGCTACATTACCTAATTGAATAGTTAAAATTATAATTTACTTCATAGTTTTATTACGTATCTATTGCTTTTAGTTAAAGCACTAAAACATCTCTTTTAAATTATGATGGCTTTTATATTTTCTCGCGTTCATCTTACGAGTCTTTGTTCTTATTATGGGAATATTCTTGGAAAATTTAAGTATTTTCCAATGTATGTTCATTTTGAAACACCGTTACATAAAAAATTTAGCTATATGCTGCAATGGCTTCATAGGTGTTTTTTCCCAGTTCATTGGATTTCAAAGTAATAAAGTGCTCGCTAGTGCGCTTGAATATCCAATTTCGAGATTGTTAACGAAATGTGTTCCAGTATACGGAAAGTTCATCTTCTACCCCCGTTATTTTGTTCCCGGGAGAAATAATAAATGGTGCTTCCTACTTTATTAATGTTCTTTTCAAAACACTTAAAATGTCCTGTGATAATTTCCTGGTCCTCAGTGGGTGGTGGTCGACATAAGTTAGTTTTAAGAATCTCTTTATTTTATTTTTATACACTAATTAAAGAAAGACATCTAATAAATTCAAATGGATGTATATAAGTAAATAGATTTCCCGCATGTATAAATAATAGCATGAAGCAATTTCAACATAACTTCCTACGAATGTTACTTACAATCTGAGATAAACACTGAGGGTTAGACTACTGTATAATCCTTAGTAGTGGTGGTTGAAAGAGGGTGATATTTTAAAAAGATGCGAAAACTACGGATATTAGCGTTCGTCCCCCCAAACTGATTAAATCACGTGATTAGATATCGAATAAATTCATTTTCCAGATTAATATTAAATAAATACACGGAAATAACTCAGCTCAACTAGTTTACAATAAAATACAATTATTACTCGTCCTTCAGAAAATGATTAAAACATTTCACAAGGATCTATATTTTAGAACAGAGCTTTGTTTACGACGTATAATATTGATAGTATCGGATTTGGGTCTATTACTGTCTTTTAAGCGTTTCTTATAACGCATTGTTACGCAATATTGTTTTATTAAATACTGTCTGTTAGTTCTTTCCTCTGAATAATATTGTTAAGGCTATCTTCTTGCAAGTCTAACAACAAAAGTTACTTTAGCCTATTTCCGTTTCACCGTACATGTAACTATAGTGTATTTTAAAATCGAAGACGATTGGACCGTGAAGTACTACCTTTTTGCCGACGAAACAAATTAGTGCGATGTCACACATTATTGTCTACGCATCTGTAGTAAGGGTTTTCTGTCATTCATTATTGACGATGTTCAACTAATTCTCAGCTCTCATTCGCTGGAAGCCAGAACGGTTCCCATTTAAAACATACTATAGATAAATGATCTGTAGTGTACACAAATCGGATAAATTAATTGGTGGTTATTTTATTTTAATATTTATATTTTTAATTTATTTTACAAAAAAAGGAGCTTTTAATATTCTCTGCTTCAGGCTGTCGAGGTTTAATGCTCGCTTCTCAGGTACTCACTGAAACGAAAACAACCCCAGCGCGGCATCCCTTACTGCGGATTAAAAATTGTGAGTGTCTGGCCAAGGCTAATCTTTGGTCACAACATTCTAACACGTTCAAACAAGACGCTCCAGTGTCTTGGAGGTGTCTTCCCAAGCCCCTGAGGGGGTTTGGTTAGTTAAAATATTGAGATTTGTGAGATCTGATTCCTATTCGATAAAAACAGCAGGATCCAAGACACTACGAGGGATATTTCGGAAAACCGAGGTGTGAAAGATGCTTTCAGAGGAAGCGGAAGTTAGTTAGTTCTGGGATATACGATTATGGATAAGTTATTAGGAGTTAGTTTTGTAGCAGGAGTTAGTAAAATTTGGGGAGTTTATGAATACGTTTGACAGTTTTTAGTTTTGTAGTGTGGAGGACAGTACATTTTGTGATGTTATAAGTAACTTTTGGGGAAAATATGAATAAGTTGGGATTTGGAGAGGAAGTTAGTTTTCTATTTTTTGGTTAGTGAGTTTTGGAGTGGAGGACATTTGCACTGCCCCGCCTTCGAGAACGTGTAGGTCGGCTCGATGACCATTTCCAGGAAATACGACGGATTGTCGCCTGAGCCTGAGCACGGACCTGCAAGTGGTAATGTACCGGAAAATAATCCCATCAAAGTCGGTTCATTAAAGTCATAAGACCACCATATTTTGGCCCACCAACACCGATCAGAAATTGTCTCTTTTTTAATTTTATTCTTTTTTGTTTATGGTTGTAAAATAGACGGTGTTATTTCTATTGATAGTAAGAGAAGGATTTTAATGTCTTCTTTGTGTGTGTTAATCAAATATAAATGATTAATTATTGTAATTAATTTCAACCTGCCAGCAATTTAATATTTTTAAAGTTAATAACTATTTAAAATGTTTTAAAACTAACAAAGTAAATTTTCATTATTGATATAAAACATTACAAATCGCATAATACCAATTATTTAATCAGGCTTAAATTAAATAAAACAAAATTAAAAGCATATTTAAATTATTTTTTTCTTGTTTATAACGAAAAATATCAAAAGAATTACATTTCCAGCATCCGAGAATTTCCTGGCCATATTTCTGTGAGATGATGGTCCGGCAGGAGACAAGTTTATATTAATGTTGCTTAAGTTTGTTTCGTGCATCGCGAGAACAGAAACAGAGATAACAAGAAAATGAAATTCCGTTGCATGAGGGAATTCCTGTGTCCGGCAGGAAGACGGATGAAGCGCACATATTACGCGTCTGTGGAGTCGTGGAGTTTGCGGAGAGGAAGTGGCGATGAGGCTCTTCTTTCTGGCAGAGCATCGCTCACGACCACTCTCCCATTAATACCAGGGTCAGTTCCCCAGGGTTTAAGAGAGCGACCCGTTCGCAGTTCATACATCTCCAAGGCGCAACAGATTCCTCCATCCTTCTTCGGCACGTTCGTCACGATCGAGCTAATACCATTAATAGGTCCCATAGTGTAACATAGTCCGGGATCAGAAACCTGACAATATCGCAGAAGATATTTAAGGTATGCAACAATTATTACGAAACAGAAAATCATGGATATATAACTACAAAGATTTATGCGGTCCTGAAATTTGATAGAAAAGCAAATTAGAGTGAGGGAAATGGAACAATCGCATAGAAGCTTCTTTAAATTATTGAATATGCCTAGATTTCACAAACTGACCTTTTTATAAATTATTATTTTACGCTACTTAATATAAAGTGTGAAATGAAACTGAAAATAGTTTATTAATAAGGAAATTTAGTCATTTTAGTTTTAAAGTAAATAGCAAGGCTTTTATTTTACCTGTGTTACAGTTAAACTAAGATTTACTAAAATTAATTTATGTGGAGTCATGAATGATCACAATCAATCAATACAAAATAAGCTTTCGGCATATGCCATGTTCGTCTTCATATCTCAAATAATAAATAATTGATAGTTTCTTAAAATAAATTATCTGCAAAAATAGACTAAGACGATTATTTCTAACTGACAACATATAATTACTTTTTCAATATTAATTATATCTACTAATTTTACTGATATTATTATAAAAGGAAAGTTTAAATAAAGAACTGTTGCATTTTCTGTTCTTCTAAGACCAACAAACTATTTATATAATATATGCATAGACCAGTAAATTAAATTAATGTTTTGAAGCAAGGTAAAATTGTTTGACTTAGTAAATCAAATCAAAATCAGACTTAATAATTATTTAAAAATTTAAGTATCAGGCTGGAAAAATGTCAACCAGACCAGGAATAGAAACCGGGACCTCCAGATTAGCGGTCGGTTCTTCATTTGAGGCCCTAAAATTAGGTAAATTGATTGTAAAAAAAATGGTTCATGAGCCTTTATCGCGTACAATGTAGGAGGAATTTCGCACTGGATCTGGAGTTGACAGAGATAACCCAGTGGTAGAGCGTTCGCCCGGTAATCCGAAAGTCCCAGATTTAATCGTTCGGACGATATTTTTCCGTCCTGATACTTTAAATTAAACTTAAACTGTGGTTCGTGAAACATTTTCTCTCTATAATCTTGAATTGACAACTAAAATATTATTATAAATAAATTCAGATGTGTGACACACAATGCCTTCAACGATCATCAACGGTTTTTTTTTCAGCAAATCATCTTTCAAGTAGCCTACGAAACTTTGTTACGGATATTTCGAAAATAAAACTCAAAGTAAAGAACGCATATCAAATAAGAAAACAGCGTTATTCATTAGTAAGACCAAGAACGAAAAGAATTTGAGAAAAAAATTGACGGCGTTGGATCATTAAGAAACAGAATTATGATCCTCAACACGCTTGAAATTCCGGTTTTTTTTTTTAATTGAACCACAAACACGCGGACATTTCAAAATTTCACAATTGCGAACTATCTCTGTTACCGATTTTACAATACGGTAACATTAAATATAAATGAGTAGTTCAAAAATTGTTTCCTAACGGGCAAAGAATTTACATATATTATGCTTAAAGTTGTGTCAATAAACAACGGAAAGAATAAACGACTAAAGGATATGATCAGTTGGAAGAATTTTCTGGGTCGTTTGTGAAATTAAATATGCAGTCGGCTGAGAAAATATAAAAACCATTGGAAATATTCAGCTATATCAAGAAAATTTCTGTTTCGACTTCGTTAATATGAACGTATATCATATCTCACTAACATTCCTTTATTAAAATAATTATTTCGATTAATTAGAGAGGATATGACGCAAAAAATAAACCTTGACGCGTGTTAAACTACATATAAATAGATGCCTCCCGCGACACAAACTCTAAAATTATTCTTTAAGTTCACGTCTCATCAATTTTCCTCTTATGATGTTTTAGATAGTCTTAGAAATACTAATGCATGCTTTGTACAGTCCCGAAAATTCTTCGTAAATCTTCCCGATTTTGCTATACAAAAATCCAAGTCCGACTTACGGTTTAACAACAGCACCGCATTTCAAAAGTTTCCAGGATTCCCCTTGAAAAGCATTCAGAATTTGCAGGTTCCGCACGTGCAGCCCTAAAAGTTTTCCTCTAACAAAATTAAATGTAGAAACATACAAGTTTGAGAATTTTGTCAATATATATGTGGAAATGTCAGCATTAATTAGGATATAATTTTTTTATTTCCCCATTGTTTTATTAATATTCAAGTTAAAAATTATCACTGATAATATGATCACTTTCACACTTTATAATGACAACTTATTAAGCTACTTGATCTTTATGTAATAAAGCCGTCTGGCGCCAAGAGACTGTGACATTTTATCTAAAAGAAATGTTCTCAATAATCGTAAAAATTATTTCTACTTTTATTATACATACGTATTCTCTCTCAAATTTGCGTCGAGATTATACTTAAGTTTATTAAAAATTAAATTTTTTAGTAATCAACTCTTATTTTAAATTTAATGTTATGGATTCAATTCAAAGACAATACCGTTCAGATGATCTGATTTCTAGAAGTAGTTTGTGAATTGAGATTGTAGATCTAGTGACTTACGCAAGATGGATAGTCTCAAGTCTACTTTCTTGCCGCAATAATTAGAAAAATGTAAGTAACATTTGGATTGGTTGAAACTTTCTGAAGGCGGAGGAAGTTCAGCTCTTCACAGCCGCCCGAAAGATCATTCAGGAGAAAGCCAGCAATGGCTGTTCTGTCCCTCAGATAAAATGAAGCTGCAGCACGTGGAAGTTACGTCACTGCGATACAAATTACTAGGTATTACGTCTGGTGAAAGGCACGGCAAATCAATAACCCCTCGGTAAACAGCGTGCCGATCATGCAGTTCGCAGCCACCGCACTTGCTTTCAATTCGCAGAAGAGATTTATTCCCCTTTCAGTGCAACCGAAAATGCAAACCACCGTGAACATTAGTGTACATTAATTAGGAAAAGCTCGTATACAGACGAAGAGGGTTGAAAACTGGAACACCTGATACTAAAAGCGGAGAAGAGGTCGAATATATGGTACATGACACTGCGACACAGACCAGGAGGACAGAAAGTAGACGACCTAATGTAGGCAGGGGGAAAATAAAGTTGCTACTATGTGGATTACCCAACCGCCTGTATACACTTTCTTCTTCTGTTATATTCCAATCACAGATAACTAAACCCAGATATTCTCCTTGAATTACAGAGTTTTACATTTGCTTAACTATTCATTACTGATCAATGTTAATTTAAATTGAACACATAATATATATTAAAAAAAGATTACTTAAACACAAAGGGCTCTTATCCAATACATATCCTAACAAAGTATTAATATTACTATAATATTCCACCAACAATGTCCACAATTTATTATCACACCCATTTAGAATTAAATAATATATATTAAGCTCATCACCAAATAAATCCATCTTTAAATTACAAACATACAAAATTCATAACGAAGTTTAATTCAAATTAAATGATGGTTCATCCATGTACATAGGTTAAACCAACGAGCCATCATTATCAGGATTAGGGAACACAAACTAACATTAAGATACAACATAATAAATTATGTGTCATTTACAAATACATCATAGACATAAACCATATGCAAATGGAATAGTTACCAAATTTGAGATAAAGACAGTAATTATAAATCTAGCTTCGTTTCCGATATGCTACACATTATCTTTATACAATAATATCTAAAAAAATTAATACTTGATTGCTAATCTGATGAGGGACCACATACGGACTGAAACGTGTTAGATTAATTTAATTTAAATTATTGCCAGTTATGGCCTCATTAATAATTTAAATTGTACGCATCAATATTGTAAACAAATAATTATAAGATATATCATTAAAATTTAATTCAAATATAATTCATTACATATAATCATGGAACTTACAATATTATCACATTTATTTTACCAATTTAATAAAACTGAATTGTAAGAGAAGAGTTCTACATCCAAAAAGAGGTGTCAATAATTCTTAAATTATAAATAAACCACAGGCTCCCAGCCGAAGCACCTTGGCCTGTTTTGAGAATATATGTTCCGGGATCGCATGGTGGCAACTACCTTTTAATAGCATAGGAAGGGATTTGAAAGTGGGGATACGGAAAGGTACAGGAAGATAGCCAAGGATTAACTAGGGCCCCCAGGCTATATTTTAATGATCCACATGGTGGCAACTCCCCTTTAATAGCATTGAAAGGGATTTGAAAGGGGGGATGCGGAAGGGTAGAGGAATGGCATAACACCATTTGTAAAAAATTACATGCAAATCGACAGACAGAGAAAATACCGCTGTAGCGAGATCTGACGTGAATACATTGCCTTTCGCAAACGACTTAACCCTTAGGATTAAAACTGAATGTATTTATTTTTGCTGCAGGAAAGTAGAGACTCTTTGGGATAGGCTATTTGAGAGAGCAAAAATCAAAATTAATAATTGATTATTGGATATTTTCCTACCACGTGAATAAATTATTCGTACTTATGTGGACACGAATTAACTTTCATTTGGTTTGAAATGTGTGACCATTTTCGATTGAAAAGAAAAAAACTAACTAAGCTGTTTTGTACTGAAGAAAGCAAATAAAAAATAAGTTGCAAAGAAATTACGATAAATTCATAGACTACTCAATATATATGTCAGTGATTTAATAAGAGCGTGTATTTTCATCTTTAAAAATATTACAAGATTAAAGACTTATGTTATTAAATAAATTGCAATGTTTCATTTTATATAATTCAGTAAATTTATTACAAAAATTTTCTACCGATCCCACATGATAAGGTTTAAATACTATCACAGTCACAGCAAAGAACAAACTTAGTGAATGTTAATTAATAGTGTATTGAAATTAATTGCCGTCTCATATAGATTTATTAATTTACTTTATTATTTCGGCTTATATCGCGCACCCGAGAGGAATTTTTCTTCACTCGGGCCCCAAGAGGATGTGTGAGTATCGGATGTAGTCTCAACGCAAACACTTTCCAACCCCTATCAAGTTACTATACAAACTGTGTAGAAAACCTGTGTGGAAACCGGTTTGGAGGAGGCCGAATACAGATCACGTGGACTGATCTGGAGTCTTTGATTGGTTCCCCTCCATCTAACAAGTGGTTCGTCACTTGGGAGAGGGTTTTTCTCTCAGTCTTTGGAGCCAGGTTTTAAATTAGTCTTGCTACTGCCATATTAGGGGTTGTAAGGGCTCCTGGTCGCTCTCTGATTAGTCTTGCTTTTTCCATATTCAACTATATATTTAAATTCATATAGCCTTCTGATTTTTTTCATGGATCTGGACGGTACTCTGATACCAAGAACCTCACGTTATCGACCTTCCTATTTTTCAATCCTAGAAGTCTTCCGATCGACACTGAAGAAGAGACGGCGCTGGATTTTCCTCAGACCTGATCCTATTTCTGTACCTTAGCTCAAACTAAAACTTATGGACATCCATATCGATCTCTGAATTTTATCAGGTACGCTATATTACAAATCTTTTGAGAATTTATATAAATAAACACCAAAGTTTTATAGCCTAAATGAGTGGTTCACGTGTGAAATTGCTAATTGATGAACATCTCGGACGTGATAACCAAGCGTTCTGGAAAAGTAAGAAGGTTATCGCAAAGGGGCGTCGGTTAATCAGTCTGAGTTACGCAGTTCTCGAACTCCGACGGAGCGTATCTCCGAGATTGAATTTTGCCCTGCGAACTTTATATTTTATACCCGGTGGATCTCTCAGGACACTTGAGATATTCCACATGTCAAGTGTCCTTATCAGTCAAAATTCGGTCCGTTAAAAATTTCTCATTTATGAGGACATTAAATTACAAAGGTAAGTTCTCCAGCGATCGAAAATGAATACAGCCGCAGCTTAGAGATGCTTTATAAATAAATAAATAATTTTTTTATTAATTAATTTATTTATTAATGGATTTGATACGAATGATTATAGTTTATCATTGCGTTTCATGCATTAAAACAAAAACCAATGTATGTATGAGTCATGGATTTTGTTCGATTTTCACAATGAAACGGACCGATTTCTATGAAACGTTTCTTTATTATCACCGAAATAATAACGGTCATCCACGTATGATAGTCTCACGCTTTAATTGCAATTAAGAAAACAGAAGGTTAGCTATGGACCCGGGTGTAAAAAGGTGTAGCAGGGGCAACCATATGCCTACATCAGGTGTTCGGGTTTTGGGTGCATAAATATAACACAACGCTTCCACAAAATAAATTATAATTTATGTATAGACATATTTTCACATTCAATTTCCGTATTTTAGATAAATCCGTATTTTAGATAAATTCGGATTAGTTTCTGAATGATACAGATTCACTTACTATTAAAACCGACGAAGATTCTTAAGCAATAGATACAATTCAGGACTCATCTGTATATAAAAAATATAATCTCAATGAATTTTTGTCATTTAATTAGTTTCGATTTAAGTTATTGCAATTTATGAGAATGTTAAATATATATATGAATGAATATATCTACACTGATATATCTATAAGTTATTTTGTCTTAATATGCCTGACGAGGGTCCTCCCAGGACCGATACGTGTTGTATTTTTAATGAAACTTTATTTAAATATCCGTCTTTGTTTGGTGGCTGTCCACTTTTCAATTAATTGACTATATTTCAAAATTTTGTTAATTTTACTTCCACTATTGGTGCCATTCATTACAAACAATGTTTCTATTTATTAAACTACAACGTTCTTTGTGTGTACTGGACAACCCTTTTCACACGTATAATAAGCACTCTGCATGAATCATTATTGGTTATTTATGTATTTAAAAAATATTGGAACAAATATTTCAGAGATAGATGAGTAAACATTAATTATACTTTTTAATAGAATTTTCTTTATATACATTACAAAGGTTTCAGCCAATCTGTGATACTTAAAATTATTATACCTCGTAAGAACATATTATTGATATAGATGGAGTATACAGCGAGATAGTTGTTTTGGTAACTAACGTTTGTTCGTTGCGTGGTAATGGAGAGTTCAGTATTTCACATTACTGTAACACTGTCTATTCGAAGAAGACACGCTACTCTGTCACGACAAATTTAGAGCCTTCCATCGTAGTATCCTCAGTTAACCTTCTAAAAATAACATAACCATCATTTTAATATCAATATTATGGTACACCAGCTTTTATGGAACACCTCAAACAAATTAACGAAGGAAATATAATAAAAACACAATTATGATAGACATGTTGCGGAATGACACTTTGAATATTTTAATAACGTCTTATATACTATGGAATGGAAATGGAATTACTCATTTCACAGAAACAGAGAAATAAATTTTAAAACAGTCAATAATATGACTTCTTCAAGGCGTGTGTACGGCATAAAAAGTTTTTGGTATTTCAAAGAAAACGAATAAGTGATAGAAATGCTTCACAATCTATGATAAATCAGAAGTTTATATTCTGTAGAATGAGTACATCGTCGAAAAATTGATAAACTACAATAGCGCGGGTTCACCACGCCACCGTGAAAACTTTTTGCTTGTAAGTAATTATACAGTCTCTCTATTTAGCATAAAAAATCATTTGATTCCCTCACTAAAAACTCAACAGTGCAAACCAATACAACCATAAAAGAAATTACAACCTCAATTTCTCCAGAGCCTCAACAAAGACGACTTAAAATAAAACGTACGGTTTTTAATTTTATAGCTATTTAAACTTAGACATTACTTAAAAATAATTCAACATAATTTAATACACGGTAATTGTTATGAACAACCTAATGGTTACAACTAACCCCATGTTCCCATGTTAATATCAATAGAATATTTATTCATTATTATCACAACAATACAATCGCAAGATAAGAAGTTAACTTACAATAATAAAAATAATAAAACTTTATTTAGATTTATTTAATCTAATATTTTTCACGTATTGTGTGTAGTGAGCTGTCTACTACAGCGATCAACGTTTATAAATTCTGTGTTCTATCCGAAATGTGTCAAATACAATTCAATAATAAGCCTTCTTCTTCAATTTTGGGTCACAGTGAATTTATATTGTAAAATTTTGACATAAAAATTATGTAAATAGGAATTGGTAAATTACTCTCATTCATAAGGGAAAATTTTCCGAAGTAATATTTGCTATTGAATCGATAAGAATTAAACAATGAAATGTATAATACAAAATAGATTAATATTAGAATTATTCGATAAGTAAACCAAAAAATAGCTGATACGTTTCTGGGACAACTAAACGTGGGGCTTGATTTGTTGTAAAATAATGACAATGTACAGTATAAAGGCCAAACGTGTTCATGTAAATAACGCAGAGGCGAAAACTGTCACAAGAGACGCAAGGTTCTTTCGTTCAATACCTAAATTTATACTGTAATACTGTTTCGTAATAAAATTTAGAAATCATAATTCATTAATTGAAATGTAATAGAAGTAACGGGCTTATATTGCAAAGGTAAGTCACACTCGGGCATAAATTTGACTAATAAGAAATATTAAACTGGGGAATTCGTTCAGGATAATTAAGAATCATATTCCAGTAAATAATCGATTCATAACTACAATATTATTATTTATTTACCTGTTTCGTATATAGATTACGGACCACTGCTCGTAAAATTGTATAAAATCTATCGCTGCGGTAGACGTGTAAATACAATACTTATTACTTGAAAATTATGTTATTTGACGAGCTATTTATTTACAATGGGATAAGTGAAAGGCATCTTAATTAGTCATAATTCAAACATAAGAGGATTGATAGTTTTATACAATAGTCTCCCTCCAGATGTAAAGAACAATAATAACTACAAGAGTTTTGGGAATCCGTGTAAAAATATTCTCCTGAAAGGCGCGTTTTACTCAGTACTGGAAATTTCTTGATCGTTCCCATAATAATTAATTAGAACAAGTGATCAATGTCTTGCTAATAATAACTATTTATTTCATAACTTGCTTAGTCTCTGTTGGTCTTTTGTGCTCTTTTGTTTGTTTGTTGAATGTACGACCTCGAGTTTCTACTGAAGGGCAGATTCCTCGTCACTCTGTTTCGTGAAGTGACTTGTCCCTTGTTGGTGTTTCCTCCTAGTGTGCGTGTGTCAAATTTTGTGTTTATTCTTGTGTGACGTATAGTTCTGTATTTTATGATAGTTAATTCTCTAATCATTAATTTTTAGCGAGTGTGTATTGAATTTTTTTGAGAACTGAAAATATTATAATTACACTCTTAGATAAAGAATTATTATTTTTATTATTATTACTACATAGTTATATTATTTATGTTAAACAGGGAAATTTGTATTCCCGATTTTTAATGTTTGTATGTTAACTTCTAATTGTTTATAATTGTAGCATCAAGGAATTATAATGTAATTTTATGTAATGACGTATCCATTTCCTCATTCGAGAACTAATGCAATAAAATAAATCAAATTGTTGCCTGAAATTATTTCACCGGGATTAATTACAGTCATCTATTAAATTAGCAACATCTTTCCCTTCCTTATAGATGAAAAAAGATGAGCAAAAAACCAGTTTTGAGTTTGTGTGCGGGAACGAAGAAAGGAAACATATGCTCTTTAAGAATATCACAAGGTGATTTTTCTGTTTCACAATAACAACGCTTGCGAGTGGCAAGTAAAACATCCGTAAACAGGCGTGTCTGAAACGTAGGTTTTGCATTATTAATGGAGCGTCCTGTGCGAGAGTACATAAACGATACGGAAGCCGCCCCCGGCCTGCATAATGCAGGTTGCTTGCCTCTTCAGTAGGCTCAACAACAAACATCTCAAACGTGCGTGAAAAATGGAGAACCATCAACCTCTTCCAAAAATATTTTAATAGAATGCTCAAAATCGCATAGTTCTGGCTGAAAACTTAAAATCCGAAATTGTATTCATTATAAAACCTCAAATTAATCCATAATTTAAAGGTCTCTTAATACCTGAAGAGGTCCTAATGTAAGGACGAAACGTCACTCCAACTGGCAATGAAAGAGCGGATGAACTGGACACGAAAGCGAACTCATCTCAGCCCTCAACCTCAATACCAGTCTGCTCAGCACAAGACATCTTCAAAGAAGCCAGACAAGAAATTAACAGAGCTTGCCAACGAACTAGGAAAGTTTACAACAACGGATCAATCCACCAGGAACTTCACGACAGCACAGACCTTCGCCATATAAACAACGCTCTCAGAAGACAGCAAATAATCATTTCCCGATTGAGAACCCTCCACATCAATTCATATATTTTTCCAAAGAACCACAACTCACCGTCACCAAAAAATACGCGCACACAAGAAGGACCACTTTGGACAGTGTATCTACAACAAACCTGGAAACCATCAAAGGTTTCTCCGAATTCGCCGAAACAACTGGAATCACCCCCCTTATCTGATGGTTACAACAACAATATCACCAGCAAACAATTATCATTCCAATTGGTTAAATACCTATTGTGTTTGCCAATAACTTCAAGGTGGACACGACCAGAAAAACCAAATAAAAAAATCATCATTTCTTTATTAAACATTTTATTCTGACATTTTTTGCCATTAATATTTGTTATATATTTCAATAATGTCAGATAATTTTCAATTCAGTAAGGTTTTTTGTTTGTCTCCTGTAGGAGCAGATGACCCTTTCCGGAGAGATGATGGGACTATCTTTGAGGATGCCCTCTCCTCTCTGGTTTTTGAACTAAGGTTCCCACAAGGCGAAGCACCTCGGCCTGTGTACATGGAAACTATAATCAATTATTAATTTTTTTATCATTTATGCGGTAAATCAAGTTGTAAGAGCTGCTAAATAATTTTGAGAGACGAATAAAGTTTTTACTGGCAGAAACTAAATGAAAGAAATATTTTTAATTATTAAAATGTTTAAACAAAACGGTGAAAAAGTTTGCAGTGCTCTGCCGGTCAAGGAAGACTTGAAAAAACTTTACAATTAAATAGACAAGTCGAGAGGGCTGAGTGCGACTGGCCAGCAACATGAAGGTTTGAAACACCAGAGGTTGAAATATCACGCCAGAGCATTCGCACTTATAAAACCCCGATCATTCCGCATTCAAGAATTACTTCCATGCATTATTTGCGGCAAATCGATACTGAGAATTGGAAGCGTTGACAAATGGAAGATGCCACATAGCCGAAACGAGGGATATCGAGTCTTGGTAATGCATTATTATCACCTTCTCGTGATTGTGCCAGGCATTTTAATTAATTTTTCCTTGGTATAAGATTTAGTCTAGGTTAATATTCTCGTGGAGGAGTACATTTAAATTTGGAGCAGTGAGATCTGATCCATTTTTAATTTAATTAATCAATAAAAGTATACTCTACATTCAGAGTATCGAATTAATTATCCAGGTAAAAATCCACCCTAAGGTTTGAACTTTCTTCCTTTCAGCGATTAAAAGCGGTGAAGTTGCGGACAGGTACTTCCACGAATCCTGATCAAGACGGGTAGCGGTACGAGAAAACTGCAATGGCACCCAAGATCCATGTTGCATACCAATATATCATTCATTATTAAATTAAATTCCTCACAACATATATATATATATATATATATATATATATATATATATATATATTATTCAGTCAGAGCTTTACATATATTGATTTTTAAATAAATAAATCATATTCTGACAATGGTTTGTAGAAGATTGTTTCAAGCAACTTCGTAATACTCGACTCTTTGATGACTCGTAACGAAGTCGATTAGGCAGGCCTACGAGGACCAATGCAGTTACGCAGCGCTTGACGCGGTTTCCATGGCGACGTGACGTCACAGCCTCAACGCCGACAGCGATTTGTCGAGTTGGCGAAAATCGACGAAATGCTAAAATCCCTCTGGCCGGAAAGAATTCCGGACTCATGAATAACTGCATTCTTGCTGTAACTATGAGAATAATAAGCTTTTTCTTCCAATTAATTCGTCGATGGTTGAATTATTGTACGCTCTAGATGGATGTAATTTTAACAACATGCATTATAAATTTGTAAATATTCAAAATACTGCAATTATATACCGTAAGGTAGAATTGATTAGTTTTACTAATTCCATCAGTCCTCTGCTGAGTAAATGGGACAAGACAATTTGATACTGATAACAAATATGAGAAAATGAGTTATAAATAAATACTATAGATACTTAGGGGTATACGTAAATAGTAAATATGAAAATTTAAAAAGTGCATATTTGAAAAGACATGAAATAAGGGTAATTCTAAATAAGAGAGGATAACAATTATTATTATTAGATAGAATAGTTATAAATCGTCTCCGCGGCGCAAATAGCGTTTGGTGACCAGGAATTTCAAAGGACATTGAGAATCTGGTGACTCTCTGTCCCCAGTGTACAATATACAAAAATCAAAAACACGAACCCCTACTTCCAGACAAGATGCCCTCGAGACCTTGGGAGCAGGCAGCAATCGATCTATTTAAAGAAGATGGCAAATGGTTTATAACAATCATGGACTCCCGTTTTTTTTAGATTCATAACGCTGAAAACATTGTCAGCTTCGGAATTCATAACACAGTTTTCCACGTTTAAGTATCTGCTTTGTAGAAGAACACGCCCTTACCCCCAAACAAAATATTTAATATTTCAGTAAAACCGCCTGCGTATCCAGAACCGTTTGTGCCGTACTGTAAATTACGGCTCTAAAATTTGGCACCGAGGTGATGGGGTGTCGAAGAGAAACCGTGCCTTCAGTCAAAGGCGGCGGTTTATGGAAGAACCCTGTTTCATGGATATTTCCCTGACAAAAATCCCCGAATGTCAACACTTCCAAAATGCGAGAGTAAGCCGTGAAAGTGTGAAACACGTGAAAAGGTTTCCACCCGCTGGTGGAGAACGAAGAGAGTCGAGCTAGAAGAAACGTAGGAGTTAATATCTACAACTTGGAGCGTAATGTAGAGTTCACATGTACAACTTGTTGGAAAAAAGGCCCGAGCGACGGAAGAAGAGTCTATCTATAGATGCTAAGAATTGTAACGCCGACGAGGCAATGTAAAGGAAGAAGCTTCCATAAATTCCTATCGAGATTTTCCGGTTAGCCTGGAGAAGCCGACTACAATCATGAACAGGTGTGTTTCTGTCTGAGATGTAAATAATAAGCAGGCACGTATATGACCTTACATACGACCCCTTTTTTTGGTTTATGTTCAGAGTCTCATAAAGTCGCCCTGATGTTTGCCTTTTAACGTTTTAGAAATTTATTGGAATACTGAATATATATAAAGTGAATTTAAGTCAAGAGTTAGTAGATTTAAATAACCTTGATTCAATTGAAAATGACCCCGTTGAATATGTATAAACCAATAATTACAAATCAATTAAATTTAAAGCCAACCTCAAAATCAAATTTTAATTTTTTATATAAAATTAACCTCCCAGTATTAAATTACAGCTATACCACTATTAATCGAAGGAGCCGGAGCTACTTGTACTTGTTACTACCTTAATATTTTAAATCCATCCATCAACTTGAAAACTGAGAAATGGTGGATTATCAGTTTTGTGGTTCGCTAATTCACCACTGTTGTACCGGACGAAAATTAAGCAAGTTTATTTTTCTGTAAGTTTAAAACCAATTTGTTTGCACTGAATACTTGAGGGCGTTATCGATTTTAATTTGAAGAGTTTTGTCGTCCCTACCTGTTATTGCTACGTTCGTGTCATCGACGTACAGCATTGATTTTATGGGTTTGATGCAATCAGGAAGGTCATTTATGGAGAAAAGAAAAAGCAGAGGTCCTAGAATTGACCTCTACGAGACTCGGAAAGTTACAGCTTTCCAATCAGAGATATAAATATTGCCGTCATTGAAGTCTATGGAAACTTTTACCTTCCGATAAGTAAGGTATGATTTGAAAAGTTACAGCTGTATAAAATTTTCATTCCAATGTCCTGAACTCTGCTTCACAAATTATTTATAATTTAACTTATTATAATGAATACTTTTTTCCATGTTATGGCAAATAAATCCCCTATAAATATAGTGGTTCCACTGTATTCGTTACAATTCAAATATTACAATGGATTAAACTTGTGCATCCGGCAAAGATTAAAAAGTGGAAGAATTCAGCTTTGGCATCTTACAGTCATCCTTAAATCGACTTCTGTTTACCAAGCACTTGGAAAACCTCCAGTTCTAAAGCAAACACTCATTAAAGTTACTACTAACTTACAGTGATTCTAATGAAAACGACAAGTGATTAATTCTCATCTTCTCTAAGTCTTATCGCTTTACAGTACACACAGATGCAAAAAAAAAATCCTCAGCCTTGCACAATTTTCTGTATTACACATTACGTAACACAATTCTTATAATTGTCATCGGACATATTTAAAATTGTCGGCAATTTTATTATCACTACTAATAATATAAGGAATTTCATACAATGTGTAAAGTAATTTTAGTCACTCGTAACAAAATTCTGTCATTGAGACAGATCTTCTGGAACACTAATATACGTGATATCTGTCACACACCATTTCACATAATTCACAAACACAATTCACATATAGTTAATGAAAGCTTTTTGATTTACAAATCTTGTGGTGAAAACCGTGCACGGCGAAACGGGTTACTGTGTCTCGTAGTTCGTATGATGCTCTCCTCCATTCGTTTGTCATCATGGCGGTGGTACTGTAGAAATCATCCCATATCTGGTTCTTCTTTTCCTTTATTATCACTTTTAGTTGCAATATTATATGTACAAGTCTTGCCTTTATGGCCATTTTAAGTTTTGCTTCATTGAAATATTCGATTGTGCGCTAATTTTTTTATTAGTGACGTAAATGGCATTTTACAATCGCTCTGGCGAATAAATTTAAAATGAATTAAAGTAATCCTTACTTGTAACCTCAGAGTCAAAATTAAGTAGAAGGGAAAAATAACAATAGATACAACATCCATACTACCTAAAGATCAATATCCGAGAATTAAAAAAGGTTCCAAAACGAATTCCTTTCATGAATAGTGTGAGATTTAATTCGTTACACTGCAATACAATTTAATTTCTCATTTTGTAGAGTAATTTTGCAATAGATTACTAAACACTTTTCTTTTAAAAATAATTAAATGGTAATAATGAATTCAGTTACTCATTAATCCACGTACATAGAGAACTTATGATATTTATTTTTAAAAAGACCTGAATGAAATCGAAACTGAAACAAGTAATTAAAAACTTTCATGTAATATTTTTATTTAATACAAATTTAGCTCCGAGATATTTCGAAAAAAAAACTTTTGATGGGAAAGATAACTGATAAATGATATTGTAAAACAAGAAAGAAAACTGTAATATATATACATATATTACAAATTTTTTGTTTTACGATATATTGTAATGAACAGGAAATTCTGGTATAAATAAATATTCATTTAATGTAAATAATTGCATATTATATTATTTTACTCTAATAGTTCATAACTTTGTTTGGGTCGACTGTTAAAACTGTAATTTATATTTCTTTGTGAAAAATAGACATTTTCATTGAACAATTTTTCAGTGCCTCAATATGTTTAAAATTATGTGATTGGTAACTCACAGAATCCTAACACCTGTACGAGAAGACGACATCGGAGATTCAGTTAGCGAGCAAGAGTATAACGAAGCTGCGTCACGCTTGTTAGCCGTCGACGTCATTATAGCGCAGAAGTAAAAACAGTATCTTTATTTGGTATAGATTGAGTATTTTGCAAGATGCAAGGCAAATTTATAAAATATAGTTGGTTCGGAGCAGAAACTTTCCTCGGAGCAAATCCAGTTTTTCGAGGAATTATCCCGTCCTGCAGTGACGTGGAATCCGAACCGGGACAACGCGGTGACCTGCCCGAGAGCTGTTTGGAGAGAGACAGTTTTAAGGACGACAAACTACACGTTCTACCGAGACCATACACAGAGGGACTATTCCAGATCCATCTACGCACCTACTTGCCGTACGAAGGTTGTACCGAAACTTTCGTAGTGCAGAAAACTATTTCACAAAATGTAACGCCTAAAAAATGTTAAAATTTTTACTTCCGTTAGGTACCTTCATTTAGCTAGATTATAGAAAGTGAAACTACGTTTCTGAATAAGCATGTCTCGACCCACAAACCCTGAAGAAAAAGTGATCTGATTTATTTTATGTTAATTTAAAACCAATGGAATTTATGTGATGATAATGTGAAATTTTGTAGACAATCTGCAACCAGCCTCAACTTTAAATTAAATTGTGTTGTAAATAATTTAATCCGATATTGAATGTGTTACAAGTGTTAATAAATGTTTCTGTGATAGAGTTTGTGATTACTAAAACCTTAATTATCAACCTTCATTATACAAATAATATGTACGAATCAACTGTCGCTGGGACTATGTGTACGGCGGGAAAGTGTCACAGCAGACGGAAAGGCGCAACATATCCGTCGAACTTTATTTAATCGTATATTATAATACACTTTATTATTAATATACATATATATAGGGCCTATACATATAGTAGTGTGTATATGCAAATATATAACATAAAACGTTGATGTCTGAAGTATTTTTCGCTACTCAACACTAAAGTGAAAAAAGTTTTCAAATTCATGTTCCCTTTACTTCTTCTTATCTTTTTCAAAAATTATAACCTTAATCCGATATCAGTGTTTTTTGAGAACTGACATCTTGAACTATAGTAAGCTATATTGTAATAATTAATATTACAAAAATATAAATGAGACTAATGACTTCACATTCAGAATCCACACTTAACGCGCTGTATGAGGTCGGAAAATAATATTTCCTGAGAATATATATGTACGTATTTAATTTTATAACTGCATTTACTTCGGTGTACATGCATTTTCGGTCAAGCAATCAAGGACAAATTTTTATAGAAAAATAAAATAAAAAGGATATTAATCAAAACCAATTCGAAAGCCACCACAAAGAATGTTTCATCGTACGAGAACACTACGCACCTCTAAAACTCATCAGCTTTTGTCACCTGTAATGGAGTCAGTATTTAGAAGCACTACACGCGCCAGAATTATGAAAACACAAGACATCGTAAAAATTGATTGTACGGAAAAATAATAACAGAAAAAATTTATGAATACAAGTAATGACGTCGATATATCTGATCAATAGCGGCGGAATCAGAATGAATGGACAACCAGGATGACGGCGTATTTTACTTAATAAGAAACCAGAAAAATTGTACTGTAATGGGAAACAAGGTAAGAGGAAAATGATGGTTAGTTGGTCCACAGAAGTCTCGCATAAGAAGCCAGGAGTCATCCAACGGAAGTGAGATTCCGGTTTATCTGCCAGGAGGAAACAGATACTAACTGGTAATAATAATTAGATATGCATCTAGAGACCCACAACGAAGTATGTGACGCTAATTTATCTGTAGCTGACATCTATATAAACAATTATCACCGTGTTTTAAGGTTAAAAGAAGTGTATAGTACTTTACAAGCATTTTATTGACCCAGGTTTATTTCCTGAACGTTTATTCGTATTCTATGATTTAATAGAAATCCAAATCAGATTCCGGCTATAAACCTTACAGAAAATTAAGTTGTCTCTGCATTAATTGCATTATGTATACATTCTTGATAAATTTAATATTGTAAATAAATCGTAATATTGATTTAAAACAGAATATTTCATTACATATTATGAAAAATCGTCTCTCTTTAATTATAACAATACATAAGTTTGCGTATTTTTTACATTTTATTGATAATCTTGCAGGAACATGTAGTTAAATTAACAATTAATCAATTATTCACGGTGGACCAGCCGGGATATATTTGTCAAGTTTATGTAATTTATAATGACCTTGACAACAGCGGCAGAGAATGTCCGCGAAAACGTTGAAAGTCTAACCCGGTTGGTCAACCGAGAAGAATTCATTATTATTTTACGCCGGGAAACTTTAGTGTAATTACGAACATTTAATAAAACTAAGAATAGTTAAATTAACCACTTTAATTTTAAGCTTATTTTTTCTATACTTCAAGAGAAACAGGTGCAATAAGAGAGGTAAATAGCTGTAAGTCGTTTCTGCACATTTCTTTGTCATATTCAAGATGCATCATTTCTTAAGTAACAAAGCAGTCCCGAGAATTCTAAAAAACTCAATTTTTTAGGAGAAACGTACAAGAAAATAGATGTATTACACAGATGTATTTTGGACAAAGCACGCATTATGGATAAGGAAGAAATAGGAAATTAAAAGCAGCGAAGCAGAGAGACAGCTGGTGAGGCCTAAGCCAGTAACAAAAGGATGAGGTACAATTGCCGCAGGACCCGTACGCAAGAATTAATCCTTGACGAAAGCGAGGATTTACCTTCGAATATTCGCATTAATCTTGTCTCAGCATCCAGGATTTCACTTCCTCATCGGTCGGATAATACGGCATGACAGTATTTGGTAATTCGTCTGAAAATCTCTGTGAATATCTTTAATGAAGGATTTAAATTCTTATAGTGGCTGAATATTTCTAATTTTAGAATTCTTAAACGGCATTTCAAGGACTAAAGTCATTTATGTAAAACTATACGTTTTAAAGACAGAGAACGGTTATTACAATATATATATATATATATATATATATATATATATAGTGGTATTTAATTATGAAAACGTTGCCACCACGTTGCGCGCCAATATAATATAATAAAATCAAAACCCCATTATGTGGTGTCAATTAATGTAATAATCAATTAGGAAAATCGAACTTATTTAAAAAATTCATTAAAAGGGAACTATTAACTATTGACGGTTTTGATAAATGAAGTAATTACTAACAAATCAAATTTTAAACAAAGAACATTTATTACAATTTAAATTTAATTAGTATTTATACCATTTTTATACATGAATTCCACGGCTTTAATGAGATTCTTGACACCTTCAGAGTCGCTTATCGGGCCTCTAACAGTAATAGAAACCCGCAATGAAAAAACATACTTTAAAAATATTACAAAATATTGAACTATTGAAATTAATAAAAATTATATTTTACGAAAGCAGCAAGCATTAAATTTTTTATTTAGTTGTATTATACAAACATTCAGGGTTCTAGTGACAAAATTTTTTTTGGATATCCCTTGTGTAAGACAAACGGAGTTAATGTGATGGATAAGTGAATTAACAGTAAAACTGGGACCATTTCTCGGTTTCCGTAATGAAGACTAGAAGATAATTTAACTATTTTCATAAGCAATAAGAAATTGTACGTTTTCAGGAGACGAAAGTACACATATATATAATTGGACAAGTGTTTGTAGTGGTTGCAAGGCAATATGTCTATGGAGAAATAATTTCTATTTATAAAGTAAATAATAACTTTTATAATTCTTCAGTAATTGAATAGTTTTACTTATTCATTTTTATTGTTCAAAATACTTAATTATTAACATTAACTGTAATTTTAACTGAATATGCGTATATTGGCGACGAACCCTATTTCCACATTCGAGGAAGCGTACTAAAAGTCTAACCGAATCTCATTAATGGTCATATATTTAATCGCCTTCACATCCGAGATACTTTCTCTTATAACGTATACCAGAAAATATTTTTTCAACCACTAAAAATTTTCACATTTTTTTAAAACATATTCACTCGAGAAATATTCTAATTAATACATAATTTTTCCCACTTAATCATCAAATTTATTTTATATCACAAGTTTACAATATAGCATATTTAGGTTTCCGTCTATATGACATTAAAGTTTTTTATCGCCGCATGAAAACTTTTTTATACTGCTTTGAGAATACAGGCTTATTATGAACTGTAAATTTCTGTATTATTTCTTGCAGTAGAACATTCAACTCAACTCATTCGCAATTGCAGAATCTTCCGTCAGCAATACCGAGAGAGTCATTGATTATTAAGGTCTATGTTAACAAGGAGCATAGTATGAGTATGTTATACATATTACCATGGTTTTTGAATTATTAATTTTTGTATATGTTTCTGATATTGTATTGCTAATAATGAAATTAGTAAAAATAATTGTTCTATAGTAAAATGAAATAAAATGGCCTATTTAAGAGACAGTTGACAATTAAAATTACCAAAACACCTTTTAAGTGCAGAAATATAAATTTTAGATTGAATATTATAGCTATATAAATATATTGTATAATATAAGTGTATATTTCAATCTATAAATTTTATTATTGGGCGTAAGAAGATCATTTAGGCGTATAGTTCAAAGCTATTTCGACTACTGAATTAAATAAACGCTTAAAGAATACATAATTATTTAATTTGTGAGTCATTAAACCTGCGTTTTTAATTAATTAAAAGAAATTAATAAAGAGCCTTTATTATTTTATTAGAAATTTTTTAACAACAATAAACAGAGATGGGGGTGACAATTCGTTACTATTTTTTATGTACATCATATTAATTGATTAATTAAGTAAATGTAATGGAAGTAATAAGAAATTATTAACAAATGATAAGTAGAAGAAGGAACGAGATGAAGAACAATCCCGTCACACAACTTACGATTTCTAAATTTAATTATTATAAATGAATCATGATTATTATATAGTGTAATATTATAATGTAATCAATAGCTGATTAATAGTAAAAAAATCACCCAAAATTGTTTAGATCTTTATGATTTCCGTGAACAAGGACGTAATATATTAAAAATACTGTCATTATTTACTATATTCGTACAGTCGTGACCTACACACAGATTGACAATAGAACATTTGTGGATAAAAAGTAAGAAGCATTTTGTTAATGCAAATGATCAGTAAGGCATGAAGTGAACACGCGCGTCTCTCCTCAATCCCGCAAATGCACAGAGAGGCTTGCATGGACGGACGTCTTTTCCGCTTTTGTCATTTTCCCCCATCTCGGGGAAATGCTACAGACAATATCTTGACTAATACGAGGTATTTATTACATTTATTGGTTCCGTCTATATTGCACCGTTCATTATAACAAAATATGATTCATCTCATGTGGACATGCGGAGATTCACCACTGAAGCAAAGTTCGAGTATATTGGATTTTCCTAGTCGTGTTTCCAGTTAACTTTACTCACCCAATTGTGATATAAAGGCATAATAATCAGACTTTAAAATTGACCCAAAATGGTTATCTAAAATAACGTGCTAAAACACAAATTCAAAAACGTGCGCAATGATTATGAAGTAAATGAAATAATTCCAAACTATACTAAAAGAAAAAAATCAGAAACATGTTTGTTGGTTAACTCTCTTGGCCTAAAAAGAAGAAACTTAATAATAGTTTGTGCATTTTATAGCCCAATTTTTTATCAATCGGATTTTAATAAGATAATTACTTATTTGATTTTATTTTAAAAGCTGGAACTGCCAATAATATTACCATATTCATCTTCAATATGTCAATTTTATTTACCCCTTCATAAAATATTCAAATGAGTAGATCGGTTTCCAGTAGGATTACGCGTCTGTCGTACGGAAAACTTGCTCAGACGGAACTTCAATCTCTTCCGACTCCACGACAGAACATTGTTCATTCAAAATGAAACAGATAGTTGGAATTTATAAAAACTCCATTTTCTGAAATGACACGTCTTAGACGTACGATTAAGTTTTTCTAAATTTCAACTGTCTGGTTTGTTTTTTACAAAAATGACTTTTCAGATGTGGAGTCGAAAGAGATTGATGTTACATCTGGACCGTAGTGTGCTTTCATATCTGTGTAATAATTGTTCCAAAACATCACTGGCTGTTATTCCAGGTATTGCCTTTTATTATTTATTAAATTAAATTAAATTACTAATGAATTAAATAAGAATTAAAACAGATAATAGTAATAGTAATAAAAAAAATAGTGAAGTAAAATCTGCAATAATTATACTTTAGATTAATCATTTCTACAGATCAATATATGAAATTAAAGTAAAAATATTCTTCGGAAATCCAATGCTCCTTTATTTCCAATATAAAATTAAATGATACATTCAAACCAATCCTTTTTTTTATTTCCTAATTTCTACATTTTCAACTATGATGCCGATTATTTAATTTCCATTATCCTTATTCATAACGAGGCAACTTTTTGAAAGCACGCTACACGCAACTCTATTAATTTACACGGACTTTCAAATAAAAATTAATTTGTTGCTATAATAGTGAAGTAAAATCTGCAATTTTGAATGACGAACGAAAGCGGACAATATAATATAACTTACCCAAAGAGAAAGGACTGCCAAGTAGCAACAGTAACAACAACAAAATAAATGATAGAACGTGAAATGCTGAAGACACTCCCATATTCTAATCATAAACTTCAGTGTGCATAGCAGGACTTTATAAGAAATGACGAACACATTCCAGAAAAAAATACTGTTTTCAAATATATAGCTGAGGTCTGCTATCCACAGAGATATGATACAAGACAGTAAATTATGTTCAGTGCTATTTTTTAAACACTTAGCAATGTTAGATATCAACGCACTTCTAATTAAACATCTCAGTACGTTAACCACCATAATATACGAATTTTGCAAATAAAGCCTATACAATTTCAGGCTGGAGCAAATATTTTTTTTGGGCGCAATTTTAGAAATAATATCTACATAAACATAATATTAATGCAAGTTTCATATTGGGAGCACCTGGAACCGATTACATCTAAAATAAAGTCAGTCACGCAGAGATTGTTCACTTTATTCAAGAACAAAATCAGATCGAATTCAATTAAAATTAATTTCATTGCTGTATAGTCAAGTTACCATTCGCCATCTCGATACAAAATAGCGATATTTCTATTATCTGTCGTTCTATGATTCTGCTCGACTTACAGAAAATTTCTGAATGGGTTATCTCTGAAATAGGAAATAGTATTTTAAGCTATTTTAAATTGTCTTCCACCATTTAAAACGTTTTATTTAAAATTTGAAGTGCCCTATTCATTTCAAGCGACATGTTATCAGGACGTTAAAATTTCACGAGTAGACGGGAAATTAATATGTTTAGCTTGACCTAAAAAGTAATAAACAGTAGATAAATACACAAAAGAAATTGAAACTGGAACGATGAGCTTTTTCCATCAATAGTATAAGCCGTGTACGATTCAAATGCTCACTTTTTCGCTGAGAACCGTACATAATGTTTCCTTCCCCATCATTATTGAAGTACAACGATAAAAGAAATAAGAGATTGGCTTATGGTTGACGAAAAGAAAGTTATTTTAAGCCCATACGGAATCACCGAATCTTCGTTGAAATTAATATCCCTTGCGAAAATTCGTGTGTTCAAAGCAAACGGAAATTCTGAGTCATGTATTTAGAACCTGCCAATAATAAATACAACGAGAATAAGAGATAATAAATTATTTTTTTTAGGGCAATAGGCTACATGAGGGTAACCCACTTAGGGCAACTCCCCTTTAATAGCATAGGAAGGGATTTGAAAGGGGTGATGCGGAATGGTAGAGGAAGGTAGCCAAGGGTTGACTAGGGCCCCCGGGCTATATTTTAAGGATCCTACCCGGCATTCGCCTAAAGGAATGCAGGGAAAACCTTAGAAAAACCTGCATCGGGTAGGTCGGGCATTGGGTACTTGTCCCACGCCCTTCCGATGACGGGAGAGGAGTTTGCTGTGGGGACGCAGCTTACCCCTCGCCATGCCTTGGCCTGTTTAGGAGGCAGCTGGCCGACTATTCCAATAGGAATAGCGGACAACTCTTGCCGTATGCCCAAGGTCTGCGACCCCAGAACATACACCTCTCAAAACAGACCGAGGTGCCTCGGCATGTGGGAACCTTAGTTCAAAAAACCAGAGAGATGTGAGAGCATCCCCAAAGGTAGCCCCCGCCAGAGCTCTCTGGGAAGGTTCACCTGCGAGAAATCCTCTCGCAGGCTAATTTTTCGTTACTACTATAATAAATTATATTTTTTTTTTTTTTAGGGCAACAGGCTACATGAGGGTGATCCACATTGGGCAACTCCCCTTTAATAGCATAGGAAGGGATTGAAAGGGGGGATGCGGAAGGGTAGAGGAAGGTAGCCAAGGGTTAACTAGGGCCCCCGGGCTATATTTTAAGGATCCTACCCGGCATTCGCCTAAAGGAATGCAGGGAAAACCTTAGAAAAACCTGCATCGGGTAGGTCGGGCATTGGGTACTTGTCCCACGCCCTTCCGATAGCGGGAGAGGAGTTTGCTGTGGGGACGCAGCTTACCCCTCGCCATGCCTTGGCCTGTTTAGGAGGCAGCTGGCCGACTATTCCAATAGGAATAGCGGACAACTCTTGCCGTATGCCCAAGGTCTGCGACCCCGGAACATACACCTCTCAAAACAGACCGAGGTGCCTCGGCATGTGGGAACCTTAGTTCAAAAAAACCAGAGAGATGTGAGAGCATCCCCAAAGGTAGCCCCCGCCAGAGCTCTCTGGGAAGGTTCACCTGCGAGAAATCCTCTCGCAGGCTTCCTTCTAATAAATTATATATTTTTTTTTTTTTAGGGCAACAGGCTACATGAGGGTGATCCACTATGGGCAACTCCCCTTTAATAGCATAGGAAGGGACTTGAAAGGGGGGATGCGGAAGGGTAGTGGAAGGTAGCCAAGGGTTAACTAGGGCCCCCGGGCTATGGTTTAAGGATCCTACCCGGCATTCGCCTAAAGAAATGCAGGGAAAACCCTAGAAAAACCTGCATCGGGTAGGTCGGGCATTTGGTACTTCTCCCACGCCCTTCCGATGACGGGAGAGGAGTTTGCTGTGGGGACGCAGCTTACCCCTCGCCATGCCTTGGCCTGTTTAGGAGGCAGCTGGCCGACTATTCCAATAGGAATAGCGGACAACTCTTGCCGTATGCCCAAGGTCTGCGACCCCGGAACTAACACCTCTCAAAACAGACCAAGGTGCCTCGGCATGTGGGAACCTTAGTTCAAAAAAACCAGAGAGATGTGAGAGCATCCCCAAAGGTAGCCCCCGCCAGAGCTCTCTGGGAAGGTTCACCTGCGAGAAATCCTCTCGAAGGCTTACTTCCCCAGTAGCTAACTTCCCTAATAAATTATATTTTTTTTTTTTTTTAGGGCAACAGGCTACATGAGGGTGATCCACATTGGGCAACTCCCCTTTAATAGCATAGGAAGGGATTGAAAGGGGGGATGCGGAAGGGTAGAGGAAGGTAGCCAAGGGTTAACTAGGGCCCCCGGGCTATATTTTAAGGATCCTACCCGGCATTCGCCTAAAGGAATGCAGGGAAAACCTTAGAAAAACCTGCATCGGGTAGGTCGGGCATTGGGTACTTGTCCCACGCCCTTCCGATAGCGGGAGAGGAGTTTGCTGTGGGGACGCAGCTTACCCCTCGCCATGCCTTGGCCTGTTTAGGAGGCAGCTGGCCGACTATTCCAATAGGAATAGCGGACAACTCTTGCCGTATGCCCAAGGTCTGCGACCCCGGAACATACACCTCTCAAAACAGACCGAGGTGCCTCGGCAAGTGGGAACCTTAATTCAAAAAAACCAGAGAGATGTGAGAGCATCCCCAAAGGTAGCCCCCGCCAGAGCTCTCTGGGAAGGTTCACCTGCGAGAAATCCTCTCGCAGGCTTCCCTCTAATAAATTATTTTTTTTTTTAGGGCAACAGGCTACATGAGGGTGATCCACATTGGGCAACTCCCTTTTAATAGCATAGGAAGGGATTAGAAATGGGGGATGCGGAAGGGTAGAGGAAGGTAGCCAAGGGTTAACTAGGGCCCCCGGGCTATGGTTTAAGGATCCTACCCGGCATTCGCCTAAAGAAATGCAGGGAAAACCCTAGAAAAACCTGCATCGGGTAGGTCGGGCATTGGGTACTTGTCCCACGCCCTTCCGATAGCGGGAGAGGAGTTTGCTGTGGGGACGCAGCATTCCCTTCCCCGTGCCTCGACCAGTTTAGGAGGCAGCTGGCCGACTATTCCAATAGGAATAGCGGACAACTCTTGCCGTATGCCCAAGGTCTGCGACCCCGGAACATACACCTCTCAAAACAGACCGAGGTGCCTCGGCATGTGGGAACCTTAGTTCAAAAAAACCAGAGAGATGTGAGAGCATTCCCAAAGGTAGCCCCCGCCAGAGCTCTCTGGGAAGGTTCACCTGCGAGAAATCCTCTCGCAGGCTTACTTTCTAATAAATTATATTTTTTTTTTTTTTTTTTTATTTTTTTTAGGGCAACAGGCTACATGAGGGTAATCCACTTAGGGCAACTCCCCTTTAATAGCATAGGAAGGGATTTGAAAGGGGATCCCAATAATGTTCTTATATCAGTTTTTGTGTAATACAGCAATTGTGAGAGAGATATTTAATGGTGTATTAAATAAAAAGACGAAACAAGTATTGGAAAATAATTTTATCATGTCGGTTGGAGAGAAACCAATCTTCATATCCTTTTGAACTCAGATACAACTTCATTTCCTTTCTTCCGAGAAACATGACGTGCTTCATCAGACTCGATTACTCGGGGCGCGTTTCGGGCGAATATCGGGAAACTGCTTCATTGGCCAAATAATTTCGTGGAAAATTACAGTCTTCTCTAACGTTCCACATTAACGGATTCAACTTCAATTGAGGAAACGTTTAACATTCATCGATATTACGCTGTTCTGTTACAGATATAATACAATAATCCTTACAAAATTATGGGCGTAGTACTCCATAGGCCAGACTCCACAATGTTGACGTCACAGAGAAATGGATTTCAGGAGATGCGGGATACTTGATATAGAATCAAGGTTTCTATTTAAAATGCGAAACAATAAAGAATATGCATACTTTAATTACAGTACTTCCCAATTTTATATAGTTTGTCATACTAGATATTTAATAAACTTGAGTAATTGATAGTCTGTTAATGTAGCACTACTTCTGCCAAATGCTTCGCTGCAGTAACATTCATATTTTCTTCTAGAAATAGTGGAATTGTAGATGTGACAGTAATTTAAAAAAATTATAAATTTGTAAAAATATTAATATTTAACAAATTAGTATGACACTTCGACGGTGAATAGATCAACCTCATGTATTAACTATAGAAATAATTTCAAACACAAAACTATATATGGGTTTCGTATTCAAGTAAAGTAAACCAATATGAAACTGAAATCTGTAAATTATTCTTTAAAATAATATATCACGTAAAATGAAAGTATTTTTTATTGGATAGTTCAAATAATATGATAAATTAATTTTTAAAATATAATTTAAGGACAGCGAAAATTATGAAGTAAAATTAAAGTACGTCACTCTTGAACTGTACTGCATTCGGATAGATAATTGTTGTGATCACATCCTGCACGAGTTAGATATTGTCGCTGAGACATTTCCAATATTAAACACATTTAATATAAAGGTGATAAGGGTGTTTGAATTACGAAAAGTATTGTCTTTAAGTTTAAAATGATATCTGTCTTTAAGTTTACCACAAATGTACAGAAACTGAGTTCATTCGGTATGAAGCATTAAATATTGTTAGTAGCGCCCAAATTTGATAAGATGCGGGTTTTCACAAATGACAAATCCTGGTACTGGATGTCACAGTTACCTGAGTCTCTAGTAATTACAGATGTTTCATAAAATATCTGTTCAGGTCCAAATGTAATGAAAACATAGCATTCGCACTATGTTGTTATATTCAATTAAACTTCAATTATGCAACATGTGCAATTCGATCTGTGTCTGGGCGATAGATGAACGGGATTCACAGGTAGTAAATCGGCGCCAATCCGTCGAAACAGATTTTACGGATCTCATTAGCATATAAATAATTAATTTGGTAAGAAAACCGATGATTTTACAGTAAAAAATAATTATAAGAAAGAGAGTCAGTATTAAAATTAAAAATATATTAGGCAAGAGGAGTAGTTAAAATACAGCAAAATAGAATAATAATCATTATTTACAACTTGCTGAAGAATATCATTAGTTTTAAATAAAAGGGGAAACTCCAAATTAAAATTACGCGCAATTCGACAGATTTTTTAGTAAAATTATTTTTCAGAAACAAAATAAGTTCATAACATAAAAACCATCTCAAATAGTAAAGATAAGAACGCCACAGAAAATAATGAATGAAAAAGTATCAGAAAATATTTGGGAATGAAATAGACTTTGTAGACACAGAAGTAAAACACGTTCTAGTAGCGAACTATATCATTGAAGGTAGATGCTGTAATTGTAGCATAGAAACCAAATAATTCAAAACAACAAAGTGACACACGCGCTTCAATCTCACTAGCTCCGAGCGAGAAGAGCATGGACGTCACTTCCGTTGACGTCATTCCCATCCTCTACAGACATGTTCCAGGAATTGAGAAGCATCCACGTTTGGTATTATTTTATTTGAAAAAGTCACAAATGACTCAAAGTTAATTCTGACAATTTAGTCACTCGTATCTACAAATATTGCAATATATATATAGAATGTTAAGTTACCAAAATTTTATTTAAAAACTTAATGATTACAATAATGGTTATAAAATAACATTTTCACTTTAATCTAATCGGCTACGACTAAACGATTCTCATTATAGGGACTTTTTTGTCACAGAATGGAAATCATTATTTTGGTAGATGGCCGAGATCAATGGTTGGTAATCTTGATGACAAAACAGCCATTTGTTTTCCGGCACCTGAGTATTTTCTCCTCATCTCTATGTATACTAGCAAGTATAAATATGTAGTGCTACTTTTGGGGATGTTTTCACATCTCTTTGGTTTTTTGAACTAAGGTTCCCACATGCGGAGGCACCTCGGCCTGTTTTGAGAAGTGTATGTTCCGGGGTCGCAAACCTTGGGCATACGATAAGAGCTGTCCACTATTCCTATCGGAATAGTCGGCCAGCTGCCTCCTAAACTGGTCAAGGTACGGCGAGGAAAAATCTTCAACCCAACAGCAAACCCCTCTCCCGCCATCGGAAGGGTGTGGGACAAGTACCAAATGCCAAACCTACCTGATGCAGGTTTTTCTAGGGTTTTCCCTGCATCACATTTAGGCGAATTGCCGGGTAGGATCATTAAACCATAGCCCAGGGGCCCTAGTTAACCCTTTTTTCCGCTTTCCCCCTTTCACTCCCATTCCTATTCTATTAAAGGGGAGTTGCCACTATGTGGATTACCCTCATGTAAACAGTTACCCTAAAAAAATAATTAATAGAAATTATACAACGATTCGTCGCTAATTTTGCGACCTCTTAAGGTAAGATGTTTATCAAACAAATAAAATATAATAATTAAAATAAATTCTTGATGAAAGATAATTATATTTGAAGTATTGTAGCGAAAAGCTACACTGTTTTTCCACTTACCGCCGTTGTCAACCAGTTCCTGCCGTCAGCCTGCCGAAATCTAGAATATCTTTCATCAAAAATTCATTTTAATTATTATATTATGTTTGTTTTGTAGAGTAAAACGTCTTAACTGAAGAGATCGCAAATTAGCGACGATACGTTGTACAATTTCTATTAAAATTCGTTTTCTGACATTAAAAGACTGGTTTATTTATAAAGATTAATATGAAATAATCAGAATATATTATTAATAATTATTAAGATATGTAAGAAAGAACTGACGGTTTAAATTCTCACCAACGCAATGAACTCTGTACTGATACTGCGAAAGATAAAACACAGCAATATTTGTCAATTCAATTTTTATCATTTATGCAGGTGAACCCATAGGAAATTCCTTAACTTACAGGTTAGTGGTAAACACCAAATCATTTCTGGTGGGAAGGAAATGATGCCATTTGCACTCACTGCCACACCATTAGTCTGAGCGCGGACAATTTACACGGACAGTTTATTTGTCGATATGCCTACTGAAATTACATTTAAACACACATTTCCAAATTTAAAAAATTAGTCGATCAAAGTAGTATTGATTAGTGTACTGTAACTTCTCGTATTACCCCAGTTTCGATTTCATACAGGTAAAGAACTTATATGTGTACATAATATATATGGGATAATCACAGCTCGTTCTCGTAATGCTTGTATTTTACAATTTTTAATATTTATGCAAAGATTTTATTGAACGATATGTATAATTCACATAGAGTGCTCTACATGAAGAAATAATTCTACACATCAAGAATAGTTTCTTAAAAAAAATAATGCTGACCCGTTGTAAAGTTGGGCGGTCTAATATTATTTAATAGCTCCAACAAATCATTTACAAAGTTTTTAGTAATATCCAACACTAAATATTTTCATCTTCCTCTTAACCATATTTCCAACGTACTAAATGTTAACTATCATTTCTCTTTAACAAATTCACTGTCTGTCTCTTACTACCTCTTTTTATGTTTTCTTTTTAACTAATCATCTCAATCTAAATCACTTTGTCTACTTATTTCTTACTAAAAGAGGAATGATTGGATTTATAAAATATTCGTCCTCACTGCCTTATAATCCTCCTGACTGGTAATGAACTAAATAAACTAGTTTCTGCTTTGGTCGACTCCCTGTGACTTTTATGTCTGAGAAAAACTAGAAGCTCCTAATTCGAGGTCATACCTCCCGAACAGGAAAAAGCATTATTTGTAACCATAAGCCGACAAATGGTGTTTAAAAGTCAATCTATTATAATTCCACTGAATACAAATTAGTAAAACAACGCCAGATTCCAGCAATGGAAAATTTTACAATACCAAATGTCTATGTAAACCTCCCAATTATTTATCACTTAGTGATTCTCTACATCCAGTAACGCAGACAAATAATCATACGAATTAAATCTTCGTTAAAACCTGACTCACTAAATTATAAATTATACAATACCAAAAATCAGTCCAGAGTATTCTAAGTGTATAAGAAACGTAAACATCAAAAAATTTCGGGTAAATCGTACAAACCATGTGAGATCGATTTTGCAATGAATCCGGGGAAAAATGCATCAAAGAGAAAAGTAAAATTTACAAAAGAAGATAGTGATTATTTGATACAAACAACGAATAGTATACTATTAACTGTGTTAATTCAGGATTACGTATTAGAAAAAAATGGAAAAATTCATCAACCCAATTAAATAGTAGGTAAATAATTTCTTTTAGTCATACTTTAGGCAATCTTAATATATGACGAGTCCTCTTGGGACAAGAATGGTTTTAAGGTTTTTAATTTAAATTAATGAAAATATAAACATTGTACTTAGAATTAATGAAAAGTATATACATATGTTTGTAATGATTTATGACTTTCCTAAACATATAGACAGATTATTATGACACAAAGTGGTCTAAAGCTCCTGTAACAAGAAGAAGACAAATTTGTGGACCTGATTAAGGATTTTATTAATATCATTAACTAGTAGATAATTTGCAACAAATATTTTCCGATGTCCTCATAGTATTTAACGTGCACTTTATTCGGCCGCCACTAATTCTGATAAAAAAAAATTGCTTATTTAGTCTTGTGTGTCAAAGATATACTCGAGAAATTTTAATTAAATACTTTTTGTTCGCTGTCTTAGTTACAAGTTTCATAAACAATCACTTTGATGTTGTTCCTTGTGGTCTTGACGGTGAGGTTGTTGAGATTTCAATTTCGTTCTTGACGCCGAGTGTGAACACATTTGCGTTGCTGTAATTGCGCCACTCACCGCTGCTCTGAAAAGAGCGCTCTTGGCGGACAATGAATTGCATTACAGCGCCGTGGATGACCTCCCACGCAATCCCAGACAAAGCATCAAAGCAATTCTACTTTCGCGGAACATTCAGCTGTTCGACTCCTAACGCCTTTTCGGGATAGAAATCGCGTTCTATCCAACCATCCGGTACGGTTTGATTTGAGTCCATTTGAGATCATCTCATTCTTGAATCCACTAATATATGTTATTTTAGTCGGTACAGACCAAAGTCGCACGCCGACGCTAATTTTGAGATCATTGCCGTTAGTTGTTCTATTCTGATTCAGCTCGACCGAACAAAAATTATTTATACAACAGCGACGGGCACACACTGCCGATCAATCTTGATCGTAATCTAAGATCGGTGATCGGTGCGATCCGTCTTAAAAAGGTATATACGTGCATTATTAACCAATCACGTTCCAAAATTAGACTATCGTTTACGTAAACTAATATATACAATATGCCAAATCGGCATTCGAAAGGTTATCCAACTTGAAAATCTGATACGATAACAAAATTTAAATCCATACATATTAATGAAATCTATTAAAATATTAATATAATTACTAATATGAATCTTTAAAAATGTGAAAAATTAATTTTTATTTCCCTGAAAACCGAATAGGGAAATCGCATACAACTGTGATTTTGTGAAGCAAACTTTTAAATAAAACACGAAAAATTGGTATAATAAATTAATATAAATATATCATATCGCGTGAATTAGGTATCTATTCTAATATAAACGGCAACGCTGACAACAATTCCGTTGACCTCAGATCGAGAACTGCAGCCGTTTAGGAGATATAGCTGTTTTTTACTTAATATTCTGCATCTTAATATTTAATTGTGTGTGGGAAACGGTTGACGAGTAATTTACGAACAACAATTTATATTAGTATTAGATAACAGATGGTAAAACTATAGTTTTCCCCGTTTAATTTAAGTTACTGAAAATATTGTCGATGCTGTAATCAATACATGACACATCATTCAAATTTGTAGATTCAAATTTTTGTTGAATGTAGCAAAGATAAAAAAATAATATTAAGCTTTGATAACCTTCATAACACGATTAAATGCGAAACAGAAAAACTAGAAAATTTATTTCAAACAATTGAAACATTGCAATTGAAAATTCAACTTTACCTGACTTCTATTAAACATACTTAGCGGAAATTGGCGAAAAGTCACAATTTGTTTAGAAACATTAAAATTTGCAATTAACTAAAATACATAACCACATTTGAAACTGCCATGGAAGTTGATGGACGGCGTATAATTTTTTTTATGTTTATTTTACAGAAATTTACAGCATATTTTATTTATTTAATAATACGCATCTCAAGAGGTCCCTAAGCAAATGGATGATACGTTATGTATTTTAGTTATTGTAAAAGTTTTTTGTAAATCAATTCTGACTTTTGCCAATTACCACTAATTAAATTAGCCCATTACATTAAGAAGAATTTAAATTCGTTATTTAAATTCAAATAATTTAAGTATAATTTGTTTAAATCCCTGTTGCAACGTTTCACTTATAATAGAATCGTGACATGTGTTTACATTAACAAATGGTATCAAATATATTTACGAATTGACTTGAACATGCGAACACGTGGATTCCTCCTAGCTGGCATAAATGATGGTGATCGGGATGGTTGAGAGTTAAAAGGTTAGTAGTTTAAAAATTGTCCAGCTACAGACTCGCAAATTTGTTATAGATTTCATTAATTTGGAAATTAATGTAACATTTTCCTAGCATTTATTATTAATATCTTTAAAACAAGACAATAATTGTGCAGCATATATTCAAAATTTTTAAAATAAAACTGTGTTAAAAGTATAATAAGTCCTTAGACACTTTGGAATAGAGGGAACGATTTTCTTTCAGAGCTAATAATAAAATAAAAATAGCTCTAGTTACAAAAGAAAAAGAGTGTATTATTTAACTTCACTGTGTGAACCTAGATATATAGTTTTCGTATACGTCTCCTTAAATGTAATGATACAGGAGAGTATAATCAAATACATTCTGCACATTTCCAGGCGTAGAAAATAAGAGATAGCAATATATTTATTTAATAATAAGTAACAAAGCAATAAAATACTAAATACGTAGCAACTCAGTCTACATACAAAATATTAATTACTGTTGATTTCATAGGATACTGACGAGAACGATTTCTTACCTTGTACGTGGAAGGAAATATAAGACGATCTGATGTCCCTTCTCGCAAACTGTAACAAGAAATTGTAATCCTCAGTAAAAAAAATTGTATAGTGCTAATTAAATAGGTATAAAATTACTATTCATCAAGAAAGTTGTATAATAAACCCTAGTGGTTTCCAAGAAAATTAGAAGGCAGAGTGCACAGTTTTGAGAAAGAAGAAATTACTATAATTAAAGACCCTCTCTGGGAATTGCTTGGTACAAGCAAATCTATTTTCTGCACTAGTATTAGTTATCGCATTTCGGCCATCTAATAGAGCAAACATTATATATATACTAAATCATGATTAAAAATTGGCAAATAAGAACTAAAGTAGATTGTTTATTTTTCTCGTTCCTTTGACGAGTTTCTTTACTTATTCAAGTGCTTTTCATATCGAGAAGACGTAAATTTTGATTGCTGCTGGTGTACTTAATTTACAAAAATAATAGAGTCAAATTGAAAAACAAAATTCATACAACAGACACACACACTATACCATTTTTTTCTCGCAACCGAACGGAATATATCTACCAGCTTCATGAATCAAAAATTTGACCCCAATGACGCCAAATGGGGACAGAAAAAATGTTAGGACATTATAACAAAATAAGTCCAATAAATGGCTCCTTTAAAGGCTCCGATAAAAAGTAAAATTTAACGTCTCTTACATGCTGCATGTTATATCAATATACAACCAACGTTATGTGACATTAAATGAGTTTTACATTTAATTAAATTATTAATTTTACGTTTTCTCTTTTATTAAATTACATTACTACAGATTCCTTCAACAACTCAATTTTTGCGGTTGGAATTTTGTTGTTTTAAGAAGCTTAGCTTCAAACCAATATCAATATCGTTGTAGTTACAGTCCGAAAACAGTCGCCTTTAAAAATTGAATTCAATAAAATAAGTATTTTAAAAAACTATATTAATTTCAACACGAATTTGTTCAAAAATCAACAACAATTCTGTTAGAATCATAATTTTTTTAATATAGTTACCTTCTATAAAAAACTACAATTTTTAAATCAGTTTACAAAGCGAACCATTTATCTAATTTTCAATAACACTGGAATTTTTAGATTCAATTTTCATGAAAAAAATAATAATAATATAGTAGATTAAGTAAAATTTAAATAATTGATAAAGAAACATTATTCTAAAAATAAATAGTAATATAAAATTTATTGTTTGCCGTACTTTATATTTTACAAATTAAATTTGGTAATTTATTCAAAGAACGTAATATTTACATCAATTGAAAAACTAACGCTTCATCAAGTCATTTCACAAAACGGAACAAAGATCCTCGAAATGAAATGACAATCCACTTTGTTGGGTATAAAATTAATCGTCAATATCGTAATCGTACTATATGTAGTAAGATTAAAGAATGCATCACAAATCTAAAGCTTTCTACCATCAAACACAATCCTATTACTATTAATAAATTTTGTTTTTATTATAATCACGTATATAACAATATCATGGGCAGCGAATCCGATTATCAATACAGACTCACCTGAAATGTTACATATTAAAATAACTGTGTTAACGCCAAATTTGATACTAATCATTTAAATTATAGCAATGACTTTTCATTATAGTTCCCTTCATGATGTTGTTATCTTTGTAAGTACCAGACATGGCAGTTCAAATTTATCTTTCGAACCAAGATGATGCGATTGTTAATAAACTGTTTGATAAAGATTTATTTTTGGTCAAAATATTATGTTATAGTTTGGTTTATCGGTCTTGTAATATTTGTTTTTTATTGTTTGATATATGATTTGAAATATATTAACATTTCTACGTTGATTATAAAATCAAAACTTCACTCAAGAGTGTACATTTATAAGTTACTTATGGAAGAAGATCATCCGGAGTTCAGACCATGGCGAGATGCGGAAGTGAGACCACACGCAGGGCGCTACAATCGATGGATATTCCCGAGAGAGTGACGCTGCAAACACTCTGGTATTACCCGCAATAACTATCCATTTTATCTTTAATATTCTGACGTAAACTGCAACGAAAGTTCTCTGGCATGTATCAACGGACAATGACCGGCGAAAAACGATTTGGGATGATAACGCGTATTGAAACTGTGTAAACCTAAAATTATTATGGCAATAACTCCAAAATACAGGCTTAAATATAACGATTATTTTTCTTTAACATTCTGCAGAAATCATTTCCCAAACATTGAGAAGATATTATCACTGTTAATATACTGATATTTGTGTCGAATAAATAGTTTACGGAATTGCTGAGATTAATAGTGTCAATCTTGATGCAGTTTAAGTCAAATATAAACCCCTATTTATTTTAATTACTTCTTCTTCGGCTTTTCCCCCTTTTACAGGTTTTCCGTCTTCAATTTCCATTTCACTCTGTCGTTCCAATCTCCCTCATCCAAATTCCTATCCTCCATTATGGTTTTCACATGGGTTTTCCACTTTAATCTGGGTCTGCCCCGTTTATTTTTTCCAGGAGGTGACCGTTGGTATATTTCTTTTGGCCATTTTCCATTATTTGTACGTGACCATAACATTTAACGGTTTGATTTTAAATTCATTTAGTGACACACGTAGTTACGTTCATTTCTTTCCAAAGGAGCTCATTTCTAATTTCATCCTGTATTGTTTTTTGAAGACTTCCCCTCAGATAATCGAATTCGACTATTCTAATTTTGTTCTGTAATTCTTTCAGGGGACAAGTTTCACTTCCATAACATAGAATGTTCTGTATTATGCTCTTATCAATTTTGATTTTTGTTTCCTTTGTTAAATTTTTATTCCAAATTATTCCTTGTAAATCTTGGTAGCATTCTTTGCCATTGCAATTTTAGTTTGTATATCTCTTTCAAATGTTCCTACATTAGTAATTACTGACCTCAAGTATTTAAAAAATTCACATTTTTTATTTTTCCTGTTTGGAGTGTTAGGTCTTCTACATCTAAACACATGTATTCTGTCTTCTGTAAATTTATGTTCAGTCCCCATTTTTTATATTCTTCCATGAGGTTATTTATCATGTATGTCATGTCCTCTTCATCTCCTCCAAATATTACCTGATATTCGGCGAACAACAATGAATGTAATATCCCTATATCCTATACAAATTTCCCATTCCAGAACATTTTTATACCATAAATTAAGTGCCTGATCTAAATAAATATTAAAAAGTATCGGTGATAGACTGAATCCCTGCTTAAGGCCTTTAATCACTCTGAATTCTTCTGTTAGTTTATTCTTTATTTAAACTTTGGCTTTTGTATTATTATAGATTCTCCTAACAACATTAATCCATTTATCATGCATATTCATATTTCTCATTGCCGACCATAATAGATGTCGAGGGATACTATTATAAGCCTTTTCTAAATCGATAAAAGCCATATGTAGTTCTTGATGTTTAATTAGCATCTTATTTTGTAATTGCCTAATACAGAATACGTTATCAGTGCATGCTTCATTTTAATTACTATTACTATTTATTTTAAGTGGTTCTGGTGGGCAGGGTGACAATAATAATAATATGTCTTAGATCCCGTGCAGAAGCTAAGCTTCAATGATAAGGAATGTGTCAGGGTGTACATATTTTGTTTACTTTAGTTTGATGTGCAAATAATTTCATACAAGTGCTACATTATATATAAACATTCAGTTATGTTATTAATTGAGCATTAGTAACTAATAATTAAGCTAATTTCAAACATTTGACTTTGAACTAATAATATGTAATAACATAAACTTATATAGTTGCAACAACACATGATGATTAATGATGCTGGGTATTTACAATACAACTTAAGTCAACATCTCAGATTCTTTAATAAATTAGTTTTGTGAATAAGAGGAGTGGCTAAGAAGAAATGAAGTTATCTCTGTTTTAAATTGGCTTTTGTTATTAGATATTAGATAATGCGTAAACGAACGAAATTGGTGTCCAATCCAGGTTTGTGGGGGTTGATTTGTTGAATGATGAAATTCACGGTGCAGAAAGCTGAAGTCAGTTTTCCCTCCTCCCCTCGGAAAATAGGTCGGGGAAATTAGAAGAGGGAAAAGTTCTAAAGTGGCCTATATTAGTTGAAAAACCATCGCTTTAGATGGACAATGACAGCCCCTTCAACAAAATTGTAATTGGCCTCAGAAGAAAGCTGAGAAGAATATCTTAATGGGAATTTATGTCAACGTTTTCAAAATGTAAATTTTATTTAGTATTTAACCATTTTCAAGCGTACAATATGAAAGATTAACGTAGCACTTAATGAGACATAAAACAAAAATAAAATAAAAATTATGAGAGATATACTAGATATAATATTAGCGAAAGGGACTGAAGAAAACCTTAAATTATATAAAGATTTGTTTTGATTGATCAAATCCCCAGTGGGGAATTTTTCAGAAATTCTTCTCAGTATTATTTACACTAGTATTCAATAATTCACAAATAATAAAATTTAATTAATCATTTCCAAAATAAATATAGACTTTCTCTCAAAAGGTACTTCAAAAAAAGCATAACTCTCTGCCCTCTACCATCACAAACGTCAATAAATCTGATGTAATGATAATCCGTCTACATTTGTAAGATTTAATTGATATTAAACACTCATAAATGTAAATGGCAGATTGATCTTGATTATGTTAAGAGGCAAGTGATTCAAGGAAAATAAATTACAAATCGAGTTTCAACTCTCCAAATATAAGAGGTTATGCTCTCTCAATTACTGGGTATTTGATATCAACTAAACAATACAGAGGGAGGGGAACGAACTCTTATACCACACATCTTTCTCACTTTATCATGAATTTATATTCTGAAATATTTTATGACAGATTTAAATAGCCAAAAAACATTTCTCCGCATAAAAGCCTCGTTAACCTGTTGTTCATTATAGTGAACGAAATCTCTTTCCAAGAAGTTAAAATCGAGTTTTGGAACGGGCGCCATTTTTCTGAAATTCTGATCTTCCTAAAAACCTTCATAGTACTCTATATGATAAAAAATAGTTTCACCGATACGCAGATCCAACTGTTTTCTTGTGGAAAGTGAACTAAATGATACGAATAAGAGTGACAAAACTGTTATTTTATATTTACATGTTTGCAGCCCTGTCTGTGAAAAAATAAGCATACAATAAATGCATTTTTGAGAAGGAATATTTCGGCCTATGAAGATGATCCGAGATCAGGACGACCAGCACTCAGTCAGGAGGAAGACGTTACAGTTCCCCGAGATAGAAGTGTGTCTAGCAGTAAATTACATTCTACATTAACATATTTAAATAAAATGGTTTCTTCCGTTTAATTAGCATTTATTTAATAACGAAATTTCTTTTTCGTCAGCAGAATGTTTACATCAGTCACTACAAAATCGAACAATGAAATAATGCTTTTTAAATTTTTGAAATTATCGTAATGAGACGCGATAATTCGGAACGTCTGTTTGTATTCACTTTTGTAATCACACAAGAAAGAATTTTCTTTCTAGTAGTAAACTTACGAAGACTACGACGCAAAGCACCGCCGACGGAAACAAAGAAATCCGTCCTAACAAAACCGTTACACCGAGCGAGTCGAAATTTTCACAAGTAAATAAAGTGGCGCGCTGTTCTGTGTCATGTTTCTCCGAAGAAATACAATGGCCTGCAAGCGTCGGTTTCGAAACTTTCTAACAGACCTTGGTGTTTTACGGTGCCACAGGTAGTTCAGACAGTCCCGTTGTTAACAGCATCTCGAGTAATGACGAAACTATTGTTATTAATCCATTAAAGCAATGAAAAAAGTCTGGCATTTATAATGGAAAGGGAACATGAAATCTCTATTGGAGAACTTCTGTAACTGACTCATTTCGGTAATGATAAACGAAATATGGTTCCAAAAATATCATTAATTTAAAATATTATCAAATGTCATCACTTTTATATATTTCGTTCTGTCCACGTTGACAGAAAGCTTCATTACTAACATTGATTCACGATCAACTTAAATCTCCCGTTATTAAAGAATCAAAAACACTACAAAATACTTTTATGATATAATAATTAATTTATTGCTTCATTCAGACAAATTAATTTATCTACTGTTCAATATTCTAGAATCTTAAAAATTTATTACTTTACTACGTACGTGTGTATAACCTTTAAATTTACAATAAGGGGGTTTGATGAAGCGAAATGCAAAATTTTGATTTTAACCAATATTCGCGCGTATTTACAAGAATTTATGCTTAATGTAATAAATGTAAAAACAACTAAATTTATTCGAAACTGTCAGGCTTTCAGCTCAGTACGGAATGGAAACTACCTCACTTATATGACTTTTATTTATACTAGCTGTGTGCCCGGCGTTGCCGGGGTAGTCAAAATGAAACTCAAAGACATCCATTACCCAGGATTTAACTCCGATTTCGATCGTTTTCGCGTTATTTTCTTGCAACGCTCATCCACCCCCACCACTAAGGGTTCTCCCCTCCAATGCCAAAATGAGTTGAAATTATACACACACACAACATCGGGAGACACTATCAATCTCATTGGCCCCGAAAAATATTTATTCAACGCAAATATCGGCCGTTTAACATGTTTTAAAATTTCCACACCGTCAACCCCAGCCCCTGGTGGATAAACGTCAAGTTGAATGTCATTATTAAACTCAGAAACATCCATAACACCGAATTTAATTCCAATCTTGGTTTTATTCCCGTAATTTTTTTGTAACGCATTCTACATCCACTCCTAGGAGCGCTCCCTTCTCATGCCAAAAATGGTTGGAATTATACAAACAACATCGAAAAAAATAGTTGTGAATCACATTAACCTAGAAAAATATTTATTTGACGTAAATATCGACCGTTTAACATGTTTTAAATTTTCCACCCCCGCCCGTGGGAGTAAAACGGAAAGTTGAATGTCATAAATGAACTCAGGGACATCCATAACCCCGGATTTCACTCTAATTTCGGTTGCGTTCGCGTTAATTTTTTGTAACGCTCCTCCACATCCTCCCCTAAGGGTGCTCCCTTCAATGCCGTAAGGGGTTGAAATTATATACAGATAACATCGATATAAACATTATCAATCTCTTTGACCCAGAGTAATATTTGTCCGACTCAAATATCAGTCATTTTAACATATTGAAAATTCCAATCCCCGTCCACCCTCGCTCCAGGGAGTGGTTGGTGTGCCGCAGCTCCTGGTTGCAGAGAACACGTGTACGAAATTTGGTGAATTTTGCTCCACGGGTGTAGATTTTTATGCGGAACACACAGATATACAGGCAATTTGATTTATTACATAAAACGTGGAAGACATAAATTTAAATCATACCTACAAAATAAGTTTTCCGGCGTATTTCTGGGTGAAATTAAAAACACATCAGGATATCTGGATAATATTAATTTATTTAGCACTGAATTTGTTGGTTTGATTTGAATTTATTACCGTATATAAAAGAACCGGCATGAAATAAACCTACATACGGCGGAGATTTTTTTAAATGATAAGGTTTGGAAAATCTCGACCCTACCGGGAATCGTTCCCCGAGACCTCCCATTGTTACGTTGTGTTATTTAACCATCTGAGCAAGCCTAATCAACTTCCCATCAGTTCTCCGTCCATTTTGTAAACCTATACAGGCTCATCTACAACTTATACGGCCTAAATGTAGGACTTCACTAAAAAGTTGGTGTTATGTGTAAATTGATCATAGGTGTAATGATTTCGATTCAAGAACAGAAGAAACGCTTTCAAACAAAGCTTAGTCAAAGAGGCTATGAAATTGAATTACACCACGTACCAAGTGGAGGTCTAAGATTCGATTCCCGGTCCGGTCAAGAAATTTCCAACCTTAATCTTTAATACAATTTCATGTTATCTTCAGTTGAGCTGTGTTTGAAAGCATTTCTTCTGTTCTTGAATTGATGCAGACTTTTGTTATGTGACCTTACATGCATAATGCACGAAAATTTTAGTTATGACCATCTAAGTGTGCAGACGTCAACGCCTCGTATGAGTGCGTCGTGTGTCTGTAGGTTATCAACTGCTTCCCAGCTGATTATTTCCAGTTTCAATCAGCTTACTCCAGACGGTTGAACCTCGATTCTCGTGTTCGGTGATTGACTTATTTCTTCTTCTGACTATCTATTTGCCTGACTAAGCACTGTTCTCCGAAGTAACTATATATGTATAACTTATTTGTTCCCAACTTCAACATCCTTCCTTGTTTCTTATTGAGAAAAACGTCCCGTTATTCTGATTGTCCTTTCACAGACACCGCCTTCTTTTAAATGAAATGGTCACGATATGGAATACGCTCATGTAATGTTACTTTTAAAAAAAAAACTAATGTGGATAGTCCTCGAGTAATCTGTTTCTAAAAAACTAATGATAACGTAAACTATACGTTCCACACACCATAAAAATTAATAATTTCAGAAATACATAAGTTAACATATGTCAAAAATAATTACTTTGGAGTTATAATTAGAAATTAGTGGTTTGATGGTAAAAAAAACAGTAACTGATTGAAACTTTGCTCTCTTTTAATTCAAATTAATATATTTTTATTTGGGTTTTTTAAAAATTGAATATCGCAGAAATTTGACAATGAATCAATGTAAATACGTAGGAGGCTGCTTCCGAACGTTCGCAACATAATATCCATTGATTTATATTTTTGGAACAAAGTTTTATTTCCACTTATGAACGATGACTTCGGCTGAGAACTGAGTTTATTTTTGGTCCATTATTATCTGATGTTTATTTCGTTACGTAGAAGAAAATTAATATATCCGCCGATTACTGTCCCACGTTTTTCCAATCATCATTTGACATAACGTTTCAGGATGATGATATGGATCAGCTTCATCTATCACTGATTAGATATTCTGAGGTTTATGGTAAAAAAATCAAGGGTGATCCGTGTTGATAAAGGAACGCACAAAATCAGTTCTTTGTTGTTATTTTAGATAACAAAGCGTTTTTCGTATGCTATGAGGAAGAAAAACAAATCTTTTTCGTTTGCATTTTTTATGCAACGTATAAGATACAGATGTTTAGAGTATCCTAAAGACTCGGAAATATTTTTCATTTCAATTTTCCAGCAATGTAGTGTGTACGAAAAAAATATTTATCAGAATTAAGTTTTGAGACGTTATCTCGTAAAATTACGTTTAAATTAATTTTTTTAAACAAAAGAAAAAGTGGTTATAACATCCAGTAAAGTTTATAAAAATAATTTTACCCTGATAACTTAATAATAAAGAAGGGCTATTATTAAACTTATTTAATTTAAATAGATATAAACAGGATTCGTACACCACACCGCCGAAAATATTTAACACAGGTCGATTTAAGAATCCGCGTTCGTTTATCAAATTAATTTTCATCTTCTCTCCCAGTTCTAAATACTCGCAATGCAAGGCCTTACTGGGCATGCTTTATATTAAAGCCTGATGTAATTAGATAATGCATCCCCATCGACCGTATTATTAACGATGCAGTTCAGAGTCAGGTACTTACGGGTACTTAGGAACAAAAACTAAATTGTTAATTAACGAGAGAGTACAAGATATGCATGTCAGAAAGTGCTTCTACGATGCAAACGTAATTGCACAGCACTAAAGGACTTAACTGAGGAAAAAATCGCCATGTGTGTTCTGGTGGAGGCAAATAACAGCTAATGACTTGTAAGCCGAATGCGACACATGAAACGGGGAGTTTTTATCGAGCGCTGCATTTCAATGCATGTAAGCCATTACCAGAGGCCGTATCTTGGAATCGAGCCGATGTTCGCAGCCATAGTAAACAGATAGATAACTTCATAACGAAATCTCCGGATATTTCACATAGATGGGATACGAAGACTTGTTAAGGAGAACATATAGATGAAAAAATAAAAACAATATAGATTGATAAAATATTACTATCATAATTAATATCATTTAAATAAAATAAAAAATACATCCATCTACATCGAAGCTAAACTTTGATATTACTATAGTGTGTGGTACATTTCTTAGAAGCCCAGTTTAGTGTGTTTCGCATATGCTGTCTCACTCCCCAGGGCAATTAGCTTCAACAAGCGTCTAACGCCTGACCGCTTTATATAGTTGTCGTGTATGTGTTTACTCCGCGCTACTTGTCCTCCCCTTCCTGAATATACGCCACCCGCCATCGTTGCTGACGCGTGTTATAAGGAGAGTAACCGAGAAGGACCTGAAATGCTTGCACCCAGAATCATTCCCTCGCGATTTGCTCTTTGTAATGTCCGACATATCCAACAATAAATAAAACTTGTCCGTCTTCGTTTTTCCGCCCCCATTGGTTTGGTTTGCCCTGTGAGAAATGCATTACAATACTGAAGTCGCAATATTTCAGCCTTTCCAATGCACCAGCAGACATTACAGATGCTTGTTAGAAACCAGTTAAATTCTATTGTTTAGTGCATACTGCTGCATAATGCTGTCGCCTTCAACTGAACCCCGCATTTTTTTTAATCCTAATTTGAGGGAAAATATGTCAGGGGAGAACCACAGTGATAGATACATGATGACTGCCTCAAAGAACCACAAACAAAAAGAAAGCAGATCAAAGAAACAGAATTGACTGAATCCACTAGAGAAATGCGCGGATGGAAACAAGGAATGTTTCTGTAAACATGCAATGTCTCTGCACCTCGCTTCGCTTGCGCTGGAAACAATTATCTCACCCGAGTTCCTTCCTATTAAGAAGGAAAATCTTAAAGTAAATACTTTAAAATATATAAACCGTGAATGAGAGGACTAGTTAAAATATTTCTTAATTTGGAGAAACTTTTTAACATGATCTCACCACTTTTTCCCTTAATTCCCATAAAAGTGACAGAAGTAAAGAAATTAAATGTAGAAATAATTTTGTATTGAGATCTTTATTTTGTTTCGTTTCAAACATTTCATGCAGAATTGCATGTTCAGTCTTTTTATTCAGGAACGTTCGGTGTTTTTTTTTTGCATATTCATCTGCCGAACAATTGATTTTGTGCATGAGGCATTTTTTCACATGATTTATTAAGCATTATATCGTAATGAAATTGATTTAAGTTTAATTAACTTAAGTCCGATGAAAAGCGGAGTGGACTGAACAAGTGAAAACCAAAGTTCCTTCTGAATGTAATCGCACAATAAATACAAGCCTATTTATTTTGATGTTTCATATATTTTGGACCAGTATAAAATTATTTATTAGGAAATTGTATTTTCTCCTGATACATATTTGTGTAACTTAATGTTTTAGCACAACACTACGTGATTACCACGAAGCAATCAGCCTATTTGGGTTTGTGGTGTGCACTGATTGTCTGCGGTTTATCTGTGGTTGCTTGTTGTTTTTGTATTAGATCGATGTATCGGTATTCGGGGTTTATATATTCACTAAGATATTCGAATTAAATTTTGGGATTTCTCCCACTTCATTTCGTGTATTTTGTGTTCCATTCATACCTCCCACATTTCAACTGTCCAGGGGGGAAAACTATAGTAAATATGAAAATGAAATTTCATCATATTCTGGAGCATCTCAACGAAATTATTTAATAATTATCAGTAGCAGGAAGAATATCGAGTCTGTCTTCTAGTTTTTCGCCATGTTCATCGTTACAATACGCTGCAGCATATCCGTAGCAAAGTATTGTCGGTAAGGTTTGTCGTTCGGCCTCAGATTTTGCAGAATGTGTACTTTGTAAGCATATAAACGAAGGCCCGTTACAAACACGGCGATTTTTTACGCGAGGATAAAAATATCGTCGTAGCTCAAAAAAATCGGGACTCTTACAAATAAATTTACAAGTAAATTTTCAAATTTACAAGTAAATTTACAAGTAAATTTTCCGTCGTACGATTCACAGTTGAGAGTGCCGTGAACAGTGTAGTTCGAAATTAACTGAGAGCAGTTTCTGTTATTTCGTCGTCGAATGAAAATGAGAAGAAAAAATCGACTAATTTGGGTTCATCCAATTAATGAAAGAAGAGAAGAGGTTGGAGCTTTCTTCACTCTTTAGAGTTGAGGCAGGATGACGCGAAATATGGTCAGGGATTTGCGTACCACAGGTCTTTCTTTCTATCTTGAATTAAAGAAATAAGTATTTCATTATATATTATGTCACCCAAATTATTCATATTCGAAATATGTAAAAAAAAAGAGGCAAAAGATAGGATGGAAAACTACAACCTTTCCATACTAAAATTCAAATCAAGAATGAAAATAACTCCAGCTGTAGAAAAACCGCCCTGTGTGCAAACCTGCATTGGGTTACGTAGGCCGCTAGTTGCAAGTGGCGATAAATTCAGCGAAAGAGGCACCGAGCGACTGCTCAAGCTGTCGTCCTCGACAATATTATCGCCGAAATTATTTACCACCCAGTGTGCAAGCTCTCATTCACTCCAATGGACTACTGCGATTACGAAGGCAGCGATAAATTATCGCCAAGTTATTAATCGCCTAATGTGTAAGGGTTGAAGACGTTGTGACGTCGAACGACAAACCAACGCCTACAAGTTTCTAGGATATGCTGCAGTGTATTGTTACTAAGAACATGGCAAAAAATTGAATACAGATATTCTTCGTGATATTGATGATTATTTAATAAATTCTTTGAGAAATTGATTGAAATATGGGAGGTTTGAAACATACACTCTGTATATATATTGATTCTAATATTTTTCTTTTAAAGCAGTTTTCTACTATTTTTGAATTCTGACTGTCTTAAATTTATTTTATGATTTCCGTGTTTTTAATAGGTTGACAATGATGTATTTGTTTAAGATGTCGTCTTTAAATTGTTTACACTGTTGTTTTTAAATTTGTGAAGGAGTGTCCGATATATTTTTTCTAAACACTACACACTATTTGATACATAAGTTCGCTTCCTGCAGAAATAGAGAAAACGCCTCACCACATCATATATATTTGAGGGCATTTCCATAAAAAAGTAGTTTCGACAGCTAATATGGGCCACTTTTCACCTTCTCAAACCCTACCCCTACTAATGGAGATGGGAACTTAAACTTAACCGGCATGATGAATGTCAATATCCAAATAACCGGCACCTAAAATTCTTAATTCGGCACTAATCGTGGACCATTGCATATTTTATAATAACCCCTTCCCATCTGAGGAAATGAAAATTAGTGTTGGATATCAGTAGTACTGAGCTCAGCTCAAAAAGGTGGAATCGACAATAATCTCTGACGTTATCATGATATTTCGTGACACCCTCACCCCAACGGGCTCGACTTCAACTTTACTGGCATGGTCAATGTTAGAATTAAACACAGCGACTCATAATTCAGAATTCGACGCCAGTATCGGTTACTTTCGCATTATTTTTATGAACCCTTTCCATCCGCTCCCCATAGGGGGAGGGGACTCTCCACGTATGTCAGTAAGAGTTGCATACAGACACTAAAAATATCGTGCCTGAGATTATCAATCTCAGCCTCCCGGGAAACTCTTTATTCGATGCTAATATATATGGTTATCGTACTCTCATCCCTAAGGCGTTTGTCCCCGGATCGTAAGTAACATGTGCACGAACTTTAGGTAAAATTTCTCCAAGCATATAAGTTTGTATGCGGAACATACACACACGTTCAATCATTTATATATATTAGAAGACTACAAGATAGATGGAACTGTGCGAAGGTTCTGTAGTGTACCAAATTATGTAACTAACGAAGTGGTCCAAGTATTTACTTAAACCATTTGAAGGAAAAAAAATAAAAATTTCGAATATTGATAAATCCTAATCGCCGACAAACGATTTTAACCCCAACCACCTCTTATAGTCCGGCGACTTACCACTACAGACACACGCCAGGAACTCAAGTGATACAGCTCTTGTAGCATCATATAGAAAACTAATACTGTCCGATTAAAATATCTGAACATGAACATTCCTGTACCATAGGGGAATTATGTCATTAGGAGTATTTGAAAAGAATTGGTGGGTTAACTTCGTATCTACTACGTAGCACGTCACGCTACCTGATAAAGAGCGCGTACTAACATTAATGGATCAACGTGATAAGATACGGGTTACGCTTCCAATCTGCTAATTAGGTTTTGCATATTAACAGTGAGAAAACTGTTTGGATAGTACTCGTTTATTATCCAACAGAGTTAATCATACAAACATTTGATTATAAAATGAACAACTCTGCTGAAATGCGCCATGCTGCCCATGGGGAATAAAATTTTAACCATAATTATCGGCGAGTCTACAGTACATGAAGCAACAAGATCATATCGTAACTCGTCGAAAAACGATAACATTTTATTAATTAACATATATTGTTTCAGAAAGAAGAAAATTGCATTTTACAATGGTTAAATTAGAGAGACACGGACATCAAACATTCACGTATTCGAATCTTATAGAACAGATCAAACGTTGTACTTAAATTATAACTTTCGGCAGTTTTCCCAATATTTTAATTTATTGTGTACTATTCATGCAGACACAAATTACGGTCCTAAATCGCACATTACAAGTTGTGGGGTCAAAATAATTGTTAAAAATCCGTAAAAGCAACCTCAATAGTAATTATATGCAGATAATTTCCAGCAATGTACGTTTCTATTTGGTATCTTTTATAAAAAAAATTAAAGTTTGCATCATTAAATATAAAATTTAAGACCACTATATATATATATATATATATATATATAGTTTTATAAACCTAATTGGGGAAAAATATATTTTATTTATTTGTATTTGTTTAATTCAACTTCCCCAGTGCTTCGTTTGAAGAAAAAAAAATCTTCTCCCGAGAAATTTCTTCATCATGTGAACAAGTATTGTCCCAGGAAATCTAATCTGAAGATTAAGGGGGATGCTGAACTAGTTGGAAACCTAACTTTGGCAATTTCTCGGGTACAATTCGAGAGCAGTGTGCTGATAAGTATGGCCGTGTAAAATAACTTTTGCTGAGCCGACGGTCGACGTACATCCAGCATCTGAATTTTCAAAAACTTAATAATGTATAATTTCTACATGTATTTGTTCATGCTAATTGAAATTTTTGTTAAACCGTTTCACTATATTTCGATCCAGGTTAACTGCGACGAATCGTTAGCACCTATCTCAAACACATTAGTTTGTTCAAATGTAGATTCATGAAAATATTTGCTATAAAAGGCAGAAACTCTAAATTTTCCACGTACTTTATTCTCATATCATCTTTGACCATATAAAACATCTGCGAAGTATAAAGAAATATCCTCAAAATGATTTCCAGCATGTTCAACATAAGTTGGTCATATTGTAAATATTTATCGAACTTCTCTTAATATTCCTGAGACAATGTGCCTTGAATACGAAAATTTTTGTTTAAAATGTGTTCCATTTATATTTAGAAAATCCTTCAAATGTATTCATATGTATTGATTTTAACAAACGAAAAAATAAATAATACATTCGGATGAAACACCATGTGTTTTTCTACTAGTTTATAATTAAAATGAACTTTTTTTCAATTTCTAACTTTATATTCAACTTTTTTTATTACACAATTTACATTATTTTAGCAGTATGTTCGATGACGGCCCAGTTTAATGTTCTTCCACGCAGCCTATCAGCTTCGTTAAGCGCCTACAGCTTGACCTCTTTACATTGCTGTTGTGTGTGTTTACTCCGAGCCCATCGTGTAAACGTCTAACCTGTCGGATCTCCATCAATCAGCGCCAGCCGACTTCCTTGCGGGCTCATACTACAGTCAGTATGTCAAAATATATGTACCATTATATTCTCTCCAAAGGCATTCCCTCATAAAAAATGCCAGATGTTTGGCCATAATTTATTTTCTCTATGCTTTAATCTCCGACACATTCTTCGAAATCTAATATTTTACCCAACCGTCAAGGATCCCCACAATCTTATCAAGCAGATATGTACAGGTTTAGTAAATTTCTGTTCTTGCCTAACGGTTTTTAAATTGTACTACCCTATTGTTTATGTTTTATGTCGCCTACAGTAATGATTATTCATGCCAAATAGCGAAATTATTTTCTTAATTCATACATCGGTAGTCATATTTATTTATTCATTATTTCGTTCGTTGTGGTCCCTGAGAATCACGAGTGACTTGTTCTTTCTTTCTAATACATCGACATTCCCTCGCTTCTCCTCTTTCTCTCTGAATCTTATCCGTATCGGGTCCTTACAGTCCTCCATTTGTATCCTGAACTGTTACCAGCGTATTTTTTCAATTACGTCAATAGTCTTACCAATATAAATATATTCTATTTTTCTAAACAACATTTTGGTTAGAGTCCATTTCATGCAGTCTTCCTTTTCGGGTATGGTCCACAAGTATAAGCGGATCTATCTTTAATTTTCATCACCCAGTAAACACTGATACATGCCTTAAAATAATTTATGAACACTTAAAAGAAAACAGGGACCTCGTAAATCAAAACCGTTTCTGATATCAATAGATAACTGTTGCATGAATTTACAGGTATTACGGTTAATTTGTTGAATTTCAATGTGATCCCGGGCTCAGCAGATCTGTTTTTGTTATCCTTGAAGCATACATCGTCCACATAACTTACACCGATGCATTTTTATCCAGCCCAGCTAAATTGTGCCAAAGAGGCAGAGTTGTTAACCGCCAGAAATTTACGGACGTACTTCCTCGCTAGCCTCATAATACCTAAGATAAATATATGTGGGAAGAGTAATTATTATTTAATGGGAAATTTAATAAAAATTTACTCGCTCGAACTTATATAATAGTAATTATCTATTGGTGAAATAGTATACCCCAAATTATGTATGCGGTGATTGTCTGCGAGGGCTATTCTCTCGCAAGCAGAACCTGCGAGGGATGTTCTCTCGCAGGCATAATCATGTAGGAGAGCCGTTTTTCACATCTCTCTGGGTTTTTTTTGAACTAAGTTTCCCACATGCCAAGGCACCTCGGTCTGTTTTGAGAGGTGTATGTTCCGGGGTCGCAGACCTTGGGTATACGGCAAGAGTTGTCCGATATTCCTATTGGAATAGTCGGCCAGCTGCCTCCTAAACAGGCAAAGGCATGGCGAGGGGTAAGCTGCGTCCCCACAGCAAACTCCTCTCTCGTCATCGGAAGGGCGTGGGACAAGTACCAAATGCCCGTCCTACCCGATGCAGGTTTTTTATAGGGTTTGTCCTGCATTACTTTTAGGCGAATGCCGGGTAGGATCCTTAAAATATAGCCCGGGGGCCCTAGTAACCCTTGGCTACCTTCCTACACCCTACCGCATCCCCCCTTTCAAATCCCTTTCCTATGCTATAAGAGGGGAGTTGCCACTATGTGGATTACCCTATACATAGCCTGTCTACACCCCCCCCCCCAACATGCCGAGGCACTTCCGCCTGTTTTGAAAGGTGTATGTTCCGGGGTCAAAGACCTTGGGCATACGGTAAGAGTTGTTCGCTGTTCCCATTGAAACAGTCGGCCAGCTGCCTCCTAAACTGGTCGAGGCACGGTCCCCACAGCAAACCCCTCTCCCTCCATCGGGAAGGGTGGGACAAGTACCAAATGCCCGGCCTACCTGATGCAGGTTTTTCTAGGGTTTTTCCTGCATCACTTTGAGACGAATTGCCGGGTAGGATCCTGAAACCATACCCCGGGGGCCCTTGGCTACCTTGCTCTACCTTTCCGTTTCCCCTCTTTCACTCCCTTTTCTATGCTATAAGAGGGGAGTTGCCACTATGTGGATTATCCTATAAATAGCCTGCCTACAACTACAAAAAACGAAACTAAGCTAATGAGATTGTCATACTAGAGAAATTTGGCACCATATTATTGTTAATTTCGCGAGTTGGGCGATATCACAAAGCTTCGATATGTTTGTTGTTCGGAAAAATTTCTCAAGTGAAGACTATTATTATCACCATCAATTACAATGCTCCATTGCAGATTCCGTCTTAAACAATTACTTTTTCTACCACAGAAAATATTTTATCGCAAATTGAAAATAACATCGACACGAAATACATGTCTTTAAACTCTATTTTTCAAGAAAAAGTAAAACTGAATAGCCGTAGTTGTCATTGTAATAAAGGAGAGTGACGAAATGAGTGGGAGTCAGGTGGTCTCTGACCTACATTGATTCTGGAGACAGAATCTTCCATGTCATAAGCCGACGAAACAAAAGATTTAGAAAATATTTACTGGACGCTATTTGGGCGAGACATCAGCATGGTGTTGGTACAGGAGCGCCAAATGAAGAGTTAGAGGTTGGCGACGCGGGGGTGGCAGTGAGTCACGCTGCGGCGGCGCCATCGACCCGGCTGACTCACTGCCAGGACCCAGATCGATGCCATCAAACCTACACATTCCTCTACTTTCTATTAACATCGCTTAGATAGAGCCACCGAGACAGTTCGAATGATTAATCCTTTTGTTTTAAAGTGTAGGTGTTTGCGATATAAGGCAGCAACTGAGATATATAAAGAATTCCGGAATCAAGTTCATTGACCATAAAAGGGGCCAATCCTCAAGTGAATAATATAGTAGATATTAACTACGTAACAGACGTATATATTAATGATACAAATGTGTATGGCATAATAACGAAATCTTCTTCGAGTAAAGCGGGTAAGAGGCAGGGGCATTGCTACCGTCCCGGAATACACGCGCAATCTTTTTGTAGATACGCATTACTACTGGATCGGATACAATTACTGCTTGTTTATTTTTCTTATGGCACTAAAACCCACTGGACCCCATTATGCTTAGATTTTCACCTACACAGGTAAAAATAATTCAATATTCTATTTTACAAAATTAAGTATTATGAAATAGGTCATATTTTTAAAAAAGTAAAAACTCAAGCTTATTATGGTTGTCGTATATAAAATTGTGTTGAAACAGTTCTTAATTTTATTTATCTAAGTGCATGGATTATCAAAATTATTATTTTGAATTTCAAAATTAACCGCCGGTTGTGGCAGTTTATAATGTATAATAATAACAAATAGGTATTCAATTTTGGGACACCCTGTATAGTAACTCAGAATATGAAGTTGAAATAAAATAAAATAGCACTTAGAGAGACTCTAAAATTAATTACTAAGTAAATTTTATGTAAAGAAAAAATAAGCTGATCGTCACTAATCTAAGTACAATTAGGTAAGTTAATTAAGGGAAAAATAAAATTGTAGAAACAGTCACTTTGTCAATTAAGATGAAATCATTAATATTTATTCGCATTGGGATTATTAAGATTTATGTAATTGAAAAATGTATTCATAGTTGCCATGAAGGCAGTCGTTCAACAAGTTTACGTCCCCTCCGAAAGAAGTTGTCGTACATTTCCATAGATATAGCATCGACAGCACAAAGAATTTCGTGTGAAGTGCGGTATATTTTTATTACCACCAGCCGAAAAAACATTTAAGTTAAAGAGACGACTGTCAGAAACTTGAACTTCTAACTATTTTAAGTAACTAAGAAGTTTTACTTTCAATAAGTTTACAGGGAAAAAAAATATTAGAACCAATATATTTATTTATTTTAGTTCCTAAATAGAACTACTGCTCCGTATGAACTCATTGCCAAACACATAGGCATGACTAGACTCCAAAACTAGGTGGAAAAAGAATGTTAAGGGGGGAAAAAAGCGGCATTAAGCATAAATTGGAATTTCCAACAAACTTCTGATTTACAATCAAATATTAAAAGCAACGTGCCCTATGGTATCCACTATACAAATGTCATAAGAAACATCGTAAATGTTCCCTGGTATATCCGAAATGCAGATCTCCACAGGAATTTCCGGGTTCCAACCATAAAATAAGAAATAAAAATGTATGCTGGGAAGCTTCGGCCCAGTGGTCTGACATCTGAAAAATCAACACCGTAGGGCCTACCAGACAACTGAAAGGAAGAAAACGAGATGATCTTGTGTAATATGTTTTTTTTTTTTTGTACAGTTAACTTTTTAACTTGGCGATATTTTAGTTGTGGTAATAATGATTAAGTATATGTACTGTGTAGTATATAAAAGCAAAGCACAGTGCTTGAGTGAAGTGAACACAGAACTTAAAAATGTAGATTACATTGTATAGCCTCTAGTTGAAAAGTATATAGATTAAGATGTGCTAGAAGAAAATTAATGGTTCGTCTTTAAAGACTAGTATTAAAGGGAGATTTTAAAGACAGATGCTATTTTTTTTAAAAAAAAATTCATTTGGAACTTTTGATTTTTTAGATGATAATCATCTATAAAATTCTTCTTGTCTATGTAATTTTACTACCACATTTAAAGATCGGTCAAGCATCGCCTTACTTTCTACCAGAGTCGCTATTCAAGGATAGTTGTATAAAATAGTATTCCTTCAGAGGAAAAGAACAAACAAATGTTTTGAGAATCAGTGTAAGAATATTTAACTGAAAAAGCATTTTAGTCAGTACAGGAGTTTCTTGATCGTTCACCTAATAATTAATTTTTTTGGTTTAAACTGAAACAGTTTATTATTATTATTATTTAAAAAAAGGAGTAGACAGGTTATGTATAGGGGAGTCCATATAGTGGCAACTCCCCTCTTATAGCATAGGAAAAGGAGTGAAAGGGGAGATGCAGAAACGTAGAGCAAGGTAGCCAAGGGTTAACTAGGAGCCCGGGCTATGGTTTAAGGATTCTACCCGCCTCAAAGTGATACAGGGAAAACCCTAGAAAAACGTGCATCATGTAGGTCGGGCATTTGGTACTTGTCCAACGCCCTACCGATGGCGGAAGAGGGGTTTGATGTGGGGTCGCAGATTTACCCTCTCCGTTCCTTGGCCAATTTAGGAGGCAGTTGGCCGACTATTCCAATACGAATAGCGGACAACTGTTACTGTATTTAAAAAGTGTTGAATTTGTTGTTATTTACTTCATAACTCTCTACTGAGCGTGTGTCTGGTTTTTTTAATATCTTGTTATTTGTAATTCCACATTTAATTATTGGTGATTATTATTTAATTAGTTAATTCACTAAATAATTATTTTTACCTAGTGTGTATTTAATTTTTTTATATTATATTATATTATACCCGTAGTACCGTATAAGATTTTTATTATTTTTATTATTAGTATATTGTACTTTTAATAATGATGGATGGGAAATTTGTGTTCCCGATATTTGCATGTTAACTTTTAATTGTTATTAATCGTAGCTTCTAAAAATAATATTGTAATTTTATGTAATGACGTATCCTATTCCCTCATTCGAGCACTAATGGAAAAAATCAAACCAAACAAAAAACCTTCGTCTACGTACACTTTTCTCAAACTTTTTGTGTTCATAGACGAACGTTTGTAAAATGTGATATTTAGATTAAATTATCAAGAAGAATTCGCTGACGGCCACAACTGGCACCTTCAGACTCAGCTCGGCGTGTGGGATGTTTTCTATCTACTGTAGTCTCCGTTTCGGCGGAAGAATCTCGAAGACGGCGCGGCGTAGTTTTAGATTTGTCATCTTAAAAATCAGCAGGACTGACAACGTATCTCCTCTTTCTCTCATCGGTGTAGGTCTTGTTCCTTAGTCTCACTAATTCTGTCAACTCTCTCCTCTTTGTCATTATGTCCATAACTCAAACCTCATTCTGCTCCCACATTTATGGCAATGGCTCAACCAACGGTCCACACAGAAAAACTACCCCACGCACACTTCCTCTTCACCCCTTCGCGACTGACCACACACAGATCTTTTTTCCCTTTCCTCCTTGACCCTCACAAAACACAGTCTGCTTCTCAACTAACAAAAAGTAGTAATTAACTTGAAATTACGCTGTGGAATATTTTCAACTTATCAAAAATCACCGCTCTGACTTTCCCGAAGGTATTCATAATAACAGTAGAAATAGTTAGAGGAGTTAGGATGAGTAAAGAGAAGTGGAGACGAATAAAAGATCTGAAAATGAAACAGAGGGAAATTAAATAAATAAAATGTTGAGGAAAGGATTATTTTAAGTGGAATAGCGTAGGTTTTAATTATCATTTCACACAAAACAGTTTCAATATGTCGTTTTTGAAAGTAGTTATATAAATTTCAGATTACATACTTCATTTCTGAAACTTTTAGACTTAAACCATTTGGCTCAAACATCTTAACGACTAGTATTACATTTAATATATTTATAATATTATATTAAATATTTATTCATTGCCTAAAGTGAATATGTTTTGAAATGCATAAAAGAATTTTAAAGCGAGTATTATTTAAACTGAGTGACTTAAGCAAACATTAAGTCTTTATATACCGCAGAATTTCTATGCGAATTTTTTGTTTTATAAAAAGGAAACAAAGATTCATATATAATTAATATTGTTGGTTCAGTCGTCAAAGGTAGGAAGCGGTTAATTAAGTTTCTCACGAACTCCGTGGGGGCGAAAACAGAATCGTTGCCGTCATGCCTACTTTTTTTTAAAGGAATGATGTAGTGAAAAGTTAGAATGTATTTATGTACAGACATGCAACGTCTGGGTTAGATTGAAAGTTCATTCGGCAGTATTATAAGAACGATCATAAATTAGACACGTCGCTCAACAACGCACAAAAGCTATTACGGGACTAGATTGTCGTAATAACCTTGACAATTGTGTTTGTTTGTAATGATAAGAATTTCGTTAATGCACTTTTTGATATATTTAATATGATTTAATTTGATTTTGTTCACTAAATTTCTGAGTTGGACATAGACCAATTTCCGGATATGTATATATATATATACCAATTAAACAGGCTATTAATTGTTTTAATATAATTTAATTGTTGGCGGAACGGGTGCTTAAAGACAACAATCGCAGCAGGTCTTCCTTTGTTACCAATGGGAGACTGGAGACCGCGCGCCTAGAGGAACGCAGTCAGCGACAAGACGCGAAAGGGAAAAGTCAGCGGCGAGAAGCGAAACGGAAAAGTCAGCGGCAAGACGTGAAAGGAAAAGGTCTACGTCGAGAACTGGGACGTAGCAGTTCGGTCCACATTGAGAAATAGAAACAGTAAAAGTCTGCGGACCCAGAATTATGAATAGGACTATCTAGGAAGTCCAACGGCGAGATAATAGATTACATAAAACGTAAGTAAACAGTTTTGACGGAGAGACTTATAAAATCGCAGTTTGGAAGCAGAAGTTTTGCTTCACAAACTGAACAAATATTCGCATAGAGAGACTTTGAGGAGATCTACGTCCGGACACTGGCTGAGAGTCGGATAATCCAGGTTCCAGTATAGCAGAGATCCAGAGCAACTACCGTGTCAAACTGTAATGAGTAGAATCAGTGTATAACGGCCTATTTAGTGGGTGTTGACTTCAAGCAGCAAGAGTTCGAACTGGTACCAGAATCACTGTCGTGAGTACAAAACAATTATTAATGACTGTAAACGATAATTAAAGGGTATAGTCAGATTTCGTTCGCGATTTTATTTTCATTCGTTTTCTTTTACTTTTGTATTTAATATTGTAGTTCCGTTAACTTCAATGAGTTTGGATAGTTAATATTTTAGTTCATTGTACTTGTTCTTCCTATCAAACCCAGTGGTGACCCTGAGATAATGAGAAATTCAACGTAATTGATTGTAAAATTATAAACCTATATTTTCATAGAACGCCACAAATTAATAAAATAAAATTTGAAATATTTGATTGTTAAATTGATTGAATTCGGCGTGCAAAGCAGGGCTTATAATGTGTAATTATCAACAATAAAGTTTTAAAGACATAATACTTTTGTTAATTATTGCCATTAATTAAGACCACCTTATTAATCATTACATAAATGGCTTCCTAAACGTGGGACAAATTTAATTCATCCCCGTTATTAATTATTACATAAATGGCGTCTTCAACATGTGGCAAACTATCATTCAAATTTTACTTAATTTTTTTGTTTAAGAATTTCTTTTAATTGAAGACCTTATTTAATCATATATATATATATACATATATATTGTAATAACCACCAATATAGGTAATGAAGGGATTTTATAAATTATTTAATATTTATATTGTCAGCGTAATAAAATGTGAAGAGTATTGTAGGCAACAGTCAGCATTGCGTAATAATGTGGAGTGTTTCAGGCGCTATTATTGTCGGCAGTGTGTAATATTGAAGGCTTTGAAGACAGTCTTCGATGCGAGCTGAACTGGGAAGGTTGGTTACAGTCTCTAATGAGCGACGAACGAGGTCGGTTAGAGTACGATGGGTGCTGATCCACATCGGTTAGCAATATTGAACGAGATAAATGAATAACTTTTGATTGGAAAAGTTGTACTGGCTTTCGGTGGACTGATTTAAATGATATTATTACTATTCGCCGAAGTATTGGGAATTACCTGACGATCGTCTGTGGTGTGGTATCGATAATCGCGTATGCTGACTTAAGTTGTTTAGAAAGAGTAATTTTTCTATTGCCTATTTAATTAAAATAACTTGTGATTTGTGATCTAAACTCAAAAGTTAAAGATTTAGCGATATACAATAACTGCCCCGTGTCTGTTATGCACAAAAATCCACTGTAAACCTTGTTTTATATTCCTTACCGTCAGATTTCTTAGGTCAGTTTCATAGTGTAATATGCAAGTAAATTCATTTCAATGTTTTGTAATATTTTATAAAGTTTGTTATTTTATTGCGGGTACCTATTATTTTTAGAGATTCGGTAAGTGATCCTGAAGGTTTCAAAAATCTCATTAAAGCCGTGGCATTCTGGTTTAAAACTGATTAAATTTAAATTGTAATTAATTTTCTGTGTTGAAAATTGCATTTTTTAGTAATAATTGCATTCATCAAATCCGTCAATAGATAATAGTTCCCCTTTAATGAATTTTTTAAATAAGTTCGATTTCCCTAATTGATTATCACATTAATCAACATGCAACTTTGAGGCCCGATTTCCTTGCATTATTTTTATCACTATAATACTAAGGAACGTAGGTTTTCCCGGTGTAGTTGCTGAATGAAGTTCTCTCGGGATTCCAACCGGGTAGCGTAGTTATAATACTTACCGGTTTCCTTCGAAAAATATATTGAATGTTCACGATCATAATTGGGAACTGACTTGAGGCGGTGAGCAAAATCCTGTAGTCTGGAGATCTAAAGGAATTAATTTTTGTATGTTTGTGATAGTAATTGAGCAATTGGATGCACAAAATAGACTATTTTCAAAGTTAAAAGTTTTCCTTTGTTTAAAAAAATGGTTTTTTTTATATAAATTCTGTTCAAGTGAAATTAAAGTTCGATCAATGTGTAGAGTATTATTTTTAAATTTGGTTAATTATCTTGTAAACTTTACGTACCGTCAATTTTTAAATTTCATTTCATTTTGTGTTTGTATTTTGGGAAATACTTTAAAGTGTACCATTTTGTCCTTTCAACTGAATAACTTTTCTGTAAATTTGACATATTTTAATTCTATACTTTCCATAAGGCCCGATAAAAAGCCCTAGGATAAAATTTAACAGTCTCGTTTACATTAATAGCTCTAGCCTTGTTACATTAATTTATATATGAAACTAATTCTCCTGTTTTTTACAAAAGAAAATATTAAATTAATTAAATCTTTGTTTCAACATTTCAAACATTTCACTAAATGTTAAAGTTTGCTATAAAAAATTTGATAACTTGAAAAATTCATTAATTTGATTTAAATTGTTCCAATTGAAGTAGAATTTTAATTTCTTAAATATTTCAAAATTCTTATTCAAGCAAATAAAATATGTAAAGTGTGTATAAAATTAAATAATTTAAAATCTTCAAATTTTATATTACATTAATTGGCGCCCAACGTGGGGCTAATTTAAATATCTTCCTTTGTATATATATATATATATATATATATATATATATATATATATAGTGCGTATTTAAATATTCAAGGCAGATATTAGCCGTATATAAAATTCATAGTGTGCTACAATAACTTGTTGTGGTGTAGGAAGTTAAATCACGAATATGTAACAACTGATACAAAAATTTTAAGCCAAATAGGTATTCATATGAAGCAAATAAATAAAAAAAATTATTGTTTATTCATCTGACTCAATAACATTGGTATCTCAGGTGTAAGTAGCCAAAAGTCATATTTCCGCGAAATATGTATGACTCGTTTTAAGAAAAACACATCACGATGTGATTTCCGGAAAAAATTACAATGACGCACACCAGCAGTACCTCAATATGATTTCAACATCATTTTCAGTGTAAATCGTTGAAAAAGAGATTGGAAGTGAAAATTTTCACTTTCCTCTATCGTAAAAAGTATTGGCACTGCAAAACCTTCTACCAAATGCAAGCAAAATCTTGAGAATTATATGAATCATTGCTACAGAATTAACGCTTTGAAGACAAAAATTTCTGTTCTTTAGCGAAAAACATCTTGAAGTTGCAAATTAAATGTTTGACAAAGATGCCTTCCACAATCAGAGATTCTGAGAAAAATTCTATCGTATTTCACCGCGTTCTAAACTTGTGATGTTCTTCCGAAAGACAACGAAGCGGGAGAAAGAAAAACACTAGAAGAGCTCTTCAGGTATCCCATTCAGATTCCGTTTCTCTTTTAAATTCAGTTCGAGTTAGATTTTAATTGGAATCCTTACATTCAGATACCAACAGCATTGCTGAGTTTCGGAAGTAGAAACTCACTCCCTAGATAAAGACATTCTATAAAAGGAGGGAAAACAAAGTCAGAGCTTTGGAATACAACTAGATGGTTCTGACATTATAAACGTCAATTTAATCAATCAAAGACAAATAAACTTGCAAACTTTAGTTTATTTTGTAGCTTATAAACTTAAGTGACAATTATTGGCAAGGAACATTTGATATTGTAGTTGCGTTACCAATTTCATGGTATTTGTGAAATAATACGTTTTTCTGATAATGGTCGAATTAAAAAAAATGGGAAGAAATATATGAATTCCTCGCCTAAATAATAAAATATTAGAATAATTATACATAAAATTACTCGGAAGAAAACAAATTAAATTTTGTAATTTCCATAACACGAAAACATGAATTACAGGAAATTTATTAAAGAGGCCGCTAACCTCTATTATATTGATACTAATAAGATAAGTGTGTAAGCTTTCTGCTGACACTGCTAAAACAGGCAAACAGACACAGCCTTGGTTTAATTACTTTGTTCAGAGTTGTTTCTATAATTAATTTAACAATAAAAACTGATTCCACTTTTTGGTCCTTTGATTCAATGAAACTCTTTAATAACATCACGGTAAATGCTGTTAAAAAGTGAACAAGCGCAAATTAAATTTCTATACTACTATTTTTTTTTGATAAATGTATTCAATTGGCTGAAACAGCTCGAGAGCAAAATATGGTAGCGCGTTTGAATTTTGTCCTTAATTTGTCCTAATGCAATGGAATTAGTGTACTACTTATATATAAGTGTTACTATATAGCCCATCATATCGAAAACTCCGAAACGTATTGGAGACATCCATTCGTAGAGGTTAGGAAAGAGAAAATTTATAATGAAATATTTATGGCTTTTTACTGTTGCCTTAGTAGGAAAGAAGAAAATATTAATGACTAATGATACGAACCAATTTAGTATAACTAAAACCAAAATGTTGTTCACAAATTGGTTACCAGGGATGAAATAATTTATTAGATAATAATTATCCAAACATATTCCTCATAATATATTTCATTAAACGTAAATAATATTTAACAATCCACCCAAGAAAACCAAACAAAACATTCAGGATCATAAATACATGGCGCTCAGTCAATCATTAGGTCCGCTAAAAATATATGAAGAATAAAACAGTGCTCCACCTATCCCTTTGGAACAGTAAAATACTCTTATACTAAATTCTATGGACTCTAATAACCCAAGGACCATTATTAGAGATTACCAAATAGCCTCTACATCATTCATAAATATATTGGAATCTTTTTACCCACACTTAAATGATAAAAAGGCAAAAAGTAGAATAAAAAGACTCATAAATTTAGTCAAGAAACAAGAGAGTGAGTGATTCCTATTCATAAGCAGACGCCTCTTCCTAATAAAAACAGACTATGACTACAGTACAGTGAATCTGCAACAGTCGCAGCTTCAAACAAGTTAATACAATGAATTATCCAATCATAATGATGATAAATGATTAACAAATTGGAATTGTAAAATGTAAGAAACCCACATTTGAAATGTATAATTATTCTTCAAACTGTTCAGTTGTATGTATATTATTGGAATGAATGTGAATCGGAGAATACTTACGTAAATAATTTGTAATTTATTTATGGGTCACAAATGACCAAGTTGTTAACGCAACCATTATAAACCTTTAATTAAAAAAATAAAATAACGTAAATGGTAATTTTATTGAAAAGTGATTTAAAATAAGTTTCACTCCAATGGGCAAAGAAGCTTATTTATTTATTTTCAACAGAGAGGTTGTTAGTTTATTATTCTCCGTATGTTAAAGAAAACGAGGAAATAGTAAATGCAATTGTTCGTGTTGCACTACATCAAAACCTCTTTGAAGAAGACCATGTGTTTAAATAATCTATTTGATTAAAGTTAAGCGTATAGACAGTAATTTTTATCGCTTGTTTTGAATATATTTTTTCATAAAATGACAGCTTTATACGTAGAAGTTGATGGATGTTGTTTCGTCGAATTATTAATAACGACCATGTGTGTGCCTCTATTTTGTGCATGACTAAAAGTACATGTTCCGTCCATGTATCGACTTCCGGGTTAGTGACCTTACGGCTAATAAACCTGGGCCACAAACCGCAATGTGGCCACGAACCTACGAATATTAAATATATATATATATATATATATATATATATAGGAAAAAAAACTGAAAATATTTTAATTTACATTTTGCTGCCGAATAAATAACGGGTTCACAACAGTCCTCTATTATTAGTCATGTAATTTCTAAATACAACACGATTAATAACATTAACTCGTATTTTAAAAATTTTCCTGGTGATTTTAAGACGCTCTGAGACGGCTGGAATAAAATTATAAATTGGACTGTAACCGAAATGAATATCAAAATCTAAATAACGGATTAAGTTCAACAAACGAAAAGTGCAATCCATCACAGCAGAGATCTCCAAACATTTTGGGCCGAACAGAAAAATAATATAAGTTGGGTCACAAACTGGGGTTGTGGGGCTTCTAGTACCAGTCCCCCTAAAGCGTGGAGGATCTGGAGGTCCTTCCCCGAAAGATTTTTAGGAAGTAAACGTTCAAAGTGCAGATGAGCTCAATATTTCATTTAAAAAGCAACAATTATTAATATTTAATAATGTTTTCGTTCCTTTTTAAGCCAGTTTTCTTTAGAGTGACAGGCTATATGAGGGTAACCCAAGTGGTGGCAACTCCCCTTGATTAGCATAAAAATGGATATGAAAAGGGGGAATGCGGAAGGATAGAGGAAGGTAGCCAAGGGATAACTATGGTTCATGGGCTATAGTTAAAGTACCCTACACGGCAGTCGCCTAAAGGTAGTGCAAGAAAAAACCCTAGAAAATCTGCATCAGGTACATCGGGCCCTTGGTCCTTGTCCAACGACCTTCCGATTGCGGAAGAGGGGTTTGCTGTGGGGACGCAGCATTCTCTTCGACCAGTTTAGGAGGCAGCTGACCGACTGTTCCAATGGGAACAACTTTCGCCGTATGGAAAGGCATCCCCAATGTAGCCGTCTCCGTTACTCCAGAAGAGTGCATACTTTTAAGTCAGTCTGCGGGCAGGGCTAAAATTCTACGCGGGCCGCTTCTGACCCACGAGACGTAGTTTGGAGACACCCGCCCGCATCAGAGTAAAGAATACGAAGCGGTATAGTAAACTTAGTCAGGTGCTTGACTAATTATTCAAGAAAAATTAAATAGTAGATTATTGTCCATTGTCCGTAAAAATAAAATAAAACTGTGAATTCCGTAAAAGATGTAATTAAAAACAAATTTAAGAAACCAAAATCCGCCGTAAAGATATTTCCTTCTTACCAATACGAAAGTGAGGTCAGTTCAGAACGGAAGGAAAAAGACAATCATAAATGAAAATTCCCGAAATTAAGAATGATATGGGTACTCTTCCAAATTAGTATTCATCACAAAGTCAATACATCAACAATTAAAAGCAGTGTAAGAACTATAATAGGAATTTCTCAATATGTATTGATAAATTTATTAAACTTTTTCGGAGTCAATGAGTTCAACTTTCGGCATGGGAGGTGAACACATTTAGGAATAGGGAACGAGATGCGTTACATATTAATAATAACGCAAAAGCAACTGACTTTGTAGTAAAATCGTGTGTTATAGATAAATGACAACCCGGGCAACGCTTTATCCAGCTAGTAATATATATTACAAACTATCTTGAATTAAATAGATTTTTCAATTTTTTATAAACTTTCTACTCTTTATCCCACTTAATACTTCAAATTCTAGAAATTACAAAATTAAATTCACAACAGAAAAAGAAAAAACGTAATTCAATTCAATTAGAGCATCACTTTTCTTCTCTGCAATTAGTTTGTCTATGTTTGATGAGAAATTGGTCACTGTCATTGGGACGCAATTATCGAGATGATTCTCAGTCATTATGTTTCGGTATTGATCTTTGTTTTGTTTCTAAGAAACCCGTGTTTGAAAAAGTAGATTTGGTATGATCGAAATTATTTTATAGTGAAATAATTCTGAAGAACTATTAATACAACTACTGACTCATCTTCGTTAAAATGTTAAGTCACGCAGGCTAAAAATTCTTCTGCATTCACTTGTAACATAGGTGATGCAGTAAATTGTGCGAGGAGTGTAATATTTTGAAGTCCTGAAATCGAATTTAACTTCTAACATCTTTCTGGTGAAAGAAGCTTGAGAATTTTTTTTTTCATATGCTTCTTCAAGACAGTAAAATGTTTGAAGACTCAATTTCTAAAATTTGTCTGCCAAAAATGATGTTATGTGTGATGTCATTTCCACTAATTTATTTACGTCCCGTTGCATTTTGCAATTTATTATATTGATAGTAGTGTCTCTCATTGTCGCTTAGTGTTATAATAAATGCCTTGAAACGGACGAAAAAAAAATTAACATCAGTGATAAATGCATAGAATGGGGATTCCTCATTCCTCTTTTGTCCAATGAGCTACCTCTAATGTTTGGCGATTCCTGATCTAAAGGTAACCCTGGCTGATGTCAGCTAAATATTTACTATTTACCACGTAATACTATAAATTTAATTCTTATCTACTTGTTTTTTCATATTGATCAAAACTTCTCAGCGACAGCTTCCTTAAAGCGTGAGAAAAAATTTTCGTGTTACGAGTAAATAATGGTGAGAAATTGACGAACTGTCACAGAGATTCACATATAACAAAGTCAGTGTTCGCTATAACCATAACACATATTGAAAGCCGCAGTTTAAAACCGAAGTTTGGATAATAATGATAATAATGCGAAATATCATATTATTACAATATTAAAAAATGTCAAATTAGCCTCATGAAGAACGAAAATTGTTTTTGAATGTTTATTCCTTTAATTTATATCTTCTTTACAATTCAAGCACGAGGATAATATCTAATTTCATTATTTAAATATTTCTCTTTCAATTGATATTACATTCTCTCCAGGTTACTGTGTTGATTATAGAAAACAAGCCTCTTAATAAATAGTAACGTAAATTAAACACCAAATTACGACGGGCTCAGTGTGTAATTTAACCGTAGACATTTTCGCCTAAACTGGAGAGGGATTAAACATTCATTCCGTCTCAGAATCCCGGAGAAGTCGGCTGTTGGTATTTGAAGTTGTGTTAAGTTCCTCAGCCACTGTTGAACGTAACAAGTTGTCGTCTGTGTTGCTATTAACTTCCCGCCCCCTCATAACTACAAGGGTTCCATTATTCTGCATGGCATGTTGAAAGTTCGTATGTGTAAAGTAACCACCATAAAGAAGGCTTTATCTGGGTTGTAAAGAGACAAACGTGTTCTGCGGATATGGATTCAGTTCTCCAAACAATGATACGTATTATTACAATATTTATAATTCATAAAAAATATTCGGGAAAATAATTACTATAACAGTCACAATAATTTATTATGTATGCGTGTTTTATTTCGAAGAAAAAATAATCATCTGTTATATAACAAAATAGAAACGATTAGAAATTCTTCATATCAAATAGTACCAAAAATTTTGTCGAAAGGTTTAATTTTTTAACCTCTAGTATTATTAAGACAAATTGTTTAAGTTTGGACGCAACCTCTACAAGTCTGTAATTTCCTCATATTCTTTGCAGATAAAACATTAATTCTGTAATAAAGGTTGCACAATCTTTGAAGTTCTGAAAGGCGTTTCACAATACCATTACGACATATTTCCTACAATCGGAACCCCTCTCCCGCCATCCAAAGGCCGTGGGACAAGTACCAAATGCCCGACCTACCTGATGCAGGTTTTCTAGGGTGTGTTCTGCTTTACTTTTAGGCGAATGCCGGGTGGGATCCTCAAACTGCAGCTCGGGGGTCATATTTAACCCTTGGCTACGTTTCTTATCCACATCCTCTCTTTCAAATCCCTTCCTATGCTATTAAAGGGGAGTTTCCACCGCGTGGATTACCCTCATGCAGCCAGTTACTCTAAATGAAAAAAAAAGAAAATTCCAGTAATCTTGAGCTCATATTATATCAAATAAGAGTGTCGAAAATTTGGACCATTTATTTCAAAAATAATAATTTATATGACATAAAAATGTCTGTATTCGTTTAAAATTAAATAAATAGACTAAGAATTAGCTAATAATCAGACAAAAGTAAGTGATAAAATAAATACCACACATCATTTATGCAAAATAAGTGAGAGACTAAACCATCGCAATTTAGCACAGATTATAAATTCCGTTTTTAGAGGATCATTTCTGTTGATCTTCTTAAGGTTTAATGAAGTTAGAATCACTATATAGAATATATTTGATTCCTCCTTTGTTTCTACATAACTGATTTATACGCATAGTTGTCTAATTGCAACAATCCATCAACGAATGTCAGAGCACCCAAGGTCTAGGAGTATCACTTTTCTGGCACAGACACAGTGTGTGAATCGTCCTGTCCACTGGCATCTTCCAGACAACAGGTGACACTGGGATGTGAAAATACAGAATACCATGATTCAGTTGCGTAGACTGTAGTGACGTTTCGTTGCGGCCGTTTCGGCGCGAGAATTGACAAAGTCAAGGGCACTCGTTTGAAACAATTTTTTTTAACAATACACAACTCATATTGATATTAGAAAATGAACAAATACTCAAATTTAGGATACAAACACGTTTTATTAGTATTGTAAAAATGAAAAAAATAAATGAACACAATAGTAAATTAATTCTATACCATCTAATTATAAGTTCTACCTCGCAAGTAGTCTATAATATCACGGTCACCAAAATATCTCACTATTAATAAAATTCTGTTGTCTGCATCACGATATTTTTTTAATTTACTTAAAGATTTGTGACCAGCAACAAGTTGTTCTAAGCAAATATTTCGTCCTTTCTGCACTCTACATATTTATATATATATATGATGTAAGCAGCAAACGTCTTGTATGTCTAACAAATTTGTATGACCTATTTCTTTATTACACATTTTATTCTGATTTATTTGGCCATTAAAATTTATATTACAGCTTTCAAGATTGTAAAATATATTTAAATTCTATATATGATTTACTTCAGTATCTGTACATGTGAGAATAAAACAAATTTGTTATTTATTTTTTACTAAAATCACTGATTTAATTTATTAGAGATGAGAAAAAATATATACTGATTATCATATCAACGCAGAGACGAAAACTCACGCAACCCTGTATAAATAATCATTTTTCTAGGTGACTTTTGTATTTGTTCTTACTTTACAGTCTATAATAACTTCACTTGACATGTTATAATAACATGAATTTTATGCATATTCTGTAAATAAAATATTTCACTCAGAGTATTGAAGAGTTTTATGTGATCGATTAAGTTATTTAATTACGTGCAAATTAAAACTATTAATTAATTGCATATAATTATTGTATTCTTAATTATTTTGTACACTAACATTTTTGTGTTTTTATGTAATTTTAAATTTCTAAATGCTAACTATTGTAGGTTAAAATAAAATAGTTTCCAATAATTATTTGTGATTTCGTAATATAACGTAAACTATTTCCTTATCCGGAGACTAATGGAATTAATAATAACTAAGTTTCAATCAAATGCTCACACCAAAAAGATCAAATGCCGAAATGACTCGCGCCGAAAAGCCCCGTGCCTAAACGTCCCTGCGCCGAAACGTCCCATTACTGTGTTTTTTTCAATAGGATGTGAAAATAGTTTTTAACATATAGTATATTTAGGCGAGTGTTTCTTAGTTTCATTGTGTATAATATTTTTTGTTCCACTGCTTTTATAAATTCATTGTCTTCTTGATAATACACATTTATTTTGTACAATTTCTCCGAAGGAAAGGCCTGATGAAGGTACAAACACGTACCGAAACGTTGTCGTAAGTAAATACAAATATTGTCTGGTATTGGTCAAAAAACTGCATTACTTATTTCATATAAACAGACGTAAAAATACAAATTTAAAAAAATCACTAGAACAAAATTATTGTTGTCCATCCATTTTAATATTATTGAATACCGAATGCGATGGGTATACTTAAATCGAGATCACGGTGTTGGAGGACATCCAGTTTATAAGTACAAATGTAAAATTGGGTATACCCAATGGAATACTTGATTCTACAAACACAACGAGAGAACCTTCATTACATTTCATTTTTATTATTGATTTATTTGCAGTCGCATCAACAGCTCAGGTTATTAGTGACTCATTATGGGAACTCAATTTGCCATGTCGAATGACTGATTTGCCGAGAGTTTCCCTCACGCACACTAACATCCATGCCCTCGCCGGGATTCGAACCCGGAACTTCTGTCATGCTGATCTCTACACCACAGGAGTTCATTACATATTCAAAGAATGGCCAGAGTAATATTTCCCGCATATGCAGATGATATAACCTATTCCTCATCTCCGGGCGAGTGCCATTTAGTTGGGTTGATGAACAACTGATCCAAGATGATCTTTAGGTTCAGGGGAACTGCCCATACCTGTGCATGGTTTTCTCTGCATTTATACGATAATTTTCGACAACAATTATCCCCCAAATTCCTTAAGTTTTTAACTAATAATTTCGAATATTTGGTACGGGCAAGTGAAAATGAGCGACATTCAGGTCGCACTGGATGGGCTGTTTTGACGGAATACATCTCTGAGAGAATTAAAGACACGTTCTGCAGCAATAACAAGATATTGTCCATAAACATTCCACCTCGTTTTTTTATTGTTGACTCTGAGATTCGTGATAATTACCATGCAGCGATGACTCAGCAAGTGCTCAGGCTTTCAACAGGGATCCTCCATTATGCACGCGGCTCAACAAAACCGCAAACTCGCTCGCTTCTTTCTTTGATGCTAAGAACCTGTCTAATCCCGCTTCATACGAGTTTTTCTTTACGTGTTTACACTAAAGTCAAACAAAGTATATGATAATCTGGTATGCATGTATTTGATTATCTACAATTGCTTCTAATCTGACACTAACAATAGAATCCATTGTCCTCAGTAAAATTTGCACCGAGAAAAGAAACAATGTCAGGAAGGAATATATTAACTTAATCACAGTTTCACACTGCACTTCACTTTGGATTTATAATTAAATTAGATTTTCAGCTTTCAGTATTCATTTGATGAGTTGAGGAAAAACACTTACTTCACTTCCTACGTTTATAAGATTCAACCTAAAACTATTAACTTGAAAAGGACTTTCCAAAAAATATTCCATTAATTGATCGTCATATTAACGAATGAAAATTTTCCGACATCTGTTTTTCGTTACCTACATTTTATTTTGAAGTTACGAACCCTTCTACCGATATAACTACGGTTTTTCATTATGGAGTTAATTTCAATCCCTCTTATTCCTTTGCGATAACAACCCCCATCTTAATTTTCCCTTTTTCATTTATAGTTCCCGTGATCTAGACCTACTCCACAAATTTAGTTGCCCTTTTCTGAACTTTCTGCAAAGAATCTTTTGGGGGGGTTTTCCCATAGGGATCCTGCTAAGAATCACCCCGTGTTCCAGGATTGGTCTAATCTCCTTATATGTTTGGCTCTGCTCTTTTAAATTCCTCACTATAAAATTTAAGGATTTCCGCGTTTTCCGGGCTGTGAAATTCAGCCGCTCTTCCAACGCAATTTTATCGATGAAATATATTCCTAATTATTTACAGCTCGTCACTCTTTGACTTGTAAACGTAATTGAGCTGCTTTTCGTGTCATTAATATCCATTTAGCCCAACTATTCCCATTATCTAGGTCTTTCTGTAATACTAATAAAGCTCCACCGTTATGTATCCTTCTACAGAAATGCAGTCATCCGCGAAAAGCCATACTCAAGATTTTGTTTGGCAAATCGTTTATACATATTAGAAATGGTAATGGCTCGATTAGAAATCCTCAGGCATTACAGTACATAGGGTAACCCGAAATTTTTCCCCAAAATTTCGATTGTTTACTATCTGTCTCTTAAAAATTTCTTTACACTAGGAACTGCTCTTTTATCTACCAATGTGATCAAAAAGTAAGGTGAAATTGTCATTTAAAACTCTCGGGTATTAGGAAGGCAGGTAAATTTTTTCCTAGGTTGGTAGGACTGTATATAATATTTGCCAAGCGTCTGTTTGTTAAAAGGTTTAATTATCTCCTAATTACACGTGTTTTTGTAAACAACCAAAAGTGAATTTTTGCAATGGGTGATTTTGTTGAGCAAAGAACTTGCATCAAATTTTGTTTGCGGAACGAATATTTTTGTGCGGACACGTTGAAAATGTTGTGGAATGCCTTTGGTGATCAAACTATGGCACAAAAAAACGTTTATAATTGGTACAACGAGTTCAAAGAGGGTCGAGAACGCGTTGAAGACGAACCGCGCCCTGGACGACCATCAACGTCTACCGACGAGAGCCACGTCCAAAAAAATCAAAGTTTGGTGCTCGAAAATCGTCAATGGACAATAAGAGATCTCGCAGATAGTGTTGGAATATCATTTGGCTCAGCCCAAACCATTTTGAAAAATGTTTTGTGTCTCAAACGCGTCAAGTCTCAATTGGTGCCAAAATCGCTCAATCTTTTGGAAAAAAAGCGTCGCGTTGATGTGTGTGAAACTTTGCTGTCTGACTATCAGGACCACTTTACTGGAGACGAGACTTGGATTTACGCATACGACCCTGAAACCACCGACCAATCCAGCGAATATCGTGCAAACGGTGAAGAAAGACCGAAAAGACCACGGAAAAGTCGATCGAAAATCAAGGTCATGATGACAGTTTTCTTTGATTATCGTGGTGTGGTGCACTATGAATTCCTTCTGCCGGACCAAACTGTCAACAAAGAATATTATTTGAGCGCCATGCGTTGTTTGAGTGAAGCTATTCGTCTGAAACGGCCGGAATTATGGGCGAACAACTCTTGGTTCCTTCATCACGATGATGTACCATGTCATACTGCATTGGTTCTTCGCGCCTTTTTTGCCAAAAACTCGACACATATCGTTCCGCAACCACCGTATTCGTCTGATTTGGCTCCGTGCGACTTCTGGCTATTCAGCAAACTCAAAAGGCCAATGCGGGGACGCCGTTTTGAGGAGATAAAAACCGAATCGAAGAAGGTCTTGAAGGTTATACCGGAAAAAGACTATTCCGACTGTTTCGAGGACTGGAAAAAGCGTTAGAAAAAGTGCGTTTTATCGGACGGGAATTACTTTGAAGGGGATGAAATTGATTTGGAAGAATAAATAAAGAATTTATATTTTATAAATAAATTCACCTTACTTTTTGTTCACAGTGGTATATCGTGTGGCACAACAAAGGTTTTACCGAAGTCTATAATTACCTCATCTATTCTGCCCCCCTATTTATTTCGTCATATAACTCCTACAATTAGCCTATTATTTGGCATTCGCGGGGGAACACATCCCGAAAACCATGTTGCCCGAATAAAACACAAACCTTTGCTGTCGTGTTCAGGTCGCACCACTGCTATTAAGTGCTCCATCATCATTACACCTGACAAGTGAAGAAAATTAGAGTTATAGTGTGCTCATAAACTGAATTCCCTGAGTGTTTATGGAACGTTCCGTTTAAGATTTTACGAGCACAAAATACAAGTCCTAAAAAGGGATTCAAACTATTTCAATCGTTAAAGGTAAGGGACAAATCCAAAAATAATATTACCAAAAAAAAAACTAAACGTCTATGAGTCATCATACACAAATTTATTTTATACCAAAATCGTCAGTATGATATTAAATAGTGTTTTTTAAAAAATGACGGGCTATACGAGGAAAATCCACGTAGTAGCAACTTTTTCTTTATTAGCATAGGAAGGGATTTGAAAGGGGAAATGCGGAGGGGAAAGAAAAATAAGTAGCGGTTAACTAAGTAGTAGGAACTAAGCTGTAGTTTGGGAATCCTATCCAGAATTAGTCTAAACGTGATGCAGGACAAATACGAGAAACTCCATCAGGTTGATCAGGCTCTTGGTATTTATCCCACGCACCGATGTCTATAATGGGGTTTTCTGTGGAGACTCGGCATTCCCTTCTCCATGCCTAGAGTAGTTTGTTACACAGGCTTTTCCAATTGGAGTAGCGGATAGCTCTTATGTCCAAGGTCTGTGACCTCTCAAAACTGACCGAGGGTCTTCGGCTTATGGGAAGGTTCCACCTGAGAGAGCTTATCTTTTAGATTCTAAACTAACCATGTTTATATTTTAAATTTTATTAGTTAACTTACTATCTACATGATTTTATCGTTGTGACATAAATGGCTAATTAAACAATGACATTTACATGAATGGTTTTACCATTGTGATAAACCAAGAATATAATTAGTCCTTAATTTGTTAAATCTGCAGGTCTTTTTCTTTTCAATCTTCTTAGCATTATTGATGGGGACTGGTTGTTAACCATGTTGTTGAGTTGAGATACATCCTGAAGGAATGAAAGCTTCTTTTAATGACATACTGATAATTTTGGAATAAAAATTGTGACTTTTTATATGAATGCTGGTTTATTAAAGGATTTTAACTAACTAAAAAAACAATACACACCGAAATTCAAAGAAGTCGTTACAAAAATTAAATTATGCAGTCTTTCGTGGGACCGAACACCCACAGATCATTGCTATTCTTGTTTTGTCCAAAAGTTAATTCAAAGTCCTCCTCGCCTTCCCAGTTAGACTAGACATCAATCAGACGTAAGAAGTTTCACTTCAAATGAGCTTATTCAAACAGAATTTCGCACTATCACGTTTTTCAAGTATCTAACACAGAAAACAACAAAACACCTTTCGACCTCATATTTGCTTTCAGTCACAAAGCCTTCTAACCTTTCCCCGTCTACGATCGTTTCCATTATATTTTATCTAACTTTGTTTCCCATTTACTCTCTTATTATATTCTGTACATAAGATATCAAACGAAAAACGTTAGCTTCTGATAAAATCATTTCTTTTGGACTGATATTTATCTGGGCCGTCGCGCAATATTACATTTTCCAGCGCAATATACTTACTTTCTCATTCGTTATGTTTATCTGGTGTTCCATTGGCTGTTTTTTTTTAGAAAAATAATATGGAGAAAAATTAGATGTGCCGGGGGAAATTCGATTTAAAGAGGAAGAAATTAACGACGTTTCGAAAAGTAAATATGTCTGTTGGTCTTGAGGGAGTAAAACCAATGCTGAGCATGAGCACGTGAGTCCGCAAGCTTTACGAACGTATACCTACTAAGCCTATGTTCAGTCAAGCCCAGGAAGACAACAGTTGACGGCTTCACTCATTTCCCTATGGAACAACTTTCCTTCGTCACTTCCCTCTAATTTTCCTCCTCTATTTTTTCTCAGAAGCAATGGACCATGATAAATAAATATTCAAATAATTAAATCCACCATTATCATTAAAACCTCAATTATCATAAATTTTCAAATCCAATTTTATTTTCTAGGGAAAAAAAACCATCCTGCTGGCGAATGAATTTCACCGGACACTTCTAGAACTTCATTTGTTTACACAACAAAAATTAAGGAAAATAATTCAAATTAATTAACGAATACAAAATTAACCAGCAACCACCTACCGCCAATTTTTGTGCGCTACGCCAGAATATGGAATTCCATTATTGTGCAGGAAACACAGCTTGGTTACAAGATTATAGTGTATTTACCGTACTTGATTATTACTATTTGGAAGAGATCCATATATTTATCTAACTTTATTATTATTATTATTTAGACTGTGCGGCTCTCTTCAATAGAATGGCTCACTTCACTAAAAACATTTCCGACCATTGACTGTCATAATACTTGATCATTTCTGGATGGATCTGGAGGAAGAGCATGGTCAAAGAACTAAATCTACTCAGTTTTTTCTTGGCCATTTTGAGGAGAAATTATCTTCAATTAGGACTTCATCCCAGCATTCGCCAGAAATATTTGGATAAAACAATCTTAATCCACAAAACATGACGATATGAGAACGTCAATCCTCCTGAGCCACCACCTCATTGGGTTATTGGATTACACTGAATATAATGTCAAACATGTATGTGATCGTTTCTGGACACCTTTCTTCAGATGATAAGTAAACTAAAAACACAAGAGACTAGAGCGACACAACCGCACAATATTATTGGTTTTCTTAGCACCTGAAGACAGACACAAGGTTTCCGGAAACGTTGTGTGACAATTAATTCAGCACTTAAATTTGTCTATTATTTGTCAATTAATTTATCTACTTACCATCCCTAATAATTTAAATCAAATACAACTTGTGAACTGCAATCGTTCTATTATTTTTCTGTGAGAGATACTATGTGCAATGTGGTGAATATTATAAAGAAAACATTTCTCTGCGACTACAACATAATTTACAAACAATACATATCGGTGAAGACGAAAGACTCGTTCTGCGAGAATAATAACATAAAGGACAAAAGATGCCGCACAACTGAACATCCTAATGGGAATAAGCAATACTTTATCTTCATATGGTATGAAACCCAATGGCCAATTGATTATTTATTTATTATTATATTAATTTTTTTGACTTCTCAGGACTCTTAGGTAATTGTTTCGTTGCGGGAATACAATTGAATGAACTCAGTAGATTTCATATGTTGGATTAAAGGAGCTAAAATTAAAATTATAGTTAACTTTAATCTTTTTACATCAATGCAGTCATTGATAAATAAATAAATGTATATATATATATATAACGATAAAAATAAACTTGTTAATTAAATTATTTGAATTATACGATGATTTCATAAATATGATTTGAATAAATTAATTTAACGCTTGAATAACCAAACGCACTTTCGAAAAGTATAAATAGATTATCAGTAAAAAAAACCTACATTTCAAACTAGGCATATCATTACTGTAATTAAAGTTCTAAAAACAAGGTCTATATTAGCAGACAAACATTATTCACTTATCACATTTCCATTGTTAAATTGGTAAACAATGACGTCTGGCATATGTACAACATAACCTCTTATGACCAAGTATATAAATATGAGACTGTAACACTAGGGATAGAATTGCGTTCACTAATTCATAAAATGTGTAAAGAATTACATGCAAACGTACTCACTTAATAAATAAATTCCTCCACAGAAATATTGCTATCTCCTGCCAAAAACAGCTGATAGGTCAAGGCATTTGAATATAAAGATAAACTTTTCTCGATTTATTATCTTTATGCCATATCGAAATAGTATGAAACATTTTATGAAATACATAAAAGTACGCTATATAACGAATTATGCATTACAATTTTGTTGTCAATGGTTTGTGACAATTGTCAAATATTTTTTAAGGTATTCCATTTTCTGAACAATATGTAGCAATGTAAGGAAATAATCTAACAAGAATTAAGCAAAAAGAAACGTTACAAAGAATAAGAAAATCATATAAAGTTAGAATAATAATGTTTCAAATGTAAGAAAACTCTTTTCGTCTTCAGAAATACAGAAAATAAAGTTTACTGATTGAAAATTTAAATAAACAAAGTAATATCTCAGCGTGGCACGAGTGACTCCGCAACTGTATATGTTTTCAGTTACTTAAACTTATTCAAGTAATTAGATTTATGAATGATATATTTATATTTGATTGAAGTTGTTACTCTCTCCAAATCATACTTTGTGAATTTGCATTTTTTTAATCAATCTAGTGTATAGGGAAACGCATGTGTAATGTTAAGAATTGACCATAATATATTTGAATCAAAGATATAACTGCTGCATCAAGTTGTCAAAAAATATTAATTTGACACATAGGCAACTAATACTTTTGTATTGTATTTTATATTTATTTAATCCACAAATCTTGGTATATAAGAATGGGATAAGTCAAGTGATAACTTAATAGCTAAGAATATGACAAGTTAAATATAAAATAAGAAAATTATAATAATTTAAACAACATAATTTAAAATTTATAGTCAATAGAGATTTACAATCAAGTATTCATCTATGGAGTAGAAACAGAGTTTTTCCAATAATTTCTTTACACTGTTTCTAAATAAAGCAGGTTTCTCCTTTATATAAGCTGGTAGTATGTTATATAACACCACTCCAATATTATTTAGACCAGTTTGACATTTTTTAAGCCTTTTAAACAGTAAATGTACATTGTTATGCATATGAGTATTGAGTGCATGAATGTCACTTTTCAGGCTGAGCCTATCTTAGTTTTTATTAATACAGCAGATAATTTCCATTATGTATATGCAAGTGACATAAAGTATCCCAAATCCCCTAAACATGGGTCTGATAGGAGATCGGAAATGTACATTCTTCATATTCTTGTGATAATATCCTAAATGATATTGGTGGCTTAACATAATCAAAGTAGGCTCTATAAAGAGTAGCAAAGTTTCAGATTTTCTTCATGATTCTGAATGCATAACAGATGGAGTTCAGTTTATTACCAATATATTCTATGTGTATATTTCACTGTAAATTATCATTATCCAAATACCCAACAATGTAGTGGTTGGTGAGCTGTTTATTACCACAGTTCCTAGCTTTATATTGTCTAGTTTATAATATTGGCTTTTGGAGGGTTTAAAATGAATAATAATTGTTTTTTCTTTATTAAATAGAAGCTTATTTGTGTATATTCAGTTGAGAAGCGGATTTTTAGTATCATTTTTAACTGAGGGGACCTTCTCTTTAAAGTTTCCAGTAAAGAGTAAATTTGTGTCATCAACATGAAGAACTGTCACTGGTGAGACAATATTTAATAAATGTAAGATATAGTAGTAGACCAAGGATAGATCCCTGAGGGACACCACATTTTACCACTTTAGTCTGGAACAGGCTTTTGAGCCATCAATAGTGGTGAATACAACAAACTGTTTCCTGTTAGATAAGAATTAAACCAGTCTTTACAAGTCCCTCTTATTCCCATGTCTTCCAGCTTATTTAGGAGTATTGAATGATCTACTAAATCAAATGCTTTAATAAGATATAAAAACAGGCCAGATCAAACTCTTTGTTTTTGAAGGCTTCCAATACTTTGTTCAAAAAAGTATGCAAGGCTTCATTGATTTATTTTGTTCTTCTGAACCCAAAGTGATTTCTGTAAAATTATTTATTACTTTCAAGAAAGACAATCACCTGATTGAACACAACTTTTTCTAGTTTAGATATACCTGTTAGTATTGAAATAGGCCTGTAATTATTGACATCATGTTTACTCCCTTTCTTGTGTAAGGGAATAATTTTTGATAATCTGTAAATTTTGGGAATTTACCAGTGCTTAGTGAGCCATTAATGATATCACATAAGGGAGCTACTATATGAAATCCAATGTGTTTAATAATAAAATCATGTATCAAGTCTATACCAGCTGTCATAGAGTTTTACTTTGTGTTGATAATTTTTAATAGATGTTTTGGCATCACAGGTGTAAAAAACACTGAGTTATTATAAATTTTGTGGGTAGCTGTGAAAGGCAGAGGTGTTGATGGTATTTGTGCACCAAGTGATAATGTAATCTCGGTGAAATGATTATTAAGTAATATTACTGATATCCTTAGGGTTTGTAATTTGATTTCAATTGTGTTTTAGGTAGGGGATAGTTGCAATATTAGATTTGTTGCCTGTTGTCCTTTTTACAATTTTCCAAATGGCTTTGCTTTTATTGTTTGAGTTTTGAATAAGTTGATGGTTGCAGAGTTTTTAGAAGTACATATTACTTTTGTTAATAGCTCTTTATTTATTTTGAAGTAGTAATGTAATTTTTGGTTTGATGTAATTTTACTAAGTTCATAATTATTTCTTCCTTTGACATGATATTATAATTCTTAGAATGAAAATGAATATATAAGTAAACAGTTTTTCATTATTTTAATTTACTGCATACAAAAAAATACATTTAAAAACATGTAATAATTATGATGATATTTTCATTTTTTTGTGGGTTTAACTGTTCTGCAGTATTTTCACTTTAAAATCATATTTATCCTCTCATTGATAAAGAACTAAAGCTAATTTGTGTTTGTACTGAATTAGTATGTTAATAGTTTTCCCATACTTACCTACCTGTATCATTTTAACTACCTTTCATTTCTTCATAATATATTTGAATTCATAATCACCAATTATACACAATTCAATATAAATGGTATTAGTTAAATTTATTTTATTAAATTAATTATGTGTGAATAACTTACATTTCTAAGCAGGTAAAAAAATTGCAATATTGGATTATATTATTTCACTTCTTGTTCTGAGAATAACCAAATGTATTCCTTATTTACAAATACATTTGTGTTTGGGATTATTCTCCATACTGTTTTATGCCATACACTTCTCTCTTCACTTCATTTATAGTGTCAAACTTTGTAATTCATTTGGTATTGTTCTAAATTTTTGCACTGTATTTATTACATCATAGGAGTAAGACTTTGTGGTATTGGATTATTTAAAGAAGAACATAAATTTTTCATGAGATATTTATAATTTTTAGTGGTTTCAATGCCACTTGCATCTATCTTAGAACAAAATTAAGTGCATATTGAGAGATTATATTTGTGTTGCTAAAACTGGTTAACTAAAGATCCACAATAACATATTCAGTTCTACTTAAGTAAATTACAAGCATGCAGCAGTTCGAACAGAAAATTCAGATTATATAACAAAAAACTCACTCATTTTGTACAATGTACTTAAAATTACATTTTTAATTAATTGAAAAATTTACAGTTATTACTATTTATTTTGTTAAACAATATATTTTGAAGAAAATAAAACAGAACAAAAGTATAGATCATAAAACACCTTTGGTGAACTATATCATTTATCCAGAAATTTGTTGCAATAATCGTGGTAAACGATTTCTCACCATTGCTAAATATAATGGATTTAAATATATGTTGGCTGAATTCTCCTTAGGAGTTGCTATTGTTGCATCTAATTGAAAGTTATCCTCAGGTTTAGCAAGTATTATTGGAAGAACAGTAAACATTGCAAAAATAGCAAATATAGAATGATCCAACATATCCCCTTCTAGGTGTTTTAAACTATACAAATCCCCTTCATATTTCAACAAGAGAAGAGTTTCAGTCAAAGTATTGTGATACTTTAAAATTAATTTCTCTCTGTAATTTTTGTAAACATGTTCATTAATGCTTGTTTCAAAAAAATAAAGTAGGTCAAATGTGGGACAGTAAATATATGAGTTCTGAAAGTCCACAAATCTAATACTATTTACATTATCTCCATTGTACCTAAACATTATATTATTAACCCACAAATCACCATGTATAAGTGCACTGAAGTGTCCTGATTTATATTTCAATAATTCTAGAACCCTATCATATAATTCATTTGATAATTTTTCCAGTAATTTTAATGAATTGTCAGAAATTTCATCCCATTCCTTCACTATTGGCAATAATGTTTTAATGCCTGCTTCAAATAAAGGATTCAATATATGTTTAGTTGACTTCTTCATTATTGGAGTACATTGAAATAATGTAAATAATTCTGGATTTCTTTGGCAAAGAACAGCTGAAGTAGCATGAAACTTTGCAATTTTATTCATTACAAGAATACTGTGGGCCAAGTCAAGACCTTCATGCCTCTTTGGCATAGAGAATCCAGAGTAGGTGAGATCTTCTAACACTAAAATGTCTGTTGGTTCATTTGTCTGCAAATAACATTTTGCACAAAATGGTTCATTATCAAGGAGATGGTTAAGTAATTTACTCATATTGACAGTCAATTCTTGTAAAATAATTCCTTCTCTGCAAAAAATACCATTGTCATGAATAATAGATGATAAGTATCCACCCCTTGCTAAAAATTTGACAATGAGATGAATTATTTTGGTAATGGATTTTTTATCAATTAATTCTACTGTAACTTTCAGAATTTCACTGCAATAGTTCTCTCCCGGAGGATTTGGATATATATTCAAACATATCAAGTTTGTTTCACTATCAAATTCAGTTTCTTTCAGAGCTTTCTTGACAAAGTCACCATTTAACCATTCAGGGTGTGGTAATTTATTTGTGCCAACATTATTTGGCACACTTTTTTGTTGATTTATGACAGCTGTAAAATTACAATTTCGAATTATTGTTCAAATTATAAATTAATATTTCATTTTCTTAATGTCTAATTTTTCATAAAGTTTCTCAAAGGAATTTTAAAAGTATGTTTAACTGAACAAAATTAACCTTACATATTTTAAAATTAATTCTTGACTTTAGAAATGTTATGCAAGTGCAATACTATTTTTATATCCAGACATGTTTATAAGAATTTATTGTTGAAATTATTAAGAATTAAAAGTTTAATCAACATTTAATTATTTTAGTTAACTTACCTTCTTCAGAGCTCATCTTGTTATGACCTAATTTCTGATCTTGTAATTAGTCATAAATGAGAGATAAAAAGATTTCTGCTTGAAGGTTACACTTGTTTATTTGCTTGCTCAAGTTGAAAGCAACCTACCAAGGGCACTTACATAATAATTTTAATGAAACTATTTTTTCTTATTGCTGTCACTTTACAAAAAGTGGTGTCATTATTTTGACTAGTTGTGATATCTCTATTCAACCAACATATTTTATTGTCTAAATTTAATTGCAGGACAAGTAACCCATTTAGTCAAAAAAATTATGAACACTTTCCTACAGTTAAAATTTAAAATAACTGTAACACTTACTTCACTTTATCTTAAAATTAATATTCTCCCAAAATTGGAGAATAACAGGAAGGTTTATATATTTTTAGGGAAATATTTGAAAACCAAAAAGAAAATTATAATTCTCAGTATCCATTAAAAACAATTAACTATTTATTTAACATAATGGAGAAAGAAAAGTAAACAAAAAATGAATAAATACAGAAATTAAATTTTGATTCATAGAAAAATATGATCTGGCTATTTAATATTCTTCAGGGAATAGTGTGCTTGGCAATGAAATGTGCATGTTAGACAAATTGACAGTTTAAATTAGAATATTTCTTTCTAGGGGTTTTCTTCAATTGTGTGTGTGTTGGGGGGGGGGGGGGAAGTCCTTTGTCCTGTGGATATTGCACGCCAGTGGGCTCTGTTTTGTAATGTTGCTAAGAGTGGGTCATAGCTGCCTCCACTCTCTCACTCTCATAGACCAGCCAAAATTCTGCTTATAATACTTGTTCTCTTCTGTAATCAATTCCAAACTGATGTTTCAAAAAATTAATAATTTGGCTGTACTATGCCTCTCAGTTAGATTAGCCTGATAGTTTCCTAATGGAGGTGAATACAGGTTTATTTTCTCCCCTATTAAGAGTTTTAATTCCTTCAAAACAATTAATCTACTTACACAAAATTCCTAGCATATTCCTTTGTCTGTCTTGATCCTAGAATTTTTTGAGAAATTTCTCTTTGAATAGTTACAAAATTCTCTCTCTTCATCTACCTCCAAATAATTAAACATTTTTTCAATCAAACATTTTTCATAGCCCATGCTTGGATACATTCTGGAGTTCCAGCTATGACAAAATATTTCCCCAGTTTTCTGCAAGATTTGGTAATCTCATATCATGAGATATCTTGAGAAAAATTTACGACATTCCCAGAAGTTGTTTCCAACTGATCATACACATCTTCCACTGATTTTTCCCAGAATTAGTTTATTCACTTTTGTTTTTCTTCCGTTTGTGATAGCAAATTAAACAGACAACTATATTACATTTACATAGTGTATTTGAATTGAAAAAATTCACGTCTAATTGAAAATTAATAATAAGGAAGATAGCCAAATACAGACAAAATAAATTCTGATATAAATACCACACAACGTTTCTTCTTCAGGAGCTAAGAAGAGCCTAGAGCGACACAACTGCACTCGTCAGTTGACAAAGCTCAAAAACCTGTCTTTATTTTGTCCCAGAAACGTTGTGTGGTATTTATATAATCACTTATTTTGTCTGTATTTGGCTACCTTTCTTATTATTAATTTTCAATCAGACGTAAATTTTTCATTTCAATGTCAGCTTGATATTAGGGCTCTAGACGCGGGAGCAATTCTTCGTTAGTTGAGTTTCGCTTTAAGTCAGCTTTATTTCGATTGTGCGATGTGACCAAAATTTAATATATTTCCAGTAAGATTTGTTTTTGTTTGCACCACTAATGAGTTTCTTCAGCGGCCACCACTGATGTGTAGTGAAGGAATGGTACGTACTGTACTGGACAATTTCTATGGCATGCATGATGCGCAAAAAAAATAATTGATGTCTACTGTAGTCTACCGTGAACTCCGCATGTTAAATGAAATAAGACTTTAATTTCATACAACTACTAGAATGGACGGAATGACTGACATTTGGTTAAGCTTAGCGATCTCAGTTTAAAATAAACAACTACTTTATATATGTACAAAATTATTATTATTGGAGAACCGTGATACACATAGGTTTCTTTTGGGAATAATTAAATTTTTGGATGTAAAAAATATGTATATATTACATAGGGGGCATTTGAAAAACTTAGGTGCGGCATGGTAAAAAAAAGGATGGGAAACGCTGATTTATAATGAAGGTCCCATGGTTATATATAAAATGACGATTAATTGTTACTCAGCTGGCATGTTAGTACCTGGATAATTTGTCAAATTATTGTAATTTATTTTAACTGTGATCAATATTATTCATAAATAACCAGGCTAAATATCACAACGTTATTAAATTCTCACATACCAATGATTTTGTATTCAAATCATATGTTTCTTTGAAAAAATGGGGAGCCGTCTACGAAGAGCTTTAATATATTGGGGATTGTACAAAATTTTTGAAAATTCTGTCTTAGTCTTGTTTATCACAGATTCTAAGTCATAATTGTCTTCAGAACATGATAGTGCAATGGGCAAAAGAGACATAGTGAGGTATAATGCGAGATGGATTTTTTCATTCATGTCTTTCTTCAGGTCTGACAACGAGTAAGATACACCACCATAATTCAACAGTGAAAGCATATTTTGTAACGTCTTATGATATTCTAGAATTAATGAGTCTAAGTGTTCACTTATCACTTCTTCAGCGACACTTGTGTACAAAAAGAAAGTCAAGTCAACTGCTGGTGATGATAAATAAATCATTTGAAAATCTATAAATTTGACACTTTTGACCTTTTCCTGGGTGTACTTGAACATCATGTTATTAATCCATAAGTCACCATGCAATAAAACATTGAAACATTTCGGCTTCACTTTTGAAACTTCAATAGCAGAGTCTGTTAAATGGAATATTGTGTCATGTATGCTGTCTTTCAATTCTGGGCATACCTTAGCTTCAGAAATAGCAAATTCAAAACATTCTTCTATCACTGGACTTAAAATTGTTAAAGTCTCTAGGGACAACAGTTTAGAAGTTTGAAAACGATCAAATAGTTTTCCTTGGGTTTCTCTGATCGTGGCGGTACTTGCATGAAACAATGCTATGTTTCGCATAACAACAAGGCTGTGATCCAAATCAAGTCCCTTTCCTTTGCTCGCCAGCCGATATCCTGACAATACCAGGTCTTCTAAAACTATGAACCCTTCTCCGAGTTTATTGTAGTAACATTTGGGAGTTAAAGAACTGAAGTCACCAACAGATGATAGTACATGGTACATTTCAACCATCACTTCAGAAAAGAATAAACTCTCATTGCGGAAGATTGTTTGATCCATGTTATTTTGAGATTTTCTTTTCGAATTGTATTTTATTATAAATGAGACTGTCTCTGAGTCACTATTCTCATCTATCAAACGTAAATTTACCCTGAAAACATCGCTTGTTAGACCTTCTGATTTACTACAGGCTCTTTCAATGGAAATTATATCTATTCTTCCCTTGACCTCTCCACGAAACGACGTCAAAATTTTGCCGATGACATCATTATTCAAAAACTTCAAATGAGAAGGTTCTATGTGGTCCTTACTAGTGGCCATTGTCAGGTTTCAAATCCTAGAATGGAAACAAATAAAAATTTACAGAATAATTTATTTCAGTAGCGTTAGTATTCTGCGTGTAAATAAACAGAAGGTTTGTTATAGTAACCCTTTCATCTTTTTAATTTTTCCTCCATTTTGAACATTGATTTTTAAATTTTAATTGGTTCACCACATTCTCAAGGGAAGGACCATTTAATTTAACGTGAAGGGATTATAATTATTTCAATACATTAAATATAATATAAAAAAACTATTTGCAAAATATGTACATTATATGAATATATTAATATGGCTCCGGCTAGTGGCAAGAATAGTTCTCAGGTTGACCGTGGGCGTTTGAAAATTACTCCAAGTAATATCCGAAATAAAATAAAATGTCGCGCCGTTTAATTTTAATCCTCTTAAATATGGAGCGGTAAGATTAATGTCCCCACATTTACATCTACAGCGAAAAATATACAATCATACCTCGGCTTTCGTCGATAATCCGTCCTAACTCGATCGGCGAAAACCGAAACTGAGGCAATTTTTTCATATGATTCAATGTCAATCTAATTAATTCGTTCTCGCTACTCAAAAACACACATTTTATAAAGAATATACATGGTTTAATAATAACAAAAATGAATTATTGTTAAGTTAATAAAGTTCAGCAACAATAGGTGTAAATCCCTTCTCTTTTTGTTGTTTTGATCCAATACTAGGACCAGCTTCAGAGTCAGTCGACCCACGTCGTACAAAAAAGTTATCCAAAGAGGTGTTATTAAAATTTGTCATAAATTAGTAGAACGTTGTCATCAAAAAGTTTCACGCACGTCCTGCAACAGTTTTGTCTGGATGATGTTTCGTCACAAATTACTTTTCCCTGCTACATTGACAAGATGGTTTTAATTTCGTAAAAAGGTACATTCTTCCCTGTCTCTTCTTCCTCATCTGTAGCAACGGTTTCATCTTACCTCTTTTGTAGTTGTAGGTCTTGGAGCTCTCAGTGGTGAGTACGTCTCTGTGATTACTCATCAACTCTTCCACATGCTCACCACTCACCTCTAAACCCTCAGACGTCCTCAAATCCACGATTGTCTGTATGACATACTTCTAAACCTCTTTCATGAACTCATCCTGGCCTTAATTTCTTCCAGGCAGAGATAATTGTCCTGGTTGTCACTCCTTGCCAAGAAATATTTATGAGAGTAATGTAGTCAAGAATGCCAAAATGGCTTTTCCAGAAGCTCCTTAAGAACAATGTCGTCTCAAAGCATTTATTTCGTATAAAGTTTCTTAAAATTGGAAATTGCAATCTGGTCCATGGGTTGGATGAGTGGTGTTTTATTAGGGGCAAGAACGTGCCAGTGGTGAAACAACTCCTCCAAAAACGAGTCTTCCAAACCCGGAGGATGTGTAGGTGCATTGTCCACTAGCAGTAGGCACTAAGAAGCAACTGATTATCATGGATGTATTTTTACACCCTCGAACCAACCACTTCATTTATCCACTGAATAAAAATTGGCCTCGTGACCCACGATTTCTTTTTTGTCCTCCACATTATAGGCAATTTACTTGTTATAATATTGTTCCTGCTTAACACTCTAGGAATTCTGAATGATACGCCAGAAAGGGCCTCATTTGATAATCTCCGCTAGCAATACAACAAAACAAAAGGGTTAGCATATCTTTCATAGGCTTATGTCCCGGAAGTGCATTTTCCTCCTTTGCAATGAATGTCCTTTTTGACATTTTCTTCCAAATAAAGGCCAGTCTCGTCACAGTTGAATACTTGTTGGGCGATGAATCCTTCAGATTTTTGGGCGCCAGACTTGTCCCAACTCGCAATGCAGTGTATAACACTGCGCATTTTTAAACTTTTCTAACCAGCCTCTGCTGTCCTTAAAATCATTAAGTGCATTAGCATTCGTCGTAGTTAATTTTTTTTAATGAGATCGGCGTACAACAGGTGATGCCAGAATAAAATCGCTACATTATCCTCCTTGAATACTTCATTTTTCGCCACAATTATCGTTGATGGAGACTTCCCGTACATTCGGCCGATTCCAGCAATATTATTTCCGCTCTCATACTTTTTAATATGGAAGGTTACTGGCTTTGGAAATTTTATTGGTCCCATAATGAAGCTAAAAGTAACGTTTATAACTTAAGTACGATACGTACATTTTTAAACTGAAAATCGCAAAATATACTGAGTTTACCGAACACTGAATAAGCAGTACATAAGTACTTAAAAATATGGCGACACAATGATAATACGCAGGACAATGGATCGGCCGTTTCCGACGAGACCCGAGGCAACCGACGAAATCCGAGACAACTTTTTCTCCAAAAAAACGACTGCAGACTACAAGATCATTTCCTTGTTTAGAAATGAGATAATCCACGATTATTTAACATCATTAATGCTATATGGAGATAGAATTTTAATGAATGAGTTGCCAGGAAAGTTTTTATCGAATAGATACAGGGTAAAGACATGTTTGCTGAAGGCCTTTCTTGTTCTGGGTAATATTCTTCTTGTGTACTTAAGTAGTAAAACAATGTAATTACACGTCACACGTGCTACTGCTCGGTGCAAGCTCAAGTTGCGTCTATTATACTTGGTTACGCCAGGAATTATCATGCATTACAGCGTTGATAAACTCTACTTTCTGCATGATTGAGCTCCTGTTTGTTGATAACGTTGTGATTTGGACGTCGTGCAGCAATTGAATTCCCACCACTATCGTCTGACTGTACCACAATGGATTTCTTCTTGTGCAGTATGCTTAAAAGACGAAATGAATGGAAGGAGACCTAAAACTGTGGAAACGCTGACTGGTTACATTGAAGACTCCTTCCACAATCTGGACAACATTCACCTGCGTCGATGTTCCAGGTAAATTCTGGCGGTGCGTTAACGCAGAAGGGAAGCAGATAGAACATGAAAGAATCTAACTTATATGTTGATTGATACTTAAGTGTAATTCACTAAGTTTTCTTTTGTTTATTAATTACAGCTAATTACATATGCTATACTTATAGAGTTTTAATAAAAGCCAGAATGCCTGATGTAATTGAGGCTCATATAATCAAGAAGCTGTATTGTCCTGGAGAATGTTGGTATTTTCTCCATATCTCCAGTTACTTTGAGGAACAACGCCATTTCATACGGTATGAAATATGTGAAAGTAGAATGAGAAACGAGGGCGTATTTTATAAATAGGAATAATTATAAAAAATTATTATTATTTAAAGAAGTTTCAATGGTACAACCATTAAGTTCATAACGTATTTTCATCGTTCAATCGTTTCCATACCTTCAAATCGCAGTCTACTTACGTGCTGATGCTTTGGCATGAAGCTTAAACTGCATCTGGTGCTGAAAGTTTCAAACTGTGTCACGTTCGCTAGATAAGATTCTAAATGCTTCAAATTACTGCTTCGCACAATCATTGGACATACTCAAGGAACCTTGGGAAAACCAACCCATTACGTTGTGTTTGGCAGAATGATGTATCACTACGATAAACGTGTGTGGGCCTATACTAACCTTGCTTCTTTGTCTGTCTGGTTTCAATTTATAAATCGACTTTTAGAGATACTTCCCAAAAACTGTTTTCTTCCAATTTTGCAACACTTCATTGCTTTCCGTGAAAATACAATATCGAATCTATAAAAAGTATTAATTGTCGACTCATACATCCAATTGCTAATTTCATATTTGTTAGTTATTATATATTGATCTTTTTATTTTCGTAAATTAATTCGCTGTTTGATTATTTGGATTTCAATTTCTTATTATGGAGCTTAACTTAATTTGTTAATAATTAGAAGAAAATAATAATTATCCACGAACACCATGATCTTTTGAACGTTGAAAAAAGAAAATAAATATTATAACCTATTGATAATAAAATAATTTAGCCGAATACATACGAAATGAAGTGTTGATATAAGTACCACACAATGTTTCTGGAAACTTTGTTCCCTTCTTCAGGTACCATAAAAACACAAGAGCCAAGAGCGACACAACTGAACACTACAGTTGAAAAAATCCCGAAAGCACCTGCAGAAAGGACCAAAGTTTCCAGAAACGTTAAGTGGTATTTATATCGTTACTTCATTTTGTCTGGTATTGGCTATTTTATCTTATTATTAATTTTCAAAACAGACGTTTTATATTTTCATAATTTATTGTTGTTGTTGGAATTTTTTCTTACCCTCCATACGAAGCAGATTTATCAAACAGTATTACTGAGTATCAACTTTCATTGATTAAGGATACATACGCCATAATTATATAAAGAGTTAATCAACTGGCTATTTATTACTGAATTTTATCAAATATTCCGGCGAGCATACTATTCCAGTTAAATATCAGCACTGAAAAGAGATCCACGAAAATCACAGAACGCGCGTTGGAATTACGCGAAACGCAGAAACCTGTAAACTGGTTCAGGATCACTTGAACTTGCTCTACAAAATTAAACTCTGCCTCCCATCTTATTTCAAATCCTACATAAATAATCGACAATTCAGAATAAGAGCTAATGGTGAAATTTCTAAATTCCAGCCAATAAGATCAGGAGTACCTCAAGGAAGTGTTGCGGGACTGATTCTTTATCTATTATACAAGTCAAATTTTCGCACAACTGGAACTTTTTCTGACGTCACACTGCTACCAGCTAGTCACGAACAGCCTGATACTGCAATAGCACATCTACAACACCACCTAATTTTATTGCAATATTGTAAAAACAATAAGGAAAATAAAAATTAACAAATGAAAAAATGGTGATATTTATATTATCACTTTTTTGTCTGAATTGGCTATCTCTCTTATTAATTATTAAATAAACTAAATCAAAACATGTAACTTTTACGCTTAGAAGAAGCCAATGCCCACCCATATCATTCATTGGTGGAATATATTAGGACAAAAGACTAACTCGGAGAGAACATATAGGCCTGGTGAAAAATATACTTAGACTGTAAAACAATTATCAAGCCGATATAGACTTATGGTATTTAGCTTTGTGCCAGTAATTCCAGCGTAGTTGTTCTCCGAAGAAACCAATCTAAGATTTTCCGAATTATAACAGATACGCCTTGGTATTTCTCTATCACACAATATACACTGACTTCAACCTACCGTTTATTAAATACGTAGTCCAAAAAATAATCAGGAAACTACCTAGAGAGGATTGAAAAACGTACCAATCCACTGATGCAGTTATTATTTCAACAACAAGCCCACAGGAGACTTAAAAGGCGACTGCCAGCAGACCTGAAATAAATTTGAGGGGTTTCGTCGATGGATGGGTCCTCGTGTAATTTAATTATAATAATTATAAGTGTCCTAAGTTAGCTCATTGGCCCATCGAATTGTAATTATAATTCTGATTGCTATTTTGATAGAACACTGTTAATTCTTGCTGGTATTTGTCCCGCGTAGGGAAGTAAAGCTATTTTTTTTCCAGAGCCAGAATCATGCTTCTGTCCCATTGCAAGCTTTCCAGTGAAATTTCTGCCGTCGTGTACCCATTCTGAAGCACGATACGCCGAGGGTACACTATTTCACTGGCAAACGGCTGTTTGTTATTGATTTCACCCTGTACATGAGCCGCGTGGTGAAAGCTATTCACATGTATATATATATATATATATATATATATATATATATATATATATATACACGAGGGTGAATCAAATATAAACGAGACTTTTGGACCTGTGCGCGCAATAGTGATGGAAGAACGTTCCGCTGTTATTGGCTGTTAGGTTGGTTTGTCAGGAGTGGGGGAAGCACGTGACTCATCATCATAGACTCGCTCAGTGTCCATCGTTACGATATCCGAACAGGAGGTACCTCCCTCTATTGCGCAACGTATTGTTCTCAAGTTTTTAGCTGCAGAAGGTGTAAAACCGGCCGAAATCTTGAGAAGATTGACTGCACAGTTCGGGGAAGAGACGCTGTCGCGAGCTAGTGTTTGCTTGGCATAAACAGTTCATGGAGGTCCGTGAACGTGTTGAAAATGAGAGCCATGACCGCAGACCCCGCACCAGCATTACAGCGGGCAACATCGACAGTGTTCGTCAACTTGTTGAAGGTGATAGGCGTCTAACAACTTCGGATATTGCAATTGAGATTGGAATAAGTTATGGGAGCACTTACTCTATACTCTCATTGGAGCTAGGGTATCGCAAGGTGTGTGCCAGGTGGGTTCCTCGCCTTCTCACAGTTGACCAGAAACTGAATCGTTTTCAAGTGTGTGAGCGTCTTCTTGCACGATTTCGGGAAGAAGGAGACCCATTTCTTTCTCACATTGTCACCTGTGATGAAACGTGGGTGCATCACTACACCCCTGAGTCGAAACAAGCGAGTATGGAGTGGAAGAAGAAAGGAGAAACCGGACCAGTGAAAGCCAAGTCACGATTATCGGCTGGCAAGGTTTTGGCTACCGTTTTTTTTACCAGCGTGGCCTGCTGCACCTTGATTTTTTTGCATGAGCGCAGAACAATTAATGCGGCATACTACTGCCAAATTTTGACTGAGGTCAGACTTGCATATCGCCGCAAAAGACGAGACCTTCCGATGAGAAAAGTGATTCTCCTCCATGACAATGCTCGCCCCCATACAGCAGCCCTGACCGTACAAAAATTGGAGCAACTGGGTTGGGAGACACTGGAACACCCTCCATACAGTCCAGACCTGTCTCCCTGCGACTTCCATGTCTTTGGTCCTCTCAAGGAAGCTTTGGGAGGGCAAAAATTCCACAGCGATAATGAGGTTGAAGCATATGTGCGCAATTGGCTACAAACACGATCTGACTCTTTTTACGTGGAAGGAATTAAAAAATTACCTATACGCTGGGAAAAATGTGTTTATAAATCAGGAGATTATGTAGAAAAATAAACTATGATTGTTTGTGCGTTTAAAATCAAAATAAATATTTAAAAAAATAAGTCTTGTTTATATTTGATTCACCCTCGTATATCTGCATGACATGTTCGAGACGGCCACTCGATGTAGAATATCTAGGAAGGGTAATACTCCTTCCTTATCGTTTTCCATCGTGAATTTTATGTTAGGATGGTTGTCGTTAAGGTAATCGAGGAAACGTGCCCGTCAGTCAATTTCTGGAAATTTTGGACCATTTTGGATCTAAATACCTAAATAAGGGGGCGGCGAATTTGGCCTCCGCGCGAGCGGCAGAAACCCACGCTACACCACTGGGTCAAGTTCGTGTCTTCCGTGTGACGATACGACGACAAGGTATCGTCCACATATCTATAAAAGCACTTTGGATTAGAAATTTGCTATGGCGGGTGAAAGAGGCGAGTCTATAGTCACCCCATCCACTTGTTCGTAATACTCACCACCGTATTGGAAATACGTGGTTGTGTGTATATGTTTGAAAGGTCTGTGATGCTTAAAGGAAATAATAACTGGGAAAATTATGTCCGTTAACCATCGGAATTTTCTATCAAGGATCCCGATCCACACACAATAGTCTCTAATAAACTTCTTCCTTTTTCGATTGGCAACTTACAGGAATAGGTAACACTTTAAACATCAAACAACTACCCAGAAACTGATTTTCTGTTTCAGGTACCACGAAGAGATCAAAATGCCATAAAATTTCAATAGTTTAATTTTTGTTGCTCTTTTTTTTAACAATATTTTTCAGCATAAACAATAGTTTTGGCGTGGTGTGACACGTTTGGTTTGGGTTCTTGGAGGATCTAGGACAGTATTTCCAAACATGGGTCCCACACCCCTCATGGGGCAATTTCATTGATCAGTGGGTCAATTCAAAAATGAGCTTGACTAGAGTTAATATAACTTGTACAAAAGGAAAAATTGTTGGTATCTTCATTTGAAATACGCATTTGGTAATTTATGAATTATTATTATCGAAGAACCATGACACACAAGTTGTAATTAGGCTTCTTTAGGGTATAATTGAATTAATGAATATAAAAAATGCATAAAATTTATATGCATTATATGGTTATGTAAAGGGCACTCGTTTCAAAATATTTTTAAAACAAATACGCAAATGATATTAATATTGAAAAATGAACAAATACTCAAGTTTAGATAAGAAAAACGTTTTATTGATATTGTAAAAAAATAATAATTGTAATTGAACATAATAGTAACTTAATATTTACCATAAAAGTTATGCCACGTAAGTAGTCTAAAATATCGTGCTCACAAAAATTTCTCACTATTGATAAAATTATGTTGTCTGTATCGTGATAATTTAATAATTTTTGTTAATGGTTTGTGACCAGCAACAAGTACCTCTAATACATCTATGAGCTTCCAAAGGCTGGCATGCTTCATCCTAATTCTACTAGAAGTTGTTTTTGCGTGGTCGTTGGTAGGTTTGTCTCCACTAATAGTCCTCTCAAAACTTTCCACATGGCTTGTGGTAAGATTGGTGGCCACCAACCATTTCTCTGTGACTCGTTCTACCAACGTAGAAATGCTTGTTGGGGAGTAGAACAAGATGCACAAGATAGCAACATCAAGAGATTTAATAGGTGGAATTGGAAAAAATAATACTGACAAAAGCACATATCCAACAAACTTAAAAGATGTGAGAAACACCATGAAGAATAATAATAATAGACAGCATTCTAGAACTATTTAAGCAAGGACGTGGCAAACTAGAGTGGACTCTCCTAAAACTGATCACATTAGCATGGGAGGAGGAGAAAGTGACTCAGCAATGGAAAGAAGGAATCATATGTCCCATATACAAGAAGGGAGATAAGTTGGAGTGTGACAACCGCAGAGGAATTGCACAACTTAATATGTAATACTCTCTAATGTATTATTTGATCACCTTCTTCCAATAATTAAACAGGTCAATACCAATGTGGATTCCTCCCCAGAAAGTCAACTATAGATCATATTTATACCCTAAGGCAAATATTGGAGAAGACATCTCTGTACATATTTTAAAGCAGCATATGATAGTATAGATAGAGAGAAATATATCACATCATTGTTGAATTACATGTCCGAAGAAAGTTGGTAAGACTGGTGAGGATGACAATGAGTGAGACTCAAAGCAGCATAAGAATGAGAGGTATGATGTCTGATATACTAGATATAAAGAATAGGGTAAGGCATTGAGATGCCTCTTGTTCAATGCTTATCTCGAGGTGGTAAGAAATGCAAACCTTTTGAACCAGGAAACGACTCTTCATAAATCAATGTAGATACTTTCCTATGCAGATGACATTGACATGGTGTCAAGAACTCAAAAAGCACTGGAAGAGGCATTTATCACCTTCGAAAAGGCAAGCCAGAATATGGGATTAAATATGAACCAGCTGAAAAAAAATATGACTGCAGGAAAAGCACACAAGGGGAATATGCCAGTTACTATAACTGTTGGTAGTTTCACCTATGAATGAAGCATTTCAAGTATCTGTGATCAATAGTCACTTATTTGAATGACATTTCATATTATATCAAACAGAGATTGATAATGGTGAACCGAGCACATTTTGTTCTAGCAATGCTCTGATCCTCAAGGTATCTGACTTGGGCAACTAAGTTTATAATTTATACAACACTTATAAGACCAGTGTATTCCTCTGAAACCTGCATGCTAACAGCAAAAGATATTGGAGAGCTCTGGCGAAGGACCAAGATAACTGGAGGAAAATTGTAGAATACCCAACAACTCACAAAGAGCTCTGGAGCCACAAGACCAGAAGAAATCCACAGGCTTTTGCTTGGCCCCAGCTGAACATAACTAATGAGCCCCAAATTGTTCTAGAGAAACCTAATGGAATTTATCAAACTGTGATTAAATTAGCTAATATAATCATTATAAATCTTAATCAGTAACAAAATTGTGGAATTATTGATTCACAAAATTGTATTGAATATCACAAACATGATAATCCTTGATATGAATGCTATGAAGTGATAATAAGAAATTATTGGCTCTTATATTATTCAGTGTGATGAATGCTATTTTATTGTTGCAAATTTCTTCCTTACACAAATTACTCAACATGTGGTTATACATATAAAACAGGAATCAGAATCCAGTTTTGAATTCATAATATTAGAAAATTAATAAACTTTGTCAATCATAAGCTAATATTGATACTTACTACATTCTATGTCCTATTTTAAAAGTCCTTAAGACATAGGTTCACTTTAAGAACATTCCAACAGTTAAATGGCAATATGTGGACTGAAATAAAAAACAAAGTATAATCAGAAAACCTCATGCAGTTCAGGAAATAGACATCAATTATATTTTCGAAAGTAACAAATGGCCATCACATGTGGTGTTGTATTCTGTCCTAATTATACTGTATATTACATTGTGGAAGTGAAATATTTCAACAAATATTTGAACTGATTTAACATTGGAGTCATTTTCTGATTATCATGTTGTACACTTAGAATATTGATGATCTGTGTTTGATTATCAAATAATATATTAATTTCCACGGCAAATATACTTTGAAAATTTATTCTGAATTATGAAACTACAACTAATAGGTTACTTAATTTTTCTAAAAATAATATTTAGTAAACTGTATTTTCACCCTATCACTTCATTTTTACTTCAGTTCAGTTTTAAATATTCCTTTTTTGAAACTTTTCAAAAGAAATTTCATTTGAAATACCCACATTTCTTCAATTATTCAATATTATAATTTAATAAATCAATTTATTCTATATATGCTAGTTGATGGAGTGGTTTCTGAATCTCTGCTGACACAAGCAATCAATAATCATTCTGGTTAATCCCACTCATTCGAATATTTGGTACAATTCATATTAATTTCAAATTCTTCTTCCTAGGCTTTGCTTTCAAAATGTCTGGTCACACAATAATTAAAAATTAGTTTCACTATAATTTCCTAGGTGACATGCATATAATAATTTCTATTTGTATCCTTATTCAAATATTACCTTTATTTTTCAATGTTAAATGTATTTACACAGTTAGTTTAGAAACTATAAATTGTGAGTCAAACGGCTAATTAAAGAAACATGTTGACTCTATTGTCATTTACATTAAATTTTCTATGAGAAAATTCAATGAAACCTCATGATTTCAGTTTTGGAGGCTGCCAAGCTTCTATTTTCGGCCTTGTTGTGCTATATGGAACATAAGCATGCTCTGTACCGGACATATTTTCCTCATGATCTGCTATCCATTTATATTTTGGTCTTGATGGGTCCTACAAATATAAAAACAAACCAACATGACACAATAATTAATTATGATTTAAAAGTTCTTGAAGTGTACTCAAAACTTAATAAAGCATACATTTACTTCCATTGATAAAAAGTGAAACTGCCAGCACCCCCAATTGGCATCATACCAATCAATTATTTTTCTTCAAAAGGATTAGTTTGATTCTCCATATCATCTAAGGTCCCCTACAAATATATATGATTGTATCTCAAACAGTAAACAACTGTTCCTCTTCCAGGATTAAGGAAAATTAGTTCAAAGCATATACATGAGCCGCCTCTCATTCTCTAGTGGACAATGGAGTCAGATGTAAACAACAGACTATTATAAGCAAACCATATTGATATATAGTTACTCTCAACAGCCATTTTCTTATACAAAACTTTCTGTTGCTCTCAAGTAAATTAAGATTTCAAACTGAATGTTTTTCTTTATAGTTAATATCACCATGAAATATTTTTCACCTTATAAGCAAAGTGTATCAGTCCTCTTCACCTTATTTACATAAACTTAATTCATTAAATCCCACAGCAGTATGTGAAACCTATAATCTTCAATAAAATGAAACATTTCTTCATTAGCTCACGATATGATGAACAGAAAAACCACCATGACAACAGCCACCACAGGAATTCCCCTTGATCTGAGAAATACCCCTCCCCCATGAGGTATTTTTCTAACAAATGCACCCATATCTCACTCTCATTCAACATTTGCGTGAAAGTTAAACAAGTGTGGACAATATATAAGATCAATTCAACTAACGATTCAATTTTTATTTCCATTTTTGTGAAAGCAGAACTAAATCTTTGTTCAGTCACAATAAAGTTCAAAGACTGAAATAGAATTTTTTTAAAAGTAACAAGTTTACACTAATTTTCATTTTAAATCTATGAAACTTAAAAGAAGAGCTAAACATAATATCATAATAATCTTAAAAGTTTCTGACATACCTGAATAAGAATCATAATTGACAGAACAATGGTATGAACACAATATGCAATGATACTTTATAACAATCTGTGCTTGTAATTTTCAGTATGCCTCATGAAACATTATTACAGAAATTTATTTCAATGGCAGATAATATTAAGTACTGATAGAAATTAGTTTAAATATCCTAAAAATAGATTGTGGAATTTATAAATAGGATATAAATTTATAAATGTGTGAAAACATACATTGGAGGGTAGTAAATCTGTTTTGTAATGCATCCACCCAAACCATTCGGCAGGAATTTGACTCCCATCATAATTAAAGCCAACATGATCTGCATATTCAACCCATCTGTTCCGACCTATATGGGAAATGAGTACAGTTAAAAATTTATACAATGTTAACAAAATCAAGAAGAAAACATTCATTCAGTATGAGTATTTTTATTATATATATATATATATATATATATATATATATATATATATATATATATATACATATATAACAATTAGAACAAATTTCAAATATATTTTAAATTAAAGACACATTTATGATTCGAAACAATTATAAAAATGTGCAATCTTCATTTAGGTCTTAAATAATTAGTTTAGTGTCAATTTCATCAAAGTAGAAAGGTTTATTAGTATTTAGCACGACATAAGGAAATAGCCTAACAGTGCATACATACATGATATTTTAAATTTTATTTTCAGTAATGTCAAAGATGACTCATTAAGTTAAATGCAAATCTGACTTTTTTCAATGTGTAAATATTTTACATTAACTAAAATAATTATAAAATATTTCAATAAGTTTTCTAACCATAAAAGTACATTTTGTTCTCATAATATTTATTGCCGTATTTATCCTCCCCAACGCAGGTGCCAATTTTCGCATCATCCATCCTGTGGAAATCCAATTAATTTCAGTGCTAAATGACAACAAAATTCTGTTACAGATCATATTTCTTCACATTAAATACCTAAAATATTTATAAAGTGTCGCTCTTATTCCTCCATTGAATTTTATAATAGCGAACAACCTGGATACTTTGTCGAGAGCTAAATATTTGGACATAATTCCACCAAATAATTACGTGAACAATAACAATTCGGCTGCAAATGTACACGAATATCTTCAGCAGACTAAAAGTTTTCTTAAATCTGCAAGTATGGAAACATTCTCATAGGCAAAGAGTCGAACCGTACTTGTAATGTAAACTTGTAATTTTCTGAAAGATAGATGTAGTCATGAATTTTAAACTGTACATAAAATTATAGAAATTATAAACCTATGATTGTTTGTAAATTTATGCTAACTTTATTAGGATAAAATGTATATCGATAGAATAGTGAAATTTTTCATACAATTGAAATTATTATTATGAGAAGTATTTCCTTAGTTTTGCTGTGTATGTGGGGCGAGAAATCAGGCTCGCACATTTATAAAACAAGAATTATTCATTTATACTGCAAAATGTTATACACATTACTAACGTAAAGAATACTATTAAATTTAATAATGGACCTGCGACAAAGGGTTATAGAGAAATTAAACATAGAATTTGGAAATGATATAATCAACATCCGAAAATGCCATGATTTACATAAATGTTTGACGGAAGAAAAACTGAAGCTAGAGAACTCGGTAATAATGAGTGCTTTCAAATGTTTTCGCACGATATAATTGATGATACTACCCAATATATATTTTCTCTGCTTATAAATAAATAGGCATTACTTTACAGTAATTATGCAACAAAGATATAATTCGTATTTAGACTCAAAATTTTTCGTTATTCCTTTCAAGTACTGTTGGAAAATAAGATGGATTTTCCAGTCATTAATAATTTTCTTGACCAATTTTTACTGAAATGAAAAATATACCTTTGTATTTGACTATTTTATCTTATTATCAATTTTAACAAAGATCTTTATTTTGTCTCAAAATTACATCTAACATTTAGAAGACTTACATATGTTCAGCAGGACCATTACATAAAAAGATACAATCCACATCCATCAATTAATTAAAATGTCACAACAAAGGAAATATTGTTAGAATTAATGAAAATATACAAAAACAAATATTTATAGTAAACTTTTCGGAGCTGTTATCCTCCTTTAGGAGAGAAGCAGCCTGTATGCATACTGTATAGGTGGTTGGCTCACAGGGGCTCCTATCCTGAAATATGTTGCTAATGCCTCCAAACCTGTCAAACTTTGGTACACTGTATCTCAATATCAGGAAAGCCCCTCACTATTGCAGGATTACCGTAAATTTTGGGCAGGGGTCACCACTTCAGTCAGGAATAAAACTTTCAAATGTTTGGAGGCACAATATAAAAATATTTGTAATTATACTAATCTGACCTTAAGAATGTAGTAGTATAATTGTCAATATTTTTACATCACCCTAATCTTAGTGGCTTACCTATCTGTCTATATATAGATAGATTGAGAAGCAGATGAGAGAATAGCAGCCTCCTCATATTGACAGTTGGCATCAAATCCAAATGTATGAAGAGCTTCCTCCTGTTCCAAATAATGGTGCCAAACGTCAACTTCAGATAAACTATGCATTTTCTTTTCCATACCAATTATTTTGACAATTTGCCATACTTACTTGCTTATATATAATCAATTGGTGTGGAAAGAAGAAAAATTGAAGTATCACCATTGAAGTTGGGAGTAAATTCTTCAAATTTTTGGACACATTAATCTTTATCAGAAGAATAAAGACATGTCTCTTGTGTCAGCTGACTGTGGACTAAAGAGTTATGGCTGTTGCATAGGTAGCTGTTACCTGTTAAGATTATGATGTATACTATAGACACACATTTGTGCCTGGCTGGCATGCAGTTCAGACATTTCTGGATGAAAGGGGTGCAGGCTCTTGAAAATTTGAAATATTTTTACTCCTTAGCCCGACTGGATCAAATGTTGATTTCAGGTAATTTGACTTCGCTGTCCCTCTTTCCTATCCAAATGTGTTATTTAATAAGACCTCATCACATTTTCCATAAGTGTTTTATACACACTTGTATATATGCAACATAACAGAATTGCATAAGCTCACACATACTTCCATATACTTATGCACACATATCTGCAATAACCCTCCTAAATATGGTTACTAATACACTCACATGTACTTGTGCAAATAGGGGTGGTCAGTACACAAGGCACTATTTACAGGATGTTGAGTCCTGAACTGTATGACATGTTGGAAGGAGAGTTCCCACAGATGAATCGGGGGGGGGGGGGGGGTTAAGGATGGTGAGTGTAAAGCATTGGTTGAAATTGTTTGTGATGTGGATTTGGGCATGAGCAGTTACTGGGAATTGAATTTTGGAAAGTTTGACAGTGCTGGGAAGATCTTCAATCCTTAAGCAATGTTGAATTAAAACCTTGATGCACGAATAATTTTCAGAGGTATCGGCCTCTTTCTTCTGGTGAAAAATTCCATATGGCAGATATGTATTGGAGGAGTGTTTCCAAAGATTGATTTTTTCATCTGACAAACCAGGGCTTTGAGGTGGTCAGTGTGAATCATAGATTGGAATTGTTGGGGTTGTAGTTCCGGGCATGAAAATTTATTGGAAATGGTGGTTTTTGACAGTGAGTGTATGTATTGATTCACATTCTCTGATACATTATCCTCATCCTTCAGGACTTGCAAACTTTTTTCTCAAAATTAACTTTGTGTTTTTAATTTGTTAGTAAGATTTAAAATTTGTGAAAATTACAATTAATTGTTATACATATAGTCAAATTATTCTAGATAGTGATTTATCAGTGTTTCTTTATAAATAATTACTTTTTCTATGCAATAGCTGTCTCTAGCGAGTAGTGAAGTTCCAACAAAAGTTAGTGCTGCAATAAAAGAAGCAGAAGATGTATCACGAGAAATCTGTAAAATTAATTCACAAGTGGACAATTGGAGCTGTAAAGTGAGAAATCATTTGTCTAAAGTTGAATGCACAAACTCAAATATGAAGGAATATATTGAAAAAATTAACCAACTTGAAAGAACTCTCGCATACTTATATTGTATTCAAGAAATTGAAACTATCAGGTTCGTATTATAACATTCTGGAAGAAAAATATTTTATTTAATAAATTGAACTGAATTGTTTAGGGAGGTGAGATATATTTATTAGGTACATTGTCTACTGATTTATATAATAGAAAAAAATTATTTTTAAAAAGTAGAATTATTTATGTTATGAGTTTTTTAAAAAATATTTTTCAATACTTTTAAATAAAAGCATATCATGTTAACTATCTGGATATTGTTTTATCTGAATAAACTCTTCATAAAGTGTATCATTAAACCACTTTATACATTACACACTGGTCTGAATTTGTGGTCTACAGTTAAACAGTTGACGGTTCTGTTATTAACATTATTCACTGTAGTTTTTTCTGTTTTTGTCACTTATGGATGCCTCTTTGTCATCTTATTCTTCTATTATTGTTGAAAATTTAACTAATTGAAAAATTATCCAAGTCTGAGTGCCAGAATTTGCTTTCTAAAACTTCTGACACATTAAAATTGGATTTTCTCATCTTTCACCCATACATGTTTAAATACTGGCAATTTTTCTCACTATAGTTTTTTTAAAACTGTGGCAACATTTACATGTTAGCGGTTGGTGATTTAATGCCTTTCATTATATGTTTTTGTGAAGTGAGACAGAAATGGACTTGCAGTAACTCCCTGACCCATCACAATAATGATGTTACCTTATAATTATGTAGAAACATTATTGTAAATCATTATTACACTTGTAAGAATTATATTATATTATTTTATATATATATATACTTGACTGTTAGATTTTATATTGATAGCAGATTTATTGTTTAAATTTGTGTGCTATAAATTTTTGTTTTAGTTCAAGTTTAGAGGCATCACTTTCTGAGAAAGATGATGAAAAGTGTGTTAAGCTTTTCATATCTCTTTGCAATCTGGATAGTGATCTCCAGACTTCTTCATGCAAGCATCTTATTGCATTTCTACATGAGACAATCCATTTTTGGCATAATTTGCTGAAGGAAAAATTTTCTTGGTGCGTATTATGCCTTTATCCAAACATTTTTTTTAAAAAAATATATAGAACTAATAGTAAAATCATTATGTATATTAAGTTATTTAAAATTAGTTGCACTAGTCATTTGTTATATATAAAAATGTAAATTAATAATTATTGTTTTCTTCTGTGAAAATGGCTGTTAAATTAATTTGTTGCTCAGTTAAATAATCTAATAATTAGGATTCAAACATATAATTTATGTTCTAAATTTCTTGCTTATAAATACACAATTCAAAAAGTATAGAACATTTTGTCAACATATTTTAATCATTTTCAAAGCTGTCTCTTTGGTAATGAACATATTTTTCTCTGTTGTAACACTAATGTTGGAAACACTTCTGTAGCATATCACTTATATGAGTTTCCAATGACATAATCATGGTGTGATTTAATAGTCTCCTGATTAATGTGATGCTTTGTTAATCTGGATTGATGTGGTTTTTTATTTTGTTCCTTAAGAAAGGAATTTTTATTTCTTTTTCAATAATGAATCACATTGGTTAAACCTATTTTGAGCATTATTAATGCTGAATGAGTTTACTTTAGTGAATTTGAAGAGATACTGAAATCAGTGAAATGGCCAATAGTGAGTAGCAGCTCAACACTTATTTCTCCACCTCCAGAAGCAGTTCAAAAATTTCAACAGCTAACAGAACATTTGCTACAACTCCAATTACCGTATCCTTTATATTGAGAAAATGTAGTTATAAGATTAAGTCTAGCAAATTTAATGATTATTTATTAGTACTATGATCTGTATAATTATTCAAACCAAACATAGTTAATAAACCAGAAGTAGCACCTTCGTTCACATAGTAAAAACACAACACAGATTTATTAAATCACTAGCTGGGTGCCCAGTCTTGCCCAAGATGTCATGTATCCATAACCCCAAATTTGACTCCAATCTATGTATCTTTTTCATTATTTTTATGTAACACAACACCAATCCCTAAATGTGTTCACGTCCCATTGTTGAACTCATTGACTCTAATATAGTTTCATGTGGGGAAAATATCGCTGTTTGAACAGGTTCGAAAATTTCCACTCCTACTTCTGTGTCTTAAATAAAAAGTATTTATTCCTCATTAAAATAGGCAGTTTACATTGTCTGAAAATTTCTAGCCCTGCCCAACCCTGAGCTTTACCCAGTTTGTCACAATGAAACAGCAACATCCATAACCCCAGAATTGTCTTGAATCTTGGTCTATTTGCGTTATTTTTATTTAATGCTCCACCAAACCCCACCCATAAGTGTGCCCCTCCTCTCTTGGTGACAGGGATAGAAATTATACACAGAGAAAATCTACCAAAATATTATGAATTAAAATGACACAGAAAGAAAATATTGGATGCTAATATTGGCCAATCAACATATGAAAGTTTCCACCCCTGATCAGCCCCACCCTTGGGTGTTGAATTGCAAGTTGAATGTCTGTAATTAATCTCAGCTACATCCATAATCCCAAATTCAACTCCAATCTTGGTTTCTTATGTTATTGTTATGTAATGCCACTCCACCCCTACCCCTAAGGGCAACTATGTTCCCAATCCTGAAAGGGGTTGAAATTAAACACGGAAAACATGTCATAGAGAAATTTTATGAATCTCATTGTTACCAAAATATATTTATTCGGCACAAAATTCAGCCAGTTAACTTATTTTGAAATGTCTACCCCTACCAACCCCTCTCACCCAAGAATACCCCTGCATGTTGCCCAGATTGTCATAAATGAACTCAGCAACATCCATTACCTTTAACATGGCTCAAATCTCGGTTGTTTTCACATTATTTTTTTATAAATCCCCTCGCCCCCACCCCTAAGTGTGCTCCCCCCTCATGCCACAAGGGATTAAAATTTTACACACATAACATGGGTAGAAATACTATAAATCAAATTAACCCCGAAATATATTTATTACATGCAAATATCGAACATTTAACATGTGTGAATATTTCCACCCTTGTCCACCCTCCCCATGCCTGGGGGTTAAATGACCAATTGAATATCATAATTAAACTCAGCAACATTCATAACCATGGATTCGACTCTAATCTTGGTTGAATTTGCATTATTTGCTTGTAACGCCCATCCACCCCAACCCCTAAGGATGCTTTTTCCCATGCTGTAGGTGGTTGAAATTATACTGAGGTAACATTGGTAGAAACACTATCAATCTCTTTGACCCCTAAAAATAGATGGGAATTAATTATACCATGTATTCCTGTGTTATATAATAATAGTCTCACTCCTAAAGAGTTATAATAAAATATATACTGGAAAGTCTTTTAAATTTGATTTTGTTCACAGATTGCCCATACATAATTGATATACAGTGTGCTATTATCTGGAACTATTTGAATGTAAAGTTGTGAAAACTTGAGTGTATATGAAAGACTTGTATTAAACATTTTATTATTTGACAGAGATAAATTCTGCATTTTTCTTACAAAAAATTTCAGAGAACATTTGGTGGAACATCCTGTTGTGTCTTCCACATTATTTGTTGATTTTGACCGTTTGTCATTTCCACTCACTTTGTTAGTAAGGCCTCTGAGAAAAAGATTCATGTTTCATTTCTATGGATCGAAACAGACAAATAGGCCAGATAAACCTGAGTGGTTCTTTACACAAGTATTGACATGGATTCGTGATCATGAAAAGTTTGTGGAGCAGTGGGTACAACCTGTCTATGACAAGCATAAATTAATGCACATTTCTGCCAAGGTAATTATAATTCAACTATATATATATATATATATATATATATATATATATATATATATTGTAATAGTGAGAATGTGACATTGTCAAAAATATTGGTATGGAAAGGATAGAGAGTCCGCAGCCGGCCGGTGCACGGAATGGTGTAACACTCCTTCCTGAAGAAGGAGGCTGAGAGCCTCCGAAAATTTGAAGAACAACCTTCAGTTCCTCATGGCGACACCGCACTTCACTTTCAGGTAAGCCACAACCTATCTCTCTATCCTTTCCATACCAATATTTTTGACAATATATATTATATATATATATATATATATATATATATATATAAAATTAATTGCAATATTAGTATGGAGAGGACAGAGAGATAGGTTGTGACTTACCTGAAAGTGAAGTGTGATGTCGCCATAAGGAACCAAAGGTATTTCTTCAAATTTTCAGAGGCTCTCACTCCCCTTCTTCAGGAAGGAGTGTTAAACCATTCCATGCATCGGCCGGCTGTGGACTGCGGAGTTTTGACCGCCGCACAGCTGGTAGCCCATAAACAATTAACACCCCGCCAGGAGGCCACTAACTTTATCTCTCAAGGGAAGGTTGTGGCACACCCTTCAGTTCCTTATGGCGACACCGCACTTCTTTTTCAGGTAAGCCACAACCTATCTCTCTGTCCTCTCCATACCAATATTGCAATTATTTTTGCCAATGTCATATCCTTACCAATATAATTAATATATATATATATATATATATACACAAATAAGGAAATGACACTGTCAAAATAATTGAGATTATTAGTATGGAAAGGAAAGAGAAATAGTCTGTGGCTCACCTGAAAATGAAGCACGGTGCAGTCACACAGAACTGAAGGACGTTCTTTTATTTTCGGAGGCTCTCAGCCTCCTCCTTCAGGAAGGATTGTTACAACATTCAGTGCATCGGCCAGCTGTGGACTGTGGAGTTTTGACTGCCGAGTGGCCTGCAGTAGGCAATAACAATATACACCCCACTAGACCACTAACTTTCTCTCTCAAGGGAAGGTTGTGGCAAACCCACCACCACACCAGCTCCACGCCCCCATCCAATTAGAAAATACCCAAACCTCCTGTCAATAGTGCAATAAACGTTTCTTCCAAAACCATTTAAGGATGAGATTTCGGTTGCAGATAAGGGTCTCACTTTCACTCCAACTCCCTTATTAGACCGTTTTAGACTTGCACAAAAACTCAACTTCATTCTCCGCCTAGTTTACACTGGACTGCAATCTAACCCAGACCTTAAAAATATCCTTCCCACTATACTCCCCACTTGCCCAATTGTTGCCTTCAGGCGCCCTCCCAATATCCACAATATCCTTTACCACCCTTGAAGGCCCCACCCTAAAACTCCCCTAATGAAGTTAAGTTTCCAACTTTGCGGGAGGAACAGGTGCCATGTCTGTCTATTCCTCCAGCCAACTACAGTTCTCCACAAAACCTATAAAATCAAAGAAAACATTACCTCCCACATTATCTATCAAATTAATTGCAAACTCTGTCCTGATTTCGATATTGGCCAAACCAAACAACCCCTCCCTGAATGCATTGCTAACCACTGCAGCACTGTCAAACTATCCAAAACCCAATTTCCTATAGCTGTCCATGCCCAAAGTCACAACTTCTACTATTTTAACCAATGCTACACAGTGATCCTCCTTAAAGCCTCACCCCCCAACTCATCGGACACTAAACTCCATCTTTGGGAACTCTCCTTCCAGCATATCTCACAATGTATTTTATAATAGTGGTCATTATGACAGTGGTTGTGATTTTGTGTTGAAATCTTGTTTCAGCATAATATAATAATTGTTATAATATTTACTATTATTAGTTCGGGTATATTCTTTCCCAATTATCATTCGTTTACCTTTTAACTTATTTCCTTTAATTCGATGTATTTCTTTATATATATTTTTTTAACAACGGTAGGTGAAAAATCTTCTAAAAGACTCCGGTAGCAGTCCACACTACATGGTAGTGTGGGATTCTTACCCACTAAAAAAAACCTCCCTTTCCATCCGTGAACAATTATTGTTTCCTACGGAACTGCAGTTAAGTATTACTTCATAGGAAGTGGTCTTATCTGTGGCTGTTCCTCCTATTATGGACTATTCTCCTTTTCAACTTTGTGTAGCTCCTTTATAACCATAGTGACATATTTGCCGATTGCCTTCCACTTGTCTGATGACTCCAGCAGTTTGTCCTAATGGGTGGCGCACAGGGTAAAATGTATACTGCACTCATGCAGTTAAACACTTCATCCACATATACAAAGTGCACACTGAAAATAAGAAATATCTCAGGCTTCATTTCAAAACAAACTAGCTCAAGAATGACGATGGAAATTTCTTAGAATATTAATAAGAGACAATTGCAGAATTTGCTTACATAAACTTCAGCTGGTGGTGTCAGGAAATGGTGAGTGGTATTTCTTCTTCTCTTACTTCCTAAAGTACATCCTTGTTTAGAGCATTTTTTATCTCAATCTCTTGCCAAACTCAGTTTCCTCTTCCCCAATTGTCCAGTCCATTTCCTCTGTGGTCTCGTTGCCAACTCTTCCACATTCAGAACATATTTTATTTGTAGCTCTGCAATCCTCAATAAAAACCATCTGGATGAGCATAACAGCTTATTTTGTCTGAAGGCTCCATCACAACATTAGTCGACACTACATCCAGATGCACCTAGCCAAACTCAATCTCTCTGTCCACACCTGCATTCCATTTTCAACAAACAGTTTCATCTATTGTCTCCATGCCACTCCCACATCTGACTGACCCTTTTCAGATCCATTGACCACTCTTTGCACGGTCGAGACAAAAAAACTACCCTCCCAAGAATTCACTTCCTGGTGTCATGCTTTGTTTATGAAAGCAAATTCTTGTTTCATTGGTGCACACTTTCTATCTTGTGTTCAGGTCCATGTGGAAAATGTTATCCTCCAAAAATTATGAACGAGGTACACTGTCACACCCTATCAGAGAGGAAATGGCCAGCGGCTACCAACTTTTCTCAGATAATGTGGAATGTTTACGACACTACTATTAACCGATACAATTGCTGTACATGATTTATTTTTACAATACTAACAAATTGTGGTTGTCCCCTAATGTTGAGGATTTGTTCAATTCATAATATTAATATAATTTATGCATTTGTAAAAAAAAAATTGTTTGAAACAAGTGTCCTTGGAATTGTTGACTCCCTCACCAAACTGACTGTGCCAAATGCCGTATATCAGACAATACCTGCCTAAAACTTATATCCCTGTACTAACTTAGGTCTAAACTATTTGTCAACATAAATATAAATTTTACTCATCACAATTATGCATTTTTCTCTTTATTTCTGTTGGGTGTAGTTGTAAATTCTTTGTCAAAAATCAATGAATCTTGCCAATGACTATTAAAGTAAATTTCAATCATTGTAATCATGTTGAATCTCTCAGTAGGTGTACCATAATTTTACTAATATTTTTTCTATTTTTCCAGCTATTGGAATTTATTTTTGTGATACTAATTCAAAGGTTATCAGCATTTATTGTATGAATTAAAAATCATGAAAAATTATTTACATCAACATTTACAAGTAAAGTTTTGGTATATGTTTGTTTAATTGGAGCTAGATTCAGTTTTCAGTGTCTTTATCATTAAAATAATAAACTAGCTGTCAATGTAAATTCTTTGAGAGAAATATATTTGACATGTAAATTGTGCAGGTGGAGCTTATGAGAGGCCTTGTTCAGCTTGTGGTTGAAAAATTGCATGCAGAATTACCATCATTACAGTATGATGATGCTCTTTTCTCTCACTTATTAGACGAGACTTTGGGGTTCGATCGGGAACTACATGACAGTTTTCAATACCCAACAAAGCAACCAGGTGTTATTGGAGTGCTTACTCAAGCTCGAATATTTGTGAGATGGATTGTCATGGAAAAAAAATGTGAGTTGTTATATATATATATATATTGAAATGTAAATTTAATAGTGTGTTTTTGGGGTTGTTAAAAATATTGAATTAATTTTGAATTCAAAATGATTTAACACTTTTATTTGCACATATTAAAGAAAATCAACAACTAAACACTCAGAGCATTTTATCTCTACAATTAATGTCTTTAAAGTCCTTGCAAATAATGTTCTGTATCAGATTATTCAAAATTATGCATTGAATTACAAACAGAAAAAAGGCAAAGCCCTTGACTTAACATCCTTTAAATAGTGCCCTTCGTACCTGCCACCCCTACTTGCACGAGTCTATGTGAATATGTTTGAGGATGCATATTTGTTTGTATGTACATATATGTTTGTATCAAATGCTTTTATGAATTATCGCCATCTAGACTTTTCCTATGCCTTGAGACAGATAGTTAGTGGCCTGGTGGGGTGCCAGCAATGCCGACTTAATTGAAATCAATATTTGGTCCCACCTGGCTGAGGTGAGAGAATATACTAAGTTTTCGAGGGCCTGAGATATATATATATATATATATATATATATATACATTCAAACTTGGATAGTGAGGAAGGATAGAAATAAATAGGAGAAATAGGAGGATTGCGCTTTATTTGAATTCATATGCTCGGGCGAAGAATTACGCACATAGAAAAGCATATGTTCAAAGCAGAGAGAAGGATGGAAGAAGAAGGAAAGACTGAAAATATTTGACCCAGGCGGGACTTGAACCCACGTATTCTGCTTAGTACACAGACGCCTTAACCATCTCGGCCACCGGGTCAAGTTCCCGACCAGGCAAATATAGACAGTCTTATTGTGGACAATTAATAGTTTTAGTGGAGGAATGGATAGAGTAGAGGGAATGAAGTATTAGGAGCTTCCATTAAGGAATAAATACAATATTAGGAGAATCCATTTAAGGAATTAATTCACATTCAAACTTGGATAGTGAGGAAGGATAGAAATAAATAGGAGAAATAGGAGGATTGCGCTTTATTTGAATTCATATGCTCGGGCGAAGAATTACGCACATAGATATATATATATATATATATATATATATATATATATATATATATATATATATTTGAACTTTGATAGTGAGGAATGATAGAAATAAATAGGAGAAATAGGAGGATTACGCTTTATGTGAATTCATATGCTCAGGCATCATGCACATATAAAAGCATATGTTCAAAGCAGGGAGAAGGATGGAAGAAGAAGGGAAGACTGAAAATATTTGACCCAGGCGGGACTTGAACCCACGTATTCTGCTTAGTACACAGACGCCTTAACCATCTCGGCCACCGGGTCAAGTTCCCGACCAGGCAAATATAGACAGTCTTATTGTGGACAATTAATAGTTTTAGTGGAGGAATGGATAGAGTAGAGGGAATGAAGTATTAGGAGCTTCCATTAAGGAATAAATACAATATTAGGAGAATCCATTTAAGGAATTAATTCACATTCAAACTTGGATAGTGAGGAAGGATAGAAATAAATAGGAGAAATAGGAGGATTGCGCTTTATTTGAATTCATATGCTCGGGCGAAGAATTACGCACATAGATATATATATATATATATATATATATATATATATATATATATATATATATTTGAACTTTGATAGTGAGGAATGATAGAAATAAATAGGAGAAATAGGAGGATTACGCTTTATGTGAATTCATATGCTCAGGCATCATGCACATATAAAAGCATATGTTCAAAGCAGGGAGAAGGATGGAAGAAGAAGGGAAGACTGAAAATATTTGACCCAGGCAGGATTTGAACCTGCATTTTCTGCTCATTCCTTAATGGATTCTCCTAATATCATATATATATATATATATATATATATATATATATATATATTGTGGTATTCAGCTATAAAAATACAATTAAATATACAAAATCAAAATATACCACACGTCAGTGAAGCCAATTTGTAATATAAAAAAATGTTAAATAAAAGTTAGCCCACGTTAATGCATCATTTAACTAATTTTAACTTTCTAAATGAGAGGATGTTAATAAATAGAATTTTTAGTTAATTAAACAAACACATTAATTTATTATATGCACAAAGAATTCAAGTTACAAAATAGATATTTATTGAATTTAACCATATTTATTACATACAATACCAAATTTTACTCTTTCTCTCAGGGTCTTTATCTGAGTTTTTAAATAAAGAAAGGCATTACTCTTTTTAAACAATCAAATTTCTAGGGAAAACTGAACACTTGGAAGTATTATTTACAAAACAATATTTACAATTATTCAAAAAAATCCGAAATCTGACGATCTATCTTTACCTAATAGTTTACAATTAATAATTTATTTAATTTGACTTACTCTCTCTCTCTCTCTCTCTCCCTCTCTGGTAGAATCAATTTTTACCTCGTTCAGACACTTTCACACACTTTACTTTTAATATCAGGCCTTGGTTTTCACTGATTCTACACTTCACTTTAAAATTTGGCAAGATTGGCTGTATTTTGATGACTTCTCTGCTCTACAATAATTTACCGATGTTATCCTGGAACAATTCCTCCACAAAGTTTTTGTAAAGTTCTATTCTGACAAAACTGCTATTACTTTCCAATTGTTACGATGAAATAATTCCGTGAATGTTTTACTTTGTATTAATTCACAACTTTATTTGGTAATACATTAACGACATCTAGTCTCTGCTCAAGTTTTATTTTTTCCATCCTCTGCAATGTTTCGCCGCCAACTGCCCTATACATTCCTCTCAGTGCACCATGGTCTACAATACCTTAGGCCTCTTCGATTATTGTCCTTTCTTGAGCGTGAATTTTGTTTTTTGCCGATAAAATTCAAGTCCAAAATGTTTTTAATTGTTAATTTCCTTTTAATTACCACAATATATATATATATATATATATATATATATATATATATATTATATGGCTACACTATACTTCACTTTCAGGTAAGCCACAGCCTATCTCTCTCATACCAATATTGCAATTGAAGAAAATGAGAATGTCAAATTAAATTACACATTTGGATATGAAAGAGAGACAGTGTAACCAATTTACCATATATCAACATTTGGTCCAGTCATGTATGCATGCAGATATAGAAATCAAATTTTCAAGAACCTGAGCCGCCTTTGTCAGGAAAGTAGGTGTGAACTGCACACCAGCCATAAGAGGTACAGTGTGCAGTTTGCAGTTGTCCAGCATGTAGTTTTCATCTTTCCTGGAGAAGGAGGCTAAATGCCTCTGAAAATATGAAAATTTTATTCTGTCTCTTGTTTGTCCACATGAATAATTTTGTCATTATCACATCCTTACTTGTTTTATATTTATTTGATCACTTGAAATAGATGCATCAGAGAAGATGGACACAATGCTGAGTTCAGAGACAGCTTGGCTTCCATTGGGAACTCCTGAATTGGATGAACTTCGTGTGACTGAGTGTGCTGAAAGTTTCCTGAGTCTACTTCTGACTATGACTGAGCGTTATAGCAGTTTACCACAACCAGGTCACAGGTATAAAATTTTCATAATTAATTTGTAGAGCATTACATCTGTGTTTCCACATATTTAACATTTCATAAGTATTGTGCTTACAAAATGTATGAATGTCTGAGTTGTAGCAATGTACTGAATATAAATATACTGCTTTTGATGGTAAATTATGCCTTCAAAACACTCATTCATGTATTTAAAACTGAAATAGAGGCCTGGTTTTCTGTTTTATTTAACAGTAGTTGGAAGTCCATGTGTATATACTTTATAAGGTACATTATTCCACCCTTACTATTTTATTGTGAAACTCCATTACAAATTTTTAAGTTTTGTGCAGTTACTATTTATTTCTTAATAATATGAGGTTGTAATATTCTGTTATCAGATTACAATTTTTGGATTTGCAACTGGAATTGCTTGATGACTTTAGAGTGCGCATTTTGCAAGTTTTAAGGGAAGAGGAGTCCCAAGACCCTCTTAACTCCAGACTCCCTGCAATTCTCAATACCATTAGCTACTTACGATCTGTTCTTCTTGAGTGGGGTGGTCTAACAGTGAGTTTATTTTGCATTTGTCTTATCATTGTATGTTAATTGTTTGTGTTAGACTGCAGCAAAGAGGAAATAAATCTTCAGAATTAATTTGTTAGCTTTGTGTTCTACAGCTTGGAACAAAATGTCAAGTTATTTGTAAACATGGCTTTTAACTATATTAATAAATGCTGTAGATGTCTTAAAGTCTAATAAATAAAATAGAATGTTTGTTTTCGGGCTTGTGTGTGTGTGTGTATGTCTTTATGTATGTATGTTCCACATACAAATCTACACCTGTAGAGCAAATTTGACAGCATTTTGTACACAAGTTACTTTCGACCTGAAAACAAACACAGCGCAGGTAAAACATGTCTACCACATCTTGTGTAATTGAGACAATAAACTGTTCCTCCCAAGAATCAGTTTTCCGGTGTTGGCACAGCTTTGTTTATTAAAGCAAATAATAGTTGTGAACACTTTGTATCTGATGTTATTGCCAATATGGAAAATTTTATTATCTAATAATTATAAATTAGGGTCACAAGCACACCGCAACAACTATTTTCTTAAGAGAGCATTGAAGTTTCAAAAATATGTTTTGGCAGACAGTTCTGAAATTATTCTTGGAAGTAATATTAACAATTATTAATCTTCACTAAATGTGTATGACTAGATTTTACTTGATTAATTGCTAGAATGAGGTATATTATTTGCTGCTTGATGAATGAAGAAATTTCTGTATTTAAAGTTTGCCTCATCATGTTGTTGCTTTCAATGATAATGAGCTTGAAGGAGTAACTAGTGTACATTTTTAATTCCAAAGTTATATAGTATAACTACTCTAATATCTTCATTCCCCGAAGATTTGGTGGTATAGTAGACACAACTTGAGTTTGCACTGCGCAGTAGCATGTGTGACGTCACTGAGCTGACGACCTGTTGTACTAGCAGCTTTGCTGAAAATATTCACGTCATTAGGGTTGTATTCTGTTAGTCTGCAGTTATACCCAAAGTTTTCACATATTTATTTTTCTGTTTCTGACAAAAATGTACCAGCTTAAATGATAGAAATGTTCAGGAGAAAAATGCTCTATGGGAGAATTTAAAATATAAATTAAAACCTTTATTAATGAACAAAAAAAGAATTTTAAATTAAATAGTCAAAATTGCTCAGGTGTGTCCAAACATATGTATCTTCATAATCACATATTTGATTAAGATAAAGTAATAATTTTAGATGAACAATTAAGATATTTTCCTAGATTGCTGAGTGAGATGTTACACTCCAACAGCTTTAAATATAAAATCTGATGATAATAATTTAAACAAAATTTATGATGCTTTCTTAATTTAATATTTTTGACATATTTGTAACGTAATGTATAGTCATGATATTAAAAACTTTAAAGTATATTAAGACACACAGGTAACAAATACATTGTTTTCGGCCACACTTCATTGTCACCTAAAAGTTTCATTTCAGTTACAACAGGAACGGCAGCAAAACCTTGTCTGTATAATTTTTTGTATGATTTATATAGCAAATTGTAAGTGAAATGTGTGAATAGTTAACATACATCATTTCACCGACTTTAATACTGGGCTGGGTAAAGGACAATGGAAAATGTTTTTGAATGCCCACTACGCATACTTGGCCAAACTCAGCCCAACATTTTGTGCAAATCAGAGGTGCAGACTCTTCTTGCGTGTACTATAGACGTTGAGAGATTTGTTGATAAATGTTAATGGTTCTGTTAGTTTTTTATTCTGTGGATCGGAACCATGCTCTACGACAGTTTTTTAATTAATTAATTCATTCATTCATTGTCTTCCTTAGATATTCATTCTAATCATGCTCTTCTACCAATAAAGTTAAAATGTGTAAATTCTAATAACCAACAATAATATTGTGGTAACATATGAGTAACCAAAGGGCAGACACTACTAGAAGGTGGTCAGGCCTGGTGAGTTCAGAAATTGTTTTCTATTTTTCGTTGTAATTCCAATCAATTTGCACATATATTATCATCATCAAACTTTTTAAAAGACTTAAGAATTTTTATATGATATTCAAATTTTAAATTATCTTATACATGTATTTTATATTGACATGAATATAACATCTGTGTTAATGCAAATTAAGAATAATGATTCAGTAACTTTGTTACTTGTTATAGCATTACCTCCAACTACAATATTACAAGGCCCAATTTGAAGGTGCCAAAGATACAGATGATGACAGAGATGTCAATGGAACTGTGTTTGATGGCATCGTGGAACTTCTCACACGCACAAGGACTGAATTGGTTGCTACCTTGTGTGATTTTGTTATGCTTGATATAAAAGCTAGAAGTCGAGAATACAGAAAAGACAGGTAGCATTTTCAACAATAAGTTTTTTTCCTGTCTTTTATTTATTGTTTATTTTTAATAGATGATCAAAACTATGTTTGGTTTTATTATGAATAAATGGATGATTTATCTAAGCAAGAATGTTAACAATAATTAGTATTTATGAAACAATAAATTGAGTTTCACTATAAATTTTTCTAATGTACAAAGTTTTAAAACAAATTCGAGTTGTATTATTACATTTTTTGATGGCATTCTATGCTCTTGTGATTCTTGTATTTTTTTTTCAAATTGTTTTTTCTGTTCATTTTCTGTCTGTGTTACAAATATATTTTCAGAGCTTTCACAACTATTTTATATTTACCAAACTTCTTCATTTACATGTATATGTGATACTTGTTCTCTGTCTTATACTTGTTAATCCACATTTAGTCAATGTGTGATATTCGTTTTGAGGTGAAACTCCTAACTGAAAGTTAATCATGGAGTATTTTGGATATTGCTGAAAATCATTTCCTATATATCTATCTCAAAATTATTTAAAAAAATTTATTTCTCTGTCACTATTAAAGCCAACTGGTAATCCTCTCCATAGCTTGCAGTGAAGTACTATCTTTTTTATAGTGGTAAAAAATTGAGGAGGATAATACTTCATAGTTATTGAAATTTTTTTGTATATAATCAAGTCTTGGCAATTTATTTATCCCACATTTTATAACTTACAAAATTATTGCAAAGAAGTTTAATCCTTTAAACATTTTTACCTCAATGTGGTGGCCATTATTAAATTATATATATTCCAAATAATTAGCAAATACTTATTGTGTGTAAAATGCTTCTCAACATTAGCTTTTATTTTAACCTATGTAAAATAAATTATGGTTTTATGTCATTTTGTAGGTGGTATGCTATGGCATCTCTGAAGGATATCTTGATGCCTTCAATTACTCCAAGCGCCTGCCCTATGTTCCAAGTTCTGGCATCCCGTTTACATCAGCTTCAAACATTGCTCTCAGTACCATTATTCACAGAGACTTGGGAATCACTAGCCATGCAACTTAACCAGGTAATTAGAAGGTTTTTTTTAAAAAAAAAATATTTTCAAACTGCAACTCTGCTTTATTTCTAACATATTGAATCATGAAATGAATTCTGTTTATAAAATAATTAATTTCAATATAATTTTGGTATATTGTAGCAAATAGGATTGTATTTTCTGAAATAAGTGAAAATGTTTACAAGAGAATAATTGGATTTATGTCTCTCTTTAGGATGCCCTATAAAGTAATTACATAACTCCATTACCAATCATCAAAAATCTATTTGTGACTTATTTTAAAAAATAAGTGTGTAAATGTACTAAATAACATAATTTATTTTCATGTGTGTCTATTACAGTTTATATATGAAGAAGTAATACTAATGAACAAGTTTAATGAAGGAGGTGCCATGCAACTTCAGTATGACATGACTCGCAATTTATTTCCTTTGTTTGGACAGTACACTCAGAAACCAGAAGCACATTTCTTGCTGTAAGAATAATTTTAAATAATGCTTAAAATAGTTTTTTTTACTAATGTTGGAAGCTCAGAGGATTTTCTATATATAACTGGCTGACTTCTCAGGTATTTATTTATCACAATTATTAATTAAATCTGAAATGGAATTAATGATTCTGATCTCTTGGTCATTTAGAATATATTATAATTAACCCCTTTTCATTGAACGTGTGACTTAACCATCTTTGGAAGCATAATTATTTATCTCAATAGCACTGAAAACTATGGAATTGATAATAATGTGGGACATTTTTAACCATTTTCCTTATTCTGACCCTCTTTCCCACCATGCCAATGAGTGATGAACTTCACCCTGATATGCTTGATGAACATCAGTATTCAAGTCAGAGATCACTAAAATTATCATAAAACAATCTCTGTAATTTTTGTATTATTTGTATTATGTTATTTCCTTGCATTCACATTCATAGGAGTGCTCCCCTCCCATACAAATAGGGGTTGAAATGAGCTTAAACTAATTTGAGAGTAGCTCTGTTAATCTTCTTGATTCTGGTCAACCAACAAAAGGTTCAGTAGTACTCTGCCATTAGGTCTCTAAAAATTTGATATTCCTTATCCAACATAATAACACTAGCTGCCAATTTAAGGTAAGCCCATGACTACACTCCTCTTCCTCTCTCTCTCTCTCTCTCTCTCTCTCTCTCTCTTGCTTGCCCTTGTTTATATTATATATTAAACAATGACCATGTCTTCTTTAAAAAGATAGTGAGTAGTAAAAGTATGCTAATCAAACTAATCTTGATATGTAATGTTCTTTATAAGTAATTTGTATTTTAATTGTATTCAGTTGTATTTATTTAACCTCAAAAATTTCTGTACTTTAAAATCAATAAATAATTTATGCCAATGGAATTTTTACATAAGATACAATTTTATTAAATTGATAATGGAAATTCTATCATTGTTTAGAGTTAAAGAATCGTGTCTGTTGTTAAACCTGCCCAAAGGAGTAGCTCTTCTGCTCCTGGAAACTTTAAATGAGTTCCAGTTTAATGAGGATCATCAGGACAGTATTGCAGAGGCTCTATCTGATGTCGGAGTTCAACGACTGACTGCAGACAAGGCTATCAATGTGTTGTGCTTACGTACAGATATACCAAATTTTTCTTAAAATAAGATACTACAATGCACACACAATGTTACTAAAAGTAATTGATACTAAGTGTGCATGATTGTGACTAATTTTGTAAAATTTATTTTAAAAAGTTTAATATTATATTCTTACTAAGAATAATATATATTGAGAATAATACATATTTTTGTTGTTCTTCTTCTTGATTGACTCTACAGTCCTTGGTGAACATCTTCAACTACCATTTTCCATCTACCTCTATATTGTGCCAACATCTTCCCACGTTATATATGTCTCCCTCCACTCCATTCAGCCACCTGGTTTTTTACCACAAGGATGCTCATTAAAAATTGTTTTTAGTATCTCCATTTCCCCCATCCTTGCCACGATCCTGCCCACCTCATTCTTGATGATATTATAATTGTACTGACTTACAACTCTTTATATATAGAGTACAGCTCATTGTTGTGTAACCTCCTCCACATTTATTTTTCATATAGTCGGCCTATTATTTTGTACAGTATTCTCCTCTCGAAGGCATCCAATATTTTGATATCTCTAGTTGTTATGGACCATGTTTCTGAGGCCAAGTGCTGGTCTTATGGATTAGTTTGGAGGAGCAATATATAATTCTTGACAATATTAAGCATATTAATGCATAATATGCTTTTCTATTGGCTGCTATTTGATTTCATAGGAGGTATCGATGCAATAAGTACTTTAGATTTATGATGAGTGGCGAAGTTTAGTATTGGTTTTAAATTATATGCTTCTAATTCTATTTTCTACAACTGTCAATTAAGAAGTGAATATTGAAGTCTCCACAAATTATAACAATGGAGTAAATTTCTTATAATAATAATTTGAATTGATGTAAGAAAATTTGGTTTCTTTATTGTGATCTGTATGTAGTGAGGACAATTAATTTGGTAAAGATTGAAGCCTTTCCCGGTGTAGTTGTTCAATATATTATTCTCGGAGTTCAACCGGGTTTGGCACAATCCCCTAGAAAAACCTGCATCGGGTAGGTTGGGCATTGGGTACTTGTCCCACGCCCTTCCGATAGCGGGAGAGGAGTTTGCTGTGGGGACGCAGCATTCCCTTCTCCGTGCCTCAACCAGTTTAGGAGGCAGCTGGCCGACTATTCCAATGGGAATAGCGGACAACTCTTACCATATGCCCAAGGTCTGCGACCCCGGAACATACACCTCTCAAAACAGGCCGAAGTGCCTCGGCTTGTGGGAACCTTAGTTCAAAAACGGAGAGGAAAAGGCATACCCAAAGGTAGCCCCTTCGTATCTCTCCTAAAAGGTTCTGCCTGCGAGAGAAAATCCCTCGCAGGTTACCTGCGAGAGAATCCTCTCGCAGGCTTTAGTTTATCAAGTGCCAGAACCTTTTTTTTTTTTTGGGTAATAGGCTACATGAGGGTAATCCACGTTCTGGCAACTCCCCTTTAATAGCATAAGAAGGGACTTGAAAGGGGGGATGCGGTAAGGTAGAAGAAGGCAGCCAAGGGTTAACTAGGGCCCCCGGGCTATGGTTTAAGGATCCTACCCGGCAATTGGCCTAAAAGTGATGCAAGGAAAAACCCTAGAAAACCTGCATCAGGTAGGTCGGGCATTTGGTACTTGTCCCACGCCCTTCCGGTAGTGGGAGAGGAGTTTGCTGTGGGGTCGCAGCATTCCCTTCTCCGTGTCTCGACCAGTTTAGGAGGCAGCTGGCCGACTACTCCAATAGGAATAGCGGACAACTCTTACCGTATGCCCAACGTCTACGACCCCGGAACATACACCTCTCAAAACTGGCCGAGTTGCCTCGGCATGTGGGAACCTTAGTTCAAAACGGAGAGGAAAAGGCATACCCGAAGGTAGCCCCTTCGTATCTCTCATAAAAGGTTCTACCTGCGAGAGAAAATCCCTCGCATGTAGTCCATATCAAATTGTATGAGTGCCAGGACCATTCCGTTGCATATTATATATATCCTCCACTAAATCATCACACTGTGAGAGTCAATCAGCACTCCGTCAACAGTCCGCCTCAGCCATGTCAGCATCAGTCAAAAGGCCGGCCACTCGCCGAGGTACATTACCCTCAGTAACCCCAGCCACAATAGAGCTCCAGACCCCTCGCCTTAACAATGTTATAGCTGGGTCCCAAGTCTTGCTCAATTGAAACCCGGTGTCCCGGTTTAGCAGGTTGTCTTGTGTCCTAATATGTATGGCCTCTTTGATGATGCAAAACCCGGTTGAACTCCGAGAACAATATATTGAATTAATTTGGTATTTTGAAACTCTAGGGATACACAGCATTGAAAGTCTTCTCTTGTCCTTAGCAGAATCTATTAACCTCAACGTATGTACATTTATCATGGTGTGGTAATGTGAAATAATGAAATCAGTGTTTAAAGAATCAAGTACGATGTGTGAGGGTGGTATATTTGAGGAAATATTAATGCATAATTCTTATGTATTTAGTATTCTTTCAAAGTTGTTTGAGATCATTTACGGAGTAAACCACCAATTGAAGAAATTGGTTGTTTGATCTGGAAATATTGCATCTATAGAAATAATTGTTTTCCTGGTACATGGCCTAGAATTGAGTAGTTTTATTTTTTCTCATTAACAGATCTCAAACTGATGTAATCAAAATCCTGCCTTTCACCCCAATTTTGTCCACTTTTCACAAGAAAACTGAAGGAATGATATAGATACAACTTTTTTTGTTTTCATTTGTAAGCAATTCCAAAGCTGCTGACTTTATCAAAATCTGTTTACAATCACAAATATCCATGAAGACAATATTAACACAATATATTTATATTATTGGCACAGTCCAAAATCTTTTGTAGAACCAGTTATTCACACACCAAGTCTGCACAGGACTACCTGGCTAGATCAACTACATTGACTTGATTTGACTTTCTGGAGATGTGTGGCATGAGGCTCATCTACATGGTGACCTTGGGAAGGATAGAAAGAGGGGATTTGTAAGGGAGAGCAAAGGGAGCCAAGGGTTTTAGTTTAAAGATCCTACCAACCATTTGCTTTGATGCAATATACAGAAAACCCAAGAGAAACACTGCATTGAGTAGATTGTGCTTTCAGTACTTGCCCCATGATAACTGGAGTGGGATTCACTTTGGAGACAGAATTCCTGTCTTCATGAGTCCCAAGTGTTTGGAGTCGCTGGGGAACAAGGGACAATTCTTGCCATATGGACATCGTCTGATATCTCGGAGCACACAACTCTAAAAAGTGACTGAAATTTCTTGGCTTCTGGAAACCTTTATTCAAAATTAGAGCGAGAAGAAGGCATAAAAAGAAAAAGAAGTAAGTGTAGACAGGTTGTGTGTGAGGTAATCCTTGTAGTGGCAATTCCCTCTTGTAGTACAGGAAAGAAACTGCAAGGGGGAATGCAGAAAAGTAGAGCAAGATAACTAGGGTCCACTGGCTGTTGTTTAAGAATCTTCCTCGGCAATTCGCTTTAAAGTGATGCAGGGTAACACCTAGAAAAACCTGCAGCAGGTAGGTCGGGCAGTTGGTATTTCCCATAGGTACCTATTCCTACTCTCCAGTAGTTAGCCTATTCCACATGCAAGAGCTAGTCACTGAGAGTCCAGCATCATTTCCTATCATTTCTATCTTGACTTACTGTACTGCGAAGATTTCGTTTTATACACATTCTCCTAGACTAATCTCGTCGCAGTACGAAGTCAAACTTTTTACATCTCATTCTTGATGCCGCGCATCAAGTTCCGGGTGAACTACAATGTGCCAACATGTTTTTTTTATATCGTCGAAAACAAAAAAGTATTTTAGTTCTTAAAATTAAGTTCAAATTAAAAATATAGGCCAATAATGAATAGTTTGAAACCTTTCACGATTGTATTGTGCTACAACCCATGATCATTGCACCTCTGGCTGACTACTATATGTTAATTGTCCGAACTCAGAGATTTGAGAAAACATTAAATCTTTTACTTTAGGTCATCCTATTACTTCTCGAATGCTGCAATCTATCGCGTGCTTTCAATCTAATCGATTTCGCTTATTCAAACTCCAGCATCCTCTAATGAAGCATTTTGGGAGCCACACAACTCTACCTAAATAATTAATATTCTGCTATTGTCGGATACCACAAAGCTCATTGCAGACTTCAAGATGGCCATTCATTCGTCTTAAACACGTGTTCTGGTAAATTGGTGGCAATTTAACAAACCTCTTGGACGCTTAAAGAACAAACTCCTGAAACATTTTTCTGTCAGCCTTTGATGACTTCAACGGTAACAAAAGAATTTTAATTAGGTGAAATAGCCAAATTAAGTGATGATATAAATACCACACAACGTTTCTGGGATCCTACTGCCTTTCGTCAGGTGCTTGGATAAAACACGAGAGCCAGGCGTGACACAATCGCACAATTAGAGTTGGCAAACTAAAAAAGCTGACGAAATGGACAAGGATCCCAGTAACGTAGTGTGGTATTTATATCATCGCTTAATTGTTGGCTATTTCATTATATTTTATAGAGACGTATTGTATTTTTATTTAAAAGATAATTTTGTTTGTAACATCAATTGTTTTTGGCCATTGTTGATTGAACGCGATTCTTAACATTCACTATCTTATAAACTTAGAAAATAATCGATTCCGTTTAGTTTGCAGAACGTTCTGTAATTGTGGGAATATTGTTATAATTATAGTCTACGTTGGACAAGTAATTTACATTGAGAGATTGCCGTGCCACGAGCCGTGTGACATAAATGCACAGACAAATCAATATCCTAATTACTGGATTCCGTCGCCGTTGACCAATATAGCGTCGCTACCGGAACGGACACGCATTGAAAATACTGAAGCAAAGTCTACAGAATCGGAATAATATTTGAATTTTTAACAGTGATGTAATTAAAATTTACTTCTTAAAAATACTTATAGTGTTCAAATAAAAAAGGGTTATTAATTAACAATGTAATTAATACAATTAGAATGTTGGAATTCATCAGGTGAACATTAAAAGAGATTGGACGTTAATGATTGATAAATAATATATTCTGAATTTTCTTCAAAGATCTTGAATATTCTGATACTAAATTTACAGTACATTAATATGTCATATCTCCGATATGGTCCATCGACAAAACATAAAATAAAGTATGGATTTATTAATATACTAGAAAAATTTATAATATAGGCCTATATATATAACCAAAAAATTTTGTTTTATATATATATATATAAAACAAATTTTTTTGGTATATGTATATATATTGTAGTAATTAGTAATTAATCCATTGTTATAATTGCAAAGTAAAGGACTCATTATTAGAGTATATAAAGCATACACCACGACACAGGCGGCGAGACAAAAGAACCATTGTTAAGACGTACGCTTTCAAAAATCTACGAGACGAACAGTGAGTCAGAGGAGAGAGACGAAGTTAGTTGGAAGTCGGACGGCGGACACATATCCATCTAGAGACGCTGCAGGTTGAAACCAAGTAAAAGGTTTTCACTCAGTGGTTTATCTGCTACAAACAGTACCTTAATAAGTCATGCCGCAGTAAAAACTCAATAAGTAAAGAGACCGTCACCAATTTCACCGAGAGAAAGTTGGTAATAATCTGACTGACCATTAATTCGGAAGGAGTAGCCGTTTCCAGCTGAGAGAACCTAAAGTTTCGACAGTGTTTTGTAACCAATTTAAATTCAGTGATATCCCCAAAAACGTGTGCACAGAAAACCCCAAAATTGAGACCTGGTCGGCCGTAAGTAAAAAAAAACTCTAAAATTTATTTGTAAACCATTTTTTTAAAGATACGTCAGATCGTTCTTCAATTATTTCTTTTCTTTAATTATTCATTTCTTTAATTGTTTTGTTAGTTAATTTAAATTCAATCTGTAATCTTATTGTCATCCGCAACAAAATTCGTCGAGGTTTAGACGAATTAACTTCAATAAAGGCTAAATGTAATTATAAATTATCGTAAATTCAATTCACCCATTTATCAAACCCAGTAAAGACCCTGAGATTCTAAATATTATTGTGTAATTTTTTATATTGTATTTAAAACTTTAATAAATTTTGTTTAATTGTTCAAATAAATATTTTTATTTAGCCACAGCCATTAGTCTTTTTAAATTATTACAATATATATATATATATATATATATATATATATATATATATTGTAATAATTAAATGATAGGCCTTTATTTATTTTAATTTTAATTTAAAGACTTGAACTCACGTTGTTGAAGCCAATTATGTAATAATCAACAATAAGGCGTTAATTAATTTGCCTCACGTTGAAGCGCCATTTATATAATAATCAAATAGTAGGTCGTTTATTAAATGAAATAATAATAAAAAATTAACAAACAAAATATTTTTATTTTATTTTGTGGCCATAAAAGACAATTACAAACACAAAATTTGAGATCTGGTTGTCTCAGGGCCTTGACTGGGTTTGATAATGAACACAACAAATTGATTTAAAATCTCATTAACAAAACAGTTTACAATTTACCTAAACATTATGTCGATAGAATGAAAGAAATTAAAAGTAAAGAAATTAACTCTGATTGACAATTTAAAAAAGAGAACGAAATCTGACTTTATCCTTTAATTAGCGTTTAAAATTAATCCTTAGTTTTGGTTTTGTTACTTACATACTGTCCAGCTGGTACCAGCATTCTTTTTGGTTTCGGAAGTACACTATTGCAAAATTATACACTGATTCTAAATTGTCGACTCACAGATTTTACACTATTGAAGTCAAAACTGATAGGCTACCAGGAACTCGGATGATCCTCCTGATTGTAGCTATCTGATGTCTGCTTGCCTTACAGGAATCCTATGATTCGTAGTTTTATTAGTCTTTTACTGATTTGGACTTAAACTGCAACGTAACTCCTTGAAGATTTGTTCTAACTGCTTATTCTTTCGGAGCGAACTACCTTTTCTTTAGCTCCTTGCTGTAGACTTAAACTGTCAACTTTACTATTCCGCTCATTGCTACTCACCAGAAAAACTTCATCTGTACACAGCAATCTTTCATCCCCTACTCTATCCTAGCTGGCTGTAGACGTAAAGAAAAACCTGACTACCTTTCCTGGCTAGCTATAGGCGTAAACTGCTAGAGATGATCCTCCTGAATGTCAGCTGTCTGATGTTACAGGAATCCTATGATTCGTAAATTTATTAGTCTTACTGATTTGGACATAAACTGCAACGTAGCTCCTTGAAGATTTATTTTAACTGTTTATTTTTTCGGAGCGAACTAACTTTTCTTTAGCTGCTTGCTGTAGACTTAAACTGCTCTTACTTTCTAATTATTTACGCTGAAATACTTGCGGCGTGAATGTTTTCTTCGTATTAATTTACAACTTTAACTAGTTATACATTGACGTTGTCTAGTCTCTGCCCAAATTATATTACTTGTTCTGCTCCTCACGATGTTTTTCCGCCAACTGACTCCTAGTTCTCTCGAGTTTTAGCGCGCGTACGCCATTTTTGACTTTTCGACAAAGCAAAGTGAGCTTGCTTCTCTCATTGTTGCTTTGTTCGATAAGACCGCTATAATGAATTTATTAAACAATTCAAATTTTATGTCCAAACAATTAATGGCCTAATTAATTGTCATTACAATATATATATATATATATATATATATATACAGTTATTTAAAAGCATATTTTAAGAGGAATATAGCGTACCTATTTTCTTTCCCATCTTCTCAACAAAGTAGAGGTAACCTGGGCCTTCTTCTTAAGGCTCTGTTATCTACCAAATGGCCATTCTTCAAAACTGTTATTGATTATTGAAGCATGTTCTACCATGTAGTGCGTATTGCAACACGTTTTGGACGCACCTTTCGTTGTAATTAACCCATTATCTAATTTTGTTTTAACTACAATAGATATATTTTCAACATTCAAACACCAGTTTACAGTTTTCTGTTTATCCAGCCCTAATATGTCCTTCTAACGCGATTATGCTTGGATCTATTTTTTCTTCCGTTTTCTTCTTCTTCCCATACATATGCTGGGATCGAACCCGGGATCTCTGCAATGCGAGGAAGTAACGCTGACAGCTACGCCACAGCAGATCGTCAATACTGTCATTACAGTCATGGTATATTTTAGTACCATAAGATTCTAGTAACAGAATATTATTGTAGGCGAAACTTGTAGAATTGCGAAGTAAAGAAAGTAAGTAAATAAAAATATTTACGGAGGGTGTTACTCAAAACTTAATCTGCCATTTTGCAGGCTCGCACGATGATGAAATAATGGATGATCGGTAAACAAAATTTGTTCTACAGGCCTATTTAACTACTTCATAGGTATGATTTTTTAAATAGGATGCTGATATTATACTTATTTCTTAGGAAATTATATTTCTTTCGAGACGTCGAGGCCCAGTATTAAGCGTAATCTTAACCATCCGGAAATAATTCACAGATCCCATTTACAGCATTTCAAAACCCTTAAAATGAATCTGAGTCTCGCGTAAGGTAATATGCTGCCTAGGGTCAAGTTTGACGTGAAATTGGGGTTTATTTTACTTATCTGCAACTATCTTTACAGTATTTGAAGATGGTGCAAGCCTACGCCATTGACTGATCTGTGCGCACTCTCCGTGGATGCAGCCCGCCCCTTCTGCGAGACAATGAGATTAGGGCGCTCCAGATCACAGCATCCAATAGCGTCCCAAGCATCACTAGACGGCCCCTCTGGCCAATGGCGTCATTGCTCACGAACATCCCGGACTCCACAGCGAAACAAAAAATTATACTGAAGTAGCCAATAACACAACGTTCGCAAATAATTCAGTAATTCTTACCGTTAATGCGACTAAAACATTACTATGAATATAAGTTAGATAGATATTTTATTTACAGTCGGCATTATTTATATGCATGCAATGTTGTGTAATAATCAAATCGTAGGTCGTTTATTAAGTGAAATAATAATAAAAAATTAACAAACAAAATATTTTTATTTTATTTTGTGGCAATAAAAGACAATTACAAACACAAAATTTGAGATCTGGTTCTCTCAGGGCCTTGACTGGGTTTAATAATGAACACAACAAATTGATTTAAAATCTCATTAACAAAATAGTTTACAATTTACCTAAACAATATGTCGATACAATGAAAGAAATTAAAAGTAAAGAAATTAACTCTGATTGACAATTTAAAAAAGAGAACGAAATCTGACTTTATCCTTTAATTAGCGTTTACAATTAATCCTTAGTTTTGGTTTTGTTACTTACGTACTGTCCAGCTGGTACCAGCTTTTTTTTTGGTTTCGGAAGTACACTATTGCAAAATTATACACTGATTCTAAATTGTCGACTCACAGATTTTACACTATTGAAGTCAAAATTGATAGGCTCCCAGGAACTCGGATGATCCTCCTGATTGTAGCTATCTGATGTCTGCTTGCCTTACAGGAATCCTATGTTTCGTAGATTTATTAGTCTTTTACTGATTTGGACTTAAACTGCAACGTAGCTCCTTGAAGATTTGTTTTAACTGCTTATTCTTTCTGAGCTAACTAACTTTTCTTTAGCTCTTTGCTGTAGACTTAAACTGTCAACTTTACTATTCCGCTCCTTACTGCTCACCAGAAAAACTTCATCTGTCCACAGCAATCTTTCATCCCCAACTCTATCCTAGCTGGCTGTAGACGTAAAAAAAACTGACTACCTTTCCTGGCTGGCTATAGACGTAAACTGCTAGACTTTCATGCGCGCAAACGCCATTTTGACTTTTCAACAAAAGCGGCTGAACTCGCTTTTCCATTGTTGCTTTGTTCGATCAGACCGCTATAATTGATTTATCAAACAATTCTAATTTTATGTCCAAACAATTAATTGCCTAATTAATTGGCATTACAGTTGATTTAAATAATAAACAAATTGTTAAAAAAAATACCACGTTTTCCTTATCCTGCTTTTTATTATAACCTACAAATACATTTCTCACCGCACTAACACAGTAGTCAGTTTCACCTTATTTTCCTACCGTCCTATTGTCAATAATTTTCGGGACTGGTCGTAGCATAGTCTTTTGAGTAGGAAAAACGTGTTTTTTTTTCACAATAGGGTCGTCCTATAACCAACTTTGATCAATAGTTGATTTCAATTTTTTTAAAATGAAATGTGAAATGTATTAGTAGGTTTCCAGTTGAAAACGGCAGTAGCCGAAAGTTCATAATGCAATTATTTTTTTTTATAATAAAAACAGGATAAGGACACGGTATTTTTTTAAAATCAGAATATACGTACTTTTACGAAAGGTATAATGTTTGATAATAAACAAAACACAACTTGTGGGATATCATGATTCAATTCTTTGCAGTAAGAAGCAGTTTAAACAACCTCAGATCTTTTCAACACAAATTTCACTGTTAAAATATATCAAAGAGTTGTAAGATAAAAAAAAACACTTTATTGCTCGTTTCTAAGGATTAATTGGATCCCATTACCACATCAATATTAAGCAACTGAGAACTAATTATAACTTCGTTTCTTATTAACACCTAAAAAATCGTTGAATGACTTTCTCTGTTAATAATGGGTCTGTCATTTCTATATGAACATTTTTTTCTCGTTGGGCATATTTTTCACGCGACTTTATGATATAAATGTGCGTTTCCTATCAAGAATTAAAAATATTTGATGAAACGTTCCACAATTATCTTTGGCAGCTAAATTAATATTGTTTTAGAATTTCTGTCGTGTAGTTATTTCGGGTTAAGAGATACTTTATGATCGTAAGCAATAGTTGGAACGAACATTTGTTGATGTCTTGTTGACGCTTAATCTAGTTTTAATGTGTAGTTTAACTCGAAGGGTTTTAGCAGCCTAGAAATTTTGGAATTCGTCAGTAACATTAAATGATTAAAATAACAGTAAATTATAAATACAATAAATAACCGAATGACTGCTCCGCATAATAGAGGTCGCAGTTTTGAATCCCGGCGCGAACACGGGTGTTGTATGTGTGTGTGTACAGACAATCCAGACAAAATTAATTCCCCGATTAGCAAAATGTAAAAAATGATCAAGTCGCTATAGAGCGTAGATGTTGATGCGACTAAAAATTAAATTTTAAAAAAATTATATTACTCATTATATATTATGCGAAATATAAAGCGAAAACAACCGAGAGTAAAATCAAATCTGTGTCTATAGAATACGCCGAGTCTAAGTACGACATCAACTTGCCGTTTAATCTCCAGGAGCGGGGGTGGTAATTATCAAACATGTTAAAACGGCCGATATTTGCAGTGAGATGGATAGTATTTCTCTCGATGTTGTTTGTGTATAATTTCAACCTGTGTCTTCATCGGAGGGGAGTACCCTTAGGGATCAACCGAGATTGGAGTCAACTCTGGGGTTATGGATGTCGTTGAGTTTAATTATGAGAACCTCGGCAACGCCGGGCACCCAGCTAGTGCCTTATAAAGAGTCTTATCTTGTTCAATTCTATAGATTAATTAAATATTATATTGAATTAGATAAATAAATAGTCAAATAACAAACAAAATAAAGTGATAGTATACATACCACATACCTTTTATGCAATCCTTGTTGCGTTCGTCAGGTGATTTAAAATCAAGAGCACAAAACAAGGATTGCAAAATGGTATTTTATATTATCCCTTCCTTTCGTCTGTTCTTGGGCTCCTTATTTATCTATCTAATTAGTACACAGACAAATTATATTTCAATTTCAATCATTATATTGATGTCAAAAATTATTTAAACATCAGAACATATTTCACGAAAGAGTCACTTCATTAATACTAGCATGTGCCTCGAAATATTAATGTTAGGTTTATTTAATATTTATTAATCACGCGCATTATCTTTCAAATACCTCTGATAGAAATTTCTGCTGTAATAAATGATAATTGTATTATTATTCTTACATAAACCATACTGATAACGAGTCATTAAATTTTAATTCTCGCTTTTGTACTTTTCTTGCAAGAATCCGTTTTTAACTGTATTCGTCGTTTTACAGTGAAAAAATTCCATCTATAAAAATGTTAATCGCAGAAATGTGACATTTACTCGCAAAACATTGCTAGTAAGTACGCAAACACCAGATGCTGTTTGTGAAGCAGATGACCGCAAGGTAAATTACCTGTGACAAGTTCTTGGTGATTTCACTGACCTTTCATGGATTTGCGTTGGAAATTATAGTCGAGTGTCTTCGAGAGGCAGGCTAGGAGGGGAATTTAAACATAAGCCACAGAGGAGATTTTTGTTGACAGAACACATCGTGGTGCAGTCAAGAGAGAAGCCGTCATTTCAACAGTTTATGTGAGAATGAATGAGTGGAAAACGCAATTCTTGTCGGAGAATTGCCGAGTAACGTCTTGGGATAAATCAGTTAGTGTTTGAAGATGGCTACTACAAATAGATAGTATAAATAATTTATTTGGTGAGAGTAATAGGAGTTGAGATGTAATTTTATTTTAAACTAGGGATGTTTGAAACGATTAATACCTGAGGAGTATTTTGGCCAATTACATAGAAAATCTTCCGCCGCCAGCCACCGAAATCTAGGAAATTGCCCGCAAATCAAATTCCGACGAGTAAACGTAAATATTGTTAAAATTTGCATGAAATCCAGACCGCATATAGTTGAAACCAACTTAGAAACGGAATTATTAAAATAAATTAAGACTGAGGCAATAGTTTTTCAGAAACGGAATATAAATTGGTAATTAAAAATGAATTGATTATGATTTTGGACAAAATAATATAATTAGAAAATAAAATACTTGTCAAAACGTTACACCTTTAGTATTTATTTTCTAATCAAATAATTTTGTTTGTGTACATATAGTCTGCAAGGGGTATTCTCCCGCAGGCAGTACCTGCGAGGGATATTATCTCTTTAAAAACCTCGTAGGAGACACAGGAAGGGGCTACCTTTGGGGATGCCTTTTCCTCTCTCCGTTTTTGAATTAAGGTTCCCACAAGCCGAGACAACTCGGCCTGTTTTGAGAGGTGTATGATCCGGTGTCACAGACCTTAGGCATACGGTAAGAGTTGTTCTCTGTTCCCATTGGAACAGTCGGCCAGCTGCCTCCTAAACTGGTCGGGTACGGAGAAGGCAATGCTGACTTCCCACAGCAAACTCTTCTCCCGCTATCGGAAGGGCGTGGGACAAGTACCCAATGCCCAAACTACCTGATGCAGTTTTTTCTAAAGATTTCCGTGCATTAGTTTTAGACGAATGCCGGGTAGGATCCTTAAACTATAGCCCGGGGGCCCTAGTTAACCCTTGGCTACCTTCCTCTACCCTTCCGCATCCCCCCTTTCAAATCCCTTCCTATGCTATTAAAGAGGAGTTGCCACTATGTGGATTACCCTCATGTAGCCTGTTACCTCCCCCCCCCCCAAAAAAAGTTTTTTTTGTTTGTAATGACGGACAAATCCTTAATTATCAGACGCCAAATATTTTTAATAAATAGGACATGTTAATGCGCGTTGTTATTGTGTTAAAATTTAAATAACTCAACTAATGAAATTATTTCAATTTCCTATTTATTTATTAAAATAATGATTTTCATCGTGAAATTGTCAATTTAAGAATATCTGTGTCTCGCGAGACCATTATTACATTTCCAGCACATATAATGTGCTATTTAGTCGAAATGAGTTTTGACACGACGAAATTAGTTTGCTCAATTTGTTCAAAGAGTTGAATATTTGCCGCCCTTGGTATCGTTTACTACTTATTCCCCCAGATACTTCAGTTCCTTTCATCATTCAATGCAAACAGCACAGTTTTCACGGTCGGGTATTTAATTAAACGATTATACGATTGATTATATCAATCAAATAATGCAGCAGACTGCATAATTTATAAGTACTTTACAGGACCACACAGCAGGCTTAAATTTCTTGAGCATCGCCTGCTACGTAGCTTCTAGAGATATTTGGAAGGAAAATGATAATTTCTCTAGTATATCACACAAACAAACTCAATTTCTCTTAATATATTCTGATAGGTTTCGTAGTACTTTAATATTAGAGTTCTGGCTACAGTTCTGTAGCTTAGTAATTATTGGGTTGGTGCATACATATTTCGGACGTTTTTCAGCAAATGGTATTCAACAATAACATTTAACAAAAACATCTGGAGCATATTCACCATCTACTTCAATTACTGCTTCCCATTTGTTTGGTAGCCAGTCGATTCCACGGGTGCAGAAGTTGCTGGTTCTTGGAAGCAATCCACTTTTGGCGGCCACCGAGTCATCCAAGTCGTCACAAACTTTGCTCGCGAGCCAATTTTTCAGAGATAGATTGAAGTGATAGTCCTTAGGCGGTTCTTTGTGAGAATATGGCGGAAGCAGTACCCAACCCTTGTTGGCAATAGATTCGTCGACTCGACGCTCAACACGTGGACGCGCATTATCGTGGTGGTTCTTTTTTGCGCGGTCATTTCGCTTCGATTGCAGTGTGAATGCGGTCAAGTTGAGCCAGATAGACGTCGCTGATGATATTTAATCGCCGCTTGCCGTTTTTGTCTTGAATCCGCCACTGTTGACGCTTACCGTCTTCATTCCACCAATAACAAATCCAGATTGAGATGACCAGTGGACGATTCCCGCTTCTGTCTCACCAAACACATCGCATTGCCTTCTTATAGTGGACGTATTCAGTATAACACAAACTGAAGAGAAGCCATGATTTATCCCGAGTGTCGAGATTCTTCAAGGACAGAGTTTGCTCGTTTCGCTGCAGCAAATCGGTGAAAATTCAGACACATTCGGATTTATTGTTATCGAAAAGTTTGTAGGGAACGCATACAGCCAATTTCCATACTCTTACGAGCTTTTTGAGGCGATGAACAATGGTCGACTGGTTCACATTGAAGTCTTCGGTCAACATTCTCGTACTTCCTCTTCCCCGGCTTCCCAAACTGCCTGGTCGTCGAAATTTGATGGCCGACCTCTTCCTTCTTCATCTGCGAGGTTTGTATCACCAGATTTGACCATCTTTCAACTTGGCTTCTTCTGATTGTTCTTTCACCCAAAAGATCGACGAGATCGCGAAATAATTGTTGTGCATTTTAACCTTTCTCGAAGTGGATATATCGAATTCTGATATGATTTTTCGGTATGCGTTTTTATTAACTGAAAAGAGGAATATTTTTATGAAAAAAAACCTAAACAATGCGCCAATTTTTAATGAAAAACACTGCAATAATTATGCACCGACCTCACAACATCGGTGCTTGTACGTCGTCATTTACCTATTGTTATTCAGTCAACTTTTACGAACAGAATCGGCTGTGTTATTTCCCAGTGGCACTTGGACTCCCATATAAATTGATTTTCCCATTACATACAATCTACATGCATATGACTGTAAATTATATTTGAATAAAGGCAGGCTATTTGGCTCATTCATTTTTTACAGCTTATTATTGAGTATTATTCTTCAAATAATCTATTATTACTTCCTAGTATGAACAGTTTCCATATGTTAATACATCTTGTAGTTTTCTCGTATTTAACCACGATGCTTTCTGCACGCTTTTGATATTTTCTATTAATTTCTTCCTATTTTGTGCCGTCACTAAAGGACTACGCGGACCTGGTCTTCATCCTTTTGTCTGAAGTGTGTAGGATTATGAGAATATTTACTCGAATGTAGCGTGTCTGTTTCGAAATTCAGTGTACTACATTAATTACAATATTTTTGTACAAGTTCCTTATTGCGGCCAATTACACTACATGTTTCGCATTTTGGCTCATATACCTCATACATGCAATTCAGTGTCTTGGAAACTTAATCTTAACTGCTTTTACTACAATAGATTCTTCCTTTCACGTTACTATTTACGATAGAACCAAAATCACTAACACTTATTATTATTAAATTTTATAATATTGTAAATATTATCGCTGGTTAAACTAGTTAGAAAAAATAATAAAGAATCGAGTAAACGCTCACAGTTTGCTACTACTCGGATCTATCAACAATTACTCTTTCACCTCGATAACATAATAGGAACAATCAGCATTCGAATTTAAAGTAGCTGAAAGAATTGCAATAATTTACTTATAACAGGAATTCAAGGTTTAGAAGCCTAATTTTTTTTCAGTGTTGCTTTTATTCCTACAAGTAATAAATTAGTAGAATAAAGAACAAACCTTCGATCAGGTAAAACATCAGTAAACGAGGCATGTCTGAAGGTATTTGTATTATTTTTACCTTCAAACAATCGACAGTCCTGCTAAACATAAGAAATTCCTTTTCCAAAACTATTGCACACTCGTTGGTTGCATCCAACTGGCCATGGCCGTGACTGTTCCCTTACGACATTCTCTTTTATAATTTTTTGTTTAATCCCGTTTACACTTTTATAACCGCTCGACGCAGTCGACCAAAAATGTTGTGTGTTGTTCACTTCATTAGTTTTAATTGAATATTTCAACAATTTTAACTACATAAAAAACATATTTTTCCTCTCACCGCCATTTCTTCACGTCATCTCATATCACTGACGTTTTTGCGGACTTAGGAGTTTTCGCACCAGCCACCTAGTTAAATAAAATGAATATCTAAAATAAATATTTATCTGACATTAAGTATAATTAATGTTATATTATTATTTTAACCTAATAAATTAAATATTTAAGGCAAATTTTAACCCATTTTAGTTTGCAATGTTCATAAGCTCGTGTTTGTTTAAATTTTAAATTTCAAGTATATAACTGGTTTTCGTCAAATAATTACTATAAAGCATTTCGGATTTAGCATTCGCTAGAAGCACCAATGTATTTTAATTTATTTTCTGGATTTTAAATATGTCTGTCTTAGAACATGTGAATGGAATATTTTACACTTCTTTGAAACCTATTGTAGGTTCGATTTTAATTTAGGCAATTTATTGTAACAATTTTTTTGATGACTAAAATTACATTAAATTTCTAATTATAATTAATTTTGTTTATAATTAACTTCTACATCATGAAGTATTCCTTAGATTTAAATTAATTTACGTCTCCTTTCTCATTAATGTGCTCCTGAAGTTGGGGTGAATCGTCGTATTTAGTTTTGTATTCTTAATTTCATTGGAGTTGTAATTATCGAATTTAACAATGTTTCTGACTTTATAGGCTGATTTATTTACTTTGATTATAGTAGAAATCTTTACAGTTCCCTACTCTGATCAGTTTCCTCCAATTTTTTCTGTCGTGTAGCTTGTTAAATCCAACGTTCCTTAATAATTGATTATTTAAATCCTTATTTAAACCTTTTAACTACATCAAGATAATTGTCTGTGGTCCTCTCTTTATTTCTAAAGCAGTGTTTATGACAGTGCTATGACAGTTCACCGACACTCGCCGCAGTACGTTTCCTGTTAATATATAATTTGTGTGCATGGAGCGCTAAAGTGAGGTGCGCTATTTTCTTTTTTTTCCTTTTAGGTGTGGGGGAGGTGCCGCAGCTGCAGCTGCTGGGAACCGTTGGCGAGGTGTCCATTGTCCATTGTCCACACGCGGTCAATAAATGGCGCGTGCGCAGGGTTCGCATCGATTCGGCGTGTCGCCATGTTGCCGGACAAAGTCCCGCCCTCCAACAGTCTCGTGCCAGGCGCCCTGGTGAGTAACACCTGCACTCTACCACCTCACAACCACATCAAAATATCATTTTCTATGTCTGTGTGGCGTGACATGTCTTCGATTATACTTAGAAAGATACAGAACACTGCTTGGAACACTTGTTTCTTGGGTCAAGTGTTTTAACTTGCTTTTTATATTTATATAAGTGCAAAAGTAGACTCGTGCATCCTTTCAGCACTACTACTGTGACTACTTCACCGTCACGTCATAATATTTATTATTTCCAGGGATCATCCGATGAAGTATTTTTTTATTTAGGCCTAAATATAATGATTTGAGTATTTCGCTTTAAGTTGGAGCTCCATAATAAGACGATTTTTTTTAATATGTGATATGCTTCATAAAATTAATCGATCAAATTTTCATTCATCTCTCAGAGTGACCTACAAAATATAAAATATGTTTTTACGTTTTTAGATTATATTTTAACAAAATTAAAAAGCTTTTATTTTCCTATTTACATTTGTAGTTTCAAACAGGTTACAAACAGGTTACAAACTTGGAGTACTTTCAGAAGTTATAAAAGGGGTTGGGTTGATCATGGAAGTATAATAGCTGTGCCCTTTTAATACAGTCTGAGTTCCGGCTTTTCATAGCATAATATCAAACACGAATATCAATTTTTGTCATTCCAAAAACAAACTACATTTATTTCTATTAAAATAAATTTCGCATACTGTATCATTTTAATACAATATTCATTCAAAATAATAAAACTTGATTTCCTCCGCAATAGGGTTATCATTTCAGTTTAATTTAGACCGTTTATCTGGTCAAAACCAAATAAACTTGGATATTAGTTTAAAGAAACTAAATTGAAATAATAACGTAAATGAACAATTACCTTAGAAGTTAATCATGTTAATTACCACTGTCGTATGCAATAGAACTGAAAACTTAGCTACGTTAGTTCATATTTCTCCGTAATATATGTATATTCAAGATTATATAGGTAGGATGTTACAATGACGTAATATCTAGCCGAAATCTCAAAATATTATGCATGTATGAGAAAGACGTTACTTTTATTTAGATAAATAAAGAAGATTAATAATTTCAATTGGACTAATATCGTTCATAATGAAAAATTATTATATGTAAGTAGCCTTCTTCTAAGATCGTTCCTGAAAATTTCATCAGCAGCCACAGTTTTCTTGGAGTTCCGTAATAAATAATTTTTTTTTCTGAATTATTTTATTCCTGTTTTAATTACTTTCTAAATTTAATTTATTTCACATTAATTGTTGGATCTTTTTAGGTAACAATTCAAGGATTTACATCTCGGAAGGCGTTAAATTGTCTATTATGTAAATTGCAGAACTGAAAGTAAAGGAGGATTTGAACGTCATCTAATGACAAGGGTTTGGTAGATAATTGAAGTCAGTGCTTCAGAGAATAGTCAAGTGTAAGCTTTTGGGAAGGCCGAGAAAATGGAAGCTGAATGACTAAGCTAATTTTGAATTCAGACCGATTCCATCCAGAGAAAAAAACTAGTATTTTCATGTAATTCTATTTTTTTTGGTAAGGAAAATTAAACGATTTTTCTACTTGAAATCGGTAGAAATGAAATAAAATTCTTTAAATTTTCCCTAAAAAGTTGGGTAAGATAAATGATAAATTAAGTGATAAAGTAAATACCACACGTCGTTTTTACAAACCTTGTCCCATATAGTCAGGTGTTGAAAAATTGCAGGGGCTAGAACGACACTCAGCCAAACAAGTATTCAAAACATTTTGATTAATAAAAGTGGTACATAGACGAATGTTTTAAAAACGTGTTAATGTGGTTAGAAGGCTTAGAAGAATTTTTTAGATAATTACGATGAACAACATCGAATCGCCAGAAGAAATTAAGATAAATATTTTTAGACTGAAAATGGTATTTTTCTGTAAAATTAATATATATATAATGTCCTTCGCACATTAACCTTACATTGACGAAAAACTATTTAAATTGTCTAATTAGATTTTAAGAGAAATCCGTAATATTTCAGCATGTTAGTACAGGGCGTAACTACATAATGGAAATCGGATAATGATGCCTCAGAATTCGCATAATATCTATTCTAATACTAATGTTGATTGCAATTACGTGAATTTAAAGTTCGACGTATGAACAAAATAATCGGAGTTGCCGCACAGGACAGGAGGAAGTTCAGCAAATTTTTGGAGGCGTTAACCTCCTTCATCAGGAGAAATAAGTTACGTCCCACATTTATTGGAATCCGATAAAACGGCCTTATAGTTTTATTTACATTCAATTATAGCACACCGGTCATGTAAATAGATTTTTTGAGACGGGAATTTCGTGTGTTTTTATAGAAAGCTGCTCATGATATCCAGTGATCCTTTTTTACGAAGGCATGTTATTTTTTGTCCATGGGATATTACCTGGTGCAACTTAACGTAAAGGATTCTTCAGCGGAAAAACTTTCATGAAATTAACAACTCTGATTGAATAAGTCCATATATAAAGATCCTTTCTTACATTTTCTTAACCTCTGAAATGGTGGGTGGTTTTGGAAGCTGGGAAGTTACGAATAACGCGCCCATTTTCAGATATTCAGTGTTTGACAGCGATACGGGTCGAACGTGGTTTCTCGGGTGATGGCATCATGGACTCTATTCTACGAGCGTACGAGGGAGGTTCCAGAACCAACGTGAGCTGGTCATGAGCCTCGGACCAAATCATCAGAGTGCAACGAGTGGGTCCTTCCAAACCCTATGAAGTGGCGAGAGTTTGAATCCCTAATTTTGTTTAACAGACGTATGATTTGTTTCACAGTGATCGACATTGCTCCTGAATTTACTCAAACGATATTAACCAAATAACAAAATTAACTATTCTATTAGAATAGAATAGAAGTGAGGAGGAATGAGGAAGTACATACAATACAGAGATATTCAATCACTGTGGACTGGTTAACGTAGTCGGAGGCAAATTTAGTATTTTAAATTTGTATATTAACAGAAGTATCACAATGGTTGAATCTGGAGCGGACCAGGAATCGAACCCGAGTCTCCCGCATAGTACGAGGGTGCTTTACCTACTAAGTCATCCGAGTCCAGGTCCGGTACGAGACTTCCCCATCTATTGTATAGCCAGAGCTCTATGGGGAAATCGACTTATCTGGTATAGCACCCACGTACTAAGTGGGAGACCATGGTTCGATCCACGGTCCGGTCCAGATTTTTCTCTCCTAATACTTAAATTCTACGTAAAAATCAGCGTAATTGTCGAAAACATTATTTATCAAATTTAAAATATTATATTTAACAAATAAATTACATCCCTAATTGGGACTTCGTAAGGTCTACAATTGTTTCAGTTACCTAAAAAGTTTTAAGAACACAAACATGATAATTTATAATACAATTAAGTGTAAATATAATTGAATTTCATGGTCTAAATGGCTGAGCTTTGATTGAAACTAATTCTGTTATTTCTGAATTTGAATATTAAATTGTGTTGTTTCATGAAAAATTTATTCATTGATTTATCACGTCTGAAATTGCATCTGGACCCCTGAGGTACACAATTGATATCTTCATGCGTTCATGGCAAATTATCGGCTTCCTAAATGGATGGCGCGGTTCTTTTTAAAATTATTATAAGACGATTGTGACCTGAATAGAAATATACATAAATTAATTCTGCATTCGCAATGGTGCCCACGCCAATAATCGTAAAATAAAGATCTGAGAGAATAGGTAAGGTATTACAATATCTGAACGAGGATATATTTGAGTGCGTGTATTAGGAGAAATTTTAAAACACGTTTATATTAGCATCTTGAAGTAGAGGAAATAACATACAAGAGGATTTAAGATTATATATATACGTATATGTACATTTAATGCGAGACGATACACGTGCAATAGTGTGGTAAATACGATATTAAATTATTTGATATTACCGGTCAGTCTTCAGTTGAATTTGAAACGACATTATTATTTAATAGAATTATTATAAGGATTGTTATTCTTGAATAGAATAAAAAGTGACCCAATTGTTAATAAATAATAAAATAAATAATTTGAAACACATATTAGATAGATATAGTTAAGTGTCTCGGCTCTGCCACTAGATCTATGAAAATTAATAATTGTTTTCTTATTGAGTTGAAAAAAATTACCCATCTAGAACCACAAATAATGCACAATTTGATGAAATTGACATATAATACGTCTGTCTGAAAAGTATAAAATTAGATAAATAAATATCCAAATAACTGACAAAAAGAAGTGATAATATAAATACCGCACAACGTTCCTGGAATCCTTGTTCCTTTCTTCAGGTGATTAGAAACGAAAGAGCCGCGAGAACGACTGATTTCCTTTCATTATTTACGTCTAATTTAATAGATTTTGGCTTTTCAGTTCGTCTCCAGGTTTATGAGATTGTGTCGATCTTGCGTTTTTAGTCACTTGACGATAGGAACAAGGATTCTAGTAACGTTGTGTGGTATTCTTTTTGTCTGTTATTTATCTATTTAATTATCTAATTTTAATGCAAAATGAAGTATATAATTTTAATCACACAAAATTCCCGCATAACATTTAGCTGAAAAACGTTTCCGCCCGGGAGTCGATCCATTGTGCGCCTGGACCGAATACGGAGCCGCTGGAGACGGAGCCACGAGGATCTTGCAAGTTACCTACAATTGTTGAACTGTGAAATTAAATTTTTAGTTTTTGTCGTATAATTTAATTATTTACGTCTAATTTAATAGCTTTTGGAATTGAAAGCGAAATTGATATTCCTCTCTAAGCAGTAGGAACGCTCGTGAAAAGTGACGAAAATATTACCAAGTCGAGTGTTTAAAACGTTTGATAGCACAAGTAACTTACGTTTACCAAGGTTATTTACTTCTAACAATTTCATTAATAGCGAATTTGCTAGTGACATATGCCGTTAGTTTTGACGATATTTCACCTAATAATTCAATTCATTAATGTTTTTACTGCCAGCTTTAGAAACAGTAAAGACATTTTGAATTTTTACATAAAGAAATTGTAGTCTAAAATATGTCATTTAGACAAAATATTTCCGCCCATTGACTTTAACCTGTGAATTTGTATAAACAATACTGCTGTAGTAATAATAGATTAATATGGAGGTAATTTGTTCAGTCTCAGCCTCGAAAATCTCTGGTTTTTTACCGAATAAATAATTTCGGTAGATAAGTGTAGAATTTCCGTGTAATACATATCTGTAAAAATAGATATTTGATAAATTTTAGTGGAAGCAGATTAATTGTCAGACACCTTCTAATAGAACTATTTTCTTTCACAGCTAACTAGAGTCGAATACACAATAGATACCAAAGGCGTATAGCTTGTTGCATTCAGGAAGGCGAGCTCCATTTTTGAGAGAACGATTAGACATTCCCTATGCAGTACGTGTTCATTATTGAAATTACAGTTTCTATACATCTTGTTTGAAACTTACATGTAATGTATCAGCAGGGAAACGTCATATGCAAGATGAATACACAATGCTATGATTATTCAACCCCACGCAATACAACATTCTATGAACAATAAATAAAAATACGCGTAAATTTTGTATTGTTATTGCTTACACGAAGGAATTTTCCAGTAACGATGCAAGTTGAAATTAATATATTTTTGACGAAGTAACTGACATTCATTTACGAAGCATCTACACTACAATACGGGACTAGCAAAGCGAACCATAAAGTACAAACTTTCCTAGATAGAGCGATCATGAAGTAATGGCTTGAGTTGCCTGTCGGAGTCGTAAATGCAGACACCAAAAAAAAACTTCATCCGCTTAATGTCCTGATTGCTACGTTACTGACCCGAGTGACCAATGTGAAACAGATCTATATAATAAAAAAGAATGAATATTTGTATGTAATTACGTTAATATTTATACAAATTTACACGCATGGACAGATTGTAACAAAACTTGGTACACAAATTATTAAAAACACAAAAAACGGTACTGTGGGAGTGAGAAACCCCTAGCATAAATTTGGAAAGAATTATAATTGAAAAACGTGACAATTTTGTGTTAAATTACTGCGCGCTAAGAGACCGAGCCGTCACGCGAGAGAGACGTTACTACGTGACGAACAAAGGAAATAGATCCTTTTTTCTGTAACGAAATAAAGCAGATATATTTTCATTCAATAAAAGATATAATTTTATCCAGTAATACTCCATCGAATGATAATAAAACCAATTCTAAATACTTTACGATCCTTGCGAATAATGTAAGTTAATTTTCGTGCCATATTACTGACTCCAATATGGCGACCATTTGTTTAGATTGTGAATATAGCTAACAATTTAATCTTTCGTAATGTCTTAATACTGAGTGTCAATTATATCCTTCAATACTCAAGGAGTATATTTAAGAAGAAATTCTGAGGTATGTTTGTGGGGATTGATGCAATAAAATTCAAAGTATTTTATCGCTGTTCAGTTAAAGCACTATCATTCGAAACTAAGAACAGTTATATTTAGGTTAAATCACTTCTTGACTAACGATTGATATAGAATAAAATACTTTACGGGTTTATATAAACAAATACACGGGTAACGCCGGGGACTAATACTAGTATTTAATAAATAAACAGTCACTAACTCAGAAAAATTTTCCGATAATTAATCAATTCCAAAATATCATTATAATGCGACGTTTTGTCCACATTTTTGGGACTTATTCAAGGAATATACAGTTTTTTGTGTATGAATATTTACGCATACATGCAAAAATGTATATTACATGAATAAGTCCCAAAATGGTGGAAAACTTCGAATTATATAGTGATTTTTTCCAATATTTTGGAACTTCCGGAGATAATATACAGTTTTGCGTATATGGGTATATATTCATATATGAAAAACAATATATTACCTGAGGAAATCCCAAAATTATGGTTAAAACGTAATGTAATGATTTTTCTTATTAATGTGCATTTTTCTAACATATTGGCTGTTTTGCTTATTTATTAAATAATAATTGTCAGATAATTTTAAATATTAATCCGAAATTAATATTTTCGAATATTTCTAATAATCTGGTAAATACGTCGTGCTACTAGAGCTTGGAGACTTTCAGGTTTGTAGCGGTCACATTTTAGTCAAACGGCAAATTTGGAAAAATACTAGATAGTCCACATATCTGCAAACAATACAATATGGCGATTTATGATGTCCGTGTGACTGACGTAATTAAAGAATTGGAATTGCTCATTGATCGTTGTTTGAATGGCGCTACTCCTGACACGATAATCATTATTAATTATTTCCCATATTATGGAAATAGGACACAGTGCCAAAATTTTTGCAATATGCAACAAAAGCGCAACAGCATTTTAACTCAGAAGAACTGAATTTTAGGGTGAAACTACCTTCAAATAACAATTTATAATTTAATGAATAAGAAAGTTAGCCAATTCAGACAAAAAAGTGATAATATAAACACCACACAACGTTTCTGGTATCCTTGTTCCTCCCGTCAGGTTCGAAACAGAGTCGAGAGTGACACAACTGCACTTGTCAGTTGACAAAACTCAAAAGAATATTTTCATATTTTCATTTTAATTTCTAATTTAACAGTTCAGAACAGAAAAATCTTGTCAGGACCGGGAATCGAACCCAGCAGTTCCGCTTAGTACGCGGTGCTCTTAACAAGAGCTTTCTCTAACCGTTGTACAGACCTGAACACAGGCTCACTTACAATTTGAAACACACTCTTAACTGCCTACTTTTAGGACTTAAATCCATAATGGATATTTGAGTAGGCTTAAATTGATCATAGGTTAATTTAATTAATTCAAGGGCAGAAATGCTTTTAATCGTGTTCGATTTCTGCCCAGTCGAGATTTTTCTATTCAGTTTTATAACCCTGAGGCTGAGGTTTCATTGAAAGCATTTCTTTCGATCTTTAATTAGTACCCATATTAAATTTACACTTACTATCCATTCTTCATTGCAGACCTAAAATTATCCCGCGAAGGATATGGAATCACTGAGCACAGGAAACAAATAATTTTATTTAATTACGGAAATAAGCAAGATGAACTGAACAAACATAGATAATATCTCCAAAATGTTATAATTTATCTCTGTAATTGGGTTACTGAAGTTTTGCCTGGATTATTTTATTAGAAATAGTTCTTCTTTATTATGCAAATATTTTACTTTATATAATTTAGATATTAGTTTACAGAAAATAAAATTTAAATATTTGATTAATAAATAATAATATTCTGAGCAAATCCAAAATTACAACACTTGAAAAGGCTTCACTTGTTATTATGGGCCTTCAAATCTTAGCCAAAATTTTTGCACACACTCGTTTTTTCTTAACAAGGAAACTCTCTGATGTGAAAAAAGAAAAAAAAAACGTATACAGATCGATACAAACTACTGGACTTGTAAAACAAATTTATGTCCTAAGAACGCTTTTAGCCGTTTCACTAATCCAAAGGTTGCCTCTGCATGCAGTTCACTGCCCCGCAGTGCTGCCAACTGTACACGGCTGACATTAAGCATCGCTCAAGTCCCCGTTTCTTTGTTACCCAATATATTCAGTGTAATTAATGCTGCTAGACTTTACTATGTTAACTTTCATTCGATTGGGTTCTATACTCTCGTGTTTTCGATGTTAATTGTTACATTACGAAATTATAAAATTCTACCATTGTAAACACACACACACACGCACACAGACACACACTCACTCACACACACACACACCCACACAAACACACACACACACACACACACACACATATATATATATATATATATATATATATATTAAATCCTTCATGTAATTTATTAGACAACCAGTATTACAGTTTCAATAGTATTAACCATTTTCAAGTTAAATTGACTGTCTCCTGTTTATTTTCATTTTATTTTGAGTCGCATTGACTTCTAGGTATTTAGAGAATATACATTTACTACGCATTTTACAAAATTGTAGGTTATTTACACGTTATGCATTAGCATACATTTAAAATATTTACACTTAACTACACCCTTCTCAAAGAAAACGGAAACAATACAAGAACAATTTTTTAGAATCATATCTTATAGAATGTGTTCAGGTCTATACAAATTATAGGAGAAGCTTGCATTCGAACGGGAGTCGATAAAGACAGAGACTGCATACGAAGCTGAGGTCCGAGTTCGATTCTGTATTCTGTCGAAATATTAATATCACAATCCGTTCATTGAATGTTTTTTGATGTCACTCTTTTCTGATTTTATCATCAATATCATACAATTCTGCCCCTCCCCCCAACCAACTTATAATGATTTTTATCTGCCTTTAATTTCTGCAACCTAATATAGGCCGTTTTCGCATATTTTTTTAAAATCACGCCACCTTCCACCTCCAGGCACCTCCACAGTGATTGTACTTGGATCTTAAGTAACATGTCTTCAAATTTTTGTTGAAATTACTCCACACATCAATAACTTAATTTGTATAAGAATCATGTAACGTAAGATAGCTTACAAATTAAGAATTTCTTTAATAATACGCTTTATTTCATAAAAACGACAGTTTACTTAACGCGACTCCGGAAAGTGACCCATTCTGGAAAATCGTGTTTCGGGAAAAGATCCATTGGCATGTTGAACTGTCGGGAAAACGATCCAACAACGTATTGTACTAACGGGCAACTGTTAAAAGGGATATTTGTTGGGGAATACGTTTGTCGGTCAAGTGTCTCTCTGGAAAAAGACCGGATCCCTTCCGAAAAATCAACACGCCAGCAATAACACTCGTCAAAATTTTGGAATCCTTGAGAAGTCAGTGATATACATTTATTTATACTGAGGATTTGTTGAGTGAATTTATTACATGACATTTTTATTACCCAATCGACTTTCCGTCATTTAAAACAATAATTACTTTTTCCGCTAACAAAAAAAACCTTGAGATAAATAAATTATGATAACTATTATTGAAATGTCATTACATTTACAGCACCAAATGTAATTTTTTATGTTTTACATTTGTCATGTTTCCCTATAAATTCCGTTGAGTTATGTTGGAACCGGCTACAAGTTGGGTGCCCTGAATATACTGAAAAACGTTTTCCAAGTATAATAATATCATTTGGCTGTGTGTGAATGCCCATGACGGATGTGATGGCTGTTAAAGTGTTGCCACATTTTAACAGTCTTCGCGAACGGTTGCGGGTGACGCAGAGATTGAGGGAAGGAAGGAAGCTCTTAAAAAACACATACACGCCAAAGAACTAACGCGAGGCACTTACTGAACCTGATTGGCTGCGCACGGGGAAGATAGGCATTAAACTGGGCCGCCATCCTATCTGCCGCGCACTATAGTTGTGGTGAATAATTTTATTGTTAAACGGAACCACATTACTGCTTCTCCTCTCATGTCGACGTATGGGGGTGAAATGAATCGTTCACATAGGAAGGTAGCCGAGAACTACTGACTTGAAAGCTACTTCCGGAAGGGAGTGGACGGTCCGATTGTTTGAGTATGAGAGTTTATCAAAGACACATTTAATCTTAATCGTAAAGAATTTTTCACAAATAAATACCTCTTCAATTACAGATCTACATTACAAATATATTCACAACAATGAAGATTAATGACTGTAATCTTCCAATTTGGAATGATCTCTTACTGATGGCGAATATATTAGTTTACTGAGTAGTAACATGAACCAGAGAAGTGAGTTATGTGTCAAACTCCTCGAGGGTTCACGGCTTCCACTTTCCACCTCATCATGGGACACTGAACCATATGTTGACCATGAGTCATCGAGATGTGTTGATAGAATATACTTGATTTAGCAATTTAATTATCGATATCCACGTGTAAAATTCGTTAGGAGTATGAACAAAACTGCTTTAACATGGCGGTGTAGGCGTAATTGCTGAAAATGACACTTTTATTAGCAAGTGACCATAATGGTGGACTATGTCTCTATTTTACTAATTCTTCTGAATACTGAAACTCTTCAAATTCGAAGAAATTGTACTTTATCGGTATCCACGAAGAAAGTCTGATATGCAGCAGTATCAATCAGATACGGGACTAATGTTTGAGTACACTGATGGTGTAAACTTAATTGGCGATCATGTGGCACACGACAGCGGACTTCGCTCGTTCGCTGCAGGTGGCGTCGCGACGGAAGCTTGTCTATGATTGATCGCCAATCCATTAGGGACGCGTTCGGTGGCGCAATTACTTTCTCGTTACTGCAAGTGGGAGAGGGTTGTCATGTCCCCTCTAACTCTGGCAAATGCATTACGCCCAATGCCGTACAGGCAGATCTCGCGAGACCTTCACTCACAACACGGACGCAAACGTTCCCTGTTTTTGTTTAACATTTACCGATATTATCCAACCAATTACTTTAAAATGATTGCAACGTAATTATTTAACGACTACTGTTATCAAAGAATCGATATGCAATAAATATCTACTTAAAAAAAGAATTGAGCGTCAGTAAATTTTAACACGCACGTATCCTACATATCTACCCTCTACATATTAAAATATTATGTCACGATTCCGCGTGGCATTTTCAAGTCACACTTTATAACGGCATTATTTTATGAATTTACTACATTTTTCTCGTTATAATTCTCTTACGAAATTAGAAATTAAAATGGAGACTGTGCAGCTGTTTGCCGTTGGCCATCTTGAAATTATACAGTCTGCCAAGAGGGAACAGTGGTTTTCATACGATTTTTTTTTAGGGCAACAGGCTACATGAGGGTAATCCACGTTGGGCAGCTCCCCTTTAATAGCATAGGAAGGGATTTGAAAGGGATGTAAGTGTGGCCAATATATTACAGTCGTTTATTATAGTGTCTGAAAGAAGCAAGCGATTCCATGATTCCACCCGATTGGTTTTTCAGTAGTAGAACTTCTTAGGGAGTGTATAAATTCCCAAACAATACTGACGTTTCCATACATATTTTAATAATAATCATTAATAAAGGCAATATTGTGCTGTCGTTTATATTCTACAAAATTGTTTGTTAATCCTGGCCAAATAAAGTCAACTATCACAAAATAATTACATGTACAAGAATAAAATCTAAATTTGATTCACAAATAAATAATGCATTAACTAATTATTAATACAGAAAATTAATTGTTCAAATAAATACCAGTTGCTTTAGTCCGGTGTAAAAAGTTGTATAATCTTCAAGAACGATACCCGGAACAGACAAGGCAACGTACTCAAGTGGATGAAACGTAGAAATTTTAATTGAATAATTTTCAAAGATGGAACATAAAATTTAGAATAACGACGTAACATAATAGGAAAAATGAAAATCAGTTGTAAAATTAGAAAGAGTTCATCTCCGACGTCACAACCATTAAGTAAATGGAATGCAATACGAGTCGAGTAGACTATGAACGTGAACATATGACTAAGTAAAACTATAAAGAATAAGACAAAAACAGCATCAGAAATTATGATGAAAGCAGAAAAATATGTGGTATTCTATTGCATTTATAAAACGTTATGGAAATGTAACTGTTACGTCATAAAATACATTACACCGAATACATTTTTAACGAATAAAAATAAAAACTTAATACTTGAAGGAATGCAAATTACAAAAGATTTGGAATTTGATCCTTAAAAAAGCTACACATTACAAAAGGATTAATTGGTATTTAAAAATTTACAGTGTAATATATTAAACTTTAATAGGATACAAAAAATTCAGAAGGAAATAAACACAAAGACGTGGTTTTGGAATTAAGACAAGAAAGAGTAGAATCAGGATTCAAATGAGGTTGTTTTTTCGGGATTTTTCATTGCTATAAGGTGGAAAGCTATTTCGAAAAATGAGCTTCAACGAAGCTCAACATAAATTAGCTATGGATGGAGAATACTTACATCGCTTACGATTTGGACGTGACATCGTTCTAATATTTGTAATTAGAATCATGAATGCAGAAATGTAATCCAAAATGAATGTGTAAAGATTAATATTGAGAAAATAAGCGTGTGAAGTGAAAGTTTTTATCAACTGCTACCTTGATCGATACACGTTAGAAATATTAATGAATTCTTGATAATAAAAATCGTAAAATATATTTTTCTGAAAGAAACGCCATGTTGGGAAACACAACGACATCGTCTACCTTTGTTAGAACTAGGGTGATGGGATGGAATTGAAAGTAAAAGGATGTAGAAATGTTTTTTTGTCAGGACATATTGCGAGGTGGCGGAAAATAAGTGTAGCAAAGAGGTTAGAATCGGATCCCGCGGAATGATGAGAGGCTATTTCATAGGCGGGTCAAAGATATAAAGAAAATGGGAATTATTGACTGGATTAAAGAAGTCGAATGTAGAGAAGCGAGCTGACAGTGTATTACTTTGATATACGGAATGGGAATCTAAAATATTACTTGCCTCCTTAGCATTGAACATTGCTCATATAAATCGGTATATTAAGTACGGTGGAGCAATTTCGAAGTTCCTTGAAAGATAAATAGTTCCATTGGACCCCTACAGATTGCCTCCAATCATTATATTTTATAAATTGATGATTTGTTGTCAGCCATATACAAACATTAGTCTAAAATTAAAATAAAGCAAACATTCTGTGTCTAAAAAAATTCATAGAGGTACAAAAGTCATTAGCTAAAAAATTTGAATTGATTCTACTCTCGTTCGCATTAATTCCAGAGACACTTCTATTCGTTAAAATCCTTTTGAATGTTTTATATAATACGACAATTTCACTTATGTGTAAACTTTTAAGTACTAATTAATACTCTTCTAATGAATAGGTTTCTTTCCGACGCTTAGTTCCATATCTTTTGTACTTTCCATTCGTCCAAGTATTTTGTTTTCAAAAATTAATAAAAATAGTAATAGCCAAATACAGACAAATGAGGTGAATATACCACACAAAGTTTCAGGAAACCTTGTTCCTTTCTTCAGGTGCTAAGAAAACTAAAAACACAAGAGCCTAGTGTGACACTACCGCACAACACAGTTGACAAACTCAAAAGCAAATAATTCCGGCTTTTGAGTTTTTCAACCGTTAATTATAGTCAATGATTACGGTTATTAATATCATGAATTCTTTTGTATTTAACTATTTTTCATCTTCTTCTTCTTCTTATTATTATTATTATTACATAGTTTTTCATTTTTATCGTTATGGAGTTATTCGGTGCAATATATTTTTTTTCCTCTCAGCTACATTTCTATTACCGATTATAAATGCAGTCATTCCGTGGCTAGCAATACTGTATCTTTTTCTGTTATACAAAATTGTTCTTATACTGTTTTTGTCTTCTTCTTTACAGTTTACTTAGTCACATTTACATATTCATAGTTTACTCTACTCGTATTCGCCTTCTAGTTCCTTAATGGTTGTTATACCGGATGTGATTTCTAATGAAATCTTTCCAATAATTCCGTAAAAGCAAATCTCAGAACCTGAATTCAATGTCAATATTACTTTATATATTATATTTCTCTTATTATATTATAGATTATTATTTTATTCTTAGAGTTCAACTGCGTAGAAGATGGGAAGCCATCCAGACGGGAACGGATGTGGGGTGAATTGTAAACAAGATCTGGTTACCGGACAGGTCGACAGTTCTCAACCCGTTGCAAAGTGGAGGATAGTATAAGCCCAGGGTAAACCGTTTTGTAGGGGTCCCTCCACATGAGTGAATCTGGATCTCTTGATTGGTTCTCTGCTGCGCGTACAGGCGCCTAGATGTTAGGGACGAAGAATATTCTATAGTAGAAAAAGCCGCTCTTAAGTGTGTCGTGTTATAGTCTCCTGGTTGTGAAAGCACCTGGACTACCTACAACTCAGTATTTATAGTAAACTTTAACTTTAAACTTCTTTAACTAGGACCCCCGGGCTGTAGTTTAAGGACCCTACACAGCATTGAGCTAAAATTGATGCATGACAAACCCTAGAAAACCTTCATCGGTAAGTCGGGCATTGGGTACTTGTCCGACGTTCTTCCGATAGTGGGAGAGGGGTTTGCTGCGGGGACGAATCATTCCGTTCTCCGTGCCTCGACCAGTTTAGGAAGCAGCCGGCCGACTAATTCAATAGGAATACTTTAACACCTAAAAATATCAATAAGGTTTGCAGAAACGTCTGTTATTCGATCACCTAATTTTGTTTATTTATTTGCTACTTTAATATCTAATTTAATTTTTTTTCCAAATATGCATATTGTTTCTTGACTAAATCTGCCATCAAAGTAACTCGCGTGTTGAGCCCTTCGCCTTTTAATGATTCACATTTTCTGAATTTACTTAAAAACCGAAAATTTCATGTCAATGTTTACCCGATTTTCAAGAATATAATTTATAGACTTTTCTAAGTTTCCGACTAGAACCAATAAGTCTTTACTTATTTTAGTATTGCATGATTATCTGTACGTTAGATATCCCGCTCATTGGATACTTTTGTAAAAGGCAGCATTACCTACGGTTTGGCTACAATTTTTACAATTATAATAGTTATTTCAAACCAGAGATGGTGCTCTGTTCATTTAACAGTTATCTTTAATACACTCACGTAAACATTGTTACAGTAGCTTTCGGCATTTGTCAAATTCATCTGCTACATAGCTTTACACATAACATCGGCTGTTAATGTTTTATTGTAGATTACTGAGTGCCCGGTGTTGCCCGGAGAATTTATTTATATTAGTCAGAAAAGTATTTAATTCGGCATTAATTAAACTATTGGTCAACACGAGATTTAACTGGCGGAATTTTTTGAACATTTACCTTTTCAAGCCTATTCCGACGGAATGTTAATTTCACAATAACAGGTATGATAACTCGAGGAAAGAAATCTACTGGAACCTTAAAGAAGCACACTACCTTTTAATATGTCCAAAAAACGGTACATTTTATACTCCAGTTCCTTAAGAGAGATAAAACACGCGTGGTACATTGAGAGAGGCAAAAGTACAACCGCTAATTTGGGGATCTAATAAATAATCCCTATACTCTCACCCCAATCCTTATGTATGGTAGGCTTATTTTACTCATACAGTGTATACTCGCTGATCGTAAGTAACATGTGGACAAAGTTTGGTCGCAACATTCTTTCACTCCATTTCAACTCCCACTCCTAACCACCATGTTGAATGTCAGAATTAAACTCAGTGATTTCCATAACCACCCAATTCGACACCAATCATAGTTTTCTTCGTATTATAATTAAGTAACTGCCATTTAAACTCTTCCTCCCCTACCCCATAATCTAGGAACTGAACTACAATTTAACTGATTGCGAATGTCGTAATTAAACTATGCGACTTTCAAAGCCCCAGATTCACCAATAGTTAAATGCGCGTTACTTTTTTGTCACGCGTCTCGAAAGGGGTTGAAATTATATGTAAACAACATCGGGGGCAACACTATCGATTACATTGACCCCAATTAATAATTCTGACGAAAATATCGGTAGATTTGGTAAGTTCTAAAACTTCCTCCGCCGTTCACCTATGGATAGCTGCGTAACGCTTCGAGAGGCCGACAAAAAACTTTGTGGGCGTGCGCACAACTCACCATAGTTTCATCGCAATGAGATTAATGGTACGCATATGGAACAAACAAACTGAGATGCATATACATGGATGCAGGGTAGGATTATTTAACAGATGAATATGGCTAAATGTCGAAAGCTACGGTAGCATCGTGAGGTCAATAAAGATCTGATAATAATTGGAATTGCTGTTATAAGCCGTAACATTTTCATGGTCTGTATCCTTTGATTTGTTCAAAAAATTATATTATCAGAAAACTATATTATTGGTTACACTAATCTCAAGAGAGATTGCCAGAAACGAAACCTTGCGGAACACTTTCTTCAAGAATAGTTGAAGTCATATTCCCGAATACGCTCAGTTAACAGTTCTGGTCAGTTGGGAGAATTAAGTATAAAAATTATTCGCTCAGCACCGTTGATGGTTGATTTAGACTCTATTGTTGGTCGTTTCACCGTTTTAATTATATTTAAACTGGTTATATAGCCAATAACTGAACTTGCATAATCATTCAATGCTATTCCTCTCAATATGTTTAATTAACACTATAAAACAGAGTTCATATACGACTCCCTGTCACCATGATGATAATCAAGATTTGGTAGTGAAACATGTTCTCGAACTGTGCATGTGACAAAGTTTATAGCGGCGCTTGTTACGTTCATGGCAAAATACAATCCTCGACGGTAATAATACTGATAAATTTATTGTCCTGCAGTTACGAACTCGCGTGGACATTTACTTCAGTCATTAGTAGGAACTTGTTCATTAGTCCCCTTTATACTCCATTAAAGATCCCTGAACCGCGTCAATATGTCACAGTCCTTAAAAACAAGGTTTTACAAACACAATAATCTAAGTGAGAAGCCGCGATTCAGATATTTTTTTCATGTTGTAATCATCATTAACAATCGTATATTTGGAAACTCAGTTTTGAAATTTTGTTAAGATACCGTTTTAGTCTACAATGTGTTATTCGCGCTACAATAAAGCATTTAAGAAACATTTAAATCGTTCTACAACAAACTACATTCAGATGGATAGTCTGTATAGTCACATCTATGTAAAATTAATGTTAAAATGGAAAAATTTACGTCTGATTGAAAATAATGAATAAGAAAGGTAGCCAATTCAGACAAAAATGGTAATATAAATACCACACAACGTTTCTGGGATCCTTGTCCCTTTTTAGATTGGACAAGTGCAGGATCTTCTTAGCACCTGACGAAAGGCACAAGGATCCCAGAAACGTTGTGTGGTATTTATGGTATTAACATTTTTGTCCGAATTGGCTATCTTTCTTATTCATAAAATTGTTCGTGTTTGAACAAGGATTGCTTAACACTTACCAGAATCCTTACAAGCTTGCACGCGCTTAGTTACATTGGTCAATATTATTGTAGGATTCAAAATAAATGGAGGTTGTTTGCTTTAAACCGGTTGTGAATAATGTTTTTACAGATTTGTACCTTGTTTCCTGAAGCATGATTCATTTATAAATAATTATTTGATTAAAACTAATTTATCGATTGAAGCGAATTCTAAACATGACAAGTACATGTTCCATTTATTTAAGAAATGGTATTATCCACAAATATGCTTGGAGGCTACAGTCACTATGGCTTGATTTCATCTTTACACATTGATCGTGACGAAATAAAAGTTTTCTTTCTCATATTTACTGTGTCACTGGTAGTTTGTTTATTGGGGTTTTTAAATAATCTAAGTCCAAGAATATCCGAGTTTAAGCAATATATTGTAATAAACATCCAATTAATAATTTAATTTAAAGGAATGATTAAATATGATGGGTTAATATAAATGAAAAGCTTATGAAAAATTAACAAACAAAAATATTTATTTTGTTTTGTGGCTTTCAAAGAATAAAAGATAATTACAAACAAAATTTGAGGTCTGTTCTCTCAGGGCCTTTACTGGGTTTGATAATGAACACCAAAAAAATGGTTTAAAATCTTATTAACAAAACAGTTTATAATTTACCTAAACAATATGTCGATAGAATGAAAGAAATTAAAAAGTAATGAAATTAACTTTGATTGACAATTAAAAGGGAACGAAATCTGACTCTATCCTTTAATTAATGTTCACAGTTATTATAATTAAAATTTGGTTACTCACACTTTGTCCGTCTGGTACCAGCATTCTTTGTTTCCCCTACACGACACGATAAATGCAAACCGTTATTTACACAGATTCTAGTTCTCACAGAATTTACACGCTCACCGGCGAATAGAACGCAGACAAATTTCCGAAGCCTTGGATGAACTTCTCCTTGGTCAGCAATCGGTTGTCGTCTTCCCCTCAGTGAAAAATTGTTCGAATTTGCCTTATTACTGGAACTGATGATTTGCAGATTCTTTGTAGACGTATACTGTTATTTTTATTGATTTGAAATAGACTGCAAGGTATCTCGGTGAAAAATTTGTTATAATGTGCCTACTTTCCTGGCTGGCTGTAGACGTAAACTGACTCAGACTTTCGTGCGCGCAAACGCCATTTTGACTTTTCGACAAAGCAGCCGAGCTCGCTTATCCATTGTTCAGACCTCTATAATGGATTTATCAAACAATTCAAACTTTATGTCCAAACAATTACTGGCCTAATTAACTGGCATTACAACATATATTTAAGACTAGCTGAGTGCCCGGTGAAACTAATCTCCTGGTTTATACGTGATTTAACCATCGGAAACGTTACTGTGCTTCTCAACTGCAGAAAAAACTTTGGATTAGACACTTATAATCTATTTTGCTCAATATTTTCATCCCTCGCCTCATTCACCCCCACCCCATGCCGATAGGGACCAAATTTCACAATTCCTGTTAATTTATAATTAACCCCGTCTCACCCGCTCTCCCATACTGAGGGAACTAAACTTCAACGCATCAGACATGGCCAACTAGGTGACTACCATACCCATGAATTTCATTTTAATCTCTGTTGTTTAATCGTTATGTTTTTCTCCCACTTCCACCTCGAGCCCTAGACATGTTTCCTTCCCATTCTGCTATGGTTTGTAATTTGACCATTCTAACAACTTCTAAAGTGACACTATCAATCTCACTGACCCCGAAAAATATTTATTCGACGGTAATTGGGACTTCTTCCCGCGTGTTTATCAATGCCAACTCCTTCCACCCATACCGATAAACAGTTTGTTTCCGGATAGTAAGTAACATAGTACAAAGTTTGGATAAATTGCTTCACGCGTTTAAATTTCTATTCAGAACAAACACACATATACACATATCCATTTTTATTTATCAGAAAGGCCAGTGGAGCTAAATTGAATATATATTGCAATTATCCGATTATTTAATCGGCAAGCAGCACTATACTGCTGGAAGCAAGTGATTTTCCAGTAAAAAATCGTTAATTTGCTGCCAATATATTGCGGAGATTACCAATGTATAATGATTGTTTTATTTAATTTTTTTCTTTTAATAATTGGCGGCGTAACTTTGAGGCCAGAGCATTGTAAAGAACAGAATTGTTTGGCGCACGAAAGCAGAGACTATAATAGTTGCTAAGGATTATTGTCGAAAACCGTACGCACACAGAACTTTGGCAGAAAATATTCAGAGTGTGTTTGGAGGGCCTGAAGAGAGGAGTCATGGAGAGTGTGTTAGGACCTTGAACAGAGTGGTTCTGTGGCATGACGAGTATAGTCATTTTTTAAAGTGTGCATCTTATTGACGCTCCTCAAGTACAACACGCTAACATTTGGTAGTGTCGAAGTAAAGTTGAATTATAATTCAAGTTATTAAATTTGTGATGGGAGAAATCTATTGCAAGCTACGAGATACGACGTAATTTAAACTGCGTAGCAGTTAACAGTGATCACTGTCGTAATAGCAATCAGCGCCTTGGCCTGTCAATAAAATATTGTTCTATAAAAATTAAAATAACCATGAATTCACAAACAGGTAAAACCCTAAATAAAAGGGTACGAAAAAAATTTCTTTTGTAAACCTTTATACAAATATAAATTTACCGTCAGATTTCTATAGTTTATTTTGTTGTTGTTGTTGTTAGATTTCTTTTAATATAAAATTTTGTTATTGTAAATTAAATTCATATTTTTCTTATGTACCTTTGGTGAAAATTGAAAATCACTATGTTTATTAAAGGCCCTATAAGCGACCCTGAAATTTAGATTCGCAAGAAGGCTCAGGCATTTATTTAAAAACATAAAATGTAACTAATTCAACGTAAATAAAAAATGTAAATTAAATAATTATTTTTGTTAAATTTGGTTTAATTTCAATATAAAAACCTGTATTTTTTTTGGGGGGGGGGGGGTAACAGTCTACATGAGGGTAATCCACATCGTGGAAACTCCCCTTTAATAGCATAGGAAAGGATCTGAAAGGGGGGATGCGGAAGGATAGAGGAAGGTAGCCAAGGGTTAACTGGGGCCCCCGGGCTACAGTTTAAGGATCCTACCCGGCATTCGCCTAAAAGTAATGCAGGCCAAACCCTAGTAAAACCTGCATCAGGTAGGTTGGGCATTGGGTTCTTGTCCCACGCCCTTCCGATCGCGGGAGAAGAGTTTGCTGTGGGGTCGCAGCATTCCTTTCCCCCTACCTCTACCAGTTCAGGATGCAACTGGCCGACTGTTCCAATGGGAACAGCGAACAACTCTTACCGTATGCCCAAGGTCTGCGACCCCGGAACATACACCTCTCCAAACAGACCGAGGTGCCTCGGCATGTGGGAACCTTAGTTCAAAAAAAACAGTCGGAAACTTCTGTTTTTGACAATTGCCTTCTTTAGAATTAGCAGCGAGAAGGTAATTTACAATTAAGGATTACCTCACTCTTTTCCTCAGAATGCCCAACATCCTCTGCTGCCTCCTCCAGGTTCATATTGCCCTTTGTAGAAGTGCGCACTCGTTGCTGGCTGGCATCATGGATCCCAAAATACGTCCAGTAATTGGTGTTATTATCTATAGTACTCGTCAAAGTACATAACGAAATAAGTTCGACCGTGTGTCAAAGAAATATTGTGACTAAAAGGCTAACTGTAAGTTTCACTATAGGGTGGGTCACATTTCTTGTCGGTCCATTTTAGAGTTCTTCAGTCCAGGTGCTACCCCCTTCCCCTTTCGCAGCCAATCAGCGTCAGTATGAGCCTAGATAGACGCGTTAGATGCGTGTATGTGTTTAATCATCGCTGCCTCTCCTCTCCTCCCTCAATTTGCGCCACACGCTTTCGTGGCTGACTAACTAAAACTTCAAAAATAGATTCCAGCTCTACGATCTCCCGGAATCCAAAAAGATTCTTGTTTTCGTTCTGTGCTGAGGTTGTTATAAAGTTTTTCTATCCCCTTGCTTTCTAACTTGATCTCCCGATTTTAAGTATTCATACACCTCAAAAAGCTAACTTATCCTTACATCCAGATTACCAGTAAATATTATTCACACAACCTCTCTCATGCTGTTTTTAGAATATTTTTCTGGAATCTCGTCACTTAAAAACAATCACCAACCGTCTGAGCACTTAAGCTCTTAAACCTGGCTTTGACTCACAATTCTGCTTCCTTTCCGTCCAGAATATATCGGAGCCTTTATAAAATTTGTTTAGAAATACACTTGTCTGAATATTCTGAAACGTTTTGTGAATATGTGAATATGTCGAATATCCATGATAAATAATACCTGCAATAAAATTATGTCCAGAAAAATTACCTCTTTATATTAGCAGCGAAATATTATTCGTCTTCTTTTGAGGATGCTCCATGCCTCCTTCTCCTTGTGGACGATTACTAAACACACATTTATATACAATTTAAAACAGGTGAAAATTCATATTCACCTTAACCTTTAATCCTGTCAATATATAAAATTTCATATACGAGGGTGGTCTGAAAAGTTTCTGACCGAACAATGATAGAAGATATTTTTTTTTAATTTTAATTTTTTTATTTTTCAACATAGTCTCCTTGTAACTCTACACACATCTCCCAGCGATGCTCCTATCTCTGTAATTTCACAAGCTTTTATTTACTAGTGCTGCCATCTTCACGTTGAGGTCGGAAACTTTTCAGACCACCCTCGTATACAAAATATCCATTCGTTATAATTATTTAACAGAAGCATTCGTCATTATTCTTCGACATATTCATCTGCTTTGAGCTATAAGGAATTAATATTTTGTATCTATAAAATTCTTTATATTGACCAGATTAAAGAATAATTTTTCTCATTTCTTATTTTTTGTGTCCAATTAATCTTCAATCTTCTACAATATGTTTCATAATTTACTACTTCTCATATAAATGTAATGTAAGAAGAAATTTAATAAATAACAAAATAATTGAAAATGTAGTTTCCTGCAACTAATCAAATAATAGCATTACAGTAAAAATATTCCTGTAAATATTTTGTCTCCGATGATGATATTCTCACTATCTTTTACTGTTAAGATATTTCCGATAATTATTACCTAAATGTCACTATCATATTTCTCTAGTCGTATTTTGGAGATTATGGAGTAAAACAATAATCTACTGCAACTCGCTTCGATTTTTCGAATAATACTTTACTATAAAGGAAAAATTCTTGAAAGGAATTTCATCGACGTAAGTGAATCGCTTTGACCTTTTTCAGCCCCTCTCCACACCGATCCGATCGATCTGTGGTGGTGGGTGAGGTGATTTTTTTTTTTCAACCTTTTTCTGGCAATACAATAAGTACAACCCTCGAGCTCTCATCAAAGCATCTCATTGGAAAAGCAATGTCTTCCTTCATTCCAGACAGCCACACTTTTGTGAAAGCCAGTGTTTGTTATGGATCGCACAAGACGAACGATTCAGACCGTGTTCAGTGTGGTTCAAATAAATAGCGACCAATGCAGTGAGTAATTTAGTTATATTATGAAAATTGGTGTAAACCGTATAACACAACTTCATCAAAACAGTAAAAATTAATTCAATTACGTAAATGTAAATAAATATACTACCTTGATTCAGATAAATATGTTTATTAAAAAAAATAATTATACGACGTTTCGTATTACCTTGAAATTCACCGTGACCAGGTGCACTTTTTATATCACACCCAAACTGTGTGGAGAAAATAAATATTTTACAATTAATATTAAAAACAAATTGAATGTTGTAAATTAATTAATTGTTAATTCTGAGCTAAATTAGCTCAGGGAAATAATTTATATCATTTTATCTGATTTTTTCTGATTTTATTTAGAAAGATATTTGAATTTAGTCTCAAAGTTGAAATTCATGCTGTAGTTTGATACTACAGACATTCATGTGTGAAATTTGTAGTTGTTATCTTATCCCGTAACAAAAATATTGCAACTCAAGTTATGCAAAAAATTAAATTATTAAAAGGGAATATTTGTAAATGATAAGTCAGTTACCATTGATAGTTTTTATATAGTTATTACCCAATTATTTGTAAATATAAAAAAAATTGATGCTCACTAACTGTTTCTTCTTGGAGAAATTCGCTTGCGAAAATATAATTTTCTTCACTTGCAATCGATAAATTTATTGTTGCACAGAGTACATGAAAAAATAATAGTATGTGTGTAATTAGAGGTTGTATTTATAGGTCAGAATGTAATAAACACGATGCAGTTTATTTTAAAAGATTAGGACAACCCAGTGGTGGGTAATTTCGAAATTAGTGGATACCTGGAAACGTAAAAAACAGCATGTCGCCGACAGCCAAAATGGCCACCATTTTTGAGCCGGACATATTAAAAATTAAAACAAATTAGTTTTGAGCCACCAAAACACAAGGAAATGCACCAATAAATTATAAAATTATCTGAGATAGTGCGGCAACCAATGCAAGACCATTTGGCATGGATTGACCCAATAGTTTCACACCACGTTTGTTTCCTCGGTAACTTACTATATGAGACTGATAATCGAACGCCGAACGTACTTTTATGTACAGTCTACATAAATAACCCTTGTAGCTGTACAATGTGGAATATTGTAGGCTGTGTCGCACTTCTGACTCCCCACAATGGGAGCATACCTGTTAAAACTTCAGCATTTTTTCGCCAAGTCTAAAAATTTTTTTTCTCCTTCCAATCACAATTATCTCCCCTTGTCCTAGTTTTCCCATAATGTCTATTCCGTCGTAGTCACCAAATTTGCCAACTAGGATTCCTTAGACGTCAGTATCTGCGAATTTTTCACGCGGCGATTGAGAGACTAGATTTTAATATCTCTGTCTCTTCCGGAAACACGTCCCACGACCTGGTGACCCCTCCTGATTTTCTGCAATCTTGGAAATTTAGTTATTTATCGCTCTGTGCTAAATACAATGTTACCTAATTTCAGCATAAACAAAAAAAATTAATCGCGCCAAATTACGCGCGTAACACGAACAGATGTCAGCGAATACTCGGCTGAGAAATGGTAGTTGAAAACAAATGTGAGATGAAAATTAAGAGTGGTGCAATTTAATATTTACGAATGTAAAAGTCTTATTTTACAACATTTGAACTAAATATTGAATATAATTATGATAATGAACAAAATAATCTTTAATTTTTTTCAGTTCTTCTTACAACCGGAAAAAACCTTAAAAGCTTCATCTCCCTCCCATTTTCGATGTTTGAGTAAAAATGAAGAAATGGTTCATACCTCATTTAATGACGCTCGAATACCCAACCAAGAATTGGACAGAATCTTGTATTAGTTTCGAACTGTACGATATAATTAATGACCATCGAAATTTCTTTCCGTCGAATGTGTACGTCAATCCTTCTATCGCTTCTTATCCACGTCCTTATTTACGTGCTAACCATCTAACGTTATTTCTATTGAATTTATTGCACAATTGTTGTATACTGATGCTGTGTATTTACAACTGTTAAAGTACAAGAATTATATATATTATACTTCAAAGAAAAACACCGGCATAAGGCAGGAAATTTAATGAAAAATATGAAGCGCTAACGTTCCCCATCTGAGAGGGAAGAAAGTGATCGAATGTTCGTCACGCACGGGTCGACTTCAGCAACAGGTCGACGCGTCGCGACAGGCCACGAGCTCATTAGTGCATCGACCACCGGAAGTACGAGTATAACATCGGCCCACATCTACACGGAACAGGAAACTAACCCAATCTATCGCATCTGTACAATACCCGTTTAATAATTGTTTTATCTTTGTACAACCGTTCACCGACATCGCCTACATGTGACCTGCCATATAAGATATATACAGATGTAATACTTCCCACGGGTGGTAAATCATTTACGTAAACATGAGCAGTGAATTAAATGCAGCTGAACTACAAGAAGATATCGATAAATTCAATCCTTGGAACAAATATCTCGCGCAAGTCCAGGCACTTCGGACTATTTTGAGAGGTGTATGTTCCGAGGTCACAGACCTCATACGGTAAGAGTTGTATGCTTATCCCATTGGAACAGTCAGTCAGCTGCCTCCTAAACTGGTCGAGGCACGGAAAATGGAATGTTGCGTCCCCACAGAAAACCCCTCTCGCGCCAACGGAAGGGCGTGGGACAACTACCCTATGCCCGACTTACCTAATGAAGTTTTACTAGGGTTTGTCCTGCATCAATTTTAGCTCAATGCTGTGTAGGATTCTTAAACTGCAGCCCGGAGGCCCTAGTTAAAGACGTTTAAAGTTAGTTTACTATAAATACTGAGTTGTAGGTAGTCCAGGTGCTTTCACAACCAGGAGACTATAACAAGACACAGTTAAGAGTGGCTTTTTCTAATAGAGAAAATTCTTCCTCCCTAACATCTAGGCGCCTGTACGCGCAGCAGAGAACCAATCAAGAGATCCAGATTCACTCACGTGGAGGGACCCCCTACGAAACGGTTTACCCTGGGCTTATACTACCCTCCACTTTGCAACGGGTTGAGAACTGTCGACCTGTCCGGTAACCAGATCTTGTTTACAATTCACCCCACATCCGTTCCCGCCTGGATGGCTTCCCATATACTATGCAGTTGAACTGTAAGAATAAACAAATAATGTATAATATAATACGAGAAATATAATAGATAAAGTAATATTGACATTGAATTCGGGTTCTGAGATTTGCCTTTACGGAATTATTGGAAAGATTTCATTAGAAATCACATCCGATATAACAACCATTAAGGAAGTAGAAGGTGATACGGGTAGAGTAAAAGATGAATATGTATAGATAGGATAGGAAAAGGTGATGGCCTCTCAGTAGCTCTTGCATGTGGAATAGGCTAACTACTGGAGAGTAGGAATAGGTACCTATGGGAAGTACCAAATGCCCAACCTACCGGCTGCAGGTTTTCTGGGGTTTGTCCTGCATCACTTTTAGGCGAATGCCGGGTAGGATCCTTTAACTTTATCCCGGGGGCCCTGGTTAACCCTTGGCTACCTTCCTCTACCCTTCTGCATCCTCCCTTTCAAATCCGTTTCTATGCTATTAAAGAGGAGTTTCCACCATGTGGATTACCCTCATGTAGCATGTTACTCCAAAATAAAAATGTAATAAATTAAAAATAAATTATTATAAATTTCCTCCACCTAACAGATTTAAATAATTTTTTAAAATTCTATTTAAAATCTAAGTTAATAATCAGAATATTAGAATAGATAATAAGCTGGTGTAAGAAGAGGTCAAATCCAGTGACAAGTCCTCCCGAGGTATTGTTAAATCACTTGGACATTTTCCTTTAAGCCTTCTTGAATTTCCCTAAGCGGACTCAGGAGTGTCTTGGTGAGATTTTGTAGTTTTATGAAGTTATTGTTACTTTTTTCAGCTACATATTTGTCGTTTTCAGATATTTAAGAAGGTCTCTTTAGAGACATCCCATGGGGCATTACAGGTCAATCATTTTTTTTTTGCCAAAAAACCATTGCATTTTCCTGACTTTTAGATTTATCTGCTTAGGGTAAACACGGGTGTTCTCGTACGGTGAAGTGCCGATCTATCTTCGTTGTTATTAATTTTTCACTTGTAAATTGACACTAGTATATGTTTAGATGATTTTGTAAAGTATTTGTTGTTAGTTGTGGATCATCGTTGGTAGAAAGAATAACTGTTTCGTCAGTAATTTGTACTCCAGAATTGATTAGTTTGGTGACAGATACACCATTCACTCTCGTTCTGAATTTCCTGTTCTTTATTTAAGTGAGTCAAATTGTACAATAAACCAGAGTGCCAAACTTTGTCGAACGCTCTTACATCTAAGAATACCGACGTTCAGAATTTATTGGTTTCAAACGCTTGATTACTTTTGTGACGAACTATATGGGATTTTCGTTTTGTAGAGTAATTTTGAGTCAAATTAATGCACTTATTCACTGTCAGGATCGGCAGCTATTCTTTGTATATAAGTTGGATAGTATTATTAAAAAGCAGAGTCAAGTATGTCAAATATAATCCTGCATTTCCGGTCCTCATTGAAGAGACTGTCGAACACAGCTTCTTGGAAGATCTCATGAAAACAGTTCCTCAAGATGAAATAATTAAAAAGTTTTGTGTTATTTGGTGGACATTTCCATAGAAGAATTAGTGACATACGTGAGATGATAACGGGAGGACTTCAAAATGTTGTGAAGTATTTCGTTCGAAATTTAATGTTTCTTTCTCCTGCCAAAACACGAAAATTTTAAATTTGTTAGTGACTTTAAGAAATTTCAGACTAAAAAGAAAATTAAAAACTGTAAATACAAGACCCATTTTCGTGCTTCTAATTCTCATACATTTCAAATTCCGATTCGGCTAGCCGCACAGTGAAAAATCCATTTAATAGTTTTCAAAGAAAGATTTGAAAATAAAACCTCGGTATTATGATTTCTAGTCCCCTACAAAACTCTTAAATTTTTATTCCTTCATGTTATAGCTCCCACTCGACAACTGGTTTATAATAATGGGTTACAAAAGTCTTAAGTTAATAAATAAGTACGTTCTCTAAGAAGTAACCCACTATAATGAATCTTTCGAATCAAATAATTTTTAACCAAAAAGACTGAATTTCACTAATATTTCTAGAAAAAAGTATCTCAAAATATCTACTATATTTGCTAGGTTTTTCAACATGATTTTCCTCTGTTGTTCTGAGTTCGAGAAGAAGTTATACGCTCAATTTTAATAGTGATATTAAAATGCCACAATAAATATTGAGCCATGAATTTTGAACGTCTGTAATTTAAATATAGTACGTAAAAGACACACACCCGGATTTTGATGTGATTCTTTGCTGTGTCATAATCTAGTGGTCTATATATTCACTATACTAACGTTCTGTACGTGAACTCAGATGTGTGGGTTACTAGTCAAGTGTTGGATATCCGTTTTGTTGACAATATCTTGTTTGCCCCCACGCGAGTCTTGAATCAAGTGTGTCCACAAGAAACTTGCCTTTGTGCGTCTACTTGAGTTCGAGGGTTGACAGTCCATTATTCATCGGGGACCAAATCCAGCACGGCTGTTTTCAACGTTGGTTTAGACTCCGTGTTACTGTTCGTTGTGTTCAGGTTCACTTTAAACACGTCCATGAACCTTACAAGGAAAATGTATAATTTTCCATCAGTATTTGAAACCAAAAGGGCAATGTTATACAATTTTCTCTTGGAAATAATCTTTCATTGACTCCCAACCTTCTAGTTCATTTTACCCTTAGTCAGTAAATAAATTAAAGATGTTTTCACATAGCCCACAATCTACACGCTTATTGATTACGTGAGATTCTATTTATCATTAGTGCAAAATTTCAGGTCACCAATTTCAAACGGCTAGTTGCACTTATGTGGGTCGTGGAAAATACGATACTTGATAATTAGGAAATCAGAATGGTTTGTAAAATCTTACGATACCACCGTCAGGAACCGTTGGCTACGTGGAAAACTGACAATTTTTTGTTCCCAAACAGTTGCCTGCTATTAAATATGAATTTGTAATCATGCAGCTAAGCATCGTGTTTCCGTTTCCACTAAGCCTCGGAGCTGCCAAATAAGCTCCATAAAATAGCTTATCCATTCTGATACAATATGTAAGCAGATTCCGTCCCCCAGTGAGCCTTATTGATATATTTTCAATTTATATTAATTTACGTAATGTAAATCTCATATCATTGGTAAAATCAGTAGCCAAATAACAGATAAAAGTGCTAAATCGTTACCAGACAACGTTTCTACCATCTTTTTTGCTTTCGTTACGTGATTCAAGGGCCGTAAGAACGACACACCCCACAAACCACGTGACGAACTTATAGGCTTATTGTGTAACGAGTAAACGTTACGAAAATTTTGTTTAAGTTGCTAAATTATTTCTTTGTACTAAATTCATCACAATTGTTGATTATAAATGTTAATAAATAAATAAATTGATATGTCAGAGTGAATATCCCTAATTTCTTGAATATCTCTTTAATCCAATAATTATCCGAAATTTGGGCGACAAAGATTCTCTTTCCATGAGGAATTACCCGGAAAATATAAATCTGTGTCAATAAGGATAACGATATTTGCTAGTTTTATAGCTCACGTGTCATTGTAATTTGGCAGAGCTTTGAGTGACTATTTTACTGGCCTGAGTTTATTTTTATTAAATGTAAACGTGCTACTTCCAATTTAGTTTATTTGTTAGTGAAAGCCTTTTATATCTCACTTCTGACATACCAATCTAGAGTTACTGTATAATTTGTTGTATGTGTTTTATTTTAGTACAGAGTCAAAGCATTAACAGAAAATAAATTTATAATAGTATTAAATGTAACTTTTTTTTAGGGTAACAGGCTACATGAGGGTAATCCACATGGTGGCAACTCCCTTTTAATAGCATAGGAAGGGATTTGAAAGGGGGGATGCGGAAGGGTAGAGGAAGGTAGCCAACGGTTAACTAGGACCCCCGGGCTATGGTTTAAGGATCCTACCCGGCAATTCGCATTAAAGTGATGCAGGGAAAACCCTAGAAAAACCTGCCCTTCCGATGGCGGGAGAGGGGTTAACTGTTGGGTCGCATCTTTCCCCTATCTGTGCCTTGACCAGTTTAGGAGGCAGCTGGCCGACTATTCCAATAGGAATAGTGGACAACTCTTACCGTATGCCCAAGGTCTGCGACCCCGGAACATACACCTCTCAAAACAGGCCAAGGTGCCTCGGCATTTGGGAACCTTAGTTCAAAAAACCAGAGAGATGTGAAGGCATCCCCAAAGGTAGCCTCCGCCAGAGGTCTCTGGGAAGGTTCACCTGCGAGAGAATTCTCTCGCAGGCTTTCTTATTAAATGTAACTCTTCCAGAATATCCTTAGGTTTTTTTTACTCTTGTTTCGTCTGCAAAACAGATCAGCTTTAGTGTTTGAATTAATTAATTTTGGTAAGTCAATTATGTATATTAAAAATAAAAGTGAACCGAAAATAAAACCCTCTGGAACTCAAACGTTTGAATATGCCCAGCGAGAACTAAATTAATGTTTTGTCTGCATGAATTATCATTTTCTTTCTGCCCGATAAGTAATAAATAAACCGCTAACGAAACATTTTTATAACTCTACATGCTTTAATTCTTTTCTAGCAGCATAACGTGATTTTCACAAACAAATGCTGTAGAGAGATCACCAAATAGTTTATTATTTAATTCCTGGATTTATTCAGGCTCGACAAAATTCAGAAAAATGCTATGAAATTAAATTTTAAAGATAATACTTGCAGTTTTAGTAGTAGTTAATCTGTATTAGTAGTTAGTCAGAAGTTTTATAGATACATTTGCAGGATTTATTTATATAATTTATTCAATGCTTGCCAAGGTACTTTCTACAATGGATTCAACAGTTCCTCAAGCTTTCCATCATGCATTAGTTATCGTATCTGTGGACCCACAAATAAGCCTTCTTAAATTTGTTCTTGTCTTATTTTTGGAAACTTCAGTTTCATGAAACCAGAAATACTGAGTAGTTTAATGTGTAGCGAAGTTAGATACACCTTTCTAGGATTGCACAATGCGTCATGTTTGACATTTTTCTGTCCATGATTCGCATTCCCGGTAACACAAAAAACAACACTACTTTGTGTAACCAACCTTTTTAAGTGTACAATTACAATTAAATTCAGTTGTAATTTATTATGAGAAAATTAGATTAACAAATTTCGAACGGGAATTGAATTTTAATTGTACTTCTGAAGGGGTTCCAATAAGGGATGAAACGTCGTGTTTGTTAAATACCTAAATTGTGACAAATATTTTACTTCGCGAAGAAACAAATTTTGCGGATTTATATCAGTGACTTGGAAGAAATTAAAATATGATGAACCACAGGGCAGGGCAGGGCAAAGTGCACGTAGTTTGCAGGAGGCTGCGTTGCTTTTAGCGAGTGGCGTCCAAATGGCGTATCTGAGCGGGGTTTGCGTGCGTGCGCTGCGTGAGGGACTTACTGGATCACGAATCGCGTGACCAACTTCCCCTCCCACACACGTCCACGACCAGACCAGTCCTCCACTGCCCCGTCGCGTTAACAGACAATTTCTAAATGTGCTAATTTACTGCCAGACAGCTCCTCAATCGAAGAAAGGAAAACTGACAGTGCTCCGTATAAATCACATCCTCCGCGACTGCGGTAACTTTACGTGTCGTGCGAAAAGTCCATTCCGCAGCGTCGTCTGAATCTCAAGTTACCAACAGCCATAAATGATGCATTTGTGCAATTGAGAAGACATTTGAGTCGCAGTGAGGGAAACAATTTTGCTCCTCTTTCTCTTGGCACATTCGACGCAACATAATACTTTTTTAACTAAAATTTTTTAATGTAATACAATGTACAATGAAATATATATTACAAAGAAAGGAAATCATAAGAATATTATCGTAGTAAAGTTCATGTGCGTCAATTCGGGGTAAAAAAATTCACTATCGCCCTATAAGGAAATCTCACTTTCACTGGACTGACTTGACTTTTTTACAAATAATTCTTACTTAATAAATCTATCAACTGCACTTAAAGTAACCAAGAATCATGTGATTTTTTGTAAATTTAATTTTTTTTAAATAAAAAAGGTTCATAATTCACTCCGGGAAGGTTCCCGCTCTCTTATAAAATGTTGTATTATTATATCCAGACTTATGCTTGACTCTGTCTCTCTCTCTCTGTATATATTGTAATAATCAAAATGATTGCCTTTAATTAGTTTAATTTAAAAACTTTGCCTCACGTTGAAGCGCCATTTATGTAATAATCAAATGTAAGGCGTTTATTAAATGAAAAGTTTCAACAATTAACAAACAAAATATTTATTTTATTTTGTGGAAATAAAAGATAATTACAAACAAAATTTGAGATCTTTCCTCTCAGGGCCTCTACTGGGTTTAATAATGAACACATGAGGGTAATCCACGTTGGGCAACTCCCCTTTAATAGAATAGGAAGGGATTTGAAAGGCGGGATGCGGAAGGGTAGAGGAAGGTAGCCAAGGCCCCCGGGCTATATTTTAAGGATCCTACCTGGCATTCGCCTAAAGAAAAGCAGGGAAAACCCTAGAAAAACCTGCATCAGGTAGGTCGGATATTGGGTACTTGTCCCGCGCCCTTCTGATAGTGGGAGAGGAGTTTGCTGTGGGGACGCAGCATTCTCTTCTCCGTGCCTCGACCAGTTAGGGAGGCAGCTGGCCGACTGTTTCAATGGGAATAGCGAACAACTCTTACCGGAACATACACCTCTCAGAACAGGCCGAGATGCCTCGGCTTGTGGGAACCTTAGTTCAAACACGGAGAGGAAAAGGCATCTTTTTTTTTTAAGGGCAACAGGCTACATGAGGGCAATCCACGTTGGGCAACTCCCCGTTAATAGCATTGGAAGGTATTTGAAAGGGGGGATCCCCACAAAGGTAGCCTTTTCGAATCTCTCCTACAAGGTTCTGCCTGCGAGAGAATAGCCCTCGCAGACCCCCCCCCCCCCTCCATCCGAATGTGATATGCTTTTCACGAACGCAGGTATTTCCGGTTTTTTTTTAGTCGCAAAGCGCATGTGGGCGCTTGCGATAAACATCCGTTGTCCAGTGCACAGCGACCTTCCGACCGCACTGTACATGACAGGTATGTATATATATGGAAACATGCGAGAAGTTTTACGGGATCCAGTCATTTGCCTGAAACAAAGGCGCCCGACGCTCGTTTTTCCGACGATATTATCCCGATTTAATGTTTTCCCGACAGGACATTTTCCCGAAAGGAGCGTTTTTACACTCATAACTCTGGACTCAACATTAATCTAGGACGATTTCAAATTATTCTCACCCCCGTGCACCTCTACCCCTATTGTTTAAACTTTAACTGAATCCTGCTGGAATGTCAAAAGAAATCTCATCGACTATGATAACACCGGATTCGACAACCAATCTTGGTCATCGTCGCAATTTTCACCCCCTTTCACTCCATCCCTATCATGCCGTTAGGGGATCAAATTAGACACTTAAAACATCGAGAGTGACTATGAATCTGAGAGACCTCAGTAAACTATTTATTCGGCGCCAATATAGGACGTTATCGCATTGTTTGAAAATACCAGCCCCTTCGACTAGAATTATATTAAATCCAGTGGGTTTGTTCCTGGATATTAAGTGATACGTGTAACAAGTATGGTTGAAATTGTTCCACGCATTAATGAAGAACGTAATTAACAATAATAATCATGTATGATATAACTAACATATTGTTCTACAATATTAATATTATGCTTTATTTTGAAAAAACACACCTTTCGCGGAAAAATGACCTCTCGGGGAAACGTCAATCGGGATATTGTCGGGAAAACGTGCCGAGATTTTGTACTAGACCCCGTTTTCATGAATGGATCACTTTCCTGAATCTCGTTGGCCGGTCTGACGTTTTTACTAAAAATAATAACCATAATATTTATAAAATCATGTACTTATTAGTTATACATGATCCGAATGTAAATTAAGTTATTAATTAGTACGTCGTTCAATTTCAACAAAGGGCTGTTACACATGCTACTTACGATCCAGAAACAAACACGATACAAGTAAGTCAGGGTGGAATTTTGAAATATTTACGTCAAATAAATAATTTTTTGGGGGTCGTTCGGATTGATAGTGACATTCACGATATTGTCAGTATCTAATTTCCACCCATAATGACATGACAGAGGAACACCCCTAGTGGTTGAAGGCGGTGACACAAACCCAATAAAAAAACGACCGAGATCTGTGCTTATGGTAATCGCCGTGTCAAGAAATTTCGTGTTAAAAAAATTACTTTATATTTGAAAGCAAGACTAATGCTGCGTTTGTGTGTCGCGTGAAGAGCAGGACAGATGTTCCATTCCGTTTTGTGTATAGTGCGCAAGGTGGACAAGAGTCCCAAGACCCACGGACATACATCGACCGGGGGAGATATTTAATGCATGCATTCGATCTACAGTAAGAGCAGCTCTCGTGGCGGATAAAACATTCAGGCTGTTCTAGATGGAGACGAGAGCTACTCGATGGATCCGCTCTAACCTACTTCTTCAAACGCACAAAGGAAGTTCATCTTTACTAATGATAAGACCCATAATTGTCATAAGTTTTTTCTAAAAGATTAAGATTTAAGTGTTCGTCGAACAGTATTATAATGTAGTAATAAACGCCACAAATACAGACATAAATACATTAATTAGGTGCACGACTTGTAGAACTTCTCAGGTGCAATTTAACTTAATAACCAACACATGAAGAACAAGTCCAGTACAAAGAGAATTTTTCTCTTTTAACGTTTTATAATTGTAGATAACACGTCGTGCACGTAATTAATGTATTTTTGTCTGTATTTGATAAATACATTATCACTTTGTTGTTGTTCAAAAGCCGCAAACTATAAGATGAATTATACAGGGTGGATCCGTAAACAGAATCAGCCTTTTTTCCCTAACACTATATGATACCGGTTGTTCGAGAAATTATTTTAGAACCAAACCGTATATTAAGAATCGATTGGTGGTACTTTCATTATCCGGAACAAGCCACAGGTATCCAAAGTTCACTTTTTAAATTTTAAATGTCAACATAGGTCCTGTTTTTCTAAAATAGGAAACATCTACTAGAAAACTTTGCTCCCGTTATTTTTTACTCACAAAACATATCCAGTGTAATATTATACCCCGTTCAACGTTAGAGACAAAATAAGAAAGAGATTAATAACTTTGTTGTTTATAGCACGGGTACGGAAAGGATCTGAGCGAATAGGAGGAGAAAGTCTACTTCAGCGTTGAAATGAAATAGGACAGTCGGTAATATACAGACTCTTGGTATCTTTAGCACCGTACAGAGACTTGAACGAAATAGAACGCGCTAAGGAAGTTTAATAAGTTATTGTTTAATAGGAATACTGAATTGTAGGATGTCCATCAGCCTTAACAACTAGGAGACTGTAATAAGACTGACTCCACTGGCGTTTTTCCGCTCGACAAAATTCTCCCTCCCTAGCGTCTCGGCGCCTGCACACTTAGTAGGGAACCAATCAAATGAATCAGATCAACCCACGTGGTCGATGGTGGATCCCCTCCAAACTAGGTTTTTAATAGCTCCACGTCGAAACACGAAACGGGTTGAAAATTTTCGACCTGTCCTGTAACGCGATCATGTTGATTGGTCATGCCACATTCATTCTCGTCTGGATGGCTTCCCATATAATAAAATAATAATAATAATTTTAAATCAGAAGAATATATTGAAAAATAAATAATATGACACGAATATCTTCTGAGAAATACATCAGGTATAACTCTCCTCAAAAGTATCTAAGGAATGTTAATCTCATATGTGAAAATTATTTTTGCCGAATATGAGGAAGTAAATTAAACGAAAAATCAGCGCAACTGGAACACATCGCTTAGAAATTTTTAATCATATAATTTGTTTTTATATAAACATTTACTTGGCCCAGTTCAAAAGTAGCGGATTTTTAGTTTTCCAAATTCTCAATTTCTAGCGTATGAAATAATTAAACATGACCAGGAAGAATAAATTAATTCACTTAATTAACTAAAATTTACATTAAAAATTTAATTAATAAATTAATTTAGATATTATTGTAAGTTGTTTAACAATGTCCAAATTATACATAATACGTAAATTCAACAATGTTTTGGGTATTTTAGATATTTGGAATAAATTTGAACCTGTTTATTTATAATACATAAACCAGAAGATTTACCAAATATAGGATAGAAACGTTGTGTTTTACTTTAATTTTTAATGTTAACAGCTACGTATTTACTTTTAAATGTAAATTTTTAATTAATGCAGTGAATTAATTTATTCTGACAGATTTTTGGGTATCTTTCATTACTTTGTGCTTTATAAAGAGTGAGCTCTTATTAAATTTTCAGTGTAGTAATATATGATTCATCATGGCTCAGGCGTACGAGAGAGTTTTATTGTTGACTCAATTTAGGATCTGAATTTCTACGCTGTTAAAATGCTTCAGAATATTTTTCTCTCCGACTGAAGCAAGCATTTCGAAACTTAGCTTTGGAAGTGAATTTTTTAAAAGAGAATTATTGTCATTTATAAACCGTTGTCAAGGTTGCGTAACGGCCTGAAATTTTGAAAGCTTATTTCTCATATCTGCGACAAAATTTGATTGTATCTTATAAGGCTATTGCGAATTATCCCTCAGTACTTCTTCCCCTCATTTTTATCTCATAACAAAAACAATGCATTAATCGATAAAACCCTGTTTGAGTGGTGCTTGGATATTTGTTGAAGAGCGTTGGTAATTATAGATTTCCCATACAACTGTAACGTAATAGTTAAAATAGTGATTCGGAAGAAAATATTCTTATAATGGGGAAATATTGCGACACTGACAAGCTTGTATGTGACGTCACAGCTTACAGCGTCAACAGCCGAGCACCAATCAGGAAAGACCGCGTAATAGAGTAGATTTAAACATTCATAATTTATTATCGCTCAAGCAGACGAGTTATCTCAAATCCATTATTTATTTTCTGAGCAACGAAGATAATGATGCATGACGTCGTAATACACTGAAAAATTGATGTAAAAATTTACAGCGTAGCTTATTGAGTAACTATTTTAGTGGTATAATTATCCGCTAGTAAACTAATGTTTGATGAACCGACGAAACTCTTTTTCATACATTACTTGGATTTTATGTTTTTAACTATCCCTAGACAAACTGTGTCAGTATACTGCAGCGCGGTAGTTCAGAAATTCATAATAATAGGGTTTTATAATTGATTTTATTTTACTTTATTAAAGATATACATCAGTACTTGACAAGTTTAAGCGTTTAACGCTATTACGCCACCCTGGCTGTTGATCCCAGAATTTCGGAACAGCACGAAACAGACCTGAATATACGCATACACTATCCGCGCAGAAGATCCGGGGTGTCCCAATTACAAAAGTTTGGAGGAATGGCAAAATTCCTCCGGAAATACAGGAATTTTGTAAAACGTTTGACAGACTAGTGCAATGAAAATTCGTGCTCCTGAATTATTGACCGTGATGAAATGCAGACATTCTCTTAATGGTTACGGTAAGGATGATCTACGAGGCTTGATCCTTAGACAACAACCGGAGAGCTGATATAAACAGATGCACCGACGGTAAATGCCAAGTTTCTCAATCTTTGAGGTATACACATCCACGGTTAAACCAAAGACTATAAAGATCCGATTATATCTTTCATCCTGATACTTAAATATTATTTTATTGAGCTTTCACTCCATTTTTTAAAAAACCTTGATCAATTTACATATAAAAATCAGTTCTAAAATGTAGTCCATGTAAGAATTGTGATTTAGTAAATAGTGTGTGTGCAATTCAGGTCTAATGACTGAAGAAATTTCGCATAGTTCGGTTTCTAACGCTTCCGCCTCGTAAGCGGAAATCCCGGGTTCGATTCCTGGTCCGGTCGAGATTCTTCCATCCTGGTACTTGACTTCAATATAATTTCATGGTCTCTATGGCTTGAAGCTTGTGAAATCATTCACTCTATCCTTAAATAGATTAAATCTTTAATATCAATATTTTTAAAAAAAGTTTCAATCCCTCCTACATACGACGAATAAATAAAAAAAATGGGGTAGATATCATTGGTATATTTTTGCTAACAGGCTAGTGAGCAGGTTGTCGCGGTTTTGTTGTTTGCCAGCCTCTTCATATCAGGGAATTTATTTATCCTACGTTACTAAATAATTATCAGAGGTACGTACTGTGATCTCTGTCTTCCACTACTAATATTGTCCTCCACTGCACTTCCCTGACTGAATTTTCCACCTTAGTTCTGTCTGATAAACAGAAAATACCAAATATCCTAAAATAAACAAATTTTATTACTGGTGAGAATTTTAAGAATGTAAGAAACTTATTAATGAGGTGCATATAATAACGGGTTGGAAGAATAAGACGTGAAATGGTAGTAAAGCAAACGAACTGGCGTACGATGTTTATAGAAGGTAAATTCTAGTTTTATTCAGGCACCTATCAATTGAGAAACATTTAGTGGTGTCGGGCGACTGAAGAGACTTTCTCTTATGGAACAGAGTAAAATTTCGCAGAAGCGTCCTTATCACAACCTGAACATCTGGAATTCTCTCTTGTAACCCCGTTCATTAATCTCCCAGTCCGTGTATCATCTCTCTCTCTTTATTTTTTATTCTCTCTTTAGACCAACGCGGATTTCGCGTGCGGAGCAATTAGAATTCAGAATGAGACTACATTAATGCATTATATATTTGTCGGCTAACTACTGCTCTCGTCGGGGCCTGAAATATGCATAAGGCCTGCCTCTTATTGTTCGTAGCTGGATTCTATAGTGCCCTTATCTCCTGGGACTTAATACTATTTATATTTGAAGTTTACTAATATCATATCCATTGAGAAGGCAATAAAGCTAGGTGGAAAGTGATAAATATGAGCAAGGAATTATTATTACACGGCAAAAAAGACATGACATTTTATAACGATTAGCAGGTGTTTTCGATCAGTACATGTGATGTAATCAGAATTAATATTCCTAGTCCAGCTGTTGAGCGAATAATGATTTTGAATCATATCAACTTCAAACAAACATACAGACTTTACTAAACCTTGACAAGTGCTGGGGTCGAAGTTGGGTGTGCCAGATATATTCATTCATAATGTAATTAAAAATAACTCAAATTCTCACAGTTATCAGTTGTTTCTGAAGCTGAGCCGTATAGTATGTATACGAAACGATTTGGAACAAACGAACTTCAGTTAAATGATTTACAGATATATTCATAGAATGGTATATTCTCTTTATTATTATAGCACATATATCCACTAACAACAAACGATATATATCTACACCTGTCCAATACAGTAACTATAGAGATAATTGCGTAATTAAATACATCAAATTCCTTTTAAACGGGTATTAAATAAATGTTTCGAAATATTGACTCCCTCCATTAAAAAACTTGAAATTGTCAATAATCACACAGCCTCATCTCTGACGTCACTTCTATCCGAAACGCGTTACGAAATTATAATACTAATGATTACTATTTTCTGGTCCTACTTTCATTCCAAACAAATATCCTCCAACGATCCGTATCCATTATTGAAAATCCAAGCTACCACTGTGAACAAAAAGTAATTTGAATTTATTTATAAAATATAAATTCTTTAGTTATGCTTCCAAATCAATTTCATCCCCTTCAAAGTAATCCCCGTCCGATAAAACGCACTTTTTACAACGCTTTTTCCAGTCCTCGAAACAGTCGGAATAGTCTTTTTCCGGAATAACCTTCAAGACCTTCTTCGATTCGGTTTTTATCTCCTCAATCGTGTCAAAACGGCGTCCCCGCATTGGCCTTTTGAGTTTGTTGAATAGCCAGAAGTCGCACGGAGCCAAATCAGGCGAATACGGTGGGTGCGGAACGATATGAGTCGAGTTTTTGGCAAAAAAAAAAGTCGCGAAGAACCAATGCAGTATGACATGGTGCATTATCGTGATGAAGGAACCAAGGTTCCGGCCGTTTCAGAAGAATAGCTTCACGCAAACAACGCATAACGCTCAACTAATATTCTTTGTTGACAGTTTAACCCGGCGGAAGGAATTCATAGTGCACCACACCACGATAATCAAAGAAAACTGTCAACATGACCTTGATTTTCGGTCTTGCTTCACCTTTTGCACGATATTCGCTGGATTGGTCGGTGGTTTCAGGATCGTATGCGTAAATCCAAGTCTCGTCTCCAGTAATGATGCATTTTAAGTGGTCCTGATAGTCAGACAGCAAAGTTTCACACACATCAACGCGACGCTTTTTTTTCAAAAATTGAGCGATTTTAGCACCAATTTAGACTTGACGCGTTTGAGACACAAAACATTCTTCAAAATGACTTGGGTTGACCCAAATGTTATTACAACACTATCAGCGAGATCTCTAATTGTCCATAGACGATTTTTAAGCCCCAAATCTTTGATTTTTAGGACGTGGCCCTCGTCGGTAGACGTTGATGGTCGTCCAGAGCGCGGTTCGTTTTCAACGCGTTCTCGGCCCTCATTGAACGCGTTGTACCACTTATAAACGGGTTTTTGTGTCACCACAGACCTTCCGCAACATTTTCAACGTGTCCGCACAAGAATATTCGTTCCGCAAACAAAATTTTATGCAAGTTCTTTGCTCAACAAAATTACCCATTGCAAAAATCGAAAAATTCACTTTTGGTTGTTTACAAAAACACGTGTAACTCGAAGATAATTAAACCTTTTAACAAACAGAAACTTGGCAAATATTATAGACAGTCCTACCAACCTAGGGGGAAAAATTTAACTGTCTTCCTAATACCCGGGAGTTTTAAATGACAATTTCACCTTACTTTTTGATCACAGTAGTATATAGAATAATCAATCTACAAGAAAATAAGTGCATACCGCCTAGGCAGTGTGGTTTCAAAATGACTTTGTAACACTACGGTCTGAATTGCTAACTGAATAATATGCCTGATCCATGAATTGGTGCTTAATGCAGATGAATATGATCAGCTCACCCAAAGCTTCTGGGATATATGTTTTGATGATGAAGAAATAAGGAATAAATTGTTTCTTTTTATATTGAGTACTGTTTATTGGTTATCCTATATTGAATAGTACTTAAGTATTACAGTCTTTTGTGGTGAAATTGAAGACTGATTTTTCTATCAGTTGCAAACGTTTATTCAAAAAATCTCTGTAATAATTTAACAAAGTTGGACGTGATATTTAATTGGTAATATGAACCAACAAATATTGTTTGATAAATTTAATGTGTACAAATAATTATAGTGTTCATTAATGATAAAGGTTATTAGAGGTCATTAGAGGTTAAATAATGAATATATCTTTGTATCTCAAAATTGATCTCTAACCTACAGACAGATCGAAACATTAAAACCTACATTTTAAAAATATTAAAGTAATTTAATATTTATTTTAAATGACTTATGTTTAACATTTTTTGTATTACATCCTTATCTGACACCAATTTAAAAAGAAATAAAAATATTTAATTTTGAAATTTTAAAATGAAAAATTTTAGAAAGTTATGAAATTGTTATATTTATTTATGTAATCGTGACTGATAAAAACATTAGGGTTAAATATAAACATATTTAAAAAATTAAATAATTCTATTCAGTAATCAAGGGCTTCAAAATTAAAATATATACGTAAAATAAATTATAATAATAGATAATTATGTCAAAAATTGTGTATATATGTTTGTATTCATTGAAACTGTATTAATGTACTATTTTTTTAAAATTATCGAAATCCCGTACAACCTAAATTCAAAATATTAGATTTTTTTTTTAATTTGGTAACATGGAAACACTTGGGGCAAAGACATAAATACGATTCTCTTCATTTTGATGAGATCCTTTTGAAACTATGTTGAAGCGTTACATTATTTATAATATATAATGTATTGATCTTATTACGATATTTATTTCAAATAGAGATATAAGAATAAATTCCCGCAGGATTAATATTTTTTTAGTATATGTAAAACACGAATAAAGCTCCTCAGGTACAAAATAGCTGATAAGGAAGATTCCAGAAACGCGACTTTGAAACTTCCTCAATCTTTGAAGTTTTTCGCCAACAATGTGTATTTATTGATTTCGTTGATGAAGGTTTACTAGGGTTTGACCTGCATCACTTTTAGGCGAATGCCAAGTAGGACACTTAAACTATAGTCCGGGATTCCTAGTTAACCGTTGGCTACCTTTCCTATGGTATTAAAGAGGAGTTTCCACCAATGAATTACCCTGATATAACCTGTCACTCTAAATATTTTACCTAAATTATCCACTTCTTCTTCAGGACGATTTATCACTTCGTAGCTATCAGCTTCACTTAATAAACCTATCCGTATGATTTATCTGTCTTGTTTCTTGTATTTCTCTGTCTTTTAGTTCTCCTTTTTCCTGTTGATATTTCTTTCCGTTGGTTACCTACTGTTTTCCTTTATTCTTTCTCCCTTTTCTCGTCTTTTCTTCCTACTTACTCAAACAATGAAATACTGGCAAATACTTATAATAAATATTAATGTATAAACAAACACTATAAAACTCAATAATTGCTATGACCACAATATTATTACGCTAAACCTTCCGCTTTCGCATTGTCGTTGCGTTTTTGTCGCTTTTGAGTTTTCAACTGACGAGTGCAGTTGTGTCGCTCTGGGCTCTTCTTCGCACCTGAGGAAAGGGACAAGGATTCCAGAAACGATGTGTGGTATTTATATTATCACGTTTTAGTCTGAATTCTCTATCTTTCTTATTAATTATTATGAAAAAAATGAGAAAGTTAGAAGAATATGAGAAATTGAGACAACAGAAAAAAGAGCAGTTGAGAGATATTTTTAGAAGTAAAATAATTTTATTAAGAAATGCATTGTGACTGAAACAACAGGCACGCTGCTGTCAGTCCTGTCCCAGAGCGACAATTTTCACTTCCAGAGTTGAGAATGACATATGTAAAGTTATTTTCAAATCGAATAAATATTATATGGACTGTTCATTTCCTTCCACTTGAGCGGAAATCACAATAACAGCTGAAAGGGTTGATATTTAGTATTTGTCGTGTCACGGGGAAATTCAGTACCTTCGGTACGCGGCGTATGGAAGAACAAAAGACGACGGAGAGAAACGAACGGAACTGAAATACACGAAGAGAGAGAATGAAAAGCATCGACCGTCTTTGGTGAAGAGGACAGCCAGCGCCAATTAGTCGCTTAGTCTCTATTCTGCGGGTTGAGTGGACACTTCGTACAGAAGCATCACTTAAATCAATTGCATGAAGCAGAGCGTTACAAATAGTGAATGAAAATATCTCAACGCATGTTTGTACGAATAGATTATTTCGTTTTTTAAGGATTTCATTTTGCGGACAAAGAAGAGTAATTTTGGATAGTACTTGGCCATGTACTTCACTTCATAAATTATCTAATGAGATTCCAGTTGTGTAATTCACATCATTCCTGCAATTATGACTTATAATTTCGAATAATATTGAGATTCTAATGATGTAATATTCTGAGAGTATTTGGCTAGATCGTTTAGCAGACTAACAATTAGTCCCGGATAGTCTCCTGAGAACATTTCCTGCAATTATAAAATATAATCATTACTTTTAAATTTCTGAAATAATACAAGTTACAAAATATTTAAATGTTAACAGCAAAATTATATCATTGACTAACTTGAATCTCTCTTACCGTTTATATTGTTATCCTCGTAATCTCTTGTGCACTATCTGGGTGCCTGGCGTTGCCCGGGATGCCATTTATCAATAACCCACGAATTGACTCGAATCTAGGTAGCTTTTGTGTTATTTTTAACTTACGCAACTCGATCCCTATCCCTAAATGTGTTCACCTCCCATTCCTAAGGGGGTTGAACTCATTGACCCTGCAATAGTTTCATTCTCTAATATATCACCGTTTGAACTTGTTCGAAAATTTTTCACCCCCGCTACTATGGGTTAAACAAAAAGTATTTATTCCACGTAAAATCGGCCAGTTACATTGTTCGAAAATTTGTATCCCCACCCACACTCGTTTAACTGTTTGTCACGATGAAACGCAGCGACATCCATAACCCAAGAATTGACTCGAATCTTGGTCTATTCGCGTTATTTTCATGTAACGCTCCACCAAACCCCACACCTAAGCGTGCTCCTCTCCCATGCCGATAGGCGTTGAAATTATACACAGAGAATATGTACCGAAATATTATGAATTTAAAAGACAACGAAAAAAATTTATTGGATGCAAATATCGGCAGATAAGAATGTTTGAAAATTTCCACCCCTGCTCAGCCCTGCCATTGAGGGTTAAACTGCAAATTAAATGTCATAATTAATCTCAGCGATATCCATAACCCCGGATTCTTTACGTTATGTTTATGTAATGCAACTCCACCCTACCCTTCATGGTTCTCTCCTCCCAAATAGGAGTTGTAATTATACACAGAATATATTAAAAAAATATTATGAGTGCCATTGACACCGAAAAATATCTTTTTGGCGCAAATATCGAAAGGTTAACATTTTTGAACATTTCTACCCGCCGTCCACGTCCGCACAGCCCTTCCATACCCGCCCACCTCAGCGCGTAACCCAGGTTGTTGTAAATAAATTCAGCGACTTCCATAACCCCGATCTGTCTCGAAACACGATTGTTTTCGCGTTATTGCCATGTAACTCACCAACCCTAACCATGCTTCCTTCCCATACCGAAAGGGGTTGAAATTATACACAAACAAAGTTGGTAGAAATACTATCAATCTAATTAATCCTGAACATATTTAATAAAAGCAAATATCGATCTTGATTGCACGTTTCAAAATTAAACTCAGCGAAATCCATAAACGTGGATTTGACTCCAATCTCGGTTGTATTCGCTTTATTTTCTTGAAACGCCCGAATACCCCACCTCTAAGGGTGCTGCTTCCTCATCCTCTAAGGGGTTAAAATTATACTCAGATATAATCGATAGAAACACTATCAATCTATTTGACCGCTAAAATTTTTTATCTAACTCAAATAACGGTTTATTTAGCATGTTGGAATGTTTCCATCCTCGTCCACCCCCTCTCCTGGATGTGAACTCACCCCGACAGTGTTTGTTTTCTGGTCGAAAAGAACACGTGCACGAAATTTGGTGAAATTTGCTCCACCGGTGTAGATTTGTATAACTAACACACAAACAAACACTCTGCTTTATTTATTAGATAGATAGATTAATCTTTAGTTTGTCCATCAATAAAACACTAATGAGTTAAAGCAAGACAATATATACACACTCAAGGGTCTTGTACTCTACATCTCGTAAAAAAATTTGAATTCTCTTTGCTACATGTAACACTAATAAAGGCGGAATGACAGCCAAAAGCAATGCAACAAATTACAAATATAGCAGTCACGTGCCCTTGATGTCTCCAGGTTCACAGTTCCGTCGTGGGTTTGTATTGTGAGCACTATCGTTCAGAGGATCGTTTGGACTTACACTGAAGAGCCAGAATATAATGGTCACTGGCTCGCCGCGAGATTGATCGGCTGTTCGTGTGCAACTATGGAAAGTGATTGACGGACCAGTGGGTGACAGGTTGTTGGAGGTCCACGCCTCTTCAAAGAACGTGTAGGTCGGAGGCTTTCCCGCTCTGTAAAACATAATGAGCTGCCACCTTGCCAGATCGGAGGCAATATTCGTGGAGGCACAAGTGATTCGGAGCACACCGTTTTGGTGTACATACCTTATTGCTTGATGTATTTCCCGGTGACGATGGCATATTCCAATAGGATAACTGTCTGTGTCACAAGGCCAGAATCGTTTCATATTAAGTCATTCTATTGTTCTCAACTAAAGGTAAAATGCCAGAATGGCATGAAATAAGAGATTAAATTAGATTTCATAGTTTTCTCTCGGCTAAGGAAATTCAAATTGATATTGATTACAAAAATTAATAGAGTAACTCATACATAAAGATCATGGATATTTAGGGTTATATAAAAATTGTAATATACAAAATTGCAAGATTACGTATTTGAAAATATATGAAATAATATCATTGACCAAATATTAGCACTAACATAAACAGTACTAGATACGTAAATAAGAGAAAATATGTTAGGATTACAGCACATTACAAAGATAAAATACTCGTGAAGAAATAAAAGCTAAATGTAAAGTAAGGATAAAAATTATTATTTATAATATAAAATTCACAAGGGACACTAATTATTCTCCCTCAAGTGTTGTGCTTACGAAGAAAAAAAATAATATTGAAGTCTAATGCTGCGTTCCCACAGCAAACCCCTCTCCCGCCATCGGAAGAGCGTGGGACAAGTACCCAATTCCCGCTGTACCCGATGCAGGTTTTCTAGGGTTTGTCCTGTATCACTTTTAGGCAAATTCCGGGTTGGATCCTTAAAACTACAGCCCGGAGACCCTAGATAATCCTTGGCTACCTTGCTCTACACTTCCACATCCCCCCCTTCATATCCCTTCCTATGCTATTAAAGGGGAGTTATATATATATATATATATATATATATATATATATATATATATTGTAATAATTACTTGTTAAGCAATTAAATTAAAAAAACGTTGAGGCGTCAATTTGTAATGATTTACGATAAATGACAGTTAAAGCCCCACGTTGGAGTGCAATTTGTAATGATTACCTTATTAAACAATTTTAAATCGCCACGTTGATGCGTCAATTAGTAGCAATTAATTAAATACAACGGAAAATTAACTGCACGTTAGAGTGTGATTCTGATTTTTACAATTACAATGCAAAATCGGAAGTCCAATAAAATAATTACCAAAACAATTAAAATTTTAGTCAAAAACCACACGTTGACGACACCAATTTTGTGGTAAACGAATTAAAATGATAGGATGTTTTAATAAAAATCAAGATTTAAAATATACAAACAAATTAATTTATTAAACCAAATTATTTAAATCACATTACATATCAATACTTTACAATAATACCACGGCTATTTCTCAGGGCCGATCACCGGGCCTTTAATAAAGAATACTTATTAAACTATAAAATTTACCAAGCTATCAAGGCATTAATTCAAACAATCAATAGAATATTACAATACAAAATATGAGATATAAAAATTTAAAATCTGAACTCTAAATCAGAAATCTGACGATAATATCATTTACTTGCGGGTTTACAGATGGTAAATTATGCAGTTTTAACTTAATGTTTTCTGGTACCAAAAAAATTGGCTCGTTCACTCACACACAATTATTAACACTTTATAGACATTAATACACTGAATTTGATACTCAACACTTTCTTCTTGCTAAAATGTTTCACAATGCTTGCTTCGCTGTTCCTTCTAACAAAATCTTACTAACACACTCCAAAGTTTGTTATCTGCTGGATGCAATAACCGGGGACCCCCAATAATTGAAGAAAAATGTCCAACTCATGAATGTAAGCTAGACTCCGAACTGTAAGTTGGCGTTGGATCGTCGTAATTATTTGCTCACCGACTGGAACCTGTAGACAGTTTTTGAATATTTGAGCTGTTAAATTACATACAGCCCGACATTTTCTGAATTTCTGTCCTTTCTCGACCGTCTCCTACCATACACACCCGAGAACCTAACGAACGAACTTCTACAATCCAGCAAGCACTTATTATTGCCACATATTCTTGTATATGACTTGTGTGTTTTTACGCCGCCAACAATACAAATTTTGTTCAATAATTAATTATTTCCTTTTAATTACCACAATATATATATATATATATATATATATATATATATATATATATATATATATATATATATATATTGTAATGCATTGAGGGAATGCGTTGTTTCGGAACAGCGCACATGTTGGGAAGAGGACGCAAGGGCAAAGTAATTACGGGTCCTGTATCGATGTGACAAGACAGAGCGGCAAGACATTTTTTTCGGATGAAGGGTCTGGGCCGGCACAGGAAGTTGCAAGCGCAAGAGGTATCGGTTTAAGAAAGGCATTCGAGTAGCCGGTCCCAAAGTGATTTTAGGGCAGGCTATTGTCTCTGATTAATGGTCTGACAAGAGGCGTATTTACTTAGGATTTGTAAGGAAGGGTCTTTTGCCAGTCTTGTGAGGACAACAAGTCCAGAGTAATTGAGGGTGCAAAGAAATTGCGGGTCCTGTCTCGATGTGACATGACGGAGGGGCTAGCTATTTTGGTAAGGAACTGCAGCTGCAGATTGTAAATCTCAGTAATGGAGATTCTGTCACCGCGAAGATGCGACGTGGGTCTTGGAACAAAAGGGAACGAGGAGGCTAGTAGTATAAATAGAAGCGACAAACTATTGTGATTCAGTCAGCGTGGGAGAGGGGTGCTATGAGCATCGTGGGTCAGTCAGCGTAAGAGAGAGATGCTGTGGGCATCGAACTTGTAAGTTAGTTGGAGATGAGTGTCAGAGCGGAGGGTATGAAGAAAGAAAGCAGCCTGCGAGAGAAATAGAAAATTATTCAACTATAAACATTTTCATATGCAGAAGTTCAATCTGTAATAGTATCAAAATTTGACCAGTCTTCAATGGTAGGAGACCAGGATACAACATCCAGCGTCGAGTAGTGTCACCACGAGCAACTGGGATGTCCTTCACCTAGTATGGAGAACCAGCTATCGTCGAACCAGGAATATGTGTTAGAGTCAGTGTGTGTAAACGTCCAATCTATAAAGTGCGTGTTTAATGAACGAGCCAAAGGTTCCTGAGAAATCGTGAGTTGAAATTTATGGTGTTAACATGTGTAAACGTAATTAAAGGATGCAGTCAGATATCGTTCTCTTCTTGTGTTAATAAAATAAACTATTGTAAATTAAGAAGCAATCTTTAGAATAAGTTCGTTAATAAGTTTCGTCGATACTTCTGTTTAATTTAAAAGATAAATGTTGGGTTCTTTTAATATTTAAATTCTGTCCGTTATCAAACCCAGTAGAGACCCATGAGAGAAAGAGATCTTTTATAATATTAAATATTAAATTCTGCTGTAAATTCTGATAATTGTTAATAAAACTTGTGTGTTAAAATATAAATATTATTTTTTTTATTTATACGCTATTATTTGGTTATTACAATATGTTCCTGTAATTCTATCTCCAGTGTTACCAGACACACTGCCTCTCCGGATCGCTATTCAACGATCCTCTCCCCTCGATCAGAATCCATACAATCTCTTATCATTGTATAAAGAAACGACGTATCCCTTCAGTTTGTAACCAGGAAAAGTAACCATATTTCTTCATTTTATTTTTTGCCGTAGTTCAAACCATTTTCGAAATCATCGGATCTATTCATATTTTTCAGCAACCATGCCCTTTCCGAATAAAGCAGTTAATATTAATAACGATTATTCACTTAAATGCTTAAACAACACGTTACCCAAAAATGTTTTCATCACAGTCATTTATATTTAACATTCTAAAGCAGCTACGATTCAAATTGAATAAAATAGTGACTTCAAATGACCCCGTTCCTTGGTCGTAGTCCTCGTTCGTTCATCACCAACCACGGCTCCTGATTCGCTAAATGTATTTTTCTGGCCACGCGGTAAAAACATATCCCTGATTATAACAAAACTAAATTCACATCAAGTAATTTCAGATGTTTCGAAAATATTTTCTTTCCAAAGGATGGTCGTATAATGTTTCTCACGAACGAGAACATCTGCAGATTTCCGCATATCTATTCGCGATAATCCGACGCCTTGCTGCAGGACCGATAAATCTTTCACGCATAATTATTCCATTAAGTCTTCTTCTAGACCACTTTCGCTGTCTGCATCTTAAAACTGCAATCAATTGCGGGGATAGTAATTCAATTGCATGCATGCTATTATAAATGTGTGTGTTTTGTGTGCCCCATTATAGTGATACACACTTTACGGCATTCAGAATGTAATTACCGTTTCAGAAAAAATGCAAATAAGTAAAAAATATATGTGTTTAGTTTTGACAACAAAAATTTTTTAATTTAGATTTGATTTCGAGATGTGGAACAAACACGAGGTAACGTGGGATTGGTAAAACTGACGCTAGTTGGATTATGATTATTTTAAGGCTACGCAATCTATATTAGAGGAAGTTTGTGAAAGCACTTGTAGTAATTGGGGATTGCGCATCGCATCCGTGAGATGTCGCGCGTGGGCGTCGATAGATCCGCAGGCTAGATATGAATAGAATAGGAGCCTTTGTCGGCCAAGCATGACGGGAGATTGCCATCGATTCGCACACGTATCTATTTAATTTCCCTTGTAACTCCCAACTCCTTTATACGAAATCGATCAGAGACGGTTGCAGAGTAGTCGAATATACTACGAAGTTAGACTTACTGCGTGACGTATGTAGATATCTTAAATTACACAAGGCTGAGATTTCTTATGTACAAACCCGACGTTCGGAAGTCTCGCACAACTTTTTTTACAAATCATTACTCATACGGTCTCTTTCAGGCAACAAACGGGCCTGCTTCTTTATATGAGAGTATTACCATTCAGTCACTTTAAATTATTTAAATGATAATATACAAGTTTAAGTTCATTGCACCTTCAATTAAGCTCAAAATTTTCGACAGTCTGATTTTTCTGTTCGTTTGAGAACATAGTTGATCGACAGATGGGTCTAGGAGCAGTCAGACCGGCCCAGTTTTCGTGATTTATCTTACAGCACGTTAAGTTGTTGCGGCAGTTTCCCAATTCTATAATACGATAGGATATAATATAATATAATACAAAGATTTATGCACTGAGGTTGGTTGTCGGGTAAGCTCGGGTTAGTTCGTATTTAATGGTTTTTTTTCACTCAGTCATGCCTGTGGAAATAAAAAGTTTAATAGTTACAACGTTACAACTATATATATTTTAATAAACAACTAATTAATAATTGACTTGCTCACGTTATGGTAGCTATTTAATGTAATAATTAAATATGATGTGTTAATATAAATGAAAAGCTTATGAACAATTAACAAACAAAAATATTTATTTTGTTTTGTGTTTTTCAAAGGATAAAAGATAATTACAAACAAAATTTGAGATCTGTTCTCTCAGGGCCTTTACTGGGTTTGATAATGAACACAAAAAAAAGATTTAAAATATTATTAACAAAACAGTTTACAATTTACCTAAACAAGAAGTCGATCAATGAAAGAAAACTAGAAGAAAGCGAACGAACGAACGAAATCTGACTCTATCCTTTAATTAATGTTCACAGTTATTATAATTAAAATTTGGTTACTCACACATTGTCCGTCTGGTACCAGCATTCTTTATTTCCCCTACACAACACGAAGAATGCAAACCGTTATTTACACAGATTATAGTTCTCACAGAATTTACACGCTCACTGGTGAATAGAACGCAGACAAATTTCCGGAGCCTTGGATGAACCTCTCCTATGTCAGCAATCGGATGTCGTCTTCCCTCAGTGAAAAATTGTTCGAATTTGCCATATTACTGGAACTGATGATTTGCAGATTCTTTGTAGACGTATACTGTTATTTTTATGATTTGAAATAGACTGCAAGGTATCTCGGTGAAAAATTTGTTATAATGTGCCTCCTTTCCTGGCTGGCAGTTTACGTAAAACTGACTCAGACTTTCGTGCGCGCAAACGCCATTTCGACTTTTCGACAAAGCAGCCGAGCTCGCTTCTCCATTGTTGCTTTGTTTTTATCAGACCGCTATAATGGATTTATCAAACAATTCAAATTTTATGTCCAAACAATTACTGGCCTAATTAATTGGCATTACAATAAATATAGTCCTATATTCAGTAGCTGACTGCCCGGCGTTCCCCGGGTATTTATTTATAGTAGAGCGGAAAAGTATTTAATTCTACATGGTCAACATGTGATTTAACCAGCATAAACAGAAACAATTTTTTAACATTTATCTTTTCAAGCCTATGTTCATATATCAAAGTGACACTTTTCTTTTCCATGCCTAAAATACATAGTTTCGAGGAAGGTCATTTTTTGTTTTTCAGAGTAATGTTGAAGGCTATAAAAAATAGTTTCCAGCAAGTCTTCAGAAAATGTAAAACGTTGGGACAATTCTTAAGAGTAAAACATATTTATAATATTTTATATTTAAAGTTGTGTCGGCCTGTCCGTAAGTCTTTGTCAAACGCTTTTTGAAGACAAACTAAAACAATAAAGAAAATATGGGATGCAAAAATATCAAAGATAAATATCACATGTCAGAGTGTCTGTAGAAAAACTTTAAAGAATGGCCTGTTTTAAGTTTATGGAAGGTTACTTTTTACGTGCAACATTTTAGAGATAATTTTTTTTTATAATTTGAATCATTACGTAAAAGAATAAAATTGAAAAGTCAAACATATGATTTATATATACATACATACTAAAGCAAGAGCGCATATATATATATATATATATATATATATATATATTATACGCCTTTAAATTTTCTTCAGTACTTGGAACTAACATAAAAATTATAAAAATATATTAGTCTCATATTAAGTATAAACAAAACAGCCAATAAAGTCAGAATAATTTTAAAAACAATTAATTTACGGAATTACATGTCATAATAGTATAAACAAAGTTATTCAATGTTTTTATCCAACTCTGGAATATCAACAGGTAGGCCTAATATTGCAATCAAAAAAATAAAAAAGGGAAACTAATTTAATCTATGGAATTCAACAAAAACACTCCACGAATCTAAATGTAAACAGAATTTATTTAATACATTAAAAATATTTATTGAAAGTAATTTTAGTAATCAAAAAGTTACAATAAATTTATAAAATACATTCTATTTTACATTTGTGAACACAGAGATGTATAAATTCTATTGGCAAGTTCCAAATATTAATAAATCTTACAATGCATGTACTGATCCTCATGATAGCTGAATTCGAAATGCGATATAATAATAATTTGATTAAAAGCAGTCAAATTGTTGAATATTCAAATTTTAAACTTACATCTGTAATTATATTTTGAAAGATCATGTCGTCTGAAATCCAGAAAAGCTACAATATTCTCGGGAGTGAATACACCCAAGTCAATGACGACGCCAGAAGATCTGCCATTAGGCGGTTATAAGAATATGTTAAATCATTTCTGTGACAATAATGAAATTTTATGTACATAAATTTTGTTCGATCTCCACCCATGCACAGACACTGGGTGAAAACCTTTCCGAGTCCCCTCCAACACTCCACAACAGACTCTTTTCCAATCATGTGAAGAAAATATCCCGTTTTTCTTAAAAATACAACTATTTCATTATTATAATAATTATTAATAATAGTCAATGAGGTAAAAAAATTAAGTCATCTGGTGATAAATTAATAATATTATAATATCATCTTCCTGATGACAAATTTGGATTATTTATATTACAATAAGAACAATATGGCGTACTTGAAAATAGTTCTATGTATTATATAATTTTATTAATTTATCACCTTATGAAGGCCCAAAGACGTGATGAAATATATTTGTAATATATATTATAGTTTATTGTTTGTCTTATTATCTAATTTATTTATTTACTTATAATTAAATGTCAGTTAAATATCTAATTCTTAAAATTTAATATTTATAAATAACCGAAGAAGAGAAACTGCACTTACTCTACGTTATACGATAGAGCAAGAATTTACTTGTACATGCAAGTGTGGTAGCCTAAGAATTCAGAATTTTACTCCAAAACTAGCAATGGTAATAGTCTAGTCGCATCGACGTCTTTCTCTTTGTGCGTCATCTGGCTCTGTTATAGGACTTTTTTTTCTGACTAGTTGCAATATCGATACTTGTAATGACCGGGCAGCGGTCAAGGAGACCAAATACGATTGGCTCTTTGTTCTCCTGTTTCTGTTGCACTTATTCCCACTATTATTTGGTTAGTACGAACGATTAATATACGGTTTATTTTCAATGCAACTCTTAACAATACCGAAATGATTAAAAGTATTTTGTCAACAACTTAACCAACGCTAGCTGTAAAATCCGTTAATAATTTTTTTTGTATACCTTCATCCAGTTTTTCAAATCATTTAAACGATTTGACTCCAATCCCTTTCCCTACACTTTAGAAAGCACCGTAAAATACATCACACGTGTAAATCCGCATCTTGCAGATAAGCTCAGTTTTCTTTCCTTTTTTCCAAAAGATTATCTTCGATCTTAAATATTCTCACCGTTTGTGCTGCACCTCCATCATACCTGAAATTGAATTCTGGCTTTACCTTTCGTTACGAAATTTGGCATATATAATCTACAATACTTTTCTAACATTCGTGACAACGCTTCACAAATCTGGGCAATGAAAAACCAAAACATTATATTTTATAACAAGTTATGTTTTATTATGGCTTAGAAATATTACTTAGACTTATCCTAAAATCAAAAAATAAATTTCTAATGACACAAACTGTCTTCTATAGTGCGATTAAAATTATAAGGAACTTGGCTGCTCTTTCCCTCGAGTGTTGTGGTCTTAAATTCACCAATCAGTACGCTTAAAATTAAGGGCGGGACAAACAGCGTTGCCGGACAATCGCAGTGTATTCTATTGCTTTCAGTAAGCTGTATGCATGAAGTACACGGTACTGTGACACCGGCGCCCCCCTCCACTCAGAAACTGCAAGTGCATTCTAATTTTAATCGCGGTACAGCAACTCTTCCCATTGTATGTCTAGAGCAATCTTGTATGTATCTCTGATTGAGATTTATATTCATTAATATTTTTAAAATTACTAATCTTGAGATATTGCAGAATATTATGATTATCAATTATGATTTTTAATATTATAACATAAAATATGGAATATTTATTTAATACGATGACTAGTCGGGCAGTGAGAGAAATCGACTGTGGGTTATATACTTCTTAAATAATTTTACTAAAACAATTATATGGAATTATAACAAAAGTGTAATAATCGGTATTCAACTATAGCAGCCGAGAAATCTAACGCGCTGACAGTGTGGAGCACAGCCGCTGGGCAGGTGCTGGTCCTGTCTTGTGAAGTGCATAGACGATGTTGCGTCACCTGTGGAGGGCAGGCAACCGTGTTCATTAGATTTAAGTACACAGGTCCGTTCATAATGATGCCTCTGGGATTCGTGAATTTTATAGAAATTGTACTAGCTATTTCCTTCATAAGAGCTTCAACTACAATGACTACTCCCCTCAATCACTAATTCTCCAGCTGTAGCTTGTCACAAACCTCAAATGGTCACTCTTAGAGTCTCTACACTTTATCTTCCTGAGCCAACCACTTTTCACTCCTTCTCAGCTCTAAACGCGTTGGTAACGGTAATTCAATGGTAATCCAATAAATTCAGAACCTTAATCGGTAGTTCTCTTCAAATGGGAACCGGTATGACCGTGAAGCTCTTCCTTGTGCCGTCGAATAAAACTCGTGCGGTGTTGTCACATATTATTCTCCACGTTGCTTCAGTAAGGGTTTGTTGTCATTCATTATGGACGATGTGGCAACATTTGTCTATTTCTCTGATCGCATTCGTTGACATTGAGAAAGGCTCACATTATAGCAATACACACACGACTTCTGCGAAGTTCAATGAACTCCGGTCGAAATAAACAACCCCAAATTACGCAAAATAGCGACTAACGGCCTTTTAGTGACGGTAAGCGTTACCTAAAGCCATCAGCTGGATCTAATACCGTAGCTTTTTCCACACTGACTTACAAAGGTTCACAAAAAACAAATTTACTCCAACATGCTTATTGTCACATGGAATAATTTTTTTAGATAATTCTTCAGGGAAAGACAAAATCTTTATTATTCATAAAAGTTTTTTAGACTAATCTAATTGTTTTTTGTGATAATTAACAGACACCTATTCATCACCAACTCATGTGTTCACAATTTCAAGAGAAGATACATTAATTACTTTTACAAACACGGAAAATCACTATCAATGGTAGAAAAAGGAGTCCAGTATATATTATGACTTATTCCACATCCTTCTCTACAGGTTCCACGGAATATGATGTAAAGACGCGTTTACACGAAATGTTGAACAACAAATGTTGGCAACAGGACCCGTCAACATTGTCGCCTAGAAAAGTTGACAGCATTACCCACAAACCGTGGACAATGTTGACAACACGAAAAATTGTTGTCAACAAATTTTGCCAACAAATTCTGTATCTAAATGTTGTAAACGCGGCGTAATAGTATACTATTCGAGGTTTACATTCTCAAAACACCTCATTCTTTACTTCTGGATATTTGAAAAACCTCGCAGTAATATTTTCGAGTACAGTGTTTTCCACCATTTAGTTTGGAGTTTAATTGAAAGTCATAACCAAATATGGTCTATTTAAGTTTGTGACTGTGTTATAATACCGTCTCCTTTTTTTACAAAATCAGGTTCACTGTTCATTAACCTCTTGCGAATTACAGCATTGAGAAACCCAAGCAGGTAGAGTTTATGAGAGTCTTCTGTGGCACTCTGACAGAATGGCGCTGCTGAGTCATGGCTTCCAGGAAGCGCCAGCGCCCCTCCAGCGTGGGTTATTTCTGTAGCTCTCCCTTTTGCCTCATAGCGCTAGTTTCTCAACACTTCTAAAAATCAATAAATAATATAGTTAAATGGATCTTACGTTTCGAAATTGGCTCATCCAGTAATTAACTGTATCTATGATGATATTATACAAAGCATAATAAAACGTCGGCACCACCTTCAACATGTCAGTTTATTAACTTATAACGAAATTTCGTACATTATTAATCAAATTCTAAAACCATCCAATTTTTCCTTCAACATTATTGTATAACCTAATTTCTAGTCATCCGATGCAAGTTCTTATCGGCGCATTATTTTCGGAAATATTGTTGCCCGACTTAGAATCAAAATTAATATGTAAAAGTCATTTCAATCCTATTTATTATTGTCGTTACGTTCATGACATATTTTTAATGATTCCCAATTAAAAAATTCATAAAATATGGAATATATTTAAGAATTACTTAAAGTATCTGACATATTAATAAATTAATAAGATTATGGGTAGCCCATCAAGGCAGAAAAACATTTTATTAAAAAAATTAATTGTAAATCACATTTAATCATTTTAAAATTACAATGAATTAAAGTAATTAATTACATACACGTTTCATTCCTAATTTTTGGAACCTCGTTATGTGTTATAAAAATATTAAAAACTGATTAAACGTTAAATTTAAGAATGAATGGAATAACGTATCCTCCAAAAATTATATTAAGGGAACACATAATCATACTTCTATTAAATTTACCCAATAAATGGGTAAAAAATTATTTCCTCCATTTCTTAACCGTTTAGTGCATAGTGTAGCATGTATGCAACATAACTTTTAGCATCAACCCAGAGACGTCTGTTGGTTCCTAAGAGAGCTGATTCGTGATTCAGATATGAAACAAACATGCACTTAAGAAAATGTAAAATTTTTGCCATTTGTGGACATTTAAAACATGCCTGTCCTAGCTTTCTGTGAGTCAACCCCTTAAGCCACATTTTTCTACCCGCCGGTCAACTTCAGAATATTTATTTTCTTTAGTTTATTTTATGGTTTTCTACATAAAGAAAATTTAAGCATCATTCACAAGGTATATATACTAATTGCACTATAAATAGTTATCCAATTAATGTAAATTATTCATAAATCAGACATAATTATATGCATGTGCAACATAATGAGCCAAATTGACTTTGATCACGTTTGATATTTTTTTGGTTATTTTTTCCGTATTGTATTCACAAAAATATTTCTAGAAAAATAAGTTTAAAGAATTACAAAAATCATGCACTAAAGGGTTAAACATTTCAGTCACTCACACAAATACGGAAATTTACAAAAATTGGTTCTGAATTCCGACATATTCTGGAAGATTATTAAACTTATATTCTCAGAATCCTATTAACAAAAATTTCTGTTGTCTAAGTGATACCTTTCATCTCACCTTATGTTTCAGTACAATAATATAAAAATCATTAACCTATTTGCATAATTTCACAAACAAAATCGTATACAAAAGATAAGGTTCCAGACCGAATAAAAATCTAACTTAAACATCACTATTACATTCAAAAAATATTACATAACTATTTAACACGTTTTTTCGAGATCTTATAATTTAGTACTAACTAAACACATCATTAACAACGACACGAAAGAATTTGTTGACAAAAATAATTACTATTAACTGTTTACGTACTTACAATTGGACAAATAAAAATAGCAATGATAACTAGAATTAAGAAACACATATATAACGTCAATTTTCTACAAAACAAATTGTAAGTACTTTCTAAGCAATCACTCTACCAATTAGGAAAATTTCCATATTTTAGTAACAGATAGAAATAAAGAATCAAGAACGGTATCTAAAATATTCTATATTAAGCATGGAGAACATTCAGTTAATGTTAAAGCAGACTCAGATCCTTTAATAAATATTTCCAAAAATATGATGCTGATTTCATAAACCCCTTTTTTAAAAAAATATCTTTGTTTTTGTCACTTAATAGTTTTCAATTTGTGTTAGTTGAGCCTATAATCCTTTAAACATTATTCCCAACATTTTACCATCCTAAAACATGAATTCCCCTTACAACTTCAACTCGTTTCTCTGTAAGGAAGCCCACTAAAGGTATCAAGAAGCTTGTCAAACTGAATATGATGAAACACCCAATCAATTAAGTAAGCAGCGTAAGACATTGTTACTTTTTGTACGAAATCTACTGTCCTCGGAATTAGCATAATTAGAAAACCAAACGACAGAACTTAGGGGAATGCTCCACAAAATAATTATTATACAGCACATCAAACATCAAACAAATTGGGGTCAATAGTCTACAGCATTCCATGGGTTGGGTAATAATTTATTTATTTAACGTTTTATTTCATTTTTATGAAATTAATTTGTTAGATAGATTTAATATGTATAAATAAAATGTGATGGACAAAAATGGGACACAAATATTGGTTTATCGCCGCAGAAAAAATTATAGAATTGAAGTAAAAATTAAAATATTAAATCGATTTTCATATAAGTCGTTAGGCCAATTTTGACATTGTAAACAAATTAGCAAATTAAACATTAATTTTAGCTATTCCTAGTACTTTATTGCTTGAGGCAGGGTAACAATTTATTAAGAAAAACTAGAACTCGATTATATATTACAGATCTCGTTGATTTACGATTATTTTGAACTAATTTTACACCTAATATAAAAAGTACTATGAAAAATAATCAACCACGACCAACGTATTAATTATTAAAAATTATAATTACATATTTCAGTAAAATAAAAAAATTGTTAATAATATAGGCCTACACATTAATTATGATATATAAATATGTATTCTGACTCTTGAGAAAACTAATAAATAAATAAACATCAGCCAATTTTTATTCAGAAAAAAGAATTCATTAAAGTAAAAAAATTTAGCGATGAAACATTGTTAACTTAATAAATTATTTTTTTACTTAAAATTGGCATGTTATTTATTTATACACCATAATTATTATTGTCATCTTACATTTTAATTTAACAATAATAAATTGGCCGTGAGTTGATAAACGATTGATAAAAAATGTAATTTCACAACGGTCCGTCCCTAATTTAGGATTTTATCATATGTGCATTTGGGATGAAATAATATAAAACTAAAATGTACAGAAAATATATTTATACTTGTGTTGACAAAATTTTCGTATAAATTTATATGAGACTTACAATTTGTATTCATAGCTAAATTCTTCAATTAATATCCGCCAAAAATTGGCATTTTATAATTAAATTTTGAGTTATATGTAATAATACTATAATTATATATAATGAGATATCTCATTATTGTTACAATATACAGTGCAGCTCAGAATGCGTTGGAAATTATATTAAAAATTAATTTATGTTATATCAATTGGATACAAATTGTAAGTTAGATAATTTTTTTTTACTTTCATACAACAGATTTTGGCAACACACACTTAAATATATTTTCTGCAAATTTTATGTTTATAATACCCCAATTACTAAAATAAGGACGAAACATTGTGTAATTATATCGTTATTAATTGCTTTTTTAAATTTTTCTGACTTATGAAAAATTTCATTCTTTATTTATTTAAATTACATAGTTATATTTGCTATGTTATTGAATTTTCCTGACAACTTCAGCTTGATTCGTGACGTTATGCGTGCATTATTAATAAAAAATTGTAGGGGGCTATTGAAAAAGAAATTTGTCAAGAATGTCGAAGACGAAATAATTGATTATTATTGACAAATAGTTGATAATCCCTGGTTTATATTTACAGCCGAAAAATTGACGAACGTAGTGAATATAATTAATAGAAAAATGCGTCTTGTCTCCGTTTCTATTTTTGTACTCTATCAAGTCACCAACTTACTCGCATTCACTTTCAATTATCGGCACACTCGAAGGAGCTATTCGGAACCAGCTGGTTATCTCCGGCATTTCGGTTAAAGATTTGCGTGCGGCACGCGAAATATTGCGCACTCTACGACTTCGAAAACACATATAATTTAAAAGGAAAGGGTCGTGATCATTTTTGAGCCAATATAATACAAACATTGAGACCTTCTAAACAAGAATACTTATCTGATTCCGATAAACTTTGGAACGAATAAAGTGATTAACGAACCTCGAAATTCTCGCTGGATCGACTTAATAAATGATTCTCTGATTATCAACCGTGTCAAATGATAAATAATTTGATATTGTCGGCAGAAATCTTCGTATTACCTATCGGCAAAAATATTTGGTACCACTAAAGACACCTATGATGAAGATAACATTTCAGTCGCACAAAGAATCGATTTGAATTCAGTAACCCATATCGCGATACGAACAACTTTAGCAAGAATTTGTCCGCGACTGTTGTACATAATGAAGAATTACTTTCCAAATATCAAGAATTTTTCACTCATAACAACACCTGTAGAGTGTAAATAATTTTCTAGCGACCCAATAAAGAAGCCGAGAATGAAAATTCAATAATTACACGATTTAGTTATAATGTATTTTCTGTTCCTTATACGCCTACATTTTATTATTTTTTTGTTTACAATAATTTATAAGTAAATATTACAGCTAATTAAATTGAAATTTATATTCATTATCAATCTAAAATATCTAATTTATTAAAATATTTTTTAGACTTTATTCCAAATATTACAACAATAATTTCGGAATTCAAACTGTTTATTGGGTTCGATTGTCGTGTATCAAATTAGAATAAAGGTTGTTGACAATAGGATTCAAACAGTTATAGAGATACCTTAAAACATCCACTATTAAGATGGTTAATAGATATAATGAGAAAATGTAATGTATGAGAAAAAGGTTTCAGGAACGAGAGGAAGTTAAAAAATCAGATAGAACAGAGAAGTGAAATCTACGGTAGTAAAAAGAACCTTAATTTAATCATTGCTGAGAAACCGACTGTCTCCAATTTCTCATTAACGTGTAGATCTCTACCAACGTAGTGGAATAGTACAGTCCTGATAATAGTCAATACAAGACTAATAATAGTTTTGTAAGTAGGCGAGCAACAACCGTAGATCAATGACAAGTCATACACTTCTGCGGCATTTACGGGTTGTTTGTAATGATTGTGGAATATAATTCACATGAAATAACGGAATGTGTCACAATTATGAATGATATGTTTTAATTACAATTAATATAACCTCTAAGACTATCATTTAATGTGTATTGAGCAATAATAATTTATTTATTTGATTTCAATGACTATATATATATATATAATCTTAAGTATCAATATGAATCTGTGAACATACTGCAACAGTATCGCGAAGCAAGAAATATTCATTTAAAGTAATAACTATTTTTTTTGAGTGTAGACAGGCTATGTATAGGGTAATCCACATAGTGGCAACTTCCCTCTTATAGCATAGGAAAGGGATTTGAAAGGGGGGATGCGGAAGGGTGGAGGAAGGTAGCCAAGGGTAACTAGGGCCCCCGGACTATGGTTTCAGGATCCTGCCCGGCATTCGCCTAAAAGAAATGCAGGACAAACCCTAGAAAAACCTGCATCAGGTAGGTCGGGCATTTGGTACTTGTCCTACGCCCTTCCGATGGCGGGAGAGGGGTTTGCTGTGGCGTCGCAGCTTTCCCCTCGCCATGCCTTGGCCAGTTTAGGAGGCAGCTGGCCGACTATTCCAATAGGAATAGCGGACAACTCTTACCGTATGCCCAAGGTCTGCGACCCCGGAACATACACTTCTCAAAACAGGCCGAGGTGCCTCGGCATATGGGAACCTTAGGTTAAAAAAAACAGAGAGATGTGAAGGCATCTCCAAAGGTAGCCTCCACCAGAGCTTAAAAAAAATAATAATGGTCGTGTAATTTTGTGTTTTGACCTCGAGCGGAAACACGAGAAAAACATTTTCTGTGTGTTTATTTCGGTTGGCGTTCGCTGAAACCTAACATGTGGTTGGGTGTCTGATAGGTGGTTGAAAAGTGGAGAGTTTATAATAAGAGTTTACATCCGAGAATTATAGAGACTTTCCAATTAAATATGGTGCTTGGGTTAAGTTGGAGAATTTAAGCTTTAGCATTAGTAGAAAAACTGAAAACTGTTGATTGGCCGATAAATTTCAAAACAGTTGATTTGGATCTCTTATGAAACAAGACGAAAGTAAACAACTTACGTTTTCACAAACGAACCTGTGTTCCTGCTACTACGATTCAGCCCCGTCGATTACGACGCAAGAACTTAGGTCCAGCACCTGTCCAGTACATGCGCACCACATCGTCGTCACGTCATTTGGTATGAGCGGTCTTTACCACTACATATGCCTCTATACAATTACGTCACAGAAATTTCGGTATTAGTCACACACGAGAACCCAGATAACAGCTCCCAACAAACTGAGATTGAATTTTTAATTATGTTACATTGATTACATAACGTTATTCCACTTTATACTAGTTTAAGTGGTTAATGCTTCGATATTACTTTCAGTATCGAGTATTAAAATATAAGAGTTTAAAAACATTATAAATACCCAGTTATCTAATAATGAATTTTTTTAAAAACAAAACCAACGCCAACTTTTACAAAGGTTATTCATTATTTTCGTACCTTAACCTCCTCCAAATACATTTAGATTTATTGATTCAACGAGAAATTAGAAAAATCAATAACATACCTATAAAGGAAAATAATTCATAGTGACCCAAATGAGCCATTTCTCCAGGTCTGATTGTTATTGAATAATGAACAAAGTCTAGTCCGTTTCCTTCTATTTGCCAACGTCTCTATTTCATTTTCCGTAAGTCTACAACCTGTCTAAAAAAAACTTTGTGTTTCTGGAGATTTTCTTTAAAACCCTGCGTACGACGTTTAATGCTTTCCATCCCTTATTTGCCACTGAATTTACTAAAAGTTATTTGATAGTTATATTAATTCGTCCCCTAGTTTTTAATGCGAGCACTCAACATCTTTCTGCTTTGTAAATCTAATAGTTTTAATGTTTGGATGGATTTATTTTCATTTTATTTAACAAAGACCAATTTAATGTTTTAACATTAAAGGACCTATAACGGCTCTCTGTAGCAAGTCAGAAGTTATTTCCCCAGGATCTGACAGTTCAGTTACTCTAACTTTGAGATTACCTTCATTCAAAAAGTCCCTAATCCGGTTCAGGATGCGAGTATCGATCCCCATAACGCTTAATTTGTGTATTAGGAGCTGATGTGGTTGAAGTCTTTTGAAAAGTCTATTATTATCGCATCGATTCGTCGTCAAGTTTGTCTCAAAATTTTTGGCATACCGTCCCCAACTGACTTTCGCAAGAGTATTTAGCACGGAAATCATGCTTCCCATTCAACATACTATTTATTTATTTAGTCCACAATAATGCAGACATATTAACAGGAATTGATAGTTTTTTGACCATAGAACCACAAATAAAGGACACTACAATTTTAAGTTACCCCGCATTTTTACCTTTTTACACTGATCTACGTCCATCTTTCAAACGCTGAAACCAATAAGGCATTCTTGCTTAGCTACAGAATGGCCAACAAAATCAGCCTTTAGACTACGGATTTTCAACGTGTTTTCTCCTTTGACCTCCTTGACAACAGCTTTTTTTTCTAATAGATCCCACATTTTTTATTGTAATGCATTAAGTACGCCAACGACCTGCTGTGGTCCCGGGTTGTTCAAGACTGAAGGAGAATCGCAACGCTGACCACAAGACACTAAAAAAAACCGGAATTTGTCATCCAAGATTGCAATTAATAATTAATTATGTTATTGCTGTTAATTATTATTATTAATATTGTCGTATCGGTCGACAAAGGCCCTCAATGTGGTGTAGCTCCAATGAGAAAGAAAGTAAGTAGATCTACGTAACAAGTTGCAGTATTACGGACAATTCAGTAACTGACATAACAAATATAAATATATGCTTTATTAAATAATTTTTGAATTTTACTGTTTCATATGCCATTATAATATTTAAAAAAAAAATTCAGGGCGATGGTTGTGGATTATGCCTTTCCATAATACTTCTTATGTTACGTGTAAAATTATTTACATTATATATTATTTTAAATTATTTACATTATATATTATAATATATATTATATTAAATTATAATTATAATTAGGTAATAATTAAAACTCCATTTTTTATTAATTTTGTACCAAGGAGCTTTCGGACCATAGTTTAGCCATATTCATCTTCAATTTGTCAAATTTTCTATAGTTATAAACGTGGAAAAAATCTATTTTCACTTCCAAATGCTCGTTCAATTTGATCAATTCTTCGTGTAGCAAGAAATCACTATTGTATATATGTGTCCCTTTCAAAGTTTAAATCAAACTTTCTAAAGCATTATAATTATTTTTACTTCACGCGGTAATCGTAAATTTTAATGTCATCAAAATAAACATATATTTCTGAAAAAGTGCAATTCGTCGAAATTCAGTGCGATTTAAAGTCGAAATAAATAAATAAATTTTAGAGCGAAACACAAATGTGTATATTCGTGTTTTAGTGATATGCACAGGTTCACGTTTTTTCCTTTTTATTTATATTGAGTGCTGTTAAATAAATAAAATGTCTTGTGAACAAAATGTATGTTTTTGATAAATTAATTTTGATTCCGTCGCTTCATTTATCAATTTCCAAAAGTAACTCAATGACTAAATTAAATATTTAAAAAAGCAATAGCCTTTTAACGCCTACAAAACTTTTGTATGAAGCAGTAAATTATTATGCTGTTATCGTTATTTTCGCATAATTTTAAGAAAAGCGATCATCCAAAAAATCTTAGCTTTCATTGTGTTTATTGCTTGAATACACAAATGCAAAACAAATGTAGATGTTTCTGAATTTTTTTAGCAATTACGTATTGCCGGTGGCTGTCAGAAAACCGGGAACTTTTAGAAACGTTAGATATCCTCCATATTTTTACTACTACTGATGGGACACAATCAGAAAATGCATCAGTTATTGTTGTTAGTTACAGGAATTTAACTTGGTCACAATTTTTTTCAAAACAATGAGATATAAATTGTCCTGTTTTCTTCATTTGCAGTTACCGCATTAAGAAATTCGTCTATCGTTTCTTCTAATTCTAAATTTGTAACATCAAGTACCGTTTTCATCGAAAATGGATTCATCCAAATGCTTAGAAAATTAAATTTTCGAATTAATTAATTACAGATTTTTTACTTACTGCTAACATTTCATCTGTGGTATATATACAACGGTGTATCGTATACACGATCACATTACTGAACGTAATACTATTTAAAAATGGTTCATCTCTGTTTTCATAGCAATGAATAGACATAAAATGAGCCAATTAGTCTAAAAAAACGTGTATTAATTTATAAAAAACAAAAAAATTATTACAATAAGACGTTTCGTCCACCATTTAGGAATTTTTATGCACTTGGAACCCGTTGGGAATCTCTGCTTTAGTTAGAAATTTAATGTAAATTAACATCAAGTATTTCGACAATCTTCGTAATAACAAATCTGGGTGTGAAAACAATACCTAAAAATTATTTTTGTATTTTTCCCAATGTTTCCATCAGGCACCAATTTAAATTAAAAACTAATTCATCATTTAAATTTTTTTAAAGTTTCAATTTGCAGCTTTCAGCAATTGCCACAACTGTTCAGAAGAAAAACAGAAACACATAAAAATTAAGAGCTTTCTATACTATATATAAAAATTATATAACTATCCATTAACTTTCATAATGACCCAAATTTTCATCAATACACAAACTATCAACTTGTTCAAAATTGTTTTGTGTGTTTCCTCGTGGAATTATCAAATAATGTAAATCCAGTAAAACATAACTACTTCTGTCCAAACACAACAACAATTATTTGACTCCATGGTAGAACCTAGTTAAATGTTCAACGAATTTAGAACTGTTCAAATTTAAACAACTCCACTTTCCACATTAGACACATCTAATTGCCTTATAACGAAATAACATTAATTAACGTCTGTATCAAGAATTATTTGTATATAATTGGTCAGAAACAGACAAATAAACAAAAAATTCGTGCTTCGTTTCTTGTATGAATTGTCAGACCTTCTCAAGCTCTGAGCGTAAACAAACTAAATTTGAGGGAACATGACAAACAGACTAAAAAAAAGAATTCGAAGATATCATGTAAGGTGAGTTGAATTTCAATCCTTATATTTTTTTATACAACACAAATTGAGTGTCTTCAGGATATAAAATGTCTTTACCATCATTTAGGCTAATGTATGATAAGGAATTATATGTTCCTATTGGATACCTGATAGCTTTGCTTTATTTTCTTTGGTGTATTTGACAGGTGCCCTCTCATTTAGTTTTTTTTACGTGCATTGATTGAGAAGGTCTACCAGTTGATATAAGAAACGAAGCACGAATTTTGTTTAGTTGTCTGTTTATGGGTAATGATATACAAATCGTACCTTATATCGATATATGTTGAAATGGATTTGTGCGTCAATTTTGTAACTATCGACTTTAAATTTCGATAAATACCTATATTTAATAATAGATACCTATCCCTATTATTTAAAATTTTTGCATAGTTTTTTGATATCTCTCCTGGCATTCATACTTTTAATTTTTGATTCTAATGTTTTCCTATTTAGGTTATGTGGTGTAAACTTTTTCATTGACATAATCTATTTGATGATTTGATTTTATATATATATAGACTAGTTGAGGATAATCGATATCGTGGCAACTTCCACGATCATAGAAAGGGGGAATGCGGAAGGGCGAGCAAGGTTGCCAACTTAAATATTGAACACGTGTACTTATTAATTGCAGCGTTTTGTTTGAGTGATTATTGAGAACTACAGTTAAACGTCTTGTGTGATATTTTCGAATCATTGATTATTTATACTAGAGCGTATTGAATTTTTTATTATAACTGTAAATATTATATTATACCCTTATTATTATTTTTGTTATTATTAATATATAGTTATTTTACTTATGTTGGACAGGGAAATTTGTGTTCCTGAATTTTAGTATTTTTATGACAACTTCTAATTATTTATAATTGTAGCATCCAATTATTTTTATTGTAATTTTATGCATTGACGTATTCTGTTTCCTCCTACGAGGACTAATAGAATAAAATGAATTAAATCAAACACATCTAGCCTCGCTAGTTTTTAGTTCTGCTAATACGTGTGGTAAATAAAAATATTTTCGGGAAAAATTGCGGATTATCCTATTATCTAATCTGGTCTCGATGATGATCGCCATTAAGAGAGAAAAAGGGCCAAACCGAACTCTCAGACAAACTTTTAAGTGAGATATTGGAGTCTGGACTGACTCAACCGTCGATAGACTGACAGGTGAACTCCTATCTTCGGTGGTGTGTGTGTGATGAGAGGGGGAGGGGGACCTCAATAATACAATCAGTTAAAGTGTTACTGTAGGGAGGGATTGGGAAAGAGGAAAGAATGAGATGATAAGTGCAGGTGAGAGTCCGGGGTGGCGGGTGGATCGTATTGATCGCGCGAGGTGCAGGTGACGTCACGGCCGTCCAGCGAACATCGACCGGTCCCCTGACGAACCCGCGACCTGCACTGCCCAGAGTCCGCTTAAATTATGCACAGCCCTCCATCGCTCCCCTCGATCCGGACACACAGACCCGCGAAATGCTGCACGTAACACCTCATCGTGCATCGTGCGTAGAGACTATTTACACTGAGGAACGTAAATATAATCTACATTCGATCGGTTCACATTTTATTGAAAGTACTAGTGTCCGGCGTTGCCCGGATATTTATTCATATAAGCCCGAAAAAGTATTTAATTCCACAGTAATCTATCAAGAAGTGAATTAACCTACCTACGCAGAGGGAATGCTAATTTTATCATAACCCACCAGTGTCTAAAGAAGCGTAAATACTCCCGATACCAAATATTATCAAAAATGCTCTTGAAAAAACATACTCGATACCCTAATACAATCAAAAATACACGCACTAAGGAGAGTTGATAATACTCCCGATGCCCTAAGGGAGTGAAATATTCTTCGTGTAACTCAAGAGTGTAAAAATACTTCAGGTACCATTGAAAGTAACAAAACAGTCCCGGTACCTTCTTCTTCTTCTGAGGCTCTACAACGTTCCTTCGAACATTTTCGCCTTCTCCACTACAGTCTTCCAGCTCTTCTGATGTTGTACTTGGACTGACCAATTCTTTATTCCTAGCACTTTTAGGTCTTTTAAAATAATCAAAATTATTTGGCATACCTCAAGATAGTAAAAAATGAGAGTCAAAATTACTTTCCGTTCCTTAAGAGAGTAAAAAACACTCCCGGTATGCTAAGAGAATAAAAAATACTTAAGAAAGACAAAACTAGTTCCTTTATTTTAAGAGAGTCAAATAGAGTCCCCGTGCCCTAAGAAAGTAAAAAATACTCCCGGTTCCTTAAGAGAGTCAGAGTCCTAGTAGAGAAAGAGAGTGAAAAACAGTCCCGGTATCTTAAGAGACACAAAAATAATTTCGTTTCTCTAAAAAAAGTTAAAATTACTCCCCCTAATTTAGAATGTCCTTAAAATGCCACCTCTGTAAGTGACAGGTGTGTTTTACCGATCCCGTGTTTGTTTCGTAAATTACGTATAATCTGTATAAAATATGATAGCACTCGCATTATTTTTATGTAACGCCGCTCCACCCCATCCCTAAATATGCCCACGTACCATGGACCAAAGGGGTTGAAAATATACAGGGAGAAACGCTAACAATCTCACTGACCCCCGAAAAGTTTTCTTTCAACGCAAATATCAACCATTTTAGAATGTTTGATACTTTCCAGGCCCGTCCTGTACGTGGTAGACGTGTCAGCCCCACAGTGTTTGTTTCCTGTTCGAAAGGAACACGTGTACAAAATTTGGTCTAAATTGCTCCACGCGTGTAGATTTGTACGCGGAACGTACACACAACAAGTCACTTTTATTCATTAGAAGATTATTCCCCCTCGGCATTTATTCCTGTTATTATAAAAGAAACAAATGGATTTTGGAGTGAAAATAACTGTGATGGTTCCTGGAAGTTTGTTGCTTATTTCAAAAAACGAGAAACTCTGGAAATCAAGTAAGATGAGAACAAGTAATATGCAACAATTTAAATGAAAGAGGAACCCAGGAGCAAATCATGAAGTACACCATGTAAAAAATAATCAATAAGGAGGGACAACCAATTTTAAAATTATATTAACGAAGGTAAATTTGTAAAAGTCAACTTCACTTGATAAAAAGGGCAGTGAAGCACTATGTAGCTTTATACAAATACCTACATGATCTTGTACAAATTACCTAGTTAACAGATTAACATGGAAAGAACTTGTAGTTATAAAACGTGAGCAGATAGATTTAAAAGCCAAGGAAAGGGGCTACCTTTGAGTATGCCTTTTCCTCTCCGTTTTTGAACTAAGGTTCCCACAAGCCGAGGCACCTCGGCCTGTTCTGAGAGGTATATGATCCGCGGTCACAGACCTTGGGCATACGGTAAGAGTTGTTCGCTATTCCCATTGGAATAGTCGGCCAGCTGCCTCCTAAACTGGTCGAGGCACGGAGAAGGGAATGCTGCGTCCCCACAGCAAACTCTTCTCCCGCTATCGGAAGGGCGTGGGACAAGTACCCAATGCCCGACTTACCCGATGCAGGTTTTTCTAGGGTTTTCCCTGCATTTCTTTAGGCGAATGCCGGGTAGGTTCCTTAAAATATAGGCCCGGGGCCTTAGTAACCCTTGGCTACCTTCCTGTACCTTCCGCATCCCCCCTTTCAAATCCCTTCATATGCTATTAAAGGGGAGTTGCCCAACGTGGATTACCCTCATGTAGCCTGTTGCCCTAAAAAAAAGTAATGGTTACTTGGTAGGAGGTCCAAAATACCGCTTGAAAACAAATTATATCTATAAAACAATCCTTAAACCAATATGGGCTCTTGGCGTTAAACTCTGGAAATACACCAGAATTCAATAAAAATATTACGTATGATCTCCAGTGCCACATGGAATGTCTCTGACGACAGACTTTATAACGATTTGGAAGTACCAAACGTCAAAGATGTGGTAACATCATACGGTAATAGAAATCCACACCTACACACTCCTGAAGCCTCTTCTGGAAATACAAAATGAAAGAAGGCTTAAATAACAATGGCCAAGTGATCTAAAGAATACCTAAGGAGGACTTGTCACTGGAGAAGACCTCATCACGTCAAGAAGAACTACTTAGTCCTTACGGCATGTTATACATTTATATTGTAGTATTCTGATTGCTAATACAATAAATTTAAAAAATAATGAAGTATATATGAAATGAAATGGTTGTGTTTTAACCAAAAATATGATCCAAGAAATTTGGATGGATTACACAAATTGGGAACTCGAGCACTGATGAGATTAAACTGACCTTCCCAGACTTATTTTCTTACAATCTTATGAAGAAAGAGTTTGAGTTATAAATGGAGGTTGATGGAAATTTGCAACCTGATCTCTCCAATCGATTAAATGTCTGAAAGAAACCGAAATATATCACAAGTAAGAGTAGTAATTTATTGTAATATTGAAACAAAATCAAATAACTGATATTTACTGCTACATGTAAACCAACATATCACGTCAGACTTTTCCAAATTGTCGAAATCAGTTCCCGCAGTTTTCAAATTATATCAACTTGTCATCAGATTTTTTTAGAGGTCAATGATAAACCTTCATATAAAATGTGAAATTATTTTTATCACAGTTTGAAAATCGAATTTCTATTTACGAACGTGTAAATCAATGATTTTAGATTTCATTATTGGTAATCATTCGATGGATTAGGCGAGGTAGAGTGCAAGTGTGTTCGTAAAAGTTTAAGCGATAATGTGAATCAAATTAAAAAAAAAACATTATTTTTCGACGCACTTAAAATTTTTGTATAAAATAATTGTATTATTTCTCCATACTTGCTAATACTGACAATTATATTGTGTGTTATTTGTGTTATCGAGTATAAATCTATAACTGAAGGATTCAGTGATTCACTAACTTCCTACTTCTACGACGACAAGTATTTTAGCGCAACATTATAAAATATTTTAAATTTATCAGTTTAAAAATATTTTATCAGTGCTAAAATTAGTACGAAATCGAATATGCATTCATTCAATAAAATAAATAAAAATAATTTACTCAAATGTGACTAGTCTGTTTTAGTTGCACATAAAAGGGTGGAATATACCGGAATATAATTTTTTAATAAAATTTCCAATGACATTAAACAATTTAGAATCATTCCAGTTGCTTAAAATTTTGAACTTGGCAATTCCTAACCTGCGATGAGTTTTCAGAAAATACTTGTATTTATAAATAAACTTTTAATATTAATACGATAGTTAGAAATAACTACATTGAAAAAAATAAGAATTTTATTGATTTTCTAAGGTAAATATTTAATTATTGTGATTACAATTATCTAACATATTTTAAATTTACAAAAAAATAATAATAATTAACAAAGCAATTGATTAATATATAATTTCACAACTTTGCGTTGTGGGGCTTCAACGGCAAGTTGAATGTCACAATTAAACTCAGCGACATCCATAACCCCCAGATTTGACTCCAATCTAGGTTGTTATCACGTTATTTAATAGATTAGAAGATTAAACACTGGACATCAATAAGGTATCCATCCCTACACGTCCCTGGCAAGTTTCTTATCGACTTCCTGCTTGGATCACACGAATCTCGTTACGGGAATGTTCATTAGAGATTGACGTATTCGTAGAGAAATTAATTTTGGATTCGCAGTGGCGACCGAGAGAGTAGATAATATATTGAAACAAACTTGTTATGCAGATTGTGTTACTACGTTATGCAATATTTCATTCTTATTTTTAAACGATGGTTTTCTTGCTGAATGTGGTCAATAATCAGATCTGGGGTATCTATACAGACAGTCTTTAGAAAAACGCATAAGGTATCCTTGAAGGTGGAGCTAGAAGTCGAAACGATATATTTTCTATTTTCCTTCTTATGATTATATATGTGTTATCTGGAGAAAGAACATCTATTGTACTAACATCTAATATTATTTTGAAGTTCATTAATGTAGAGGAGACGCCAGAAAAGGATTATCCTTGTTAGATAACAATTCAAACAATGGCTAGCCGCAAGTGAAAATAAGCCGGAGAACGATCGTTTCTAATTTGTCACCCATATTCTTTCCTTTTAGAAGAAATAAATGTCAGATGTTTATTATTTCTGTGAGTAAGAAGAGACAGAAAGGAGTCCACGTAAGGGAAGAGGTGTAATGGAGGTTGCAGATCTATCCGGTGGCGTGCTGCACGCACGTATAGGGGAAAGGGAAGAACCACTCTCGTTTGCACCACAAGTCTCTTTGTTGGTTTCAGTCCTGAGTGTCGCAAGGTTTGCGGTTGATGGAAGTGTTATGACACGGGAAGCCAATGATACTCCCCCCCCCTCCCCCTTCCCAAACAATAAAAAATATTTTATGGCGTACCGGCACGTATAAAATTGAATTTCTAAGCAACATTTAAAAAATGACGCTACAATTATGAATTTGCCCTATCGAGATTCCGTTGCCGTTTCATCAATGTAAAATACACTACATTACAATTGAATACTGATACAGAAATCATTCACTCAGTGACGTAATAACCATATTTGTCAATGACAGCGTTCAGGTAGGAGCTCCAGGCTTCTCCTAATGATTTTTTTAAATATTATCTTTATTTTAAGTCGCATCTACTACAGTGGTAATTAGCGACTACGTGGTTAAGTGAAGCTTATTTATGCAATGGTTTTTCCTTATATACTAGTACATGGTTAAGTTGATATATACAATAAATACTCATAGTTTAACAAATAAACTAATGACTTTGAAATAACTTAGTACTTTATTTTCCACATCGCACGATTTGTTTAATTCTTGTATGTTTGTGTTCTCGAGGACGGAGAGCCGTTGACAGTCAAATATCTTGCATTTGGTTATTATATGCATAATTGCATTTGGAGGGGGAGTTAATTCCGAGTGGTTGTTTCTGATTCTGTATAATGCAGATTCTTCACTTCTAGAAATACCGGGTGGGAACTTGATGTCCGATACGTTGTTGAGTAGTCTGTGGAGTTGGCTGGTTGTGAGAGTCTTCCTTGTAATTTCCCACAGTTGGTTAATTTTCTTCCGTAAGAATATTTTCTCGGGTGTTCGTTATGTTAAGGGAGTCTAAGTGGAGAGATTTCTGCAGCTTTCGCTAAAGCATCCGCTGCTTCATTCCCTGCTATATTTTGGTGGGTTTGTGTCCATACTAATACTATGGTTTTCCCTGCCAATTTGAGTCATGAGATTTTTCAGTGATACATGTAATTAGTTCCGAATCCTGTTTGAAATTGGTGATCTGCTTGATAGCCAAAAGAAAGTCGGTGACTAGTAGGAAGTGTTTATCACTTGATAAGTTCCCAAAAGTCTAGGGCTATTTTTATGGTAGTTAGTTCGGCTGTAATGATTGACGTGTGAGGGCAGGGGGACATTTTATAGTTGTTTGGATTTCGAGTTGAATAAATCTGTAAGTCAGTTGCTAAGACATGCTTCATCATGAAACACTTGTCACTGAATGTTGTTAGAGAGAGATACTGGAAAAGATTATAATCTGAAGGGGCTAAATCTGGTGAATATGGAGGGTAAGGAAGAAGGTCCGAACCAAGTTCAGAAATCGCATCAGTGGTGATTAAAAATGATTTTAGGCAGTGAATAGAGATTAATAGAGAATACAATAACTCATTTTCTATAGAACCTCATGAAAACGTTTCGTTGTTAAATTTACGTCAGGTTTATTATGAATTTATATAAATATTTTTAAATTGCTTTGTCAATTATTCCCATTTGAATAGTCGGCCAGCTGCCTCCTAAACTGGTCAAGGCAAGGCGAGGGGAAAGCTGCGACCCCACACCAAACCCCTCCCCCGCCATCGGAAGGGCGTGGGACAAGTACCCAATGCCTGACCGACCTGATGCAGGTTTTTCTAGGGTTTTCCCTGCATCACTTTTAGGCAAATTGCCGGGTAGGATCCTTAAACCATAGCCCGGGGGCCCTAGTTAACCCTTGGCTACCTTGCTCTACCTTTCCGCATCCCCCCTTTCACTCCCTTTCCTATGCGACTTAGGGAGTTGCCACTATGTGGATTATCCTATACATAGCCTGTCTACACCTTCTTTTTCTTAGTAATTTTGATTCTATATAAATAGTTTATTTATTTTAAATTAGTCCACTTAACTAACATGTTAAGTTATATTGTTACACACATTTTCAAGTAATGGAGAAGGAAACCTAAATATTCAAATGATTAAAATTACATTTTTAATTGTTTTGGGCCTATAATTAATAACTTAATTTGCATTACAAGTATAATCATATAAATTGAAAATTATTTTGCATACTTCAAACATATTATTATTATTAATGGTCATATGAAATAGCAAAATTACTTTAAAAATTACAATTGCTTCATATAAAAATTAATTATATAAACTACGACATTCCGTTTTAACATTTTTTAGGACCTCGTATGCAATGATAATCAATAGTCACGAAAAATATAAGGCTAAATGATAAATTTTCAAACATTTTGTTGTGAATTTGTAGAAAATTCAAAAATTTATGTGCAAATGAAATAATGATAAATCAGTTTCAACTATTATATATTTTAAATTTGATGTTCGTTTTTGGATTGTACTTAACATGTTAAGTAGTATATGGATAACAAATAATTACATTTAATTAAATAAACTAGTTATAAGTAAGAAAAAATTAATGTTTTACAATACAATTTTTAAAAATATAAATTTACAATAATGTACAACTGACGTAAAATTAATAACATGTTAAACGGCCGGAAAAATTCGTCGAATAAATATTTTTCGGTCGATGAGATTGATAGTATTTCTCCAGGTATTGATTATGTATAATTTCAACCCCTTTCGGTATATGAGAGGGTGGAAATGTTCAAGTCTGTTAAAACGACCGATATTTGCATTGAATAAATATTTTACGGGGTCAAAGAGATTGATAGTTTTTCTACCTATGTTTTTTGTGTATAGTTTCTATTCCTTTTCTGTATTGTATTTTCACAAGCCAATTGATATATGGAAAAGGAAGGGTATGCTAGAAATGGCGCGGTGTTCCTTGGTGCATTCAGCTGGTCGCAGGTTAATAACCCGTCCACGATTGGCGTTGGACGTTGCTTTCTCGCACAACGACCGTTAAGCATCGCCATCAAAATATTACATACTGAATATAATGACCCGATTTTTGAGCTATTCGGTCACGTTTTATGAAGACGCTTCTCTCGAAAGCACCGAGCTTTATCAAGACAAGGCCAAAACTGTCTCCGTTGTTTTTGTTGTTTTGAGTGCCAGGTAACAGGCTCTCCCTTTAATAGGATGGGAAGGGATGGAAAATGGGAGATGCAGGAGATAGATCAAGGTAGCCAAAGGATTAATAGGGCCCATAGGCTGTAGTTTAAGGATCCTTCCAGGCATTTTTCTAATGATGCAGGGAAGAATCTAGGGAATCCTGCATCAGGTAGGTCGGGCATTCGGTACTTGCCCCACGCTCTTCCGATAACGGGAGTTGGGTTTGATGTGCATCATCCTAATGCCTCGACCGGATTTGGATAGCAGCTGGCCGACTGGTCCAATTGGAACAGAAGAAACTCTTTCCATGTATCCACCGTCTGCGACTCGAACTGGGTGTCACGGCTAATAGAAACCTTATTTTAAAAATCCTGCTTATATATATTTATGTGGGTGGATATCGCTGCAACGTATGGAGTAATTTCAACCAAACATGGTTCACAAATGACTTGCAGTCTGGAAAAAGACACTGTGATGGCGGTGAGGCAACCAAATAACACTAGGGATATGACTATTAATGTGGTGGCATGTAAAATTAATCAAAAAATGTTCTTAATCAATAGTTTATCAAATATAACATTGTACAACCTTATAGAAAGTTGTGCGTGAATAATTTAATTAAGGTGAATGTATTAAGAGGTAAGAGAAGTGGGTTGAAACAGTTTTTAATTCTTGGGATACCAATCATTCTTTCCGCTTATCCTAGATTGCAATTTCCAGTGAGACTGTTATCATCGATCACAATAAACTGGGCACAGGAACAGACTTAAAACTACTGCAGAGTGGATTTAAGATTAGCTTTACGTTATTTGCTCAACTGGGAAGGGAGGGGGGAAACTGAATATATTTATTTTTGTTTCCTGACTTGAAACTAAAAATATTGCTTATAATCAAATTTGGGTAAATATTACACTATACACAGAACTCATTCATTTTTATGTCTAATATAAAGTTGTAATCTAATAAAGTTGTAATCTAAATACCCGTTCAACGCCATACAATCAACTAGTAATATATATATATAAAAATAAAGTTGAGAATAATGTGCTTTCAGTTCTATTCAAAACTGGAATGCAGATATAATTTTTAAAATACAAACATATAAAGGCTGTAGTCCTCCACTTCATATCTTCATAATCCAGCAGGAAATAAACTAATCATCTCAAATTCGGGTGTGTATGATGTCAAAAGTCCACTTCTGCATATTTTATAACAACTATAAATTACTGCCCAATGTATGTTAACATTTATAAAATTTGCTCATGAAAACTGATTTAAATATTTGAATAAGTAATAAGCAATTATATCACTTAATGACTACAATTGAACCAAAACTTATCCCGAAACAGAAAAAGATAACGAAACTTAATTAAATTTCATTTGTCATGTTACAGTCTATTTCTTACTATTGACATTTTCTGAAAAGTCTTAAACACTTTCATTCCATGGTGAAATTTCTAAAAATAACTGACACACCTGTATCCCAAGAATAGATACATCCGACTGTATATCAAATGCTCCGCCAACGACGACTCTCGGAATGATGCGCAGTCGTATGTCATTTTTTTAATCTCCCGTCTCATTTGTTTTATTTTTTACTAGCTGGGAGCCCGGCGTTGCCCGTGTCTTATTTATATAAACCCGAAAAAGAATTAAATTCTATATTAATCTTTAGTCAAGAAGACACAACCTAAATCTAACTATTCCTAGTTCCGTACACAATTTCGACCAATAGTGCTTTATTTGAACAGCTATAAAATACATTGAATTTTATTGCATCAATCTTAACAAACATACCTCCGAATTTCTTTACCAATACATAAATATTCTGCATTAATTTAATAGCTATAAGATACATAGAATTTAATTGCATAATAGCAACAAACATACCATCGTTATTCTTTAGAAATATAATTCTCCGCGAACAAATAATTGTCAGTAAGTCTTCAACAGTACTTCTTGAGTATTGCAGGATATAATTGTCCATCAGTATTCGTACATTACGAAGGATTGAAGTGATCAAATTGATAGCTATATTCCAAATGTAAAGAAACGGTGGCCATATTGCACTCACTAAATTAACTAACATTTTCCGCAACGATTGTAAAGTATTTTGTATTGTTTTTTATTATCACTCGATGGAGTATTACTGGATAGAATTATACTTTTATTCAATGAAAATATTTCTGCTTCCTTTCATTACGGAAAAATCGAACTATTTCCTTTGTTAGTCGCGTAGTAACGTCTCTCTCTGTCGCGTGATATCATGATATATTGGCGCGCAGTAATTTATCACTTAATGATCACTTTTTAAAATTATAATTCTTTTCACATTTATGCTAGTGGTTTGTCACCCCCACAGTACCGGTTCTCGATTTTGGCAGAATACGTATACCAATTTTTGTTGCATTCTGTCCACGCGATAAAATTTGTATAAAGAACAACGTAAATACATACATACATACATACAAATATACATCCTTTTTTATCATATAGATAACGCGCTGGAAGAGACTATGTTCTTTACAATATATATATTACTTTTTACTCTCAAGAGATCTTTATAAACATTACTTATATTTTCATTTAACATTATCTGAAATTGGGGAAACGAGACTACACATTAGATAAATTGAGGCTATGACAGCAATAGTGACCTAATGGTCTAAATAACCGCTAATGGCTGGCTTATACAGTTGGTCATTATTATTACTGCAACTTTTTTTTAAAAAAAAAAAGTAATAGCGTCTTTACATGTTTGTGTTGCAGTGATGTAGAAAGGCGATGAACGCTAGCAGCATGCAGACAACGGACGCAGGTGGTGGTGATGTCGACCTCACCAGCCTGGCGTGGTTGCACAACCTCACCATAACCAGCGTTCCGTCACTGCCCACTCCGCCATCTTCGCCGGGTCCCTCCTCACCTCCAAACAACGGAAACCAACGTAGTAAGTACAGATAAAAACCGTATTAAAAGTTTCTTAGAATTTGAAAACTTTCTTATTTCAGCTCATAAGTACCATCATCACCTTAAAAGTAGTCGTCATGGCTTTGTATAAAACTCCAGAGAAATGTTGTTTTCTCAGAAGTTTAGCTTTAAAAATTCTAATTAATGAACATAAAAACAGTTGTGTATGCAATATTAATTTTGGTTGAATTTTTTGGGTAAAACATACATATTTAGAAAATTCTTCACAAGATTTTAATTATGTATTTATATTTGGAGAAATTGTAAATAACATTCAATAAATTTTCACTTAATTGTATTATAGAAGTAAAATTTATAAAATTTTGTTCTCGCTAAAGTTTTAAATATACGGACTTCTAAAAAGGCTCAAAAAAGGAACAATACATTGTGTCAATTTTCATTTCATTAATATGTTATAATTTTTTATTTTATTAAAATATATTTGTGACAAATTTGGCTGGTTTATTAATTTGTAAATCTAAAAGATTATTAGTACATTTTTTAGACTTTTTTCAATCTGTCAACTATACTTAAGAACGTGCATTGCATTGCTACAAGTACGTGCAAGAATTGTAAATGTTTGGAAACTTTGGGTAGCACTTTAAATTACGGAAAACCCCTCAAGTTATTGAAAATTTTATTTTATGAACGGTCTCTTTGGTAATGTTTAAAAAAACAACACAGTTGGTATTGGCTTTTAAGATCAGAAATGCACCAGAGAAAATTGCATTGTCTCCCTTGTTACCACACAAATGATTCAGACAGACCATTCAGAGGTAAACAAGAAGGTGAATATTCTGATCTGAAAGAGGTAAGAGCCGGAGTGCCCCAAGGTAGCGTCCCAGGGCCTATCCTCTACTTATTATACACTAGCGATATCCCAAAATTGTAACATATGCAGATGACACCGCATTCCTTTGCAGTAGAGAAAGACCAAAATCTGTCAACTAAAAGTTTACAAGAAGCCAGAAATGCAATTCTGACTGGACCAAAGAGTGGCGAATAAAACTAAACGAGAGGAAATTTATCCATATCGTATTCACAAATTAAAAATTGAAAGACACACCGTCACTAAAAAATAAATGCACTATGGTGCCCTACGAGAATAACGCCAAGTACCTAGGCCAAGTGTCTGGTCCGAACCCAGTTCAGATCTTCCTTCCTGACGAAGGGGGCTCAGGCCCTCGAAAATTTAGAACTTTCACCTAAGCCGAGACCACCCGTGTGTAATAAAATTTGTTTTAATTATTTCTTTAATATTTCCATTGTCGGCGTAATATTGAGGCCATATCATTGTAAGTAACAGTCAGCGTGGCGCAACAATGCGTAGATTGGAATGTTTCCAGTCTCTATTGTTGTCGGCGGCTTGTGTGATACGGAGAGATTTGGCAAAACAGTCAGTCTGGTTTGGGAGATCGACCGATGATGGTCATAGTAAGTCGACGCTCGGGGGTGATCCGATGATGGTCACAGCCAGTGTGTTTTTGGAGGCCGGCCGATGATAGTCATAGCAATGTCTGTTCTCGCGAGTGACCAAGTAGTGGTCGAGCAAAGGCTGCTCACTTGAGTAACCGAGTTGCGGGCGAGCAAAGTTGACGCTGGGTAACGGCTGATATTGATCGCATTCAGCCTATGATATTCCATAACTTTTAAAGTTAAGTCGGCAGATACATGTAGGACGGAAGAAAGTTCTTGAACAATTGTTGGAGAAGTGTCCAGTGGTCAGTTGGCCGGAAATTTAGTAAAGTGCACCAAATTGTGAGCAGATTTAGGTTGTAAACTGTGAATGGCTTGTTAAAATAAGTTTTCTTTAAAAGAAAACTAGTGAAGTGAATAAGTAGTGTGGTACAAGAGCAGCTCTAATAATTTGGTCAGTAAAACTATTCCATTATAAACATATAAAAATGCGTACCGTCATATTACTTTAAATTTCTGTACAGTTGGCTATATTTCACATATATTTAGATTTTTATATTAATTGTTATTGTAAATTTAATTATTATTCTTTTGTAACTCCTTTGATTTTCATTTGACTTGGTGATAATTGCAAGTTACTGTAACTATTAGAGGCCCAATAAGCGGTCCTGAAGAAATAAGAATTTTATTAAAAGCTGTGCCAATTATTTAAAAATTATGTACAGAGCCCAATTTGTACAGAAATTTGCATTACATAGTTTTTATCTTTAAAAATTGTTATAATTCAGTAATAAATCCTATTAATTATATTTTCCTTTAAATTTGTTTATCACATTAAATACAGTCCAACGTGAGTTTTGTTTTATTAAATTGCATTCCACATTAATTGACGCCACAACGTGGTTTTTATAATTTCATTAAAGAATATTACTTTAATTGGTTTCAACGTGGTGGCTTTTATTTTATTTTCTTAAATTGTACACTACAATATATATATATATATATATATATATATATATATATATATATTGTAATACTAATTAGAGGCCAGTAATGATTTTAATAATTGGATTGTTAGCGGTACCAATTCTTCAAAGACAACAATGTGTCGGCGGGCTTTGTCGTGGGCTACGAACGCTTTCGGGAACGGCAGTCTGTCTGATATCGTAGGTGGGAGAGGAAGTAAAATTTTTAGAGAACGAACAGCGTGGCCCAAGTATAAAATTCAACCGAGAAAGTTACAAGTTTTTAAATCCAAGTATAAAGTTTGGACAGCGAGATACTTTGTAAAAAACTGCAAAGAGTAATCAAATATTTGCGCCACATTAATATTCCTACGCGTACTGAGATCAACATTTTCCACTTAAAGACAATGTGTAACAATATGTCTGGCTGATGATCCGGAGGTGCAGCAGATCCAGAGGAAAATTCAATAACTACGACCATCTCTTTGACAATGAAGTGTGATTCATGGCCTTTTAAGTGTAAATTGTGTGCCCGAGTCGAGAAATCTAAGTCTGGTACCAGCCGAACATTTTTGTAAGTATAAACCAAGTTAATTAAATTTGTAAACGATAGTTAAAGGTATTCGTCAGATTTCGTTCGTATCTTTTCGGTTTTGTTTGTTAATTTCTTAATTTATAAATTCTATGATTGTAACGTAAATTCTATGATTGTTCTTTACTTATCAAGCCCAGGTAAACGACCCTGAGAGAATAGTTATCAAATTTCTATACATTTAAACTTTAAATGTATTTAACCTCAGAAAAAATGTTATAGATTTCTATTAAATAAATAAATGGTATCATTTTTTTAAAGTAGTAATTATTTCTCAATCCTTTCTGTTAAAATATAATAAACTGTTCCAGAACGAATTATCAATTTAATCAAACGGCAAATTAATTGTTTAAATAATTCAATAAAATTTTGTTTCTTAAAATTAATCTCCTCTTTTTAATTATTACAATATATATATATATATATATACTGTGGTGACCACCAATAAAGGTGTTGCATAAGAATGTGGAGTTTTTCAGACGTATTATTTTCGGCAATGTTTGAGGTGGAAATATTTGTCGTGAGAACAGGTCAGTCTGCAATAGGAACTCACCTGTAGCGGTCGTGTCCAGTCGGTGATAAAAACTGAAACAGTAAGGTTCAGTCTACGTTTTGAGGAGGTGAGAAGTCGCCGATGGCGAGGTGGGATAAATTGGGCCTGCTATATGTTGAAGTAGTAAAGGATTTATTGGAGGTTGTAAAATTAAAAGTCGACGTAAGCAAAGAAATATATTAAAATTATTGGAAAGAGAAATTGAACGAGTTACGTGTGAATGGTAAAGAAGTACGAAGTACTGGATGTGATTGAACTGGAATTGAAATGTTGGAAATCGACTGTTGATCGACAGTGGTGATAAACACTCAAGCGTATATACTAACGTAGATTGTGAGAAAAATGAAATACCATGGCCTGTTAATTAAAATTCTTTTAAATTAATGGTGAAGTAAATAAGTATTGTTATATGAGAGCTGCTCTGATGATTTGGTGCGTAAGGAATTTTCATTGAAAAGCTAGTATAAAATTGCATACCGTCAAATTTCTTCAGATTTTCCTATTGTAATATTTCTCATGTAAATTTAATTCAATATTTTGTTTTACAAATTCTTGTTATTCATGCTTGGTTTCCTATTACTATTTGAGTCTTTATTATTAAACTGATTATCACTATATATATATTGTAATATCTCAAATAAAACTACCAATTTAAACAAACAATTATTATTTATTAAGACACAATTTACAATTACACAAATAATCTAATGAAATTTTATAAAATCAAAAAAAAAAACAATTTTATTTATCTTAAATACATTTGATAAATTAGACTCAGTACCCCAGGGTCTTTACTGGGTTGATAAGGAAACGGAACACAAATTTTGCAATTAAACAAAACAGTTAAAATAAATGAAAAACGAAATGAAATGATTGAAAACGAAATCTTTGAAACGAATTGAAACGAAATCTGACTTTTTACCCTTATTTAACAATTTACAATTATGAATACAGAAAATAAACTTACAAGCTCTCTAGTCCATGCAATTTGGATCTCTCGCATACCAGCACACACTCACTTCATACAGGCTTAAAAGGCACCAGGTTGCGCTCATACTCTGCTTTCACAGCCACCTCTTCTTGATGACGTTTGCCTTACGTCGAATTCAACCAACTCTGCTGGCAGACAGATTTCCACGACGAACTCCTACCGACTTTTGATGACTGATGTCCAACTGATTACTCTCGGCCACCTAGCTTGGCCTACCATCCGATGATCTCTCCTGAATGCAAACTCCCAACTGTTCATAGCATTGTTTCGGCCCTTTACTTTGGCCCTGCGTCCCCCTGCGGACCTGCACCAACGCTCTCTCCCAGCGGTCTCCTGCTCCCGACTAACTCCTCATACTGCTCCTCCCTGACTAACTGTCCTTTTATCTGCTCTCTTATTTATATCCCGGCTCCAGAATATTCCTTTGTTTTCACAGTTGTTTTGAAATTCCATGTTCGCCAAACAACACCAGCTGTTGGCTTTCTCCCGCTCCTAGAGCAACTCAATCAATTAAAATAAACATCTCCTTTTAATATAATTGCATCGTCCACAAAACATCTGTTATCAAGCCTTTCAGGGTTCCGTCGTCAATATGTCTGTCACAACCATTTAGCCCTAAGAGCCGCAAAATGCCCAATTATAGTCCTGATGAGTCTGTATTAAGAATTGCCGAAGTATAAGGTAGCAAGCAGATTGTGAAGTATGTATCCAGTAAACAGTGATTGGTCAGCGAGTGATGATACAAACAATTATATAGTCAGAAACAGAAATACGTCGGCAGCGTTTTAAAGTGTTCGCAAACAATAATAAAGTAGAATTAGTGAAAAGTGTTAAAAATGAAATTACGTGAGCATAAGCCCCAGAAGACAAGACAACGGTAATACAAACAAATTTCTGATCTGTTAACTTTATATGTATATATATACCGTCAGATTTGAATCAGATTTCGAAAACTTAATTAAAATTATATAACTTTATGATCAGGAATGGTTGATTTTAACTGTAAAATAAATTTCATTTTTTTGTACTATCTTTATTAGAGGCCCGAGAGGCGACCCTGAAATTGAGTTCTCGCAAAAGCCGAGGTATAAATATTAATAAGTTGTAAATTCAACGAAGACTAAATTTTGTTAAATAAAATAATTTTATTATCTTTATAAATTCCTTCATTTTTCTTTTAATAAAAAGTGATTACTACATTAATTGGCACCAAAGTGGTCACTCATCGCAAAAGTAAATATTTTGTTTATTACATAATTTGGCACTCCAGCGTGCAGCTTACCTTTATTTTAATATAATCAATTATGATTATTACGTAATTGGCGCCACAACGTGCTGGCATTCTATCTTGTTGTTTTATTGTAATTTTACTATTTTTATTAGAGGTATTTTATTTTGTCTACAATATGTATATATAAAGCTGAATTTATTTAGAAATTGTTTTTTATGGGTAGTGTGAACCACCGTTTTAAAATGAAAAATATTAACTCTATCTCAGGTCTTATAGAAAAACCGTTATAAAAACAAAAGGTTAATTTGAACAACATTTTTATAATGAAAGAATAAATCGTGGAATTTACTTACAAAATCTCAGCATTCTTGTGGAATATTCTCCGGTGACTGTTCCTCTTCAGAAAGTAGCAAACGGCGTCATTTGCTTCGATCATCTTCCAGTCGCTAGTTGTCACTCTTTCTCCGTAACATCTACGGGACATTAACTTTTATCACATTTTATATCGGTACTCTAAGATGTGTAGATAAAAAAAGCTGACATGTACAAGAAGAAGCAACTCGCATATATACTTTTAAACGACGTTCGCTCACCTCGTAAAAACCTCATCCCCTTCAACCACGAGGTCTGAACGATAACGTTGTTTTGACCAGGATGCCAATAAATTCCCAAATGTGGTTTTTCCGCCGGGTTGGCATTTTGTATTGTGTATTTAGGTAGGATGTATATAATAAATAGGATTTTTACAAAGTACGACAAAATCAGGATTACCGGTAATTACAAACTGACTAAACCAGAGAAACATAATCGACGATACCGAAGGTCGAACATATGTTCAACAAGTTGAAAGACGCCACTTTATTTTGACACCTGGATGTCACCGGCGAATATACTCACCTAGAAGTTGATGAAGGATTTAGTAATGCAGTAGCGCCCACACACTCGGACATCCGCCTAAAACGCGTAGTGAACAATCCCGCTATTTGGCAGCGAGGTATTGATAATGTTCTTCAAGATATACCTAACGTAGTCAATTTTTTTATGGCATAAGCTTATATGCGGACTGATTTAATTAGCTCCTACAAGCATTGACATCAGCGCTGAAACGTTTTTGACGCATGAAATAGTGTGAAATGTATTTTCGCCGAACCATTACGGGAAGCTTGGAACATAAATACATAAATCGGATATGCACGTCCGAGTTATACGAGATGCACCAAAGCCGTCTTCACCTGAGAAACTACAACTACATCTACGCACGGATCTCAAGCCATTGACGCAGATTTTGCACCCGGAAAATCGCTACCCGGGTTGTGTATTATTCGTATGGCCAATTACGCGGATTTCCTGACAATTTTCGACAACCTATTTAAGACAACAAAACTAAAACTCAGATTACTGCTTCACAGTATCGCTTCAGTCTTCGCAGGGGTAAGAAGACAGTGGATTTCGACGATTTAGATAATAACCGTGTTGTCAAATCCTGTATTTATTGCGCAGCTCATGGACACCCTCCACCAAACTTCCGATAACATAATTGAAAATACCCGAAGGAATCGTGGGTACGCGTTCACATTGACTACGCAGGGCCAATCGAAGGCACAATGCTGTAGGTCATCATGAACCAACTACAACAAGTGTTTAGAAGTGAAAACAGCACACTTGGCAACAGCAGTTTTGACTATCACCATCTTGGATGAGCGTTTCCTGTGACTGTTGTTTCTGATAACGGTACACAGTTTACTTCCGAAGAAATCAAAATTTTCTCACCAGATAGTGGGGTAAACCATCAGAAATTAACTGCCCCATATCATCCATATACAAATGGATATGTGTAGACGGTGAAAGATAGCCTCATGTTATGAACTCAATCAAAGGATCACTACAGCGTAAGTTGAAGATGTTCCTCCGACAGTATAACGGGCCCGGTCTATGGTGTAGGGGTCCGCATTACTGCCTAACATCACAGAGGTCCCCGTTTCGAATCCCGGCGAGGGCATGGACCATACTGAGAAACTCCCATCAATTAGTTCCCCGACGAAGATTAAATAAACTGAGTACAAAATCGCCATATTGATTTATTTTTGAATGGAAATATTCCTAATCTGGTCAATGTGTATTTTAACAGTATTTTCCTGGTATGTATCTCGTAATGCAGTTCTCCCAGACGGGTAATAACTTATCCAATCTTGGATTGCCAGATAGAAAATAAACTGATTAACCTGGATTTAATATTCGAAATGTGGAGTCCATTCGCGATTGCTGTTTCTGACTGATCTTCGAATGCACATCGTCTGGTCGAACTAGGTTCGTTCATATTCGTTAATCACACCCCAGAAAAAGTAGGATCGATTCAAAGCTCCATGATTCCATCACAAAGCCACCACAACAAATTCTCTTTCAAGGCACAGCAACAAGGAATGGCTCAGTAGCATCAACAACTATACAAAGTATGCCAGAAACTCTAACCACGCCACAAACTCCATCTATTCCAGAAACTACAGCCATGCAAGCAACTCCAAGACTTCAATTCTACAAACAGATCAACTTGAGACATATTGCCACAGTTAAGATTCTCCCCCTCATAAGGCCATATACACTTTTTCTAAAGGAGAAAGGAAAATGTTGTATTTAAGTAGGTTGTATATAATTGTCTTTTTGTAGTTGGAAGTCATATTTCACAAATAGCAGAGTAGTGTTCCATTATTGTGCTCCATTATTAATTTTTGTTGTAAGCAACCAGTGACGACGTTAGTTCTGCCATATTTACGTTACACTAATAAAGTTAATACCAACACAGAAACACAAAACTTTGTTACTTAAACAAACCATTCTTTTGAAACGTATTGAGGATTTATAATGGTGGGCACTTTGTATCAGCTTTGAATTCTATTATTTACCTTTCTTCAGCAAAACTATAAAGTGGGTATTCAATCATACAGCCATAAATTAAGTATTCATGCAGAATCTCAATCCTGAAAGGTAGCATTGAATGCTTTAACAGATCCATAATGATAGACAGACAGCAATAGGCTACATCTTTGTTGAAGGAAGGAACAGCTGAGGCAGGTGAAGAAAGTCTTACATATATCAGATAATGAGTGAAATTGGCTGCACTTCATAGAATCAAATACAATAGATAAATTTTCATAGATTCACATGAGTAGCACATCTTCAAGGATGCACAGTCACCAATGTATTGGACCCACAATTAATAACTTAAATTACATAAGAATCACCTATGATAATTCATCATTACTGTACAGTTAAGTATCTGATAATTTTGAATATCTGTTTCTATCCTGTCATTCCAATTAAGACATGAAATATGAGCCAATATTGAAATATGTAAATCTTGTTTCAGATTTAGTTCCTGTTAGCAATGTAGAAGATTATAGAACATGTGGTGACAGGAAGCCTCCCTACTCATATGCAACACTTATATGCATGGCAATGGGAGCAAATAGTAATAAAATGACTCTATCTGCTATTTACAGTTGGATACGAGAAAACTTCCTTTATTACCGGAATGCTGATCCAAGTTGGCAGGTAAAACATAACTTCCTATAAATGGCGGTAATAGATTTGAAATTTCAAACTGTTAGTCATTTACAAATAAGTGTTTTTTAAATATTCTATATGAGTTTATTAGAATGTTTTATACTTTAATCTTAAATCTAAGAAAGTATATAATTCTTGATTTATTCAAATCACATTTATAAGAAAAATTAAAAGGAACAATTTGCCTATGGAAATATAGCTTAAACTATATTGAATCTTGAATACAATTGACCTCATCATTTATCAATAAATTAGAGTAGAAAATAAAATATTACATTTATTAACTATTGTAATACTAAATAAAATCTTTTCCAGAAGATTGTATATGCGATATTTTGATGATGTTCAATGTCATTGTCTCCTATCATTTCTAGCAAGTTGATGACACTGAATGTCATCAAAATGTCACGCATACAATTTTTCACTCGGTTAGAATCCCAAGATTATTTATTCATTCTTTACACATTACACATTATTGTAATACTCACAGATAATTAACATTTAAAGATGCATCTTGGAGTAAGTTTGTAAATTTAAAATGTTAAACTGTGGTAATGTTAGGACATGAGGCTATTGTATTAAATATGTTGTGACCACTTATGGGGAATTCAAAGTGCTACGACTGGTTTTTGATAATCAGGCAGAAAATTCTCAAGTTAACTCTAAGAGATAAAATGGAAATTATATGGAAATTGTTTATTAAAATACCACAAGATAAAAGTCAAACAAAAGGATAAATACCCACATTGAGCAGTCCATAGTATTAAGCAGAACATGATTCCAGTTCTGTTTTAGTATTAGTCATAAAGACTAATTACTACAACCAATTTCAAAAACTTCTGACAATAAACGTTTGCTCCAGAAACGTATAATGAAAAAAATTTCACTTGTTAGAAACAAATTTGCAGATAGTAAGCCACAATATATTTTATTCCTAACAGCTGTTTGTTCACAGTCTTACATTTAGATTAAACTATAGCAATTTTTGTTTTCATACATATACTAATACAATTAATTGAATGAATGAATATTTATTTACTACAAATAAGATTACACACAATTCAGTGGCAGCTACAAAATTTCGTATAAGAATTATAATAGTTTATTAAATTAATATAACAGTGAATGTATGTGTGTGTGTTCCACATACAAAGGTATGGAGGAATTTCATCCCAGCTTGGTACATGTGTCACTTAAGATCTTGGAACAAACGCTGTAGGGGTAAGCTGAATTAAAACTTTAAAAATCATACCAAACCAACCAATAATAGTTTTCAAGATCATTAAGACTAATAATACCTTGATGTAGTATAAATCTAAGGATGAGAATGAATTTAATGCTGGCACTCACCATACTTAAGTTGACATTCAGTCCACTCAGCATAGTGGTGGGGAGAATGGAAGGATGTTGAATTTGAAATTTTGTTGTTCATAATTGTGGAAAACATGCCGATATGATTTAATGTGAGGAATTTATAAATACTATTAAATAAAACTTTTAAACCCTTAGCTAATACACAATTTGTCTTTAGTTATTTCAATCTATTTTGTTACCATTTGTAAAATTTTCTGACTATATCAACTTATAAACAATCAGGAAATGTTCCAATTTGATTGGATGTGTTTATAAGGTATTCTAAAAATTTAAATAAGGTATCACTACATTTTTTCAGGAAAATAGAGTTTATTCCATCCCATCTACTACACCATTTCTTTTTAGAGTTTTTTTGAACCACACTACCACACCATTTGTTTTTGAGAGAATATATTCTAATGCATTTTTCATCAGTTGTTGTTTTATTTAGATACAGAAAGTAGCAAATAGTGCTGGTATCTGCTGTATATTGGTTTATTTTCGCTCCTGTTACTGGACTAATAACATTTAAATAGAACTTGTTGAACAGATGATTAATTTGGTGTGGCCTCCCATCTATATTACCTTCAACTTCAAGTCTATATTTTTTGTCCCCACATTTGTCTTCCTTAAACTAATGGCAATATCCCAAGTTGTTTTTATAGCATTACTTGAGTATAGTAATTCTCTGTATTTTTTGCTAACTGAATATTTGGCATGGCTTTTCGTTTACAAATTTTTAACTTTTCAAGCAACTATAGTGGGATTTACATACAACGGAGGATAGCACAGATTGAGTGAGTGGAGGGGAAGGGAAGGGAGGCAGCACAGAATTAACACACAAAACACAAGTTAATGTGGTCGAACACTGCACAAGAGGGGGTAACATCTGTGAGGCGGACACTAAACTGGGCCACCTAGATTTTTCACATGGGCTATAGTCATATGACAGTGTAATAAATACTTAGGAGTGGAGTTATGATAATCATGTTTTTCTCCTGGGACAGTTCATTATTTACTGAAGAATATCTCCAGAATCCATGTTTGCTCCTTGTATATAACACTTAAAATATTGTTTATTATCAAGTTTTAATGTTAATTAATATAGCTTTTTGTTTCTAGATTACTTTACTTTGTAATTTATATACTGTACATTTCAAATATCTATATTTAAAATTGCTATAGATATAATTAATTATTTTTCCTGTGTAATAAAAGAATGGGATAAATAAATACACAGGCAATCAGATACTAAATTTCTGTACAATTGCACACTCTTAAAACCATGCTTTTCAATATGTTCTATGGAATATTTAAAGAACACTTATTTCTAATCTTCAAAAATTGTTATAATTTTATTTAAAATTATTTTATTAAGGCTGGGATTGTGCTAAACAGACGTCTTGAAGTTGAATACACAATTAACTTTTATGATGGATTTAACACAAAATCACCAAAACATGATACAATAAATATGCTTGAAATGATCAGCTGATGTGATGTGACCAATATAAATTTTTACAGCTTAGCGAAGAACATGAAACTTTCTCAGGGTATATTGCGGACTACCAATAAACAAACTTTTAAGATTTATATAAGAAAATACAGTTTTAAATTGTCTAAAATAATACAAGAACTGGCAATAATAGTGAAAATGATACAATCTATTACAATAAATAAAAATTCATGAAGTCTCTACTTTACCAAACAGTTGGGTGGAATGGCTGCTACAAAGTCCAGAAGCATCAATCAGGATGTCCACAAGGTGGCCAGATGTCATGTGAACAGGACCTCACAGTAGAAGCAAGATATCACCAAACACAAAAGAATTATCTCTCTCAGACTAAACCTACTCCTGACTAACCACACTTACTAGTCTTACTATTGGCAAAATATAATAAGTGCCACTTCGAACACCTAATCACTCACTAACTCTCTGATCTGTTTCACTCACTCCTTAATTAACCTGCCACATGGCTGGTGGATTTAGAACATTCCCTTGGGTTCACTTCCTGTGTCATGTGACAGTAGTGGCTTTGGCCTATGTGCCTTAACAATTACACTACCAATAAATTTGACTCATTACAAATATAACCTAATAATACTTAATATCTTGTGTTCCTGTGACCTCATAAAGTCTTGCAAGGTGTGTTCTGTTTTAAATATAAACATATGAAGCAATATGTAAAACAGAATTTAGATATGTAATGCTTCCATGATTGCTCTTCTATATAATCATAATAAATCATTAACTGACTCAACATAAATAAAGTGTAGCATTTTGAATAAAAAAAATATTAATGTAGTTAATCTGTTTCTCTGGTGAACTCGTGTCACAATTGGCATGTACACATTTGAGGAATTTGCAGTTAAATGAAACAGCCCTTATGAAAACAAAATAAATGTTCAGATAAAAATAATGTGTGTTGCAGAACTTACATTATGCTACACAAACTACCAGGGCTGCTTATTTGTATTAGCATTAGCAGTTAAGTAACCGTAAAGCAATAATACAGGCAAATAAAGATAGTTCTTATAAGCAAGTATGATTGGATTGTCTTCAAAAGCAGATTATAATTTAACAACAATTAGTTAAAAACCAACATATGTTTTTGTTTAACGTGTAATTATATTTAATATTTCTGTCATATTGAAGTTAATTTAACTCAAGAACAGAAGAAATGCTTTCAAACAAAACTGAGCTAAAGAGGCTATGAAACTGAATTAAAGCATCCAGATAAAAAATCTCAACTGGACCTGGAATCGAACCCAGAACCTCCACATTATACATGGTGCTCTTTACCATATGAGCTATCCAAGTAAACACCCTGTGTGGTGCAAACCTACTCCATTCACTATATAGACTTGAATACTGGCTCACTTACAATTTACTAAATCACATTCTTCACAGCCTCAATTTAGGACTTCAATGAAGAGTTGAATTATATGTAAATTGATCATATGTGTAATTATTTCAACCAAAGAACAGAAGAAATGCTTTCAAACAAATCTTAGCCAAAGAATTACACCACATACCAAGTGTAGGTTCAGGGTTCAATTCCCATCCTGATCCTTTAAGTTAATTAAATTGCAATTCAAATGTTAAATATTTTTTTAATGATGCAAGTTTTATTAAATGACATTAACATGCTATAAAATACATTATAATTAAAGGTTGATTCAATTTGAAAGTGTAATTATTCATAAATTGTTATAACCATAAATTAATTTTTGATTTTCAGAATTCTATACGTCACAACCTATCTTTGAACAAATGTTTTGTAAAAGTACCCCGATCAAAAAATGAACCAGGGAAGGGAGGCTTTTGGCGTCTAGATGTGGACAGGTTAGAAGAAGGCAGACGGAGGAAACGCAGAGCTGGAACATCAAACGGAGTGAAACATGCAAGGACACGCACAAAGATTCCTCAGGAACTGCTTCATCAGCGGCCACAGTTAATACATGAACAGCAGCAGAAAGAACAGAACATTCAACAACAAGCACCACAACTACCTGTCACAACTTTTGCAGTTGATGAAGCTGCTATAACACAACAAACACCATATGTATCACTCACAGCGCCCAATGACAACACTCCCATAGTGATTGGGGAGGATGAATTAGCAGCACTATTGTTAGCAAGTGAAGGTTGGGATACAGCACAAATAGAACTCCTAGACTGGTTACTGGAGTCTATTTGAGCATATATCCAATAAAGGAAATATCCATTTCTGAGCAAAATAGTTCCGTAAAAATAAACCATTTGGAACATTTTGCTTAAGCTTCCATTAAATCAATTTTTGATTTTATATTTGATGAAAATAAATTTATTTATTACAGTATTTATGGTCTTATACATATTCCTACTGGAGGATATTGTAGTGATATCACTAAATTTGGTAATTATGCTATTGGCACAGATTGTTTATCATTTTCTTAGGATAGGCTCAAATTATAGAAACAATATCCAACAACAATGCTTGCATGATTCCATTCAATAATAAATGGGGGAGATGCAATACTATGCACACATGTAATAATGCACAATATAAAACTCCGTCCAGTATAAACTATAAAAACAGAGGGAAGAATAATGTCTCATTATTTTTGTAAATAATTTCTTAGTTTCTTAAAATTATGTAGGATAAAAATTTTGTTTAAAATTGTGTGATCATGTTACATATTTTATAGCCACTTTTAATTTCATTTTACTCACACATGATACTTTTGTATACTGTAGGTTATAGAAATTATATACCAAAACAAGATCCTAATATGGAGAAACACATTCATAGACATGTTTCAACTTATATTAAAATCACTTCACTGTTAAATTACATATTCATATTGTTCAATTACATTTACTTTAAATTTTCCTTATTACCTATTAGACTTCTTCCCTGGTAATGTCTTCCACGTTGAAGTTTATTAAGTTTTAAATAACAAATCATTTTATTTCAGATGATGATTAATAAACTGTAACTTATAACTATGCTTTCATTTATATTTTACTTTACAGGTTTTCCATTATACATCTAATATATTGATTTTGTTATAGAAAACATGTAATTAGTAAAGGAGTGTAATCTTCGTAACATGATCACTGTTATCAAAGCTTTCTTATATGTGCTTACTCTGTGCTATTACTATTTCTGTACATTTTATTAAATCATTAATTTCAAACAATCTGTAACATCATTTGAAGTGTAATATAGGCTGAATCATCTAACAGACAATTTTCATCTGAATATAACACTACAAATATAACATTATGCTTCATAAAGAGTTTTATCATATTTAATAGTCTAACATATTTGTTATTCAACTGTACAATTTAGAATATTATTATTAAAACTATTGATCTAATATGCAAGAGATAAGATACAAAATATCAAATGATTATTAACTAGATAACTAAGGGGAATATATTAAAGTGGGTTTTTGTATTATATGATTACTCTGTTTTGTTTTCCATTCATATTTATATAAGTTTACAACAACTGCATATTCTATTCATAACACACTAAAAGCTTTATCAATTGTTTCTGGAGTGCATTGTACTCACTTATTTTTGTAGTTTACAACAGTATATTTGATTAGTTACAAATTTAATTTCTATTTAATATTATTGATAATTTTTTCTTATATCCAAAAAAGCCTGAGAAATGAAGTAATGGCACGGGTGATAAAGCATAAAAAGTTTAAGACAGAAAATGCAATTTTATATAGAATTTTCTCTTTACCTCTAAACCAAAATTTATTATACTTACATACAAAATATTTATAGCAGCTTATAAGTTATCAAAAAACTTTGTGTATACCAAACAATTTGGAGTGATTGATTTCTTAGATATGCCCTGTTTGCTGTGATTTATTATAGAATATATATTTATATACATAGCAATATAAAGAGATGAGAAAGTCAGTTCACTTAATCACATGTAGTTGGTTCATATATTTGAAATGATTTGATTAATAATTGCATTAATTTAATATTCAGCCTAACTTGTAAACTATTTTAATGAAGAATTTTAATTTAATTTCCGTAATTCAAGATAACAGAAAGATAATATGTACCATTATATTTTAAAATACATGATTATTCATCAAATTTTTTGTAAGGGAAATTAATTGACAGATAAACAAACTATATGCCATTTATTTATGGTGAATGCTATCCAAATTGGATAGCATTGTTATGCAAAATGAAGAGTAATACTTAGTGAATTCAAATTAATTTCTTGACTCTTGTCATTTTGCTTGTAACTTAAATTTAATTATTCAAAGTAAAATTTTATGTTATAATAAATATTAAAAACTTGTACAGTTTTGTTTAAATTTTAAAATAATTTGTCCACTTAGAGTATTAATCAAGAATATAAATGTAATGGAATTCTGACATTCTCATCCCTTTTGTCAATTAGTAATAATAAAAATCCTTGGTCTTCTACCAGAAAGTGTGTCTTTGACTTCCACAATGCACCAAGGAGGCAGTCCTTATTACAACAAAATGAATATCATTTATTCTGCATAAAGTGCTGATATTACTATAAGTGACTGCCCCCTTCTGCACCCAGTGTGTATGAGTGTGCATGGGTGTATATATGCTGACACAAGCACCGTGTGTGCCGCTCTGTTCTGAGCAAATTGTTTCTTCCGTCCATTTTCTGTAAAATTTAGTCTTTAATCATAGTTAACACTTATGTATTCAAAATATGTTATTCAATAATCCGTCCCAAAAATAAATGTGAAGGATAAATATGTTACCAACCTAGCACCAAATATTTTTTGACATTGTTACTTCATTTTTGTAATTGGGCATGTAGGAGGTGTTGTGGTATTCCACATATGAATTAGATTGTAAATCCTTCACTTTGTAAAGGTTTCCCTTTTCTCCTATCCTTCACAAATAAATGTGATGCCAATAAATTTCAGCTAATTCTTCGTATTTTATTTTTTATTAGTTACTAATATTAAAATACATTATTTTCTAACAACAAATATATTATACAAATGTTGTTTAAAATTGTGTTCATCTAGAAAATGTTTCAGAATTACATTTTTTAAATTGGTGCTAGGCTCGCCAGAAAATGCTCATAACAAATAACTGAGTCAAATAATATTTTATTATTGCAAATATAAAATGCTAATCATCATTTTCATAGCATTTTAAATTACATTATCATTATTTATACTATAAGAATTCACTTGACGTAGAAAGAATAACAAACATTTTGAAAAATCATGAAGTATATAAAACTACTGGTGTTATACTAATATAAAAGAAAGACTGCAGACAATCAAATCATTTATAAATTACATCAAATAATTTGAGACATTTTGTAATTAATGTGAGTATTCTCACATGGCTCTTCTTCAAATTTATTTAAATGAAGTAACAAAATGTTGAATAGCTTGATTTTATTAAAATTAAAATGATGATTTCTTGGATTCCAACCTCCAGTTTCACGATGAATATATTCTGATGCTGTTGTTCCACATTTAATTATTACTTGTCTTTTATTGGGCCATTGTATCAAAAGTAATTACTGTCAACAATATTCCTTTCCAGGTAGCTAAACAGTTGATATTTTACTCATGAGATTTTTTTGAACTTCTAGATAAAATTCACTCACATTAACTCTCAGAAAAGTAATAATGATGATGTCCACAATAGGAAGAAAACTTAAGACATTACAGATCACTACAGGAAAGAGAGATAGAGAGATGCTGGCTTACCCTATACTGATAGTTGGCACCGCCAGGCTAGGTCAGAAATGAACATGCCAAATTTTTAAGGGCCAAGCCCCCTTCCTCAGTGAAGAACAGGACTACACCTTGTGATGGCTTACTGCACAATGTGATTGTGCAGAAGACCAACACGAGACATAGTCATATGCTGCTGTGAAAATTTTACATATTCCATCTAATCAAATGTGGTGACACCAACTTTCCATTTTAGTTAAGTCAGTCAACTTACACTCTATCTCTTTTTCCCATCCACACACACACACACAATATATATATATATATATATATATATATATATATATATATATACATACATGAATAAGGATATGACATTGTCAAAATAATTGTGCTTATTTGTATAGAAAGGAAAAAGAAATAGTTTGTGGCTTACCTGAAATTGAAGCATGGTGGAGCCACATAGGCCCGACGAAAGTACTTCAAATTTTCGAAGGCTCTCAGCCTCCTTCTTCAGGAATGAGTGGTACACGATTCATTGCACCAGCCGGCTGTGTAATTTTTGGCTGTAACACTCCTTCCTGAAGGAGGAGGCAGAGAGCCTCCAAAAATTTGAAGAACAACCTTCCCATACCAATATTGCAATTATTTACTAATATTATATATATAATATATATATATATATATATATATATATATATATATATATATATGTAACACATTTGGATAGGAAGGAGTGTCAGTGATGCCGACTTACCTGAAATCAAGTCCAGGCTGCTATAGTGGAAGCACAAATTTTTGAGGGCCTGAGCCCCCTCATCAGGAAGGAAGATCCGAACTGCGACCATACAAATGCACCACTTATGCCAGACAATTGATTTCAGGTAATTCGGCATCACTGTCTCTCTTTCCTGTTATTTAATTTGACCTCATAACATTTTCCTTATATGATTATATATATACATACATACATATATTTGTGTGTGTATGTAATGAAATAAGGAAATGTGACAAGATCAAATTGATTAACTCATTTGGATATGTAAGACTATCAGAGAACAGCTGACTTACCTTAAATCAACAGTTTGAGTAGCCAGTCTAGAAAGAAATAGTATATCAAATTTATGAGTACCTGAGACCCCTTCTTCAGGAAAGTGTGTCTGAACTGCATGCCCAACCAGCAAAGTTACTTGACCATGCCCAGCTGGCATGTAGTTCCGTCCTACTCTCCTGAAGAAAGGGGTTAGGTACTCAAAAATTTGAACTCTCTTTCTTCCCACCTGGGCTACACCAACTGTTGAATTGTGGTAAGTTGGTTGCTCTGTACCCTCTTATCTATCCAAATCAGTAATAAAGTAGCAAAAGATTTTGATATTACAAGATTCACAAAAGAAAGTTATGGTCTTCGGAATCTGAGAAGTGAATAAATACCATTAATTAATTATAGAAATTTGTAGTTTTTGAAATAACTGATCGAAGAAAGTACACAGGTTTTAGATATATTTTTCATATTCCAAATTCATGCCAATGGATGGATCAATTTTTATATAAAAATCTACATAAGTACGGTTTGTATCAATAATGTTAATTTAAAACACAAATAAATTAAGAGATTCCATGTTTTACCTTATAACAATATTTAGTGGCTAATATTTTTAATTCAGCAGATATTTTGCAAATCCATCAATTGTATAAATTATATCTTTCAAAATTTCTGATATTAATTATATCACCACTTAATTAAGTTTAAATAAGATGATGAGTTTTGGACATTAGTGATTTTTAACAACCACCAAAGTAGAGATCTGCTGTAAAACTGCAAGTACCAAACTATTGTTGTATCTAAAACCAAGGACTCCTTGTAGCACAATTCTTGCTGTTTGATGTTGACACTATGCATTCATTGACCAAGGAATAATGTTTTATTTCACTGTATAAGTACAAATACTAAAATGGATTATTAACAAATTTTGAACTCAACTGGAAGTATATGTAGGTACCAAGCAGTGATCAATGTTTCCTAGATTAAAAGTGTAAACTAAAATATCTAATGTATATTAATTCAACAAAATTATATTGCAGTATTTACATTAGACCTGATGATTGTTATTTCTGGTTTGTGTGACACCTTGTTCAAACTTTGTCTTGGAGTCTTCTGTGTGTAACCACAAAGCACTACTCTGAGTTAACATCTTGTATGTTATAAATAAATTGTAAAAATTATTAATATTTTTTTTATTCAATCAATGCATACTGTACATGTGATTAGTCATTCTGCATTATTACTTCCCAAATCCAGTCCATAAGAAGGAATCTTATTTCATATGTTGAAACTTCTTAACAATGTAACTAAATAAACCCCTATGCCAATATGAATGAACACATCTGTAAACACAAAACCCACAAACATGCTCTAAAACCTGCTCTTCAATAGTTGCCACCCAAACCACACCAAACTCTCCCTTTCATACAGTTTAGCCCACAGGGGAGCACACATTTGTTCAACCTGGAATAGTCTAGCGTCCTACGCCAACAGAATCCACAATGCCTTCATCAATAGAAACTACACCAGACCTCCTCCAAAGAAACATAACCCTGTAACGTGCTCGCCCGTCGAATTAGGTGGACGGGGATCCGTTGCAGGAAATGGAAGGGCTGAAGTCAGCTTCTCGACCCAACAGTTCCGGCCAAGAACTAGTGCGAGTGATTCTTGATTTGGGCTTGGAAATGAAAGCAGATCTAGAAGGGTTAAAGTTGTAGGAAAAGTCTAGGAAAGAGGGTAGTGTGGGGGATGGATTCGCCTGAGGCTTATCAAGGAGGATTACGCTTTTTTATTATTGTTGGAGGTTTTGCCAGTAAAAACACAGGAAAGAGTAGTAGTATATTTCGCAGTTTTATATACCACTGTAAGTATGAGGATAGAGTTAAAGGAAAATGAAGGTTCAACTAGGATAGCCCAGTCGGAGATACGCTCCTGCAATAATGTCGGCAGCAGTAATCTGCCATCGAAGAGACTCACAAGTGCTTTTAAAGAGCTTGCGTGCCCTGGTTTAAGAAACTCTGCGTTTGCAGGTTTATGTAAGTGGCCTTATTGCCTTATGTCCTACTTCTAAGTGGGTGCTGCTTCATACTAAATAAGGAGGTCGACATGACAAACCATGCTCTTTCAAATTTCCAAACTCACACAATTCTGCACCAAAATAAGAAAAGTAGTCCACCCCTCACAACAGCCTATTTCCCTGGACTACAAAAATTCAATTCCATTCTCCATCTAGCCTACACTGGCCTCCACACAATACTCCCAACTTGCCCAAGAGTTGCCTCAAGACGCCCACCCAACCTCTGCAATTTACTCATCCACCCCTGCAAAGCCCACACCCTTACCTGCCAGCTATGTCAGGATGCAAACCTTCTGGTAGGAACAGATGCATTGTCCTACACAATCCTCCAGAATCACACAGATATACAAAATCAAAGAAAACATCACCTGCCTCTTTTCTCCCAAATCTACCAAATTAAATGCAGGCTCAGCCCTGTACCTCTCCCTGAACAAATAGCCAACCACTGCAGCACTGTCAAACTTTCCAAAACGCAATTCCAAGTAGCTGCTCCCGCCCATAGCAAGAAGAAACAATTTCGACCAATGCTTTATACTCACCATCATTAAGCCCGACCCCTCCGCCCCTCCATGCAAAACCTGGACTCAACATCCTTTAAATAGTACCTTTCCTACTCTCCACCCCCTACTTGACAAGTTCTAGCCTACGCGAAAGTATACAGTCTTATTGGGTTTTATGAGGAGAGGAGCAATGGATAGAGACGAGGGAGTGAAGAAATAGGAGCATGCACTAAGGAATAAATACATGTTAGGAACTTATTTTTTAATTTTCTGAAGAAGTAACATAGGATCACGAATAGTGTGAAAAATCACTCTCTTTACTGTATCCATTCCTCTGATCCTCTTAAAACCCAATAGGACTGTCTATATTTGTCTAGTCCAGATATAGCCCAGTAGCTGAGATTGTTAAGGCGTCTGCGTACTGACCAGAATACATCGTTCAAGTACCGACCTGGCCAAATATTTTCAATCTTTCCTCCTTCTTCTTTTGTCCTTCTCCATGCTTTGAACATAGTCTTTCATTTGTGGGCAATTCTATGCCTGAGTAACTGCTTTCACATAAAGTGTATTCCCATCCTTCTCCTCATTAATTCTATCTTTCCTCACTACCCATGATCCTATGTGACTTCATCAGCAAATTAAGAAAAAAGTTCCCAACATTGGAAATATATATGTGATAGGAACTATAATTTGGTAACGAAGTCACCTTGAATCTTGGACAGTGAGGAAGGACTGAAATAAAAAGTAAGAAGGCGGGAATACGCTTTATGAGAATGCATATGCTCGGGCATAGAATCACGGACCAATCAAAGCATACGTTCAATGCAAGAAGAAGGAAAGAATGAAAATATGACTCAGACAGGACTTAAACCTGTGAAATCTATATATACATACATACATATACAATATTAGGAGAATCCATTAAGGAATTGGAACTAATTTGGTGACAAAGTCACATTCAAACTTGGATAGAGAGGAAGGATACAAAGAAATAGGAGGATTACGCATTATGTGAATTCATATGCTCGGGCGAAGAATTTCACACATAGAAAAGCATATGTTCAAAGCAGAAAGAAGGATGGAAGAAGAAGGAAAGACTGAAAAATTCATATAAAGTGTAATCCTCCTATTTCTTTCTATCCTTCCTCACTATCCAAGTTTGAATGTGACTTTGTCACCAAATTAGTTGCAATTCCTTAATGGATTCTCCTAATATTGTATTTATTCCTTAATGGATCCTCCTAATACTTCATTCCCTTTACTCTATCTGTTCCTCCACTAAACAACTAATTGTCCACAATAAGACTGTCTATATTGCCTGGTCAGGAACTTGACCTAGTGGCCGATATGGTTCAGGCGTCTGTGTAATAGTAAGAATGTGACATTGTCAAAAATATTGGTATGGAAAGGATAGAGAGATAGGTTGTGACTTACCTGAAAGTGAAGTGCAGTGTCGCCATGAGGAACTGAAGGTTGTTCATCAAATTTTCGGAGGCTCTCAGCCTCCTTCTTCAGGAAGGAGTGTTAACAAATTAGAATAGGAAAGAGAGACAGTGATGCTGATTTACCTGAAATCAGTAGCTGGTCCAGTATGGTATTGGTGGAACTTCAAATTCGTGACCGGTCGGCACAAAATTCAGTACTTCCTTCCTGACGAAGGGGGCTCAGGCCCTTAAAAATTTGAACTTCCACCTATGCCAGACTGTACCAGCTACTGATTTTAGGTAAGTCACTCTTTCCAAACCTAATGTGTTATTTAATTTGACCTTGTCACATTTTTCTTAAGTGTTATATAAATAACACATTAGGATAAGAAAGAGAAACAGCGATGATGACTTACCTGAAATCAGTATGTCCAGATATATATATATATATATAGTCAGTTAGTCAGTATAATGCAGTCCGCAGCCAGCCAGTGCACACAATGTGTAAAACACATTTTCTGTGATTTCAAACTACTCTATAGCAATAGATCACAAAATGATAAAAATTCTTAGGATTATCTGCCCATAATAGATTAATTATTTAACAAGATACTTGCAAACAAATTAAGCTCAGCCACATATGCTGTTAGAAAAAGGTCAAAATGAAGTGATCTGAAGATCAGAAAGTTGGTTTACTTTGCATATTTTCACTTTTTATTGTGATATGGAATAATTTTTTGTGATATTTCTTCAGGAAAAGAAAAAATCTTTATTCTTCAGGAATGGATTGGTAGACTTATATATGTGAAGTTTCTTCAAGAAAATCTTGCAAGAGTGTATTCTAGAAATTGGTCATTCTTAATCTTACATGCCAGTACATACTATTCTTCATGTTGTTGGTGATAAGAAACAGACCACTATTTACGACCAACTCAGGTGGTTACACTTTCAATAAAAGAACAACTTTTACAAACTATGTAAAGCACTATCACTTATAACAGTATTACAATATTTAACAAACTTCCACACTATTAAACAGTAAAAGGATAATAAAATAAAATTAAAATGAACTAACCAAGTTTTTGCTTAGCCCCTCCCACTAAATTAATGAATTGACAAGTAGTTTAATATTAAAATATATCCAATGTAAAATTAATATATTTTGTATATGTATAAGATATCATTGCAATTATTTAAAATCCATGATCCATTCCACATTCTTGAAGCACAGCTTATCTACAGGGTCAATGGAATATAATCTAATACTAAGTGTAAAGCAATTATTTATTTTTATAAATGAACAGTAATCAGCTGGTTTTTCAGAAAAAAATGTATTATTGAACAAAAAAAAATACTATATTTCAGTGTCCATGACACTAAATTTATATATGGATATCTAGTTTTAACATATGTATACATTAGAAACCATTACCTGATCAAGTGGTCGAAACATTATAATATTGTAATAATTTTTCTTTTTGTTGAATAACACATTGTCTTCTGAAAATTGGGCATTTTTTCTGTTTACTTATTAAATTATAATTGTCAGATTCTAAATATTGAATTATTTAAATTTTCTGAGCTATATCAGTGTTGTTATTTGTGGATATGATTGGATATGATGAAAGAAAAGTACAATACTAATGCCTTTAAAAATTAAAAACAAATTGATACAAGCCTATAATGAATTAAAATATAATGGATACCTTAGACCTGTCAAAAAAAGTGTCAGAAGTAACTAATTCTAATTTATTTAATTAGAAACATTTCAGAAAAATATTGTATTTTTTATTCATGTACAGCTTCTTTAGTGGAAAGTTATGTAGAAGCAAACTTAACAGATTTATTAACAATATTCAGACAAGTATTACACAGTGTGCATTTTAATAACAACTTACTTCAATTTCTGGCAACTGTAATTTTAAGGACATAAAAAGCATGTCTATAGTTCATACATATTTTTGTTGTATTTGGATGAATTTATAAATTGTTCGCATCCTTTACTTCAACATACAATTCTTCAATTAATATTACACAATATATTAACCAATTTACAAATAATTAGGTATCTGAAGAATATAAAATTTATAAAAAATAATTGATATAAAAATATTTTATCAAATGTACATAAAAACTAAATACAAAAATAAAGAACAATTAGATCCTTTATTTGAAATAAAACTGGAGAATCTCAACAAAGAATATCTGCCATTGTGACTGCTGAAAACAAAAGAATAAAAACAATTAAATAAATAATAACTTGAACCAACATTTTAATAATAGTGTAAATTAATATTTTATTTGAAAAATCATTTTAATACATTTTACGACCATCCACACTCATTATTTATTCTTTTAACTGTCATTTCTGTATTTTGTGGTATTCTTGATATTTGGAAAGTACTTGGCCTGACTGTTAGATGGCTCACAGATAAAAGTTCAAACATGTTACTTTATATCTTCAGGCAAAGTGCCGAGTGTGGGTTTGTGCTCCATTTATATAGTCTCCAATTGGTTTTTGGTATGCAAACACCACATCATAAATTCAGTGGAATTTGTCCAGACACTACAGGACATACACATAAGACCAGAAGACATCATGGTTAGTTTTGATGTAATTTCCCTTTTCACAAGGGTTCCTGTGAAGGAAACATTAGAATTTTTGGAGAACCATTTTACACTGGAAATGACGCAACTGTTCAAACACGCCCAGACAATGACTTATTTCTTATACCAGAGTAGCCATGGGGTCGCCACTTTCGCCTGCCAACACAAATTACTACATGGAGCATTTCGAGGAGGTAGCTCTGAAGCAGGCTCCACTGAAACCATCCCAGTTTTACCAGTACATGCATGATACTTTCGTCATTTGGCCCCATGGAAAAGAAAAGTTTCTCGACCATATGAACAATATCCATCCCAACATCCAGTTCTCAGTGGAGGTGGAGAAGGATGAGACACTCCAATTTCTGGATGTTCTGATATATAGGAAACCACACAGATAACTGGGCCACAATGTATTTCGCAAGCTGATGCACACCAACATGCATCTACATGCCGACAACTATCACCACCCAGAGTTGAATACCCTGGTATTTAGAGCCTGCAGTATCTCTGATGGGGAGAACCTGCTGGCAGAGATCCGCCACCTGAAGAATACTTTTAGGCACAACGGGTTCTCAGATTTTCTAATCAACAAAGCAACAAAGGGGAAGGAGAAGAAAACCAGCAATTAGCGGAAAAAACTGCGTTCCTCCCCTTTGCTGGGAACACCACTGCCAATATTAGCTGGCAAAATTCAATATCAAAACTATATTTAGACCACTAAGAAAAACTAGAAGTTTTCTCCCGCCAATCAAGGATAGTTGTGGACTTAGAACGCCCAGTGTGTATTCCATTCCTTGCCCATGCGGCTCTGAATACATCAGGCAAACCATGAGAACGATCCAAAAAAGACCCACAGAACACCAGAGGTCGATCATACTAAAACAACCAACAAAATCCACGATCGCTGAGCATGCCATTATGACGGGCCACAATATTAAATTTGAAAAAACGAGAAGTCTGGCCCACGCAGCGAATTGACAAACTGCTAAATAGGGACTCAGGCTTCCATCTAAGCCGGGGTTGGAGTCCCCTATTCAAGGGTCTGCGTCGGCAACAAGCTCATAACGCGAGGCGGCCAAAGGATGAGGCCAACACGTCGCGGCATACTAGGGTCGTGGCAGCGGAAGTCCTACAGACCCACTTGCCGGTGACGGAGCAGCGCGACCCATCAACACCTGAGGCAACAACCAATCAGAGACGTCAGCGCGACTCCGGGCCACCTCCACCGAACATACCAACAACCAATTGGAGACAAACGTATCCCCGCTGTTGCTGCCGTAAGGCTATATAAAGGGAGCACAAACCCACACTCAGCACTTCGCCTGAAGATTATAACGCTTTATGTTATCGAAACGTCGCGAGTTTTCGACAATCATACCTCGAATCCCGAGAATATCATCCACTATTTACACCGGGAAAACCTTCGGTTTTATGTTATAGGTTTGATTATTGTAATCAAGAGAAGTAAAATAAACAAGTGTAAGTGTTGCATGAGAAATTATTCAAGCAGTTTCAAAATGTTTCATTATAAAAGAAACTTCCACTTAGTCATGAGCCATCATGACACACAGAAACCTCTATGACTGTCGATAGAAATGTAGCAATCCAATATGCAAGACTGCTACGATTTAACACATATCATTAGATTGTGTCTGCATATTACATAAACATTTAAGTTTTCAGTGTGATGCCTGCCTGCTGTGTTTTAACCATGAGCAACAGTTCTGCACAAGAGTGTCTCCCTGACTGTGTCAACTACTCTTCTTCCTGAATAGTTCTGAGCATATAGCACTGCCTATCTACTAGTGCAGTCACATGTGCAGAGATCATAAAACTGTGCTGGATAACAATTCACCTCAAAACAATCCAGCACAAGTACCAAAGGTAATCATAATATTTGATATGGATGATATATATATAGTAACAAGATAATGTCATATTGTTGGATTATTGTCTTTGTCGGCATCCTCTTGCCATGCCGCATACAGTTTGTTATTGTTGTGTGGATGGCGCGGGCAAAGATTTGTAAAGGCAGTTTCGCGTAGGACTCATCGGGGTATGGAGCTCCAAACATTGGAGCATTTAAAGTATTGCAAATGAAGTTTGTCTTCGAGAATTAATGATGACTCCCTGTAGAAACATATGTATCTCATGGCTTGAGAAATAAATTACATACAGAAAAATTGGTTTGGTAATTTCATACTAAAAAATTACCTGGTCCCCTAAATAAATTGTCGAAAGTGACGAAGGCAAGTGGTCGAAGTTTACAATATGTATCAATTGGGAAAAGAAAATATTGAACAATAAATAATTATCAACAAAATATTAAGAGCACAATAATTAATAATATAACAATTCTTTCCAATATTTTTTTAATATATATTATGAGAAGCTTTCTATTAGTCACTTTCTGTTGATTATGCAGCACATTTTGTTGCATATTTTCATGCAAGTTTCATAAGTTGAATAATGTATATATATATATATAAAGTGTAAGATTACCCTTAGATTCACTGGCATGCTCTGACTCTAGTAACAGGCTCAGCCTAAGTCCCTAATATGGATGTAACCATGATGCCTAGGCAAAACTCAAGTGGTCAGCCATCAGGAAGAAGAAGAAAGCTAACACCTCCAAAAATTTGAAGAACTTCCTCCTATCCTGAATGGCAACACCAAGCATCAATTTCAGGTAAGCATACACCTTTCTTTCTTCCTTTCCCAACCATACCAACGATTTTAAGCATCTGTAGATACACACACACCACACACACACACACACACACAGATATATATATATATATATATATATATATATATATATATATATATATATATATATATATGTAAATATGTATATATATATCAACACTGCAAAGTGAAGTGCAGTGTTGAGGAACAATCTTCAGTTCCTTATGGCGACACTGCACTTCACTTTCAGGTAAGCCACAACCTATCTCTCTTTCCTTTCCATTCCAATATTGCAATTAATTTTGACAATGTCATTTCCTTACTATCATCATAATATATATATATATATATATATATATATATATATATATATATATATATATATATATATAACACATTAGGATAGGATTGAGACAGTGATGCCAACTTACCTGAAATCAGTAGTTGGTCCTACCTGGCATCAGTGAAATTTGAAGTTCCACCTATGTCAGACTGGTCCAACTATTAATTATAAGTAAGTTTGCATTCCTGTCTCTCTTTCCTATCCTAATGTGTTATTTAATTTGACCTGGTCACATTTTCCTTAAGTGTTTTATAAATAGTGTAATCCTCTTATTTATCCTATTTATTTCTATCCTTCCTCACTATCCAAGTTAGAATGTGACTTCATCACCAAATTAGTTCCTATTCCTTAATGGATGCTCCTAATAAATATATATATATATATATATATATATATATATATATATATATATATATATATATATATATAGTAATGCCAATTAATTAATCAATTAATTGTTTTTAAATAAATTTGAATTGTTAGCGAACAGTTTGTATTAATAGCGAGAGCAAGCAGAGCGACAATAAGTGATGAGCTCTGTTCCTATTATTGAGAGTGCGGAATGGCGTTTACAAGCGCAAAAGCATAGTCATTTGGCAGTCAGCAGCGAGGAGCGAAAGTCAAAAGTCTAATTCGAGAAGCGAAAGAGTAAAGTCAACAGAGAGGAGCGAAATGAGAAGTTGATGTCTAAGAGCATCACGAAAGGATAGACATTTTAAAATAAATCTTTACTGAGCTATTTTGCAGTTTCAATCCAAACCAATAAGTAAATCGGTAAAAGACTATAGCAGTCATCAGATAGCTGACCAATTTGGAGACGATTATCTGAGTTCCTGGGAGCCTAGAAATTCCAAAAGTGTAGAATCTGTGAGAAAAACTGAATCTGTGTAAAGATCTTGCAATATAGTGCACTTTTTGAAGCGCTAAAAAAATTCTGGTACAAGCCAAACAATGTGTAAGTAAGCAAAACCTTAATAAAAGTCTGTAAACGCTAACTAGAAGGTTAAAGTCAGATTTCGTTCATTTTTCTTGTAGTTTTTCTTTCAATTATCAGCACATTATTTTCAAGTAAATTTTCATTTGTATTGTTAATCAGATCATTCAATAATACTCACTGTATATCATCAAACCCAGTAAAGACCCTGAGATCAGACATAATAAATTGATTGTAAAAATTGGAACCCACAAATTAATAAATTATTTTGTTTGTTAATTTTTTATCTTTTTCATTTAAATAACCTCACATTGTTAATTATTACATTTTGGCTACCACAAAGTCGGGCAAATTCATTAAGTTAATAAATCATTAAATTGTTGATTATTACAATAAATAAATATATATACACACACACATACATACAAATATAATTAATATGGACAGGAAAGAGAGATGGAGACTTGTCAGCTTACCTTAAATAGTGTCACCTTGTATGATAGGAAGGAGTATATAAAATTATGCAGGAAATAGTTAGCACCTCATATATACATATGTCTAGTTTGTTGATTACCTGTAATTCAAGCCTGGTGTAGCCACACAGGACTGAAGAATATTCTTCAAATTATCAAAGGCTCACAGCCTTCTTCAAGAACGAGTGTTACAGCATTCGGTGCACCAGACGGCTGCAATTGTGGAGTTTTGACCACCTTGTGGTTAGCAGTAGCCCATATAAATAGCACAATAAATAGACACCCCACCAGGCCTCTAACTTTCTCTATCAAGGGAAGGTCTCTGAGGTAATTATTCATACTTAGCATTTTATACATACATACAAAAATGCACATACATACACACATGAATATACTTATATAAGCTTGCAACATACATACTCACATGCACTCATACAAGTAGGGGTGGAGGGTTTTGCCCGCACTCAACAACTTTCAATATTTCCCCTCCTACAGGTTACCCCACTTGCAAGAGTCCATGTGAGTAGAGTATGTATGAGCATGCTTACATATGTGTATTTGTATGTGTATGTATGTGCATATTTGTATGTATACATATGTAAAAAAAAATTAAAAAATTTTAATCGAATTGTGAAAATGCATTTATACATACTTCAGTACTTGAGGTTATGTGGGACTCAATCAGATTAATACCCACTAAGAACCCAAACCCTTTGTACTCCTTAACCACCCCACGGAATCGTCGTCAGGCATTCCTTCGCAGGGTTGGTTGGCAATACGCTTCCATCATGTCTTGGTGGATGTTAATTTTGGCTCAATGGCCAACCTTTCATTTCTCACTCTTCTTGTTAGAGCTTTTTTATCACACACACTGCACACCTGCATACTACCGCATTCCGGTTCTCTTCCGACTTAATCATTTGGATGACCAGTATATCAGGTGTCATCTGATGTTGTATATGTATGTTTCTATACAGTTCCTCTCTTTCCTTTTTGAACTGCATACACTGGAAGAAAACATGTTCTGCGACTTCGGTGGCTATATCACTGACAGAACAGCTCTCCACATCATCGATCCTAAATCGACATTGATATGATTTGAAACAACCCTGTCCTGTCAATAATTGTGTTAAATAGTGATCCACCTCTCCAAATTTACTGTTTGTCCAAATGTTGAGGTTAGGTATGAGGTTCACCTTCCTTTGATGGATTTGTCCCTTCATTTTTGCCATTTCACCATTGTCGCTAATCTCTCTCATATTGTTACAACTGAGCGGAGATGTAAATTTCTATGCCCACTATTGTGAGGTTGAGAGCGCAGTTAACACATTCCAACTTTTCACTGACAAGTCTCAGTTGATCGACAAACTAGAGCCTGGCATTAAGCTGCAGTCCCAGGTACTATCAAGGATGCTTTCAGATAACTCTCTCTTTTTCCAACAGTTAGGGTTAGGATATAAATGATTGCCATCAGAACCTTTCCTATGCAATGACCTTCTCTTGAGAGAGAAAGTTAATGGCCTTGTGGGATGTGTATTGTTTGTCGGCTACTGCTATCCACATAGCGGTCAAAAGTCCACAACCAGTCGGTGCATAGAAATTAGTAACTCTCCTCCCTGAAGAGGAAAATTAGAAGAACGTCCTTTGGTACTGTGTGGTTACACCGTGCTTCAATTTCAGGTAAGCCACAAATTATCTCTCTTTCCTTTCCATATCAATGATCTCAATTATTTTGACACTGTCATATCCTTACTTGTATTTACACGTCTAGTGATATATATGACTATATTTATATAGATAGAAAATTAATCAGAGAAATCACATAAATCAATCTAAGTGGATCTTGTTTAAATTGATATTGAAATCTCAGATGTAATGTGTGTGTGTGTGTGTGTGTGTGTGTGGGTATATATATATATATATATATAATAACACATTAGGATAGGAAACAGAGAGAGCAATGCCAGCTTACCTGAAATCAGTAGCTGGTCCAGTCTGGCAAAGGTAGAAGTTTAAATATGTAGGGCCTGCTCCCCCTTCGTCAGGAAGGAAGATCTGAACTCTGTGCCATCCATGAATTAATTCAATTGGTGCCTGACCTGCACACAGTTCAGATATTCCTACCTGACGAAGGGGGTTCAGGCCCTCGAAAATTTGAACTTCCACCTATGCCAGACTGGGCCAACTACTCATTTCAAGAAAGTCGGCATAGCTGTCTCTCTTTCGTATCCTAATGTGTTATTTAATTTGACTTCGTCATATTTTTAACAGCAGAATTGTTGTACCCAAGGACAGGGTAATGGGGGATAATTGAGCGGCAGATGGCAAATTAGACAAGGGTGTGGAAAAAAGTGCGTCCGAACTCTGTGAGGCGGTGTGCAAAAGTGCACCCGTATTCGTGGTGAGGTATGCAAAAGAAAGAGATATCAGTCATTGTGAGAAAGAGTCTGTCATGAAAGAGAGCAGAGGACATCGTCGAGAGAGGAGCAGTCTGTTAGCAGCGTTCGTTGGTGGTGGTCCTCATGGCCATCGGGCCAAGATAGGTGACCGAAATAAATAGGAGTTCATTGGGAGAGAGAGTAGAGGAGGTCGTCGAGAGAGGTGGAGTCTGTCAAGAGAGTTTGTCGGTGGTGGTCTTAATGGACATTGGGCCGAGTTAGGTGGCTGAAATAAATATAAGTAAATTGTTTGAAAAGAGTCTTCGAAGGTCTTGATGAGAATAAAGAAGAGGAGGTCGTCATGAGTTATCAAGGAGAAGTGTCTGTGGACGGACGAAGGTTGTAGTTGTGTGGGCATAGTCTGCCGTTACGTGAAAAATCTGTTTAGTTGTTCTGATGAAAGTGTTCAGTGTAAAGTGTGTGCACAACTTGGTGCTCATTATGGCCTGTATATAAAATGAGTGGGTGTTGGTATGCGAGTGAGCTGAATTTCATGGATTACCAGAGACTGTAAGTTAATATTTCACAGTATTCATATTTGTAAACTTTTAAGTAGAGGTATAATTGTCAGATTTCAGAATTCAAATTTTGTTATTGAATGTGTTTTTCTTTATAGCATTGTAAAATTGTCTAACAAGTATTTGTTTTATTAAAGGCCCAGTAAATGACCCTGAGAAATAGAATATTTTATTGTAAAACATTAATTACTAACTGTTGTAAAAATTAATTTGTTAAATTCAGTAAATTTATATTGTGTGTTAATAAATAAATTTGTTTATCTATTTTAAAATTTTGAGTTCTTACTGAAACATCCAATCATTTTAATATTTAAGTAATAATCACAAATTGACGCTCCAAAGTGGGGCTTACTGAGAATTTATTTGTATTTATTACAAATTGGTGCCCAATGTTTAAGAATAATTTGTAGTTATTTGTGTTTTTTTTTCAAATCTGAGGATCATTTAATTTATTCAAGTGGCAGTAATAATGTGTAATATACTTTGAATGGCAACTTGGACCTATGCTCTATGTTCATATTCAACATATTTTTAATTTAATTTAATTTAAGGTGCCGAACTGGATTCACAGCCCTACAGCAGCTCTAAGATTTATTTTGCATAAAATAATTTGAATTATTTAAGGTATGTAGGCTGATGGACTGACTGACTATTTGGCTGCTCGATGAATGGAATTTTATCTGTCCACTAGAAGAGCATTCAAACTTGTCTTGAATTATACCACACATGCTAAAACTGTTAGAAACTAACTGCCAAGGTAAACCAAGCCCATTCACTGTTACGAGTATGGCCAGTTTCACTACCCATATTCTTTCACATCAGAATATTTCTGTGATTCTGTTTAGTACTAAATTTGCTAACAGATGAAGTAATACCACAGCTCATCTAGCAGTTCATATGTTGGCCAAATGGCAGTTCATCTTTCAAATCACCAAAAACCATTTATGAGTAGCTTGATCGATATCACCGACAAAATACCTTTATGATTAATTGCAGAAAAGAAAAGAGTACTAGAAATTGCAAATTTTGTTTGGTATTACTGAAAGATACTTCTTAGCTCATGTACCAGTAGTTTTTCTGTTCAGTATGTCAAGATTTGCAGATGAAAATCAAATAGAATCTAAGCTGAATGCCAGGATTTCTTTTGGAGGTATGCTTTGAAAATATTTATGCAAAATATTGTAAGACATTAACATATTGCTTGCAACATTTTAGTGCTTCATGATAAGAAGGTTTAAAATATGGGAACAATTTATATGTTTGCTGCTACCTATTGGAAACAACAAAACCCTATTTTCTTGTGAGTTATATCTCAGCTTATAAACAAGTTACAAAAGAAAAAAACATGATAAAGGATAACGTTCAAGGTAAATAGCAAGAAATGTCATATATTAATTTTAATTTAATTTTTATTATTTTAAGATTATACAATTAAGTATTCTTATAAAACACTAAAATCAGCATAATTAATGTACTTTGGGACAAAGATAATTTTATAACAGTTTGTGTTTTTTTTTAAGTACATGTATGTATTTGGATACTTACATATAGAAAAGTATATTTTCCAGTATAGTTGGTAACTTTTATTAAATGAAAATAGTGACAATGAAGATTATTTATCAATTATATTAAGAAGCAATATTCTTTTTATAACTTCAATATTTGTGCTATTTAGTTACTTTACTGTGGGATTAATACAAGGATATGACAGTACAAAAGTGCTGCATTAAGCATTTGGGCAGAAAATGTTTGAAGAGTTGTCACAAGGTTACAACAAGATAACAAGCCTAAAGTTTTAACTATTTTAAAAATTACTGGAAATATAAATATAAATTACCGTTATTATAATTATGAAGTGTATTTACATTGAACTTTTGCACACTATACAAATACATATATCAATAATTTGTACAGAATATTATGTAAATTAGCACAGGTCCTATATCCACTCAGTATAAAGAAGTACTTTGAATGCATAAAAATATTGTGTTTTAATGTGGGTGAAAATTTCTTTTCTAAGAAACTTAGTTAGGTTAGATATGCATACAAAGATGTAACGAACACCATGCATGCTGAACACAATAGGTGAAGATGAAAGTGATTCATTTAGTTTCACAGAATTGCATGGTTTAAATTTAGAGTTATGATTAGATTTATACTGATAACTCACAGCTATTTACATTAATTATATCAATTTAATTGTATTTTCCATTACATTCTGTATGCAACAATTTCATATGTAATTAACACACCAGGGGTGAGCATAAACTAATATTAAATGTTATTCTATGAAAGAGGAAAATATGATATGACATATAGTGTATTCTGCTAATATATTCATTATATTGAATAATATAACATATCAGATTATAAGTATAAAAATTCAATATCTATTCAAACTAATTTGACAGTTCCTCTTTCAAGAGAAACTTAAAAGTTTCTGCTCACCCAATGCAACATCAAGTTACACTATAATTTTGTCTGCTTTCTGATGAAATTGCATTAAAATGTCTCTCATTAGGTAGGCTATGATCACCATACTTGGCATTTCTTTCGATACATAAATTATTTCTTTTATTTCCTGAGTTAGGCTTTTTACAATTGGATGACTCTGAATATGATAAGTGCTTCACTTTAGAAGGCTTAATACCATCTCTAATGCTACCATATTTCAGAGCATTCACAATAAGTTTTATTCTATTATTGATGTGTTCATCTTTATTTTGATTTTTATTACAAATAGGTTTACTGTGGTGAATGCTTGTTGAAATTTCTTCATTTTCACCACCATGGTTTACTTCTAATGTTTTGTATTCATTACAACTGACATTAATATTAGATACATTTTCTGGTTTGAAATCTATAGAATATCCACAACATTCAAATGAATCAATATCAACACCAATTTCATCAACTGACTCCGAATCTGAAACTGTCTGAAGTTCCCTTTTTTCTTTGTTATTGAACCTCCTGGACTGAACATTTCCATTCCATTCCTTTACCCGATTCTGATCATCTACACAGTTTCCAAGATACGGGTCAGTCTGTGTCAAATAGCTTGATTCAGAAATTTTCTCAAATAGCATTACATTATTATTCACTTGAGAACTATTATCGATTTGAACAATACTTTCTGAATTTTTGCATTTACTTTCAGCACTATCTAAAATAATATCCAAATTCTGAAAAGTTTTATCAATTTGATATTTCATAAGCTCAAATTCTTTAACATCAACAGAAAAATTATTTTCTAATTCAAAGTCAGAAGCACTTTCCTCACCCCCACCTTCATCCATTTGTAGATTACTGGGCCACAACATATTGTCACTGAAACTTATTACACCAGCCTCATAAGAGTGACCTGTAAAGCTATAATTACTGTGCAAATCCAATTGGGAAGTTGAAAAAACTTCATCAAAACCATTCCTTTTCTTTTGACTTAAAATATCAATAGCACTAGTAGTTTGTTTTATATCTATATTAATACTCTTTTCTGACATTCCTTCAGATGTCTGACTATCATTACAAGTAACTTGTTCTTCCTTTGGGGCATGATTCAAAATAGGCATTATATTTTGTGATTCTGACTCTTTTATAAAGCAAGAAGCTTTATATTTATCATAAAAGTTAGATTTGGTACTATGTCTTTCTCCACTACTATTCATAGAATGAGAATTAGAGGCATTAGACAATTTCATTTTAATATAAATATTAGAACTATTTGAATTGCTAGGGATAATATTGTGCACATTTGATTTTGGTACAGATGATTCCATACTCTTAATACAGTTCTCTTCCAAAACATTATTAAAACCAAATACTGATGAATTGTATTTTCGTGCCTCATTATGCTCAGAAATAAATACATCCATTGTGCTTACCTCTGGGGCATTTAGATGAGGCAGTGACTCTGATTGTCACTTGATTCGTGTTGGAACTACTTGCTTGATTCCCAATTCACTTAGCCTCCTGTGTTGATAAGTAAGAGGGGCATTAAGACGTGAATCAGATCGACGGTAAAATTCATTAAAGTCTAGCCGAAAACTTAAAAGTTGAAGTGTTAGTTCTGGTTGGCTGGTAAGCATGAGGAGGAACTTCTTAACCATGTCCTAAAACAAATAATGATTGTTATAAAAGAGAAGAACAGGTGAATAGTTATAGTTTCAGTTTACAACTAATGATGAAGAGTCAACTTAAATATTATTTATTATATATTATTAAAGGACAAAGTCATGTAGAAAAGTAATACTAGAGGCTTAAATTTTTGAAGACTAGTTCTAGACATTTTGTAAAATGAGTCTAAATTTGTAGCAATCTATATTGAACAATAAATTTTGATTTTAATACTAGCCAATTGATAAAATATATTAACTCAAGACCCAAAAGAATAAGGAATATAGTTTAAGAAAACCAAGGCGGAATTAGAAAAACTAAGAACAGTGGTGTAATTACAAAACAGAAATTGGGCAACTGACCAATATAAAAGAAAGCATTAAGGAGTCAAAGAATATTCTTACAAATATATTGAACAAAAATGTGTGAAAAATAGAGAGAAAATAGAAAACCTTGTATAAAATAAGAGATTCTGGAAAAGGGGGAAGAAGGGAACACAAAAACCCTAATGTAGGAGAGTATAACTGACAGAGCAAAGAAAAATGTCAAAATACATTATATATCAGGTAACAAAAGATGTGGAACTGAATGACAAGAAATAAATAAGAACATTTAGAATAGAAGACTGTAAAGGGCAGTTCAACGTAAAGCAAGATTAAGTTCTAAACGTATGGGAAGAGCACATACAAGGCCTCTTTGATCATAAAAATCACCCACAAGACATTGACATAGAGGCAGAAGAGCTAGTAAATGAAGATAAGAATGGCTTTGAAGAGTGTAGTAAAAAGAGCTATAAAAAGCATGAAGAGAAAAAAAAGTCACTGGAAATGATTTAACATCACCAAACTTGATGAAAGAATTAGGCGCACAATGATCAAAGAAGATGACACAACTGTTAAGCCAAATTTATGAAATTGGAAAGTGGCTAAAAGATTTTCATGGTTTTACTACTGAAGAAAGTTATTACTGAAACAAAACAAAAAACAAGCCAAGAAATGTAGCTTGATCTCAAACACAGGGAAAATTTTGGCATTTATACTCAACATAAGACTAGACAAAAGATAGAAGTAAATGGATAAGATCAGCTTAGTAAATTTACAATTAATGGTACCCACTATTAAATCAGAACAAGCAGTACTTTACATTAAAAACATTAAAGAGATTGTTTTCAATATTGGTGTATATTTAAGAAGTACTTGTGCAAACATATCCATGCTATTTTATTATTTAAAAAAACTCCTGAAGAACAAAGTTATAAATCACACATCCAAACATAATATTCACATTACAAGCATAAACTTCACCATCATACAAGTTAAAGTTGTCACTGAAAGTTATGCAAACATTGGCACTTTATATGTAAAATTTTCATGTGGAGGGTTTAAAGGTGAAACCTACAATGACAAGGTGAATTGGTCATTCCCATAATGAATAGTGCTGCCCTCATGAAAAAAACACCAAGACAGCCTCAGAGAAGCTACACAAAAGTTTATATTTAAGTCAGTGGAAGGTTTTATGTAAATCAACTTAAACTTCACCTATTGCCTTTTTTTTAATATACACAATATGTGAACCAACTAATATTATCAATTACCTGATAACCTTTAGCTAGAACATTCAACTGTGTCTTCATATGAGGAAGATAGTTCTTGAAATCTTTGAGACGTGCAGCTTCTTTATCATCCACAATTATGTTTGCACCCTTCACTTCAACAAACCTCTCATGAATTTGGCGAGCTTCTAGTTCTTGAGCAGCTCTATCATACAACTGGTCCTCCAATGTTTGAAATTCAAGCATTAAATCATATATTGAGCGTAACTGTGCTGCCAGCTCCTGAATGGGTTGTAAATATGAATATTAATAATTTATAAGCAAAATGAACAGGCAGAATAAAAGTAGCCTTCCAGAGTGCTTAATATCTAAATACACAGTGGTCTCACTATTTATCGTCATGTTACACTTATTCAAGACTTTTATCTATAACTGACCAATTCTTTACTATTACTATGATTGAGATAATTTTTAATGCAGTGGTTAAGTATGTGGGTGTTGCAGGAACAAATGAGTTATGTTATGGTGGCAGTCGCATCTGAAATGATATTATACAAACATATAACATCAATAGTTCCGCCTTTTTCAGTGACTTGGAGATATGGGAACATTGGAGAAAATAAAGGGTCTACCAGTTCTTAACCCTCTATTAAAGGGAATATCAATATAAAATATTATCATGCTTATTAAAAATCTGTAACTAGCTATAGAAGATTCTATTAATCCTTGAATATTTTTGCTGCAAGAAACTTAATATGAGAGATTTTGAATTGGCAATACATTACTAATGTGTCTTTCATTAAATCTTGTCTAATGTTAAATGAATTTTCCTTACAAACTAAAGCATTAAAAATGTAAATCACCTTAGAACCATCATCAAGAAAAGCTCCAGCTCGAACAGTTGTCAAAAAGCCACTGTGTGCTTTAATAACATCATCAAGCCCCTCAGCTTGTTGAACTTGTTTGATGAAAGCATGCCAAGAACATTCCAACACTTCAAATAATGTGTAGTACTGAACTTGATGAACAAAATGAACCATTTCAGCAACAAGGAGATGTGACCGCTGTAATATTTGTGTCATTTCAGGCAAGCATCGCATTTGTTTTGCAGCAGTTAATTGTCTTTTCAAAGCACGACTGAGAGCAAATTCCATTCGTTTAGCTCGCCAAAGAGCATTAAATAGCATAAGGTATGATGTCATGTTCATTTCAAAAATCTGAAATTAATTAAATACAAAAATTTATTTATAGTGCTAAAAGCAGTAATTTTTAGTTTTCAAGCAAATTATGTTGCTTATAATACATCTGTTAACATCTCAGTTCAAATCACTGTTTTCCTATCCAATTCGTGCCCGGTCGGCACACAGTTCAGATTTTCCTTCCTGACAAAGGGGGCCCAGGCCCTCAAAAATTTGAACTTCCACCTATACCAGACTGGACCAACTACTGATTTCAGGTAAGTCAGGATTGCTGTCTCTCCTTCTTATCCAAATGTGTTTTATTTATTTATATATATATATTACTAACTCATTGGAACTGTTCTCATGTTTTCAACCACAACATTTGTTGAGTAGAATTGTTGACATCTTGTAGATGTTGACGTACCTAGTCGACCAATTAGATACCCTGTAACAATTCCAGTGAAGCTTATTCATTGGGAAAACCTATGGATTTATTAACTCATTTAGACTCGAATGAGAGACAGAGTAGCTGACTTACCTTGAATTAACAGATGGTCCAGTCATGCTGGGCAGAAATAAAATGTCAAATTATACCTATATACATATTTTGTATGGATAGGAATAAGAGAAAGTTTGTGGCTTACCTGAAATTGAAGATTGGTGTTACCATTCTGACAGACAGAAGTTCTTCAAATTTTTGGAGGCATTAGCCTCTTTCCTCAGGAGAAGCACTCCATGGCTGGCTGCATTGAATGCTTCATCTGAGAAAGGGGGCTAATGCCTCCAAAATATTGAAGGATTTGAAAGGCAACACTGATCTTCAATTACAGGTAACCCACACAATTCTCTATTTCCATTGCATTCAAATTATGTTAATTATTTTGACAATGTCACATTCTTACAGATCTTCACTATGTTCTACATTTGGTTTCAAAAACAATTTGTAGGCAATTTTCAAGCACAAAATGATATTCAATTCAAATTAAAATATAATACGTCTGTCTGAAATATAATAAGAAGTTGATAAAATAACCAAATGACAGACAAAATGAAGAGATGATGTAATACCACACAACATGTCTGGAAACTTTGTTCCTTTCTCGTTAAATGTATTGTGCAGTTACGTCACACACAGCTCATGTTTTTTAATCACCTGGAGAAAGGCACAAAGTTTCCAGTAATGATGTATGGTATTAATATCATCACTTCATTTTGTCTGTCATTTAGCTATTTTATCTTATTATAATATTCAATTCAATAATGAAAAAATATGTATGCCTACAAAATTATATAAACTCCATATGAACAGAAAATTTTTATTTAAATTAACTTACTGTGCCAATAGGTCCAGACACATGATAGTCCAAAGTAAAAACATCCCAACCTGTGTCACCAGGAGACTTTTCAAGAACTCTCACATCTAATCTATTCAAGATGCTTTCATCCTCAAATTGTGCATTCGTAGAACGAATTGCTGATTCAAGAATTCCTGATAAATTATGTGGATACATTTCTGTTGCAGGTTTCAATAATTCTGGTCTGGACGTTAGAAAAAAAATAACATAAATTATTACTGAAATAATAGTTACTAAATTTTTGCTGTAGTCTACAAAGCTTAATTATCAGACAGAATCATTTTATAAACAATATTCAATGCTACAATTCTCAATGTTTTTTTAATTTCTGCCTAAAATCATGAAGGTATATTTTTGGTCAGTGCTTACAGTGAAGATTTTCTCATAATTACAGATGAGGAGAACTTTGTGAAATTTCCTTTCAAGTTCGACAAATTATGAAAATGTCACCAAATGCAGAATGGGAAGGTAGCTTGGATCATATGAAAAATATGTATAATAGTTATAAATAATAAACCAATTAAAATAACACTGAATAATTGAGGCTTTATTTATTTATGGGGTTCCAAACTAATCATATATGCATAAATTCATTTATTGTGTAATCACTTCTATCAAACAAAACAAGAGCTTTCAGTCATACTTCATCATAATCATTTGTTTGTTTGCTAAATTCACAACCCCTTATTCATAAATAATAAATTATATCTATTGTGTATTTACAATATTGTCAACCAGTTTGGAACATTTGCCTTAAAACTAATATATAATTTTGAGGCAAGTGTTACAAAAACCCATCATCCAATATACTGTATATTTGTTAACTGGACAACACAAGATCAATTTTATAAAATAATGAAGTACTTAGTAAAGAGCAAACCAAATTTTAAAGAAATTTTTTAGTATAATGTGTATAGTTTACCAGGGAATTGATGAATAGGGCCAACTGAAGACCAAAAGCCTACATACAAAATAATTTATTTTAATATACCAGTGACCCCTTTAAGGTTATTTACTGCAGCACCCATCAACAAACTGTCATATCAACATAATAAATAATTTTTTATTTTAAGTTTAGAAAAAATTCTTTATCAACTATGTGTTACAACATATACGTCATGTAGACACACAAAATAATTTTTAATATATACCTCCGACATTTGCTTAAGAAAAGTAGAATTACAAGTGGGCACCAAGCATTATTTTTCTTAAAGGGGGCAATAGAGCAAACGAGTTTCGAAACCATTGGTTTCAACTATTGAAAATAAAGGTTCCATACTGCCCCAGTAAATTTAAAATAATATGAATAACTTATATTAATATTTTTATAATCAAGCAGTAATACTTACTCCAAAAGCTCCATTAGATGTCTGATAAAATCTCCCTGGCCCAACAATAAATATCGCCTCAAGGCTTGTAAATGATCAAAGAACTTATAGTTATTGTTAAGAACATCAAGAACACGACGAGAAGTTTCCCGGTATGCCTGTTCCAACATATTCTGCAATTCACCATCATGATCCTCCACAAATAAAGCCTCCACTAAAACAAATTGTTTCAGCATACTTGTACAAATATAACAATATAAACATTGCATATGCAAAATTAAAGAAACGAGAAAAGCAGTTGTAACTTTAAATCTGTTCTTTTATGATAATCATGGAACAATAATTATGTTTCTACACCCTAATATCACAATCACTCCAAAAATGGTTTCCATCATTCATTTTCTAAGCAATGAAAGAAGCAACTTTTCTTGAATCTTTCTTTTGTACTTATATGATAAAATGTCTTTATTACCTAACATAAATGAATAACATTCTAACTTCATGAAACATGTAATGTTCATTAAATCTTTAACAGATGAGTAGCAATAATGTGAATTTGAATTTGGCTTCTATTAGCACTTATTTCACGAAGATGATGAGAAACAACTAGAATTATTTAGATTGTATTTTCCTTTCTTTTAATGTTAGATAAAAGGTCATGTCAAAAATTCACATTTTAATATTTTTTATATTTATAATGACTGCCAAAATTTATTTTATCTATAAAGATCATAAACAAAGCACATCATAAAATATTTATAAAAATTACAAACCTATAACACCCAATTGTATGAAAGTAAAGTTGTTTCATATACATAAACAATAGCATTAATGCCAAATACAAATGAAAAAGGTAAACTTTATGCACCTGCTGTAAATAAACATTAGATTAAACAAAATCCAACATCCTGCTGTCACTCGTCCCCAATCACCAAAATCCAAATTTTTTCTCATACTCCCTTATTATAAATTTATACATCACAAATTCGTCCAAATTTTTAAATAATATCAAATATCAATCTACCAATACTCTTTCCTACTTGATTAAAAACCACAAGGGCCCACTTGGTACCTACAGCAAACATTGTGAAGATTTCAAAATATCTTGATCTAATTGTAATTCCTGCTACATAGGGCAAACAAAATGTTCCCTTAATACACATATCAAGGAACATATGACTAATATCAAACTTCCCAAGGGTAAACAATCTGTAGTCTACAAACATGTCATCAATTCGAAACATACATTTGATCGGCAAAATGCTAAGATTTTAGACATTGACCCCAGGTACAATTCCAGACTTATATCAGAGATGCTTCACAATAAATCAAACATCACAGCAATTAATGTACAAACAGGCACTATGAAACTCAACAATTGCTACAATCCCTTATTATTACGCTAACCCTTATGCTTTCCCATTGTCTTTTAATTTTCTTCACTTTTGAGTTTTGTCAACTGACCAGTGCAGTTGTGTCACTCTAGGCTCTTCTTAGCACATGAAGAAGGGACAAGGATACCAGAAACGTTGTGTGGTATTTATATTATAACTTCTTTTGTCTGTATTTGGGTATTTTTCTTATTACCTACAGTAAATAACTTTAACTTAGAGCTGTAATTAAATTAGTGTGTTAAGAAAATACAAAAATTGTTATATTTAAAAAGTATTTACTCATGTATGCCTCATAAATGAGCAAGACTCACGTCCTAATTTCTTATCTCATTTACAGAAACAATTATTTTCGAAAATAAATTATATTTTTCATAAAAAATTTATTTTACAATCCACATGTTTTTATTATAGATAATGTTAATTGTGCAAGACAAAGTAAGCATTAATTGTCAAGGTCTAATAATGATCAAGTGACCAGGATTAAATTCACCCAAGTGCAACAAGCAAGGAAAAGCAAACCAGTGTGGCTATTCATGGAATAACTGTTTTTCCAAACACACACAGGAAACATGTTTTTCAAATTGTAAAGAACAGTTCTCCTGGTATAAGATGAAATTCCTGGTTTAGGATGAAATTCTGTCAGGATTTTAACTGGGTTAAGTTGGTTGATAATGTTGCAGATTAAGTAAGCAAGTATGTGACAAATAAAATAACTAATTGCAATTTAGATAGTCAAATTAAGAGAGAAATATGAATATTTGTTCAGGTAGCAAAAGATAGCTGTAGTCATCTTGAAAATCATTGATATTTGCATATAAAATATTAACAAATATTACAACAACCCAGCTGGAATACCAAGAGAAGCCAACCCAACAATTGTTTAAATTATAAAATGTTGTGAAAAAGTAACTTGTTTAATTTATAATTTTCATTAAACAAGGAATGATGTCTTAGTATATGAATGCAGAAAAGTATGAACAAAAAAACAAGAACAGAATAAATGCTTCCAATTTATGCTCAGTTATGTTGAGATTTTTCCAATCTGATCCTTTACATACACTTTAAAGTATATCAGTCATTGATAAACAAAAATAAATGGCTTGCTCTGGTTTAAATTAAGAAACTAACAGAGACTTCATCAGACTGTACCTAGATCTCCACATAACCAATACAAGGTAACATAATACTAAATAAATATTTAATTTAAGCTCTGTACCATTGGTGCTTTCCAAGGCCTGTTTTAAGGCTTCCCTGCCCTTAATTGGAGTATGGTTCTGACAAACTTCTCTCAGAAAATTTATGTTTTTTCCAGTAGCCAAGATTTTCCGTGCTTGAGCAAGAGAAATGAAGCTTGGTACCAATGATTCCCTGTGATAACAATTAAATAAAAATTTATTATATATTAAATTCCCATTGAACACGGCCTCTTAGAAAAACAATTTATTGTTTTATAAGAAGTTTTCAACTCTGTCATTTTCATCCTAAATGTTTCTTGACAAATAACATGTACATATCATTTATACAGTTTAAATACGAGGGCAAAGGTTCATATTAAATGACACCTACAGCTTGACATTACAATTATGCATAACATAGCAGATAAAAAATTATTTATAATATATACAGTGTGTCAAAAGGTCCCTTTTATTTAATAAATGTAACAAAATAAATTGTGTAACTGAGAGACTATGTTCAATGGTACTTTACTAGATAAAATATGTAATATACAGACTAAACACCACATCTAATATAAATATTAAAAAGTATTAAATCTGATAAACAGCATAGGTATTTCAACAAAACAATTATTTAGTAACAACTACAAAGTTGAACATAGGCTTTCCTGGTGTATCTGCTCAGCTTTAATTAGTAGTTATTCCATTTCTCAGGGGATTCAAGGGTTGGTTTGAAGAATATCAGCATAATTGGTAAAACGACAATTTAATATGCAGCCGTTGCAGTGGCTTACCGACCATAATTTTTTGCTGAATTCACTTACTGGTACCGCCAGTTAGCAATGGATGGCAGCTTCTTCTCCTCACTGTGCCCCAAATTCTCCATCACGATGGCTCTTTGAGGGTGATTTTGACATCCAGCAAAATATTTGTAGGCCAAGAGGCAACATGGCTATTTGATTACAAAGCCAAAAATTTTACTTCCCGGACTTGTGTTCCACCTTTGCCAAGCTAAGCTAGAGTGCCACTCTCTCTCACTGGGTTATTCCCTTGTCACGTTCCTATCAACATTCCCATGAGATTTTTTTCTTGGCCAGACGAGTTGTTTTTCTTTGTCTACGCTGTGGGTTCATGCAATTTTTCTAGGATTAGCCAGTCTAGGCAGGCTGCTGTTTCCATAAATTCTTGTCTTTGACCATCTGCCTCCAGCAACACCCAGGTTACTCATCCTAAACGCTTGGAATTTGAGCATTTCCCTACTTTTTATAATAATTAAAACTGAACTATTACACTGTTTCCATTTATAAGAACATTAAATTAACTTTTAGATGTATAGCCAATGAAATAAGTTAGCAAATTTGCAAGAAATTAGAATACACAACTACTATTATAACAAATATTCCACTTGAGTCATTATACAAGGAATAGATAATCTGCCTACAAATTCACTTGATAAGCATGGTTATACAATGACTTTAACATTAATAAATAAGGGAGCACTTGCATAACTGTTGCATATTGTACAAAAATTTCAGGCAGATAATTTGTATTTTAGAAAATTAGTGGCATACAACATCAAAAGAATGAAAAATGGACCCTAATGAAGGGATTTACATAATCTTGAATTGAACACCATATCAACGTGTAATCACAAGGGCCAACGGAAAAAGACAGACCAAATTGCCTTAATGATTCGAGACAGACATCTGTAAAAAGTTGAAAATCAAAAACGAAATATTAGGGGGAATTATTATTGCCAAGTGTCCTAGTGGCATATGTAGGTATAGGACTCACTGTTACTGCTCCATCCTATTGTTTTCATTTTCTGTTTCTGTAAATTCTTATTTCAGTTCAATGTGCACTTCTTGCATATTTGCATCACAATGTACATTAGCCTTGCATTTTGAAGTTAAGATTTTTTATTGGGAAACATCTACAGCAATCCATGAGGGTTAGATCAAAGTAGTTCTTCACAATCAAAACAAACCTGCAAGCACTGATGTGAATATTGATTAGATGTAATATTTGTATGTCACTGTGGAATCTGTTTTTTATACATCGTCTTTAAAAAATATATCTTTGACTATGAGCAATAGGATCTGTTGCTGTGATGCAGTAAGAACACAGGTTGCAGTGGAAAATGAGTATTTTTTAAAAATTTATAATAAAACATTAAATTGGTGACAAGGAGAAGGCAAAAAATGAAGGGAATCATTGGTATGTTGGATATTTAACAGTAATGAGGAATCATGGAGATCATATATAGAGTGGTTTGATAAAGTTATTCAATGTAATAATATTCTTGATGAGAAGAAAGTTAGCATTTCTTAACAGTTATGAGTAAACAACAAATAATCTGGTTTGAAATTTATGCACACCAGAACAGTCAAATACAAAAACTTACAATGAATACATATATAATGAGTACAAATTGTACAAGATCATTTATATCCAAAGCCCCTCATTATTGCAAAAATATATTAACAAGAACAGTAGCACAGATCATAGCAAATCTGGCCATTCTAGAAACAAGTGCCAGTTAATAGGCTGTATGTGCTATTTATGCAGTAAAAACAATTTTAGTTACAGTGTGTCATTTGCGATTACAAATCGATAAACATTATGCTTCTAATAAGTAAAGTAAGTAGGATGTAAAGAAAGAAATAAGTAATGAGAGTAAAGGAATTAACTACGCCAAAACTGGTCAAGTGTTCAATGTATGAACACTTTTCAATGAGAGGAAATAAATCAGGTAATAGTGAGGTTGATCCTATAATGGTAAAAGTACAGACGAAGGGTAAAGTTGTCACATTTTAAGTGGACACAGGGACTGGTGTACACGTCTGCCATAAAGAGTTCTATCAAGATAATTTAAAAATTTGTGTATTATTACCTAATGATTTAACCTTAAAATACTACACTAATGAACCTGTGGTACCTCTAGGTAAAGTATAAATAGATGTAGTTTATAAATATAGAAGTCTCAGGCTGAATTTGTAGATAGTATGCAAAGGTTCACATCCATTAATGGGTCATACTTGTCTTAAAGCATTAGGAGTTGATTTTTCTTTGAAGGAAAGTTGTTACACTATAAGTAATGAATTTATAAAATGCAGGTTAGATACTTTAATTCAAAGATTTCCAGAAATGTTCAGCGATAAACAGGGTGAATATAAATGAGATCTTGTAAAACTTAGCTTGAAAAGAAACACAAATCATAAAAGTTTTAAGCCAAGGTCAATTTTGTTTTCCTTGAAAGTTAAGGTTGAAAAGGAACTTGAACATTTAATTCAGTAAGGAATTGTACAACAAGTAAACAGTTTTAGATTGAGGGACTTCTATTATTCCTGTTTTAAAAAGGCAATGTGAGAATTTGTGGAAATTTCAAGGTAACATTAAATCAGAACTTAGATGTAGATAATTAATTCCCTTTAACAAATTTTATCTCCTCAAGAGGATGAGCCCTGAGTCACATTGTAAAGTTCCATAATTTTTCATGTCATGGAAGAAACTCTTTTGAAGAAAACCCAAGATGTGACTACTGTTCTGCAGCCATGAAATATTCTAAATTCAACCAAAAGACTTCACACATTCACAGAACCTTTATGAAACCATTTGATAGTTGCTTGGATAGAGAAGTGCTTTGAAGATAACATAAAAACATCTATTTTGTATTAAAAGTAACAAATAGATAATGAAGTAGCCAATAAACTGACAAAATTAAGTGATAAAGATTTCGTCTGTACTTTTTCCTCACCTGACGAAAGCAACAAGGTTTGAAGAAACATGCATTACTTATTTGACTACTTCAACATCTATTTGTAAAGCTTCTAAAGACATTTCTAATTTCCTGTTGACTGTCAATGAAGAGGGAAGTCAGCAGAATGAGTGTTTTATAGCAGAATGTGTTAATTATGAAAGTAGTTATTTAAAAGCAATCAGAATGAATAAAATCATCAACTTTTCAACAAGTTATGTAAAGAAAGCAAGTAGCAAAAAGGTTTAGAAGAGATTTCTGCTTGTCTTGTCTTGCCTTGTAATGCAATAATAATGTTGCAAATGAATAAGCAATAAACAGACATAATTGTTATTCCTCTTGGCAATATGAAACATTTGTTTTCTCTGTCCTGTAAAAGTTGGACAAATGTTGGTATAGAGAAAATACGAGGATGTAAACACACCATACCACGAACTCTGAGGCAATACCAGGATTTAATGGACTGTGACTACAACCCAGCATTTTTCAGGAAAAGAAAAACAAGACCCTTCCTTGCAGAATAAACATGATAATTATCAAGAAGCATTGGATAAACTATCTACCACTGAAAAAACCACAAGAACAAAATAATTTGGAACCACCATAGTTCAAATTTTCAATGTTTTATAGACATTGAAAATAATGGAAGAAATTATGAGAGTGAAGAAGGAAAATAAGGAACTCTACATTTTGAGCTGTCTAAAACTGTGTTTATCTTCCGGGAAAAAGGTTAACAATCGAAGCCAACCACACGTATCCAAACACTCATGGCACTGGCCCATGTAGGAACGTCGTGAATTGTATAGCTTTCGAATCAAAATTATTCAATTCAATTTAATGGGGTCAATTTATTTGCCCATACATTTGTACCTTATTTATGATTACATATGTGAGTTCATTGTAAAAAGTTATTAAAAAGGTCTGCCTTTTCATTTTTAAACGTTTCATTGCATAAATAATTTTCAAAGACTACCTATTCCCTGTATAAACCACATGAGCACAATATGGTGTTATGTATTAGAAGTTTATGCAAATGCCTAGACTTTTTTCGTTATTGGTTTTAGATTATAGAGGAAGTATGAACTTATCCACTTAATCCAATAAGATAAATAAATAGCCATATAAAAGACAAAAATAAGTGCTAAATAAATACTACCCAACATTTCTGCAATCCATTTTTTTGTCAGGTGACTCACAAAAAAAAGCGTATTTATTTATCACTTATTTTCAACTGTTATTTGGCAACTTATTTATGTAATTAATACTTTTAACACAGACGTTTTATAATTTAATTTATATATTGTTTTACTCCTTTATTATGTTTATTATCAATGTTTAGTAAAGAAATTATTGGGTATTTCATATTATGTATATAATAGAAGAAATTATGAGAGTGAAAAAGGGAAAAAAAAGGAATCTACATTTTGAGCCGTCTATAGGTCTGTTTATCTTCTGGCAAAAAGGTTAACAATCAAAGCCAACCACATGTATCCAAACACTCGTGAACAATATTAATCTACTAAATTCAACTTATTCCAGTGTTTGACTCATTAGAAGATGAACAAAGTTTTGTAATGTTGCAAAAATACTAAGCCTTAGTTCACTCTCTCACAACTTCTTCTATTATAGACTCTCAATAATTTATTTCCAAATAACTGGACAATAAAAAGTAAACCTAGCTAACTTGAGAAAACATTTTTTTTTTAAATCTGATAAAAGACTAAATTAATATTCTATTCCCAAAGCAAACTTACTGAACATAATATTTGTCATGCCAAAGACGATCACCCTTCACTTCAGGATTTGCAGCAATAAAAAATTCACTATGTGGATCTTCCAACTCCCCATCCAAGATCCAACGGCTAAGCATCACATACATTGGTCTACAAACCTGGAGGACAAAGCTTCAACAATAACCAAATAATGATATGACATACAACAGAATCTATAACTCAATCAGAAGTTAAATTATAATCTTCTTACAATATCTAATAAATGAAATAGACTGTTTGAATATGAATATACATGTGTATGATCCACTTACAAATCTACACCCATGGAACAAATTTGACCAAGTATCGTATAAGTTTCTTGCAAACCTTTAAACAACACTGAGGGGGTAAGACAACCATGCCTGGAGGTGGAATTTTCAAACATGTTAAATAGCCAATATTTGTGTCAAATAAATATTCTTAGGGTTCAATGAGATTGATAGTATTTCGACTGATGTCATTTCTGTATAATTTCAACCCCTTTTCGACACAGGAGGAGAGCACTCTTAGGAGTGAAGGTGGAGAGGCGTAACAAAAAAATAACATGTAAACAACCAAGATTGGAGTCAAAGATGGTGTTATGGATGTCGCAGAGAGATTGATTATGACATTAAACTTGTCATTAAACCCCACCCCCAAGTGGAGGTAGCTGGGGTGTGGGAAATTTTCAAACATATTCAATCAGCCAATATTTGTGTTGGATAAATATTTTTCAATGAGATTGGTAGTATTTCTACCAATGTTATCTGTTTATAATTTCAACCCCTTTCAGCATCTGAGGGGACCCTTAGGAGGGGAGGGGAGGTGCTTTACATAAAAATAAAGCAAAAATAACTGAGATTGGAGTCAAATCCGGGGTTATTGAACAAATATGGAGCGTGATAAATTATTCTCTTCCATAGTCTTGTATTGAAGTTTTTAAAAAATGAAAAAATATGATGCAATTGATTTATCCAATAATTATGAAAAGAGACATGTTGGGGGCATTCTATGTTAATTTGGAGGAGTTGAAAATTATAAAAATAAGTTTTATATACAGGAAAACAAACTTGCAAAATCTGTGCTTAAGAAATATTATTTTTTTGGAACTACCAGAATTTTCAAAATGTTAACACATAAATATATTGTATTGAACTCTTCATATTCCATTCTTTCTTTATCATCCATATCTTTACTTGCATTTCTTAATTCTCTGCAAACTTCTTCCCAAGAATTTCTAGTCTGTAATCTGTATTTGTCTAGTGTAGTCCCACAAAATGAATTAAATTTATAAGTAGTTCTACATCTGCCACAATGATAATGGAAAAAATATAAGCATAATAATATTTTAGTTAAAGAACACAAATGATGAACAATGAAAATCACATACTAGACAAATCGAGCAAGGTAGATGTGAAAGGCTCCATAACTTAATCACCCCACTTGGACAACAGCTGGGACTCTGCAGTAGGAGAAACGGGCCCCATAGACGACTGTCTGCTACCGGGTGAACGGCTACACCGTGCCGGTCTAGTGTGAAACTTATCAATAGCTTTCAAATCTTTCTGTAGTGAATCTGATATCGTTTAACGAATTGTCAGGTAAGTGTGAAATGAGCCTAAGGGCCAGGCTGTATATGGTGAAGCGGAGGTGCTGTAAGTGGTTGACGAAGACTGATAAACCTTAATTATGGTTAAAATACAACATGGATTATTTGAAAAGATAATAGTTAATGGATACAATAAAATAATATTGCTGGACAGTTTGTATAGAGAAATAAAGCAGAAACAATTATGATTTGTGCAACCATCAGAATATCAAATATAGGCTATCAAAATATTGAAAGTGATAGTATACAACTTGAAATATTTGCAAAAAATATTGGTCACTTTATTACAGCAGACTTCAATTTCCCCAAAATTGTTGGGTGTGTTGAAAATTAACCAAAACATAATTGGTAGTCTACTGTTAGGACATTGACAAGTCTTAAAATGCCACATAATTGGTAGTCTACTGTTAGGACATTGACAAGTCTTAAAATGCCACATAATAGCAATAATAACCACTAGAATATAATAGTAACCTAAACTATAATTAATTAACAAACATGTGTAATATAGATTAGCTGATCAAAAACTAGTGAGAAACATACCGCTGTTAAAAGCATGCGAACAGTCCTACGAACACGTGGTGCACCATGCTGCAGAAAGCTGTGCACACAAGAAGCAAGAGCTCCTCCTCGTTTCCCTTGACATGCTTTAACAACAGAAAGTAGAAGCTGAAGCCTTTCCAACGGACTCATCATGTACAATAATAATTGACATAAAGTCAACAGTGGAATTTGTTCTTCGCCTAATGGAGAATCCAGTACATCAGAATTCTGTTGTAACTGTAAGGTACAATGAATGTATTTGAATTAATAATAATAGTTATTACCTTAATAATAATAATAATAATAATAATAATAATAACAATAATACTATTATTAATCCACATAATTATATTATTTATTATTATTTATTGTAACTAAATAATTTTATAATTACAATTACATTTTAAATACATTTTAGAAGTTAGTCAACTTCATTAGATCTATCTATTTCCACACACTTCATTTATTTTATTTACCTATCAGAATGCATTTTTGAATGATGACGCCTTCCACGCACAGCCTCTGATTCCAAAAGTTGTAAGTTGAGTCGAGATACCAGTTGCACCCAAGATCAGTAATTCTCAAAGCATTACACTAACCCCAAAAGACATTGCCGTATTCCAAGCTGCACCCTGTTCTCATCATCTAGACCCCAACGAGAGTGTCATTAGGAACTCCAAGAAGACTATTCAGTCCCATATTTCAGATGACGCCAACACCGTCACATCTACCTCAAGCTAACCAGGACACCGCTACACCAACACCACCCTCCCACACAGTGGCTCACCACCCTATCACAAAAGATCTTCCAGATTCGTAGGCCGTTACAATAAAAGAGATTGTGTGTGATTTGGTGCATTGGGTTGCAATTTCACGTTCTTTAAAATGAAAAAACAATTCAACTGGGTTGACCTGTATACATACTTGTTATTTCATATCCTATTTCTATGGTAATTTTACTCTAAATATTGTATATTCATTGTATAAATTGTAATTTAAACATACATCACTTTATCTGGTCATCCATAGTGGCATATCTGTGGGTGGCATTTGGCATCCTCAAAGTGTCCCTTCCCCATTATACCAAATAACAGATCCTATCTTTTGCCCAGCAAACAGAACCTCAGGCCAACTCTTTTCAGCCAGTCCCTATTCGACCCACAGTATGTGCACATCTCCTTCCTACCCCAGCATATGAAAGTGACGACACTCCACCAGTTACAAAAAACATAAGTCTATTAAGTCTACTCATGTGTGTGAGCCATTAACCGGCCATATCTACATGGCCAAACTCCACAAACATGACCACATCGTACACCATACACACACCCATATACATATATGATAAACTTACACGTGACTGTAGGCATGCAATGAGTCTATAATATTCTGTCAATTCTTCATGCAGAGCTGCTACTAAACTTTGACTCATTAAACCACTTGGTCTGGGAGCATCACAATGTTGCCGAACTTGATTATGCAACCAGCCAATTTCTGCAAGCCTCAATAGTTTACGCTGCGAAGACACATGTAGTTCAACCTAATAAATCATAAGAAATTAAAAATTTACCCTAAAAAATTCATATATACATATATATGGATGTTTTAAACAGGAATGATATATTGTCAGTAAAATGGGAAGCAAATAATGCATATTATCTCAAAAAAGTAGGTCGAAAAAATCATTTTCCCTGCCCAATGTAATTTCATTGCAGGCTATACTTTTAAATTCTTTATTTATCTTTGACATCTGGCTGTTATTTAGTTGAGCAACAATCCATTTACTTCTTATTAGACCCAAAATTGTTAATGTGTCATCAGCAATTGTTATTGTACTAGGAGTGACATATTTCCCAGATCTCTGAGATACTATACACAAGTCTGTTGATGTTATAAGAACAATTTACCAGCTACAAATTGTCAAAAATTCCATGCTGGGCAGAAGCCAACGAAGGTAAAGTCCAGCAGGTTTACAAAGTTTATACCAGCAGCCATATTTGTAATTCTGGCTTTCATTTTCAAGAAAAAGTGAATAGGGTAGAATTTACAAAGAAAATTGGATATATATGGCTTGTAAGTGGGAGGTTGTTAAAATGAGAGCAATTAGGGAATAATTGCATCATGATAATTTACATATCAAAGAATTGGAAAGGTTTAATGCAGAACTGTGTCAATGTTTGGATAAATGAGAGGCAAATTCAAATTAGTGTAAAAATAAAAATCATGAAGCAGTTACGAAGTAGAATAATGAACCAAAATTTTGAAATCTCTATAATTAATATGGTATAATTTGTCTGTTTACAATATTTACACATAATTAATGGCTACATACAGACAGTATAGAATACAAAAGTTAAATTAATACATTACAAAATAATGAACATTTCCTCCACATTTCATGGACCTCAGCTGGAAAACATAACACATGTTTTGATGAGATCCACAAAACATTGGAGGAAAGGTTGGGTATTATTTTGTAAAGTATTAATTTAACTTTATGATTCTATACTGTCTGTATATGGCCATTAATTTAACTTAAGTGTCTATAATTAAATACAATGTGACATAATGTGAGAATATTGGAGCAGAGGGTTCAATGGTATCCAGGAATCCAAGAAGGTAACAAAAAAACTAATTCATAGTAATGTTTGTAGTGAGAATGAATATTAACTCCTTATATCAGCTGGAACAACTTATAAACAATGGAGGACTATGTAACTAGTGAAGTATATGAATTAACAACAATGGCAAAGTTCTATACAATATCGCTAAACTTGTACTAAGCCGAATTATTCATAAAAAGAGGAAGTATCAGTGGGGCAAAGGTGGACAACAAACAAGAGATTGTACTGCTTGACATGACTGTGGGTGTGATCCAAACACATGGATGGTTACTTCACAGAGTACAGACTTCATCTTAACTAGATAGGTTCAGTTGAACTGGAACATCACAAGAAAACTTACCGGGTAAGAAACAATAATGCAAAGAATACAGAATTTTTTAGGCATTATCTAAAAAACTAGTAATAGATAATAAATGACTCATGAAATCTTTCTTGATAAAATTATTATCAAATATAATTGGAGTTGGTTTCACAACTGCATGCGACAGGAAAAGAAACAATGGAATAGTTTTACGTATGAAAGAAAATGGAATATTACAAGCAAATAATAAAGAAAGAGAAGGATTTCTAAACTCACACTTTCTATCAGTCTATAATTCAAGTGTCAAGTCACAACACAGCACCAGATACTTTAAACATACCAGGAGTTCTCAAGGAACTGGTTTTCAAAGGTAAGTATGCATTCAGAGAGGGAATCTCCTGTGAACCAGATAATCTAATTATTCCAGGAACTAACAGACTATGTGATAGTAGTACCTTCAATACTATGTGAGAAAAGTCCACTCATAAAAAAAATTAAGAACAGGATTATTTAATACCTTGGAATGAAGTGTATATAAGTGTTAGGGTTTAGTGTTAAATGTGGTATATTCAGTCAGAGGTTAGATATTCATTAAATGTATAAACAATTACTTTGTGTTACTACATTAAAGTAATTATATATATACACACACACAATTGAGAGACTTGTTAAACAAACAAACACGTGTTACAACACCAGCAACAGTTTAGGATTAATGTGTAGGCTGAAACTGTAGCTGACTGAGTAGTAGGTCCATGTATTCTCCCAGGATATCTGTAAACAGGGTCTTTATTCAGAACCTGAAATTTGCCCTTGAAATATAGAAATATGCACAAGGTTTATGCATGTTGGGCTTCAATACATTTTATCTATGTTGTTTGAGATGTGCTGGCCGATATCTACCATGAAAGATGTTTAGTTAGGATAGTACCAGATCCATGGCCTGCACATTCCCATTACCTCAATTCTTCCAATTTTTGTCTGTGGAACTACTCAAAATAATTGCTTTATGCTGTAGACATTCACTTTGCAAACACTTCATCAATCTTCAATGGGACACCTGTGAAACAATTTGACACCATGAGGATATGTTTGAAAGAGTATGACAGTCCATGACCCAACAAGTGGATGTATGTAGAAGGAAGCGGAGGTCATTTGGAGCATTTGAGTTTCTGATACTAGCAACACTAGTTAATAAGCTGATAATATGGTAGGATGTTCTTTAATTAATAATTAAAAAATGAAGGCTGTCAGAGATAAACTTTTCCTAGATTTGATATGAGGAACCTGCTTTTGAAAGTTTGTAGATATATTGAAACATATAGTATTATATACAAAATAAGGATAATATGACAATCAAAATACCTTATATGGATTGGAAAAAAGAGTGTAAATTGTGGCGTAACTGAGAATTACGATTTGTTAACTTATCAGGGATGATACATAGTTCAAAGTTTTGGAGATGGGCTCACAACACATACATATAAAGATCACTACAATGAAAGAAGGAAAGTAAATTCACATTAGACAAGGGAAATATGTGGTTGGGGAGGGGGAGTATTATAAGGATGTAGAGTCCATGACTTTGCTTGGACTGTAGGACATGAAAGAAGAGTTCACAATGGTCGAGTTTAACACTGGAGGAATACTGAAAAATATTAGGAATCAGTGTGAAACACTGGTCACAGCTGTTGTGGCTCTGGACATGAGCAACTATTGTGAATTGTATTTTTTCAAGTACTACAGTGCTCCGGTGGTTGGCAATGTATTAAAGACAGGTATTTTTGTTTGGCCAATGTAGAATGCAAGGACAAATCTACAATTTATCTGACAATTGATGTGGGAGGGGAGGTAGGCTACTTATTTTTGTGAAGGCTTATAAAATAGGAAATTCATGGCATCTATTCATACCACAAGGTTAGCGATACAGCCCTGCAAGAGTAAACAAAGTCGTAGCAGAGGGCATTAAATTCTAAAATTTTAATTCCATATTATCAACAAATTACCCAATTTCATATTAAGGCATGCCATAATTTTTTTTACTATCACATTATCCATATAATGTTTTCTATATCAAGCAACAGAATTTGGTAAGCAAGTGATATTACACAATAAATATGGAATTCCTAAGCATTTAGTATCATTAACAAAGCATGTTGAATGTATGCTAGACTTAATTAAATAGGTTCACAACAGTATCAATGATCAGAGTTTCAAATACATTTAATTCCTACCTGAAAATAAACTCAAGTTATTTTTGGGTATTTTAAAATGTTGGTTTAATCCATATTCCTCAGTTTATACTCAAAATCATCAGCCATATTTCTTATATATCTAATAAACATCAGATTTCCATTGGGGGGGGGGGGGGGACTGACAAATAACATAAATACTGACAAGTCATCATTCACAACTAATGAGCTTTATTCAGATAATCTCTATATTCATATTATTTGTATTACCTTAGAATCTATAGTAAAACCTTGAGTAATTGGATCAAGTTTTAAAATTGTGCCTCCAATTCCCTGAAAGCAGTATATTAACTCCTTGAGAAGAACCATTTCAGAAACAGAGTTCTTACCTGAAATAAATTTTACCGTTTAAAATATTTTTATGTACAAACAATTTTTAGAAATCAAGGTAGTTTTCAGACTAAATATCATAGACAAATCGTTAATTCAAAAAGTTTAATGACCTTATAATATGTTAATGTAATCTGAGCTGCAGTCAACAAAATCATCTACTTCCAGAGGAATGAGTTTTGATAAATCTGACATCCATCTTTGTTTGCAATAAATGAACATCAATAGGACAAAAGCATATAATGGAAGACCAAAAACAATTTTTTCAAATATATGTAAAATATAAAAACTACTCAAATAAGTTGGAAAATGAGTGTTAAAGTGAGAATAAATTAAACAAGTGTTCTATATCCAGATGGAAGAAACACTATAATTATGAATGAGAAAACATCTGAAAACAAGAGAAATCTAAACCAGCTCAAGCAACTATAAAATTGGCCAACTAAGTAACACATCTGCATAAAAGCAAATATGTCAAATGAAAACAAACTCATATACATATATCATATACAAGAGTATACACCTGAAAATAATTTTATATACTTCAATGGATTGTACAAGCTGGGCACTTCAAAACAAAGATCAATAAATAGTACATCATAGATAAAGTAATGCAGAAATATTTAAGTTTAAAATTAAATTTATAAAAAGGTAGAAGATGAAGGTAGGTGACCAAATCTAAGTTTTGTGTTCATCAGAATAATAATTATTTGTGCTTATATTTATTCCAAATATATTATAGTAATCAAGATAAAGCAATAGATTATTCAATTCAAGAATATAGAGAGAAAGCTTTTCCCCAAGCCACAAATCTTAAGTACTATGGTTAAATTGAATTACGTATCACGATGTAAAAATGTCGACCATACCAGGAATCGAACCCAGGATCCCCACTTTCCATTTTGTTTATAAACACAAATTGTATCTTAGGAAAAAAAATTCTATTCAAAAGTTATTGTTGATTTTTGCAGAGTTTTTGAACTGACTAGTAATCAATTTCAATAATAAAACTGGACTGAGATATGAATATAAATAAAATAGGTGACAAAAACAGTTATTATAAATAAATCTATAATCTAGTTCAGTATAAGCAATTGAGTGTGTCAAAAAGATACTCCAATGCTATTAATGAAGTAGTCAAGACTGCATAAAAATACACCCTCCCCAAATATAACAAAATTGAGACTAACTAATACAAAAGTTTTTAAACAAATAATATTTCTAATAAATGAGTTACCATTCTTACATGGATTTACAGTAGAAAAAGGTATCACAAATGGGCGCCCACTTAAGTGTGCAATAGTTCCATGAGGTAAATCATGAGAAAACTGGTCATAACCAGTTGTCTGGAGATCTGTAAAGAAAAATATATCAAAGATTATTAAGTAATCAGCATAATTTGTTTCACATTTAATTGGAAATTATACATTTGAACAATGTCTTTAATTTATAACTTTTAGTATTCATTTGTCACTTGTAATGCATTACACCTAGGATAATCTTACATTGAGTTATGTTTTACACAGAGAAAAGTAAAATGACATCTATCTATCTCCTTTTAAATAAAATTGACTGTGTGTGTGTATGTTCTACATACAAATCTACATCTGTGGAGCAAATTTCACCAAATATCCTACGTGTTCTTTGTGACAGGGAAACAAACACTGTCAGGGTGAGACGCACCTACCACCCCTTGGAGCAGGGGTGAACAAGGGAGGAAATTTTCAAACATGCTAAAACGGACAATATTTGAGATGGATAATTATTTTTTGGGTCAAAGAGATTGATAGCATTTCTACTGATGTTATCTGCGTATAATTTCAATGCCTTACAGCATGGGAAAGGAGCACCTTAAGGGTGGGGGTGTAGAGGTGTTACAAGAAAATAACATGAATACAATCAAGATTGGAGTCAAATCCAGGGTTTGAATGCCGTTGAGTTTAATTAAGACATTTAACTTGCCATATAACACACAGGGGCAGGAGTGGACAAGGACGGAAATGTTGAAACATGCAAACAGCCAATATTTGAATTGAATAAATATTTTTCAGGGTTAATTATATTGATAGTATTTCTACTGATGATGTTTGAGGATAATTTCAACCCCTTTCTGCTTAGGGGAAGGGTGTTTCATAAAATTAAAACAAAAACAAGCAAAATTCGAGTCAAATCAAGGTTTTTGATGTCACTGAGTTTATTTATGACATCCTGGGCAACATGCAGGGGTGGTGGAGGTTGGTGGGGTAGAAACTTTTAATCATATTAACCAGCCGATTTCATTGTTAAATAAATATATTTCGGGATTAATACGATTCATATCATTTCTCTACATGTTCTCTTAGTATAATTTCAGCCCCTTTTGGCAGGGGAGGGCACACATTTAGGGATAGGGATCAAGGTGTGTTAATTAATGCAAAAGCAACCGAAATTGGAGTCAGACAACCTGAGAAACACCTGGCACCCATCAAGTCTGCATAATGAAAAAGGGTGTGTATGTTTCATATAGACTCTTGAACGCATGGACAAATTGTAAGAACACTTGATACACATATTCTTCATGGCCTGGAGAAGAAAATTAGCATAAAGGTGAAAGGAATTTTTAGTTAAAAAATTGCAAATTTGGGTGAAAGATGTATGCACATGTGACATCACCACAAAGATATTAAAGTTTGCAACAAGACATACATATGTTTGTACAGTACCTGATACATTTCAGTTGAATAAAAACTACAATTATATCCGGCAATATACACTACTGGAGTCATTGAATAACACTAAAAAGCAACCCAAAATATTTTTTAAATGATTATAATTTAATAAATTTGACTATATAATTTCAAGAGAGAATTCTTGAGAATCCTTAGTTATGTTCTATTTCGAATTTGGTGTATTACCACTCTAATCTGATTTCATTCTAAATTTAGTAAGAGGCTTTTAAAATACATGTGTTATCCAGTTTAATAAGCCCAATTTGTTTAAGGTTAGATAACAGAATCAAGTACAAATTAAGTTGGCTGTAATTCAATACAATTCAATGGAATACATCTGTTAAATTAATGGACTATTGTAACAATATTAGACTAATTGACATTTTGTGTGTTAATGAAGCTACAAGTTTCTAATATATAAACCATAAAAATTTCAAAGCTTTGTGTCATAAACTTAAGGAAAGGGGTACACCTTATATCCATAATTTAACATGTACAAGACAGGAAAGTCTGCAGCCTCTTAAGGTACCAGGAATATTCATGACAGGTAATGAGTATTTTTTATTTCTTAAGCTAAGAGGTGTATTCATGATTTCCTTAAGGTACCTGGAATATTTTTTATTCCCTCAAAGTACCATTATTATTCTTGACAAGAAATATTTTTGACACCAGGAATATTATATTTTTGACTCATTTAACATGCCAAGAGGATTTTTATGTCCATAATTTAACATGAGCAAGACAGAAAATTATTGTATTATGAATATTTTTTATTCACTTAAAATAATGGTAGTAGTTTTGACTCCCTTGAGGTACTGTGACTATTTTTTATTCTTTTAACACACCAGGATTATTTTTGATTCCCGTGAGGTACTGGAAATATTTCACTCCTTTAAGTTAGTGGGAATATTCTTGACTTTCTTAAGGTATTGAAAGTAATTAATGAACATTACAATCAAATAATGAAATAAATGTAATGATTGAACATCAATAACTGTCACAAGGATTGTATCGTTCTAAAAGTGTAGAATGTAGTATACAATAATTGTGATATTAAGACAGTGGAATAAATACATAAACACCATTGGCTACTGATGAGTAACTATTGGCCATTATAAATCTCACATCAAGATTCAATCAAGTTTTTAAGATACTAAAGATGTGTAAGTTTAAGACTTTAACACAGAAGAAAATATTCGATCACTACCTTGATGTTCTATATCAGCCAATCAAACAAAGGCAAAATGTATTACAGAAGATTACAAAATAAATTGTTTTTAGCTGTGTCTACTTAAAATAATACAAGCAGTAGTCCACATAATGAATAACAGAATAAGTGTGCTTGACGTGACAATTGACAACTTTGTATTTTAATAAAATAAAAAGCAATTACATACCTGTTGAGCTACGTGAAAATAAATTCAACTGGCGTACTGGTAGTGAAGAATTAACAGTTGCACATGAATTAGATGTACTTGGGTCACGTGTAGGTAGTTTTAAATGTGTTGTCATGTTCTGCAAATAAAATTTATTATTTTGAACAACTTTATATGATTTTTTAAAGAAAATTCAGAACCACAAAATATAATTACTAATGATGCTTCCTTGAAGAAGGCACACTTAAAAATATAATGGATCAATTATTTATAATCAAATCATGTCAAAATAATTCTAAGTCAAGTCATCATATACTTTTTTGAAAATGTGGATAAAGTAGAACACCATTACATTAGATAGTATTAGATACCATTAACCATTTTGAAAGTACACGTATCTCATAAAATTAGATAGCGCTAGAGCATTGTCACAAAAGAATGATATCAACTCTCATGTTAAATTCACAGAGATTGTTATTGTTGCCATCATGTTAGCTGCTAAAACCATAACTATCACCATGTATACAAGTGAAATAACCAATTCAGTCAATTTCAATTATAATATGCTTAACAATATCAATTACAATTATGAAGTGTGATTGTTTATAGGTTTACTTTAATGGAACACTACCAATGTGAATAATAAAAGTTTTGGAAAACCTGAAGAACATGTAGCCAGTGAGGACAATCCTGAAATGTGAAGCTCTTCAAAGTGAGAGATGCAAGATGACATTTGATTACATATGTGCATTTATTAACTGAGCCATTATATCTTCATAGTTGGGTGCCCAGCGTTGCCCAAGTTGTCATAATTAAACTCGGTGATATCCATAACCCTGGATTTGACAACAATCTCAGTTGTTTTCATGTTATTTTCTTGTAACGCCACTTCACCCCAATACCCAATACCTAAGGGTGCTCATGCCAAAAAGAGTTGAAATTATACCCTAAAAACATTGGGAGAAACACTAACAATCTCACTGCCCCCGAAAAATATGTATCAGATGCAAATATCAGCTGTTTGAGCATATTTGAAAAATTTCCTTTCCAAACGACCCCCATCCCAGTGAGTGGTAGACATGTCTTAATCCCACAGTGTTTGTTTTGATGTACAGTGAAAATGGAGACATATTGTCTTTTTATAGATCAACAGATATAAGTAACATGCAATAGAAGTTATGATCAATAGTACACAATAATGCAGTTTGTGTTTTTATACAATACACACATTAAAATTCTGTGGTCCCCAACAGTTGATAGACCAACTAGAGCAATAATTTGGTTCAGTAAATTCCTGACATTTCCACATCAGAATAATTTTGCTAACAATGCTGCTGGGAAAATATAACACCTGTGAAATTTATGGCAGAATGCCTCTTCAAACTAGGTCACACTATTATTTTCACTCACTGAAAGAATAAAGATTATTGATTATGCTTAATGGTGAGAATTTGTGGCGCTATTGTATTATTGGAAGATTGTAAATTAATTAGCCGTACACTATTTGGAAATAAATAAATAAATAATAAATACACAACTATATTACACATTGTCTCCGTATTTATACACCCTCAGATTTATATCTTGAAACCATTCAATGAGGTGTCCAGTGACTATAGGAAAGATAAATACAAAAAAATGACATTGTATGAGAGGTGCTCCTCCAGATGGATAGAAATAAGTTTTGATGATATAGATAAACAAAAACACATGTTAAATACAAATCTGCCACATAACATGTATCAAGCATTATTTTACATTAATCATTAAATAGCTTACCCTTGAACTGTTTCTGAAGGTTACATTCTTCATCAATGCTGAATTGAATTCTGACCTACTTGAGCTGGCAGTTAAATCCAAATTTGAACCTTGCAGAGAGAGTTTTGTTAAAAATGATAAAATATTCTTTCGTGAAGTAAGGATAGACTGAAACAAAATGAGTCACTATGGTTATTTGACTTCTGACATGATAAGACCAACATTAATAGCAAATAACCGTATTCAAGTAATAACATATTAAAACATCACAATATTCAGTACTAAAATGCATATTTTGATTTTTCAGAGGTTTAGCTGTTATAATTATGCACAAATCAAAGACTATGTGATAAAACAAACTGCTAATATATTGTATACAAGAGAAGTACAATTTATTTGAACTTACAATTCCTTGGAGCTTTCTACATAAATCTCCTGCTGTGTTTGCTTCACCTTCTCCATGTTTACTCAACACAATTTTTTTCAAATCCTCAATCACAGCAAATTCATCACACTCATCTACTGAATCAATACTGTTTTCTGGCAGCAAACGGTGAAGAACTGTATTGAAATGTCGGACTGCTTCATCTGAATGAATTTAAAACATACCACTCATTTTTTATAAGACATTTCATAACAATAATACACACACACAAATAAATAAATAAATAAATATATATATATATATATATATATATATATATATATATATATAAACACCGCAAGCTTGAGTGAAAAATAAGTGACATGTACTCTTAAAAACTGTACACAAGACTTACATCGTTACTGGATAAATAATTGCATTGACATTAATTAGTTAGTTCGTTAAAATAATATTAATGTTTACAACATTCGGGTAGCCTCTTTACAAGAAAATTAACAGTGCAAAATGAATACGGTCCAAAACATATAATCAACAACCTTTGTTCCGATCACACAATCCAAGAATTACTCTGAAGACTAGTGAAGGAATATCAGATTCCTTGTTCTTTTCAGACATTGTATATAAATTAGTAAAATTATAGTATCACTACTTCTTCACATCTTGGTTAAGCACAATCCATGACAAACTCTCCCGCCCTATTCCAACATTGACATTTATCGGACACATAAACTCGTTGGATTACAAAGATATATTACAAGTATTAAATCTTTGTTGAATGAGTAGAGAACGAAGCAGACCAAATTGATAAGAATAAAAAGTTCCAGAATTCGAGTGATTTTCGGTATAATAAAGGATATTTTGCCATTGCTTAACATTAATTTGTTTTTGCAAAAAAGATTTATGATTATTATTATAAACCAAAAAGTACTCAAAACAGGAAATAGACTTCTGAATTTGAAAAATAAGGCCCATTGTGTTTTTAAATGTTTAGGGATGTTTCAGGCATTTTTTTCTGTAATAAAACAGTGTAAAAAAAGACATCTTCAAAGAGTGAGATGAGAAGCGAAACTTATGGAAAAAACGTAGTAAGAAGGTTTATTTGGCTTTTTTAAGTGTGATTTATTTCATAATTAAGGTGAGTACCTTATAAACTCGAATAAACTTCATTACTACCTGTCCCTGACAGACGGTTATATCAAGATTTTTAATCTTAATCAAACGTACCCGCCGAACTCAATAAAAATAAGTTATTATGCCGTTTAGTAACATTTATCAATGAAGTCATTGACTCCTTTTATTTTTAATATACTTGTAAAATTGCTATCTACACTATTTACTGATGGTTAGCCAACTCAATTTATAGGAAATATGCTATTAAATAAATGAGTGATTAGGCTCAGTGTTGATGATTTTAACAGAGTAGTGTATTTATTTATAATTATGAATTTCTACATTGGAGGATCTCGATTTTTTGTTAACTACTATCAAGGAATGAGTATGAGGAATTTACTTTTTTCTCACTACAACGCGAAACAGTAATAATTTCATTACCAAATTTTTCAAATGCTCCGTTTCACTCATGCAATAAAATTTACATTACTTTAAATATGAATGTATTGCTTTTAAATTACGTAAATAAAGGTTGAAGGTGTCACGTAGATAATGGAGAAAACAAAATTGCTGCCGGGTGCTCTAGCTTCTAATTAAAGCAAATTTTGGAAGTACTGTTTACTAAAGAAATAGCCAAATTGACAATTATTTAACCTAATCTCTAACAGTTTCATGAAATTATCCTCAAGTTCCATACATAACACTAAATAATGTGCGTGATATTTTACAAATTTGGCGTACTTATTCAAAGAAATTCATCGCTGAACATAGTAATTATGAAACCCTCTCACAGTTGTAACAACAGTGTAATGGGTGCCGTTTCCTCTCTCCTTTTTTTAACTATGGTTCCCAGAATCCAAGGCCTGTTTGAGAGGTGTATGTTCCGCGGGCGCAGACCTTGGACATACAGAAAGAGTTGTTCCCTGTTCCCATTGAAACAGTCGGCCAACTGCCTCCTGGTCGAGGCAAAGAAAAGACAAACCCCTCTCCCGCTATCGGAAGGGCGTGGGACAAGTCCCAAGCGCCCGACCTACCAGATGCAGGTTTTCTAGGATTTGTCCTGCATCACTTTTAGGCGAATGCTGGGTAAGATCCTTAAAACATAGCCCAGGGGCCCTAGTTAACTTTTGTCTACTTTCCTCTACCCTTCCGCATCCCCCCTTTCAAATCCCTTTCTATTCTATTAAAAGGGAGTTGCATGGTTTTATAGGGTTCACTCTGTATCACTTTTAGGCGAATTGCCGGGTAGGATCCTTAAAACTACAGTACGGCGCCCTTAGTTAACCCTTGTCTACCTTTCGTAAACCCCCTTTCAGTCCCTTCCCTATGCTATAAGAGGGAAGTGGCCACTACATAAATGATGTACGACGGATGAAAATGCTGACGAAGATTGCATAATAGAAAAATGGAACTTACGGGCGTCGCGAAAGGTTTGTTCAGGACAATGGGACTCGAGGCTTAAAACTGATGAAATTTTGAGTAATCGGGACTCATGGAAACCCTAATTATTCAATGTCCGCTTGATGACGCGTATATTTCTAGCGACTCCAGTATTTTGTACTGAGCCTGTTTGTTTTTATACCGTGTAATTTCAACCACGCCAAATTCCGTAGTGGATATTGATTCAAGCAACTACACTCTACTTCATAGATTGATTATATGTTGTACTGAATCATTACAGTAGGTCTATTAAATGTTTTTAATTCTCTTAACACCCATAGTCAAACAAAAATTCGTCTCATTTCTCTTACAACAATTGCCCCAACTCCTTACCTCAAAATATCCCCGATTCAATCTGACTTTCGCTACAGATATTCACAGCTCACTCAAATATAACGCTGCCTCGCACAGTCTGCAAGATATAAGCTTCAAATGCTTCCTACAATGAAGTCCTTCAATAATTGCGCAACTTCACTTCCGCAACTTCCACTGCAATTAAAGGCCAGTGGGCTCCTGCGTGCCTTATCTTGACACGATTTGTTATATCTCGCGACCTGTAAGTGATAGGTTTTTGAATCACCTGACGAAAGCAACAACGATTACAGAAACGACGTGTGGTGTTTATTTAACACTTATTTTTGTCTGTTTTTGCCCACAAACTACATACAAATTCGAGTAATTTCGTATAAGAATTAAATTTTCATGCGAAACTCGAGAAATATAATTTTAATATAATTATTGTTTTTAAGAATGGTAATTGCGTAGTTCCAGATTATCTGTTCCTTATTGACATGTGTCAACTGATGACAATGCTTCCCTCCACCTTCTACTGCGCATCTGATATATCACAATATATATTTACGATGACAACTATATTTGCAGATAATACTGCTATTGCATAACAAAACCTGCAAATCTTACTCAAGCTCAAGACTGGTTCCATCTTTGGTCTATAAAAGCAAATGGAGCCAAGTCACCTTCATACTCGGAAATGAAACATGAGTTCCAAGCAAAGTGGCCATTTCACAAATCTTAAGTGAAGATCAAATTTATAACTATTTCACAATCAAATTGATGTCATTGCCAGCTGACAACAACCATGTGCATCAACCTTCAAAATCAGTACAGCAACATACCAGAATACATTAGCGACTTTGCAAATCGATTCACAATTGGCCATTTGTTAATTATGTAATTCCTTAATTTTTCATTTAATATTAAATTTAATTACTACCGCTCCTAAGCACCCACCATAGCACTGGGGAAAATAAGTTGAAGTTGTCTTTAATCATTCCAATAATAAGTAGCTATGTGTCTGGGTATTCATTTATATTAGCGAAGAAAATTATTTAATTCGACACAAATCTCAAGTCGAAAAATGTACTGGGCCATGATAGGATATCACTGAAGTCCCTAAAATGCCTCTCCCCTTCAGGGATCTCATACATTACCAAAATATGCAACAGCTGCTTAAAGCTAAATTACTTCCCCACATCCTGGAAAACAGCGAAAGTCATTGTATTAAAAAAAACAGAAAGAACCCTCTCTTCCCCCAAAATAATCATCCCATATCGCTTGTCTAGACTCTGTCAAAAACATTTGAGAAGATAATATTATTGTGCCTCAATGACTTTCTTGAGCAAAGCTCTGTTCTTATCCCAGAACAGTTTGGCTTCAGGCATAGTCATAGCACAATCCATCAAGCAGTTAGGTTGGCAAATCATGCCTATGAGAGATTTCATAACAGAACCCACATCACAGGCGCAGTACTCCTCGACCAAACACAGGCATTTGATAGGTTATGGCATGATGAATTGCTCTACAAGCTAGACCAGTTAGTGTGTCCAGACTACATGACACATTTGTTACACTCTTATTTGAGTAACAGACAATTCTATGCCTACTGGGACGGACAGGCCAGTCCTACTAGGAACATACAGAGTGGGGTATCACAAGGCAGTTGCCTTGACCCTACTTTGATCAATATCTATATTAATGACATCCCAAAGAGTTCAGAAACCGAATTAGCATTATATGTGGATGATGCAGCCTATTTCACCTCTGGACATAATCAAAATTACATAGCTAAGAAGCTCCAACGGTCTGTGCAAAGCTTTCAATCCTGGGCGAACCACTGGAGAATGCAAATCAATGGGTAAAAGGCCCAGGCCATAATGTTCACGCCTAAGAGACAATTCCCCATTGTAGATATAATGGCAGGGGGAACTAAAGTCCCATGGACTAAGTCTGTAAAGTACTTAGGACTAAGGCTGGACAAGCAACTGACCTTTGGTGAGCACACCAAAGAGACCAAAGCTAAATGCTAGTTACCAATAAGAATATTGTTCCTGTTATTTAAAAGCTGCAGTCTTAGCCTAAAAACTAAGCTCATGCTTTATAAGACAATGGTATGTCCTGTACTTATGTACGGTAGTGAGGTCTGGGCCAATTCCTACAAGATCAGTCTCAGACAGTACAAAATCGGTGCATCAGAATAATAACTGGTGCACCAAGGTATACTAGAATGGTAGACATTCATAATATGTTAGGGTTAGAAACAATTAAGTTATATTTAGAAGATAAGAAATTCTACAATAGGGTTAATAGATCCAATTTTAATAATATTAGAATCCTTTAAAATAGAACTAGCACACTTAGAGATAGAACAACTAGGTTTAGGTAATTTAATCAGATAGTTAAAAAGTTAATAACAGATAAATTTAGGATTAATGTAATATTAGGCTAAATTTAGGGCATGCTGGGCCTGATCAAGAAAATTAGGCAAATGAGTAAATGCAGCAGGAAAGAAACTAAGGCATGAGCAACAGCTCAGAACTTGAGTATTAGAACACCCCTCGTGGCCTCCAGAAATACGCCATCTGAAGAGGATCAAAAATGTCCCAGTACCCTAAGAGTAAACATACTTTCACCCCACTCCCCCATGAGCTAGGTATGAAGTAATATTTCAAAATAATTAAAACTATATTTCGAAATAATTAAAAAAACAAGTGTTGATATAAAGAGAAATTTGAAGCCAAACACAGCAAGCAAGACATACTTAATAAAAATGTGCTTAATGTATATATATATATATATATATATATATATATATATATATATATATTGTAATAAACAACTGGGGACTTTTTTTAATTTTCCCACCATTGTTGTAGCAAAATGTTATAATTAAATATGATGGGCTTTTAAATGAAAAATTATAGACTTTAAAACAAACAACATTTATTTAATAATTCTTGAAACATTATACAATTTAATAAAAACATATATCTCTTTCTCTCATGGGTCTTTACTGGGTTTGATAACGGACAGAACACTTAAATAATCAAAGAACCCAACCGTTATCTTTAAATTAAACAGAAATATTTAATCGTCTAGACATCGACGAAACTTATTAACGAACTTAGAATTACCAGATTGATTCTAAATTTAAAAGAGTTTATTTTATTAACACAAAAGAAGAGAACGATATCTGACTGTATCATTTAATTCCGTTTACAAATATTAATACCTTAGAATTTCAACTTACGATTACTCAGGAACATTTGGCTCGTTCATTACACACACCCTTTATAGACTGGACTCTAACACATATTATTGGTTTGACGATAGCTGATTCTCCATACTCGGTGAAGGACATCCCACTTGCTCGTGGTGAAACTACTCGACGCTGGATGCTGTGTCCTGGTCTCCTACCATCGAAGTCAGTGGTCAAATTTTGATATTACTACAGATTGAACTTCTGCATACAAAAATGTTTATCATTGAATAATTTTGCTATTTCTCTCGCAGGCTGCAAATTTTCTCCATACTCGGTGCTCACCGTACGCCTCCACAACTATCACCCAACTCCAAGACTCAACTTTTCACCTCCTAGCTCCACACTCAACTAACTTCCAAAATCTTATCTTCTCTTTATATATATGACCGTCCCTTCTCTCTTCTTTTGTCCCCAAAACTACCTTGCAACTGCTCGTTGACAGTTTCTCCATTACTGAGATTTACATTCTGCAGCTGCTGTTCCTTAGCTAGCAAAATATCTAGCCGCTCTGTCTTGTCACATCAAGACAGGACCCGTAATTACTTTGCACTTGTATCCTCATCCCCCCGCATTCACACGTGTGCTGTTCTAAAATTCTTCAGACCACCCAACTGCACCCTCATCCTAAGTCAACACGCCAATGGTCCAGCCCATTAATCAGACACAATGTCTTTCCTAAACAGATTTATCTTGTGACAGGCCACCCGCGCATGTGCCTTGCCCTGACTCCTTCATGCTGATCCTAAGTACACATTGCCACTTCCTGTGACGGCCAAGACCATTAATCCGAAACAATGCATTCCCTCAATGCATTACAATATATATATATATATATATATATATATATATATATATATATATATATATATATATATATATATATACACACACATAGCAGTCCACAGCCGGCCGGTGCACGGAATGGTGTAACACTCCTTCCTGAAGAAGGAGGTTGAGAGCCTCCAAAAATTTGAATAAATACCTTCAGTTCTTTATGGCGACACCACACTTCACTTTCAGGTAAGCCACAACATATCTCTCTGTCCTATCCATACCAATATTGCAATTATTTTTGACAATGTCACATCCTTAGTAATACGAGGGTGAATCAAATATAAACGAGAATTTTGGACCTGCGCGCGCAATAGTGATGGAAGAACGTTCCGCTGTTATTGGCTGTTAGGTTGGTTTGTCAGGAGTGGGGGAAGCACGTGACTCATCATCATAGACTCGCTCAGTGTCCATCGTTACGATGTCCGAGCAGGAGGTACCTCCCTCTATTGCGCAATGCATTGTTATCAAGTTTTTAGCTGCAGAAGGTGTAAAACCGGCCGAAATCTTGAGAAGATTGACTGCCCAGTTCGGGGAAGAGACATTGTCACAAGCTAGAGTGTTTGCTTGGCATAAACAGTTCGTGGAGGGCCGTGAACGTGTTGAAAATGAGAGCCATGACCGCAGACCCCGCACTAGCATTACAGCGGGCAACATCGACAGTGTTCGTCAACTTGTTGAAGGTGATAGGCGTCTAACAACTTCGGATATTGCAATTGAGGTTGGAATAAGTTATGGGAGCACTTACTCTTTACTCTCAGAGGAGCTAGGGTATCGCAAGGTGTGTGCCAGTTGGGTTCCTCGCCTTCTCACAGTTGACCGGAAACTGAATCGTTTTCAAGTGTGTGAGCGTCTTCTTGCACGATTTCGGGAAGGAGACCCATTTCTTTCTCACATTGTCACCTGTGATGAAACGTGGGTGCACCACTACACCCCTGAGTCGAAACAAGCGAGTATGGAGTGGAGGAAGAAAGGAGAAACCGGACCACCAGTGAAAGCCAAGTCACGATTATCAGCTGGCAAGGTTTTGGCTACCGTTTTTTTTTACCAGCGTGGCCTGCTGCACCTTGATTTTTTGCATGAGCGCAGAACAATTAATGTGGCATACTACTGCCAAATTTTGACTGAGGTCAGACTTGCATATCGCCGCAAAAGACGAGACCTTCCGATGAGAAAAGTGATTCTCCTCCATGACAATGCTCGCCCCCATACAGCAGCCCTGACCGTACAAAAATTGGAGCAACTGGGTTGGGAGACACTGGAACACCCTCCATACAGTCCAGACCTGTCTCCCTGCGACTTCCATGTCTTTGGTCCTCTCAAGGAAGCTTTGGGAGGGCAAAAATTCCACAGCGAAGCATAGGTTGAAGCATATGTGCGCAATTGGCTACAAACACGACCTGACTCTTTTTACGTGGAAGGAATTAAAAATTACCTATACCCTGGGAAAAATGTGTTCATAAATCAGGAGATTATGTAGAAAAATAAACTATGATTGTTTGTGCGTTTAAAATCAAAATAAATTTTTAAAAAAATAAGCCTTGTTTATATTTGATTCACCCTCGTATATTATATATATATACAATATTAGGAGAATCCATTAAGGAATTGGAACTAATTTGGGGACAAAGTCACATTCAAACTTGGATAGTGAGGAAGGATAGAAATAAATAGGAGAAATAGGAGGATTGCGCTTTATGTGAATTCATATGCCAATTACTTTCCAGTTCCTTCAATTTTGGAATACACTTTAATTTCTGTACACCACCAATAACATTTCAGACATTTTTAGTTCATCATCTCCAACCCGATGTTGGATAAGTCTAAAAAACAAGCCTAGAACCCCCAAATTCTTAATGAAAAGGCACAAGTCCTATGCAACAAGTAGGAATATCAACTTTTTAAAGAGTACAGTTGTCAAACAGATTCCCAATATTAATAAATTCTATAGTATAAATTTTTGTCTCACTTCTTTCAGTTTTTTCAAAAATATTAGAATAGGTCATGTTTAAAGAATAACACAGTTCTTAAATAAACACAATATATTAACAGCTTCTCAGTATGGTTTTAAAGAGAAACTGTCAACAATTCAAGCAATGTATATCTTTTTATATCAATCCCAACGAACAGATGGTAGTAATAGGAGTATTTCTGGACCTCAGCAAAGCTTCTGACATAATAAACCACAAAATGTGATTCTTAAAAATTATCACAACAGAGTAGCAATGGATATATTGAAGGGTCCCATGTAACAGCATTAGGCATTTCCTCTTATCGACCAATAGTCGAGGTTCACAGACTCTGAGAACTTTAAAATATGGTGTATCACTGATATTTATATTATACATTAATAGTATCTCTAATTGGCTACACATAGTCCTGTTTGCTGATCATACAAACTTATTAATGCAGGAAGTAATTGTGTCACGGCCCAGCAGAAAATGTATATTACAATGTCAAATTTAAATAGATGGTTTATAGAAAATAAATTAATCTTGAACACCAATAAGACTGTTGGAATAAACTTCAATAACAAAAATCCACATAAGCCACCAATAAAAATTGATTAAAAAGTTATATAATCAAATATTTGTAAATCTCTGGGTACCTATATAGATGAATGTTTTAATAGTAATGAAATTGAATTTAAATTAAGTAAATTACATTCTCATTTGAGGGTTATTTAAAGTTAAATCAGCAAGGATAGGTTACGTGTGGTATATTTTGCGTATTTACATTCCCAAATAATATAATATGGTATTATATTTTGGGGAAACACTCCAGAAAGACTTCAAAAGAGAGCCATTAGAGTATTATCTTAAATATATTATAGATATTATTTCTTTATAAAGTGTTATGTATTTAATTGAGATATAGTACAGCACGTGTAGGTGTACAAGTGTGTGTGCGAGAAAATATATCTACTTCTAAGTATTCTGACTTGTCTCAACTTATTCTGTATATGACAAACTGGACAAACAAGACCAAGGTGCCTCAGCTTGTAGGAATCTTAGTTCAAAAATAACAGAGAGAGAAGACATCCCCAAAGGTAGCCCCCTCCATATCTACGGGAAGGTACCACCTGCAAGAGCTGAGAACCAATACCACAGACTTCCTTGTTGTGCTCAAGGACCTTTTTTAGAGTGTCAGGTTACATGAGAATAATAAACATAGTAGCATAGGAAAGGATTTAAAAGGTCCCCGGGCTATAGTTAAGGATGCAACCTGGCCTTCGCCAAATAGTGACGCAGGGCAGACACCAGAAGACCTGTATATGCTTAAATATAAACTTTGAGGTGGCAGCTGGTTATTGGTTATCTGTAAATGACATAAGTTATGACGTCACCTCCGTTACAAAAATGGTGGTCTATATCGCAGTATTAGGCTCACAGAAAATGTATAATTAGAAAATTTAAAAAGTTGAATTATTAATTAAGCTGAATTCAATATGTTAACCTGAACAATTTGTACAATTGAAGTTTATTTTGTCTTTCCAGGTATTATCCTTAAAATTTATAGACTACACTGTAAACCTATATTACTAAAGAATTTGCCTTTTCACTTTATTATTGACTTTTAATAATTTGCAAAAATGTTGTTTTTCTATTTCGTTCTGAATGTCAAATATTTTTTGATTTCCTACATATTTTAATCGTTATAATACGGAAATAGTCGCTGTTACGTGCTATAAATTATACTTTTATCATCTCGCGATACTTCTAACAGTACCTAGTTCGCACAATTTCAAGAAAAACTGTAATTACATATTCAATAACTAACCGCAACAAATAACACAGACCCAGGCAACAAAGGAATTTCGGAAAAATGATTTGTGAATAACTTTGCCGCCTTCTTATTAATCCTTGAGTGATATAAAATCTTTGTAATCATAAAAAGTAGTTTAAAAACTTAAAAAACAACTAAGAATGAGATAAGATTTCAATATGTTAATCTAAGCAAAATGTCTGATGCATGTACGCCTTCGTGTCTAACAACTTAATTTATTACCATTATTATCGTTGGTTACTGTGTATAAATGTTGTAGGCCATAAATATCGAGTTAATTGATATAATGCTTACATTATTTGGGGAATTACAATTCAAATAAATAGAGCCTACAGATAAACTGCTACGGACCAAGCATAGGCCTTTATAATCTTTGATTATAATCTTTCCTTTGAATTTAATTAATTATAATGAAACGTTCGTCAAGAAAAGCATGCCGATCTTGTGACGGTAAAATAAATATATGAAAAACTAGAGTAATAATAATATATATATATATATATATATATATATGCGTTAAGAAATCTGACAATGATTTTCTGTGAATGCTAGGTTTTATTACTAATCTATTCCGTGATTGTTTTATATTATGGTGTGTCCAGAATTAATCATCTATAATTTTCTCCATATTCTATTGACAGGCAGCAGAAATAACTACTTATATGCGGAACCAACTTCATTCGATTCGCATGACAAGCAACAATTTAAAAGCGCACCTACATTCACATCGTATCTAAAAAAACCTTATTCAGGTATTGTTTTCTTATATTAATAATGATCAGTCATCACTATTGTCTTTATTTATCTCTTTCTTCCACAGTTTTTATTAAAACGTTTAAATATTTAACCAAAAAAAATGAAAGCAACACCTACATGTCAGAATATGAACTAGCTGAGAAAAATCTTATTAAAAGGCAATGTAAGATACTTAACTTTTCTAGTTCTGTAACGCTACTTAATTTCTGAAATAAAATAATTAAAGTTCAATAATATTTTATCAGATTGTTTTATTACAGTTAAATCTTTATTTCACGGTGAAAGATTAAGAAGATTGCTGTGCTTAGCTATAGGTAACAATGAAATGTTGAATTTATATTCTTTTTAATTGCTTCAAGTACAAGAATTACTAAAGTAACTAAAAAAATCTTTTTAAGCATTTGGACTGACAGTTTATGTTCTTTTGACTATGCTGTCATACCAGGATAAAAAGTCACAATTTCTATATAACAGAAACAATGAAGCAATAGTCACAACAAGACAACAAAGCATATCTAGCATTGGGACTAATGACTATAATACATATCTTGAAGATTACATCAGAATCATGAAAGAAATAAACCAAGATCTTAAACAGATGACTGTTGTTAATAAAGAGTTGATTGAATCAAATAAGCAATTTGAGAATTTTCTTAGCTCAATTTTGTTGGACTTTAGATCTGATCTAAATTTTTTGAAGGTAAACATAATTTGAAACTGTTCTTATTTGTTGGAAATAACTATATCAATGTTTATTTTGTAAGCTCTGCAGTATAAGAAGTACCAAGTTATAATCAAGGTTCGGCATATTTAGTATTATTTACATATAATTATTTAAATTATTTATCAGTTTTCAAACACATAAAATCTTATCACCTGCAAACTGTTCTGACTTACTGTGTAGCATGTGGTCAGATTGTGGGCCTCACATTGATTTGCTAGTTACTACTGGGGACTTTTCTGGGTGGACTCTTAATTAATAGCAACCACTAAATATAAAATTAAAATCAAAGCTTAATGGTTTCTTTAAAATAATGGATGCAAGTAATTCATAAGAAAATAAATCACACAGTTTTATATTCCAATTCAACCTATAATCATTTCCATTTTGTCAAAAAATGACTATTTTATTTTGACTTTTTTATTACATCAATTTCATTTTATTATATATTTATATATATACATTACTATTGAATTGTTAATGTTTTCAGAGTAAGTTAAAAGACCAAGAAAAATATGGATCCACTGTGGAAGGTGAGGTGTTCTCAGCACAAATCTATGACTACTAGTTTTATTATTTATATTTTCTAAATCTATGATTTGCAGATGGTTCACTGAAGTCTGTTCACCATGAACTGGAACTTTATGATGCAGACAAAATAGGGATGCCAGATTTTGCATTGGAGTCTTCTGGTAAACACACACTTTTATAGGAGGTGAAATTTTCTCGGGATTCCAGCTAGGTAAGTTAACACATATAACTGTCCACATCATCATGTTCTGGTAAAGTGAATCCCGAGAGAATTTCATCCACAATCTACATAGGGAAAACCTTTGGTCTACAGTGTATTATTTTTATTCACATTTCTTAGATCATAATCCGTATTTATGTGACATTATTAATGGCTTATTACAAATCCAATTCACTACTTCTTTTTCAGTAAGGTTTTGTGGAAGAAGTAAAAATTATTTTTTTCCAAGATAGTCCCAAGTTTGCTTTTTCTTCAGACTTTATATGTTTACTGACATCAAAGATTACTATGGATTAAGACTTAAGATTTAACATTTATTTTACACAATATATATATTATATTAGTAAAGATATGACATTGTCAAAAATAATTGAGATATTCGTATAGAAAGGAAAGAACAATAGGCAACATCGTACTTCACTTTCAGGTAAGCCACAACCTATCTCTCTTTCCTTTCCATATATATATATATATATATATATATATGTTGTGAACATATGCTTTTCTATGTGTGTAATTCTTCGTCTGAGCATATGAATTCACATAAAGCGTAATCCTTCTATTTCTCCAATTTATTTCTATCCTTCCTCACTATCCAAGTTTGAATGTTACTTTGTCACAAAATTAGTTCCAATTCCTTAATGGATTCTCCTAATATTGTATATATATATATATATATATATTATATAAATTCAATGAGGTCAAATGAATTCAATTTGTGCATGGCCAGTACACTGTTCCGACCTTCCTTCCTCATGAAGAGGGCTCACACACTCAAAAATTTGAATTATTTTCCTCATCCCAACAGGACCAACTATTGATTTCAGGTAAGTCAACTTCACTGTCTCTCTTTTCTATCTATATATCCGCGCATATTTTCCCCGCCGTGTGTACAAGTCTTTGCCACGGGGGAGGAAGAACAGGGAGAGGTTATCTATATATTGGTATGGAAAGGATAGAGAGATAGGTTGTGGCTTACCTGAAAGTGAAGTGCGGTGTCGCCATGAGGAACTGAAGGTTGTTCTTCAGGAAGAAGGCTGAGAGCCTCCGAAAATTTGAAGAACAACCTTCAGTTCCTCATGGCGACACCGCACTTCACTTTCAGGTAAGCCACAACCTATCTCTCTATCCTTTCCATACCAATATTTTTGACAATGTCACATTCTTACTATTACAATATATATATATATATATAATTGCAATATTGGTATGGAAAATAATGTACTATTATTAACATGAATGAAAGTGTCTAATGTAGGACTTGTATAAATATGAAATTATTTACATATTAAACTACAAGTAAATGGAGAAAAAAATCTAGACCTTGAAACACTCCATATCCTTGAATTTTGGCTTTTATACAGGATCTACAGAATATGACATATTATGATTACAACAAAGATACCTGTAATACTCTATTTATATAACTTCTATTGATGATCACTAATAATTTTAAATCACATCTGCATTTTTCACCATTATTCATTTGTCAAAATGTTGGTACTGTCAAATTTCATGTCATATGATGAAATCAGAATTATTATTCTGTGGAGGAGTCCTATGAGTGAAAAACATCTCAAGTAAGTGTGAGTGATAAATTCTACTGAATACTACAACTCTAATTTCTATTATCTATAATAATCAGATTGTAAGTTAAATGTTATCTTTCTTCTAATTTTTTAGTGGTATTAGTAACAGTTAAAGAAAGTTGTGTTCCACAAGGCTCCAGGTTATAATCAGACTTAGCATCCACAGACAAATGATTTATTCAAAGAACATTATATTGTAACATATATTTTAACATCTTTGGTTTAGATCTATCTTATTGTTTTTGATTCTGTAAATTATCTTTCTGTAGGTGGTAGTGTAATTTCAACACCTGACACTGAAACATATCAATTACAGTCTTGGTATTTTATGATGAAAATGCCATTTTTAAGAAGAGTCACTAGGTCTCCAAGAAAAGTAATACAGGTCTGTCTTTTATATATATATAACACTTAAGGAAAATGTGACAAGATCATATTAAATAACACATACGATAGGAAAGATTGATTTTGACTTATCTGAAATCAGTAGTTGGTCCAGTCTGGCATAGGTTGAAGTTCAAATTTCGAGGGCCTGAGCCTGATGAAGGGGGCTCAGGTCCTCAAAAATTTGTACTTCCGCCTATAGCAGCCTGGACTACACATTGATTCCAGGTAAGTCGGCATCACTGATGCTCTTTCGTATCCAAATATGTGATATATATATATATATATATGGCAGTCCGCAGCCGGCCGGTGCACGGAATGGTGTAACACTCCTTCCTGAAGAAGGAGGCTGAGAGCCTCCGAAAATTTGAAGAACAACCTTCAGTTCCTCATGGCGACACCGCACTTCACTTTCAGGTAAGCCACAACCTATCTCTCTATCCTTTCCATACCAATATTTTTGACAATGTCACATTCTCACTATTACAATATACATACATATATATATATATATATATATATATATATATATATATATATATATATATAATTGCAATCATTTGTTTGAAAAGGAAAGAGAGATAGTTTGTGACTTACCTGAAATTGAAGCATGGTGTAGCCACATGGGACCAAAGGAAGTTCTTCAAATTTTCGGAGGCTCTCAGCCTCCTTCTTCAGGAAATAAATATGAAAAAAGTACCATGTACCAAAATTTTAATTTCAGCCTTCAGTATTTCCAGGGGAATGTTGGCCTTTTGTTGGAAGCAGGGGAACCATAATTTTGCAGTTGGCAGCCAAAATCACCATTACAGCTGTAACATTGGAACACATTCCAGTCAGCTTGTCTCTTACAGGAAAAATTGACTCAGCCCCAAGAAATTTCTCTATATTTGTAAGTTTGATTGCAATTCTAATTATTACAATAAAAAACCTTAATTTTAATTTGGTGCAATTGAGTAGTTTTAATGAATATGAAAACATTTATGGGATCCTATTTTTTTTTTGTTAATACTACAAATTATTAATGCCTCTTGAATATGATATAAATAAAAAACCGATCTTTCTTGGATTTTCTAAGAACTGCCACCCCTTGTTCTCTAAGCACTGCATTGAATGCTCTGACAAAATTATCACACTATCTGGTGCCCCCCCCCACCAATCCCCAAAACCTACCCCCTATGATAGGGCAAATAATAAATATTTGAATGTCCCAAGCAGTATTCAAATATTATATACTTGGTAGTATTGAATGTTTTTGTTGTGTATTACTAAGTTCTTGGAAGAGACGAAAAGCAGTGCCAGGGGCAAGGTTGAGAAGCATAAGTGGCCAAAAATAGATGGGCCAGATGTTCACAACAGTGGAAAGTTTTACCAAGGTGGGGAAAGAAATACGAGGACATCTGGGTGGCAGATTTTTGGACAGTAGCTGACGAGTGCCCATTGATAACATGAAATATAATCATCAACTGTAAAAAATTGTTGGAAATCAAGTAGAATGGAGTGAATTTTGGAATAATTGTATGTGTGAGTGAAGAAAATACAAGTAAATAAAATGAGATTATAAGAAAGTGCGGTGTTTATGTTAATAAATGAAGATTATAGTTATTTCTAATGAATAAAGAATTATGTAATTTTGAGAAATTAAAGTGGAAAGCATAGACACACTATTATTGAGAAGCCTCTCAAACTTGGACAAAGTTTACAGCTCAAATGGTGTTAGGAGGATTACAGAAGGGACTTCGACAACTGCATTTTGAACAAGCAAAGAGAAAATTAGATAAACTTTAGGTTACAAAATATTGATCTTATTGCCAAAAGTTATATTCAATCATAGATGCTATTCATGGTTAATAACATCCACCTATCACAACCAACTCAGATACACATAGTTTTAATACAATAAATAAAAGTAACTTGTGTGAGCAAGTGAAATTCTAACCAACACATATATTCATATATATAATGCTTTTCATATTTTAATAGACTCCAAATTTCCATGAAACAGTTTAAAAATAATACAAAAAAGGTTCAAACATGAGCAAAATTCGTTTTTATTTAACCACAAGTGGCTGTTATTTTATCTCAAATGATCTTGTATACTGACTCGAGTAATTTCAAATTTTAAAAAATTGTTTTCTTTTCATGAAACCTGTCATTAACTACAATCCTTTTCTAAAGCAAAAGAGCAACTATTTATTTATGTCAAGTTAAAAAATTTCAGGGTCTTGCAAACTTAAATGAAATTGGCACAAATCTGGGCTATTACTTCTATGACACTGAGAAGGCTCCAAGGCAAACATTTTTCATAAAAAATAATGTAAGTATCAAAATTATAATACTAATGTTAATAATGATGAAATGCAGGGTCTCTTGCAAAATTTGTTAGAATTATGGTATCTAAATATGTTATTGATTTCTCTTTATTTCATTAATAAAAATTAAACTTTTAACGGTTATTACTTACAATTATTTTCATGTTCTTTTCTTGATTAAAGATAAATCATCACATAATATTTTTGATATGCTAATAAGTAACATTGACCTAAAAGACTGGTATCATTACCATAATATAGTTGGTAATTCCGCATGAATGTGAAAATATTCTATGTCAGAACTATCTGTTTAAAAATACCAGCAGAATGACAATTGTTATTGTTGTAAGTACAGCACTTCCTTTGGTGAAGAAATGAGAGTAAGGTTTCTTGTTCTGACTGAGAAATTGATTTTCACCCTATTCTTTGTTCTATTGTATTGTATTTTTTTAATCCAAAATCTTGAGATACAAGAATAGCACAAGTATGATAAAGTGATAGTAAAGTATATTACAAATAACATAGAAAAAGATAAAATTACAGAAATTTGAAAATGAGCTTGACATAATTATAATACTAATAATAACAATTAAATTTAATGGAAGTTTGCATTCAGATGCTTATGTATGGAATAGAAACAATATTTTTTACAGTCTATCTTTTAGTTTCAGGTTGTCCCTTTATTCCAATTGGCAATTTGTTATATAATCCATCTTCCAATACATTTGATCCTGGTTTGACATTTTTTAAGTCATTAACTGTACATTGGCATATAAACATGTAATGTGGGTATGGATGGCACTGTTCATGCTAAACTTATCAAAACTTTTATTACCAAAACAGACTGTTATATACAAGGAAAGAGAAGTTTCATAAGTTTTGTGAAAATGGGTCTGGTAGGAGATTGGAAATGTACATCCTTTATCATTTTTGAAATCTCTTTGCATAATAATTGTGATAGTATCCCTGTTAAAGTATTTCAAAGGAGTGAGTTTATGAGAGCAAAGTAGGCTGTCCAGAGAATAGCAATGTCACAAATTTTATACTTGACTCTGAATACTTAGCAGATAGTGTTTAATTTTTCTTTCATCACCTGATTTTCAAGAAATGAGAGTAAGGTTTCTTGTTCTGACTGAGAAATTGATTTTCACCCTATTGTTTTTTTTGCACATTTTGTATAGCATTATCATTTTTATTTATATTAATTATCTACTGTCATTCCCTTCTTCATAATAGGCAACAAAAATGTAGTAAATATTAGTATTCTAACAGTTCCATAATTGATAGAAATATGTATGCAATGATATTCAGCTGGAACTCAAAATTCACATGTCTCCTCTTGATCCAAATTGAGTCACTTTTCAAATTGAAAGATAGTTAAAAGTTAGTCAGGGGCACACATGATAGGTCAAATTGGCGAAGAAAGTTTAAATCATATGTGAATTATTGATTTTAATGTCTTTCTCCCCAAAGCATGTTGGATTTTTTGAATAGTTTATACTTTGGTGTTGCCAACATCATTTACATATCTCACATTATTAATTTGGAGGGTAAAAAATAAGATTCAATTATTTTTTACTAATTTTTGAGTGTTATTATCTAATCTTTTTCTATCTAATCTATCTTCTTCTTCTAATGAAAAAAGCAGTGCGTTTGTTATTATGTTTGTATGTATATATGTTCTGCATACAAATCTACATCCATTGAGCAAATTTAATTGAATTTTGTACACTAGTTCCTTGCAACCAGGAAGCAAACACTGTTGGAGTGAGACACACTACCACTCCCAGGATTAGGGGTGGAAATATTCGAACATGCCAAACCATCCAATATTTAAGTCAGATAATATTTTTAGAGGTCAAAGGGATTGATAGTGTTTATAGTGATGTTATCTGTGTATAATTTCAACCTCTTACAGGGAAAGGAGACTCCTTAGGGGTGGGGGTGGAGAAGATGAGCAGGGGTGAATGAGATGTAAATTATCAAACCTGTTAAATGGCCAATATTTTTGTCGAATATATATTTATCGGGGTCGATGAGATTCATAATATTTCTCTGCATGTTCTTTGTCAACCCTATCTGGCTTGGGAGGATAGCACCCTTAAGGGTGGTGGTGGTGGAATGACATTACATAAAACAACTGAACTGAGATTAGATTCTAATCCGGGGATTACAGATTTCACTGTGTTTAATTATGACATTCAACTTGTAGTTTAACTCCCCTAAGCAGGGGGTAGAAATTTTTCTAACACGTTAAATGGTGATATCTGCGTCAAATAAATATTTGTCAAGGTCAGTGACATGGATAGTATTTTTAACTATGTTGTTTGTGTATAATTTCAAATCCTTTCAGTATGGTAGGGGAGCACTCTTGGGGTAGAGGCATTTAAGAAAATAACATGAAAACTACTGATATTGGAATCAAACCGGGGGTTATGGATGTCACCAAGTTTAATTATGACATTCAACTTTCTGATTAACCCACAGAGACAGTGCAACCTTTTGGCATGGTAGGTGAGCCCATTTAGGGATAGGGGTCGAGGTGTGTTACAAATAAATAACACAAAAGCAACCAAGGTTGGAATCAAATCGTGGGTTACAGATATATGACAACCCAGCTAGTATTATAATAAAACTGAACTTGCTTACTATAATGTCTTCAAAAAATTATGAACATATTTATGGTTCTATCCAATTTGAAACAATCAAGTTTTACATTTAATGCCATCAAAATGGTATATATAACAAGTTATCCTGTTGTAAATTACTTTATTTATACTCTTCTGAACCTTAAGGCTGTAATTATCCTAAATTGTAATTTCTACTGGACAGCTCTGGCTTAATATAATTGCAAGTGTTAGGTATTATATATTTAACACATTGTATAAAACTATTTGTATGTCAGTCTTAAAGTTTACTAAATCCTACTGTTCAAGAATTGGAAGATTATTGTGAAAAAAAATTCAATCAGACATAAATTTTTCATTTTATCTGTTGAAATGTTCTTATATCAAATTATTGAATTGAGGTTGTCTGAATTAAAATTCAGTAATTTGGTAAGAGTTTTCATTTCCTTTTATATTGGAGTATTCATATCTTGTGCACCAAAAATTAAGTGATTATCTTTTTAAAAATATATACAGTTGTATAATATAGATTACTTATTTTCAGAAAGATTCCATTATCAGTCCATTTCTTGGCATCAGACTGTCAGTCACTTCAAATCATGGAAATCCAGACTACACATGTGTGTATAGGTTTAGAGTTCATGGCAACATTTATAAAGAGAGTAGAAGATAAATCAATATGTATATATGAAACAATAATGTAAATAATAAATAACAAAAGTAATTATTAGTATTTGAAATAGTAAGGTTACAATAATGTGCCTTGTACAAGTATTGAAATGCACAAATCTGAGTGTTTAGGGATGTTAAAAGCATTTTATCAGTTTTCAAAAATATATTGCAAAAATTCAAACATTCATTAACTTGTTTTGGCTAAGTAAAAGTTATTAAGTCTTCCATAACCATCAATCATAATCACTTTCATCTTATTCCAATTCAGTTTTTTAAATTATTTTATTATTCAGTTGCCAATTTACTATCTACTCTTAGTGCATATAGAGTAATAAGTAAATATTGCATGGCACTGCTCATTGGCGGGTGTCCACGATTTATTCAGCGAGATCTACCAGACAGTCTATCTTCTGAGTGCAGGGAGTAGTCATTGGCAATGAATTTATTAGCGTGGATTAGTGTATATATTTTACTTTTAGTTGCAACATCTTGATGACTTCTGTGATGAATGGTTGTAATGAAGAGTTTGGTTACTGAGGAACCAAGATACTTCAGCTAGAGTACCCAAGTATATTTATTACTGGATAGGCTGCAAGATCTTGGCATTCAATTGCTTGTGTATTTCACCATTAGTTTTAATGAAGATGAGTTGATTATATATTATGATTTGAGAGAATATCAAGTGCTTATTGCTAAAAGTAATTTGTGTAGATTTGCTGCTGTTTACTTTAATGCACCATTGGTTGAGTCAACTTTCTAGGGTGTTTTAAGTGTGTGGAGTCTTTCAGATGATTGATTCACATTAATATGGCATTATTGCAGTGTCATCAGCAAAGGTAGCAATTAAAGTATTCCCTGTAGTGAAGATGTCTTTAGTATAGAGGCAAAGGAAGGGGCTAAGAACTCTTCTCTGCAGAACACCAATGATGATTTGATATGTTGAATATATTCCCACAAATTGGACTTGGAAGTGTCATTGTTCTGGATATGATTTTAATATGACGAAAATTTGGTTTTTATTTCTGAAATCTTAGATTTGTGCATCTCAATACTTGTACAAGGCATGTTCAAGATTATGAAGTAATTATTTATTTACTAATTTATTTATAAAAACTACTCATAGTGCCTTAACCTGTCAAAGACTTTTTGAATATCCAAGAATACTGATACTCAGTTTTTTTCCCTTTGATGTGGTTGATTATTCTATACATTGTTGGGTGGTAAATGTCCTTTACAGAAGCTAAACTGGTGAGTGGTAAAATAATTTCTTCTGGATGTGTTGCAACTTTGATTCCAACAACAGGTTAGTAGGGCTTATTGGTCAGGAAGATGTGGCTTATTGTGGAAGATTACCAGGCTTAAATATCATAATTATTACAGCAAAATTCCATCAAGTAGTTAAGTGGGAAATAGCAACAAGCATGTGATTGTGTATAGTTTTTATGACTGCTGCACTTTTAGTATGTATACTATGAATGTTGTCGTAACCTGGAGCAAGTAAAGTTGGCTTCGAGGATAGTGATAACTGTGCTGATGAGTCGAGGTGTTCCTGAATTTCTGTATGAAAATTAATATTTGGAAGAGTACAGAGTCATGGAGAAAAATGTTTCACAAAAAGGGTTTGTTTTCTAAGAGGTGGTATTTTAGTAGCTTTCTAGATAGTGTGATCATCTGGTGAGTCTAGGAACAGAGTAGCTGGCTGTTATATTTGGTTTCCTGAATAACATTATTAAGAAAGTGGGGTAAGTTGTTATAATATAGTCTTGTCTAGGATATCTGGTTCTCTCGATATATATTTTTTATTTATATGTAGTATATTATCGATTTCAGGTGTATTGCCAAGGTTGAAAGGGTTAACTTCCCAAATGGCTTTTTGAATGGGCTATGTGAGGTATTCTACAGTTGATTTCATTTGAATGGCACATTTTATAAGCTAACTTTATATTTCTAGAAATGTTCCCAACAAAGTCTTGTAGGTGAAGTTTACCATGTAATGCTGGTACTCCTCGTCATTATTATAAAGAAGCAATGGGAGACTAGGTCAAAGTTACTTCCAATTTTATTGTATATATATCAGAATTGTCTCTAGTGACAGCAAAGTTTAGAAAGTCAGGAATTTTACCAAGCTTTGGCCAATGCATATCTTTGGTAGTTCTGCTGTATAGTAGCAAGTAGCACTCTTTACATGAGATTAATCTAGAACCACACAATATTTTTCAAGTTCCAGCTACCAGATACCAATGTTAATGTGGGAGTAGTTCTTGGAACTCGTTGGGTGAAATTGACTTTTACCAAAGCACTCGGACTTGACTTTGTTGTATAGGATTATTTCCTGGATATAATTTTTGAGGACATTTTAGTTCCATGCTGCTGGTATTTAATTGCTTTGGCATATTTGAGATGTAAAAGTCTCTGTACAGTGCATCTTTGTAATTGTTACTTAACTGCATTACAAAGTGCATTCAGCAATAGTATTCCTGCAAGATTGTCAAGTGATCACCATATTTGTAAGTTTTATACAGACCTTGGAGTGACCATAAGCTTCACAACATATACATTGTATTAGTTCTTTATTTTAGTTGTTTCATCTAGTATTTTGGATGAATTTCTTCAAAGCATTGGCAGGAGCTCCTTGTCAGATGTATATCGTCCTAGCTATCACTCATAACAATCCAGTTTTATCTGATAAGTATGATGTACATTTTCTTGAAGTAGGTGTTTATCTTGGCTCTATTGGATAAAGTTATTCAATTACTTCGTTTTGATTGTCAGCAATTCCTGTAAGTTGTTCACTCCATTAATTATAGAGGCGAAGGGCTGGGATCTGGGCTAGTTTTGCTAGAATTGTTCATGGTCAAGTATTGTGCTGTTTCACAAAGTACTTAATAATTGGATGTTGTGGTAATTATAAATTTATTTTGATAGTGATTGGTTTACTTTTGACAATTTGTCAAGGATGTTTGCTAGCATGTTTCTTGATCTGTTCATATTTTCATGAGTAACGTTGTTCTACTATAACTAGTTCAATTTCACTTGGGGAAGAGGGATTTGTGTTTAACTTAACTAATTTAAGAAGTTGATGACTGGTGGCTAAAATGAACTACTTAGATCATACCAAAATCTCATTTTATAATTCAACTATGTGTTATATAAAAAGTAAATACTCTTATTGATTTCAATCTTTATTGGTGATCACAAAAGCCAATAATTTGCACATCATTATCACCATTTGCCACTGCCTCCCCACTCAACGGTAGCAGTAGCAGCCGCAGGATCTTGAGCAGTCAATTCCTCCACCTAGCAAAACAAATAGTTTAGCTTTATTTTATAACATCATGCAAATTTAATTCAAATAAATTACAAATTTAAAATATTCCATACCTGTGCAGACCAATCCTTACTGGTAGGGTTGTATGCACCAGCAGGTGCTGGCGGTCCACTTACATCTGGGGCAGTAACTGTAGCTTCTTCCATCCAGGTATTAGTAGGACCAGCATCACCAATTTCTGCAGTCCATGCTTCAGTCGGTTGGGTGCTAAAGTCTGGAATTTCTGGCTTCACTGGCAACGGAACCATTTCCTTAGCTTGCTCTTCTTTCTCAACCTGATTAACAAAATAAAATTTTCATTAATGTATACCTTATCACACATTCATAATGGTACATAACTAAGAAGTAATATAAAAGTATACAAATCGGGTTGAAAAAAATAACTAACCTCTATTGTGGACAAAAAGTGCTTCATTATAATACAGTGATCTACTAAAAATTACTCTTCATAATATTCTTAATCTCAAAGTTTCTGGCATTAGTTTGCAAGATTTTTGAAGACCTTTGAACAAACTTTTGTACCCACAAACTTATAAAAGTATGATACAATATCCTACACAATACTTCTGTTTTTGTTTGCTGCTGTTTTATTCTTAATACTAAGTGTCATGAATCCTTAAAATAACACAAAAGAAAACACATACAAATATACAATTTAGGAACCACACAAAAAATTATGTGCGTAGATCAGCATATAAGAAATTAAATTTGATAAAATCACAGTAACTATATTTTGCAATCTTAGAATAAAACCATTTTAATAAAACATTGTATTAATCAAACATTTGACAATACATTTTATATAAAAAAAATCGGTCTAAGTCTATATTAGTAATGTAGAGACAGAAAATTTTTAAGCTCATGCTTGAAACTCACCTCATCAGGATCTCTGTAGAAAAAGAGGTCAACAACCACATCCCACTTCCCATCTCGAGGGATTGAACCACGGAAACGCAAAACCTCACGTGCCAAAAGCCACCACATTAATCCAATAGAATTGGGAGACTGAAAAAAAATCCATTAAACAATAACAATTTCAATAATCTAACTTATTTTACAGAACCATTAATTACCTTGTTATTGCAAGGAATTGCAATGTCAACAAAACGTAGAGGTGAATCAGTGCTTGCAAAGGCTATAACAGGAATGTTTACATATGAAGCTTCTGTGACAGGCTGTTTGTCCAAAGCAGGGTCAGTAACTATCAACAGTCTCGGTTCTCTGAAAGCAGCCTGCAAGAAAACTTACATTAAATAAATAATTTGAGGAACTCTTAAGGTAACTTTATGTAAAATGCACACCTGAATTTGGTTGGTAAAGGCACCAGGGGTAAACCTCCCTGCAATAGGTGTTGCTCCTGTGTGAGCAGCAAACTTCAAAACTGCTCTCTGAGCAGAGTTACAAGATGAAATTACAAAAACTTCAGAAGGGTGTTCTATGGCAACAATGGCACGTGCAGCTAGCAACAACTTCTCCCAACATCGTCTTAGGTTAATGATGTGCAAACCTAGAAGTAATCATTAAAATCAGTAATGTTACTATCACTAAAGACAAATTAGAAACAGTCACATATAATAACTGTGACATCTAAGTATTACACTGATATCTGCCAAGAATAATTCCTAAAAAACTATAGTGGTGTTATTACTTATCACCATTTAAATATATGTTTTCGAGGAAGTTTATTTGGTCTCAAAGGAATTGTAAGGGTATGCATATATCTCTGTAATTAAGACCTGTGCGTAATTCTTTGTAAGGTTTTAGACTCCCATGGAGGAAATTTTTTATATGGTGTTATTTATTCAATCTTAGGTGTGAATCCTTTACTAATGTATTGACCGGAACTGTTAAGAATTCCGTCAAATTAAACAGCTTGAAACAATTCAATCTCAACAGGCCACGTTTTGAATTAAAATTATTTGAATCACCATTAAGAACTTTTAGAACCATAAGTACTGCTTATACCATAATGGATACATCAGCATAATTTTTTTAACACATCCATTTATAATTTTGGTTGCAAATACACTGCCGAAAAACAGAATAAATTAAGTTTATTACTTAATGCTACATTTTTGAGTTGAGATTACCAAACTTGGCAAATTTCAGTACCGATATACTAGGCTTAAATACAATAAGACCGTATAACTCAATTTTGTATACGTTCAAAAGGTGCAAGACTAATGAAAGGTACTCACCACCATCTTGACGCCTCTTGTAAACATACTGTTCCATTTGATAATCAACAGTTTCAGTTCCAAGATGAGTCAAAGCAGCCAACATCTTAGTAACATCATCTTCCTTCAAACTCAATATATCTAGATCTCCCGACATCTTAGCGTTTCTTAGGAGCGACGATTAAACCTATAGGCAAAACATAATCACATGCCGCCTTTAAAAACACGTGGAGCATCACTTTATAAATTAATGATACTTAATAACTATTGCACTCCCTTAGAAAAAAGATAAAATTCTATAAACATATCAACTGCTGAAATATATATAAATTTTGAAGGTACTGCTATTACCAAAATTAAAAAAATACATACGTTTATCAATGCCACTTGGGAGCTGATCTAGAAGGAAAAGGTTGAATGATCAGAGATCTTAAAATATTTCAGAGTGAAAGATTATATGATGGGTATAATTAATGTCAAAGATAATAGAAAATAAACTTAAATAATCGAACTATTATGGGCTAGTTTCATTATAGTAAGTATCTAAATAGCAACAAAGAAAATATATTGACATTAATATAAATTTAAAAAAATATTTTTCGCAAATTTTTATCCCATTAATTTATATTTCACGGCTATTATTGTCTCTTAAAGAATTCAATGTTTGAATAAGTAAAAACTGTTTGTTTACAAGGAATAGAAGTATCAGTATGAAAGCCCGAGCACAACTTTAAGAAATAAATTCAGTTTTAAAAGTATTGTTGTTCGGGTTTTGTCTAAGAGGAAATCATATGCGAAAAGCCCTCTATATGGAATAGATGATGGAATTTTGTTGGTTTTTCGATACGTCGGACTATTCCTTCCTCTTAGACAATGGAAACCACGAAAAACAAAACTCTTAATATTTCATAATTCTAATCCACTGTAATTTCAGTTTGTTCCTTAGTAGCTTATATTGATTAAAATGCATGTATTTTTCGACATTACATACATTGAAATGATGTTATTTCTTTGTAGACAAGGGTATCAATGTAACGTGTAATTAATAATTCATCACATACTTTTGTTTATGTATTTCAGTTTCACAATACGTCTGAAGCTATTATTATGTCATATAACTGGATTTTGTAATTAAATTTTCACATCGAGAATCAATAACTTCATTTCCTTGGATGCTATAACACTTAAACGAATTTAATTGTCAATTGCCACACATATCTTGAACTGACTCTTACAGACTATAAAATAAATCACTAATGTTGTTTGTATCACTTCGTCACGTTTTACTATTTTAATATAAGGAACCAAAACAACTTTTACAAACTTGGGAAATTATTTTTCAATTACGCAGTAAGGATTCGACGGTAATGGTAATAATATGTTTAACAAGGTCCCAGACAACATTAAACAGTTAAAAGATAGTAAACGTTAATTCACTAAAAGAACTAACAACATTTTTGCTTAGCCACTACAATTTGATTTTTAGAAACAAATTTATACCGGGAAAGGCTTCAATCTTTGATCAAATTTATATTAATTTGTTAAAACTATGTCACATGCAAGCAGATTTATTTCCAAATTGTAATATAAATAAGAGGATATTATTATAATTTATGTACATTTCATGATTCATGATCCTTAAGCCGTGCATCTAAATAGGGTTTGCGGGATATGATCATATTATACCATTTCGTTATCAACAATCACGGATGACAATCACAAAACAATTCGCGGTTTATCACCAGCAATTAACATTTGTTGATTCATCAAATGAACTTTCGGTCGTTTCGAACGCAACAAATCTTTCGACTTTAGAACTGTCAACCTCAATGTTTTCCTCTCGATTTTTGTCAGATTCAGCAATTTTGAATGAGCTTACGGCGATGTATTTATTTTGGTGCTTTCATTTTAAAAGAGACTATCTGAGCTGATCACACCTCGTTCATCCAACAAATAAATTCCATATCTTAGAGAAACCTATTCGCAAGGGTCAAATATTATTTTTCGTTTATTGTTACCGATTTTGGTTTCTTAACAGTCTGGAGTTAGATCATACTATACAGATCAGGAGGGTCCCTGTATTGTCCAGCTTCTCTCAGTATTATTAAGTGTATAATCGGCGCGATTTGTGCTCGTGTAGCAATCGAGATATAATAGAATGTTTTCACCTTTCTTTCAATTCCATTGAACAACACTATTGAATGATATTTATGATTGCAAATGGATTTCAATAATATTTTTTCTACTTACTCCTTCCAATAACAAATTTGATTTAATAATTCGTGAATCACATTTAGATATTTTACTTGTAATAATAGCTCGTCAAAAAACAACCTAAAAAAAACTTCATTTACTTTTTCTATTTAGAAATTTACAATCTGTTCTGTTAGAACATTCCGTAAATTATATTTTTGAAGTAACTTGAGGGGAAAAATGGTCCAGTGAGCACACTCCGAATTAAATTATTTTATACAATATAATTAAGTTTTATAGGTATGTTGTATGTTTCCTCTTCAATCTGCGATGCCCTGTAAATTCATTGGCTAGATGACTGACTTCCTCATTAGTGTTTGATGGGAGATTTTGGAGATAATTAGTGCTGAATCTGTAGATTTTTCAACTTCTACTGTAATTATAGGTAGGTCGTTGTGGATTGCTTTATTGCTCATAAACCATGGTGCGTTTAAGATCGTACGGAGAATATTCGACTGAGGTAGAAGGCTTGGTGCAGCAGCCCCATAGTTGAATCCCATAAGCCCCCCCCTTTTTTTTTTTTAAAAAAAATCATTTATAAAGGAGCACTTTGTTTTTGAATTTTAAAGTTAGTGTATTTAAAAAAACTGACCTCTTACAAATCAGTAAATCTATCATTCAGTTGTATCAGTATTATATTTAAATTTTCACACATTTTTTTAGTAATGTACTTTCATTCTCAGCAAACAAATCACCAACAGCTTTCTCACCAGGCACATTTTTTTACTTTGCGCAGTTTCTTTTTTGGAACATTAGTTTCAATATTTGTATGTGAAGCGAATCACAAAAATCTTTCCTAATATTGTATTCCAAAATATTAATAGTACATCAAATTAAAATTTTGTTTGTAATTTTGGCAAAATCTGAGCATTTATTACTGTGTCTACTGTTACTTGCCTTTGTCAATCACACATTTCAGCAACAAGTTTTTTATTCAACGCATTTGATCTCGTAAAGCTTTAACTGCGTTAGCTTTCGCGGAGTAACTCCCGTCATTAAAACCTTTAAGTTTTTCCTTTAAAAGATCTCATCTAGTAGTAGAATTTTCAAAAAGTTTAACAATTGTTAAATTGTTTTAAAACATAATTTAATTTTAACAGGTGTTTGTGCAGCACGAACGTCTATTAAATTAAGTCAGTGTGCCGTGCATGGAACAAACCTCACAATATTGTTGAAACTCAATATTAGTAGGCCCTGACGTAGCATGGTTTCAGCAGTCCCCTTATTTAGGTATTTAAATCCAAAAGGTTCACAAATGTACAAAATTTTGCCGCTCTTAAAAGGTGCCCCTCCCAATACACTACTGCTTAACTTTTACGAGTGAGTTTGTTTGGCGTACACCATATCCTGATCTGAACACAATATATTTCCATGCATCAATGTTTTCAATATAGTTTTTGTACTACCAAGTTCCCGTAAGAAAGGTTTGTGTTTGTGATGTCTTGATGTGAATTGAGTAACCATGAAATATATGAATATGATTTATTGCTAACTGTAAAGTAACATGTTAACACAGTGAGAGCCCACACTAGAGTGTCTTTACTACAGTTTCAGGGTTCACACACAAAGGGCTAGACAGCACCTTCTGTTCACATCATGATATATTACAGTGTTAAACTGAGCGTTGGCTTACCCTCCACTACAATATGAAGGAGTAGGCTCCTGTGGATCTTTGCACGATTTGATGTGCTTCAGTGTTTACATTCATGATAGACTTGTAAACAACCACCCTCCGCCTAAACAAAGCCAACAATTTTCTTTCTCAGCGTCAAAAATTCTTAGTAGTTTTCTTTCTCTTTCAAGAAAATGTCACAATGGAAAATTAGAGAGAAATAACGTAATACATTTAGAGAATTGTTGGATGTTGAGTTGCTAATGGCTATCCAACCAGAGTTTGAATTCTACACTTTGTGGCCGGTCGCCACGAAGTGTTGTCTTGAGAAAAGGTCATTTGAAAATTTACTATATAATGTGTCACCATAATTTTCAATTTAAAGTACTTCAGCTGTTTTATCTCTTTACACATAAATTAATATACATTTATATATACAGTTCGAAATTCTCCTTGCAAACTTTTAACTTGTATATGGGAAAGTAGATTTGTTCTGAATAGGAACTCATGTCCATAAAACGTACGGTTTTGACATTTACCGTATATCTTGAACCTCATTCACATGTCCAGTACATGTTTGCAAATTTTCTGCATGGTGAGGCTCAATGTAATGGAATTGCTACGTGTCACCATTCTCAAGATAGTTATCCACGCCAGACTTAATCACATCCCTTTTCGCCACAATTGCACAAAGGTTTTGAGAAAGGGGTGTCTTCACCATCAGTCCATAGACTGTACCATATCACATTAAAGAGAACACGTCAGTGAGTAGGCATGTGCAAGGGAAGTTATTCCCAGCTCCGTGCTGGGATGTCTACATGAGCAACAGCTACACCCATACCACCTCCAAATGATCCAGCCATTACCATCAACCAATTAGGAAATCAAATGTTGATTTCTGTGACACTTCATCAACAAACCCATATTATTTACAGATGAACACAAATTCACTAGGGATTATGTTCTCTAAGCTTTGAGATGCAATGTCTGGGCAAACAAACCCTTAAGCCTCACATGTTGAGGAATTTATACAGATTTGGTATTACTGTGTGGGCAGGCATTGTGGATGGTCATGTGACTGTGCCATACATTCTTCCACCTATGCATCCTACAAGTATTAGGCATGTGGACCATGTGGTCTCACCAATCACCAGGTTTGACTTGAGGAAAATATAAGTTCCTTTAGTTTGCCATATCTAACTGTATCATTGTCATATTTGTTATATACAATTGCTTTACAAATTGTACTTTGAAACAATATTGATTTTTTTTAATATAGAAATTACTTTCTTCAATTCAAAAATTAAAATCCAAATGTTAAAACATTTTTTTTTTTTTGGAAAAATAAATTTGTTCCTCTAAAAAAACTTGATAGAAATCTATTCACTTTAAAGCACACTATCAATATATATGAGCTAGTTACTGTGACTTTAGGAATAAACAGCCTCAACAGTTAAAGGATTAATAGAGAAAAATGATACTTCTACATTAAATTGTCTTAATATTTAAAAATATTTCATATTAGTTCTACAAAATAAGTTTTTTTTATGTTTCAGGAATTTAATGATATTAAATTGAAGTGTACATTTAAAAAAACACAATGCTGGAATAAATATTTGTAAGAAAACACAAACTTAAATAATTAATTTATTTGAATATTTTCCATGAATGTAAACTGTAATATTATGGTCTATATTAATTACAATTTAAATATAACTGATTTCACAAATCTGGTGTTTAAAAGGAGGGAGTCAAGTTATATTGTACAAGGTATCACAAACAATGACATTTCTTAAAATACATTTCTAAAACAAAGTTATAAGGTTATTGAAAAATATGTAATAGTAACAATGTCACAAAATATAAAGTTCTTGTACATAAATTTAATAAAACAAAATCATAGTACACAAAAAATTTGCATATTATTTCACCATTAATACTCTGGACTTATTTACAAAGTTAAAATATGTGATTGTTCTCCTAAGCCACAATATCATAAGGCAATACAGTCAAGTGGGCTTTGGGTAAATATCAATATTTAGTACTGATAAGCACCATGACACATCCTTTGAAGGACATTGCTCCTTCGGCACAGAAAAAATCACTGACGAAACAATCGGCTATGAGAGCGAGTTCACAACATATTGTAACGTTAATCAGCAATGTTTAATTGTGCAAATATACAACATAATTACTAAGCAGTTGGCATGAAAGCATCGTCATTGTTGGTGAAATATATATCAAAACTCCTTGATGCTTCATGAGACAAAATCTCCAGGGAGAGAAGTACTAGTTCTATAGCAGCATATAAAAAAATTAAATGGCAGTAAGCAATCTAATTTCACAATTATGTCATTAACGCCTAATGTTTTCTGTGTCACAATTTTATATTACTCTATAACAAACTCTTTACAACACACTGTAATTTATCAAGGTTATCTCAAATTCATCACATAATAATATGACAAATAACAAAAATATGTGAAAGAAAATTGACTAAAATTTTACACAAACCTTTATATTCAACATGGTTTCAATTCTTAAGAGGAATTTTAAATATTTTCTGCCAGATAAAATACAAATTGTAATTAAAAAACCCACATAAAATCATCAATGAAAAATATGTAGCTAGGGCAAAATAAATTGCCATCTAAAGTATACTATACAGCTCAGTATACTTTTTCCAATTCAAACATGTCATCACACCTAGCATTTGTAAGCAAATCAATTGTATATTTCAATTGTTACATTATAATAGCTCAACAAAGCAGTTAACGACATGTTTAATTGTAAGCTCATCTCTTCAAATTCCATAAAATTCCTCATAACAATAATTCAAGGATAAACATATGGTGCAATTAAAATTTAATTACAAGGAAACTTTGTCACTTCATTTCCAATATTATAGCAGTGATGGCATCAATGAGTCAGTTTTACTTACATATATTGATAAAAAAAATAATTTAAGTAGTTGAAATTTTTTAAACCCCTTTGCTTACAAGTTCATAATGATTAACATAATGTATTCAATATGTTTTCATAAAATATGGTGAGCAATAAAAATATAGTGCACATAGATAAGTTTTACAACAAACATCACCTTTCATGTTACATGTAACGTGCCAGATAACACAAAAATTTAGTTGAATCAAATATTTGTTAGGTTCAAAGAAAAAAAAAAGTATGTTACATCAGTTTTGGAATTAGGTTTAGCAAGTTGGTAAGACCGATAATTAAAAGAAATAAACCTTACAATCAACTCAATAATTGAGTAAATTTACAATAGGTAGATTATAATGTTACAACAGGCACTTCAATCCTAGTTAATATTAGATTACACAAGTGTTATACAAGGATTGGCTAGTAAATTTAAAATCTTTCACAGCTAGAAGTACTTGCCTTCTTTCACATTAACTCAGATATGTACAAATTGGAGAGGTTTGTTTTCAAGGCAGGAAAAGTGTTTTAATGAAACAAAAAAGAGCTTCTGAAGCATGACTTCATCAGTTAGGTTATAGCTAAAAACTAGACCAATGTCAGCATGAGAAAAATGTGATAGATATGAATATACACATGATAGTCACGTTCTAACTTTGTAAAAAATACTTCATAATGGGCACTTATTGAGAAAAGATATTAGTTTGGTACCCAATTTTAACTTGGACAGCTGTCATAAAATGTTATAAATACAATCGGGAGAATATTTACAAATATTTTACTTTACAGTTTCCTGGTAATGTGATCTCCAATTAAAATGATTAAAAAAATTTAGCTTAAATAAAATCAATCAGTAAAACTAAAATAATATGGCTTCTCAAATTATTACACAGCACAATTCAGTTAATATAAGCAATAAAAGTATATTTATTATATTATGAAACACACAAGGATATTTTTAAAATAAAAGTGGTTACAAACATTTTTAATCCACATCTTAATCAATAGTTCAAACGTCTGTGGAATAAAAATAGATCTGGTACGAAAATGGCAATTATTTAGAAGTAAGATAACAATAGGACTTAAATGTTATATTTAAACTTCTGAAACTAAACAAACACTATGGCATATTTAAATTCACCTTAGATTGTAAATTCCCTCTGTCCAGTAAATTATATGAATTAAAAACAGTAACATTATCCAGATACAAATGGAAAACAAAAATTTCTACAATAAAAATATACACCTAGTAAGAAATTATGTTATATCTCCTTTTTTTTATCAGATTAGAAACAAAATCATGCTCGTCCATAGGTCTATGTATTTCATTCATCAGTTATATGAGCATTTGGTGGCAATATAGTTAACAATTACAGTTGTGGAATAGCACTCACACATGGAAAACTGATTCAGAGGTCAAATACCATTGTAGCATACACAATAAACTTTTCAAAAAGCAATTTGATTAATAACACACAGACAACTATTTGCCTTTACCTAATTAAAAATGCCAAAGAAAATGCTGATAATATATCAGTTAATCAAAATACTAGAGAAGAAAATGGGATATAGAAGCCACTGTGAGGTGATCTAAGAGAATACATGGCCTTTTAAAGCATACTTTATTTTGAATAATGCATGAGAAAACTTGAGACTTTTCAAAACAAATTATTTGGCACATTTCATTGACTGCTACATTACAGCAAATGCTCAATAAATAATCAGTTTAACTCTATTCAATCTTAAATAACAAGTTAATTAATTGTCAATTAAGTGTAACATAACAGAAATTCACACGGGTGTTACTTATAAATTCTTTTCGAAGGGTTTTTTGGTGAACAGAACTAGAAAAGGATTCTTAGGTTTCCACCTGGGCCACCTCTATAAACATTGCTGTTTCAATGGCTAGCACTACTATCTTCTTCTGAACTGGAAGATAGCAGTGCTAACAGTTGAAATGCAGCTCTTCATGAAGATGAACTGGCTGGAACCCGATAAGCCCTTTTTAATTATACATTCTACATTTAAAAATGAGAATATTTGTGTTATTATACTTCTAAATAAATAAATAAAAATTAAACTGACAATATTCTGACAGCTTGTGAACTGGGCAAGAGGCAAACTCTCCAATAAATTAATTAATTCACTATTGTGAATTTCAAATCTATTATCTTCGTAATATGAAAAATCTTAATTCTTGTGCCACATACTAGTACATTATTATATTTTAAGCTCCATATTTTAAATATTATAAAATACACATCAAAGTTTATTGGAAATAAAAAAATTATTTATGAATACAAAATAACAAGCACCAATCATTGATATTATTAAAGCAGAAATAACAGATACCAACAAAATGAAAAATTTTTAAGGAAATGAAGTGAGGAATCAAACATTGCTGCTTTTTAACAATAAATGCAAAAGCACAATTCTGGGTCTTTTATTACAGTTATTCAAACAACTTCTACCAATTTAGATAGCAGGGGAAAAGCATTATTCTTTATTGCACTTTTTCCAAGAATATTGTATTTGGATTATCTCCCCACACCTATAAAACTGATATGAGTACAAAATATTACTTAAATGTAATTAAGGAATGTAAGATGAAACCATTTGGATATTTTTAGCTCATTTATTATAACAAATTTCCTATATCATGACCTTGCTCTTATATACTGTAACAATGCCTTATGATGAAGAGAGAAAGTGGTGTAAGGAAAGAGGATATTGTTAAATTCACTGACTGTAATTTTTTATAAAAGCTGCATTATATAAAACACTATAGAAGAAATAGATTTGCATTATAAGATTGTTAACACTAAATATAAATTATTATTAAAAATAGTTATAGAGAGATTAAATTTTGAGTTAAAAATTTAGTTGATTTTCAACATGTATTATTTTTATTACAATAGAATATAAAAGACAAAATTAATTAAAGAATAAAAAAGAAATGAAACTTAAGTTATTTTGAAATAATTGTTGAGATTTGCCTATCAGAATAACATACAACTGATTTAACTACTTTTATGCATAGTTATAAAGGATAAACCACTTCATATATATAATGAAAATTTAAAAAAATACAACAGAACAATAAGTAATATATTCCAAACTTCTTCTAATAGCAGTTATTTCAGTCAATACAATATACAACCCTTTCAATATATTTTATGCCATTTGATAATTAATACAGCTATACTTGATAGTCAAATAACCATAGAGCAGTTTATATATGAACATGAAATGCAAATCATGTAAATCACACACAAAATGTTTACATAAAAAATTTACTAACTATAATACATTCACTCACGTCTTCCTAAAGCAAATACTCAGTCGTTGTGGCAAACACACTCACATTAAAATCTCTGGGTATGTAAAATATTGAAATATTACAAACTTTAACTGTCATTATATGCATTTTAGCAGGTTTAATGCAATGGGTACAAAAACACATTTACAAAGAGACACCACAAAGTGAACTATTATAAAGCATTCACTCAAGACTCTAAAACTAATCAACAATCCACATTTCAATTAAAATAGCATACATTGATCAACTCATCATGAGTGTAGATATTAAAGCATTCCAAAGTACGTCAAATTACCCTTGTATGCAGGTTTAAGTGTCAAAATTTCCAACTACCACACAGTAACAGTATTCCTAAGAATGATAAGGTGTGACATATGTTGCTGGAAAGAGACCCCTGCGAGCTCCAATCTCACCATGCCACCAGTGCTGATCTGAACGGTCTGTCACGGTAATCACATCACCTCGCCTGAATTCTAATTCTCCTGGTTCCTGGGGTGTAAAGTCGTAAAGAGCTTGAACCAAGCACTGAAACAATAAAATCCGTTCTCAGTATTTGTCCACTTTAATTATTCACACAGCTTTTGTAAACTTAATTTTACTATTTCCATACTAACTGTTTCAAGTGAAGAGAAGCACACTTGAAATACAACTCTCCATCACAGCTGATAATGAATGAAAACCTAGGCTAGTGAGTTATCAATAAGTTTTATCATTCTGTATATTGTTCTGTAAACAAGGAAGTATTTTTAATAGTAAGTATTCAGCATGTAGCCAATAATTAATTAAAAAATGAGCAAGGTTTTGTTGGGAAATGTACTTCTTGGCATATTACAAATCTGTTGCATACCAGATAGATGAAAACAACCCAAAAGAGAAATGCAATTGGGTTATATAACAAAATTGGACATGATGATAGAATTTGTGCCAGCACAATGTGATATATCATAAAATTAAATCTACACATGTCATATAATAGTTGCTTTGAATTAATTCTAGATATTCTGTGCATGCGTACACACACACACAAAGACTTATATAAAAGTCAGTAACAGTTAGTAAAAACCTTATATATATATATATATATAAAGAATTTGTTGGGTAATCCAATACCGTGGAATATTGGATTTAATCTTCAGAAATCCTCAAGAAATGTTGGAATCTGTGTTGATTTGTTGTGTGGGACCCACCTTGAGAACTCTTAATGATCTCGGCAATGAGATTTTTGTTCAGAATTTGAAGATATCGATGAAAAGATGGAGGATACTGTTAAGACGTGCAGTGAAGTTAAGACAAGAGGAGAGAGCCCCAATCCAGTCTTTGTGTGGAGTGTGTAAAATATTACTCTACTTTGATTACATAAGTACCAAAATAAGAGCAGATTCTGCCATTTTTTTATGAAAAAGGAATGTGTTGCGTTCAGATTTTCTTCTTCGGTGACAATATGGAACACATAGTTAAGAAAAATCAATGTTACATCAATAATCATTGAGTCACAGGCATTGTCACAGTTTTCCAGATTGTGCGATTGGCATGACTGAACTGCACCCTTTGCAAAACTGTCAAGTTACCCAACCTCTGGCTAGTGTCATTATAGTCTAAGAAAATACAAATTGCAATTAATTTCTACTGTGAACTTCATAAGGAAACTTATTATATGTTTGGCAACTTTACTTAATTGCAAAGGAAACATAATTGTAAAGATTCTTCAGTTCGTTGTAAGATATGGATTGAAAAAAGGCAGTAATGAAATATTTTTTTAAAAATTACTACCTAGTACACAGAATATAAAAATATAATACACAGATTAGATAATGCAACCCATGTGTGAGCAATGTGTTGCATCTCTTAAGATTTTCATTAACAGGAAGATGCTATAATAACGAATAAAAAAGATAGCCAATACAGACAAAAAAGTGATAATATAAATACCACACAACATTTCTTTTGAGTTTTGTCAAATGACAAGTGCAGTTGTGTCGCTCTAGGCTCTTCTTCACACCTGACGAAAGTGACAATGATCCCAGAAACATTGTGTGGTATTTATATTATCACTTTTTTGTCTGTATTGGCTATCTTTCTTATTCATTATTTTCAATCAGACATAATTTTTTTTCATTTTAAGATCCTACAATATCGCAATTTTCAACTAGTATTTCATTTCAATCATTACATTGTATAATATCTGCAATCATGGTTACAGTAATAAATTATAATAACCAAAGAGGATTCATTTCACTATTTTGTTTCTTTGACTTTGCATAGCCCTTTCCAGAAACTGTTTCTTAAACTTATAATTTTTCTTCTAACAAACTACATCTGCATCTGGAAATTTTGATTCGCAAAATGTCACCAGTTTTTACAATTTGAATTTATATACAAGAATTACAATAATTCTAATAAAAGGTCTATACCGAATAAACTGTTCTAATAACATTATATAAACCAAATAAAAAGAGAGAGATGCTGTCTGGACTGAGCTGACAAGACTACTTATGCAGGTCCGACTATGAACTGCAGTGAGCCAAGAGCTTGGATTTTTCTAGTACCAGTGTTGACTGGAAGTATAGTTAATGGGCATGTCCAGTGTCATTTATTGTATCACAGTTTATCTTATTAGTGTATAGTAATAATAAGGATCATTTAACACCAAAGTAAAAATCATTTGATACTTGCCTCTTCTGGTACCATATCTCTCAACTTGACTTCTTGTGACCTAGATACAGAAGCAGTTCTATGGTATTCAACAAGTTCATTCAGACTGTTGAATTTAACAACCCATAAGAAAAATTTGCCTTGTGCATCACGAAGCACCTTAAAGTGTTGTACACCGTCTGAACATCTGTAAATATTAAATATAAGATCCTTGAAACAAGATGAAAAATACAACCTTAAGCCAAACAGAAAATATAGTAACATCATTTAGGTATTTACAAGATTATACTCTTGAAATTAATGCTACATAAAATATAACTTATTTGGATAAAGACTGATAGAGAGGAGGACCTTAAATCGACAGTTGGTGTAACCAGACTGGGAATAAATAATGTGTCAAATTTTTGAGGACATGAACCTTAAGGACAGCAGTAGGTCTGAATGTCACGCAGAGATCCTTACATGTGTGTGTGTGTGTGTGTGTATATTGTAATGCTTGTTAAATGAGGCATTGTTTCAGATGGACAGTCTGGACTGTGGGAGGGGCAATTTTTGTAACGTATTTATTTAGGTTCTTGGAAACGCTGGTCTTGAGAATTGGGAACTGTGCACGTGCGTGTGGCATTTCTCAAACTAAATCTGGGGCACAATGTAATGCTTGTTAAGTGAGGCATTGTGTCTGATTGATGGTATGGACTGTTGGAGGGGCAGTGTTGTAATGTGTTTATTTAGGACTGAGTATTTCTTCGTCTTGAGAATACTGGGTGTGTGGTTTGGAGAATTTGGAACTGTGCACGTGCGTGTGGCGGTGAGAAGACAAATGAGTCCTACCCAAAGTAATTACGGGTCCTGTCTCGATTGTCGGATTTGGACATGACGAAGTAGTTAGCAATTTGCTGACTACGGAACTGCAGCTGCATAATATAAATCTCGGGATAATGGAAGCATCTGTCAACTGGCATTTGCGACGAAATTTTGGAACAATGGACAAAGGAAGAGACTGGTAGGATATAAGGGAGGAGAAAAGCTTTTGAGGAGTTAGTCGTGAGGTGATCACCGAAGCTGGTGGACGTGATGGTTAGTCGTACTGCAATCATCGAGACTGGAGGATATGAGTTAGTCGTACTGCAATCACCGAGACTGGAGAATGAGATTAAGAGGGACATCGTTTAAGGGAGGAGAATGTGGTATAAGTTGCAGTCTGCGAGAGAAATAGCCAAATATTCATCGATAAACATTTTGTATGCTGAAGAATAATCTATTCTAATATCAAAATTAGACCACTGTCTTCGATTGTAGGAGACTAGGACACTGCATCCAGCGTCTACTAATCTTCAGAACGAGCAAGTGATATTTCCTTAACGAACGGAGAACTAACTTTTGTCAAACCAACAGTGTTTATTAGAATCAGTGTTTAAAACGACCAGTATATAAAGTGTGTGTGTGTACGAACGAGCCAAATTTTCCCGAGTAATCGTAAGTTAAAATTTCATGGTATTCATATATGTAAACCAAATTAAAACATAAAGTCAGATATCGTTCTTTTCTTGTGTGTTGATAAAATAAACTCTTTAAATTTAAAATCAATCTTATAGAATAAGTTCGTCAATAATTAATTTCGTCTATGTCTAGACGAATAAATGTTTCCTTTTAAATTAAATGTAAATTTTTGTTTCTTTGATTATGTTTAAATGTTCTGCCGTTATCAAACCCAGTTAAGACCTTTGAGAGAATGATATCCTTTTTATATTTGTTTAATTGTATAAGTGTTCAAAAATTACAATAAAATTGTTTGTTGTTTATAAATATAATCTTTTTATTTAGACACCCGTGAGTATATTACATTTTGGCTACCACAACGTGGGGCAAATTAATATGTAATCGTTTGATTATTACAATATACACACACACACCAAAGGACTCAGTCTGGATTTCTATATTGTCCAAACAAAACATCCTGTTCCTGAATGCATAGCTAACAATCACAGCAACGTTAAACTGTCTAAAAATCCCATTCCCAATAGCTGCTGATGTCCAAAGTTACAACACAGACAATTTAGAACAATCCTTCACACTGACTCTCCCTAAAGCCATCTTTAGGAACTCTCTTTCAAACACATCTGACAGTCAAGGCAATGTCCTGGGCACAACATCATCTAATATTATATTAAGATTATTAGTTTAGCAGATATAACATTCAACTAATATAATACTAAGTCATTATTATTCTAATAATAATTAATCATTTCCCCAACCTCACTTTTTACCTTCCACTTTTAGTATGTTTTTGTATTATGTATGTACATATGTATTATTCTGTTATTTTTCAACTGCTGTCACCTTTCCTTGGTTAACTGTTGCTGTCTAACAGCTGGTGCAGTGTTTTGAATTCAACAATTTCTGCCCGGCTGTCACACAGTTCAGTCCTACTATCCTGAAGAAGAGGCCTCGGACCCTTGAAAATTTGAATTGTTATTACTACTCAGCCTGTCTGGACCAACTATTGATTTAATGCAAGTCAGCTACCCTGTCTTTCTTTCCTACCAAATGAGTTAATTAATTTTATCTTATCACATTATTCTTAAATGCTCTCTCTCTCTCTCTACATATATACATAATTGCCATCTTGGTATGGAAAGGGCAACAGTCTGTGGCCTATCTGAAATTGGAACCAAAGGAAGGTCCTCAAATTTTCGGAGGCTCTCAGCCTCCTCCTTCAGGAAGCAGTGTTGCACCATTTTACACCATTCTGTGCACCAGCCGGCTGCCCTCCGAAAATTTGAGAAGCTTCCTTCAGTTTCCCGTGGCTGCACCGTGCTTCAATTTCAGGTAGTACCAGACTCTCTCTCTTTCCTTTCCATATAAGCATGACCTTACAAATGGAGTTAAAACAAAGGAGTAGGTGGACAAACCCAGAATTATTATTACTGATCTGATATAGGAGACGAGTGGCAGAAAGAAATAGGATAATTTGTTTCCTCTGTAGAAAGGACGTATTTTATAGTAATTTATAATATCAAATTTGTCTTTCTCCCGGTTTATTTATAAATTCATGTATTTAAACCATTTAGCTTTCAGCATTTTACTGTCATTATCAAATAAATTTTATGTTGAATATAGGTCAATATCTTTTTCTCCGATTCTGTTATGTCACCAACCAGGTGGTTCCATTTAATTTATCTCTCTCCATGATGTTCTTGTTGATAAGCACTGTAGTTTCCAAATTCTGAGGTTTATAGGCTAGCGTCTTCATACAAAAATTTTTCTTCCATAGAAAGAACGTATCTTATAGTTATTTATAATACCAAATTAGAGTAGCTTCTGAACTATGAACTTTGAAAGATAGATCATGTGTCTTTTAAATAACAGGTTTCCTAAAGCTAAAATTTACCTCTTTAAAATTATTTTTTAATTTGATGATGGGTAAAACAAAAAGGCCCAAATTTATACATACAACAGGATGCCTGAAAATTAGTTGATAATGACTGTAACCAAAAGCTACACATTTTAAATACATGAATTTATAAATTAACAATGAGAAGGACACAATTCTGCCCAATGGTTTCTCCAGCAACAGTCGAAAACCCCCAATTTGGAAGATTTATTTAGTTTTTTGATGAGGTGACAATTTCATTGTATGTGTCAGCACCAGCACCAGCACTTTTGGTGGAGGCAAACCTGTGTGTCACTTAAACACACACAATTACTGAGATACATTTTCTGTTAATGTGTGGTCTAGTATTGTTGGAATGTTTTAGTTGGGCCATTCTTCTAGCCTCCATGCCTAAAGTGATTTGTACCTGCAGTTTTTACCACAGACGTTAACAGCAATTATTGAAGATGTGGCCTTGGGAGTGAGGGCATGTATGTGGTTTCTACACAATTGTTATCCTACTCATTATATGTGTACCATGTACAGTTTTCTTAATAAACAATTTCCTGACAGGCAGATAGGAAGGGAAGGACTGGTTATGTGGCCTTCACACTCACCATATCTGTCCTGCATAAATTTCTTTTTCTGCGACCATATGGGAACACTTATTTAAGCAAGGCCTGTAAATGACTCAGAGCTTCATCAGTGAATGGAGATTTGTGGTATGCCAGTAATCTTCAACAGTCATGCAATTAAAGACCCGTTGTTGAGAACTTTGTGTAGAGGTAAATTGAGAAGATTTTGAGCAATTACTGTAATAAACCTAAAATATAACTATTTCTTATGTTAATTTCTAAAGTACAGTCATGTATTTGTCTAATGACAGCGGTTTTTAAATTCTATTCTCAAATTGTGCAGTGAGAAAGTGTCCCTGACAAAAATGCCAAGAGGGAAAAATATTTGTATTGACCCCCTTTATGCCCTCTGTAAGTTTGTGCATTTTTGTTACACCATGTATATAAATAAAAACTGCAATAACTCAAATGTAAATTTCATACTTAGGAAAATATTGTCAGTTAACCTTGGCATGTGTTAGTGTTAAAAATGTGAAGAAAGGACTACAGATCATATGTAAATTGATTAATTTCAAACAGAAACAAGATGTTCAGGGACTTACTGAATTATTAAATAAATATTACATGTTAATGTTATAGTATAGCAACAATATGATTGCTTACACACACATATATATATATATATATATATATATATTGGTATGGAAAGGATAGAGAGATAGGTTGTGGCTTACCTGAAAGTGAAGTACGGTGTCGCCATGAGGAACTGAAGGTTGTTCTTCAAATTTTCGGAGGCTCTCAGCCTCCTTCTTCAGGAAGGAGTGTTACACCATTCCGTGCACCGGCCGGTGCACGGAATGGTGTAACACTCCTTCCTGAAGAAGGAGGCTGAGAGCCTCCGAAAATTTGAAGAACAACCTTCAGTTCCTCATGGCGACACCGTACTTCACTTTCAGGTAAGCCACAACCTATCTCTCTATCCTTTCCATACCAATATTTTTGACAATGTCACATTCTCACTATTACAATTAATATATATATATATATATATATATATATATATATAAGGAAAGTCCACTGTTGTTTACAAGTTAAAAGTATGGCATTAAAAGAGGCAGCACGTCCGTTTCCAACAGAAGTTAATAATTACAATTTTTGTGGAAAATTTTAATCACATGTGGTAAAGCAGCTATATAAGACAGTCTATATTCACTCAGTGGCTGAAATGGATAAGGCGTCTGTGTACTGAGCAGAATAAGAGGATTCAGGTCCCGTCCCTGCCAAATATTTTCCTTCTTCCTTTCTCTGATGATTGAACATATACTTTTCTTTGTGCACAATTTTATGACTGAGCATATGTTCCTCCAATGCATTTCTATCTTTCCTCACTATCTACCCTGTAAGACTTCATCTCCAAATTAAGGTTTCTAACAATGTATATATCCTAGCTAGTTCAGTGAATTTAGCATCAGACATTTATACAGACACATTTTTCCAGATCCCATTTCTAATTAGTACCGTCCTCAACACTGAGAAAAACAAATATTATCAAAGTATTAATTGGAAAGAATTGTAATTATTTAAATACCATACTGAAGTGAAGCATGACATAGTGGTTCAAAATGTTAATCTAAGTTGACATGAACTTAAGAACAAAATTGGAAGCTTGCATTCGTAAATCGAATTGTATTCACAACCTGAGGAAAACATAGTTTCCAAAAATTGTTCATAACCTGATGTCCACTGTATGTGTAATGTCTCAATCATTATTTTCCATGGCATCTACTGTATTGTTATCTCAAATACATGTGTACAGATTTTCAAATATATATACGAAGTATAACTGCCAAGTTTCTACCTTATTAATACTTTTATAATTATTTTGTGAGTTTTGCACTTCTCTTATTGGTATTTACCATTAATGAAACATATTTCTACACACACAAACTGTACTTTAATACTGCATATAAATATATAAATTATACTAATTACATATCACATGGTTTGAACAAACATATTCCCAACAGAGAATAATCAACTCAATGTATATTGGAATATGTTCTCATATATCAAAGTAACTATTTTCTTACTTGACTGATAATGAGAAGTCACCAGGTGAGCTTTCGCTTACACGTATTAGAAAAGCTCCTTCGTGCTTGTTAAGTAGCAATTTTTCAGCATCAGCTCTGGTTATCCTACCATAGTACCAGCTGAAAAGAACAAACCAAAAGTAAAGTGTCTTTCCATATTTTGAATGACATTCTGCAGTTATTGGAAATCATATTACATATTACATTTAATAACATCATCTTGAACTCAACAAAGTGGTGATTATGGACCAGAATACTGCCATGTTATCCTCATCTCTCATAATTCAATTATATTAATTCAAATAACACAAAATTATATAGCTTTATATAGGGTGGTTAAGACAATAGAGTTAAAATTCCAATCCTCAAATATTTTAGATATTAATAATTAATTTTTAAAAATTCAAGGATTTATCCTTGCAGATAAAAGTGTGGTGCATAGTGCACAAAGTAGAATAGAAATAGATACTTATCTCAATAAGTAGGATAGGTAATAAACATGACTAGAGGACTAAATTCAGTCAGTTTACTCTTAACAACTTTAAAACACACACAATTCATATAACTGATTTTTGTATAAAGGCAGAGAATGGACATACTACAACAAGATTGTACAATTTACTGAATAATAAAAGATAATTTCTTCTTCTAGTGACTTTGTCAGTTGGTAGGTATCAGTAATCCTTTCTCCACTCCTCTCTTTTCTGAGCTTCAGACTTCTGGGAATTTTCTCTCCTCTCTTTACATCAACCAACATTCCAACTTATGGTCTTCCCTTTCCTTGTAATTTACCCTCCATCAAATTTATCTAAGCACATGCTCTAGCCAACAAAGGATACAAAAACACAAACTGCTAACCATTAATTGTGTACAGTAGAAAAACAAGAAATTTGCTGGGCAACTAATGGAGCTTTATTCTACATAATTGAAACAAATGAGGTATTTTGAAGGTTTGGGTGTAAATTGGCAAAAGTAAATATGTGTGTGTAACCGTTCACTCTGCAATGAGTTGATATTCCCTGAACAATTTGTAATGGGATGACTGGCCTGAGGGCTGAAGAGGCAGAGAATTTGGAGAAATATTTGTTGGTATAAACTTTGTATTTTGAAAGATAGTAAGTCTGCTCCTCCCAACAGATACAGAAAAATTCAGAGAAGATATAATAAAGATAAGGATAAATACTGGGAATGGACTAATAGGAACACTAAAATGCAACACAAATCAAAAAGGCCCCCTAAACAGTACCAAGATCATTTGAAAATATCCCCAATTTCAAAACAACTGATGAAGAAAAGGTCTGATATTAATTACTACATCAGCAGATGATAGTACAAATGGAGTAAATTGGGTCAAGGTGGCTAAAAGTATTAACAGACAGCATAATGCCACAGAAAAATAAATATGTCATCAACTGGACAGTATAAAGAAAGTTTAATCAGTGCATGTAATGGAAGAGACCTGGAAACCACCAACAAAAAATGCAAACAAAACATTCAAGACAACAATGTTCTAAAGAGATGGACAGGCCCTGGAAGACAAGGGAACATGCAGCATTCAGAAATGATACAGCACAAACAAATATTTGATTTCATACCTGATACAAAAAAATTATTATACTTCTAATTTTTTAAGCATACTTGCCTGTACAACTTGAACTTTTGGCAGCACAAATGCATATAACTATATGAAAACTATAAATGTTCAGGACAATTCCGATTATTTTTACCTTAGATTTTTTGCATCTTAGAATGATATAATATTGATTTATTTATATGACAGGAAAGAATAAATAAATTTAAGAAATTGTACATTACTGATAAATTAAATAGTTAAGTTCACTGCACCCATGGCACACACAACCATGATGCAATACAAAGATGATACATTGTACTCCTAAAGGGAACTATCCTACAAAAATATTCCTGTTACGATAATGAAAACTAAGATTAATATACTTACTCATGACTTTTCATCTCAATATAGTTGCTAGGAATCAGACCTTCCCTTCCATCCAATTCTGCTCTAAACCAATTCATATCATCTTCCATGTTCAATATCTGAAACACATTAATAAAGTATTCAGTGCCGAACAAAATTATGTATGAAATTGTATCTGGAATTGACAATTCAAAAAAATAAAATTATTCATCCGTATAAAATATAATAACGATATGAAATATCCAAATACGGACAAAATTAAGTGATGATATAAATATATATTTTATTTATATCATCACTTTATTTTTCTGTATATGTCTATTTCATCTAATTAAAATGGAATTATTTATAATCCAACTTCAATACTAATCTCCCATGGATTTGCTAATTAAAGTTAGTATTCTAGTTGAAAGACAATTTTGAATGCTTACCAAAAATTACTTTATGAAAAATAATATCACCTCACGAACCCACAGAGATATAAAGTTAACGACTAATATTTTCATGAAAATTGCTAGAATAAGAAAGAGAGATTGGCATTCCTGAATATGAATACTACGACTGGAGTCAATCAGGAAGATGGAAATTTCATTATAGAATCAAAAATATTTCAATTATGTGGAATAACAAGATTTGTAAAGGAAGAGACCCAATGTTTGAAACTAATAAAGACTGTTCACCCAAAAGGATAATAGAAGGAATCAAAGCTATCGTTTGACAAACATGACACGCTTCTAGGCACAGATCAACAATCAGTCTGACCCAGAGGTGGCTATCTTATCTTTCTAGTCAAGCTGAAGATTTGGAGTGAAATAAGTATTTAGTTGAAAATGGTTATAGGAAACACTGCTAAGTAATTTGCCTTTATCAGAACAAATTATGGGCAAACTTTGCAATTGAGTAATAGTCTGAGTTGGAAATAAAGCCAAATGTCAGAGAGGCTCTCAAACTCCCCACCTAAGACAGTTGCCAACCTTGCGATAGGAACAGGTGCCGTATATATCAATCTTCCATAATCCTTCACAAATAGCCATCTACAAAATCAAAGAAACAATGACTGCCGGCGGGACACAGTTCAGACCTTCCTCCCCTTTGAAGGGGGCTCAGGCCTCGAAAATTTGAAATATTTTCACTCACTTAATGAACTCTTCATAGATATAAACATTTAGAAAAATGTTGGACGTGGATCAAGATGTGTGATATGAAACATCAGATAAATCCTAACAGTTTAGGATACATATTAAAGAAAACAGTAATAAGCTTAGAGAACCTAGATTGATTATTTTGTATAGTATCCAAGTTGAAACATGAATATTGTTAATCAATGAATACCAACATTAGTTGGATGTAGCAAATATTATCCTATCCAGCATTAAATTAAGTAATTTCATTATCATGAAAATTAATTCTAATATATTTTTGTTAGCTCATTTGGTATCTACAGATCATTTTGATGTCTATGACAGAAGAAGTCACTAGGACTTAAAAAACAAATGGACTTGGAAAAATACTGACAAACTGTTTCACTTCATATAAAAACAAAAGTCAACCATAGTATGCTCTTGATAAGCAACATACCTAATGAATTATTTTTCGGACCAGATTCTGACAATGCATTTACTTTTCCACAATATTTTAAAAATAGACAAATGACATAGGAAAACGATAAACATTGAATCATTCGATTGAAATATTCGATTATGCATATAATTTTTGTCTTTGTACCTGTATTTTAGAACATTATTTAAGACAAATTATAAGGGATATTAGTTAAAGACGGAAAATTTATGTATTACTACAAATGTGTATATGTTTCAGATTAATATTGTTGATTCAGGGTATTTCTTTGCCGGTCTTTACATGAAATTATACACTACAAAATAAATTAATCCTTCCTTTACATACATGAACATATTAATTTCTAACCATATTTTACGCACCTTTAAAACTTGACTTTTTCGAAAACTAAGTTCATCGTCAGCTGTAGCATTAAAATCGTGTTTAGCGAGTGCTTCCATTATATTAATCAGTCTAAGATGCTGCTAAATTTAACACTCCTTTGACACCTGTATTACAATGCACCGACAAGGTTCAGCCTTCAAAGAACCAATCCTTTCCGAGAAACCACTCGAGTTTATGAAATCACTTCTCGAACGACTTTCAAACCTTGGATAATGTGAGCAGTAATAATTTGAATTAAAACGGAGAACGCATGCTCCACATTTAATAAGCCACTTTATCACAAATTAAATAAGTAAAAGCCGCAAAGGTTTGACCATACTCCTTCATCCATCACAAATCTCTCTGCACAGTGTACAGACGTTCACACGAAATCAATCCGCCTCTGCTGTACAATAAATTTGTTGCTAATATGTCCACGGATTCACTTTTTATACAGTAATAAATATAAAACATATTAGAAATTTAATTATCTCGATGATACGCAGTTTTAAATCTCAAAACATATTTATTATGTAGTATCTAAGATCAGCAGCGCATGAATATCAAATCAGTGTGTGAAATGGAAGCGATCTGAAAGTTTTTGGCTTTCAAGATAAACAAATGAGCATCTGATTTTTCTGTATTTAGTAAAGAGTAGAGAAGTTGACTTGAAGATAAGAAATGGTAGGAATCACAGTTAAAGTTTCAGCTAAATGTGTGTATGTGCACCTCGAATCTTCATAAAAATAACTTAAATTTATGCAATTAATGTTTAGCAACTTAAGAGCACAAGTAGGCGTATAGCAAACATCGATCAGCTGATCATTACTTACGAACTCTCTTGGTTACCACACAATAAATATTCAACGTGTTAAGGTTATCCATTTCAGTAGCTGAATACATGATCACCGCGACATGGTTCCTTCTCCAGTACCGGCTAAAACAAATTATGCTGATGCATTTTGGTGCACATATATTGTATCAGTTGTTGCAGCTAGTATAGCAGAAATTGGTGAGTTATTCTTTTAACAATTTGATTGCTTTTAATAAAATTTTGCCGACTGTTGTAAAACATTTTAAATTAAATGTCTATAGAAACGTTTAGTTCAAATTAGACGTTAAAATAATTTTAATCACATTAAAAATGCTAGTACATTAACAGTAAATAAAACTGTGTTTCTTCATTTTGGTACTTAAAAGTTCGTACAAAAATAATCATTTTTTATGTATGTATGTAATGTTACATAACTAATTTTATTTGTTTGAATTAAGTGAATAATATATTAAAAAAACGGAACTATTTTAAAAGATTCTTGTCTTGTGAACATTACAGTTTTCATATATGTATTATCTTCAATCTTAATTTAATGAAATGTAGCATATTTGTTCTATTTTGGTAATTAATTATATTATGAGATAGGACTTGTATAATACCAATTTGGTTATGCATATGGTGATAAGAAAATAATAATTCAAACTCAGTACTCCTTTCTTTACACTTTCTTAAGGATAATCTTATTGTACTGTGACAATTTGTGACACTTGTTTTGAAGTAATTATATTTCTATATGATGTTTAACCGTTTCAGCTTTCGGCCCTCTTTTGTATGTTTGTGATTTAATATTTATTATTTTTATTGCAATTATTTGTTTATAGTGAGGACTTTTAATTTAAATACATTTTACTTATATTTTACTGATTCTGAATATATTGTAAATGTTAATCTACATAATTTTTAAGATTTTCAAGGATAATAGTTTTCATAATATTTTATTTAAAATTAGCACCTGACTAAAACATATATTATAGATTTGGAATTATCTGAGTTGTGATGAATGTTTTTGCTATAGTCTTAATAATTGGAACTATATATAGTAATTTTTAAGTCAATGTTTGTGAATTAGTACGAGTTAGCATTGAATTTATCATATTACTTGCAAGAAGTAGCTTTAGATCACAGCCAAATCTCAAAATGGGGATGAAAGCTGCAAATCTTGTGGCAAATTTGTTTGCAAAATTAGTCCAGATCATGTTATAAAGTAATAAATATCTAACTTATTATAGATGTTTTGTGTATTTGGAAATGATTTCCAAGGAAAGTCCAACACCTAATTGGGAATATTGTAGTTTAATTTGATTTAGTCTACTTCAGTTTGATCAATAATGACTAAATATTTCCAGCTAATTTCTCTTCTATTTCTTATCGATAATAAATTATACATTTTATTACAGAGTTAATTGACGGCTTGAGGGCTTTTAAAATATTCAGTATTTGTTTAAAACCGAAAGGTGTCACAAATTGCATTCAAGTTTAATTTCCGCAAGTCGTCAATTATTATTCAACTTTTTTCCCGTGCGTTAACGATATTTAGCTTCTTGCCGTGAATTACAGAGACAGTCTAGTACTGAACATGCTCTCGAATCATGGCGACTGACCTCTGCTTTCATCCAAGAAGTTCCGTCTGCTCAAACACGAAGTGTGGACCATATATAAGATTGATTGATCATGTCAGGGTTGCTGTAGTGTACAAGAAATTGTACAGTATCCAAAGGTTTTTTTTAGCTTTTTTCTTTTTAGTTTGATTTGTTAGTTAAGTAGAAAAACGTAATTGAAATTTAAGGTCATCAGTATGGAAAAGCATTGCATTTGCTATGGTTCAATATATTTTCTTAGTAGCGATTTTATCAGGTACTCTATGAAAGCATTGAACGGTACGATAAACTTTAGGGATAATAGGTGTCAGAGCTACGGCGGGCGTCTGAACACTCATACAGATATAGAACAACTAAATTCAGTCTATGAGAAAGACTGCTTTCGCGTCTGTATTTTCCTTCTGTTGCTGAATGAACTTTATGTAAGGTATGCATTGTTGATTATTCATTACTGCACATTCCAATTATATTGTTGAAGTAACGAATAAAATGTAAGCAAAAACAAACATTTGAACTGAATCCAATACTACTATTAAATTTAATACTTTGGTATTATGTGAGCTATCCGTTTTGGATGGCTCTGCTCGAATCTCGAAAATCTGACGTGGCGGTACTGTGGTTATGAACGGGTTCGTGAAGATCTCTGCTTCGAATACCCTTCACAGTTCTGCCAAAATATTGGATGCAATCTGTGTATGACGTCAACGTTGTTACCTTCTAAGTGACACAATTGCATGCTTGCTTAACGAGCTGTACAGCACGGAAGCTCAGTAGTTGTCTGAGGACGTGACTAAGGGCGACTAATGTGATAGTGTTGAGTCAATAGGGCGTCGCAAGGCCAACTGTGGGCGCCCTGACTCACGACTCAGACGGTCCTTGAACCTGGGCCTGCGGAATGCAGACTGCGCCATGTAATGAACTCTAGTAAGAGATAGTGACGATACAAGTTATTGCTATTTGCAGAAAATTTCAAGTACTCTGTTGCTTAGAAACAGAAGCACTATTTAAGATATAATTCGAACCTATGTTCGTTAGATGTAATCCAATTCGTTATCAAAATAGGGATAATTGATAAATTGCTTTCCCAATTTGTGTTGCAAGATGATAAAAAAATTATACTCCAATCCCTTACGAAAAGGCAGTGCAGACGTTGGTGCTACACCAGTTCAAATGCAGTCGATCCAAATTCCATTTGGATGCCCGAGTTTTGATTTACAGTTGTTTATAGGTTGGTGTGAAGGATTGTGGCCTATGGCTGAAATGTTAAATTTAGGCCAGAATATATCGTCATTACTACTAAGTTCTGATCAGAGCATAAGGTCTACGTGCTGATTATTTCCTTTTTACATCTCCGTAATTAATAACGCCATATATTGTTAGGCATTACTTTTAATTCCTACATTCAACTTTTTTATGTTGTAATAGTAACTCATAGTTTACTCATTAATGAGAAAACAAATTTATCGAACTTATGGTGAAGTCGAGACATTGAGGCTTAAATTGTTTTGCTCCAAGTTTCGTCAAAGTGTTGTAAATGATGTACGTGCAATATTTTTTTCATGGTGTTAATTTAACTTGTGAATAACGCGGGGCGGGGGGGTGGTTCATCTAACTTGCAGAATTTGTTTTAGGCAGCAGAAGTTTAGAACAAGTCCTATTGCAGCATTCTTATTTTATTGCAGTCAATTTTCTTGTAAAATTCCGCGTCGTTTTAATTCAGTTGATAATCTTGTAAGACTCAGTTCACTTATGTAGTTGATTACATTTTTCGAACATAAAATATTTTAATAAATGGAATTTAGTTGAAAAATTTTAAAGTCACGTTGGAATCATTGTTTAAAAGTTGGTGCTGTGCTACAACAGCCGTGTTCAACAGTGTTTGGTAAATCATCCTACAAATATACACAATTCAACAATCGAAAAGTATTATTATCAAAATGCGGCTTCGGTGCAATAAATTATTTTTGAGTTAAGGTCAGAACCAACATACTGACGCGAAGAATGTGCCAAATGTCACCAGGCGCTCGAGACTATCTCGCATTGTTGCACACATTTTCCTGGAAGAGTTATTTCACGGCATGATGATGCGAAATGGCCACCATGGTTGTACATTCTCATCATTTGTCTTCTTCTTGTGGGGTTTTTTGAAGTCGCAAGCTCCCGAGAATAAGCTGTGACCATCAACAGAATATCATTGCCAATTTACCGATTGTCCAGACATCGGATCTCAAGATTCGACAAAACAGTGCTGTGGAAAGTTTTTTTAATTCAATATTAATTAAAGAAATGTGTAATAAGTGTTGTTTTCGTTGCATTTTAAGTTCAATTTATATTGATAAAAGTTTTACTGCTGTTGACATTAATGAAAGTCATTAAATGCAAACGTTATTTACATTCAACTCCAAACAAATATAATTTATGTAAATATATCTAAATGTTAAAAAATGAATAATAAATTTTAATTATAAAATACAAAGTTATTTTCCAATTTATTCACTTGTTTTCCATTTTAACATTAATGAAATATCTAAATAATAGAAAATTTTGTTTTAATTGGCTGTTGCCGTTTTTTTATTGAATACCATTCCTTTTATATCTCTTTTGAGTATTATCATCATGCTGTAAAATAATCGTTTATTTAAAATTAAATACATAACAGGAGTCCAAGATATGTTGAACCAAGGCTGTTTAGTTTTCATTTCCGCATTGTGTTCGCGCAAGAATGTGTTCAAAGACCGTTGAGTAAACTAAAACGTTGTCATTGAAAAATCAAATTCTAATAGTTTAACTACATTCGGTTTATATCAATGACGCGTATTATTTACTCGTTATTTATCCAAAGAACGGTTGGTTTTTTGAAATTTATTAGACAAAACTTTTATTCTAAGATTATTAGTTGGTGACATTAGCTACAGTATACAATTTAAATTATGTACATAATTAACAAAGGAACATGGTAATTAAGTTAATCCAATAATTAACCTAAATTTTGCAATTTTTTCTTGTATCTTAATTTGTTTGTGTGAGGGGCATACATTGTTTGGCTATGAGGATTCACTTGTGATGTTGAGTTTGATGGAATGGGTGGGTAGGGTCTGGTGGTTTAGGAGGTGCCAGAGTGTTCTGGGGGAAGGATGAGGTCGATAGGGCGTTTTCTTTTGAGGCGACGTGAGTGTAGTGGTGGGGGAGGGTAGCTATGGAATTTCTGAATCGTGGTGTTAAGGATGGTTGAAGGTGCTTTTGATTAGTGAGGTTACGGATTTGGTGATTAAGGAGTTGACTTTGGGAAGTTTATTGTCGTGGTGGATGATGAAATTTCTGAGGTACCAGGGAGAGTTATTGATGGTGCGAATGATTGTTTTTGGGTTTTGGCTGTGGCTCCCCATTTGTGTGTCACGATTGTGAGGAAGTAGAATTGTTGCTTAAGCACGAATACATTTTGAACGTTAAGCAAGTCACCTTAGATTATTTTCGTTAAGTACACAGACGCACCCCATCGCTCAGCCATTCACACCCACACAGGGGAAAACTGTATAAAATGTGTTAAAAGTGAAATATTTGAACTGTCTTATGAGCAAATAAGAATTCCAAGATCCATTATTCGACTTGCAATTGAGGTTAAAGTTACTGCACATGATTTATAAACAAGTCAATTGTTCCCGTCAGTAATGTTACTCTCATATACTGAACCTTTAAGAACAATTCTCAGAGGATAATCAAGAATCGCAAGAGTGAATTTCGACAACGTAAACAGAATGTAAAAGTAGAAGGAAATCAGAAACGGATATTAACTAAGTATGTTCTGCATATTTTATATGAATAGGTATAAATAGAAAATGAAGGTTTAAACATATCCAGCATATTCTTGAACTGAATTATATGCTGTTCGTAATGGTAGCTTGTTAAGCAGGGTTTTGATATTATTTTTAATTTTTTTGTGTCCAGTATATCGATTTTTAGGTTTTTAATAAGTGTTTTACAGTTTTGCATCCTATGCCGGCCTGTCGCGAGAGTTCCTCGATGAAATTCCAACGATAGACATTGCCTCAGCATGTGGCATGCAGAAAGTTCTGGCTTAACCTACTTATTGTAGCAACCACGCTACAGAACTCAAGGTAGCCGTTTAACATTTGTCGCTACACTACTTATTATTTATTACTTTTAGTTATTCGCGCGCGAAAGAAGGTACGCGCGGGGTAATTGAACCTTCATTTGTAGTGGACTTCTAGTATCCCAACCTTCACTTTTATTATATAAAATTGTAAATAATTATTTTGATTTATGTAATTCATATTCACATAATTGTATCAATTTTTGTTTATATAAACATTGTGTTCTTTAAATTTTTAGATATTCATTACAATAATTTACGAAATTTGTACTTGTTCACTTGATGAAGTTTCAAAACAGAAATTAAATTTACTTGTAATTTAGTATTTATTTCCTTTGTAAACTATTAAATTGTTTCTGACTTATTGGACATTTTATTTATTTATAAATTGAACTTGTCAGATAAATAAAACTATGACATCAGGTCCTTAGAAGTTCATCTTAGAAGAGGGGGGGGGGGCTGCTATTGGAAATGTGGCCCCTGATTGAACTGTTACCAGTGAAAACCTTTTTATATTGTATTTCGTTGTAATTCCATGCGTTACCTCTGATGGTGTTGTAAAGCACGATATAAAGACAGGAGGGAATAGTTTGATGTTCTGTTTTTGGCTTATGAGGTGATGGGTTTAAATTCTTGTTATGGGAACACGAGCGTATATTTGTCGAATAAAATTGTGACCATGTCTAATTTTATGTTTATGGATAGTTCGAAAAGTAATCGAGGTATTCTGCAGAAAGTACATTTTTTTCTGTGTACCATTTATCATTACAGCGTCTAATCGTGGCTATGTGTAATAATTAATTCTCTGTTTTGCATGGAACAGTCTATTACTTTAAAATGGGATTTCATAGCATTGTGCGTCAGTACCAGAATAGTTATCGACCAAATAGTGCACAGTCAATTGGAAAGGGTATAACATGGGCGGAAGAATCGGCAATAAATTTAACGGAAGTGAAAGAGTAGCCAGGAAATGCATAGAATAGACGGGAAGCTAACCGACGTTTAGAACAATGTAATAGTTTTTCTTATGCTGAACTAACCGAGAAGGGAAGGATTCCTATCTTGAACTTGCACAGTAAATTGTACTCTCTCTCTCTCTCTAGAGAGACGTTGATAAATCCTCTTATCACTTCTTTTATTCTTTATCTTTGTTTTCCTCTTATTTGCACTTACGTCTATGTACTGCATTTTCTGAGTGCTTTTTGAGTGTGCAGTAGAATTTCTTAAATAATGCAATACTCGTAAAAATAATGACTCTTTTGAAATGACTTAACGCATTATAGATATGGGCCGTTGTATACAAGAATAAAAATATTATTTCACTTCAAGTCATTCTGAAATATTATACTGGAAAATATTACAGAATGAAATAATATGTGGCCATTATTTTGTATAATTCTTGTGCAATATATTCTGTCCTACTTTCTTCATTAACTACTCTCTTCACGGTAGGCTTTTTTATTCATTCTGCCAGTTGGTAGCATCGTTGCAATAATTGTTGTAAATTCAATAAATTAATTTTCTGTACCCTATTCCTGTTTTTCTTGATCATTGATGCGCTTTTAATCCTGAACCGGAAGCCTTATCGCACCGTGATTGATGCTTGTTACAGCTGTGGCCTAGGAGTGTTCATTGTGATGGATTTGTATTTACATTAATAAAAATCCACGTTGGAGTTTCTCACTTCAACAACACAGGGTAGTTATGACAAAGCCAAAGCACAAGCTCCAGAAACAGCAATCAAAAAACCCACTGCGTGTAAATAAGTGATAACACTTTTTTTAGAGTTAAATTATTTGTACGTTTATGTCAGAGGTTTTTTTGGGATCCGAATATTGTTCATCAAAATGTCAGTATAATATTCTCATTCAAGGTCTTTACAAATAAATGTTTTACCTACCTGAACTGGACCTTGTGACCAATAGAAACTGACGTTCCTTGATTTCTATGGGATGTTTTGGTTTCTATTTTTCACCAGCACTGGTTTGACTAGTACCAAATCACGTCTAACAATACTTCTAGTTGTTCAGATAAATTTTTCTTCTACAGAAGTGTTTCTGTTTCGTTTGAAACATGTTCGCACCCTTAGGATATTTTTATGGATGTGAATATTTAGCCATATCGAGGTTTGAATGAAATCTGTGACTACGAAAATTTACGCTGATAAATCGACACGCTATTGTAAAACAAAAGGTCATATCGGGTATTCACGCTTTGATAATTTTTTTGAATAATCGCAGAAAGTGTTTGGGATAACCTTGGTTTCGGTTTACCCGCGTTTGTTTAACCGGGGTTGTACTATATATATATATATATATATATATATATATATATATATATATATATATATAAAACTTATAAGTTACACGGATCAGTATGTCAATAAACTTGTGTTTAATTTGGCTTAATAGATTGAACACTTGTTGTCCTCGTTCTGATACTCAGAATTAATCATAATCTATATTTCTTTTCGGGACTGAAATCACATCATTTATTACACTATTATTGCTGACAGAATTGGTATCCATTATCAATATAGAACCCAACTTATACATTGTAGTTCATTTTAATGGTTTCTTTTGATTTATGTGGGACCCATAAATATAATTCTGAAGTAAATTGTATTGTAAACAAACGGAACATATAAATTGTCACTTAATATTCGTAAATATCGAGTAATTTAATTCAACGAAACCTTTGTTAGCCAGAGTGCTTTTCAGAGCTCCAGTGTTGCGGACCTGTAATATGATGCGGGTGTAGAAAATTCACAGTAGTTTTCTTTGGGAACAGTGGGCGAGAAACAGCTCGCCTGACCCAGATTACTTCCCATCTTGAGCCAAATGGCTGGGAAAACCACTTGTATATATATATATAATAAAAAAACAGCACTTCCACGCAGAAGTCGCGGAATTTCCGGTTTCTTACAGCTCTGCGTCAGAGTTGAATCATTGTTATCGATCGCCTAACATTCAATATAGGTCTATTGTATCTGTATGTACGTGTGGGAACTATTCGTATACTGAACAGAACACGAACATTGCCGTTGTTTCACTCAGTTTCCACGAATGTGGAAATCTAAGAACTATGCAATCGCTATTGGATTTTGGGAAAGTGCGAAAAACTCGCATTCGTAATTAATCGCTGCAATTCCATTTGTTGAACGCAATTTTCCACAGTTCAATAATTGTTAAAGAATTTTGAAGTGGTCGGTATTTAGGAACACTAGAACATTGGAAACATGTTCTTATTTGAACTAATTTTATATTATTTTTACATAATTTCTATATAATCATTGGTATCGTTTCATATGGGGGTATATCCAGAACTCTCATAAAAAAGTGTAAGAAAGCTAAAAAAAACATCTTCGTCCATAGCTTGTGTCCCCGATCTTTTGACTAATGTTCTGTTTTAAGATTACTTCAATACATTCTTGTGATTCGTAGTGCTGTAAGAACTTCTTTGTTTAACAAAGTTGATATTGGAAAGTTTTCTTTCTAACATTTTATTTTTCTTGGAATTTTATTTCTTGATAGTTTTAATTAAGATGTAATATTTACTTAATTGGTGATGTGAGCTGTAATTTTTTTGGATCTATAGTTTTTCGGGAATCTATGTCTTTACATTGTCTGAACAAGGTTTCTGAATACTTTTCTAAATTTCAATCCACGTAAAAAAATTGCAGAACGGTTCTCAAGTTTAAAACATATTTAACAAACAACGTTTCATCCCTAATTGGGACCTCTTCAGGTGTACAATTTCAATTAATTCAGCTGTAATTTAATTATTACTGAATTTAATTGAAATTATACACTTGAAGAGTTCCCAATTACGGGTGAAACGTCGTTTGTTAAATATAATGTTTTAAGTATGATAATAGATTTTCCTCTTGTATTTCACATTTATTTGAAAAGAAGTCAGATTAGTATAATTGTTCATTAACGTAGGTACAAAAGTTGAGTTTTTTAAGAATTAAAATTTCAATCCTATTAGTAATGTGCTAGACTGAAAACCCATTTATCGAGCATACCCCAGAAAACTTATTTCAAGTCTGCTTGTAGGCTTCTTTTCAGTCCTCCGTTGACTTGTTCAAGTAACGGCTGCATCTGTTGGTTGTTGTGTTTTTCTATTTTCTCATAGAGTTTCCTGCTTCATTCTTAGTCTACATCTTTGACGAACGGTATGTTTTGTCCGTATGTAATTGTATGATTCGTGACATACTAGGGCTCGGCTGTCATTGATCGAAGAATTTTCCATCTTTGGAGAACAGCAACTTACTGGCACAAGTTCAATACCATAAGTCCATATCGGATTAATAATTTGTTTATATACTAGAACTTTGTTATTTAATTTTCTGAAGAAACCGTTTGATTTATCGTTAAAGTTGTTTGCCGGCGAATTTCGTATAATAATGTGCTTCTAATTTTACTGACACTTTAGGATGTAAAATGTTATACGGGACAGTGTGCAATTTACTTACACGAAAATTTAATAATAACTGGACTTACTTGTTAGAAAATGTCAGACGCAAGTGGATGCTACTAACTGACAATAATATTACTGAGTAACAGATATGTGACATCTGACTTTGAAGACTGTTGAAATTATGCCCTCGACCATTAAAAGTATTTTAACACCCTGAAAGTGAATATTTAATTGATAAACAAATTTGATGGCCATCCTGTTAGAAAAATATTAAAGTTAAAATAAATAAGAAGACATTAATTTTTTAAAAGAATGTTTTTTAAAAATACGTTTTTTCCTTGGTATTAGGACCTCTTCAGTTTATAACAATATCACTATGGACCGAACTTAAATGCTGAATAGGCTTTTAAGTTTTTCTATAGTGGCTGGCAGACAACAAATTAAAATTAAGATAACTATTATTATAATCTGAAATTGAAATATTTAAATAGTAATGAACAGATAGTAATGAACGTTATAATAAAGCTTTTGTGTGATTAAATATGTTCTTGATGGTAATTGTTATAAACTGATGAGGTCCTAATCCAAGGACGAATTTTTTTTTATAAATTAATTTATTTTAAGAAATTAATGTCTTATTAATTTTAACTTTCTATTTTTTTTCTGGTTCAATGATCATCAAATTTTACTATTATTTTCATTAAAACTCAGGTAATTCTTATAATTGAAAATTTAATTGCAGAACAAGACAATTCTGGCTGACATGCTGAGTGTATGACAATATGTTAATATTTTTATCCTTTTAACGCCATTACGAAGAAAAACAGCTTACCTTGTGGCGGTTCCTAATAAAATCACGTTCATTTGATCTATACTATTACTAATCGCAATCACACACAATGTATCTTTATTTGCACTCTGCGCGAAAAATCAATAAATCGTTTGTTTTTGTCTACGATAACTGTTTACAAAATTGCGCTAGACTCGAATAATTTATAAAGGAGAAAATGAATGCAGTCTGGACCTTTCTCGCAAGCATGGCGTTTCTCTTGCCTTCGTGTCCTGCTAAGGTTTTTGCACGCTTTCTGTCTGTTTCGTAAGGAGCGAAGGCTAGCTACTACACTCCAAGGGCGTTCTCAGGAATATGCAACAAACAGAAATTTGCAACTGTTATTTCATCCAAATGCATTAGCGAATACGACTGCAACGAAACGACTGAATAGCTTATCTGCATCACGCGTAAAATATTGAACTCAATTTATAAAATGTTAATATGAAATGCCGATATATTAAAAAAGCCAACCCATAGTTGATTTTTCAACTAAAAGCAATCTTGCAATATCTGTCAAAATTTCTATATATTCATCTCACTCAGACGTTTTGATGCACAATCGACGTATGTTCGCGTCAGGAAATTTCGCCCTGACATAAAATACAATTTATCATGTTGCATTGCAAGTTTTGGAAATTTCTCTTGTAGCTTATAAATATTAATACTGGACAAACGAACTGTTGGAATGTCAAATAAAAATGACTGTACAAAATATGTTTAATATGAAAATAAGAGATCCTTCTATAATTAAGACTAATTTTTTATTTACATTTTGTATTTCATCCAAATATAAGTTAAATAAGGGAAACAAATTATATATTTGTGAAATTGCCTTGTTAGTTGATTATTAGATGCACTCGATTATAAAATTCTATTCGAATTTTGCTGCTTTAACCCCATTTTAAGCTTTTCAAGGGTTAAAATGCCTACAAGATGAAATCTCCGATTGAATTGTAACAGAATGTAATACATTAATTGAAACCGCTTATAGTAAACAGAGTGGCAATGGAAAATACTCCATTTTTCTTATTAATCCCAGAACCTGGGAAAGACACAGTGATTCACAGAGAATAACTGGCAAACAAAACCAAGTACGAGAGACAAAACATAGATAAGGTGGAAAAACTGACATGGTGAGGGGGATTTAGAAATTAGTAACCAAAGTTCGGGTTCAAAAGAATGCAAAGTCGGTAAAAATATTAGTGCCAAATGCTTAGGGAAATTCCCTGGCCGATGTTCCAATTTGTCGGATTCTACAGAAGTACAAACTGTATGGTATTGTTTCGCGGTAGATAAAAATTAAAGTAACATATTCTAAATTAAAACCCTTCATATAAATTTTTTTTATGTGTTGACAAATAATACAAATGTGTATTATTTCTAATTATGTTTAAATTAATTCCTTAATATTGACCTTTTTTCTATCAATATGAGGAATAGATTCCTCATATTGATAGAAGAAAAAAGTTATAATTACAGAGTTAACCGAACTTACTTATCTTATCGGTTTGTATGAAGCTCAACTGACTAGTTCTCTATTTACATATCAGATGAAATGTTCGCCCCCTATAGAATGAATACAGGCAGCTGCTCTTCTCATTGAGTTTCGAACACGATCAAAAATGCGTGGTGTAGTGAGGACTGGCTGCTACAATTATTATTAATGTTATTAAGGGCAGGTGTCCTTTACTGTTATAGGGCCAGAGGCTCTCTTCAGCTTAGGATTATTTTATTAGGTTTTTTTTTTGGGGGGGGGGTGATAAATGCAAACGATATGTTTGAATTTATGCCTAGCTTTTAAACAAGTCTGGGATCGGACGATTATAATTATTATAATTTGCCTCTTGGAATGTTATTTTTTTATGGATCTGTGGCCGTAGGATGCACGGAGAGTTAGTACATCATTCACAGCAGTTGAAAACACGGAAGACTTTAAATAAAAGATAGATAATTAGATAAAAGTCCAGGGGCTTTAAGTTTACTCATGTTAACAGTTGAAACCTAAGTCTCACATTTTTGTCCAGAAAACAAGGCATGTCGTCATGCACTAACATTAATAAATTATTGTGTGATTAAGCATTTCGGGACCCATGTTATAAAACACTTTTTTTCTTCTCTCCATTCATTAAATTTTGACGACGAGTATTGTTACAACATGTAGCTATTCTTTATTATTTAATCATAGTTAACGAAGAGGAATATTTGATCTGATTATTAAAATTTTTCAAAGATTTTAATATTTTTATTTTACTTTTCTCCAAGTTTTGAATAAATTGGACGTAATTTGACTACTTTCGCAAAAACAAATTGTAAAATCCTAGTCTGTTTTGTGGTTACGCGAAGCTGTTTTTCGCAATGGCTCTTCGCCTGTGTTGCGCGATAGTTCAAGGATACCGAATTCTACGCTCTGACTTTTTATGGGCCATCGCGTTCTATTCCAAATAACGTGAATAAGACCCTGGGAGAAAGAAGAAGGTGGACAGCCGCAACGAAATATTTACGGCTGATGACCCTTTGCTATACTCGTGCATTTTACCTGATTACTGTGAGTACAATCTCAGTTATTACAGATCAAAACATGTGAGGGTTGACTAATAACTCAAAAAATTCAGTGATATAGTTGATTCGTTTTGATTGGGGATATTTTCGGTTGGTTATTTCCATTCTCAGAATATGCCACGTTTCAACCAATCGGTTGAACAAAATCGCCTGAATTATTTTTTAAAAACAAGTTAGAATGATGAATCGGTCTAGCGTTCAAAGAAGGAGCTTGATAACCAATTTGGAGAGTGTGTATGGCGACTTTTCTATTTTTTATAGTGCTCAAGTGACGCATGGTCGACCTAGACGGCTTATTTGAGACGTACTTCAGAAGACATTTGAAATTCTGTGATGTGCCCAACGGTCCGTAAAATCGCTTCAGATGGTTTACGTAACATTTGGCCATGAGGAAGCAATTCGCACGATAGGTGTCGTGATTGCTCACAGAGTTTGTTGAAAACTACAGACTTTTGTTTATCCAATAAAATAAACGCTGTTTCGTAGAAACACAGCGGACTTTTGGCGTCAATATGCACGAATGTGCTTATAAGTTATCTATAATTCACGTGTATTATTGTCCCTTTCTTTGTCAATTTACATTTTATGAGATAATTTCGTAGCTAACAAAAGTCGTGAACCAGTTTAAGAAGCCGTCTAAACTGGTTCCGTTATAGATGAAATTTGTTTACCAGTATCGGGCTGTCTGATAACCAGGCTTACGTTTCACCTCAGTTCTGCAATTTTTAGAAATTTATTTATTTATTGATTGGGTGGATGGATGTATCGACCCTAATTGTCTGGAATTACTTCCCTTGACTTAGATGTAGAGGAAACGTTTTACTGTAACGATAAAAGTCTACGTGTGCTACTCAGAATTCCAAAATGGCTTTTTTTTATGTATTGCGTCAGTTACGAATGCCATTAAAAAACTCGTTCAAAAATGAGCTTAAAGTAAGTGAGAAATATTATTTTAAATGTTTTATTTTCATCCGTGTTTAGACGGACCAGAAAAATCTAGAACACCATATTGGATAGTCTCTAGTCGTTAATCATATATTTTACGCGGTTACTGATAAAATAAAATAAAAATCCGTGTTTAATGGATTTAAATAAAAATCTATAAATAAATATTGATTATTTGATTGAATTTATTACTGCAACTTAGTATGATTTTGTGACAGCTCATTACAAACTAGAAATTTAAATAAGTTAGTTAGAGAATCACTATGGTAAAATCTCGCCTACTGAATCACATTCCTCGTGACTTAATTTTAGAACTTCTGTGAAGAATGATTATCAAATGTAAATTGATCAAAGGTGCAATGAATCAATTCAAGGACAAGAAAAGCTTACAAACGACGCTCAGCCTTGAAGGCCATGAATTTGAATTAGGGTCTGCAAGGAAAAATCCTGACTGGACCGGGAATCGAATACGGGTCCTCCACTTGGTACGTCGTTGCTCTCCCACCTGAGCTATCCGAGTGGATTTCCTGTCAGGTACGAGCTTTCTCCATCCATTGTATTATAATAACATTCTACATCAAGGTTCAATTCGTTTGAATATACAGCAGGGCATGCATATTAAAAAATAAACTTAGTATGGTTTAATTAATTTATTGCTCACGCCTCTACATCACCAAAGCAACTAAACAAAAACAAAGATAAAACAAAACAAAAACTAACCCAAAGATATTCCCCCACTTATTATTATTATTATCCACTTATAAATGTAATAAGTTTATTACAGTATAGACCTGAGATCATACTCGCCTACAATTTACTAAAACGATTACCGGTCCCGGTGAGATTTTTCCATCCTGATCATTTGAGTCAGATTCATCATGGCCTTCAAGGCTAAGGTTCGTTTGAAAGCAATTCTCCTGTTCTTGAATGAACTTTAGTTGAATACCCTTAGAATTCACAGGTTAATCGCGGATAAAAGAACTAAGAAATACTTACTACCCTTGTTCAAAATTAAAAAGCTTTTCATCACATCTGCCTAGTTGGGGAAATGTCGGTTTATCCTTGTCATTTCTCTATAAATGATCGTGCTCAAAATTGAAAACATGCAATTACGAACTTATAAACATCTCGGTTCTGATATTAACACGTTTTGAATCTAAATGCAATAATTTGCAGGAGCACAATTGTGGGGCAAAGTCACTGATATTTGAACTTTCGTAGATACTCGTATATATTAAAATATTTTACTCACAACATAATTCAAGTCTGACATTTATTTATTTATTTGCACAATTTCTAAACTAACAATATTACTTTTTATGCAATAAAATTACGTGTTTTTGGTATAACTACGCCAAAGATACACTCTCACAGTCACTTCACAGATTCTCCATCCGAACAATAACATAATATCTTTTCTTTCATAGACTACAATAACAAGAATAATAAACTAATATATAATACAAAAATGAATTTAAATTTGTCTCTATTACAATATTTGTCTGCTGCGAACCTGAAGGATCGTCTTTGATTTCTACTTATCTCTTCATAATTCTGTTCATTTATAAGACCGTTTTTATTCCCCTCTAACGATATGTTATTTTCTGGTCTACAGCTCAAATATATCTCGTGTTAATAATGAAAGCAAAAATTTTGAAAGAAACATTACTAAATTAAAAAACGGCTAATGAGCCTCGTCTTGTTTATCTTATTTTGTTTGTATGTTAAACTTAAATTTGTATCGAAGAATGTTTCTTGCGTGTGGATCTGATTCGAAATTTTACGGCCAATACAAACTGTGTAGGTTCTCCACAAGTCGTTTAACGTTAATATAGTAGCCTAAGTTGAAGCCATACTGGTTAGACCTTCGTCATAATTTGTTACGGCTGTTAGTCCTTGTTTTTGTCTTTATGCTATTGTTCCCGTATAGAAGAATGCCTGCTATCATCCAGAAATAAAAATACCTGTTCTTCATTAGAATCTCCCGCTTTTCTTTCTGTTTTTTCCAAGTTGTAGTGGTAAAACATTCTAATTAAACACACTATAAGAATTTTTTTTCCCTTTTGTAGGAGTATGGTACGCACATATGGAAGGGTTGGCTATCTTGAATTAACGGAGGCCTGTCGAACAGATTGTATTTAATTGTTTTTAAAACATGGTAAAAGCGACAGTCAATTTTTTAAAAAAGAAATTGCTCGTATTTTTCAATACATCATAACAAATTTCAATGGTGGACTAATTTAAATAGCTTTGAAATAAACTCATAAGATCAAAGCAGTCATTAACGAGGAGGAAGAATACGTTTCCCGTCAATACAAACTGGGAAACGACGCAGCGGACATTAATTTTAAAAATAACCGGACGTGGTTTCTTCAATAAATAGTATTAAAGCGTTACTGAAACTCGTGGAAATCCTGTCAATTTATAAAAGATGATTTGAAAAAATGTTTAAGGACTTGATTTTTTACATTAGTCTGTTAACTGTACCAGGCCAGTCACAGTCGAAAATAAAGATTATAGACATTTTATTTCCTACATAAATCTACTATGAGAAAAATCACCGATTTAAAAACTTAAAATTGATTATTTAATTTTTTTTACAAAAAACCGTACACATTAACAATAAATTCACTCACACCTACTCGATTTACATGTCCATCAAATATGCCGTTAAATATCAATTTAGTTATTTTTGACTATCTTATCTTTTCCATCTGCAAAAACAATTTTACACTTTTCTTGTCATTGCAACCTTAAACAGGTTGGAATATAAAGACTGCTTGGTCAAAAACTAGTGTTTCCGTTGCTTTTTCGGTGAAAATTCAATTTGTGTGAAAAATATCGGGTCCCCGAACATCTCACGAGTACACCAAATTAAAAACAAAAAACGTTGCATTTTTTTGGAGACCGTCTGAATTGTATTAATTAAAATCCGTCACCTCACCCTCTAAGAATGGCGGGGGTTAAATTTGGATTGGTAATTCAAGAAATACGTATTAAATATAGAGAAATATTTTACATAGTAACAGTAATCACGTTTTGCCAATAGATCCTAAATATTATTAAAAAGAATTTAAATAATCCCTTCTAGTAAGTGATCGTGATCCCTCCTAATTTGAGTTTGTCTCATATCTTACTGTTAATTACCGTATATTTACACTCATTAGTTGAAGAAAAAATTCGAATACTCGTAGTCCTCAAGTGTTTCCATACAGAGCATGCCCTCAAGATCCTGGAGAAATCTATCGATTTGTATATTTTAATTTTTCCCTATCTTTCAAGTGAGTGGTTTTATACTATCGAATTTACGTCTCCTAATGTTTCCGAAGAACTGTTTCCAACTCGTAAATATTCCTTTGTGAACATATGCTGCAGGTGATTATATAGCTCCGGTTTTTTCTATTAAATAAATTCTCTGTTGAACTCGGCGAATTTTCACTCTATTCTCTATTTGTCCTTTCGCCTCTTATCATATTTGGATGCTACCACTTTAACCCTATAATTTTTACATTTTCAAGATGAACATCTCCCTTCCAACAGAGACAGATTTATCTAGACCGTTGGAAATATACGGTAAAAAAAAGGCATTAAAAATTAAATCCCTATTACAATAAATATATTACTGAAAATTAATAAAACATAGCCTCTAATTATCAATACGGAATTTTAATGTTTATTAATGTCATTTAACCCTAAATAGTAAATATTAAACTAGTGTACTCTGAGGACCAGTCTCCGGCACGTTTGAATGTAATCTATTACTTTTCTTAATAGTCCATTTACGTGTCTGTTGTTTCCTCTGTCTCGAATTTGCACGAATGATCGGTTCTAGATATTGGAGGTTATTACATTTATATCTTTGAGCCAAGCCATCATTGGACTAGGTTCACTTAGCTCATTACTTAATCCATTACTGGTCTTCGTCGGTCAACACCAGAGCTTGCCATATTTTCTTATTGTCCTCCTATCAGTTTGTTTTTCTTGTTTTTATCTTAAAGTAACCTGCTCTGCAATCGCGTACCTTTCCCATCGCGTCATCTCACTTATCAGGTGCTTGTATTAACCACGAATCTAATTCAAATGAATTAATTTATCTGTATGTTACCTCTTTACTTGAGGTATGGTAAATTAAGTTTTCGTCAAGGACAAAACGGCGAAATTTTCAGCTGGAGCCCTAATATTGGGAAGTGTTGAAAGTACATACGCTTCTAAATACCGAAACGTCGTCCTTGTTGCATATAGTTCGAACCGTTGTGGATTTTCCATTCATTTAGATTTCTTATCAAATGTTCGTCTTACAACTTTGGAATATATCTCTATTTTTCATGTTGTTCTTGACTTCCAAGGGTCAACAACCAGATACGCATGATTCTGCTCGTACCACCCTGCAAAATACCAAGAGACGACAAGTGATCCGACATAGTGCTACCAACGAGTTTCTCATACGTGACATTCCAGCTGAATCTCGGGTCTGGCACGATTTCACGTCACGATGCCAAATCGACGCAAACTTTCCCGGCCACTGCGGATTGCTGCCCAACCATCAACAATGACGTAGTAGTCTACATACTCCAAAGCTAACAATTTCCATTCCGCGTTATATTGGACCTGTTAATGGACATTACTCGACCTACATTGTATGTTTCAGTGACCACTTCATCGGTAAACACCTGTGCTTGCCCACTTTTCTTATTATTATCTCCAACGACGGATGATAAGGACGTAAAATCGATATACGAATCAGCATTTCTAAGTGGCAGCTCAAGAAGATCGGAGAGTCCTTGGGCCTCTGACTGCTTTGGGACCACTTGCGGCAATCACAAAGCCCAATTCAGTCACCCCTTGAAATACTCTCAATATTTTACACCCTCAACTGGATAACTTGGTAAAATCGTGCAGAAATCACGTCCATTATAGCTTATTTCACAAACGATTAAAATCTACATTCAACATACACAACTTTTTTTCCGCTTCCCAATTTTAGAATTCACTTCTTGATCATTGGGAAATCTGAGAATAGTTAATCGTTTTAAATTAATAATCGCATTTTCATTAAAATTAATAACTTCTCTCACATTGTCCTTACGGATTTTCTATGTTTACTTCAGGAGTGAACCGTGACGGCCATATGGCCTCGCAGAAAACCTTTGATCAACTTTCCAGAATAGCCCTTAATAAGTCAAAATGGGAATTTAGGCTTTCCGATTCCGGCTATGCCACATAATCCACATAGTCACTCTTTCGAATCCGGTCAGCGGTGTTCCATTGGTACCGTGTCATAAATAACTATCGTGGTCATTTCAGAGCTGTCTGAATGATCGTTCGCATGAGAAGTCTTGGATTTATCGTTTTTATTTTTTGTCTGTGAAATCCTTTGTTTGGACGCATGGTTCATTAATAGTTGAAGATTAGGTTTTGGGTAGCATGGTATTGCTGTTGGCATTCAGTCACTTAGAGTAGACCTATTCCTGGACTCGACGTAAACATTGGCGCCCTAGCGTTCCCTACTCGGCGAGGCAAACGGTTCCATCGCGTCGGCCTTCGCGAACGTCCTCATTATTGCTCTATTTATACCACTAAACAATGTTTTACATCTCTCAGTGAAATTCAGGTGACACGATATCAGCAACATTCTCTTTTCGCTTCACGTGGATGTACATGTTTTATCTGAGAAACTTGCCATTACTGAATTAAAAGGATATGTGGCTCATGATATGTTAGAAAGGTTTTTTGGCGTATTTAGTTCTAGATGCATCAGCATGAAGCCCATAAGTGGTCTTGTGAAAATCTTGGATTATTGAATTATTTGACATCTGTCCATTGTGTGTCCACGTTTTTTTATAGGGGATAAACCTAAATGTCACTCCGAGAAACGTGATGTTCTTCGTATTTATCTCCTTTTATTTCCCGAGAATTTATTTCCAACCTTTCGAAGAAACTGTGAATATTTGCTTCAGCTTCATGGTACTTTTTTAAAAAATAAAGTACCCATCATAATTTATTTTAAAATTTTTAATTACTTTTGCTTAATTAGTTATAGGGTACTTTACTTTCCTTAATTGAAGCCCTATTCTACTGTATTCGTGACTATTTCATTTATTCAAGGATATGATAAATTGTTATTAAAAAATGAATACATGATGTAACAGATTAATTCATTATTGAATAAATTTTACTTATTATTAATTTATGATACAATTTACATTAATGTCTAGTCCTTGTTCAATAAATATAAATAAGATTGAGAGCATAATGAATGAAGACTAATAAATAACTGATTATGAATACTATGTCAAAATGCCCCAATTCCTTTCCTACCCCTTTATAAAAAAAGATAGTTCCCCGGCGACAAGTGATTTGTATTTCCACCTTATTCTACACTTTGTTTTTAACTCCTGATTTATTGCAATGTGTAATCCACGTTTCATCCATAGCCCCATAACGTCATACGTCCTTCAAGCCTTTTTGGTGTGGAGTCAACAAACGCGATACGAAACTAGCATTCAGCTTTTTCATATGCAGATCATGCTGCATATTTTGTACACGTTCGTGTGGGATGTGTACTTTAGTATCTCACGAAGATGCTCTTCAGTGATGGTGCAGACTCCTCTTGAACTTTCTTCAGCTCTGTTCGTAACTAAGCCGCAACCCACATCTTCTATCCATCCGCTTTTCTACGAAACGTTTAACACCGATTCCTCCAGAGGAACTGGGAACTCATTGAAAATTTGAACAAAACCGTTAGTAGAATCACGGTTTCCAATAGACATACAATTTAATCAAATTTCCCGCCAAATTGGACTAGATTTTTCAGGTGCTCCTGTCTAATTTTATTAGACCATGAAGACAACTTTCTTTTTGTAACTCCTACTAGTTCTCAATCAGTCACAGTTTCCCCGTACACACTCCTCGCGTACTCGTCTGGATGATGAGAATATCATTGTTATTATATGATCGAAGTTCCTAGAGGCCCTCTTCTAAATAGGATTTGTGATGGAGGTTCTTTATTATGTTTATGGAGACGCAAAAGCCGCAAACATTCTAATTATTTAACATTATTTTGTTCGGGAGGTGATTGATGCAGAATTATTGTTTCTCGCCTGAAATTGGACATTACTAATTTACGGAATTCCTTAACAGGTTAATGTATCTATATATGAAAACTTAATTTACATTGTATATTAATATTATACCATATGAAATATAATTGAAAAATGAAGACCGCATGGAATTAGACACCTCCACATGTTGTTTTTTTTAATTAAGACCCATTTCAGGGCTTTTCTTGCCCAAGGATTTCTTTTATTTGCGGCGTTATGACTTAAATAATTGGTGACTAAATTTAATCTGACGCGTGTTGCGAAAATAATATTTTTGTTCCAAGTAATTAACAGGACAACGTGAGTAAATTTTATTCGACTTAATTGATTTTATACGTTTTATTGGGGTCGTTCCAACGATAAAGGGAATGCGAGTTTGTGTTATCGAAAAGCAACGGATGTGGTTTCAAAGGAAGCTAAAACTTGGCGCTTCAACTAACTCTGGTCGTTGAATTTTGTTGTCCACGACATTTGAATAGGTGAATTCAAAAATATTTTTTAAAATTGCACATGTGAAAGTCATTCGAACTTTTCTAAATTTTTCTAATTTAATTGATTACTGATCTGGCCTCGTGAAACACCGCGAGATGCAGTTTTATTGACTTGGAATTCAATCCGTATTTTTTAACAGTTGTAAAGGCTTTAAAAAGACCCGTGTGTATCTTAATTACAGTTTGTAACCTTAATTACATATGTATTGAGATTATATATTCTGTAGTCTCAGGTTCCTTCATTCTTCCTGATGTTGAACTATTTTTATCCAGTTAGTCCCTCTTGAATAATGCTGTATAAATATTCTTTTGATCTGTTACTTTCTTTTTTAAGAACTGCCCTGGTCCCATCCAATAATTTTTGCCCTATTCGTCACCGATTTAGATTTCTTGTATGATCCGTTACCTGTATAACTCTTGAATTAATTCATCCTGCGATGTATGTGTCATTGCTCGTTCTATAGCTTTTTCTGCAACTTTGCTTCCGTTCAAAATCCTGCAAATAAACCGTCCACTTTTGGTTCTGTACGCTGATATTTGTCAAATATCTGTAATATTGAATTGATTGTTCTACTGTTTTTACCTTTAATATTCAGGGTCTTGGAATTGTATTATATATCTCAGTTATACATACTGATCTTATTTTGTAATAACACTGCATGTAATAATATTCTACGTATTAGTTAATACCAGCTTTATTTTCTCCAAGCTCATTCTTCACTGTACCTTACAGATTTTCTTTCCTGCAGTAATTTCTTGAAATTTACAGATAGTGACGACGGGTATCACGAAAATCCTAAGTTTTGTAATTTATCCGCAACCTTCATTTGAATTTTAATATAATCTTATATAAATGTCGTATATAACCTCGTATGGGACTATCATGTGGAATATTTGAGTTTGTAGTAACTTTTGAATGATGGAGCAGGACATGAAGCAAATAGGGCACTAGGAAGTTTGGCTTCTAGGAAGTGATGTAAACCGTTTCCTGTGTCGCATAAGGCACAAGCCATCTGGGACGAGGATGAGCATCTCAACAATTACACTGCAATCTAAACTCTTCTCAAAAACTGCGATGAATTGTATTTATCGCGAGGTTCCTTCTAAAATACCTATATATATTGCCATAACTTGATGTAAAATAGCTGTCTTGACGTACTCTTCCTAGTTTCCTGTTGTTTGCGTGAGATTTGTGCATTCAGATGATGAGCTTCAAGCTTCAGTATTGTGCACAACATTGAGTCTCGCGAACTTGGTGAAATCGGCAAATGTATGATAATATTAGATGCATGTAGCTATATAATATATAAACAACATTTTAAATTATGGCTAGTGACTAATGCATTACGATCACAAATCGAATGTATGACGCTAACCGGGCAGGTAGGAAAATAAAAAAAAATTTAAAAATTTTATTAATTCATTTTTATTTACGTATATCTGGGCACAAAGTACCTAATACTGTATAATAGTGTACATTTATCGTTTGTCCCGTTTCTAAATAAATAGTCCATATGGGTGAATCCTGTCTTCGCAGAATATCACCATTTCAACTGTAGTTTTGTCTCTAGTGTAGTGCTGAATTCATGTTTCGCCAGTAGTTATGTATCGACGTACAAACCCGTCAGGTTAGCGACGAAAAATCTTCAAACCTGAATCTGAATCAACCACACTAATTATTTATCCGCTGTGAGAAAACGCGGCACCCATCTTGTCGATATTTTTTCCTGATAATTTGAGACCATTGAGCCATGTATAACATAAGAGTATTTAAAAAAAACTTTTATTTTGCGAATACTTATTTTTGTTCTCCCCTTTGTCATTGAAGTAAAAGAATTATGGGAACGTGTTTCCAAAGAAGACTAAAGACAGTTGAGGTAATTTACAACTGACGTTTGGTACAGAAAACGAGTCTTCTTTATTTTGAGGAGTGGAAGAAGAAATCGGAGCTACTAAAATATATAATAATCAGCAGCTATTCCAACTAATATTTCAGACTGTAGCCTTTCTAACTCTCACATAATATATCGTGGCTCGTATTTATCTATTGTCCTCCATATTTCACCATTTTCGTCCTATTAGTCTCTGACGTCTTATTTTCCTTAACCCGTCTATCAAGCGGCCTTCCTATTGGCCGTGTATGGTTTCGTGGATGCTAGATTAGAACTGTATTTATTGTCAGTTTCTGTTCTTCTATTCAGTCATTCTTCAATTTCCGTAATTCCTTGCCCACTACCAGAGAATAGGATAATGTCATCTGCGAATCAATTTTTAGTACATTTTCTTCTTATTCCGTCCTTAGTTTATCGAACACATGCTGAGAAAAATTTGAGCGAGTGGAATTGAATACATTCTCGTTGGTTTTGGTAAGATAGAATTATAATATAGTAAAAGAGAAGTTGATAACACTGAATCTTAGGTCCCTTTGACAATCAGATTTTTCTCTTTTCTTCCAGTAATTTATAATGTTAAAATTTCTGAGCCTTGTATTTTATTTGGAACCCATTATCGACTCTATCATTATTTGAGGCATTTCACAATCGGCAGCGTGAAATGTCTGAGGGAGAATGCTATTGTGCTTTTCACTGTCTTTTCATCTCTAAGTGACCTTTTTAGTATCAGTGTCCCGTTACTTTTTAGTATCATTGTCCCGGCCTTAGGTGCCCTATTAGCGGTTAATATTTTCTTGAGTTAAGTAAACAATGCGTCACCAACGGGATTGCGTTTCTTACATTGACAGATTGTTGAGCTAATTTTATTTTATAGACAAGTCATTTCGTTCAATTTATTACAATAAAAAATTCATTTTTTTGTTTTTATTTTATTGATTGCACATTAAATTGTTTGACGTACGGAAACGCTGTAAAATAAAGACATGGCTCTGGGCCTGAAAATATTTAATAAGAGAACAAACCTTACAATTAACCTAAAAAATTCTGCATAGTGTGCTCTGGAACATAATAGTTTTAAAATCAAATTTAACGTAATAATCTTCTAATAAATAAAATTGCCTGTATGTTTGTGTGCGTGTGTGTTTTTTTCGCATATAAATTACTCCCGTGGAGAAAATTTGATCAAATTTCGTACACGTTTTCCTTGCGACCAGGAAACAAACACTGTGGGGCTAACACAGTCTATCACCCCCAGGAGCGGGGGTAGACGGGGCTTTAAATTTTCAAAGTGCTCAAACGACCGACATTTCCGTCGGATAAATATTTTTCGGGGTCAAAGAGATTGATAGTACTTCTACCAATGTTCTTTGTGTATAATTTCAACTCCTTTCGGCATAGGAGGGGAGAACCCTTAGGTGTGGGGTTGCAGGGGCGTTACAAGAAAATAACGCGAATACAACCGATATAATAGTAAAATCCAGGGTCATTATGACATTCAACTTGCCGTTTAAGTTCCAGAGGCGGGGGTTAACAGCGCTGGAAATATTAAAAATGTTAAACTGCCGATATTTGAGGCGTATAAATATTTTTATGGGTAGAGATATTGATAGTAACTTTACCGATGTTGTTTTCAACCAATTTCGGCATAGGATGGTAGCCCCTTTTGTGATGGGGGTGATGGAGCGATACAATGAAAAAAGCAAAATCAACCGGTCAAATCCGGAGTTATCGATGTCGCTGAATTTAATTATAACATTCAACTTGCCGGTTCAGGTGTTCTTCTACCCCTATGAGTGGGGATGGGAGGGGAAAACAATGTGTGTATTTTGCATACAAATCTACACAGGTGGAGCAAATTATATTAAATTTTGTACGTGTGTTCCTTTAGAACCGGAAACAAACACTGGGATAAGACACGACTACTACACCCAGTGACGATGGTAGAGGGGGGGGGGGGGGGTGACAATTTACAAACCTGCTAAAACGTCCGATATTTGCGTCAAATAAATATTTTACGGGTCAATGAGATTTATAGTGTTTCTCCCCAATGTTTTTGTGTTTATAATTTACCCTTTTCTGTATTGGAGTGGAGCACCCTTATAAAGGGGGTGGAGGCGCGTTACACAAACATAACGAATTATGACGACCACGGCAACGCCGAGCACCCAGCTACTATTAAATAAACGCAAATAATTTAGGGTAAAGTGTTTTCGCCCTCGAGATTGGAACTCCAGGATTCATTCCGTCTAAGTTCCCTTGAAATTGAACACACAATGGTCATTACCACCGAAACTTATCAATGTACCATGAATTTTGCTGTAGATTATGTTTCCTTATTAGGACGGTAACGGTAAGAAAGTCAACTTTCTTTTATACAATTAAATTAGTATGTCCATAATTGTAGCAGTGATTGATTTCATTTCTCAATACGAGCATTTTCATCCTGTCCCTAACGTTGGGTTCAGTTCTTATCTCTTTATCTTTTTTTCTGATCTTCTAGACAATCTTTCTCGTCGATTCTTTCTTTTTTTTTTTTTTTTTTTACGTTTCTTTGCCTTTTTCTTTCTCACTGATCTACTCCAAGAGAACGGAATTCCCGAATAATCTATATCATAATGTTACCTCACCATTGTCAAGAAATTTCAAATCCAGATACTTCGTTGTCGTCGTATATTTTCTATTACGATCTGTCAGGATGTACATGATCTATTGCCTTGACTCCGTCGTTTACAGTTTTATAATTCATATCGTAGCATTCTAGCCAGCGTTGAAACGTTTATTGTAAATAATTTAAATTTGACAGTACAAGCTGTAATACAGATGGTATCAATGTTTTTCTCATGTTTGATACTCATAGATCCACATTTGAAAATGAACTTTGAGGTTGTGGGTAATGTCGAAGTTGACATTTATAACTAGTTAAAATAAACTTTATCGTTGTTGTCGAGTACGTATGAAATAATTAGATGAGTGGTTGCTTGTTATACTTATGAAAATATCGGCAGGTTAGATCATTTCTGTTTCGTAACATTTTCAGGAATTATACTACAAACCGCGGAAAGTCTATAATACTTATTAAATCTAACGTTGTCAGGTATGGAATTTAAGAGTAAATCAAAATAACTTAAACATTTATTTAAAAATGTATAAATTTATTAAAACACAAGTTATTTTCAATTCAATTGATACAAGAAATAATTTTACTCCCGGTATTTGGGCCATAATTTGTGACCTTCAGTGATTGATATGAAGCGTATCATTGTTTGGTTAAAATATGAAGAATACCGTTGATTATGGCTGCTGATCAAGTTTATTTGTCCTTCCACTAAAGAAATTTACATACATGTCGACGTCGTCTTCTGACGTAAGTTATGATTGTAAACTGTACTTTAATCGCAAACTTCTGGCAGAACTATTGCTCAACAATCCTCGTTATTGGAGACCTTTTTTGACCAGCCAGGTTTCTTTATTTAAAAAACTTGACAAGTGAACGTTTAATGCGTTGAGTGTAATAAATGTGAAATTTTGAATCTCCCGTGCATTTCCGATTAACACTATTCATAAATATTTTTTTTCTTTACCACATTTTTTTTCAGTTTTCGGAAAGCCGCGTCGTAGATCATAAAATTAAAACAAACGTTTTATAATGAAAATGGGAACAGGTTTTTCAACTGTAGTAATTATTATGGCACGTTTAAAATTGAATTTAAAACGATTTCCAATGCAAGAATTTGTGGCTGTAGTTGTCGCACTGTGATGTCAATTTGGTAAACGTGTTTAGAATTGTCTTCTATAAAGATATTTTAGTAGCTGTCGTGGGAATTTTACAGTATCATCTGTAACTCTTACAATCTATATATATATATATATATATATATATATATATATATATATATTTAATTAAAATTGCAGTTCTTATTTTTTGCTACTTCAATCTACCGGTTATGGCAAGTCATTTCATTGTCGTTGAGGTTCCTCAAATTATTGTTTGGGTCGTTGTAGTTCATGTTTTCGATGTGTCAGCGTAATGTGAGTTGTGGTCTTAGATTGTCATCAAAAGGAAAGAACATTTCTAAGTAAAGCTTCGTAGATATGCGGTTATGTGGTTGGTGTGGACTCTTTCCCGGTGGATCGTAGTGTGAAGCGTGTAGAATTTTCCCGCTTCATGTTTTGCTGACTGCCTAGTGGAGTGTAGCAATTGGAATGGCCTGTGGCGTGGCATATTTTTAGTAGTGACATGGTTGGTCGCGGTCCCTCAGGGGGTAGAGCAGAGCTTTCTTGGCCTCCTAGTGTTATTTTTACATTGGTCGTCGCTCCTCCCTTTCGCCCATTTCAGTTGCTCCGTTCGATAACTCGTCCTACTCCAGTTCCACTCGGCCGTCTGCGTCCATTAAGGCCATCGTATTAACGCATCTGCTTCTGTTCTCGGTTATTTTATAAAAACAAAGTTTGAATGAGTAGGATTACTATAATAGTCCTTATGGAATATATACTTCAATTAAGAGAACTGTGTTACATTAACAACTTGCATTTTACTCACGATATAATATTAAATCACCAATTTGTATTAATCAGCGACCTTCCATGTTTATAATTTCAAATTTAAATCCATTTTTCATGCCTTAGAACTTCTTACATATTTTTTTTTTCACTTTAATGGTGTCGACTTATTTCTCTAAAATACTGTTTACACTACATTAGCAAATTGTTAATGCGTTCCATATTAACCTGTTTCACCTTAATATCAAGTTATCAAAAATAGTTTGCAACTCTCTATGTCCATCTTTTCCGATGGCAGTGCGTTCTGCTGACATTGTCTGCAATATATATTATCCAGAACATTTTCTTTTTACCTTTTACGATATTTTCCTGTCTTAAACTGCTCGGTTCTAGTATGTATCACGTTGCACGTTTACGTTCTCATTAGGATGTCATTACTCGCATATGTAGACTGTCTATTCTGAGTACTCGGTTTTTTATCAGCTTTCTCATGTTATGTTATGATTTTTAGTAGCCTCCTAAACTTTGTAATGCTTTTTCATTTCTGTATCAATTATTTCGGAGTCATTTTCGATTCCAAAGAATTTGGCAACATGTAAATTATAAAAAAATATATATTAATTCCATGCTATTGGAACTAACTGAAAAATTGCTACGATAATACTAATTAACAAACCCAATAAACAAAAATCCAACCGCAACAATTACCGACCAATCAGTCTCCTACCAATACTTGCAAAAGTCTTCGACAAACTACTTCTACAGCAACTAATCCCTAACCAACAATTTGGAGTCCTCAACATTGCAACGGAATATATTAACACATCCATGGAAAACAAAAAAATGTCTATCCACATTCTTGGATTCTGAAAAAGCATTCGACAAGGTTCACCCATCCCTCACTCCTTTCCTAATTAAGATCTCACATATCCATATTATCGTCAGATTTCCGATTTCGAGTTCAGATTTTAAATTTCATATTGCATATTTTCTATTGCAATATTCTATTGATTGTTTGAATTAATGCCTTGATAGTTGGGTAAATTTGATTGTTTAATAAGTATTATTTATTATAGGCCCGGTGATCGACCCTGAGAAATAACCGTGGTATTATTTTAAAGTATTGATATGTGATGTGATTTAAATAATTTGCTTTAATAAATTAATTCGTTAGTATATTATAAATCTTGATTTTTATTAAAACATTCGATAGTTTTAATTGTTTTATTACAAAATTGGCGTCGTCAACGTGTGGTTTTTCTTAGTAAAATTTTAATTGTTTTGGTAATTATTTTATTGGACGCCCGATTTTACTTTATAATTGTAAAAATTAGAATCACTACAAACTTGGAACCTCAAATTCGGCCAGTTGCCTCCTAAACCGGTCAAGGCACGGCGAGCGGAAAGCTGCGACCCCACAGCGAATACCTCTCCCGCCATCGGAAGGGCGTGGGACAAGTACCTAATGCCCGACCTATCTGATGCAGGTTTTTCTAGGGTTTTTCCTGCATCACTTTTAAGCGAAATTCTGGGTAGGATCCTTAAACCATACCCGGGGACCCTAATTAACCCTTGGCTACCTTCCTCTACCCTTCCGCATCCCCCCTTTCAAATCCCTTTCCTATGATATAAGAGGGGTGTTGTCACTATGGGGATTACCCTATACATAGCCTCTCTACACCTAAAAAAACAACAACAAAAACCTCAACGAGAGGCTTTGTTTGAATTAAATCATCATAAAAATTAAATATTACAAATTGACGCCTTAACGTGGGGCTTTAACTGTCATTTATCGTAAATCATTACAATATATATGGTATAATGTAACATGTACATATATAACAACTATAAAATCTTTAGATTGTAATTTTCTGTAAAATTAATAAAAATTTGCTATTGGGATTGATGAGTAATGAGTCATAAACAAGTATTCATCATATAGCGATGAAACACGGTAATATATTTTATAGGTCCAATACTTAGTTGAGGGCCATATTTGGTTAAAACAAACAAGTCGGGGGCTTGCAAAGTTTTTCAACTTTCACTTATTACTAGTAGTTCGGTGAACAGTAGACCTCGCGTCAAAAAAAAATTAGCTAACAATCCCTACCTTCAAAAATAAGATTACACTGTTCTTTATTATTATGAATTCAAACTTAGCAATCGGCGTTCTTCTACTCTCACGCCTAAAATCACATCTGGCTGGCGCGAGTCAGACGGTCCAGATTAAGTCTGGATCGATAGAGACGTCTGATAGGTTCTTGGCTCGTGAAAGAGCTACGTAAGTACAACCAGGAGCGAGGCTCTCCTTATCACCTGTGTATACGACGACCTCGTGTAGGCCTTGTGACTCGTGTATCGTGGTAGCCCAAGCGAGGATATGACGGAACTGGGTCCTGAAGCAAGCAAGATACGAGACCAGACATCCGCGACCTTGTCTCTGCGCTGATGGGGGACTGCATTATTAATCACGAACCCCGTGTAGTTTTCAAATTGAATATTACATTTGATCAACCTAGGTTGAACCTAGCCTGACTGGAATCCGTCACTGTACCAAGGGTACCGTTTCGTATTTTTTTGAACAACAAAAAACAGACTTCTATAACATTATATCTAACTTTTACCGCCAAACCATTATAATAACGTAAAAATGTACTGGATAACAAACAAATATATATATATTACTGTAGCTCAAGTGGTCACTTCTTGAGACTGGACCACCGGTACTACGAGGCTCAACAAGACCTTAAATTTATCGTCTCTATTAATCTGCTATTTAAAGTTATTGCCTTTTTTCTCAATTCGAAATTTCTTATGCTATTAAAGGGGAGTTGCCCATAGTGGATTACCCTCATGTAGCCTGTTGCCCTAAAAAAAAAAAAAAAAAAAGAATAAGTATTTGTTTACCGCAAAAAGGCGATAGTTCTGATCATAAATGTTATTTATAAGTGAATGGCTCCTAAAGAAGAACGTAATCTATAACCCACCAATACATATTGATTAGAAAAGCACAATAAGTTTAACTTAAATTTTTATTTAATAATTATAAAATATTTTGAGCTTTTGAAATCTCACTCCATATGCTCACATTTTAATATCTGCACATTTTGGCGTTTACTAATTTTGCCATTGCCCATAAATTCAACGCTTTTTCTATGCCACGAATTTTTGATGTAATATATTCTTAAATTGCTCATTAAACAATAAGATATGGACGGCATGGGAAGTTTGTGTGCCGAGGTTACTAATTAACATTCAGCATTTTTTGTGAGGGCTATAAAACTGGATAATTACAAAATTCTAATAATAAGCTAAAAGAATATAAGAAACAGGAAATATTTTTATTATTTTACTTAAATCGTGTCGTGGTGGAAATCAGAAACAGGTTTTAAGCGCAATGGATCTATCAATAAAAATTATTTGCTGCCATCAAATACAACCTCGTAAATTAAAGTAAATCGATAACACACAATTTAATTTCTAATACGTATCCCGTTATTGGAAGCATTCTCCCAAACTCCCCCTTTATCGTAATATGTTATAAATTTCTCTCTTTCATCGTCAGGTTTTATTAGTCATAAGACTCATCAATTTTCAGTCGGCCGTTTTAATACAGTAATCTTTAAGTCTGGATTATATTTCTACTGGTAGTGTACTTAATAAGTTCGAATAGATCGATTGTGATGAAAGGATACCAATTAATGATTAACGATAATCCAGTTGCAATAAAATTGTTGTGTTCAATAAAAAGTCTCAATTTTCAAAGACAATAAATCATGCATACACAAAAACTTTGCACCGCTGACATGTTTGTACAATTTATTTACATTCACGCCTTTATATACTTCTCTTCCAAAACTAGGAGCCAGATTTCTTCATTATTTTATTTACTACAATTTCCTAAACCAGTTTTTCCTATATACTAGTTTTATACAATAGCAATTACATACAATATTCTTAAGATTAATATTAAAAGTTTTTATTAAGTTTGTATTTCCGTCCCCAACTCTGTTACAATTAGTACATTTGATTTGGTACACCAACCAAACTTATCCATTTTACGTTTCACAATACTGTTACATTTCATCAGTTTCCCCCGGGTTTGAAAATAATTATCATCTCGTGTATCTCATTTTCTGAACTTCATCAGAGAGACTTTTTACATATGTCAAAATCTTATAATTAACATTATTTACAATATTATATATTAATATTTATATAAGGGTTATTTACATCAGTCTTCATTTTCTTTATTGACAGGTTTAAAAATACTTGTATAAACCATCCAATTAAAATTATTTGCTAGTCTAACTTGCTCTAACCACTGTTATTTACAGGAGTTTCATTCAAAATTGGGTTATTAGTTATTTCATTCGTGTTATTTAAATTTTGGTATAACATCCATTCCATAATTTATATAAAAAGTATTTGGTACCATTTTTTCTCAGCTCATTTAAAAGCTTTATATTTTTCTCTTTTATGAAAACTTCAATCATCCAAAATAATCGCCGTGGCAGATTATTGACAATATTATATACAACTATGTGGGTGGCAGTAATTAAATATTGAATCGGATACAAGTTCTTTTCTATTCAAAATATTATTTAATAACCTATTTTAATAAATGACATATCAAAAAAGTTTAATTTTTATTTTGCTTGAGTTTTTATTGCTCCGGATGTCATGTATTTTAATTGTTTCCTTTTATTATAAATGATTATGACCGGCATGACTGTCTAAATCTCCTTTAAATATTTGTGACAAAGGTTAAATAATTTAATTTTAACGTGAACCTTTAATTGGTATCCTTCCATAAAAAATAATCAATGTTCTGTTTGGTATGTTCTTAAAAAAATAGATCGTTTGTGTGTTACAAACGCTGGCGATGTATCATTATGGTTGATGGAAGTTGGAAATTTCCTGAGCCGAGGTTCCTCATTATATCGATTTTCATAACACGACAAGCTGTTTCGTTTTACGCTTTCACTGCTTGGTCATCCCCTACGTCAGTAATTTTTCCCTTGAGACCGGACGAACTACTTGGTCACTCACAATGGAACAAACATCATTAGTACCAGTTCTCTTATCTATGTAATCCCTCTACAAACAGTCATACATAAAAACAAGATAAGAAGTGTGTCATGAAACAATCTGGCCTCGGCGAAGTTGCTTAGATGCTTGGGAAGTGTTCATAGAAAATGTCGGGCCGGTGTTATTCACCGGTGAACTATTTGCGACAAAAATAAAATTCTTACACCAAAAAGTGTAGCAAGATCATTGTAAATTACGTCCTCTTGAAGTTTTACTTGTTTCTATCAGCAATTTTTCAATAGTAGTTGCTTAATATACCGAAAGTTTCTATGCGCATGAATTTTTCGGAGATATCTTTGGGTTTGAGTTCTGGATTAATTTGCCTCATTAACATCAATCTTTTTGAAGATTCTTTTAGACTTACGCCCTTAGTTTTTTTTAAGACAAATAATAGATTTGTCTTTTATAAAAAAAATGTAGAATAGTCACTTGCAAATTCTTGTTATATCCCAAAATACTTTTTTTTGTAATGGTTCTAATTAAATGATTGTGTTGAATTTATAACACTCCGCAGTGTTGTCTATAGTCCTATTTAGAAATGCAATCAACATTATTGTCCTATTAACGTTCCATTTAGCATAATTTAATTTTCATTGATATAGTGCGGATGTCTTTCAGCGGTTCACGTAAATACATACGTAATATTGAAATATACGACAATTTTTTAGGATATAGATCTGTCTTTTAATATTTAAAATGCTAATTCCATTTTTGTGTGTTAGACGAAATGCATACTTAATGGCGATTAATGGAAACAAAATGAAGATTTTATTCGATATATGAGCGTCTTTTGAAGACCAATACATATTTTGTATCTCGAGCACGGATTACATAATTAGTCACTTATTAATCCCTTTAATGCCAAGGAATCTATTTAAATTATACCTCTGATTAAAAATAATCATGGTTTGTCCGAAATATTAATTTTAATTTTTGTCAAATTATTCGTAAAATATTTTTCTTTTAACATTTGGCGTAGCTGTAAGAGACTAGCATTCAAGTAAACGATTTAATAGATATTTTTATAAATATATACAATCCAATTGAATGTTGACACGTTGCCGACCGCAAATTCGTGTAGTTCTGGTTCCAAATTATTCCCTTTCACATAGTCTACAGATTTGATTCCCTCGAACTATTTATTTATTGATCATATTAAAGTAGTGAGGTTGTATGTTAGGAACGGGTCATCGAACTGGAACGCTAATTATATAAAGAAGTAGCCAAATAGCAGACCAAATTAAGTGATAAAATAAATACCATACTGTTGAAAGAATTGTATAAGTTTAAATGGGCGCAGGGTCTGTTAAAGCCATCGTCGAAATGTTCCCTGTCCTTAAGTTTGTTCTATTATCGTCGAGGAGTGAGGAAGCGCACTCCAGTCAGCGTTGCGCTGGTAATTCGCGGCAAGGGAGCGTTGCCATGGCAACCACAACGCTGTCAATACGTGGCATCAAGACAGCCTCGTGCTCGGAATAATAACGTACTCAAACAACAGACACAGCGTCTTTGTGTCAAACATCGACATGAAATGTATTGTTAGAAAAATAATACGTTTTAGGTTATTGCACTACACTTTGTGGAATGCTTTGTATTCACAAAACAAAATAAATTCAAATGAAAAAATTTACGTCTGATTAAAAATAATGAATAAGAAAGAATTGGTTATCTTTCTTATTCAGTATTCAAAATAAATTCAGTTTTCCTGGCTTGACCATTAGTCCCGTTTCAGAAAATGTAGTTTTGTAGAATCATTTTTAATAGAGTTGACTTATTACTTTATATATTAAAAGCCCTTGACTTACCATCCGGATTTCTACTACTTCTCAACCATTATTAAGCTTTTCTTATTGGAATCGTATGTATATACACGTTGTGCTTTGACATTAGTATCATCTGTGTTAAGTAAATCGGTTACATCACTTGGTATAGAATTATCTGGCATTCCGTCTTCTATGAAAGAAGAAAGTATGAAATATAGACAAAAGAAAGATTGTGTCCAATGTTTCGTAACTATGTTCATCTTCATGGAGAGCAAGAGCTCTCCTATAGCACTCCTATAAATTTATATTTATTCAATGAATACATTTGGGTGGCCACAGATCTGGTCTATGTTAAACAATGTTATGAAAAAAAAACATAAGGGCAATTAGTGAGGCGATAAAAATTTTTAGTATATTCAACACTGATACAGCAATTTTGGAAGAAAAGGGACTTTAATTGGTTATAGATAAATTGATTAATTCAGGAACAGATTGTAGACGGAAAATGTTACAAGCTTTGTCGGCTTTCTGCTCATGATTGTTGTTTATTCATTCGAATACAGTGGAATACTCTAAAAAATTGTACGAATCTACTAATTGTTATTGTCCAAATACATTAAGTAATCTTTTGAGGAAACCCTTAACTAGTAGTTTAAAAACCTATTCATTTACAAGCGTATTTTTCTAATTTTAAAGAGTTTGGAAATTGAAGGACAAACAACGTCTATAAAATAACAAGAATCGTTAGGTACGTATAATAAATTTTGAAAATTGTTGAAGTGAACAGCATTATATGTGACCGTTTAATCTTTGTTAATTAATTTAAACGAGCCTGATAATGGGCCGTAAATTAATTGTATTCTGGAAATTTTGTGTGGATAGCCAACACCAGAAATGATTACAAAATAAATGAAATAATTTTCTCAGATCGTCGATTTAAAGTTCGTCACATGCCATAGATCATTAGAATATTGAAAATTTAATATGCAAGACCCTACCCATCATATCGAGATTTTGCTTGTAAAATGTAACTTGCTTTAGCTCCTGGCTCTTCCCATCACTTCAGAATAGTCAGTTTCGTTTCCAGCGACTTTCTCACTTTTTAGAGGCGTGCTGAAAGTCTTACAGTTTTATTGTGTTAAGTATTCGCTGCGACTTCGTTGGATATCTTTAAAGTTGACAAGTTCGTCCTTTCAACTGGATTTTCATTTTAGAGAAGTGGTATCACGCACGGAAGCCAAAAATAGATGCCATTCCAATTATAGTTGAGTATTTTACAAGAATTAATTAAAGCTATAATGTTATTAACTCTTCTTCGTATTAAGACTTAATGTTTTTAATTGATAAAAGTTCAACTTTTAAATCACTGATACTTGTTTTGGGTCTCCGCGGTCCAACCGTCATGACAGAGTAATGAAGACCCAGCGATTACGTTGGTGGAAATGGAGTCCAAATTCCGTTTCAGATATCTGTCACCCGTGGTTCAAGAGTCCCGGTATTAAGGCGATTCACGTCTATCGTTAATGAATAATTTCAACGATTCAGTTGATTATGTTAAATGTATTCCGATTTTCGGAACTGCACGGCGAAATAGGACAGGTGTATTTGTAAAGACATAAAAGATTGTGGACAACGTTTCTGAAACTATATTTCATCGTGAATCTGGGCAGCTGGAAATCCGAAAGGGTATCCGCGTCAAATCAGTCTCGGAAACGGAGGAACAGGCATGGTGAAAGATTAAATTATGCATATTCAAGGTAAAATGCGATAGCTGAATGGTTGAACGATAAGAAACTAACAAATTTTAATTGTGAATGAAATATAATAGGCAACTCTTGTGCTTATTTTGAATTAAATTCTTACTTTTATTTGTGAAGCAATTTTTTTTTCACATTCCATTTCTAAAGTTAAAAAATATGCAGCGGCGTGTCCTTCATCCAAAATGTTATGCATTGGGTTTTGGAATATTTAAATATAGTTTACGTTTCCATTTCATGGATATTTCTCTGAAGGTAGTTTTAAATAAATTAATAATGAGTGAATAATTAACGTTTCTATTTTTATTTAGGAGAGTTTGTATCGTATATGGGGAAATATAAATGACCGAAATATAAGCATATTCTTTGAAAGGTTTTCAGGGTTTCTTCAATAGTTATGCCATATTAAAAAATTGTTTTGGAGCAATTATTTCTTGTTCTGTTATGAATGCACTCTGTCCTTCAATGCTTGGGAGTTTACGACTTGTGTGCAGCAGTATATCTGAGCTAATTTTCCCATGTATTGTCACTTTCATCTTCCGCCACCATAGTATTTTCACGGTCATTTAGATTATTTTCAGTTCTTTCACCGTGTGATTTATTATCGATTTTTAATAACTTCTTCGACATTTGTTTCTTTAGATTTATTCAAAAACTTTCATATCTTTTCTCATCTAATATTCGGTATTTGTAGGATTTCGTTTGAATTGTTCGTCTTCAAAAGTTTCCGCGGTGTTTGTTCTGATGGACGCTTGCATTTACAATGCAGATTTAATCATTTAAGCGTTGAGACAAATATTTCAAATTTATATTGATACACTGAATACATTATGAGAACGTTGTTTTCACTGATTAATCAAATAAGGTTGTGCAGTTTAATTTTTTCAGTCATATGGATTGTTATCGTGGAATTTATCAATATCTGCCCGCTTCTTCATTCCTTGTTACATATTTGCACAAATGAGGGAGGGTCTGAGTTGAAGGAATATTGAAATATTTGTAAATAATAAGTTATAAATTTTAAACTATTATGGCTGCATCATATTAGTCGATATTGATCCGCCTGAAAACAAAGTTACAAGAAAAGAACGCGAATACAACCGAGATTAGAGTCAAATCCAAGGTTATGGATGTCTTTGAGTTTAATGATGATATTCAATAGGCCATTTAATCTCCACGGGCGGAGGTGGAAATTTTCAAACATGTAAAATGGTCGATATTCACGATTTGGCCAACATATTTCAAAATTTATAATTAGGTTTGTATTCTCCCTCCTCTTTAGATTTTCCCTCCCTAGTCTACTTAAATGATCCTAAATGTGAAGAATTGCTGTCAAAAACTATTTTTCTGCCATCTTTCTGAGTTGCCTACTTGCAAATTTATGTATGTACTATTATTTACAAGAGAACAATAAACTGGTGAAATATATATAGCGTGAAAGTAGCTAAAATTTGAAAATAAGATTTAAACTAACCTGAAGGCAATGCCATTGACCTCCAATAAATCGTGGTTTTCTCATGGCCGGCTAATTCCCAAGAAATCATAAATCTGTAGATTTTCCCAGAGAAAATAGTTTTTTTTTTCTGGCATTTCAAATCATCTTGTATTGTGTACCAAATGTGTTGAACATTATTTTTATTTTCTGAAAGTGAATCTTTATCTGGTGGTATAATTATGAATTCGTAGGTAAACTCGCAAATACGGATTGTGAGGGAACCGCTAACTAGGTGCATATTTATTCGTCGCCGTTCTTCCTAATTCATTCGCTATATCAAAGTGTCATAACGCAGTTTGATGGTCATTAGCGAGGCATTGATTGGTTGTTGCTGAACGGGCCGTGTAAGGCTGACTGCTGGAGGAAGGATGGAGGAGCTTCTATTTCTGTCGACGTCGCCTGCATAAATCCGTGACGTCAGCTTTCGGAATTGTAGCCGGCAGAACCTAGCTGCTTTTCAAATCCGATTCTGAAAACCATTGCAAAACATTACTCTCACCCCAAATACTTTCTATATTACTACTGTCGGATACGGTTATATAATATGATCTGCACAGTGTATGATTTTATGTAGTACCTGAATTCTGTGAAATACGATTGTAAGAGAAAATTAACTACTTTTTTTTTAAGGTTTAAGAGTAAATTTTACGAAAAGATCTATCGGACGCGCGTTGCGCTATTTTCAGTAGAGTTATTATTAAATAGATCAATCAAATCGTTCCTTCTATATCAAATGTATTAAAATATATTATAATTTTCTAATACTTTTAGGATTGTTTCCAACAGTAATACTTATTTTCTTAACTCTGGACAACTCATTATTACTATTGTCATACAAAACATTATGTTGGCTTTAATACTTTGCTAACGTTTATTGTTTCGATTCTAATATAAGAAGCATGATAATTCTGATTAATAAGTTGCAAACACCACTTCTTGTGATCCTCATTATCAATTTATTTCTATTTGGAATTAATTAACCATACAAAACAATCTGCTAATGTGTTTCAAGTCAGTTGCATGCTTCCCTTCAGACTCTTAGGCTTTTTGGAATTCTGGTTGAATAAGACTAAAAATTTTTGACACTTCCACCATTGTCACCAGGAACTTGTAGAGAAAGTTGGAAAAAGAGTGTCTCAAACATAGAAGTTACTAGTAATATTACATATATATATATAACACTTAAGGAAAATGTGTAGAGGTCAAATTAAGGAACACATTTGGATAGGAAAGAGAGAGAGTGATGCCAACTTACCTGAAATCAATAGTTGGTCCAGTTTGGCATAGGTGGAAGTTCAAATTTTCGAGGGTCTGAGCCCCCTTCGTCCCGAAAATTTGAATTTCAATCTATGCCAGACTGGACCAACTTAATTTCAGTTAAGTCGGCATCACTGTCTCTCTTTCCTATCCAAATGTGTTATATATATATATATATATATATATATATATATATATATAGTGTGGTTTCGCCATAAGAAACTGAAGGTTGTTCTTCAAATTTTTGGAGGCTCTCAGCCACCTCCTTCAGGAAGGAGTCTGCAGCCAGCCGGTGTACGGAATGGTGTAACACTCCTTCCTGAAGAAGGAGTCTGAGAGCCTCCAAAAATTTGAAGAACAACCTTCATTTCCTTACGGCGACACCTCACTTCACTTTCAGGTAAGCCACAGCCTATCTCTCTTTCCTTTCCATGCCAATATTGCAATTATATATATATATATATATAATATAATATAATATATAATATAAATGATAATGTGACAGTGTAAACTATTCATTTGGGCAGGAAAAAGAGAAAATGAGGCAGGCACATGGCTTTCTTGAAGTGGGGATCAGTTCCTCGTCTTAGCTGACTGTATATGTGTAGGGAGAGGTGTGTTTGAATGAGAGATGGGCGCACAATTTATTTCTACATTGCTTGATAATATGTGATGTTTTTTGGTAGAATGACAGCTGAAAATGAATAAAAGCTTAAAAAAAGATAGTGGGAGAGATGAATAAAGAAGGGATAATAGATTTTAAAATAATACGTATTTAAAAGTATATCTGGCAGGGCACCAGTGATTTGTGAAAGAAACGCTCTGAAAAGTTACATTAGTTATAAATAATTAATATAGTATATGGGCATTGTATAAACATTGACTAAAATTTCCAATAATCTAATCCTGTACCCTCTTTAGATATAGTTCTCTGACATTGACATTTTTTTTAATAGTTCTGAGGTTTTCTGAGTAAGTTAAACTTAATGTTCAATTATGATTATTTAGTCATAATCTTACTTCACTGTGTTAATCTGCGATAATAAATTACATTCATATTTGCTAGCAGCACATCTCAAATGCCTCTTTTATTTACCTCCATCTTTTCATATTTAAAATCTTAGCCTTTAAAATATGTAGTGTTCCTGCATTCTTCACCTCACTTCAATTTGATGAATTGAAACCTGGTGGATTTTGTGGCTGGATTTTATGTTTTAAATTTGTTTCTGTTTTTTTCAGTCTAATTGTTTCTTAACCATTATTTGACTGTTTCTCAAAGTTATGAATTTTTACTTGGCTTTATTACACCCTTACTATTCACAGAAATTAAACGTCATTGTAGCTTTTTTGAAATTTCCTGTTTTTGTTTGTTTCTAAATCTATTTAGTATAAAATATCAGGAATTATTTGTAGAGTTCTGCAAATATTAATCCAAATTCAAACAGATTCAAATTTACATATTCACCTAATTCAACATTGTTTTAATCCAATATGCTCTAACTTAAAATAATTATAATGTTCATTTATTTTTTAAGGCTTTTTCAAGACTTTTAGCTTATGAAATCTGTTTTATAATATGCTTTCATATTGTTTCAGTAACTTATCCTTTGGACTTAACAAAAACAAGGTTACAAATACAAGGTGAAAAGGCTGCAGTAAATCACAGTGGCAATGTAAGTTTATTTATATTGTACTGATCTTACTCTTTAACCTGTTAATATATTACAATATATAAATATATTACAAGTAAGGATGTGACATTGTTAAATTAAGAAATTAATATCAATAGGAAAGAGAAAAAAAGAGAGCAGCTCCTTACCTTAAATTGGGAGTTTGTTTCATCATGTTGGATAATAAGGAGTATGTCAAATTTCCAAGCCAAGAGTGTGTGGTTGATGTTACAAGGAGCAGACTTGTTCTGCCATGAGAAAAAGGGGTTTAGGCCCTTGAAAATTTGACTTGCTAGTAACTATCCAACCTGGTAACACCAACTCACAATTTAAAGAAAGTCGGCTACATTTATTTATTTTACAATCTTATATCATGAATAACTCAAACCAATTACTCATTCAATTTGCTTTTTGTGTTATTAACTCACAATTATAGCTTTATTTGGTTTCAATTTATTTTGCTCTTAATATTTTACACATAAAAAGTAAGATTTATTAACCTATTTTAATATTATATTTATCACTGATATACCTATTTATCTGAACTTCAAGAATTATCATGCATTGGAACATAATTAAATTTTCATTTTACTTTATTATCAAGTCTTATGATTAAAATTACACCCAATTTTAATGATTAACTATGCCTTTTAGGGACCATATCGAGGAATGCTACAAACTGCCGTGGGTATTGTGCACGAGGAAGGTGCCATGAAATTGTGGCAAGGGATTACACCTGCTATTTACCGGCATGTAGTCTACTCAGGCATTCGTATTGTTACATATGAAAAACTACGTGATCAATTCTACACAAAGGATAGTAATGGAAGCTCATTTCCAGTCTGGTAAATATGATCAAATATTTTTTATAAGCAATATTTAATTGCATTCTATGTCAAGATACTTTGATAACATAGTATTAATTAACCTGAAGTATATTAGCATTTATTTGTCTTACCTCTTGAAAAAACAGTTGCTGCTCCTGCTTTTTCTTCTTGCTCTCCATATTAATTTCACATTCACTACTTGAAGCTTCTTCCTTAAAATTTTATACTAATACTTGCCTTCTTTTGTTTCCAAATCCCATCAATGATCTTATTTCATAAGTTGACAGCAGGGATACCTTTTACGAGTTCCTAATTTTGGGTTGTTCAACCCCCCCTCCCCCAATTCCTTTGTTTTCATTCCATATTAACCTCATAACTTCATTTGGCTTTTCCACATATTTAATTCAACTGGAAGAATTTAGTTTTTTTAATTAATGCCTTAGTTTTATCCTCACTGTTATTACTATTCTAACTCACATATTACCTCCATACCTGCCATTGCAAGTTTTGTAATAGTAAGAAAGTCGTGAATGTTGTTCTTAATATTTGAGTATTTACATGCTCATTTCTTATTTATCATATTTTTAAGTACATTTTTAACAGTAATTAATTATTAAAAATACATGTTCTCATCAGGGTTTGACCATGGGATATTTTTAATAGGATATTAGAGCAATCTATTTATATAGTAGTTTTGAGAATGGAAGGTAGGCATCACAAAGCACAGAATTTGGATAATTTTTTAAGGTTTCATTCCCCTTCTTCAGATCTTAGTTTGGATTATCTGGAGAGTTGACTTTGCCTTTTTTAGCATAATGGATCAACTCAAATTGACCTAGGTGGATAGTAAATAGAACAGAATCATTCTGCTGAAGAAGCATCCAACAGTTCTTAAACATTAGAAGTTATATCCAACTGTAACCCACCATTACCCTTTTTAACCAATTTATAAAACACTACCCCTTTATAATTTCAATGTCCTAAATGTAAACATTAGTTCATTATTCTACAATCACTGTTGATTAAGGTGATTTATAGAACATTTTTAATTATTTACAATGATGGAGAAAATTTTTACACTCGTGTTTACCACATTATTTTTGTCTTGGTCAACATCTGTCGTCATTCTTTTATTATTGTTCTATGAAAACTGTGAATATCTCTAATTTTCTTATTATAGTATTCTTATATATACATAATAGGTTGGGTAGAATACAGGAACAAAAGACTGAATAGTTTTTTTTATCATTTTGACATTCTTTGCAGGAAGTCTGCTCTTTGTGGTGTAACATCAGGTGCTCTAGCCCAGTTTTTTGCAAGTCCCACAGATCTTGTAAAAGTCCAAATTCAGATGGAGGGAAGAAGGCGTCTGCAAGGAAAACCTCCAAGGTAAATGACACAAGTAATTTATGCTAAGTGTTGGTTTACCAAATAAGTCTGTGTTTTCAGTAACTGATTTTTCTATAAAACATTATTTCTTCAAGGTTGTACCCCTACAGTCTGTGCTTGATGCGTCCGTCAGCTCTTTGATTATAGTGAAAAAACTTCTGCTCTATGAAATATCGATTGATCATATTAAATATGTAGATATTTCATAGTTGAGGAAAATATTTGTTATGCATACAGCAATTTTTTTATGATCAAATTTAACTTTTACTTTTGTTTGGAAAATATCTACTATCATTATTTAAAACGAGATTGCCCTCCCTGATATGATGCACAGAATGAATCTACTGGTGTGTTCAATGATCCATATGATAATTGTATCTTTATTTAGGTATTTATTTTTTGATCCACTGAATATAATCTTATATGTGTTGTAGGTATGGGAACATGCTTATTGGATTTCTTAACATCTTGAATAATATTAAGGGTAATAGTTGCTACTTTATATGGCAAGAATATTTATTATTCTCCTCTAAAGAAAACAAATTTCAAGGCTTGGAATTTCCAGAATTCATAGTGTGATTGCTGTAGCAGTGTTTATGATACTTATTTGTGTTTTTAACTTTTCATTATAACCTATTAACCTCTTACCTTTTTTTCACTTTGATTCCTTTTTATAATACTAACTTACGTTTTTCTTATACCTTTATATTATTGCCAGTCCTATTGTGCGTTACTTAAAATATAAGCCCTATATACGCTTATGAATGCTTCCTGCCAATCAATTTGACAGATGCTTTAGCCTACAAACAAAGACACTATACAGTGTGAAGACAAAATACATTTTAATGCACACAGGTTCATCATGTGGATTGATGTGAGAAGTCTTGGTTCGAGTAGGTTGAATAGGATTAAATCTTCATCTGTTTATTTCATGAAAGGTACAGTAGAATGATCTTAAATCAGCATGCCATGACAACTATGTTGTAGACATCCTTTCCTTCTATATATTGGAATTGCTTCGTTATGGATTATTTTTCATTATTACTAATAATTGAAAGTTTACAATTGACTTTATGTATCCATGGAATCAGCAGTTAGAAATAGGCTTTGATATAATATTACCTCAATCCACTTCGTATTTACACTTACCATTGTTATTAAGTCTTCATTGTTGCCATAATATCTTGATGGCATTGTCAAAAATAATTGTAATATTGGTATTGAAAAGAAAGAGGGATAGGTTGTGGCTTACCTGAAAGTGAAGTGCGATGTAGCCATAAGGAACCGAAGGTTGTTCTTCAAATTTTTGGAAGCTCTCAGCCTCCTTCTTCAGGAAGGAGTGTTACACCATTCCGTGCACTGACCGGCTGCAGACTATATATATATATGGAAAGGATAGAGAGATAGGTTGTGGCTTACCTGAAAGTGAAGTGCGGTGTCGCCATGAGGAACTGAAGGTTGTTCTTCAAATTTTCGGAGGCGCTCAGCCTCCTTCTTCAGGAAGGTCCACAGCCGGCCAGTGCACGGAATGGTGTAACACTCCTTCCTGAAGAAGGAGGCTGAGAATCTCCGAAAATTTGAAGAACAACCTTCAGTTCCTCATGGCGACACCGCACTTCACTTTCAGGTAAGCCACAACCTATCTCTCTATCCTTTCCATACCAATATTTTTGACAATGTCACATTCTCACTATTACAATTAATATATATATATTAGATATACAGAGAACAGTTACGGAACAAGTAATGACCTACTAGTGTCATTTTAGTTTATTACTTTTATTTTCATTTTTGTCAGATTCCTATTGCAATATTTCACTGTTGAAGTAGTACATATGTATCAAATTAAACCAAAATAAAACTGCCTACTCATGTTCATAGAGGTCTTTGCTATATTTTTTATTTCAGAATAAATTTCATTACATGTTATAAAATGGATTCAGGAAGCAGATAAATAGGTAGTTTAATTTATAAGAACTAGTTAAATAGGAAATGAAGGTTTTGAGCCACAGCAACAATCACTGTCATAATATATAATTACCCTAAAACTGGAAAATCACTGTCCGTCCTGTTTTACTAATGTTGGCTAATAGGAAAATTCCTAGATCATTATTCTTAGAATTCAATATAGCTATGTGTCATTAGGTTCATTATTCGGAGCCATACTTCATTACAAATTGAATAACTCTCCTAGGACAAAGAATTTATTGATAGAATTGCTAGTTCATCCATTTATCCGCTAACTTAATTTCCTACATACGTTCTTAAGATTATTAGTGTCAGTATATACAATTTCTACTCGATCCCTTCATTAACTCCAGGAAATATCATTCATATAAACACCTCATTAACTAATCCTAAGATTGTTTGTTCTTGGTGTCAATAATTTGACCAAAAATTCTGACTTCCATGGATATTGAGGGATAATTGTATATGATTTTCACAAGATTGTCATCCGTGCACTTATTCTATCTATAAGATATATAAGAAATTTTTGCAGGAAAATTGTAAATTCAATATTTACCATTATGCAGGAAAAGTTGACAGAATCTCATGTTAACATGAAAAAAATAATTATTTATATAAAAAAGGGTTTAAATAATAAAAAAAAGACTTCATTCTCTACACTGATAAAGACTACATTCTTTGTTGGTTTAAATCAATTGCAGAAAGCTAACTCTTAGAATGTATTATAAAGTTATTTATATTGAACAAATTGTTCTCTTATCATTATTATATATTAAAATGTAAAATATTGGTCTATGAACAATTTAGTAATAGGAATGTTTCTTTATTGTGGAATATTTTGGCTGTAAAGTCATAAGTAAATTGTACAAAAAATATCATCCGATGTATCACCATAACATGCATATAAAGACCTTTCTTCATTTTGCAATGTGCACACCAATAATTAGCACTAAAACTGAAATTTATTTTATCTATTAATAACTTCATTTCTGTTTTTCCAATTAACCTGTAAAAAAAGAGATCACCTTTCAGCGACTAAAATAATTTTAAAATGAAAACTTTATGTCTGATTGAAAATAATGAATAAGAAAGATAGCCAATACAGACAAAAAGGTGATAATATAAATACCACAAAACATTTCTGGAATCCTTGTCAGTGCTGACAAGTGAAGTTGTGCCTCTCTAGGCTCTTCTTCGCACCTGACGAAAGGAACAAGGATCCCAGAAACGTTGTGTGGTATTTATATTATTACTTTTTTATCTGTATTGGCTATCTCTTTTATTCAATAAATAATTTTTTTTTAAGTAAGGGTTTGTTTAATATTATTCATTCGTTAGCTTATACTTATTGCATGACTATATTTCCCCTGTTGCTGCATTGTGGTATGCATAACTTCTTGAATATATAACACACTCTCAACTTAGCATGTAATGACATTTTCTAAATGAATGATATATTTCCATAAACATTCACAAATTGGTCAATAAGTCTCAATATTTATTATTAAATAACCAATTTTATCTTGTTAATTTAATTTCCTATAAAATTACTGCCACATATCCTAAAAACAGATGATAAACATAAGGAAGTTCCTTTGTGAATTTCTCAAGAAAATTGGAGTATGTTCCATATTCAGTAAGTGATAATTTTATGTTCAGTAACAATATTGTATTTGATTATGTTGTGTCTGTGTATGCTTTATTTGAAAAGTGATGCAGATTTGGTTATTTTTCGAGGCAATAGTTTATATGCCTCATAATGTCATTACTTCCAATTTTACAAGTTGATTTCCAAACTTCACATTTTAATTTCCAATTAAAAGTTTTTGTTACGTTTAATTTCATGAAGGTATTTATCAATGCAGTTTGTGTCCAAATTAGTTCCAAAGGCACCTACTACTGTATATTATGATAAAGACTTATCAGTCACATCCATTACACAGGAGGTGTCTTATGTGTGAATGTCTGCTTGCTTTTCAAGCGAATCGCCCCTCATTCTGTAGGATTCGTTGATGTGATGCGATGATTTGACACTAATCCTCAGAGTGCATGGAACATGGCATGCGTTCCAGAAGATCCTGGAAAAGGGGGGAATCAGAGGCCTGTGGAAAGGTTCAATACCCAATGTGCAAAGGGCGGCGCTTGTGAACCTTGGAGACCTGACTACTTACGACTCTGCTAAGCGGTTTATTTTGTCACACACAACACTGCCGGACAGTCATCTTACTCACATACTTTCCAGGTAAAATGTTATATTTAATTCATCTGTATTCATACATATTTCTAGATAAGAAGTAAGTCATCAGTTAGAGGTACCTTTTACCTGAATATGAAATTTGGAGTCCATGTTTGGAGAAAACAGTCTGAAAATACAGCTATCCAAAATGTACAACAACAAAAAATATTCAAAATCTTAGATACTGAAAATCCAAAATAATCCATGACTAATCTAGGTTAACCACTGCAACATTCTTATCTGTTCATAAAAACTCCACCCAAATGTTTCACTAGCAAACATATTAAAGTAATTTCATTTTTATCAGTTAACCATTTTCTTTGTTCTGAATATAGCATCATGGAATTAGTTTGACACTGTTTTATACATCTTGTTAATAAAATTTAATTTATAATTATGAAGATAACTAGAACTTACATAATTAATGTGATAGCATTGAATTTGACACTTCTTATACTGTATTAAATTTGTGAGACCTCTCTTTTGCACACCCAAAAGAGAGCCATAATTAAGTAATTACTTGTGTATCAAAAATGTTTTGCTTTCAATTATGTAAAATTTCACCCTAAACTATCTAAGTATTTGTTTGATTATTTATGAAGCTTAAATCTCTTAATTTTTTATAAGTCACAACTTTCCCTTAGCAATATAATGTATAGATAATTGCCACATAATGGTTGTTTGGTATACTGATCGTAAGTCTCCATTAACAGTCCAATAAGACAAACATGTTATGGAATGGAAATTATATCCTCAAATTATTGACTCCCAACACTTATATTTAAGTATTGCAGAGAATCACTTGATTACCTGAAATAGAAGGCCAAAACTTTAAATTATAGTGACAGTATCATATAATATATATTGCATTTACTCGCATATGCTGTGGGGTTTTTTTTACCCAAAATTCTAAAGAAAAACAGGGATGCGAGTATTACACTTATTATAGAATGAAATGACCCATAATATGCTACATTTGTAATTCTGTCTACATAATTTGTAAGATTGTCTCATTTTTAAAATCGGAAAAATTTAACACCAAGTTGAAACACATTTGTAACATGAAAGTATTTTTCTTTCATACACATTTTAAATATTTAATTTTAGGAACAAAGCCACATATGTTGGCATACATTAGTAAATTCTGCATAAATTGATATTGGCAGGGAAAATAAAGTATGAGACTCACCTGAAATTGAAATGTCACATGTTGCCATGTTAGAAAGGATTATTTCAAATTTTCAGTGGTATTATCCTCCTTTCTCAGAACATAGAAAGCCTTTTTTAACTCATGTAATCAACTTTCTCAGTGAACAGTGTGTAGTTTATGTACAGTAGGGGCACACATTTTCTCCTGAGGAAGATGACTATCATCTTCAAAAATTTGAACTATATATATCATAGTTATATTATCACATCAAGTATTTTTTGTTAATAATTTTATTAAATGTATTATATTTGATATTGAAAATGGGGTGGAGGTTTCCCAAAAATAGTATTTTGCTTGAAAGCGGTTAATTTGCTTTTAATGGAATATATATTTGTTGTTTTCCAGTGCTTGTGCAGGCCTTGTTGCAGCCATTATGGGGACTCCTGCAGATGTTGTCAAAACTAGAATTATGAATCAACCCACAGATGAAATGGGAAAGTAAGTTTCTGTAAATTTATTTTGATATTTATTAACAACTTTTTCACTTGTGTGTAATGAGTGATTTCAATTTATTTCTTGTATGGTTAACATCTCTTCCCTAACATTTTTTACATAAATTTTTTTACTGTCTTTTTTGCAAAAACTGATAAGTCAGTACAGTACAGTAATTTGCTGCCATAATTGTGATATTTCAGTCAAATATTTTATTCTCTTGTTTCGACACATTGAACTCGTTTTTTATTTCCTTCTCCTTAATGGGTTTGCAAGATGAACAATGATTAATCAATCTCTGCAGTTACAGAATTCACTTGGTGATTTGTGATATTGATGTATTCTGCCAAAACTGATAACTTACCTTTCTTTCTTAATTCATGCTGACTTTGTATTCTATGATAGCTATAAGCATTTTCTTCACTGTCCATAATTGTAATAAGATTAAGGATAATTATGGGTAAAACATAAACATTGGTAGCAAAACCCTAACAATAATTAGTGGGCTATAAAAAATTTAGTTAGTCCATGTTCAAGCAACTATTTGTAATACATATGCTGGCCACTCCAGTCAAGCATTGCAAATACCTCTTGATTACAAATATAAAAGTGTACACCAATAAAAATGTGGCTTAACTATTCATTAATAATTAATTGTTTATAGACTTCTTAAATTTTGTAATTTAATCAGTATTTGATTTTACTGTCAAATTACTTGAAATAACCCATGTTTGGTATTTTTATAGAGGTAAAATTTACAAGTCATCTATAGACTGTTTGGTGAAGACAGTGGAAAATGAAGGTGTGTTTGCTCTCTACAAAGGATTCCTGCCAGTGTGGATACGTATGGCTCCATGGTCACTCACTTTTTGGCTATCATTTGAGCATATACGTCACATGATTGGTGCTACAGGGTTTTAAAATACTATTATAGTACATATATTTTTTTCAGAAACCAATATTTTGTGCTCAATTCTCACAGATAAACTTTCCTTTGTATATCAAACTCTACACATGATTTCAGATCTTTTGTATAGTTTAATATGAAACACCAAATTCTAGCAGTGTTTTAGCAAATCTTATGTCAATTGCACTGCAAATCCAAAGGGATACTTTTCTGATAATATACATGTTACACAAGAATATTTGTTTCTTAGGTCTGTAGTAATTTGTACATGTATTAATATTATACAAAAGTAAATGAATATTTTTGTTGAGAACATTTAAGATGCAATCTTTATTAATTTTATTTGAAATCAAACAGACCAAAATTTAGACAATACTACTGAACTAGATAATAAAGAATAAGAAATCTTGAACAGTCCTGAAAAATAATAGACTGAAATCCTGTTGGTTCTACAGTCATAACTTGTCAACTCACCATAAGCAATGTAGAATAAGTTATAATTTCTTAAAAAATATTTTTATAATATTGTGTGTTTATATAGACCTTAAAATGTTATTTATTGTTTACTACTTTCATGGAGGTAGTACTTATTTCATAAAAATTAATACTTAAAATTATTGTGCATAGAAGTTATGGTCTCACATTTCCTCATATGTATATAATGATAAAGCAACAAATGTGCTTATCTGTTGATTTGTATCAAATCAGAGTTAAATACTATGACTATGTCAGCTAAACTCTATTCCACAAAATATGAAATAAAGATGTGATCATTCTGAAACTTTATTAAAATAACAGAAATTGTTAATTTCTCTCTTGAGTTATACATTGCAAAATATGATGTAACTTCTGCAAATAATTTTGTGTATGTAGGTATACTTGTATTGTCTGTTATGGTCTGTTGACGTTAAAATGGTTTGAGATGAACCTTAAGTAACATAACTATGTAGGTGAAACAAAAAATAAGCAGCTGTAAACTTATGATAGAAATACTTCTTCTGTATTTCAGTTTATGTACCTGAAGGTTTAGCACTCCTAATAATGCCTCTATATTTATGTTGTTTTCACATTTGTAATTTGTATTAATGAAATGATTACAAGCCATAATTAAATTTATATTTATGGGAGTGATATATTCTTAAATTTATCATTTATATTTGAACTCTTATACAACATTTTTGCCATTGCAATCATATAGTGGCTACTTTGTACAAATGTTGGAATATTTACCAGTAAAGCTGAAATGTTCTAAAGGTCACAATTTGGAATAAAACAGGATGACTTTTACAAAATTAAATTAGATTTATTTGTGAGAAATAACTGAGTGCTTTAATTGTAGCTTAAAGCTAATATTGATCAAGATAGTTTTTAATTGTGTGTGGAAATTGTTACTATTTTATTTAGTAGTATTAAAATGAAGTAGCTCACAGTAAAAAAGCACTAAAAGTAGTTGTTGTTTTTAACAATTCCTATGTTGCTTCAGGTTGAAATAAATTATGAAGTGCTAGTTTGAAGTGCCATAGAGTTGAGTGGGAAAATACCTTAATTAGTACATATTATAGATGTTATGCTTCTTTTATAGACTTGAATTTTTTTTACAATGTAACAGCTGTTTGTAGTTGACTTTAAAAAGATATATACTTTTGAATTTTGAACTTTTTATTTATTTTCAATGTTTTCCACTGAAGTTTACATTTTATTCATTCCTTGAACCCAAAATTTTATATTCTTCCATATTTGTTTTACACATTTAGCATGGATAAATGAAATGATACATTACACACCATATAGTAATAAAACTGTTTATACAATACTAGTTGTCAGAAAGGTTGCTGATGTGAGTGTAACATTATTTTATTTTTAGATGCAATAAAATGAATAAGTTGTTGATTTGGTAAAAAATTATATGAAACATAACATTACTGTAGTACAAAAAAATTCATTTTCAAAGACAGATAAAGATACCAATCAACCTCAATGTGGAAAAGGCTATTTTCATGTTGCTCATAGAAAAATGGAACAATAATTCTGACCCAATCACTCAAAAGACAATATAAGACTATTAGTCTTGATAAAATCATCCAATCTTTCTGTATTCAGTTTGACAAATTTTATAAGTATATACTCCTTCCTTCTAAGATGCTCAATCTGTTTAAAAAGTGACAAATAAGAAACCAAAAGTGTCATGTAAATGAATATATTTTTTTAAGAAAAAATGACTATAACATTTGTATGTCATTGAAAACTATTTGAGATAGGCTTTGGTTGGCTTGTCCAAATAGTCTATTCCTCAGAAAATAGCGTTTATTTCTGGTAACATCTTATGGCTAGTAACTCATTAAATACATAACAGGAAATCTGTATTGTTTTTAACTTTTTTGTTATATCTCCTCAAGTGTTAACAGTAGTTTTTGTCTGCTACGATTGCATACATGCAAATATATAAAAGATTGGTCATGTATAAATCATCTAATGGCCTTTGGTAGCTAGAATATTGAAGTCTACATTTGGTTAAAATTTTACTAGTATATTTGTGAATTGTAATTGTGACTATATGCATAAATTGTTAAGCAATGAGATTTCTTGGTGTATTCCATATATTCTCAAAGTACAAACTCTTTAAAAATTAAGATTATGGCAATGATGGACTTCATACTTTTGTAGCTAGTTGGACTGTAACTTGCACAATATCATTGTCTTATATCTTAGAAATAATGCTTCTTATTGTAAAAAAAAAACCATTTAATATACTGCACATGGGCTTAGACATAATTAAATTCAAGTATTAATGCATTAATTATTTTAAAACAATGCTGAAAATGTGATTTAAGCTAAATGTGTGAATACTGCAAAGTCTGGTTGCCCATTTATAGAATACACCAAAACAATGTAGAACAATTACTGGGTATATCATATTTTAATCTGACAAAATCATGCAATTAGTATTTAAGAGCAATTTTTCTTAAAATATGTTCAATAATGCTTAATAATTGCATTTCTGTGCAGGATCAATTGGAACAAGGATATGATAAAATAAAATGAGTGGATCTATGATTTTAATACTCCCTTGGTTGTTGTAAATATAACAAAATTTACATGGATAATCCAAGTTTTCAAAACTTCATTTAAACAACATAAATTTGAAGTGCATATTAAAATGGTATATAGATACCTTCTATACTTTTTTTATATTATTTACATTTGGGTAAAATCTTGAGTGTTAAATGTGAGTTTTTATAAATGTATTTTTACTAAAGTAAAGAATTATGATTTTTCATAAATGTAGACTTGCATCAACTATTTGAATGCAACCCCCTATGAGATGTTAATTTAAAGCGGTTAAACATTCTGCCAAGTGATATTATTTTTCTACATATACCTATTTTGGGCAGCACAAATCAATATATTTCACAGTTAGGATCATAACATAAAAGCATTCATTAAAATTTATTACTTAGGTTTGAATTGAAAGTGTTGAGTGATTGAATAAAGGGAAATTTATTGAATTCATAAAACAATTTATGATAACCAAATTTCATTGGGTGAATTATAAGAAGCTTTATAAAGACCTTGTAATTGTAACATTTAGAAGTAGTATCAAAATTTTGTTTAGTTAGACCAATTCTGTCACATAAAGTGTATGGCCTACAAATAAAACAGAGTTTACCTTTAAAAATTAAATGTTCATTTTCACATGGACTTCTCAAATCACTTTCTATGACCTGATTTCTTAAGATTTTTGAAATCTAGAAACAATTGATGGTAATCTTTTACATATTTTCATTATTACACACACAATATATTAAAGAGGTGTTAATAAAGGAAACTCTTGAAGTAAAATAAGGTGAAAGTAACAAAACTGAAAATTATGTTCATCTTGAGAGACAAAAATATTTAGATCTACAGCATTACAAACTTAACACTTCATGTAAAAGACCTACTACATTCAGGTCATTATAGTTGATCAAACAGATTCTAGCTGCAGCTGAACCATAGAACCAATTTGGTGTTAAAATAATTTATAGTTTAAAGGAGTGATGTTACAGGTGATTATGGCCAAATATTAGGCCGCAACCTACTGTTAAATGATTGATGAATTTAAATTGTCAAAAAACTGGGACTGTGTAAGGGTTTGCTTCCTTCCTTAAAATACAATACTTTAAATTAGCATTATTACACATTTTACCCAAGTCTTAAATACTATGTAAAGCTTAAGAGAAAGAAAATAAATTTAACATTAAAAATATAAACTATAGCATTCAACTATGAATTTTGGTTTCATCTTTGATAAACTATAGCATTCAACTATGAATTTTGGTTGCATCTTTGAAGGTGAGTGCAAAATGAGTTAAATCTGTTCACAGCAATTCTCTGAGATGATGACAGTGAACAATATTTTGACTTCAAGAACTTCGTTCTTGTGTTTAATGATTCAATGTAATATTTATTAAAAATTGAATTAAACAGCATGCAACTTCATTTTAAGTCACAATATTGTGATTCTGACATGATTTTACAAATGATGGAATTTAGGGGTTCCACAAAAAAGTTCTAAACATTGTAAAACAAACTTACACATATTTTTATATTTTAAATTATTTATATATCAGTTACACCTAAACCACCTAGAAAATATTTTAATAAAAATAAACTTCCAGTCAACCCACAAAGAACAAATTTAATAGAGGATCCTCGGACACACATGCAATAATGAAATGCACTGTTAATACAACAAATGTTCTTGGGAGTGTACTTAGATAGTAAAATTATGTGGGAGAAACATATTGACTATATATTTTAAAAAATAAATAAAAATACCTACATATTAAAAAGGTTAAAATCTTTTCTAAGCAGATAACATCATATAAATACTTATGGTTTAATATTTGGTCATCTAAATTATTGTATAGGAATATGGGGTTCTACTTCAAATAAAACACATGGATAGACTGTTCATAATCCAGAAAAGGTCTTCAGACTTCTGAAAACTGAATCCTGCAAAAAAAAAACTTTCGTACAATTATAAGTGTACATAGTAATCCTATCAATAGAAAACACCCTGTCAAAGTAACTCCTTAAAAATAAATTATTGATACAATTTGTACAAGGGGTCAAAAGTCAAATAAAAACATTACATACACAGATCCATTTTTAACAAGCTACCAAACTCAATAAAAAAATTGGAAGGTAAATCATTTGACTGAACTAAAAAGGTACCTCCTAGAAAAGTCACTTCATAGAAAGTATAAAAACTAGAGTATGGAAATAAATATGAAACCTGTAATTTGTTTACACATTCACGTCATTTATTACTATAGTAAAATTAGCTATAAGGAAATTGATGTTTTCACATATAGTATACACAATCTACAGGAATAAAAACATTATTATTAGCATCGGTCAAGGGACAGATGGAGCTGAACCACTAGGGGATGGATGGAAGCTTAAAAAGGGTTCATAGTATTCCAGGAGGTCTAGTAAGAGTGATATTTTTTTTTTGTTTTAAACTTCATTTTAAGTAATGTAATTATTATCTGTTTTAATACATATTAATATAATATAGATTTTTATATGGCAATGTGATCTAAATATGAATGCCGTGTCACTTTTGTATACGTGCCAAATGTTGCTGTAGGGAGAATTTGGAAGCTAAAATAAATTTTCAAACATGTGGTTGTACACAATTTAAGTTATTGTAATGATATTCACAAATTAAACTTAAATTAATAATTACTTTATTAGCTTTTCCTGGATCTTACCTGCATGAACAGGATTTAGACCCATTAACAATTTATTTAAAAAACTAAGTCATTAAGTATTATAGAATGCAGTAATTTAGTATTATTATTAACTATTTTACACATATTATGATGGAAATGCAGCAACCGCAATCATTGCATTATATGTTTTATTTATTCATTATACATTAAAAAAATGAAGGGGCCTATTGACAAAATAGTTTTTAAGGAGGTTGAAGTGGAAGAAATGTCTAGGGTATTGCCACAGAATTTATAGAGTAATTTTTAGTTGTAATGAAGATGTATAAATCGGTATAAGAAAAACTATTTGGCGATAGAATGTTGGTGGTAATACGGATTACGTTAAATTTTTCCAAAATGCTGCTCTTTACACATGACCGAGAAAAAGCTGGGCTCGTGACCCGGCCAGGAAATGAGGCGTGTGAGAAAATCGAGCCATGGAATCTCGTCCCGGAAACGGATCTAGCTTTACTTAAATTGACAGGAATTGCTTCGGTCATGAAGTATAAATTAAAACTGCCAACAATGTCAGAATAAATTGAATTTAGTAGCATTAAATTATAAAATTACATATGAGAATACAAAATGGTAGTAAGTCGTTTCAACCCAACTTTGGGACATCGTCAGACAGTATATCAGTAAAAAAAATAAAAATGGTTCCTAAATTAAAGTTATGGAATACAACACAAACTCTTCACGGCTTTCTTGATTCAAATAGGTTGTAAAATTATATAAGCAAAGTTCGAAACATATTAACAAAATTTATATGTACTGCTCCTGATACAAGGTCATGAAAACGTTTTTGTTGTTTTCCATAGATTTAATTTAGGTCTGATTTATATTTTTATATTGATATAATACCCGAGGTGATCCCGAAGTTGGGCCGAAACGTTGTAGACGACTACTTTTTTTTTGTATTTAATGAGATGTAATTCTCTTATTTAATCGTGTTAAATGTAAGTTATTCTAACTTTATTGTTCTGTTTTATTTATTTCAATGAAAATAATTGTTGTGCATCTTCAGCTAATTTTCGCATCACCCGGATAGTTCTTGAAATTATATTTCCTCCTAAAATATACTGTGAATCTTTAATGTAATATAACCTCACCACCAATGTAATTTATGAGAAGTGAATTATACATTCAATGTGTTCAGCAAGTCTGGAGTTCATGCGTCCTTTTTAAAGGTTAACCACTGAATTAATTAAACTTTCTGTTATTTATTCCAACTTGATGCCAATGGCGTTCATTTTAATAACATCGACTAAACTGAGGTATGCCATACGAGTTCAAATATCGTAGCCTCAGTTAATTAGGGAATATGATGAATTTAAATTAATTAAACTAACGACATTTCGTTCATTAGTTCATTACTCGTTGAAATAAAAAACACTTGGTGGTAGTAAGGGGAAACGGCGCCTTCGTTGCCCTTCCCTGTTATTTAAACTCACAAATGCCGATTGGCTGTCTCTGTTGAGACTGCATTTTCTCCGTAATGATTTTCTGTATGCTGCTTTGTCTGTATTATAAATTACGTGGGGTGTGCGGCGCCCCCGGGCGGCGCGGCGCGTGGATTGCCTATAAAAATCCCTGCTAGCCCATTTACAACGATAGATTACTCGGTGCATTGTTCATTTACGACATAAATAAACAGTAATATATATAGCTTGCATGGACAAAGGCTTCATTCTTAAATCTCATTAATTTCCGTCGAACATTGATGACGAAAATCTAACACAAATAAATTAATGAAAATATAAAAACGTCTGTTTTAGATGAAGGCTAATTATATAAAGAAGTAGTCAGTTATTAGATTAAATTAATCATTGTTGACTTCGACAGAAGGACCCTGTTTTGAATTTACGTTTGCTAATAGAAATGGTAGCAGAACTAAATTTGTTTTCAACAACGTCAATAAAATGAATGCTGAGATTTTTTAAGCAATTCTCTTTATGATTGTTGTTCCATGGAATAAGCAGGAAACGTTATTTAAAATAGAAAATCAACTTCTTAATGTTAACTGCCCATAGGCAGAGGATTGGTGGAAGAAAAATTCACTATAAGGCACAATTCTCACAGAAAACAATTTGTTTATTTAATGCATGTATAAATGCATGAATTAATGACGTGAAATTCAAAATTTAAAGAACATTAGTGTAAAAATTTTATTTTGTTATTGAAGTTAGATGAAAGTTTTGAATTAAAGAATGAAAAATTGTTACACTTATTATTGAAATTAGTTTACAAATAAATTACATTGTTTTCGAGTTACGTGACTATAGAGGTGAAACCTTTGCAAATTATCAGATTTTTCTTAATCTAATAAGTTTAATAAAGCAATGGAAAGTATAAGAATGAAAGCAAAAAGTAACGGATGGGAATCTCGTATACAATGTGCACAAAATTAATTTTGTATGCAAGCAAAAATATTTCAACTGGTACGCATCACCATTATTATAAAATCAAGTATCATTCTTGTCTGAAAACAGCCGAATGCTCCCTTCTTCGTATTTTATAAAAGAAAAAAAAAATTTTACTACGGTTGAGCTATGCATTGGTTTTCAAATAATTAGTCGAAGGCATATTCTACGATTTCGAAGAGTTGATGAGTAGAAAAAACCAAAAACAGTCTCGAAGTTTATAACTTTATTAAATAAATAGTCGGAAGCTTTCAACTCTTTGTTATAACCATCCTGAATGAACAATAAAAACATACCTTCTTGTCTTATAATTAAAATCACATTAACTTTAAAAAATATTATACTAACTCAGGTTAAAGACAAGACAGAAGAACAGGATAAGACATCTGGTATATAGCATCCCATGTATCAATTGCCCGAAAACATATATAGGTTATACCTCAACTAACATCAAAACTAGAATGTATCACCATAAACAAACATTAAAACCCACAGGCAAAGGCAACACAGCGTTGTCCACCCACACAAAATTGACTAACCACGAATTCGATTTTAATAATATTAAAATATTACATAGTAATATTCGTAAAGTAAAACTTAGAATAGCAGAAGCAATTTATATTAATCTAAACAGAAACAATATTGTTAATAATAGAAACGAAGGTTTAGAAATAGAAAAACAATATGCAGAGATACTTAAAATATTGTTAAGTAAAACATCTAAAAATAATAAGAAATTGTAACCAATTGTAAGTTTTTAATTTATTTTATGCAGCTTTGTTGAGGTTTTTATATATTTACATGCATGTATAATCTCTTATATATTGTAATAAATTAACAATTTAGCTTTAATTATTTAATTTGAATTTAAAGAATTTGATGAATGAATTTACCTCACGTGAAGCGCCATTTAGTTTTAATAATTAAATGGAAGGCGTTAATTAAAAGAAATAATAATCAAAATTAACAAAAATAATATTTATTTATTTTGTGGCAATAAAAGATAATTACAACAAAATTTGAGATCTTTCTCTCTGGGCCTCTACTGGGTTTGATAATGGACACAACAAATTGAATTTAAAATTTTATTAACAAACAGTTCACATTTACCTAAACAATACGTCGATAGAAATAAATTAAAAAGAAAAGAAACTAACTTTGATTGACAATTAAAAGAGAACGAAATCTGACTCTATCCTTTAATTACGTTTACAATTAATCATTAGTTTGGTTTTGTTGCTTACATCTGTCCAGCTGGTACCAGCATTCCTTTTGGTTTCGGAAGTACACTATTGCAAAATTATACACTGATTCTAGAAGTCAACTCACAGATTTTACACTATTGAAGTCAAAATTGATAGGAACTCGGATGATCCTCGTGAATGTCAGCTATCTGATGTCTGCTTGCCTTCCTTGGCTGGCTATAGACGTAAACTCTCTTAGACTTTCCTAGCTGGCTGTATACGTAAAAACTGCTCGTTTCCTTCCCTGGCTGGCTATAGACGTAAACTGCGATATTTACGAGGTAATACTTCCGTGAATGTTTTTACTTTGTCCTAAATTCACAACTTTGTTTAATAATACATTAACGACGGCTAGTCTCTGCTCTAGTATTATTTGTTCCGTCCTCTGAAATGTCCCACCACCAACTCACAGTTATATTACTTTTTCTGCTCCTCACGATGTTTTTCCGCGAACTGACTCCCGGTTCTCCCTCGAGTTTGAGCGCGCATACGCCATTTTTGACTTTTCGTCAAAGCAAGTGAGTTCGCTTTTCCATTGTCGCTTTGTTCGAACAGACCGCTATAATGGATTTCTCAAACAATTCAAATTTTACGTCCAAACAATTAATGGCCTAATTAATTGGCATTACAATATGTATAATTAAATAATTATTAACATATGATAAATCGATACTATAGTTTCGGTACTACAGGGTCGATTTTCGATTGAAATGCTACACACTGAACCACCTAATGGAGCAGTTTGAAAACAGACCTTGTTGAATAAACAACATAGTTTTATAGTAGTGACGAAGTACCTAAAAACCTATAGGTACTAATATTTTTTAAAGTTAATGTGAATTTAATTATAAGATAAGGAGGTATGTTATGCTGAAGGTGTTGCAAAGTATTCGTAACTTGATGTTTTTATGTAAGTGGTAACGTTTTTGTTGTTCATTCAGGATGATTATAACAATGAGTTGAAAGCTTCCGACTATTTATTTAATAAAGTTATAAACTTGGAGACTGTTTTTGGTATTTTTCTACTCATCAACGTCTGCGTCAACAATCCTTTTTACCAAAATTTCGAAGAGTTTAAATTGCTCGCCCAGCGTCGCACTCGCTCCCGCTAATACAGCCTGCTGGTTCAGCACAGGATCACCCACCTGAATGTGAAATGCCCACGCGCAGTATTCCGTCCGTCCACTTTGCACAACCCATAAATCTCAACAAACTGCCTCCTTTCCATGTGCTCATTGCACCTCAGCACTTGCAATACAGAGAGGCGGCTCCGTAAGGGAGCAGCATAACAAATTCAATTTCAACCATTAAGTAATTAAAAAGTAGTTTATATTTTCAAAACAAATATAGTATGTGAACATTTTGCATATTGTAAATCATAATCTAAGGTTATTTTAAAGAAAAAGACATTTAATGGGTGGCGTTTCGAAGGTTTGCATCTTACTACGAAAATCTGCCGCAACAATACTGCCATCATGTTCCAAAAATTAACTTTATTTAAAATATGTACGAAGGAAAAATACTTTCATGTTAGAAATGCGTGTCGACTTGGCGTTAAACTATTCCATTTTTAAAAATTAGACACTATTGGAAACTATATGGGCGGAATTAGAAATGTAACACATTACGGGTCAGGTCAGATTATTGGAAACACTATCGCTGTTGAAGGATAATTAATATGCTTCGGGTGATGTAGCATACAACTTAAAAAAATCGCGAGCCGCCTCTGGTCACTAGAGAAATTTGTTGAAAAGATTCCGACCTTACAAAGATACAATACGTTTATTCTTCAAACTTATTTATGATTCTCCATACTGTTCCCAGTCCAAATAGAACTCAGCGTCTTACTCTTCAAAATAATTGTTTACGAAGATGATTCCCTCCTCATATGACATAACTTTTAGCTATCTGGTGAGTAAGGAATGTGGTCAAGCACTTCAAACCGTAATTCTTGGATTTTTGCCATGGCAACCGTTGAGGTGAAACAATTTTTTTTTCTGTACATGTGGCCGTTTTTCCGCAATTTCTGCCTTGAGCTTGTCAAGTAATGATGCATAGTATGATCCTGTAATGGTTTATCCCTTCGTAAGATAATCGATTAATGTAACTCCATGACTATCCCCAAAAACAGTCACCATCACTGCCAAAAACAACAACAATTTTTTCTTTTTTTAGATCCAATTCTCACTTCGCATTCAACTGTTTTGACTAATGGTGTATCCAAGTTTCATCGACAGTAATTAATCGGCGCCAATACTCTGATTTATTGCGCCTAAACTGCGCCAGCAGGGCGTTGTAAATGTTCATTCGAACACGGTATTGGTTAAAGGTGAGCAAACGCGGCACCCAACGCGCGGACATGGCTAAATCTTGATGAAATATGCGACAAACACGTTCTTTGAACATATTCATAGCCTCTGCTATCACTCGCACTGTAATTCGACGGTTGTCCAGCACCGTTTGGTGAACTTGAGCGATGTTATCGTCAGTGGTTGCATTTTTTGGACGTCTCTAACGTTAATCGTATTCCAAACTGGTACGGCCACGTTTAAATTCAGCTGCACAGAATTTCACAGTGGCAAATGGTGGTGCTGAGACCCTTCAACTTGTCTTTGATTTGCGTAGCCGTATTGCTTCTCAAAACAATTATTTTATGACAGCTCGATACTAGATTTTTTCCATTTTCACAAAACCCCCCCACATCGACTCACTCAAACGATTGTCAAACAACAACTGCGCGTCAAAAATGGATGAATTTTTGGTACATTTCAAGACATCCACAAACTCATTCCATAGCTTTTTTTTTGGCAAGTACTGCCATCTTCAGGTTGGAAACGTTCGGAAACGTTTCAAACTATCCTCATATGGCGAAACAGTGTAGTGACGTCACAGCCTGCTATCACGTGACTTGCCGGCCATAAAGTTGAAGTGTGACAGCAGCCTCAATCGCACACTGCTGTCACGTCACGTGGTTCACGGCTTTGACAAGTGACAGCAGTGCGTAGCTCAAAGAATTTTTCTTCAATATACCAGCCTAAGGTCCCTCTAAATATGAGCCGGGCCGTCCGCCATTTTTAATTAGTTCTGCTAACGCTGACAAATATGTTTGGAAAACACTTCAAAATACAGGCAATAGATTGGTGAAAATAATTTTAAATTGATGTGGAGATATAATAATACATTCATGTTGTCAGTTGAAGGAAATAATTTTGAAGTACTTGTGAAAATTAAAATAAAAATGATTTGACAATTTTAATAGCTGCTGTAATCAGTTTCTTTGTAAATTGATGTCACTCTGTTGTAATTGAAAATAAATATCTTCATTTTTAAGGAAGTGTTAAATCCATTTATTTAAGCAATTAAAATTATACTTGGTTTACTATACATGACGTATATTTTAATTCCATCTTTTACGATTATTAATTTATTCTTAATCTTTAAAATAAATTGAATCGCCAAATTTTGACTTATTATTTTGAAGTTCCTTATGAAATTTTAATCGTTTATCGAAGATAAAATAATCTTTGATAAAATAAAACATTGATGTACTCCAATACAATCTTGACTAAGTAATTTAGAATTTATGAATGTTATTGCATAGTATTCAATCTTAAAATATTTCATGCTTTACGGACATGTGCTTGCTTAATTCTTGAGTAAGGCAAGACAGTAACGTAAGATTAAAATGTCGGATGACCCGGCCTTATATTAGAGGCGCTCTATACCAGCCTACATCTGTGTGCCTATCAGCCCTCTCCTGCAGGAAAAGTAAATCTAATACCGTAACGGAAATACCGAGATTGTTTCCGTTTGAAGGAACCTGAAAGTCTAAAACTAGAGACAGTAACATATAATATAAAAGATTATACGGATTATGTTTAGTTTATAAGAATAATATTGTATTTTAATTGTTGAAGATGGTCTTCTATTACAAGCATATATATTTACACACGTGTGTGTGATTCTATATATAACATAAAAATTTAAGTCCATGCGCCACTTATTTGGCGTTATTAAATAACAATAAAAGGACCTGACTAATAGTCAGGTTGATACATTTTTTATTCACTCAAATAATTAAATTAAATGTGAAAAATTAGGGCTGATGTATTTTAAATTCAAGCAAATAATGATAACTCGTGCATTTCTCTTTCTTTCATTTGAGTATTTTCGTAAATTGTAGATGATTTTTTGAAACCCGATAGTGCGTTAGAAAGAGAATTAAATTCTCTACAACTTTCCTTCTATGAGAAATTTGTGTCCGAGCTACCATTTTGGAGATATCAGGAGTTATGCCTTCATAATGGTTAGGTTTTAATGGATTATTAACAATAAATAATAATACTTAAGGTAATTAAGTGAAATAATTCTTTAACCTACTGGAAAAAAGTGACTAGGGATCCTCATGCGGCTTTGATAACGTTTAAAACAGAATACAGAATGAAAAATGAGCCGTGCCGTGACATCAAAATGTGTGCGAGCGTAGATCACTGATACGTGACAGAGCGTGATGACCCGTGACAGGGCAGTGACGTGACGTACCGTGGTAGAATGAATCTCGGGTCCACAAGACAATATTGGCAAGTAGTATCGCACACTTTTGGGATTTCACGTTAAATCATGTGACAGTACATGACGTGATGGTTACGTGTCTCCTCCACCTTTAGTGCTTTGGTCAGTTCGACATGGCGCGCTTTTGAAGCTTAAAACGAATTTACACTGACTCACTTTTCTCAATATTTTAACATATTTTCACTCAGTTCTGTGCTTCCACTTAAGGGTTCACCGCGTTTCGTGTCTGTGTGTTCTGTTAAGTTTTTATTTAAAATTTTATATCTGCTAAGTCGAACCCAGAAAAATTTTAATCTTTGAGCATTGAGGAGTATACTTTTTCTCGGACATGGTAATGGTTGCATTGGGTATTCCACAAGCACTCGTACTGTTGGAAAGTTTGAGAGGAATTATCCACATGCCTATCTTGCCACATGAATGAAATTGCCATATATAACTGCTCCGAAAAAATAAAATAAAATTTCGCAACCACCACAGAGCTTTGATTGAAGGATGTGAATACTGAATGAAATGGGAACGAACTGAGACCGTTTTTTTTACATTCTTCACTGGCTCGAGGAACGACTCATTCATGAAACGTTAATGAAGGTCAACTACTTTCATCTTTGATGTACATTTTGGATGAAACAAAACTGGAAAGAAATATACATTCACCAGTTTGGATAATACTTCCAGGATATAGATCGAAAGTGCGTGAGAGAACGTGTGAAAAAAAATGAGCCATTGTACTTTCACCGCTTATTTAAGAGAAAATACGTGCAACATTGTAAGCAGACATGTGGGAAGGTTTAAGGTACGTGGCGAAAAATGTTTAATGATATTTTGCCATAATAGAATAATAGAATAATTTTTATTTATTGCTCTTTATGTATCTTATATTCTGAATTAGGTTATTCCAAATTAGTGTAACTTAGAATTTTATTTATAAATCGGTCACTGAATACCAATATTTCAATTTTACAGTGATTCAGATGTTTTAAGTTTCACATCAATTCTTCATAACCACGATTACAAAGACTTCTTTTATATTTAAGCTCAAGTTACTTAAAACCCTTCTAAAACTGCCCTCAGAATTAACTACACATTAACATATATCGAGACAGGTACAATGGCTTCTATAATGAATAAAATCGTTTTGCGATAAATTAATACTGATAAATAAAGATGAAAAAATTAAAATCCTAATATGTTTACTGAATTAAATGGTTAGTGGGGATTTTCTTTTTGTGCTTTATCTTTTCCAACATAACGAGGCTGTTCAATCGGATTCTCATCGTGAGTCCATCTGACATAGAATGATGAATCTTGTTTTGATAGGAAAACTTGAAGCAACTCGAGATGGTGTTCATGGGCAACTTAATGTATAAAGGTAAGGACAGAAGACGGTTGCGATTAACCGTGATGTTATCTCCACCAGGTACGTTAGTGGAAAGGTTATCAACATAGAAACTGACGAGAAAGTGTTTGTAAGGGATAATACATTTGAAAGAGTTTTTGACGAAGATGGGTTTGAGGTTAATTATGTTTCAAGCGGGCCTGTGGAAGGAAGCTAAAGCATTGGATCTCATACTGGGGTTATACGGCCCCTCACCTTCAGGCAACGGGATTTTCCAAGGGGGAACTCAGATGAATAATACGCTCAAGGGGAATGTGCGGCAGCGAATAGGGGCCACGTAGTGGCAGAATTGTATTATTTTTTCCCTTGAATGCCTATTGCAGCTTTCCTCGGAAATATTAAGCTTGCACCCGCAAACTTTTCAGATGTCGAAAATTAGCTCAATGAATTGTTTGAACATACATATCAACTGAATCAGCTTCACAGCAAAATTGAAATAGAATCTGTCATCTTGTTAGTGTCGACATCAAAGCTTGGACGTTCGATTCCCGCAAATGAATCAGAATTCGATTTATTTACCTGCAAAATAAGACCACACAATGCACATCCATAGCTAAATTAAATTTTCGTCAGGAGTATTTATTTTAATCAGAACAAGAATACAAACATTTGGGATAAATAAAAATTGACTTTGAAATATATTTCCTGGGTTGCAGTTTGCAGGTGCAGGATTATGCCCTGTGGGCCATTGGACACTTGGAATAATGATGCAAATAATGGCCATGTTAGTCAGAATAATAAATTTTAATGAAAAATATACTAATTTATTATAAAGACGTTTCGACCTAACATTAGAACGTCTTCAGGTAATGACTATGAGAAGTGAGGAGAGTTCTTGTTTGCACGTAGTGCTATTAAAAATATATTTTTTGTTTATATTTACTAATGTTGAAGCAGTATTTTAGTTACATAAAATTAATATTGAATATGTAAGTTAATATACTACAGCTAAAAGAACAAATTAACGTCTGTAAAACTAAAATAACACAAGTAATTAACAACTCGTATCAGAGACAATTACAAAAAATAATTCTGAACAATACATAAAAATTAAGAAGGAGAAGTTTCGGTAAAAAGTTGTGATCTTTGTCAATACAAGGGCTAGACTTGACAAGATCACAACTGTTGATCACTTCAATTTTTTTTTAATTGTGTGGTATTCAGGTCGTTAATATTACTACAAATTACATCAAAATGTAGATAACTTAACATTTACTTTTCATTGTCATTAATTGAGCACACCTTAACTTTTACAAAATAAATCGTAATTATTCGTAAAACTATATTATTCTGACCATTAATAATTATATTAATTTTAAGACTGTCAGAATATTTTCAATAAAGCTGATGTTTTTAGGAGCCGAATTCAATAAACTGGTTTCTGGTCATCAACAGAATGGATAATATTCCTGAGAAAAATGATTTAGAATTTTTATAGCATAATAAGGAATAGAAAGTATGAGATTGCACTTGACGTTTTTCGGTAACGAAATATGACGTGCTGAATTAGAATTCTGACAAAGAGAAGAAAGGCATAAATCTGAGTGAAAGATGCGAAGATCCAGACAGCTGCCTCTTTCATGTCATAGCTCTGACTTTCTATCTTTCCCTGAAGATGAACAGTTTAGTGTTTAAAAACGTTGCGCCTGTATTTTACGAATTTCCCTACTCTTCACGGTTCATCTCGCTTAGTTCATCGTGTTTCCGATGTTTCAATCTGTTTTTTTGTTGTTGTTGTGTGTGACACACTTCTTATACTTCAACTTTGTCTACCTTGCCCTTCTCTGGACTGTATCAGAACATCTCTCAAAGTTTTATGGAATAGTTCTTATAAAATAAAATATTAGTTTAACAAACAAAATATTTAAGTATTTACCTGTATGACGACCCCCGCTGTATAAAAATTAAAAATGAAGAGGATACCAGATTATTTTAGTTGAAAATATTTCCCATTTTTATTGAGTGAGTATACCTAAAGACCGCACGCGTGTTCTTTTTTGTTTGCTTAATGTCTTAGAGAAGAAATATAAGAATAATTTTTTAGTACTCCAGAGCTTTAGTTTCATCGGAGTTAATGTTTCAAAAACAGGTTATGTATGTTTCTATTGCTTCACGGACTTCATAACAGGAATGAGTTATATAATTGTGACGATGCCAGAAACGTGTATAGATAATTATGAGTACAATCTATTAAAAATATTTCTTCCGTGTTCGAGACATTACAACGTGCATCAATTTTTTCTATAAAGAACTACATGACTTTGATTATGGTTTCCATGTAAATTTGACATGTGTGTCGGCCTTTTCTCTTTCCTTGTAAACAAAATGAAGTCTACCAATAACAAAGTCAAAAACTTTAACAGACCTTTAACGTTGGCAACGTTGCTGAAATTATATAAGTTGAAAACACGAATGTCAGATATTGATTTTTTAATATACGAAAGAAATATTGATTATTCGTGTTATTTTCAGTTTTAAAAGTTGTAAATAAATGTCGCTTATTTTTATTTAAGCCATTTGTCTGTAATTGTATTCATTTAATTATTTTTTTTAAAAAAAACAACGTTGCATCGCTTCACGTACAAATGTATGATTTTCACACATTTTAGTGCTTGTAATATGGTATTTTATAAAATTTAAGCGACCTAACAGAATTAATGTGTCAACGGCATCGCCCCGATTCAGGTAGTTCGGCTCAGACCCTGAAAAGGGAGAGGGAACTACCTGGAGAAAGGCTTTCATACGTCTACGTCATTTCCGGAAGTATACAATGTAATTAAAATCATACGGTTCTTTGTTGAGTGTCACGTACATTGCAGGATATTATATAACAGTATGAATACTAAATAACATGATTAGGTCGTATATTTTATATAAAATTTAAATTAAATATAATGGTCAATTGTAAAAAAAAAAAATCCTGTCCCTTTCTTAAAATCCAATTTTATGCGCCACTGAACGTAGTGTTGTTTTTAAATTTATTGAATGTTTTTTTTGTGTCTGTTTCAATTGCCCATTATATTTAATTTGCATGCCAAATAAAACTCATTTATTGCAAGGTCGTCCTACAATCTGAATTTTTTAAAAAGTTAAAATAAATATTCTTCATCCCGCTAGGCGTGAGAATAATTTTCCGAAAGGTTTATTTGCTAAATAAATAAACAATTCTGCCAATGTGTAATTCTCTTCCCCGGGTATAACCGTCACAGAAGGCAGTCCACGGCACAAAATTCACATTTCGCTTAATTTAGCATATATGTATATGCATAGACTCTACATATTACCTATTTACCCGAAGAAATCCCAAAATTCTGACATATTGGCTGGTCTATTTATTTATCAAATGATAATTCTCAGATTAAATATATCTAACATTTATAATAATATAAATGAATAAATACACGGCTTTAAGACAGAAAATTGTGTTAATTAACAAAAAAATAAATAAACTCAACGTCGTATATTTATTTATATTGTCATATTATAATAAACATTAAGCTTTTTTGTCACCGGTGACTGGGAATACTAATTTTAAAAACAGATAAATTAAGTCACGCGATAATTTTCCGAAGAATGTGATTTAGTACATTAGACGAGCCCGTATCAGGCTTATACAGTAGACGGAGAATTCTCATACCTGCCGAGGAGTCGACTCGGGTAGCTCAGATGGGAAAGCACCCACGTACCAAGTCCCGAGCTCAATTCCCGATCCGATCGAGATTTTTCCATCCCGATCCTTGAATTCAGTTTCATGGCCTGAGCTTCGATATTTTTACAATAACATTTTTTTAGAGGACAATGGTGGACATAAATCAAAGATAACTTTTTTTGGTGTTCCATTTGATGATTTTTGGAGAAGAAATGTGAGCTGTAAAGAGAGAAATTATGTCTAGGTCTAGAGAAAAGCTAATTCAAAGGGAGGGAGCAGTGATACGCCAACGTCTCGAACAAAGGAGACTCGTTACGTTTGGGGCATTAGCAAGATTATGCAACCCTCGATTTCAGTCTACACGAGCAATAAATTTCCGATACTTTTGGCACAATCAACTACGTTACCTGTCAACGCAAGTGTTTGCTATTTTTAATATCTGTAGGAAATGCCGATAATTTATTTTCCTTGAAACCGTATTTACTGAAATCATGTGCATTGAAATATACGATTTTCTGCCCATTAACTTTAATGAGCAATAAATTATGGCAATTTGCTGATTTAATATATAAATAAAGCGTTTAGAATTAGGCCCAGAATAAGCAACTTCTATAATATAGTAGCTTACTTCCAAACTTTCTAATGGATCGTAAAAATAAGTTTTGAACCACCTGGTGCTTTTGTTACGAACGAAGCTGGAAATTTGAGAAATGAACATCTCGTAACAATAGATGTAACATTAATTTAGAGATTTCTTTGTTATGTTATGAAGAGTACACTAAAATATAACTTGGGGTCACTTAAGTCCTAGAGATTTACTTGTACCTAAATCAAAACCTGGGTCTAATAGAAGTGATACACGGTTTCCGAATACGCCTAAATTCGTTCACGATCTACCTGCCTTTCTTATAGGTGAAGTTAGTGTTTTATGGTAAATGCACGAGCTTTGTGATCTGGTACCTTCCACTCTTATTTCATAGAAAACTGCAGTTACTGACCAGGTAAGATCAAATTTACGGTTTTATGTAGTCGTTCAGAAAATAATAAGTGTCGGCTGGATAGAGAACCGCTAAAAACCGTAATATCAATGCGTAATAAATAGAGGGCTGATGACCTAAAAATGGGTTTTCTTGGACTCAGTTGATAAATGTGGATCCAGTAACCACGTGTTTAATTTATATTCTAAAATTTATCTATAATATTCATTAATGGCGTCACTTTTTGTCAATTTTTTAGTAATGCTGATCTGAAACAAAAAAAATGCCACGAAAGTACTAGAACCTTTCGTATTTCCAGGATTTTTATTGGAAAATTAGCAAAATGTTTAAATTATGGAGGATAGGCAGAAATGTCTCAGAGAAACGCATCGGTATTTTTAATAAAATTAGTTCAACAATAAATTGGAGTTTTTTTAAAAAAAAAAAAACCTTAAACCTTGGTCTGTCACTGGGAGAAAAACTGTGGCTGACTTTCCTTTAGATAAACTTGTACAGATTTATTTCGGAGACATCTTGCATTACAGGAAAGGTCACTTAAATGTTTCCAAAATAACGGAGTTATCGTTGATTGCATGACACCGACCAACATGGTTCGGAAAAAACCTGGAGAAAAAGACATATTGTACTACACGTGGTACGGTTTATAAAAGAAAGAAAATTACTTCGTCTACACTAATGACAAGAGATTTGTTTTAAGTTTCATTTTGAAGTGGCTCATTCGAGCATGTTAACTAATACTTGTTAGGCTTAAAATATAGAAATATAACGAGGTTAAAAATATTTCATTTATTGTTAGCGAATTTGTAAGCATGTTTTTTTTCAGATTTAATGACCTAATGAAAAAAATACGGCAATTACTAAAACCAAAATTTTAATTATTTTTTTTAGGGCAACAGGCTACATGAGGGTAATCCACATTGGGCAACTCCCCTTTAATAGCATAGGAAGGGATTTGAAAGGGGGGATGCGGAAGGGTAGAGGAAGGTAGCCAAGGGTTAACTAGGGTCCCCGGGCTACATTTTAAGGATCCTACCCGGCATTCGCCTAAATAAATGCAGGGAAAACCTTAGAAAAACCTGCATCGGGTAGGTCGGGCATTGGGTACTTGTCCCACGCCCTTCCGATAGCGGGAGAGAAGTTTGCTGTGGGGACGCAGCATTCCCTTCTCCGTGCCTCGACCAGTTTAGGAGGCAGCTGGCCGACTATTCCAATGGGAATAGCGAACAACTCTTACCGTATGCCCAAGGTCTGCGACCCCGGAACATACACCTCTCAAAACAGGCCGAGGTGCCTCGGCTTGTGGGAACCTTAGTTCAAAAACGGAGAGGAAAAGACATACCCAAAGGTAGCCCCTTCGTATCTCTCCTAAAAGGTTCTGCCTGCGAGAGAACATCCCTCGCAGGTTACCTGCGAGAAAATCCTCTCGCAGGCTGTATCCCAAAATTTTAATAATTTATTGTAATATTTAAAATTTTGGTTTCAAGTCAATTCACAGTTGTAAATAAAAAAATGGCAGTAATTAGCTTTCACTGCAGAAGAAAGATAAAAATTAATACACAACAACTAACTATAGATTTGTGCTGCAGTTGTAACATATTTCATGTGTCTATTCAATTTAATCATAATTTTTATTCATTTGAAGTCCATTTGTTCAACAGCTTAAACATAAGAAATTTTTTAAATTTTAGAAATTATTTGTTTTTCATGTATTTTGACTGAAATATGATATTTTGAACTCCAAAGGTTTTTTCAATCCCAATTAAACATTTTATGCTTGTTTCAAATTATTTTATTACATTTTATTGTCCAATAAAATATCTAGAACAGAATTATATAAAATACTTACTTTTATAATTGAGACTGATTAAAAATCTTTGAGGGTCAAAATATTTTTATTTAGAAATAATTTTGAATATATGTATCAGACCTAAATCTTATTTCATGTTGTAACTAATTAAAAGGTGCCTCCACGAATGCATCGCTAAATGTAAATAATTTTGAATTTAAATAATTTTATTCTAAATTACATTAAATTAGGATAATTACTTAACTTTATATGTTATACTGAAACTCTACTCATTGGGGATATCAGTTTTGCCACTAGATGTCATCATTACCGAGTTTCAGTGATTAATTATATAATTTTTTGTATGATGTACATAATGCCAAATTTAACAATGATCTGTTTATCATGCCTACCTTAATGAGATATGTTCAGTGACTGAGCTTTTATGGCTGTTTGATATATTAATCACCTATATTGCTTTAATATTGCAACTTATTACTTTGAAAATTTTTAAAAAAACAAAAATTTCTGTACAACAAAAATATACTGGCAACTAGCAGCAATATTATTAAAAAAGCATTAGGATTCATTTCACATCATTCTGAAAAGGAAGCATATTTTCTATATCATGGGAATTTTATTATAGGAATTTTACATTCCAGATCTTTAGTACATAAAATAAAACTGAAATGATTTTATGCTTGAAATGAGCTATTAGAATTCCAATATTATTTTTCTAATAACAAAGTGTTAAATACCTAAAGCTATGAGCTTAACTTGTATAACTATCACACAGTAATGTTAACTTTTCCACAAAATATTTCTAATAAACTCAGGTTTACAATCATTATATAAAATGTAATTTAATGGTATATGAGTTGCGCAATACGTTAATAGACTTTGTGATTATAAGTTTTGTATTGGTTGTTATTGGTTATAAACAATTTCAAATAGATTTATCAATAACATCGACGATGTGAACATTTTCTCGTTTTATTGAATTTTTGGATCCAATATCACTTAATAAATTTCTAGATAAAAACAATAACGCTATCCCGAAACTGGTTTAAAATTGGTTTGTCATTACCCAACAGAAACTAGCATTTAAATATGTTATTTGCGAAACAAAAATCATTCAATATCCATTTCTGATAAAAAAAAATCGTGCGAACAATACAAAATACTTGCATACTCTTATTTCCTTTCATAAATTATCAAATTAAACGTGCTTTTCACGTTAAAACAATATTTGTTTTACAATATAAACGAAAATATGTAATATAGAAAGTAAATCAGAAAAAAATTGCAAGAGTTTCTTTAGTTATAGAAATATTCTATCTTAAGATTTGCAAAATATAGTTCCAGGAACACAGATTATTTTAAGCTTGTTTTCTAATGTAATATGGACATTTACAGATACATACACCTCATTTCCCGATAAGTTGAGTAAGCTCAAGCTACACGAATGTTAATATACAGTTTTGGGAAACATACATGTCGAAGTGCAGTGGAGCATCTGCTAGCTTTGCGTCAGTTCTCCCACCCCCGCAATCTGATATATCGCTCGCAAAGCAGCGATGCTACACGTTAGCCGTTAGATCAGCTACTCACAGATCCGCATTTTACACAATGTCGCGTAGCCGCTAAATGGTTTTACATACGGAAAAGGAAGCTATAAGAATTTATCATTAGTGGTTTTTGTAGAGAGAGGAGCCATTGTAAATGTAGTGCACTCTTGTGTGCGTTTTCTGTACTATAGTTATCACAATGGCTTCCGTAAAAGACACGGCAACTTTCTTCGCCAAGGGAACTTCGAATCAATTTGAACATGTTTTGAAGCTGTATCCCGAAGCTCTGAAGTTAAAAGCAGACAGAAAAACTAAAAAGCCAGAAGAATTGATAAAATTGGATAACTGGTGAGTACATGAGTCTTTAAAATTAACGAAGATTTGGGAAACAATGTCAATGAACCTTGCTTTGTATTACGCTGCACGTAGCAGACTACTCTCGATCAAGGAATGCTCCCTGGGACGGCTCGATCTTTAGCGCGGTCATTAAATGCCAACCGTGTCACGTGGGAATCAATGTCAACTAACGTGACCCACTAATTTGGGCAAATATGTGCGTTTTGGCTCAATATGTTGGTGCCTGTTGTAGAGACGGGTGTCGGTAGCGTCATGTCGATTACGAAGCTGACGTTTGCCTTGAAATAAATGTTAAATTTCTCAGTTAAATGATATGAACCGAAGTTTAGAAATGTTCGAATATAGCACAGGAATGAATTTTGTATCTAATCTGTCGTGTCAATATAACATGGCTTAAATATTAGATACATAATTGGATTTTAAAAAGTGACCTCTTGATAACAGTTTATGAATCAAACCAAAATGGAGACTGAACAAAGAATCTGTAATAACGAATAATTTCTTTCGAAAACGTTAGTATTAAAATTGTTAAATCATTTTAGTTTTACAAAACATTCATTTACATAATGTAATTTGGAATTTCGGTATAAATTCACAATTTAACAAATTTTTAACTCAAACTATAAACCCTTAAACGGAAGCAAGTTGGTGAACCGTGAATATTGTAAAATATAATTCTATCGCGTTTTTAATACTTTTTTTTTTGCATTAAACCCGTTTAACGTTTTTACTGTCAATTATGGTATCCAACAATAGTAATCTAGTTAAATTTGAGTACAATGACGTGAAAATTTAAGGCTTCCACGTTTTTGTGTCCCATTAAATATGTAATAACATAAAATGATATAATTGTTTCTTTATTAAATTTAAGGCATTTGCTCAAATATTGTATATATTTTAAAATCTGCAGCATTAGGCTAAGTATTTATTGAATATTCGGCGCTTAAGTTAGTAAAATGAAATGAGCGTTTTGATGATTGTGAATTGTTTAATTAAAATGCAAAAACATTTCTTGTATCCAATTATATTAAAGCATTAACTCAAACAGTTGACTAATTTTCCATTAGCATTCCCATTGTTTTACCGTAACTGACTTGACTTGATATATTTAGAAATAATTTATTTCACTTAAAATTTCTATAAAAATTAATTGAACTTCCGAAGTTTTTCTTCAATTTCGTTACTTTATAAATTAGTTTGCGTGCATTAACATTGTTGTGTATGTTGATTTTGTTCGGAATAATGCAAATTCCTGAAAATTGTTGACATAATTTTATGTAATTCTTGCATAAATTTCATTACATATGTATACCATATTTTTGGTTCAAAAATCAAAATATATTAATAAACTTGAAGTTGCACTAAGCTTGTGTAAATTCTTGATCATCATATCTCGGCTACAAATGTATGTATCTAACTAAATTTAATTAAATATATAGGTATCAAAATGAACTTCCCAAAAAGTTAAAAGCTAGAGGAAAAGACCTATATATGAATCATGATGAATTAGTACAGACAATGAAGTGGAAGCAAACGGTAAGCATAATTTGTTTTATGATTTTTTCATAAATTCATGTGTAGCATTGTTAATGTTCATTTACCTTATAACTGACAAATTAATTTCTATCCATATAAACAGATATAATACATATATGCAATTTTTCAAATATTTTTTTATTTTTAATTTGGATGGTGTAGTTACCATTATTAATTTTAATTTTTTTATACTATCTAGAGAGGGAAGTTCTTCCCACAACTGTCATATCTAGTGAAAGTTAATACACCCCGTGCCGTTATGATGGAAACAAAGAAAGCCTTTCGTAAACTGCCCAATTTGGAGCTTGCAATAACTGCTCTAAGTAATCTCAAAGGTGTAGGAACAACTATGGCTTCTGGTAAGAATAGTTATCTTATATGGCTATTAAAGTTGAGGAATAATTTGAATAATAATAATAATATATATATATATATCACTTCTTTGATGTTATACTTATTGGTAATAGTAACATGTTTTAATCATTAATTGTGGGAAAATGCAGTGTTGTACTACCAACATTTGCATTTAGTATCCAATCAATTTGACTTATTTAGAAGGCTTTGCTATATTAATGATATATTATTCACAAATATAAGGTGGAATGGATATATTGTTAACCTGATTTTATTTATTTATACTGAAGGAAAATGTCGAAACCTTGATATTAAACTTTGTGTGAACTTCTTGGAGCATGAATTTATTAGTTTACTTTATAGTGGTATAGTCTTTACATTAATATAATGTGCACCCAAATTTGATATTTAAAATACAATTCTTTGCCAGAGGTAAGTAATCTATTGTTATGTGACATTAAATAAATTTCTTACCATATAAACAATTGATTAGATATAGTGAATAATTTAGTTCTGCATATATTATGAATAGTTGCAGAATGGCTCGTCATCCAACTTTTTATTCTTAAAAGTTATATACGAATAAAGAAAGGAAGAACATTTTAATCAATCTGCTGCGATTGTTACAGAATCACATATACTTCAATAACTTCATGTATCTAAGCTATGGTGTACTTATGTGGCATGCTGAACAAAATTGGCAGTCAGCCTTGTCTATTAGCCCCTATCAAAAGTATATTTTTTCATCTGAAGTGTGATTATGTACACACATTCATAATTAACTTTAAATTCTTGTCTCCCACCCTTTTCCTTATGTGGTCACTAGTATGTATTAGGTTATTCGTTCTTCCTCATTTCTTGTAGAATTTTAAAGAATTTTCTGCAATAGCAAAATGTTGTCCTTTGTGAGGGTTGTGAATGTAAATTTATTTTCACTGGCTTTAGATGCACATAATGCTGTTACAAGAACTTTGCTTTTAAATACATTAAACTTTTTCTCTGCATTTCTATTGCAGATCTTTTCAGAATAAAGATTAATTTTTTACTTGAGGGTAGCATCACAAGATGTTTTTCTCTGTTTAACCTAATCCAATTGCACCAATAATAGGGCAATAAATGGGGGAAAAAACAAGAATAACATTAATGTATTGTAATGTAAATAAAGATAAATTTGAAGTTGCTAGTGAGCTACAGATTAATTTACTCAAACCTAATGTGAAATCAATTTTCATGTGCATCATCAAGACAACAGAAGTGTACATTAGATTTATGTAACTATAATGAATTTCAAATTGCTACCTTCTCTATTCTGTTTCAGTATTTAATAAGTTGTGACATTGAACTAGACATGAATTGTTTTATTTAATATTGTTGTTCGTATTGGTTGGATGTAAATAAATAAATCCAGTTCAAGTTCTGTTGCATTGTTAATTTTGTAATTATCAAAATAACTAGTCATATAATCTGATTTTTTCATAAATATATATATTATTTAATATTTTTCCATAGCTTTATTAGCAGCTGTAGCTCCAGAACAAGCTCCATTCATGGCAGATGAGTGCCTTATGGCCATTCCTGAAATAGAAGGCATAGATTACACAACCAAGGAATACCTCAATTTTGTTCAGCATATACAATCAGCAGTTCGGAGGCTCAACAAAGAATGTTAGTATCTGAAAAAATATTCCTTGTAAATTTGTAATATTTGCTTAGCATAAATGTTTTCTTTACTGTTCTCAGCTAACAATGGCACTTGGAATGCACATCAAGTAGAGCTAGCCTTATGGACGCATTATGTAGCTTCGGAGATGAAACCCGAACTTTTAGATGGGATTCCAAGTCCAGTTGAAAATGGAACAGGAAATCATGACCAGAAAAATGGTGATTCTAACATAAAAACACAGGTATAAATTGGAAAACCTATTTACATTTTTGTGTGATTTTAGATATATCTTTATCTATATAATTGGCAGGGAAAGAAAAGATAGAAAGTGGGTGGAGTACCTGGAAAAAAAGATTACCATCAACATTTTGGAGGAAGTTCTGCAAATTTTCTGAAGTGTTAGCCTCCTCTCTTTCAGGAAGAAAATAGTACACTTGCCGGCCATTCTTTTCATATCAATTATTTTTACAACGTAACATACTTACTAGTTTATAGTCTGAATACACTAATTATCAATTTAAGGGAAATCAGCTGTTTCTCTCTGTACCTGTTTCTTGTGAAAATCATATACACGTTTGGATAGGAAAGAGAGACAGTGAAGGCAACCTGCCTGAAATCAGCAGTTGGACCTGGAGTAAAACTATTTCACATTTTCGAGGACCTGAGCCCGCTGTGTCAGGAAAGGTCTGAACTGAATTGACGAATTCAAACCCTAAATTGGGGAGTATTGTGGGAAAGATATATTTGTGATCTGGGTTGGATGCAGTCCTGTGTAGACTATCAGAGAATTGAGATGAGTTTTTGTTGTCCAGGAAAGTAAGTTGAGGAAGGGGTGGATCAACTTCTTTATATTGTCAATTTTTTTTCAGTTGGTCTCATGGGAAACATGCCTAAGATTTGTGTGTTTAAGGATGGTGGAGATGTTATCTGAAGTGGGGAAGTAGGACAGAATTGCTTTGTGGATTTGGATTTTTTTTACAGTGTACATGTATCGAAAGGTCGTTTTGTTAAGTATCAATTTAGTGAGTGATGGACAGAATGAATCTATTTGTAGCTTATGATGAATACATGGATTACAAACCAAAATTAAAATAATTATTATGAAAAGGAAAGAGTGGATGGCTTACTTGACAATGACAAGGAAAGAGAAAAGTTTTTAAAAATTTTTGTTGCAAAGCCTCCTGCCTCAGGAGAACCATCGTATGTGCTAGCCAGTGACATTCTTCATTAGAGTAAATTTATTTTATGTTACAAAGAATAAATGATTAAGTGGTAAATGACTTATGATCTCTGAAATCAGAGTTACAGAATGGGAAGGAAGTTCATTTATCAGAGTTAAAAACATGTCAATTTATATTAGTTGTTATGTACTGCCATTAGTTCAATCATTATTAAAAGAACATAACATTTTACAGCATCACTAAGTAAATTAAATATTACTTTGTTTTCTAGGATGCAGATCAAAGCTCAGATGAAAGTACCCAAGATTCTACAAATGGTAAACACCTGGGAGGTAATGTTGATGTATTGGACGATACAACAACCTCTTTCACTGAAGATTCTCTGGATAAGCCATCCACACCCACTGTTGTCCCAATGTGTGATGATACAACAAATGATTCAGTGGCAACATCAGATTCTGGTACTAATGACTCTTCTACGATTGCCTCTGCTATAGTCGCTTGTAATAAAAGATCAAATTTGGGAAAAGTAGAAACAGAAGATGAAACAACAAGTAGTCTAGAAGAACCACCTTCAAAGAAAACAAAAGTTGGTGAAGAAAAGTGACAGCTGTATCATGTTTTTTATTAATTGCATTCAAACTGTGTTTTGACCATAAATTGTTGAAACCTTATGCTGATAATTACTGTGAAGTTTGTACTTTTTAAGGGCGTTTTCTGCCCAACTTACAATTCAGTGATTTTTTAGTATTTACTAAATGAAACCAAGGCTAGAGACTGATAAGTGGATAAACATTTTCAACACATTTTCTTTTTGTACTGGTGGTGAATATAACAAACACATTGCACGTAATGTAGCATCATTTTTCTCAACGTCAAATGTCATTATAGTAGTTAAGTATGAATGCAGTGCAGCAGAGTGCATTATTCCATAAGATAGTTTTTTAAAATTGACAATAACTGCGCTGAAAGTATTAAATAAAAATCCCTTCCACTGTCCATTATTATATATAATGGCATTCTGTCAAATGTGGGAATGGTTGATGCCTTTTGGTGTTACTGTCACTGAACATACCAAATCATTATACTTGATACAATGAACAAATTTCAGCGAACAATACAGATACAATGTTGAGGATGTCAGCCATAAATAGACGTATGTAGGAAATGAACAAATGAAGTGAGTTTTGCGTGTGTACACAACATTCCATGATCTTTTTTTTTACTAGCTTCCATATTTACTTGCACTGGGAGTCTTAAATTACAGTGCTACAATTGCAATAGAATATTTCTTTGATTTTTACTTGTTACATTTCATCAGATAGTAGATACTACAAAGCACACCATTTGTTATTTACTTCAATATTTTTTTTAAAAAATGTATTGTGTTGATTGCACCATTTAATTTTTCTCTTAATGTACATTTATATAGTTACAATTTTTATTTTTTAATTGTGTTCATCTTTTTCTAAATATGTTTTTCATAATTATTGGTGTGTTATGAAAAGCTTTAAAGTGTTTCGACAGTTTTTACATTACTCCCATTTTTAAATATCCAGTTTAAATCAAACTTTTCAACATTATCTTGTAATGGCTCCTAGGAGCCAATTTGTTGCCTTAATTTATTAGGTGTTGATGTAAACTCCATAACATTGGTTGTAAATAAAACCTTTGTTTCTTATTCCTTCTTAATTTTACTGTAATTTACAGTTAATTCATTTTTTCCATTGTTTCCCTTTGTATTGTGTAGTGTTTTGTAACTCAGGTAGGTGAAAATAAATCTCAGGAATTGCCAAAGTATTGTATTTATTGGGAGACTACATTGACTGTTGAATATTTCTTCACTCCTTTTTATTTTTACTTATCTTGTGTGTGAAACAAATATAATTTTATCTCATAAATTATTGAAAATAAAGTGGTTTTTATTTTTTTTTGTACTATTGAATGAAATACCTTCATTGCACTATTTTAATATTTTGGTACTATTAGTTTGAATTTTATATTTAAATCTTTGGTGAGAAACTAGAACTATATGAGATTCAGGGTTTATTTAGCATGTATGTATTGTAGGCATAGTGAATGCAATTATTTTAAGCGTTTAAGTTCATTTTTTGAGTTAAATTGTTGCATTACCCTCTCAGCTCAAATGTTTCCGAGTGTTGACTTAGATATTTGTGGCAACACATAAAACTTAATAGTATTTACACAATGAGTAGTTGTTACACTGGTTATTTATACTGTTTCTCAGAAACCAGTGATTTTCATTTTTATGACTCTGTCAGTATGCATGGAAAATGGCTTTAGTTTAAGGTGTGTATATAACCTTTTTATTATGGAACCAGTAAAAGAAAAGAAGATTCTATGAAATCCTAGTTTCCACATTCATATTCTTTTTGAACTTCATCATATATTTCTATAATGTTATTTACACATTTCATTTCCAAATTCATAAATATTACATTAATGGAAATCCAATATTAAGGAATTTTGGACATTAATGGAGTTTTCTTGGTAATGAAAAAACTTCAATATTGTTAACTTTTCATGTACTTGGAAAAACTATTTAGATTAGCAAAACTTTCACTTAAGAGCATAAAAGACACCTAGCAGCAATGTGAGGATTTTTCTATTTTGGGCCGCAGCAATTACCTACGAAGACTTAACTGAAACAAATTTCTCAGGCTGGAATTGCCATGAAACTATTTGATCTACTATTGACATATTAATGCTTTATTTGAAGAATGTGTTTATTAGTAAACACACAGCCTGTTATGTTATTAATGTCTGACAAAGGAATTTGGATGAACAATGAGTACATACACCTTGAATTTGGAGAGTGTTTTCAGATTGATTGGTAATGCTGGCAATCCCCATTTGCTATTAACATTTTTACAATAACATGATCCACCTCGCTCCAATAATGGGCCCCACCAGTAATTAAATAACACATTAAAAACTGTTGACATTACAGGTTTTCAAGCAGAACAAAAATTTATCGGGTGGTATAAACAAATTCAATGTGTTGAGTAACTAATCCAACGAGTCATTTTTCACGCATCGTTTGTGTGAGTACAGATGTATTACTAAACTGCAATGTAATACAACAAATTTAAATTGGCAATTTTGAGTGAAAGACTGGTTGGGAAAGGTGATATCACTAGTATATAAGCATGACATACTGTTGAAATGTAGATCTATTTATTGTCATCACTTAATACAAATTATATAAAGATGCAGCCAATTAATACAAAATTAAATGAGAAAATAAATTAGTAACGACACATTTCTTGGATATTTGTTGCTTTCATCAGGTGATTCAAGAATGACACATCCCACATATATCTAACTCGGATGTTTTATGAATAATAAAGATAGCCAATTCAGACAAAAAGGTAATATAAATATCTCACAATGTTTCTGGGATCCTTGTGCTTTTTGTCAGGTGCTAAGAAGAGCCTAGAGAAACAACTGCACTGTCAGTTGACCACACGTTTAACTTAATACACTTTCACCAGAACTAATAAGAACCAAGATTATATATAGTAAATTTATTGAAAATCATAAGAACTATCGATTGAGACCATAATGACTGTCATCATTCTGTATAACTTCAGCCATGGCTAAAAATGAAGATTCGTTTAATTTTCTGGGTGGACCTGATCCAAAATTTATATTCAATAGCTGTAATGCTGGAACGAATCATACAAATGAACATCACAATTTTTAATTTTAGTACGGCAGAATATTATAAAGGAATAACAATTTCAGCGGTTTTGAATTTGGTCGGCTAGCATAATAAAATTTGATTGGATTTTCTATTATTATTTCATATATTTTTTAATCTCATCTTTCTCTCTGTACGGGCAATAAACAACACAGTAAATAATTTTGGTAGAAACACAGATATAACGTACCTCGACTGCATGTATTAATATGAGGTGTATCATCATCAGACTGATGACGTCAGTCTCACGCTTATTGCACAAAAAACATCTTATGTCATTCATAATTTGAACAAAGATTCTTAATTCCTTACGTACGATCACTCACCCGCCTTGTTGCTACTAGATTAACTATGCAATACAATATTTTGTTTTTGAGTGTAAATAGCAGGGCTTTGTAGCGACTACTTTTTAAGTTTCTACGCTCCGGCAAAAAAGGATTTGCTCCAGCAAAAAAACTTTTTTATTTACAACTAATATATGATTAACAATCTAAAATTTTATAAACAATTAATTTAAAAAATACAATACAATTTAAATAATTTTCAAAAAAATAAATGTATTATAAAATGGCAGACAGCTAATCGCCCATATGTGACTGCCTATTGTCATTTAACTTCATAATTTTCCACAACCTGTGTAATTTTCCCTGATATTTTTATTATTCGTTCATTCTTTAATCCATCTCAAATGGCCAATTGAAGAGCGTGAATCCTAAACCTTATTAGTTGGAATTGTTTTTATCATCATTAGTTCATGCTGCCACTGTTGCGACATGTTTACATTCATTTCTTCGATATCGTAAGTTTTTTCACCTTCTTTATCCTGGGAAATATTTTTATGATCGCCAAATTTATTTATATCGCGTGTCATATTCGCTACATTATCTACACAAATACTTAGGACTTGTTTTTCATCAATTTAAAAATAGTTTCTTTAGTTTCATTTTTCACAATTAAAGAGTTCTGCTTTGTTTCAGCATCCAATGCTTTTATTTCAGTTTTTTCGTTGTTTTTTTATCAAAAAATAGTACATTGATGACAAAACCATTTTATTGATTTGACGCTGTGCGGTGGGAGAAAATTTAATGTCCGGGGTCAGCGAGGCAGCTGATTGTTGTAGCCAGCAGACCCCCAAGCCCACTACATTCTATTGGGACATAAAATTGAGCGGAGTCGCTCAGTCTACCTGCTCCCAGACGCTCACCGCTCGCCGCCCGAGGCGTAAACTGGGACGAAGTTAAAAAAGTCTACCGTACAAAAGCCGTGGGAAAATCTGTAGTGTTTAGAAGAAACTAATAGAAGTGTAACGGAAAAGGACAGCGAAAACTTGTCTAGTTAAGGAGGTACCGATGAACGTCCTGTTAGTAACAAAAACAAAGATGTGCCAATGGCGCTCGCTGACAACGCAAGCAGGACCGCCGAGAGCGGGCGGCAAACAACAATCTTGTCCTCAAACTCATTCTCGTCATTTGTAACTCGGTTATTTTAGTCATACCATAATCTACTGGTCACTATTAAGAATGAATCAAAAACGTCTGCAGATTCAAACCACTTAACGAGGATCGATCATTGACAATAGTATAAGGATAAATAACGAAAACTGAATTCCCAAGAGAGAAGTTACATTCATTTTTAAATAAAAATTGGCATTTTAATTTGATAATTAAGGAAAATTTAAAACACTAATATATACACATCGTCCAAGAAGAAAACCGAAACAATTTCGGTATGAACAACGTTATGAAGTTGTATTGGACCCTAAAATCCCTTACAAAATAGATCTTTTTTCTTTAAAAAAAGTCCTAGATCAGAAATTAGCTTCCTTAAAACTATAGATTTAAAGAGTTAAAAACTTCGAAGTGTTTGGGTTTTTCAGTAGATCATTATTTAGTTAACACAAAGAACGTGAGATGAAACATGAATTTATTTGCACAATTAAATTGAGGCTGTAAAGTTGCATCTTATAGAAAATCAGTCTAGTGACCAACACACATTTTTGCAATATCTTTTAACAAATAATTTGTCGACTTTACCAAACACATCAATGGGGTTAAGAATATTTCTTAATCTAACAGTTACAGTTCCATCAGGAATCAAAGAAATATTTAAGGTCAACTAACCATTATTTGGATATAATCTTAAATATTATCCAGTATGGATACTACACAAATAACAGCAGGTTTCGAAAATGTAAAATAAATAGAAGTTTAATTTTTGTTGATACAACTAGATTTTATTTGATGCTTTAAAAAATAAATTCATAAACTAAGTAAACATACGCTAATTGCTATTTGCAAAATTGTAAGTACTAGAATTACTATTTTCAGGTATACGTTATTGATAAGGATAATTAAATACTATCCATTCATTTTTAAGTAAATATGTTTTAAATCATTGATTTTTTAAAAACATCGTAATGACAATAAATAGTTGGACAAGTTTCTTATACACTCCCATAAGCAACCAAACTAAAATACCTTTCTACGAGCCTAGTCAGGAAAAACATATGAGAGAGGCTGCGGCATTGTTTACTGAAACAGCCAGCGGCGGCCGTCACAAACCATCAAATTAGTGAGGAAAACGAAGATAATCCCGAAAACGCCTCACTCTGATGGGTTAAATGCAATCGAATCGACTCTTGATTAAATTGAGGAGTTCTCACGTCGGCACATCGCCGCAGTCAAGTAAAAGAATATATATTGTAATAACCACATAAGGTATAAATAAAAAAATATATGATTTTAACAAACAAATTTATTAAACTTCATCAGAAATTACAATTGAATTTAATATTTTACTATTATAATAAGAACTCTTGCTCTCATGGGTCTCTACTGGGTTTGACAACGGACAGAATCGAACTATTAACAAGAACCAACATTTATGTTTTAAATTAAACAAAAGTATTTACTAAATTTATTAATGAACTTAACCTATTGGTTGCTTCTAACTTTATTATCAAAAGAAGAAAACGACATCTGACTGTTATCCTTTAATAACGTATACATCTGTTAATATTATGCATTCCAACTTACGGTTTCTAAGGGTTGCTTCGACTCGTTCTTTAGACACGCACTTTATAGCCTTGACATTCACTCACTGACTCTAACACAATATCACTGGTTCGCCGATATCTGGTTCTCCATATCCAGTGAAATATCCCAGGTGTTCGCCGTGACACTCCTTGACGTCGTTTGCTGCATCCAGGTCGCCTACCATCGAAGACAGGTCAAATTCTCCTACTCATACAGATAGAGCTTCTGTATGTTAAAAATGTTTATAGCTGTTATAGTTTTGCTGACTCTTCGATGCGTCCTGCACCTCTCTCCCACGCTAACTGTTAACTGTCGAGGTTCACCGAACCCCTCTCCTACGCTGACTGTCCCTCGTTCCTCTCCCGCGCTAACTCCAACTGTCTCTTCGATGCGTCCTGCACCTCTCTCCCACGCTAACTCCAACTGTCCACACAATAGGTTATTTCCCCTATATATACCACTAGCCTCCTTGTTTTTCTCTTGGTGCAAAATTTCGTCGCAACGGCGCGGTGACAGAATCCCATTACTGAAATTTACGTCCCGGCCGCTGGAGTCCTTCCGCCGGCTGCTATCTTTTGTCCGAAACCCGACAATCGCGACAGGTCCAATTTGTCTTTGGACCTCTCCCCTCACAAGTGCGCGATACTAATTTCTCCAGATCCTAAGTCAACAAGTGCCTGGACCCTCATCATCCCAAGTAATTGCGCCATTAGACATGCTTGCAGCTGCAGTATATTTCGCCCCCGCAATTTCTCAGGACTCGTCGGCCTCACCCGGCTCACCAGTACTCATCCTAGATAAATGTCTTACCGCTCCGTCTTGTCACCTCGTGACAGGACCCGCAATCACTTTTCCCTCGCATTCTCTTTACGACATGTGCGCTGTTTTTAATCCAATGCATTATATTAAATGCATTACAATATATATATTAGCAAAGTTTTTTTTATCGAATATCAATTATTGAAATATATATTAATATTAAATATAACTTTTTACCTCGTTTTCTTTACAAAATGAACTCAGAATTATTCACTCACGTATTCGATGTAGTTGTTTTCGTTACTGTACAGTTAGTATCCGATGTTGAATTTTGATAGGATAACTTAATAAATACGGTTGCTTTCATGGTTCAATTTACTTCTCACCTTGTTCTTTCTGGAATAAAAGGAGGTTAATTTTTTTATGAAAAACATCGGGACGAGAGAATATAGGAAGTGATATGGAGTTTCAACAACGACTAAACTTCGTGAATGGTTGGGGGACACTTAGAAGGTAAAAGTTTTTGTGAACTTTTCTTCTCGTTTGAACCTGTTTCACTCTAGTAGGCCTATTTCGCTTTAATATGTTGCAAAGTAGAAAAATATTATTCATTTCAATTGAAAAGAAATTGGAGGGTATCCAAAGCTGCTAACAACAAAAGTAATATACCCTCCTGGTTTATTTAGAAGAGTCTCGGGAAGAAATCGAAGTCTGGGTTTGAAGGACAATGGAGAAGAAATTCTAGACTTCATTAAAATAGTAGATATGTCAAGGTCGAAGGATGAGGCGGTGAATAAGAATAGTGCAGAAAAGAATCACATACAAAGCAGTACTGGAAGCACTAACTTCAATTTTGTCAAGTAACAGCCACCTGCAACTCTTCTGATACATTAATAAAACGATGAAGTATTACAAAACACACATGAGAACCAACAAATCACAAAAATTTCAAATATTATTTTAATGAAATGTGTAAATTATTATAACATATTTATTTACGTATTTGAATTCTACATTATTTTGATTACCTGATAGGGGACGTTCTACATCCACGGTATTTACACAAGATGTAAATTGTTTTAGAAGAAAAAAGTGTAATATCCGAGGCTGATTCATGCAGAATTATTATTTTACAAGCATTTTCCATTTAGTGTTGAAGTGAAAATTTGTTTAAATTTGGTTTCCTTTAGATTAGAAATATCTTCTCTCCTTTGATGTATTCTCCGTTCTGAAAAACTCCTCTTTCTTATTTGGCAGTGATTTAATAATCAGAATTTGGTTTTCCATTTCCTCCATGCATTCACACTTACAATAATTAGTTGTCTATAGTTTTCAACTTTTGGCCAAATAAATATGTTAACTATAGTTATTATGATACTCGCAGATCATTGACACTAATTTCATATGATTATGAAGTGCTCATTACATTGGGTGATAATTATATACATTCCAATAACTTTTGCCATTATGCTGTTCAAGTATAATCAGTCAATTTTGCTAGTATGGTATCTAAAGTCTTTTGCCCAGATTTTGTGGACATCTGTAAAAATTATGAACTCAGGATAACTTGTTAAGATTGAACATGCCAGCCTTCAAATTGGATGTTATTTTTCTTGATTATTAAATGGTATGATTTGTAAGAAATATAAAAAAAAGAAAAAGGTAAAAATAATTATTTATTTACATGTTTAGTAAATACACCTTAGGAATTTAAATAATCTACAATATTTTATCACTTTGGCACACCATCTCAGAAAATTCATATGTCGCATCTTCACAATCTGAACAATCTGGAACTAAAGAAAACTAAATAGACACATCTGAAGTTTACCAACACAATTCTATGTGGTGTTAAATAACACCAATTTATAATGGCATTTAATATTTATCTATAAACTCTAATTAAATATGAGCTGCAATCAACATTATAACATAACCATGAATTGACAAAAATAATTAATACAAACTACAGCTTTCATCTATGTTAAGAGCACAGGCTCACCCTAATTTTAGGAACAATGGATATTAAGTGCAAATTGAACAAAGGTGAAATTAATTCAAGAATGGAATAAATACTTTCAAACAAAGCTCAGCCTTGAAGGCCACAAAATCTGGGTTCAATTCCCAGTCTGGTCGAGTTTTTTCATTCTGATCCTTTAATTCAGTTTATCTGAAATTGAAGCTTGACATTTTTCAAATTTTCTCCTCCTCTTTCAGTGTACTGGTCATGGAGTGTAAATATAAAATTAATACAGACAGCAAAGAGAGATAGATAAATTGAGAGTTGGCATCACCACACAGGATAGTAAGAAGCAAGTCAAATTTTCAAGGGCCTATATGGAGTCTATATGTAAATACACTCATCAAGAGCATTTATACACACAATCTGTCAGTACTTGGAAGATGCCAATCCACTTCATTTTCTGTCATATTGACATGGAATGACTTTAAACTGAAACATATGCATTATTTTCAATTAAGTTTATTTTTGAATTTCCATCATAGCTATTAACATATGGTTGCCTTTCATATTATTCTCATACTGAATACATTTTAACTCCTCATTTTTTTCAATTGACATATTTTGAAGAGCACTAAGTGGACTTAAATCCTATGTTCTTCAAATGTAATTGTCATTCACATTTAACGTAAGTAATCGTACAGTGAGAAAAGTTAAAATTACCTACATTTTATCATGTTTCTAATTAAAAGGAATTATATCAACTAATACAAAATTACAATGAAATAATGTACAGAAAATAAGAAGTTTGATTGAAAATGGAAATATTTTTCTTTAAACTTCATCTTTACTATTAACTGGAGACATTTTTATACTTTTCACTTAAAAAGCTCTTCATTTTTCTAACAAATTGCAAAATTTAACTGATATTGTGAATTGAACAGCTTTTTATTGGTTGACATTTAGAAGACCGAACATAGTAAACATTTTATTATTATAATAAATTAAAACACACTAACTGGAAACAATATACACAGGTAAGGTAATACTGAGTACTAGTTATGAATTTAAAATCAATATGTTGAATTTTACTGGCAGAACATTCAAGAAGCATAGCTTTTTTGTCAACTTTTGAGATATTCAATCCATAATCTGAAAAATTACTATTTAGTCCGGATTATTGTTAACTCACCTGTATATCGGATACCTGGTGGATAAATGTTGCGAATGTTAAAATAAAACATAGATAAAACCTTTCTTCTTTGACTTTCAGATTTTACAACAAGGCTCCAGTCTGAGAAGTACCTAAAAGCAAATGAAAATAGGGTCTTTAAACAATTTACAAATCATTTGTCTGAGCCTGAGGACAGTGCAACCAAGAGAACTGCCAGACTGTCATCTTACATTCGGGATTTTAGGAGTGACACATGGCCAGTGTCGATTTTCCTTCAATCTTTTTTTCTTACCATGGCAGACACAAACATCCATGTCCTTAGCCAGGATTAGAACCTAGTGCCTCTGTGAAAATGACGCTGACCACTACACCACAACAGGCCAGTTAAATATATTACATATAAAATTGAAATATAAAAAACTGAAAAATTGTTTTAATTTTCAATTGTGATTGCAAATTAATTCTGTACAAGGCAGCCATTCTATTTTTTATGGGTAAAATATCCATGGGTGCAACAACATTCAACTGAAACTCATACTTCAAGCTTGCAGAAATAATGATTAATATATGAGCTAGGTGAAATGTAATCAGGAAATTAAGATGGTATATTAGCTCTTCATCAGTAATAATAATCAGCACACAGTACAAATGTAATGAAAATGTGCGTAAATGAACTGATGTTTTCAATATGAAAGTTATCTTCTAACATTAGTTACAATTTAATCATGCAAAACTAAAATTATCATTATTAAAATGTTATACTCATTGGGAATAATAATAAAGTAATTATTGAAAACATTCATATATATACTGATTGGCAAGTTTATTATGACTACCCGTTCAGTACCGTTTCAATACTGTGACGATTCTTCATGACATTGACTCCACGATATGTTGAATTTGACACAATGTCTGATGAATAGCACTGTTAAGATTTATAAGGTTTAACAAGTTTGGATCAGACTGCCACATGGCTCTTTCAACTGCTTCCCATGAATGCTTAATTGGATCGAGATCTGGTAATTGTGGGGGCCATTTAAACATAGTAAAGATACCCTCAACTGGCAGTAACTACTACTGTAAAATACAAACACAATGGCAAGGCACACTGGCTTATTGAAAGTAGCTATCTCAATTGGCATGTGCCATAAAATGAGAGATGAACTTGATCAGCAACAATATAATTTTCTATACTATTCAAATATTATTCAACACAAATTAAATGTCTTAAACAGTAACAGTACCCTGATCAGCATCTGAAATCCATTATTTTGTGCTGTTTCTGTCAAATTCTCATTCTGCCATATGCATGATGCAACTGATACCATGATTCATCGGACCACATTGACAATGCTTGACTATCCAATCCTTGTATTCCTGAGCAAATTGCAGATATTTCTTCTAGTTAACTGCAGACAGAATGGCGTTCAAACAGGACTTTGGCTTCAATTTTTTATACGATTCAATGTATAGCGAACAGTAAATTCACAGAGCTACAGTAATTTGATACAATATTGACCTTCTGTTGTCTTGTACCATTCCAGCCACTCTCCAAAGTCAATTATTTGCAATATTTCAATTTTTGTTGAATATGCAATTGGCTGAATATGCAATTTATAAATTATGACGCACTGATAACATGAAATAATAAAGTTATTCAAATCACAAGAGGCCTACAGCCAATACTTTAAATTCTTGTTCACATTGTTCCAGTTTTATATAACTGTTAACATGCTAACATATATACAAGGAAACAAATATCAAGAAATGACTGTACACTAGATACTGATACATCACAATATGTAGCATTTATAAATAGGATAATGCAATTGGCCTACAATTTAATAAAAATAGGTTTTTTTTTATATATTCTTGACTTTAAATTAATTTTAAACTTTATATATTTGCAAAATTTTGTTTAGGATAAATTTTAAGTTAATTAAAATACCTCGGTAATGTGGACTGGATACATTCTGTGGAGATAGATGCTTCAAACACTAATGGTCGTTTTTCAAGCAAATCTTCAAAATGATATATCTTTTGAAAAGTATCCAATGCAGCTATAGCTAAAGGACAAAGTTGGATTGTAGACAGGGAAAGATATTTTTCTGCTAGTAGCAATATCTCAAGTGCAGCATGAGTGTGCGCAAGCCACTTCAACCAATCGTTTGCTTCATTTGCCAAGCATCTGTAAACATAACAAAATGAGTTGCAGTAGTGGGATTTAAGAGTATATTTTATTTCACTGATTCTGATAAGAATGGTTTTAAATTATTATATATTTGACATTAATAGTTATTTACAGGTCAAATGATTTATGTTAACACAATAATTAATGAGAGCTGCTGCCTTGCTATGTGGTAGCTATGGATTACTCCATACTCATATAATTTATTTTAATATTAAGAATATAATAAAGATGCCCTAAAGGAAATGATTCTACTTTAACCTGAAATGAATACACCAATTATTTTTAACTATGCACAGACTTTGACTGACCAGGATTATGGTTGTTAGATTCATCACAACTTATAGTTTTTGCTGTGAATTCAACCCATGATCTTCTGTAATTATGAAAATTACAAGAAGTACCTCACTTTGCTAGATAATTTATTTTGAATCGTCCTTTGCCAATCTGTGCAGCTCTTTGTATTTCCTAAGTCCTCTGTAATTGGTTGTCTCTAAACATGTAAGCCCTTACAACCTTCTACTCTTGTTCTGGTGTCACTTCATCCTGCAAGTGAAAATCCAGCTTCTTTCTCAAATTATCTTTTAATGCTTTTATCTGGAAAACGTAATCACCCTCCTAGCCCGACTAATTTTTCCAACAACCATTTAAACCTTTTGTGACAGAATGCAAAGTCCCAGAGGTTCCTAAAGCAGCAGAATTGATAATCTATATGGATCAGGATGGTTACTATTATACATGACATAATTTAGTATTTTAAAATCTGTTCAATTTGTTAATGTGTTTCACTTATTGCAATGAAAAATTTATGTCTGATTGAAAATTAATAATAAGAAAGATAGCCAAACACAGACAAATAAAGTGATAATACCACAATTTGTTTCTGCAAGCCATGTTTCTTTCTTCAGGTGCGGAAAATATGTAAGAGCCGAGAGAGACACATCTGTTTAAATAGTCAGTTGACAAAAGTCCAAAAGCTTTTTTTTGTCTGTATTTAGCTATCTTCCTTTTTATTATGGTTTCACTTATTGTAGAACTTCTATGTGATTGTTTATCAAGAAGGCTTATATTTTTGTTTGTGATGCTCTATACCATTGGCATTCCAAAGTGCAATTAGGGAGTATTTAGCTATCAATGAAAGAGCTTGCTAATTAGTGTTATTAGTGTTTTAAGTACCTGCTATTCTGTGGAATTAATTGATTTAACATGGCTGGACAGCACACAGTTCAGACCTTCTTCCTTGATTAAGCCCCTCAGGTCCTTGAAAATTTGAACTTTCATTTCTGCACAGCTCGAATGAATTGACTGATGATTTCAGTTAATTTAACTATGCTTTCTCTCTTTTCTATCCAAATGTGATATTGGATTTTACCTTGTCACATTTTCCTTAAGTTTACAAAACCAATCCTTGATCAACACAAGAAACACCTAACCACAACCTACTTTTGAACCTACATAGGATGCTGAACAGAACTCCATCTTTGGGAACTACCCTTCCAACACATCGGTGTAACACTCCTTCCTGAAGAAGGAGGCCGAGAGCCTCCGAAAATCTGAAGAACAACCTTCAGTTCCTTATGGTGACACTGCACTTCACTTTCAGGTAAGCCACAACCTATCTCTCTGTCCTCTCCATACCAATATTGCAATCATATATATATATATATATATATATATATATATATATATATATATATATATTGTAATAACCACTAATAAATATTTGATTAATGAAATTTGCCCCACGTTGTTGCGCCAATTAAATGTAATAACCACTAATAAATTTTTGATTAATGAAATTTGCTCCACGTTGTGGTAGCCATTTTATGTAATACCACAAATAAAATAAAACTACCAATTTAAACAAACCACTATCATTTATTAAAACACAATTTTAAATTACACAAATCTGATGAAATTTTATAAATCAAAACAATTTTATTTACCTAGAATACATTTTAAATAATTGGACTCGGTACCCTCAAGGTCTTTACTGGGTTGATAAGTAAACGGAACAAAATGTTACAATTAAACAAATACAGTTACAATAAATGAAAAACGAAATGATTGAAATGAATGAAACAAAAGTAACAAAATCTGACACCTTTTACCCTTTATTAGCAATTTACAATTATTAATTCAGAAAATAAACTTACACGCTCTTTGGTCCACACACTCACTTCATACAGGCTTAAAAGGCACCAGGCTGTGCTCACACTCTGCTATCTCAGCCACCTCCTCTCGACGAATTTAAACAACTCTGCTTTCAGACAGACCTCCACGATGAAACTCCCAACTGTTGACGACTGATGTCCAGCTGATTACTCTCGGCCCTGCGGACCTGCACCAGCGATCTCTCCCCGCTGATACGTCCGTCTCCTTTCCAACACGAAATGATAATAACTGCCCCTCACTGTCCAACTGCCCTCTTTTCACAGTTTTTTGCATTTCCACTTTTGCCAAACAAACACCATCTGTTGCCGTTCTCCCGCTCTGAGAGCCACTTAATCAATTAAATTAAACGTTTCCTTTTAATATAATTACATCGTCCATCTGTTATGATGCCTTTCAGGGTTCCATCAGTCACAACCATTTAGCCCTAAGAGCCGCAAAATGCCCCAATTATTAGACCTCCCCTTCTCTAAAAGTCACTTACCCATAATTTTATCATTATTTTTTTTATATGTTCAAACCACTCAAGGATCCCCAGTCTGAGTTCATAAACAAATCTGACAAAAATAAGAACAGAATTCCTGTCCTTCTGAGCTGGTTATTACAATATATACACACACACACACAATATTAGGAGAATCCATTAAGGAATTGGGACTAATTTGGTGACAAAGTCACATTCAAACTTGGATAGTGAGGAAGGAAATGAATAAATAGAAGAAATAGGAGGATTATGCTTTATGTGAATCTTGCCTGGGTCAAATATTTTCAGTCTTTTTTTCTTCTTCCATCCTTCTCCCTGCTTTGAACATACGGTTTTCTATGTGCGTGATTCTACGCCTGAGCATATGAATTCACATAAAGTGTAATCCTCCTATTTATTTCTATCCTTCTTCACTATCCAAGTTTGTATATATATAAACACACACACACAAACATATATATATATATATATACACAACTTCTAATTGATATATAAACTTACCTCCTAGAAAAATTGAAGTCATTCTTAAGTTTCTCAGCAGTTACAACACTAGAACTGAGAAATATGTGCATGTAATCATTAACAAGCTTGGAAATGCCCATTTCAACCAGAAATTTTATTGAGGTAGTGCCTTCAAAAATTGGTGCCGACACTCTCAATCCAGTTATCATTTCCTGTATTATGTAAGCAACAGGACTTGTGTTGTTGTGCCGAATCTAAAAATTAAAACACTAATAGTTTCAAACTAAATAATGGTTAATGTGTTTGCAGTTAAAACATTTCTAAGGGACTTACATAAGGTTTTATTTCACCAGATATAATATTGTGAAAAACAACTTTGAAGCAATGCTCTAATTCTTCATGATCTTTACAATCTACAAAAAATAAAAATGAATCAAGATAATATGAAAAGGATTATAAATTCAGTCAAACATGTAACAGCAAACTAACAAAGGCATTAGGAACAAGATTATTAGTAGGAAAATATACCAAAGTACTACATTGAGCAGTAATAAACAACCTATTTTTAAATAAGGATTTAAAGAAGCTATGAACGGGGTGAAGTATTCACTGCATAAGAAGTATTGCACATTATAAAAATTAACTAGTAACAATGAGGCTGTTTAAATTTCAAATAGCAGGTCTATCTCTAACATAAAATTCAAATTATTACTTAAATATTTGAGATATTAAATTTCATTAAAGCAAGCACAAATTGACAGAAACTAAATGGATTTCAAAGTCAATATTAAGAATACATTATGTATTCAGTCTTGTCAGACCCAAGAATTTGTCCCAAAAATTTGACTCTCTGTGCAATTCTATCCTCTTTTAAAATCCAATATTTTCTTCTTTATTTCAAACATGAAGAAGCTGAGTTCTCCACATTATATCCAATAATTTGCTTTTAAATTATGTCATTTAGAAAGCAACTTATTCTGTCCAATCCAGTATGCTTTCATTCAAAGAACAATTCTCAAAATGCATCTCTTAGTATGTCCAGATTTATTAGTACCCATTACCTTGATTTTTCTCATAACTATTCAATTTTAGGTTAGTACTAACACCATCTCATTATTCCTTATAAAGTTAGAAAGTATTCTTTATCAATATATTAAATATTTCATGATTAATGTATTTGTAAATATAAATAGACCTTCATTGTAATACAATTTTACCAGCATGCTCACTATCTAGTTTAGAGTTGATAAATTTGTAAAACCAATAATTATAAATGTTGTTTCAAAATAACATTATACTGTTGTTGCCGTTAAGAATTTTTTACAGCTTTACTGATATGTCAAAATATTAACAATAAAACAGGTTTGAAGTTATGTAATTCTAAACAAAATCATAGAACAATCACATTTTAAATTGTAGCATATTAAAGCATTCAGTTAATATTTTGTAAACCTTAAAAATGAACCATTTTTAAACCTGAACAAGTTTCTAGTAAAAGTAACTGACCAAAACACACCTCTGAGAAAAACTGTAACTAGTTTTACTCAAAACAACTTTTGGAAAACATTAACTAACATCTAAAACAAACCTTTAAGAGCCATCCAAAGTTTGTCTGCTGCGTCAAGAGCAGCTCCACCTTCCATTGTTTTATTTATACTGGCGCCTCTATCTGACCATGAAGGGCAATTAAGGTAAGATGGATCAGAAACTATATCCAGTACATCACCATCACCATCACCAATTAACTGAATAGGGCCACAGGAAAGATGGGCAGATTTCAAAATTTGTAATAGCTTATGAATTTGGTGTAATTGTCTCCATAAATCTTCAGCACTGCAGACTTGTGACCGGATAAACTAGATAAAACATTAAAATGCTAATTGATCCAAATGCAATAGTGAATGTCCTAGGTATACACAAATGAGTTAGGGGACCTCAGTTCAATTATGAACTTTAGTGCCTTCATGCAAGTAAACTATAAGATCCATTACTCTGCATTGTAAATCACTATCTGAATAATGCTCATTGTATCTGTTTTTTTTTCTTTTTTTCAAAGCATTCAGCTACTGGTTGCACAAGGCCATTAAAAGTTTATCTCCAATTTGGACCCACTAAGAACTGTTGTAAAATATGTAATCAGTTAATTCCCTACTCTGATAGTGTTTAGGATTTACTTAGTTTCTTTGTGGTTAAAGCAGAATAGGCATCACCAGCTTATATTAACTGATTGTTGAAAAGTTAATTGATTTTGATAATATACCAAACTCACACATATATCAACGTTCTAAGAATATGTGATTACAACACATCAAGACAATCTGATCATTGAAATGTAAATTGCCCCAACCTAGGTTATATTTATATTAAATGAACTTCACACAGCAAATAAGTATTTATACAAAAAATGTAATAAAGTACAGATTATGTTTAACATAAATGACAATGTCCAAAATATTATTCATTTATGAAAGGTCAATCTCGTGGGAGCATTGAAAACAGTACAGAATTTGTTAATGACTCCTTCCATGTCTATAAATGCAATGGTGAGAAATGTAAATCAGTATCATGGGCAATGTACCTACTCTATATATGTCCCATATTTGAAGGCACACAATAAACCTTTATGCAATTCATGTCCTCATATTTAATTTATTTATTTCAGCCTACTTATTTGCATTGATGCTCTGCTTGTACAGTTTACTAAAACATTAAATTTGGAGTAAGTTAATTTTCACAATAATTCAAACTAGGGATAGATCGGAGCCACTCCTCGTGAAGGGTCATTCAAAGAGTTTGGGCATGAGCTGTGAGTGGAGGGTATGTCTCAATATTCATAGATTTGCAGAAAGACTTTTACCCTGTATGACTCAATGGAGTTATATGCTCCCTGGTTCGGAGAAAGCAGGGAGCCGCTCCTCAGGAGTCATTCATCTTGAATGACTTGCTCTGGAGCGACCAATCTCTAATTCAAACAGATAAATGTGTGAAGTTAGTTCTACCTACTTTCGTACTGAAATATTAAAATAGTTTAATTACAATTAAAAATATTTTCTAGTGTTCTCTCAATATAGTTGCTAAGTAAAAATAATAATTTTACAGGAAAATATAACAGAACTTACCACCTTAGTTTTAGCATTAATTGAGGGTTCCAAAACAAGATGCTGCCAAGTCATTTCAAAAGAAACTTTAGTGTTCAGATTCTCATAAATCTTATAAGTGCACTTCAGTTGCATTGACTCCTGAAATATAATTTTCAAATCTCTTGAAGTTGCTACTTAATTATATTTTAAGCATTTATAATTCCTATCGTAAAAACACATTATTTATATAAACTTCATTTTTCCATATTAATTTGTTCTCTTTCCTTGATAAATGTGTATGAATTAATTATGTGTAGTCCCTGTATAGCTCCTTGCATGAAGGATTGAAATTCAGCAAGGTGTTGGGCTTGATAATCATTGTATTGTGCCATTCAACCCATACCTCTGCCAACACTTCATCTGCAGGTTAACTTTTTTCACTTTTATTTGGGTACAATATATAATCTGCTCTCACCTTAACTGATCTACCTAAGTGAAGCACAGGCAAGAACTATAGTATATAGATTAAACATTAAAGTAAGAAAATAATAAAACAATTGATGACCTTATAAGACACTTTTTATTTTTTATTTATATTGCAACAATGTTTCAAAACCTATTTGTATTTTATTCAGGTATTTTACTAAAGAGGAGGTATTTTAAAATTATTAGACTTATAGTACAATTGTACAAAGTACAAGGCACACAATTCACTTAACACTAACAAGATTGTAGCAAGACTGAATGTTAAATCTTGTTAGTGTTACGTGAATTGTGTGCATCAGACCCTCTTTCAGAATTGTGTGAATTTCATAACTTGTTAATTGTTTTATTGTGCTAGTTTATTATATTAATTTGGTAATTTATTTGTTTAATGTTTACTTTAGTTTGCATTTGTTTACTTTATACAATTATACTATAAATCTTATCATTTGTAAATACCTCCTCTTTACGAAAGTACCTGAAGAAGATACAAATAGGTATCGAAATGTCATTAAAATAAAAATAAAAAGTGTCGGTATAAGGTCATCAGTTGTTTTATTAATTCAAAAACAGAGGTTAAATTAAAACTTTCAAAGAGAGGAAATTAATGTTTAAGGCTCAAAGTTAATTTTTATTTTTATTTTCTGTGAGAAAACTGAAGACTAATTTAAGACATAATACGTTTTTCAGTAACAAATGAGCACACTGTAAGCATAATGCTTGAAATAGACCAACAGAATATCAGCTGAACACTACCTTTGAAGGTCTATAAAAGATTTTACTTGTTTCTGTTCAAACAAAAGGCTGCTTTTAGAGCATGACAAAAAAATTAACAGTGTCATTGGAATTCAAGATAGACAAGAAAAATAATATATTCATTGACTAATAAATTTTATGATCTCTATTGGGATTTTCTATTATTTCTATGTTACTATTTTATGATTTTGTAATTAACCATTGGGCAATATCGTATATTCCAAATATAAATTAAAACATGAAAGAAAATATAATTGTAAAATTATAATTTTACACTTTAATTTAATTGGCAGAAATCCACTAGGTACATGACACATGAATATGGCCTTTCCTAATCTGGGCAAGAGAGACACTAGCTACTTGTGTCTTGGACAGCACAGCCATGATTACCAAAAAACTGATCCACATTAACAACCTGCCTGCATTTTCCCCACACTTAGCAGCCTTCAAAACTATCCCCATCTCAGGAGGTTCTTGAAAAAAAATATATAAAAATATGACTGTTACAATCAGGTTGCTGTAGTTAACTTTATACCATTCCTGCTCTTAGACACAAAGAAGGGCATTGATCATGACAGACACAAAATGACCAGGCTTGGGTCTTTTCAACAAGAGCAGCTCGATACTAGGCTGAACCATCCCTCACAAAGACACTCCAACTTCCATTCTCATTTTGCAGCAATTGTTCTAATGATTGTCATACTAACATTCCACACACTAATATTTAAATAATTCATTAATAAAACCTTAATTTCATGTATTACAATATTAAAGTGGGGAGCTAGCTATTGTAATGATATTGAATTAAAAAAATTAATCAGGACTATTATAAAAGTGTTTACTACATGGAGTCACGTTAAACTGAGTTAGATGGAAATAAATACACTAAAGATGATTAACTTTAATAGTTGGTACCTTTTGCACAGAAGACATCCTTGCTGTATTTTTGTGTTTGTCTAATAACTCTGTGATCTGGAAACTGTGCATTTCCAAGGATTTCCTTCCAAGTTGTGTTATTACAGTTCGTGACCACCAGCCATCTTTTACTTGGACACCTAGAAAAACTGTTCTACCAGCACATAATATCCACAGTTGTTGGCGATTTGAGCATTCTTTAATGCAATCTTTTACATATATGTTCTGAAATTCCCTGCAAATAACAAATTTTATGACAACAATAAATGATATATTAACTGTATCATACAATATAAATAATAAATTAATTAAATTGATCTTGTATTAATTTTAACATACATATTTTTCCAAATTATTGGTGCCAATACAAAAGAATGAAAATTATTATTCATTTTAAATGCAAATGTCTGAAGTCAGGCTTTACAAAAGGTAGTCTGTGAATGCAATAATGAGCCAGGTTTCAAGCCCCTTCAAAAACTTCATATGACTCAATGAACATTTAAGTTCCACATAAATAGGATAGAAACTATACTAAGAAATATATAAATCCACTTTTTTGAGGATTGTCATGCTTTATGAATTGACTCTTTGGTGTAATGGTCTATAAATGACAATGCTCATAAAAATCATTAGAATCCTAAGTAATATACTGCATAGTTGTGGTTTAAGATTTATTTTCTTAGCAAATACATCTTCCAAGTTATTTGTCCTGACAGTATTTGCATATATTAATATTTTAAATTATTTTTTGATAGTTATATCAGAATTATCAACTGCAATGAGACAAAATTTCAAATGCTTGAATTTTTATATAATTACAGAAATAAAGTAGTAAGAATAACCAACAGTGGTTCCCCCATCAACCATTTAGTTTTTGGATGGGTACAGAAGGATTATGGTTGGGAATCGACTCAAAATATTGACAGGTCTGTTGACTGTAGGCTTGATTGTTAGGCTGAGTATTTTGTGTCAGCACCAGAAGAAACATACTCACAATGGAGCAGGCTTTCATCCATTCATTTTTTGCAGTCATTTGTTTTTGGTTATCCCCTTGATATTCACACAATAAGAGAGATTCAATTCTATAGTTGTGATGAAGATGAGTTGTTAGGACAAATGTACATTAGTGAAGCAGAAGTGGGACAGCAGTAGCAGATAAAGCTCAAGACAACATTGAGCACAGTGTATCAGACATGATTTTTTTAAAATATTAAATTCACAGAAATTTGTATATCACACAGAAGAAGATCTGGCTGTAACTTATAATTTTAACAATCTTTTATTCTTTAAAATAAATATCTCATAAATTATAAATCTCAAAATTTCAGCAAAAAAATTTGAAGAGTAATCATACAAACCCCAGACAAACAAAACTAAGAAACTGGAATTACACAGTTAGGATGATTAATTTCAACAAGAACAAAAAGAAATGTCATATGAGTAAAATGTTTTACACACAACTCAGTATAACTGCAAAATAATTTTCTATTTTGGGTACTTAATGGGATGAATACCTTTACTTTGCTCCCAAAGAGTAGCAGGTCAATACCTTTTGGTATAAGAAATCAATAACCACAGACAACAATATAAATTATTGTTCAAATCACCCAATATATATGAAAATTAAATTAGATGCTTAGTTTTTACTATTTTAAGATATAGTATGTATCCATCCAAATTAATACACAAAATTTGGCATAAATATGTAGATTAACAGAAGTGATAATGCATATTTACTCTTAAAGACAATTGTGATCATAGATGTTAAACAGTGACAATATAGTTAATACGCAATTAGAAATATGACTTTTAATGTGGACACTCCATTGTAGTAGTTAGCTGATGTAAGTATCTCTCTCTTTTTAACTTGAATATTTGGGATAGATAGTAATGTAATTTTTTTTTAGCATTTAATTGTTGTATGGTCTTCATTCTAGTTACAAATGACTATGATGTTTAACAAAATTATTCAACATTGGTGTTCTTATATATTCTTTCTTTGATCTTCCATAACATTTCCTGTGCTTTTCACAGTTTCATTTCAATCCACTTAATTTTTACCACATTGTTATGCAATACATCCAACAACACTATCATTATGACTCCACTTTGTTTCAACATTTTACTTTAATCACATATATTGTTCTTGGGATTGCCTGATGACACTATCATCTCTTAGTAGTTTTCCTAATTTCCACCTCTGTTTCTTAATCTGCAGTCTTATCTAATGTCTATAATAAGCTGATAATGATCTGAATCAATACTTATACTCTGCTTGATTTTGATGATCTGATCTGACTTGTTTTCAGGGCTTTTGCTGGTAAATAATTTGATTTTCTCTTCTTGAACAATATTTTGATAATTCCTATATTTTATGAGCACAGTTAGAAATTCAACTTATTGAAATAAATTTATTTTACTTACCATATGAAAGAGTAGCATACAAGCATTTCTAAAACAATGAACTCACCAAGCTTTCTGTAGTGGAATAGATATATAATTCTCCTCTTCTTGTAACCAAGGAACAGAAGTATCCAAAACAGATGTATTCATGCTATCATGGGCATATGAAAACTCAAGAGGAGAACCAGTTAGATCCCATTCTGAAAGTATTTATAAATTCTTTAACCACACAAGGTTTATAAAAAATTTCACCCAATCAAAGAAATTTAGAGAATAATTTCATAAAAACCCAGTAGACATATAGAATACTTATCGCCATAGTATTAACATAAGAGAAAATTAGAGAACAATTTAGCTCTTTACTTATCATAATTAACAAATTGTAAATATTAAGAATAAATACTAATTTAATTTTAAAGTCAGACTGCTTGACACTTAACCAACTTCAAGCTTACCTCATTCAAACTATTGGTGTGATAACTATTAAATATTTACACTATATTATTAATTTAAGAAGCATGGGCTGTACAGAATATGCCATAGGTGTAAGGATGATGTTAAGGTTAAAACATTTGTTTATGAATTATAATATTAAAGTAAAACACAAATCATCTCATTTAATAACAGTAAAATTTTCTTGATTGCCAAGCAGGCTGTGATAATGTCACACTGATACAAAGAACATGCACTATTATAGAGGATGTTTGCTTCATTCAACACTTAAAAACCTGGTCACAACTGATAGAAGATTTTTTCAAGTTTTTAGGTGTTGAATGAAGGAAACATGCTCCATAATGGTCCATGTTTCCTGTATCAATGTGAAGTCAAGGTGTCCTGCTTGGCAAACCTTAAGTCAACCCATAAAAAGATTTAGAACAAAAGTAAAAGAAATGTATTTGACATATTTCAAATTCTTGTGACTGACCTAAGCTAATTATGTCTATAAAAAGAAGAGTGAAGATAAATAAAAAGTAAGTTTGATGCCACATTTTGGCACATCATCTTTCAAACTTAAAAAAAAAAGACCTTTTAGGTACATTACTAATGGAATGAAATAAGTGCAGCATAGGAATAGCCACTAAATTGCATAATTATTTTAAAAGCTAACTGAAAATGTAGGCATAGGAAATACATCTGATAAGCGATTCTTGTGATAGACAAAATTTGTATATTTACATTATTTAATTCTTTTGTGAAAACATTATATAGGTCATCAACAGCTATCTCCCTGGACTGAATCAGGTAGGTTCATGTCTTAGTGTGTTATGGACTCATGTGCCAATGCTCTGAATTGATTATCCTATTTCTGCAGGCAGTGATTTTTACTGCTTGAAATGTCTTCACTCAATTTTTTTCTTTTCTTCCTATATTTTCTCTTAAATCAAGTCATGGAACACTCAACCCACACTAACCAAATATTGGGAAACCATATTATGTCATTGAAAAAGAATCATAAATAAGAACTTACCATTATTAACATCATCTTCAGGTGAATTTGGTAACCCTTTAGGTACATGCACGCCCTAAAAAATTAAAAACTGTAATTATGTTTATATGTCGATTATTATAATTAATTTGACACTTACACAAATTAACATGCCGTCTTGCAAATTATAAACAGAAAAATGTTTTAAAAATGTTGGAATCTTTTCGATTAATACATAGTTAGTAGTTTTTAGAGCTTTCTTAACTTCATCCATAATGAACACTAATAATAATAGCAATATTATCCTTTCAAACAGTCAAACACATTATGTAAAAAAAAATATTCTATTCTGACGCTGAATAAATTGTAAGTTCACAGTTTGGCGCCATGGGGAAGAAAAGATAGGGTAAACACACCATACATTGTTATCGATATAATCGAAATGCGATCGAAGCTAAATGTATATAAAAATATATGGTGTTCAGTTTTACTGACTATGGTAATAAGAAATTTAAAATTCATTTTTGTATGGGTTATAATATTGTGCAGTGCCGAGTAACCATATTGCATAAATAAAAAATTATGAAAGAGTGAAGGAATATCTGTGCGAATAAAATTAATACCGGAGTGCAGCGATTGTTGTTTGGCATGCGATTGTTGTTTAGTTTTGCGTGTATCTTCTCTGGCGACGGACGGAAAAATGTTCTGGCATTGCAAACGATATCTCATGTAGATTTATTGTACATATAAAATAAAGTTTATTGTTTTGGAGAAAGTGTGTTCTTTCCTGCATCTCAGGACAAAGTTTTCCCACAATAAATCTAAAGTTTGGAATACTAAGAAACTTGTTCATCTTCAAAAATAAGCCTATTAAATATGAATAATCCAAATATTCAGCCTTTCGCAATAGAATCTTTCTGTGATAGACGTAAGACCATATCTGATTTATATACATGTTTTCTCTCAAGACGTATACAGATTTACTCTTTGAAACATTCAAATATTAATTCTTTCTTATAATGGTTCATATTTTCCTCTATAACCGACGATGAAATTCTCAATAATATCTTAAGGTTGATGGTGAAGATTGAACGCCGTATCATACCAATCCGTTGACTTCTAACATTATCAAAGATGAATTTTCTCACAAGAACCTTTCTGCACGGAATTGATGATCTTTTTAAATATTGATTCAATTATAACTTTGTATAAATTTATTGTATTTTTCGTTATTGTATTCTCAACTATGATATTTATAACCATCTAAAACTATTTTATTGTATCATATGTTTTTTTGTCATTAATAGAGGTTTGCTGTCACCAATTTCAAATTGAGTAAAATTATGAAAGTAATATTATTTATTTATAGTATTTTCAAATTCATAATACTTCGTAACATCTTACGAATACTACAAAGTATTTAAATAAATATTTACAAAGTTACAAATTCACAACATAACTACTATTAATCATATTTGCTTGCCGAAGAACTGCTGAACCTTCCCGTGATATGAATTAATATGAAATTCGAATCGGGTTTCCTTTGAATCTCTTGTTTGTTTCCTTGGAATATGCTGTATGCTTATCATTGACTGCGGTTGATGCACCTCTGATATCCCTGTTCCAGGTATCATATTTCCATCAGGATCTTACGAAACAAAAGAGGCTGCTGGAGTGTAATCATTCCTTGAAGAATTTATTATAAGAAAATTGATCAAGTTGGCACAAGTAAAACTCTCCAGAGCATTGATCGTGGCCTCACAAACTTCAGGGATGAAATCGGATATATCGCTTTGCAAACCTTGAAGGTATATTGAACACAAACGGATGTCGAATGCTAGCCTGTCAACTTCAAAAAATCTCGAAAGCCCATTCCGACATTCATTTTTAGTTTTTTTAGGAGATGATGGCCGTGTTTTTTCCCTAGCATTGTACAATTGTGGACTTCACCACCGATTTTTTTTTCTCAGCCACCCTTTTCTTTGCTAGAGCCCAAAAAAATGGCGATTGATATCCCCAGTTTCCTTGAGAACATACTGATGGAATTGAGTCTCAGAACTCAGATTCATATGAGCACACAATTGAAAGCGCGACAATGTTTAGGTGCAAAGAGTTAGCGACAAAGAATCTGGAGTCTGCAGCAAAGAGTTAAAACAATGAATCCAAGTGCGTCCTAGAATTTGGAAATAGTTGTGTGTATTTACTGCAGCAATCTATTTTAATATATATTGTAGTATACACTATTTTATTAAAGAAACAAAGGAAGGAAGGTGTAATTAAACCAAAAAAATTGAAAGATAATTTATTTCACAAATTAGATTTTCGTTGAATTTACATTTAATATTTTTAAGTAAATGCCTCAGCTTTTTTGATAATATAAATTTCAGGGCCGCTTATAGGGCCTCTAATAAAGACAATGATTAGCACATTTCACCGAGTTACAAAAGCAAGAAATTAATTTTAATTTTCAATAACAAAATTTTATACCAACAATATTAACATGAAATAATTCACATGGTCAGTTTCATTATTAACTGTTATCTTAATTTTCTATAACAACTTTCATTGATATTGTAAAAAAAACTCTTTATTTGAAAAAATATATCACTTGTGTTATTGAAGTGGCTGAAAGCTTAAAAATATCCAGTAATAACTCCCATACATTTTAGTATTGACTCATGTTACTGTATTTATTAGTCAAATATTTACCTGCTTTTTCAAATTCTAGTTGTAGCAATGAGTCTTGTAATATTATATTCAATTTATAAGGAATGCTGTGTTGAGTTTTGTGTTTATGCTAAGTTCTTCTCGGTGACACTACAATGCCAAGCCGAGCCAGTATTGGCTCGTTGCTTTTTTCGGGCTCGCTAGTCTCGACACGGCTTTAGTCTTTATATGATAGCCATCAATAGTGAACGCTCTCGGTGAATTTGTAAACGTGGAAAAAATCGATCATAGTTATGTGATAAAATACTTTAATATGAAAGATCTAATTCCAACCAATTTTAAAGTAGAGCTAGATACTACTCTGGAGGGAATCTGCTCCTTTGTTTAAAAAATAAAATATTGGGCGTCAGAGTTTAAAATGTAGCCAAACATCGCAGTGGTCGGCCGAATGAAGTGACCACGCCAGAAATGGTAACAAAAATTCATATAATGGTATTGGATGACCGTCGACTGAAAGTGTGAAAGCTAGCAGGGGAGGTAGGCATTTCAAAAAATGTTGCACATCATATATTGACTGAAAATTGGGACATAGGAAAGCAGTGCGCAAGATGAGTGTCGCGTTTGCTTATAATCTAACAAAAATAGTATCGCGAGGATATTTCAGTGGAGTTTTTGGCGATGGTTTTACAGCAATGAGAAAAACAATCACCTGAAAAGGGAAGAATCATCTCTAAAGAAGGCGAAGACAATCCATCTGTTGGCAAGGTCATGGCGCATGGAATAATTTTAATTGATTATCTTCAAAAAGGGAAAACAATCGACAAATATTTAGAGAACGTATTGCAGCGTTTGAGAGGTGAAATAAAATAACGACCGCTCTTGGCGAAAAATAAATTCGTTTCGATAATGCACCAGTTTACACATCCGCGGCTAAAATCAATGAGTCAAAGGTCGAATTGCTTCTTCTCGCACCCTATTCGTTCTTCAGATTATTTTCTTTCCAAAAATGTGTCAACGGTAAAATGATTTTGATAACAATGAAGTGACTCTGCCGATGATGACTATTTTGAGGAGCTCGCTGGTTTTCACTTTAAACGGGGGTATCGAAGTTACTGAACGTCGCTGGTTTTTAAAAGAAAAGGAAAAATTTCTAGTGTCTACAATTCTACATTCTGTTGGTTAAGGGAATGCAAATCAATAACAGAAATCTCTCAGAACCAACTGACTAAAGGACAGTGTCATTTCCTTTCACCAAGATTCAAATTATGGCATAAGAATAGATCATTTTGTGTATCTTTGATATTTTCAGTATCATTACCAATTAGGCAAAATGAACAGTTTAGCAATGTATTAAATTGACAGAAGGTAATTAAAATTCACAACAGCAATTACATGAACAAAGGTCAGGTTCTCCAAAATTCTGAAAGAAACAGAACTAACACAGACCATTCTCAAAGCTGAGAACACAATCTATAAATGATCAAAGCCTTTTCCTTCATAAAATACTTCGTGTTTATAATGACTTATGATTTCCACATGTATACATTACAAAGAAACCACAAACATTTGAAAACAGCTAGATAATGATTCATATAAATATTATTTCCTGTATTAATAATGTTCTCCCACTTTATAGTTGAAGAATTGAAAACTGGTAAATGTGTAGTTTTGTAAATTACGTAGTTATATATATATCCTTTTTCCTGAAGAAAGAGGCTGAGAGCCTCTGAAAATATGAAGAACTACCTTTGGTTATCTTGGGCTACACCATGCTTCACTTTCAGATGATTCGCAGGCTCTCTCTTTTACCTTTCCATGTCATATTGCATTTTTGGCCGCTCCTAACTCTTAAATCCCACTTGTGCCTTTCCTATACCTCCCTTGTTACCCATAAGACTCCCACTTCCTGAAAACCATGCCTTTTTTCTATGGAGCACATGCAATCTTGTGCTCCTCTCCATTACATTACCACCTTCTCCCCCACTAATTCTGTGTCCCCAACATACCCTAAGATTCCTTCCTCAAGAAAGAGGCTGAGAAGCCTCTGAAAATTTGAAGAACTACCTTCAATTCCCTTTGACTACACCATACATAACTTTCAGGTCAGAGACAAACTATCTCTCTTTCCTTTCCATACCAAGAACACAATTATATACATACTCGAACTTGGATAGTGAGGAAGGATAGAAATAATAGGAGAAACAGAACAATTACACTTTATGTGAATTCATATGCTCAGGTGTAGAATCAAACACATAGAAAAGCATATGTTCAAAGCATGGAGAAGGAAGGAAGAAGAAGGAAAGACTGAAAATATTTGACCCAGGCAGGACTTGAACCTGCATGATCTGCTCAGTCCACAGACACCATAACCATCTCAATTGGTATGGAAAGGAAAGAGAGATAGCTTATGGCTTATCTGAAAGTGAAGTGCGGTGTAGCCATAGGAAACCAAAGGTTGTTCTTCAAATTTTCGGAGGCTCTCAGCCTCCTTCTTCAGGAAGGAGTGTTACACCATTCATATATATATATATATATTGTAATGCCTTGAAGGAAAGGCATTGTTTCAGATTAATGGTCTTGGCCGTCAGAGGAAGTTGTAATGTTGTGTACTTAGGATTGGTATTGAGGAGTCAGGGCAAGGCACATGTGGGTGGCCTGTCACAAGATAAATCTGTTAAGGCAAGCATTGTTTCTGATTAATGGCCTGGACAGTTCAATGAACAATTTGTAATGTTGACTTAGGATTGAGGATGCAGTTTGGGCGGTTTGGAGAATTTAGAACAGTGCACGTGCATGCGGGGGTGAGAAGACAAGTCCAAAGTAATTGAGGGGTGCAAAGACAAATTAGACCTGTCTCGATTGTTGGCTTTGGGACAAGACAGAGGGGCTAGATATTTGCTAACTAAGGAACTACAGCTGCAGAATGTAAATCTCAGGATAATGGAGGAAACTGTCATCGGGCAGTTGCGACATAGTTTTGGAACAAAGGAAAAAGGAAGGAACTGTGATATATAAGCGAGAGCAGCTTTTGAAAAAGTTAGTTGAGTGTTGGAGTTGTGGAGGCGTACGGCGAGCACTGAGAATTGTGAGTGAGATAGGTATGCTGCGAACACCAAAGAATGACTATATAACTGCATCCAGTGTCGAGTAGTTTCACCACGAGCAAGTGAGATGTCCTTCACGAACGGAGAACCAGCTTTCATCAAACCAGCAGTGTTTAAACGTCCAGTATATAAAGTGTGTGTGTACGAGAAAGCCAAATTTTCCTGAGTAATCGTAAGTTGAAATTTTATGGTATTAATATGTGTAAACCGAATTAAAAGATACAGTCAGATATCGTTCTTTTCTTTTGTGTTAATAAAATAAACTCTTTTAAATTTAAAATCAACCTTATAGAATAAGTTTGTCAATAATTAATATCGTCTATGTCGAGACGAATAAATATTTCCTTTTAATTTAAAGATAAATGTTGGGTTCTTTGATTATTTAAGTGTTCTGTCTGTTATCAAACCCAGTAAAGACCCATGAGAGATTGAGATCCTTTTTATAAATTTAAATTGTATAATTGTTAATTTTTGATAAATAAAATTTGTTTGTTTGTTAAAATGTAATTTTTTTATTTGGACTCCCATTTGATTATTACAATATATATATATATATATATATATATATATATATATATGTGTGTGTGTGTGTGTGTGTACATACATACCATGTTTCTTAAATTACATAAATAAATTTATTTAATTTAAGAAAGATGGTGTATATATATATAATATTTTGCAACATGTGATTTTAAGTAAGAACAGAATTAATTCTTTTGGGTTCTGATAAATAGATATTTATTTTAGCATGGTATTGAATAATGAAACACAATGATTTAAATGGAACAATACAAATGTTTAACTATTACTTCAGTAGACGATTAAATGTGTATGAAGACAGATTTAGATTACCATCACTTAACCAATTGCATCTTTCTTGATTTAAATTCTATTTCCTCATCATTTTTTTTAATTTCACAATCTTTAAGTAAATTTGGCTCCATATTTAGTACCAATTCAGTTGTATTTTCATATATTTCTGAAGACTGCATTTTATGCAATGGATTCATTATACTTTCATAAATTTCACTAAAATGGTCTTGTTCTATCTGGCTGATGATATTTTGCACAGCACGTATGTGATCTGTTTTAGAATCGGACGTATTCGTTTCAATATCTGTTAGTGATGTACTGGAAGATGAACAGTAAACATCACTCTTTAGGCAATTAAAATGTGTGTCATCAAGCAGTGGCTCATCCACCTCTGAACTCCATGCAGAGAAAGTTTGATTACCTTTACCCTGGAATATATCTGTATGGTATGATGCATTTGACAAAGATTCAATTAATTCCAAATTTTCATGTTTACTCTTGTTGCATGTATTGTGGTTAAATATGCCATTACATAAACAATCATTATTTTTTCCATACAATATGTTTTCATTATTCTTATATTTATTTAAAGAAGCTACTTTATGAGAAAAGACAGAACACTCACTTTTGAAATTAGTTACCTTTGGACTACTTATAATACCTTTTGATGCAGGTATTCCAGTATTATTGACTTCAAATTTATCACTCAGTAACTCCATAGCAAATTTATCCAAATCTTCTGAAGAAATATTAATTGATCTTCCAAAGTTAAAGCTTGTCCTTTCGGTCAACTGTTTTTCTATTTTCTTTTCACTACTTTCATGTAGTAACATGTCATCCCTTTTAAAAGCATTATTTAACTCATTGTGGCAATCTTTTAAAAAATTTAATCTTGAGTGATTTGATGGCAATTCTAAAGACATAGTAGACCTAACAGAAGTATGGCTAGAACTTGATTTTCTTATACAGTTATTTTCCTTAGCTCCACTTTTGGACTTTGGGTATTTCAATGCATCTGAAGGCTGATATGTACACTCAGAAATTGATGTATGCCGTTTCAATGATTCATAGCAATTGTTGGAATAATGTTTCATAAATAAATTGTTGTGGTCATAAAAACCTGTTTGCAGATTTTCTGATTGCTCATGCATTTTTTCTTGAATATCAATGTCATATATTGGAATAGAGCAGTTACTTGTTGAAGAGTGTTTGCTGGAGTGATTTTGTTTGAGTTTTGTAAAGGTTGATGATTCATTATTTTCTGAACCATATGGAGGAAACACAGGAGGAATTCCATGAAACTCTGATTTTGGTTCTTTGTTTGCATTATGCATACACAATTGGCAACAAGGACAGCACACTGGGAAAATAACAGGATATGGTTGCAGTAACACCTGTAGGGGGAGCCCACAGCTGCATTTGTTGATTCCATTAGAATTTCTTTTTAATTGAATATTTTTAGTCTTATTACAATTCTGTTCTACTTTGTCCTTGTGTTTGGAAGTAGGGCAGTTGAAACATGGCAAACCTTGTGGAATTTCAGTGTTGCAATCTATCAACAATTCTTTTCTTGTTTTATTATTTCTGTTGTCATATAAGTAACAAGACTCAGATGATGTATGTGTGCTTGTTGAAGATTTGTTTGAATTTTTATCAGCACTTTGAAAATTATTATTATTCCCTTTCATTTGGAAAGATGGTCTCTTCTGTTTCTTTAAAATGTATTTATCACAAACTGAGTGTGAACTACAAATAGAATTGTCCTGAGTTGCAATTGAATGCATTGGATTATAGAAATAAGGGCTTGGAGACCACGGAAATGGATAACCTGAAAAAGAAATACTCTTACACTTTTTACATTAATACATGTATAAATCTCAATGTCTAGATAAAAGCCCAACTTAAACAATATATTTGGAATAGCTGTCAATGTCAAAATCATAAAAAACATAATATTCATGTTAAGAGTAGATTGTAAATAAAAAATTATAATATTCAAAAAGATAATACATAATACCGATAAGGAATATGTAGAATTAACTATTCAATGGTGGTTTGCTACACCCAGGTTATGACAACTTGATGTATGATTTTATGGATCAGATACACTCACAACAGTAATTGTGAAACAGAATGTTTCTTGGCCCATGTGAATTCACAGTTTTAAGCTCTATTATTTGCTATTTTCAAAATAATTACTCTGAGGAGAGGCATCAATCAATAACATTCAGTATGATATGTAGCTAATTGTTATGGATGGGATAGAATTAATAATATCCAATAAGATTAAGTGACCGAAGGTTTGCAAATTTCAAATAGTGTTCTAACAGCATAGAAAGTGTCCTAGATCTGTAGTGTGAGTTTAGATGTTTTTCAAACTCCATCACCACCAAACTGCTGTCTCTAACAAATGAAGAACAATATATCATTTGTGGTGTGCAGTTGGCTAACATGAGGAGCATGCTATGCCTTCTGTCTCCTTAGAAAGGATAAAAACTTCAAATATTTGATTTCATATCACCTTAGATGGAGACCAATCTCTCCTATCATGTAAGCCATATATTGCCCCCCCCCCATCTATCATTAGCAATATATATATATATATATATATGCAGCCAGCTGGTGCACGGAATGGTGTAACACTCCTTCCTGAAGAAGGAGGCCAAGAGCCTCTGAAAATTTGAAGAACAACCTTTGGTTCCTTGTGACGACACAGCACTTCACTTTCAGGTAAGCCACAACCTATCTCTCTTTCCTTTCCATACCAATATATATATATATATATATGTGTATATACTTCAATTGAATGTAAGAGTCACCAGGCAGAGAACCAGTAATGAGCAAATATTTGAGCTGCCTTCTTCAGCGCAGTTGGTCTGAATGTTATGCTGGCTGGAAAGAGAGAAAGTTGGTGGTTTACCTGAAATTATAACCTGTTGTCAACATTCAGAGAAGGAGAAGTTCTTCAAATTTTCAGAGGTGTTAGCCCCCATCTTCAGAAAATACACATCCCATGTGTTGGCTGGCTTACATATATATATATAATTCATAGTATAATTAACTGTATTATTAAATATAAAAAATAACCTCTCACAGTCCTAAAAGATTTTATTGCACATAAATATCAAAACTGGAGCTTTCAGCCACCCTATTCTGTTTTCAGTACTGTACTGTCAAGGTGAGAACACTAAAACATTTTTTGAACCTACAGATGCTGATGATTATGGCCTAGGAAAGCTGCAAGCTCCAGGTTTGATATATATGTGCAATAAAATTATTAGGACTGAGGTTCTTTTTAGAATTACTAGTATATATAATCTCTTTACCACTATTCAAATGTCTTAAATGGTTTCTTCGATTCCTGCCACGTTCTTTTTAAAAAAGAAGAAATTTCATAATATATGATAGAAGAGATTGTGTTAGTCTTGTTTCTGAATTCTATCAGTAATGTGTGAACTGTATTGCCTTCAATCTATCAGTGACTATAAAAGGGTTTTTATACTTAGTGGGTTAAAATATTAGTCCGTAATTTATTTTCATGTAAAGCCTTTTATTTGTGATTTCATTGATATATACTAGACCCCAGGAAAATAACAAGAAAAAATCCTGGTGAAATTAAGGAAAAGTATAGTTTGAGGAATTGAAAATTTACAGATTGTCCAGTAGGTTAATTTTTTGGAATCCAAATAATACAGGAGGAAATCAAAAATAGTTTATATAATACAGATAATAGTTCATCAAATTATTACTATTAATTAAAATAACTGTGGTCTGAACTGCCTGAAGCATGGTAGTTATATGCAGGAGAATAAAATTTAAAAAAATCAGGAAGTCATTTATTGAAAAATTCTAATTCATTGTTCACATTAGTTGGAATAAATAAATCAGCAAATGATTTTAATTGTTGCGAAATAAGAAAAGCAAAATAATATACATACATTGGATCTGGAGTCAGTTATTTAAGTCATTGGACAAAACTTACAGATAAGTAATAAACAGTAGTTCTATTTTAAACAATGAATCATGTCCAGTTGAGTGCCCCAAATAATAGTTTACAATGTAGAACAACTTAGGATTATTTTGTATGTAATTGAGATTACATACAATAATTTCGCCTAATCATAATAAGTTTTATATGCCAACATAATTTTTCGTCCTTACCAGGCATAAATTGAGATATCTGACTGCCGACAGTTGTAATTAATCCTGGATAATATTGAGCCATGATTTTATGAATGGGTTTCAACAATTATTCATTCTAGGCATGTCAAAAATAGTGAACCGCATGATGTCGGGCAAAAAAATTACAAATTTGAACAGTCTGCTAAATCCGGACGACAATCTTCATATTTGACATGATTATCGTCTTCGAGTTTGACCCAATGAGCTTATTAGTCATTATTTGTTTATAATGCAATATAATGTGTGAAAAAGGAATATGATCCAAGGAAAACAGCTCTCAACTTTACGAAAATTACTGGACCCATGAATTTACGTAATAAAAGACTAGAGAAATATTTGTATTATTTGACTCATATCATAATAAAAGAGAGTATAATAAAACGCTGTTTATAAATAGAATATCATAAAGTTATAATTAAATAAATTAATATCAATTTATTCTTATGCTCAGCAAAGTTGTATACACTTCCTCTATGTATACAATACGCATTTTGATCGTCACGTGGTCGCAGCCACCCACGTCTGGATTGTGGGTAAACAACAGCCACACGATCCTGATCGGCTCGAGGAAGCCATATTCACCGAGTAATGTCTGCACATTCACAGACACAAGAGAGCGATGCATGGGCTCTATTAGCCCTAAAATCTGCCCCGACGAGTCCTTCAAAGCTACAATGGAGCCCGGAAAGCAAAGGAACTCCAATTGCTCGGCTCGAAGGCCGAGAATTCGAGTATATGGTGCGTCAGAAAAGGATAATCATCGGTCGCAACAGTTCGCGAGGCGAGGTCGATGTAAACATGGGACACTCCAGTTTCATTTCTAGAAAACACATTGAAATATTTTTTGAACATCCTCACTTTTATATGGCATGCAACGGCAAGAATGGAGTTTTTGTCGATGGAGTGTTTCAGAGGAAAGGAGCTCCTTCTTTACAGTTGCCGAAAGCGTAAGTAGTGGCATGTTGCAATTTATAATTAAACATGGTATTTGTTCACTGAAGGAAGATGATGTAATTGTGGTTATTATCCCTATATTATATATGAAAAAGAAATGTCGCCTTCATCGCGAAACTGAAACTTAACGAGTTGTTTACAGAAGTTGTTTTTGTTTATTATGGCAGTCAACATTGATAGTTCGATGTTTGTGACGTATGAAACTTGACTAAGGTTAGACACGTTTTTTTCTTATCATACACTATTATGAAGCTACAAAAATAAATCACATGTAATTTTTATTATTCTATTACTATTGTCATTGGGTTATCATATCTTATCAAGTTTTTCTTGGATAAATAAATATTTTATGTTCATTGATCAGCGAAGAAAATTCAAGTGGAATGAGTAATTCTGCTATAATTTGTGTGTAAAGGAATAGTCAGTACCATGCCTTTGACTTTCATTAGGTGATCCCATGTAAAATAACTTTATCTTATCAAATATTTTATATGGATAATTGTCAAAATATTGAAATAATAAATTACTGTGTATGTTTTACCAAGACGATAATTTTATGAAAAATTTAAACTTCATATATCCCAAGAACATGTGTAATGTTCTGTGTGAAAATTAATATTAAGTATTAATACTTTGGTAGAAAACTTATTTGGTAAAAACTTGTCATGTGACATTCATGTCATAACAATTACAACTTATTTCAGGATGAAATAAAACAGTATTCTGGTTATCAATGTATTTTTATGATGAACCTCACAGTCTGATTCTTGAAGTTGTTCCAATATAACTTATTTTATTTTAAGAAAATAGACTGAGACTGGAACTCCAGAGAGGTGCCTTGAAACTTTATAAACTTGAAGGGAGGGTATTTTCCAATGGAACTAAATATTATTCTTAATAATTTCTTTCCTCCTTTTCAAATCTTCACTATGGCTGCAAAGTTGTTAAAACTTTATAAAAAGAACTGATGCACAATTGTGGGAGTGTTAGTAATGCTTTGAATGCATTAATAACAAAATAAATTTCAAAAGGAAGTTAACTAACAATTAAACAATTGATATGTATATATGAATTAATTTGTAATGTGATAACTATAAATTTCTTCCTCAGGTGCATATAAGGTTTTAATCGATTATACCAATGTTTTTATGCAGGTGCATGTTTAGGTTTCCCAGTACCAATATTCGATTGGCATTTCAGTCATTAGTAGATGAAGCTGATCCACCAGTAACAGTTCGACAACTTTCACCTTCAAAACCACGAGCTCCTCTCCCTCCATTACGAATAAACATACCAGATCAAGATGCAAACTTCAGCAGCCCTTTTCCTTCCCCAACTGGAACTATAAGGTATGAACTCTTTCTTCAAAAAGTAATATATATATATATATATATATATATATATATATATATTCTATATATATATTGCTTTAATTAAAGATTTTAGTTGCTCTAAATGACGGTATATGTACTTACATATTTTATTCAAGGAATAGTCATGAATGTGACTAACAAAAATTTGTAGTATATGACTTATTAATATAGATGTATGCAAATAAATATTCAAAATTTCATTTGATTGTGGTAAAGAATTTTTATTGCTAAATCCTACAATTGTGTGGTTTCTCAATAGTTATTTAGTTTGCCAGGTAAGTTTTAAAGATAATTGGTTACTTGGTATGTTACTTTGAGGCAATAATATCTTTACAATACACCTTGTACTATACAAATCCGTATGTGTAATTGTATTACAGACATGATAGTCCATAAATATTATAATTGATGCAAAACAGTTTACACTTATCACTATTACAATACTTACTTAAATTGGGGGATATTTATAAACATAAATCTTTCAGTTTGAGACTTTGAAATACTGGTAGCTGGTAACTGAACTGAATGTGAAGTTTTACTTCTATGTTCTCTCCACAAAAAAATTCACATAAATATTGAATTATAATTAGATATTGAATACAAATGAATAACTAATTTATTAAATGAAGTTTATTAGAATTTGGCCATTTCTGTAGTTGGGGTTTATCTCAGTTTTTTGTGGATACTTGTTTCTGATCTTACAGGTAAAGGAAGTATTTCACTGTGAGTCAAAGAATGAATTGGTGAAGGAATGTCAGAATATTTTATTTGCACAATATTCACCATTAGTTTTACTGATGTAAAAGCAACAATCCAACAAATTGTTTCACAGATTATCTCCAAACAACTATTAACATGTGATGAGATCCTTTCAGCTACCCATTTATGAGCCACAACTCTGTCTAAGATTTAACTGACTTGTTGATTTCTATAAATAGGGGAAAAAAACTGCTTTCCCTAGTAATTTCAAAACTAAACAATGACATTTGTAACAGGAATTGGATGGGTGATTGATTCACAAGACATTATAATGCCAATTCACAACTAATGTGTTGGTTTCAAGATTTGATCAGCACATCAAAATATGTCAACATAAATTTAATATCAAAATAATGGTTTGTTTAATTAATTTATTTCACAACTATGAAGATAAATTATTTTTCATTGTTTCAGATATTTTCTATTTATTTTATCTGTTTAAATTTTTGTTTCCAATAATTTACTTTTCAGTGCTGCAAATTCTTGTCCTGCCAGTCCTCGAGGTAGCCACGGGAGGCGTAATATTAGTGCCGATTTACAAATGGTTGCAGCCTGTGCAGCTGCAGTTGCAAGCACGGGGCCACATTCTGTAGGAAACACTGTCACTATTTCTACTACAAATTCTGATGAAAGGTATTTTGTAGTTTTTCATTATTCAAATTTTTATATTGTAATAATTATTATAACATATTAAGTCTAATTAAACCTCACTTATCTTTAAATGTTAGTAGCTTATATAAATAATAATGAATTTTATGGGTGTAAGTAAGAACACTGAAGTCAGTGTATGAATTTTATGTTGTGCAGCAGAAAATATATTGAACAATAATAAATTATTGTGAAATTTCAATGAGCACCTGCACTTTTAAACTTTCATTTTTAAGGATCTATGAAAAATATTGAGGAGACCATATTGAAAGCTAACTTATGACAAGGTTGTCAGATATCAAATACTGTGCTGCTTGAAGTTCACTATGTTGCTTCCAATAAATTTTATTTCTGATTTAATTCACTTCACACCATTAAGTTTAATAAAGGTATAACACATCTTGTGCCTTGGCTCTTACAGATAAGTCCATGTTGTTGTTCAAAGTTATTACCAGCACATTATTTCATAATATGGGACAGATTTCTAGTTAGTATTGTAAAACTGTGAATATCATGAACAATAAATACTCATTTTATAATATGCATGTAAACACCACTCAAATTGTTTTTGAATTTTGTGTAAATATGTTCTGTACTCTTCATGTAGTGACCAACAAGGAATGAATAAAAGATTGAAAGAGAATTTTCAAAACCAGACTTGGTTCTCGTCAGACTTTAATCATTGCTATATTATTTGTGCTTTAATTAGTTTTTAGACTAGTGTGCTGATACACAATTAGTAAAATTTGTGTTTTGCACTAAAATTATTCTTGCTTTAGTACATTGTTAAAAATTAAGTATCCAAGTGTAACAAGCAAACTAATAATTACAATTTCTCATTTCTTCCCAGTAAGTGGAAGTAAACTAGGATATATGGAACTTTTCATTCTAAGGCAAATAAAATGTTGTCCATGTTTGGAAACAAACTATTGTAATTTTATATTACTCTTCTAAGCTAATCAGCATTCTTTGAATGTAGGTCATTACTAGATGAAGAAAACAATGCTCCATACAAATTCATTACAGTATGGTGTGGGTGTCACATTGCACATAATTCAAGTAGCATTATATTTGCGTGAAAGAGCTAATATTTGAACAATGGTGATAGAACACTTGCCCTCTTATTAAGTGGATTGAAGAGGATTGTACAAGTAGTAGCCGTAGATTGTTCAGGTTTTATTCTACAAAAATGAATTTGTCTTTCTTTCAATGTGGCACTTGTATTACTTACAATGTTTTCTACCTGTGTGATACTTGACATTTAAGCAGTGTACCAGACAATGTCTTAAATCCATAAATATTTGCACAGTTGTCATCTTTGATCATTATTATTATGATTACTGGTTGTGGTGATTAAGTTATTATGGATCCTGAACTTTCATGATTTGGAGACGGTAAACTATAGGTCAAGAGGTCTATCGGGTCCTGTCAGATGTGCAGTAGAAGAAGGGAAAAGATGGAGGGGAGCACTCTAGCCAAGTGGAAGTACCCTCTTGGTGCAACACTACTATCATTATTAGAAAAATTAATTAAATCTTTACGAACAGGGTATACAGTCAGCAGCAAGGTCTATTTATAACACCCTGTACTTATCATCTTTTAACTTTTACAGATGAGTTTTTTGTGTACATCATATCCTGAACTGAACACTATGTATTTCCATGTGTCTATTTTTTAATAATAGTTTTTACACCACAAAGTTGCCGTAACAAGATTTGTTTAAACTAAGCTCAGGCCTTCCCCCATTATGTATGGGCAATTGCACATCTTGTCTTGACATGACTTTCTACATCTCGTGAACTATACAAATTATTCCTGGCAATTTTGTTCAATATATACAACATAAAGTATATTAAAGCAATTCCGAGAACATTTTTTTATAGACTGTTAATACTTTTCTTAGTGCAGGGCTAAAAAATTTATGTGTTTTAGTTTATGGATCATGTCACAGCTACATTTTAGAAAATGATATTTCAGTTGGGGTGAACAGGATTGTTAGATGAGACGTCTTCGCCAATTTCCAAAGTTTATGCTGGGTCTATATGATGTCTTTTCTTATTCATATGAATCTTTCCCGAGTGCCCTGAATTGCCATGGTATTTATTTTAGACCCAAATAGGAATTAATTCAACTCTAATCTCTTTGTCAATTAGAATATTTTATAATGAATCCCACATGAGCACTTGACTTAATGGGTATCTGGAACATTACTGTTAATCTCAATGGTACTAGAAACTACGGATTTTACTCTAATATGTTCCATTTTTGACTATTTTCACCTCCTCAACATATTCCTGCTACATAGAAAAAACTAAAAGGTCTTTTAAAAATAAAAGAATGTATGTCCAATATGAAACTTCATATTGATAAATAATCTGTTGTATCCAAACATTATCATTTTCAAATGTTTGTTTATGTAACAAAATGGTAATATAATTAGTAAATAAGTAGCCAAAAATATGTACTAAATAAATACCACAAAATGTTTCTGCAATCCATGTTTATTTTGACAAGTGATTCAAGAAACTCAAGGCACCTGGTTTGTGTGGTGTGTTCTTCTCACAGCTCTAGCGTTTCTTGAATCACCTGTCAAAATCGAGAAGGATTGCCAAAACATTGTGTTTAGCATTTTTTTGGCCTGTTATTTAGCTACTTATTTATCTAATTGTTATACTTTTAATACAGATGTTTTATAATTTAATTTCAAAAGGTAAGATTATAGATGTCATCAGTAGTTTTTATCATAAATACTTAAACAAATCCAACATCACTGCAATTATATTTGAATCTGAAATATAGCTATGATCCATTTTTGCTAAACTAACTTCTTTGCTTTTATATTAATATATTTGCTTTTGATTTTGTTACCTGGTTTGTGTGGCATGTCATTTTGTTAATATTTCTTTTCTGTTTGACAGCATAAATGAACAATTATGTGCCTGGTTTTTCTCATATTTTTGATACCTAGTATATTTTTCATGTTTCTGCTCACAAGAGAAAGTTATTTTCAACCACTATTTTAAAAATTGGTTGATAGTGTTATTTAACTGACTTAGATGATTTATATTAAACATTATTAAAATATTTATAAGTACATGATTTCCATGCACCTTTTAATTTTTCTGTAGTTTCTATCTTCAGTTTACTTTTGTGTATGAGTAAATTCAATTTTTTTTTTTTTTGCATAAACACCAATGCCAATATTGTTACTGGTCACAATACTGCACTTGTTGAGCAATCCATTGAAAAACTTTGTGGCCAATAACTACTTTTTAAAGGCTGAGAAAATTATGTAATCATGTTGATATTTATATAATATAATAAATGTACTTTTTCAGGCAAGATGGTGGGTCATCTAGTCACAGTTCAAGTTTAACTGCTTCAGGTTCTAGCCCTGACAACTATCACAATTCAAGTCTAGACAATGTAGGTAATGGACATAAGATGTACAGATCTGGTGGACCAAATGGAACATCAGCGTGTCCTCCTCCAACTGTATTAGAACCCTATAGTCCTCCAAAGGTAATTATTAAAGTAATTATGAGAGTTGTAAATTAAATAAGTTGGCATGTAAGTAATGGTATATATATATATTTTAGAGACAGCATTTTCAAATGTAATTCAATGTAATCTAGCAATATGATACAAAATTGTATTTGCTAGTAAAACTGAGTATGTACTAGGAAAGAAAATTGTGAATTTCAAATTTTTAATTTTTCTCTCTTTCTTAGGATGATACAAAGCCACCATATTCGTATGCTCAATTAATTGTGCAAGCCATTGCATCTGCTCAGGACAAGCAGTTGACTCTAAGTGGAATATATTCATATATAACCAAGAATTACCCATACTATAGGACAGCTGACAAAGGCTGGCAGGTAAAATATCCATAATATTGAATAAACTTTTGTATGTGCCTATTTAAGAAGTGAATAATAGTAGTTATGATCCATATATTCATTATGATAGTCCACAGTTCTTTGAGTGTATTTTTAATCTAATATGAACTTAACCCTTCAGCAGTCATGTGCTTGGCTCAGATCAGTTTTTCCCAATGTTGCAAAGAATTGGTATTTATTACATTAAGTATTAATATTAATTATTAATAGACCATTAAATTTTTTTATGTTTTGTATTTATAATTACTTTGCATCTATTTTTCTTGGAATATTTCCTGCAGTAGTGTCTATTTAAATGGTTGTGCATGTTGTAACACCTTATTGTAATTTCATCTATAGATGAGAAGAAACACTCGGTTGGTGATTTCACTTCATTTCCAGCACATTTTACACCAGGTTGCTGCCTGAAAAATTCACTTTTTTTGTCCAAATATACTGTGGAGAACTTAATTTTGTTCTACCGTGTTTCCTATACTTTCTGATGTTAAAGTTACTTGCTTCAATGTTAGAAGTTATAAAACCTCCATCATTTTTACATTCTAACTGATGTGAAATGTTTAGTCATAATTAGCAATTTCATCAGAATCTGATTCTTCAATATTTGATTTGTTATCTACTATCAATTTAAAGCTTCTATTTACTTCAGATTCAAAATGAGATAATTTTATACATTAAAAAGTTTATAAACATGTCTGCAATAGCTCACCACAATAATAACAATAAGTAGAAACAAACATGAGTTGACATGTGGGAATGCTGAAAGACCCCAAACAAAAACAATGTTTGTTATTACATCAACGCCTATTTGTATTTCACATTTACTTTTCCTAGAAGAAAGGTGAATGTACGGGTGAAAGTTACACAGGTGTGAGAATAGTATATTTCATTTTACAAATATGCTGGGGATGATGTAGACCCCACACAACTACTTAAGTGTTAATAGCTGAATTACAGTCCAGCAAAAAATAATATTTTTATTGATTAAATGAAAACACATCATCTTATTAGTCAGAAATTTATTATGAAAATATAAAACATTAATATAATAAAACAGACACAATGTTTCATGACCTTGTCATTATCCAAAATACCTCTAAAATTAACCAATTATCCATAATAAGACTGTTTATATTTGCCTGGTCAGGAACTTGACCTGGTGGCAGAGATGGTTAAGGCACCTGTGTACTGAACAGGTTCAAGTCCTGTCTCTGTCAAATATTATGTCTTTCCTTCTACTTCCTTCCTTCTCCATGCATTGAACATATGCTTTTATTTGTGTGTGATTCTAGCCCACCTTTCTCCTATTTATTTCTACCCCATCTCACTGTCCAAGATCCAATGTGACTTTGTCACCAAATTATAGTTCCTAACCTTGTATATAACATATATGTATGTTATATTGTGTATAACACATTTAGATAGGAAAGAGATACAGTGAACTTCGACTTACCTGAAATCCATAGTTGGTCCAGTCGGGCTGAGGTGAGAGAACGTTCAAGATTAGTCAGGAGGGAGGGTCTGAACTGTGTGCCAACTGGGTACGAATTACAGAGACAGGTAGTTGGTATACTGAGTAGATTAGGTGGGTTCAAGTCCCACCCTGGCCAAATATTTTCAGTTTTTCCTTCTTCTTCCTTTCTTCCTTCTCCGTGTATTGAACATATTTTCTCTAACCATATGCTTGGGCATAGAATTATGCACATGTTCAGTGCATAGAGAGGGGAGGAAGAAGAAGGAAAGACTGAAAATATTTTGCCCAGGCCGGGAATCAAACAAGGATCTTCTGCTCTGTATACAGGCTTTACCGACTGAGCTATCAAGCCGACTACAGACCCTAGCAAATATAGTCAAGTCAGTCTTATTATGTGTAGAGGTGGAATGGATAGAGTAGAAGGAATGAAGAATTACGAGCAGCCCCCCATTAAGGTATAATTCCAATTTTAACGGTAGTAGTGTTGCTTCAGTGTTAAAGTTATATAAAAACAAATATTAAGAACTTTGATATATATTATTGATTGAAATGCAAAATTATGATAACAACATTAATGTATTAATTTTATTTCAGAATTCCATTAGGCATAACCTATCATTGAATAGATATTTTATAAAAGTACCAAGGTCACAGGAAGAACCTGGTAAAGGATCTTTCTGGAGGATTGATCCACAGTCTGAAGCCAAGCTTATAGAACAAGCATTTCGGAGAAGGAAGCAGAGGGGTGTTCCTTGTTTCAGAGCACCTTTTGGACTCTCTTCAAGGTTACATTCCTTGTGTCATACATAGAATTTAGTAATGAATTTAATTTTTCTATTTGGGTTTTATTCGATGTTGTTTATAACGTTAAAATGTATATTATATGATTTACCCAATACATTTTTATTAGTCTCTAAATATATGTACTATTAGGTATATAATTTGTGTGCAGTATTTATCATATAGCAAAACTGCTTGAAAAGTATTCATTGAAACAGGTTTAAGTTGTAGACTTTCTGCCATATTCTTAATACCAAAAAATATATTGTATACACTATAGTGTTTAGGAATATTTATATTCCAAATATTGTAGGTAATCTGAATACTTTTCTGAATAATTTAATTATTAAGAAAAAATATGTATTCATATCAAAATATATCCAGAGTGGTACTAGTTTCCATTGCCCAGAACATAGAGTGAATCTAACTTTTAAAACCATACAAAAACTAGCCAGCTTAAGCGAAAAAGTTTAAGAATCCAAGTTGGTTGTCTGATCACCCTTTGAAGTTGGTCAATTTTTGAGACCTCTACAGCAGTCTCTTCCATAGACAAAATTTAGAACTTTTATTTCTTTATTAGGTTACCATTGTTAAATTTCAATTATAAGATTGCCACAGTATGTGACATTAATGGTTTAACAGTACTTCAACTGATATTCATTTCTCATGAGCTTTCAAGAGACCAAAGGTCTTTATAGTTGAGATATATGAAAAGAATAGTATATTTGTCTGCACATTGCTTACAATAGTGATTTTAGTAATAAGAAAGGTAGCCAAATACAGACAAAAGAAGTGATAATTTTATCTTTAAATTTTGTGTGTCAGGAGATTCAAAACTGAGGTCTCCTGAATTCCTGTTGTTATCTTGTCTTTGTAGTTGTTCACAAGAAAATGGTTAGATTGATTTTGATAAAATTTTACATTGCTGTGAAAATACTGTCCTCTGCCATTTTGCCGCAAAATTGAAAATTCAAAAACTGTTATTTTGTTCATTTTTCTCAGTTAAACTTCAACTTTACATATTTTAAATGTTTAAAATTCTGATTTTAACTGCTTGGCCAGTGATTTTGTTGGCTTTACAGAAAAATAGCTAAACAGTTTTTGTCTGAAGTGGTAAATAACTTAGGTGAAGAAAATCTTGTATTTCAAGAAAGGTGATTAAATATCAGATCAATCTTATAGATAGAACCAAGAGGTTACAAAAAGTATTAATTAAAATACCTTGATACTGGAACAATGAGCTATAAGTAACATGTTATAGAAAAAATATAGACCCAAGACTTATTCAATCAATAGCATGTATTGTAGGCAAATCTGTATGTCAAAAGCTAAGTCTAATGTTCAGAAATGTACACAATACTTTCATTATTGTAAGAAGGATGGACACCCAACTGGTATCAGATTATAACTGTAAACATTTGTTTTAATTTTCTCTGTAAAAATGGAAAGTGCCATGTTTACACTGATAAAAATGTTTAATAGAATAGCTGTACTCACATTAACAAGTTTTGCTACATGACTGTTCAATTCAATTTAGTCAGGTAGCTTCTTTCTGTTCATGCCTATGTATTATTGATTTGAAAAACACTATAAATCTTCTCTGTTGTAACTTTGGCCTTAATCTTCTGGATATAGTTAGTTAATGACATGACCGAATCAATTAAACAATCAGATGAGAATGTTTTTCACATTTTTTTTGATTCTCCAAATATATTGTTAAGTATTGTTTGATAATAAACATACATGTTTGTGTAAAAATGGTCTCCCTCATATTCATATTTGTTCTTTCAAAGTTTTAATTGCATCATTAGTATATTGAAAGATTAAGATAGTATTTATTTATGTTATTGAACTTACATTTCTATCACTATTCATTTTATACTCATAATTAACCATTTCTATCAATATTTCATTTTTTTTCTTCTTCAAAGTTTCCATTCACTACATATCATCTTGATATTTGCTATATGTATGAAAAAGTCAATAGCATGTGGGATAGTGCTTTCTACTCTATTTAGTGCTATAAAAGTTATTTATGGATTCCGTTAATCGATTTACCTTAGTTTACAGTGTTACACAAGCTCATTACTTAAAATCCCTTTGTAATTAATTTTTTGTAAGTATTGTTAAGATATCTGGACCACAATGTCTACTTATTTTCTGAACAAATTTGGACTCTCAAAACTTCACCTCATTTCTTCATTTGTAAAAAAAGTTGTAAATTTATGATTTGTATAAATTATTTTTGCACTCCAAATTACATTTAGATTAAAATTTTCATGATTATTTTCAAAGGACTAAATTAATTTAAATACACAGAACTGCACACATACACTTTGGTTTGCATTATTTATAATTTCATTAGTTATGATTAACATACTGAAATAAATGTTTTGATTTCTTCCATCTTGTTTGACAGAAGTGCTCCAGCTTCTCCAAGCCATGTTGGTGTGAGTGGATTAATGACCCCTGAATCTTTATCACGAGAAGGTTCACCTACACCAGACCAATTTCCTGATTGTTCTGTTGCATCACCTGCAGTGCATAGTTCTCATTTAGAAGTAAAGTCCAGTCAGTCAGCTCCTGGCTCTCCAGGACATCCAGGTAAAATACAATCTTTTTAAATTCTTATGAATTATTAAAATTATTAATGACAATTATGTTTTTCACTTTTTGATTCTCCAAAGATATTATCAAGTACTGTTGATGATAATCACTGTAAAGGTTTTTGACTTCTGACCATATAAGCAATATGGCATAACTCAAATAGTTCCTGCTTTTGTGAAAAGTGTATGATAAAATCTCAAAAGTTACTTATGTGATGGCACATTAGGCAGCCAGGCCAACAGTTGCTTATTGGAAACTGCATACTAGGCAGCCATGAAGTACTGGTTGTAGCAGCAGCAGAACTGGCATGACCGGACTACAGCCAGAAGAAGATAATGTGAGCTTATGAAGCTGCCTTCAGTCTCTGCTTACTTGTTGTAGCAACCAGACATATTTCCAAACCAAAAATTCATGATTTGAAAGGAAATCTGGTATATATCTCTAGAAGAGGACCGTGGTCATGATGTGAAGAGAAGGAAATCACAAATATAATGTATGAAAAGAATTCAACACTTCTAAATTTCTAAAAGAAATTTTAAATAAGCCTTTGAGTACTGCTCCAGATTTGTGAATAAATCCAATATCTTCTTTTCCCTTTGTGTTTATTTCGAGACAAAAGGTAAATAATTATAACATTTTCCACATTCATCTCGCTTGACTCAACAGTTGTGCCAATCTATAGCCATTGGCTGCTGCAACAACTGGCTGCTCAATATTTTGGTTGAGGCAGCCAGGCTAGCTAATGTGCCCTTACAGTTAGTTTATCCAAGTTAACTAAATTTAGCTAATTTATTTTTACTGTTTGTGTTTTGATTATTTATATTATGAGAAAAATATCATGCTGTAAGTATTTAAGTATTTGTTTTAGATAACATTCATATATTAATTTTTTGTTTGTCCATAAATCTGTTTTCATTTTACACTTGACTGATATCCTTAGGGTATTTGTTGAAGTTTTGGGTAGTAATGTTGTCAACTAGTAAAGAAATACATTGTAAAAAAGTAATTTGTGTGCAAATGTTAATTTAAATTGGGAGACTTTTTTATACCATTTCTTCCACAATGCTAAGAATCTTCCAACATAACACTTCTATTACTAAACTATCCAAGAAATAACTACCATAATCTCGTGTATGTTGCACAACCTCCAGATTTCCTAATATATGTGTCAAACCTGGTATTCAGAATTCACAGTATGATTTGAGTATTACATGCACCGTATTTTTCATTTGAATTTTGGGTAAAAATTGTGTGGCTTACATGAGATTATACGTTAATAAATATAAATTTCAAATAATACCCTCTTCCAGCAACACAATGTGTTAATTTTATCAAAACAGGACCATGAATAATTTTTCTTAAACAACTGGGGGAGTTTTTACTCTACCCCTTGTGATTGTGATCAACATAGGTGATTTTAAGTTCAGAATTAAAAGGGTTAATTGCATTAAGGTAATTCTGAAGTTCATTACTCTCAAATTACTAGATGGTGAAGATGTCATACAAATAATGTTGATATAAATTAGATATTTTCTTGGATGATTTTTAGAGTATATTACTCAATAATTTGAAGAAAGCTGTTAGCTAAAATGTCGCAGAGGGATGATCTAATAAAAAAGCAATCAGATTGTTTGTAGAAATTACTGTCAATATTTTATACAAGTGAACAACTCATTTATGGCAGGGGAGAGGTGTATGAGAAGAGAAGAATTGGCAAACTGAAGTTTATTTGTGAAATGAAAAGTATGTTCAATAAGTATGTTTGTGAATAGACTTCAAGGATGGATTGAACACAAGGATAGATATTTCCTTAATGGATTTGGAGAATTCTAAAAAGTTTTATCACAACATGGTGAATGGAAGATCAAGAGTTTCAGAATGGTATCCAGATTGCTAGATGGTTGCTCTACAGCTTACAGTGAAAACTGCATGTGTGGAAGTTTGCTGTTGTAAGGAATCAGTTTTTGTTTTATGGTTTCTTGAATTCCCTGGGATGTGTTTGTAGAACTGTTCTTTCCATTAGATGTTTAAGTGGATGTACAAGTCAGTGATAAGACTGTGAACATTTGGCTAATATGTTATCTATTGGTTGTTTGTCCATAGTAGAAGCAATTATTACAAAAGAAAGAATCCAAAGTTTCAAATTGTTCGTGTTGTGAGTCCATATGACTTAAGAAATTTGGAACTTGCTGCTCAATTTATTGAGTTAGGTGTGAATGTTTGTGGAGTTACATGGTCATTTGTTGGAATCAATTAGGGGCTTCCAGATATTTGGAACTAAGATCACTTCAGTTGATGTTATGTTTATTGCTTCGTTAAAGTTCCTGTTTAATGTATGTGGTCTACAGAGAATGAACAGAAATTCATGAAAACTTTGGTTAAATTCCCATGCATGTTCTTCAATTTTGGACCTGGAAGTTTCTGTGAATCACACATCACTTATAAGTTGGTTAATCCTCATATTGACATGACTTGTGGTTTAGCCAATGAACTGCTTTCTGCATTGGCAAGCAATGTAATAGATGATGTCAGTCATTTTGGAATTACATTTGGGGGCAAGGTAATTGAATGTTTTGAGGTTTGGTGTGGTAATCTTTCATATCCATGATCTAGAAATGTGCCACTCTTAAAGTCCTAACACCTTGGAAACTTTCCCACTATGGAAAAAAGGTAATTACTTATTTGTATAGAATTGGTTTTATGTTATCATATTGATTAATGCCAATCAAGTTGACATCCAGAAGGGTGAATAGGTGTTGAGTTGGCTATATTTTCAAGTTATAGGCTACATAAAATTCATATGTTGGCAGGTATGACATTTGTGACAAGCAGCCAACACTCCCAAGTGACTGTGAGCAAATCCAGGATTATGCTGCCAGCACAGCAAATAACTGTTGTGACAAATGGAGTTAGTGGGGACATGTCTCGAGAAGGTAGTTTGTGTTTACATTAAATTACTTTTACACAGAAATATTTATTCATTTGTAGAATGAAGACAGGTGTAGAAACTGGATAAAGGCTTCTTGATAGCATACTATTAGCGAGCTGTAATCCTAAGATACCTTTAGGCATTTATTTTTCTTATATAACTTTATTTCTATTGAATTAAATTTGGTTTTCGTTGTATATTTAATAATTTTAATTCACTAATAGCTGTTTGGATAATTACTTTTTACATATGAGGTATCAAATTATTACATGCAGTACATATTTAGTTGAGGAATTTAGCTTTACTTATATATATTCTACTTCATATCTGTTCATTGATATTAAAGTTCTATTCATAATTATCAGTTATAATTACAGTTTTTATTTATATACCGGGTGGTTATAATTACATAATTACAAACACATCATAATTGCAGTTCTGTCATGTTTATTAAGATATGTTCACAACTTACAACAAGTGTTCAATATGGTCTCCTGACTCGGCATCAGTCTGCATCCTTAACACGGCAACAGTCTGCATCCTTAACACGGCATGGTCGACAGTTGCTTGCAGAATATCAGGTGTAATCTGAGCGATATGTCGTCATAAACTATCCTTCAGACGAAGAAGAGACTGAACACTCTTATAGACATGGTCTTTCAGATATCCTCAATACCAAAAGTCACATAGATTTAAGTGGGGGGATCTGGAAGACCACAACTTTGAAATTGCCTAGAGATGATGTAATTGTTACCAACGATTTCTCGAAGCAAATCTTCACCTGGCAAGTGACACGCCCCATCTGACATCTGCATATAAGGACCTCCTTGCGCAACACATGCAAGTTGAAAGAAAGCAACTGTGTCTACACCTTTATTTTCATGCCAGAAGATCTAAAGGACAAATTAACGTCTCTTTGCAACAATGTATACATGAGTGTGAGTGCCCCAATGAGTTTCTCTGTTATGAAATAGTGGCAATTCCAAAGAAGCAAGGTACCAGGAAATGTTAAGAAAATATGATGATTATCCTAGTTACAAATTTCTGCTGAGAGATAAAAATATTACTTATGGAAGAAGAACAGTGTGGTTTCCAGAGGAAGTGGGAACAAGATGCTTTAAGTATTGTGAGAACTATAGGTGAAAGTTAGATGGAATAAGGATGTGAGAACAGTGTAGGTATATTGGGAGAAAATTATGGAAATATTAAAAAGAAAAGGAATAAATTGGAGAGAAAGAAGACTTGAAGAATGTACATGAATCAGAAACCAAATATAAGAATTGAAGATAAGAAAAGAGAATTATGCTGCTTGTTTATATTTATGATGATAAAAGATTTCAATCTAATATCATAACTACAGCCACAATGACTACTAAAATAATAAAGGATGTTGAGTCCAGGACTTTACCTGAACCGTAAGATGTGCTGGAAGGACAGTTTGTGTTTTGGGTACTTTGACAGAGCTTCAGTGGTGATCAATGCATTCAGGGAGGGGTGGTTTGGTTTGGCCAATATAGAAAGCAGGACTGAGTTTGCAATTAATAGATATGTTTTCTTTGAATTTGTATGTTGTTATTTGTGGAGGATTGTAGTGGGCTGGAGGATGGGGCAGACATAGCATGTGTTCCTACTACAAGGTTGGCAACCTAACTTAAGTAGGGGAGTTTTAGGGTGGGGCCTGCAAGGGTGGACAAGGAGATTGGGAGGGTATCTCCCCTTTGGCAGGTGGGGAGTATTGTTGGAAGGATGTTTTTAAGATCTGGGTTGGATTGCAGTGCAATGTAGGTGAGGCGGAGAATGAGGTTGAGTTTTTGTAATCCAGGAAAGTAGGTTGTGGCTAGGGGTGGACTTTGTTCCTTGTGTTGATCAAGGACTGGTTTTGGTAGTTGGACAGTGGATAGTGCACGGTATATTTTTTACTGGAGGGGATCACTAGGATATTTTCTGTTTATGGAAGAATTGAAGATCCAGTTATTGTAGGTGGTTAGACTGTTCCAAGTAGATCAAATTCAAGCTCCCCTGAGGGCTAAACTATGGGAGGGAGCATTTGGTATGGTCAGGATGAAAAAAAAAAAAACTAGGTGTGAAGGAAACTGATGAGGTCAAATTAAATAACACATTAGTATAGGAAAGAGAGACAGCAATGTCGACTTACCTGAAATCGGTTGTTGGTCCAGTCTGGCATAGGTGGAACTTCAAATTTTCAAGGGCCTGAGCCCCCTTCTTCAGGAAGGAAGATCTGAACTGTGTGCCGGCCGAGCATGAATTGATTCATTCAAATTAAAGTGCACCAGCCATTAGCCAGATACAGTCAACACCCAACAAAGTCAACAACTCTCGGAAAGGTCACAACAATGAAAAGGAAATTACTGAAAAAAAAACGGAAAAATACCTACATACATTCATTCCCACTTACAAACACATTGAATTACCAACAAAGTCAACAACTCTCGGAAAGGTCACAACAATGAAAAGGAAATTACTGAAAAAAAAACAGAAAAATACCTACATACATTCATTCCCACTTACAAACACATTGAATTAAAGGAAAGAAGTTAAAAAGTAAGAGAATTATAATAGGGAAAGGATAGACCAGAACAAGTAATAGGAATCATTATAATAATTATCATAATATTATGCTGAAACACGACTTCAACACATCACAACCACTTCCAAAATGACCACTATAATAAAATTAGAGGATGTTGAGTTCAGGACTTTGTCTAGATTGTGTTACAATCAGGATAGTGAGCTGAGTGCTGGCCAGCACCCAATAAGATTGTGATAATAACAGTCACAGTCTTACTCTTTTCCGTTCTTCTCATGAGCCCCAAAAAGCAGTATCCTTCACTATTTTTTTTGTTGAAAAGTTTTTTGATCGTCACAAATCCTGTTTTTTGACTGCTGTTTTGCCTCTAGGTGAAATAGTGTATACACATTTTGTTTTCTAACAGAAAACATCACTAGTCCTTTGGATTGAGCTCCATTTTTTGGAGTCGTAATTTTGTAATGCTTGGGTGAGCCAACAAACAATTGTGCATAAAATCTGTCTGGGTATTAAATGAAAATTATTAATAGATCTTTGCTTGGCAAATGTGATGTTGCTTAAAAGTTCTGTGCCATAATGGTAGAAATTAACCAGACTTGTCAAGTTGCCAGTGTAGTGAAATTCCTAAAAATGCTAACAGTAACAGTAATTGGAGGTAACTTCTATTAGATTCATGGTGGAAGTGGGGTAAATAATCCTATCTTCCTGGGTTTAATGAAAACTCCAAATGATATTTGTATGTATGAATTTATTATTATTACAGGGGTGGCATTTGTATGTTGGCAGTGTTTTATTTTCAATTTTAATCTGTTTCTTATTCACAAATAGCCAAATTACAACTAACTCAAATTACATCTCTGATCATTGGAAGCATATATTTGATAACATAGCTGTGTTTATTTAGAATAGTAGCATGAACTCATTATCCTCATCATTTAACCAGAAAATTTATATCTACATTTACTATTTGAATCCAAAGTTCTTGTGGATGTTTACTGATGTATGCCATTCATTCCACACACAACTAATCTTTTACTTTAAGTTTATTCTGATGTATAAAAAAAACTATTCATAAATTAAAAATAATTACACATTATAGCATTTGTCTTTATTATAATAATTTTATAGAAAAGTACCTGGTGCCAAACAGTGCAGCTACACTGGTCAGCATAGCAGAAGAACGTCCTTTGTCGCCTGCAAATTTCTCTCCTGCACCTGTCATAGTACAAGCTGCTTACACAAATTATAGGTGAGTGTCCTTTTTAAAGTTTCTATGGGTTAATGTTAATATTTGATCATAAGATGTAATTATATAGTTAGAGTTAGGTTTGTGTAAAAGACAAATATAAATTTGAAGTCACATTGATGTTCTGTGTTAAAGGAAGCATTTTTTTTATTATTTTCTTACCTGAACTTAAGTGTTGGTAAGAAATAACATACCTAATTTTCGACTACCTAAGCTCCCTTCCTCATGACAGTAGGACTGAATGGGGTCTAGTACAAAATTGTGACACACAATATTCTGATTGATATTTGCCCAATGGGTCATTATCCCAATTGAAATTGACTCGACAGGACATTATTCCAATCGATGATTTCCCGAAAGACCATTACCCTGAATGACGTTGCCTGGCAGGTCAATACCCCTTTCCTGAAAGGTGCAATGTTATGAAATGAAGCATAATATTAATATTGTAGCTTTTTTAGTATGTTAGTTATCTTATTATACATGGTTATTATTGTAAATTAAGGTATTAATTAACATGTGCAATAATTTTAACCACACATCACTTAAGATCAAGAAAAAAGCCATACGGATTTAAGATAACTCTATTACCCATATGGTTGTGTGTTGAATTTTTTAAAATATGTGATAATATTGGCTAATTAATTTCTACAGTTGAAGACTAGTTGTGCTACTAGCATCTTTGTTTGTTATAATTTTCACTGTTGTCTTAATAAATTTCCCCACCCCCCCCTCAATTTTGTCTTTCATGCTCATTCGAGTTTTTCAAGAATAAGAAATTAAAATTTAATATTCTTTTTAATATATATTGTTATTGTGTAGATGACATCTATTACATTATTCCTAATTATAAAATTGATACAAACTTGCATATATTTAACTACCAGCGATCTATAAAATGTACACATGTAAGTGTATTTGGCCAGAATTTATTTCTACATTGGGCTATTCATCACATCCAAGTCCTGCTGTGTAGTATTTACAAATAAATACATGGTTCATCTCATCCAATTGGCAGAAGTTACTAGAAACCACCTACATAAGATTTCATAGAAAATTGGAAAGATTCTCTATATTTGAAAAATTCCTCTGAGAAATACCTTCAAACTTCTCCAATAATTGAAACTTTTTAATAGTTTGTGCCACTTTGACATTTTGTTAAAATATTTTAAGTAGTTTGACTGAAATCGAAGTTGTAATTTGGAGTACTTTTTCACATAATGTCATTCTTGTCCTCGTGTATTAAAGTATTTTACTTTTAAAACTGATAACAAGAGATTGATAGTGATTGTAATTGATTAAAATAGCTCATTTCTCACAGGAAATTCTATTTTTCATCCATATTTAAGTTCCAAATTTTGTGTTCCCACAGCAAACCCCACTCCCTGACCTTGATGCAGGTTTTCTAGAGTTTTTCCTACATCACTTTTAGACAAATGCCGGGTAGGATCCTTAAACCATAGTCCAGGGGCCCTAGTTAACCCTTGACCACCTTCATTTCCCCATTTCAAATCCCTTCCTTTTCTATTAAAGGGAGTTGCCATCTTGTGGATTACACTCATGTAGCCTGTCACTCTCAAATAAAACAAATAAAATATTGTCTCCTAACATTGAAGTCCTTCTAGAATACCACCAACTTTTTAAATTAAGTATTAGGATCAGTCAGTATTTCAATTTTTTAAAATTGAAATTAAATGAAATTTGATATATCACATTTAAAATATGATTGATTAAATATTACTTTTGTTATTCTCTTTCAGTGGAGCATATGTAACACCCACTTCAACAGAGCAGCAGGGCGGTGTTAAGCGACAGCATGACATAGGTGAAGAGGCAGATACCACAATAGAAGAAGAAAGTGGGAAGAAATTGCGGATGGACAATGGTCAAGAATCGGCTGTGGAGAAGTGATGACGTGTGATGGCCATCTGTGTGGTGAAGAACAATTCGTTCTAGTCCACTTGAAGAGGTACCAAGTGTAGATTTCATAGTGAACATTTCTGCTATAAACATTAGAAATTTTTAAATGAATAACCCAAGCATATTTTATTTTTAATCTGGACAGTCTTTGTTTTCTTGTTGAGCAGTAGCTCTTTAAAGACTGCACCAATATTGGTAGACCTGAAAGAAAAATGTCACAGAGTACAATAGGATTTCATTTTTATAGCAGGCACCTTTCATGGAAATATTATTACTGTTTTGAATCAGTATTTTGCATTAACATTGTGTAAGTATGATGGAAGGATAATGGACTATTCAAGGGCAATGTATATGCACTTAGGAAATAAATTTATAGCATATCTATCCCCCTTTTGTGGCAGAAGAGCAAAATATGCATATTAAGGGTCAGCAGGCATGGCCCTAAAGATCTGTCACTTAGTTAAGCATTGGCTAAGAATTAATGTGGTTGATTATTGAAGCAAGTGTGGCATTGCACATCAGTAAAAGTCTGAATGCCTGTTCCACCTAAGATCATTCTGAGTTAGCATACCATTGTTGGTGATAAAATGGTATGCATTTGTCTAATAAATTTTAAGTTCATTTGCATACTTAATAAATAGGAAATCTACCAAAAAAGAAATAATGTTTTTTTTATTAGTAATTTACTTGAAGGATATTTGCACTGAATTATATTTCTTATGTTGATTGTTACAATTTTCAGCTGTTTGTGCTTGAACCTGTGATATTAATCTGTAATTTTACCCATGAATATCGTAAATTAAAGGCATAAGTTGTATACAGTCCGGCCAAATATTAATGTAATATTGTAGACACTTTTCTTTTGGAAAAAAATCCAGATTGTTTACTTGCTATTAATTTCCTAAATTTATTTAAAAATTGTTAAAATACTTTAATAGTTCACTTCAAGTTTTTCCCCTGTATAAACTCTTTAAATAATATATAAAGTGATATGGATGTAATCCTTCATCTCTAACTCAATTTCTACTTTATTATTTTTTATACGGATGGTTATGCCAGATGAGGCAGTTTGTGTTAATAGGAAGTAATATGTTTAATTTAGTTTCTGTCATGGTGTATTAGTGATACATACTAGAGTGATCTATCCAGTATACCATTATAGAGGGCGTAAATGCTGTTTGGATATAAAGCAGAAAAAGAAAGGAGCAGAATGAAAATTTACATTACATTCAGATTTATTGATGGACATGACACATTTTGTATCTATTATTGTAAATGTTGAAAGTTATTCATTTAGCTACACAAATTCATTATTTGTATTGATTGTTAATGAATAGCAACCGCACTTGGCAATGCAATAACTGTTTATGTAACATAGTATTTCATCATGTGGTGCTAGCTGTGTTCTTGAAGCTGTGATGCCTCATTGCTTTATGATGTGCAGCTCAAAACACTTCCTACTAAAACAAAATGTTTTACATCATTGTTCCCCACCTTCCTTTCAGAGAGTTGAATACTATATATGAAGAATACTTTTCTGTAAGGCAGACAAATTAGCCGTTATTTATGAAATTAAAAACTAATGGAAGTACAATGTAATATATAAATTGCTTGGATACAGCAAGACTTGAAATGTTTCACTTTGGTGGGGAAGACTCTGGCTTCTTGTATAATGTATTGTCATATAATGTAGATTTGTTTATACAGAAAATGTAAATGTTATATAACTTTTTGTTAGATTGAAGTATAAATAAAGAATTATTATTTACTTATATGTATGGTAAAATGTATAGATTTATAATGTTATTTTATTGTTTCTTCCCTCTGTGATTTGGTGCATTATCAATGAGTTATTTTTGAAATTGTGATTGTTTTCTTGGAAAAAAGTTAACACAAATATTGTTGTACAGCAAGACCAAGAGCCTGGAATTGTATGTATTTTTACACACTAAACACCCAATTTGTAAATGACTGTCTGAAATTTGTATTTCAGAATTACATATGCACTAAACAATTAATAAGTGTTTCATAATGTCATATTCTTTATCAAAACAAAATATAGACCACAAATATAAATAAACCTATATATATATCATTCTTATACTTGTAGATAGACTTTGTCACTTAATGGCATATGTTAAGTTTGTTTTGATATTGAACGAAAGGAGGAAAGTCTGCTTAGTAATGATTAATAGCCATGGATTCATATTTTGTAAATTCTCTTGGTATTTTGCAGCACGTCATTAAATAAATTTATTAATATATTTCTTTCAAATACAAATGAAAACTTTTATTTGTACAGACAATATTATTGTAACTGAAAGTTGTTAAATAAATATTTTGTTTGTATATTTTTCTCATAATGTCAAGAAATATTTTGTCAATATACAGTGGCTGCTTTTGAGTTTCATGTTTGCCACTTATATTCACGTTGAATGCAGTTGTGAATGTTAATAACTTTTGTGTACTATTACTTATGTTCTTGCAGAAAATTACTTGAAAAGAAAGAAAAAACATTCTTAATGATAGGTCATAATATGTATAGATATCACCAATAGTAACTGTTAACAAATGTGATTTAATGATTCCTTAGAATTGTTTCAAGAAGACATTTAATCTTGTAGATAATTGTACAAATATCAGAATAATTTAAAACTATTGATTATTACCAATTTTATTCTTATTAAAAATTTCTTTGATTGCAGTCAAAGAATATAGCAGTATTTATTCAAACAAATGTGCCACCATTAGCACCCTTATTTTCAAGTAATAAATTAATTGAAAAAATAATGAATATTTCATCACTGCACTGTTAATCAGTTTAAATTTCCCTTTGTGCAATATACATTGAATTGTTTCAATCTCTTGACACTTGACTAAATGTAATTTACCTTTGTGCCCTTAATTAGGTTTGAACATTGATCTAAATATATTTAAATAAAATGGAGGAGGAAAAAAATATTTAAGTGATACACAATAAATCAATATTCATTAATCAACACTGTTTTGTTATTTAATAAACAAAGCACAGTAAATATATTTATGTACTGTCCCAATTGATGAATTACATTTAAAACTAATTTCCTGGGGATTAAATTGTAAGACTTGCTTGGCACCAGGATACCATAAGATATATTTGGTGTATCCCTGTAAAGTAACAGCTTGGTTTCTAACTGGTCAGTCTCAAATATTTTAAGTTGTTGGTTTATAGGGCTGATAACTATGAAAGTCATTGGGGAATGAAGTGCCAAGCAAGATGCATCTGGTGTGATCTAAGGCTGTAGTTAATTATATCAATTTAGATTTAGTTGAGCAAGTGTCTTGATTGATGTGTCAGAATCACGATAATCATATCTGCGACAGCTCACTGGTGTGTGGTTTACTTCGAATGAAAGTTCACTTATTTGTAAAACTATTTGAATAAGAAGTTTTGATAAATTTTTTCATCATTTTAAATCAAAAGAAAGGTTTGAAAAGACTGATAAAGAAATCCACTGTTGTGGAGCCTGTGACATACCTGTCTCCCATGTTAATGTTGATTATTACATAGCAGAAAAAAAATTAATTATTAACGTTTATTGAAAAAGTGGACAGATGTCTGTTGTAGGTTGTCTGAAAATATTGTATTTGACTTGCATAACATGCTGATAGCCAAGGAACATTAATTTGTTTACAGAGTTTAGAGGTGAGCATATCAGATTATTTTGATCTGCTAATGCTGACCTGCAGTTTTGGAATATTGAGTGACTATTTTAATTCAGAAGTGATTTCTCAGAATGCTACATTGTTTGGGAAAAATCTCAATCTAATGCTAGAATTTACACAAATCTTGAATACAAGACATGGCTTACTTGACCAGTAATGCATGCATTCTGTTTCAGTTTGACCTCATAAGAACCATTATTATACAGTATCACAAGGGGTTTCAGTTGCTTCTCTAGATGTTCCCATGTACTACCTTTTACAAACCTTTTGATGGCATTAAAGATAAATACACCTGGAAAAGTGCAGATGAGGTAGCTGGAGAAGCTGCAACTGTTTGTTCATCTCCATCCCTTTGGATGTTTTCTTAACTTCCCATATTTGGTTTCAAACAGGAAACAATGAGCAACATAGGAAAGGACGTGAAATAGAATGTAAGGAATAACTTCTGCTTTTTTATTACGAGATACAGGTTGACCATGATGTGATCCAAGTTTTGCCAGAATGTGGTGGGTTCAACTGTATTTATATATGACTGTTACATTCTTGAACTACAAATATGAAAGCTTCCTTTTTGTTGATGAATTTGCAAATAACAAAGAGCAGTGTCTACAACTACTAAAAAGCCTTGCCTTCAGTGTCAAAATGCCAGAGTTCGGTTTGCATGCAACCCTGGTCATTTTGGGTGTTCTGTCAAGTAAGTCTTTGTCATGTCTATTATTTATACAAAGTGTTCCAAGACTAAGATTTAAGAAAGTCTTCAGCATCACACACATCAAAAAGGCTTAAGTGGTGGTTTCAGGTAGGAACATTACGCTTAGGGAATGGTGTTTTATCATACACAACAGTAAATGGAGTATACTATAAAGTTGTACCGAAAATTCTACAATCTAATTTCAATCACAAAATAGTAATGGACTGGATGTAGCAGCACAATAATACAAGGGTTGAATGTTGTTGCTGAGCATCTTGCAAATATCAATGTGAACTGTGTGCTCATTCTCACACTAATCCACAAAGCATTGTGTGTCATTTTTTGTTATCTTCAGAGTGTAGAAAATTATTGGAAATAGTTTTTAATCATGAATAGTGAAGACTGGAGGCAATTTGTAAAACGTATAAAAATTTGCATTTGTACACAGTTAAAGGAACAACAATTCCCCTTCATCTTTGTTATTATATTTAGTTATTTGTTTGGTATATATTTTGTTTTTAAATATTTTAGTTTGTAATATATATTGTGGTTACCTCCAAAATATGTAACAAAAGGATTTTATAAATTATTTAACATTTGTATTGTCAGCGTAATATTGTGGCCCAGGTAGGCATCAGCCAGCGTTGTGTAAGAATGTATAGGTTTCAGGCGGTATTATTGTTGGCAATGTGTAAATGTTGAAAGTGGTGAAGAAAAGCACAAGCATTCTGCGATGGGAACTGACAGGCAGCGGTCATTTTTAAGTCTGCGATACTAACTGAACGGAGAGTCGCTAATAAGCGATGTCCGAAAAGTTGAAGTGGAGTGCACAATGTTATTAAACAGGAAGCTGAAGTAAGTACAATGTTAAAGAGAAGTAGAATTAGAACCACAGTAAAAATAAAGTTTAAATAACAGATATAAAACAAACTGATTATAAGTACGAGGAAATTAAAGGCACAAGTGTAAAGCTTGAGTGAAGGAGCAGGTTAAAGTGAAGTGAGAGCTGGTAACTACCAAAATTTTATTGTAAGCCCGGTATAAAATTCCGTACCGTCAGATTTCTATAGTTTTTTCTTATGTTAGTAATACTCATGTAAATTCAATTCAGTACTTTGTAATATATATTTTTAATTTGGTTATATCATTGCGGGATACTCCCTTAGAGGCCCGATAAACGACCCTGAAGGTTTAAAGTATTTCAGTGGGAGGGGGGGGGGGTATTACACCCCACAAAGTTAAATGGAGTGAGAAGGCGCTGTATAAAGTAACATCATTTAGATCCCCGAGATACTGTGATTGGTGACAGATGTCCCCCCCCTCCATTTACCCTGGGTCATGCCACTGAATGACACTGTTATATGCACTGAATGGCCAACAACACAGAAAGGGAACAGATTATTGAACTTTATGAGTAGTGTAGCAGTGTGAAACGGAATACTGCGCATACACATTTCTCATTCCATAGAGAGTCGCGAATAGCACAGAGATTGCTGGTTGCATTAGCGAGAACCATTTAAATTATTCGAAATCGAAGCAGAAATTCATATTGTTAAAACAAAATTATTTTAAATCCTCTTAAAATTAAGAAAAAAAAATCTTACTAAATTTATTTATGTGCATGAACACGTACGCACCAGTCGCCACTGGTAGAATGATACAGATCTACAGAAAAAGAGTAATGTATAGCAATTCACTTTTTCGTCCTTTGATATATGTGTTGAGTCCGTTTAGAATACATTGAAAATTAATCTTTCGATATTACGCCCATGTAATTTCTTGTTAAAGATATTCACGCCCGGCGTCCAGTTGGAAAATAACCCACTTATTTTCAAAGTGACTGATTCAAATTTTATAGAGCTCCCATTTATCTTTTAATTAAAAGCACTCAATCATTTTAATAGTAAGGTTAGGTTTATTTTAGCATGTCATTTTTATTTTATTTATCATAACGCTTCCTCACATAGGCAACTTAAATTCACCACAATGCCTTCCAGATTTTCTTTAAACATTGAATAAGGAAATAGTTTGGACAAATGTGTTGAAAGTAACATTGAAATTTTAGAGTTGGTACCATGTTTACAAGATTATGATAAATTCTTCATTGAACAACACTTTTGCTAACCACTTGATGCAAATAACTATTCTTTATTTATTTATTTACAGTCGCATCAACTTCTAAGGTCATTAGCGACTCATCATGGGTACTCATTTGGCCTTGTCGGGGAACTAATTGACGAGTTTCTCTCACGCACACATACTTCCACGCCCTCGCCGAGATTCGATCCCGGTACTTCTGTGAAGCGATTCAGTCACCGCAGGAGTATTCTGGCACTTCGGTCCGTTTTGAGGGTCATGGCGAAGTCACTCTCCTCCAAACTTCTCGATCTTGTGCTGCTCCTTCTATGTAATATTTAACTTACTGGGTGTAATATTTTGTGGGGTTTTGTAAAAAATGATTTAATTAATTTAATATAATAATTTAATGACAATAAACATAAAAAATTGAATTAATATAAAAAAGAAACAGAAAAATAATTGTTTATTAGTTCTTATGAACTACGTGGGGTGAACCGCAATGTGGCAAATTGAATTGAATTTAATAAACTGAGGACGATACTTGGAAATAAAAACATAATATTCCACGATATCGTGCCGACGGATTTCTATTTGTTGTGTTTGGTGTTGCTGCGGACTTCGGCCCGTACACGGCGATTTTTCACAGTGATAAAATTATCGTCGACGCTCAAAGAAAACTGGAGACTTACTACACATCAGCGATAATTATCGCGGCAGTAAATTTTCAGTCATACGATTCTCAGTTGAGAGTGCTGTGAACAATGTAGTTCGAAATGAACAGAGAACAAATTATATCATTAGTGCAATTCGTCGACGAATGAAAATGAGAAGAAAAGTCGACTAATTTAAGTTCATCCAATTTATGAAAGAAGAGAGGAGGTTGTAGCTTTCTACACGATGTTTGAAGAGTTGAGGATGACGGGAAATGTGTCCAGGGTTATATCCCATAAAACAGGTCTTTCTTGAATTAATGAATAAGTACTTCATTATCTATGATGTCATCTAAATCATTCGTATTCGAAGTATGCAAAAAAGGACACGAAAGATAGGATGGCAAAAAACAACCTTTCCGTACGAAAATTCAAATCAAGAATGAAAATGACTCCAGCGGTAGAAAAACCGTCCCGTGGGCAAACATGCATTGGGTTACGTAGGTAGGCCACTAGTTGAATTCGCGATAATCTATCGCTGATCGCTAGAGGCATTGAGCCACTGCTCAAGCTGTCGTCCACGACAATTTTATCACCACGATTATTTACCGCCCATTGTGAAAGCTGTCATTCTCTTCAATGGACTATTGCGGTTACGGCGGCAGCGATAAATTAATTCCACGATAAAAATCGCCGTGCGTGGTAACGTGCCTTAGGCCCAGTACACACTTATGTACAAAGTGGAGCGATTTTGTATCTAGACAATTTCTACAGACAATCGAGTGACAAATTCTTGTATATAGACACACTTTCAGAACAAAATCGCAGAACATTGGTCTCCCGTCAGAAATGGGAGACTTAAGAAATTCTCAGAATTATTAGACATTGTTGAGCAATATTTCGTAGTGTAGACACTTTTGTAGACATGGTCCCAAATTATTCTGTGTGAGGGAACGCTTCGTTAATTTATTTTATTTTTGCTTGTTTATTATCAAGATGTGGCCAACGAAGAAAGTTTAACTTTTAATAGAAGATTATCATCTTGTTTGTTAAGTTGTTTGAGAAGTCACTAATCCAGAATATATAGTATTTTAAGAGCAGGGTAAAAAACATTAAGTCTGTATCTGAGGTAGAAAAAAACACACAATTTGAAAACAGCTTTATATCGGGAGCATAAAAAAGCTACATTTCTAATTCTGTCCACATAATTTCTAATAGTGTCTAATTTTTAAACGCGGAATAATTTAGCATTTCTAACCCGGAAGTACTTTTCACCGGTAAATAAAGTTAATTTTCGGAAGTCACTGAGCACGATCGTGAGGTACATTTTTTGCACTATGATGCCTCTTACATGTTGTTTTCTTTAACATATCCTTATATTGTGATTCTTTTGATTTTACCAAAAATGTTATATTTGTTTTAAAATATAAAGTATTATAAAATAAGATTTATAATTATGATGTTAGCATCGCAGCACACAAAGCAAGCAGTTTGTTGAGCTTAAAGGTGACACAGGGGGGAAGGTATACAGCGCATGCGCAGTTGTCAATAAAGCGCCAGATCCTGTTATATCGCTGGAATAGCACCCAGATTGGCCAGCTGGCCGTTTTATGAGCGATGCGCCACAAGGCGGGGAGTTTAAATTCTTTGATGTCGAAGCGTAGATTCGTAGTGTTAAAACAAAATTATTATTACGGTTCTTGAAATAGAGAAAAATTAATGAATAGGAAAATTAGCCAATTCAGACAAAAAAGTGATAATATAAATACCACACAACGTTTCTGGGATACTTATCCCTTTCCTCAAGAGCCTAGAGCGACACAACTGCACTTGTAAAACTCAAAAGCGACGAAAACGCAACAACAATGGTAGAGCCGAAGGGTTAGCGTAACAATAAGGGAATAGGTAGAACAGAAGGTTTAGCGTAATAATAAGGGATCATAGCAATTATTGAGTTTCCTAATCAATGTTTGTAAATTAATAGCTGTGATGTTTGATTTAATGTGAAGCATTTATGAAATGAGTCTTGAATTGCACCTGGTGTCAATGTCTATAATTGACATTTTGCTAATCAATGCAATATGTTTAGAATTTTTATGTTTGTATACTTCAGGTTGTTTATCAATTGGAAGTTTGATATTAGATATATGTTCTTTGATACGAGTATTAAGGAAACGTTTTGTTTGTCCTATGTAGCAGGAATTACAATCACAGCAAGAGATTTTGTAAACAACACAATGTTTGCTGTAGGTGTCAGGTGGATCCTTGTGGTTTTTAATCGAGTAAAAAAGGGTATTACTGGATCTGTAAATGATGCATATTTGGATATTCTTTGAATATTTGGATGAATTTGTGATGTAAAAATTTGTAATAAGGGAGTACAAGAAAAAAAATTGACTTGAGGTGTTTAAGGACGAGTGACAATAGGATTATGGATTTTGTTCAAACTGCTGTTTATGTGTTTAATAATAAAATGTAAAGGGTACTCATTGGAGATTAAAATGTTTCGCACAATATTTAAGTTGTGTTGACGGGACTTGGAGTTAGAAAGTAATATAGCTCTGTCTACAAGATTGTATACCATAGCTCTCTTTTGGTTTGGAGCACGATGAGAAAGATAATTGAGAACACGTCCAGAGTACGTAGGTTTTCTGAACCAATTGGTGAGAATGGAAGTATTGTGAATGGATACAGTGACATCAAAGAAATTAAGAGAATGATTAAATTCAAGTTCATGGATGAATTGTAAGTTGGGATGATACTTATTGAAAGTATTGACTATAAGGTTGATTTGAGAGGTATTAACCATACAAAAATGTCATCTACATATCTGAAGTAGCAAAGAGGTTGGAAAGATACATCAGATATGTATATGACATTACCCTGCACACAACAGTGTAATACCTCTGTAAATAGTGCACACCATCTTATCTCCTTTCTTATATATTGGACATATAATGATTTTATGCGACTCTTCAGGCATTCACGAACATATCATATTATTGCTTCCTGTAGTGTCCTCCTTCCAACTCATCCCCGATACCGGTATTATGATTAAAGCGGATGGTGGTTCAACGTCTGTTTTAGTTAGTTTCATATTGTTCCTTTGTATGGCTGTTGTTTTCCCTTCAGTTTGATGCAATAATTAAATTTATTGGTTAGTAAAAATAGACTTACGAGGGTGAATCAAATATAAACAAGACTTATTTTTTAAAATATTTATTTTGATTTTAAACGCACAAACAATCATAGTTTATTTTTCTACATAATCTCCTGATTTATAAACACATTTTTCCCAGCGTATAGGTAATTTTTTAATTCCTTCCACGTAAAAAGAGTCAGGTTGTGTTTGTAGCCAATTGCGCACATATGCTTCAACCTCATTATCGCTGTGGAATTTTTGCCCTCCCAAAGCTTCCTTGAGAGGACCAAAGACATGGAAGTCGCAGGGAGATAGGTCTGGACTGTATGGAGGGTGTTCCAGTGTCTCCCAACACAGTTGCTCCAATTTTTGTACGGTCAGGGCTGCTGTATGGGGGCGAGCATTGTCATGGAGGAGAATCACTTTTCTCATCGGAAGGTCTCGTCTTTTGCGGCGATATACAAGTCTGACCTCAGTCAAAATTTGGCAGTAGTATGCCGCATTAATTGCGGCAAAATTAATTAATTGCAAAAAATCAAGGTGCAGCAGGCCACGCTGGTCAAAAAAAACGGTAGCCAAAACCTTGCCAGCCGATAATCGTGACTTGGCTTTCACTGGTCCGGTTTCTCCTTTCTTCCTCCACTCCATACTCGCTTGTTTCGACTCAGGGGTGTAGTGATGCACCCACGTTTTATCACAGGTGACAATGTGAGAAAGAAATGGGTCTCCTTCTTCCCGAAATCGTGCAAGAAGACGCTCACACACTTGAAAAGATTCAGTTTCTGGTCAACTGTGAGAAGGCAGTGTGCGATACCCTAGCTCCTCTGAGAGTATAGAGTAAGTGCTCCCATAACTTATTCCAACCTCAATTGCAATATCCGAAGTTGTTAGACGCCTATCACCTTCAACAAGTTGACGAACACTGTCGATGTTGCCCGCTGTAATACTGGTGCGGGGTCTGCGGTCATGGCTCTCATTTTCAACACGTTCACGGCTCTCCACGAACTGTTTATGCCAAGCAAACACTCTAGCTCGCGACAGCGTCTCTTCCCCGAACTGTGCAGTCAATCTTCTCAAGATTTCGGCCGGTTTTACACCTTCTGCAGCTAAAAACTTGATAACAATACGTTGCGCAATAGAGGGAGGTACCTCCTGCTCGGACATCGTACCGATGGACACTGAGCGAGTCTATGATGATGAGTCACGTGCTTCCCCCACTCCTGACAAACCAACCTAACAGCCATTAACAGCGGAACGTTCTTCCATCACTATTGCGCGCGCAGGTCCAAAAGTCTCGTTTATATTTGATTCACCCTCGTAATATAATATTTTTTATTGTATAAAAAGTACTACCTTAAGTCTCTTTTTTTACTTCAAACAACACGACTCCTGAAGAGGAGGGAAAAAAATAGCAACGGGTATTCCTTGCAAGATGAAAAGTCTTGTTTTCCAACTAAAATTGAATTTATACACCGTCTTATGATATCAATATTACATTAAGGAACTGTGTTGTTACGTGAGAGTTCATGAAAAAATACCCTTAAAGGAATAGGCTTCATCATTTTAAATTGTTTTATTTGAAAATATTACTTTATGATAAAAACGTTTATCGAATGAGGGTAGGAGGTGCAATTTGGTAGAGGATGCACGTAGAGTTGTCCCTTGTATGCGCAGGCTGTGGTTGTACGCCGAGGTAGTCCAGCAGATCCTGAAGGGTGCACGTGGCCAGGTAAGGATCCGCCAAGGAAACCACAGCGGCGGCTATGGTGGATGTCAGGTCAGCTTGGTTATCCTGGATGAAGTCTGGCCCCACACTGCTGATTATGTTGTTCAGGGTGTCACCCAAGTCTCCACCACCGTTCAGATTTGTGAAGTTTGTCTACAGGAAACAATTAAAAATTTATTTCATTTTACCAGCGTTCAATTAGAGAAAAGTAGGAGAATTATGTAATCAGAAGTGATATAGGACAGAAAGAGCAATGTTTTGAAATGGATCAACTTGATACAGAGATGACACAAACAGAGATGTCTAGTTCAAGGATTAGTTTAGGTCATATTCCGTGATTCTTTTGAGAAGCAGCACTCCAACGGTTTCGAATGAGTCATGAAATGTACATAATATCGTATGTGATAATTTAAATAATACTTTTTGGCATGTAACAACAGGTATATTTTTATATAAATGAAATTATAAAAATTTATTAATCGAATAGAAGTAGTGACTAAGTAAAAACTTAGTTCTGTTTTGAATTTGTTTACTGTTGTCTGATCGCTTGTTAAATATATCAATATCATTATAATGAACTCATTTCTGTGTAGGCCTAATTAAAAGTTACTTACCAGGTTTGCAAAAGTAATTTCTTTTTCTTACAATAAAATTGTACACATCAGTAAGTGATGAATAGGTGATTATTACTTATCACAAGCAGAATTAGTAATTGAATCTACTAGCTTGCAAGAAAACCCTATTCTTCGAAAAGTCCCCTGCATGATGTTGTTGAACAAACTTATTCTGAATAATAAAAATTTTTCTTTCCCCGAAGAATTGCCGCAGAACGTTCTGTGGTATTCAATTTTGCACTTGTTTTTGTCTGTTATTTTGCTATTTAATTATATAACTACTATACTTTCGATCACACGTTTTATTATTTTAACTTTTATTTGACTTTCATCAATTTAAATTATTAATTTTGTTTATGAATTTCAATAGTTTTCTTTTAATTTGGTTTGAAATTGATAATTTTAGTAAAATTAAATTTTTATTGTGATTCATTGAACATTTTTTAATTTTCACTAAATTTTCTTAAATATTCAAGAAATTTAAGTCAGTCAAAAGATTAAATTGTTGTTTTTTTAAATACTAATTGTATTGCGTTTTGTTTGTCCGTATATTGAAAAATTTTAGGTTTGCTTTTCCGCAATACGTATTATATTTTTAATGATCGAAATTCGACTGGCTATTACACTCTTGTATCGCGGGTCCTCTATACCATCCCTTGTAAATTTGTTCTACCGACGAATACAAGTGAGACAGGTAAGTCCAGTCACTCGAGGGTGACGTCACAATATATATGTACTGAGTTTAGCTAAAGAATGATCGATGTATTTATTCGGGTGTTAAATTGTGATAATTAGAGCACGCTGTGAAAGTTTTTTTTTCGGGTAACAAGCTACATGAGGGTAATCCACATAGTGGCAACTCCCCTTTAATAGCATAGGAAGGGATTTGAAAGGGGGATGCGGAAGGGTAGAGGAAGGTAGCCGAGGGTTAACTAGGGTGCTCCGGTGCCTCGGCTTGTTGGAACCTTAGTTCAAAAACGGAGAGGAAAAGGCATCCCCAATGGTAGCCCTTTCGTGTCTCTCCTACAAGGTTCTGCCTGCGAGAGAACATCCCGCGCAGGTACTGCCTGCGAGAGAATAGCCCTCGCACGCTGTGAAAGTTTTTTTTTTAGGGCAACAGGCTACATGAGGGCAATCCACGTTGGGAAACTCCCCTTTAATAGCTTAGGAAGGGATTTGAAAGGGGGGGATGTGGAAGGGTAGAGGAAGGTAACCAAGAGTTTATTGACTTTTACTAAATTAGTTTTACTACAATAACAGAAAAAAACCTTCACAAGCGCAAGGCATAGAGGCCATGAAATGAAATTGAATTAAAGTATCACGATGGAAAAACCTCGTCTGGACCAGGATCGAACCCGGGACCTCCGCTTAGCGGGCAGAAGTTCCACGATTGAGCTACCCGTGTCGAATCCAGATACAGACGATGACGATATCATTGTTATTCAAGGATCTATGTTCTTTGCCGTTATAGAGCCGGAGGCCATCTTCAGCATAGTGTGTCTTTATTATTTTTATGGAGAAGTGAATGGCGCAAATATTATAATTATTTAACATTATCCGGTTCATCCAAAATTCTTACTGGGAATTATAGTGGATGGAGGGGTTTTCTTTCATTCCATGATTCTTAATTAGTGAGCGAGAAATTTTTTTTGCTTAACATAGAATTTGAGTGACCGAATTTCAAATTTTATTCTAAACATATAAATATATTACTAATTAAAAGTGCAGCACCAACCTCGAAAACGGATAAGCTAAACGTGATGTTAACGGAAGACAAAGATAGTGGAGAATTATTAGTTCCATCTGCAGACGCAATCTTTACTGCTCCATCTGTCTTCAGGTCTTTGACAAGGAGTCTAGAAATAAAAAAAATGAAAACGAGTTAACTGTACATGTACATGTCAAAATAGAATACGGACCAGTTTCAAGGCAAGTCAAGAGTCTGAACGCAACACTTTGGATATAATAAAATCTGCGTTTCTGTTTATACCAAAATCAAGTTATTCGAAAAACATATTACACAATATAAAAGTATCTGTTCTATATAAAATTACTAGCGAGTGTCTGGCGCTATTCGCGTATTTACTTTCCCAATATTATTCGACACGAAAAGAAATTGATTCTCTAATTTCTCAAATTTATATTTTATTAACCCATTATAACCCCTGCTGCTGTCGGAATGGGGCTGAACTCTTGATATATAGGCATTAGAATTCTAGGAGAAGGGAATGCTGCGTTCACACAGCAAACTCTTCTCCCGCTATCGGAAGGGCGTGGGACAAGTACCGAATAACCGACCTACTTGATGCAGGTTTTTCTAGGGTTTTCCCTGCATTACTTTTAGACGAAGGCCGGGTAGGATCCTTAATCTATAGCCCGGGGGCCCTAGTTAACCTTTGGCTTCCTTCTTCTACCCTTCCGCATCTCCCCTTTCAAATCCCTTCCTATGCTATTAAAGGGGAGTTGCCACCACGTGGATTACCCTCATGTAACCTGTTACCCTAAAAAAAAATCGCCACCATGTGTTGAACAAAGCCTGCGAGAGAATTATCTCGCAGGTGAGCCTTCCCAGACAGCTCTTGAAGAGGCTACCTTTGGGGATGCCTTCACATCTCTCTGGTTTTTTGAATTAAGGTTCCCACATGCCGAGGCACCTTTGGCCTGTTTTGAGAGGAGTAAGTTACGGGGTCGCAGACTTTCGGCATACGCTATTCCTATTGGTATAGTCGGCCAGCTGCCTCCTAAACTGGTCAAGGCACGGCGAGGGGAAAGCTGCGACCCCACATCAAAGTCCTTTCGCGCCATCGGAAGGGCAAAGGACAAGTACCAAATACCCGACCAACCTGATGCAGGTTTTTCTATGGGTTTCTTTGCATCACTTATAGGCGAATTGCGGGGTAGAATCCTTAAACAATAGTCCGGGGGCCCTAGTTAACCCTTGGCTACCTTGCTCTACCTTGCCGCGTCCCCCCTTTCACTCCCTTTCCTATGCTATAAGAGGGGAGTTGTCACTATGTGGATTATCCTATACATCGCCTGTTTATAACATCTTCTTTTCTTCTTCGTAACAGATCATCTCAGCTACACAGAGAACTATGGAATTGACACGAATAAGGCAATTTTAGTCATATTTTTCACCCCCTCTCAACCCATGCCGATATACGCTGAAATTCAACTAAATCCTCAAGGTGAATGTCAACTGAGCTACCCTCAAAACGTCGACATATGTCAGTCATTTTTTATATATTACTTTTACATTCTCCCCTTTCCACCCCGCGAACCGATAGGGGTGACATTCAACTTTTTTTACGTCGGGACTATTACCAGTTGAATATGGATTATGGAATCAATTTCAATATAGGTTATTTAGGATATTTTACAATTAACCCATTCTCACCCCCTATCTCCATTATGAAGGGCCTGAACTTGCCCTTATACGACATCGTATCACTCAGCAACTCCGAAACTATTTATTAAATTTATTTCCCCCTTCCATTCTTACATTGTGTGTCCCACTCCCATACTGACTTAACCATCAAGGTGTAACTACTCATGTCACAGCTCATCATTTTATTATTCATCCATTTTCACCCTACCTATGGGTCCATAGTGGCCTGAAACCCGGTTTAAATGACGCTGGGACTGTAAAAAAACAGTTTTGCGTTTTCGAAAAGTAATTGGCATCAATGTTGGTCATTTTGTCAGTTTATAATTAACCACTTATAACCCAGTATGCATTTTGAAGGGGCTGAACTTGGCGTTTACCGACATCACGAATGTCATGGTTCATCTGGGAGACGCCGAATATAATGAATTTGACACCAATCACGGTTCTTTTTAATGTCTGCGAGGTTACTCAGGACCTCCTTAAGCAAACTGTGATAGAATGTGATGACGTAGTGGTCCTGCGTGAGAAGTATAATGATTCTGACAGGAGCGACTGGGTCCACAACTCAACAGGCAGAGCGGTCAACTGGACAGATGAAAAAGGTCTTTCCAAGAAATAACAAACACAGCTTCCGAAGGATGCACGAGAGGAATTATTAGGTATCATACAGTTGATACGTGCCGTCAAATGCTCAGTTTCGACACTTCGACAGAACAGTGGCCTACGTTCGACCGTAATTACTGGAGATTACAACGTCTGGTCAGTTGAACGAGGATCCTAGAGTCCGGGAAGGAGATAATGGAAGCTTTCTCCTCGCTGAACTTAGTAGCAAACACGGGATGTATCCGAGCAGGCGGTGGTTCGGTCATACAGCTTACATGTTTCAGCGACGGACAGGCAGGTGAAGGTTTCTCGTGGTGCCAGAGCTTTATAGTGGTAGAGACAACCAGAGCCTCGTGTATGAAGTACCAAGCGGCGTAAAATTATTGTGGGATGGAATAAAAACCTATTCGAATATCCTGTTAGAGAATGTTTGGTTTCCACATGCTCAGCAAACCGTCAAGCAGAGAAAGACATAGAATGTGTTTCACGGGTCTGCGAAGACAAGAGAACTGCCAACTTGTGGACCAATGAGGTATAGATCGTGAACAAGATGCTGTGTGGTGTCCTCGGCTATTACAATCTGCAATTCGAGATAAGCTCATTAGGAAGTTTTGAGAGAAAATTGACGGAACACCAAACAGCTGCCAGAGGTTTTGTGTGCTTGACGGGAAAATATTGAATAGTTATGTCCACGATCGACAACACGGGAAGCGATTCAGGGGAAGAGGTGGAGACGGAGCCTGAAGAAGTATTCTGCGATGGTAACCACGGACGTCAAGAATGCATTTATCTCAGCGAGGCGGAGAATGGTTGTTATTTCCTATATAATCAGAATCGTTGCTGACTACCTACCTTAGTGATATATGACATAGAATTGGGCCTTAGCTATCATAATGTTACAAATGGAGTACTGCAAGGTACAATACTTGGGCCTGTACTGTGATATAGGACGGAGTACTCCGTTTCAATTTGACAGACGAATTGAGATCCGAAGAGTACCGTGGTTGCCAAGGTGATGCAAATCTGTAACCAAACGATAAGGACCATAGTGACCTGGATGTCGTCGATCTGGCTTGAAATAGCAGTCCTCGTCTCTAGGTCAGGGAGACCATCACCCTGTCGATTGGTGGGTGTGCCGCAGTCGATACGCTACCTGAGCATAAACACGGACACCTTCATGTTGCAGATGAAAAAGCGGACAAGAATGTACTGTCCCTTTTCAAGAATAAAGCTACTGTTTGATCCGATTCCTCTGAAGCGTATTACTTAATTGCCGTTCCGTAGGATGTAGTACATGGTCGATGAGGAAAAGGGATTTTCTCCGCATCTAGCGCGGACTACTACATGTTTTTCAACTACCCTCGCAAAAAATCAAAGACATCCGTCCATTATTATGTATGAGACTATCCACTTCAAACATGAAGCGTTAATCTAAGAAACCATTTCTGTTTGCATATTTGACAATAATGAGCGTTGTTTATACTTTGAATTATTATTCGACAACATTGGTTTAATATATTTCAAGATAATACATATATCATTGTAACGCTGAAATAACTCCAGTTCTGTATCAATTAATAAATTTACTTAAAAATATTTGAGAAGCACACATCCGCGACAGTTAGTGGGTTGGGATCTCCCGTGATAAATCTGGTGCCCTGCAAATTAGAAACTATAAGGGGTTAACTCACCCCTGGGAAAAGTCAGTTCGACGGGGAATTAACCACAAGAAATTCTGATGTACAACGAATGTAAATTCCCCTCCACCATCGAAACCAAGTGAAAATGAATTAGGATTGGCAGAAACCGATCACGTAGCAGGAATTTCAACCCTGGGGAGGGGTAGAAATTTCTCTAGCTCGGAGGTGAGCAAAAGATTTCCAAACAGTTGTGGTCCATATTTTAGGGAGAGCCGAACAGTCTACTTTAGAGACAGTTGATTGCTAAATGATTATCTGGAGAGGCTGGTGACAACAACGAAGGAGACAACGTGAAAGATCAACGCTTCGAGCCACAACCCATTATGGCCCTAAGAGAGTAGTATTTAATTAATTAGTCTATTATAAAAGTTGTATAATTCGTGAATAAAGAATAAATTACATTATTACATTTCAATATTAGCTTCAAAATTCGTTCCAATACACGCCTTGAGTATATTCAATGAAAATTCGACTACTTAAAATTCTTTTAATTATAACCCCATGAAATAGAGGTTACATTATATTATAGACATAAAGAAGGTACATCTATGAATATATTTTTAATTTTTATAATTATATAAATGAAGCTATTTATTAATTATAATTAATATTAGAGACATAATAGAGGCGTGTAGTTTACATCATGTTTCAGTCAGATAGTGCTTAAAATATTATCATAATAAATAAAAAATAATTTAAGGGATTGATATTAATAAAAGATTATTGCGTAGAGGGGAGTGGTTTTCTATTGAATATATACATAACTTACGTAAACGGGCCATTTCCATACAAGTCATAAAAGTCTTGAATGCTGGCGACCATGTCATACAAACCACCAATGTTAATTTCAGGGATCGAGATGGAAAAATTTGCTTCAAGATGCTCAATGTTGTTACTGACAGAGTTAACCACAAACGACTCAAGATTTGCTATTTCCAGGTTGTCAAAAGAGCCATTCAATCTAAATAAGGAAACAACAAAAACTGTTATACGTTGGAAAGATAATCTTTATAATATGGTAAATATTTAAATAGCTAAGTACACAATGTAAATACAATAAATTGTTATCATGTCTTGTTTTTCCCTGAAATTACGACTAAATAATTACATATAATACGGATGGACGATGTTAGAATGTAGTGACCTGGAAATTTAAAAATACACAAGAGAATTCAGACGCTGTAACTCCATCGATGTTTAAACAAATACATTCCATATTGTGCACGATTGAAGACACACCAAGTTTTTCAAAATGTATCCTAAATTCTTTTATATAATATGAATTTTAAGAACCTAATTAACAATATTGTAATCATATAAATCAAATTTTAAGTTTGAATTTGTTTTGTACCCTAAAATTTAAAGTAAAATATTTTTTCTATGTATGTTAAAATGTTTTCATAGAACTTTGGTAAAAGGATATTCAACATCATTGAAGAAATTGTTGTTCATAATATTAATCGTTAAGGTCTCATCAGTGGCGGCTCGAGACGTTTTGAAGTTATGTGCTACATCACCCCGAGCAACCATTTTTACAATGATAACTATGAAAAATTTTATTACTACAACAGCGACTGTGTTACCAACGATTAATATGATACATTTCTAATTATGTCTACATAATTTACAATAGTGTTTATTATTTAAAAGCGGAATAGTTTAGCACAAAATTGACACCTATTTCTAACACGAAAGTGTTTTTGGAACAAGCCACTGAGCAGTTTTGTATGCAGGGTTATGCGGTAGATATTCGCACTATGATTCCCCTTAAATGTTGTTTTCTTTAAAATAACCTTTGATTGTGATTTTTTAAAATATTACCCAAAAAGAAGGAATATTAGTTTTGTTTTTAAACATAAAGTAATTTGAAATAATATTTATAAATATTGAATAGTTCAGTTTTAATCATGTTTTTCAATTATTATTCATCTAATGAAATTCCAAATTACGGACGGAATGTGATGGTATTATACTGTTAAGTGGGGTGATCATAAATTAAGGTTACAAAACATGCAGTGAAACGTGTACATTTTACAGCCAATACATCCACCAAATAGTACATAAAGTAGGTTACTTTTCCAAATAGTTTCCATTTGGGTTTAGGCACTTGTTGCCTCGTGGGATGAATTTGAATATGCCCTTCTAGTAAAAATTCTAATCTTGCGTGTTCGTTCAACGTCGTCGCGAAGTGATTCACCTCCTCGCCTGAAGGGAATTGTTAGCCTCCTAGGTGCTCGTTCAAGTGAGAAAAAAAGGTGAAAGTTTCTCCAAGTGCATCATCTTATTTCACGTCAACGCGCGATCTCGTACAGCCCAGAAGAGCATCACGCTGCTGAAGAAGTTTCGCTGGGACATCATCGACCATCCTCCCTACAGCCCGGATCTCGCTCCAAGCGACTTTCGCCTTGGAGCACCTGGGAGGCCGACAATTCGCTTTAGACGAGGAGGTGAAACACTGCGTCACAAGTGCGAAAACCAATATTAAGACTATGTCGAAAAATAACCTACTGTAGGTACTGTCGGTAGCTGTAATTGTATTAAATAAAATGTACACTTTACACTGCAGGCTTTGTAATCTTAGTTTCTGATCACCACTCACATTTAATTGTACTAACTGGATTATGTTGCCGACCAGATCAAACTTATAACCTTCGAGATAGTTCATTTTATTTTTCCATAGTACATATATAATACCATTTCATAAAGAACACACAAATTAAAATTGTCAATTATTAAACGTTATTTGACATTTTGGCCATTATATTTATTATATATTGTATTATTATCTGTCAGATAAATATTAATATTAAATATTGGTCATGTAATTATAGCATTATAGAAAAAACATGAGCGTCGCGCAGTCTGACTACATGATGGCCGTGGGAAAATGGCGACTCGGCTTCCATATCAGAACAATTTTATTAATAATTTTCAAGGAGAAGATGATGTATTAACAGCATTTTGAAAGTTATTATTTGAGAGTTCCAAGTTTTGTCTTACGTTAGATTGCCTGATATGGCCAGTTGGTAGTGCTTGACGGACACGGGGTTGGGGATGATGCCTCTGAGACTCTCCAGAAGGCGGATAATGGCGTCGTCTATGGCGTTGCGGTTGTTGACAGCAACTGCGGCGGTCACCATTAGGACCACCAAAAAGGAAAGTCGAGTGACAGCCATGTTCTGCAACAAGGTACTTTCAGTTTGCATTATGTTGCCGTCAAGAGAGAGCAAACCAAACATAACCGTCGAGGTTGTTTATTTTATTTTTCCATAGTTTCATAAAGAACACATAACTTAAATTTAGACTATATCAAGTTCAGCTTTGTATGACATTCCAAATGCTCCATGTCGTTACAAACCTTCAATAGTGAATATCTCACTCGACATTACAAACATATAATATATGTTATTAAATAGCAGATGAGCAATAATTCATTCATCGAGTTTGAAAAGAAGACATTCCTATTTTATCCGACCGATCCAGAAATCTTGTTTTCAGAAAAACTATTTTTATGAATGTATTGTCTTCGTTCGCAATTTTACGTTGTTAAATAGCGTCATTTTTACGAGAGCTGGATTTATTTTACTGGGAATTATTTATTCTTCTAATTTAAAACTGTATATTACCTGAATATGCCCAGAAATGTGATCGAAACGTTGTATAGAAATGACTTTCTGTTTTAATTAATTAATATATTTTTCTAATGTATTGTCTGTATTTTTTCTTTATTAATTTAAATAACAACGATTCTACACTTATTTGTACCAATTATGACTTGACTGAAAAATTATGTACATTAGTGAAATTAGTGAAACTTGAAATTATAAACGTTCACTCAGTCATGAAGAAAACTTATTTTTCTTCATAGTGAACGTTTATAATATAAATTTACTATATAAGTTTTCAGTCAAGTCACAATCTGAAGAAAGTTCAAATAGGTACCGAAACTGATTTTTTAATAACTGTCAGTTATAGTCCATAATTTTCATTTTTATTTTATATCGATGCTAATTTGTTCAGACAACTTCTACTGCGTTATGATAATTTACGTACAGGCATTTTGTGACTTAAAAAATTTAATATTCGTTTACTATTATAATGGTTCGTAAACCGAATCGTAATGAGTTTTTTCTCCCCGTTTACTGCCGTATTTGTAAACCAAAAAATTAATACAGTTCTGCAGTTTCCTGAAGTGCGGTAATATGAATTATTTTTGTGTGCACTACTCACTTCTGATTTCTTGCTGAGCGTCTGTGCAATAACTGTGTTGATCGTAAACAGGCACAAGATATAAACTAACGAAGTTACGTAATTTTTACTAAGAAAACACTATCAGATATCTTATCAAGAAATAACTTCTATAGCTAATTTTGTCGATTACAAATATCTTCTTATATGTTACTCCAAATTACATAAGGAAACACCTGTCTATTTCCTGATGATCTGATTATAATGAATTTGTCCCTTAAACTACACAATTGGAAACGAAATTTGCCGACTGGTCCAATAGATAGAACGAGCGACTCTTACCGTTACGACCCCGAAACATACACCCCTCAAATCCGCATTGTGTGTCGGGATTATGGGAAATTTATATTAAAATCCCTGGAAGAGGAAAGTTCCAAGAAGGAAGTGGCTTCTTCAAGGATTGGAGTAGCTGCCTTGTTTAATTTCTTGGTAAATTAAAAGAGAAAAAATGAGACCACAGAACATAAAACTCATAAAAAGTTAAAAACAAGTTGAGATTCGAACAAGTATGTTTTAATTTTGTTGCATTATTTTAATGAATCCAGCAATTTTAAATTGCGTGAAAAAGAGTAATGAGTGTGATACAATCAAGGGGAGCGCTTGTTTAAATTTATATATAAATTTGTTTATCTTTATATACCAAAGAGGAGCGAATGGATAAAACTGACGCTGACCAAGAAATTAAAGAAGAAGATGAGCTAAGACAGCTACTCCATTCCGTGAAGGAGCATCTTCCTTCTTCGAACTTTCCTGTTCCAGGAATTTTAAAATAATTTTCCCATAAGCCCGACACATACTACGGATTTGAGGGGTGTATGTTTCGGGGTCGTAACGGTAAGAGTTGCTCGTTCTATCTATTGGACCAGTCGCCTCCCCCCCACCCCCCCATCAAATCCAGTCGAGGCATGGAGTTAGGAATGCTGCGTCCTACTCTCGTCATCGGAAGGGCGTCGGACAAGTACCAAGAGCCCGGCCTACCTGATGCTAGTTTCTCTAGGGTATATTACCTGTAACACTTTTAGGCGAATGCCGAGTAGGATCCTACACATCCGTCTCTTCCTATGCTTTTAAAGCGGTTAACCCTCATGTAGACTCTCTCACTAAAAAAATAAATTAATTAAATAGTTGTTTTGAGTGAATTGTTGAAAGTGATAGCTGATTGACTGATTGTCATATTCGAAACGGGAGGAGCGTTTGTACTACGGCTACAGTTCTGGTTGTTTTATTATTTGAACTAATGCACAGCAGCTGGTAACGTCGAAGATAATGAGGCGATTTTGTTGGCACTGGTCTGCGCCACAAAGCCCACGAGTACGCTGGTATAAAGAACTCATGTCTCTCAATATATAGTGTCTTTTATGCTTACTAAATTTCCAAAATATCTAAACTAACGCCCATCATTAGTGTTATTTTTTTGTAATAACTTATAAAATTAAATAATTATAGTTTCTTTTTATTATTCAATAAATTGAGTTATTTTTGCTTTCCCCCGCCCCAAATTAAAGAACGTTACAAATTGGCTCATGACTGTGAGGCAGTACAAGACTCTGTACAATGTCAGCTGTAAGTGACAAAATATACGGTTTCTTAACGCTTAGCTAAAGGACCACCAGGATGTGGACAATGCGAGGGAATTGTGGCAACCAAATATTTTTGCCACCTTGCTATTCGGAATTGTACATCCAATGGGCAATGGCTGACAGGTGGCGAAACGAGAAAGCTAAAATACAAAGACGTAACAAATAGAATTCAGCAATAAAGGCTAGTTGGTAACAAAATTAAAGGGCGTGGTTGAGAATGCAAGCGAGTTCAGACCGGAAACGCAACTATGATGCCTGCTGTGTCTCGCCGAGTCGCTCGTCGAGCAAGGCGGGAAAAAAATCTCATTACGATTCGGTTTTCGAACCTTTATACTAATATTCTCCGAGGTTCCAAATAAAGGGGGGCTCATAAATACTTCCGTCAACGGCAAATGTTGAAGACAGTTCTATCAGTATAGCAGCCTTTTGTGTATTATAAATATATGTACATTTACAATAAAAAAGATTAGGTGGATGACATCAGTTAATCTATCCAGATCACGATTTGTAATAATGATGAAAGAATTCATCTCTTTTATAATAATGTAAGTAAATAAATATATTTATTTGAGTCAGAAAATTATGTTTATTAGCAACACTTTAAATATACGATTTCGACGTCGTTTTAGGACATCTTCAGGTTTAATATCCTTTATAATTTTATTTATTGTCACATCAACGGCTACGTCATTAGAGACTTTTTTGCACTTTGTTGTTTCACTGTCGGGTCATTAATTATGTGAGCGTTTATCGGAGTGGAAAAAAAAGATATATACAGTATCCATGGCCTCGCCGTGATTCGAACGCAGGACCTTTGAGATGCCTCAAAATTATTTACGTAGTTAATATACAAAATTATAAAACCTAAAGAGAGACTAGAAAGAGGAAGAAATATAGTCGTATATTTAATAACAAACATAATTTTCTGACTCAAGGCAACATATGGCATAATTTAATTATACAAGATTTGCATTATTCTTCATTTTTTAATCTTTCATCCGAATGCGTCAGTTTGGTAGGGAGGATTCATTTTGGTAATCTATCAAAAATTCAATAGTAAATTCATTACTCCTCTCCATTATGAAAATTTTATTCAGACACACTCTTAATTTCAGAAACTATAATTTCACAAAAATAATTACGTTCATAAACACAAAGTTACACATAAACCAATCAGGCAAGGCTAATTGTGTACACGGGGCAATCGCGGGGCTTCGCCTATCGCCTTGTGTCCCTTTGACTCATGCCCAAAAAACCGCCTCCACCACCCATACTTAGTTTAAACTAAGGTAAAATGCCACGTCTGAGGTAATAATGCAAAGTCGTACTGCTGCGACGTCACTAAAACCCTTTCGAGGCCTAGGATGTCGGGTGAGGTAGACCGAGGTAACCATGTACACTCTCGTGCTCGCCGTACCTCGTCTCGTCGAGTGTGTACAGTGACAGTGACGAACTGGAGAAGCAAACAATGTGATCAGCGTCCCAGTAGTAGGTGGAACAAATGTTATCGTCATTTGTTGATAGTAAAGACAAGAGATCGTTGACCTATAAGTGGGGTCAGTTATCGAAATGCGCGTGCTGTGATGGATCCTGCGACGCAGAGAACATCACCAAGCAGACGAAGCAATTAACTGCATTATCAAGTTTACCCGTCTATTTGAGAAAACACTTCATCCCGCGGTCACAGTCACACATGTCCAGTGGTAACCTTGTGTTAAAAAACGTTTGCGTGATCTGCTAAATGTGCACAGCCAAGGTCATCTTTTTTTATGTTTCCATTTTTTAATGCTATTATTATTGATATATAGGTATTCCAAAATCTGTACCAACATACGCGTCAATTTTTAGTTTTCACGTTTAGTATATTTCATGTTCAACTTGTTTAAAAATTAAAATGTTAAGATTTTTCCATCCTGATCCTTTAATTTTGCAATTTTAAAATTGATGTCAGTCCAAGCAAGATAAAGTTATTATAAATTTGTTTGACTTAAAGTTCAAATCTCGTGAAAAATAAATTCGTGTGCTGAAATAAAATATCAGGAAAGGAAAAAAGGGTCAGAAGAAAGGATATAATTTAAGGTATAACAAATTAATGGAAAATTAACTCCATAAGTGATGCTCTGGTAGAACTTATACTAACCAGTCGAAAACCGAGTGATGTTATAAATTAATTAACTGATAGAAATTCCGAGATCAAACAAGAAGATAATGCAATTGCAAATCATGTTTGTACCAATGTGTTATATTATTAGGACAATAAATGGACACAACCAGAATGTCAGGTTTGGGCTGCAGAAAGATATAGAAATATTATATTCTGACATAGTAACTAATAATGAGAAAAATAAATAAATGAGCTAATTAAGGTAGAATAATATGAATTTAATACAATTAAATTAAAGAATGACATCTCATGAAAATACGAAAGCGGAATACAATGTTAGACTCAAATTTGGGACCTCATCAGGTACTATATTAATTAAAAATAAAAAGGAGGCCGAACTTAAATCTATGGAATGCAAAAAAAAACACCTCATAATACCTTGTTAAAGCCAAATTATGATTCAAAGGGATGTAAAATTTTATTAGCTGGTTCAAAATATATTAGCAAATTATACTTTACATGCAATGCCAGTCATATACGGTGAGTTCGAAACTCATCTTCAAAGTTCCTCTGTTATTAGTCTTAGATACATATTAGATTAAAAAAATAAATCGTAAGTCAGTATCAGGTATGTACACATGTAGTTACTTTTGTCTGAATAGTGGATGTATGGTGGATCGATGAACAAACAGAAGCTAATCCGAATGCTACGTGATGGAAGCCGGAAGTTTATTTTTCATGATCTGCACCAGGCGTGTCGAAGGGCAGATTGATCCACTTCCGTTTGCAGAGGCCAGTTAATTCACGCCAGAGCTTCGGTGAGGACGTAAAGCGTAAGCTTTCTTAATTACGTTTTATCTGTAAAAATCTAGTGTCAACTTTAGAACCTACAGATCTTTATCAGTTATTCAAAAATTGATTAAATTTTCGGTTCAATATATAATTCACAAATTTATTTTTTGGTCACGTTTTATTGCAATGTGTTTTCCAACGTTTCAGTTGATAGTTCCGAGTATTCTCAAAGCTAGGCTTAGCCTTGAGAATAATTAGATATTACAACGAAATATCAAAAACCAACTTAACTATGACTTAATGTTTATCTAAATGGAAGAATAAATTAGTAAAGAAGTAGTTAGTAAACAGTAGAATACAAAAATAAAGATTATAAGGGACTTAGCATATTTAAGAGAGAAGTAGAAAGAGAAAAAAAACACTGGACATAATAATAACAACCAATTAGTCGACTTGTTGAAGGAATTAGGCACACAAGGATTAAAGAAGCTGACTCAACTGATAATCTATTATCTATTTAACTGGAAGTGGCCAAAAACGTTTTATTGTTGTTACTGTGATATCGCTGAAAAAGAAACAGCAAACCAAGAAATTAAGTGATCACAGACCTATCAGAGTAGATCAGCTTGGTTTCAGAAAAGGAAGAGATGCCATAGAAATGCTAAGGATTATTAAACAGAGTGTTCTAGCATTCAAAGAGATTCAAAGACTGACTAGAAAGTCTAGTCTAGAAGAACCTGATAAAGTGCTACATCTGGATCATGGATTATGAAAAACAGATTCAAAGTGATATTTGCTCAAGGAACTTGGACTTGATTGGAATCATATGACTGGTACAAAGGGAGAAGGTTCGTCTGGAGCAAGAACAATGAGATTGGAAGCGGAATGAGACTTTTTTCAAGTTCTATGGCGAATAGTTAATAGAATTGGAGCCATTGAAGGAGTTACAGATTTAGGAATACTAGGAGAATCAAATAACACATAAAAATATGACCTAGTTTTGTCATATGTCTATAAGAAAGAAACACTGTGTTGTACAGGCTAAAGCTAACAGGAAGAAAGTATAGAATGGAGGTAGATATAGAAAATTCCAAAATGTTGAAAATATGAAATACATATATTTCCGGGAAACAAACCCCGGAAGTCTTTTGACTACAAAATAAAGAAAATAAGGTAAATGGACAAGATAGAATTCACCAAGAAAACGCCCTGACTAGAAAATCTAGTCTAGAAGAACCTGGAAAACTTCTACATCTCTATCAGGGATTTATATAGAACAGAAACATGTAAGTTAAGAAAGAAGGAGAAGAAACAAAGTCTTGAAATGTTGGAGAAATAAAGTGGTAAAAAAATGAATAAGTTCTAAAAAGAGTAAATAAGGAGAGATCCATCTACAGATTTTAATTGAAAGACAAACTATATCGGGGAAATCGTACACTGCACGATATCGTCGAAGATCACGTTGAATGTAGTTCCAAGAGTGCAGTAACTAGACGACTTAAAGGAAGAAGTTAGAGGGTGATCAAGAAGAAGCTCAGGATACGGGAATTATAGACGAGGTCCATAGACCTGCTAGTAGGCTGACTACTTAATAATTTTCTATTTGGGATTAATGATATTATTTACAATTACATTTCAGTTCTGTGCACGTGCAGTTAGGGCCGAAAGTATCGAAAGACACGTCCAAGACGGTAGGTGAGGTTGCTAATGGGACAACTATCAGGAGGTATGCCAATAAAGGAAGATAAATATTTTCTTGATAAGGAGCTGAGAGCATTTTAGACGGGCAATATTACTTATATATATTCTGGAAACAACTTTGAGAACAAATTGATAAATAAAAAAATTTGTTATTGGTCGTTAAACAATTATAAATATTGAGTTTAACAATATGTAAATATAAAACTAGAAAAAATTATTAATAAGTTATTACTCTGTGGTCTTGCGGCTCGTTGTGTCCCTGACACCTGAAAATATATTAATGGAGGTAAGGTATATGACAAGAAGAAATAATTTGTAAATACATCTAACGACAAGGGTTTATCTTTTCATGCACAATGCGTCGAAATTTCGTAAAGCAATAAATTTTTGAGACCGTTGTGTGGTCTTGTATTTTAAAAAGTGTTATCTGAAAATTCCAATCATTCAAAATGTTAAAATTATTAGAAATTCAGTCATAAACATACATAAGTTTAGGTACGATTTAAATCATAAGATATTAGAAACTATGTGAAGGAGCTCGTAATTATTTTTACAGATATTATAAATTATTTTGAGAATACGAAACAAAACTTATGAAATAAAAACGTATGTACAGTCGTCACAAAAATGAGCGCCCCTCACGGAATGCAGACCCGCCATACATCTTTGTTTCACCTGTCACAAAGACATGATCATTCGAAATTGATTGGCTGTCACAAACGAAAGCTCGTCACTCTGCTTTATTATGCCTGGTCGAAACTATCGCTTAAATTGCAGTATAAACATTCAGCATAGGTCCTGTCAAGCATTCAAGGGGAATATTGAACAACGAGTACAAAAAAAATCTTCCAGAAATATTTATTTATTTATTCCCTAAGACTTCATTTAAGGAATCTCGACAAAATATTTATGATTTGATATCAAAATCTGCAAGTAAAATTTCCCTGTTAATGGAATTATTTACTGACATCAAGACGACGTAATATTAATAAATATTAACATTGTGTGCTACAACTCCGTAAATATTCAAAATATAGGGACGTCTTTTATGTGTCAAATATTTACGCGTGTAACGAAATAGTGTACGAAAACATTTAATTTGTAATCAACGCAACTCAAAAAATCGTCGTCGTTTGAAGAGTGCCTTTTTCCAGTCTCCTGTCAATATTTATTCCCTTTTTTGTAATTAAATTTCGCCATTTTAAAAATACTCTATAGACACTGAACGTTGGGAGAAAGAAGAATAACTATTTTTTACTGTAAAGAGGGGACTAAGTATTTCTGATCAGTATTACTTTGTAAATGAGTCCTAAATTTTTACTATAAAAATTTGTAGTTAAAATAAATAACTAATTATGTCCCAGTAAATTTCAACGCAGTCGCTTATTGGTTAAGGTGCAGAGCTTTAAAATAGTGAACTAAGGTTCCCTTCTCGTGGGACAGTAAATATTTGAAAAAAAACACGGATTAACATCCAAATATACTTTGAAAGTGGATAATAGATTAAAATAATATTCTTTTGGAAACCTTTAATAACTTTATTGTCAACGGATGATTAATTATGGTTTCAGAACATCAACAATTTTAACTCAAATTTAAATCAATTTGCCCATATATTGGTCCTTGTTCCTTTTAGCGTTTAATAATAAGGTTGTTGATCATATGGTCAGATTATTTTCTCTTCACCGTTATAAATATAAATATAAATATATATATATATATATATGTTGTAGTAATTGTAATTAAGGCATTGTTCTAATTGAAAAGTTGAATTGTAGAGGACTCATTATTGGTGGATATAGCGGACGCCGCAACAAACCGGCAATGCAAGGAAAGTATTGTTGATCGGTCGAGAAGGTTTTACGCGCTCAAAAATTCACGAGACGAACGGTCAGTCGGGCAATGAACGGCGAGGCATAAAGACTAAAAAGACTAATTTAAGGAACGAGACGAAACCAGTGAGTTGCATTTTCAACATGACTCACGAGATCTACAAATCCAGGTTGCAGTAAATCATCAAATGAATAAACAAATTCATTTTAAACCAACCGACAAACTATGCTAATTAGAGCCTGTGAAGAATTAGAGTCTGTGAGTAATTAGAATCTGTGAAAACCCCAAAATTGTGCACGAAAAGTTAAAATGAGACCTGGGCTGCCGTAAGTCGAAAGAAAACTTTAAAATCATTGTAAACCACGTTTAAAAGATAAACGTCAGATCGTTCTTTAATTATCGATAAAATGAGATCTTTAATTATTCAGATCATTCTTTACTTCTTGATAAAAATTGAAATTGTTTAAATTCAATCTTTGGTATTATTTCTTCAGCAACAAATTTCGTCTATGTTCAGATGCATTGATTTCCGTATAAAGCAAATGCAATTTTTGTGATTTTGATTATATAAATTCTGCCATTATCAAACCCAGTTCAAGACCCTGAGATCCCAAATATTTTGTGATTTGAATACTTGTTTTAAAATTGTTAATAAATCTTGTTTAATAGTTTTCATGTAATAGTTCTTTTCATTTAAAAACGCCACATAATTCACATCTTGAATTATTATCAAAAGATGCAAGAAGCTAAATTTATAAATTATTACAATATATATATATATGTATATATATATATATATATATATGTGTGTGTGTGTGTGTGTGTGTGTGTGTGTGTGGGAACTAATGTCTAAAAACGTTCAATTTTTTTTTAACTTTTATGTATTTTTGTCAGGTTCTTGTACGATGAACTCCGCACAAGTTGCAAGGACAGTTCTCGCAATTTGTGTGTACTGCGGCCAACAACTTGGAATACAGTGTAGTGGCTCAATTACGCAAATGCTGCAGCCTCCTTGGAAAGGTACGGACAGTTTTAAAAATATGTATTTAAAAGTATATTTTTAGAAATATTCATCTGCGATAAATCTTTACTGGGTACCGCGCAATTTCCTTTCACTCTCTTAATAGGTTTGATTTTAAAACGCATAATTAAATGTTTGGTATCACTCTCTCTCATTTTCACGTGTAAAAATAGTGGTTAGAGTGTCGATGCGTAACTAAAAAGTCACTTATCTGAAAAATTCTCATAAATATTTCCCACAGGGCACGTTTTAATTTGCACGTAAGTATTGAAACAGAATATACGCTTTTTTTATTTATCGTAACCGTAAAATATTATTAACAAATGATTACCCCCTTAAATATTGTCGTGCGTCATTTCGATGGGAAAGATACAGGAATATTTTTTAATGTAATACGATAGTTGACACCACGTTACCTTCTACGTTTCATACCCATCTTTATCATCAAAATCTATTCAATCGTATCACATTTTCGATGTCAGCAAAGTACGTTACGCAGTTATTTCATATCTCCTATTAATATGCCATTCTAATCTGGAACATGAAAACGAAGAATAATATCATTTTAAGATTTAAACGTAAAAAAAACCTTTTTGTTTGATACAGATTTATATTGGATATGAAGTACAGTTAAACATATATTGTTAAGTGAATCTCGATTAGAACATTCAAACGATAATATATTGGCGTTTATCTCAACTCACCGTTCCATATTCCTATATAAGTACGTTTTCATCTTTTCGTATATACTAGATAATTAAATATATATATTTTTGCAATACAGGCGACGGAGAGATAAATATTGACGTTAAAGGAATAGGAATTTTGGTGCAAGAGAAATTAACTGAGGTAAGTTTTTCTTATAAGCAAAACGGTGTCACTTTATTCATTATAAAAATTATATTTTGTGAAAGTATGTATTAGATTGGACTTAATTGAGAAACAAGTAATTTCAATTTATGAAAAAATTTACGTCTCATTGAAAATAATGATTAGAAAAGATAGCCAATTCAGTCAAAAAAGTGATAATATAAATACCACATAACGTTTCTGGGATCCTTGTCCCTTTCCTCAGCTGCAGTTGTGCCCTATTCATTAATTTCAATTTCTATTACTATTTTTATACTTTCGCCCGATAATTCAGTCATATTAATATAGAAAACAAAAATGTAAACATTTTAAATTTTAAAAAATACCATATATATATATATATATATATATATATATTGTCAAAAATAAATATTTTATCATAGTGGACAATTATTTTTTTAAAAATAATTCAGTTATATTACCTAAATTACAGTCAAGTCATTACATTTATAATTCTAATAGAATAACTAATTATTATAAATTTATGAGAATCATTTTTATAATTCAAACAGGTCAGAAGATATCAAATATATAATTCAGTGAAATAAATTTTCCATGGTTCCAATGACGACTGTAGAAAGTGGCTTCAGAGATGGAGAGAGAAAAAATCCCTCCCAAGTGACGAACCACTTGTTAGATTGCTGGGAACCAATAAAAAGCTTTAGATCAGCCCATTTTATCTGTAGTGGTGTCCCTCAAAACCCATGTTAGCCCAGGGTTTCTACACAGTTTGCATTGTAATCTGAACCGACCGAAAATCTGTTACCGTAGCGTCTACACATCCTCTCGGGGCCCGAGTGAAGAAAAATTTCTCAGGGGTGTGCGGTATAAACCGAAATAATAAAGTAAATTAATAAATCTATTTCGCATTAAAAGTCCAGAAAACAAATCATTAAAACATAAATCTGAACAATTGCAAAAAAAAAACTCTGGTGCCTATAGGCCATTGACAATAAAATATACTCAATAGCGCAAAAAAACGACTAAAGCAATGATTGCTTCTCTAAAACGATTCTCGAATCGCTGCAACTTCACCTTTCTAGTATCCAATCACATTCCCTTGTCTATTTACATTTTTTATTCAAAAATATATTTGAAAATAATGTGTTTTTAGATTTTTAGAACTGGCAAAGAATCATTTTTGCACAGGATCTGGAAGACAAGGCTCTCAAGAGTCAGGCGATAATGGCCGCTCAGCCCGTGGAAGACCTATATTACCACGATACAGAAAATTCCGTCACCGTGTGAGTCTAACCTATTTTAAATAATACGGTCTTTTAAAAATCATATAACAATTTGTATTATGCGTTTTGTGGACTTTGATATGATCCCCTTTTCACTAATCCCAGACAGTGAAAAATTTCTCACAAAACACCACTTTTAACAATAAGCTCCTCGAATTCTCTCTCTAGAATTATCTCATACTATATTTATCAAACTTTTCTCCCGGTTCTTTAGGTTGTTTTTTGCTACATCTATAAATCTATCGATGCGCAGTAGGTGATGGGAGAAGATGGAGGGGACAATTGTCAACAGGGGAAGAACTATCGTTTGAAGGAGCTAGATTCTTTTTTTTTAGGGCAACAGGCTACATGAGGGTGATCCACATTGGGCAACTCCCCTTTAATAGCATAGGAAGGGATTAGAAAGGGGGGATGCGGAAGGTAGCCAAGGGTTAACTAGGGCCCCCGGGCTATGGTTTAAGGATCCTACCCGGCATTCGCCTAAAGAAATGCAGGGAAAACCCTAGAAAAACCTGCATCGGGTAGGTCGGGCATTGGGTACTTGTCCCACGCCCTTCCGATAGCGGGAGAGGAGTTTGCTGTGGGGACGCAGCATTCCGTTCTCCGTGCCTCGACCAGTTTAGGAGGCAGCTGGCCGACTATTCCAATAGGAATAGCGGACAACTCTTGCCGTATGCCCAAGGTCTGCGACCCCGGAACATTCACCTCTCAAAACAGACCGAGGTGCCTCGGCATGTGGGAACCTTAGTTCAAAAAAAACCAGAGAGATGTGAGAGCATCCCCAAAGGTAGCCCCCGCCAGAGCTCTCTGGGAAGGTTCACCTGCGAGAAATCCTCTCGCAGGCTTACTTCCCTCAATTCTCATGTAGCCTGTTGCCTGTTGCCCAAAAAAAAAAAAAATGTCTCCTTTAAGGTTCTACCTGCGAGAGAAAATCCCTCGCAGGTACTGCCTGCTCTGAAGCTAGATTCAGGTTCTTTCCATGCTTAAAACCATTAATCATAGTTTTACGTACGGGAGGGTCTTTTTGTTACACCGTGGTAGCAACTATTAACCTTTTACGGATAAGTTTTTTGGCTGAAGTGTACACAATACATTTTCTTGCATTAATGTTTTCCGAATAGTTTATGCATTACCAAGTTGCAGTAATAAATATTCGCGTTAAAGTGAGTTCTGGCATACCCCAGAGCACTGGGCGACTGCGCATCGTATTTTGACACGACCAGCTTTAAATTTTGTCTCGTATTTCCAATGTGCAAATTTCTCTACAAGATTCATAATAATGTAGACCAGCGATTCCCAAAATATATTTCACTGAATCAGTTACATTTAAGTACATTTTCGTTAAATTTGCTTCCTTTTTGCCTCAACGTATTTTTGTGAAATAGGTTCTTCAGCTTATACTCATACAAAAAAAAATTATTTAGGGAAATATTGAAGGCTGCTCCAGATGTGCGTATAAAAATTTTGAATATAAAACAGAGCTTTAAAACAAATATTAATATAACAATGAAACAGTTTCATTCTTCACATTAACTTCTTTTGAAACATTCCCAATAAAGGATTTTTACTATTATTTTAAATTTCAGTGTCTTTAATATTTTATCATTCAATGTATGGTTCCATAAAATGAAAGGCATTTGTTGAGTTTTCCCTACCCTTAAAAGTTTAGGAACATCTGATGTATTAACAAAATGATATTTAAGAGTAATCCATGATTATCTGCTACGTTAGGATTAGCAGGCAGATTGGTAATGTTATAATGTTGATTATGAGTTGATTGGAATTTTTTATATTTCAGGACTACAGATTCTGTGACAGTAGAAAGCGGTAAAATCAACGTATTGCAGACATCTCCTTACATTCCAGGCAGGACGATTTCCCTTCAGGCGTTGTTACCTTCCGTAGTGGTCAGAGGAAGATACGCACTAGACAGACTTCTGTACAAAAAATCTGAAAAGGAAGATGGCCAGTTCAGGTAATTTCAAGGGGTATTTGAAAAGTACATGGAAAATAATTAATTTTATTAAGCAATTTTCTTTTAATGTTTTTTACTATGCGATAATTTCAATAGAATAAGTCGAGTGCATTCCGGAAACTAGAATTTCGTTCGTTTAACAAACACTACTTAAGGAAAGGAAAAGAGAAGCTTGTTAAATATTTTGTTTATTTGAATTCTTGGCTTCCCGGGTGTAGTTTCTGCTGAAAAAGTTCTCGGGTTTCCACACGGATACAACAGTGATTATACCGCGACGTTTCGACGACCAAAAGTTCTGTCGTTATCTTCCAGGTAAAGTATCTAAGAAAGGATAAGTGAAAATTTTGAATTTGGATAATAGTACTATTTTATGTTGCGGTAAGGTTGTTTAATGAGACTCTAGATTTCATAATGAATTGTTTTAATTTATTATTAATTTTGTTTGATATAATGCTTGAATTTGATAACACAAAATTTATCAGATTGACAAATTAATGATACCAAAATATTACACAATTCATGCACATACACAAAGTGCGCACTGTAAAATAAGAAATATCTCGGGGTGGAATGCGAAACAAACTAGAACTGAAAATGACAGTAGAAATGATCAATAAATAGTTCTCGGAATTCACACGGGTTTTGCATATTTATATTAAGACGCAACGTTTCGACGTCTGAAATCTCTGTCGTCATCTTCTACGTTTCGATGACTGAAAGCACTGCGAAGTTCGCCTAGAAGATGACGACAGAGCTTTCAGTCGTCGAAACGTTGCGTCTTAATAGAAATATGCAAAAACCGTGTGAATTCCGAGAAATATTTATTGAACAACTTCACCGGGAAAAACTTCAATCTTTGAACAATAGAAATGGTTCGAGAAATGTAATAAATACTACCGCTGGATTTGCTTACTTTGCGTTCAGCTGATGTCCTCTTCCTCAATCGTCAATTTTATCCACACGACTTACTCTGCAGGCTCGTTGCAATTCTTCGCCATCAGAACTTATTTGATCGGAAGCTCTGCAATCCTCAACCATCTGGATGAGCATAAGAGCATATTTTGTCTGTATCCAGACCCACCTTGCCAAACTCGATCATCTCCCTACGACCGTCCAGTCCGTTTGTAACAACAGCTTCCTTGCTGTCCCACAAGCAACTACCCCATTTGCGTTGATCCTTTTCAGCTCCTCTGACCACCCGCTGCGCGGTCGAGACAAAACACTGTACCTCCGAATCCACTTTCCCGGCGTAATGTTTTGTTTACGAAAGTAATTTCTTGTTCCATTTTGATCACATCACAACGTGGATTTGGGGTTGTGAATAAATTTTAGTTTAAAGAAGTAGACTGCGGCGGATCAACAAGGGATGGGGATAGGGTAAAATGTTTGGGAAGGAGTTTTAGAATCTGGGAACCCTTAACTGGCTGTAGGAAGGCAGAGAATCAGGACCCGCCAGACCCTCCAGGCACCAGCCCGCAGGCAAACCATGTACCTGAAAAATACTTTTTTAAAAAGAGAAAAAATTAGATACGAATATAACGTAATGTTTACGTCCGTCGACTGAAACAGAAAAAAAAGTTTGATAGATTATTAATTTGATGACATATTAACTTTCCTGGCAATTTATCAATTAGAATGTTCCTGAAAATAATTTTGTTTTATTGGGATATGTTTTTGAGTATGTCCGATTGCGTGCTTTACGGGGTTGGATTCTAGGTAGATGTCCGATGTTTAGTGACATATCGCGCCTCAACAGGAAGATAATGCTTCTTAAATTACATGCGCCCTCAGCTGCAAATAGGCGGTTTCTCCATGTTCCTACATCTTCATCTTCACCTAGGTGTCCGCCTTATTCGTTTCGAATACGTAAATAAATACTTTGTTCAAAGGGGTTACGACAATGTGTCTTTTCTTGCCAGACAACTCTATCCCGTGACCCGGAGTCTACTATGTCGCACTCAGAGGCTGGACCAGTGGTTGGAAATATTTTAAACGATAGTGTGCATATGTTATATGTTAAAGTGTGACACGTATATATATTGTAGTATTCACCAAAGTTGTTATTAATATAAATTTCAGAATTGTTAGATTAAAAAGTTTGTTGCGTTGCCATGACATTGAATGAATATTTTTGAACAGTCAGGGTGGCGTGAGAACGCTGAAACTAAAGCTTTCAAAGACGTTTCAGCGTAGTAAGTCAAATGTAGAACCCGCCGATGCGTTTGTCTAAACGGTGAGAGGCCTGATTATGTCAATTTCTCACCACTAGATTCCAGATTAATGCGAATGGAAGGAGGTGAATTTGGTCAATAAAAATAACTTCTTCGTCTGTGGAGGTCGTAGAGAGGAGTTGGTCTGCCGCCGTCGCAGTAGAAAGGTCGCAGTAGGGGCGAGGAGTCTGACAGTAGTACCTTGATTATTCTATTCGAGAGAGATAGTTGCAATTAGCGAGGTTGTGCTAGAAGTACGGTAGGTTTATTAAAAATGTTGGCATTGTAATTAGCTGGTGACCTGAGTCGAACTACCTGGTGATGTATGAATTATTTTTAACACTATTTTCCTGATGAATTCCCTGAAAAAAGTATGTTGACAATCATAATTGCGAACTGCTTGGTGGGACATCGCGCATAAGTAAGCGGAATTCCATAGTCTGATGCCCTAAAAGGATGTAATTGTGTATGTTGTGAAAATGAGTCTGCAATAAAATGGTCTAATTTTTAAATTTAAAGTCTTCATTTGTTTGATATTTCTGTTTTGAGTAAATTAAAATCCCGGGACCTCTGTGATACGAGGCGGTAACGTGTAGGTGGATATGTCTAATTATCATTAAAAGAAGTTCGTCGAACTGCATGTTGTTTATCCTCAGTGTGTTTCCATTGCCAGGATCTTCGTTTCTTGCCTAAGCTTCCAGTCGATCTCATTTGGAAATCTATTCCCTCACCCACATATTCCGTTTCTTCCTATTTATTACAATGCTTGATGCAACTTCTTAAAATGTTTGCAACTACCAAGTCGCCCCCATTACCAACTTCTGTTGGCATAGTGTGAAAGCTCCACGAATCAAAGCAACTGTTGTGACGAATTCTGGAAGAAGCAATTTTTTCACGCCGACAAGCAGCTTGTGCGTGATTGCACACATATATTTTTCGAAACCTAGCGAGTAAAATATCCAGATTACTGCGAGTAAAGTTGAACTACCTCTAAAGTATTAAGTATGAGGTACATAGATATTTTTTGGGGGGGGGCAACAGGCTACATGAGGGTAATCCACGTTGGGCAACTCCCCTTTAATAGCATAGGGAGGGATTAGAAAGGGGGGATGCGGAAGGGTAGAGGAAGGTAGCCAAGGGTTAACTAGGGCCCCTGGGATATATTTTAAGGATCCTACCCGGAATTCACCTAAAAGTAATGCAGGGAAAACCCTAGAAAAACCTGCATCAGGTAGGTTGGGCATTGGGTACTTGTCCCACGCCCTTCCGATAGCGGGAGAGGAGTTTGCTGTGGGGACACAGCATTCCCTTCTCCATGCCTCGACCAGTTTAGGAGGCAGCTGACCGACTATTCCAATGGGAATAGCGGACAACTCTTACCGTATGCCCAAGGTCTGTGACCCCGGAACATACACCTCTCAGAAAAGGCCGAGGTGCCTCGGCTTGTTGGAACCTTAGTTCAAAAACGGAGAGGAAAAGGCATCCCCAAAGGTAGCCCCTTCGTATCTCTCCTACAAGGTTCTGCCTGCGAAAGAACATCCCTCGCAGGTATTGCCTGCGAGAGAATAGCCCTCGCAGTCCTGTTCGTTAGCTCCATGGCTATTTTCTTTCACAAGCTCGCTTTTTCGTGGCCGCGAGTAAATTAGTTTGCTGGTAGCCAGTAATGTAGCGCAATGTAATTTATGTAGGTTTATTAACGTATTTTGCGGTAGTTTCCTGACAATATTATAATTACTAGCTTCAATGTCTATGAGAGCTGTTATCTAATACATCAATGACACCATATAAATGAATAAATATGAGCAAAAGAAACCGTGTTCGGTGTTGTGAAGTCAAGCAGCTATACTGTACATGCCAGATTTAATTACAAATACCAAATAATAAATATGGTTCTATTGGTAAGAAATAAAAGTGAAATTCACGTTAAACTAATTTAGTTTGTGGCCAATGTTCCATGGATTGGCTATTTTACCTTCTCTTCAGTCTTTAATTTTTCACCAGTAATAGAGAACAACATTTAAATACCTTTTATCGTGTGATAATCAAGTAATGAAGTGATACAGTAGTTAGAATCGACACAAAATTTAATGATTTAGCGAAAGAATTAGTCATTATACTGTACTGCATAACATAATTAGAGGAGATAACGAAAGAAAAACTTTATTGGTGCACGAAGGATAAAATTTTTAAATGCCAAAATATATTTCGTAAATTGATAAGTAACATCAGGATTTTCTAAAGGATCGGTAAGAGAACTATTATAATTTTTTATATTTATAAATAAACATTCCGTCTTAGTTTAGGCCGAAATGTGATCAATGTAGCGAACAAAATAATTTTACAAAAAAAAATCAGATGCATTAACAGTGTACATTATTATTCCAGATGGACCCTCAGAAATGTAACTGGAGAAGGGGTTGTGTTCTTGTCGATTAATGATTTAGAGCTGAGACCAGAGACACTGAGCTTAACGTATAAGACAGACTCCACAGCCTTCATGGTAAGTAATGAAGACTTTATTTATTTATCGTTTTCATCTTGGATCATTGTTTATCTGGTAAATTAAACACGTAAGGTAAATTTAATATTGATAATTTGTAATAGAATCGAGAGTTAATTACATATACCACTGTGAACAAAAAGTAAGGTGAATTTATTTATAAAATATAAATTCTTTATTTATTCTTCCAAATCAATTTCATCCCCTTCAAAGTAATCCCTGTCCGATAAAACGCACTTTTTCCAACGCTTTTTCCAGTCCTCGAAACAGTCGCAATAGTCTTTTTCCGGTATAGCCTTCAAGACCTTTTTCGATTCGGTTTTTATCTCCTCAATCGTGTCAAAACGGCGTCCCCGCATTGGTCTTTTGAGTTTGCTGAATAGCCAGAAGTCGCACGGAGCCAAATCAGGCGAATACGGTGGTTGCGGAACGATATGAGTCGAGATTTTGGCAAAAAAAAGTCGCGAAGAACCAATGCAGTATGACATGGTGCATTATCGTGATGAAGGAACCAAGAGTTGTTCGCCCATAATTCCGGCCGTTTCAGACGAATAGCTTCACGCAAACGACGCATAACGCTCAAATAATATTCTTTGTTGACATTTTGGCCCGGTGGAAGGAATTCATAGTGCACCACATCACGATAATCAAAGAAAACTTTCAACATGACCTTGATTTTGCATTTCAAGTGGTCCTGATAGTCAGACAGCAAAGTTTCACACACATCAACGCGACGCTTTTTTTTCCAAGCAATTGAGCGATTTTGGCACCAATCCAGACTTGACGCGTTTGAGACACAAAACATTTTTCAAAATGGTTTGGCCTGAGCCAAATGATATTCCAACACTATCAGCGAGATCTCTAATTGTCCATCGACGATTTTCAAGCACCAAATCTTTGATTTTTCAGGCGTGGCCCTCGTCGGTAGACGTTAATCGTCGTCCAGAGTGTGGTTCGTCTTCAACGCGTTCTCGGCCCTCTTTGAACTCGTTGTACCAATTACAAACGTTTTTTTGTGCCATAGTTTGATCACCAAAGGCCTTCCGCAACATTTTCAACGTGTCCGCACAAGAATATTCGTTCCGCAAACAAAATTTTATGCAAGTTCTTTGCTCAACAAAATCATCCATTGCAAAAATCGAAAAATTCAATTTTGGTTGTTTACAAAAACACGTGTGACTCGGAGATAATTAAACCTTTTAACAAACAGACGCTTGGCAAATATTATAGACAGTCCTACCAACCTAGGAAAAAAAATTACCTGCCTTCTTTATGCCCGGGAGTTTTAAATGACAATTTAATCTTACTTTTTGATCACAGTGGTACATAAATATTTTAAAATAATTTGATTAATGAAACACTTTATTAACAAAAAAAAATATTACATCGTTGGTGTCAGGGCTTGAACATAGAAAATTAAGCCATGAGAAGTTTAAGTACATGAGTTAAACAATAAATTTGAAATATGGCGTCAGACACTCTACAATGTGGACCGTTAAATGAATCAGAGTTTTCTGCTCTGTGGGGATGCGTAATTAGTTGGGAAATTTGCGATCGTTTTGCAAAGGGCGTGAGGTAGATGTAATTCAATTAACTGGAACTGAGTTGGCGACGTCGTGTCTGCGGTAGGTGTGCTGTGAGGCTAACCGCCGCTTTAGAGGGAATTGCGTTGGATTTTACTTATGTCGCAATACTGTCGTTGAACTGTTCCATACATCTTCTGTTCTTCTCGATTTCTTTCTCTTTTACTCAAAAATTCGAACCAAACACGTCAGTGTGTCAAACACGATTTTAAACACTTGTTAATTTCTGCAGTCACGCAATATTCATGACTAATTTCTCACACTGCCACACACAGCTGAACTCTAGGGTTTTTACGACCTTAATTCCGGTAACGACTGAATTTATGACAGCTTGGACACGCTGTCCTTTGTGGTCCACGAATCCTCATTTTCCCTGTGAATTTTACCGATGCAGGTGTAGAGAACCTTTCTGAAGAGTCGGAGAGGGCAACATTTGGGAATGCCTTTTCCCCTCTCCGTTTTTGAACTAAGGTTCCACCAAGCGGAGGCCCCTCGGTCTGTTTTGAGAGGTGTATGTTCCGGGGTCAGAGACCTTGGACATACGATAAGAGTTGTTTACTATTCCCATTGGAGTAGTCGGCTAGTTGCCTCTTAAACTGGTCGAGTCACGGAGAAGGGACTGCTACAGAAAATCCTTCTTCCGCCATCGGAAGGGCGTGGGACAAGTACCAAATGCCCGACCTCCCCGATGCAGATTTTCTAGTGTTTCTCCTGAATCACTTTTAGGTGAATACAGGGTAGGATCCTTAAACCATATCTCGGTTTAATTAACCCTTGGCTACCTTCCTCTACCCTTCCGCATCCCCCTTTCAAATCCCTTCCTATGCTATTAAAGGGGAGTTGCCATCACGTGGATTACCCTCATGTAGCCTGTCACTTTAAAAAAACCTACCAGTTTGAGTTGTGAAGGTGATCAGTGTTGATGATTAACCGTCCGATAAGTATCCAAAATCTAAAATTACAATTTATTCCTTATTAATACAATACTAAACCAATTAATTTAAATCAGGGTTAGCTCAGTCAAAAAAATTACAATATCTGCAAATGATTCTGAGTTTTCAGTACTTCGCAGAATAACCCCAGTTAGTAAATATTTTCTGATTTACTGGTTAATTTTTTGCACGTGATGGCAACAAAGTGTGTTACTTCATTCACTGTTACTTTTATGCTCTCAAATTAAACTGAAATTTCGTATGCTCTTATATGTGTTACATTATTATTATTATGTAATGCCTATTTGTTTTATAAATTTATTTCTCCACCTTGCTCTGTCCTGACCTTCCTTCATCACCCAATATCTTATTTCTCTTTCCAGCAGCTGCACTTTCCATCTACGACGACTATTCGAACGTTACCTCTACAGTTTATAACATATTATTTCGTTTTTCTTAAGTCACCTGGGATTTTCCTCGCACCCTAACACATTTTCATATCTGAAGGTAGGAGGTGTCAGTATTTAGTAGAAATTTTTACCATTGTTCTATGCTTGCCTGAATCTATGCGGATTATTTTATTTCTTTTCTCTTCTAAAGATCTATCGGTGTACTCAAACATTCTCTCTATTCCTGGGCCAAGATTTAAACTCGTAAACGGAGTTTTCTTACAAATGTCCTACAACGTTATCAATTCTTCCAATTTATTTGACTATTATTCAACAATTAAATAGAACTGTCTAAATAATATTTGACATATTTGATTTTATTATTTGTTTAATGAAATATGGTGGAATATTAAATCCTAACTTGAGCACTATAATAGACTATTTTGTCAGTAAAAAACATTTCTGTCTACAACTTCTCCATTTAGGTTTTACAGAGATGAGTCGGCTATGAATATATGACTTCACAAAAGTGTTTCCAGAATATTATTTACTTGAATGTTTTATACCTAACGGTACTCATTTATACACTACTATACAAATTCGCTATGATGTACACAAAAAATTTAAAATAGATACGAATTTGGCTGTTGTCAAAGGTTATTACACTGAAATAGCCTTAAATAAAATTTAATTGTGAACTTGAATGTGATACTTTGTCGTGTTCATTTTAGGTGATCAGACAGACAGAAGCACCCGAATTGAACGCATTCATTGAGGAACATGATTTTCGTAAGTAAATTATACTAATAATAAGTTTAAATATCAAAACTAACATACGGCGTTTCCGATTGAAGCTAATTATGAAAGTTCAAGCTCGCTTAAAATGTTTCAAATGATTTGAACAAATCGTAATTCTATAAAATGATTTAAAGGTAATATTTTGGTTTTGATGAAGTCTAAAGAGGTTGATCATTCAGCTTGTTTCTCGAAACTGTCCAATACTTTATTTTGACGAACGCTTCGTGTATTTTTCGCCATTCGCTAGTCGTGAAAAATACTAGCTAAAAATATACAACGTTGATGATCCTAGGGTCGCCTGTTTCTAAAAAAACAGCATTGGACAACATCTTCCATTTCTACCTATCCCTATTAAAGAGGAGAAGTCACAATGTGATTGTCCCTCAAGTAGCGCGTTTGTTAACAAAACAGCTGTAAATGAATTATACAATTGGGGAATCTCACCACTTATCAATATGATTGCGATTGTCGAACGAACTTGACTGATGTTTATTTATCAAGATGTGACAATTGTACAGAATCTACACTGATCATTATCAAGGCGATTGTTGAAAGATCTTTAATGACGTAATTTTTATCATGATTATAGCATATTGATTATTATATGACAACTGTTTTGACTTAATTACAAAAGTTGAATAATTATAATTCAAATAATACAATTAGATGATGTTGTAATGTTAATGGTAATGTATTAGATTTAGTTATAATTATAATTGCAAAATACTTATGAAATATTTGTATTATTTTTATTATGACTTTGTTTACTATGATTGTAAAGTTGATACCGCCGTTCTGTTTATTGTTAATAATGAATAAAATAATTAAATATTTTCCAGTATGGTCAAATAGTTGCGTCTTTAAAGCAGCTAAACAATCATTTATTTACTTGTAATTTATAATGCATATATATATATATATATATATATATATATATATATATTGTAGTAATTAAAAGGGCAATTAATAATAAATAATTAAGAGAACTGTTGAACTCGAATTGTTATCGGCGAACACACAGATTAAACGCAAGAATGGTCAATAATCGAGGCCTAAGAGACGGAGGTACAAGTTGTTAGTTGGCGATGGAATTCAGTCTAGGACGGAACAAAAGTTAAAACTCGAGCAGAGACTATACTCTGTTAGTGCATTATTAAAAGTATTGGAGAACATAGAGCAGCAGTTAAGTCAAATATTCATGAAAGTTTTGCATAAGTAAATATTGCATAGCAATAGACGTTTTCGTCCGGATTGAACTTTACCAAAATCAGCGTTGAGGAGTTGTGCAGCGATCGCATTGACGAAAATGTTGCAGAGCAGAGCAGCGTTCGAGTTACAGCTAATTGGCCAAATTATCAAGTGAAGTGTTAGATTCTGAGAAAAATAAGGCCTGTTGTAAAAATTAAAGTGTTTGTGAAAGTTTTACGGAACCAGGTAGAAATTTATTGCCCAGGTACCAACAAAACAGTAAGTTTAATTGAAACTTCATTAATTGCAAACGTAAAGATAGTTGTCAGATTTCGTATTTTTTTTGACTATTAAAAATGTTGATTTGTAATAAATTCACTACTGCGCAGTGACCAGAAGTTTGATTGTTTTAAAATCAAGTAATAATATTATTTATTTAAAAGGCCCAGATCAAGACCCTGAGATTAAGAGTAATAAGTTGTTTGTACATAATGATTGTCGTAAAAGGGCAGTGAATGTTTATCTGTAAATTTAAAAATTTGTGAGCATTGAATAAATTAATTGTTTGGTCAGTTTAATAGATTTCTGATTCGTTAAGTGTGATTTTTTTATTTGAAGGCTTAAGTGGTTTTTATTTATGAGTTATTCTTAATTAAATTGAAAATTACATTAAAAAAACAGGTATCATCCTGAAGTAAATTTAAAATATTGTCAGATCTCTTAGTAGTTTCGTAGGCTTTTCCGGTGAATAAGCAGCTGGAATTGTTCTCGGGTTTCCAACCGGGTGGCGTTTACTAAAGATTACTAGGCGAAAATGTCGACGGTGATAGTCAACGAAACGTCGTGCTTCGTAAACGCCACCCGGTTGGAAATCCGAGAACAATTCCTGCATCTCTACGACACAGCTCTGACATTATGGTGTGATATTCACCAATGGTTGGATGTTTCGTAATAATTTTATCAGTCTGTATCCTTCGTTTTCTAAAAATATATTAATAATTAAGAAACAGGGTACAGCCGGTTTTTTTGCTGATTATACTAATAATTTTCTTATTCATCTAGAGCTAATAACAAAAGAGCTTCTTCATCTGAATACATTATTGAACACGCTATCATATCTTTATTCAAAACTATTAAAAACACTTAGTTATTTAAAGTAAAACTCGTATGAATCTGGAAGGAGTCTAGAAAATGAATTCCCGTTCCCGCAATAGTGTGGAGTTCCTTGCGTACGCTGTCCCGCACGTGAAGCTGGATTCCCGCTCCCGTTCCCGCAGTCCCGCACTGGTGTGTGGTCTTTATCATGCACAATAAGATAAGTAACGTATTAAGTGTTCTACTCTATTAATATTATTCTTTATTTCGTAAAAATGACCTGTTGGGGAAAGTGACCTGTCGGGCAAACGCCATTCGGGATATTGTTGTCAGGAAAACGGGCATCGGGCAACGCTTATGTCGGGCAAATGACCGGATCCTTTCTGCAATGTACTTGAACAGTCTCACCAATTCTTTCAATACTTAGTGTCTGCCATCGGAAACTTACCAGTCACCATCGCCTACTCCTTCCGTGTCCGCTTCAGACACAACGTATTTTCTAGATAAATCTCTTTCAAGAAACCAGAAGATGCCACGTTTCACACATTCTTCGCATTCGCACGCTACTCTTAACAGATTCCAAATATGGATGCCAACACGATACTGTTCAAACGACTTCTGGGTTTTGACAGTTGGGTGCAAGACCTAGAATGTTTACACGCTAATGACGGGATTTTAGAGTCGACTACCACATTCAAAGTTGTTCCACCTGGATCACAGGAAATAATTCCTACCGGTTATTAAATAGCCAAATATCGACAATTCTTATGGAGTAATTCCAGGATCGGTTAAGTTATTTTCTTACGTTGGGATCCCATAAGATCCCACAATCAAAATTGTATGAGACGAAAAGTAAGCCTAAAACAGTACAGTTTTTGTGCCAGCATTTTAGATTGTAAATTTATGGTATTTTAGTGGTTAAAAATGGGAGAATCGCATTGAATATAGTAAAGATTCAAAAAATAGTGTCGTTTAGTAGTTCTTATTCTTTTCCATAACCAAACCACAGGGCGACTCTTTTTTCTACCGAATTATAGCTGTATCTATTTGTTTGATTAAAATTTCATAGCTTTTTGCTTGTCTAACAGGATCTGTGTTGTTCCTATTCGGCAATATTTACTTACACATATGTGTAAGTATTTAATAACACTTGTATTATGTATATGCAAGTATTCAATAAAATATACAATTAAATGGGTGCACTCATTCTTTTTTACTACTTCTAATTTGCAAGAATAACGTTCCTATGAAAATAAAGTTATGATGAAATATGTTAAATGTCATTTTTCTAAGATGGAAATAATGAGAAACTGTAACTTATGAACTATATTATAATTATATTAACTTTTATAATCTGTATTATTATACTAAAATTAAATTGATCCTTAATACTTATTACCAATTTTTTCATGAGGCTTGGCCACATCTGTAATTGAAGGTAAAAAACAACTGGAATAATATTTAATTCACTGACCGCCTGTATTCTTAGAAACCAGTATCAATTCAGTCGCCAATATCTAAAAAAGATAACGCTTTAGCGTCCCGTAATTAAATTAATGATTCCTGGAGTCGGGAGCCTTAATTGCCAAATGAGTTGCATTCTTCAGGGCGATGGCCCCTACCAGAGGAGGAAGAGATTCCTCTTCGTTGAATGTACGGAAATACGTCAATTGATTTGAAAAGAACAGTTACAATAATTTTTTATTTGTTGTAACCTGTTTATGGATTAATAAATTGAAAATAAAATATCTACAAATTATTTAACAGAACTAGGTAAATAGCGTTCTTGATATGTCAACTGTTATCATGACTGTGAAATTTGATGGTCGTTGATAAATAGACAGAGACTGATAGATGGAAATTCCCAATTAGCCAACGACAATTATATTCATTTGCAAACTTACTTTACAAGATACGGTAAACGAAATGCAGCTATCTGTTAGGGAATGTCATTCATTTTTGAACGACATCATTATTATTACGTTTTGATAGTTTACTCTTACAATATTTTAAATATATGAATTATGTGCTAATAGATGTATATTTATGAAATTTCATGTAACATTATTTGAATTTGGAAGGCTGAGGAATTAGTTATAAACACAGAGTATATTATAAGTATCGTAAATTACTTGTACTACAGTTATATTATTAACAATTTCAGAAATTTCTCTTAATTTCAGCTGAGTAATATCGGAAAATACCGCAGTTCATGATGTCAAAATATGTTTCCATTTTATAATGCAACGTGGAGCAAATCATAGTTATACGTTGTAATGTATTAATATATTATATATACGGCCCCACTTTTCGACGTCAAAACATCACAGTGATTGATTTATTTAAACAAGTCAAACAATCAGGCTATCACAGCAAAGTCTTTTTAATTTACAAAATCAATTAAGGGTCTTTTCAGGGTGAGAATAACAAAATTCTTGCACTGTATGAAGCTTAACAACAACAAAAAATTAAAATGACAGTTCCAGATCAACGTCACCGCTCAATCAGTGAACCCGAAGCCATTCAGGTCACATGTTGTGTGCAGGATGAACGATCCGACTCGGCAGTGCTAACTTCAAACTGTGGTTCCTGGTCGTGTACGGTGTACAGGAAGTAACAGCTGTCAGGGAAAATATCAAAATTATTCAGTTTTATCGTTGAATATTAAGCTGGATCACTGAACTATTTCTCAAACTATTGGTCAAAGAAATTCCTCAGCCAGACAGTTGCCGCACGCGTGACTTTACGATTTTAGGACTGCTTAATTAAATGTAATAAATATAATATAATAACCAGTTTAATAATAAGCCAATTTCGTAATCGTTAAAAGATTATTATATTACAATTGGGCATGACTCTAGACACCAAACTTTGGTTGAAAGAGAATGTTTTTTTTAGTGTAACATGCTACATGAGAGTAATCCACATAGTGGCAACTCCCATTAATAGCATACGAATGGATTTGAAAGGGGGGATGCGGAAGGGTAAAGGAAGGTAGCCCAGGGTGAACTAGAGCCTTCGGGCTATAGTTTAAGGATCCTACCCGGCATTCGCCTAAAAGTAATGCAGGGAAAACCCTTCGCAAAACCTGCATCAGGTAGGTCAGGCATTTGGTACTTGTCCCACGCCCTTCCGATAGCGGGAGAAGAGTTTGCTGTGGGGACGCAGAAATTCCCTTCTCCGTACTTCGACCAGTTTAGGAGACAGCTGGCCGACTGTTCCAATGGGAACAGAGAACAACTCTTACCGTATGACCAAGGTCTGTGACCCCGGAACATCACCTCTCAAAACAGATCGAGGTGCCTCGGCTTGTGGGAACCTTAGTTCAAAAAGAGAGAGGAAAAGGCATACCCAAAGGTAGCCCCTTCGTATCTCTCCTAAAAAGGTTCTGCCTGCGAGAGAAAATCCCTCGCAGGTTACCTGCGAGAGAATTTCTCGCAGAATTTTGGTCCTCAGTCTATAATTCTATATCAGTGTCTATATTATGGATATGTTTATATACTTTACATGTGAGAATTTATGGAAAGACGGAGCGTGAACTGAACAGTACCAACAAATATATTTTCTTATGTATACCCTATCTTATTACACATAGAATTAGTATTGTATTATTACATATAGAATTAGTATTGTAAAATAAAAATTTCGAATAAACCATATCAAATTGACAATGAGGCTAGTTATCGAATTTCTTAAATTTAGGTTGCTGTGTTTGGTTTAAATACAATAAAACGTGGTAACAACTTGACCGGTATCTGGGCAGACAAGAAAATAATTTGTAATCGTCACCGGACAGTGTTCGATACTATGAATTATTCTGTATTTGGAGGTAACGATAACAATTAAAATAAATTTGTTCGTATCGGGTGCAGTTTTCTTTATGGTTCTGTTTGTTCCGATGCGCAATGTTTTTTCCAGACTGACCTGAGTTTAGCGCCACTTAGTCTAGGATGCGAAACGTGCCTCGATAATGACTATTAAAGTTTCAAGAATCAGTTACTGAAAAAAAATGCTTAAAAGGAGAGGTCCTTGAAAGACACCATTAAATTTGTTTTTTTTTCTTCACACAGTATAAAACTTTTCTTTACATAAGTCTCTTTAAACACCCCGAGCAAATTTATGTAAATTAAATTGATTGTTATAAGGTGTGAACATAAATACATGTACACAATACATAAATAAATACATATATACAGTATATTCAATTTTTTTATTTTTTTTGATAGTTAATGAGTATTTACGATGTATTCTGCATATCTACTTTATTAACACATAAACAAAATTTAAGTTCTGTTTAAATCGGTTAGAACTAAATTTATAACGATTGTAATGTATGAATTTATCGAGGATGGTCATAAAATTATGGGAAAGAAGCCACCGTAAGTGGCAATTTCCTATAATTAAATTAAAATTTTCATCTCGATTCGACACTCTGATCAACAAGATTATAAAACATGTCTTTTCTTTCCGTCAATTGTACTCTGAACGTTCTTCTATTACACGATAAGAGCTTCCAGTTCTTATCTCGATCTTCCAAACTATACAAACCTCTTTCATATCCTTATCTCTAAAGCACTTGAAATATATAGGATACAAGTGTTAATTACTAGTAGGGACCAAAATTGGGTTGTTTGAGGGCGAGGTAGTATCTCACAGCCCATTTTATGGATGGTTTGTTGCGTTAGTTGATCAGTCTGAGGGACTGCGTTGAAAGAGAATGAGGTATTTTCTCTGACATCAACGTCGTTTCTCTCTCATTGGTTACTTGACATTGTTCATAATCATGTCTGAGTAGTATTGGATGTTGGATGTTTGTTTTAAACTTCTGTTTTAGATAATCACAGAGAACTGCACCTTGATCATCCCAAAAAACCGTCACCATTCCATTTCGTTTTTGAACTTCTTTGTGGCAGTTCATTCGGTATGCTTCCGTTAACGAATAAATTGAAATATTTGCGAGTAAAACATGAAGCCACACTACACAGGCTCAAAAACTAGGAAGTACTTCAGTACTCAACGTCTTTACTGTTAACTTGGTTTAAGAGGACCAAGTTTTTTGAACTCGTCTAAATATGTCAAAAGCAGAGCATGGCAAACGGATGACAAATGTGTAACATTTATGAAACTAATATAGATTTATAATTACTATATTAGTCTAAGATTAGGTAATTATCTCAGTTGATGGTATTTTTGGTGTCTAAAATATACTTGGAAATGACAGATACTTTGTCAAAACGTTCACATAGTACATTCCACTAATCATTGAACAAAATATATCCTATAATATTCAGCATATCACCAGTCCACCCATTATTTATCCTGTATTGTACAATGTTTGACTAATCATGTTGAAAAAACAAAATACATAACGTAGTTTACGTAAAATTGCAATAATTATTCATCCACGTACATAGACTAAATAAAAACAGTCATCATCAGAGTTATATATAATATACCACGGGGTAAATTAACTGTTATTAGGCTAGTCATAAATCAAAATTACTTTGCACATTAATTCAATGTCCAAACGGACATTATTAATAAGTAATATTTATAATCTTTTAATACAAGAATCATAATCTTACAACATTTAAGCCATCACTAACAATTTCAAAAACATATCTTTGTAATTCAGCTCGTTTTTATAATATTCAATTATCAGTTTATAACTTCATACTTTTAAATCAACAATTTGCTATTTTATGCCTACAAGCCTGATGTATACAATTTAATTATCAATTTTTTCCTCTTTTATACAATCAAACTGTATTTACGTAAATATATATATACATATGTGATTAAAATATTATTTTTTCGAAATATTTGAATTCTGAGTTTATCTTTGTTTTCCAAATAGTGAATCATACAACTCAGATACGCCTCCTTTTATGTAAGAAAGAAGAATGACCGATTTAAACGTGAAGATTTTTATCTATAGATAAGAAAAGAATTTCACCATCCACTCAATTTGTTTCTCGTCTATAAAAAGAATACAGCGCACCTTTCTGAGGTATCTTCACTAACTAGCTAATTTAAGCTAAATTTATCATTTTCTATGGTATTAATTGTGAATATCGTTAAAATAAAACAAGGGATACATGTGAAAATTCGAACTGAGAAACTCATTACACACTATATTATTTGCTTTTTAGGCAATCAAAGCTGAATAAACAACCGAACCAAAGGTTATTCACAAATACTAAGGAGGTGAAAGGAAAACTCGGGAGTTTGCGTTCCCGGAAATTTTCTATAATGAATAAGAAGTCAACCAATTCATAATTTTCAATCAGACGTAAATTTTTTCCTTTTAATTTTCTATAATGTTAAATATTTTTTGAATCCTACTACTGAAGATTTTGGCACTTTTACAACCAAATTAATACAAAAATTCAACGACATTGCATATGTTTTTATCACAAAAATTACTTATTAACGTTTCCTCTTTTTCAATTTTATATGTTCACCTGATGATGTTCTAAATTAGGGTCGAAAAGTAATGTTTTTCTATTTGTATTGTTTCAATGTCATTGTCGCAATTCAGCAATATTCAAACTTGACCGTTATATTTATTGTTTTATGCTATTATACATCAATTTTAAAAACATAATTTATTGTTACGCCTTTGTAAATATGTTTTTAATTAATCGATTTATCAAGTTAGTGCGTACGTCGAATTTTCAAAGCAAATAATTTTAATTTAATCATAGTTCCATAGAATTCTTGAGTTCATCATCGATCATAAATTTGTATTTCTTGAACTATGCTTCTGTTTTTTTTTCATTTGAGTTTTATACATAAATTTTTAATGCATAATTATTATTTTCAGAATGAATAGTCGGCCTTAATAAACACTATAATGTTGTGCTATTTGTATATTTTAAGTTTTTAATATGAAATTTATTGCATAGTTAACAATGAACTGCATTAAATAAACAGAAAACAGCCAATTTGTCATAAAGAATGCGCACTATATTAATCAACCACAACAAAAAAACATTACAATACGACGTTTCGTTCACAATTTTGGAACTTACTCAGGCAATAAATAGTTTTGAAAGTAAGAATATATGTCTGTTTAAATTATAAGTCAAAAATAAATTTAGTGCCATAGACTGCGCCCCGTGATGGTTATAACCGTACCGTGACTCTAAATTTATATTTGGACTTTCACTTTCAATTTTAAAACCATTACCTGATGAAGTCACAAAATTGAGTACGAAACGTCGTATTGTAAGTATTTTTGTTTTGGTTGATTAATACACTTTTTTATACCACATTCGTTGATTTTCTGTTTATTTATTAAATTATGTTTGTCAGATTATATTAAATATTCAATAACTTATATTATTATAAATTTAATTTATATTATTATTATTTATTGAGGTTTATAATTGTCGCGTCGACATCGTGGTCATTAGCGACCCATATGTTAATTTATATTATTTAGCATAATTTCTTATAACTCTTCTTAGGTAACTGATGTAAATAAATAATGAAATACTATGAAGTTATCTAATCCACCATGAAGATGTGCAGAAGAATTTTAAGGGTAATTTTTTTAAAAGCACCCTCTCACATATTCTATAATTATTATACAACAGACCAAGGATGATAAAATTATTAATTTGAATTTTATAGTTATGTAACATGAGTAAAATATACATGCGTTTTTCCTTTCTTGAAACCAATATAATATTTGTGTCTCTTCAATGAATCAGAACATACATTTTTGATGACTCTACGGTGTTTTTATGGTGTCGGGAACAGTAAGAAGTTAATTTGAAACGAAAGGACGGATTCATTTTGATGATGAAAGCCGTCTATTGCGGCTTGGCTCTTTGGAATGTTGCACTAATGGTATTGGGGAAGTGAAACAGTATTGCGTTTGGAAAAGCTGCAAAATTTCGAAAAATATTTCCCTAGCCATTCGTTTTAAATTAAATTCAAACGCATAAGGCATACATAAAACATAAACTCATGTTTGTAAAAATTGAAGCACAACGAAGGAACACTCCGAATTAAATGAAATTTTATGTACAAAAGACCTGTGTTAATAAAAATAAACGATTAAAATTATAAAGCACAAAAATCTGACATGTTGAAAATAAGTATTTCGTTTTACTGTTATTAAAAAACAACTTCAACGCCAGTTTAAAATGTACTGTAGAACTAGAAGTGAATAGATTTCTGATTTGCCTAGATGTTACCATCAAGGTAGAAAATTTTAGATTAGTGATAAACTGATATTGGACGGGTCCTACATTACTTTTCCAACCATCCCATTAATCGAAAAAGAGCTGTGTTTTACGATTTGGTTGATTTATTTCAGATCATAATTTCCTTGTTAAATGTTGTAAATAACAACGAGTTAGCTAATTTATATCCGCGTATCAAATTATAAATTAGTAGTAGACTCATGTAACTCTCTCAACCATCTCAGGTGAAACGCCGAGACGACAATAATCATAAAAAAATTAATATGATCCTTCATTACTACAAAGATCTTCACTTTAGAGTCTCTAATCTACTCAGTCATTTCAATATTAGTATCAATTGTAAAACTTGTAATTCCTTATTTATACATTTAGAATGTTAAAGATAATTTATATCCTTAAGACACTCATTTTGTGGCGTCTAAAATAGATTACATTGATTGCAATTCAAATTATTATGAAATTTTCTGATATGATTTAATTAATTATTTATATTTTGTATTGATTATTTAAAATTAATTGGCTCGGGTTAACACATTTATTAACTCAATATTTAAAGAATACTAATGTTATAATTGCTATAAATTGAGATGTTAATTGCAAACAAAATTGTAGAAGATTCTAGCTCAGATGGTAGACATGAATACACTTTCTCATCAGGGAGTTAAGTGAGGGTGCTGTAAATATCTCCAGAAATTTCAGGCTGAACTACCACAATAAAAGCCTTGTGATTTGACCTCACACTTATGTAAATAAATTGGCACTCTCTGAAATTCACTGTTCTCTGTACGGCGTACGGTACGCAGGTCACATCGCCACAGCTGTTCAGGAACTCTCTTGGGATGAACCTTCGCTCCCATTCCTCCGATTGTCGCTTCCGATTAATAACTCGCGCTTCCCATTACAATAATTAAAACGCAAAATCCAACAGTAACACTGATTCAAAATAAAGAGTTTTTAATCACAAACAGAACAAATCGGTGGTTAAATGCTTAATTTAAATATCTTGAAGAAGTTAATACGTCGATAACAGTTTATAATTACCATACAAGTATTTGAAAACAACTTCCTCCATTATTGTTACAACAATACCAAAAACACACAAAACCAATAACCAAATCGAATTCACTTCTTTACATTACTTTGGCCAAATTAAGCGCGCTTTAAAAACGAGGATCAAAGAACATAAGGTTAATTTCAAACTTCCCGACGAAAAACATTCAATTTTAACAAAGCACAGTCACGTACGTCATCACAACTTTAATTGGACTAATGCCAGAATTCTTGAAGTAGAACGTAACTATAATGCCAGAATCATCCTGGAAATGATAGAGATTACTTTGAATAATAATTTTACCCTTAATAATGAAATATATGCACTAAATAAAATCTATTACCTCCTATGGTTAACTGATCCCTTTGCCTTTTTTTCTTTGTCCTGTTTGACAGTTTCCTTGTCTTTAAGTTCGTTTACGTCCAGTGCCTTGAGAAGGTCTGCCAATTGGAAGAAGAAACATTGCACGAGTTTTCTGTTTAGTTGTCTATTTGTGGAAAATTATATATAATAATGGGTAACATGTCAATAACCAAATGGCATGCTTACAAAGACACTCTACAACTCGTGGTGGAACACCACCTCATGTACAGTTCAACCGTTCTGAAAAGACCAATAATCCTACAAACATAATAATTTTGCTATCTTCTCCAGATTAAAAATAATCCTGACGTGTACAAAATGTATACCCAGAAGACCATTTAATTACCGTGATTTGGTGTTCCTTGGGCACAAACCGCAAGGAATTACGCAATCTTTGATTAATGATGTATTTCATAATACGAACAATTCTTCTGAGAACCTAATTACAGTATTACTACTTAAGTAACATTTTTCTTGCTGCTTTTTGAACCAAAATTTAAATGTTGCATAATACAATAAATTATTGAAAGTTAGGTTCACGTACGTCCCGGATCGGGTTTCTTTGACCAATGCTATATTTCCAATGAAATAAGAATTTATGACGGTTTAATAAGCTCAATTTTGACCTAAGACCTGGAAAGAAAACATTTAAGACACGTGATCGTTATACGATTTTCATTGCTTCATTAAATCTGAAAATACCTACATCATAAATTCCCTGACCTTAACTATTATTGACCTCGTCATACTGTAATAATTAGGCATAATAAGTCACATAATGAGACTGAAACAACCCTCTTCTCATTAGTGTAGGTGGAGAAATTATTTTTTAAATAAATATTTTTTTACTTTTAAAAAAAATATATTTATATTATATATTTTTTTATACGTGCAGTGCAAATTGTCTTTCTCCAGGCCATTTGCAAGCCTTGTTGGTCGGTGCCGTGTAAAAAACAACAGCTCCGTTCTCGACGATAGCCATTACCACACCAGGAAACAACTCGTTATTCCATGCCTCCAGAATAAAATTCCCTTCCTATGTGGAACCTGATTGATAACTCTGGGTTTATATTCCAAAATAATTTTTAATAATAATACAAAAGCCGTATTAAGTCCTCAATAATTCGCTAGGGACTTTGCTGATAAGTTTCAGATGATGTTTAATCAACCCAAAGATCCAAACAAAATATTGAAGCAGATATGATTAACATCTAATTATAATTAACTTAATTCGGTTTTTGCTTTATTTTTAATCAATAACAGGACGAAATAAACAATATTTAAGTCTAGTGTGTAACGGGAAAAAGACAGAATTTACCAATATTTAAATGTAGTATCAAGTACAATACCTTTTTTCCCTTTGCTTAGGGACGCATACAGTTATATATTAAAGTTAACATAAATATAGTGAAACAGACAATAATAGGTTGAATCCCAATCAAATGTCTAAATTTAGTATAACATGCTTACTTACATAATTAAAGAAACAATTATAATACGATGTGAATTTAAATAACAATTTAACAGAAAAAAATTGGACTTGAAATCAACTTCCGTGGCTGAAATGAGAAAAAACAATGTCATTGAAACACATCACTTAACTTACATTGTTGTAATAGATATTCAGATATAAAGTGGAACATTTAAGGGAAAAATGGGAGAATTTACGGAACTCAAATGGAAATATGCCACAAAGCGACGCAATAACGATGAATATAGGACTCCTAATACGTCATTGAAGACAGTTTAATAGGATTTCAGAGCAAGGCAATTAATTGCACGGATAGTCGTTGTGAGGAATGGAAATAAATAAATAAAGTGCAATTCATTTCAGTATATGCTACAGGAAGTGCCATCACGAAGTGATTGTTAACAAATAGAGGAATGTCATTGCAAATAAATGCGATTTTATAACAATATAATGTTGACAAAATAAGTTCTTTTAAATTTTTAAATTTTTTTTAGGTAGGCTACATGAGGCTAATCCACATGGTGGCAACTCCCGTTTCATAGCATAGGAAGGGATTTGAAAGGGGGATGCGGAAGGGTAGAGGAAGGTAGCCAATGGTTAACTAGGGACCACGGGCTATGGTTTAAGGATCCTACCCGTCAATTCGCCTAAAAGTGATGCAGGGAAAAGCCTAGAAAAACCTGTATCAGGTAGGTTGGGCATTTGGTACTTGTCCCACGCCCTTCCTATGGCGGGAGAGGGGTTAGCTGTGGGGTCGCAGCTTTCCCCTCGCCGTGCCTTGACCGATTTAGGAGGCAGCTGGCCGACTATTCCAATAGGAATAACGGACAACTCTTACCGTATGCCCAGGGTCTGCCACCCCGGAACATATACCTCTCATAACAGGCCGAGGTGCCTTGGCATATGGGAACCTTAGTTCAAAAAACCAGAGTGATGTGCAGGCATCCCCAATGGTAGCCTCCGCCAGAGCTCTCTGGGAAGGTTCACCTGCGAGAGAATTCTCTCGCAGGCTTCCTTAGACAAATTAAGATTGTACATTGCTCATTTTATCATTATTATTAATGTGTGAGGGAAAAACGATCGATTCGAGCATCAAAAACTTTTAAATAAATATCAGTCATTAAAGGTTTATTAATTAAGAATATGATTATCAGAATATATCACTACATATATTTCTATACATACTAACATTATTTAGTATAAGTATATTGAAGATCAGTGAAAATTTTTTAGATTTTAATATTAATCAATATTATTATTATTAATATATTATTATTTATTCACCTGATGAAGTTCCAAATTAGGAATATATTGTATTAATCTAATTGTTAATTAATAAACTTTTTCCTACCGTTTGTCTATTACATTTATTTATTCTGTTATTATAGACAGATATATATATATATATATATATATCAATATGTATTTAACTTAAAAACGTGTCAGATTTATTTGGTGGAGTACATGTTAGCATTATTACACAAGGAATTATTATAAATTATGTTTCAAACTTCTCACGTGTCGACATTTTGTTTCAGAGGACGGGTTGATTAAAAGACTGTGGCGTGGTGTGGAACTAAATATGAATAAAGCCATGGCCTCTCGCCTTAGCCAAAAAATGTCTTTGAGAGAAGCAATGGACGAAGTTACTTCCCAGAGACTACAGTAAGTCTACATAATATTGTAATCTAATACATGGGTTCAGGTCAAGTACATTTCACAGATTCTCACAAGATGTTTTGATCTACGTATTTATTGATCAACAGTGGCATTAGTTTTCACTTTTTATTACTTCTATCGAAGCCTGGACAAGCACGGGCATTATCATATTTTATTCCGAATGGAGTCAGAAGTTGCAATCTTACAACGAGATAAATTCGGATGAACAACTTCAAATATGAACACCAAACAACCGAGAAGGAGTAATCAAATGTTTTTGATTCAAAAGGGAGTTTCCTAATTACAAAAATATAACCTCTCATAACTATTTTGTCACTAATATACGTGACAGAACGAAGTAGGGTTTTTTTTTCTCATCACATCATCATAAGCCAATATTTTTTCTATGTATCTTAGTAAAGTTTGTCCTCGTCTCTCGAAGTTGTTAATTTGGTGATTATTTCTTAAATAGGGCAGTGATGATGAAGAGGTCACAGAGATTGAAAACAGGCCAAGGCATGGCGAGGGGTAAGCTGCGTCCCCACAGCAAACTCCTCTCCCGTCATCGGAAGGGCGTGGGACAAGTACCAAATGCCCGACCTACCTGATGCAGGTTTTCCTAGGGTTTTCCCTGCATTTCTTTAGGCGAATGCCGGGTAGGATCCTTAAACCATAGCCCGGGGGCCCTAGATAACCCTTGGATACCTTCCTCCACCCTTCCGCATCCCCCCTTTCAAATCCCTTCCTATGCTATTAAAGGGGAGTTGCCCAAAGTGGATTACCCTCAAGTAGCCTTTTTTTTTTTTTTTTTTTTAGGGCAATAGGCTACATGAGGGTAATCCACTTAGGGCAACTCCCCTTTAATAGCATAGGAAGGGATTTGAAAGGGGGGATGCGGAAGGGTAGAGGAAGGTAGCCAAGGGTTAACTAGGGCCCCCGGGCTATATTTTAAGGATCCTACCCGGCATTCGCCTAAAGGAATGCAGGAAAAACCTTAGAAAAACCTGCATCGGGTAGGTCGGGCATTGGGTACTTGTCCCACGCCCTTCCGATAGCGGGAGAGGAGTTTGCTGTGGGGACACAGCTTACCCCTCGCCATGCCTTGGCCTGTTTAGGAGGCAGCTGGCCGACTATTCCAATAGAAATAGCGGACAACTGTTGCCCTAAAAAATAAAAAATAAAAATAAAAATAAAAGCCTGCGAGAGGATTCTCTCGCAGGTAAACTGCGAGGGATTTTCTCTCGCAGGCAGAACCTTTTAGGAGAGATACGAAGGGGCTACCTTTGGGTATGTCTTTTCCTCTCCGTTTTTGAACTAAGGTTCCCACATGCCGAGGCACCTCGACCTGTTTTCAGAGGTGTATGTTTCGGGGTCACAGACCTTGGGCATACGGTAAGAGTTGTCTGCTTTTCCCATTGGAATAGTCGGCCAGCTGCCTCCTAAACTGGCCAAGGCATGGCGAGGGGTAAGCTGCGTCCCCACAGTAAACCCCTCTCCCGTCATCGGAAGGGCGTGGGACAAGTACCCAATGCCCGACCTACCAGATGCAGGTTTTTATAGGGTTTGTCCTGCATTACTTTTAGGCAAATGCCGGGTAGGATCCTTAAAATATAGCCCGGGGGCTCTAGTAACCCTTGGATACCTTCCTACACCCTACCGCATCCCCCCTTTCAAATCCCTTTCCTATGCTATAAGAGGGGAGTTGCCACTATGTGGATTACCCTATACATAGCCTATCTACACCCAAAAAAAAAAAAAAAAAATGAAGAGGTCTGCGAGGGCTATCTAGGGATTTCCCTGCATTACTTTCAGGCGAATGCCGGGTAGGATCCTTAAACTATAGCCCGGGGGCCCTAGTTAACCCTTGGCTACCTTCCTCTACCCTTCCGCATCCCCCCTTTCAAATCCCTTCCTATGCTATTAAAGGGAAGTTGCCACCATGTGGATTACTCTCATGTAGCCTTTTAAAAAAATTAAGTAAAGCTTTCTCGGGAGTTCCGCAAGAGTCTGTAATTTGTCCATTATTATTTTTGGAATAGGATAATGACTTACCCACAAGAATGAAGTCTAACGTTAAATTTTTTGGCAACGTCTGTGTTGTATACAGAAATATAGGAAATAAGTCAGATGAAACAGTTTTAAAAAAACGATATATACGTGTTCGGCAACTGAGAAAGAGCATGAAAATAATTACAAAAAAGAGTAAAGGAACTTGTTTCAATAAACGGCGGGCTCAAATAATACTGAATTACAGCATCGACGAGGTGAAAATACCTCACTGTAAATATCTAGAGATATATCTAAGTTCAAACTTAAGGTGAGAAGAGAAAGAAATTCACGCGTCTGGATAATTTTAAAAAAGGGGAGCCCAAAATCTAAAGACGCTTTAGTGCGTTCTATAATCTAATATGGTGCTAGTTTTGGGGACCCATATAACAAACCTCAAATAGATTCTGTGGAAAAATTGCAGAGAAGTGCAGAAAACTTTGTGATGTTCGCCGGGTCACGGACAGAACAAGGTTAAAACTCCGGGTTGAGAGTCCCTGGAGAAACGAAGGAGGTAGATCCGCTATGCGCTTTGTTTAAAGCGTACTCAGGAGATGAAGCGCAGTCTGGCATCCGAGATAAACTGGAAAAGCCAACCTAGTATGGAAGAGGAGATCACAAATTCAAAATATAATCAAGGTCACAGAAAACCGGTTATGGAAAAAGTTATTTTCGAAATAGAACGATTGGGATAAATTACCTGCAACGCTGAGTATAGCCTATTCACCAAAAGCAAATTATAATTAGCCTAAATTAAGCGCTATATATCATAAATCGTAAGGGATAAGTGAAGTGCTAGGTAGTGTAAGTGAAATGTCATTATTATTAGGTAGTGGTAAGATTTTATGTCGAAAAATCTAAAAATATGTTGCATATTTTAATTCATCAATGTTTGTATCTGAATTCATTCATATATTCATATGATTGAAATAAAACCATATTAAAACTTATAATAAATGAAACCAATAACTATTCAACAGCTAGTTAATCTTTTAGACCAATATATTTAATGATATATTATATCATATCTAATCATTTGATTTTCTCACACCGCAATGAAGGTTTTTTTTTTCTTTTTCCTTTCGGTGGGTACTGCTCCTATTTCCAAGTGCCACTTGTACAGCTTCAACTAGTCTTTGAGTGCTATTGATATTTACCTGAACCGTTTCATTTTGAATATTTGCGTCAGATACTAAAATATTATTTATAAAATTATTTTAAGCTTGTTTTATAGAGTTGTGGGTCACCTGGTGAAGAAAAAGAAATATTTTCTTATTTTTAGATAAAATAGTAAGGTAAATGAGAAAGCTAACTTTATTCAATTAAAATGCAAACAGCTGACGCGAATTTATTTTCACTGACAATGCCAGTATAAAAAAACTTATCCAATTAAGGGAAAACAGAACAGATTGAAGATAAATTATGAATACAAATCTATTTAAACATACTTATCAATTCATTGAAATATCCGAAGATGATGGAGAGTTAAAACTAAGATAACGGTATAATTTCCTGTTCGGGATTCTCCTCATTCCCGCTCTTGAGCAGGGATTTCAAAATAACTTTCCCAAAAGCCATGACACAATGTCTGGTTTTGAGGGGTATATGTTCCGGGGTCGCAGACGTTTGACATACGGTAAGAGTTGTTCGTTGATCCTATTGGACCAGTCGACCAGTTGCCTTTTAAATTCGGCCGAGGCATGGAGTTTGATATGCTGCGTTCCCACAGCAGACAAAATTATCGTTTTCGGAAGGGCGTGGGATAAGGACGAAATGCTCGACCTACCTGATGCAGATTTCCCTAGAGTTTTCCTGTACTTCACCTTTAGGCGAATGCAAGATAGAATCCTTAAAATATAGTCCGGGGGCTCTAGTGGCTACCTTCAGCATCATCCCTTTTCCATCCCTTCGAAAGCTATTAAAGGGGAGTAGCCTGTGACTCTAAAAAAAGACGTCAGAGTTACAACGTATCCTTCAAGAATCCATGGCATTACGGTAAAAATCATATACAACTGTAAAATAAACAAAAATAAAGCTGATTCACTGCTGATGGCTTGCCTAATCTGGATTACTATATGCGCGTAAGACCACGTCTACGGGACTCTTTAATTTAGGTAAGTTGACAGTTTATTAATTTGAAGGGTCTGAATTGAGAATATTCAAGAAAAGTTAATCTGGTAGGTTGTGAAACTTTACACAATTATACCGCTGCGGCTCACAGTATTATAATATATTATTATGCCATTTATATACAATATTAATCCTAGATAAATGTCTTACATAATCATCTTTATCTACCTTATCTAAGAATCAATATTAGATTTAAATCATTGATCATCTCTTCACATCAGGAGCCGTAGGCGACCTGTCTCTAAAGACAAATCATTTGTCTCATCGAATAGTTTGTTTATTAAAAATTGTAATCAATGATTACACCACCTGCTTGTCCCTCATATTCCACGTGCGATTTCACCACACTGATAACCTATTGTCTTATGAAGCTGACGAAAGACTTCTGTGATGCTGATAACCTTTTCACATCAGTGTTACCTAACCTCATTATATAATATCCTTATTGTCGTGATAATATGAGATTTAGATAGAAATAATGTTACGTAAACTTGGATTCACCTTTCTCTCATATCTTTTATATTCTTCCGTTGCTGTCTTTCATAGACAAAGGCGTAAGTCAAGGGGAACCCTTGCGTGAATTTTTTTGTAACGTTATAGCATAATGCCTACACGCATTTCCGCTTATTTCGACTTAAGTGACTCACGTGCAGCAATAACAGCTGCTCGATTTCGGACAAATTTGTATAAACTTCTTGTCTAAGGAAACGCAATTGCACAGGTGGAGTGATAACGTAAAACATAATCAGAGGAAGAGTAAACCTTTCCAATGAAGGGGGGTGGTCATGGACACTTGTAACCAGATTTAAGTCCACCCTTTGACATTACACTACTCATTTTTACAATAACCCTGCAACACTCATATCTGCATCTCACACGACACTATAATTCGCTCTTTTTTTTATAACATATCGTCAAATTCCTCTGATGATTTTCGTTTTTCAAAGCAAATTTTTCCTGATATACTACACTTTCATAATCAATATACAGTGGCGGCTGATGCATATGTGATCATGTGCACGTAAAATTTAGGAACAATTAATTTTTTCTTAATTTTAAGAACCTTAATAATAAGCGTGTTGTAACAGTGTGAACTTCTTTTTCGATTTCGAAGACTTTAAACTGCCCGTTATAAGTCTCTGTGTTGAACACAATATATCTTTCTGGAATGAGAAATGTGCATGCGCAGTATTCCGCTTCAACTCACTGAACTACCCGTAAAGTTGCTACTTTTTGGGCTGTGGGTCATTGAGCACATGCAACAGTGACATCATTCGTGTTTTTTTTAAAAAATATTAACTTTATTTGAAATATGTACCACAAGGAAAATCATTTGTCGTTAGAAATGTGACGATAAATTATTCCGGTTCCAAAATTTAGACACTATTGAAAACTATGTAGATGGAATTATAAATTTAGTAAATTACGGTTCGGGTCATTTGTCTTAGAACATTGGTGTTACTATCATTGTTGTAGTGTTATTAATATTTTACATAGTTATTCTTGTAAAAACTGTTGCTTGTGTTGATTCAGCACATAACTCACGAGCATCCACAGATTTTACTACACTTTAATTTTCTCCAATAGATTTTTTTCCATCCGATTAGTACGCGTTGACTTCTTAATGTGCTTCTATTGACGCCTATCCTCTAAAACCAAAACTATATTGACGAATTGGCTGTCTTAAATTCTCTTAGTGTGTAAGATTTATTATACTATGCCTCTATTTACCGACGTAATTTCATCAGTTATTTGTATTTCATATCCTTGTTTCCCAGGGTGTGTTTCTTTTCTAGCTTGCAATTAGTGTTGTTAGAAAAAAACTAATGAAACTGTTTTATTTTCATTATGTTTTGTAAGACTGGAACAGAGTTTGTGTATTTTCTCGAATAATGTGAGGATTATTAAGTTCTCTGATTCATTCACACTCAGAAAGTCGATATAGCTGAATATCTGGGAAATGTGAAGTCTGAATCGATTAGGCTCTTGCCTGGTAGATTGCATTTTTGCGTGTTGCATCTTTACAATGAAGAGCAAAGAATGTTTTAAACTCGTCGATATGTGCCTCCTCCATTTCCATCACATCGTATAATTCTCTCCCTCGGTCTAGCATTCCTTATATTATCATTTAAATTCTTGTTGATTCTATTCCACTCAGAATTCTCGTACCTCTTCTCCAGAACAAAACAAAACGACCATTATCTCCGATATAAACGATCATCGGCATAAACTTTCTAATGAAGTTGAATTTTCTATTTTAAGTGACTGTATCTATTTGTCAACACTGGGACTGTACTTAGACCAAATGTTTATCTGACAAGTTTTAGAGAAATCTTAGATTGGAGTTCAATACAATTTGATATAAATGTGCTCGTTCAAACCCTCACCCTGGGATTATAAATCTGGTCATCTCTAAAGGCTGCCACATAAGCATTAGAACATCTGCAGTAGTACCCCAAAGGTTGAGTGCCAATATATATAATATTATAATGTAGAGTGAGAAAGAAACTCATTGAAGTTAGGAATAACATCTCAAACTATTAGATCGACGTTCACGTTCACATGCTTACTTATTGTAAAAGTATAGTAATGCATATCAAAGTTTCCGTTTCCAGGTGTTATTTCATTACTAATTTTCCGTTTTTACAGCTGTTACTTTTATTATTATATATTCTACATGCTACTATGGAACGCTCTTTATTAACAGAGAGTACATCATAACATCAACTCAAAGTGCAAATGAGTTCATCGACAGCATTGTCGCAGGAGTGAAGAAGACGATTTCCGAGAAATACGAGAACAACGTGAAGATACCGGATATCCTGGAGCGATTCGAGAAAAGGGTAAGCGAATATTTGTTTCTCAAAAACAAAATTAACACTAATGTATAAAAATAACATTACAGATAGGTTTTATTAGTTCCATAAGTCTTCGGTTGAGGAAATTGGATGTGAAGTGGCACAAAGTTACTAGATACTAAGGTATGTTAACCTAGAACACAAACTTTCTTTCGTACAATATTACTAAGAATAGAGTATAATAATTACAAATTAATTAATAGCCTAAATAAAATTAAATAACAATGGAACTCAGAAAACTGACGGAACACATTACGAAGTGTACAATTTCATATTTATAGAGTATGCTTACAATTCATGTTAACAAATAATTATTTAAAGACAAATAAGAGAATAATTGAAAAACTATATATATATACGCCGGCCTGCTGTGGTGTAGTGGCCAGCGTCATTGCCTCGCACCACAGACGCCCCTTGTTCGAATTCCGGCATGAGCATAGATGTTTGTGTTCGTCCTGGTCAAGAAAACTGGGGTTAAGGCTGTGGGAGAATCGACACTCTGATCAGGTGTCACTCCTAAATCCAGAATGTGTCATGTAAGATGACAGTCTGGCAGCCGTCTCGGTAGGCCAAGGCCTTTCATGGGCTTTCGAGCCAAGGATTTATATATATATTGTAATGATCAATAAATAAGTTTTAATTAATTTAATTTTAGTTTAAAGAATTTGCCTCACGTTGAAGCACCATTTATGTAATGATCAAATGGTTGGGTTTAATTGAATGAACAGATAACAAAAAAATTACAAATAAAATATAATTTTATTATCAACTTGTGACTTTAAACTCAAAACAATTACAAATACAAAATTTGAGATCTTCTCTCTCTCAGGGCCTCTACTGGGTTTGATAATGGACACAACAAATTGATTTAAAAATCTTATTAACAAACAGTTTACAATTAACCTTAACAATATGTCGCTAGAATGAAAGAATTTTAAAAGTAAAGAAATTAACTCTGATTGACAATTTAAAAGAGAACGAAATCTGACCTCATCCTCTAATTAGCGTTTACAATTAATTATTAGTTTTGGTTTTGTTATTTACATCTGTCCAGCTGGTACCAGCATTCTTTTTGGTTTTGGAAGTACACTATTGCAAAATTATACACTGATTTTAAAAGTCGACTCACAGATTTTACACTATTGAAGTCAAAATTGATAGGCTCACAGGAACTCGGATGATCCTCCTGAATGTCAGCTATCTGATATCTGCTTGCCTTATACGAATCCTATGATTCGTAGATTTGTTAGTCTTTTACCGCTTTGGACTTCCTTTCCTGGCTGGCTACAGACGTAAAACTGCACTCCTTTCCTGGCTGCTGATATACGTAAAACTGCTAACTTAGCGATATTTACGGGGTAATACTTCCGTGAATGTTTTTACTTTGTCTTAAATTCACAACTTTGTTTAATAATACATTATCGACGGCTAGACTCTGCTCTAGTATTATTCGTTCCGTCCTCTGAAATGTCCCGCAACCAACTAACTCCTAGTGCTCTCGAGTTTTAGCGCGCATACGCCATTTTTGACTTTTCAACAAAGCAAAGTGAGCTCGCTTCTCTCATTGTTGCTTTGTTCGATCAGTCCGCTATAATGAATTTATCAACCAATTCAAATTTTTATGTCCAAACAATTAATGGTCTAATTGATTGGCATTACAATATATATATATATTGTGGTATTCTCTTTATATTATAAGGAAAAACGTTAAGCAAACAATGAAAATTAAAGCCAACACGTTTGGACAGTCATATTATGTGATATACAAAATATTAAAGGAAACAAAGGAAGAAAGTTTACGGGATTTTACGTTGAAATTAAACCAAAATTTTAAGGAGATAACAAAAGGCTATTTAATTGACAAATTTGATTTACTTTGAATTCTTTACATTTTATGTTTTTAAGTAAATGCCTCAGATTTCATAAGAATCTAAATTTCAGGGCCGCCTATAGGGCCTCTATTAAAGATTTGCAATTTTCTCCAAGTTACAAAAGCAAAAAATGAATTTAATTAACAAGAAAAAAATTCATACAAAGACTCTTACAACAAAAAAACTATATAAAGCTTATAAATCTAGAAATCTAACAAAACTATAGAAATTTCTGATAAAGTTATAGAAATCTGGTGGTAAACGATATTTAAGGAAAGGTTTACTAAATTTATGCTTTTACATACCATTTTGTTCAGACCTATTCTGGTTTGTGCGCTTGTGGTTATTTTAATTTTTAATGGAACAATATTTTATTGCCAGGCCAGCACTGATTTTATACTTTTCACACTTCGTAGTAACACTTTACAAAACTTTCGGCGCCTTTCTACTTTACTGTCGTTTGTATCATCACAGTCGGTTTTGCTGTGGAAAATCCCTTTAATACATAAGCTGATATATTCAGTTTATATTTTGTTGAATTCGGCCACCATAGGCTTCAGCTCCACGAACACACATGAATGACTGACTGTCTCTCTGACTCCTCTCGTAAGGCCCTCCAAACACACACTGATTGTTTTCCGCCAAAGTTCTCTGTGTGTACGCTTTTAGACAATAATCCGTAGAAAATGTCTCTGCATTTTTTCGCAAAACAATGCTGTTCTTTACGATGCTCGGCCTCAAATTAAATAAATATTTACATTACACATTGGTAATCTTTAATATATATATATATATATATATATATATATATGTTGTGATACCAGGCTATTAGTTGTTTTAATATAATTTAATTGTTGGCGGTACGGGTGTTTAAAGACGACAATCAAGGCGGGTTTTTCTTTGTTAACAATCGAGACTGGAAACCGCGCGCTTAGAGAACTCAGTATGCGTCGAGAACTGGGACATAGCAGTTCGGTCCACATAGAGAAATAAAAACAGTAAAAGTCTGCGGATCCAGAATTATGAATAGGGCTATCTAGGAAGTATAACAGTGAGATATAATAGTTAACATACAACGCAAGTAAACAGTTTTGACGGAGAGACTTATAAAATCGCAGTTTGGAAGCAGAAGTTTTGCTTCACAAACTGAACTAATTTCGCATAGAGAGACTTTGAGGAGACCTACGTTCGGCAACTGGCTGAGCGTGAGCTACTCCAGGGTTCAGGATAGCAGAGATCCAGAGCAACTACCGTGTGTTAAAAATCTAATGAGTAGAATCAGTGTATAATGGCCTGTTTAGTGGGTGTTGACTTCAAGATACAAGAGTCAGAACTGGTACCAGTAGCACTGTCGTGAGTATAAAACAATTATTAATGACTGTAAACGATAATTAAAGGGTATATTCAGATTTCGTTCGCGTTTTTCTTTTCATTCGTTTTTCTTTTACTTTTGTATTTAATATTGTATTCCGTTAACTTCAATGAGATTGGATTGTTAATATTTTAGTTCATTGTATTTATTCTTCCTATCAAACCCAGTGGTGACCCTGAGATAATGAGAAATTCAACGTAATTGATTGTAAAATTATAAGCTATATTTTCATAGAACGCCACGAATTAATAAAATAAAATCGAAATATTTGTTTGTTAAATTGACGCAATTCGGCGTGCAAAGTAGGGCATATAATGTGTAATGATCAACAATAAATTTTAAATACATAATAATTTTGTTAATTATTCCTATTAATTAAGACCACCTGTTTAATCATTACATAAATGGCTTCCACAACGTTGGGCAAATTAATTAAATTTAATTCATCCCCGTTTTTAATTATTACAATATATATATATATATATATATATATATATATATATATATAGTGCGATTGATTGTGCCTTATCCTGATTGAATTTATTTAATTACTAACTAATATTTCTAACTGGTGCAATGAACGTGTTGTTGATGCCCAATACTGAAAGATGTTTTCCAGGTCTAAGAAAGTTAATGCTAGTTAATCGGCCGAATAGATGATATTAATTTGCCTCTTACTTTATTAACAAAATAACAACGTTTAAGATAAATACATAAATATTATTGTAACAAAGTATTTACTCTTATTAAATCATGGAGATGGAATGACCAAAGAAATGGTATTGGCTATGTAGTCGAACTCTGATATAACGAGCACCCGGTTATAACGAATAAAGTTTACTTTGTCGATTGAAATAATTGTTTTTGACTCGGATATAACAAGAAAATCTCTGGACCTTCAGAAACTTATTTTGGACGGCTACGGCCAGACAATATATCAGCCAGACAATATATCAGCCCTACCACTACCTGTGTACCATGACTGAATTATTGCGACGTCCGTTTTGGACGTTTATCATTTTTTGTACACCCAGAAAACATTTCATGATGGGGAATTTTTCCGAGTCCCATTTAGACTACACATTATAAGACTGATAACACACAAATTTCTTCAGTTAAAATTTCTTGAACACGAAGGAAGTGTATTTCGGTCAGTAAAACTATGCAAAATATATAAATTGTCATCTTGAACAGTGTCAAGTTACTGACGAAAAAACAGTTCTTCATTTCGGTCTTCGAAAACAATGAGTGAAAAGAATATTCGAAGCTGCCAATTGAGCAATTTAAACAGTGCATTAATTGTGTTGTTTTTTAATTCTGTATTATCTTGATAGTGCAAACAGAACAATGCGTCAGGAAATTCTTGTTATTGGAATTTTTATATTACAGTTTAGTTATTCAATGTAATTTAGATTCTTTAAAATAATAATAAGCGTATTTTTTGTTTTCTGCAATCTCCGCAAAACCCGGAAATAACGATCCCTGGTTATTATGAGCAAAATCTGACGGTCCAGTCACGCTCGTTATAACCGAGGACAACCCTACTAATGGAATATGGCTCTGCTTGCACGGGTTTAATATAGGAAACATCTAAAAGAATCCTTTGAAAAGGTTCAGAAAAAAACCGCGATTCTCGTACAGATTGGACCGGGGTATGGGAGCGAAAAAGTGGAGAGATTTAGAGCGTTTACAGGTCAAAAACCTTGACAGGGAATTAGGAATAGAATGAAAGAACCTGCTCGATAGGGAAGACTGATCATATTTTCAAAATAAAGGTCATGCACCAAAATATCGGATGTTAGCAAATACTCATTTCTGAAGAGGACAATAAATAATTGGAAAAATTTTCCTGCAAGAGTGTTTTGAGCCAATTCTGAATGGAAATAAAAATTAGGAGCAACCTGTACCCTCCTTTGGTAAAATAGGTTAGAGAAGTGGAGTAGCAGTGAATCGTAAAATAAATCAGATTCACGATTTGTAAACAATAAGCTAAAGTAAAGTGTGACTTAATTTTCATGAAAAGCACCATTATTTTCTTCATGCTACTATTATTACATTTTATTATACATAATGCCTTTTTCGAAATAGAACTTCGATTAATATTATTCTTTATTTTTTATATCATTATTCATATTTGTAATATTGTTCAACATCGCCTATATTTCGAATAATTATATCTTACTGTAAATTCATGTATCACCCTACAGGTAAACTATCCGTTTGTAGATAAAATACATACACATGTTCTCTTGAAGTTAATATTTCGTCATTGTCTGCTGTTGGTATCTTTCTACAGTATGTGCTAAGAACCCGACAATAGATAAGTCCTATCCAATACTTCTTACTCTTTATTATTTTTTAATGGTAATTATTTTATTTATAATCGCATCAACTACTAACGTCATTAGTGACTTTGTACTATGTTGACTCTTTCTGTTGGGGGACTAACGAGTGGGGGTTTCTCAATATGGAAACACGTGCAGACAACATCCTAGCAAGGATTCGAACCCAGGACCTCTGTGATGAGAGGCAGTAACGCTGTCCCTGCAGTAGATCTAATCCTTTCCTATGCTATTAAACGGGAGTGGCCACCATGTAGCCTATTACTCTAAAAATATTACAGGAATATAAATAGTGACACATGTGTACTACATGAATAACTGTATATAATAAATGAATGAATATGTAATAATATTTCCGCCCTTGTAGGGAGACTGGGTCTAAAATAGGACCGTAATTCTATTGTTTTTATCCTGACTTTTTAAAATTACTGTTTATTGATTAAATACTTCTGAATTATTAAAAATGTTTCGAAGTATTTTTTGTTACTTCTATAAACATATATAAACATTTTCAGACCAATTTTAAAAAATGGTGAAATTTTAATCGTCAATTAATGTTTTTAAATACAAATTAGTGTTGCAGATGTAATATTGATTATTGCAGTATTATGAAATTTTTGTAACCAAATAAAATGTGAATGTCTATGGGAATCTTACATTGTTAGAAATAAATGAATGAAACAGGAATTGATTTGCATGTGGAAATAATAATATAGCAAAAATAAAATAGAATATTATCATTGGTGATTCTTAATGTGAGTTCCGTAGTAAAAATAACTTAGTACTTGTATCGAACCATTTTACTTCCTAATTTATCACATTTTTTACGCACTATTCATATTGATTATAAGTAATATTAATATTATTTTAATAGTGAAAAGAGTGACGGCGTTTTGATTTGTTTTAGGTTGAAAACACTGTCGTGTTTCTTATTTGAATGTAATTCTTATTAGATTCGAAACCATTGTGAACCAGTTCAGACAACACTGCCTTATATTTATCCTCCCTGCTGATAAGATAATGTCAGCTTTGAGTCTGTCGGTTTCCAGCACTTGACCTACTTCTTATACTGATTTTATATAACAGTCACACAACATGCCCGTGCTGAATTTGTTGTATTCTCTACTTCTGATAGTAGTTTTTAGGTACTGAGAAAAGTTAGATCACGATTAAAATGAGACTAAAGTATTATATAGTGTGGTGTTGCAGGTGCTAGGCATCGGTCCCCGATAATATCAATATCCACAGTAATCGTGGCGCATATGTGCTCATGGCTGTAGCACATAAATAAATTTAGAAATATTTTTTTAATTTTAACCAACTTTATAATAATTATGTTTTAACACTGTGAATTTCTGATTCGATTCTGAAAACTTCTAAATGTGCCCCTTGCGCGCACTCGCTCCTGATAATGCAGTCAGCTGGCTGTCTATGTGATCGGCCTTCATCAGCACTGAATCTCTCTCTGGAATGAGAAATCCGCATACGCAGTAATCAGTCAGCCACTGCCCAAACCGTAAAACTTAACAATCTGCTCACTGCAGATTACCACATACAATCAGGACCGTGCCGTGCTATGATACAGAGAAGCGGCACCGTAAATTTGAGCTATTAGTAATTACAAATTTTATTTTAAAGAATTTTATATTTTCAAAATAAAAATAGTATCCATACATTTTACATAGCGTCTGGTGTTGACCGGATATTTATTTCTATTAGCCTGGAAAATGAATGAATTCCATACTAATCTATATCTCAGCGACACCGAAAGCTATGAATTCCGCAGCAACGTTTCCATAATCATGGACCATTTATTCCTTCATCCCGAACACCTATGCCGATGGCTGTTAACTTCAATTTGACCGACACGGTGAATGTCATTTTAAAACTCAGACATTATTCACATCAACTCGAGGAAGTGTTTGGGAAACTATGTTTGTAAAAAGAGATAACAGATTTAAAGGAGAGCAAAATAAACAAGGACGTCGGTCTTATGATAATTAAAAAGTGCGCCTGACATACTCATAAGACAGTGAGGATTAATTGGATAAAACAATTAAGTCTGCAGATAAATGGAGAAATATGAATGGGCAGGAAATAAGCCAAGTGAAAATTTATGAAATTTTTACACGAACCAATCAATACGGGTTGATATGAATTGTAATGTCGGTATATAATTGTATGTGCGGGTGGGAGTGTGTGTGTGTGTGTGTGTGTGTGTGTGTGTGTGTGTGTGTGTGTGTGTGTGTGAGAGAGAGAGAGAGAGAGAGAGAGAGAGAGAGAGAGAGAGAGAGAGAGAGAGAGAGAGACCGAGACAGAGAGATAAGGGGAGTAGGTATTGGCTGAAGCCTCCCATTACTGACCCCTACAAGAGCGATATTGTGCGAAGCAAACCAGTAATGTGGGTTGCTTGCTATTAGGCGTAATGGGATGATAATTCGACGTAAATTAATTACTCTTAAATAAATATTATCTTTTGATTTTATTACATCTGTCACAAGTCGTAATCAATTCGTTTGCCTTTAGTAAATACCAAAAAAAATTAGGTATCAATTGTAATACCAGAGTAACTATTTGTATCCCAAAATGAATTGAAAGTACAATTTTTAATGGTAATATATACGAAGAATGTTATTTTTTATTAGTATATAAATATTGGTAGAATCATTTCATATTTTCCTCGTAGCATCTTAGTATCTGGAGTTGTAGAAATTCGATATTTTATATCAGTCGTTGGATTACCGGAAGGTAAACAAAGTTGTGCCGCTCATTTCATGCACCGGTAAACAAAGGGATGTCCAAAGAGAAGGTCCGGGTTAGAGAGAGTCCCTCGATCGAGAGGTTTTCGTAAATACGTGAAATTAGAGAAAATTACTTGGGTAAATACTGCAGTGCAACAATTAGAGTAATTAAAGGAATGTATACAAGCTACTGCAATACGATCGGAGAGTCAGAAATGGAGTTCCCTTGTTTGTAAAGAATGGAAGAAGAAAGCACGTTCTGCATTTTCAACACAAAAGTGTTATCAGTTTTTCTCACGTCTACTTAAATATAATTAAAAATATCAATTGATAAATAATGTCATTTCGATTCAATTATTAACAGTAATGGTAACCTGACAATGTAATTGCCTGTAATTTATGAAACCACTTCAATTTTAAGTATAATAGTTGTAAAATACCCTAAATTCTATATTAAAGCATAACAGTCAGTATTTAACCGAAGAAAATAATTTAAATATCTTAATTTAATATGGACAGAGAAATATAAACGAGTTTCAAAACATTCTGTAAACATTGTGAAATATATGAGATTCACTATGTTAGGTCTTCCATAAAGATGTTTCTACTGATTAGGATATGAAAAATGAATTGTGTATTGGAATATTTTTTTGGAACTATATTCATATTGTTTTCTAAAGAGACAATATTTCAACGTATGAATTTCAGTCTGTAATAACAGTTACACGCTCAATTTTTTTCCTCGGGAAGGAGGTTTTCGTAATTATTTCGTCCAGATTTACGTATAATAGGAAATAAGTTAACTTATTATCAATTATCAGATAAAGCACCTCACTGCATAAAAAACCCAATGTTACAGCTACAACATTTTTACAGAAGAAGCGGTTTAAAGTTAGGTCTGTCGACAAAGGCTAAAATTTTCGTTTTTCTTTGTGCATTTCTGACTGGTTATATAGTGACAAAATTAACGTGACAATTTTTCGTGTACATATTTTGTGTACCAGGCGCGTCACTTGATAATAGTGGTTAAAATTTAAATTAAAAAATTATTTATTTTGATGCGCTAAAATATTATAAATATGTGTTAGCGTACTCCATTGTCAGATTTTAAGACAAAATTCCTATAGTTACATTAAATACAGACAATGGAAAACCCGACCAACATTAAATGTTAAATCCACCAATATCGTCAAATTTCAAATCCAATATAAGTTTACAAATACTCCTTACAATATTGTATTAATATTTTAGTGAACGTATTATATATTTAACGCTTGATGTTAATCTGTAAGATCATTGACCTTGGTTACAGGCAAGATTGATAATTTTTTGATACTTAGTTGTGTCACGTTCCAACCTGTCTGCATTTCTTCGTCAAACACTTGTTGAAGACAAACAAGAGCTACAGAGTAAATATGTGATGCAATAATATAAAAACAAAGGCGGCACATGCCAGAGATTTTATAGCAAAAATTATTAGATGTTTTTTGAGAACAATCATACCCTATTTGATGCTTATGTAATTAAGGTTACTTTTAATGTGCAACATTACAGAGGTAATTTTTATATATATATAATTGGATTCAATATCTAAAATAAAGCTTTTATTTTCAAAGTTGAACATATGATTTAATTTTAAACGAAGTTTAATTATTTTAGTAATTCTGAGATTTAAAATTTTATTAATTTTCTTTTATTGTAGTAATCTAAGACCTTTTAGTCTGACCTATATAACATAAGGCACAATTAATTTATTAATTATATTATTATGATGAAATATGTTCAACGGGTCTTGATAGCCTTTTAAAAATTTCCATATAGCATATTACGATATAGGAATGATATATATATATAACTATATTGTCAAAACGAATTTTGAACTTAAGTATAATTGACACCAAAAATTGATGTATAATAAAATGGTTAGTTATGTCTTCGTGTGTGTGTGTGTGTGTGTGTAAACGTACTGATATTAATGATAGATTAAATATCAATCTGGATACATTTACGATGTTTTTCTACAGAATTTTATCCTTGTTTTTATATAATTGTATCTTACAATTGCTCTTTAGCTTTAGTTTATCTTCAAAAAGTGCTTGACAAAGACGTGCTGACTGGTTCAAACGTAATTATCAAAAATTTATCAATATTATTTATTCTATAACGAAAATATTTAAATTTAAGAAAATGGAAAATATATATGTAAACTTTTGTCAACTGACTAGTGCATTTGTGTATCTTTAAGCTGCAGCCGAATAAAGGAACAAAGCTTCCAGAAATTTTGTGTGGTATTTATATTATCACTTAGTTTTTCTGTATTTGGCTATCTTTATTATTAATAAATATGTAAAGTGTATTAATTATAACGAGAATAGCCCCAGGAGTACCCGATCTAACAAAGTAAACAAAAAAATGAAAAACTAACTCTATTTTTCAATGTACTCTATTTCCATACATCTTTCCCAGCGATGTTCAATAACTTATATACTCAGTTTAAAGTAAAAACCATAGAGTTCCTCAAAACAATCCTCACTCCGCTTTTTATTGTTGGCTAATCTTTTACCACCAATTTTGGAAAGAGGAAATAATCAGAGGGAGCTAAATGTGGTGAATAGGGTGAGTGAAGAAGGAATTACAACTTTAACTCATTGGTTTTTATCACCGTGATAATGGATGTACGAACTGACTTTGACTGTTCGTCTCAGGTGTGTAGTGATGGACCCATGTTTCATCCATGGTTTTGAATCGACGTAAAAACTTGATTTTATTGCTGCGAAAAATCCTGAAACACACTATTGAAACATCCTCAAGGCGCTATTTCTCTTCGATTCTAAGCAAACGCGGCACCCATCTTGACACAGCTTTCTCATGTCCAAAGTTTCAGTCAATATACGATGTACAGAACGTTTTGAAATGAATATCTTATCTTATAGCTCGCGCTCTTTCAGTCGACGGTCATCCAATACCATTTTGCCTCGAATAAATTCTTCCGCCCAATATTTTATTATTGTAAACGAAGGAGCAGATTCCACCAGAGTAGATTCTAGCTCTAATTTGATATTAGGCGGACTAAGACCTTTTATTTCATGACGACGACGACCATTTTTTTTCCATGTTTACATATTTACTGAGAGCGTTCACTCTTGACGGCTGTCAAACAAACAGTTTACGGTTGGTACTTTAGACCACTTATGTTTTTCAAACAACATACTGACATCTGTACGTCAGGTCGGGTACTTCTGCGAGTATTTATTACTGTTGAAGGCTATTATTTTGGCGCCTTATCTGATTTCTGGAACATAGATTATTTATTACAGCTAGTTTTAATGAATAATTAATTCATCAGTAATGTATGCTTTCCTTCAGATACCGATAATTTGAATGGTATAAAAGTTTAGATTTTGAAACTGCATGTAGGGAAGTAGACTGGAAAGTGCAACACAGAGGGCGCTTAACTTTGCAGCCGTCCAGGTGATAGATCATTACAGTCAGTAATTATTCCATTGTGTTGCGAGTTTAATTGGTTCGTGGAAGCCGCAAGGACAGCGTTTCGCCACGGGCGGAATGTTTCTCACATTTGTTTGCAGTGCGATACACTTGGAAGCACGCTTCGTTATGCCACGAGTTGATGCGCTATTTCCTCAACTTGCAATTTGTCATGCAAACGTCTCTTGATTCCCGTAAAGCGAAACATTGTCTAGTCGTGTCCGGTGAGCGGATTACAAGTCACTATCGGAGAACTGAAACGCTTAAATATTCTACAGTGGCTGCAAACTTGCAAAACACATATTGCTTATTCCATACAATTTCCGGTGAGCCGGGGATTAGGCAATGTGTATATTGCTCTGAGTATTAAATAGGAATTGTATTCAAAACTTTATAATTTAAAGCGTTTATAAGTGATCATGGCCTTTGAAACTGACTCGAGTAATAGAGTTGTAAACGTAATTTATAAATCAGGTATAGTTTCTTTGCGGAATCTACTTGTTACTTTGCCTTTTAGTGTTACATTTATTTATGTGTATCAATTTTATTCAATAAATACGGATCGTATTATTCTGAAGCAAAGGCATCAATTCAGTCCAGGTTTCTTCGCGTTCCAGCCCCGTCAATCTGGCAACGATCTTTATCAATAATAAAACAGAGAAAAAGTATAGTGAACAATGGCCAGTGTTCCATTGTTAGTATTTGTGACCAATCTGGTTCAGGTGTGACAATAGTAATAATGCGTACAACATTCAGTATGTTGACGTGAGGGACGCTGGACGATGTAGTCATACACTCACAATTATAGACTATAATTCTTTTTTTTTCTTAAGGGTAATAGGCTAACTGAGGTTAATCCACATGGTGGCAACTCCCCTTTAATAGCATAGGAAAGGATTTGAAAGGGGGGATGCGGAAGGGTAGAGGAAGACAGCCAAGGGTTAACTAGGGACCCCGGGCTATAGTTTAAGGATCCTACCCGGCATTCGCCTAAAAGTAATGCAGGGAAAACCTTAGAAAAACCTGCATCAGGCAGGTTGGGCATTGGGTACTTGTCCCACGCCCTTCCGATAGGAGGCAGCTGGCCGAATGTTCCAATGGGAACAGCGAACAACTCTTACCGTATGCCCAAGGTCTGTGACCCCGGAACATACACCTCTCAAAACAGGCCGAGGTGCCTCGGGCTTGTGGGAACCTTAGTTCAAAAACGGAGAGAGGAAAAGGCATCCCCAAAGGTAGCCCCTTCCTGTCTCTCCTACAATGTTCTGCCTGCGAGAGAATAGCCCTTGCAGACAGCGTTAGTCTATAATTCTATATCAGTGTCTATATTATGGATATGTTTATATACTTTACATGTGAGAATTTCTGGAAAGACGGAGCGTGAACTGAACAGTACCAACAAATATATTTTCTTATGTACCCTATCTTAAAGTAAATGAAGTATATAATTAGTATTGTAAAATCATAATTTCTAATAAACCATATCAAATTGACAGTGAGGCTAGTTATCGAATTTCTTAAATTTAGGTTGCTGTGTTTGGTTTAAATACAATAAAACGTGGTAACAACTTGACCGGTATCTGGGCAGACAAGAAAATAATTTGTAATCGTCACCGGACAGTGTTCGATACTATGAATTATTCTGTATTGGGAGGTAACGATAACAATTAAAATAAATTTGTTCGTATCGGGTGCAGTTTTCTTTATGGTTCCTGTTTGTTCCGATTCGCAATGTTTTTTCCAGACTGACCTGAGTGTAGCGCCACTTAGTCTAGGATGCGAAACGTGCCTCGATAATGACTATTAAAGTTTCAAGAATCAATTACTGAAAAAAAAATGCTTAAAAGGAGAGGTCCTTGAAAGACACCATTAAATTTTTTTTTCTTCACACAGTATAAAACTTTTTTCACATAAGTCTCTTTAAACACCCCGAGAGAATTTATGTAAATTAAATTGAACATATTGTTATAAGGTGTGAACATAAATACATGTACACAATACATAAATAAATACATATATACAGTATATTCAATTTTTTTTTGGTTTTTTGGATAGTTAATGAGTATTTACGATGTATTCTGCATATCTACTTTATTAACACATAAACAAAATTTAAGTTCTGTTTAAACCGGTAAGAAGTAAATTTATATCATTCGCATGCAATAACGATTGTAATGTATGAATTTATCGGGGATGGTCATAAAATTATGGGAAAGAAGCCACCGTAAGTGGCAATTTCCTATAATTAAATTAAAATTTTCATCTCAATTCGCCACTCTGATCAACAAGATTATAAAACATGTCTTTTCTTTCCGTCAATTGTACTCTGAATGTTCTTCTATTACACGATAAGAGCTTCCAGTTCTTATCTCGATCTTCCAAACTATACAAACCTCTTTCATATCCTTATCTCTAAAACACTTGAAATATGTTTTTCTATATTCCTTTTAAAACCTGTTTCCCGTTCTTTCTTTTTCTCCGGCAAGAGAAAATTATGAACTGAGAATCTTAGCAACAGTATTTGCTATACTTGCATTTTAATTCGCGTTTGGTATAGTTCTGTAATTTTGGCCATTGGATCCTAAACGTAATTGAACACACTATAATTTTATAATTCACGTGTAAAAAACGTCGCCTGTGGTTACGTACAATTACAGAAATATTTGATGTCTAATTTCATGATACACATGAAATTCGACGTTTTTCATTCAGAATTCCTGAACTGAACGAATTTTATTTTGCAATCAATCTAAATTGAAATTCTTTTGTCACCCACACGAGACCAGGCTGTGCAGTGTCCAATTTTCCTCACTGGTTCGTGGAAGAAATGTTTCTCCCTCAAATAGTGCGAATTGGCGTTGTTTACGTATCCTGCCTGTCGTTGGGCAGAATTGAAGTAAAAATGGCCCCGACTGTTCCGGGAAGGCTGCTCGTCGTATTGAAGGCGATTAATCAGTGCCCTAAGTGCCTTTGTTCAGCAACAGGTGCGACCATTAGTCACAGAATCCGGCGTAATTGAATTCCACTTGGACGCCTCTGTTAGCGTCAAATCTGTTTAGATTTGGTTACTTATTTATTGATTTAGCTATTGCTATGTCAAGTTATATAGTATTTAGAAGTAGGCTTATGAATCATGTGACTGATTTTACATTCGTGTTCTCCATCTTCTTCTTTCTTGAATCTAAATATAAAAGTCACAGAAACTTAATACATTATACGTCCTTCAAATCTACGCACTTGTATTTGTATTATAATTTCTTTGCGTACTTAGAATTTGCAGTGTAGCGGCATTATTTAAAAGAAACAAATACCCACAATCGGAAATCATTATGTAGACAAATTTTAAAAGTTTTATGTAATTTAAATACCGAGAACTAAGTAGTAATTCGCCATTTATTTAACTACAAGTTTTTTAAAGTTTCCAATACTTGGCAAAAAAATAAGATCAATATTCTCAGGTTCTTGTCTGGGCTGTTGTTCCGCTCTCGCCGACGAATATTCAGAACTCCTCTTAGGCTGATTAAGAAAATCTTAATTTAACCGACTAACGTGGTCAATGTTCCTAGACCACGAAATTCCAATAGTTAAAGAAAATCACGTTTTAGACTAAAATGATTAAATTTGGTACGTGTTCCCGGGTAATTCCTAAATTTTTGGCAACCGCTAATCTGGAAACCCCAGGTCTCCGGAGTGAATTTTTTATGACTTTATTAATAAGGTATGGTGCGTGCTCCGTTGTGAATTCCACAGCTTTACTAACGCCGCAATGTGGTAACATCGAATACATGCAAAAAAATGGTCAAGTTATCAAACTTTGCTAATATTTTTAATAATGTAAAATAAAATATGTTATAGGACCATAATATTTACGAATTTATAAACTTTCGCGCTACAGTAGTTCCTGTAAAATTTTGTATCCACATTACTGGAAGCTCCAAATATAATTTTACTTCCGATATTTAAAATTTCGCATTCCTTATCTTGCCTTTCCGCATTTTATTCAACACTAGCAGACTGCCCGGCGATGACCGTGAACTTATTTATATAAACCGAAAAGGTATTTCATTCTATTTTAATCTTTAGTCAAGAATTGATTTAACCTAAATCTAACGGTTCCTAGTTCCGTACATACTTTCGACCGGTACTGCATTAATTGAACAGCTATGAAATACATTAAATTTTATTTCATCAGTCCCTACAGCCATACCTCCGAATTTCTTCTTAAATATACTCCTTGAACATTGCAGGATATAATTGATCCTCGGTCTTCAGACGTACAAAAGATTAAATTGTTAGGTAGATTCATAATGTATACAAATTGTTGCCATATTGGAGTCACTAATATAGCACGAAAATTAACTTACATTTTCCGCAAGGATAGTAAAGTATTTCGCATTGTTTTTTTCTTATCATTCCATGGAGAATTTAGGGATAAAATTATACTTTTTATTCAATGGAAATATTTCTGCTTTATATCATTACGGAAAAAGGAATTATTTCCTTTGTTCGTCGCGTAGTAACGTCTCTCTCTCTCTCGCGTGACGTCACGGTCTCTTGGCGAGCAGTAATTTAACACAAAAATGATCAATTATAATTATAATTCTTTATGCTAGGGGTTTCTTACCCCCACAGTACCGTTTCTCGAGTTTTGAAGAATATCTGAACCAAATTTGGTTGCAATACATACAAATATACATTCTTTTTTATTATATAGTTTCTTCACTTTGTAAAAGGTTTCATCTGACTTCCCTTTCGGGCTTTCTCAATGATTGCATTCATTCAATCCTGTATTTCATGGGTACACTAAGAAACAATTATAAAAATCCTCATTCTTTATGTGATATTAGTACTATTTTACACCTACTTTCTGAAATTATGCTTTTGATACCTTCCTTCCTGATAAGTCTCCCGAAACAGAAAAAGTTCTCTTTGTTCTTAAACTGAACGAGAATTAATTTTAATATTACGAACTTTAGAAGTGACCATATATTTATTTTCCATAACAGTATAAAAACTTTTGAAACCGAAAGGTCTTTACGATGTTTTTTTATTTTTAGAGGAATGTTTTTTATATATAATGATACACGTTTCATGATTTATATATATATATATATATATATATATATATATATATATTGTAGTAATTGGTAATTAAGGCATTGTTCTAATTGAAAAGTTGAATTGCAGAGGACTCATTATTGGTGGATATAGCGGACGCCGCAACAAACCGGCAATGCAAAGAAAGTATTGTTGATCGGTCGAGAAGGTTTTACGCGCTCAAAATTGACGAAAAGAACGAACAGTCAGGCAATGAACGGCGAGGCATAAAGACCAGCAAATTCTATTTTACAAAAGTAGTACAGTCAGGCAATGAACGGCGAGGTGTAAAGACCACAAAATTCTAATACACGAAAAGTTGAACAATTTAGTCAGTCAGCAGCGAGAATGAAAAAGGTCTAATTTAAAGAACGAGAAAGTGTTCCAGTAACCAGTACGCTGTTATATCAAAAATGCAGAAATTGAACTAGTTTTCAGTCAACAGACAAAACCAAAGAGGTGCATTTTCAACAAAAATCCACGAGACCTACGAATCCAGTTTTAAGTTAATCATCGAGAATCGACAAAGTTATTTTAAACCAACTAACAAACTACGCTAATTAGAGTCTGTGAACATTTAGAATCTGTGAGTACCTAGAATCAGTGATATACCCAAAATTGTGCACAAAAAGTTAAAATGAGACCTCGGCTGCCGTAAGTAGAAAGAAAACTTTAAAATCATTGTAAACCACGTTTAAAAGACAAATTCCATTTCATTAACAACAGGAACGATTGCGCCAATTTAAAGATACTCCCAGTGCTATGGAGTGTCTTCAGAACGAGGAGGGTCTGATGCATAAACAAATTGTTTGAAGTGATCCCACGGATAAAAATCCATAGTAATGAGGTCAGGGGAAACGTGTAGGTCGTAGAACTGGTTCTTCCCTTCCTGTCCATCTATCATGATACATATCAGCCATCGCATCTCAAATAACGTGGCTAAAATGGACTGGGGCCCAATTATGCAAAACTATATGCTTCTTCTTATCTGCAAAAACACATCCTGTAGCCGGTCTGGAAGCGTTTTCGGAAACTAGTCCATATAAAACGTGCTCTAACAGGTTTTTTTGCATTAATTACTTTGTTGTGAAACGAACAGTAGGCCTATACGTGATCTTTTCTATTGTTCTGCAAAAAAGGTATCATCCACAAATTTTAGAAAATTATTATTGAAACGCCCTATATAAAACCCGTCCGTAAAGTAAAGATCGAGCATTTCAAATACCTCAAGAAATACATTCGAAAGAACACATTTGAATACATATATATGTGGTAATTTTGAGCCTCTGGTTGTGGGATGGGAGAAATATAAAAATGAAACTCTCACTTTTTATAAAATATTCAGATTTGGCATCTAGTAACTGAGGAAGTTTTGTCGCAACAGATCACTAAAAACGGATCAAGTGTTCGAACGTTTGCAAATGGAAATATTTTAAACATCGTTTTAAATAACACGTTTTAAATATTGTTGTGATTCAACAGCGCTGATGACTGGAAAATGTATTTAAATAAACATTTATTTCTCTCCAAATATTTGTAACATACAAGCTTTCGTACTCCTGTTCCAATTATTGGTGAGTACGATGCCATAATTAATAATCCATGTTCTTTATTATAACTAGAAACTAGTCAGTGGAAGTTTAATGAACAGAAATAAAATAATTTAGAGAAAAATTTAAATAAAAATAAAAAAAGTTGCAAGGAATTTCGTGGTAAATCTGGAAATTACGAGTATGGATCAATAAGTAATGCCTCCTATTTATTTTTCTAATTAAATAAATTAGTTATGTGAAAATTTTGAATTTAGCGCGAATCCTCAAACATTCTTCTCCAATCCACTGCAGAAACAACTTCCTAAGGCAACTGGTGGCAGCACTGCACCCTCTTGCAAAATGGCTGACATTGACGTACGTATTAGACAGCATTCTGTCATTGAATTCTTAAATGCTGATTCGCATTCATGATAGGCTGAAAAATGTTTATGGTGATGCAGCAGTGGATGTTCGGAAATGAAGCTCATAGTGGGATTCAATTTGAAGTTGAGGAGGCCGTGAAAACGTCCGTGCGTCGATGGCTTACGAAGCAAGACCACGCTTTTTACCGCAGTAGAATACATACTTTTGTTAAAAGGTGGTCAAAAACTGAGGAAAAGGTCGGAGACTATATTGAAAAATCATTAATGTTGTTGGTTTATGCAGCGTAAATTGCATTTATTTATCTTGCCAAATAAAAGAGAAAAAAATTAGGAGGTATTACTTATTGACTCACCCTCGTATGCTTATAGGATTAAGTAAACCATATTTATACTTTTAAATTATAATTTAATAACTGAAATTTATTATATTTAGATTTACGTTCTTGATTTTACAATAAAGCAAATTTAAGTATATTATTTATTACTGAATTTTTATACTACTGTAAAAATGTAAATTAAAATTATTAAGTTAATAAAATATTATATATTATGTTTCGTATGTTTACATTGAGATTGGAAAGCAGGAGATTTAGTGGCGTCTCAGAGAACGTTAGACAATGAACATCTAATAGAAAAAGGCTTGGACGAGAAGATGGATGTCGGCGGATAAAGACATTGCTTCGTGGACGAATCCTTGTAGACTCGGGGACGAATGTTGTTTAATTGGCACCTCTGTCTGTCTGTCTCAGCGTGTGTAAATTCGCGTTGCATCTGCAGTAATTGGGTTCAAGAGACTGCCTACGCGTTACAATAAATCACTCGCTCTTCAACAGGTGTGACAGTATTCCAATCTCCTACATTGACAAATCTCCACGTATCGTGATACTTCTGCCCGTGTGTTACAAAAAAAAATCTCATTACTCTTCAGAGATCATATAGAATTTCATTGGAGTTGCGAAACGAGTTACCACATGCTATTCTGTTTTAATGTATTTTAAAAATGTTCAATAAACGGTCTTTATTCGTATCAGTGTGCGATTAAAAAATCGCTACCTTCAAAGGAGGAGCAATATCTGTTTAATCCGGTTTTGAGCTCTAGCTTGTTTTACTTTCGCAATGCAGCAGACTATTTTGCATGCCGCAGTATCCTGAGCTCATTGTAAGACAGTTCTGGTGTGTGAACCACGCGACTGCTACACCGTTCTGGGAATCTAAGCTATTCAGCTTGTAGTAGAATTCCTGAAATGCGAACCACTCTCGTTTACGTTGTAAACGCTTTGCATGTAGACCATTGTCAAGTCTCAGTCCTTTCCGTCGCAATCCGAAGCCCTGTGAGGCACAGCTCGAGTTTGCAATACCATTTGCGAGATAATAAAAAATAGTCACAGACTATAAATGCATACGGATGCTTTGCTAGTCCAATAACTAATTAATCTTTCTTTAAACAGCGGAATATAATTTCATTAAAGCATTTCCGCTACTTCAAAAACTTATTGTACTAAGATTGGTCTACGAGATACGTAACACTTTTTGTTATAAATTATAGTGGGGTTAGAATATAATATATTTATACAGCCCGATCTCTTTACTATCAGGATTAACCGCAGAATATTGAGAAACTTGACAGATTAATGTTCTGTCGCCGGCGTCGGCTTGTATCTGTGAATTAATCTCGTTTTGACCATCGACTCTTAAGTTTGTCCTCGAGCTAAGACGACTAATGAAGGAATGTCTGTCTGCATACCAGCGTGGCTGCTCCACAATACTATTTCATCGACTACTTGGTCGACGGTGTCCAGGAAATCACGTGAATGTTGGCACCTTGCCCAGTCATAACTTTTCGCCAAGCGAAAAATCGCCCTTGCAAAACCCAGGTACTGGCGCAGAAATTGTATATATCCGTGTTCTCAGGTCTGGTCCGTGCTGAGCATCAAAATCCTGATATTTACAATGCGCCAGAACGGCGACATCGAGACACACGCTTTAAACATGTCAAGTCATTACCGCTAATATCTGTAATAAAATATAAATTTGATATTTTATCTTAAATATAATAACAAAATAAATAAAACTAATTGCCAGTACACAAAACAAGTTTAAAATGTACACGAATTTTAAATTTAATTCAAAATTATTTTTATCATATTAAATAATTTTTGGAACATACTCGTAGATCTTGACATTTTTTAGAATAAACTTGTAAGTTTGAATTCATTTTATAAATATATTTGCTTGGAATGTTAGAATGCGAAGACTACAAACACCGCTTAGCGTTATTTACAAACAGCGGTTAGTATAATACATTCAATTACAAAATATTTTTCTCTTCAGTTATTGATCTTAGAAAGGTTTATATTTGCTACTTAAGAAAATTTATGTTAATATTAGTTTATGTATCACAAAAATTAATTATTAATGTCTCATTTTATGTCAACTATTATTATTAGTAACTGAAGCAATATTTTTCTGTTTGTATTTATTATGAATGCCATTAATTTATTATTTAAATAAGATAAAATATATCTAATCGAGTTTCTAATCTACAGTCCTATATAGTCTCTGGTTTAAATGAATTCTCTATCCCACGCTTCATTTCATTAACTACTTTTGGAAGAAAGGTTATTAAATTCATTTTCTTTCAGACTGCAGTGAATTGATACACTTGGTTATTATTCAGTTTTAACCATTATTGTAATTTATTGCTTACAATATTAAATTATTTACATAAATTAAACAATTTATTTCTAAAAAATATAATAGAAACTTAACTATCTGGATTGTGAATATAGACAGTTAGTTTTATACTGTCTAGTTATAAGTAATAACTTTTCGTAATGAAATAAAGAATGTTGTCATTCACCTGACAAGGCACGACAAATAGCTGTCTGCTGATTGAGGGATGAAAATTGGTTTTAGACGGTTATATATAATAGATGAAAACAGTTAAAAGTTAGATATAGTGAGTTGAAGACATGCAGTGCAAAGAATTTGGAAAATTTTAGGAACAGTTTATGATAGAGATTTGTTAACAGATACGCAGATTTTAAGAAGTATTGATAAAGATAGGTTGACGGGTAAATTTGGAAGGGGTTTCAATTTTAGTGATACTGTCTGAAAATATATTTATTATTAGAAACGTAAACCTATACGTTGGAACATCACATCTCGTCACCTGAATCCAGTAACCACTGGTAAACTAAAACTAAAACGACGACATCCAGGTCTTCCTCGCCCAAGTAAATTAAATGAAAAATTGATAATTGTTTTAAATTATGGCCGCGGGTATTTTAAAATTAGAAACGCTAAGATGCATGGAATTACTTTTAAGTGCATTTTTTATATCCAATATAAAACAGGTGAAAATTAATATTCAAATTAGTATATAATATATATAAATTAATATATACATACGTTATCGTTATTTAACAGTAGCTTTCGTCGTTATTCGTAATTCATCTGCTTTGAGGCTGAATAGATATATTATATCTATGAAATTTTATGTATTGACAAGATGAAAGGTTAATTCTAATATTTTGTTTCTGGTTATTAAATTAAATTTCGAATATTTAATGTTGTCTAACAGTTAATTACCGAATTGCAATACAATAACATAGAAATAATAGTAATTCCAACTCGGCTTCCTATAATTACTGCAGTTAACGGATCAAATAATCAAATAATATTCACTTCTTGTTTTTTGCGTATCTAGAATTCCGTTAGAAGTCTGTGAATCGATTTTGTCTTGCTCTATAGGAAGCCCTTTGTTCGAACAGAAACAAGTAAAAGCTTTTATAGCCCGCAGTATACAAGGCCCGAGCAATTACGAATTCTGCTGATATTCTGTTGGTTTCTTTGAAGCTACATGTTAAAATTGTGCTTATTCGTTATTGGAGAACATATGTCTAAATATTATTTTATAATATTACAGCGAATTACACTAACATAGAATGTAACACTTTTTCCCATAAACATTAATTTTTCTGTGAATGTATATCCAATATTTATTCACTTTGACGTTTAATATATATCCTAGGATTTTTGCAGTGCTTCGCTCAGGTCAGTATTCCACGTAAATCAGTTAAGATGGGTATAAGAACCTCTTGGGATTCCACTCGGGGTCAAAGTCACGGTGGTTCAATGGCGAACTCAGTCACTTTTCTTAAGTGAATTGAGAAAGATAGCAGCATCCTCTATTGAAACATCGTGGCTTAGGCTCAAGAAATATTTATCCAGAAATATTTATTAATATTTATCCAGCATATTCATCAGGAAAAACTTGAATCATTGATCGTTAAAATGAGATAAGAACTTATATTTTAGCCAAAGAAAACAGGAGAAATACAAAACCTGAGCTGCACATTACAATTATTATCAAACCTAACGTATCGCCTAGTTACAGAACGAGTTAAAAGCCTCTGGAAACCTCATGGTTACTTTCCATCCTTCACGCAGGGAGCGTTTTGGTTCAGTGCAGTTCAGTGCATCAATATTTCGTTTGTATCAGATTGTCTGCTGAGTTCATGGTGTCCGGAATCCCTGACGTACTGAACTGGACTCTGTGGACTTGCGTCAATCCTTCCAGATTGATCAACATTCTCGCGTGAGATCAGGTAGATGTATTCGGTTATCGTTTTTCAAGATAATTTTGTTTAACATTCGGTCATTATGACTTCCAGATTGAGATGAGACGCGCCATCGACAACATCTGGTCGATCTTCTGATTTCTTGCTATCGAGTTACTCTTGAATTTCAGTGTTTACAGGTGACGCTGATAAAGAATCAACAACCCGTTAGTGAAATTCGCTCAAAGTACCACGAATCGACCGAGGATGCCACTGCCTAGCAAAACATGCGCCACCACGATAAAACTCCGAAAGCAAGACGTCTTGATTAAGTCTGTATCAGCGAAAATGATGAAACCCCAACCTTAACTCACTGTTCAATGTAACAATGCAGGAATCAGCGCCCAGGCAGATGGAGGAGAGATAGATGATCCCTTAGAGAGATAATCAGTATGACTCCATCTCCAACGCTGGAACCGTGGCGTTGCCCTTTCGTTTCTGATCCCGAACTTTGACCATTTGTAACCCCGTCGCAGATGAAGCAGAGGGAAATTGATGGTACGTCAACGACCTCATGCAAATTCTTTCGGTTGCCTTCGGGTATGTTCTGCACCACTTTTGTCCTGAAGTTCGCCAAAGTCTATCACCAGTTAAGACGCTTCCGACTCTCATCTTGAGCTCTCTTCAACTCCACGATGCATATGCTACATGAACTTCATTAAAGAGTCTCGAACCACCTTTTTACCTGGGACATGTTTAATATATACACTTCTGACAATCCTTACATTCAACTTGTTTTACATTTATCCTGTATTTCGGGCAATTCCAGATTTTTCCATGGATATAAGCGCATATAATCATGTATGATTAGTTTGTCGTCGCTAGGCAAAATTAGGGTAATACTGACGCGTGGACAGAGTCATATTAATATTAATGCTTGTCAGATATAAATATTAAAGCAATTATAAATGAATGAAAGAACCAAATTCAACAGAAATATATTTTTAAGAAAATACTCGAACATATTAATAAAAATTAGCACGGCGTATCGTTTCTTTTTTGAAACTGCACATATATATATATTGTAATAATTACGCTTGTAAATAATAATTTACTCCACGTTATGGTTGCCAAAATGTACTAATTAAATATGATGGGCTTTTAAATGAAAAATTATAGACTTTAAAACAAACTACATTTATTTACCAGAATTTACAATTATACAATTTACTATTATAAAAAAACATCTCTTTCTCTCATGGGTCTTTACTGGGTTTGATAACGGACAGAACACTTAAATAATCAAAGAACCCAATATTTATCTTTAAATTAACAAGAAATATTTAATCGTATAGACGAAATTTATTAACGAACTTATTCTACCAGATTGATTCTAAATTTAAAAGAGTTTATTTTATTAACACAAAAGAAAAGAACGATATCTGACTGTATCTTTTAATTCCGTTTACACATATTAATACCATGAAATTTCAACTTACGATTACTTAGGAACATTTGGCTCGTTCATTACACACACACTTTATAGACTGGACGTTTAAACACTGACTCTAACACATATAACTGGTTCGACGATAGCTGATTCTCCATACTCGGTGAAGGACATCCCACTTGCTCGTGGTGAAACTACTCGACGCTGGATGCAGTGTCCTGGTCTCCTACCATCGAAGACAGTGGTCAAATTTTGATATTACAACAGATTGAACTTCTGCATACAAAAATGTTTATCGTTGAATAATTTTGCTATTTCTCTCGCAGGCTGCAAAATTTCTCCATACTCGGTGCTCGCCGTACGCCTCCACAACTCTCACTCCCCTCTTGACTCCAAGACTCAACTAACTCCACCTCCTAGCTCCAAAACTCAACTAACTCCCAAAAATCTTCTCTTCTCTTTATATATCACACTCCATTCTCTTTTCCTTTGTTCCAAAACTACGTCGCAACTGCTCGTTGACAGTTTCTCCATTATCCCGAGATTTACATTCTGCAGCTGCTGTTCCTTAGCTAGCAAATATCTAGCCACTCTGTCTTGTCCCGACGCCGCCAATCGAGACAGGTCTAATTTGTCTTTGCACTTGTCTTCTTACCCTCACTCACACGTGCGCGGTTCTAAATTCTCCAGACCGCCCAAACTGCACCCTCAATTACTCTAGACTTGTCTTCTCACCCTCAAACGACCAGCGCTCCCAAGAACCTAAATAAACACATTACAGAATGTTTTTTCCACTGTCCAGGCCATTATCAGAAACAATGCCTGCCTTAACAGATTTATTTTGTGACAGGCCCCCGCACATGTGCCTTGCCCTGACTCCTCCATACCGATCCTAAGTCAACAAGTGACCTGTCCAGGCCATTAATCAGAGACAATGCCTGCCTTAACAGATTTATCTTGCGACAGGCCACCCGCACACGTCTTGCGCTGACCCCTCCTTACCAATCCTAAGTACATATTACAACTTCCTCTGACGGCCAAGACCATTAATCCGAAACAATGCCTTTCCCTCAAGGCATTACAATATATATATATATATATATATATATATATATATATATTATAAATCTGAATAGAATTTATTAATTGAGATATAAATACATAATTAAAAGTTCAGGAAAAAAAATTAATTATGCATTTACATCACATGAAATAAATTATATTTAAAATGATAAAAATTATATATGCACCTGAAAAGGTATCATTAAAGGAACGATACGACATGCTAATATTGATTGGTACATTAATTTACAATTCAATAAGTCAGATAACTATATCTATTATAATAACATCATTATATTTAGGATCAGTTTTAATATATTGTCAATGAATATAAATTACATTACTAGAAAGATCTATCGTCAGTATAATTACACTAAAGTGCGAGTAAAATTAGAAGATAGTTGTGATTACCGCGTGGAGCCGGGCGCTGATGTCACGTACACGTGGTGGTAAATAGCCTTCGTATGAAGCTCACAGAAACACTAGAATACACTGTGATTGTTTGGCTACATTTAAAGGGTTCTGATTGGTGGATTCCAGGTCACACTCGGCACCCCCAAATAACAGTCAAGTGCCTTCTAATTTTAAATGTAGCATAACAGTGTTTTAGTTTTGTGATTTAGAACACAAAACGGTGTATAAATATATTTAATTGATAAAACAGGGATTACAAAGTTATACTAGAATTTATCAACTAATGATTGACAAAGGAAGATAAACAAAATTACAAACTATAAATTATGTTTCGACATGAGAAAGCGAGAAAGAAGCATACCGTAACTTGCTTTCGTTTCTTCTTTTCCTAATTCTACATTTCATAATATTCTTAAATTACGATTCATATTTCAACGGCGAAATTAAATTTTGCAACGTAAAGGATCACTTTAAGATATAAAGTCACAAAGATGAAGTGGAATTAAAATTCGCTTCAACCGTTCATACAACCGGAATAAGACTTTATTTATTAAAAAACGTCGTCTTAAACTGTATTAATTTAAAATTAAAATACTTAATTCGTTAAGAAATTCAGACGACGTATAAATGAAACCCTGGATTTACTGCAAAGACCGCATATTACATATGAGAGTTGCAAAATATTCATATTTTAATGCATTTATAAATGCAGGAATCAAAAGTTATTAAATTTCAATATTTTCATTTTATAAAACATCACTTTATTCGTTCAAATTCCATTTTTCGCTATAAGCTTCTTTACATTGTCGTGATGGAAAATGATTTTTACCTTTCGGATAACGTTAACTTTCCTTGACTTGATTTGGCGTTTTTAAATTTATATTTGATTAATTAACGATATTTTTTCCATCACTTATATGCCCAACAGAGAGTAGAAGAAAGATTTTACTTAAGTTGATATATTTTCGGTAAGTTTTTCTGGAAAAGTTTCCATCTTCTTGGCTTTGCACTGATATTACTCAAAACGTTTTAATCAGCCTGCATATCTTTGAACATAAAGCCATAATACAAATAGAATTCAGACCAATCATGATGTATTTAAAAACTATCTGGAAATCATGAAAATGGAAATTAATTTGACTGCAACCTCTCCAAAATGTAACAACAGCATATCTTGTAAAAAAAAGAATCCGTCAGACAAAATTATTTATTTCTGGGTGAAATGCCACAGAATCAGAAAATGTACGAGGGTGCCACAAATTTTACCATGCTTATCTGTAACTGATAGGCCAAATATGCTAAAAACAACGTCATCTGCATATCAAAAGTTAACCACTGAACAACACAAAATTCACCACATTACGACCAATATTCCTGCAGTGCGTAAAAAAATTAATGTAAAAGCCACAGAAGCTGCAATAAATTAATTTACAGAACCACAATAAAAATCCCACAATACTCTGCATGGTAATATGAACCGAAATACAACCACATACCAAGTATGACATTGATGTGATCCCAGCTGAGAAAATATTTGTTGAGTAATAAAAAAAAGAATGACCGTATAATTTGGGATAACGTCTAATAAAAATAAGCAGAATTTTATTTTGATCTGATCATAAAAGTCATTCAATGAGTAAATAAAATATAAAACAAATAAATCAACCAATAAAATCAGAAAATTTTTAATACAATACAGTTAAATTAGAGATTTACATCCCATGAAAATACAAATTTTTGGACCTTATCAATTAGTATATTAATAAAAAATGAAAACGCGGCCTTTTAATTAAATCTATTGTATACAACAAAACCTCTTAGCGACCTTGTTGATGCCAATTTAAAACAGAATTAATCTAAACAATTGAAGTTAAATACTGAAGGTAATTTCTATAAACAAAAATGTTATAATAAATTACTTATAATAAAATCAAACTTACATTTGGATTTAGGGATGTAAAATTTTAATTATGAGATTCGAAACATTAGAAATTTGACGGGGCGTCGATTGAAATATAATGCAATATATTATCATTGATTACATTTATTTACTTCATAAAATGAATTTTTGAGTTCGCCCTACAACATCTGGAATGAAATATATTTTTGCTGTAAAGCATTATAGAGCAAATTATACTTTAAACAATCCAATAATGATAATGCGAAATTTGGTTAATGCTTTGGATATTGCTTTATTTGATTAAAATTTTTCTGAATAGTGAATGTTGCTTAAAGATAAGATTTTGATTTATGAATAATTATGTAATAAATATTTGATTATATATTATACATATATTAAAAATTTTAGATGAATAATTTTTATAACTATTTTATTAATGAAAAAAATCCGTAACAAATAAATTAAAAAATTAAAAAATCAGTCATATTGTAAATTTAAATTTTAAATATACACATGTGGACTAGAATTAAAAGGGAATAAAATGAATCATTTACATTGGATTTTTTAATCATAATGTATCATATATTCTTTTTAAATTATTTTTATCATTTTTATATTTAATTGTATTAACATTACTCTGATTTTACCGGATAATTTATTTATTTATTTTCATAAATTGGAATATTAACTCATATTTTGAATTTATCTAAGATGAAAGTTGTTTTCGCAGTTTCGTAAGTCACCTGTGGAGCGAATTTCTCATTCATTAATGTAATTGTTATTGAAATATAAGCTCATGCCTACATTTAAGAGAGTTGTTTAGATGAGTCACAATCAAAAGATTACATATATACGTGTTTGCCAAGATTTGTCTTGCAGCTTTAGCAGACACAGTCTTGTTTTGCCATTGATGGGCGAGTCGTTTTCTCCTCTCCAGAGTGAACTCTGCAGGGTCAAAGCCTCGGCAATTCCGTAATTGCTCTCCTTAATGTGGCTCGTTCTCGGAAGAGTTCACGGGACAATGTGGACGACGCGACGATTCCCGCTCAGACGAGAGCGATGAAACTAAAAAACGGAGGGGTTGCGGATACGTGACATGAAAATGTCTCAGATGGGCGTCGCCTACACTCGTGTCCTTATCAGTCAGCGGACCTCAGGTTAATGATCCATTGTTCTAATAGAAACTATTCGTCCTTTTGTCTCGCGAGAGAGAAGCTTAGTAACAATTTTACTGAAACATAACTAAATAAAGTTTCTCGTCGTTACAGCTTCATTTACTTTGCTATTATGTGCTTGAATAGTTTGAATAATCTTATATTTAAGTGACTGCAAAGCTAATGAAGTATTTAAAATTTATTACCAACAACATTTCAGCACAACTGAAATATGATACTAAAGTTAATCAAATTTCAACAATTTTCTTTAAAAAATGATGACTGGATATGTAATTTGACATAAAATTTATTATCTCTAGATGTCTGTTTTTTTCGTGCTATGCAGTGCGATTAGAAATTATATATAACTGACGTACCAAAAAATAAATCGACCAACGTGACAGAAACAATTTTATAAAATAAATATAAAAGACGTTTCGTTCCTCTTCAAGGATTATTCTCAATATCCAATTACGGCACGGATGAATCCTATAAATATGAATATAAATTTATTTCTTGTCATTTCTACAAATAATTATCTCCAAAATTTGATTTAGAATATTTGAATTAGTAATAAAAATAAAGATAATATTAGAACAGGTGTTAGGGATTTACATGTAAAGGAATGGCAAAACACGTATAGGAAATGTTCAGTCCAAAACAATTAAACATAGTTATTGTTACTAGCAAAAGCTGAAGTATTGTTTATATAACGAAGAAAATTTCTTATTTAGTGCGCACATTAGTCCTAGAAGACAGCTGCAAAATAGACATTGACTGAAGTTATAATAGTGTTTCATTTGCTCATCAGTCTGCTCTCTACCTATTCAATTTTGATCACATTGTTTGATTCCTTCGATATTTCATCCATGTGCAGTGATCTCCGTCTTCTAGTATGCCTTCTATCGCTCGTGAACTAAACCTAATAAAAAAATCAAAATTTAATTAAGTATTTAAATAAAGCGACATTCTTTTTTATAATCCTTGAAATAAATTTCAAGATATAGTGGGTCTTTAGGTGATAACAAAATTAGCTCCGTCACCGTACAATATAAGAAATAGGTATCACGGAAGTCGTTTACATCACCGAAACTTCACGTAAAAACTCCTGTCATGGTGGGGACACAGTGTGGTTTCCGGCAGCGCGTAGAAATAGTTGGCAACAACCGCAAAACAGAAGCCGATCAGAGTCCGTTCTGATCAGTGATGAGATATCACCTTGTGATTTCGATTTCCAAAAAATTTCAATGCCAATCCCCATGAAAGGTAGGCAACACCTCACTGCTTCCAATAATACTACTTAAACGTCTTTTTCGGACTAATTATGTTTCGTTCTTCTCTAAATAAAATACATTAAATTATATAAATGATTACATAACTCAAAAAATATTTCTATATTTCTCCGCAAACAGTGAATAAATTCATCGTAGTAAATACATTCGACTCCTTCAGTCGAAATCACGTTTCTTCATTGCTTTAAAAACGACGAATCGATTCTTGCGTCGATAGGAAAAAAAGGCCTGCGAGGGCTATTCTCTCTCGCAGACAGTACCTGCGAGAGATATTCTCTCGCAGGTAGAACCTTGTAGGAGAGATACGAAGGGGCTACCTTTGGGGCCAGCTGCCTCCTAAACTGGTCGAGGCACGGAGAAGGGAATGCTGCGTCCCCACAGCAAACTCTTCTCCCGCTATCAGAAGGGCGTGGGACAAGTGCCCAATGCCCGACCTACCTGATGCAGGTTTTCCTAGGGTTTGTCCAGCATTTCTTTTAGGCGAATGCCGGGTAGGATCCTTAAACCATAACCCGGGGGCCCTAGTTACCCTTGGCTACCTTCCTCCACCCTTCCGCATCCCCCCTTTCAAGTCCCTTCCTATGCTATTAAAGGGAAGTTGCAATCATGTGGATTACGCTCATGTAGCCTGTTACCCTAAAAAAGAGATTCTTGGTCCAAGAGACATAAGCCTCGCGTCGGTAAAATTTTTTCTGTGAGAAAAAATGGTCCAAATTGAATGCATATCAAATTTAGCCCTATCGCCGTTAGAATTCATTGCAGTCTACTGGTTAATGCGCTTCAAGCCATTTTCTCTCACTTTCTAGAATTTTCTCGTTTATTACTACATCAGTTCATTCAAGCTCAATTTTCTTCTGTAGCACTAAATTTGAGAAGCTTTGTTATTCCTTTTTTTTGTTGGTGTAGACAGGCTATGTACAGGGTAATCCACATAGTGGAAATTCCCCTCTTATAGCATAGGAAATTGAGTGAAAGGGGGATGCGGAAAGGTAGAGCAAGGTAGCCAAGGGTTAACTAGGGCCCCCGAGCTATGGTTTAAGGATCCTACCCGGCAATTCGCCTCAAAGTGATGCAGGGAAAACCCCAGAAAAACCTGCATCAGGTAGGTCGGGCATTTCGTACTTGTCCCACGCCCTTCTGATAGCGGGAGAAGAGTTTGCTTTGGGGAACTATATTATAATATTTTCAGCGTCCGAGAAACCAAACGCCATGAACGTTTTAGTTCATGTACCGCTTTCATTGTGTTCATACGTAATTGAAATTATGAATATTTATGTACGTGTGACTAAATGAAACTATTTCAACAACGACCTCGTTTTCAGTGAATGTAGGAACCATTACTTCTCCCACGTATACGAATAGTTCATTAGTAAATATTCTCGATGCAATAGTTTTGTGGACCTACATATCTTAACTTTGACTTATGAAATTTTACCAACAGTGACTGTGGTAGATTATAGATGTAAAACGTATGTAATAGAATTACAAGTAGAAAATTTAAAGTAGAAAATTACAAAAGGAGAGAATTAATGTTATAAGAAAAAAAGATCGAACAACAGCAAAATATTTTCAATGAGAAAAAATTAGAGCATTAGCAGAGTCTGTACAGTAATAAAAACCATAGTACATGATCGCAGTTTTAAATGGATGGATGGTAATGCGCGCATTTTTACGCTATTAATATATATTTTTTTCGTAATTTGCACTTTTTGCAGCGTTAGGAATTCGCTTGGTGAAAGAGCGCCGTAAGGACGGAATTCCCAGGTAGTTGACCGACAGCCGTTGTTTCAAACCGACAGTATGACGGCGTTACCTCAGACTTGTGTGAAAAATAAGCAGTCACTGACTTCGAACAAAGAACTAGCTGAAAAATTTGGTGAAAACAACGGAGCAGGAGGACAGATTTCGGCCGAGTGTAAATTATGATTGGAGGAGTTGAAAATTGCTGTGTGGTATGAAGTGCCCGAGGTTTTAAAATCTTTTGTGGATAACCCGGGGATAACAGCATTTTCGTAGTTGATGTGTATGTGTCGGAAAGGAGGAGTGGGAGTAATGAAAGGAAGACCAGAGATTCATTGATTCAGCTACGCCATAGAACCGAGTAAAGCCTCAGACGTTCCATATACTGGCGTTCCGTCCTGTATGCCCATGCAAAAGCGATTCACATATATGTCGATTAGGAAGATATATATGTATTTTCGAAATAGATTATTTTAAATGAGGTAATCTGCTTCCTGGCCTCTAAATATCTTGTAAATTTCTCGCTCTTGTTTATTTTACGTGTAATAAAGTGTCTTAAATTAAATCAAAATAACAATTATAATAATATATGACTTCTTTTTAAATAATATTAAAAAGACTAGTCTGTTAGTCAGAAAAATTTATTATTTTACTTAAAAGATAATATTTAGCAGAAACAACATTTCATCACTGATTGAAACCTCTTCGGGTGCACAATTACAATTCAATTCAGTTTTCTAAAAAAAAATTAGGAAACAATGTCATACATACTTGATAATTTTTAATACAATGTAGAAATATAATTTATAGTGTGTTACTTAAATTTATTATAACAAAATATAGATTATCAAATTTCTGCATTGAATTTAATTGTACATCTGAATAGGTTCTAATTAGGGATGGGACGTTGTGTCTTTTAAATATTATTTTTAAATAGGATAATAATTTTTTCTGAGTAAAATAATAACAATTTATATAAAAAAAATTGTATTACAACGGTTTTGTAACAATGGCAGGTATTTTCTCTTTTATAATCATGTCTCAGGATTATTAATTGGGGATTATTTTTGTCTAATAAAATAGAATTATAAATTTTGAGAGAAAAAATGGGTTTTGTGAAAGTGTGAGACTTCTAAGTGAATATTTTGGTAACTCTCTCGCTTTGAAGAATGCGGTTCCGTGCAGGACTCTGGTAAAATACCTAAGAAAATCAGTATAGGTGGTCTAATGAGTGTTCGGATAATTTGGCTGTCTATGTTTGATAATTTTTACATTTACTGAAATTTAGAACACGTTTCACCATCGTAGGTAAGACTATATTGGTAAGTAAAGTTAAATATTTGGTTTCACTGGTATTACCTCAAAACGTGTCGTAGGAAATGTGTTTTTGCACTGTAGTGGTAATTAAAATGACATGCTGACATTTTCAAGTATTAGTGTAGTTAGTGGTCGTTCTATTGTTACAAAATTCATTTATATAAAAAAAGAGGCAGATTTAGAGGTAATTTTAACTTGTACTGCAGTGTTACGGAATCGCTTCTGTGTCGGCTAGCTATCAATCTTTTAGCTTTCTTTTCGGTCTGCTTCCTATCTCATTTATATCAGTTTTATTACCATTTTCTCTACTTTTCCTGCCAATGAAGGAGGACAGAGAATAATAGCCCTTCTCACTGCTCTACTTAAAGACCTCCATTGCCAAAATGGAACAAATCGATTACACTCTCATTCACTTTACGTGGGAAGTTAAAACGACTTTCTTCTGCGATCTGTTTCAGTTCCTGTTGCGTTTCCACGGACAGTTCGTGGCCATGGAAGGCGTGGCTAAGGGTTTGAGCAGCGTCTACCGGGCTGGAGAGACAGCCTTCGCCTACGAGAACGGCTCCAACGTCCACTTCTACGGAGACATCGGCTTCAAAGACATCAGCGTGAGTTACGATACACGCATAGCAATTATCCTGTCCATCCGGTACTAGTACGCTCAGAAACGGCGAATAATACTTTCTAGGAAGTAGGCAGACTATTACCTACACTCAGAGTCCTTGGACAGACAAAGTGAACAATAGCTTACACTCTTCGCAAACCTAGTGCTTTATTACCGACAACGTTCTTCAATCATTCGAAAATATTTTTTTTTGCAGCCATTGAACAATCGGTCGTATCTTAAGCTGCAATTGGGGAAAGCCGACGTTTAATGGGTAACCATTTAGAACTGAAAACGTATATAAGCTTCAAGCAGGTGTTATTTTTCATGCTTAGAATTAAAGCGCTAACAGAATATTGTAATAATCAAATAGTTCGTTAAAAAGCTTTATTTAATTTAAAGAATTTGCCTCACGTTGAAGCGCCATTTATGTAATAATCAAATAGTAGGTCGTTTATTAAATGAAATAATAATCAAAAATTAACAAACAAAATATTTTTATTTTATTTTGTTGCAATGAAAGATAATTACAAACACAAAATTTGAGATCTGGTTCTCTCAGGGTCTTGACTGGGTTTGATAATGAACACATACTGTCCAGCTGGTACCAGCATTCTTTTTGGTTTCGGAAGTACACTATTGCAAAATTATACACTGATTCTAAATATCGACTCACAGATTTTACCCTATTGAAGTAACTCAGATGATCCTCCTGAATGTCAGCTATCTGATGTCTGTTTGCCTTACAGGAATCCTATGATTCGTAGATTTATTAGTCTTTTACTGATTTGGACTTAAACTGCAACGTAGCTCCTTGAAGATTTATTTTAACTGTTCATTCTTTCGGAGCGAAGTAACTTTTCTTTAGCTCCTTGCTGTAGACTTAAACTGTCAACTTTACTATTCCGCTCTTTACTGCTCACCAGAAAAACTTCATCCATCCACCAGGATCTTTCATCACCAACTCTATCGTAGCTGGCTTCCTTTCCTTACCTGGCTGGCTATAGACGTAAACTGCCATCCTTCTCTGGCTGCTGATGCCATTTTGACTTTTCAACAAAAGCGGCTGAACTTTCTTTTCCATTGTTGCTTTGTTCGATCAGACCGCTATAATGGATTTATCAAACAATTCAAATTTTATGTCCAAACAATAAATGGCCAAATTAATGGTAATTGCGATCGATGTATGCTTAGATAATAAATTGAAAAACCACTAACAACAACAGAGGTAATCAACTCCTTAATTTACAACACTAAAATATTTGTGTTAGACTTTAAACGAGGACGTACACGAAAATGAAGTGACCTCGAAACAAATGTTGACGAAAATATACAAAATGGTATTGTATGACACGTCGACTGAAAGTGCTCGAGCTAGCATGCCTACCTTAGGCATCTGAAAAAGTGCTGCACATCGCATATCGACTGAAAATTTGGACATGAAGTAGCTGTGCGCCGCGTTGGCTTCCAATACAACAGAAAAAAAAGCAGTGAGGATGTTTACAACGATTGATTGCCATGGATGAAACGTGGGTCCATCATGAGACGAAGGAACACTAAAAACAATGAACTGAAACGGAAGAATCGGTTCAAAAGAAGGCGAAGACAGTTCAATCTGGTGACAAGGTCAAGGCGTCAATGGAATAATTTTCACTCATTATCTTAAAAAAAACAATGAACGGCGAGTATTTTGGGAACTCATTACAGCGTTTGAGTGACGAAAAAAAAACCTGGCCGCAATTGGTGAAAATGGAAGTGTTAATGCACCAGTTCACGCATCAATAATAACGATGACCAAAATCAATAAATCAAAGTTGGACTTCCTTCCTCACTCTATTCGCTAGATCAAGCCTTTTCGGATTATTTTGTTTCCAAACATGCAAAAATGGCTCAGTGGTATGAGATTTGCCAACATTGAAGTGGAGTCTGCGGTTGATGGCTAGTTTGAGAAGCTTGATGGTTCTCACTTTAAATAGGGTATCGAAGCTATTGAACATCACTCCTAAAGGGATACTTCTTTGAGAAATAAAGATATTTTTTCCAAAACGTTTGATGTTTTCTTTGTTTGGTCGGGTACTTCATAATTAGTAGAAGTGAGAAATTAAATTTTTAAGGCGTAGACAAATTTACGGAACAGCCGGAAATTGTTATGAAAATAAACAACTCTCATTTACATGAAATGTCTTATATTAAGAGATTTTGTAATGATTTCATTGATCTCGACACGTGTGGTGGCTTTTGTAAATGTACAGTACATTTTATAGAAATGCAAATGAAAATAAGTATATAATATAATACTTCAAATGTAACTATCTCTTTTGGGCTGTTGTGCCACGTTTTTTTTCTACGGGTTTGCCAACGTTTCTCTTGTGAACATCAACCATTTTCAAGGTTAGGAAGGCCATGACTGACTTTTGTGTGTCTGTCCGCTGATGTAGGCATCAGAAGAAGTCACCTTGAGTTCGTCCGTGCACTTGCTTCGCTTAGTTTTCCTGTTTGTCCCCCTGATGCAGGAAAACCACAGGGCCGTAGGTCATATCCCGTGTCTCTGTTGAAATTGTTTAAGATCTTTATGATATTATACCCGCATGAATATTTCGTGCCCAGAAGAATTTTTCTCTAGCTAGTATTGGAGTCCCTTCCAGTGCTAGTTTATGGTTGGTCTCCTTGACGTGTTCCGCGACAGCGGACAAATTGTACTGCCGTAATAGGATAACGATCATGTTTTTCATACTCTGGTTTTCACGGAAAGATTGGAAAAGCGTTCAAGTCATGCACCTGGGAACCTCCTCAGAGAACTTATTGAAGTTCCGGATGATAACCGGATTTTTTTTTAGTTTAGTTTAGTTTAAAAAAGCGACATACAGTGTTGAGGGATATTGCGAAAAATATACTCATTACACATACAATAATATTGATACAGTGTAATCTTTCAATGTTTTTTCGGGAATATTTTTGTTATGATATATCTCACAGAAGATCCATATATTGAACAAAATCGATATTGACCCTATAATATTCACTGTGCAAAGGGGCACTTAATTTATTACGTAAAAATTACGAAAGAACAACGGTTCACCTGTTAGGATTTTCCTTACTTCATGTTTCCGCGTATTTTCATTGTTGCACGGCAGCTGTTGCCTCCAAAACTGAACTGCACTTCCGCATTTTAATATTTCGATTATTGAAGATTTTTGATACCCATTAAGTATCTGTTCTTTGTCTATGTAAATGTTTTATTTTTCGTTTCAGTTATGTGCGGATGACCCTGTTGATAAAATTTCCTTGGTTATATATTCTTTGATTTATGTTACTAGACGTATTGAAGTCCAAGCAACCTATTTGATGAATTCTGTTCTGTTTATAACTATCATGCTGTCATTTATTATCTACCGCTTTATATGAGACTTCGTTAGTTTTATTAAGTAAATCAAATCATTTGTTAATTTATTAACGTAAGTTGATGACTTTTATATTTGATTTGAATTTTCGTCATGCTTTTCAGGAGCTGTGATTTTTTTATGCGAACAGACTACAGTGATACGTCAGTCTTTAGGTATGTTAGGGGAATTTCCGCCATGGCAAACCCGTAGGTTCGGGAATTTTTGCACCTCATGGTTTCATGAAAAAGAAGTGGCAATAATTGACGAAAAAGGTTTAAATGCTATGTAAACACTACCTTCGGATACTTTTCCTTATCCTCCATTTCCTCGTACGTTTTCCACACACATCTGCTCCATCACGTTTACACCGTTGTCAATAATATATCACGCGGTATTTTATATTTCTTGTATAACGTCACAACTGTCATTTCACGTGGAAATTGCTCAGATGTCTGGATATTGTTTTTTCTGTTGTATTTACATGTAAACTTAAGTTCTTGTCCGCAGAATTCCCTTCGCAAATAAACGCCTACGGCCAGGAAAATACATCTCTATTCCTTGTACTTTTCCCTGAATAAAAAATGATCAAGGAATATTAAAGAAACGGAATAGCTAAAAAAGTCCAATTGCTAATATCGCATTATGCAATGCTGGGTTACCTGTGACAATTCTTTAATTAATGTTGTTACTCCCCGTCTCTAAATAATTTTCTAAATGCAGCACGCAAAACACATTTTGCCCAATATGTTTTATAGGCTCTGATTTGCTATGACAGGAAATAGTTCCTCCTGTTACAAAGTGTATATATAAAATTATTATACTTTTCACACCTTTTTTTCAAGAATAATATTGTTTCCTTCCTTGCTCATATTTTAGATATATACCTCCTGAATTTCCGGAAACGGAACTATATTTTTCTATGTGACTTAAGGTCACTGTGATGTTTAACATGTAAATGAGTTGCATCATTTATTGGAATATTTTTGATCATGATTATCGTAAATGTGAATTAATTTTAAAAACAAAATTATTCGAATCATCAAACACACGCGTTTAAATTTGTACGTTTGTGTCAATTTTATAAATGGGTTTTAATTAAATTGTTTGAAATACACAATTGTGGTCCTGACAGAATTGTTTTATTATAAAACAAGAAAAACTCCTTGTCGTATAAAATGTTTCTCACAACTGCAGCATCTCGTGTTTGGACACAGTGTTAGCTTTGGTCTTGTTACCACAGTAACAGTTGTGTAGGGAGCGACTAAGGGGTGACAGCCAATTTACATTTCCGGCTCGAAAGGAATATCTCCCGCCATTCATATAGTATTATCAACTTGAAAGTGTGCCTGCGCTGTGGTAGATCCATGTATCTAGCAACTGCCTTTTCCCAGAGGATTAGGAAAGGCCGTATTTACGCCTCATTACTTACCTAGTGGACGCCTGTCTATCAAAATTCGATTCATTTTATTGGGAACGTCTGGTAATGGCTAGCTGGACCTACTACAGCCAAGCCACAAGCTGGTTGATAATATAATAGCTAGATCACTTCATTGTAATTTATATTCGTATTATCCTTGGTTTCCAAGTAATAAGTCATAAATTAATCACTTAAATCGTATGTTAAATTACCGGTGAGTATTTTTTGAACCCCAGATCGTTTAAAATTTAGGCATACTCCATATTACTTAGTTTATTAATTTTGGCTGTGCATAATCTGTGATCATGGCGTATCTTCTCCAATTATGACTGCGAAAATCAATGATATACTTCATATTCAGATACAATTGCAACTAAAAGTTAATTCTTATTAGAACAAATCTATTTTTTTTAGATTTCAATTAATAATCATTTCTGAATCTGAACCAGATTCTTATATATTTTTGTAACTAGGCTACAGAACGTGAAATAATCTGTCTGATACAGTGTGCCCTAAGTAGGCTCACCCGTAGTGTACGTATCATGTGATAGATATAATACTATAATTACAGACACTATTCAACTCAAGAACATAAAAGCATGAATAGTGTTATCCAGGAGGTCCAACGGTGAGATATGATAGTTTACATAAAACGCGAGTAAGCAGTTTGGCGGAGACACAAATAAAATCGCAATTTGGAAGCAGAAGTTTTTGCTGCCCAAATTGAACTAATTGTCGCATCGAGAAACTTTTTGGAAATCTACATCCGACAACCGGCTGAGGGGGGGACTAATCCAGATTCCCGGATAGCAGAGACACGAGAAGGCAACGACCACGTGTATTCAAATTCTAAAGTGTAGAATCAGTGAGTAATGAATGGCCTGTTTTAGTGAGTGTTAAATTCAAGCAAGAAGAATCCAAACTGGTACCAGAAGTACTGTCGTTAGTACAAGACAATTATTAATAATTGTAAGCGATAATTAAATGGTATAATCAGATTTCGTTCGCGTTTTTCTTTTCATTCGTTTTCTTTTGTTTCTAGTATTTTAATTTTGTATTCCTTTAACTTCAATGAATTGAATTGTTAATGTTTTAATTGGATTGTTCTTATTATCAAACCCAGTTATGACCCTGAGATATAGAGATTCGACGTATTTGATTGTAATGATATAAGAACTGTATTTTCATAAAATGCCACGAATTAATAAATGAAAAATTAAAGTATTTGTTGTTAACTGGATGAAATTCGGCGTGCAAAATAGATCTTATACAATGTAAATTTAAAAACAATAATAATTTTTTTAATTTAAATCTTAAATTAATTTAGTTAATTATTTCAATGATTTAAGTCCACCTTCTTAATCATTATATATTTGACGTCTTCAACGTTTGGCTAACTATCATTCAAATTTTAATTAATTTTTTATGTTAATTAATTCATTTAATGAACCCTATTAAGGTGTTTATTACATTCATGGCTTCACCATGGTGGGGAAAATTAATCGTTAACCTGTTGTTTATTACAATACATATATATATATATATATATGTGTGTGTGTGTGTGTGTGTGTGGTGTGTGTGTGTGTGTGCGCGCATCATCCAACTGACCAAACCGTTGAGAAAAACTGTCATGAATTTTAAATTTTTTCTAGCTGTTCTACAGCAACTACAAAGCAAAATTCATGGGATTGGGACCTCGAGGATCCTTGAGCACCGATTTTACTCCGCTGAATTTATTTCTTCACGCCTATGTCGACTTCAGCAACGACAAAATTTACCTCCAGGAATTTAGAGTCAACAGCGTGGGGTAAGTTTTAAGTGTCTAATGTTAGGTCTTAGATTTAATTTTGGTGAGTGAGGTCCGATGTTTCTGCTTCAGAAGCCTGAAAGTTAATGTTTCTGGTCTGGGTCTCCTGAACTGGCTTGTGTCTCTGATTTCCACGTGGGTCGTCGGACTTTTCCGGGACCAAGTGATATCTCAGCTGGAGAGGAAGTACGATATGTACATTCAGAGCGTCCTTCAAGGATTCAACCTGAGTGATGTAATCAATGGAAACGCTTTCCGCTAGAGTTAACCTCGAAAGAACAATGGTTGATTAAACCGCAACATAAAAAAGAGCAAATTAGACGGATTTCTGCAGTTAAATGAAAGGAACATCGCTGCATTTAACTTCTGGAACTCCCAGAACCTGTTACATAGCATAACATTACATACATTTAGATTGGTGTTTCCTCTGCCAGATGATGGAAATTATATGTAGATTTAAACCACTAGTGATATCTAATAAACTATTATATAATCTTTAATTATAAAATATTGTACATTATTTTTCTGCATTAAAATATTATGTACTCGAGGAACTTATTTCATTATTTTGAATTTTGAATTTCATTACGTTGTTTCACCTGTTGTGAAGAGTTTCTTTCTAACGCGCTTCCACTCATTTGTGACATGTTGCTAATTATGAACTCCGGGAATGGTGAGAAACACGTTCCTATAATTATAAATTCAGTGGTGCTGTTTATAATTGATTAAGCCCTATATATAACTTTATATATTAATAAATCCCCTGGTTGGTTTACTTTTTAGTGTGTATTTTTAAAAGAATTCACAAATAAAAATGAGACTTTGAATATAGAAATTGGTATTTATTTACATAATATATAAAAACGTAAATGTAAAAATGGATAGTTACAACAAAGAAATCATTGTAATGAATATGTATTTGAATTTATAAACACAAGCGCTCTGGCTGGTTACTAATACTCTTATTCCACGGGGAAAATGGGCTCTTATACTGTGTCCCATGGTACCGTACTTACTATAGTCCGTTTTAAACTAGAAGTCTCCTGGCGTGTCCCTTTGGAGTGGGAGAGGGGGGAACTGGTGCCACGAACGACACACGAATGAAACTGACTGAAACCAGTTGAATAAAACCTCCATTGTTCGGTAACGCTACTTTATTTCAAGCGTTGTACTTGGTTGAATAAGGTCAAACCCCTCGCGGGAAATAACCGCCACGAAAATTTAAGACTTCTTCTCTTCCATAACTCAAACTCTCACTATTTTACTAGTTTCTACCAATCAAACATATTTCTTTAATGCTATTTTCTGAAATCTCTGGCAGGTTCCTGAGGCTTCTGGCAGTACGTGTGGACACCGTCTCGTTTCGTCCTCTCGCACTTGTTGCATCTGCGTCACCAGATTTTGCATTGTGCATGCAAGAATTACGATTGTGGTGGCTGAGGAACCACCTCTTCAATTTGCAAATGTTAATCATAGCGCCGAGCTTAAAGCCCTCGATATTACTGAATTCGCTTTGTAAGACTGACTGGTCTCACTCTGCGGAACTAACTTTCTCTGTTCGAAAGGCGACTGTTCTCTCTGACTGCCCAGAGCGGACTCTCCCCTCACAAAATAGACTGATCCTCTCGCGACTCAAACCCGACTGGTCTCGACCACTGCTCTTAAACGACATATATCCTAGATCTCAGTTTAACAAAAACTCCATTTCATGTTTTCCATAAACCCAAACACTCAGTATTTTCGTATTTGCGACCAATCAAACATCTTTATTTCCCGATATTCGGCATAATTCTCAAATATACTCCCGCTCGAAAATTTTTTTGACGTAGATAGTTTTTCCGAAGGGGAATAAAGGCAGCCCTCGACCTCCTGTTTCCCAAAATCCATTAGGCTTAGCACGGCAAGTCTTTACCCGGAAGATCCACTTCTAGTTTTCGCCGTTAAGAGGATCGCTCGATAAATCTTTGAAAGCTTGTTTTAAAATAACTTTAAGTGACTCCATTACACTTCACCACGATTTTATTAAAATATTCAGGAAGTGCGGCCCTGGATTATCGTGGTGCAGCTTCCAGCACGATTGTTTGAAATGTGACCTTTTCCGATGCTATCAGTTACTGTTACATCTTTCTTTCAATACCAAAGAATGTGATGATAACCACTTGTGTGTGTGAGTTGCTGATGCCGGAATATATTTATTACAGCATATTTCTGCTTTTCGTTCAGTATCAGAATGATGATCCAAGTTTCATCAGTAATGGTATTTGTTTTTATTAGAAACTCTTTAACTTGCCCGTACATTTATATTGTTGTAGTAGTTAAAACTAATGTTGGATGTGTGAACTTGCATAGCTTTATCTATCTGTCTATCTCTCTCTCTCTCTCTCTCTCTCTCTCTCTCTCTCTCTCTATATATATATATATATATATATATATATATATATTGTAGCAATGGTTAATTAGGCCACTAATTGTTTGGACATAAAATTTGAATAGTTTGATAAATCCATTATAGCGGTCTGATCGAAGAAAGCAACAATGGAAAAGCGAGCTCGGCTGCTTTGTCGAAAAGTCAAAATGGCGTTTGCGCGCACGAAAGGAAGTCAGTTTTACGTATAGAGCAGCCAGGAAAGTCTAAGTCAGTTTTACGTCTACCACCAGCTAGGATAGAGTTGGTGCCGAAAGATTGCTGTGGATGGATGAAGTATTTAGAAAGAGTCCAGATACCGGTAGTAGAACAGCGAGACCAGTTAGAACAATTTTGTTATAAGTTGCAGTCTGTGAAATAAACATCCAAATATTCATCGATAAACATTTTGAGTGCAGAAGTCTAATTTATATTTTGAAATTAGACCATTGTTTCGATTTTGGAAGACCAAGTAATTGCATCCAGCGTCTAATTATCGTCGGAACGAGTGAATAACATATCCTTAACGAACGGAGAACGAACATTTGGCAAACTAAAAAGTATTAATTAGAGTCAGTGAAAACCAAGGCCTGATGAGTAAAAATTAAAGTGTAAAAGTGTCCGAACGAGGTAAAAATTGATTGTTCCGGTACCAGACCGACGGTCCGTAAGTAACATAATTTTCAATAATATTGTAAACACTAATTAAATGATAAAGTCAGATTTAGTTCCCTTTTAATTGTCAATCAAAGTTAATTTCTTTACTTTTTAATTTCTTTCATTCTATCGATATTTTGTTTAGGTAAATTGTAAACTGTTTTGTTAATAAGATTTTAAATCATTTTTTTTGTGTTCATTATCAAACCCAGTAAAGGCCCTGAGAAATAAAAATTTTAATTGTAATTGTTTTGAGTTTGAAGCCACAAAGTGATAATAAATTTTATTTTATGTTTTAAATTTTATTATTTCATTTAATTAAAGTCTACCTGTTGAATATTCCAATATATATATATATATATATATATATATATATATATATAATATCTGACATGTTGTGGTGTAGTGGTAGGCATATCATTACATAGGTTCGAATCCCGGCATGGGCACGGATGTTAGTGCTCATGATGGTAATGAAAACTCGCGTTACAGCTGAAGGACAATCTCTATGCTGACCACGCGTCACTCTGAAACATCCGGAATGTGAAATGGAAAATGACAATCTGGCAGCCGTCAGGGTAGGTCAAAGCACTCATTGAGGCAAGTAGAAAGAAAAAAAGGCTTGAATTATTCTTTGTATTTTTGGGCAGCTCTTTCATATTTCAGTTTGAATGTGAAGTGTATACTGATGCATTTATTACCGCTGCAGTTCCGTTGCCCATTAACAGTTACATTACACAATTAAGCACCGTAATATCCCTACTATATAGCTAATTAAAATTTTACGGTGATAAAAATTTTCACTACATATTAACAAGCTCTTTTCTATTCGTCCGTAAAGTCTCCATAGTATTTTCATGCTATTCATTGCAGCTCTTTACTGATTTCTTTACATTTCTTTGATCTCGCAGCTTTAAGCCTGTGTTAATATTCGTAGTTAATTGCGTATAATAGAAAATTGTTTTGAGTTCCTCTAGGCTGGTATATGTGTAACTTTTATAGACGGCATCAAGCCTTATCTATTTTCCAGAGTCTATTATTCAAATAGTTTCAAAGTTATAGAAAATTCTGGAATAAAACGATTTCTTTGCTCGTCTAAACCCAAAAATGTAATGAAGCATTACATGAAATCTAGTTATAATTACAGAAATACGAAAAATTGATCATTGAAGATAATTATAGTAAAAGACCCACCCTTCAACAAAGTTTTCAACAGTTACTTATTACAGTAAATAAAATAATAAATTTTATAAAACATTCAATCAGCACTAGGATATTTATGTTTCACAATTTTTATGGGAAAAATTAACGTATAAACATTTTTAATGCTCTCCCTCAATATCAGTCTGAAATCAAGAGGAACAGGTAAGACTTTGACCTGTTCTCGTCCATATTATCTGCTCCTATATTCTCAACCTTCTTTCTCAAAAACCGTTTCGCTCATGCAGCAGTGAGCTACTTATTCGTTTGAAGTTGTTTCAGTAAACCTGACGCATATAACTGTAGGGTTTTCCATTACTGAATTATTATGAATAATTAAATTAAGAAAGTTGAACCATTAAGATTCTTATGAGCAAATTCTCGGATTAGCCTATCTGTTGAACGCCTGGTCTTCGTCAAGATGAATAGTTAATTTCCTGTTGAAAAGCTGAAAGCTCCATTATTATCATCGTTTACATGGTTAGTGACTATCCATCACATTTTTATTAATTGTTAAATCCCTCATCCACCTTCATTCGTCACTTGATGTCAAAGCAGTGTGAAAACGAATCAATAAATATTTTAATGACAACTTCCACTAATAATTAATTTCTATCACCAATGCAGTAGTTGTTGAACATTTAGGAGAACGAAAATATAAATATCTGTTCATGAAAAACGTGTAATTTGTTTCATAAATATAGAAATTTCAAACATTGTTGTGACTTGAATAAGAAACTTCTTCATCCTATAAGAAACTTAACTGTATGAATTAATATTTAAAATAAATATTTATTCTGCTTTACATTATGTTTTTATTAGCGTAGCTGCACGTTTTGGTGTCAATTGTACACCTACTTGGCATATCATAATATGATTCTGTTTATAGTGAATTAGTTGTGAGACAGGTTTAATATTTAATTATACTCATATATGCATACGGTTATAATATCTATTATATTTCTATTCATACTTATACGCTTCAGAAAAAATTTCGTATTGTTCGTGAGATATAGCAAGGCGTGCGAGGTGTGCCGTGGGCGAAATGAGAAGACGGAGGGTACTTCGGGGGGAACTCACTCTTAGAAATAAGCATAAATAAAATCATGAATTATATTCCTACAAACGGGATATACGGACAACTGAACGGTCCTGTACTGTTACGGATGATTTTTCGGTGTACAGCAAATTGAACACAATATATTTACTTGCGCCAATGTTTTCATAATATTTTTACACTATTAAGTTGCCGTAACAAAGGTTCACGTTAGAGAAAGCTTCGGCTCCCACTGCCACCCCAGACCAGTAGACGACTGCGCATCGTATTTTGACTCTTCTATCTATTTCTCTCCAGTTGTAATCAATTATGTATTAATACGTATGTATTTATATTTGCTAATTAAATTGGGCCATTTAATTATTACAAATCTCCAGCTTATTGACAGACTCTCCCAGCGCATCCGTTTGGTGTTAGAATAAAAATTAGCAAAACTGGCCATTTGGATTTTATTCCCATCTTTCGCTTTGTGGAAAAGCTAATTGCAGTTTTTTCCTGGGCTGAAGACTTCCACGTTAGGCGGACGTACGACCATTGGCGGCAAATGATATCAGATAATTTGGCGGCTGATCTTTTGTGGGGTATGATATTTTGCCTTTACTCTCAAAATAGCAGGGGGATCGATGCAGAATTAGTATATCCAGCGCTTCGAACGTGAATAATTCTGAAGAAGGAAGCCTGCGAGAGGATTTCTCGCAGGTGAACCTTCCCAGAGAGCTCTGTTGGGGGCTACCTTTGGGGATGCTCTCACATCTCTCTGGTTTTTTTGAACTAAGGTTCCCACATGCCGAGGCACCTCGGTCTGTTTTGAGAGGTGTATGTTCCGGGGTCGCAGACCTTGGGCATACGGCAAGAGTTGTCCGCTATTCCTATTGGAATAGTCGGCCAGCTGCCTCCTAAACAGGCCAAGGCATGGCGAGGGGTAAGCTGCGTCCCCACAGCAAACTCCTCTCCCGCTATCGGAAGGGCGTGGGACAAGCACCCAATGCCCGACATCCCGATGCAGGTTTTTCTAAGGTTTTCCCTGCATTCCTTTAGGCGAATGCCGGGTAGGATCCTTAAAATATAGCCCGGGGGCCCTAGTTAACCCTTGGCTACCTTCCTCTACCCTTCCGCATCGCACCTTTCAAATCCCTTCCTATGCTATTAAAGGGGAGTTGCCCTAAGTGGATTACCCTCATGTAGCCTATTGCCCTAAAAAAAAAAATGAATAATTCTGAATAAGCCTGCGAGAGGATTTCTCGCAGGTGAACCTTCCCAGAGAGCTCTGGCGGGGGCTACCTTTTGGGATGCTCTCACATCTCTCTGGTTTTTTTTTGAACTAAGGTTCCCACATGCCGAGGCACCTCGGTCTGTTTTGAGAGGTGTATGTTCCGGGGTCGCAGACCTTGGGCATACGGCAAGAGTTGTCCGCTATTCCTATTGGAATAGTCGGCCAGCTGCCTCCTAAACAGGCCAAGGCATGGCGAGGGGTAAGCTGCGTCCCCACAGCAAACTCCTCTCCCGTCATCGGAAGGGCGTGGGACAAGCACCAAATGCCCGACCTACCCGATGCAGGTTTTTCTAGGGTTTTCCCTGCATTTCTTTAGGCGAATGCCGGGTAGGATCCTTAAACCATAGCCCGGGGGCCCTAGTTAACCCTTGGCTACCTTCCTCTACCCTTCCGCATCCCCCCTTTCTAATCCCTTCCTATGCTATTAAAGGGGAGTTGCCCAATGTGGATCACCCTCATGTAGCCTGTTGCCCTAAAAAAAAAAAAAAGAATAATTCTACCCTTCCGCATCCCCCCTTTCAAATCCCTTCCTATGATATTAAAGGGGAGTTGCCTTAAGTGGATTACCCTCATGTAGCCTATTGCCCTAAAAAAAAAAAAAAAAAAAAAATTATTCTCTCTAAGACCTCCAGGATTCCCTCCTCGTGGTTCTCAGTTATTTTACTAGGTGGAATGCGTGCTACTTCAAGGGGAAGATTACAATGAATCTCTCTCTCTCTGCTATAGTTCCCGTGTTTTCGTCTTCGGTCGTTGTGTTAGAATTATAAATCCAAGGTTCTCACGCAGCTTTACTAATCCCTTTCATGTTTGAGCCTTCACCGCCCAAGTATTCTGGTTGGAATCGACCGTGAGGAACTTACATTTGCGAGTTCCCCCATTTTAATTTAATGTTAAATGATACCATTAAAATACAGAATGAGAAAAAGACGATTCAAACTATCCTTGTATACAAACAAAATATTATTTTCGGAACATCTAACTAGGTCAGTTACGTTTAATTAATTCATAAAGTAAAATTACGTTGGTATGTATTGCGTAAAGAACAACGATAAATATTTTCCTCGTGTATCACTGCATATTTCGAGTAAATATTACCATTTAGATTATAATACGAAGTATATAAACTATTTAGTTGCACGAGGTGGATCGAAATTTCAATGGAATTTGCAAATCAGGATTCTTACGAGCGTATAGAGTCGAAGAAGATTGATGACTCATTGCCACTGCATTTACAGACTTCGTTATTAATGGACAGAATTACGCTTCAGCAAATATTGAAGAATATGCAGCCAATATGATAAAAATATTACTTGAAATCAGCCAGTTGTAGAAAAACTAAAGGAAAGACAAGGAATTGAAAACGGTATTTCGACATAATTTAACGGATATAACTAACAAATTACAATTTTGTGAAAACGTATTCAATAGAAAAAGTAGGAAATAGAAAAGACTAAAAAAGGCGAAAGTAAAATATGTAGCTTTTAAATATAAATAACTGTAAACCGCAGATATATATATTTTAATGTTCCGAGTTGTTACTGTAGAATCATGTATATCTTACGCGTTTTGGAAAACAACATTTCCATGGTAAAAAGTTCAAGGTATACAAGGGAGAACGCTGGTGAATTATCTGCTTTAGGTGTTAATTTAGTATTATTACCGTCTTTTTCACGCCCATTGTCAGTGGCCGTGGCATTAGTCCGTTGTGTTACATTTATGCGTAACAAGCAAAAAACTATATATTTGCTTCTGTCACGCTAAACTCAAGAACGAAAGTCGTGAAATTACAAAGCTTTGTTGTCTTTTAAGACACCAGGCTTTGTAAATTTGACTTATTTTCTTTCCATATTTGTCAATTAATTTACCGATAATCGATTATTATATTAAGACCAGAATAATATTTTGTAATATTGTTTATTAATTTTTAAATTGCACGACTTATTCGTTCGCCTTTTAATTTATTACATTACAATGATCTTACATATATTCTTAAACGTTTATTTGCTTCTGTAGTCGATAATCTATAAAATATAAAGATTATATACCTGACAATTTTATGTAAAAATATTAACATAATTACATTCAGTTATACGTTACACATTAACTTAAAATATCTGAAATTGACAAATATTTATACTTATTTATACCATTAAAAATATTTGGCTTTCCACAAGACTATGAAATTAGACATTAAATGTTGTCGTTGAATAACAAGAAAATTCTTACGAATGTTAGGATATTGATTTGCATTATAAGAGTAAAATATAGTTTACGACCCGAAACTGACAGTTAATTTCAAATAATTAGTTTAAAATTACAAATTTCCGATACATATTTGTATCCTCTTAAGGGGATTGACTAAAAATTTATGCAGGTTTTTTTTTAATTACTGAAACTTGTACAAACGTTCACTCAGTCTGGTGTTGAGAAATAAACTGTCTTGGTTTCCCCGGTTACAGAACATCAGAGTTATTTTACTTTATAACTTATAAGTCAAAGGACGAAGATGATAGGTACCAAAACGTTATTATTTTAAACTTATTTGTTTAAAATTTGTAACCCCGAGAACAAATTTACTGGGAAAAGTAACTTGACTAAAAAAATTCTTGGTGTTAAATAAAAAAATAGAAAAAATAATTTAAATATCTGTTTAAAGTTTGAGATGTTTTATCATTTATATCTTAAATAATTAATTGATTAACCACACTCACCACGTTTCAACCCATTTTGTATGTTGATATTCATTTCACCGTTTGAATCGTCGAATTGTATGACACGTTAGTCTTTTGTTAAATATCTCAGAGGTTGGTAGTACTGCGGACTGTGAATTGTGTCAGAAGTTTAAAATGCGACAATTTGAAAATGGAACAAGAAATAATTTTTTTTATTGCAGTATGAAATAAGTATTTGACAATGGTGTTCAGAAAATAACGTTATTCCAATATCTCCTTTCGCCCCTCCCCTACTCCACTAACGGTTATTCTGACGCCTTTTCATTACCTTCAACATATATCACGTTCTAAATTGGTAATGTTGCGTATGATGTGTTGAGGGTCGCGGATCAGTAGTGACTTACCCTTGGAAACCTGCGACAAGACGAAATCCGAAGAGCCTGGATCTTACGACTTGAGCGACCAGTTCACATGACAATTCCGTGAAATGACCAGTCCAGGAACAATTTTGTCCTACAGTGCGATATTATCGCACGCTTTGTGGCATGTGACACCGTCTTGTTAGCTGGAAATAATTGTTCACGTCATCATTTGTCAGTTAGGAAACGTATAATCAGTTATAAGATTTTTGTGACGCACGTCACTCCCACTAACCTGATTTCCTGTATCTCCTTAAAAACTATGGCTGAGGGCTTGAAATTTGCGAACGTGTTTTGTTTCATCCATTGCATACTCTTTTATTTTAATTACTAATCCTATAACGTATCTCGAGTATTATGACTATAAGTTCAAATATCGTACATTAAGACCAGATCTTTACGTAACAAGAAATGCTTCAGTGAAGGTCGACAAGAGTTCACTGTTGACCGCAAACCAGGTTCCGTTTGTACATAGTTTTCATACTGATTGTGTGATCTAACGCGATGATCCAAGACCATGAAGGCCGGCAACTTGAACAGATAAATGAAGTGTGAAACTTGTGAAAGTCACTTTTAAAGACTTTCTTAAACCACGTGGAATTCACCAACGCCCGCACGTTGTATCTATATTCCATATTGAAGGTTAATCAATTATCGCTGATGATGAAAAGTTAAATGACAGTCCATACATTGGAGAGAGGTTCAATTACCTATCGACCACAAAAGCACGACGAGCTCAAAGATGAAGTCGATGATTGCAAAAGAACCAATATGGCAGATAGCGCAAGAACAAATTTCACATCGTTGTACTATCGTGACCTTGCAAAAGCTACTCAGAATGTTGGACAACGCATGAGACATGCAGTCATATTCCCACGCTCAAAGAAGCTACTCGTAAGCGTTTTTTGGCTGAAGAAGAGCTTCCTGCCGGTGTTAGTAGAACCATTCTACACATGTACAGAAATAACCTCTTATTTTACAAGGTTCTAGGACCCCAACATTGAGACGCAGCGAGAGACTACATTGAATGGTTGTATAGAGATTTTGAAAATAATAAACATTTATTTATTATTAAAACAGCCGTCATGCATTTCAAAAATATTAGAAAAAAATTTTCATGCGTTTAAAAACAACCTATAAAAATCTTTGTATGAATATAACACTCGTAAATGCGTGGAGAAATTTCAACCAAACTTGGTGCAAATATACTTTAAATATAGAAAAGACACTGTTGGGGTAAGACACTCTTATATGTGGGGGTGGTAATGCCACGTCATTTAACCCTTTATTTGCTGCGCAATTAATCTAATAATTAGCTACCCATCTCTTATTCCGGTGCTGGTATAGTCAAAATAACTTAACCTGGTGCCACAAAATTTCGTCCGCTCTGCCACTCCAAGACTGTAGTGGGGCATTTTTCTCTAGTCACATCTTCACTGGCCGACTCCAAATTATCTACATTTTCAACACTATTTTCAAGCTCTGAAGAAAATTTTTCTCCTCGCTCATTTCATCAAGAACAGACACTACATCCCGTGATTAATCTGGTTCGCGCGATGTATCTTTCTCTCGATCATTTTCAAGGGTCTCTGAGAATTACTGGCAGTCCTAGCGGCAATAAACATGCAAAAATGCAAAGAACACATCTATAAGTTAATGAACTTGTAAGCATCTAAGGTTCCTGGGAAGGGAGAAACTTCAAATCGTCAGTAGACGATGGGAGCAGCCAGCTACGGCGATCGTTCACAGAGGATGGGAGCAGTTAAAAGTGTCGAATAAATTATTTTAAGGGGTCTGTGTTATTAATAGTAACTATTAATAGTAATAACTATTAATAGTTAAAGTCTAATTTCAACCCGTAAACAAATGATAACGGGGTTACTGTCATAAAAATAATACGAAAACGACCGAGATTGGAGTCGAATGCACGTTTGTGGAAGTCGCTGAGCTCAATGGTGACATTCATTTTGCTGTTTAAGGTAATTCGGCATAGAGGTTGGAGGGAGGGGATGATAACTAACAGAATTGTCCAAATTAGACAGATGCGTTTAAGTTCATCCCTTTTTCAAGATGGGGTGACCTATCACCTTATTTGTGGTGATGGAATTGTGTGGCATTTATAAATAATACGAACAACCAAGATTTGTGTCCAATTCACGGTCGTAGGATTCGTTCAGTCACCATGAGTTAAAATTAAAAATGGTTTTGGGGTGAGAAGGACTTAATTACAAAATGTCCAAAAGAACCGGTCTTGGAGTAAAAATCGGAGTTCCAGGGTTCGATGAGTGGGATAGTTCCATTTATAATGCCGGTTAACTTTAAGATCAGCCCATCGCGGTGGGGGTGTGAGGAGGAGGGAAAATCGTTCAAGGAATAGTAGTCCTCCCGAAGTCAAAATACAACGGGAAACGCCGTACGATAAGCTTGTTATATTATGAAAAAATCATCTCAATAAATTAAAGAAAATTTTGCAAAATTAAAATACACATCCATAAAAATATTGCATCTCTTTGATAGTCCGGACGGAATAAATAAACTGAAAAACGTTTTAGAAAGTATTAAAAAATAAAAAAGTTAACATTAAAAATTAAAACTGATTAAAAAATTAAGTAATTAAAATTTTTAATTGGTGTTTCAATCCAACATTGAACTGTAGTGGACTAAACAGGCTTTTCTTTTAGTTATATCTTATGTGTGGGTTGATCAATAATTTTTTGTGCTCTTCAATAATTTGTGATGTACATATATACAGGAATATCCGATTGATTTTTTTCCTTTGTTTAATAAAACGAATGTGTAGAATAATCTGGAAAGAAAATACGTGTTTTAAAATAGTAAAATAATTTTTTCAATTATCAGGAAAAAAATCGTTTACTGTCGTATCGCAATATGTTCGGAACCGTTGAATTATTCAAGAATGTCATCTGTACGGAGAATTTGGAATGAATCGATTGGCATGAGGTGGCAGGGCGATGGACCGCATAATCACGCCCCGGACATTCCCGCTGGTCCCAAACACGCGAGGAATCCCAAGTAATACTCGAACAACCTCTAGAATTCACTCTTCACATAGCTGCAGCCGATCAAAATAGATATGCGCATGTAATAATCTCACATCAAACATTCAATCAATAATGGTAAATATGTTATTTTTTTTAAAAAATAAAATGTATATTATAAGAACTGTGTATGATTAATAGATGAAGCGTATTACGATGTCTGGAAGCGATTGTGCTGAATAGTTTTTGAACATACATTTTAGTTTCTCTTAATGTAACAATATTATAAGGAAATTCTATGCTGACAGTGAAATAATCTGAATTATTATTTAAAGCTTAAAGGTACAGGGATTAAAATATGGACATATAGAACGAAATTTGACATGCTGAAATCTCTGATGAGTTTAGATAACGATTCATATTAAAATTATTTTGTTTTTTTAACGTCGATAACTATCTGTTGTCTATGAATTAGTCAATAGTATGTGTAGTTTTGTTTTTTGAAATCCATTATTCTTTCGTTCAATATGCACGTAGTATAATCCAAGTCATTTTATATTTTTGTTTTTATTAAAATAATATACACAATGCTTATTAGACGTATATAATATTTCTTTTTGTATATATAGTACTATCTTCGAAGATTTTGTTTTGGATAAAATATGGAAAAAGAAATAATAATATGAAATAAATATCTTGAAAATTTATTGACATTGGCGCTACATTTTCTTCGAGGTTCGAAAGCCTGTAGTTGGAAGCAGAAGTTAATTTCTGGGAAAGAGCTGCTTACGCCGGAATATTAGATGTTTTGTGGACGTTTGGCTGGAAAACTAATATCCTCTGAAGCATAATCTTGGACGGAAATGCTTTGAGAAACACGGTGTCCGCCCAGAAAAAGACTCGCGTAATTGCTGCTCTCCTTCTGCCATTACCGACCGCAATTACTCAGAAATGTCCGAGTTGTTAGTTTGCTAATGATTTGCCAGGTGTAGGTAACACAAACTCCGCAGGTAATTGTTACTGCGGGAGGACAGAAAAACTGCTCGTTATTTGCCTTCACTCCGGGTTACGGTCTGTTCTCCTTCGAGTAGCGATGGACAAATAACATCTGTGAACAAACCTCTGATTTCATACATTGCTTCGAGAAAGGGACTATTGAAAACGTAATCTTCGAAATGGATGGAAACTAATAAATTCGTTCCCTATGTTAATGTTAAAATTTACATCTGTAAACGATCAGGAACAATATGGCAAAAACAACAGACCTCACAAAAATAAAAACAGGTACAAAGTTTCATCGATAGATTTGTGGATCTTCTCCAGTACACGAACAAGAAGCCGGGAAACTTCGGTGTTCTGGTACATATCTCTAAAGACGAGGATCATAGCGATTTATAAGTTACCTAATGACAAGAATTCTGTGATTACGAAGCACACAATATAAACTGGAGCAAAATTAAAATCATTGACGTTGAACCCAATTATTATCAAAGACTAACTTCTGAAATGGTTCACATCCAAATTCACAAACGAAATGCTTTTAATATTCAAAGTTACACTGACTCTTTGATCAAAGTCTACGATCTTATGTTACCCACTTGACTCCTATCATCTTTGGACAGCTATATATATACCAGCATGGCGCCGTATTTTGAGCGGCCGTGCCGTGAGCGGGCAACAGTCCCTTCCTCAATCGTCCTTTCCTCAATCCTGACCGCTAAGCGAACAGGTATAAAGTTTTCAGAAGAGAAATTTATCTGTCTTGTTTTTAACATTAACTGAATGTAAGACAAGTTTAATGTATAACATTTCTGAAACTTATCTGGATTTATGATATCTATCACATCTATAATATGGAAACTAAGCAGCAGTGGACATAAATTTCCTAGATGCGATTTAACCACACTACACTTCATGTAATTAATTGTAAGTAATATTCAATAAATTTTTAATTAGTTGTATTATAAATTATCAGGTTTGTAAAATCTTGCTCTGTTGGAATTTTTTAGACACACGGATTTTGAAATTAGACCATTTAATTGACTTTACAACACCTGCAGAGGTCCTAATAAATTAGGGATGTGACTTTGAAAATGTTTTTTTTTGCTAGTATAACGTTTAAAAGTTTAAATTAATAATAAATTTATAACTAAACAGATTGGTGTTTTCATTTATTTAAGGACGTCAGATAAATATAACTGCTAAAATATTTGTATCTTAATTGATCATTTCTAAGAATATTTACCAATCACTACCAATTGGAACGGTTTCCATATTATATATAGAGATAGAAATTACAAATCCAGATAAGTTTCAGAAATGTTATACATTAAACTTGTATTACATTCAGTTAATGTTAAAACCAAGACAGATAAATTTCTCTTCGGAATGCTTTACACTTGCTCGCTCAGCGGTCAGGTTTGAGGAAGGGAGGATTGAGGAAGAGATAGTTTTCCGCTCACAGCACGGCCGCTCAAAATACGACACCACCAGCACACCGAAGTTTCCCGGTTTATTGTTCGTGTACTTGAGAAGGTTCACAAATCGGTGGAAGAAGCGTTGAACCTGTTTTTATTTTTGTGAGGTATGTTTTTTGGCCATATTATTCCTAATCGATATACCCTATGATATTTTTCGAATTGGGATCGAATCGAATTTTCGATAATAGAAACGAAGGTTAAAAAGTTAAAAGATTTGGAGTTTGGCTAAATGAACAACTTTATTATCTGTTTGAGATGAGGACGAGTGTGTTTATATTCTGAGTATTTTTAAATGCTTTGTTGAAGAGCATATAAATTAGTACAAATTAATCATACTCAAAACTGGGTTAAGAGATTGTCGTAAATTAAATGAATTCTTCTAGTAATACAAATTTATTTATTTATAAAATAAAGTTTTAATTCTATTCTAATATTATAATGGAAAACTAATGGAATTAATTGTGGACTGGAAAATTAATTCATAAATTCAAGTTAATCTGCGGAAATAAAAATTTGGAGATTCTGTAGCGAAAAAACCCAGGATTGCTGTCTTTGTCTCTAAAGAGAATTCCTGAAAGACCTGAAAAACCGTTTCTCAGCATATAACGTTCAGTGAGAGACTGCATCGTTGTTAACAGTGTTTCTGTTTTTGTCTCTTAGTATTTTCTTCAACGTCATCAATCTCGTTCTAAAATAAAACTAGTTTCTTGGTATTTAACTCGAAGGTCAATTTACTTCTTTAAAATCCTTTAACACCGGTTAACTATTTTCTACCTTATTCTCCCTTCCACGTCTCTTCAATTGAAATCCCTTCCTATGCTATTAAAGCGGACTGCCACTCCTTGAATAACTTTCATGTAGCCTGTTACTCTACAAAAAAAATTCTCAGAACATAAACACACTCGTTTTCGTTTTATTTATTCACACTTATAATATTTTTAACTTTCGTCTTCCGTTTCTATTATCTAAAATTCGATTCTGTCCCAATTCGAAAAATATCATAGGAAATAAGCTTATCAGAATTTATTAGTTTCCATCCATTTCTGAGGTTTTACAAAATACAAAAATCCGCAGTTTTGGCCACTGTTCATGGAATGTTAAACATACTGCCCGACATGCATCTGTGTGCCAAGTTAAGCCCTCAACCACGAATACAATGCATTGAAATTTGTGGTAGCAATTAACTGCTAATTAGGCAGAATGCTGTTATAGCGTGTTTAATCACACCGTATGTAGTGAACAAATTTATGATCAGAGAAATTCATGATCTCTGTTCCTATCATAGACAGATAACCCAGTCCAGTTCCACAACTTCCAAATAATTGAAAATGCCAATCTATTATTAGTGGAGAAAGAATTATTCAACATAAATACAATGCAATTGTTAAAATGAAAAATTTATGTGAGATTGAAAATATTGAATAAGAAAGATAGCCAATTCAGACAAAAAAGTGATAATACACAACGTTTCTGGGATCCTTCTCTCTTTTGTCAGGTGCGAAGCTCTACTTCGCCTGACGAAAGGGACTAGGATCCCAGAAACGTCGTGTAGTATTTATATTATCGCTTGAATAATTCAGTTTTTTCATGAAACATGGTTAAGATTTAAATATTTACGTATTCATCAAGATTTCCGACTCGGCCTCAACGGAGAACTTTCTGCATGTCCTTAAACAATTTGAATCTCATGAAACATAGCTTCCATATTTGATACACGAAAACAAATGTAACCGTGATTTTCTAAGAACAGAAACGCTATTCTCTCTAACAGGTCGCAACACTGAGGATAATTATTCAATATTCAGTAAAAATAGAAGAAACTTTACCTAAAACATTTTTATTGCATAAAACGTAAGAGAAAATTTAATTTATACAAAATAAATATTTTTAAAATATTTCAAAATCGCACAGAAATCTCTTCCTACGCTATTTAAAGGAGAGACCACATTTTTTTTTAAAAAAAAACACGTAGTTTAATTATTACTACATGGTACACTATTATTACGGAATATAGGCTTACACATTGGACTTTACGAAATTATAATAACCTATCAAGCCAATTATTCATGACAGTCATAGTTTATTCATGTTTCGCCATGAAATAATTTTCTGATTCTCTTAAACTATCTTACGTATAAACGCTTTTCAAGAAAGTTTCTGGAGAAATCTAATTACACAGCCATTTTCTACTGTAAAGGAATTAGTGGGAAATCCCTTTGCTCTTTGAGAGGATTAGAACATTTTATGGGGAAACATTTCATAATGGATTCTGCTGAACGTAAGTTTCTCAAAGACGCATCTACTAGTATCACTATGTACGAATTTGTACCTAACGATAAAATTTACTAGTAATATTCGCAAATCTGAGTAAGTTTTCGGGTTTAAGCATAATTTATTAATATCTCATAGAAATTAACGTCTGTTAAATATTATAACATTAAAAACGACATTCATACAGACAAAATAAAAATAGAGAAGACCGAGTCTTAATTTTTCACCCTTAGAAAAAGACGCCAACCCTCGGCGAAACGTGGTTAAATTTGAAATAACTTAGTTATTGTTTCTCTATTTTAAGTTTATCTGTTCGAAAATAGTTTCTAATATTATAATGTATTTATAACTGAACCGAAACACAACGATATTTGAGCATATAAGTTTTCCCTAATACGATTATTTTTTAATGTCAGTGTGATGAAAACATTTTCTTAGGGTTATATTAATATTATTTCTCTGTGAAAATATTGAAAAGGTAATTTGGGGTCAAATATAGAATCTCAGTATTATTCTAATACGAGTCGTGGCCAATGATAAAATGTGTTTCGAAATAATATATTGTATATATTATTTATTTAAAGACAGTTTATGTTAAATTCATCTCCACCGTCATCAGGTAACAAACCGAGATTTATTAAATAAATTCACCGGAAAAGCCTACGTTATTTGATAACAGAATATTTTTCATCTGGGATATAGAGATATGAAAAACGGGCATCAAGATAGGTTATTTTCAAAAATGGTGTACATTAAGCAAAATAAAACTAATATCAATATTTACAGTGTTATCAATCGTTGTTATAAAGCAGATCACGATTTGCAAAGAGAATTAAATTCTCTAAAACCTTTATTCTTTGATAAATTAATTTACAACCGACTATTTTGCAGATATCAGCACTAGAAATATGACAAACTGAATTCTCTTCGAAACTGACGTAAAATATCGTAAATTTGACGAATGATTTCAACCTTTTCGTTCGACCGATTTTGGTAATCAGATATACGAATCGATGCACAATTTTATGCTCAACAATGTATCACCGAACATTATATTCAATAGGACGCTGTTAGCGAAAAACTGAAAAGAGATGCTTGAAAACTTTGTTTCTTGCTAATTCACACAACATATAGAAGTTGAAAAAAAACCGATCATTTGCTCGCGAAGGTGATTTTTTTGGCATAACAACTGGGCTATAATTTGATGACAACAATGTTGACGAGTTGGGGACAAAATATGATGTCAACGGATAAGCGCGGATTTGGAGACATCCCAGATCCCGAAGTAAATACTCTGGCCTCCAACTCAATGGGGCAACGTTTTGGCGGAAGAATAAGATAATATACACGCTGCTTGATGAAATAAAATATTACTGACAGAGGGGATAACGAAACTGAGCGGTCTACTGTGGTGTAGTGGTCAGTGTGGTTGTCTCGGATAATAGAGGTCCCGGGTTTGAATCCCGGCGAGGGCATGGATGCGTTTATGCGTGGGACAATTTCTCGTCAGTTAAACCCCCGACAAGGCAAAGTACCCATAATGAACTGAGACGTTTATACGACTGTAAATAAATCAATAAAAAAAGAAATTTGCTAAGGAACACTAAGTGTTTATTAGGGGGGTTTTCTTCTTCTGGTTTGAAACAAGGGATCTTTACTGAAGGTTCCCGTAAGACGTGACATTTAGACCGAGTTTGAGAGGTATGTGTTCCGGTGTCAGCGGCATTATGAACGAGGTCAGCCTTTCCTGAACAAGGTTTGTAATGAAACTTGGGTTCATCATGTCGAACCAGAATCGAAAGGGAAAAGTATGAAGTGGAAGCGTAATAGTTCATCTGTCACAAAGGTGTTCAAAATCCAAGCATCAGCAGAAAAAGTTGTAATTATCTAGGAGCATACAATAAACATCTAATGCAGCTCAAGGTCCAGTCTGCTCAACTGACACACCTCACAATACAATACAGATTTAGCGCCATGTGATTTTCACTTGTTTGGTCCACCAAATGAGGCATTGCGTGTGAAGGTGGTCCAGAATAACGAGCAAATACCAAAAAAATTGTAGGATAGAGACTCAAACAAAAAAAAAATTCTTCTTTGCAGTGGGTATAAATAAGATTGTTTACCGTTAAGATAACCCATCAATTACTCTGGTCTACAAAATTTCAACTCTTTATTTTTTACAGAAATGAAAGTAGTCGTGGTTAAGAGACTTTGACGCGCTGAACACAAATGTCACGATTAAAATGGTCTCCGACCTCAGGGTTACAAGAAAGTTGGGAATTAACGTTTCACGTATATTTCTACCGGAATCAATATGATATATACATATGTAGCGTAATATTGATACGCCGCTGATGATGAATACTTGAAGTAGAAAGAGTATTACAACGCGGTGCTCTACAATCGCTGGGTTTCCACGAATGTTGTTGATTGTATTGTGCATTCGGTCTGAATAAACATTTATAACAGTATTGAATAAAATTTAGTATTTATTTAAAGTTAAGCTAGCAATATTAGCTAAACATTAATTGAAATTACCGAGTTTATTCGCGCCTTTTCTTTGCTTTCCTCTTGTTGGAGGTGTCTGTAGCATCTCTCTTTCTACAAAAAATCCACTGTGGACCAGTGATATACTTGGGATTACGTTGAAAAGTAGGAAAAAGAGCATCTTTTAAAAATATACTGGTTGAGTGGTGTATGGGTCAGCGTTACAGCCTCGCATCACAGAGGTTTGAATCCCGGCGAGGGCATGGATGTTGTGTGCGTGTTTCCATACTGTGAATCTCCCGTCAATTAATCCTCCAACAAAGATAAAATGCAATCTCAACTAATGAGTCGCTAATAACCTCAGCTGTTGATGTGATTGTAAATAAGTAAATTAAAAAAGAACAGTTCTACATAAATTTGAATCTGTAATTATTGAATAACCATCGCGTATAATTAGAAATGGTATTGATTTAAAAATATATGACAGTTATAATAATACAAATAAATAAATGTACGCTCTTGAATGACACAATTATGTGTATCTTCACAAGTTAATTAGTCGACTTTTCGTCTTTTTTAGGACTTCTTCAGGTAGGTCAGTTTTAACAAATATATATATTAATCATGCATAAAATGTAGAGACTAGGTTTTATGCAAGGTTTATATAGAATATTATTAAAACTGCCAACCCTAAGAGGTCTTACAAAACGACGAACCGTCGTATAATTAATTTTTGTTAATATAACTTTCTTACTCAAAGACATAGTATTTTTATGGTTGGCCAACCTTCTGTGGTGTGGCGGTCACCTGAAGGAGAATCGCTACGCTGGCCACGTGCCACTGCAAAAAATTCGGAATGTGTCATGGAAGGTGACAGTCTGGTAGCCGTCGTTATAGGCCAATGGTTTTTGATTATTTACTTAATCTCCGTATTATTTAATTTATCACTTACTTATGCCTGTTTATTAAGTACTTAGTTCTGTATTTGTTAATCTATATATACGCTTAAATCCGCTGTTTACTCATAGATGACGTTAGTGATCATATTAAGCTACTGAGGGAACGACAGTATTTTCTTTTATGAGTTTGTCATTTGTTAGCAATAGAAGTGCACATCATCAACCGTTTTATACAACAACATACATTTTCCTGTCTAGTTTATTTGCCAAAAAAAGAGCATATGCGAGAAGCTTTGCTTTTTTCCTTCAATTTGAAGAAATCGGCTGCCGAATCGCATAAAATACTTGTGAAGGCCTATGGCAACAGTGCTTTATCGGAAACAACGTGCAGAAATTCGTTTCGGCAATTTTGACCTGAGCGACAAGAAGCGTGAAAATCAGCCGAGGAAGATTGTGGACCCTCAATCGCAGGTTCTTTTAGACGAGGACATTACCCAATCGTAAAAAAATGCTTGCCGAGCAATTGGGTGTTACTCAACCAGCCATTTCCTTTCTCCTACGTATCATGGGAAGGGTTCAAAGTATTGTAAAATGGGTGCCGCATGAATTGAAAGATAGGCAGATAGAGCGACGCCGAAACACATGCGAAATCTTGCCCGCCAGACGAAAAAGAAAGTTGTTCCAGCGCATTGTGACCGGCGATGAAAAGTGGATATATTTCAAGAATCCTACAAGCAAGAAAACTTGGGTTGATCCCAAGTCAACTATCAACATCGTCCGCAAGACCAAATAGCTTAGGTCGGAAGATGATTCTGTGCGTTTGGTGGGATCAGCAGGGTATCGTCTACTACGAAACCTGGTGTCTTAGTCAATGCCCACCGCTACCGCCAGTAACTGACAAAATTGCACCGAGTTTTGTGTGGAAAAAGGCCGGATTATCTGCAAAGACATGACAAGCTGATTTTCCTTGACAACGCACCATCGAATACGTCAACATTGGTCCGAAAGTTCTTGGAGGCACTCAACCCATGCTGCTTTTTGACTAGATCTGTCTTCTTACGACTACCACCTGTTTTCGTCGATGGGCCACGCATTCGCTGAGCTGCACTTCGATTCTTACCAATACGTCCGAAAATTGCTTTATGAGTGGTTTGCCTCGAAGGAGATGGATTTTTTTTACGTGGTATCAACAAATTGCCCGAGAAAAAGGAAAATAGTGTAGCTAGTTTAAATAATTTTTTTTGCTTTCTATGAAAAACTATAAAAGCTTATACACCCAGTAAGTCTAAGAATTATATCGTAAATTGTAGTTTCCTAAACTTTATTTGTTATTTGGTGGTAATCGTAATCCAAAAAATCACAATACATTGAAGCTAGAAGGAACAGAATTTTCACGTTTCATCTTATGGCTTCAGCTCTTAGTAACTAACACAAACATTATGGCAGATCACTTCAATGAACGATGAATAATCATTTTGTCATTAAAAGATATTTTCCATGGTATAAAAAGGATAAGGTCTTCGTATAACACCAATATATATTTTAACACTCAGAAATGGGCCTCGTGGTCACGTTTCTATAAACCCTTTCTCCCTCGCAGTCTCTATCTCACGGTGACTCCCTCTAGCTCTCACGTCAATTCTCGATGATTGAACTCTCAATGAGAACTATTACCGAAGCAAAGTGTATCTCTGCAGTTAATGACAAAGGTATCTCTTAACGAGTCGTAATTTAGAAGTGGTAAAACATTTGATTAATTTTTAAGAAATTAAATATTTTTAATTAACAGCTGCAAATTGCAGATACTACTATTATATATCTCCTATGTGTTCTGGAACTCAGTATATAAGTAAACACGAATCTCAGAGAAGAAATAGAACAGCACCGTATAGTACGAAATGCTTTTTTTCCACTCCTCACCGAACCCGCCCCGAAAATTATTGTTACTGCGACACATAAATTTAATTTAAGCTAATCGTACACAATATATCAGCCGCCTTCTCCAATTTGAAATGCATGTTTCAATGTAGTTCCAATATACAATTATTTATTTATTCAACAGATTATCACCAGCACTTATATTGTGATATTATTTGTATAATACGTTTACTGTTTCTTTCAACCATAAAAATTTATTTATTTAACAAACATTATAAAAAATACGAAGACTATATTTCACAAACTAGTGTAAAAAATATAATATTTGATAGGAAAACTGCTAGGGGTTGGGGCATATTGAATTACTAAGTAATCTATTAATGAAAAAAATGAACATAGAGTATATAGTCGACAAATTAGTGCAAGTTTATTAGGCTACTAGCTGGGTGCACGGCGTTTCCCGGGATGTCGTATATCTATAACCCCTAATTTGACTCCAATCTCGATTGTGTTTGCGTTATTTTCATATAAATTAGTTAAATGTGATAATTAAACACAGTGACAAATATAACTTCGGATTCGACTCGAAACTCGAATGTTTGCGTAATTTCATGTAATGCCACTCTACCCCTAACCCTTACTGCCTAAAATAAGTTGAAATTATACACAGATAACATGTAGTGAAATTTTATGAATGCTATTGATCCCGAATTATATTGATTCGACGCAAAAATCGGCCGGTTAGCATGCTTGAAATTTTCTCTCCCCGCCCGCCCCCTCTCATCACCGCCAATTCCCACCGTCGGCTGTTTTAGCAAGTTTAAATATTTCCACCCCCTCTCCACCGGTGTAGATTTCTATAACGAACATACAAACAAATATATATACATACATACAAACATACAAACACTCTTCTTTATTTATAAGATACCTTACAAAGGAATTAATTATGAATTTGAATGAGTTTTGAATTTTATGTATGAATTTCCGTTAATAGGGAATTAAAAATAATTAAATTGTATTAGAACTACAAAAAAATTTAATATGATTTTGAAATTTCAAAAATCGGAATAAATTTAAAAGTGGCGGCAGTGTTTCCTCTATTTCTTAATTACTAGTTCTTTTATCTCTCAGAATCAATCAAACCTTCCCTACCCCTATAATTTTACCATATATATATATATATATTGTTATATTCAAAAACATGTAATAATCAAAATATCACCACGTTGCAGCCAAATTATGCGGTACCCAAATTAATGAAAGGAAAATAAAATTTATAGGATTTTTTCTTGAATTTAAACAACATTTTTTAAAGACAACAAAATATATTATTTATTACAATTTCTATTTACTTTAAATTTTCTACGTATTCATATTAAAAAATGCTACAACTTTTATGATACTCATAACTTCAGAGCAGCTTACTGGGCCTTTATGAATGATAGGTATTTGCAATTTTCACCAATAGAAATACAAATTAAATTTTACAATAATAAAATTGACAAATTTACAAAAAATCTAGACAAAACAGACGGTAAATTATATTTACATAAACGTTTACAAAATAAAGTTTCTACATACCATTTTATTTAGCGATGATTTGGTACCGAATTGTACACTACACAGATATATTATTGTAAAGAAAATATTTAATTAACAGGCCATAACAGTGACAACTATATAGTTTCACATGACAGAATTCCGGCGCCTCTATAACAACTGTTCACAAACTTAACGTCGCATCTTTTTTTTTTAGATCGGTTTCAGTCCCCAAGACAAGCTTCAAAACATTATTGTTTGCACTATAAACCAGACTCGTAGTCCATGACCAACACACTTTTTCGCCATGACCAATACTGGTCAGCCTCTCAAAACAGACTCATTCATCAACTTTATCATTTGAGCTCCCAAAACACTCTGGTTACGTTCCCAAACCACTACACTCGCCCTGACCACCTTGTTCAGACTCCAAAAACACACTCGTCAGGCTCCCACAACACATTGAATGTTTCCGCCAAAGTTCTGTAAGAACAAGAGATATGAAACAAAAAATAAATAATTGCTTGGTTTGTAATATTATTTTTATATGATGCGGTTAGCCCAGGATGCTTGATGACTCCGAAAAGGCTGAAGAACATTGAAGGGGGTCGGAGAGAAATTCAATTTTTTGGGAAGGATCAAGTATGTCAAAAGATGGTTTAAAGCCATTGTGTAAATTAAGTTTAGTCGGCCCCTAATGTTTTACATTCTCTACGCCTAGTAATAATATTTCATCTTAAAGGGCTAATTGAAAAAGAATCGCATGCACTTTGAAGTAGCGTGCAGAGTAATCTGGTTTGAGGAATGTCCGTTGTGATAGGTTCTCAATAGCAGGTAATGAGTCGCCTTCCTAGAAGCTATGGCGGCCAATTACTGGCCCCACGCCGCCCGTAATGAGATTACCTGCCATTGTTCTCTCTGCTACCAGCTCGTCCGCCATGTAAACACACACGGACAAATAAAAAAAATTACAAATTACAATGGAACGAGTGTACCATTGCCAGTATTTGTTGGAGGACACGTAAACGAAGCTGAGCGAGGAATTGAATCCCTCTCTTCTCCACTATTAATTGCCATGAAAAACCGTCAACAGTCTTTAATGGCTTATGAGCCACCATTGACATCAAATGGCAATGAAATGCGGTAGGAGAAAAGTGATACAAGTGACAAGCGGTTAAAGATAGAAATGAAAGAATGTTAAATATCTGCAAATTAGAAACGAAACTCGGTAAATAATTTAAAATCGTATACTATTTATAGTGTTAATTTCACGTTCATTAAGATTCTTCATTTCTAGTAAGCCTTTCCGTAAACTCTTACTTTTGTCACAATAGCTAATGTGAGACATTATGTGGTCTATTAAATTAAGATATATACCGGACTGAAGTACGTAACATTTTTTCAAGAATAAAAATGATTCCTCAACTCTTTCCCAATTTATCAGAACACGCGATGTCAAATGAGATTCCAAATTTTTTTGTTTCGAAAATGCATACTCTTCGTTTACATATCAGATAACCTCACAATTCTTCCAAATATCTAAATTGAGGAATCAGAAAAATCGTTTTTGAAGATCTATTTCGATCTCTTCTAAACGGTCCAATACATTATCATAAAATAGTGTATTACTGTATGTAATATAATCCCACAGTGTCAATAAATAATTTAAATCGCCATTACTAAACTTTATTAAAAATTTTGAAACGAGGAGCTATAGGCCGATAATTTAGCCATATTTATCTATATAAATAAAATTATCTTGTTTTAAAAACACTTTAAATTTACAGTTTCCTATACATATAATTTGTCAACGTTAATTTTTTAAAAAATATTAACTTAAAGAATCTGGCCAATTACAGAAAATTTTAAATTTCGAATTAAAAACTTCAAAACGTGTCACCTGCCAATTGGAAACCCTTCTTAATATTATAAATTAAGTGGAGGTTAACAGGTTAAGATCAATTAATAAAGGTTCTTCGCAACGATGATCTATAAAATCGTGAAGCGTTCCACATTTTTAAAACAATTCCAGTGATAAACCACAGAAAACTGATTGTCTGTGGTGTGCGAAAGATTGGATTGTGTATGCTGACTGAAGTGTGGTGTATAATTTGTGTGTGCAACATAATGCACGTCATGGCCATTTTGAATGCAAAAGTAATTTAATAAATTTTGTGAATTAGATACAAAGAAAATATTAAAATTTCTGAAGTGAAAGAATTGGAGTGGTACGAGAACTTTGGTATGTAAAATAGTTATATTGATAAATTATTTGGTAAACATTTGTATAATTTACATACCTTCAGATTCCATTTTTTTATTCAGGAAAAGTACATTCATATCAATATTTTTGTAATTTTATATAAATTTACTAGTCATTTCAAGTAGTTGTATCTGTTTTGATGCCTGATAAAGCGATCCTAGAGGTATTAAGAGTCTAATAAATAAGCCGTGGCATAAATGTAAAAAAATTATATAAAACTTTAAAATTAATTTGTAATAAATTTCAGGATTTAAAATTGACGAATTTTTGAGTAATCATTTATTTTAATAAAACTGTCCATAGATTAAAGTTTCCTTTTAATGAGCTGTTAAAAAAAAATTGTATATCAAATTAAAAATATTTTAGGTTATATAATTCCCTGTATAGAGATCACTGATGAGTGAAAATGATGTGACCACAGCCCACGGCAAAATTAAATCTCGTCTGAAATAAATGACTGACAAAGGGAAGATTGTTACGGTCCCGGTGCCTGGGAACGAGGATGTCGGAAGCTGGCCGGCAGTTCGCGTGATACTGTCGTGTCGTGTTTGAAGAACGATGAAACCACGAGTAGGTGTCCACCCCTAATCCAACGTGGTGGTCGGATTTTTGTCTGTTGTGTAAAGCAGGATAGGCTGCGATCTGTGTCTGATCTGATGGCAGAATGCTATTATGGTGAAGGGACAAGGCCATTGGAGAACACTGTTCAGCGCACATTGGGAAAAATCGTTCATCTGTGAATAGATAATTGGTGCCAGAGACTTACCAAGTACTTGTTGAATCCATGCCACGCAGAATTCCTGTTGTATTACGTTTCATATGTGGAACAACACTCTATTAGAAAGGTGGTCATAAGTTTTTTGTTCATCAGTATATATGTTGTGGTTTTTCTTTTGCGGAAAATAAAAATTTAATAAATTCATTCCTCATTTGCCATTAACGTGAAACCCGTAGAGGTGCAGCGATGGTGAGTGAAACGACGTCAGGACTTAGATTCAAACTCACGTCTGGCCGTCTCGTTTTTTCCCCCTTTTCAATTTTGTTAGGAATGTGTTGGTATTAAGAGTTTGAGGCCACGGTCGCGTCCATCTTAATTTCCTCATACATGCAACGGAAAGCCGAAGAAAAGGGTTAATATGACCTTTACAATCAGCCTGTTGCTCCGTACGTTGTTTAAAACCGTCAATAAATAACAATAAATATAAATAATGAAGTAAATATAATACATTAACACAACGCCAATAGAAAAACATTAGGCCTTTCTTCTAAAACATTTAAAATAAATTATCTAAAATGCTACCTAACCAAAATTAGGATAAAATACTAATAAATATACAATAATATATTTGAAATAATTGCATTCATCAATTTCTTTTTGCGTTTCGATCTACTGCTAAACGACTACTATTATTGTTATGAATTATGTATTTAATTTAAAATCAACAAAACGTCCAGAAATTTGAAACAGATAATAAATCAGTAGTTTAAATGATTTTTAGATCACGAAGAACGATAATTACTTACTCTGCTTCTCAGAGTTTCATCTATGAAATTCCAGCAATAAAAGAGATCATTTGTCTCATTTAGAAAACTTCTGGAAATACACAAAAGACGAAGATTTTATCTATATTTTAAAAATAATTAATAGTTCCTTTTATTATTAATGAAATATAAGAATATAATGTTGATCAAAATAAATTACACAATACGAAATATTCATTCTATAGTATCGAACGAGTTTACAAGGTCGGTATCCATCAATAAGTACGGCGAAAATATGTCAACGGTGATATGCTTGCAAGAACCAAATAAAAATAGTATAATCATTACTGACTCTCTGGCTGCAATAAATATAATAACCAACCCAGTGGACGTCTACATCATTTCAATTTGAAAATTATTCTTGTTCACGCGAAAAATAATTGCTGTACCTAACCATATATTTTGCTGGCTTATATTTCCACTTAGTTACATTAATTCTTGAACGAAATAAAACGCGCCAAATATTAGGAGACATTAATTAATTTGCTCCTTATATATTTTCACGGAGTTAGTTATACAGTTTTATTTCGCAGAGATTAAGCTAGTGAATTCCTAATTTGAACCGCAAGTATCATCATTTTCGTTCGTTTGAAGTATAAATGTCTGGTAACTGTTTAATACATGTTTCACGGTGATTCATCTGAGGAAAAAAAAACGTGCTGTAAGACAATCGCCTAGGTCCGTTTATTTTCTGTGTGAGAACACAAGGCTGTAAACAGGATAGAACCTGCGCTATTATTGAACCGTTGTCTTTAGGTGTGTATTTTCGCGTCATTCCTAAATGTCAACAGTATTCCGAGAAGGGCAGGATGTTCCGTCACCACCGTAGTTCCTGCTTCTATTGAAATTCTTTCTAGAAATTAGGCAAGGTCGTTTTCCTATCACAAGAGTACAGAGCCTGAGAGCCATAGCTGTGTGATTTGGAGATTTAAAACTCTCGGTGACTCAACTGCAAGATATAATTTATAATGGAGGATAAATATTGGAGGGTAATTTGGAAATGTTTTTACCTAAAGTAAGGGAAGATTCTTCCAGATGTGACACTGTTCCTTGGTTTATTGCTAAAGATACCACCATCCTTTACAAAAATCTAAACATCTATAAATGAATATTTACACATGGTATATTAACTTCGATTTTTATTTATTAACACAATCGAATTGAAAAAAAATAAGCTTCTTACTATTAACAAATAATATATTTTTGAAAACAATGCTTCCAAGTGTGAAAACATTTACAGCCATAAAATAAGAATATATATATTGTAATAAACAGAAAGGAATTAATTAATTATGCAATTTAATAAGCAAAATATTAATTAATGATTTAATTCCATATTTGGTTGATGAATTAATTATATTTGATTACTTAAAAGAGAAGGATTCAAATAATTACGACATTCTTTAAAACTTTACAAGACAATTTACTTTTATTCAGATGGAATTTTACAACATTTTTTAAATTAGATTATTTACATTTAAAGTTTTTCAAATTTATAGATTTTACAACTCTTTTCTCAGGGTCATTTATCTGGGCCTTCTAAGTAAAGAAACAGCAACCGGGTAGCGTAGTTTTGTAAACACAACGTTTCGATGGCTTGCACCGCCATCATCTTCAGTACTACGCTACCCGGTTGGAATCCCGAGAGAACTTCATCCAGCAACTACACCGGGAAAACCTACGTTACTTATTATATTTACGTTAAACAATCAAATACCTTTACAACCTAAGAAGTTAAACGATCAAATAAACGTGAAATCGAAATCTGATGACTTTATCTTTAGTTATCGCTTACAAAACTTGATCAAATTTGTTTGTAGTTACAAAACATCTGCTGGTACCAGGTTTAAACGCTCTTGGGTTCGGGCTCACCTCACAATTCACATTGAAAGGCCATGAAATCACTGAATTTACATTTGATTAAGCAAACACTGACGTAACTTTTGGATCTCTGAACTGGAAACTGGAAACTGCTGCTCCTTCCGGATTATTGGTTGGACAGATTGTTACAAATTCTCTCTCTGCGGAATTGATGAAGGTCACGATACTCATAGATGTTTATTGTGGCGTGATTTATTAGGTTATTCCTTGTAACAGTTCGATGAGTTTGACTGTCCAAAACTTTTTATACTCAATTTTAAAACTTTTAACCTTTCCTGCTAGACCTATCTGTTTGCCACGCAGTTCGTTGTTCGACTTCCAACACTCGGCTGTCCAAAACCCCGCGGTTCAACACAACAAAAGCCCGCCTGTCCATTTTCGCCTTTGAAATTGGCCCCGCTAACAATCCACCATAAATATCCAATTATCAAAATCATTAATGGCCTCTAATTAGTATTAAAAAATATATATATATTGTAGTAATTGGTAATTAAGACATTGTTCTAATTGGAAAGTTGGATTGTAGAGGATTAATTAGTGGATATAGAGCGGACGCCGCAACAATCCGGCGAGGCAAAGAAAACATTGTTGATCAGTTGAGAGAGTTTACGCGCTCAAAATCTACGAGACGAAGAGTACAGTCGGGCCGTAGGCAGCGAGGAGAAAAGACTAAAATTCCAAGTCATGAAAATTTGAACAGTACAGTTGGGCCGTAGGCAGCGAGGATAAAAGACTAAAATTCCAAGTCATGAAAATTTGAACAGTACAGTCGGGCAGCAGACAGCGAATAGACCAGACGAAAAGTTTTACAGTCGGCAGTCAGAACGAAAGTATGTGGTCCAGACACAAACATACTTTCAAATATTAAAAAAAAAGTAAAGCAATATTCAGTCGGGAAGGAGACAGAGCAACTAGTGTGAATTCGCTGGCCATAGACGAACCAATGAAGTACATTTTCAACTAAAGTCACGAGATCTACAAATCCAGGTTGCAGTAAAGCATCGAGAACCAACTAATTTGTGTTAAACCAACTAACAAACTACACCAATTAGAGCCTGTAAACATTTAGAGTCTGTGAGTACTTAGAATCAGTGATGTCCCCAGAATTGTGCACGAAAAACTAAAAATGAGACCTGGGCAGCCGTAAGTAGAGAAAAACTTTAAAATCATTTGTAAACCGTGTTTAAAAGATAAAAGTCAGATCGTTCTCTAATTATTTAATTATCGATAGAATGAGATTGTTAATTCTTTGATAAAATTGAAATTGTTAAATTCAATCTTTAGTATTATTTCTTCCGCAACAAATTTCGTCTATGTTCAGACGCATTGATTTCCATAAAAAGTAAATGTAATTTTGATTATTTAAATTCTGCCATTTATCAAACCCAGATCAAGACCCTGAGATCCCAAATATTTTGTGTATTTTATACTTGTTTTTAAATTTGGCTTAATAAATTTTGATATCCATATAAAGTAAATTTTGTGTTTTTTTTTCATTTGTTAAATTCAGCCAATATATTATTTTAATTATTACAATATATTATGTGTATTGAGGCAACTTATAAATAATCAAAAGCCTATTTGAAGTCAGAAAAAATATATTTATATATGAAAAATTAAACTACGTACCAATTAAGGCAGTACGACCTGACTATCAAAAGTTTGTTAAACTTCTACCTGAAGAGGCCGAAAATTTATCGACGAAACGTAATTTAATTTTCCATAAATAAAAATATTTTTTCTGAATTCAAATTGGCTGTTGTTTATTTATACAGCCGTAAAATGTTATAAAGATACGCTGAACGTAAGCTTAATTCATTATTTGAGTTATTCGATCGGAACAGGTAGATGAGGAAGTTATAGGAGATTAATATACAAAATTACTATCCGCAGACGTTATTTAAATCCGTTAACCTGATTCGTGATCCTGGCTACGTGATTCCTGGAGTGAGGGATCAGCGGTCATCGGCCTTCGCATCCCAATTCCTCCATAGATGGCGTCGGTGATGAATGAAATATTTCGTTACAAACTCTGACCGACATTAAGCATTACTCTCTGATAACTAGAGTGATCTGTGCTGCTTTGCTCTTCAGCTGCTGCATTTTTATAATCAATTGTCTGATCCCAAAATGTTGAGGTCAGCAATTTTGTTCTTGCAAATACCGATTTATAACGGGTTGCTTTCAACAAGCATTCGATTTACTGCCTTTCAGTTATTGTTTGAAGGAAGAGAAACCATCTTCTAGGAGGAAAACTACCGTATTAAAATATGCAATAAGGGCGCTGGAGGCAACAAACGAATACATTAGAGAACTAGCATCCACTCCAAGGCACTTAAATAGAGACTTCCATAGATCCGATGCCTTTTCACACGACGCTAAAAACACTCCCAAAGAAAGAAAATATGGTCTTCCCGGAAATAGACCATAATTATACTGCAAGGATACCGCCCAGGAGTCCCTGAGCTACCAATAGACACTTCCACCGCCAGGATGGGAGCAAAGTGCATGAAGAATAGGGACTGGGAGATGGAGCTGAAAACCCTACTTGAGAAGTAAGCACAATATATTGTAATAAACAAAAGAATTAGCCTTTATTTAATTTAATGTATTGAATGAATTTGACTCACGTTGGGCGCCAAAATGTAAGAATCAACCGGTTGGGTTTAATTAAATAAAAGAATTAATAAAATTTAATACAAAAAATTATTTATTTTCACTTTGTGGCTTCTAACTCAAAAACAATTACAATTTAAAATATTAATTTCTCAGGGCATTCACTGGGTTTGATAATGGACACAACAAATTGATTTTAAAATCTTATTAACAAACAGTTCACATTTACCTAACAATATGTCGATAGAAAGAAAGAAATTAAAAGTAAAGAAATTAACTTTGATTGACAATTAAAAGAGAACGAAATCTGACTCTATCCTTTAATTACGTTTACAATTAATCATTAGTTTGGTTTTGTTACTTACATCTGTCCAGCTGGTACCAGCATTCTTTTGGTTTAACAAGTACACTATTGCAAAATTAATACACGGATTCTAAAATGTCAACTTACAGATTTTACACTATTGAAGCCAAAACTGTTAGACTTCCAGGAACTCGGATGATCCTCCTGAATGTCAGCTATATGATGTCTGCTCGCCTTATACGAATCCTATGATTCGTAGATTCGTTTACCGATTTGGATTTAAAGTGCAACTTTACTATTCCGGCTGGCTATGGGAGTAAACTGCTGACTTCCTTTCCCGGCTGGCTGTGGACATAAACTCTCTTAGACTCTCCTGGCTGGCTGTAGACGTAAACTGCTTTTACTTACGATATTTACGATGTAATACTTCCGTGACTGTTTTTACTTTGTCTTAAATTCACAACTTTGTATAATAACACATTACCGACGGCTAGTCTCTGCTCTAGTATTATTTGTTCCGTCCTCTGAAATGTCCCGTCACAAACTGACTCCTAGTTCTCTCGAGTTTTAGCGCGCATACCTCATTTTTTACTTTTCGATAAAGCAAAGTGAGCTCGCTTTTCATTGTCGCTTTGTTCGATCAGACCGCTATAATGGATTTCTCAAACAATTCAAATTTTACGTCCAAACAATTAATGGCCTAATTAATTGGCATTACAATACCTAGAGAAATATACACGGTTGCGTCAATAACCTGCGAAGGAGTTCGATGCTCTATAGTATCGAACGAGTTTACAAGGTCGGTATCCATCAATAAGTACGGCGAAAATATATGTCAACGGTGATATGCTTGCAAGAACCAAATAAAAATAGTATAATCATTACTGACTCTCTGGCTGCAATAAATATAATAACCAACCCAAAGATACGGAATGGTACCATCAATAAAATCGGAGAAAATATTATGACAATCCTAAAAAACATAAGAATAGGATGTATACTGGCACACAGTGGAATAGATAATGAAAAAAGGACTGCCAACAGTGCTGAAATGGAGGCATCCCAACAGCAGAATAAAAACAACAGTACAAAATGCACTACAAAGGACGGGGGACAAGCCTAAGCCAGAATTCTGGAGGAAAAATGGAACAAGTGGAGATGAGAGTTGAATGAAGGAATATTTCATAAGGCAGTCCACAATTTCAAGGAAATAACCTACACTGGCAATCTGTCACGCATACAGAAAGTTGCTAGGGTAAGAACTACACTCTAACCTCACGCACTCCTGTTTTCTAGGTCACAGTATGTCCTCTACGACTGCCCAAAGCACGACAGGATTAGAAGAGCCACAATTTAGAAATACACAAGAAGGGAGGAGATATGTACCTCAGCAGCGGCAGTACATAACCTCGTAAAGTTTAGTAAGGAGACTGACATTCAAGATGTAACCTAAATGGACGATATAATATGAATCAACTGTAATTATTTCTTGTAGTAGATATGGAGAGTCGTCAATGACTAATATGTTGACGCCACTATAAACAGTAAATTAAAAAATTATTGATTTTAATACACTTGTATATAAAATAGGAAAATAAGATGGGAGATTAGAAGAAGGCAGACGACTGTGTATCTTGGTTGTGTCTCATTTACGGTCAGTCGTATTTGCGGTCGCTTCAAAATCATCTGATATGCGGTCAAAATAACTTTCCGCAGTAGCAACCGAAACAAACGTAAGGTGCCTTCTTCTTATCTGGAAGAATGCCAAGCACAACAGGCGCAACGTGTGCACATTGTGTGCTACCTACATCTGCATAGATTGTGCAAATTGTTTGCTGCAGCTTTAAAAAGTCCCATCCAGCCAAGAAAACACAACGACAGTGGGAAAGCAGAAGAGTTAGCGTAACACTAAGGAATTAATTAAATACAGATACCTAAAAATTTTTTAAGAAAATCAAATTCGGCAAATCAAAAGATTTTGTTTTCCTAATATTTTTTAGATAACTAAATTTAATAGAAATTGCACACTTAAAGTGGCCCCAATCCTGGTTGAAACGTTATATTTGATGAATATTATGTTTAAATTTCATAATATATTTTTCCGAGTAATAGGCGGGTGTTTTTTCACATTTATTTTAAATTAAATCCCTTATTGTTACGAAAAACTTTCTACTTTCCCCTTGTTTTTGCGTTTTCTTCGCTTTTGAGTTTGTTAACTGTATTGTGTGGTTGTGTGGCTCTTGACTCGTGTGTTTTTGTTTTCTTATCACCTGAAGAAAGGAACAAAGTTTCCAGAAACGTTGTTTTACATTTATATCATCACTTCTTGTATCTGTGTTTCGTTATTTCATCTTATTATTTATTTTCAAAACATGCGTATCATATTTTACATTTCAAATTAATTGTTCGTTCCTCACAATTTTTTGTTGATAATTCTGCTTTATTTTACGAATACAAATTCGTGATTGAATAGGGATTATTGTAGGGTTTCAGAAATTAAGTAATATCGCAGGGTCATATAATCCAGAACCTAAATTTAAAAAAATCTGGAAGCAATACGTTAGTCCTTTTACTGAGGAAATTGAACAGATCAAAAATACCAAAAATCGTGGTGGAGTACAATACAAAAATACTATAAGTATTTATAGTGGAATTTAAAAATATATATTGACATGAAATTATATAAAATATACCAGTAAAAGATTAAATAAAAAGTTCAGTTTCAATAAAAAGGATTGTAAAATAATATAAAGATTAGAAATTTACGAATTTGAGATAAATACCCAGGCAATGTTAGTCAAATTATAAAGGAACAGAAATTTTGTTTCTGACGATACTACCTGCTATGGTTTTTCTGATAATTTGAGCTGTAAAGAAAAACAACGGATCGGAAAGGCTGGGTTTCCATCAATGACTCATTTCTGTAAATGACGGGAATCCCTGCAGGGAGTGAGTGATGAAACTGTTGAGCGGTTGAGTAGAGTACAAGAATCAAGGACACGCGCTCGTCATCAGTTAGATCACAGACAATTGCGAATTCTGCAGGTTTTTCGCACTATTGTCCTCGGGTTTACAGGAAAGGCATAAAATTGTAATTTTAATAAATTTATTGCGTCTCTCTGACATGTCTCTGGAACGGAAATACACACGATATTTTTCACGATTATGATATGGACAAGATTATAAGAGATCATTGGGTTGTCTTAACATTTACAAGGTCTATAAAGTCGTATGGCAGAACAATTAAAATTTTTAATGGTTTATAGGTCTAGGAATCCTTACATTTCCCCGAGTCTACATCTTGGAAGTTGAACATTTGTGCGACGTAATATTAGCGTATTCGTAAGCAACAACAAATATCATTCATCGCTTAGCATTAAAACGTAATAAATGTCTGTCTGAAATTTGAACAACATAGCCCAGTACATTAAAGCATATGAAGCTTAAACGCTGCAGCGCAAATATTACTCTGTTCCTGAATTGATGAACGTGTATGTTACCTATTAAAGCCCAGTTTCTTGCAAGAGTGGTGAATCAGTGTTATATATTGTAATAATTAACATCAACTGTTGCATACATGTTTTCTTTTTAAATGAAAAACTATTAACTTTATACAACAAACAAAATTTATTACGCCAAATTTAAAACAATTATAAAATATACAAAATAATTGGGATCTCAGGGTCTTGAACTGGGTTTGATAATGGCAGAATTTATACAATCAAAGAACACCAAATTTTACATTTACTTTATAAGCAAATCGACGCGTCTAATCATAGACGAAATTTGTTCATGAAGAAAATTTTGCTAAAATATTGAGTTTAAACAATTTCATTTGATCAATAATTAAAGAATGATCTGAATAATTAAAGATCTCATTTTATCGATAATTAAAGAACGATCTGACGATTATCTTTTAAAAACAGTTTACAATAATTTTAAAGTTTTTTTTCTACTTACGGCAGCCCAGGACTCATTTTAACTTTTCGTGCACAATTTTGGGGTTTTCACAGATTCTAATTACTCACAGACTCTAATTAGCATAGTCTGTAGGTTAGTTTAAAATGGATTGGTTGATTCTCGATGATTTACTGCAACCTGGATTTGTAGATGTCGTGAGTCATGTTGAAAATGCAACTCACTGGTTTCGTCTGTTGACTGAGGATTGATTTAGTTTCTGCGATTTGATGTAGCAGCATACTTATTACTGGAACACATTCTCTCGTTCCTTAAATTAGACCTTTTTCATTCTCGCTGTTTACTGACCGACTGTTTAACTTTTGTAAATTAGAATTTTGGTCTTTATGCCTCGCCGTTCATTGCCCGACTGTCCGTTCGTCTCGTGAATTTTGAGCGCGTAAAACCTCTCAACTGCTCAACAATCCTCTCCCTTCATTGTCGATTTGTTGTGGCGTCCGCTACCGCTATCAGTAATGTGTCCTCTACAATTCAGCTTTTCAATTAGAACAATGCCTTAATTACCAATTATTACAATATACTATAGACCGTTTGCAACTAGAAGTCTCCTGGCGTGTCCGCCCGGACGCGGTACTGACGACACGCAATTTACACAGAGCACTGAAAACAGTGGAATAACGCCGCTATCGTTCAAGCGTTGCGATTGGTTGATTCAAGGTCACACCCCTTGAGGGAAGAAACCGCCATCGGTATTCTAATTTAAAACTATAGAAATTTTATTGTCTCACTAATGTGCCCAAACGCGTCCGGATTCACACAAAAGTGATAATAGTGCAGTGTTGTTTCCGATGTTTATTTAATCACTCCATTTTATATCATTTCTCTTTATATGATTTTGAATTTTCTTTTACGTACAATATTCCTCATTCGCACAATTTCTTTCTTTTTGTGCATACTTTTTCTCTTAAGACGATGTGACACCCGACCAACCCGAACCTAATATTAAAATGCACCATGGTCAACAAATTACAAATCCAAATTATGGTAACACAAATTGTCGAAATTTCTTCAGGTGTTCTGAAATATTTAAGCTTCATAATCGTGTCAAAAGAATAGAAAGAGTTAAAGGTAATGATGTAAACGTTTCTTCAATAGTTTTATAATACTATAACTGGCACGTATCCACTCTTAATCAACTATGGAGCCTGCTGAAGACTGACGTCCTTTCAGCAACCATAACAGCGTTCATCTGAGAACAGAGCAGAAGTCAACTACAAACAATTTATATCTGGTTAATTCTATATCACGAATTAAGAATACTTAAATATTATAAACTACAATACGTCCCTCTTAACATTGTTATTTGGTTCTTTATTTATCTGAATAGAATATTTAAATGAAAAAAAAATTCACAAGTTTACTAGTGGCGAAAAATGTGGTATTTGTATATACGTCAGAATAAGTAGGCTTTGAAAGAACTTCTAAGAAATAAAAATTAATGAATATTGTAAAATAATGTAATTAAAAATTTATGTACTAGAAAATATTAAGTCGATTATCGTAAATGAAAGAGTGAGGTATGTTTGAAGTATGAGAAATTGATTAACCAGATACAGTGATAGACGTAAACATATACTATGTTATGAACGAGGACAAAATTGACGTAATGCACTGTCCTTGAAGAAATTTTACGGTAGATGACTGTTATGAAAATACTATTGAAAATGTAGTGTGATGTAATGTAAAAAATAATAATTATATGTTGTATGTAAAATTATGTATGCATGATTGATGTTTATTGAAAAACAGATGATTATGGAAAACGACGAAAGCACCTGTGGTTTATATATATATAAAATAAATATATGAAGAGAACTTATATGTGGTTTGATACATAACAAGTATATATAACCAAAAAAGTTTTTTGTCACTTTAAGGAAGCCTGCGAGAGAATTCTCTTGCAGGTGAACTTCCCAGAGAGCTCTGGCGGAGGTTACCTTTGGGGATGCCTTCACATCTCTCTGGTTTTTTGAACTAAGGTTCCCACATGCCGAGGCACCTCGGCCTGTTTTGAGAGGTGTATGTTCCGGGGTCGCAGACCTTGAGCATACGGTAAGAGTTGTGCGCTGTTACTATTGGAATAGTCGGCCAGCTGCCTCCTAAACTGGCCAAGGCATGGTGAGGGGTAAGCTGCGACCCCACAGCAAAGCCCTCTTCCGCCGTCGGCAAGTACCAAATGCCCGACCTACCGATGCAGGTTTTCTAGGGGTTTTCCTGCATCACTTTGAGGCGAATTTCCGGGTAGGATCCTTAAACTATAGCCCGGGGGCCCTAGTTAACCCTTGGCTACCTTCCTCTACCATTCCGCATCCCCCCTTTCAGATCCCTTCCTATGCTATTATAGGGGAGTTGCCACCATGTGGATTACCCTCATGTTGCCTGTTACCCTAAAAAAAAATTATCACTTGACAGTGTTTTTTTAAAAAATCAATTAAATAAAGGAAATATGAATTTTTCGGCACTGAGGCTTCGAAAATCATAAATCATAATTTCGAAAGCCTCTGTATTCTCCTAAGGTTGCAGCGTGGACATCCGTCTTATCTCAGGGAATTACGATCGCCCTTTTCGTCGAAAACTAGCGACGCCAGACGCTCACCATTCCGACCGGTACACAACTTCGAAGACTAAAACTGAACGATTTCGCAACACGCCTGACGATTCGTTGACTGTCGTAAACAAATGTTTGCAGGAAAACTTATTTCTCTTAGAGGGGACACTCCATGGACGACGGTCCAATTGAAGGAGAAGAGTCGAGAGGAAAGTCTGCCTAACCCCATAGGAAAACCGCACGAGTTTTTACAAATATTGAGTCCGGATTTAATGTCATTTTGCACTCCTGATAATACTATTTCTAAGTTCACGAATGTTTACTTTAAACTGAATAAAAAATTTAGAAAAAAATTTTCACACAGCCGAAGTTTGAGTGATATAATGTTTAATGTTCCATATACAATTTGCTAAGAAAATCGTTGTACCATCGTATTAGTTTTCCGTTGATGAGAAAACGCGAAATAGTTTATTAATATTTTTTTTTACGAAGTTATCAGTATCATACGAGTATTTGCGAAATAGTTGATCAGATATTCGTCGCACACTCGGAGGAGGGTTCTACAAATAGTCACGTGTCCCAAGTCTCCAATAAGAATCAAGAGGAGGGGACTGACCGGACGCGCAAATTGCACCCAGGGTTATTTGACAATGCAATGAAGGTTCTTCGAAGGCGTTCAAGTATGCTCCACATCTTCAAGAGTCATTTTCATCACTGACATTTTACCGATATCCTTCTGCACGTCATCCTTCTACATGTTTACTAGATGTCGTTTCCTTTAAGATGAATGCAAGCAATAGTTGAAAAGTAACGAGCTTATTTTAACCGAATTTATTGAGAAATCTGTTTAAATCAGACGTTAAGCATCAACCAATTTAGGCTTTACACTTTCATATCAACTAAATATTTTTTTATTCTATGAGAATTTGCATTTCTTGTGGTACTTATTATCTATTGAAAATGAAAACCAATACTGTTATGATTTACCACGTTTATTTCCACTGGGCTGTGCTACTAGATACCAAACTGGAATAGATCCTGATGACGACGTCGAACGATCGCCACGGTTGTTACCCAGAGAAATTTTTATTCCGTAATAATAATGCTCATAATAATAGAAATCGTTCACAGTTAGGCGAAGGACAGCATAGGATTCATCCTTATCGAGCGTCAGCATATCGAAAAATAATATATCACTACCTTTTAACCGATATGAAACAAGTAAGTAATTAACACTAATATAATAATTAATGTAAAACAATTATTAAATTAAATTTAGTACACAACGAGTTTACTTCAGAATACTTAACTTACACAATGGACTTACAGGATAATTATATGGAATTTAAAAAAATTATTTTACACATAATCATAGTTTGGGAATATTATTGTTTCTTTTTTTTAGGTAACAGGCTACATGAGGGTAATCCACAAGGTGGCAACTCCCCTTTAATAGCATAGGAAGCGATGTGGAAGGGTAGAGGAAGGTAGCCAAGGGTTAACTAGGGCCCCCGGGCTGTATTTTAAGGATCCTACCCAGCATTCGCCTAAGGAAATGCAGGACAAACCCTAGAAAAACCTACGTCAGGTAGGTCGGGAATTGGGTACTTGTCCCACGCCCTTCCGATAGCGGGAGAGGAGTTTGGGACGCAGCATTCCCTTCTCCTTGCCTCTACCAGTTTAGGAGACAGGTGGCCGACTATTCCAATGGGAATAGCGGACAACTCTTACCGTATGCCCAAGGTCTGTGACCCCGGAACATACACCTCTCAGAACAGGCCAAGGTGCCTCGGCTTGTGGGAACCTTAGTTCAAAAACGGAGAGGAAAAGGTATCCCCAAAGGTAGCCCCTTCGTATATGGAATATTATTGTTGTCTTTGAATTGATTTTACATTTTCTACACATGAGAGTAACGGCGAGACTAGAGTGCTAGTCTTTTTTTGGCGTCCCAGTTTAGTGTCTTTCTTCGCACGTGCAACCCCCACACCGCGTTAGGTTATCATGAGTATGTGTTTATTCCGCTCCCCCCCCCCCCACAATCTTCGTCACACGCTGTCGATGGAGACGCGTGCTATAGTGCGATACTTCTCTGAAAAAATATTTTTAATTCGTTTGGCGTTTACTTAATTATTTGACTCATGTATTAAATGTTAACAGATTACGATTGAAAATTTTTGAGAAGACTGGGTATTAAACCCAGTATCAGTGCTTAGTATGCGATCGTTCTAACCTCTCAGCTATTCTCGCCGAATCTCAGTAGCAAGCGAACTGAACACAGACTGCCCTACAATTCTTCTTCCATGAAGAATAGATATTTGGTGTAAATCAATCATAGGAAGATATAATTAATTCAAGAAGAGATTGATGCTTTCAGTAAAGCTCAACTCTAAAGGTTTTGAAAGAGAATTAAAGTTTAGGATAAAAATCTGTTAATTCACTGGCACAGCCTGTAGAGCTGAGCTTGATTGAAAGCATATTTCTTAAATTATATTTTCTCAGTTAAGTATTAAATGTAGCATTTTATTTGTATGTATCTTATGTGGTTCAATAAGTAATCTTCCTATTTTTTTAAATACGTCAGTTAAGTGAAAATTTTAATTTTGGCGCTGTTCCATTCTTCTCCAATCCAGAGACAACTTCCGAAGTCAACTGATGGCAGCACTGTACCCTCTTGCAAAATTTCTGACATTGACGTACACATTAAACAGCTTTCTATGATTGAATTTTTAAATTGTAACTCATGAATGGCTAAAAAAATGCGTATGGAGATGCAACAGTGGATGTCAGACCTGTTCGCCGATGGATTCGTCGCTGTAACAAAGCTGTAGGGCAAACACCGTTGACTGACGAAAAGCTAAGCGGCAGGCCCGGTTACTGCAGTGACTCCACCGCCGTGGAATAGATGCCATTGTTAAAAGGTGGACAAAACTGTGGGATAGAACGGAGACTATATTGAAAAGTGAAAATTTAATTATTAATGTTGTAGGTTTATGCTATGTAAATTGCAATTAATTGTCTTGACAAATAAAAGAGGGAAAATAATAGGAGGCATTACTTATTGACTAACCCTGATATGTACAGGGTGTTTCAGAATTATAGAGGCTGTAGAGGGGACTTAATAGATAATGAGGAACCCATGTCCGGTAATGTACCATTTTTATGCAAAATAAGTTTGAAGATCGAATCGATTAAATTTTGTATTAGGTTCCTCATTGCATATTCAGTTTCGTACTTACTGAGTATTTACAATAACTTTGTATTTTCCGTATTTATCAACTTTGTACTGTGAAACTATCCATGAAAATCGTTATTGTGTTGCAGAAAAAGTTTCAGATACAATATTTATTCTTTGGCACGCCACAATACCATATCCGATGGTAACTTCCACACTGCGTTTCTGTGTTGACTTGTTCAATTCATGATCTCTGATACTGCAGTAATCTAGCTTCTTTCATAATAACGGAGATCTCAATCGTGTACTTACGAAAAATCGTTAAACAAGAAACACAGTGTCAGTTTTCCGCCATTGGAGCAAAAGATAGTAATTACAATAAGTAAAGAATACAGTAGTAGAAAATTGGCGACAATATTTATTTAGAAACATTAACAGTTGCATATATTACATAATTTAAAATTCAATGCAACGTTTTAGGATCATCTTCAGAAGTTAAATTATGAAAGAAACAATTTATTTATGTTTTGAATTTGAATACAAAAATTTAAGTGAAAAAAATTATATCATCTATGATCTTTCATGGTTTAAAAAATGTTTTATGTACATAAATTGTATTCTGACTGTTGGCCATTTTCTACTAATTTAATATATACTGATTAGCTTCATAAACACACAAAATACAGACAAAATTAAGTGTAATATTTAATTAACTTATTTTTTATTTTTGTCTATTTATTTATCTCATTTAAATATATTAGTATACATCTAACACATACATATTTTTGGACTTTTAGGCTGTGTTTTGTCGTGGCGTTCTTGCCAGCGTATCGTTCGATAGCTCGTCGGCAAGAACGCCAGAACAAAAGGCGGCCTAAAAACCCAAAAATTGGTACAAAATATTGACATTAATATGGCCACGAAAACATTAATATTAAATTTTATAATTTTTTTAAAAAATTAATGTCAGACATTGTTTTAATAGTAAGTAAATAATACAATTACAGATCTTGGGTGAGGTAATAATTCAGATATAACACTGACCGAGATGGAAAAACGCGTCAAACCGATCCTAACAAAATATAAATCTACCTAACACTCTCCGCGCAAAATCTTAGGAATTATTTGGTGTCTAATTTCTGTCATCCGTAGTCGTAGTATAAAAACTAATTGTGTTATTTTTTACTGCAGTGTTAATTATTTGTTGACGTCTTCTCATTAGTTACTTTCAAACTTTCAACCAGTTTACATAGAGATTGACATACTTTAAATGTTATATATGAGATATACTGAGAGGCTTGCATTGGGACTGACGAGTTCAATCACTTGCAAATTATGCAAGATGACCGTGAAAAAAATCATAAATATAATTATTTTTACTATACTGCTCCAATGAGTAAAGTTATGAGAGCTGCAAAACAGACAGAATTTTTAAATACTACTTATAATGCATCAATACAAACCTTAAATACAACTGTAACATTAAACTTATCTGCTAAGGTCATTTGTCATTATTCCAATTTTTTGTAATTCATTCATTGTAATGAAATGTACTCTTATTATAATATGGACTAACAAATAAGTAAATAAACAAATGCCAGATTGTAATCGGAACCTGTTTCGATTCAGCTCGTATCTCGTCAAAACGGGACGAACGAATTTTCATAATAGGGAAGATGTAGTACATTTTGGCGGACAGATCGATCGAGTGCGAGTCTCGTTTCATACATAGGTCATGTGACGTTATGTCATTACGACCCGAATTGACGGTCTACTAGGATAATTTCTCATTGATTGTATTCCACACACATACACACAGCCATCTTTGAAATGCTTAAACTTACTGATTGTTCTTCCTTGGTTTAAGTGTTGTTCACGAAAAGCTTCCTGTAGCCTACGATTGCTTTCAACACTATTGCGTAATATTTAGTTTTCCATTTATAACCATGTATTAGTTTCCTATTCAGGTCCATGCGTGGAGGAGTAATTGTGGATTTCACGTTTGCGTCTCCTGTCGTATTTATAAAACTGATTACAGTCATTATTTTCGGCAATGTTACAAAAGTTTCCTTCTTAAATTTCATTATTTGTACTGCTAATGTACTAGCGGCGTGGCCTCGGAGTTTGAGACAATTCAAATAAATATTTTCCATCTTTCGTTTTTTTTCTCTCTAAGAATCAGATATATTTTATAAGAGACAGCTTTATTTTTTTTAAAAAAAAAAAACAGTTTAAATTACGTTTCCGCACGTATTTGTACTGTAAATAATTATTTTGGTGGGCTGGGTTTTTACGTTCAAACAAAAAATTATTGACCATTAAAGAATTTGTAATAAGTTTATTACAGTTAACCATGAAAAACTCTTATCTCAGGCACCTGTGGTTTTTACGTAGAAGAGATCTGCTGCCCGTACCAAATACGTACTGCTATTCTGTGTTGTGTTGCTTGCTGTAGCTCTCGTACCGACGTCTCCGTATCTCACATCCGGCAGAACGGGTTAAGTGCAGTGATGACTTTAGTCAGGACCATTGCAAGGCGTCGAATCAGGGGTTGACCACTGGCTAAGGCGTCGGCCTCCGGGATTGATTGCTGGCAAGCCGTCGTACTAAATTGTGTGGCTTCGATGAACTCTTCACTAACAAATTGTGGCCCCTTTCTCACGACGATTCTGCCTCGGACTATATCAGAGACAACAACTTGGAAAAGTTTACAGCAGAACTCATGAGATTTGTAGATGGGTGACACTTAAAACGTATACACGTAACGCAATACGGAGCCTCTCATGAGCGCAGAACTGTCCAGTTTCAGAAGCTTATCTTAGTTCCCTCCATTGTAGGCTCCCATTATTTTACTTTTTTCATTATTAGAAAACTTGGTCGAAATGTCAGTTTCACTGATTCTTCCATTGTTACAAGAGTTATAACACGCTGCTGCAGTTCCGTAGTCAACAATGGCCAACAATCGAGACAGGACACGAAAATTACTTGGATGGAAATATTTATCTCCTCCACCCCCCACGCACACCTCGTCCAACATTTTACAGAAAACAACTCCCGGCATCCGTCCGCCAATGCACGATTTCGAATTCTCCAAACTACAGCAAACAACACTTCCGAGACAAAGCAAAACTAAACCAAAATACACGCGTTACAGTACCTTCTTCGTGTTGTAACTTGACTGAAAAGTGAAGTAGAAAATTAGTGAAATATTCACACAGTCTGGCTACTTCTTAGTTTTCCACGGTTACAGGACTGACTGATATAAAAAATTTACAATTATACAATACTTTGAAACCAATATACAATATAGGTTAACACAAATCACAATTTCATAAAAAATTTAAAAATCCATTAGATCAAAAGTAAAAGTCACGAAAAGAATGTATTACAAATATTGCTTAATTTTATGATATCATTTTACGAATTGAGTGTTTCACTTGTTGTTATATGTAGCTTTGCCGATAAATTACGTGTAAATTATTTTTTCTGTGTCTAAAATTAGCACATTCTCCCGATCAAATTCATGGTTTTATTCTAATGTATAGATAAATGGTTTAAATTTGTGTATTTATTTTTATATTCTTTTAATATCGTTTCAAAAACGCGTTAATATTGTCCTATGTAAATTTCCCTTGCAATAATTTCACTACAATTAATTTTATATGCCACATTATATTGTGACTCTTTTTGAATGTTGTTTACCTCTGTTAATGATTTTCAAGTTAGTTATTGATTTTAAAAATTACCTTAAAATTAAAATTAGCTAAACATTTGCATAATATGGCAGTAGCTTAAAAAGTTTCGGTGAAACTTGAACATTTTTATTATTATTTTTTCTTATTTTTAAATTTAGATTTATGTTAACCCTTTCTTCTTTTTTGTTTTGATATTTTTGACTGATTTTTTAAAATAAATTGTTATTGGTCATAAAGTACATTTTAATCTGTATTATCAAAAGAAGCTTGTAAAAGAATCTAAATTGTGTTAATGTAACTGAGTGAAGTAAAGTGTAAAAATGTAATGATTATTTAAGCACTATATGACGTCTTGATATGAAATTATTAATGAACGTGACGTAACTTACAGTGGTACAAATTATTATATAAGTAACAAATCTGTCTAAACACTAAACACCAGTTTTTTAAATAAGAAGCTCATTATTTGATTCTTATAATTGGCCTCGTTAAAAATCACCGCAACAACAAATATAGGTGTCGATAAAACGACGAAATGACCTGTGCTTATTTCTATATTATTAGACAGTCACATACCTAACTTCAAAAGTTTGAATTGCGCGAGGGAAATTCAAATTCCAGGCACTGTTCGCCGCGGAAGTTCGAGGCGAAGAACCGCACGATAAGTCATCCGATATGTGACTGGAAAAATCAATTCAATCAACACACTGAGGAGAAAGAATACCTGTTGCGGGGCCGTGCTATCTGAAAATTACGCAGCGAATATTGAGCCAGGATGCAATTAGAAACAATGAGAACTTCCTGGCGCGGCGTTGTTGGTTGTCACTGTTCTCGGAACTTTTCGAACAGGGCCGATCGTTTCCGGAGATTGCCGAAGCGCTGCGGCAGCGGGCGCGGAGCCGCGACTCGACGAGCAGCGCACAGTCGCTCGCAGACGGCGCCACGCTACGCACGGACACCGATGACAACTGTGGCGAACCAGTGACAATCTTGCTGAGTGCACGAGCGAACAAGGACTGACAGCTCGTTTATAGGTCGTCTGTGACATGCCGCCATCATGTGCGGGTTTACTGGCCCTTGCGGTGTGTTTTTCTGTGGTTGCGGCGAGCGTGGACTTTTGCGGCGTCGACAGGTTCAACGTTACCAAAAAGAAAATGCAATTTACCAAGGAACTGAACGACAGAGAATACGCCATACAGAGGAAGTTCAAAAGTTTACACTGTTGTGCGAGGAGTTATCGGAGCATCGAATGGTATGTAACGCTTCCATTTAATTACTATTACATTGATCATATTCGGTAATCTGTTTTCTAAGCTCGGCTTCTTGCAAGGAAAATTTGCCTATACTGTCATTTTATGTACTATTGACATTATGGCAGTGGATCTGGCATACCCACTTACCCTAGTATTCGTGAGATATACTGAGCGGCTTGCATTGGGACTGACGAGTTCAATCACTTGCAAATTATGCAAGATGACCGTGAAAACCACTATCTTCGGTGGCGGTATGGAGTTAGCCGGGACAATAACCTGGTGTCTCAGCGATCGTTCTGAACTGAGGGGGTTCTCGTCAGGAAGATGTTAAGAGCATAATTTCTGAACTGAAGTTCCCGTTAAGTGTTGCTTTCTGTTCCAACGTCGGCCATTAATCTTTACTTTCCAACCTATACGATTTTGTCCAAATTTTCTCCTCACCACTCGTCAATTCCATGTATTATAAACCCTGCGTCTTCTTGAAGCCAGTAAATGGAATACTGAAATGCAATACCTCTGGACCTCCTTACACTCCGTTTAGGGTTTTACAGTACACATTCGAAATGACACCTTTTCAGTGTCACGATTCTCCTTCAGTTTTAACCCCAGTTTTCAGGACCATGACAAGCATAAGCCTCCATGCCTCATGTCGGGATTCGAACCCGGGAACTCTCACATCAGGTGGACCAATATATGACTCAGAAACAAAATATCTGATTCAGAACTTGATATTCACTAGAGTTTAAGTCAGCACTTCCTTTATGTAGCTACTCCTTCATATCAGTCTGGTTGCGGTCCTTACATATTCAATTTTTGCTTTAAATATTGTGATCTCTGTTGAACATTTTCACTTGAGATCCTCATTCCCAATATCCAGAGATATTACCACATATGAAGAAGAATGAACAAGAAGAAAATTTCTCGATTGTCAACAAACTCCACAATCATCAATGCCAGACCATCTACATTTGTCATCTTGTCGAACATCGCATCTTTAATAACTAATATTTAAATTTTTAAATTTGTTATGATTTATCAGCTTCTGAAGGTTGTAATAATAATTTTGTAGCCGTTTTGATAATATAGACAAGCCAGCGAGTTGGCGAAATGATTGGTGGTGGCTGAGTTTGCAATCACAGTCAAGTCAACCAGATTAGGATTTTCCCTAGTTTTTCAGTAGTCATTCAGGCAAACACTGAGATTAACAGCAAGACAGCTTCCATCCCAATTTCCCAAAAAGATACCGGGAAATCTGACGATTATAAGGTTGAAGGTGCGTGAATAACTCTTTGGCTAAAAGTATGCCGAAACCTCGACGTTTCTATGCCGGTCACTGCCATCGTTATCAAATGATATCACTTGATAACGATGGTAGTGACCGTCATGGCCGGCTGAAAGTCCAGGAGTTAATCACGCAGCAAAAAACCGGAAAAATCTTTGCTCTTTGATAAGGTTGAGGATATTCCGATCAGTTTTACGTGCTCCTACAAATCCATCACGGTAGCTTATAACATTCCTATGATTGTATACAGTTCGAATTTACAATGCAAATTTTGAACGACCTTCGTTTTGGCCACACGCTGATTCCAGTTCTTAGACAGTGATATCTAATAGCGAGATATGATAATAAATTTATGTATGGAAGTCAATTAACGTAGTCAAAATACGTTTAATTAAAGTTTATGAATGCTTTTATTGTTTCTTTTGCGATGTTACGGTTTTACTGTTCTTCAACTTGACTGATCTGATTAAGTCCACGTCCGTATCACCACGTGTACTCTCGTATGCTAATGTCCTGAATGCTCCACCCTCAAGACCAACAGACGTTTCAGTTACTGTTCGAAACGATCTTCTTCCACGTGCACTTAAAATATATTTTCGTTATGCTACTTAATTTCCTTCAATTTAATTTCAGGCAATAGGGAAATAGCCATAATATTCTCGAATATTTTCACTCCCACTTCCTACATTTCACATTTACATTACTTAACTAGATTAACTTTTTCATTTAGAAATGTCTCCAGTTGTTAACTACCCAAAAGTTTTGTATTGACACTAGAAAGTAAAACTTACTAATTTTCAGTTCTACTTTTACACCATTTGTTTTTCTTCCGGGGCAACTTCCCTGATTTCAAATGTCGTATGCAGTTCGATGACAATGGAGTTTATATAAAAGGTTTGACTCCGTTAAATTGAGACAGTTAGTTGGCGTGAAAATAACAGAACCAATCAATCGGACGAGTGTCGTGCGTGCAATGAATCATTTACGAAAACTGTTACACAAAGTAATGACCCCGCGCCGCACAAGAGAATTATGATTAAACGGTCTTCTTTTAATGGTTGGAAAACGCGAAACTTGTAAAACAATCGTACGTTAATTAAACTACTCTTACGCCATATCTCGCAACGTCTTTACTTTCTCTTTCTACGAAACGCTTAGACAGAACAAAAATGTTCCACTTTAAGTGTATTTAGCCTGAAGTAAATAAACCTATCTGTAACTTTTAATGTCGGGGACCAACAGGTGGTCAAACAGATTGTAATGTTCTAACGCAATAGCATGTAAAGATATTATGACTCAGAAAGTACGGACGTGTAATGTCATTTCGAGGAATTGTCTTTCTTAGATTACAAATTGGAAATTATATTGGCATAAAATACACTGATTATTCCCTATTCAATAAACAGTCTGTAAATCTGATGCATTATATTATTCGTGTAACTGTTTTGTAATATTATTGCAGAACGCATGAAACCAAACTTAAACTAATAATATGAAGGTATCCAGAAATTTAAAACATTATTTCCATATTGAGATTCCTCGTGTTCGAAATTTATACACTAAACCCTACAATACTACGAGATATTCCTGGCAAAGAGAATTTATAGCACACCAAATGCATAATTAACAATATTAGTTGTGTCTAATAAGTACTCGCAAATCAGAATACTAATTATTCTGTTAAAAGGAACATTTCTCTACTAGCGATATTAAATTCCTTATTTTGCAGGCGGTTCCTCATTTTCTATATCGCGGTCTTTTACAAACATAGATATTTGTTATTTGTTTTCTTAAAGTCATTGAGCATTGGTCTTGAAAATGTAAATAAATGGAGATATATTCTATAAGACTCAAGTTGTGCAAAAACCGTAAAAGAATTAAGTAAATATTAATACTTGTTTTCTCAACACAAAAATTTGTTCTACAGTATCGTGTTTATTTTAAGTGATATATATTCCACACAGACATTATTTACTTTTCTAGTGTGTGGTCCACACTTGAATAAATCATTACCCTCGCGATACTTGCGCAATTCTGCGTCAATTATGACAACGTTTTCATTATCTTAGAACGTTTTTCGAAATGTAATCCAATAAGAGGAGAGAAATAATATACTGACGTTTCTAACAGTACAAAACTGAGTTCGTCTTCAGGAAATAAGAAGGATCCGTTCAAAGCACGGAATCTATTCGGTTCGACCCAGCTCCGAGAGAGATTTCTGCGCCTGAAGACGAACATAATTTGTTACTGTTCCAAACGCCTGTCACATTCGTCTCATTCAATTGCCTTTCATTCTTTACAAAGCTATAATTATGTCTCTTTACCACGCTTATTTTCTTCACCAAATCAGGCAATCTTCGCCATCTTCTAAGGTTACACAATAATTTTTTTTTGTGGTCTGAATCCAAAACATAAAATTTTGCATCATTTATTTTATATTACACTTGCTGTATTTCATTCTAGCTCTCACTCTCACCGCAATCAGAGATTCTGATTCTTAACTCAAGAATGTCTTCTTGTTTCGCGTAATTCCTTTGAACACCGTACGAGAGTCGTCGAAAATTGCCACTCTCCATTTCTGTGGCTGCGTAATTGCGATCTACTCGTTCATCAGCAACTCGTGCAGGTTGTCGAACATGGCATTTGCAGGTAATACGTTTCTCAGATCTAATAACAATAAACTTGGCCGAGTGCGTAAAAAAACAACAACTATGTACTGGAAATTGGTATCGGTCGCTTTTGCCTAGTATGATTTTCAGCATACAAAAAGAGTTCTTGGTATTTCAGTTTTGAATAGCTCTAATCTGGTGCAACTATGTTGCAATATAATTGCCGCTCTCTCTTGATACGTACTTGCAGACCTCCAGTTACTTGACTAAAGAACATTTGTTTTTTCTGTAGTTCTCATTATAAGTGGTTTATTTTATTTCAATCTTATTCCGTTAGGTAACGCTTGATAAATGCCTGCGAAACTAAAATTTGTACATTTAAAAGATTCAAAAATTATTTTTTGAAAAAATTGAGTTTTATGCTATTTACGAAAACGATCCTTTATTACCTTCAATAGCAGTAGGAAATGTATATATGTGACTATCAACTTCTTATTTAACCTATCACAGGATTTAGCAACTCTGACTTCCACTGTCTTTATATTCTGAACTATGGTGAATATTTCACCGTTGTTCGGATTTTAAAAAATATTTCCCCGCCGTCCTTTTAAAGTCGCTATGCCTTATTTCTCCATTTGGTAGCTTATGACATTATAAACTTTGTCCATCGGTCACCATACCGGACGTCACCTACTTAAGATTTTTTCTGGTTCCTCCATCGCGATCGCATACTTGGTTGTACAATGTGTACCAGTATTATGTTCAATCTATGGTATAAGTTATTTATTTTGATTACTTATTGTTCTGATTTCTTAATTCCCCGTGGTTGATATCTCTGTTACGGCTCAACTGTAGGAACGGTCGGTACTGAGAGTTCATAATGACAAAAGAATTGTCTGATGAATGGTTTATTAAATTTAAATTCCTAATAATAAAAAAGATAGCCGAATACAGACGAAATAAGTGATAATATAAATACCACACAACATTTCTGGAAGCCTTATTCCTTTCTTCAGGCTCAGAAAAAATGTAAAATCCAAGAGAGACACAAGCATTGAATTTCTACCAGATGAACTCTTCAGATGTTGATTTTATATTTTCGTCTAGCACTAAAAATCGCGATAAATATATTATATTGCTCTGAATAGACATATTAATTTATCTATCGAATGTAAAGCTTTTAAATGATCATTTACCTCGGAGCTATATTATCATATTATTATTACTATTAACATCATGGTCGACTTGTCCATGTATTTTTATTCGCGTTTCAATGATGACTATTGCCATAATGGCGAACCTAGAAGTAATTTTATAAATGTATTAGAATATAAGAAAAAATAACTCCCCTTTAATAGCATAGGAAGGGAGTTGAAAGTGGGGATGCGGAAGGGTACAGGAATGTAGGGATCCCGGGCTGTAGTTTTAAGGATCCTACCCGGCATTCACCTAAAATTGATGCACGACAAACCGTAGAAAACCGAATTCCTATACCGTACTGAAAAAAGAATACACCACTAATAAGGAGTTAGTGTGTTCAAACAAGGCTCTCGTTATATTGCTTATTTTATTATACTATGAAGAATAGGGATTAACAACTATTTCTAAATACAGTATTTACGCATATTACAGGAATGACACCTATTGTTCACATCTTTGTTGTACTGTCAGTCGCTAATTACTGATATAAATTTTGCTATTTACGTATATTACCTGATTACTTGGTTAAGTCCCAACGAAATGTTGTGTTCAAACGAATTTTTGGTTTAATTAATACATAAATTATTCTAACATACGGACTGTATTTCTCATTTATACCTTAAAATAATTCCATTGTAAGTTAATTGTGAAGTATTAGTGAGCACTGCATTATTATATACACTTTGCTCACGATTCGGAAGAATTTGCGGTTAAAAAATGCAATATTGTAATTTACGTTACTATAGAAACGCATAATTGGTCAAATACAGCAGAAGAAAATTGGAATATCTCAGCCATTATTTTATTCTGCCACGTGAAAATACCTTGTGTGTATCGTTTCAGTTCCTGTGTGGAATAAAGTTTTTTTAGAGTAACAGGCTAATTGAGGGTAATCCACTTGGTGGCAACTCTTCTTTAATAGCATAGGAAGGGTTTTGAAAGGGGGGATGTGGAAGGGTAGAGGAAGGACAAGCCCTAGAAAACCTGCATGAGGTGGGTTGGACATTGGGTACTTGTCCCACGCCATTCCGATGGCGGGAGAGGGTTTTTCTGTGGGTACCAGTTTAAGAGGCAGCTGGCCGACTGTACCAATGGGAACAGCGCACAACTCTTAGCGTATGACCAAGGTCTGCGACCCCTTTCAAAATAGGCCGAGGTGTCACGGCTTGTAGGAACCTTAGTTCTAAAACGAAGAGAGGAAAAGGCATCCCCTAAAGACAGCCGTCTCCGTCTCTACTGAAAGGTTCTGCCTGCAAGAGAATAGCTCTCACAGGCTTAATTGGACTAAAGCTAGCAGGAGGAGTAACTCTATAGGTTCTGAAATTTTAATGACAGAGGGAAAGTAATATATAAACTATTGCACACACGTTTCAAACGTAAATACGCTTCAAGCCAAATTTGTACATTCGATCCATTTGATCCTCGTGTGTGGTGGGATTCTGGGACAGCACCATGTTAATTTAACTCAATTAAAAACGCCATATTTTGTATCATCTACTACCTGTATGATACCATGCACTTTGTTTTAGATTTACAATTTAAAATAAATGTATAATTAACACTTCCTTCCATAAAACGATACAACAGCAGATATATGTTCAGTAATAGTCAGGCTTACGTTTATCTGTTTATTTTGGCAGAAATATTTGTTTAAAGTTGCTCTATTGTTTCATTACTTTACAGTTTTTGTTACCTATGTATCTGCATTCAAACAAATGGGATATTCACTCATGTCTTTTTCTCGGGGAATTTATTATTTTACAGTTAAAGGCGTGTATTAAGGGTTTTTTTTATTACACGCTAAGTGGATTTGAAATTGTACGCCTGACTGAAGGCTATTAGTGATTATCCGCCTCACTTTCTCAGACTCCTCGCGGAAATGTTGTGAGTGATACCGTATAAGATAGGTGAGGCCACACTTCCTTGGAACTCGTCCGTCCCAGAACACAAGCTTCCAACCGCATTTCGCAAATCAAATGTCATCGCAGCTCTTTCAACTCATTTCTGAACTGCGTCCAGGTTTTTGTTCAATCTTCTCAACATTTAACACAAGAAATTAACGAGCCACAAATCAGACATAAAACAAAAATTAATTTTGTACCATAAAATTTGGAAAAAATTGTTGAAGTTTCGATCAACTTTTGTGATCTATGTCAATAATATTAACAGACATTCACCTATTTAATCTAGTTCTCATCTGTCATCACCTAAATTTCTGTTTATTCTTATAATGACCGTCCTCTACGTCGTTAATGACGTCGCGGTTTCCAGCTCGGAATTTTCTGTGTCCATCGACGCTGCTTCATTCTTCAAATTATTTCTCATAATGTCTCTCAAAATGACATGTCCCATACTGACTTCCGCAGTTTGGATTTAGTACATTTATCGCTAACGTTTCCGACTCGTCTGATCTTTGAAGAAATCTCACTCCATTCAGTAGAATTAAATTTCTTCCAAAATTTATATATATCGAAGTTGTTTCTTAATTTGATTTGCTTTATAAAGAATAGCTTAGGCATTGCTTTAATTACTCTAATATTATTCCATCAAGTAATACACGATGAAGTCGTTTTTTTAATTACTTCTCAGAAAAATTTACATCTTTCGAATTATTTTTTCTAATTGTTTTGTCAATGTAACGTAAGAAGCGTATTAATTAAACATTCTTAAAATTTTTTAACAATGAGTGATTGAATCAATTTTCCGTGCATTCAATAATAATTGTTTCATAAAGTATTATGATAAAGTATTCCTTATTAGATTAACATAAAAGTTTTCATCTACCATGCTAATTGGTTTTTAATTCTTTCTAGTTTATATTCCGGAGAAATCATTTTACCGTTTCTAGACACATTTAAAGTTACCCTTTCTTGAAATTGAAGTGTAATGAATTCATAGAAATGACGGCGCAATGTAAAATCCAAGGTGCTGGAAAATTTGTTAACGTCGAGAATTGTTCAGGCTCCAGTAAGGGAGTTTTGTATAAATTTCGCAAGCAGCAGTTGATAGCGGTACGGCCTGAGAAGTGCTCATGTGATATTGGCAGTTGTTTAATTGGGCAACTGCACATTGTTTTGATATCTGTGAGAAGCGACTTTATTTGTGTTCAGTCTATAAAAGGCTGATATTAAGTTCAATTGCAGCCTAAAGCACGCGTAAGCAAGGACAGCGGGAGGCGCAGACAGAGTGAGGTATTCCATCCCCTCTCTGTCCGACGTTACCACGATGCGCGCGGATGTAACGATGTCAAGCTCTAGGCGCTTACTGAACAGCCGAGGTGCCCCGGCTTGTGGGAACCTTAGTTCAATATCAAAGAGAGATGAGGCGGCATCCCCATATTTCAACGCTATTAGTTGATAACGCGTCGCAGATATATGACGGCAGCGAGAAAATATATTATCGCTAAAAAATAATCAGTATCGTCGTTGTATTATTGTTGTTAACATCATTACATTTAAAATAAAAAGTCTCTGAATTTTAACGGACTAGAGAGTTATTTAATTAATTTATATAGCACTGACGCTATATATATATTGTAGTAATTGGTAATTAAGACATTGTTCTAATTGGAAAGTTGGATTGTAGAGGACTCATTATTAGTGGATATAGAGCGGACGCCGCAAGAATCCGGCAAGGCAAAGAAAACATTGTTGAGGTTCTACGCGCTCAAAATCTACGAGACGAAGAGTACAGTCTTGCAGTAAGCAGCGAGGAGAAAAGACCAAAATTCCAAGGCATAAAAATTTGAACAGTACAGTCGGTCAGCAGACAGCGAATAGAACGGACGAAAAGAACTCATTGAAAGTTTTACAGTCGGTCAGCAGACAGCGAATAGAACGGACGAAAAGAACTCATTGAAAGTTTTACAGTCGGCAGTCAGAACGAAAGATTGTGGCCCAGTCACAAACATGCTTTCAGTTATTAAAAAGTAAAGCAATATTCAGACAAACCAATGAAGTCCATTGTCAACTAAAGCCACGAGATCTACAAATCCAGGTTGCAGTAAAGCATCGAGAACCAACCAATTTGTGGTAAACCAACTAACAAACAACGCCAATTAGAGTCTGTGAGAACTTAGAATCAGTGATGTCCCCAAAATTGTGCACGAAAAACTAAAAATGAGACCTGGGCGGCCGTAAGTAGAGAAAACATTAAAATAATTTCTAAACCGCGTTTTAAAGATAAAAGTCAGATCGTTCTTTAATTTTTTAATTATCGATAAAATGAGATCGTTAACTCTTGATAAAATTGAAATTGTTAAATTCAATGTTTAGTATTATTTCTTCCGCAACAAATTTCGTCTATGTTCAGACGCTTTGATTTCCATAAAAGGTAAATGTAATTTTGATTATTTAAATTCTGCCATTTATCAAACCCAGATCAAGACCCTGAGATCCCAAATATTTTGTGTAAAATATAATTGTTTATAAAATTGATAATAAATTTTGTTAGTTATTTAAAGTTAATAGTTGTTCATTTAGAAACGCCACAATCACATATTATATTTAATTATTACAATATATATATATATATATATATATAATAGCATTGAAATTTTCTGAATTACCTAGTAAGTCAGCGTTACCTGTTACATAGACTCAAACTATACTATTCCCGCGGAAAAATGGCGCCTCAATATAATTAACTAATTTTAATTAATAATTTATAATGACTCAAATAATGGTAAAAATAATCACATAATGAGCTAGTTTATCGGATCTAAAAACAGTCCTTTTTCAAGCGTGATACGACAGCTGACTGGAAATTATGACACAGATTTTTTGTATGTAGGCAGTTGGTAAACAGTGGAAATGTTAATGAAGCTGAGTTGCGTCCCATGGCAACCACTAATTTTTAAAAGAACGGTTAACCTTTTTGATGAATTGTCTTTAAAAACATAATAATTCATATTTCTGTCTTAATTTATCTAGTAACTTTGGCAGTAACGCGGCGATTATTTTTGGTTCATCCTGCCAACTTTAGGTAAGCTTAATCCAGATTTTGACCCACAGTTTATTTAAAACGAAGAGTAGAGGTCTACTTGCACTTATTTTTGTTTTAAAAAATGTTTCCTGCTGGTCTGCTGTTAAAAATGGCAACTGAACTATACAGACCGATGTAGTTTTGGATTCTAGTAATACGTTTGATGATGGTGAATATAGACGAGATTCCATGAGCTGAGTTTACAGAAAATGAAGTAACATCAGTGATAAAATTTTATAATAGAATTAAGAAAAGCGATACTGGGAATATGGAGGAATTATTGCTCCTCTTTATGACAGAGGTTGAAAAGACCGAGAACCCCATTGTAGTGAGGGTATTATGGGAACTGACAACTGTATTCACTTTACAGGGGCTATTGTTCGGCAGTATCTCGGCGAATCTTATCGTTTTCTTGGAAAGACGCATTCAATGGAAGTTTATTGAAATTACAATAACTTTAGTAACTTTAAACACTCAAAGATACGATGAATTTTGAAGCCACGCGACGTTAAAACAAACAACCGCTGGATTGGGAACTAGGTTACAGATCGCGCATTAAATGCACGAAGAGATTATTTTCCCACCAGATTCCTTGTTAGAATTTCAGTGCCGAAAGTCTATAATGAAATAGGCGGCTGTTTTTATAACTTCACGTGCTACCACTGTGAACAAAAAGTAAGGTGAATTTATTTATGAAATAAAAATTCTTTATTTATTCTTCCAAATCAATTTCATCCCATCAAAGTAATCCCCGTCCGATAAAACGCACTTTTTCCAGTCCTCGAAACAGTCGGAATAGTCTTTTCCCGGTATAGCCTTCAAGACCTTCTTCGATTCGGTTTTTATCTCCTCAATCGTGTCAAAACGGCGTCCCCGCATTAGCCTTTTGAGTTTGCTGAATAGCCAGAAGTCGCCGGAACCAAATCAGGCGAATACGGTGGATGCGGAACGATATGAGTCGAGTTTTTGGAAAAAAAAAGTCGTGAAGAACCAATGCAGTATGACATGGTGCATTATCGTGATGAAGGAATCAAGAGTTGTTCGCCCATAATTCCGGCCGTTTCAGACGAATAGCTTCACGCAAACGGCGCATAACGCTCAAATAATATTCTTTGTTGACAGTTTGGCCCGGCGGAAGGATTTCATAGTGCACCACACCACGATAACCAAAGAAAACAGTCAACATGACCTTGATTTTAGATCGACTTTGCCGTGGTCTTTTCGGTCTTGCTTCACCTTTTGCACGATATTCGCTGGATTGGTCGGTGCTTTCAGGGTCGTATGCGTAAATCCAAGTCTCGTCTCCAGTAATGATGCATTTCAAGTGGTCCTGATAGTCAGACAGCAGAGTTTCACACACATCAACGCGACGCTTTTTTTTTCCAAACAATTGAGCGATTTTGGCACCAATCGAGACTTGACGCGTTTGAGACACAAAAAAATTCTTCAAAATGGTTTGGGCTGAGCCAAATGATATTCCAACACTATCAGCGAGATCTCTAATTGTCCACCGACGATTTTCAAGCACCAAATCTTTGATTTTTTGGACTTGGCCCTCGTCGGTAGACGTTGATGGTCGTCCAGAGCGCGGTTTATCTTCAACGCGTTCTCGGCCCTTTTTGAACTCGTTGTACCACTTATAAACGTTTTTTTGTGCCATTGTTTGATATATGTATGTACCACCGATTCATCAGGACCAATAAATACCTTATCTTATATTGTGGACGTGTATTTCTTCAACGACGTCTATGAATATGTTTTTAAAATGTAAACACCTTCGTAAACCAGAATAAGAATTGTTTGTTGGGAAAGTCAATAAATTCTGCCACATTTAAATTCTTGTTTCTTGAACGAATTAGTCTCTCGTAGTCAGAATCTGTGTGATATCAATATCAGTTAACCCTTGGCTACCTTCCTCTACCCTTCCGCATCCCCCCTTTCAAATCCCTTCCTATGCTATTAAAGGGGAGTTGCCCAAAGTGGATTACCCTCATGTAGCCTGTCGCCATAAAATAATAATAATAAAGTTGTCCGCTGTTCCCATTAGATCAGTCGGCCAGCTGCCTCCTAAATTGGTGGAGGCACGGAGAAGGGAATGCTGGGTACCCTCAGAAACCGCCCTGTTCCGTCATCGATAGGGCGTGGGACAAATAACCAATGCCGGACCTACCTGTTGTAGGTCTTTTAGGGTTCATCCTGCATCAATTTTAGGCGAATGCCGGATTGAATCCTTAAACTACAGCCTGGGGGTCTTAGTTAACTCTTGGCTACCTTCCTCTACCCTTTTGCATCCTCCATTTCAAATCCCTTCCTATGCTATTAAAGGGGAGTTGCCACTATGTGGATTACCCTCATGTAACCTGTTACTCTCTAAAAAAATAGTGTAATACGTTATGATAAATTTCAGTTTGAATTTTTTTAATGTGGAATGAGATATTAATAATTAAAACTTTTATTTAATTTTTTTTATTCCGTGGTTTTTGGATTTACTCGGAATTTTGTTACTTACCCAAAACCTAAATAACTTCTACCTTATCTAGCGACGAAACAGAAGTCTTGTTTGACATATTACTTTGCTTTCGTCGCAAACTTCTGAGATATTCTAGCTACCCAAATAACGGAATTATTTCTCTTTATCCGAGAACCTGAACCAACTTCCTGTCAGCACTAACCGCAACCACGATGAGACTATTGTCTATTCCGCGGCCGACTTATTATAATTGTATGTTGCCTCTGACCTGTTTTGTCACATCGAGACAGGTGGTTTGCTGCACGTGCGAGACCTCGGCAAACATTTCCCAGAACTGTCCTCGCTTCCTGCCCTGGCAAATGCTCCTCTTCCTGTTCTCTTAGCTTTATTATCAATACAGACAGATCGCGGCCGTGAGAAAGCCACAAGCTACTTTCGCTGATGCGTGACGTGGTTCTCGTACGTTGCATGAAAATATTGCACAGTTGAGCATATATAATTCATTTGTTCCCTTCTGTTACATTATGTCGCGAGTCGTGAGGTTTTTTCCACTCACAGCACTTTTTCGAGCTACTTTCCACATGACGGTTTAATGTGACGTGACGGATTCTCACGTTTGACCAGTAATTATGCATGTCAAATTAGAGCTGAACGTTTAAATATTGCTTGTGACTATTTTATTTTTTAATATCGTTAATTTAATTAATTACATTCCATCATATAAATAATATATATATTTTTTAAATTTTATATGCATAAATTAACATAATGTATTATATGTTAGTCGTAATTCAGCTTTGTATTCACACTTAAAATTCAATATTGAAGCAGAAAAATCTCGAGTTCCCTATGATTGTGAACAATAGCTTTATTTTGTATAGAAAATAACTATGAATGTATGTCAGCGTTATAGAAAAGTATAGTGGAATTTTCGAACCGTAACCACGGTTCCGCGTGTTGCCTAACGTCTCTGTGGAGTGTTTTAGCGACCCACGTGTAGTAAACGAGGACAATAAAGCGGTTTTAAGTTGAGTGCTCTCAGGGAGTAATTAAGGCGTTGTGCGCCCTGCAATTTATCACGTAACCCCTCTCCTGTATTAACTCTGTAATTAGTGCGGAGGACGTCGCTTTCGCGCAGTTTCACCAGAAAAGGGTTCACTGCAGCAGAAGTCAACTAAAAACCAGCACTGTAATGAAACGTACGTCACCTTCAACCCTCATGTCACACTTTTTTTTTCAACATTTTATTTTTCACTAGTCAGTTCCCGGAGTTGCCCCGGTATTTATTTAAATTAGCCCGGAGAAGGAATTGATTCGACACTAACGCCATGATAAGCATTTAATTTAATCAGCAACAAGTTTTTCGAAAATTTGCCCACTTGTGTTCCCCTCCCCGACCCCACCCCTCTTCATCTAACTTCAAATAAACCAGGATAGAGACTGACCGTACTTTAACAATTCGGGAATTCTTCTACGACATAAAATAACTGTGCCTGAAACTCACGCTGAATTAAAACTCACAAACTTAATAAAGTCTAAAAATAACCCCGGTATCTTAAATAAGTAATGAAATATAACCTTTAACTAGATAGAGACAAAAAATATAACTGGTGCCCTAACCAAATCAAAAATACACCCGGTAACTTAAGAGAGTAAAAAATATTCCGGGTAATGTTTTGTCAACCAGGAACGTCGAGGAACATAAAATTTCCTTCACCGTCATGGTTAATCCGATAATTAAACTCAGCAACTCCTATAGCCCCGGAATCAACGCCAATCTCGTTTTTTAAGCAATATTTTAATGTAAACCCCTTCAATCATCACTAGTACGGTAATTGTGTTTCTCTCCCTTGCCTTTTGAAGCTTAAATTGGATACTTAAAGCGTCTGGAATAATACTATCAAGTTCAGCGACTCCGAAAAAGTTTAATTCGACATTAATAATTGCCATTTACGGATGTTTGTAAAATTACACCTCCACCACCCCAGCCCTGTAGTCCCTAGCCGTGTCTTAACCACACGATGTTTGTTCCTGGATCGTAAGTAACATATGAACAAAGTTTGTTAGAAATTTCTCTACAAGTTTAAGATTGAACGCTGAAGTTTTTCATCACACCTGTGGGGTGAACTACATCTCAACCAGTATAATACAAAATTAAACTCACTGACTTTCAGGACCCCAAATTAAATACCAGTTTAGTTTATTTTCTCATTACTATTTTATTACGGTCTTTTATCCAACTACCTCCGACTACCCCCACACCTATGGGCTCAACTAACCTTAAATGACATATTGAATGCCAGAATCAAACTCATTTACTTCTAAAACCCTTGATTTGACACTAATTTCGGGGTTGTATCGTATTATTTTTATGTAATTCCCGTCCACGTCTCCGTTAGTGGTGCTGCCATCTCATGCTGTAAGAGGTTGAAATTATACACTAAAACATCTGGAGAGAAACTATTAATCTTATCGACCTCGAAGACTAATTGTTCGACACTAATATCCGCATCCCCATTTCAAATTCCTTCCTATGCTATTAAAGGTGAGTTACCACCACGTGGATTACACTCATGTAGCCCGGTACTCTAAAAAATATATATGTTATTTTCACATATAATTGTGAGATAAAATATTTCTTATTATTTCATTCTTTATATTTTGTAATGTGATTGTATAGACTCAATGAATGGGATAAACTGCATTTAAACAAATTATAGAATTACATAGTGGTAGTTAATAAATTCTAGACAGCTCTAACAAATCTTCCGAGGTCGCCATGGTAGAAATATTTTGTGTGTTTACAGGGTGTCTCAATAAGAAGCATCCCATTTAAAACATTAATAGCCATTCAGCTTTTAATATGATGTGATTGAACAATATAGTGTTAAAAAGAGAAAACTGGAGCTTCACGTGGAGACTACTCGCGAGTTTTTAAATGAATGGCTACCTCGACGATGGATCGGCCGTACTGGACAAAATGATTCAGCCTTACATCACTGGTGTCCAAGATCACCGGATCAAATTACATTTTTCCTTGTGAGGGTTTATGGAAGACTAAGTTTATGTGCCTTGACGTCCTGCAACAATGATTGAACTGAGCAAACGCATAACAACGGTAGTGGGACAATTTTTAATACCGCATAGATATTTACCGAGCATCTTGAGGGGAGCATATTAACTTTATGTATTTTGCATGTATTCAGTACAAAATTAACATTAGTTCAATATGTTCATTATTTTTCAAAATATATTCATGTATTGATGTCTCCTATTTTGACGCCCCTTTATCTATCAGAGTAGATAAAATTTTATTCTAAGTGACGTAGACTAGGTCTTAGTTGTTCATGGTATAATATACACTTATTTTTAGAAACTGTGGATAGCAAAAATATATTTATACACATTACATACTTTGACGTAGTCGTAGTAAGAGCAATACCCATGTAGGGCGATGTGTATGGAAATTGATCCCTCGGTAGAATTCGTAACTCGGGTAATACACAATGAAAAGTCGGAGAAACATTGGGGGAGTAGTAGAGAATGATGTTATTGCCATCAACGAGTTGAATATATAGTCCAGCTCGTAATTTAATCTATAATGGTGAATTATGTAGATCTAGTGCAGACTTCTATTGCGCATCTCGTGCAGTAACTTCGAAAAGTCATTCAGCAGAAATCTTGGTGGAAGGAAACCTTTTGCTTTGTACGAGGGTAGGGGCAAGCATCTACCGATTTAGACTGTCTATTGAAACGGCAAAACACGTTTACCCCAGGAGCTGTTTTCTGATTACAACACCCACACATCAATAGCACTGAAACTGGCCTTTATACGCCCACGTCGTTTATAGAATTCATATGAAAGGTCAGGTAGAAATTCTGAACCGTGGAATCTCGTTTGCGAGGTCGTAAATTGTTTTACACAGACGCTAAAATATTAAGTTTAAGACCAGTTTCTGAACCTGTCCTGCCCAAAAAAGAATGAAAACTAAAAGAACGGGCACTCACACAAGTAGTCCTTGGAGTCTGATCGAAGCCCAACCGACTACTAGGCTGGTCTTAACATGTTACTTATACTTTTTTTGTTAAAAAAAATTGTTGTTCTCGCACACAATCCCTACCTTGAGTTTTAATAGCCTAGGAAAATTTTCTACAATGTTAGCGAACCTTCCCAGAGAGCTCGGGCGGTGGCTACCTTTGGGGATGCCTTCACATCTCTCTGCTTTTTTGAACTAAGGTTCTCACATGGCGAGGCACAATGGCCTGTTTTCAGAGGTGCATGTTCCGGAGTCGCAGACCTTGGGCATACGGTAAGAGTTATCCGCTATTCCTAATGGAATAGTCGGCCAGCTGCCTCCTAAACCGGTCGAGGCACGGCGAGGGGAAAGCTGCGACCCCACAGTTAACCTCGCGGGTAGGATCCTTAAACCATAGCCCGGGGGCTCTAGTTAACCCTTGGCTACCTGTTACCTTCCTCGACCCTGCCGCATCCCCCCTTTCAATTCCCTTCCTAAGCTATTAAAGGGGAGTTGCCACCATGAGGATTACCCTCATGTAGTCTGTTACCCTAAAAAAAATCTACAATATTAATATCTAGAAAATTTTAATTAGATACTGTGTAAAGCTTTTAAACACATGTATGTTAACTAACACATGTATGTTAAAGCTTTCTGTTTTATGACTCCGGTTTGGATCTTTTTTACGAGGCCACGACATTTCTGAATCATCAGGTCCATCCAACGTCGCTTGAGAGAGAATTTCTAATCACCTGTTGTTCAATGCAGCTGAGTTTAAATTATGAATATAATTCAAGGTTTTTCGGAACTAATGTCTCAGTTTTGAAGGTAGCAGGGATAAATATATCACCTTAATAAAATGTCAGGCACATTACTACTCCATAAGGCTCTGTGTACTACGTTCATTCGTCGATTCCTTAAATTATTTTAATCCAGCAGATATCAGCCTAAAATATAGAGTCTTAATAATATGTAACAAACTTTTTTTAAAATTATTTTTGTAGCAGTGATTTTATTCTACTCTAAAGATACGTGTTCATAATTATAGAACACACAGCTTTTTAATATATTGTAGGAAAAAACCTCTACGACCCAATCAGGACCAAAACTTCCCAGGCTTTAACAGTCAAATTTTTGGCTGTAGAAAAGTGGGTCTTTCTCATAAACGAGAAAAAAGTTAGCGTACAAACAATATACGATTCAACTACCTGTGATAATTTGTAATAATATCTTAATCAACGGTTTTCTTTGAAATCGAAAGTATCAAAACGGTTAATAAAAGTTTACGTTATTAGTAAACGAGTTTGAACGTAATTAACGCCAAGACCCAATTAAAAAACAGTGGCTTACGTACGAAAACACCAAGAATTTTTACCGCATTTAGTTGCACTGGGAATGAGCATTGTTACGGTCTGCGGTAGAAAATGTTAATTGTAGTCTGCGGGCTGGATAGTGAGAGTGATCTGACTTGAATTATTTAGGGTAGCAGTGTTGAAGTTAAGTGATGGAAATGGAGACAGGGACTTAAGAAGATATGTAACTAACTCACGGAGAGATAAAAAGTCGGCATTATTGTGTCTGGTTACAGTTCACACGACGTTATAATATTATTAGGAGGACCAAGTATGATTGAAGATATGATTAAAGGAAGACAATATGGTTGCAATAGAGACGTGTAATCGAGATTTGCAGACTTGTACTCGAATCGGCAGTTAAAGAACTTCCCAGTCGCTGACGTCAGGATTTATCATCACACGAGAGATAATTTTTTTAAATCAAATAATAGTCACAGGAATTTGTAAGTGTATGCCAGTGATGTCAAATTATTCCTCAGGAAGTCACCTTGAGAGAAAATTAGATCTTGATACAAATTGTGAAGTTTAACTTTAATCATATTTAAATATCTTTTTCATGAAATTGAAAACAAATGTAATAATCAATTAATACCTGATGAATAATGCAGCATAAATTCTACTATTTAAAAATATTAGCAAACATCCCAGACGTAATTTTGCGAGAAAATCTTTTTTACTTTCCCATCGCAAAGTTCACGTAGCAATTTAACGGTTCCACAGGGCTTGTTTAAAGCAGTAGGACTAAATAAATATATAAACAAATCTAACCCACTGAAGCTACTTTCTCGATTAACATGTGTTTAGTTCAAATGTTTCTATTGCGTCATTATATGAAAAGTGATGTATTACATTCTAATGATAGTAGAAATTCGTTTATCCATTGGCAATAAAGTATTGGTGCCGGTAAAATTCTATTGCAACATATATCCGCCATTAGAATTTATGGTCCACTTATAGCTCGTGAGAAATAGGAAAGTAAATGGATGCGAGTATTGTTGTCAGGACGTATTTATCGCTTGGAGGGAAGCTGGTGTAACGCTACTACCATTCTTAAAAACATATTACGATTTCAAACGGGATATACTGACAAGGAAAACGTTTTTACTCCAGCCTTAAATGAATATTTTCAGAATAGGTTTTATACACTAGTAAGGTGCCTTAACAAAGGTTCGTGTTAAATTGAGTTCCGGCATACTTCAAGTACAACCTCAGGGCAGTGGACCACTGAGCGTCGTATTTTGACGTGACTAACTATTTTTCTCCGGGTATACTACGCTAGCACATTTAAGTTTGTCGGTTGAAGACGAGTTATATCCGATTCGATTTAAGCGTCCTTTACTCTGTAGATAGTCACCAAACATTCCAGAAAACCAAAGCAGTTTAAAATAATTGTGAAAAATTATTATAAATCAATATAACAGTAATTAACAGGTTTAGAAGCGTATTCAATCGATCTAAAAATGATCGTAATTCTGTTAGACCTTTTACGTCCTAATTTTCGGACTCCTACACTCAGTGTGTGTGGGGGTGGAAACAGACCAGGACTCGGGCCGCATTCTAAGCAATGAACGGGATCTGTTTGAGTTTGTCTTGTTGGTCGGAACAGGTTCGGACATCTTTGTGAGGTGTTTGCCGAGGTTCTAACTACTTCGCCACACGTCTCCAGTCGCCCCGTTTACTCAGAGACGCTGTGGGAAGGGCCGCCTATGTTTGACACAAATATACATACAAAGGGCTCATCGAAACTGAAGAAAATCTATCTACCTACGAAGGTGTTCCGCTTCGTCTGCGAAGCGGCTTGGATTCATACGCATAGTCACAATTCACTATAACAGTTTTAAAAAAAATCATATATATATATATATATATATATATATATATCGTAATAAATACTTTAGCGGCTTAATTGACAAACAAAATTTTTAATTAATTAATGATACAATTAATTTGCCCTACGTTGGCACGCCAAAATTTAATAATCAATTCAAATTAACAAACACTATTTTATTTATAATTTGTTGGGCCTTCTAAATAAAACAAAACCTTTATAAGACAATTTACTTTATTCAATAGAAATTTATAATATTTTATGAGATTAATTACACTTAGCGTTTCAATGTTTAGAGATTGTTATAACTCTTTTCTCAGGGTCATTTATCTCGGCCTGCTAAGTAAAGAAATATTTATATTTATAGAATTTACGTTACACAATCATAGAATTTACAAACTAAAAGTTAAACAATCTAAACAAAACGAGAAAGCGAAATCTGACGAATACAGTTAATTATCGTTTACAAAAACTTAATTAAATTGGTTTCTAATTACAAATTATTTGGCTGGTACCAGACTAAGATCTCCTGGGCTCAGGCACACAATTTACATTAAAAAGGCCATGAATCACTGACTCTACACTTCATTGTACAAAACACGGTCGTACTTTTGGAATTTCTCCTGTGGGAACTGGAACTGCTTCTTCCTCCGGGTTCTTAGTTAGACAGATTGTTGCAAAATTGTCTTTATGTGGAAATTGATGGTGGTCTCGGTACTCGTAGCTAATTTTTAATGTGGCGCGGATTATTAGGTTACTCTTTGCAGTAATATCAAGTATCTCGCTGTCCAAACTTTATACTTGAATTCTAAAACTGCTAACCTTCTCAGTTGTATTTATACGTTGGCCACGCTGTTTATCGTCTGCTCTAAATTACGACTTATTCACCCGACTACAAAAAAATAAATCATTTTATTTCAGAAACTCCGTATACGGTAAGAATTGTTCTCTGTTCCGATTGGTACAGTCGACCGGCTGCCTCCTAAACTGGTCGAGACACGGAGAAGGGAATGCTGCGTCCCCACAGAAAACCATTACTTTTAGGCGAATACCGGGTAGGATCCTTAAACTATAGCCTGGGGGCTCTAGTTAACCCTTTGCTACCTTCCTCTACCCTTCCGCATCCCCCCTTTAAAATCCCTTCCTAAGCTATTAAAGGGGAGTTTTCACCATGTGGGCTACCCTCATGTAGCCTGTTACCCCCCCCCCCCCAAAAAAAAGGCGATGCGGATTGCGATGGCTTAGCGGGTGTTGATGCAATGTGATTTCTGCCCAGTGCTCTGAATGTCAACGTGGCGATACGAATAACGTTCGTGATACCTGCGTTGTGCAGCTCTCGACCTGATTTGCCGTAAAGTATCAACATCTCGGTGTAATCTTCAAAAGTGTATTCAAACTATGCAGTACTGTCTCGTCCTGTACTGCTCAGTGCCTGAGTGACAACTGATGTGAACGCCGACTCAGCAGAACTCATTTTAAACACAAGACACACGATATTAGCTGTCGCCCTCCGACCATTTTGCTAGCGTTCCGTGAAGCGGGACCCTTGAAATCACTTCTACCTTCAAACTTGCTTTGCCTCCAAATTGTACATGGGTTCCTTATCAACACTTTATCTGCTAAGTCCCTTCTGCAACACCTAGAAGTCTGTAATAGGAATTGCGAAACATCCTGTATCTGAATCCCTTAACAGCTTCACAATTCCGTTTATGATTTTTTTATATTGATTTATGTACAGTCGCATCAACATCTCAGGTTATTAGCGACTCAGTATGGGAACACATTTTGTCTTGTCGGCGAACTACGACTTTTTCTCTCACGCACACAAACATCCCTCGCCGGGGTTCGAACCCGGGACCTCTGTGATTGCGAGGCAGTTACGCTGACCCCTTACACTGCAGGAGGTCGGCCTTTTATGATTGTGACTCCATATACATGGGTCAAACATAAAGGGTCTTCAGAACTTACATCAAATGCAAATTTGAAACTCTCAACTGAAGCACACTCCGTTATAATTTGTAATCGTGAAGACGTTTGATTGGGTTAATACGAAAATCCTTGATATAGAACATTGACTTATAAAACAGTATATTTCCCAGAATGACAACTCTTTTAATAACATTTATGACATTATTTTATCTACTTGACTTCTTTTTATTATTGTCTTTATTCTGGACTTCTCCGACATGTGTTAGTTGTTAAGTTAAATTTTATCTGAAGATTCTATTATTATAGAGGAAACCTAATTAATGCATTTATAGTTGATGCATCTTCGTATGATGTAGTCTGACGACGTTTCCTTGAAGTGCATATCAATTTGCTATTTACGATTATTGAAAAACGTATTAGCCAAAGTTAATTATTTTCGTGATTTTTTTGTCACACTGTAGTTTCTATTTTTCAAGTGAAATAACTTGTTACTAGCCGCTGACCCCAATCATCGTGGAACTGAACGCGTTCGCCGTGAAATCGAATGGCTGTTTTCCTGAAAGTCTATTGACGCGTATTTCCTCAGAACGTCGTTCATTATTCAGAGCGATGGACGCGAGGCGCCCCTATTTAATTTCAAGAAGGAAGGGTTCTTAAATCCCAGAGCTTGCCTACGGGACGTCAATTTCACGTAATTAGAAGTTAAGAATCTTCTGAACAAGCTATTTAGCTCGAGTTGACCCCAACCGCCAATGAACCCGCCTTCATTAACCTTTTCTACAGGCAACCCGGGTATATTAATTAAAATCCTGGGAAATTTTATATTAATACGTTCCTATAAAATTGAATAATAATTATCCAAAAAACAGAATGGAGACAATTGAAAATGTTTTGAAAAATTAAATGACACGTCTTGCTATTTTCATTATTATGTACGAGTTTCTGGATTGAAGCCGACCTCTTACAAATGTTGAGAAACGTTTTAGAAACCCGCCCACGCACATGTTCGTTCTGGCCGTGGTTTCAGAGTTGAAAACTCACGTGGTGTGCAGTTCCACTTGAGAAGCACATTGTTCATGGTGGCAGGTTCCCCGAAACAAGACTTGCTTAATAATCGTACGTAACGTTCACTTTGTTCGCCCTTGGTTAAAGTTCAAATCCAAATACAAAGGAACGTAACAAGAGCGTAATCTTATTTTTGGTCTTTTTAAAGAACAGAACACGGCACATACAAAAAACCCGATCAGATTTAAGATAATGTATATGATGCATGAGAAATAAAAACATGATAAAATATTACATGTGTTCATATAAAAGTCCATTTATTTACTAACTTTAAAGACATTTTCAATTAGTTAGGCTTCTTCAGTTTATAATGAACATTACATTTTAAGAAAAACATCGCTTCTTTTCTTGTGAATTTTTTCCAGGAAATCGTCATTTCGTCGCTCTTCAGAATTTATCATACAAGAAAACGAACAAAACACAGATTCTTATCTTTCCCAAAACGTTTAATTCGCGGAAGAAGAAAGATAACACTCAATCATAACACCTTGTTAGTTCGTGTAAAGATTCTGAAATATCAACGTCAAAATTTATTTTATGATCGGAATCATTACAAATATAATCCATACGGCAATTGAGAACAGAACAGAGTTACTACAAAATGATCACCAAATCAATGTTACACAACCGGAAAATTTATATGTATTACCATGTTATTTTCGACAGAAAAAATCACGAATTTGTTATCTGCAGATTCATTCTACACTGAACGAAATTAGTATTATTTTTAGCACAAATTTGTGTGAATTATATATTTGGGAATTTGTAACCGCGGCCAGGAAAGAAAATCCACAACGTTGCCAAATATGGGACTGACAAATCGAGCCATGGTCATTCCGTCCAGGGAAAGGCGACATGCATTAGTTAAAATCGTTATTGATTTTGAGAATTTCTTCAGTAGTCTGAAGACATCCCAGAAACACCAGCGAACATAAACGTGACTATACGATCGATTGTGACTCTAAACACTCCACATAACATATGGTAAAAGTTTCACTATAATGTGTGCCTAGAAAATCGAGGAGACAAGTTGAAGCATGTGAGAGCTGTTGTTAGCTCTTGCAGGCTGAACCTTGTAGGAGAGACGGAGAAGGTTACCTTTGGGATGCCTTTTCCTCTCTCTGCTTTTGAACTAAGGTTCCCACAAGTCGAGGTGTATGTTCTTGGGTCTCAGATCTTGGGCATACAGTAACAGTTGTCCTCTCTTCCCATTGGAATAGTCGTCCAGCTGCCTCCTAAAGTGGTCGGGCACGGAGAAGGGAATGCTGCTTTCCCACAGGGAACCAATCTGCCATCGGAAGGGCGTGAGATAAGTACCAATGAGTCAGACCATACCTGATGCAGGTTATATAGGGTTTGTCTTGCATTACTTTTAGGCGAATGCCGGGTAGGATTCTTAAACTATAACCCGGGGGCTCGAGTTAACACTTGGCTACCTTCCTCTACCCTTCCGCATTCCCCTTTGAAATCCATTCCTATGCTATTAAAGGGGAGTTGTCACCATGTGGATTACCCTCATGTAGCCTGTTACTGTAAAAAAAAATCGTGGAAACAACAATTTTTATTGCAACTTGACGGTAGCCAGAATATATTGTAATAATCAAAAATGGAAGGCGTAAATTAAATGAAAAGTTTAAACAATTAACAAACAAAATATTTATTTTATAAAAGATAATTACAAACAAAATTTGAGATCTGTTCTCTCAGGGCCTCTACTGGCTTCGAGTACTTTGCTGAGGGGCAAAGAAAATTTGCCTGACTTACAAAAATTTAGAAAATTGATGACAGACAACACTCGCCCTTATTGATATAGAACCAGCTCAATCTGAAACACGCTAACGGTTTGTAAGGAACACAGCTACAACACTCGGTTAGTCGAAATACGTATTTCATTCGCTTGTATGTGAGTATGAATTTCAGAATTATTGTAAACTAGGATGACTCGTTATCAATGCATTAGTAAAATATATTTCTTCTTTGAATCAATCAAGTAGCATTTCCAAATGAACAAAATGTATTCCGGCTAGCGTAATAAAGAAGGAGCGTTAATTTTTGTGACGAGGAATGAATGCAAATTTTATCGTTTTCCCAAAATAACAGATATAATATAGACTTGCTCGTGACAAATAATTTCTAGGTACGAATATACACAATTTTGTTTTGAAATTGAGTACTAAATTGTTATAATATACTTCAATTAGAGCATTACTAACATAAACAGGTGAAAAAAATCCATATAAAATCTGGAAATCATTTTATGAAATTTTGTCTAAGGAAAAAAATACTCCACATTAATTAATAGCCAATTAAGTTATAAAGAACCTAATTTCTTATATATATATGTATATATATAATTATGAGGATAATAGAATTTGTTAATCAACAGAATAGAATAAATAGGAAAATAAAAGATGACAACTAAGAAGAATGATGCCTTCAAGCCAAGTTAAATTGAGGTTGATGCTTTTGAATGTTTAGTGGGGCAGAAATCATATCAGACGTGTTCCGACCATCCATTTTTCTTCTATTAGTCCATGCCCCCTCTGAGTGACGTATGATGTCGACGTCAGAGGTTAATGGCGACGACGCTTCCAGGAACCGTCCACTGCCTCTCTTGACTAATGGACCGAGACCCCGTCATCCATCTCCCCTCTGATCACAGATCCAGCCTCCATTGTCTCCGAGATTTCCAGTACATTATGTGGTCAACATTCTTCGGTTCGAATTCATTAACTCCAAACATTCAATTCGACTCATTTAAATATGTTTCTTAATAAATTACATACGCAGTAAATTAAACACACACACTCAAATCACAGACACCCGCTACGATACGGGAATGAAACTTCCTAGTTTGTTAACGTCGGTGTTAGCTTTGGTCACAAAGGTTTGACTACGATACGTATGAACGATTTATGTTTCTCTACCGCATTAATTGTAATATATTGCTCCGATACAAGTTATTATTATTCAGTTTTGTTACTTCTTGCTTATATCTATGATATTATTGTACGTCTATATTCGAGCTTACTCTCGACAACAAATATTTTATTTGATTATTAAACGTGCCCTGCAAAAAGAAGATAAAAATTTTAAGTTTTCAATTTTCCTCCCAAAATTATTGGTCAGTTAACACCCGTTTAGTCTATTTATTGTAAATCGTAGATAATCCCCGTCCAAGTAAATAAAATAAGGTTTAGGAACTTCCGTTACTTAGTCCCGAGACGACGGATGGCATTTTTATATCGCAAAATACTTGACACTGCTCCGTATATCAACGAAAAAAAAAGTGTAATCGAAATAGGTTTAACCGTTTTATTGTAAAGGCTAACAAAATCAGTGTGACAGACATGAATTTAGATTACGTCGGTTTCGGATAGACAAGTACAAACTGATATCAGTCAGTTCGGGATAATAAGTTGATAAAACTATATATATTATATTATTTTCCAATCAAGAATAAAAATGAATATATTAGTCAATAAGTCAAATCATATAATGTGTTTAATTGATAAGGGCAATGATTATATTAACAGTGGAAATATTCATACAAAATAGGAAAACACCAAGTTTCGTCCCTAATTTGGGACTTCGTCAGGTCATATGAATAAAATTTGAGACTCAGTATAACATAAATGTGGGATATATTCTACGTACCTACTAGATATTGCATAGACTCACTCCGATGTTAGTTAAAATACATTATTTCTCTACGTGGACCGAACTACCATATTCCAGTTCTCGACGCAGACTTTTTCTTCGTGCGTCTTTCCGCAGACTGAGTTCTCTAAGCGCGCGATCTCCAGTCTCCATTGTTAACAAAGAAAGACCCGCTGCGATTGTCGTCTTTATGCACCCATACCACCAACAATTATATTATATTAAAAATAATTAATAGCCTGTTTAATTGGTATTACAATATATATATATATATATATATATATATATATATATAGCGAGATTATCAATGTGTAATGTAAGTTTTATTTTACTAATTTTTCTTTACTATTATTGTCGGCGTAACTTTGAGGCCAGAGCATTGTAAAGAACAGTCAGCGTGGCGCAATAATGCAGAGCTTGTAAATGTTGCTACGCGGTTATTGTCGGAAAAGCGCTCTGAACTTTTTGTTTTTGGAGCCTGACCAGGGTGGTCATGCCGAAAGTGTGTGTTAGTCATGTAATACGAGTCTGCTTGGGAGGGCAAACGGTAAGGCTTTGAAACATGTATTGAGACTTTAAGCAATCTAAATAAATAGGACGACGTAAAGTTTATGAACAGTTGCTAGAAAGACGCCGGAATTTTGTGAAGTGAAACGATATTGCAATCAGTGTTATGGTCTGTTAATTATATATTTTATTTAAAATTAAAATAATATTGGAGTGCACAATACGGTACCAGAGCAACTCTAAATAAAATGGTATGTAGAGACTTTATCTTGTAAACCTTTATGTAAATATAATTTACCGTCATATTTCTCTAGTTTTTTTCTTACATTCTTTTGTAAAATCATTAAAGTTGTGACAAATTGTTAAAAACATAAAATGTATAAGTATAAAGCAAATAGAAATTGTAATTAAATAATCTTTTGTTATATCTTTAAATAATTTTGTTTAAATGTATGGTAAAATCCTGTTACCTTTCTTCCATTTAAGAGTTCGAATACCACAATATATATACTTTTGTAAACCAGAGAGAGAAAGAGAGATGTGATGGTCTTGGTCTGCTTCAGGCCAGTTTTTACTAGTTCTCGTTGCTCCTTCCAGCTATGCAATACGCATTTCTCGTTTTCGTTGTGGTTGGTCGTACTACTATCCTTGCATGTTACTAAAATTTCGCTATTCTATACTTCACGTTCTTAGCTCACAAAAAAAAATCTCTTGCGCCAGAGGAAGTGAAGCACAGCCCGAAATTCGAGTCTCATATACTTCGGACATTATTGACCTTTTTAATAACTACGTCACCTTTCAGACCGATGTAGTGGGGAAAAAAATTATAACTGTAGAAATACGTGTTTTGTTGAAATATCAAAGTTGTAAATAAACGATTTAGATAACTAAGAGTGATTAAACTGTCAGATATAAGTGTCACCGAAAACTAGCAGATAAGTTTTATATATTTACCACAATTTATACTCACGCCGTGCTGAATATGGTGACTACTGTATTTAAAAATGAAACTCATGAAACTGATGTTCAATGTGTTAATTCATACGTTTATCAGATAAATTTGCACTTGAAATATTTCGTTACAGAACTAATTTACAAAGAAGTAGGAGACTGCTATAAGTTAAGAAAATAGATAAAATATTATTCTTTGTATGATAAATGCCAATAACTGTAACACCACAGTAAAATGGGTTTTGATACACTCCAAATTCAGCAATATTGAATCACGAGCAGCTAAATAATTATGAATTTTATATTATTAATGAAAAATAACAAAGTTGTGAACTGGAGAAATAAAATTACTTAATCCCTTTTTATGAAATTCTGCATACAGAAAATTTATAAAATTTCGCCTAATCTTCCTACGTGTAATATTAATTAATGCGTCTCACATATCTATTGTCGACGTTTTTACAGTTTGAGCCTACACCTGTATATTCTATTATGTAGCGATACATCAGTAATTCATTATTTGGTGTGTATGTCTTTTTTTTCTCTTTCTCCCCTTTGCTTCTTTTTAATTATTTCGCGTCATCTACCTGATCCTATTCGACATTCTACTCATATTATACGTATATACTTCATATTTCCATCAAATTATGTATAGTCTGTTTGAAATTATAATTACAACGAGGAGTCTGACCTTAAATCAACCAATCACAACTCTTGAAATAAAGCAGCGTTGCCGAACAATATTCTACTGTTTTCAGTCAGCTCTTTAAGTCGTGTTTTGTACGTGGCATCAGTGCCCCCCCCCTCCACGCGAACACGCCAAGAGACTTCTAATTTTTTACGGACTATAATTTTTCCTGCAAGAATCCTCTTTCATGTAGACACCATTTACATTTAAAAAAAAGCCATTATATGATTATAATGCTTAAGAAAATCATGTAGTGCATTAATTTCTACGTCGAAAATATTTCCAATGGCTTGCTGGAACAATATTCTCGCCTGAAATCACTTTCCTTAAAATATAATTTATTCGTGCATAAATTTCAGCAAATAAGTTATTGACTAAATCTTGACAATTATCTTTATTATGGAACCTATTTTAAAAAATCCAATAGTAACAACATACATGAATTATTAATTCAATTTTCTCTTACAAGGAACATAATCGTTAATTCTGATTACTTTCCGCATTTAATATTTTCCGGAATGTTTATAAGAATTTCATTACTTTTACATAAGCTGAAAAAAAGGGTCTTCAGGAGTATTCTTACATTTTGTGATTGAAGCTTATGGAGGTATTATGTTCCCTCTGCCTTATTTTGAATTAAGTCTGTGAGTTTTCTTTGAAATTCGTGTTACCTTCCAGTCTTTACCTTCGATCTCGGTTTCCTCTGCGAGTTCCTTTGTCATCTGAGGCTTGCTTTGAAACTCGCATTACCGGTATTTGGTTTAGCAGTGAAGACCAAGAACACCGGGGGCCTATTAATAGCTACTGAACAGGGAATTTATTATATAAATGTAAACACATACTCGCACATCTCTGGGAATCGAGAAGTAGATTGGAACCGACACCGTAATTGTGCGGCCATCTACGTGGAATATTTAAGTCTCCCACAACAGGAGTCATTACATGAAACCCAGAACTCCGTAAATTATACTTATAACCGCATAATGACGCTTCTCGTAACAACAATTTCCCGGAATAAGAACTTCTAAAACGGAATTTATGTAACTCCGGTAGCTTTTATTTCATGCACGAGCTTTGCTCTTCAATTTTCTCGGAAATTGGCAATTTCACTACATTACTTGAGGGATTACTTATCTCCTTATGTTTAATATTAATGTTTTATTGAAAAGCTTGGATTATACTTGGAACTTAATAAAGGGCTGTTGCTTTCACAGTAAATGCACAGCGAATTTTGTCCACCGACAGATGACGAAAATGTTCCCTGAAACCTTCTAATACTCGACATTTAGGTTATGTTACTTAAAATATGGGTAACTATTGCATATAGTCACGTAGTTTTGTGGTTTTATAAATCAGCAGCATTGGAGTTTCGTAGGGTGAACTATACAATGAATGAACGTTGCCCATATAAACTGGAATATTAAATACAGTGGAGCAATTTCGATCTACCTTGAGAGATAAAATAGTTCCATTGGAACAAATAACTGCCATTCATTGAGTTTTTTCTTACTGGTACATTCCCGAGGAAGTCATAATCAAATCAACTGCTGGTTGTCATCTATAGCTATAGCCTATTTTAATTGTAACTGCTATTTCATTTCATCTTTGAACATACTTTTACAGATCTTTTAATAACTTTATTATACTATTTTACATATTTTATGTGAGTAAAGTGTTTTTCACGAGATATTTTACAGGAGATTGCTGTTCATTCAATGGTTCTGTTTTTCAATCTGTGGGTATTTTGTACTTAAAAGTTCTTTAAATTAATTTTTAATACCTAATTTTCTACGTAATACAAACGTTTTGTGGCTGAACTTTCGTTACAAAATTCAGTAGCAATAAAAGTGATGTTAGGGACGGAGAATATGTTTGAGTTAACTAAAATCTGAGAACCTGAATGCAAAGTGCTCATATTGTTGATAACGTACATAAATTAGAAGAAATCCACGAATTTTATTGGAATAATTTTGAAATTGAGATTGAACAAAATTTATTAAAACGTAATTTATGACACATGTTACTCATTAAACTAACTGTAAAAACACTAAATTCACATGACACCTTGAAATCAAGTAATATTTATAATCAATGAGTTTTTAAGTTTTTAAATTTTTAAAATATATATTTTTAAAATTTTATAACTTTCTGATTAGGATTTTTTAAAAGAAATAAGATTCATAATTACTTTGATTGGTATAATTTATTATTAAATTGAAATCATATGAAAAATTATGATTTGATTTTAAATATTATATTTTTACAATTATAACATTTATGACTGTAGAATACTGTTGATTTTGGTTTCGATAAATTTTTTTGAAGAAAAAATGTTTTATAAATTTGTGATTGGAAATATTATATTTTTAATATTAGTAATAACTCCCACGTTTACTCAGTCATCAATTTGAAATGAAAATCTAATTCATCGTTTCACAATTTTTAATTTGCGAATAAGTTTTTCTGTTCAAATTGGTCACTGAGTAAACTAATTTTGGTTAATACTAAAATGATCAATTATCAGTCTTTTTAATGAAAAAATTCTTTACTTGAAATAAAATAGTATATTTGATATTTTTTATTTTTAAGAATTTATATGTCTGTATTTTGAAATGTTGTATTGTTCCTTTCAGCTCTTGGAATTTTTACATGGTGTTCGGTTACCTGATTTATTAATATTTTTTAAGCTAAACAAAATCGTGTTGTATATGATAAGAAAATTGTGTAATAAGCATAGTTTTCTGTTATGGAAAAGAAATTTGTAATTATCGTAGAAACGTCACATAATATTCATATCCAACTTGATGAGAATATAAATATGTATGGAACAGTTGTCATTGATTAATAAAATATTGTTTGAATAAACTCAGTTAAAATGCTCGTTAAATATATAATATTCTATCTCTAATTTTGAAGTTAGTTATTGTATATGATGTTATAGGAATAATTATGCCACGGAGACAACAAATTTAATACGATTGATTTTGTTACACCAACAATCCCATTCATTCTTCCAATTCATGCGATAGAGCGGAATTTACGAAATGAACCATAAGTGGTTTTAAAATTGTGCAGCTATTTTCAATATCATGCCTTTAGTGAGACATAATTTTCTTTCTTTGAAGGTGTGGCGTTGTACGCCACAAAACATTTCTCAATGTAAACTAAGCCCTGTAAAATAAAAATTTAGCACTTTAAACTCACAACTTCCCTGTGTAAATTTAATTTCTCGAATTCTTGTTTCGTTAAGCAGAAGTGTTTCCAAAGTGGCTAATTCATTTTAATCTGACGTCATTCTATGCAATAAAATAAACTTTCCCAAATATATACATTTTATTTATACTTCAGCTCATCTGTGTCTTTAATACACGTTACGATATTTCAGCACTTCACGTCTCGTTTATTTAAACGCTTATGTTTCACGGAATTTCTCTTGTACATGAACAAACGCCGATATCGTAATTTTTGGACAGTTTCTTTGGGGTTTATAATTGCTGTACAATTTACAAACTCCGATTCTACGAGCAATCCATAATTAATTACGTTAGTAAATCAGGTTCTGTAAAGCTTTTTTCCTTGAATCAAAGGCGTCCGTTTGAGAAAGATTCCCGTTACTTTTCCTCTCTCTGGGATTAATCCGGGTGACGAACCCACAGATTACCTCATTAATTTCTAGCCGTCTCCACTGTTAATTAGAGCCTCAGGAGCTTTTGGTAATCGAAATCGATATACAGCCGTCTGATTACAGATAATCCTAATTGGCTCGGATTGAGTGAATGAAAGTCAGCACCTGCAGAAATAAAGATTCTCTGTGAGCAGAAAGTCTCGAATGTCCTCAATTGCTTACAACGAAAGTGATCCGTCTGAGGAAAAATAAAAAAGATTTCTTATCAATTGCTTTTGCGACGTAGTCTTAATTCAATGCCTTAAATGTAAAGGAATTTCTTAAATAAAATATCGTTTCTCTCAACTACGACTTCTTAATTCGATGTAAATATTCGTCCAGCGATAATTCCGCATCCCCCCTTTCAAATCCCTTCCTATGCTATTAAAGAGGAGTTTCCACCATGTGGGTTACCCTCATGTAGCCTGTTACTCTAAAAAACAGAAACTAAGATTTTCTCCAATGGTTTTTTTTGCCCCACCTAAGGGCGTTTACTTCTCTTAATCACAATAATTGAATAAACATTGTTAGAACCCATAATACATCAACTACGTTTTGTTCCTACTAGCGCCAAATTTGTTTCAGGTCAAGAAGTTTCAGAAATAACCTTCAAGCTTTTAAATATATATTTTTAAATTTTATACGTCTCCAGCTCGTGGATATACTGGCTTTCATCCGGACTTTTAAGTTTATTTGACTGTTAAAAATGTGATGCTTCTACCTGGGCGGTTTCTGAGGCTGTGGATCATTAATTTGGTGGGGGTCAGGCATGTCGGCTCATCGCTTAGGTAAATGAAGTCTGTCTGTGACTCCTCCCAACAATCAAGACGTCTAATAAATCAAAGCAGCTCGCGTGACATGCATGTGGAGATCAGCCGTTTTATTCCGTAATTATTCAACAGCCTTACACACGAACATGTAGTAACTTTATTCCCAATTCCTTAAAAACTCGTGAGTCTGGTTTCACTCTCAAAGTGCAGCAAAAAAAGGTAAAGTGGCGTGTGCAAATATTTAATCCCGAAGTTTTTAACTTGTAATTTCACGTGAAACCTTGTAGCAATAAGAACTACATTACCTGTAGCACGCATAAAATATTATTTACTGAAGCTCAAAATTTTAAGCTTCAATATTTCTTCCTTTAATTGTGCATTACCTAATCGTTCACTCGTGTAGTACGGCTCTTACATTCTTTGATATGTTTTCATTTTCTATTTTCGGAAGTAAAGAAAACTTCACTGCTCAGTAAATACTCTATGTAACATAGAATTATTTTTTTAAAATAAGTAATAATTACAAGAAAATTAAAACATTCGACGCGAATTGGCGTTTTTTTTCTAACAAACTTAAGTAAAACGTAAGAAATAAAATCAAATATAAATGCAGAAAGGTCAAAGAACTTAAACTAAACCGTCATATATCTTAATAAGATTTTCCCTGCCATGCTTAATATTAACAGTATTATGTTATTTCGGATATTAATCTTTTACATTAATGTGGCTCTCTGTCTAAAATATGTCCGTTGTAGAAATCGAAACAGTGATTAAATTTGATATAATGTTTAATGTTGGGATTATGTTTACAAGTTGACAGTTTAAAATTAGATTTATGCTCTTTAATTCCTTTATTTAATGTTTTTTCAGTTTGGCCGATATAACAAAAGTCACAATTTGAGCACTTATATTTATAAACAACATTGGTAGCGGAAAACGTATTAGTAGGGTTTTTGTGTCATTTGACTAAAGACTTAAAAATTACAGAAAATGGTTGTTTTCCAAATAATTTTATTAGATCAAATGATAATATCAGAGAAAGGTAAAACATTAAATTCCTTTTACGTATTTTTCCTTATAATATTGTTCTGGTTGGGACAGAAATTAGTCTTAGATAATCTAATGTTAATGTACTTATAAATAAATTCAATAGGTAAAGGTAACTTTTGTTATATCGACCAAACTAAACGAACTTTAAATACAAGAGTGAAGAGCATAAATCTAATATTATACTTTAAAATTGTAAACTGAATCGTATCACTAAATACTGTATCAAATTTTTTCACTGTTTAGATTTTGACCACTTCTATATTTAACACAAAGCCACATTATTGTCAATGATTCATTCCTGAAAAGTTGTATATTTAGCATGATTTGAAAATAAGTTATGTGATGTTTTATTTTAAGTTCTCTCGACAATCTGTATTTATCTTTGATTTTAGTTCTTACGCTTAATTTACAGTATTTAAATTTTTCGCAGGTAGAAAAATGCTACAATTTGCGTAGAAACGTCCGGCACCTTCAAATTTACTCTGTGATTGATTTTCATTTTAAAGATCTCCGCTGAAATGTGTTCCGAATAATTATAAGATGTACATTTTGCATCGAGTTCATTAGGAATTTAAACATTGCATCAACGCCTATTCTTATTCGAAAGGGGAATATTTGTTATAGTAATTTAATCAGGCGTTAATATCCTCTTATCGTAACTACGTAAACGATATACTACGCATAGTTCTCAACGATTATTCCTTAAAGATACTTTCTGGTATTGAATTTTAAAAGCATTTACTATCATATGGTTTGTGTTCATAAGATTTTTCCGTTTACTTCCCAATCGTTTCAGAGGTGTTAAAATTCTTTTTAATTTAGCTCAGAAGGCACAGTACGAGGTCCTAAATGGTTATTTTCAGTCTGACACCCGATATAAAACTATCTCAGTTTCACGAGTTGGTACATGGGAACATTAACAATGAATAAAGTTAAAAGACTAAATGGCCAATAATTTTAAAATTGGTACGGCACTGACAGTTGACTTGTAACAGTTCGCAGTTTATGTACGGAAACAACGTGTACGGGCTATTCAAACACTTATAATCACCAGTCTAGATACAAACACTATCCTTGACCGAGAACACTTGCCTAGGAAAGCCTGCTACCTATTTATTATGTGTGAGCATTGAGAAACGGGTATGACACAGAAATATAACAAATAGCTTATGTCGCAATGGTTGATTGAGAACCATAATTTTGCCTGTCGGACTTGTAATTGAGTTCGGTGAACACAAGTAATGATGTCAATAGTTCTGGGCGCTAACCGTGCAATCAAAATGAATTAGCGTAACAGGCTTCGATTCCACAAAGATCATCCATCTTTGTATTGCAATCGGTGAATAATATTCTCATTCAGTACCAAGTGCGATTAAAATTAGATGTCATTTGGAGGTTTCCGCGTGAAGGAAGACGCTGATACTTCATACACGTTGACGCAAATTAACTTCCTATACAGCTCACTAAAAAGAATAGAATACACTACGATTTTTCGGCAACGCTGCTTGTCCCGTCCTTCATATTCAAGGTCACACGCCTCGCGAGAAATATCAACCGAATGACACAGTAGAAGCCTTTATTTCGTCGCGTACATTTATTTAGCTAATTTATATTAATTATAGTACTAATTTTGTTGGTAGATTGATTGGTAATTACACATTAATATTGTTTTGAAGTTAAATATTCATTGTATTATACTCAATAATTACTTCAGGTTGTAAATTTGATTGGGTCCATAAAATAATTTTTTTTTTAATTTTTTAAAATGGAAACTAATGGATAAATCAAATTATTCGCGTGTTAATCGTCGTTTCTTTTCGCGTTGTCGTGGCGTACATTATGCCTATTCTTTGTAAATTAAGCCCTTTGCGTTAAGTAAATACACCTTGAAGAGATGTTTCTGTCAGGCAAGGCTAATTGAGGGGAGAGAGAAACACGTTAATATCTTGCCATTATTTCATTGGCCTTTTCCTGTCCGCTCATAAAATCCAATTTCGTTTTTTGTTATGCATGAGAAACCCGTGAATGCAACCTTTGTCATATTATCTTTAACGGCCATTACTTTCTGAATAAATTAATCTGCCGTCCAGTTTTGCACGTTGTAACGATTTATGCGAAGCAGGTAAAGTGAGAGCGGTGAGGCGTTGAATAAGTTATGTCAAATTACTCGTGTCTTGTAGTCATCAGTCAAGTTTTTAATTCGTTTCGGAGATAACTACTTTTTACGTGAAATAAAAATTACTTTAATAAACGGATCTTGAACGGGTTGCTTTATTTTTGAAATAATGTTTCGGTTGCAATGTTTCGGATTATGTAACTATTTCAATTAATTGTTTTGATAAATGAATCAGTATATCTCCGTAACATTGACTTGAGATATTACGTGCACTGTTTTTTTTCACTCGTGCTTGGCAGCCGATTACATCAATTTGATGACGAACGGGAATAACTGTCGAGTATCTCCGTGTGGTTATGAAAGCATGGAAGAATCCTTAATTTTAATAAAAAGTACTTTGTCATGCTTAAGGTCCATATTTTAGTGAAAATTTTAAGTAAAAGTAGCCGTCACTATGAAAATTATTAAATCGTAACTTCAAAGAGTGTTTTTTAAATAATTAATTAATGATATACTTTAATTTTTAATCAAATATATTACGTAAAAAATGTTATAGTCATGTTAAAAAGTGAATATTTAAAATGTAAAAATTCATCATTTTTCTGCATTTAATTATAATATATTTTCTTGAAAGTGGAAGTGACTAGCCAGACGCTATATTGAGTATATTTTATTACTTATGCATTGAAATGAAACGAAGACCAAAAAAAGGGGAAATGATGTTTGAGATATTTAACGAAACGTGTTTTTAAGCAGGAAAATACTTTTATAACTTCATTACTTTGATATTTTAAGCATCAAAATACTGTATTCTCAATACGAATGCATTGTACCACGCGTCATCAAGGAAGGCGACTTGCGCATTTGAGAGAGGAGAGGCAACTAGGACGTTGTCACGATGCGCGCGAAATAAACACACAAACGACACAATCTTAACGAGGTCAAGTTCTAGGCGCTAACTAAAGTTGTTTTGCTGCGTTCGGGGAGGAGTAGCACCTGCCCCGAAGAACACTGAACTGAGCCGCCGGCGTTCGCTTTGTTTGTTTCAATCACAGATAACTTATGTTTTAAATAAACGGATTATATACATCAGTATTAGGTTTTGAAATTTTTAATCTGCCCTTAGGAAGTTTTGCTAGTGTAGTTGCATGTCGGACCGCGCTTTGTCATCTGAATATGATGATTTAAATAAAGCATATCAGATTTTCCAACCTTCTCCTGTATTTAATGTAGAAATTTTCTGCCCTTCTTTGAAATTTTTCTAGCGGATTTATATTTCCTATATGGATCTCAACATGTAGCGTCAAAGTTTTACATGTTAATGCCATTTCTGTTGAGCTTCCCACATTTAATAACCTCATGAAGAAACATAGAGTTCTACCTTTCCGGGTGCGTGATTTAATTGCACCTCCCACATTAAGTTTGAGCTTAAATAAATCCGTAGGTATTTGCAGCTAGTCACGAGAGGTATTTTCCCCCCGTCCACTCTGTAATCTTGTATTATTTCAGCCAGTCGTAATTTAATGAAATGGGTTCACGCTTTTAGCTGTTTGTTTTCATTTTATTTACGTTTTCCCACTTCCTCATCACGTTTGGATAAATTTTTAATACCTTCACATTTAGCTTGTTTGTTATTTTTCTGTAGAAACAAATATTTACAGTTACTTTCGGGAGTGAAACGTTAAAACATGCGAGAAATAATAAAAGTCCTATGACAGACTTTCGCGGAACACTCGCAATCAGATACCAAGTTCCCTATCTCGTCATCTAGAAATGCTCAACACAACAAAGAAACCGTAAGAAAATTTGGGAAAATGACTTGATTAAACGTGATACACTTTTCCCAGAGACGCTTCGATAACCTGTAAAAATGAGACCTATCGATCTCCTCAAAGTATCCATCAACCGCACCCCGTCCAGTACTTCTTCGCAAATCTTTTACCACCGAGTCATTTTTTACAGTTAGAAAGAAAAGATAATCCGAGTGAGAAGAATTTGGCCAATTTTATGGGGGTGGGGGAAGCAATTCAAACTTTGTCGTTGATTTTCTTATCGCGATAATGGATGTGTCAACTGATGTATTGTCGTGATGAAACAACACTTCCTTTTTTCCCCAAATGCAGCCGTGTTTCTTACTGTCATCACTCAAACGCTGCAAAAACTTCAGTTAATGCTCACCGTTGATTGTTTTTCCTTTTTTTAACGTAAACAATGAAAATAATACATCCCAAAAAACTGACGCCATGGCCTTGTCAACAGATGGAAATGTTTTCTAACCCTTTGGAGTTGATTCTCCTGTTTCAGTCGATTGTTTTTGACTGTTCCTTAGCCTCAGGTGTGAAGTGGTGGACGCTTTTTCGTCCACGGATTTGAATCAACACAAAATCTCTGCTTTATTGCTGTGACTCCTCGCCAAATACTCTATTGGAAAAACTGTTTTTGTTCCACTGTAAGCAAACGCGGCTTTCTCATATTCAAATTTTCAGTCGATATGCGATGTACAGCACTACCTTGTCTGCTACCTCGCGCACTTTCAGTTGTCGGTCATCCAATACTACGTTTTGGATTTTCCTTACCATTTCTGGCATGGTCACTTCATTGCCTAAGTTGGTCTTGACAACGTGTACGGCCTCATTTAAACTTTGACATCCCATATTTTATTGCTGTAAATGAAGAACACGACTTCGATATTGATTGAACTGAGATCCTTCAAATGAAAGTGCTGTATCATATAACGATGACAATTTTTTACCACGTTTAAATATTCTCTGAGATCGTTCACCGATGTTGGCACAAATACTAAATGAAGGTAAAGTATTCAGACTTAAGGTTTATAAGGTTAGACCACTTTTGTTTCCACCCACCGTCTATAAGTTTGGTCGGATACTTCTTAGGACTGCCCTCGTACCTCGTTTCCTATCTTTACCCTTTGCCTTGTTACAAATACCATTATCCTGTCTATACAGTTCGTATTCGGCCCCGTCAGGTGACTACATCGATTACGCAAATTCTATCATCACGCTGTCTATTCTGACTCCATTTCTCCACCGGCTAGTTCCTGATATAATTACGTTACAGAATAACCCCTCCCTGATCCTATATTGTCCTTTGGAAAAACAATCACTAGTTTCAACTTCCCTACGAAATTAACTGCTACATTATTTTACAGATTTCCGCGGTCTGTCGATCGCAACGCTGGTTTAATCGCCACCATTCCGAAAATATAATGATGAGTTGAGAAAATTATTTCGTCTCTTTAGCGTTCAAAGTCGTTTAAAGGTGTAGTTATCAAAGCTGCAGTGTACACAAGTTAACATGGTTCTGTAGTTGACATTATTTATTTACAACGTTATTTGATTTCTAAGATCCTTAGATTAGATATATCCATATTGTAAAAAACGCGAGGCAACTAATACATTGTAGTATTACTATAACGTTAAATATTTAGTGATTGGAATACGTAATGTTTCGTAAAAATTAGAAAATAAAATCTGTGATCTAAGTCCTATTTTATTGTCTTGCAGACAGGTTTCAAGACGTAACTCACTTATTTTTGTCAGACTTACCTTTGGGGATGCCTTTACATCTCTCTGGTTTTTGAACTAAGGTTTCCACATGCCGACGCACCTCGGCCTGTTTTGAGAGGTGTATGTTCCTTGGGCATACGGTAAGAGTTGTCCGCTATACCTATTGGAATAGTCGGCCAACTGCCTCCTAAACTGCTCAAGGCTCGTAGAGGGGAAAGCTGCGACCCAACAGCAAACGCCTCTCCCTCCATCGGAAGGGTGTGGGACAAGTACCAAATGCCCGACCTACCTGATGCAGGTTTTTCTAAGGTTTTCCCTGCACCACTTTTAGGCGAATTGCCGGATAGGATCCTTAAACCATAGCCCGGGGTCCATAGTTAACCCTTGGCTATCTTCCTCTACCGTTCCTCATCCCCCTTTCACTCCTTTTCCTATGCTATAAGAGGGGAGTTGCCACTATGTGGATTACCCTATACATAGCCTGTCTACACCTTCAAAGAAAAAACGCCTAGTGCTTTTGTTTTACATTAAAATAAATTTATTGAAATTATTGGTTCTGGAAGTTGTGCAACGCTGAGTGAACCAAAGAGACCAGTGTGTGTATGATTAATAATGTTCCTGTCGTTCACTGAATTAGTTGCTATGAAGATGCACACATGAAATCCGCGCTTTTAATCATCTTTATTTTCATTTTTAGTCCGTAACTTCTCACGCATCTGTAACGAATAACTGCACTAGAAATTCATGGCTTGGAAGATTTCTCAGTCGAGATTTGTCAGCAGAACTAATAACATCAACCGAAAATGTAAATCTTTACATGCATTCTTAACGGTCTAGGTATTAGATTTGTTCAGAATATATGAAAGTCTGACGGCTAAGAATTATGATGATTTATATCATATTAGATGAAAAGAACGAAAGTGGCGTCAAGTAAAACTTTCTTATTGGACTTCTGTATAAAGGACTTACAGACTTACAGAAGGATGGCATAACATATTGATGGACAGACTCGAAGCGGTTGAAATGTGATGGAACATCAGAACGATGATGAATCGATATGCAAAATTTGGAATGATTAGCTTCCAAGTGGAAACATCTGGAGAATTACCGAAGTTTATGACAAGTATGTATATATTTCTCAAGTTAATATCTTGCGGTGGATTATGTCGAAATATACATTGAGCCAGTGATGAGTATTCCCTCATTTGATGGAATGCTTACTAAATTAGGAGACTGAGAACAATGTGCGATGTTTATCCGTATAATTAGTCAGGGCTCTGTGTCTGGAGATAGGAGGGTCATTGTAAGAGACTTTGCCGAAGTTCCAGAGCCCATTGCCATGGCAATGGAGAGCCTTTATGGTGAACTCAGATCAATGAGGGTGACAGCGCTCCAACGTGTCGAAATACGAGCTGGTCGAAGGAACCGAAAATATTCTTCAGTGAAATCCGTTTCAATTTAATTCTTGTTCCTCCGCGAATTCGCAGTATTTCTACCAATATATATATTTTCTCTTCATTATATTCTACAGGGTCTAAATTGAAAAGTTTCTAAGCATCAGAAATAGAGGAATGCTTGCGATTAAATATCAACATATATGAGTTAATGTTTATATATATATAAATATATATATATATATATTGTAATAATTAAAATAATGCCGTTTAATTTGCCTAAGTTGTGGAAGTCGATATGTAATAATTAACAAGATGACGTTAATTAAATGAAATTTGACCCACGTTGTGGTAGCCAAAATGTAATAATCAATTAATGGGCTTTAATTAAATGAAATAATCAACAAGAATTAAAATCATATAATTATTTATTTCCACTTTGTTGCTTTAACTCACAAAGAATTACAATTTAAAATTTTAGATCTCAGGGTCTCTGCTGGGTTTGATAATGGACACAACAAGTTGTTTTAAAAAACTAATTAACACACAGTTTATAATTCACCCAGACAATATGTCAATAGGAAGAAATTAAAAGAAAATAAATTAACTCTGATTGACAATTAATATAGAACGAAATCTGACTTCTAACCTTTAATTACGTTTACATAAATCATTATTTTTGTAATTTGTTACTTACATCTGTCCAGCTGGTTCCAGCATTCCTTTTGTTTTCGGGAGTATACTATTGCAAAATTTTTACACTGATTCTAATATCGGCTCACATATTTTACACTCTTTAAGTCAACCTTGATAGGCTTCCAGGAACTCGGATGATCCTCCTTTTTGTCAGCTATCTGGTGACCGCTTGCCTTATATGAGTCCTGTGATTCATAGATTTGCTAGTCTTTTTACCGCTTGGGACTTAAACTGAAACTTTACTATTCCTGACTGGCTACAAACGTAAAAACTGCACTCCTTTCCTGGCTGCTGATAGACGTAAAAACTGCTAACTTCGCGATATTTACGGGATAATACTTCCGTGAATGTTATTACTTTGTCTTAAATTCACAACTTTGTTTAATGATACATTAAACGACGGCTAGTCTCTGCTCTAGTATCATTTGTTCCGTCCTCCGAAATGTCCCGTCACCAACTGAACTATCGTAGTCTCGAGGTTTTAGCGCGCATACGCCATTTTTGACTTTCCGACAAAGTAACAGAGCTCAGCTCTATTGTCACTTTGGAAGCTCCTGCCGCTACAATTTTATTTTATTAAAACCAATTAATGGTCTAATTAATTGGCATTACAATATAAATAATAATAATAATGTAATAAAACTCGACGGTTAACCTTTAGGAATGGATTCCTCATATTGAGAATAGAAAAATGCATAATTCAAGAGTTATCCGAACTATTATGAATGTTAGGCATGAAGACATACTGTGACGACTTAATTGAGATCCCTCACGTTGTTTGACATTATGTGACGTCTTATTTTTACACGTTTGGCGCCATTAATGATAACATTGATTATCATTAAAAAAATAAAAGTTTTAATTACAGTTATTAGAAATATCTTTACAATGAATAAATTCATACTTTTGAAAGATTTTAGTTAAGCATGAGATACTAATCACAGGTTTCCCGTGGGAAGAAGAATTGGCAGTTACGGTGGTATAAATCAAATATTTTAATTGAAAGTTTGTATTTGCTTATCTGTGTCGTCGTCGTCCTTTGATGATCTGGAACACGTGGCTTTTGTTTTTGCGTGGCAATACTAGAAGCATTTGAAATATTTCCTCAAATTATAATCCTCTGCTTGTCGGCCCTAATCACTTCACTTTCTCACTATTATGACTTGTTTTCATCGATTAGTCTCCAACTTAGGCGTGACTCACTTAACCTACTCGAACACGGAGCTCCGACTGTTCTCGATTTTCTATCATCACGCCGCAGCCCAGACTACTCGTCAACAATTCTGTCTGGCGGACCAACAATTTAACCTGAATATTTCAGGTAGGTTTGGGGGTGTCACGTAGTACGCACTATACCAGACATTTTTGATCGTGTTATAAACTCAATGCGATGATCAGCTGCCTGTATTCAGCCTAAAGGCTCCAACTAGTCAGTTAAACTTCATTCAAACCCATCAGATACGGAAGTTCGGATAGTTCTGTAATTATGCATTTCACCCATGTAGAAACACACCTTTATCTTCTCTCAATATAAGGAATCCCTTCTTGAAATTTTACCGTCGATTTTTTGTTACACCCTTTTATACAACGAAGCTAATTTATCGGAAGACATTAAAATATTTCTAAAACTTCACATCGTATCAAAAAAAGTGGGTAATGTTACTTTTTCGTCTCGGAAAGGGGCATCCAGTGATCTCAAACTTGACTCCACACCCCCACCTCCATATTATTGATGTAATTTCTTTCACAGACGGCGTTGCAATGGTAAGAATTCCAAAAAGTTAATTTATTCTTTTATGAATATGTGAAAATCTAATTTTAGTGTAATGGGAACGCATAGTTTCAGAGTCTCTTTGCGTCTCACGTCTTTGTTTCAAGTCACTACAGTACTGTATTCTTATTTCTGTTACTTTGTGTATTTCTCGAGATATCCCCATTTTTTTCCACGCTTCTTTAAGTATTTTAATTTTTGTTGATTACAGAGACGTATTGAACGAAATGACTTCAGTCGCAGGTCAAATAAATGTATTTATTTCTGACAAGTACAAATCTGCAATAACAAATTGGGGTTCCCATTTAATTATTTTATCTCCCCCGCTCCAGGTAATATGAAATGTTTTATTTTTTTATTCTACTTTATGGTACAATTCCTTTGCGTTATTCGGCGCATGTGTATATGAAATTTGACTGCCTACATTAAATACATTTCTCTGTTAAAGTGTAAAAATAGTTTTGAAAAGCAGATAAAAGTAGGAGAGCGTAAACTACTTTACGGCTGCTTTTAGAGGGGTATCGGAAGTATTGAGTTGATCGTCGAATTCATTGCTGCTTTTCTATAGGAGAGTCATTCCGCCCGCACAGCCTGGTTTTATTACACGTTGTACCGGACGTGCTTAAACTATGTCGTGGATTTTTATCTGAGGATAATAACCGTTCTAACAGCTTCTGATTTGTTATCTCCCGCTGGACTTTATTACGCCGCTGCTAATTTCCTTCCAAAAACCAGTACGACGTTAAAAAATAGCGCTCGACGCCTGTAGTTTAGTACTCGCTCTTAAGCCAAACGTTTATAGTGTTTTTCTATCTCAATGTGCTCCTAAACCGGAATATAAATTTTTATGTGCAAATTGTAGTGCCTGTATGCTCACATTAGCTAAATATTAAATTTTAAAATAATGAATTGTTATAATAATAATTTAGTTTATCAACTTATTGGATTTGCACAATTTAATGTCGACCAACTGTCATAAATTGAAAAATAATAAGGAAACAGTTTAGTAAATTAATGATACAATTAATATTTCCACTGAAAGTTTATTTCTCGGCGGATTAAAAATGATCTCATTCTAATCGGTTAATTTATATTGCGTTACAGTATTGAAATTAATTATAAATTACATGAGAAATTTAACAGACTATTTAATTTATTAGACTCTATATAAATTTAACTAAGTAATCTCTCAGTAAACGGAACTTTATTATGATAATGATACATAAAACTGACTTGAAACCTATTAAATCGATAGTGGCAAAATAATCGACTTAGTTATGCAATCATAGATACTGTATAACTGACATAGACTGAAAACATTCCCAGTCTCAGTGACCTCTCTTCTATGGAAAGTGATGATAACTGCTTATCACACGAAACACATTTCTGCTGACTAACTCTCAGACATCTCTGTACTTTTCTATTTGTTTCTTCTGAAATTTCTGTGTGTGTCTCTGTTAACTCTTCTCTCTGACTTTCCTTTTATAGTTTCGTCGCCCACTGCAGTATTATTAACTTAATGTTTGTTAACGGGAACCGAACCCCGTCAACCTGGTTATCCAATCGTTTAGATTCCACTGTTACCACTCTGAACAACATTTTGTATCAACCCTTGCAAGGCAATTATCATACGTCAATAAATATTTGGAATATTTGATTTTTTCATGTTTCTGGATCATAACATTCTGAACTAATTAAAGAACTTGTATTTTACACTGAATTCTGTGCAGTTATGAAATTTAATTTAGCGTATAAAAAACAACGAAATTTTATTACCTGCAATCATATACCACAAAATTCTACTTGAGGTTAACTAAAAAAAGTTCAACCCAGCTAAATATTATTCCATGTTTAAAAAATATTGATAGAATTTCGAATCACTGTGCCCAATTAATTATTCTCAATTTATGCATTCATCGCGTGATCATATTTTGCCATTCGCAGTCGCATGCAGCTTCTATTGGAAATTACTTAGACAGTGATTGATTAAAATGGTGCATTCGTACAGAGGCACGTCGGACTGAACAATGACTACTAATAAATGGCATGACAAATGCACTGATTGATCCAAGCCGAGGCAGTGTTAAGCTCTTCATACCATACGATATCATAGAATAGAGTTTGGTTTTGCGTCGGAGAGATAATTGAAGCCTGTAATTTTACTTCTTTTATCATGTGCGTAAAATTATATCGACTGAATTAATGGTTTGCTAATGGAATTCTAGTTGTGACAAAAGACGAAGCTGTACAAATACTGTTATTGTGAAACAAATAATTGATTGTGACTGTCAGAGAAATGGGCTTGCAATATCTATGGTTTAGAAAAATATTAAACTGGAGGTAGGTTGAAGTTTGTTACCAAAAAAAAACCATATCTTGCTCGCTTGTTTATTGTTCAAGATAAACTTTTAAATGTTCGTATCACTTTGCGTGCTTTGGAAAAGAAACATAGCTCAAATTGGTTTCTGTTTCATTGTAAATTTAGCTTATTCTTCATTTCTAATATTCTATTTTTCTACTACCTAGGCTATTTTCAATTCAGTAATGGCAATATTTGTTGGTAATAAAAAAATTAATGTTTTCAATTTCTAAAATTCAGTTTTACTTCATCTTGATATTCATTTTCGGGGCACCGACTCTAGACGTCTGTCGCAAAGTATTACAATGGCAGGACGGTTTACACATTGCCAGTCTTATTCAAAGTGCATCTTAAACTTTGTGGTCTGTTCTATGTCTTCTTAGTTCGGTTTGCAGGTCACAGGAATTTTCAGACACACACGGTCAGCTCAGGCCTTAAAATGTGTATATAAATTTGTTCCCAAGTCCAAGTGTCTATGTGTCAGAATATATTAGAAAAGTGATCAATAGACTCTGCTTTTATGTAGGTGATGATATGTAGAATTCGACAGAATTCCAGAATTATTCTAATTAATTCAATTTCTCAACAACTCAATTTATTAATGATTCGATTAACCCCTTTGTGTCTCAGTGCGATAATGCCAGAATTAATTTTTTCTTTCCTATTTTATTAATTCCGACGCCCCTTTGCATCTTCACATTTTTATCTCGATGTCTTTGTGACTTCCCAGCCCACTCTTTTTCCATCAATTATCTGGCTTTCTTGTAGCTACTATGTTTCCAAATCTACGTGGATGAACCTCATGCAGCCTATTACTTTTAACAGGTCTTAACTTATAACGTTTGTATTTATTTCTTAGACTGGTGGGTAAACAAGCTTTTTATGTTGGAACCACAGTCGGCACCACTAAAATGTAATATGAAGGTCAAATAGGTAACCACCCCGCACCTCACCTCTCGTCCGACTGAGTAACCAGATTGTATAGTTCGCTCATTACCGGCTAACCAAGCCTGTCTATTATTGGACACGATGCTAGGTAACGTAGTCGAAAGAGTCAGTGACCTTGGTATTATATTTTCGTGGCGCAAACTATACCGCTTTCAGTTTTCCAACCCTAAGCCGCTTGTGACCATCTGTGACTAATCTCACAGAGTTGTCAGGTCTTACATGATATTTTTAATTATTAGCACTTATCTCGTTTTGCATACTACCAAATATATATGATCACAGTTGTAAATCAATTAATATATTGTGGAGACTACCAATGTGTAATTAAAGGATTTTTTAAATAATTTATTTAATATTTGTATTGTCGGCATAATAATTATGACCCAGGTATTATAAACAACAGTCAGCGTGACGTAAGAATATGGACTGTTGGAGACGTATTATTGTCGGCGTATATTTGAGGTTGTAAACTTGGACGAGAAAACGGGGCCCGGCGGATGATGGTCATGGCGTTCGTAACGAAAGCCGGCCGAAGGTGGTTGCATTCACCCTGTGATATTACGTGAAACTGAAAATTGGAGAGGCTGCATTAATATTCAGAACAATAAAAGTAAAATCGGCTGCTATATGTAGGACGAAAAAGTTCTAGAACGAGTGATGGAAACATGTCCGGTGGTCAGTTGGCCGCATTTTTTGCAACGCAAAAGTTAGAGATGTGGAGTAAGATTTTGAAAAGCGGGTTTAAGGTTATGAACAGTGAATAACATGACCTGTTAAATAAAATTTCTTTTAAATAACCAGTGAAGTGTGTAAGCAGTGTAAAAATTTCGTACCGTCAGATTTCTTTAAATTTCTCTGGATTTCAGATTTATATAGATCTTTTTATGTCAACATTTTCTTGTAAATTTAATTATTATTTATGTAACATTTTGGTTTTCATTTGAGTTGGTGATAATTGATAATTCCGGTAACTATTAGAGACCCAATAAGCGGCGCTGAAGAATTTCACTAAAAGCCATGGAAATTATTTAAAAATTTGCGTACAGAAAATAAAAATATTACTAAATAGAAATTTGTATTAAATTTTTATCTTTAAAAGTTACTTGTTAAAATTCATTTATAAATTCCATTAATTATCCACATCGTGGTGGCATTGTTAGTCTATCATTAAAGTTTTTGGCATCATTCCTTTAATTTGTTTATTACATTAATTTGACACTGCAACGTGAGTTTTATTTATTATAATCTGAAATTTGTTTATTACGATATATATTGTTTGTATATTCAGAGTATACTTAAAATAAATTATGGTTAATTATCCTGGAGTAAATTCCAAAATACGCTGCCTTTCCAAATTTAATCGAATTCGCTACAAGCTGGATATTAAGCGATAGCAATGTTCACAGAGTGAAAAAAATTTTTAATATCTGTATTCGTACGCGTTTCCCCCTGACGCGGATGCATAGGAAGCTTCTTGTTGAGGCGCAGAAAGCATATTCGTTTTTGTTGTTTCTGAGGGGGGGGGGGGGAAGGAATCGATAAAGAGTTGTGCTGTGAAAGGGATCTGACAAATGCGATGTCTGAGTGGGAAAGGGCCGGCCGTCCCCCCTGCCGTAAGAGTACAAAAACTACGCTCTGCACATAAATATTCAAGCAATCCTTCGTATGGACCTGGAGGGATTCGTGATTATTACTCACAGTCATATTCGAATTCGATAAAATGGATAAACAAATTCTAGATAACAATTAACTGGTCCGGTCATATAATAACCAACTATGTAATATCTCTTTTATTCAAGTCCTCTCGCTAATGTCCTTGTTGTTATTGCGACCTTAAATAAAGTTTTTCTATATATAAAAAATAATTACGTATGACCACTGTTACGTAATAATATGTTGACGCGAATAAATATTTCGGTTCAATGAAAAATTATTTATTTAGACAAAATATTCTGCGGTAGCTAAAAAGTCTCAACTTTATATTTCAATATGTTAATAATAAAAAATCGGACATACTTCAACTTGACAAACTAAGAAAGACGTGGATTGAAGTCTTTTTCCAGAGGCGACAACCTGAAGACTGTAAATTAAACGTATCAACTATAATGAAATACACTTGCAGAGTTAGTAATAAGAGATTTTGCGAAGTGTTGTCTTGAAAAGCTAAACTCTAAACCTGTTACTTATCACAGATACATTCATGATTTTTTCTATTATTCCTTGTATTTATGAAATGTTAACTCCATATTTACAATTTACTAAGTGTAAACACATAATTCTAAGAGGTATCTGTTTCCCGTATCAATCATAAGTTAAAGTTTAATTTGTACCACAAACCAATCTTTTCAGGCCGTGTTCAGAATTTCTTTTATCTGATGATCCTGTTAGACAGAAGTCCGCTATTGTTTAAAATTTGGTTGACGAAGCTGTGTTATTATCCATTTCGAAAACCTTAACTGTGTCAAAATTATTATTTATTATTGAATTTATTTATAAGCTCAAAAACATTATAGTAGCTAAAATTAATTTCGGACTAAAGCAGAACAATGCTATAAGGAAAAATACATTCAGTGAATTTATTCTTTTACCTTTCTGTGGTATGTTATCATTTGATCTGTTACAATTATGTAGAAAACTACATTTTTCTGTAATTTTGAAATCGAAATCTTATTTTTCATAAAAAGACGCAATGATCCTACTATTCAGGTTTCAAGTACAAATGTTGTTTATAAAGATAATTATTCAAATTGTTACTTTTGTTATATCGGCCAAACTAAAAAAAAACTTTAAATACAAGATGTAAAGAGCATAAATCTAATTTTAACCTTTCAACTTGTGAACACAATTATTTTATCAAATTTAATCACAATTTCCATTAACACAGCACCTCTATTATAGGCAGAGAACCGCATAATTGTAAAATATTAATATTTTCAATGTTGCATATTAAAAATCCACTTCATACCGTTAATAATAAGCATGACATAAGTTAATTTAAGTTCTTTGGCTTTTATGTATTTATCTTTGATTTTAATTCTTACGTTTCACGTCTTCAGGTTTTTTTTTAAATGAAAAACACGCCAATCCGCGTCGAAACGTCCAACACTTTTAAATTTTCTTTGTTAATGTTAGCAACTTAAAGTTTGTCTGTATGAAGGTCGTCTTTATTATTATTATTATTTTAATTTCAACCTTTCGGTTTCAAGACAGTTAATAACGATTCCTTTTTACAGAAAAGTCATAAGGGCCCACACACTTTTACGTCACATTAACGTAGTTTATTATACACGTTTTCTAAAAATACTCATGTTTATTTTATTTCGATCTGATAATGCCGCTGAATTTTTTTTAAAATGAATAACTGGAATATTTGATATTTGAGGTAACATAATTTTGTGGAGCGAAAATTGTAGCGGGTACATTATAATGTAACTGAGCCTAAGGTTAGAGTGGTTTTAACAATTCGTAATTGGAAACCAACATATTCAGGGAGTGTGTTACATTATTTATCAAATCATTCAATGTATCGGGGGAAAAGCTATGATATAAAGCATTACTGTTATCAAATTACGAATATCTCAATGAAAATATTGAAATTGTTGAAAATATTATAATTAATAATTCTTACTGATTAAACTTTATAAACAAAAATATATCACCAATTGATGGAGTACTAAATTTAAGAAGAAAAAAACTAATGAAAATAAACATCATAAAGGTAGACAAGTTCTTAAACAATTTATGAAATTAGTAGTAAAATAAATGAAATTTTTTTTGATCATCTTTAAAATTAATAAAAAATTACAAACAGTGGTAAAAACAAAATAAAAAAACAATGTCGTATATAATATTAATTTAAGTCAATATAATTTTGGAAAAGTTAGATAGGGCAAACTAAACGAGCCCTTGAAATTAGATTAAAAGAACATCAAAAGAATTACAAAATTTAAAACGATGATGTAACTATTCTTAAATCAGAAGAAAACCATTAATTTGGTTCGAAGAATGTGAACATTTTAGATAGTGAGCAAAATTTATTAAAATGTAATTTATCAAAAATGTTACATATTAAAACAACTTTTAACACAATAGTTATACCTTAAAATCAAATAATATTTATAATCCATTAATTTTTAACTTTTGAGGTGATTATATAAAATTAATAAAAATATAACTATAAATTCCAATTTAAATTTTAAAAAATTAGTTTCATATTATTTATTAACAAATTTACACCGGAAAAGCTTAAATTTATTAGTTTCATATTTATTTTATTATTGGTAATTTTAATATGAGGTTGTGAGAAGGTTGAAAATTTATGATTTGGTTTTAAATATCATATTAGAAGAATAAGAAGAAATATATACTGTATATTTGTGATTTGAACTATTGTATGAATAAAAACTGTTACCGTAGTAGCAAAACAGCCATATTAAAACCCGATGAAAGTAAAATAACGTATTGAAACGTCGCTAAGTGTTAAAAACGTCATTAATTTACTTAATTTACTTAATTTATAATTTCCAGTCATTCGTCGAGATTCGATTCCTGATGCAGCTCTCGTTAAATTTATCAGCATCTGTTCGCCGTCCTCCTCTACGTGGTATTTCTCCTCTGAAAAGAAAGCGACGGACTGGCGCTAGGAAAGCAATTTGAAGACTCATTAGACCGTGTAATTAGGCTAGAGGAGTAACTTTAAAAAAACTGGCCATTAAGAATGCTACACACGCAAAGTACACCTTTCGGACCGGTCAGATGTTTCAGCCAATGCTGACTGTGAGATCAGCAAACATTCCTTTCATTCGGAGACAAAATTGAGTGCAGTACGTGGATTGCCTGTCACTATAAAACACTGCTGTTATATTCCATATTTATACTTCTAGATTTTTTATGAGCTGCCTAGACGATGAAGCGAAGATGTGAAGTCGACATAGATATTATAACAGAAGACGATGCTCAAATAAATACTGCTTGAACTCTTTAAAATTGCTCGAGTGTTCCTAGCAGAATTTAGCAGCATGGAATTGTGGACTTTCGTCGGGATAGGTTAACTTCAATTATTTTATATTTTGATTTATCTCAAGCACCTTGTCTCTGAATACGGACAGTTCGGTTTGCATTTACAAGTAGAACCATCCTTGTTCGAGAGGCTATTTACCTTAATTTCTTCAAATTCCCGTTCTTATTTTCAAAACTAACCTAAAAAGGAAATGGTGTCGAATGAATTGGATTTCTACTTGGAAGCAATTCCATTCGCTTTTACAATGCGCCAGAAATCTGCCTAGGGTTTCATTGATATTACATTATTTTACTTCTGATATACAAAAATAGCGAACTGTACTCGCAAAGACTCTATTGCAGTACAAAACCAGTTTTTTTTATTATTGTGACATTATTACAAAAATATTATCATCTGCTTATTTCCTTCGGCGAGTTCTTCTTAATATTTGGTGCAAGTTTCAAGAAACATGTTGATCTAATTCAATCCTACTAGAAATTGTTTATATTAGCAGACTCGTTCTTACTCTTTCGAGAAAATCCAACAAATTTATTAAAACCTAAATGTTTGAATTAACCATTGAATACTACATTTTGTAACTTAACAGTATGGCCGTTACGATATATATATTGTAATAATCAAAAGAAAGCCTTTATTTAATTTATATTTAGAGAATTTGAAGAATCTACCTCACGTGAAGCGCCATTTAGGTAATAATTAAATGGAAGGCGTTAATTAAAAGAAATAATAATCAAAATTAACAAACATAATATTATTTTGTGGCAATAAAGATAATTACAACAAAATTTGAGATATTTCTCTCTCTCAGGGCCTTGACTGGATTTGATAATGGACACAACAAATTGATTTAAAAATCTTATTGACAAACAGTTCACAATTTACCTAAACAATATGTCTATAGAAAGAAATTAAAAGTAAAGAAATTAACTCTGATTGACAATTAAAAGAAAACTAAATCTGACCTTATCCTCTAATTAGCGTTTACAATTAATCATTATTTTTGGTTTTGTTACTTACGTACTGTCCAGCTGGTACCAGCATTCTTTTTGGTTTCGGAAGTACACTATGGCAAACTTTTTCACTGATTCTAAAATGTCGACTCACAGATTTCACACTATTAAAGCCAAAATTGATAGGCTCACAGAAACTCGGATGGTCCTCCTGAATGTCAGCTATCTGATGTCTGCTCGCCTTACCAGTAACCTATGATTCGTAGATTTATTAGTCTTTTACTGAATTGGACGTAAACTGCAACGTATCTCCTTGACGATTTATTTTAACTGTTTATTCTTTCGGAGCGAACTAACTTTTCTTTAGCTCCTGGCTGTAGACTTAAACTGCTCTTACTTTTCAATTATTTACGCTGCAATACTTGCGGCGTGAATGTTTTCTTCGTATTAATTTACAACTTTAAATAGTTATACCTTGACGATGTCTAGTTTCTGCTCAAATTATATTTCTTGTTTGGCTACTCCTAATGTCTTTCCGCCAGCAGCTCCTAACAATCTTTCTCCGCTAACTAACAGTTATATTACTTGTTCTGCTCCTCACAATGTTTTTCCGCAAACTGACTCCTAGTTCTCCCGAGTTTTAGCGCGCATACGCCATTTTTTACTTTTCGACAAAGCAAAGTGAGCTCGCTTCTCTCATTGTTGCTTTGTTCGATCAGACCGCTATAATGGATTTCTCAAACAATTCAAATTTTACGTCCAAACAATTGATGGCCTAATTAATTGGCATTACAATATATATATGCAATATGTACCCCAATTGTTTCTCATTTCTGTGATAGTGTTTTATGCATGTAAAATTCATTCTTCTCGTAAAAGAGAGTACATATGCATATTCAAAAAGAATGGAAATTAAAATTACGTCAGGTGAAGCAGTAGTTACTAGTTTCCTTTCATCTACAGTGTAATCTCGTGTTTAAATAACGAGTCGGAGTAGTGAAGCCTACACGTGTTTCGGGTGCTGTAACCGTAGAAGATGAAAGATCGAAACAGTACGGCGGCGGGCGAAGCCTCCACAGAAATACACAGTGCTTTGAGAGAAGTTTGTGGTGAGATCCCAGTGGACCGCTACTCAGTTTCCCGTTGCGGAAATCATTTCAGTAGATGTTATGTGAGCCAAAGATCAAGGAGTCAGAAAACGTCAACAAAAACTAGGGTGAAGTCTTACGTCACATGATACAATCAGCGACATTATTAAGAGCTCAGACTTTAACGTTCTCTCACATATCGTTAACGTTATGTTTCTTATTTGGAAGATCTATCGATTGTCTGCCAGTCGATAGACACGAACAGAAGTGGTAGTTTTAATGAAACAGTATGGCAGTTGTCATATAGACATTATTAATTTTTTCGTTTTATTTTTGTTCACTCGTGAGATTTTCACCTCGCTTTGGACGTGAACGGATGTGAGCAGTTCTTGTTACGATAACACCTCAACATTTCTAGCCCTCGTGTCTAGCTACTAGAAGACTTGTAAGGGTCCTATCACAGATCACTTGCGTTTGATCTGCACCTTTCGATTGGTTCCTCGCCTTCTAGCAAGTGATTCGGCACTTAGGAGGGGCTTTTTCTCTGTGTGAAGCCACTGTAAGAGTTAGTCAGGCTACTTGCTGTCTTGGTATGTGAAGGCTCCTTGGCTTTAACAGTTCAGTCTATTTTTCTTTATTTATTTTATCTTTGACTTCCCAGCGCTTTCTGATTTCTTCAAGTCTCTGAACTGTACTGTAGAGACCAAGAACCCCATGTTATCATTGTTCATATTTACTTTCCTCGATGTCTTCTTCTCGACGTCAAAGAAGAGACGGCGCTGGATTTTCCTCCTACCTAATCCGATTCCGTACCCTCGCTCCAAACTAAAAGTTATTGACATCCTCCTTATTTCGTTGCAGCGGGAACGACATAGATTACATTGAAACACAGGATAAGGTGTAAAGGAATATTTTTTAGAAAGATAAACGTGTAAATAAGCAAAAAGAATTCAATTCTGTCCAATACATATTTGCCTCTCGACTCTCAAAAAATATATACATAATAAAATACCGTATACTGCGAAATTTCAAAGGCGTGCACTACAATCATTTTCGTGCCTCGTGGATAACAATCTGAACGACTCTTCAGTTTTTCAGTTGTTTATTGGACACCAACGACAGTAAAATGTTATCTCGTGTCCTTCTTGTTTTTTTTTAAATGACAATATGGACGATAAACGGAAAAAGGAAAACAGAAACATTTATCCTGATACATGTACAATTTTTATTTATTTTTCTTCTTCCTTTTAACGAGATTATTTTACGTTATAATACAGTAGATTCATTTTCCATCGATTCTTATGAGAAGCAAAGTTTTTAAGGGTGTGAAAAACAATTAACATTGTAGTTTACTTATAATGTGTAACCTATTTAATTTTAATTATTTGATAACGATAACGCTTAATATATTAAGTTCTTATAGATGACTATTATGTACAGTACAATTGCAAAACATTTACTAGTATTTTTACTCTAAAATATTTCAGTAATCAAAGATTATGCTAACTATTTGCACCACTGCAGTAATATTCCAAGATTGGATAAATACAATCACTTTCCAAAAACTGATTGAAGAAATGTGAGTGGCTGTTCAGAAATGTTTGAAGTCTAGAGTGACTTCTTTAACATTATCAGGAAGTTTTTTTAAATGTGTTGAATAAGCCAGAACGAACTGAACTGAGGTCCAAGGAGAAGATCATTGAAATAATTGCAACCGGAGGCTGGAACATACGTATTACAAAACATTATTTTAATAAGATGATGTTATATTTTAATAGGGAACGTCTTATTACCCATGTGTGATAGAAACCGCAGTCACATTTTCCCTAGAATAAAGCTCTAATTAGCTTCTATGTAATATCGAAAATTGCGGAGCCGTCACCCTGATATGAACACACCGCAGCCCAAACTGTAAGAGCGATTCGAATGAGACTAACATGCAGAATATTTGCTCTGGTAGACATTTATTCAGTGACACAAAACTGTACAGCTTCACATTCAATGTTAGTGCGGAAAGTACGAATTTACTTTCTATTCAGTCACTCCTCGGTTATCATATTCTACGTCATATTTATTTTGCAACAAGTCGTTATTGGTGTTTGTTGTCGTTCTTTCCATGTGGTGGATTTTTCTTTTATATATATATATATATATATATATATATATATATATATATATATATATATATTGAGTTAGAACAAACTCCGCATTCTCCCTTCCTACTCCTTCCTATGCTGTTAAAGGGAAGAGGCCAGTACGTGGATGACCCTCAGGTAGCCTGTTTCTAAAAAAGAAGATTCCTAACGATGGAAATTTTTTTATGACCGTGGAACAGTATATGACAGCTCCCAATTCTATAGCATTCTTTATATTAATTTATATATTCATGTCTAAGGAAAAACTTAGGTTAAGGCCGAATCACATGCCACTCCTAAGCCAGATTCTTTCATGGAAAACGACAATCTGGGAGTTGTATGAAGAAGACAAGCCCCTCAGAGGACCGTTGCGGCAAGGAATAATAAGCTGGCTCCGATCCACTATATTTGAAAGAGCTACAGAGGAACAAATAACGTGAATGATTTGAAAGTAAGTGCACTTTTATTGCAACACACATGCATTCAATTTGTTAAGCCGTGATTGAGTTTACTGAGTCCTGGAATTAAACAAACTCTTCATGTTTGTAAAGGGTCTCACTCTGTACCAATAGCTGAACAAATTTAATCTAGCAATTTGTGTTTTATAAAAGAACGTCTGATCCCAATGAAAATTCTCGTCGGTCTTTTTTTAAAAAGCCAATTCAAATATTCACACCTGGAATAGGTCAATACCGCTGAAACATAACGTTCCTGCAAGGGATGCTGCTAACTGAAAATAATTAGCATATAAAACATTGTGGTCATATTCCTGAATTTTAAAGTGTACTTCTAAAGGAAAATTCATTTTCACCGTTTGATAATTATTTAACAGCAAAACTAAAGGAAAATGTTACCAATAAATAAGAAATAGATATTTAACGTATTATTTACAATGAAAGAATGTATATAAAATAAACACACGACGTCATCAGGTAAAAATATATATTATTAATGTGAAATTTAATAAATTATTGAAAATAAAAAATCTTCAGTCGTAACTTGCAATTTTTAAATATTTTAAAATATGTTATTTTGATCATCTTAATTCAGTTTCTTATCTCATTAAAATCCAAATAACCGTACTTTAACTTCAATTATATCAAGAAGAAACTTTTATATTTTCTAAATATATTATTAATTCTTATTAATGTATATGAATCATCTGATGAAGTCCAAAGGTTGATGCAAAACATCGTGTGTCTATTTTGGATATATGCTTAACAATTCATGTGTCCTTTTTTTACTTATTGTCTAATATATATATATATATATATATATATATATATATATATATATTGTAATTCCAATTAATTAAGGAATTAATTGTTTTTAAATAATTTGAATTGTTAGCGAACAGTTTGCATTATAGCGAGAGCGAGCAGAGCGACAATGAGTGGTAAGCTCTGTTCTCTGTTCCTATTATTGAGAGCGCGGAATGGCGTTTACGCGCGAAAAAGCATAGACAGTTAGTTGGCAGTCAGCAGCGAGGAGCAAAGTTCAAAAAGTGTAATTCGAGGAGCGAAAGAGTAAATTATACAGTGAGGAGCGGAGTAGAGAAGTCGATATCTAAGAGCAGCCACGAAAGGATAGATATTTTAAAATAAATCTTTACTGAGCTATTTTGCAGTTTCAATCCTAACCGATCAGTAAATCGGTGAAAGACTATTAAAAAATCTGCAACTTGTAAGATTCCTGTAAGCAAGGAGTCATCAGATAGCTGACCAATTTGGAGAGGATCATCCGAGTTCCTGGAAACCTAGAAATTCCATAAGTGTAGAATCTGTGAGAAAATTTATAATCTGTGTAAATATTTTGCAATATAGTGCAGTTTTTGAAGCCGAACAATGCGTAAGTAACCAAAACCTTAATAAAAGTCTGTAAACGCTAACTAGAAGGCTAAAGTCAGATTTCGTTCGTTTTTCTTGTAGTTTTTCTTTCATTTTTATTGTTAATCAGATCATTCAATAATATTCACTGTAAATCATCAAACCCAGTAAAGGCCCTGAGAGAAAATATCTCAAATTTTGTTTGTAATTGTCTTTTACAATTGAAATCCACTAAAGGAAAATAAATAAATTTGTTTGTTAAAATTTGATCTATCATTTAATTATAAAATAAATTTTAAATTGTTGAATATTACATATTTGCTACCACAACGTGGGGCAAATAATATTAAATTAAAGCTTACTTGTTTGATTATTACAAATTGGCACCACAACGTGGGGCAAATTCCAAAATTTAATTAATAGTCAAATTATTGATTATTACAATATATATATATATATATATATTGTAATAATCAATAATTTGACTATTAATTAATTTATATATATATATATTATGTCATATTTCAGTTAAATATCAATTTTATATAACTGAACATTTAAATTCGTACTAGTCTATAATATTCTAATGTAAATTATGACATTCTAATGTCAAATTATTGATTATTACATTCTAATGTCAAATTATTGATTATTACAATATATATATATATATATATATATATATATATATATTGTAATAATCAATAATTTGACTATTAATTAATTTATATATATATATATTATGTCATATTTCAGTTAAATATCAATTTTATATAACTGAACATTTAAATTCGTACTAGTCTATAATATTCTAATGTAAATTGAATAGGTTTACCATCATCCACTATTATGACCTTGATATAGGAGGTGTGCTATAACATCTGTATTGCTCACTGTATAACACTTTAAGCATATTCCACCTCAAAGTAGGCTCAACTAACGGTCAGAACGAATCGCGGCAATGGCAATTTGCGGTTTAAACTTGTCATTCCGCGCTCCCTCTGCCAGTTTGCGCGCTATTTCAAAAGTTCGGTGTCTTTTTGAACGCCATTTCAAATTTTCATCATCTTTAGAATAATTGTACGATCCTAAGACGCATGTCGTGAAGTTGTTTGAATTATTCAGCTGAAGGGAAAACATTTCTGTAACTCTAGGAGTCGTCTGACATTGTTGTCACCTTCTTTGCTGAAAGAAAGAATCTGTAAGCCCCATCACTTACACTGCCAAAGTTGTAATGAAAATACATCCGAGGTGAATCTGAAAAATTATTTCATCTTAGTTCCCTGTAGTTCGGAAGAAGTTTGATAACAAGCTGTTAGTAGTTATCTGCCTTACGATTTCTAAGAAACACGAAAGCAACTGCTTCAACTTCCTATCCAATAGTTTTTAAATGCAAAATTCTTCATTACTAATATGAATATTCTTTTCATTATTTATGGACCCTTGCTTGTACGAAAGTATGTATTTATTTTACTACATTTATAGTCTGCTGGCAGCGTAGAAAATAAATAATTTTACTAATATTGAAAACAAACGTATACTATGAAAATTCATTCACCGATCCTCATGTAATTAATTATTTCGAATTTATGTTTTATTTAAATCTTACACGAGAAGAGGTCCCAAAATTTAGGGACTAAACGTCGTTTTTTACGTTTAAATTGATCTGAATAAACTTCTGAATAATTGGATGATGCTATTTCATTAAAATCTCCCTACGTTCAACATAAATAAGAAGTAGAAGTGTTATATGATTCATACGGAAGCGATGGAAAATCAGTTACTCGGAGAAGAAAGCCTAATTTAGAATTTGTTTGATAAAAAAATCACGTTTTATGGACGACTCTGTAATAAAACATGCATCATTGCACCCTGATAGGGTCTAATTGCGTTTTAATATTTTTGTTAGGTTAACACATACTTTTGGTGCGACTGTCCGGAAGATTCCTCCGCTGCAAATTTGGTGCCGATATTTAGACTAGTTTCTTTCGTTAAGCCAGCATCATAAATCAGATAATTAAATTCAGAGTGATTGTTTGAATCAGAAGTCAATATAAAATCAAAATTGAGTTCATCGTATTACACAAAGTTGTCTCATTTGGAAACGTGAGTAGTATATAAAATCATTTTTTTTCTTTTCTAGATCGAATTACCTAAGTTTTTTCATGTCTTACGGTTGCTTTCAGAAGTGAATGCATCTATCGTTTCGGCAAATGCCCAGCTACCAAGGGTATCAATCAAAGAATTCGACGAAACGACAGAGTTCCGCTGAAAAGCGTTTCAATAGAAGCGAAATCAATAACGCAGCCGCGTGGGTTAATAACGGGTGGATTTCTTTCTGCGTGGCCCACAATGGGGCTTCATCGTCGTGTGACACGGAGATGGATTCCACCCTTTCTTCTGTTCGCCCTCCTTATCATCCATCTCTGCCCGTCTAACAGGTGTTGGCTGCACTGCGGGGGACTCCCCCAAGTCTTGCAGGATTTCTTTCTAATGGCCACACTCAAACAAGCACTCGCTCGCTCAATCTTACAGCGCCTTCTCTCATTATCTGTAATGCACGTTACGTCTCGTTGTCAACGAGAGGCGTGAATGGTAAATCACCGTTGCGACACGCACTGCCATTCCAGAAACCGTAGCCTGCAGCATTTCCAAACTATTCAGTTGATAGCTTCAGTTACTGGAGTTATTCAAAGCTTTCACTTTAATTCGGCAATTCAAATTGTAACCGTATGAATAGGAGTGTACTTGAGGCTTAATGCCTTTTTACGATAATCACCAGCCCTTCATCAAGTAAAAATTTTGGGTTACCTGGAATTCAGCGTATATATTTTCAAAGAAACAGTCATATCTAGATTCCGCATAATATCTGACAACCTCTCAACACGTTGCTATCTTAATCTGGTGTCCAACATCTGTGGGTTTCATTTTAAAGTCATTTCTAGTCAATAAATTAGAAATGTAGCATCACAAACTGCTTAATTTATTATAGACGTATTCCTGAAATTTCACTGCCCATCTAATGAAGGTGACAAATATTGACCGAGTCCTGTCGTATGTTGTAGTACATTTAATTTTGCCGGCTTGATTCTCGAAGATAATATCAAATATTAAAAATAAATTTAAAAATTCAGTCCAAACAGCACTACAAAGTTTACCAGTGGAATAAATCTAGGTTACTATATTATCAATAATTAATTGATCTTTGTATGTACTTCGATTGTGATCCAAGTAATTTTATATGTTGACCTCTTCGAGACTGATATGCAACTAGCTTAACAATGCCGCCACCGATTTCCTTTATATGGCCAAAGACTATACGAGCGTGGTGAAGCAAAGAGATTCTTTGTTTGCATCGGCAATCGTTAATATTTTCCTGGTGTTCCATTGTCTGATTTGGAAAATAATTTTTTTTTTAAATTTATTAGAAAATTAACAATCGGAACTATATAGTACATGTTCCATGAGTTAATGTGATGACACAATAATACAATAACGTGAGCGGATACCCATCCAATGACGTTATCCGGATTGTGAACTTATACTGCTTTCAGGTCATTCGGCCATTTCTTGTTCTGAAGTCTTCTGTAGGGAGGGTCATGTTGCAGGGTGGACGCTAGTTCGTTTGAGTGAAGTTGGAGACGCAGGAAGTGGCTGGCACTCCGGTTGGTGCATTCTTCTTGAACGGTTGGCATTCCGAGGTCCGTATGTAATGTTCGATTGCTGACGTACCAAGGTGCATTTACAAGCATTCTGAGTGTTTTCGATTGAAATCGTTGGATGATGTTGACGTTGGATTTGCAAGAGCAGCCCCATAGCTCAATGCCATATGTCCCAAATTGGTTTTATTATAGCTTTGTAAATGAAGATTTTGTTTTCAAGCGATAAACACGATTTTCTCCCCAGTGCCCAGTACATTTTTCTCAGTCGCAGGTCGGATTCCTTCCTTTCTTTAATATATGTTTTTTCCACGTTAGTTTTTTGTCCAAATGTAGACCCAGATAGCGAACTTCGTTTGATTTTGGAATTTCTATATTGTTTAGGGACACTGATGGACATTCTGATCGATTTAATGTAAAGTTAACTTGAGTACTTTTTGCTTCATTAACTTTGATCCGCCATTTATTGAGCCATACTTGGAGAAGGGATAGATGGGTTTGAAGGTTTGAGGAGGCCATGTGTGGGTCGGTATGTTGAGATAGGAGGACGGTGTCGTCAGAAAAAGTGCCTATATATGTGTCAGCTGTTGTGGGGATGTCGGCTGTATATAATTGATAGAGTATAGGTCCCAGCACACTTCTCTGGGGTAGACCGGAAGTAATCGGGTGGATTATAGAATAGCATTGACCATATTTAATTTGGAAGAATCTGTCGGACAGGTATGACTTCATAAGAAGATAAACTTCGCTTGACAGAGAAGACTTTATCTTGAGTAGGAGCCCATCGTGCCACACCTTGTCAAAAGCCTGCTGTATATCTAAAAAGACTGCTGGGCAATACGCTTTGTTTTCAAACGTCGTGGAGATTATGTTTATGGAAAATAAATGGTGAAATACGAGTAATAGAGATGGTGTGAGATGAGATACACAAGAGACAAAACGATTGGCAGAACGTTCCGAGTATGAATAATGCCACTTATCACCTTTGTGGATAAGACTCATCATTGCACAGAAAAACGTGAAAAAATCCGAAATAGTCTCGAACAATGCGTAATACAAACTGCAGTTACCGTTCGTTGCTTCATTTATTATACGCGTATTCCTGAAATTTCACTGTCTGTCTAATAAAGTTGACAAATATTGACCGAGTCCTGTCGTTTGCTGTAGTACATTTAATTTTTCACAGCTTTATTCTCGGAGATAATATAATAAGATTAAAAATAAATTTAAAAATTCAGTCGAAAGTTTACCACTACAATAAATCGATGTCACGAAATCATGTTTCTGCCTTCTCTACACTTATAAGGTTACTGTATTACCAATAATTAATTGAACTTTGTATGTACTTCGATTGTGATCCAAGTAATTTTATATGTTGACCTCTTCCAGACTGATTAAGCCACTAGATTAACAATGCCGCCAGCGATTTTGTTTATATGGCCAATGAGTAGAGGAGCGTGGTGGAGCAAAGAGATTTGCATCAGCAAACGTTAATATTTTCCTGGTGTTCCAATGTTTGATTTGGAAAAGAAATAGGTGAAATATGAATAATAGAGAGGTTGTGAGATGAGATACACAAGAGACGAAACGATTGGCAGAACGTTTCGAGTATGAATAATGGCACATATCACCTTTAGGGCGGAGGATCATAATTGCACAGAAAAACGTGAAAAATTCCGCAACTCGTACCTACTCGGCCCAACATAGTCACGAACAAAGCAAAATACAAAAAAAAATGTAGAAACTTGTGATAAGAATGCTACATTCCAACAAAAAAAATATTCGGCTTTCGATGTGTTCCGCGTAATGTGTAAATTCTAACAGAAAATTACTCTGGCATTCATAAATTCCAAAAATAATTCAGACGTTCACATTTATTCGATACACAATAATAAAAATTTCCGCGTTGGGTTGGTGAAAATTTCACTATTAAATGGAAAACGATAAGATTGTCTTAGACAAATAGCATATTATTTCTTAAAATTAATGTGTGTACAAATATATTCATTCTCAAAGATTTATTCAATACTATTGAACTTTCGGAACTTAGTGCAGATATCACCGGAAAAAATGTTGTTATTATCATTGTATGCATTACAAATCATTTGTACCTGTCATGCCAGTTTTATGTTTTATACCAACCTCGGTAAACCTCACTGATTGTTCTAACAACAAAATATTTTATTTTAAATTTTACAATTATGGCTACATACGCCCGTAATTGAAATATGAATCCATTATCTGACAAACTTACCAAGGTGAACAGTTTTATTTGTTTTATCATAGCTATGGATAACTTTGATAATCGATCAATTAATATCGATTATTTATAATTAATTACTTCAATATGCGTTGGAGTTTCATGCTCCATACTAATAAAACGCGCAGTTTCGCCCGAAAGTTTAGCAATACATCTACTTGTTATTCTTTCATAAAACAGTCTTACATCGATAATTGAAAATTCCTTTATAATTCAAGACTATACAGATCTGTTTAATTCCGAAATAATTTTTTCATTTGATGAGCATCAGTTGTAAATATAATTATTATAGTGTTGACATACGAAATCTTCGGTTGTTATATTGCATGACTTGGAAAACGAAGTTGTTTCATTCTCTAAAAGTGTCGTAAATATATTAATAATATCAAAAAAGTTTGAAGTGCATTTCCATGATCAGACTGAAACCTATAATCACGCATGTTTTGCTCTCTTTAATTTGGACATGAAGATCAAGTCGCTCTTATTCACATTTAGGTTCGTTCAACGTGAATGTAACACACTTCTCCGTTGGAAAGAAATGGCTCTCATCAAATCATCATTTCTTGAAAGTGAAAAATATGTAATAAGAATGTTGAATTGAAATCAACTGCGCTTGAGAAAAAAAAACAGTCCAACCGTAGCCTTTTACGGACTCACCTTGCAGGCCTCCACAGTCTTTGTTATTCACCAACGTTCTACACTACTTGTCCACAATATTCAATAACTAACTGTACGTACCCGTCGTTGATAGACTTTTAACTACATCAAGAAGTATCACTGATATTATGAAAGAATAGTTTTAATAATACAAAGAAAATGAAGTGAAAAAGTAAATGGAGAAAAACATAATTAAATAAGTAATAAAAAATACATTTTGAGTTAAATTCTAATTTAACTCAATTATATAAATTTATATTATTTATTTAAATATGTTTTAGTCAATTTACATTTCTAATTTGTCAGAAATTTGTATTACTTATTTAACTATGCTTTGGTCAAATTAAATTTGTAAATTATCATATAAATAGTTCATTTAGGTATTTTACACGATTACCTGAAGAACTCCCAAAATTGTGGAGGAAACGTATTCCAAAGAAATTTTTGTTTAATAAATTTTTCTGACATATTGGCTGAATTACTTATTTATTTATAATAGATAAATGACAGATTATATCAACTATTAAATATTTCACAAGTACTGAAAATTAAGCAGAGATTCATCACATTTCGGAGACTATTAAAAAAAATCTTGCTTCGCTACCCTGGCGCAATATATTTAATTTGGAATGTTAATTTTACATTACATCTTTACGTGTGCTATTTTCAATCTAAAGACTTCGTTGCCTCCTATTATTTTCTCTTTTATTTGTCATGACAATTAAATGCAATTTACATAGCATTAATAATTAAATTTTCACTTTACAATATAGTCTCCGTCCTATTCCACAGTATTTTATACACATTTTAACGAGGGCAGGTGTTTCATTAAGGTGGAGTCAGTGCAGTAACCGGCCTGCAGTTTCGCTTTTCATCAGCCCTTCAGCTTCGTTACAGCGACGAATCCATCGGCGAACAGTGCCGACATCCACTGTTGCCTCTCCGTACACATTTTTCAGCCATTCATGAATTCCAATTTAAAAATTCAATCAAAGAGCGCTGTTTAATGCGTTCGTCAATGTCAGCCATTTTGCAAGAGGGTGCAGTTCTGCTACCAATTGACTTGGGAAGTTGTTACTGCAGTGGATTGGAGAAGAATGTTTGAGGAATCGCGCCAAATTCAAACTTTTCACAGAACTAACTTATTTAAGGAGAAGAAAAAAGGTGGCATACTTATTGAACCACCCTCGTAATATTTTGTATTGTAATCTCTATCTGAGCGTACTGCATTCCATTGATAAATACGACGAACAATAATGCTTAATTACTTTTCCCGCCCATATAAATCCCTTTAAAGAAGCAACCCTGCAAATATTAAATCAGTCAATACTTCAATAGATGGTACGAACGAAGTAAATACGATCACAGTTAAACTCACAACGAAGTCTTTAGATTGAAAGTAGCAGGAATAAAGAAATAATCCCTACTAAAGATTAATTTTCAGTATACTTCGATGAAACGGCAAATAAAGTGCCGGTCAGCTGATAGTTGAAAATGGAGGCGGCAAGAATAGAATAATAAATTAACCTTGTACTCGATGGTAATTCTCGTGAAGAGATAGTTCATTATGACCACGATTACAGTATGTAAGGGCAGTGGTGAAGTACTTATATTTCAAGTCCTATTGTACGATAAAGACTATTTTCAAATCTGTTGACTATTAAGAATCAATATAATTAATGTGTCCTGGCTGAAAGTAGGAATTTATTAACATTTATATTTACTACAAAACGTTTCAGAGACCTCTTTAGTTGTATACAGTTAACAAATGATTTGAAGTTATATAAACCATATAACAGAATATTATGTACATTTTATTTTAATTAATACTTCACTTTTGGCCATGATACATTAATTGTATTTGCATTTATATTTACAATTTTATTTATTAAGAATCAATTTGGAGGTGAGAGTAATATAGGCCTATATATGTTTAACAGAATTGTTGTCGAGTTTTCAACCGTTGGCTGTTATATTGATTTTGTTAAATAGTCAATGATCTTGAGCACTGGAACAGGTTGAGGCGGTTGAAATGAATTGCTGGACTAAAATAATACATTATTCACCGACATAAGAAACAGCGTAGTGCATGTAGAACATGATAATTAACTGCGGCTGATGATCCACTTCAGGTTGTAGAAGTACAGACTTTCTCCATTGTGATGAAGCCGGCTACCATGAATCTAGTTATGATCCACAACAGCCGGTAGCCCTTCTCACCTTTCAACCTCGTGAGGTTGTCGGCTCAGGTAGCCTATGTAGTTTAGTAAGGCAGTTGGGGGCTGTCAGAAAAGTAGTTAGCAGCCGGGACAAAAGACTCGATCCGCTTCGTGAGTCAGCCCAAATGAAGGACTAAAGAATTTTCACTCAGACGGCGGCCTATGGAATAAATCAGCCATCGTTCGTCTGCGTGCAACACAGCAGTCAACTTTAAATCTAAAATAAACTGTAGGTTTAAATAGTTTCAGATTTTATTGGGTAAAATTATCAAAAGGAATAATTCAATTACCAGGATTTACGATCTGTAAAAAAGTACATAGTAAATCCTGAAAGGAAATAAAAATAATTGACTGACTCCTAAGTATTTATAAAATTAAAATGATCCAGCACAGGACAGCTGAGCGAAAGTATTCATGTCTAAATTGAAAATACAGTGCAAAATCTATAAGTATTAGGCCAAGAAATATCATAAAATAAATATATGAGTAGTTTTTATCGAACAAAACTATTGTCAAACTAGTAAATATGAGAACAGATTTTGTCTTTTAGCCATTGAATTTTACAAGCATTTTGTAACGGATTTTACTCTGTGTAAATGTTTTTACTTTAGTCCCTGGAAAACTTTTGTGATAATATTCTCAATGTCGCATCGTCACTTCTTCCTCCCAGTTATAAATCGGATCTGCTTCCGGTACCAAATCAAATCAAGGTGCTTTAAAAAATTGTTTTATTATTCTCCTCCATCCACAAATTTTCATCGTCTCTCAATCACCAACATTTCACCTGCCGTCCTCATTAAATCTTCTTCCAAAATCTGCCTCTCACACCAAAGATCACCATCAACATTTCATAAGTTCAGGAGATATTGATAAATGAAAAAGTACGTTTCAATTTATTCATTCAAAATACAATTATGAATGTTTTCAGTGAAGTACCAAAAAGGCAGGCCACAAATTGTAGGTTGTCTTTTTGGTAATACTAAAATTAAGAGGTTTCAGAGGAGAACCCAAGTTATCCACGTAGTGTTCAACACGGCCAACATGTGGAGTGCCAATTCAATTCTTCTGCGTTTCATAAAAGAGTACAATTTTGGATCACGCATTTTATGAATATGGACAATGGTAAACCGAAAGCTCCCGGTGTATATTTTTAATTAACTAGTAAATTTATTGTATTAATGTGGACTGGTTATTGGTTTTATTAATATCAAATACAATTGAAGAATATGTATACACAAAGCTTTCACAAGCCGTAATGGCCATGGTTAAATTGAATTAAAGTATCATGATGGAAAAATGTAGACCTGATGAGCCTGAATGAACTCGCACCCGATTCTGGCTGGAGTCGACAGGGATAGGTCAATGGGTTAGGGCATTCGCCCGGAAATCGAGAGGTTACGGGTTCGATTCCTGGCCCGGTCGACATTTTTCCTTCCTGAATATAGTTTGTTTTTCGAAGATCTGGAGAGCTTCTGATAACATGATTCCTGTGAATTTTAAATCCGTAGAAAGAAAATGTATGTTTGTACTGACGTAGAACTGTAATTAGTCGCAGTGTATGTTAAAAGTTCCATGATGTAAAAACTTCTCCAATGCTGAGATCAAATTATGGAATGCATACTGTTGTGATAATAATCTAGATTCCTACTTATTGTACGAGTATTTGGAACGTGGATATTGTAGAGATGTTTTTCTCTGGTATTCTTTTTTATGAATTTTAAATAGAAATATTAATTGAAAAATGCGTAATATGTCAAAGTGTTATTGAAGATTAAGAAATGAATATGATAGTTCCAACTTTTCGATTGAAATAGCCGAGAAACGTCTCTACGTATATCGACAACAGGTTTTTGTTCGTCACCCTTCATTTTGTGTTGAACACTAATATGCATTGTGTGGAACGTATGTCACTCAATAGATGTAACCGTTAATTTATCAATGAATAATTTTTAGTAGCATCGCTTCAAGAAATAACTAAAGTGTTATATTTGGTCTTAGTTTTCGTATAGTTAAAAAAAAATCTAGAAAAATTATAGTTTATATAAAGACGTTGATGGGGATCATGTAGTATTCTATTCATGTGATATGTAACAATTTGTCTGTTATTTTTTTATTGATCTCCGAAGTCGCAGAATTGAGAACGATAGTGTGATTAAACAAAACCTGCGTCATCTCGCTCAAAACCAGCTGCCTTCTGTCAAAATGTCGATCGCGGTTTCTACGAATTTCCCTATTCTGCAGACACAAAGGGTCGCATTCGGGAGCGCAGAAAATCCAGCCTCTTTTCCACGAAAATTAATTACTCTCTTCCTGTGCCGGCGGATAGAGCAAATCTGAGAATTATTCCCCTTCCTCACACGTGGGGAAACGTTTGATTTTTTTTTTTACAGTTTCTATAAATGAGGAGTTTTGCATATGTATTAGATTCTTTTTTACTCCAGAAGAATTAATTAAGTTATTAATTAAATGACGAATCCTAAAAGTCATTAGCATTAATAACAAATTCAAATTTCAGAGTGACACTCATTCTAGCGCTTGTGTTCAGAAAATAAATTTCTATAATCTATGGTTACAACAAATCGAATTAATCACTTTGATTTATTTTATTAATTCCATATCGACCTCGATTAAGGATACGTCAGAAATGAAATTACTAATAATTTTTAGAAACTATGACTACTTACAGTATATTTCTCTTAATTTAGACTAAACGTTGCCAAGCTTTGGAACCCACGAATTTTAATATTGAAATTCTTAATTTCGGGATGAAGTAAGGTGAAAATTGAATTAAACCTTTTACATTGTCACTTGTTTAAAGTCAAATATATTTGTAGGTAGCTTTCAACGGATAACGATCCATAATCATCCATCAAAATACTAATCGATAAAAAGAATACAAATCAACGATTATATAATAAGTAAAAGACAACCATATAAATGATTTTAAATATTTATGTACCTCAGAAATTTAAAAGTTGAAAACAATTTTAAAATAATCCGTACAGCATACTGCTATAACAGAAGCTATTTATTGTGCTACGTTTGATCGATTACATAAAAATAAATCTTAAGTATACAATCGCACACATATATACAGTTACGTTGAAATCATTTATAATTTTATATAGAAATTAATCCATTTAGGTACATAATATGGAAATAATTATTTTTAATTTGTATTTCACATTGATTTTAATTTATTTATAACACCATTATAATACGTGTCGATTTAAATTATTTTACTCCTGAAGTAAATAATGTCAACTCAGTTAAGGTTAATAAAAATAGTTTCAGCGATTATGAGTTTGCTTTTAAATTTGTTCATATATAAAGTACTTATTTTTCAAACAAAAAATTAACGGATGTTAAAAATAATAATGCTAAAAACAACCTTTATACTTAAAAAAAAAAGAAACTTAAACTCAGTAAATTTGAATTTTAAAATTCCGGACGTTTCGACGTTGATTCACGTCTTTTTATAACGGCGAATAACTTAAGACTGGAAATTGAACAAGGAACTAAATTCAAAGATAAAAAATAAGAGCCTGAGAACGTAAATAAAACTTCATATAACTTGTTGAGACTTTCTGTGTCATGCTTAACACTTGTAGTATTTGTATGCTATTTACACCATTAGAGAAATTACTCTTTTACAATCATGTGGTACTCTGTCTAAAATGGTAGTGTTGTCAAAATCAAAACAGTTATTAAATTTCATACCATATTTTCTGATAGGGCTATGTTTACAAGATGACAGTTCGAAATTAGATTTATGTTTAGTAAGCATAGTATTTAAAATACTTTTTGTTTGGTCGATATAACCAGTCACAATTTGAACACTTATTTTATAAACAACGTTGGATGTGGAAAACTTTGGGTACTTTGAAAAAAACAGAGAAAGAAGATTTAAGGTTAAAAATTACAGAAAATTGTAGATTTTTAAACAAAAGTATTACGTGAAATGATAAAATACCACAAAAAGGTAAAACAATCAGATCATTTACATATTTTTCCTTATAGCATTGTTCGGTTGATTTTTTTTTAAGTTTTTGTGTATAAGCATTACTTATTTTCATAAATAATATCTCATGGTTATTAATTTTGGCGTGAGATGATAGAGCTGTATTTTTTTTATTTTGGTTTTAATGATTATATTTGGTAATAAATTCTAGTTTTGACATCTGTGGTGGTGTAATGACTTCTCATTGTTTTTACATGGTAGTTTTTACACTATATTGGTTATATTGTGTAGAGCCTTCAATTGAGTTAATTTATTTTTAATACGATTAATTGGTTTCATAGCGAATTTAAGAAGAAATTGAAATTGCCGGAATTGAGATACTACCATTTTTCAGAAAATCACAGAGTGACATTGTCACAGATTTCAGAATAGTCTGAAGCATTGAAAATATTATTAACTGTAGAAACTGCTGAAAAATAAATTTAGGAAATGCTTACAGGTGGCTTACGCGTACAATGTAAATAGCAGGACTATATTATTATGTCGTTGTTACTTAAAGCGGTAATTCAGTAGAAACAAGCTCGTTAAGTTCTCTTCGACTTGTCTGTATATAATTAAATCATTCCCACTAGCAATTTTCCGCAGCATATCTCAAAACTCCACTTCACTTCCTACTTGTGCACAGCAATTTTATTAAGCCCATGAGGGACAGGAATTTGCAACTGAGTAAGAAACGCAGATCCTTGTAAGAATTGCTGTTTGTCTGTGCGATTGTGTGAACGAATAAAAGGTTTGGAGGCCGTCAGAGCGTGTGGGTATCAACAGTAGCAATCGCGTAATTGCTGTTCAAAGTGAACGTGAAACGAACTGCGGTAAAATTAGTTACACATCGATGGAAGATTGTCGTAACGGTTAGTTCTCCGAAACGAAAGTGCAGTGTATGCGTTGTTGGTTTTTTGAGACAAAGATAAGTAAATTCTGGAATTAAATCACGTTTTCGTAACGTAATTTTATGTTAATCATTTAATATGTAATAAGTAATATGTAACTATCGTAAGTAAAATTAATTGGAAAACTTATAAGAGTTATTAAATTAATTCGTTCCTCCAAAATAAATATTCATTTTAATAATTTATAGATAGAACGTTTTCAAAAGCTTCAAGCCATTAAAAATCTCGAATTAAAGTATCAGGATGGAGATTTTCAATTCAAGTAGTAAATAAAGCCGATGATTAATTTACATAATGCCTGTTTCTCATTTGGGCTCCTAAGATTTAAGGCCGTGAATAATTGTGGTTGTAAGAAAAATTGTAGGTTAGCCTTATCAGGTGTAATGGATAGAGGAATTTCGCGCCGGATCTGGAGTCGACAGGGATAGGTCAGTGGTTAAAGCGAACGCCTGGTAAGTCAGAGGTTCTGGGTTCTACTCGCGGTCCGATCGGCATTTTTCCATCCTGCTAATTGAATTCATTTTATAAATCTTAGTGTTCCCAATAAAAACGTACCGAAATTTGTTATATGTTTCTAGTATGAAATTATTCAAAAATATGTGATTAGCTCTACAGAATTGATAAAACTGTAAAATACTTGAACGTTGTTGAGAGACGGAGAGAAATCAAACGAGTGCAGGAAATTGAACATTCAGTGTTCTGTAAACATTACAGAACATTTGTCAGTGAGAATTTTGACGAATTAATAGAAGAAGGGGATCAATCTCAGGTGAAGAAGACCTTGGGTAACGCAAGGAAATCTCGATGTTCCCGCGAATGAGCTGGAAAGTTTCAACAATTTAGAATGAGAAAACGCCGATGGCGGAATTTTTCCAAGGTCACAACAGGCTAATTTTATGCATAGAGACACGAAATCTGCATATTTGAAAGAAGAATGATTTTAGACTAGGAAATGTGAAGGAATACCGGTTCGATATGGTTGCTGACAAATCTATCAAAAACTTTGCTAAGGATTTATTCAAGTTGTCCATTGTTTAGGTATGCAAAGAAAAACATGTCAAGTGGTATAAGATATGCAAGAAGAATTCTTCTGAATGTTATACTGTACATCTGTTTCCTCCATCTGACCTTACTTCATCGCAGTTTTGGTTTTATCATATTTTGTCAATCCATTTGATGTATATTCTTTGGTGCCATAACATTATTAAGGGTTCTATTATTCTCTTTTCTGGCTTTCGAAGTTCTAGGCTTATACTTCCGCATAACCCTTCGTCTTAAGCCCTTTGTGAGTCTTAGCGTCCTTAATGAGAGCCTTTCATCTATTCCTATCTTAGCCTCCTTCAAAGTTCCATTTAGCCATCTTAGATTGGGTGTTCCTTATCTTCTACTATCTTCGTCTGCGAAGGTTAATTTCTAACATTGGTTAATATCATCCTTTCTTCATACGAGTCCTTACATATTTTTTATAGTCTGTACTATCTTAGATTTTTTATACAGTTTGTACAGCTCATCGTTTTTTTTCACGCTCTATATACTGTTAACACAGATTGGACCAAAAATCTTTCTCAGGATCTTCCTTTTAAATATTATCTTTAGTAAGAGCACAACTCTTACTTTCATGCAAGGTTACATGTCTCGTTAATGTTGTATATATTTTTATTTTTGTCAGTCTTCTCATTCTCTTTATCCTCATTAACTTTTTTAACCTGTAATAACTTTCGTTGCCTTGACTTATTCTTTCTATGGAGTTGTTATCATCACTAGTGATTATAGCTCCGAAGTTTCAAGAAGTATTAATATTATAAACTTATATAAAAAAACCGAACGTCTTATTTTCATTCTGCACAGGTTTTATTTATTTTAATACGTATGTTACGCTTTAATCGTAATGTAGTTTTCTTTTCATCGTTTATTTGTGAGCCTTGCTTCTCCTGGAATAGTTTTTCCCTTTCTCTTGTCGATTCGTTTTTCTCTTCTCCGAGAAAATTACAATTTCATCTAAAATTCTTAACCTTGGGTGATTTCCTTACATGCGCATTCCTATTACAATATTTCCAGGTTTCCTTCTTCTACGTTAAATAATACAGCTAATAAGTCACATTCCTGCGTTACACTGCTTCTCAATTTATGGGTATGAAAAAGAAGCCACTTTTGCTTTTATTCCACCTTAACTATAATTTTTAAAGTAATTTTGAATAGAAATGTTCATTTCAGAGTTTTGGCCTCATCATTTTTCCAGATTATTCTTAAGATGACTTTTAACACACGAAGCTTGTTCAACAATGAATTGGAATACTGTTCTAACCAGATATTGGAGCAAATCTTGCAACTTTTGATAGCGCCTCTCAAAGTAGTCTCCGTTACTTGCAATGCGCTGCTTTTATTTACCACGGTCTTCAAAGACATCCTGGAAACTGTTTTTGATAGGTTCTTCAAACCGCTTCTTCAGACCAAAATGCATTTTCCACGAAGATGTTTATTCAGATTCAGAAAAATAGTTATTTTGTGCTGGATCAGGTCTGAAACGAGGACGACGGTGTTTATACATATTTAGTTATATTTGCACGTTATTTAGCGGAAATATTGTAAATGTGCGGCCTTGATTGTTGCTCAGAAATGTGGTCTTTTGACACTGCATTGGAAATGTTTTCTAATTTACAGTTGTCTCTCATGATATTCCATTTCGTGAATGACGCAATTTTTTTTATTACCTCATTTACCTTTTTTCGGTTTTGTTCACAGAGGATTGTTGTTAGCTCTCAGGGTCGAAATGAGGCAACCACGTTTTGTCAGAAGTGACAACAAATTTAGAACCAAACCCCACCATCTTCTTGAGAAATCCATTCTGTTTGCAGTAGGCGAAACAACATGTTTCAACCTGCACTGCATCCTCTGATGCAATACCGAAGTCAAATCCACGTGAAGTCTCGTTTACTCAGGAGTTAGCGACAATGTTGACAACTTTTAGAAGAATCATAATTGGAAACATTTTTTTCGAGTTGTCAGCATTTCCCACAGACTGTGGGTAGTGTTATAAATAAATAAATGAGCGGCCTTGAGCCAGAAAAGTATAATATTTATTAACATAAATTAAATTTACGACGTTTCGTCCTCTTTTGGGACCTCCACAAGTTGGACAGTTTTTAATAATTTTACATATAATTCATGCATAAAATTTAGAGGGAACGTTCTGCTGCCTTGCCTGTTGCAACCGAAAAATTGGTAATGTGAGGGAAATGTTGTTAAGATTTAGAGGCAAAAAGCGGGTCTTGTTGCCAACACTTGCTGTCAACATTTGTTGCTCAACATTGTTGGTGACAAAAATGTTGACAACATTAGTGTATACGCGCGTTGGCGTCTGCCAACATTTTCAGCAAACAAAATAACCAAGTATGCCATTATTTACTTAATAAAATATAATATACGCAAATTAACCTTTTACGACGTTCAAGAGACAATTATCAATAACAATAAAATTATCAACGAGTAGGCGTAGGTAATTCAGATTACTCAACAATGTGTCTCCTAATAATTTACGCAATTCGTAGAGAAAGAACTGTCTTCCTTATACGGGTTTATCCGGTTGTATTCAATTTCCCAGTAAAGGCAAATAAAAATAGATAAATCGGAGATTACGACTGAAGAGGAATCGACACACTGGTAATGGAACTTCTAAATATTATTCTTATGTGGTACATAAGCGATTCCTGCTATTATTAGCAAATCGTAACTATTTCCAAATAGGACCAAAACCACTTAACTACAAATGGTGTTTTACATGTGTGAGTAATGATCCATAATTGTATAAAGGCCAAACGTGTCGTGTAACTGCCGTTGGTTCCGGCCACCCGATTGAGTTGAGTTATAATTGTTAATAGTGTGATAATTCAACAAATATCCAGCTGTAATTTTAAAATATAATCCATTAATTGGAAATGCAAAAATCTGCATCAAACGAAATGAACAAATATGACAATCGGCCAGTAATTAATTTTTTAATGACAAATATCGATATTTCGTGAAGACTAGTGGTTTTATGAAGCAGCTGTTTTGCAAAAGAACGTAATATAGGCAGATAAAAAAATATCATGCCTGAAAAATATTCGTAACTGTAAAACTTAGCTGCTTGGAACAGAGTTCTTAATTAAATCATATTTCTTATTTGGAAAATAACCTTTTTATTAGATGGTTTATTTGTGAAGTATTTGATTATAACTGTCGTGAATGCTTTTGTCCAGGAGAAGGATGCAAACTACTGAGGAGAGTACTCGTCGTTTTGAGTTACAAATGTTCGTGACAGTAGAATGTGAAGTGATTTAGGGTCACGCAGAATACTAAATCACATTTTTATGATGATAGTTTTCCTGCTTTATGGATCCACGCTGGCCGAGTTAGGCGTGGTTCCAGAAATTCGCGTGATGCTACGCAAGGGGATTCCCAGAACCAAAGAACAAACAAGCAGATGCTCCGGCCTGTTGCACCCGCTATCAGGCACGTACTCGCACTCCTTGCATATTTACAACAGAGCAGTTTACGTTAGGGGGAAACCGATGAAGTGCGTGATTCCACATTGTATACTCCACGGGAAATTCGCTCAAACCGTATTGAGGCTTCTATCAAATTGACAGATTGAAGGCAAATATTTCTTAATGAACATAAAAACAATCTGAAATTCAGTGTTCAAAATTACTCAATTGTGTCCAAATACATTTATCTAAATAACCACAAAAAATAAATTGACAACATACTAGAATCCTATATGAACGAAACAAATAATCAAGATCAATGAGTGAAATATTGCGCATCAGATCAGACATTTCGGCAATAAATGTGAAAAATAATACAGTTTCAATCAAATGTATTGTAATAATTAAATATAATAATATGAATGTGGTGTTTCTAAATGAAAGAACTTAAGTGAAAACTATTAAACAAGATTTATTAACCATTTTAAAACAAGTATAAAATACACAAAATATTTGGGATCTCAGGGTCTTGAACTGGGTTTGATAAACGGCAGAATTTATATAATCAAAATTACATTTACTTTTTATGGAAATCAATGCGTCTGAACATAGACGAAATTTGTTGCGGAAGAAATAATACTAAAGATTGAATTTAAACAACTTTAATTTTATCAAGAATTAATGATCTCATTTTATCGATAATTAAATAATTGAAGAACGATCTGACTTTTATCTTTTAAACACGGTTTACAAATGATTTTAAAGTTTTTCTCTACTTACGGTCGCCCAGGTCTCATTTTTAGCTTTTCGTGCACAATTTTGGGGACATCACTGATTCTAAGTACTCACAGACTCTAAATGTTCACAGGCTCTAATTGGCGTTGTTTGTTAGTTGGTTTAACACAAATTGGTTGGTTCTCGATGCTTTACTGCAACCTGGATTTGTAGATCTCGTGACTTTAGTTGAAAATGGACTTCATTGAACTGTTCGTCTCGTAAATTTTGAGCGCGTAAAAACCTTGTCGACTGATCAACAATGTTTTCTTTGCCTTGCCGGTTTGTTGCGGCGTCCGCTCTATATCTATTAATAAGGAGTCCTCTACAATTCAACTTTTCAATTAGAACAATCTCTTAATTACCAATTACTACAATATATATAAATATACCAATTACTACAGTATAATACATTGTTCTTGTAAATTATTTTTAGCACTTAATGTAGTATAAACCAACAAGGTTTTCCACTGTTAATATTAAATATCAACAGTACCAAAAATTACGCTCGATATGACTGAGTCTGCTGAACTCGTTTCGGCTGCATTCTCAAAATAACATACTTTAAGAAATATCTCTAAAAAATTGTAATCCAATAAAATTTAAAAAATAAATAAACCTAGCAACAACTCGGAAACAATTTAATGAAATAAAAATATATGAAAGAACGTTTCCCTCCTTTTCTTGGAACTTCCTCAAGTGTATAACTATAAAAGTATTCCACAAGAATAAATATCTGGACATTTAAAGCAACCAATTTTTGTGTGAGCATAAAAACAAATATAGCACAACAATCTGAATATAAACACAAAAAAAATCCTTACAATTTATTTCCTGTAATTTCAATCGATATTGCAATTTTTTAGAGAAATGCAGCTGGAACGAATGCAGCAGACAATTCTATAGAACGTACAGTTGATAAACGATGGAAAAACTTGTTGGCTCATACAAAATTAAGTGCTAAAAATAATTTGCAATAGCAATGTATCAAATGTTATTGAATTATATGTATTATTTTTCACATTTTATATATTATCTAACGTTTTCAGTTTCTTATGCGACAGGTAATGATTGAATTATAAAGAATGTGGTTTAAGAAATCATGTATATGGATTTATATAATGATGTATGTTGAAAATTTCAGATCGGGATGATAAAAGTAGAAAGTTGCTGATTGCAAAAAATCTTACTGAAGGCTAAAAAGTGGTTTGATTTACTAATTATTAGTGAACCAAATTAATTGTTGGCGGGAAAATAGAAAAATTGTTTTATGTTCATTGATAGTTTTTAGACAGCGTTTTGTTTGCCCGATATAACAATAATTACAATTTAAACAATTAATTTTGAAAATAACATTATTTAAAATTTATTTAATTTCTTGGAAGTTTTAAAAATAATCCATTATTATTAATCAAGTCAAGTATGTTTTTTAAAAAAGGGTAGTACAATAAATAATTTATTCTTAGACTCACTAATGGTTAGTATCGTACTTATTTTTAACCAATGAAATATTTTATAATTTTTTTTTCAATTAGGCTGAATGACGTATTATTTCATTGGAGCCACGTGAGTTTCGACAGTAGTTCTTGGGTCGATCGAGTCCTACATGAGCATAATCATTTTTGTTCATTGACATTTTGTCTTTGAGTGCATAAATTATGTGAAATCTGAGTGCTGCTGCATCTGTTTGTTGTGGTTGACTTGAGTGCTCCTGTTGAGGCTTGGTGTTCCGGGAAAGCCGGTACGTGACTACGTCACTGCAAGGCCCAAGGCCGAGGCCATAGGTCAGCTCTCAGCTCTACCCACACCTGGCCCCATTACCTGCTGCAAGACAACGCCAGCAAATAGCCACAGCGGCCGGAAACTCGGCGACACGGTGACTGCTACGGAAATACGCGTTCTTTTGCAATACAGCTGCTTCGTACAACCACTGATCTTCACGAAATATCGATATTTGTCATTATTAAAATTAATTACTGGCCGACTGTCATATTTGTCCGTTTCGTTATATGTAGATTTCTGCATCTCCAATTAATGGATTATGATTTAGAATTACAGAAAGATATTTGTTGAATTATCACACTATTACCAATTAGAACTCAACTCAAACGGGTGAAATCGGGTGGCCGGAACCAACGGCAGTTACGCGAACACGTTTGGCCTTTATACAATTATGGATCATTACTCACACATGTCAAAACATCATATGTAGTTATTGGATTTGGTCGTATTTCAAAATAATTACAATTTGTTAATAATAACAGGAATAAGAATACTATTTAGAAGTTCCATTACCTGTGTGTCGATTCCTCTTCAGTCGTAAATCTCCGATTTATCTACTCTTATTTGCCATTACCGGGAAATTCCATACAACCGGAGAAACCCGTATAAGGAAGACAATTCTTTCCCCTAGGAATTGCGTAAATTATTAGGAGACACACTGTTGAGTAATCTGAATTGCCTACGCCTGCGCGTTGATAACGTATCTATTTTAATGTTATAGATATTTGTCTCTTTAACATCGTAAAATGTTAATTTTTTTGAAAATTCAATGTTGATCTACATTTAATTAATTAATTTATGGATTATATACAGTATACGTCGAAGTAAACTACGTTCGGAGAATGTTAAATGCTGAGTAAGAGTCATTAATCATAAGTTGTGTTATGCTTTTTAAATTCAGTTGTTTAATATAAATATATATTTATATACTCTCCTATTACTCTATTTCTTATACATAAATTAATTCATGTGTCAAAGATTTAAATATCGAGCAAAATTTATTGTTTAATTACATACGTATGTCAACATGGAATATTTACGAATAGTAATAATATTTATTAATACGATTGCCGAAAGTATTTTGGGCGACAAGCGCCTGTAAAAAATAATATAATATTCAGAGGCAAATTCACTCTAGTGTTACTCTCAAGTATTCAGTAGCTGGGAATTGAATTCTCAGAAATCCCACAGATATTCCTGAATTATTAAAAAGCAGTCCGACGTTCTACATACTGGACGTATGTTATACCATAAATTTCAAGGTTATTTGAAATTATTTGACCGTGGTGTACTTGCCAGAAACATTTTGTGACCACAAAACAGACACAAAATTAACCTAAAATTTGGTTGGCACTCAACGTTTCGTTTATACAGTTGTTGAGCCCTTCAGGTGTGTAAAATTCTCAAAATTAATAACTGTCAATTCCTTAATTCAATGATATATGTGTACGAAGAATTTAAGTCATAAGATGCTGTTAAACGAATTATTGTCACACATTTTTGGTTTTATGTTTATCATTTTTGTAATATATCTTGCATTCTACTCAATATCGAGAAGTTTACTCCAATAAATAGATTGATCAATCTATGATTGGTTAAAACAGAGTAGGAATTTTACAATTAGATCGGTGTCCTGTAAGTCTGGTTTTCAGGGTTCGTTTAGTTTGTCTAATATACACCGCGCCACCGTTTGAACAGGTTTTATCAAACTTGACAATTAATTTCGATCGTTTCTAGGGTTTTGTTTAATTTTGTATGGAAATTTTAGAAAAGCTGAAACAGAAATAGCATGAAGAAATTATGAAGTAGTTTGGAGATTACAATTGAATAATTAAATAATATATTACATCCATATATATAAGCAGTTTTGGTACATTAATTATGCTGATCGTGTTTCCTTTTCTTGCATATCTGGTTGCTTGTTTTATTTTCCTACTAACTCTTACTGGTGTATGTAATTCAATGGTTGATCCATGTTCAAAAGCAAGATATTGTGTGTCTAGTTTGAGATTTGAGATTGTAACGATAACTTCAGGTAGCGGTTTTTTTTTTTCTGAGAACCAAATATTTGACGTGAGGGACCGTTACTGGCTTTCAGGGATTTAACCCCCCGAAGAGAGCGTTGCAAAATTTCCTGGAAGGTCCACGAAGCGAGTTCGGACTTGCGGAGTGGTTGGAATTCAAAATATGGCGCGCATTTCCAGAATCATATTATTTCCTCCTCCTACCCCTCCTAATTTTGATTTTATAATGAATGGTGAAAACTTCTGTGGAGATTAATCCTATTTTCCGGATCCGAGTTGAATCACTTGTTAGATAGGAGCAATAGCATTGCTACGTTTCGTGGCCTTTGAAAACGTCAATCCGATAAAACTCGTAAAAGCACGGAGGTACCAAAACATTCAAAGCCTGTGATTTTCGCTGGAAGCTCTTGCAACTGCACTAGGGAAGAGACTTCAATAAGATTCATCAGATTAGAAGGGAGTTGATGTCATTCGTCGGTTTACATAATTTGTATTTTTTCGTACTTCCGCGTATCCACAAAAACGTTTTTTCGATTTGTTTAATAATAATTGTATACTCTCAAATTTTCACCGAGTAACTTTTCCAGGGGTGAAGTTTAAAATTATTTCCTAAAGTCACATGAATCAACGTCGATTTTGGGAATTAATTTTTTTGTATTAAATAAAAATGTTGTTAATGATCAATAACACATCTTTATAAAAAATAAAGTTTAAAACTACAATATTTCGATACACATTTGTACCATCTTCAAATTGAATACAAATTTACGTATTAAAAATAGTGAACTTGAAATTGTAAACGTTCACTATGTGCGATTACACAACATAAAACTTCTTCACTTGCTACACAGAATAGATTAAATTTAAATTAATAAATCAGATTACAAAATTTGTTTACAATATTTTTGATAGATTCATACAACATCAAATTGACCTTAAACCACAGAGAATAAGTTACGGCCGACCTCCTGTGGTATAGGGGTCAGCGTGACTGTCTCGTATCACAGAGGTGTCGGGTTCGAATCCCGGCGAGTGCATCAAATAATTACCCCGACAGGGCAAAATGAACACCATGAGTCACTAATTACCTTGGCTCTTGATGAGAATGTAAATTAATCAATATATACAAAAACAGTAAGTTACGTTATTTCAAATTCATATAAAAATTTAAAGTATAATAATAATAAATAAATAATAATAAATACATGTATCTTGGTCTCAATTTATTAAAATTAACATTACTTTAAAACGTTTCGTCTCTATGTTCAGGCACCTCTTCATTTGTATAAAATTAACAAAATATGATATGAGTTTATTTAGACCATATTTTGCCCTTAAAGTTGTTGGAATTGACATAAATAATTTAACAGAAAAAAACTGTCAACTGCCAGAACCAAAGAAGTCAATTTTTTTCTGTTAATTTACCTATATAATTACAAATCATATTTTGTTAATTATATGTAACTAAAGACGCCCCTGAACATAGGAAGGAAACTTTTTTTGTAAATGTAAAATTTAATTTTAATAAATTATGACTTTTGGTCACGATATATTTATTATATTGAAATTAATACAAGTCTGTTTATGTTTACAATTTCATTAAAAAAAATTAAAACTCTAAATATATCGAAAGGTAAGAAAATTAAGTATTATACATATTGTTTAATTTCATGGTATCGTTATCGGAATTATTGACATTTAAAAATGAGTTTAAATGGAAAAATTTCCTTCTGATTGAAAATAATGAATAAGAAAGACAGACAATACAGACAAAAAGGTAATATAAATACCTCACAACGTTTTTGGGATCCTTGTTCCTTTCGTCAGGTGCTAAGTAGAGTCTAGAGGAACACAACTTACTGGTCAGTTGACAACACTCAAAAGCCTTTTGTCAACTGACCAGTGCAGTTGTGTTTAATTAAAAAAGAGTTTTTTTAATAAATGTGTTATTTTTCAATGATAACAGTTTCTATTATACAATTGAAAACGGATGTTAAATCAAAACCAGTAGTTTATTGTAGTATTTTGAAGTTATTATTTTCTATATAAATAATATTTATTTTGTGTTTAATAATAAGATATATTTCAACGACCATTAACACACATTTACATAATTAAAAATTTTTAATTAAGCATAAAATTTTAATTTAACATAATATAAACGTTTATATATATTATATTCATGTATATCATATTTAGAATTATAATGAATATCTAATAATTGTCGTTAAATAATCGTATTATTTAGTATCTTCAAACTGCGCTTTAGATATTTCAGACATATTGAAGTTTTTAAGCTTCCTTCGAATTTGATACGTTTTTTTTATGTTTTCACATTTTCCGCCAAACCATAAAGTAGACGAAGAGGTTTATAGATCCTTAGCTACCGCAGCTTTCAGCCATATGCATTGTAACTCAACTTTCGAAGAAAAGAACGCATTCTCAAACAAGGCCCAAGTTCAAAGGTGATACTTGAAGGTAAATATCGGTTCCAGTTTCTTGAGGGCAAAGTAACTTCCACTTCGACAGAAGAAAGAAAGGAAATAAAGAGGCCGCATTGCCGACCCAAACGCTGCTAAGGAGCATTTGTATACTTCACGTGCATTGTTCATCGAAAAACCCCGCTTCGTGTCGTCGTAAGTTGCATTGCAAGAGAGATCACGCCTCTGGTATCAAAGTTATTTTCATTTAATAACTCATCTTCAGGAACATACAAAATTTCTACTTATTATCTATTGAATAACTAAAGTTGGACCATTAGCAAAAAAGAGAGAGACAGAGAAAAAATGACTAGGCATTCAATAAGGAATTAAACTATTCTTTAGAATCAACATTTTCGATTTGGACAAATTATTACAAAATATTGCAAAATTAAACCAATTATTTTTATCTAACGGCAACGACCGATTGCAGTAGCGTTGGATTGCGGGGAAAAAATCAAAAGCAATGCTTTTTTATCACCAATTTGTAAAATCATTTAAACAAATCTCTCCAAAATTCTTTGTTGACTTTAAATTTGGTAGGAGCTTTGAGCAATTTGTCACTTATATAAAAACATAATTTTCAATTTTTACATTAATATAAATAATTATTTGACAGCCATTTAAAATATTTTATTATACAATCGCCAGTGACCCGTAATTAGTTGAATACACACTTATAAATTATCCAGATATTTGTTCCTTCATTTTTATAGTACTAAAATATTGAACCCATTGGCTTTATCTGACGTACGGTAAAAATGTAAAAAAATACATTTTTATCTATTTCGGAATAATTGTCAAATTTTTTTAAAATAAATGTTAATTACGATATTATTAAAATATTCATCAAGTTATTTATCTACTATATATATATATATATATATATATATATATATATATATATGCATATTTTGAAAATATTTAAGTGATGTTAATATATCTAGAAATTCTTTTTTATTACTGTCCCACAATTTTTGTGTATTGTTAAACATTTCTGTACATTCGTTTAATTTTAAAATAAGTGAAGTAAGAAAAGGAAATAATATCCAAAAGCAGCAGATTGGCATTTGTAAAACAAATAATTTTTGGTATCCATATATTAATTCTTCTTTGTACTTGTTTTTCTTTCTCTCCGGAGGCTTTGATAGCATATTACCTTTTAATCGTTAAAATATTTATACATCTATAATACTTGTTTATAAGTGTTCTAATAGTTAATTTTTGTTTCAGGTGAGTGTGAAATTCGTATCCTCTATCTTCCGTTTGTAAGTAATATTTCATCATCATTTAAATTTCAGAAGTGATTTACGATTTTTGGGTGGATTTCGAATTGACTTTACGCAATCATCGTTCGCGTTAATTAAAGGATCCACATAAGTTGCATTAAATAATTATTATAAGTTTATGTACATTAATACATGAAGGCTTATGTTAACTTGTTCACTGTGATTTAATACAAACTATATGGTTGGTTCCTCGGGAGACGAAAAATACTGCACGGGGTTTGCTTTTACCCAGAAAAAGACTTCTCTAGTATACTACACTTTTCTTGTAACTTAATAAATCCATCTTTTCGCCTACTCATATATTTCGTTTTCCTACTAATAACGCGGCCAGTAAAAAGGAAAAGCAATTTTGCGAACAAAATTTTAACTTTCAATATGATTCTTTAAGACAAAATTATTCACCGTTTCAGAAAAAAATCTTTCAACCGTTTTTCTGTGAAGCGAAAATTAACCCAGTCAAAGTAATTAAAATAAGGTTTTAAGCTGTCCGCCATGCAGATCACGGATGAAAGTTTCCCATTACAAAAAAATTTTACTTCTACATATAACGAGGAAACGTTTCATCGCTTTTTTGAGAGACAGGTTACATGAGGATTATCTGCTTTGATGGCTCTCCCCTTTAATAGCATAGGTAGGGATGGAAAGGGGGAATGCGGATGGGAAATAAAGGTAGCCGAGGGGTGTCTAGAGATCTCGGAGTGTAGTTTAAGAATCCTATCCGGCAGTCGCCTAAATGTGGTGTAGGGAAATCCTAATAGAAACCTTCTTAGGCAGATCGGGCTCTTGGTACTTGTCCCACGCACTTCCGATAACGGAAGATGAAGGTTTGTTGTGGGGACGCAATTTACAAGAATCCATGCCTTCACCAGTTTTGAAAGGCAGCTGGCCGACTGATCAGATGAGATCAGCTATTCCGATTAAGCTTCGTACCTAATTTTTATTGTTAAAAATGATGATGAAATTATGAAATAATTAAAACTTATTATAATTATTATGAAATTAAAATTGTAATTAAAATTATTAAATCGGTCTGTCCGTTTTGAAGTGAAAAGCAAACAAAACTGTGTGTGAAAGAAAATTCAGGAATTAAATTGTAAGTCATGTAAGACAAAATCGTTTAATTTTCCTATAGCTGCAATGCAGTCGATTTTTGACCAAGCAGTCGGTTAGTCTACACAAAATTCGGTATGAAAAGAATTTAGAACTGAAGTTGCATACATTCTCTCTGAAATACAGCTAATGAAAATTTCTGTATTTTGCAAAGAAATTCAGACTAACGATGCAGCCATTTTTTAATAGCATTTTTTATTAGTGTGATGTAAAACGGGAAAGGTCTGAAAAATGTCGAAACTTATATGGAAACAATACAATAATTATTTATGTTAGTGTGAACTGGAAATGATGTTCATAAATATGAAGAGACGCTTCCTCTATATTCTGCATCCCCCATGCCACCATGTGGATTGCCCTCATGTAGCCTGTTACTCTAAAAAAAAGAATAAAAAACTAATGAAGATTATAGATGCTTAGAATAAAATTATTTTCCATTATGCTCCTTTTTTACAATATCCTTAACAATAAGGATAACCAAAACCAATATGAACAAAATTTCTACCATAGGGAAAATATTACATTTGAATTGAAGTGTCGTCGACTGAGATAATTCCGCTGTTAAGTTGATAAAGGAATTTGGTAAGAGATTCCAGTTGGCAATTCGCAATACCCTCACTTAAAGTATTCGATAAGATCCAGATGTGACATCAGATTTCTGTAAAACCTTTATCTTTCCGTTTCCGAAGAAAAAACAGAACTAAATTGCGATAAGTAATATTCTATTGAGACAAATTGTCAACGGGAATAAAATTCGAAACAATTGCAAAATGTCTATTCTGAATACATATGTGAGGCGAACAATGATACCTTATTGGAATTAGATAGAGATTTTATGAAATGTAAAGTAGAAAAAGAAGTTCACATTCAGATGTACGTTGAAATTGAGTATAAATATTTAATACCAGTGACAAGTCAAGGTATTGAATTCGCAGATGACTAAATGACCTTGTCAGAGGACAAGTTTTTGTAAGAATTATGAGAGGGTAAAACCTAATTTTCTTGAGGAGAATATAGATTTTATGATAATGAAACAACTGAATGTGGTCCTAATAGCAACGTAGCATTAAAACATGCAAGTCTTTAATGATCCTGAGAAGTAATTAAAATATTCTGTAACAAAGTAATACCACAATGAAGCCTTCAAGAGTAAGAAGGATCAAGGAAATTAAACTTTATTTTCAAATAATATTGTTGAATACTGACTTTTGTTTAAATAGAAGTACCTTAAATTTTATGCATTGGACAGAATTTTTTTTTTGAAGCTGAAGATCAAAAATTTGATATACAACTCATGAATTTTTATTTATTTTTATATATTTCCTTTCAATCTGTATCGAAACGAATTTCTTGAAAATTACCTGGAATTATCACTGTAATATTGAACGTCTGAGTGTTAAGGTATCGGAAAAATGAAGAGACTTCAACATATAATGAAAATGTTGGTACGTAAAAAGAAAATCTATCTCCACATCAATCCTTTCAGATCACTGAAGTTATTTATAAAACCTTTAAAGGAATTTAAATTATAATATAAAGAACATAAAGCTTAAAGTTGTCAATGCTGACATATTGTTTCTACGTTGATGAAAACAACCCGATTTCATCATAACTATATATAAACGTATATTTCAATGTAGATATTGCGCAAATTACATTAAAATAAAAATCATTTCTTATTTAAGTTACCTAACATTTTTCTGAATATATTGTACCTGAATATTTATTTTATTGGATTCTTTATGCACTTTAATTAAATGTAAATATTATATATTTCGTTCTAGAATCGAGCATAGTTTATTCTTCCATGAAACTATATTTCACCACGTTTATCATTGGGCGAGGTTCTCCGAATTTTGTCTTCCGCGTCGGAAAGATTTCTGCTAAAAGATGTGTTCTGAAAACCATGTTCTCTATTGCACAATATTAAGTGTAGCTATTGTATTGTTTTCCAGGATGATCATCCCACATTTATTGTTTTTGGGCTTCCCTATGAACTTCAATACTAATATTTAGATTTTATGATAAAACAGATAATACCGTAAGTTGAAAATGTATGTTATTAATTAATTATTAAATTACAACATGTTTCAGTCCGTGTGAACCCTATTGTATAATTATAAATAAAAAATTAAATATTAATTTATAAATATAAATTATTTAGTCCTACAATAATTCATTTTTATGTACATATCTTTTTATTTATTTTCACTGTTATGTTTGCATGAAGGCTGTAATGTGTCGCAATTTAATAATTAATTAATTAAATTCAGTTTTCAATTTCTTCTACTGACTGTTAAATTATTAAATTTTCTACAGAGACTTAAAATTTTAAATATTTTTATTTTGTTCCAATCCTAAATGGTCTTTTATATGTTGAATAGATGTTAATTATTTAACGAATATTAGTTCCATAACATTATTATAGAATTCCCCGTTTTACTATTTTTTTATATAGATGTCGTGTACAATACAAACATTCTTTGCGTATCCTTGCGATTATATTACTATTCTTAGAATTTCATTTAACTCAATTCTCATGTCACAACGAAGAAAAGAAATATACGATTTGTAGGACCCAAATGTGACTTTCAGTAGACACATTTGAACTTTCAGAATTACAATTTCATTTGAAACATGAACGAGACCTGCAGCAAAATCCACCAAAGCTTAGAAAAACCTATTAACTTATGGACGGAAAATACTGGCAACATTGAGGTAGATGATCGTAGTTTTGAATTAATGAATTGGTATATACTCGGTAGCTGGAAATAATTTTTCAAGAAAATCTCAATAAAATTTTAATCTACTAAACCATATTAATTAACAGCCCTTAATTGTTTTATTCTTTTCATAAAAATCCGTCCAACACTGTGGCTGTGGAAATCTTTTAATCTATGTAAATAGCCTGGGTTAGATAAATACTAATTAGGTAAAGAATTAGCCAATTAACTGACAAAATATAGTGATAAAATAAATTCCGGACTACGTTTCTACGTCCCTTGTTGCTTTTTTCAGGTGATTCAAAATTTTAAGAGCCGCAAGAACAACTCACCACACAAACCAGGTTTCTCTTAAGTTTTTTAATCGCCTGACGAAAGCAACAAGAGTTGTGGTCTTTATTTTATCACTTAATTTCGTCTGTAATTTGGCTACTACTTTATCAAATTACTATACGTTTAACTTCTTCTTCTTGGCCTTTCCGACGAGCTTCTTTCATCCTTCACGCTCATATGCTGTTCTTTTCCAATTTCTACATCCCAGCTTCCGTATATCCTCCTTCACTCCGTCCAACCAACTTCTTCGGGGTCTACCTCGTTCTCTTTGTCCTCCTGGGGAATCTTCTTTACCACCTCAGACTCTTTCATTCGTGCTACATGGCCTGCCTACCCATCTTATCCTTCCTGATCGTATGATTTTTGATACTAAAGCATCAGCGTACATAGTATACAATTCTGTATTGTACCTTTTCCTCCATTGTCCGTTCTCGCACACAGGGTCGATTATCCTTCTAAGAACTCTTCTCTCGAATCCATCCATCAGCCTTGCGTCTGTTTCCGTCAGGGGCCATGTTTCTGAGACACATATAAGAACTGGTCTTACAAGAGTTTTATATATTGTAAGTTTTGTTGGGCCGCTTGACCTGAATAAATTACTCAAGGCAAAATATGTCTTATTTGCTGAAACTAATCTGGCCTTCATTTCCGATGAGGTATCATTAGAGCAGGTTACTATGGATCAAAGGTACTCTCTCGAATGTATATCCATCCACTCTAAAGGTCTTTGACATGTTGGGCTGATATGCTCGATAAATATTTTGTTTGATCCTCATTTATCGTTAAGTCCATCTTCCTACTTGCTTGGTTCAACACAGACTTCTATATTTGATAATTTCAATCACGAGGTATTTAAAAACTATCGGGATGCAACAACAGCACATGTAGTAAAAATAACTGCAATCTATCAGACACAATTATTTATTTTCGGAGGAAATTCCACAAGATCATGATACAAATAGAGGAAATATGTGAATACTTTAATGTATTTAAATATTAAACTCTTCACTTCGATTTGAAATTATCCATTGCCCAATGAGCTGTTCTTTTTTAAATTACATTAATAATCGATATTACGATATTAAGAACTATACTTTTCATGAATTGGCCCCAAATTATAATTTTATGTGATTCTCTCCAAACAGGTATGTTAATTATCAACCTTGTTTAGGGATGCAATTTTAATACAATCTGTTTTCCTTCTAAAATACTTCCATATCATGTGCAAGTGAACATGGAGCTTTTAGGGACTGACCCGTTTCTTAGACAAAAGTACAGAAGCTTATACACTTTGAGCATTTTTTACAGAATTAAGTTCACTTGTATGCAATACAGACATTAATATCCAACTAGACAACCAGATAAATTTTATGTAAAGGACACAAGACTGTATTTAATAAAGCTATAATAATGTATAATACCTTGTCACGGGAAATAAAATAATCAGAAAATATTGGTCAAATTAGAAATAGGAATATGGATCGAGGACATGGATTTTGAAGAGATGGGTGAATAATGTCAAGATTGTTACAGCAAAATTTGCTAAAAGCATAATATAATGCCGACCTCCTATGGTGCAGGGGTCAGCGTAGCTGCCTCGTAACGCAAGAGGTCCCGGATTCGAATCCCGGTGAGGGTATGGTTGTTTTTGTGTGAGATAATCTCTCGTCAAATCCGGTCCCCGACAAAGTAAAAATTGGTTCCTTTAATTAGTCGCTAATAACCTGAGCAGTTGATGCGACTGTAAATAAATCAATAATAAATATATATCCGTAAGTTTTATATTATTATGGATTAAATTGAAGTGTTACAATTCATATTGTCAAGCCCTCACCTGCTGTTTATCTCTGATTTTAGATGTAGGCTACTTGTAAAAAAATTAATATATAATGTTGTCCTGATTGCATTTGTTTCTAAGATTTTACACTTCTTTGCGACTAAATCAAAGTTAATCTTCGGCAAACCACTCAAAGTTACATTAGCCAGTTTGTAACGTGTGCATCAACGGATTTCTAATAGGATCTTTCCCGTTGTCTACTTCACTCTCTCAAATTTGGGAACAGATGAGAAAACACAATGAGAAGGATTTTTTCCGATTTCTGCATTGTAGTGTCCTTCATTTGAGCGTGTTTGGTCTCTTAGTCCCGGAAATGCTGCTTCTACTTCCTCATGTCAATTCCTGGAAACATATTCTACGTACCCCGCATGCAACACGCATACCAGCATTTTGTGGCAGCCAAAAAAAAAATTGAAACTACCGGAAGAACATAATTAGTTTCTTGGTTTTTCTTATTTGAATCGGCCCTTTGACCTTGCTTCAGAAGAAACCTTTTTGAAATGTATTAGACAACAGGTTGAATGAAATAAGGTCAACCTAATGTCAGAGATTTACGAGGAAAAATTTAAAACGTTATAAAAACGCTAAGTTTCGTACATTTTGGAACCTCTTTAAGTATAAAATTTTTAATTAAAAAATAAATTTTTAATCTAAATAATCAAAGTTTTTTTGCAAATGCGGTCAGTTATAATAAAATTATGTAGATGTGAATTTATATAACATTACCTAAAATTAATTACTTGAGAATTGGTAAATATGTATTTTAAAGGCGCGATTTTCACAAACAATTATAAGTAACTGTCTTCATATTTAACTTATAAAAAAATTGCATTGGTTTAGTGAGAACATTTTTTCTGACTAAAAGGCTATTTTACTTATTTGATTTGCAGAAACTATGCGGCCGAAATATTTAGACAGCTCTTAAGAGTATTGTTGAGTTTAAAATAAGAATGGATTCAAAAAATCATGTATTTACCATTATATTTAATAAATAAATAAGCAATATAGCCAGTATGTCAGGAATATATATTGAACCAAAACTTATTTTTGTTCCACAATTTTCTGATCTATTTGGCTGTATTACTTATTTATTTAAAAAAATGCTATAATGTACTGAATAAATTTCTGACTAATTGACTGATGTTATTAAAAATCTATATATATAAAAATGAATTGCTGTTCGTTAGTCTCACTAAAACTCGAGAACGGCTGAACGGATTTATCTTATCTTAGTCTTGAAATGTTCGTGGAGGTCTAGGGAAGGTTTAAAAGGCGAGAAAAAATCGAATAATTTCCGGGAAAACCCTAAAAACAGCCCTTTTCTATTTCCCATACAAACGTTTTCTAAATAAAATACAAATCTACACCAGTCGAGCAATTTTCACCAAATTTCGTACACGTGTTCTTTGCGACCAGGAAACAAACACTGTCGGGGTGAGACGCGTCTTCCACCCCCAGAAGCGGGGGTGGAAATATTTAAACATACTAAAACAGCCGATATTTGAGTCGGATAAATATTTTTAGGGGTCAAAGATATTGATAGTGTTTCTACCAATGTTATCTGAATACAATTTTCATCCCCTACTCTCTGTGAAAAGGACACCATACGGGTTTGGGGTGGAGATGCTTTACAGTAAAATAACGCGAATACAACCGAGATTGGAGTCAAATCAAAGGTTATGGAAGTCACTGTGTTTAGTTACGACATTCAAATTGGCATTTACCCCTCAGATGCAGGGGTAGCGGGGTGCAAATTTTGGAACATGCAAACACGGCAGATATTTGCATTGAAGAAATATTTTTCAGAGTTAATTATAATGATTAGGGTTCGAGTAGCGTTACATAAAAATTGCGCAAAAGCAGCCGAAATTGGAGTCATATCGGGGGTTATAGATAAATGACATCTCGGGCAACGCCGGGCACCCAGCTAGTGTCTGATAAATATAATAGTTTAAAACAGCTTACATTTTAATTTCTGAAGAAAGAGATAATAATTATGTCCCACTAAATGAACGAGAGAGCGACCATAAATACAAAAAGGGAAAATTAAATGATTGAAAAATATTGTTACCCGCTGTGTTCCGATTTCTTCTGTTTCAAACCGTGGTACTTTTAAAGTAGAGAAAAATTTGAAATTGAACTTATGATACAAACCTAATTCATAGATATTATTAAGACATTCAGCATCGTATTTCTGATTTATTATTATTTAATAAGTAATATTTCAGAAATATATATTTCGTTTTGGAAATTAGGAGCCTCGTCTAAAACTGATGTGTTAGCAAAATTAAACTAATGATTGGATTCCTAAGAATATTTGGTTATATGTTTATATCTGAGGGAAATGGCATTATGATTTTTATCAACATAAACGTGTCTTTAGGATGCAGCACAATTTTTATAATTACTTAAGTATACACCATTATCATTAACAAATTTATAAAGCGGATCTTTGAGTCATTTTATAAATTTTGTTACGTAAAAGTTATACTTAAAGATAATGGATACATTGTTTTCATTAAATAAATCATTCTTAAAATATTTTATTGTTTCTTTAATAGTATTTTAACAAATCTTAAACCGTTTTTAAAAAATGGGAAATTGTTCTTATAAAATTGCGTCCTGTTTATCGTCAATGAAAACAATGCATAAAATGGGGGAAAAAAGCAAACGATATTTAACGAAAATTTTATGAATATGGTTTATTGCACGCTTTCAACATAATTTTCGGAATGGATAATTTTGATCCCTTCTAAGATTCTTTCAAACACTGTGAACAATAATCTGATTATTATTATAATAAAATGGTTTCTTTATCCGTTTAGTTGCTGCTAGAACAATTTATTTTTCCCGGCATCGCATTTTGTTGAGATTTCATTCTTATGAATTCCTTTCGTGAGAGGCTATTTTACAAATATTATCCGCAATCCTACATATTCAGGAGATTATATTGTTCATATGTTCCATTGCCTGGGTTCAGACAGCCAGAGATGGAATCGAGACCAAGGCAGGGAGCAAAGAGTATTGAGCCGAGAGATGAGAATTTGTTGACGTGCTACGGTAAAGAGAGGAAGTTATGATAGACCAACGTTTCTAACGGCAAACATCTCTCCTTACCTTCTGGGAATAACGAGACCCAGCTCAAAGCACTCTCACGGGATCGTACAGCCCTTACAGGCTTGGAAAATACGCGGTTCAGCCCAGCATAGAGAGATGACAGTGTCAGATTAGTGCTACACGCGGACCTCTTTCGGGATCACCCCAACAATATTAACTTTAAATGAAATTCTTCGTTTTCATAAATTTACTAATATATAGAGAAGTAGTATTTTACATATTCTTACCTTATGCTGTTTACTTTTTATTGCCCTACCCTGGTAATCTTACTTCCAAGATTTCCAATACTTCGCCATATTACTTTTCCCGCGCCATCTTTTTGAAATTATATTGAGTGAATCAGTATTTTCACGTGTGCTGCTAAACATTACTCTTTTCTTTCATTTATATTATGCCTATTTTCAGTGAAGAAGTATTTGTATGCTTTCAGGAATATAAATTCTATCTTATTAAGAATATGAAAATTCTACCACATTTCCTGGCATTTTTATCACCTGTCACTGTGCTACAGTGGTGAAATAACTCTTCTTAAGAGTCCTGGAAACTGAGAGTCAAATTGTGAATGTGTAATGAAATATGCTGTGCCGCTACGAGACAATCGGAAATAGAGAGCGAATGTGAGGGAGATGTGAGGAGAGAGACGTAGCGTGCTTGAGCTGTTGAATGGTAAACCAGCGAGTATGTTACACATCAAAAGTTATGCCGACTTCCTGTGTATCTTTTCTCCTTCTCCGTCCTTCTCCCTCTCTTTATCATTCTCCCTCCCCTCTCCTCAGAACGCACTTTTCTCCCTCCCATCCACCTCCAATCCCTCTCTCCTCCCTACCCTCCCTCTATCTCTCTGCCCATCACAACGGTCTCTCCTCCACCAATCCATCCCCAATCGCTCCCTCTTTTCCCTCTTCACCATTCGGTACCCTCTCAAATATTTGTAGAAAATTATGTCACAGGGCCACTCATTTTAGCTAGAGATCCCAATCTTAATTTTTCATCAGACTAAGCGCAACCCATTGTATAATTACTCCTAAATAAATTTCAAATACGAATGAATAATAATTCAAATGAAGCTGAATCGACGCGGCAGTCGAAGCAGTTTTCTTACAAAATGTCCAAAAACATTTCTGTTATTAAATGACTATTCTTTCTGTTTATCAATAAAAAATATGTTAATTTCTCTTTTATCTCACCATAAAGTCATTTGTAACGACCGAATATTCGTAATAAAAGAATTGAACTTTAAAATAATACTTATTTAAGAAAAGTAACTGATAATATAAATATTGTAATGAATTAATAAAAGGATTTGTTTAAATGAAATGTTTAATTTAAAATTAACAAACAAAATATTTTTATTTTATTTTGTGGCAATAAAAATAATTACAACAAAATTTGAGATATTTCTCTCAGGGCCTGTACTGGGTTTGATAATTAACACAACAAATTGATTCAAAATCTCAAAACATTTTACAATTTACGTAAAAAATATGTCGATAGAATGAAAGAAATTAAAAGTAAATAAATTAACTCTGATTGACAATTTAAAAGAGAACGCAAAATCTGACTTTATCCTTTAGTTTAAGTTTACAATTAATAATTAGTTTTGGTTTTGTTACTTATGTACTGTCCAGCTGGTACCAGCATTCTTTTTGGTTTCGGAAGTACACTATTGCAAACTTTTACACTGACTCTAAATATCGACTCACAGATTTTACACTATTGAAGTCAAAATTGATAGGCTCCCTGGAACTCGGATGATCCTCCTGAATGTCAACTATCTGATGTCTGCTTGCCTTACAGGAATTATTTAATTCGTAGATTTATTAGTCTTTTACTGATTTGGACTTTCCCTACAACGTAGCTCCTTGAAGATTTATTTTAACTGTTTATTCTTTCAGAGCGAACTAACTTTTCTTTAGCTCGTTGCTGTAGACGTAAACTGCTCTTACTTTCCACTATTTACGCTGCAATACTTGCGGCGTGAATGTTTTCTTCATATTAATTTACAACTTTAACTAGTTATGCATTGACGATGTCTAGTCTCTGCTCAAATTATATTACTTGTTCTGCTCTTCATAATGTCTTTCCGCCAACTGCTCCTAAAAATCTTTCTCCGTCAACTGCTCAAGTTTCGTTAATTGTTCCGTACTTTACGATGTTTCTCTGCCAACTAACAGTTCTGCTACTCACGCTGTTTTTCCGCCAACTGCCCCTAGTGGCCTCCAGTTTGAGCGCGCATACGCCATTTTGACTTTTCGACAAAGCAAGCGAGCTCGCTTTTCCATTGTTGCTTTGTTCGATCAGACCGCTATAATGGATTTCTCAAAGAATTCAAATTTTATGTCCAAACAATTAATGGCCTAATTAATATATATATATATATATATATATTGAAAATATTATAAATGTGTAATGTGAAAATTATTTAATTTAATAATTGGCGGCGTAACTTTTGAGGCCAGAGCATTGTAAAGAACAGTATTGTTTGGCGCGAGAATGTAGACACTATAATGGATTATTGGATGCTACGCATTGTCGAGAAAGATTATATAAGACGTTCGGAATTTTGGCAGAAAACAGTCAACACTTAGATAGTCAGATAGCAGTATATAGTCAGAGAGCAGCGTTTGTGTGGGTGACAGTCAAGTGTGTTTTGGAGGACCTGACCATGGTAGTCCGAGCTATAGTCTGTGATGGTCGAATTCAGCAAAGTATGGGCTGAATATCATCAGTTTTTCTGCACAGCAAACTGAGCGCGACAATACGAATTCTGCGAAGTAGAAAGGCGCTGCAAAGTGTTGGAAAGTGAAACAAGAATAAAATCAGTGCTATGACCTGTCAGTGAAATTAGTGTTATATAAAAATTAAATAATCACGTGTGCACAAACCAAAGCAGCTACAAATAAATCGTATGTAAAACTTTCGTCAGTAAACCTTTACGTAAATATCGTTTACCGCTAGATTTCTATAACTTTGCCAGATTTATATAACTTTTCAAATTTCGAATAGTTTTTTTTTGATGGTATAAAATTTTGTTATTGTAAATTAATTTTTTTGCTGTATTTGTTAGAGGCCCGATAAGTGGCCCTGAAAGTTTTATTCTTAAAACTGCGGCATTTACTTTACTTACCAAAATTGTCAACTAAATAATTTTTCTTATCTTTTAAATATTTGGATTAATTTCGACTTCGTTACTTTATTCATTTAATTTACCTTGTGTATGTCACGTAATTCGGCTATAACGTGTTGGCATCTTTGTTTCATTATTTAATATCAATAGAGAATATTACAATATATATCGCGAAACAAGCTCGTCTTCTGGTGTGTGGTCTACCACGCATACTCATTTTTAATTCATTTTGCGAGTTGTTCAGATAGATAAACAGAAATGGTCTGTTAATTAGTTCCATTGACCATTGACCGCAAGGCATGTGTTACGATGCAGAATTAATAGAGATCCATTTCACATATTTGGATGACTATCAGCCAGGCTGAATTAATTTCACGCTTTAACTGGAGCGCGGCGGGAAAGCCCTCGTAATGACGGGTATTTACTCCAAGTGGGAAAGGTTCCTCTACGACCATGAAGTCAGCGTATTATTTCAGAGGTGAGTCATTAAGGAGCAGGGAACGCTGAGGACACAAGCCTGAAGGCGCTCAATACTCTTATTTTGGAAGTCATTATGTAAACTCGTCTTCAGGACGTAATGAAACTGCTTCGGAGGAAATATATAACCAGCAGAATCTTAGGATTGAAATATAAATTTTTTTCTCTTCAATTGTATACATGGATCAATATAAATGTCGATATATTAATTTTAATTTACTAACAACACAACTTTCTGTCTATATAATATCTGAGTTATGCAATATAATAAATACGCAAAAAAAATCCAATTTCACGTTCTTTTCAAGAACTGCCCAGCAGTTATTATGTAATATAATATACACGCAAAAAATCCCAATTTCATGTTATTTTCAAGAACTGTCCAGGAGACGCAAAATTTTCGAAAAATGCTGTATGCTGCTCCTTCAACTGAATTTATTATTCCCTTAAGAAGGAGCTCTTACTCGTCCTGTAATCTGTTTATCAACGGATACACAAATGTTTAAATTCATCTCTACTACTCAGCTTAAGGATATAAACTTGTGATGGTAGTAATGGGGCGTTAATCTACTTTATATGCAAAGCTCTAAGCGTGTTAGGCTTTCCTCATGCAGTGAATTTATTTTCTTCTAACGTGATTTTTGACAATGATCAAGTACACGAATTACATCAAATAATATCAAAAGTATTTCATTCATGAACACTGTGTTTTCGATTATCACAAGAATTTATTTAATTAACATGTTATCAACCAAATTGTAGGTGGGAGTAATTGAAAGCTGAAAAGGAATAAATGTTTATAAAGGTTTAAAACACGAGCCTATTAGTCAGAAAAATTTACGTTTCTTCCCTGATTGGGACCTTTTCAGGTTTACAATTTCAATTGAATTCAGATTAACAAATTTGTAAGTGCGGTTTATACGCACGCTGCGGCCGAAGTTATTGTATTCATAAAGGGGTCCCAATTAGGAATAAATTTGATAATAAATTTTTCTGACTGGTGTTTTCAACATTCATTTTGAAAGAAGTCAGATTATTATAACTCATAAATGTTTATACTTTTGCGTTGTAACAGGTTTAATGATGGGGACGGGTGCTACAGTTAAAATTATAATCCATTCATACCATTGCATACAGGTGCTGGAAAAATGTGAAGATAAAATCAAGTGAAACAAATTTCACTCGGCTATATTTTTTTTTGTCTTAGTTGGCACAATTATCTGATGTGAAAGTGTTTCGGTATTTTTGTCAATAAAAAGAATGTGCACGCATAATTTGGAATACGATGAGAGACATCGAATGATATATTTTTCGTTTCCATCTTCTCATAACCACATCAGAGCTCTTAGCTGCCATCATAGAGCAGAACCTTTTGACTTTAAAATGGCTCTTCTTTAACTATGAGGCAGCCAACTGATTTGTTGTCAGTAACATTACCAAGGTAACATAATATCCCGTTTTCAGCTACTTCACTGGTCTAATGGCTAAAAGAAAGTGGACGCCTGTCTCGCGTCGCTTTATTAATTCTGTTAATTGTCAACGTATACCTGGAAGGGAAGTTGATTTAACGTGACTCGTCTGCGACATATATTTGAAATTAATTAGTGGGACTCCGTTCCTATAATCAATCATATGGTGGTTTGTAAATCCCAAATTTCCTGGAACTACAATATGGCAATTAGCTTTCATATCATCGTGAAAGGAATAGAATCCGTAGAATTTTTGCGTTTCAATTAATGGGAATGTTATGCGTATGTAAAATGATTGCTTCAATAAACAAACCATTATTAAATTAGGATATTGTAGCAGGAAACGTGTTTCAAATATCAATATATCTCTACGCTCATCAACGACATCTCTTACAGAGGAGATTTTGTTCAATGTTTTATGTGATTGCGGGATAACTGCCAGTAAAAATAATACCTTACATGTAAACGCAGAATTTGTGAAGTTAATTATAATATTTGTGAATAATTCTTCTCTCTGGTATAGTATTAATTGAAACATAAAACGGTCTTGTATTTGTATTTTTAACTGGATTAAATTAACAGAATACGTTTTGTTTCTAATTTGGGACAGTTTTTAGTGTTTTAAAATTGACGATTATTAAAATATTCATACAATTGTTTTATCAAATATTTAAGTGTTATTAATTTTAAAAGTAAAAAATTATTTATCAATTTTTAGGTTATTTCCAATATAATATAAACAACTGAAACATTGTTGGTTACATATATAAAGAAGATATTTTTGGAATTAATAAATAATACATATTGTTGTCAATCAATTTCACTATTTTTAAATTTTGCAGTTTTTTCTATTTTATACAAATTTTTTGAAAGTAATAAACATTTACAAGAGATTTCTTGGTCAATAAATTTGAAAAGTAAAAGGATGGTTTGTTTCTAAAATATACTTACTGATAAATTTATGTTAGTTTTTCCCATTAACCCCAATTTTTTAAACGGTCATCATTTTGAATGAAAAACTAATTCCTCATTTTCAAAATATTTAATATAGAAATTTTCGGAGATTTCTGCAGTTTTAAATATTTATCTGTACAAAGAAAAAAAATTTCATAACCATTTACATTTTAACAAAAATTCCACTTATAAATTTTTAATAATTTGTAAATTAAATAAATTATAAATTTATTTTAAAAGGATACCATTTATTTTCAAATTTTAAAAATGACTCAAAATCATCAAGTTTCCCAAAAATTTATTTGATCTTGCGTTTAATTGTCAATTTTTAATTTATATAAAATACGGTATGTGGCAAAAAGTTGTGGACCGCGTCAGATTCAGGCAACTGATTTTAGCTGAGATGTTGATAAAGCCAAGTATATTTAATACCGTACATATATTTTCAGGAAAACAGTAAAAGGAATTGCTCAGTTCTTCTCATTAGCTCTTCAAAATATGCCTCTAATAAATTTACTAAAAAAATAAGCAAAACGCCAACGTGTTTTCTTTGTCGGCATGTCGGCTGGATAAACGTGAAAAAGGCAGAACAGTTTTCAGTAGAAGTACATATTTGTTTGTTTACTTTCTGGAGATACAAGGTAAGCTTAAATACGGTGTTTTTTTAGTCACAGAAGCACATGTTTTTTTTCATTGAAAACAAAAGAAAATTATTCAAAATAACCGGCCCACGCTGGTTAGACATTTTTCCCCATCTCTCGGGCAATATGTGGATATCACGTCAAAAAATTCATTGTCTTTAGAAGCAAACCACTCATCATATAGAATTGAAGTGGTGCTCAATTTTCGCATGGTTCATCAACAAAAAAAGGTGCTAATCTGAAGGGGCTAGGTTCTGGTGAACAACCTCCCAGCTGAGTTTCTCCAAGTAGTATCTGACCATTGCTGTCGTGTGCGATGGTGCGTCGTCGTTGAGGAAAATCAGTTTGTCTTTTCTGATAATCCGGCCTTTTTTCACGCATAACAATTTGATCAGTTGTTGGAAATAGCGGTGGGCATTGACTAAGACACCAGGTTTCACATAGCAGACGATACCCTGCTGATCCCACCAAACGCATCGTCTTACGCCGAAGCGATTTGGTCTTGCGGATGATGTTGAACGTTGTCCGGGGTAAACCCACAATATATTCAGTTTATGATTCTCGAAATATCCACTTTTCATTGCCAGTCACAATCCCATGCAGGAAATACTTTCGGCGTCTCTCCATCTGCCTATCTTTCAATTCATGCAGCACCCATTTCCCATGGCACGTACGAGCAAGGAAAAGGCTGGTTGAGTAACACCCAATGGCTCGGAAATCATTTTTTTTTCTATTGAGTAATATCGTCGTCATACGGTTAATGGTCCTCAACCTTCCTGGGCCGATTTTCACGTTTCTTGATGCTCAGGTCAAAATTGTCGTCTTTGAACCGACGAAACCGATCTCTACACGTTGTTTCCGATAAAAAAATTATTTGTTAATAGATCAATTCGTGACTGGAATTAATTACCTGCAGAATTACTAACGACTTTTCCGAATAGCGCTGATCAGTTTAGACATACGCTATGAAAACTACAATAATCATGGGGTATTATATTGTAGTAATTAGTAATTAATCCATTATTATAATTATAAAGTTGGATTGTAGAGGACTTATTATTGGATATAAAGCATACGCCGCAACACATACGCGGCGACACAAAGAGACATTGTTGAGATGGTACGCGCTCAAAATCTACGAGACGAACAGTCAGTCAACGGCGAGAAGCGAAACGGAAAAGTCGGACGGCAGACACAGATGCAGGCAGACATCAATTCAGCAAACTCATATTATAAAAAGTCTGCGGATCCCAAATTATGAGTAGGGCTATCTAGGAAGTCCAACGGCGAGATATAATAGTTTAAATCAAACGCAAGTAAACAGTTTTGACAGAGAGACTTATAAAATCGCAGTTTGGAAGCAGAAGTTTTGCTTCACAAACTGAACTAATTTTTCGTATCGAGAGACTTCAAGGAGATCTACGTCCGGAAACTAGCTGATGAGATAATCCAAGTTCCAGAATAGCAGAGATCCAGAGCAGCTACCGTGTGTTCAAATTCTAATGAGTAGAATCAGTGATATCCCCAAATCGTGTGCACAGAAAAACCAAAATTGAGACCTGGGCGGCCGTAAGTAGAAAACTCTAAAATTGATTGTAAACCACTTTTTAAAAGATGTGTCAGATCGTTCTTTAATTATTTCGTTTCTTTAATTATTCACTTCGTTAATTATTTACTTCTTTAATTGTTTAGTTCTGTAATTTAAATTCAATCTTTAATCTTATTTTCGTCCGCAACAAAATTCGTCGAGGTTCAGACGAATTAATTTCAATAAGAAGCTAAATGTAATTATGATGATTGTATAAAATTCACCCATTTATCAAACCCAGATAAAGACCCTGAGATCCGAAATATTATAATTGTATTTAACTTCGATAATAAAATTTGATTAATTGTTTTCAAATAAATCTTTTTATTTAGCCACAGCCATCAGTCCTTTTATTTAATTATTACAATATATTTTAAATAATAATAAACTTTACAAAGACAGTTGGTTCATGTTACCCATATAAGTTAATATATGTTATATTTCTATATATGTAATTTTGGTATTATGCTATTTTTGCAGATATAGCTACCGCCGTTAAATGCCCAATAGTAGCTTAATAATAATAAGAAGAAGAAGGGGAAAAAAGAATGTCGTGTCCATAGTATGCTAATATCATCACTAACACCCATTTGTGAGCGAACAGTGTATTTAAACTTATACACTTGGTAATTTGCCGAATTTCTATTTTACATTTGAGGACGGTTAGAGGGATATAAAATATTGTGAATTCTCGTTTACGGATAATTTCATTGTCTATAGATTAATTAAAAAAATTAAGACTTGTATTATGTGTATTCCACGCATGAATTACAAGTGGAGGAATAAGCCATTTAAGCAGTATTAACGACGATGAATTGCATATGATACATAGCGTACACTATTACAGTTATACGAAGGTCAGATGAAACGAATACAGCATATGAAAACATTTTATTAAGTTGAGAATAATAAAGGGTCATTGGGTGAGCCTGGCAAAGTCCCGGTAAAATACTGGAATTTATGTGCTCGTTAGTACAGGAAAGAGAAGCAGGCAAGAGCTTACATAAAAAAAATGTGCTATTGTAATGCAGTTGTTAACATTTAACAGACGATTACATTTTTCCCCAACCGAGAGGAGAGTTTTAAACCAAACTGTACAAGCAATTATTTTTTCTTCACATTTTGTTTCAGTTTTGAATGACTTATGTTTTGCAATATAGTACTGGTTTTTATTATAATTCGCTGGTTACGGGGAACTTCATTGTCTTCTTAATAGCCGTTTCATTAGAAATTAAATTGACTCATTAAATTAGTTTATGTAGTTAATAGACCGTCGACGGCGCGTTCGCACAATAATATTTTCTGTAAATTCGACATATCGAAAATACCAAAGAAATGTAACTTAGAATTTTATTAATTTATATTAATTAAGGCCAAACCCAATGTTTAACTCACACACAAAATTTAACAGGTGTATTTTCTTAAAGCGTTTATTTAGTTCTGTCTTCATCCTACCAATTTTATAATTGAACACAAGAAGTCGATAATGACGTAAAGTCTAAGTCTCTTTCCACTACTTAATTTAAATAAACGCCTGTAGAAATTATAAATTTTATATTTTGTGACCGATTTGTACCTGGGATTTTGAATGAATTAACAGAAATTAATACAAATAAGCTCAGTAAAATTAAATTTTTTAAGTATTTAAGGAATTTATTATTATTACTCGGGTGGTTGAAATCCATTGAATGCCACAACCAATGAAGAACGAAATTTCTCACCATTAGCTGAATCCCAAACTTCAATTTGTAGAACACGTTTTGTGAGCTAAGAAAAGGAAAATGTCTCGAAAAACTTTAGACGCTATGATTAGAATATTTTATTGTATCAGTAGTTGTGCTGTGTTCTTGTAATTTGATATAGTTGCCATCATTTTTTCTCGTACTCTAACCAAATATCATACCGATTGCGGTATATCAATATTACAATATTAATGGAACGATTAATATAATTAAATATACGGAATTTATTCATTTCTCTCAAATTAATATATTCTGGTATACATAAAACTTTGTAATTTTAACATTTATAAGTGCTATTGCCAGTAGGGTCCAGTTTCCGCATTAAAAATCTGTAGAGAGCATTTTCTATGGAGATAAATAGACCGTTAAAATGCGAGGAAGGCGAATAGAATAGCATAGCAACCTGTGATTACTGCCATTGTGAACTAGTATTAAAAATCCGTACCGGAGGGTTGGATCAAACAAAAATGGGGTGGGGTTCTTCCAATGGACAAAGGCTAAGCTTTATTAACTGTTCAGAGCTTACGAGCGTCAGTGGGATATTACTGGGATGCATGGAAGCTGATTCCACCTACTTATATATTTTTTAAATGGTCAAGTATAAAATTAAAGAAAGACGGCAATAGTAAATATTAAATATCACGCGTTTCTGTTTAAAACTATTATTCAGTACTATATATAACCAAATTTAACAAGACAATGTCGTTTGATAGAAAATATATTTTATGAGGTAGTATTTGAATTATGTTAGATGACTAATATTTTAATTCAAGTATATCGGAGTGAGAGGTATCGTTAAAAGACAATTTATACAAAAACATTGTTTGAAACTGAACTAATTGTAAATGAATCAGTGAAGCGAGGGTAATTTATTTTTAATATTGCATAAACATGTATAACATAATAAATATAAACTTCATAATCAGTTACTTCAACAATATTATCAGAATATTACCTTCCTTATGCTTAATTTTTATCATTTTTTAAAGAGTTTTTTTATGATATATTATCAATATTGGAGCACACACCACATACATCAACACAATAAACGTATTCTTACAAATGTACGTCCTAAAACAAAGTTTATTGCTATTATTATAAAAAAATTGTCTCCGTTTATCAATAAAAAATATAGCATTTTATAAATAGATGATGATGATAATAATAAATTTAAAGTCAAAATGTTTACACACACACATATGTATATAGCTATATATATATATATATAATTTTTTTCTCGGTAAACATCCCTTTCAGGATTTTTAATTTTAAAAAGCTATTTAAATTACGGATGTTACTTAATGAATAAATGTTATATTATATTATTTAATTGCCGTATTGTTTGCCTCTTGTTCGGTTTGTCAATAAACGGATCAAAAGTTAATGTATTTTTGTATAAAATGGCTGATGTGTATAATAGCAATAGTTTTTTGTTTCCTCAATATTCACCACCATTTTGCTTTATTTCTGTATTATTAGATTTTTTTTCAAATGTCCTCAAAAGTCCATGAAAAACAGGATAAACGAATCCACGTTGTAATACCGAGCAAAATTATAATATCAGAATCATAAAATCAAACAAAGATTCTTTGGATTAATTTTCATTTACAAATATATTTGCTTAGCTCGAACTCTGAAAATAAATAATCTTCGAGTAACGCATTTGTTGAAATTATTAATACACGTAAATGACTAACAAAAGTTTCAATTCACATTTTTGAAATATTCGTGTGGCGTCAGATTTAAATTTATTAAAGTATCATTATGGAAAAATCTTGATATGTCCGGGAATCAATTCCTGTAATTTAATTTCATGACTTATATGGCTGAGGTTTCATTGAAGCATCCGCTGTTCTTTCTGGATTACATTTATTATATATTTTAGCAATTTGAAATATTGTATATTTCTTGTCACCTCTTGGAATTATTTCATTTTTATTTATCTGATTTATTACGTTAAATAAAATCTTAAAGTGTACAATAAGTAAAAGTACACGTATGTGTACAGAAGCAGCCTGAAAAGGATACAAATATGTACATAAATATTGTAGTGTTGTTAATATTTTTTAATAAATTATTTTTTTGTATTTAAAATATGTCTGTCAATGGCTATCAAAATATTTTATTGTTAAAAGCAGACGTAAAAATATAATATTATTAGTTTATTATTCTTCGTAATTGGATTTATAAATTATTCCTTGGTTTAATTTTGCCAAATTCTTAGAAGTTCAGTCCAAAAAAAATTTCTTCCGACATAATTCAGGATAAATTTAAAACGTAATGTTTCATTCAATGTAAGATCAGTAGAATTTTGGGTAATTGATGACATTTATGTTAAAACAAAATATTTCTCCAGTGTACTCGTCTACACCCGAAATCAAATCCTGAAAGGCTAAAGCAGAATAAGTGTAAAATTTTCTACTTTCCCTTCCCGAACGTGCAAAAATTGCCAAACATATTCTTACCAAAGTTGATAATGCTAATAGTCCAACAATAAAAGGTTAACTAGTCCAAGAGTGTTTTTATATACATCTCACCTGCAAACCCTATCTCACACACTGAAATTTCTTTTTATGTGTAATAGTATACGCTATAATTTCCGAAGTTGTTACAAAACAATAGCATATCCTCCACAGAAATTTACAGTCTGAAATAATGAAACCGAAATCATCTAACCTTTGGGCTCTTGCTAATTGTATGAATATAGCTATCACGGGTGAGTATATTCAATATTATTTTGGGCGTCACACCTACAAATACTCCTTAAATGAATAGCAATCTTCTTTGCGTGTAATTTTCTTCAGGTTGTAAGAGTTGGTGGCACAGGTTGATACTATTGCTTAAGCGTATATCATGTGACAAGAGCGACTTGCATTCCCAGAACGCGCAGATAAGGGCGAACTTATCTTATCTGCACTTTTGGCCTTCGCTGACCAGTGTTCTCATTGTCCATAGGAAAGAAAGACACAACAGTCTAAATGAAAATGGGTTAGAGCCAGCTAAATCTGCATTTCTCATACGCAAGAAATGCTTAAATGAAGCCTTAAAATTAGTCGTTAATTATAGGTCAGTTTCAATTCAACGTCAAATTATATTAACTTATATTTAATACTGAGCGTCTCCAAAATATATTTGGCGTGAAAAAATATTTTTATAGTTGAAGTTGCAAAATAAAGCCTAACATATAGGACAATCAAATTTTAATATTACATTGCTGACTTCCATATATTCAAGTATGTATGTATGTTAAATTTTTCCGTAGGCCTAATATTAACGCTAATATCATTCATCCAGTCTAGTATATATATGTTATGAATAAGTTGTAACGCCTACCTTTATTGCTCAACAAAAAGTCTCACAGTTGTTATAAAATTTCGCAATGCTTTTTATTTTTGTGGATGAAGCAAAAATTGCTCAAGTTATTGTATAACTTAAAAAAATTCAAGCTTTAATTTTTTAATTATTAAAAACAACAACAACAACAAAAATGTCAATTTAGATATTTTATAGATTAAGTAAACATAAAAGAAGTTACATAGGGACAGACATGAGTCCTTAATCACAGAGGACTCGTGGGCTTTGTGTCTGTGAGCAGTGGCAATAAAATATATTCACTATCTACGGCTTAACAAGTTGCTCTGCAAGTATGAATTGATAAAAACAAAACCTGAATTGTAGACTTTACGAGGTATAGACGCTCCTGCAGGTTTCGATTGACAATCACAGTAACCACTTTGAACAACTGACAGCCCAATTCGTTTTAGAGTGACAGGATACATGAGGGCTATCCGCTTTGATCACTCACCCATTTAATAGCGTGACAAAGGATGGAAAAGGGGGATGTGAAAGGTAGAGCAACGTACCCAAGAGGTTACTACGGCTCGCGGGCTGTATTTTAAGGATCCTAACCGGCATTCACTTAAAAGTGATGCATCTAAAACCATAGATCCTGCATCAGGTATGTCGGGCATTTGGTACTTGTCCCACGCGCTCCCGTAAACGAAAATTGAGTTTGCCGCGGCAGCGCAGCATTCCCGACTCCATGCCTCGACCGAATTAAGAGGGCAGCTGGCCGACTTGTCCAATAGGATCGACCTCACCTTTGAATATTCAGCCATTTACAGAACACAACTGTTATAGTAAAAATTTACAATATAATCTGCGTTAATACTTTTTCTAATAAAAGGAAACTGTAGGACTTGACCTATACCATCTTACTCTTTTGTAATACTTTCAATGTCACTTCCTGAAAATACTCGAAGTGGATGTGTAGTTGAGAAGAGTAAAATTGGTGATACTCAGAAGAAATATTTAGGTATATAGCCTACCAAATATAATATATAATAGCCTATTAATATTCTGAATTATTAAACATCCCAAAATGTTCTGAAAAATTAACTACAAATAGAAACGGCATTGGTAAAATACTATAACTTATTTTTATGGGTTGTATTGTATAAATTATTTTTTTAAAAAAAACATTTTATTTATTTGATTACTAAATTTTAAAATCAATTAACAATTAATTTTGGATTATTAGTGGGATTAGCTCAGGGTAGTATATGCAAGAAACTCAAATTAAAACATTACTTCGTTCAAAGGAAAGGGTCATGACTGGCGGCCGTAGTGTAGTAGAAATATCGTCAAACGTATCTCGATGCGGAAATACAGACACACCTCTCGTTGACCAGGATCATGGACGGCAGGTACCTGGTGGCTCAGAGACGACTCTCGGAAGTTCAGGCGGCGCGTGTGCAAGGTACCATCGGGCCTCCTTCCTGCTCAGCGACACGTAGACTCGAAGTCGGGCAATGAACTCCGATTCATTGGTTGTGGATCTCCTCAGATCTGTGACTGAATTGGACTGCGTTCTCTCTCTATCTATCTATCTCTGTGTATGTTGGGTACGTAACTCGTACATTGGACTTGTACAGTTCTTCCAAGACTGCGATGACAGACTTCCTCTCCACCATTCTTTCTGAGATGTGAATTTATCTCCTCGTCCGCAGTTCGTGTCTGCTCCAAACTCTACGATTTCTTTTCCCACCACAGATATGGAAACCATTTCTGCGTCAATCAATTTAAAATATTTTACCTCACTAATTCTTCCCGACACACCGGCACCAAAACGTTAGGATCAGGAATTACAATATGTTGCTGGATTTTGCTTAGATTCGAATAAATTATTTAATAATTGTGCGGCGCGCTTCTTCTCTAAGTTTACACTTCATTTACATCAAAATTATTTTATCTTATTGTGAGGCTAATTATTAATTCTACATTGTTTAAATATTTCATTGATAACATTAAACGTACAGATCCGTATAAGACTAAAATGGAATTTATTTTTCTTGGGTGAAACTCATATTATAATAATGGTGTTACGTTCCGATAACGTATACATTATTATTTCCTTCTCACAGTTAATCCGTGACGAGTTTCCGGATCACGGTTAAACTAATAATTCTGTTATAAAATATATTTTAATTTCACACCGTAAACAATGAAAACTAGTTTGTTCTATAGCACATGTTTTACAAATCTTCCATTTTTCACAACGAAGATACGTACCAGTTGGATATATATGGGCTTAAATATTATTTAAACAAAGTAAGTGAGTCTATCGTGTTTTTTTTTCGGAAGGAGTATTATCAAGGTCGATTTCATTAATCTACATAGAAAGAAAGTAATGGAACTTATATTAGCTTTATTTAAGATTCGGCGTTTCAAAAGTAAGTATTTCAACGAATTTGACTAGTGAATAAGAAAGTTAGCCAATTCAGACAAAACAGTGATAATATAAATACCACACAACTTTTCAGGTATACTTTTTCCTTTCGTCAGGTGCGAAGAAGAGCCGAGAGCGACACAACTGCCACTTGTCAGTTGACAAAACTCAAAAGCCTTGCACCTGACGAAAGGAACAAGGATCCCACAAACGTTGTGTGGTATTTATATCATCACTTTTTTTGTCTGAATTGGCTAACTTTCTTATTCATTATTTTCAATCAGACGTAATTTTTTTCATTTTAGAATTTGACTACTATTCGACAGTTGAACATTTTCGAAAAATAAATAATGAAGGTGTTTTAAAAAATTAGTTTCATATTTAATAATCTTAAAAATTATGAAATAATGACCACATTATGGAAGCTTAAAATGTCAAAGGTTGCTTCTCGCTAATTCTCGCCACGTCAGTTTTTGAAAATTTTGATAATTCTAACGTATGTCTTGCAAGAAGTGTAAAAAAATTACAATAAAAGGGGGTTTAAAATCGTTTAAAATTAATATCATTCAACTTTATCCATTATATGTTATATTTGATAAAGTAAAGAGAAGAATCGAAGCGTCGGAGTTTCCAAGAATGATATTAATACACCTGCTTTTAGCGGCTGCCAGAAATAGAATCCTTTGCGTGAAAAGAAACGGTTCTGTATTCCATTTTCGTTTGTTAGCAATGCCAGGGGTTGTTTTGACAGATCCCAAAAGAGGACTGCAAAGTCTCTTCTTTCATTAGTTCCTACGTAAAATTCCAGCTATTACAAAGTCCTTGAACTACGTCAGAATGGTCCAAACACATTTCACTCTATTTCCGTCATTTTCCCTAGCTGACTCTGCATTTACGAGTATTGACATAATAACATGTAGTATTTCAAATATTATATTTCAATACTTACTACAGCACTGGATGAATAAAGACTGCAGACTTTCTGTTCTCATAATAATTCTGCGTATAGATAAAATAAGTTTAATATTTTTTCCTTTGGGTAAGGACTTGTTCACAAAACATGCATAACCGTAGACAAAACTGAAGTCAAATATCCATGAAAATTAATATATTTAGGTCAGTTCTTGTCAGGAATTTTTTCCGTGTTTTTAATTATTTCTCTGTGCAATTAGGAAGGTAAATGGATGTAACGTGTTACCCAGACACGATATATTAAAAATTATATTACTGCAAAGTTGGAAAAAGAAAGGAAAAGAAATAAGAAGATAGTGAGTGGAAGGACGGAGGAGGTCGGGGAAATAGAGGCGCAGGAGTGATTGACGACGAGTGAGGATGTGGGAGAACGAGAATTCTGGGAATAGGGAGAGAGGAGGGGGAGTGTAATGATAGAAGGTTAATGAGCCAGTGAGGAGAGGGATCCACATATAGTTGTCTTCACTGCTTCGTTTCGCCACGAACAATTTTGTACTTAGCCATGACGTCAACAACGATTTTGCACAAGGAAATTATGTGGTTGAGAGTTTTTGCGATGTTATCATTTAGGGATCATCAAGACGACTCGAGCTGTTCCCTATGTTTTTAACGCTCGGCATAGGTAACTCAGATCTATGAAGCTCTAAGCTCGCTTTAACAGCCCTGTAAATGGGAACGGAATTAATTTTTTATGAAACATATAATTTATATTAATTGCGTGCTAAACGCATAATTAAGGCGCATATGTTTTTTTCGTTACATATTTCATTTATACGCATCTTATTTATTTGTAGAATTTAATCCAATTATGTAGATACCATGAATTTTTTACATTGTTTAACTGAAGGAATAAACGGTGCTATTGTTACATAACAATACAGTGTGTGATGCAATATAATATATACAATGTGTGATCAGTTTGGTAATGTAATATAATTTGACTATATTTAAGTATTTTAATGAGATAAATGAATAGCCATGTAACAGACAAAATTATGTGAGACGTATTGTATTTTAAACGAAGGGTGATCAGAAACTAAGGTTACAAAGCCTCCAGTGAAACGTGTACATTTTATTAATACAACCAATACAGCCACTAGTAGGTTCTTTTGAGACCTAGCCCCCAGATCGGTTTAGGCACTTTTCGCTTCGTGGGATGAGTTTGAATAATCCCTCCTGGTATAAATCCTGTCCTCACGTGTTCAGCCACGTTGTCGCGAAGTATTTCACTTCCTCGACTGAAACGAATTTTTGGCCTCATTGGTGCCCCTTCGAGTCGGGGGAAAAAAGGTAAAAATCTATCCAGGGGTGCCATCTTCCTCCCCGACAACGCGTGACCTCATACAGCCCAGTAAGACCACTACGCTGTTGAAGCAGTTTCGTTGGAACACCATCGACCACCCTCCCTACAGTCCGGGCCTCGCTCCAAGCGACTTTCATCTTTTACTTATGAGGAATCCATTTCCGAAACGACATGTCCGGAAATTCATAATTATATAGTTATCCGAACTGTCGACATTCCTTGTTATCTGAACTAAAATGCGATACTCTGGTTAGAATTGTAACATGGGGAAACTTAAAATCTTTGAAGTAGAGAGTACGCCTTACGCAAATCATATTTTATCGTGTTCGAAACTCAACGCGAAGAAGAGAAACGTTGAACATTCCATCTGATTTGTAAACAGAGCACGCCAACTAGTCAGTTGAACTTCATCCAAACCGATCAGATACGGGAGTTCGGATAACTCTGTAATTATGCATTTTCTGTACCCACATTGTTATACACGTTTTTCTTATCTCAATATGTGAAATCCTTTCATGAAATTTTGCCGTCGAGTTTTGTTACACCGTGTATGATTCTCGAAAGTAAGTCTTTGGTCGAATATTACGTCGAAGTCTTTTTTAACTGAGTTAACAGTTTTTAATAGTTCCGTTTGAAGAATGGTTTTTAAATGTGCAAGTAAGTGATACGCATTTTGTGTGTTAAAGAAAAGTTTATTTGTTTCTGACCATGTAATAATATTGTCCAGATCTTCTCAGAGAATACCATTGTCACCTAACTCGCGTGAATTTAGAGAAACCCTTTCTATGCTTCTTCATTGGAAACCCTTTCTTTAAACGTTCCACGTGACGTCCTCACTTCACTGTAAATGGCCAATAAAATTTATAATATCTCAGTATCTATTAGATCGGAATCTAAAATATCTAAGCGGTTGATAGTTGCATGACCTAATTTAGAAATTGTAATGCAGCACTGGAACGTATAAACTTCGGAGTGGAGTCGGGCTGCGCGTTTCATACAAAAGAAATTTCTGGGAAAATAATTTACTCCAACAAAACTGCAAGCTAATTTTGCTAAAATTTTAGTAACACGATATTCATTATGACAATTCGCTGCTACTCGGACGTTCCTACAGCTGCTTGTAATTATACAGCAAAGTTATTCTTTACGGGCCAAATTAAGAGTTGGTTTTCAGTAATTAATGCCTTTTTAGAAATTTAGTTAAAGGGTTTCATATGCAAAGCAGTGAATCAAATTTGATTCATTTAAAGAGTTAATGTTCCAAACGTAGTTGTACTTCAGAAAGTATTTTATACATACATTTGTTACTCATAATAGTTAAGTGCATCTTTGATGTATTCAAAACGTTTAGAATTAATTTTTTTTGTCGTTTTTCATAAGTTTTTAATTTCATAATTTTTCTTAATTACTCGAGGCAATGTATACTATTACGCTTTTATTCATTTAATTAACAGTTTTCCGTGAAACTTGGCGGTAAGAAAGTGCGCTATTAAATCTGGAAAGGACGTCTTTTTGACGTGTCTTAATAATGAACTCTATAAATGGATTTATTGTCATCCATATATCGAATTTTTTTATTTTACCTTGACAGAAATAAATAGGGTCTGTATAAATATTTTAGTGTTCAGTCACAAGTTTTCATTATTCACTTACATTGCTACTTAAATCAAGACGATATTGACGGAGATAATGAAGGACTTGGAATATTCCGGGAATAAATATAATTTGTAATTATGAAAGATCGAAGATTTTCCCGGTGTATTTTCTGTATAAAGAGTTCTCAGATTTCGCTCGGGTGCCAACAGTGATTAATTCGGAATTGCTTTTAATACTAGAGAAGAATTATATTGGAAAAAATTGGACGAAATAAAATAATAAATTGTTTCTTTCCTTCTTGCAACTTTTGGACCGCGTTGACATTTTCTAAGTTAGTTCCCTGTGTTGACGCAGGTCCGTGAACTCAGAACCCAGCTTTTCGTTTCGCAACTGATCGAATTGACAGTAAATTTTACATTATTTAACAGGAATTAGTTTACTGCCTATTTTCAAAATCACTGTTTAACCCGCAATCTCAAAGACACCAGATGATCGGATGTTTAAATATTCCGTTCAATGTTCGCGAGAAAAATAAGTTTAATTGCTCCTTGTAAGAGAAATTGCCGATGAATATTAGAAATAAGTGCTAACATTTAAAATAATGAAGAACAATTTTTTGTGAATGTAAAAATCTGATTAATAAATACACGACGTATCAAAAAGGACTGATATCCTTACAATCTTATACAAATTTATTGAAAAAAATAAAGTACAGAAGTCACATAACTGCTTGGTGAAAACTTGATGTGTTTTTCTTTAGATTTTAATACAATTCAATAAATTTTATGTAAACTTGTGAAGTGTTTTCTTATACACCGTGTATGCTAGATGAAATGTCAGAACATTGAAATAGAATTTGCTGAAGGACTGGCCAGATTATTATAAGCATATCGCTTTGTAGTTGCTGGAGGGTCAGACAGATACAAAACGTGAATCTGTTACCCACGACAGTAGAAGTGATTTGTTTCTGAAGATTAACCGACGGCGACGGAGCGATTATTAGAAAAACAACTGCACTCGTTCCATATTCAAAAGCAACTGTGGGTAAAGTATTTAAAGATTGGGCTGTCATCCGGAAAAATGGACCTGAACGTGCGAGTTGATGCTGTCAGCGACTATTCAATGCTGGGGCAAAAGAGTGTCCTGAATGGTACAAGGCAACATATGAGCAACAGTGCTACATATTACCGCAGATCTTAATTAGGGATCCTGTCAAATGATCTCTGTTCGCCGTATTGTATGCGACATTGAAGCCGAAGGCATGTTCAAATATCGACATTGGACAGCAGAGCACTGGTAAAACGTCACGTAGTTTGATGAATCACGTTTCCAGCTGCATCATGCAGATGGCAGTGTTAGAATTTGACGGGAACACCGCGAATGTATGCACCCACATGCACAAGTACAACCCTTCAGCCTGGTGGGCGCAGTGTCATGGATTGAAGCCTTTAATTCGTTTGTAAGCTACGTCTGGGAAGAACAGCATATGGTGAACTACCCAGGGAATTAACAACCCCACACCCAGTTAATGGACATTGCTGATACAAACTGGTACATTAAGAACAGTGGAGCAATTTCGATGTTCCTTGAGAGCTAAAATAATTCCATTGGACTCCTACAGACGGCATGTAATCTTTGTGTTTTTTCTGACTGGTCCATTTCTGAGGAAGCCATTGTCATTAACATTTGATTGTCAGCCGTAGTCATAACCTAGTTTAAATGTAAATGCTATTTCATTGCGTATTTGATCATATGTTTACAGAACTATTTGTATATATTTTGTGTCAGTAAAGCGCTTTTAGTGGTGGTCTGCTGTTCCTTCATAGGGTTTGGTTCATTCACTGGGTATATTTTACATTTTGTAATTAAAATTTTAAAATAAATTTATTTGTACCGAATCTTCCAAATGATGCAAAACAAACGTACAAAAGCGTACAAACGGTACAAAAGTCATAAGCAACAAAAGTGGCATTGGGGATGAAGAAAATAATTCTGTAGCCTTAAATCTGGGAACGTGAATGCAGTGTTCATTTACTGGAGTGTCAACTTACCTAAGTATCATTGCTGAACAAGTTCATCCCATCACGTTGATGTACTCCAATTGAGACGGCTACTTTTGCATGAGTGATTTCTGGAACATGAGACAGGATTTACAATCACCATATCTCTAACCAACTGGGCATTTATGGGACAAAGTTGATAGAGGCATTCGAGAGCTACTTCTACAACCATCAAATCGCACACATCAGGCATGGCGGTCAATTCCTCGCATCACCTTTCAACATCGTACTACCGTGCAGTCAAAGCCATGAAAAATCGGCGCAGTATAGCAGGGAAAATGTGCTGGAACTAAATAGTGACGAGCGGGTCATAATGTGGGCAGCGAGTGTATATAAGACGTCAAGTTAGTTTACGGAAATGACGATGCGAGTTAGCCTGTTGTGAATAACCCACGCTGCTGTGTTTGAAATATCTAAGGAGCGGCACGTTACGTGTTGGAACAGTTGAAATTCCTTCATCAAGTTGCTGATGTATTTTGCAGTTGCCAAAGAAATGCGCTATTCATACCTGCGTATTTACTTACATATAAGCGGCTTCTACTTATGTTCTACAATAATAGAACTAACATTCATCCGTCTAAATAACTTTTCTTTTGTTGTATTTAGCACGCTCCTCATCGATTGTATAAGTCGACGTGGTTAAAAAAAATCTCAGTAGAACTAACGTACAAAATGCTCATAACACACGCACACTAAAAGATTAAGACATTAATGTCAAATTTTGACAAGAAAAGTTCGAGAACGATTTACTACTTCAATGGACGTTTGTCACAATTTTAAATTTGTTGGCATTGGTTTTGTTGCGGGGTGGAGTACATATATATTGTGGTAATTAAGAGGAAACAATTAATTAATAAACAAAAATTTGGACTCGTATTGTTAGCGGCATAAAACACACAAGAATGTGACAAGAATTCAACGTTTGTGGGTATTGTAGAGGTTGGTTCGCTAGACGCGCAGAGCAGAGTCTGTGGGGAGCCGAGCTCCAGTAAAGTCTTCGTGGAAATATAGCAGTGGACAGACGAAAATATAAAATCCAGAAAGTGTCAGGATACATGTAATACAACAGCTAAAACAGTTAGAACATTTTACAAGTTGCAGTCTGCTAAATAACTACGATATATTCAACGCTAAATATTTAGAATGTTTAGTCTAAATTATTATATTCTCAATTCAGACCATTTCTTCAATTTTGGAAGCCCAGGTAACTGCATCCAGCAGTTAACAAACTTCGGGACGAGCTAATAGGATTTCTTAAACGAACAGTGAAACAACTATTGCAAACCATTTTGTCAAACTAAAAGTGTTTATTAGAGTCAGTGTATAAAACGGCTTGTCTATAAAGTGCAATAAGTGTGTGTGTGTACTAACGAGAAAATTTCCTTGAGTACCAGAGACAGTAAGGTAAAATTCCACAAAATTACTATTTGTAAACTCATAAGTAAAGATAATATCGTCTGATTTCGGATTTCGTTCAGAATTTAAAGTTCATATTTTATGTTTTGCATTGTAATAATCTTTTGATGAATTATTCCACGATAGCTTAAAAAATTTAATTGTTAACAAGTATTTCTTTATTAATGGCCCAGTAAACGACCCTGAGAAATAGTCAGTTTTATTTTAAAATATTAATTGAAAATTGAAATTGAAATTTAAGTTCTTAATAACTTTTGTAAATTATAATTGTTTGCAATTAATAAATATTAATTGTTGTTTTAATTGATTTTACATTCTTTATTAGACGTAAAATACTACAAATTGACCTTCAACGTGTGGCTTTCTTTGTAAAGTAAAATGAAAAATTGTAGTTTTTGGTATTTACTAAAAATTTGCACTCCAACGTGGGTTTTAACTGTGAATTCGAATTGATTACTACAATATATATATATATATATATATATATAACAAAAGGACACGCTTAAGCACATTTATTGCCCAATATTGAATGTGACGAAAGAAAAATATTTTATGGATATATACAATTGTTTGGCTTCCGCTAGCTAGAGAAACAATCTGATCTCTTAAACTCAGGGTTTATTGAAAAATCTGGGGACCTGTCTCCCTTGCCGGTGTCTGCTCAAGGAGTCGTCTGCGTCTGTATCACACGACGACCCGTTTAAGAACGATTCTGAACAGCACCCTCTCTGCGTGCAAAGATCTCGATCTCATCGACCCTTTTTCGTGGATCTTCCTAGACCAAGAAATATTATTTGTCCTGTCAATTACGTGTCCTATAAAATTTTTCACTACTGGAGAACGTCTGTTTCACACTGTTTGAAACCTTGATTAAAATCCATGTGTTTGAATCGTGCTTCTACCCAGACTCCAGGAATTATCTCTCGGACACGGCGGCACTTGCTTATTATATTATATAATTAAATGTAAAAAATATATTAACCAATCATTAAACTATCGGACCACAGTTGCTTGATTTTTTTAGAAATGCAATTCGTATATTCCATTGTCTGTGGCATGGAGAAAGGTAAATTAGGCCATGGTGTGGTGATAACAGGAATTGAGCAAATTAGAATAATTAAATACAACGGAATGGATTGAAGTGGTTGACAGATCAGAAATATCGACGTAAAAACAAAACCAGCAGGATTGATAGCCGAAAAATAGTAAAACAGTACTGGCGAATAGATAAATATTGTAATAAATGAAAGAAGAAACGTCCAAGTTGTCCAGCAGTAAGAAACAACTACTGCAATAACCGACTAACTTTTCTCCAAGTTATGTAGTTTTCTGTGGGTTCGTCAATAAATTGTGTGTATTTTATAAACGTAATTCAGGAATACAGATGATATTTTCAGTTGTTTTGTTCTAAAGTGTTTTTTTTTTGCCGAGTGCATTCGTAAACTCCAACTCTCCTGAAAGTGAAAGTTAAACTTGTCTCAACAATTCTGATTTATGCGGAGCAGTCTCCTAGGGAGCGCATATTGTTTCAAACCTGGTTCATTAGCCGCCTACACACAATATGTTGAATTGTACGATTTTACAAGCACCGTAGACTATAAGTCAAGTTTATCAAAGTTGACACCGGGAACTGGAATTCAGCCAATGACGGAAAGTGGGTCAGCAGCGCAACAACGTCAACTGTTTTTCCGTGAATGCAGATGCGTGTCACGTCCCAAAAAGATCAGTTCTTTCCTTCGCCATTTGTTCTTAAAAGTATGTATGTAAACGCGAGTGAGGATGCGACTTTTTCAAAATAATTAAATCAATTTGTATGGAAAGGAAAGAGAGAAGGTGGTAGCTTACCTGAAATTGAAGCTCGGCGACGTCACTCAGAGGACAAGAGGAAATTCGTCAAATTTTCAGAGGTGTTATCCTAGTTCTTTAGACAAAAGTAGTTCTATCTCAGACGGCTCATAGAAAGTAACTTCTTTCTCCTATCTAAGGAGGCTAACGCCTCCGAAAATTTGACTTATTTCCGCCTGTCCTGAAAGGAGCGACGCCTAACTTCAATTTCAGGTAAGCCACCACCTCTCTTCCTTCCATAATTTCGTTTCAGTGAACCCGAACTCTATAATAAATATTCATTTAACATTCCCCTCTTTCACGAATCCAAATACCGATTATACTCCTCGAGTATCACGTGCGGACGAGAAGTTTTCTTAATCCAAGTATATTGTTAGTTATTATTATTTGGATCGTAAATTGCTACGAACTTTGGAAACGTATCTTTATGTTACTATACAAAGGGACGTACGTATGCTTTAAGTATAACTTTATTTTACTTCACAAATAGTTTCGAATAAATCAAACTTTGAAAAATATAATGGTAAATATGTTAATAACCATCGTGAATTACATTTAGGGGGAGTATTTCTCATAATACTAAAACAAACATTAGTGAGTAAGACAGAAAATGTATATTTAATGTATTAAGTTCAAACATTATATTTCCAATGAAATTATGGATACAAAATAGAACGTGTTCGTCTCGACTTTCATCAGGTGATACATATGCATTATTTTATTAATACTACAGTCTTTGGTTCCAAATATTTTAAAATTTCTTTATAATGTAAAATATTTTCGATTTTGAACTTAATAAATGAATTTCAGACACTTTTCAGAATTCAAATAATACTACTTTAACATGAATGGCATTAAGAAGATATTTTATATTGTATATATTTATTAAATTAAGATCCTTTTTCTCTCATTAATGTCTATATATCACTTAATCAAGTCCCAAATTATGAAAGAAACGACGTGTGTCTATTTTGTAAACTTTCATTGTAAATGTAATTATTAAATTTAAAAATTGCATTAAATATCCAATGGCTAATATAATTATTTTGTTATGCAGTTAGATAAATCTCAAACTGTGAAAATGCATTCTCCTTTAGAAGTGTACTTTAAAATTGACTGATATGGGCGCAATGTTTCAGAATGAGGGTTCATTTTCAGTTATCAGCATTCCTTGCAGTAACATTTTTCAGCCATGTTGCTATATTTTTCATATTTATTTTATTATACTTAAATGTCAGTTTTATTCCTTATGTTTTTACTGCCGAAATCAGTAACATATTTTTTTATTTATTATTTACATTTTGTGTATCTGGTTTCTAATTAAATGAATTGTGGTTGATATAAAATATGCTCTTAAAACTAAACTTTATAATACGTGGTTATTTTAATACAATGAATTAAGTAATAATTTCGACATGTATTTCTTATATATTTTGGTGGGAGTGTGGCGGGCTTCGCCTTTTCGGAATATTTCGTACGATGAAGCAGTTAACTTCTATAATGCGCCCTCTTAATTTGTCATAATTATGTCTGTAAAAAAATATAGGTCAGTACAACGATCTGATGGAAGATAATTACAGGCTGTCTGGCGGCAGCATTACTAACTACAAGGTGCACTATATTTGTAAGCTGAATTAGAACTATGACGTGAAAATTTAACAAACTCTAAAAATTATTCAAAATACAAATTTATTGCAAATACAAGTTTTGAATAATCCTTGCTGAAATCGTGACTTCGTCTTCGTAAATAGGGAGTGAGGCATTCTGTCTGGTCTAATATTATCTGGGATAATTTTTAAATGTAGTCAATTCGATGTCGACTGTAGTTCGTTTCATAAACATGTACACAAATGTTTGTATCAATAAACGACGAATAAATATCAAATACGAACCACTTACTACAGTAAAGAGGACCTAAGATTTGTTCGCGTGAAATCTGATTGTAGTATTGTGTTTTAGTCGCATTATAAAGTTCATTTATTAATATATATATATTGTAATGATTAAAAAAGGTGGACTTAATTAATAGGAATAATTAACAAAATTATTAGGTATTTAAAATTTATTGTTGATAATTACACATTATAAGCCCTGCTTTGCACGCCGAATTCCGTCAATTTAACAAACAAATATTTCAATTTTATTTTATTAATTCGTGGCGTTCTATGAAAATATAGCTTTATGATTTTACAATCAATTACGTTGAATTTCTCATTATCTCAGGGTCACCACTGGGTTTGATAGAAAGAACAAATACAATGAACTAAAATATTAACAATCCAAACTCATTGAAGTTAACGGAATACAATATTAAATACAAAAGTAAAAGAAAACGAATGAAAACAAAAACGCGAACTATACCCTTCAATTATCGTTTACAGTCATTAATAATTGCTTTGCACTCACGACAGTGCTACTGGTACCAGTTCGGACTCTTGTATCTTGAAGTCAACACCCACTAAACAGGTCATGTTACACTGATTCTACTCATTAAATTTTGAACACACGGTAGTTGCTCTGGATCTCTGCTATACTGGAACCTGGATCATCTCACCCTCAGCCAGTTGCCGGACGTAGGTCTCCTCAAAGTCTCTCTATGCGAAAGTTAGTTCAGTTTGTGAAGCAAAACTTCTGCTTCCATACTGCGATTTTATGAGTCTCTCCGTCAAAACTGTTTACTTGCGTTTTACGTAAAGTATTATATCTTGCTGTTGGACTTCCTAGATAGCCCTATTCATAATTCTGGATCCGCAGACTTTTACTGTTTTTATTTCTCTATGTGGACCGAACTGCTATGTCCCAGTTCTCGACGCAGACTTTCCGGTTTCGCTTCTCGCCGCCGACTGAGTTCTCTATGTGCGCGGTTTCCATTCTCGATTGTTAACAAAGAAAAACCCGCCTTGATTGTCGTCTTTAAGCACCCGTACCGCCAACAATTAAATCATATTAAGAACAATTAATAGCCTGTTTAATTGATATTACAATATCTATCTATCTATCTATCTATCTATCTATATATATATATATATATATATATATATATATATTACATTCGAAATAAATGCTCTTATAGGGTCTTCCGTTTCCAAAGAATTTATTCAGTCTGATATGTCTTGCGGAGTGATCCATTAATTTTATATTTTTCCGAGCTAATTTAATTTTACGTAGTTGATTATAATGGGTCCCGTAGAGAATTTTTGGGAGTATTGGTATTCAAAAGTGACCAAGTAATGACAGATTACGTGAGTTCTGTATTGCATTAAGTCACGTCATTTGATTAAGTTACTAATTGCCTAAGCTCCTTAAATTTCACTGATTCATTTTTGCAGTCTCTTGTCGATTGTTTCTGATTCTGGGCTTTCGTTCTCGACCTACAATTCCTAAATGGAGTTTGAAGATCCTTGAAATGAATATTTATGATCACGGCGTAGTGTAAATTCATAAAAGAAGTCTCCATATGTCGAATGGCATCTGATGAAAGCGTGCAGACCGAATGAGCGTGGAACAGATTCAACTGCAACTGTGTAGCTGTCTACGTCGTCTGCGAAACCGGTTTCGAATATCGGGAAAGGTAAAGACGACCGTGTTGTGACGCTGCCAACATGCCAACACTGGGTCAGAAAGTCGTGCACCAACATTATATAACATCTCGTGCAGATCGATACAAAACATAATGACCGGACATTGATAGTTTAAAGTTGACTGTAAAATAGTCACAACTACTCTACGCGCCAAATGTTCATGACACACAAAATTACAAATCGCGGCGCTGATAACGTCGGAGGATTCGGTGCAAGCTACGTCAACGAATAATATTTTGTCAGAGGAATCTATATCTAAATAAATAGCACACAACGCCTCGTATTTTAATGAACCCAAATCGAAAAGTGAACAGTGTAGAAAACGAAATTTGTATTTTTGGAAATCGGTCATAGAAATTAATTTCGTATTACTGTGTACGATTTAAAACGAAAAGTCTTATGACCAGATTCTTATCTTTTTTAATCTAACGCAGAGAAATAAATAAATAATAATAGGAAATTAGTCCAAAACGAGTAGCCGATATACTTCAGAAACGCAAGTCACAGAACACTGGCGTACGAAATTTTTAATTTCAACCATTTTGGAGCAGTGCACGCACAGTGACCCAGAGAGGTCTAGCAAATTTCAAATTTTTACAATAATAAATTGAGTAGGAAATTAAATTTTATATAATCCTCCTCTTTAAAGTAAGGGGTCTCAGTCTTCCATATTCTGTCCTCTTTACGAGTGAATGAAATACATGAATTCATTACTAAAGCCATCTTGTACAGCGCGGAGAATTAAGTTTTATACAACCGTCTATTTTAATGAAATTATGTGCGATTTAGGCTTATATGACTGCTCATTTGTAGCTCTATATATTAATGTTACATAATACACCAAAATTTCGCTAGTTATAAGATTCCTCACATTTCTTGCCATTTCCATGTCGTGATTTCATAGTACACGAGTAAATGAAAGAGTATCTTCAAATTTAATACCGTTCCACTTAAACCTCTGTTTTTGTTGGGTGTCAGTGACCCGTAATTTTACTTTCGGCATTACTTTATTTCTTGGTGCTATTCTAGTGTATAACACTTGTTTTTCTGTTACAGTGTTTATAAAATAGAAGATTTTCTCTGTCCCCTATAACATGTAACGCAATTTTCCAATTGGCTAACATAGTATGCTAGTAACGGTGGTGAGATGTAATCCAGGTTTCAGGTAGTCCAACGGATAATAATATTATATAGTTAACAATAAATCAATCTGTGTGCGTGAGCCCCGCTGGCATGACGTCACCGAGTTGCACTTGCAATCTTATGTTCTCGCCTTCAATAAACTCTGCTCCCAGAAGGGTACTCTATTATTTATAATTACAGTACTGTAAAACGAATCATCGCAGGCTTCGGCTTCATCACAAGTCATTTACAATACCTCCGTGTTGACGGCATTTCATGTGCAGATGTTTTTTTTTATATTTGCAATAGTAAATACTGCCTTTACCGAATACAGCCTACGCCTTAAAACGATTTATAAACAACGGTTATTCAGACTATAAAAGTGCTAAGTCATTTCTGGTAATTAGTTCTACATTGCCTTCCGCAGATCCAGATAAGTTCTTGAGCCTCTGACGCGGTTTCTTAACTCCTACTAATCTTCGCACATTGTACTGGCCTGCTTTTGAGTGTACAAAACAACTGTTTGATGGTAAAGAAACATTCAAGACTGCCAATCCGAGCTTACCCGACCAACAACCGGCATGTAGGCCTACAAATTCATTGCAGATGTGTATTGGATTGTTACTGTATAATGGACGTGTACATCTCCTATAAATTAACCGTACTCGATATCTTAACAAATAAAAATTAAAGAAATTTTTATAAAATATTCGAAACATCAACAATGTACTTGTAAAATTCGTGCTACCTTGCCGCGTAATTGTCTGCCAACATTAATTAGAGTTAAGAATTTCATCAAGAAATTCTAAGAAAATTTCTCTGTTCTCATGATGCAACCAGCAATTCGTCATAATCTAATCCGTTCAAAGATAAATATATAGGGTGTTAGATATGTCGCAAGTGAACCAAGTAAATGGACTCGTAATCGGTAGAAACAATTGAACATTTCCAGGCGTTCGTTATAACAATTTTTTAAGCGTATAATATTAAATTGCTTTTAGAAATATAACCTGATGATCATATCATTAAATAAATGGTAAATAATTATTATGTGAAAATGAATAATAAGTTTATTTAAAAAAATTAAATTAACAACGACGTTTCGACCTCTTATGGGATCTCATCAGGTACAACAATTTTTAATACTTTTGTACACAATCCATGAGTAAATTTCAGAGGCACGCTTCCACTGTCTTGAGTGTAGTAACCAAAACAATAAATATAATAAAGAAAGCTAGTTTTTCAAAACCTTTCATCGACAACGGCGTACGGTTGAGAACTGGAGTATGGAACACCATGGAGAAGAATATAGATTTTTTTCCCAAACCTTTTCAGCGACGAAGCGATTTCCGCTTGAATGATAATGTGAACACGCTTAAATTCCAAATATGGCCGGTGGATAATGCAGAAAGCTTTTAAAAGCCTGTCGACGTGGTACTGTTTGGAGTTTTTTTGGAGTCCAATGGAATATTTATCATATTTTTTCGATGAAGTCGTCAAGTTCAGTTCAGTAATAAATTTAGTTGTCTAATAAACAGATAAAATTTATTTTACTATTAATATTATAAATCATAAAACCCTTCTTATATAATTAATTTTAATGTTATTTACAATAAAATGTCAGGATTTTACACCAGTAGCTTTCGGTTAATTGAACCATATTCATCTGATAATTTAATTAAAACATTTACTTAGGTCAACTTGTATCCAGACATGTTTCAGTATGACAAATACTGACTAGTCAGTGCTAGGCTATTGAATAGTAAATCCTATTGGCGAACAAAAACTGAAATTTTAATGTAAATAACATTAAATTAAATTTTATGTGGCTGTTAAAGAAAGGTTTTATCATTTATAATATTAATAACTTTACTCTTCAAAAGTACGTGTCTTACATGATTAGTCTCGAGTGTACACCAAGAATTCAAGAACATTCACTCGTGTCCATATAAACGGATTCGTAATTTGAAAGTTTGTTCAAAGAATCGTCTACAACAAGGATCAGGTATATAATTTCACTCGCACTATTCACTGATTACTTGGTAACAATAACCAGAACGTTTTAAAAAGAACTTGTTTTTTATTTGAATTAAAATTGCAGCACCTCTTGTAATGCCTTTATTTATTTACAGGTCCTAACGATGGACTTAACTTTCGTGCCGTGTTTGCTTATGTTTCAAAAAAATACATATTTCGTCATGTGTATGTTTGCGTGAATATATTACACCTCATTATATCATAAACATATTATTTATTTCGCTTGTTATTTTAATCGAAAACGATATACGCATCATTAACGTTCAGGATACGTTCGTATACTGATAATAAATTAAATTTTTACGAAAATTAATGAAAGGTGAGTTCTTTCTTAAATTAGAACATAAACGAATGGAATAAATTGGATTTTCCGGATGAGTCGGAAAATTTTTAGGGACAACGTAAATAAAATAGCGTACAGAAGGTGAAGTGACGTTTATTAGAGAAGACTAAGTGCACCGATTAGACATTCGGTATTTTTAACATTGTGTTTGTTTTTTCTGAAACGTTATAATTTCTCGAAACTGTGCGGTAGATTTTATCGACGCGATAGAAGTATGTTTTCTGTTTTTAAAATAATCTTCCAACCTGTTTTTGTAAAAATAGTTCCAAAAATGTTCGAATAATATTGTTTTTTAAAAATATTAAATAATTTAAAAAAATTAATTGAATGATTTAAATTTGATTATAATTTCGCTGCTTATACCGTCTCACTTGATGGGACCGTCTCTGTGTCATATACCCTGCAATTTCTTAATACTAAGACAATTCTTTTTAGTGATAGGCTACGTAAGGTTTATCCAGTTTGATGGATAGGAAGGGAATGAAAGGGGGGATGCGGAAGGGAGAAAAGCGTACCCTGCATTCGTCTAAAAAGTGATACAGCGAAAACCCTAGAGAAACCAGAATGAGGCATTACGGCTCTTAGTACTTGTCTGACGCCCTTCCGATGACGGGAGATGAGGTCTTGTTGTGGGGACGCAACTTACCTAATCGGGAACGCAGTTGGTCGACTTGTCCAATGAGAATCGGCGAATAACTGCTACCGTAGTCTCAACGTCAGCGGAACTTACGCCCCCCTCAAAGCCAGCTTAGGTGTCATGGTTAGAACCTTGACTTAAATTCCTAAAAGAGGAAAATCGACCTTTCGGGTTATTCCACTGTTTTTATGGTCGAGACACATCTTTTTTCATGCTAAATATTTTCGATGAAGGTGATGCTGAATTAGAGCTGCAAGTAATATGCATGCATGCAAAATTTTATTATTCGTATATAAAATCATAATTATAGTTTATTATTATGCGTTCAATTCATGGCTCGTTCCACCGTGAAGTTGAGCTTGTCGTTGGCACACGTTGAATACGGTCTAATACTAATCCCATTCCTGAAAATGGCCATTAAATCCAATAAGACGACCGAAGAAGAATTGGCATCGTCAACGGGTGCCCTAATATATCCCGAGCATGTCAATTGGGTTGTCGGTCTGGTCGCTGCAATCTTGCAAGGACTATCTCATCCGACACTAATGCTTTAATACTAAGTTGTTCAGGCATATAACATGGCCCGCTCCGCGGCCTGAATAATTCATGAGCCCGTATGGGAGCACTTTCCTATCAACGCTTGACATGACTGACAAAGGAAATTCTATTAATTACGGCTGTACCGAGTTTGTCGAGGAGTGTAGAAGCGAGTCTGTAGTTAGTATGGATGGCTAGCCTCGCACAGATGCGCTCTTTGCGGTAGGCAGGTCTGGTTTTGCCACGAAGTCATCTTGTTTCCAGAGACTAGTTCTTGACATCAGACTCAGACACAATACGCAAGTGTTCCTGGAACAGGAGGCAGGAGTGCCAACCACGCCTCGACCCTTCAGACGTCCGATTGTGTTCCTAGTTACAAGCGAAACGAATGCTGGCATTTACTATCAAAGTAATCCTCTATAGTGTTCCAAGAAGAGAAAGCTTCATATAACTAGATTTGATTTGGCAATAATGAAATCTCTTAATGCGACGATTTTTTTCAGCGGTATATCTGAATCAAATAATAACAGTGTCGAGAGTTATAGTTACGTAAAACGAATACATTACCCAAATTTCTCAAGTATACTATGCAATAACTTAAGAGAGCATAAAATATTTACGAAGCGCTTAGTAAGCCATTCTTCTCAATAGCGAATCGAACCTTCTACCGTCGACTCCACAAAACGTGTATCAGTACAAAGTCGTAGACGGATGTGTTACTCAGACAAAATTCAAACCTGAAAAAAATCAGTGTTTTATAATAATTATTTTACGTGTCATTTTAGAACCCACAAACAGAAGTAATCCTACTGTCGGAAAGGGAACTCGTGAGCAGACTTTGAAGAAATTATTACGACAGCAACGATTATGAAATCTCTCGGTCGTGAAGACAATTAGTCTCCGTGTAGGAAGATAATCCTGATGGATTCTAGGAAATTGCTTAGAATAATAATGAAAAGTTGTGTGCTAAAGTGTAGCAATGTCCTAAAGAATTTATTTTTTAACAGAATTTAATAAATCGTCCCTTCGTGAAACAAATATAAATTTATGTCCTTTTTTACCGGTATAAATAACTTTTTTTTCCATTTTCTTCGTCCTTAACCTTCATTCTCTTTTTGTAATTAAAAGTTTGTGGCAACTGCATGAAATTATTAGTATATGTCGGGTTGTCTATATCAGTTTTGAGAAGTGGAAGAAACTGTTGAGTTGGATGAGACAGGTCAAAGAAGATATGGCAAGAATAATTACAAAACAACAGAAATATTAAACAAAGTGGTGTAGTATAGAGAAGTAAGAAAACCAGCATTTTGAACTGTAATGATGGTTAAACATTCACCTGCAGAAAGCCGAGATAGTTGCCTCTCTAGGACTGTGCTGGACCAAGTAGGTCCAAATCCACAATACTGTACGGACTATCATGCCTATGCAGTAAATATCCTTCTATCCTGAAGAAGATGAGTTTCATTACTGTTTGAAACGTTGCTTTTCTTAATTCTCTTTACTATACCACTTTATTTCTTATTTCTATTTTTCGTAATTCCTCTTCGCCTATGACCTGTCTCATCCGCCTCGGTTGTTCCCCTATTCTCGACTTCTTCTTCTCAAAGCTGAAGAAGGCAATGGAAAACCCGACCAAATCTACCATTGACTTTATTCTCTTCTTGTGGCCGCACCTCTTGGAGCCTTGAATAACTTTTTTTGCTACTACAACATTAAAAATATATATATATTGTAATGCCAATTAAACAGGCCATTAATTGTTTTGATATAATTAAATTGTTAGCGGTACGAATGCGAAAAGGCGACAATGAAGGCGGGTTTTTCCTTTGTTCAACAATGGAGACCGCGCGGAGAACTGAGTATGCGCGCGCGTAAGGAATTCAGTCTGGAATCGGCGATGATATGAAAAGGAGGCTAGAATCTGAGTACGAGAGATATAATACAATTCAGTTCTCTTAGATCATCAAACAGTAAAGTCTGAAAATATAAATTGCAAATCTCAAGTTCCTGTATGGAAGCAAGAAAATAGTTGTACATAGAGATTTTCATAACAATTTGCAAACGGGGAAGTAAAAGGTTGCTTCACGCTGATGGAACAATTTTCGCATTGAGGAATCCGGCATCCGCTAGCAGACCAGAAAGGGGAGGCTCATCCGAGGTTCCAGATAGCTGAGGGCGAGAAATTCAAGCGTGTGTATTAAAATTGCAAATGAAGTAGAGTCAGTGTAACAAAATGGCTTTTTAGTGTGGTAGTTATCAAGATACAAGAGAGAGATCTGGTACCAGACAGACGGTCCGTGAGTAACCAAAACTTTGATAAATTTGTAAACGCTAATTAAAAGGGTAGAGTCAGATTTCGTTCAGCTTTCTTTTCATTTCTTTTCATATTGTTTTAGGTTAACTTTTATATTTGAATTGTTAATTGTCAGTTTATACATTGATTTTGTTCTAATTATCAAACCCAGTAGTGACCCTGAGATACAGAGATCCGACGTATTTGTTGTAATGATATAAGAACTGTATGTTAATAGATGCCACGAGTTAATATATGAAAATTAAAGTATTTGTTGAAATGGATGAAATTCGGCATGAAAATAGGTTTTGTAAATTGTAAAATTTATCAACAATAAAAAATTCATTTTAAGCTCAATCACTTGTTAATTATTCCTATATTTAAATTAAATCTTAATTATCATTACATAAATGGCTTCACCAACGTGGGGCAAATTAATCGGCTACTATTTGTTTATTACAATATATTAAATATTACTTTTCAAATATCGCTTGTTAAAAGAATCATATGGACTACTTTTTCATTACTTCTGATTCCATAATATTTATTTCACTTCAGCTTACGCTTAACGAATTCTTGGATCTGATTCTACCGTTCCTTAAAATGATTTCTTTGTTGTTTTTATTGAAAAACAAACACGATTATCTCTTCTCTAGTAACTCGCACTTAATAACAGGAATTAATTGCCGGTTTGTGTAACACTCGAACGTACAACTCAATCTACGATCGGCCCCACTATAATTTCTGTCACGCGATGGAGAGGGAGAGATCGTCCAGCTAGGCAGAAATTTGAACCATTTTGAAAGACATATAATTCTATTGTGTTGATTGTTCACATTTTCTGTTGCCTGATCTGGAGCAGAAGGTGGCCGAAGAGCACATACGATTCAGCATCTGGAGAATATTATCTATGAATTATATCCAACAGTCAAGAAACTTCAAATCAGACTCTAGCGCTGATATGCAGTATGAATTAAGGACACTCCCACTGAATTATATTTTTAAAAACTTTACCCTGTTATAATAAACTTAGTTTTCAATTATAATTAGTCAGAAAAACTTCAGTTCTTCCTTGTCTCAACTCCATCGGTCGCTTTCTGTTCTTGCGTCGTCCACATTTTTTATAAATAGCATTTATCACAAGTTGTCCAGAATGAAACTAAGTAAGTAACTGGCAAGATTGTGAGCAATTTTACGACGCAGCTAACATCTGTGTTGACCTCACAACCTCGAAGCAAGGCTCCGTTGCTTCCGTCGCAACCACAACTGTTCCCTAGTATCAAGAGATGGCAAGTTCGAAAGACAAGGGTCAGATGGTGTAGCAATCCTCGATTAATCCCAAAACCAAAATTATTCAGAAGAAATGTTTTTTAGAAGAATTTCCGCGTAATGATTTGCATCATTTTCATTACGTTAGAGGATTTTGAATTATAAACGAATTTTGTAGCTCCTATGAAGAATAAGTGTTCGGAGTTGATGAACTTCACATTTAGCTATTTCGTCACGCGACTCTTGTACAACAGGGAAACACAATGACGTATTCGTTCATTCAGCCTGACTGAATTTATGTTTCAACCTAATACAAGTTACCAGACTTTCTGATACGTGCGTAATTATACCAAGGGCCAGCGGGGCTGGACTAAAAAAGTGATTAATAGTTACGCCATGTTTTTAGGCATCAAAATTTTAGACTCAAATTTCTTGCGCTAATTAGCAGCCAGGTCCTCGTGGTGCCAAAATAAATCTTTCGTTTTAAATTTAGATCATAGTGTATTATGCCCAAATTCAAACTTTCGTTGAGCAAGGAATTGAAATTCTTCTGCGGTGCTTTGTGATGACGATGCCTTCCGCCACTACCAATCGATTGAATTTCAAGAATCCTAGTCACCAGTTTCAATAATTTAAGTGACGTGAGACCTTAGTAGGAACTCTGCTTTGTTCTTCAGTTCACCTCCAATTAAATCTATTTCCACGATTGGGAGCGAAAACGTTGATTCATCACTATCTTGAACCTTCGGAAGTGCGTAATTTTTTAGGTTTTATATATTAGTTTATTAGTCTCATTATTCCTCTAATAAGGAAATAGGAAAAATCTAATATTGTGGAAATTACGAACCTAAATTTAATATTTATTATTATCTGACAATTATCATTTAATAAATAAATAAACAAGAATAATTTATTAATCAAACCAAAAAAACATTTCCATACAACTTTAAACTGTATATTGCCTGATTACCTAATGAAATTACAAAATTGCGGACGAAACGTTGCAGCATTCAAATTATTTTTGGTTTAATTATGTAATACATTTTTTTTACATATTGGTTGGATTATTTAATTATCTATTAAATCATAAAAACTCATAAATAAGTTAATAGATGTTTAAGAACATAGATGACTGGAAAAGTAGATAACATTCAAATTGTTGAAAATATAAATCATCTGTATTATGTGTAAACTAGTTAAGTAAAAAAGAACTCAAAATTAGGAAATAAAATAAGCACACATCGTTTCTGTAGTCCTTAATTTTGTCTGTTAATTCGCTCCATCTTTATGTAATTAGTATTCATTGAAAATACATAAATTGACAAGTGAGAAAATTATAACACTGAGATAAATAAAATTGTAAAAATTGAGATATAAATTATGTTAGGAATTCAACACATTATGTATGTATTATGTATTTAATGTACAATTGGGCAGTGTTGTCAGGTGACATACAAGAAATTACTATAAATGATATTACAATAAATATAATTATTTTAAATAAATAACCTGGACGTATGGAGAGTATTTCAGTTGTAAAATTGTAAATATAATATTAATTCAACGTTAATTTTAAAAAGTCCAAATATAAATATAAGAATAATAATTTTTACTAGTCTTGTCACATTAACAACTAGGTCATTAGCGATCGGACCATACAGCATTGGCCAAACTGCCATTGTCCGACATTAGAAAGAAAAATTAGTAAAAAAGGAAGTAAGCTTAAATCAAAAGTAAAGATCAAATTAAATTATTTGTAATGTAATTTAAATACACTTCGATCACTTTGATATTAATCTCGTCGCATTTGGTCTTCAACAGATCTCGTAAATATGATAAAACACATTTAGTAGGATGACAATTCCTATTATACTAGTTGTATTTGAGTAACGTAGCCCAATTCAGCATTTCCTGTAGACAATATAATTAAAATTTGAGTTCAGTTTTATAACTTCTTTAATGGAATATTATGCGTTGAGATTATTTTCTAATTAGCTGTTTTAATGTGTTGTTTTCTGAGAATCAGAGAAGTGATACAAAAGGGCATTTATGTATCTGACGGAATGCAAAGGATTCTTGAAGATGTGATGCGTCAGACACTCGTCGTTGCACTAACATTTCCAGGAAAGGCCATTTCCTATTCTTTTCTGCCTATAAGGGGGTTTGAAATTCATCAGTTAGTTCAGAAAACTTTAAACACATTTTATTGAAACATATTTCAAGACAAAGTGAGTAAGTTTTTTACAGTGACACTCAGGTGTGAAATATTTACAGGAACATGAAATGGTTTCCAGTCTACAACTGCAGGATATTATATTAAAGAATTAATTAAAAGAATAACTACTCCAGATACTCTTTTTCGTCTAATGTTATGATGGGAAAATTTATTGAAGGTCTATACAACGAATGGACAAAGAGTCGAACAGGATAGAACAGATGGGGGTAAGCACCGCGTGCTTAACGGTGGTCCTGAATTAGATTCTCGGTCCGGACGAGATTTTTCCATCATAATCCGTTAATTATGTTGCTTGTTTTATTTCATGAAGTTAATTGGAATTGCTTGCTTGGTAAGCCAGAGTATTACAAAGAAATATAATTTTAATATTTAATATAAGCACGCAATTGTCACTTGATAAATAAACAAAACAGTCAATATATCAGAAAAAAGTGTGTATTAATAAATGGAATAAAAAAATCATTGGCATACGATGTTTCATCCACTATTTTTGGACTTGAACGCCGTAAGTTTTGGAAGTTTTATAATAATGTGTTGCAAATTTTATACTTATTCTTGTAATACAGAATATATATATATATATATATATATATATATATATATTATAAATAAACCAATTAATTTGCCTCACGTTGGCACGCTAAAAGGTAATAATTAAAAGGTTTCAAATCAATGATTACTTAATGGTGAATTTATTTTACTAAAATTTAAAGTGAAAAGGATGCAAAATAATTTACCAAATTTTTAAACTTCACAAAACAATTAATTTATTCCAAGTAAATTAACAATATTTCTTGACGTGATTATTTACATTTGTGTTCTTGTAATTTTACAGTTTTTATCAACTCTCATCTCAGGGTCGTTTATTTGGGCCTTCTAAATAGAGAACCAATCTTTTATATTTAAATTAACCAACCAAATTTTCTTTCAACATTAGAATTTAAACAATATAATAAACGTGAAACCGAAATCTAACGATTTGATTCTTATTTAACGTTTACAAAACCTTTATTAAATTTCTTTCCACTTACAGACTCTGCTGGTACCAGACTTTCGTTTTGGGTTCAGATGCACTATACACTTATCACATTTAAAAGGCCGTAATTTCACTGAATTAAAATTGATTACATAACACTGTCCAAACTTCGGTATCTCTCAACTGGAACGATTACTCCGTACAGCTCCTGTGATCCTACGCATTAAGTCTCTTTCTCGCCGGCAAATATGGTATATCTCGTTCTAACTATTGGTCAGCCAAATTGTTATCAATCTCTTTCTCGATGAAATTGGCGAACAGTTTTACTATTTGAATTTCACTGTGGCTTGACTTATATATGTGCATGTATGTGTATATATATATATATATATATATATATATATATATATATATATATTATTTTAGAGTATAGAGAATAAGAGGGTACTCCACATGTTGGCAAATCCCCTTTAAAAGCATAGGAAGGGATTTGAAAGGGGAGATGCGGAAGGGTAGCAAAATGTAGCAAGGATTAACTAGGGCTCCTGGGCTATACTTTAATGATCTTATCAGGCATTCGCTTAAAAGTGATGCAAGACAAACCCTAGAAAGCCTGCACCAGGTCGGTCGGGCATTGGGTACTTGTCCCACGCCCTTCCGATGGCGGGAGAGGGGTTTTCTCTGTGAATGCAGCATTCCCTTCTCCGTGCCTCGACCAATTTAGGAGACAGCTGGCCGACTGTGCCAACGGGAACAGCGAACAACTCTTACCGTATGCCCAAGGTCTGTGACCCCGGAACATACACCTCTCAAAACAGGCCGAGGTGACTCGGCATGTGGGAATCTTAGTTCAAAAACGGAGAGACGAAACGGTATCCCCAGTCTCCGTCTCTCCAGTAAGGTTCATCTGCGAGAGAACTTCGCAGGCATATATATATATATATATATTGTTTTAATTAATTATTACACATCTTTCTGACATATTGGCTGTTTTGTTGATGTATGAAATGAAATCTTTTTTTCATTTATTCAAATTTTTGCATTAATTTAGTAACGAATGCAACAAGGATTGTTATGTTGTTTTTATCTTATTACTTAATTTTGGCTGTTATATTATTCACTATATCAAAAACTGTTCTGAACGACATATATTAAAGGACTATATTTCTCAAAATACTTTGTTTTTTGTTCTGATAAATCGTTTTAAATGAGATCGGTCAAATACGAGCTAAACTTTGGTGTTCTTATAATCTGATACAAGACAGTAAGTCGTTGAAAAATAGCTCAAAGAAATTTACCTTGGTAGTAATTTTATAAATTCTGATGACGATAAACGTTTACTGTAGGAAAGTTGTGGTTGTAAATCGATTTACTGACTTGCATGTTTAATAATCTTTTTCCTCGGGAATGGAAGTATAATGTTCAGGAAATCTATTGTGTCAAGAATCCATCCAGTTTATGGTTGTTTGTAAAGCAGCTTCCTTTTCTATTCGTCTTCTGCAGTCTCCGCATTACATCACCGTGATGTTTGTGATGTACGAGTGGAATATACGGGCGATGTGGCCTACATTCTTCGTAGAAAGTTTGAGCAATACCCTATTGTAACAGTCGTAAAATTGTTTCGCAATTGTTCCCATGTGGTTTTATATCCTCGGATAGAGTTTTATTTCCGCTTACTTTATACTCCATTGTGAATTGTGTTGGAAGCGCTCACGCGATTCCGAACGAGATGAACTCGTCGTGCGGCTTAAGAGACGTCGCTTCTACATCAAATATAATCTGTGATCTCGTAGTACCGTCTGCCGCAATTCAATCGCTTTTAATCAGTAGCAAATAATATACGTATCGAACAATATTCGAATAATTCTGTATATTCTATACGCGGCAAATTCTCGTTGCAATACAACTACAATGTAACTACATATTAAATATTATATCTTAACTCCTTATATTTTCAACTTCAAGTTTTTCATTGATGTTGTGTTTTTTTCTTGTTTCTGTTCCTTGATGGAAACGTCTATATATTTTTACTTGTATTTTTGACTTGTCCTATTTCCTCAGTTCAGGATTAATTAATTGAACAATTAGAATGAATTAAATAGTCTGCTTTTATATGTAAAACAAAATGTAGTCAATGTCCAATAGCAATCTGTCATTGGTCGTTAACTGCATTTTATTTTAAACTACCTGGGTGCACGTCGTTGCCCGTGTATTTATTTATATAAGTCCGAAAAAGTATTTTCCTTTAATGCATAGTGTAGCATGTATGTAACATAACTTTTATTATCACCCCACAGGCGTCTATTCGTTTCTAGGATATCCCATTTGTGATGCAGATGTGAAACAACTAGGAAATGTGCGATTTTTGGCATCCGTAGACATGTTAAACCATGCCTGTCCTAGCCTTCAGGCAAGATTTTTCTACCCGCCGGTCAACTTCCGATTGTTTATTTTCCGTGATTTTTTTGTTTGTTTTTTTCAAGTTAGAATATTTTCAGGGTATTCTTATTGCTCTAAAATAATATTTGTCCATTTAATGTGAATTATTGATATTTACGTTTAATACGTGCTACATCATGAGGCAAATTGACTTTTGGTCCCATTTGATATTTTTTTGGTAATTTTTCCCGTATTCTATTCACAAAAATACATTTAAAAAAAATCATTCACTAAGGGGTTAATCTATTAATCAATAATTAATTTAATGTACCTAAGAAGGTTTGAATGCTTAATTCATCAGAACCCATAAGTGTCTTTAGAGAAGCATAAATATTTGTAATTCAAAATGTTATCAAACATATTCTAGAAAAATTCACGCACTATCTTAAAAGAGTTAATTATACTCCCCGTGCCGTAAGGGAGTCAAATTCATCCCTAGGGATGGTTTCCGTGACTTACCCCCACAGTATTGGTTTTCAGTTCGACAGGAACACGTGTACAAAAAATGATCAAATTTTCTCCACGGGTGTAGATTTGTATGTACACACAAACAAACAAACAAATATATATATATATTCTTATTAGGTGACCTAAATTAAATTAATAATTATAATAATCTGACTTCATATTTAAATTACAAAATAAAAACCTATTACTCAGGAAAAATGTAATTTCAAAATTTAAATCATAATATATAACAAACACGACTTTTCTCTGATTGGTGCCTCTTCAGGTCTATAGTTACATTCACTTATCTTAACAAATAAATTTAAAATAAATTTTTTTTAAATTTTTTTTAATACCATTATGTATAAATATAATTTGTAGTCTTACTTACAATTTATTATTATTAATTATTTATTAAAATATATAATATATTGACGGAGTATATATATATTATTTATTATAATCCATATATAAATATTTATTATAATAAATTTTAATAACTTGAAGAGATCCCAATCAGGGACGATACGTCGTGTTTGATATATATTGTGCTTTAAATTAAAGACCATTTTTTTCTAATAGGTCGTTATTTTTATTATTCAATCTAAATTAAATTAATTTGACAAAGTGGCAGGGTAGAATTGTAAACCATATTCCTACCAGAATCACCGAAATGGTTTTTATAAACATACAACGCTTTTACGCTTTTTTCTGTACTCCGTAATGTGTTCACAACAAAGTTCTTCGAAGTTGTCTGCCTTATGCTTTCACAGAAAAATCTTTACAGCCTTTCTAAGATGTTTGCGTACAGCAACTTAAACTAAATTTACTCTGTTTTCAAGAGAGCTTTCCTTCACTTATTTCTTAATTTACGAACGAATAAAAGCCGTTATATTTTATCTTCAGTAATTCTGCAACTAAACGATCCATGCATATAATATTAATTATAAATACTTTCGTATTTAATTTAAAATTAAAGCAAACTTTTAATATCTAATATATTTATGTTTTTATAGATAAAGAAGCAAGCGAGCCAATATAGAAAGATTATTAGTTAATAATACCAAAAATTCGTTTGAATACAACGCTTTGGGGTTTCTTCGGGTAATCGGATAAAATACAGTTTTGAATGTATGTATATATAATGTATATATATATATTATAATTTAACATATATATAATAAATATGAATTTAGAGCCACGGACTGCGTCTTGTAGCAGAATTGCATACATTCAAAACGTAGTTTACCTGATTACCTGAAGAAGGCCCAAAATTGTGAACGAAACGTTGTATTCAAACAAATTTATGGTTTAATAGTTTAATAAATATTTGAGACGTGTTAGCTGCATTGCTTCTTTATTTATTAAAAGCAAACTTTTGTCTCAATTCCTGCAAATATTTCGATTGTTGAAAAATTTATTGTATTTCAATTAATCAATTATCAGTATAGTGGTACTGAGACTTAAGGTAGTGACGTATCCGAGAAAATTGTATAAGAAACTCGGGAAATCTTTTTGAAATTAGCAAATCGGAATCTGACTTATATAATAAAATACGCGTATGGAATGAAATTAAGCATTTGGATAGGCAGTCGGGTAAGCCCGGGTCACTTTCTCTAAAATAAATTAACTGTTTTATAGATTCAAGTGTAGGCTTGTCCAATGAGACAAAGTTAAGAAAACCTGTGAAATTTAATGTAGTTCAAATTTCCAGAATTGACCTATCGTATTCAGAGATTGAACTGTCATTTCTTTTTAGAAGTTTTAAGGTGTGGATAGTTTCCGGTAAACGACTGCTTCAATAAAATTATAATCTTTACAAAGAAAAAGTCAACTACAAGACGATTTCGTTAATGAATTCCTTGAAGTGGTATTAAACATGTTTTCATTTTAAATTTGTTATTTACATGAATTCGGTATCTGTTGAGATTTTGTCAGTCCCTTACATACCAGAAAAGGAAGATTCATCGAGGCGAAACCGATAATATTTTTACAGATCGCTTATTCCTTGTACGAAGAGAGCGACAGTCACAAAAACTCTCGGCGCAGACTCTTTTATTTATCTCGCACATATATATCTTTTTCATGGAGCATCTCCGATACGGCAAGTTATAGTTTAAATTGGTTCCGATTGTCCCGGCAACGCTAGACGCAGCGGCCTTAGAATTCCAATCTGTGTTTCTTCTCATACAGACCTGAGGTATGAGTCAGCCTCATAAAACAAACGTAACGGTAATACGAGAATAAGAAAAAGAATCACACTGTCTCATAATTGTCGGTTAGTTACTATTTTTTGTTGCAAAATTAGAATTAACTCTTACGTGCTTTAATGAGGTGTAATCTGAAAAATGAGGTAATAAACAAAAAGAAACTTGGTGGATAAAATATAAAAGTAGATATTTTTTAAAAAATAAAACCTAATCTTGTCTTCGTTTATTCCGTGTCTTTTAATAAAAAACCACTACGTTTTTATTTCAAGAAGCTTTCGACCATAAGGTCGTCATCAGCAATAAATCAAACAAGATTTGGTTTTATTTAAATAACCTAAAATAATATAACAAATATGGAAAAGTAAATATTTAAATGAAAAAAAAAAGTTATGTTCAGGAGAAAAAATTCAAGTGCTCAGCTTTTTAAGAGTAACTGGTGAAAGTTTCATGTAATTTAAAATCATTGTGAGGTGCGAAAGTTACGCGTACGAAAATTCGGTCTAGTGTTTTCTGATAATCCTCCACGACAACAAGAAAAAGAATTAAATAAATATTAAATAAAAATTTGACATCCGATTCAGCTTCTTATATTAAATTTTAACAATTAGGTTCCCAAACTATAAATATTCTGCCGACGAATATCCTGTTTTGTTTACCTACTATCGTAATCAATAGAACTTATTATAAAATTTCTTGCTTACGGATCCTTTATAACTCGAGAGAAATGGACAGACTTCTCATTCACAATCCTTCCTGCGACGAAGTTAATGTGACGACTCCACATATGAAGTTTTAGTTAGGATTCAGAGTGATGATCTGAACCTGTCTGGCTTATAAAATATAAAAACTGAGTAGATGCAAAGAATAATATAGTATCTACGTTAATTGTATTCTGTATAATTATATAACTATATAATAGAAATTTTAAATTCAATGTTCGAACCAAATTACATTCAGATAATATAAAAACAGCTGTATTATATGAAAATTAAGAAATCTAATATAATAAATAAAACTTAGTGTTTATTTAAACACTGTCGGCGTGAGACACGTCTACCACACCTAGGAGCGGGGGTGGACGGGCGTGGAAATACTCAAACAAGCTAAAACGGCCGATATTTGAGTCGGATAAATATTTTTAGAGGTCACAGAGATTGATAGTGTTTCTGCCAATGTTTCCTGTGTATAATTACGATCTCTTACAATATGTGAAAGGAGCACCCTTAGAGGAGCGGGGATGGAGAACGTTACAATAAAATAACCCGAAAACAACCTAATTTCGAGTCAAATCGGGGTTATGTATGTAGCTGATTTTTTTCAGGTTCAATGAGATTCATAAAATTTCTAAACATGTTCTGTGTGTATAATTTCAACCCCTTTCGGGCTCGGAAGTGTGGGGGTGGTGCGGTATTGCATAAAAATAACGCAAAAACAATGGAGAGTGGAGTCGATTCCGGGGTTATGGTTGTCACTGAGTTTAATTATGACATTAAACTTGCCCTTAAATCCGCCCAGCGGGGATGGTCGAGGGTTGTAATTTTCAAACATGTCAAACGGTCGTTATTTACGTGGAATAAATATTTTTCGGGGTCAATGATGATAGTATTTTTACCGATTTTTTTTGTGTATAATTTCAACCCCTTTCGGCATAGGAACGAGAGCACATTTAGGGATAGGGGTAGAGGTGCTTTACATAAAAATAACGCAAAAGGAACCGAGATTGGAGTCAAATAGGGGATTATGGATATATGACAACCTCGGGAAACACCAGGCACCCAACTATTAGATAATAAAGTAGGCAATAAACAGGCAAGTTTAAGAGTAGATATAAAAGTCACTCCCCTTCTGTATTCCCTTGCTGTTTCCGTCCTATGAGCTTTGAAAACTACACGCCGCACAAACCAAATGACTAAATCAAAAGCAAAGATATGTGTGTATTTGTTTTAACACTTAATTTTGTATGTTTATTTTCCACTTCATTATCAATTTCTCAAATTATATAAATTTTGTGTAAGCAACAAAATTTCGGGATTAATATTCCCCTCCCTATATTTCTTCAGTAAAACATAGTTCCATTACAAAACAAAATCCTTCAAGTAACAAATAGGTGCCTTACATATTCCAGAAAGCAGTCCTTTATAGATTTTATTAGTTTCCAAGTATCCGAGAGGCCTTCATAAACCGCTTATTTTCCTCGTGGGAAGTGCTGTAAATAAAGGAAAATCATCCAGATGTAGTGTGCTTGTTGTAGGTGCTAAAACTCCTAATTGATGACGTGTCCCAGCGGCAAGGCAAGGCAAGGCCGCCACGCACATTTGTACGCAACATTTGCATGCGAAGTGGTCCATCTGGACGCGGATTCACATAAACGGCCAACGCCATCTGGCAGCGCAATTCCACTTCGCATGGCACGTCACTCGTACAGAATTTGCTTTCGTTATTACCAGTACTGAAAAAACGAAGTGAAATCCGTGTTTTCCTGTCATTGTTTGATGTTGTGTTAGTGAGTCTGTGCAAATATTATGCATACGCACTCCAATCCGAGCTACGAAATTAGCCGGGCGACATTTTCTACCTTCTTTTATTTTTGTAAAGTGTCAGGCTACATGAGGGTTATCCGCTTTGATGGCACTCCCCTTTGATGGCATATGGAGGGATGGAAAACGGGGGATGCGGAAGGGTAGAGAAAAGTACCCAAGTGTTAATTAAGGCCCCTGTGCTGTATTTTAAGGATCCTACCCAACATTCACACAAAAATTATGCAGGGAAAACCCTAGAGAAAACGATATCAAGAAGCCTGGCATTTAGTCCTGGTTTCACGCCATTCCGATGGCGAAAATTTGTTCTGCTGTGGGGACGCAGCATTCCAAACTCCATGCCTCGGCCGAATTTGACGGGCAGGTGGCCGACTGTCTTACCCAGTCATCTTCATACAGTTTTACCTTCAGGAAGGGACTGAATATATTCCAATGCGAATTTAAGTAACGCTCGACCCACAAAACGTTTACATGGGCTCCTTGCCAAATCCCATGTTCGACAAGCAAGTAGAGTTTCTCATACTCCTGATATTATTGCCGCCACGGATCGTTACATTAAAATTTTGTGACTACACTTCCCGGGTATTCATTTATAATATCCCGGAAAGTATTTAATTCCACGCTAATCTCGTCTTTAGAGAAAAAAAATAGTCCCAGTACCCTTCTATAACACCCAATTCGACATCTGGCCGAATTCTTGCTGGTTGTTATCGTAGTATAGTTATGTAATGGTTATTCACACATTTCCTTTCCTACCCCAACTACAATTTATCTGAACTACAATTTATCCCGGATTTTTATTGTCAAAATTAAACTCATCGGGTTCCATAACACCATTCACGGTAGTTTTTTCCTTATTTTTATTTAAATACCCTGGCGGGTGCTCCTCTTCATTGTTATTGGGTGTTGAAATTAGGCATTGACAGCTTAGAGAATGACGTCGAAAACTTTTCATTCGACGCTAATAATTTTCGATTACACATGTACAAATTTTGGTAGAAATTCCGCCACGCGTTTAAGATTGTACTTTTTTCAACCCCTTCGACCACCTCTTCTAGGAGTTAAACTACAACATAACCATAATTTTGAATGGCGGAATTAAACTCGGCGACTTCCAAAGCCCCGGACTCGTCACAAATCTTGGTTGCAGACGTTTATCGGCATCATATGTTTCAGTACTCGTTCATATGCTGATGTATTCATTTCCCAACATGATATAAATTTTCGTGTTCACATTCTTGTAAGACTATTTTTTACACACATTTTTCACTTACAAGGCTAGTAATTAATAATCTAATAAATACATACCATAATGTAATAAATAGTACTTATAAGACCTTATTTTTTTAAGTAACTAACTTGGAAGTTATTTGAATGATTAATATTTTTTCTCTCTATTGTTTCAGGTAAGTTCCTGGTGAAGTAATTATTTTCTTCGGTCTGAGGAACGTTGCACGTCGGGTACTCAATTTTCAGAGATGCTCCATCAACCTGAACCCTGATATTTCAACTTCCATCTGAATTTACAAAATTAAATATATTTCTTTCAAAAATTTAACCCTTTTTGGAAATTAAAATATAAAACATCGGTGTTAAAAATATAATAATTAGATATATAAGTTGTCAAAATACTGACAGAAATAAGTGCTAAATATGTACCACACAACGTTTCTGCAGTCCTTGTTGCTTTCGTCTGGTGATTCAAGTAAAGGACGTGCCATAAAAGAACGACACGGTCGTGCCGGTTTGAGTTCGTCACCGGCTCGTCCTTTATTTGAGTCACCTGACGAAAGCAGCAAGGACTACAGAAACGTTGTGTGGTATTTATTTAGCACGTTTATTGTCTGTAATTTGGCTACTTCTTTATCCAATCGCTAACCCTTTTTGGTTGGAAAACACTCCTGTTTTACGATTCAAAAAATTTTGATTTCCCATTATATTATAGTAGTTTGAGAAAAAACTATCTTGTGCGAACGAAATATAGTAATTCGTTTATTATATAGGCCCTCTGTCTAATCAGTCACGCAAAGGAATAAGAAGGTAAATTTCTTCAACCAATTCATTTTAATTTTTAAAAGCTTTCGGCGTTTGCCGGTTTCAGTTCCATTTTCCAAATCATTTTTGCAAAGAATTCCTACAATAATAATGAACAAATTTAAATCATAGAATAAAATTATTAAGTTATTGTCATAGCGACCTCTGTAGCATACGTCATTGTGCTTTGTTTCGTCAGTATTTCGCACTGTGATCATTATTAAATTCTTTCGGTTACTCCAGAATGTATTAATTACCCCTCTCCGGAATTCCTGAAAAGTTCACAAGTATTTGTTACATCATCCGGAATTTTTATGAAACGTGATCCGTGGATTTTTCGAAATATAAAAGTTCCATGTTTAATTATCACGTCAGTCAGTCACTTATAACGTTATAATTAATCGTTGACCCGTTTGTTATATAATTATCTCTCTATGTTTCGATATTTGTCCATAATTTAGAAAGTAATTATGTCGGTATAAAGCTTTACATTGTGAATTATAAATTAAGTAATTCCCATCAGGTGAATTCGGAATTTTTAAACACCACAGTGTCATTAAACCACGGACCACAGTAAATTTGGCCACAATTTATAATGGGACCTTAGGAATAGAGAAGAAACGTCTGTATTCTTCTTTAATGAAGGAGAGGAAACAGGGACGAAGTGAATGATAATTTAGGGATGGCTGGAAATTATCTTCGACCACATCCCCTCCAAAAAAAAAACTAATTATAGGGCTTCAGTCTGCAGCGCTCGGATCAGCTGAAAAGTCTTTTAGAAATCCAACCGAGTGATGGACACAACATTCAACTGGAAAAGATGCAGGTTATCATTTCAAATTAACACTAATTGGACAGTTCTATGCGCCTGGAAAGGCGATTTGTCCAATGAAATCATTTTTCTAAGTATTGATAATCAACAAATTGATCAATGCAGTGCAATATGCGGAAATATCATTTACAAAACACGGAGGTACCATCTGTACGCAAAAATGTATTAAAGTTAAATACGCCGGAGGATGGAAAGGCCAGGCGGGAAATAGATTTCCCTGAAGCTATCACAGCCAGCCGTGGCTTTCTTCCAAATTCGCGGTCACCGTGAAAAACAATTACTCCCAGAAGAAATATTCACCACAATACCCAATGATCAATCTTAAACGAATAAAAAAAATCCTGTGGAAAAAATTAATGAAATACAGGAATAGTATATTCAATTTTAAAAAAAGATATAAATGGCGTTACTTAGTAACAGAGATTTGTTTTTCTTGTGTGACTTACAATTTTTCTTAATCACAGAGTAATAAATCAGGAACAAAAAAAGTAAACTTTCATAAAATCGTGAATTCATTCTTTCAAAGTTGTCTTTATAACATGAAATTTACGTTCCTCATCCAACGTAGAATTATTGACAAAGTTATGTTTAAATTATTTTTATTCAATAAAAGGTACACCAACACAAGCCCTCTTTATATTCTTGCTTCAATTCGTTAAAATTTGCATTAAAATTTGGCCATATTCATCTGAAATTATCTCTACATAGTTTTTACCTTGATAATAATACATCGACATTCACTTTACATAGCTGTTTCCAAATAAACGATACACCTAATTTACCATATTTTACACGACCATGTACACGACTGACTTCCTTGACTCTACTATATTTAAAAATATTATTATGTCAGACAGGATCCACACCGGTTATACTTTCGCTTATATTACATTGCTTACTTCATAATGAATTTTTATTTATATTCTATGTATTGTAATGATATTCTATTTTATATACATTTTCTTTATTTTATATGAAGTTATACATCCTTAATGTCTGTATCCATATATGCGTCCTTCATGCATTCACTTTGAGCTATTAATTTTGAACACTCTGCGTAAAATTTACATATATTGCCATACTCATTATTTTTGTTTTATATATATATATTGTAATGATTAAAAATGAGGCTTTAATTAAATGAAAAGATAATCAAAAATTTAAAACATAAAATATAATTTATTATCAACTTGTGGCTTTAAACTCAAAAACAATTACAAACACAAAATTTGAGATCTGCCCTCTCTAGGCCTTTACTAGGTTTGATAATGAACACACAAAAAATTATTAACAAAACAGTTCACAATTTACCTAAACAATATGTCGAAGGATGCAATAAATTATAAAGTAAATAAATTAACTTTCATTGACAATTAAAAGGGAACGAAATCTGACTTTATCCTTTAATTTGCGTTTACAATATTATTCAAAATTATGTTACTTACGGACCGTCGGTCTGGTACCAGAACAATCAATTTTACCTCGTTCGGACACTTTTACACTCTTTAATTATTTAATATCAGACCTTGGTTTTCACTGATTCTACACTTCACTTTAAAATTTGTCAAAATTGGCTGTATTCCGTTGATTGCTCCGCTCCACAATAATTTACCAATGTTATTCCGCAGCAATTCCTCCACGAAGATTGTACAAAGTTCTATTTTGACGAAACTGGTATTACTTTACAATATTCACGTTGCAATATCTCGGTGAATGTTTTACTCTGCTCAATTTTATAAAGACCGTTCCCTGCAACGTTTTCACCGTCGGCCGCTTCTATTCTCCAATGTTTCAAATTGGCTGTTAAATCGAAAAAATTCTTTATAATCGAAAGAAAGAATATTATGAGAAAGTAGATGAATTTTTGAATGATAAAATAGTAAATAGATGCCTCAGACAATCTAGAAAAGTAGAAGTTCACAGAAAAGTGGATATTTATTTTGAAAAGTTTATGAATTAAAATACGAAGAAAATGTTGGATGTTCCATATTTTAGAGACGCTAGATTAAAAGGATTCATAAAAACCCATAGCAATTAGACCTGTGGTGGATGGAATTGAAGGACAGTTATGTAAATTATCGACACTCTTGAATGAATCTTTAGATGAAATGTAAAGTAACAACGATTGTGATGTAAAGGATAGATTGGAATTTATAGAAAGGATAAAATATATCAAATTGGGAAGAGAAGAAATTATGGTAAGTCTGCATGTGGAAGCATTATTCACAAATATACCTTTAAAGATAGATTAAGTAAATAGCCTTGGCAGTGGCAGCTTATTGCGTCAACGGACTCGGTGTCAGACGCCACAACAACTCAGACTTCGAACAGTATAATTTACGAGTAATGGAAGTATTATTAGAATATCGCTTAATTCCGAGTTCGAAATTGAGAGTTATTTGAAAACGAAGGCTGTAGTTAGCTTGTAATTCTTATGGCATTCGCTCATCAGATGGTTCCAGCGTCAGTTTCTTTGTCTGTACTCCAATTGCGCCTGTAAGAACTATATGCGACGCGAATCATTTGTCAAGATTAATATAACTAATTTCATTACATGGTAAGGAATCAGTGTACATCATTACTTTTCCCTTTCCTTCCAAGGCGTATCGAAGACTTCCAGGAGCTGTTATATAGAAGACCGGATTATCGAGGTCAGCAGAGACACGAGTTGCGGCGTGAATGGATGATTCAGCTAAAACTTCCAGTAGTAAATGCGCTCCATACCTCCAAATGAATGTGGAGGATCCACTACAATCCGTATGTGTTGAGTTTTTGAACCGATAGAGCTTATATATTATTCTAGAATTCACTTACTCCGAGCACAGGATTTAATCGTTCATTGTACACTACCAAAAGAAACAAAAGGCTCAAATTCTTGAAAAAAATTATGACTGCCTTTCAAATAGTTTAACAGATTATTATTAGACATATTATTTAAAATGACACAATTTTTATATTATTTCAGTCATTCACACCTTGTATCGGATAAAATACTGGACCGAGCCTCTCTATTCTGTAGTATCTTTAAAGCGAAATTTACATTTAAGCTTTAGTGTTAAACAAAGTATAAGTACTTAGTCCATATTGTAACGTATAACTTCAATATTTTTTTTATAACTTTATATTCTGAATAATCTCCGAAAATATTAATTAAACGACACGGGAGGAAAATGGGAAACCATAGGTGCATAAGAGCGGCTACTCAGACTTTGGACAAAAAGAATTTCATACACCGAGAGAGAGAAAAATTTAATGTCACTCATATGAGTGGTGATGACGGGGAAACATAATGTGACCATATTTTGTACACGTGATCGTTTCGAACCGGAAACAAACACTGTGCGGTAAGGCAGGACTACTAGGGGCGGGGGTGGACGTGAGTGGAAATTTTAAATCATGCTGAAACAGGCGAAATACCTTTTTCGGCTTATATAAATAAATACCCGGGCAACGCCGTGCAACCAGCTAGTTTATTGTATAACACCGTTCCGTAAATATAGGTCCTAATGGACTATTATTATTATTATTATCATCAGAAACTGCTCCAATTCACAAACACTCTGTGATAATGTAGAGAAATGTAGAGAACTTGGCTTTAATAGAAATGTATAATTTACGTAAATAATATTGATATTTTCATATATACCATCATATTAAATTCTGTTTATAAAGTAGTAGATAAACGAACTGTATGCTTCAAAAAACGTTTTAAGAGTATTTAAGTGACTCCATTTAACTTTAGTGCATGTTTATTATCTTTATTAGCGTCATCGTTCAGCTTGTTACCTTCAAAATTCAATTCAGTTCTGCAGATATAATTCTCAGGTTTCAGCAAGGACCAATGTTTATGGTAACAACGTTTCGACCACATCGTCGTGAGGTTACAGTAAACCTCAGGACGATTACAGAGCCGTCAAAAAATAAATTGATAATGGCCTTTACGCGCCAAAAACAAGCCTGTATATTCGTGGAAGTTACACTTTTGACAACCAGGATCAGATGTACTTCAAAGGTATCATCCTGCTTCCATTAAACGTATTCTTCAAACCTAGACAAGAAAAACGAAGAAGTTTTATTATGATCTCTTATTGGATGCTACAATTTTAAATTCACAAATGTATGAGAAGTAGTATCCTTTTAAAATTATCTAATATTTTTACTGTATTGAGTAAATTATTGTTATGTTTGCGTATGTATTACTGTCTGAATTGTCTATGCTATTAGAGTAGTGAATTCTGACAGCAGCGATATATCTCGCAATATTTCGCTTTGAATCAGCCAATATAGTTTATAATGAGACATGAATGGAATGAAAATCAAATTAAGTAGCACTGATTGTGTTTTTGCCGATCCCCGACAAACAGGCGCAACATAAATTAATAATTACGTTGTAATATCGTTTCTCGAATGTAGGACTGATTTCGTAGATCGACTGTTCCAGATCCATAATGGATACTCGAACCATACATACGCAACGCTTCTCCTTTATACACCTGTATGAAGCTGTTGAATATCTGTGCGCGTGTTGTCGTAGAAGAAGCTGCGAGGTGCGCATTGCAACCTGTGCTGAGTCAAACTAAATGCTTGTCGTACAAACAATTCTAAGAAGTTCATTCGAGGGGAAAGCTTCAGCGCAAGCACATATTTCAAGCTCTTTGTCAATGCCGTGTGCACAAAGTTGGCGCGTAGAATCTGCGTCCCGTACTTTAAGTTAGATCTTCCTTGACAGATTCACATCAGCAATCATGTGCAATACTATTAATTAATGTGACAGTCAATTTAGATTTTGCTTTTACTACCCGATTTTTGACGCAACAGATTAATATATCAACAGAAAAGATCACTTTCTAAAAATATGAAAGACGTTTTCTGACGCACTTCAGGAAAATATCGACGAAAAATATTCAAAAATTGAAAACATTTAAGTGGGAGCATTTAATGGGCTACTAATTAACGATGACAAGATATGGAATCATAATTACTAGTTAGTGTGATAAATTAACAAAAAACTGAGGATGGAACTACAGTGGAAGTGAAGATAACGAGAGAACTCTCATATGAAGAAGTTGCTCTGAAGATATCTTGTAAATTGTCAAAATTACAGTTTCTTAGGCTACAGTACCATAGGAGGGGATGGAAAGTGGATATGCGGAAGGATCAACTATGGATCACTGGGCTGTAGTTTAAGAATTCTACCCCGCATTCGTGAAAACCTTAGAGAAACCAGCATCAGGTAGGTCGGGCTCTTGGTACCCACGCCCTTCCGATAACGGTAGATTTGATTTCGTTGTGAGAACGCAACTTACCCGACTCTATGGTCGACCGGATTTTGGTGGCAGTTGGTCGACTGGTCCAACGAGAACACAACACAACTTTTACCATATTCCCAACGTCAGTGACCCCAGAACATACCCCCCGAAAAATTCAGCCTAGATTTTATGGCTTAAATTCCTTGCTTTAGAAATGAAGACAAGAAAATTTAACCCTTTCGGGTGCAGTTTACCCACAATGTGTATCAGAATGTCTTTGCGTTGGGTCTACCTTATATTTTGAAACGGGTGGAGAGGATCTGGACTTATTGTTTAAAAAATTAAACGAAACTCGAAATATTTGCTCACAAAAATTAATACATAATAGTTAATTATTTTAGAACAACACGCTACATCAGGGTAATCCACGTGGCTGCAACTCCCCTTTAATAGCATAGGAAGGGATTTGAAAGGGGGGATGCGGAAGGGTAGAGGAAGGTAGCCAAGGGTTAACTAGGGCCCCCGGGCTGTAGTTTTAAGGATCCTACCCGGAATTAGCCTAAAAGTGATGCAGGACAAACCCTAGAAAACCTGCACTAGGTACGTCAGGCATTGGGTACTTGTCCCACGTCCTTCCGATGGCGGGAGAGTGGTTTGCTGCGTGGGCGCAGCATTCCCTTTTCTGTGCCTCGACTAGTTTAGGAGGCAGCTGGCCGACTGTTCCAATGGTAACAGCGAACAACTCTTACCGTATTCCCAGTGTCTGTGACACCGGAACATACACCTCTCAGAACAGGCCGAGGTGTGTCAGCTTGTGGGAACCTGAGTTCAAAAACGGAGAGAGGAAAAGACATCCCCAAAGCGATCTCCAGAAAGGATCTAAAGTGCATACACAAAATAATTATTATTATCTGACAATAATAGAATAAATTAATAAAATTTATTAACTGACATATTAATTATTACAATTAAATATATGTTATCACGTTTTGTCCATAATTTGGGACTTCATCAGGAGTACATTGATTGTTAAAAAGAGATATAGGTACTATTAGTTATTAATTTAATAACAAATTAGTTTTTGAAGTATTATGAAAAATTATATTTAATTCCAACATCTTGCATTAATATCTTCTAAAATTAATAATATAAATAAATTCTGAGTAAATTTTAAAAGCTTGGTCTAACATCCCTTCTTATTGTAACCGAATGATGAAGTTAAAAACTAGGTACGAATCGTCGTGATATTTTTATTGAGTCTTTGTCAATTATTAATTTTGTTACTTACTGTAAAATTAATCCATTTTATTTATAAAATATAAAATTTGTTTATTAAAACAATACTAATGGGACAGAAAATATCCAAATAACAGACAAAATTCAGTCTTAAAATAAATACCGTACCACGTTCCTGCATTCCTTGTTGCGGTGTGTCGCTTTTGTATTTTTTAATTACCCGACAAAAGCAACAAGGATTGCAGAAACGTAGTGAGGGATTTATTTTCTCCCTTACCTTTGTCGTTTTTTCTTTGTCGTTTAATCCATGTTCATTTCTGGACCTCCCTTTCTGCTTTTATATAAAGCTTGAACCGCCACTTGTAACAGATATTGATCTTGCTCCGGCTAGTTGCTGTATATGGATAGAAAAGTGGGCCATTACACAAAAGCATAGCCCTACGAGATGCCCGGGAATCGGAATGATTGCCCAGGATGGAACAGATAATTGAGACAAGGGGAAACAGATTGCGTATGGTTCGAGCTGATCGGGATCGTAACTCGGCGGGGTCGTCATTACGTTTGGTTGCGATCACTGTCATTACCATGGGGGTTTGCGTGCCCGTAATATACGTGCTGGGACTTTCAAGGAATCCTTAGGACAAGCAGCAATCACGCGAGGACACCCGGCTAACAAACCACTTGTTATGTAGGTCAACACACTCTTGCAGCCCGGTGGCAAAACTTTCGTCCTATTGCCGGGAATCGAAACATCGTAACACAGAAATACGGCATTAGAGACAAAATATTCATGGTGGAATATGAGTCCACCCTGAAGAAATGATCGGGATTTTATAAGGTCTAGACTCTTTGGTAGAGTTGCCAAGAAAAAAAACAACAGGAAATTATACTTTGAGAAATGTTTAAGCCATGACACCAATAGAAGCCCGGGAAAAATAAGATCCATGTTCATGAAAGCAATAAAATCTATACGTTTCCAGGAGAAAGAGCAAGAATCAGAGTTATGGTAACATAGGGTGACACGTCGGGGAAGGTCTTACTAATTGGTATAAGGTACTTTATTTTGTTATAACGGTATCCAGGTTATTTATCAATGCACGACGTACCGCGGACCACTCTACGAAAGGAGAAAATAATGTTGAGTTCTGTGCAACGTTGTAGACGAATGAACTGGTTACGAAGAGACCAGAATTATGTTTGTAAAAAATAACCTTGCGCCCTAGGAAATAAACATGAAATGTACACTAACATATACAATTATTATGGAGTTGAACTATTTTAATGCAAATATACTGTGAGAAATGTATGTATAATATTTGTTCCATTAAAACAAAAGAAGGAGTAAAAATGTGAGGACGCTTGTTCATTATTACTGCTGTGGTACGATCGTAATTTTGCCGACAATTTTTTTCGATATGATCCTTAAAGCGGATTAAAAGAGCCCGCCATCGTAAATCCTACAGACATTTCAAAGTAATGGTTTGATTTAGTAGCTAAAGCCGTGCCGACACCGTTCCCTGATAGAAAAGAACTTTGTTGGAGGATTTATGGAGGAAAAGGAGACGACGTTTGTAAAGTAGGGGAACGTAGCATAAAAAGCGAGGGAAACATTGCTTAGGAGGCTATTTTCTTCATCTGAGACATGTTGTTAGGTTAGCATTGCTTTTTAACTAGTAACATACCGAGATAAATAGGGGGAAAAGTTGATGTATCATAGCTCTTTCGAAGAAAGGGATGATAGGAACAAGTAATAACTGACTTCGATACTGGAAGATCAGAGAAACTGAAGACGCCGCTTGCTAAATCCCCTAAGGCACTGGGGAAAAAATCCGCAATGCTGCCGGGGTTATTATGTAAGCAAACCCCGTTAAATTTCTTATAAAATGGAATTAATTGGTTTTTTACCTTATGTAGTTTTAAATCCGCGATTCTTCTTAAAAACGGTGCATCGTACTTTGCATAGAAAAATATAATAATAACTGAATTTATGTAAATTTTTTAAATTAAAATTAAAATAATGTTAATAAAATCATTTTATAGAATTTTAACGCATTTTATAATAATAATAATAATAAATTAATTATGTACAGTTTTTAGAGGAATTACTATAGTACTGAAGTAAGTATCGCTATAACAATTTTTTTCACTTCGGCAACGAGTAACAACTATCTATTCTCAAATCATTTTAAATCATAATTTAATCTACATTTACCTTGTTATTGGGAATATTTGTTACTTCATCGGTGTGAACTACGCTCAATAAACTTATTTGACTGGTTAATCTGAGAAACATTCTTGTATCTCTATGCCTTTTGTTGCTTTTTTCTCGTGTTGCTTCTTTCTGTCTGTTGTACATGTACTGTTTTCCTTTGTTCTTACTCCCAATACTCGTATTTTTTCCCTCTTTACTCAGACAACGCAAAATATGCATTCAACATTAATTTAAATTATATGAAACCAAACGTATCTAATTTTAAGCAGTGCAATTTTGTAAATAAGATAGTGGTTCCCGTGTGATATTTGTGAGGCAGGTGAAGTGAAGTCCGAATCGAGGGCCAACGTTCGCTTAATGCTTTGTGGCTAGGAAGGAGACAGGGCCGGTAACGCGCAACCTGTTGATGGGGAAGCGCAAAAACTCGACGCCTCGCCTCGCCACTGCGCGCCGACCACTTCTAACTGGACTTTCCATTCTTTCCATTCTCAGGAGCCGCAACGCACTCCACAATCCATTCATCATCTCGTGTATATATAACCAACATATTTGCAACTGCCGTCATTATTTACGAGAGGAGCTGCCATGATAATATTCATCTGCAGGTTTTTGAAGTGATGCGGAGACTGGGGTTTTACATTCTCAAAATTAGAAATGTTAAACACGTTCGGTGGCACTGAATTGACTGTCTTTCCGTGAACAAAAGATCATAATGTCGAGTCGTAGTTTTAGAAGTTTCACTGTAACAAATACTGAACATGAAAATACATCGGATGAGAAAATCCTGTTTCGCATTTCTTAAAAGGATTTTTACATAAAGAAATGTGTCGGTAAAAAATACACGCGTTACAAATTTTTGTAATGTAATGTAATGAAAAATATACGAGGGTATTTTGGGAAAAAAACATTTTTATTTCTCAGCGAAGTCTCCTTTTAATTTGATGCCCTGTTTAAATCGAGAACCATCGAACTCCTCAACTTAGCCATCAACCACAGGCTCCACTTTCTTCATTGTCGAAAAATCTTTTAGCACCGAGTCATTTCTTAAAGTTTGGAAAGAGAAAATAATCCGATTGAACTAAATCTGACGAATAGGGTGCGAGAGGAAACAGTTAGAATTTAACTCATTGATTTTGGCCATCACGATAAGGGATATCTGAACTGGTGCACTGTCGAGATGAAATACCACTTTCTTTTTCGCCAAATGCGGCCGTTTTTCTTGAGTTCAACACTCGAACGTTGCAATATGTTCGCCTCGCTGTTGATTGTTTTTCATTTTAATCAATGAAAAATCATTCCACGCGCATCCCAAAACTCTAACGCCATCACTTTACCAGCTGATGGAGCTGTTTTCGCCTTCTTTGGAGCCGATTCTCTTGTTTCAGTCCATTGTTTTGGCAGTTTCTTCATGTCAGGTGTGAAGTACTGCACCCATGTTTCATCCATTGTTATTAATCGACGCAAAAACTGTTCTTTATTGCAGTGAAACATTGCCAAAAACTCCAAAAAACGACCTCATTACGCCTTTTTTTTTTCATTGCCAACATACGCGGCACCCATCTTGCGACAGCTTTTGTATGTCAAAATTATCAGTCAGTATGCGACGTACAGAACTTTCTGAAAGGTCTACTTTATCTGCCAGGTCGCGCGTATTCGGTCGAATGTCATCCAATACCGCTTTGTGGATTTTCGTCACATTTTCTGACATGCTCATTTCGTTTGGTCGACCACTGTGATGTTCGCCTTGGCAGCTCGTACGGTCGCGTTTAAACTCTCCCACCTAATTTATATTATACGTAAAAAAAACTTGTAAACAATGGAGAAAATTCCAAACTCGACTTTGATACTGGTTGAACTGAGAGCTTTCAAATGAAAAATTTCAAGTAGATTCCTTACGATGCTCATGTTTCTAATATGTACCAAATGATTCACAAGTAGACATCAATTGAAGACTCTCAGAGTTGCTCTAGCATTGAGTACAATATAATTTCTATATCCCTTGAACATTGTTTCCATGTATTTTACTAATGTAGGAGGTTTTAATAAGACACTCTCTGTAAGTAGTGAAAATATGAGGATATAAAATTATTATTGCGATCTGAAAGTTGCTCCTTTACTCTGTACACCAGCGTATGGAGAAATTAGTCATTATCATTTAAATCGTTTTGTGAAATGTGAACTACAAAACGAAAACACTTTGCAATACACGTTAGAAAACTGAATCAAATCTATTTCCGGGTGTGTAGTAGATTAAAGTGTTGAATTATTTATTTGAACAAAATTTCCTTTATTATTTAAATCACTATTAATTCCATAGCTACACTATATTAAATGCATTTATTATTGTCATTCAATGTAAAGTGATATTGCACAGATCACATATAGGAAGGTTGGATATATCTAGCAAACTTTATCTTTCGATGCCTTCAAATATATTTCATGAATTAAGAATCTGGAGCCATTTCATCGCCTCTGGTAACTTTTTTGTGTTCCACTTAACAGCTCTATCCGTTCATCTGCTTTATTCTCGATGCGTCAACACACATCATTTCAGAACTCTCAGTTTCCGTTAAACCTCACTTTATCTTTGCCTAATCAGCATTTTGTGCTCTATAGAACTGAATATTAATCAATAATGAGCATTTACCATGTACCTAAATTTCTGATCGAAGCATACGGTATTGGTTTTGAAGACCATAGAATATTTCGAATTTTTCTTTAAAATATATCTAATATTTGATATTAAGGATCAATTGGAAATCATTTTTACACATGTTGATTACCGATATGTTTTCGTAAATGAAAATTAACTAGTCACGTCTTGATCTTGTTAACGAAAGTGGTTGTGGTCAGCACTTGCGCCTGGACGGACGGAAATTCGTTCCCCTTATTGAAGAACAGGGAACTGTGTGTTGTGGTAACGCCTGGTATTGACGCTCTGCTACCGATGACAAAGCTGATTGAGAGTCAAATCAAAAATTGACCACATCACAGAAGCGCGTGACCGCATCATAGTTCTAATTATTTAGCTCTCGGTACCAGATAACTAAAACAATCCTGTTAGATACACTGAATTCCACGCTTTACCCACGCGAATGTAGATTGAATGCAATACATAACAAAAGAGAAAAATACTTAAAGCTAGTAAATAGTTTAGCAAAGGTTATATGATGGAAGTAGACATAAATGGGAGTAAGGGTGGGAATTTGTGTTTCCTACTAATCCTGGATGTGATCCGCTAACAAAATTACTTTTTGATTTATTTTCGAAATTGTAATTTGCAAAAGAAAGTATAGATCGTATGAAATGCGCAGCAGGAGGATGGAGGGTGAGTATTGTCGTCAGGGTGGAATTACCCCTCGGAGACAACCTGGCGTAACGGTACTATCATTCATCATATTTTTACGAACGGGGTATACAGACAGCGGCAAGATCTTTTCAGCACACCCCCTTGTTCGGAGCTCATCTTTACCCCCATGACATCCTCAGGCTTAATAACTACTACCTACCTGACATTGTCTTTTCAAGAAAAACAACACTGTAACAGATACGTAAAAAAAACTTGCATTACATTTCTTATTGTTTATATAATTATCTTAAAGTTGATTCTATTCTTATTGAAATAACTCTTATAATTTACGAGAAAGTTGAATTTAAATTCTTTGTAGAAAAAAGGCCTCACCAACATATTTATATAACAAAAATAGCCAATGGCTTATACATACACACACAAGAGAAAGTTTACAAAATATTTCCAAATAATTAATTACGAATAATATATACACACCATTTTTTTCGGTACTTTCTATAATTTGTTTCGAATAATCCGATTAATTATAAAATAATAGATAGTTTTCGTGGCAGATTAAATTCATTTTTAGACATCGTTTTTTGGGGCTGTTGTGCCACGTGTAGTATGGGCGTGTCTGGCAACGTTTCGCTTGATAGCACCAAACATTCTCAAGGCTAGGCCTAGACTTGTTCGCCAGTATGCTTATATAGGCAGTTGAATCATATATACAAATGCACAAAAAAGTGAACAGAGTTATAGGATTAATTGTTAGGAATTCTAAACTGTTTATAAACACATCCACTATATTATATTTATCTTTAGTAAGGCCAATATTAGAGTATGCCTCATTAATCTGGGATCCTGTCACAAATTCGAGATCTAGAGAAAATTCAGACGAAGTTCCTAAGATTTCTGGATTACAACGAAACTATGCAATATACCTTCGACACGCCATACGAACTACTACTATAAAGATACAATATAGAGAAACTTTCAACCAGACGTGAGCGAGCGTCAATCCTTTTTTCTCTACAAGCTCTGCAATGGTAAAATTGATGATAATACATTGCCGTCCTATGTCAATTTTCACGTACCGTCCTTTACCAAACGATATCAGCAATTATTTTCTAGCGCTAATATTAAATCAATAACCGCCTCAAAGGCTTCAATGCACAGAATGACTTCACTAAACAATCAATTACCACCTCAAATAGATTTATTCCATTTAAATTAATCTTATCCGTTCAACGAGAAATAACAAAGGATATGTATTTTTCAAATTAGAATACCGAAATAAAATAAGGTTCTGATATATAATAAGTATCTGACAAAAATTGTGTTAATTGTATATATTGTATTTGCTACATTGTACGTTTGTACAATGTAGCAATAACTCATTTTATTGTATATGAATATGTGAAAGGTTTATGGTAACTACATAATTGAGCACGTCTGTTTCGTACCTACAAATAAATAAAACATACAAGGTCCCCTCTCGTGTCGCGGAATTTTTCCTGTTTTTCTCTGAAGCAGGAAACCTCTTCCGGAAAAATTCCGCGACACGAGGTGACCATGTATGTTCAGCTTTCTAAAGCAAACTGGCGAACAAGGATAAAAAGTCTAGCCCAAAAACCGATAGCTAACAAAGAAATATGATTAATTTTTTGAGTGTTTTTTAATTTTTATATTCTTCACGTGTAACTGATTATGTATCGCCATTCCTTTTTATATATAGACTTCATAGCATCTACCGCCTCTTTTCTAACCCAATGATAATTTACAGTGTGTCTGGTTTGGGAATTGTGTCCTCCCTTATTCCTAATTTTTGAACTGCTGTGGTGTAGTGGCCAGCGTCGTTGCCTCGCATCACAGAGGTCCCGGGTGCGAATCCCGGCATGGGCATGGATGTTTGTGTTCGTCCTGGTCAAGAAAACTGGGATTAAGGCTGTGGGAGAATCGGCACTCTGACCAGGTGTCACTCCTAAATCCAGAATGTGTCATGTAAGATGACGGTCTGGCAGCCGTCTCGGTAGGCCAAGGCCCTTCATGGGCTGTCGAGCCAAGGACTTAGTTATTCCTAATTAACAGGTTTTCGAAATGTCCTGCCAGCAAATCATTTTCTATTTCATAAATAAACATTAACAGGTTACATAATATTTCTATCTTATCAAATAAATAATCCCACTCCGGTAACACGCCCTGTATCGTGCTATACCTATTATTATTTAACACTACGCTCATGCCTTTATTAAAAAGAACTTATAGTCTATCAGACACATTATTGTCAAAAATTGTAGTATGACAATAGAACTAACTTAAAATTCAGATTTAAAGTAATTTTCAATCGATTGATTTTTTACATTCCGAAAGAAGATTAAATGAGTAACTATTTTAGTGGTTTTATTAAAAACCAGCTATTGGTCAGAATGTAAATATAAGTCGTTATACAGACTTCTACGATTTGTTGTTGTTTTTCTCACACATGTTTCCCATTCTTTAACAACGCTGGAGTAGGCGTATCCATAAACATTTTCTAAAATTGGTGTAATGCATTAAAACTTTCAAAGAAAAAAACTTTTTATTTTAGTTTTTATCTTTTCATTTTCTATAAATTTATGTACCTTGTAAAGAATTGTTTTATTGTTGGGCTGGGTTTTTACGTTAAATCAAAAAATATTATTGACCATTTAAGAAATTTTTATAAGTTTATTACAGTTAAACTCTTATCTCAGGCACCTGTGGATTACGTAGAAGAGATTAGCTGCCCGTTATCAAATACGTTCTGCTATTTCTGTGTTCTGTCGTCTGCTGTAGCTGTCATAACCAACGTACTGACTCCTCCGAATCTCGCAGCTGGCAAAACGGGTTAACTGCAGCGACGACCTAGTCAGGATCACTGCATGGCGTCGACACAGCTTTTGTGCTTCGTGACCTTTTTGCATTGTGCAACTGCACTATGAGCGGAGTTCATCACTAACAACTGTCCCTCAGTAGCGCATCGACCAGACGGACTCATTTTATTACGAGCGGTGCAGGTCCGTTAAATTCAAACGTGCGCCATATTGCCAACCTCTGCCGTCGTACTTTAAGAAGCTTCCCATATCTTGCTCATAAACATCGTGAATTCACTTCAACTCATTTAGTTTTCATATTTAAGTTCCCTCCATTATAGCCTCCCATTCTTTTTACTTTTTTCATTATTAGAAAACTTGGTCGAAAATGTAATTGTTTCACTGATTCTTCCATTGTTACAAGAGTTATAACACGAAGCTGCAGTTCTGTAGTCAACAATGGCCAACATTTCAGTCATGTTGAGGCCAACCTTCGAGGCAGGACACGAAAATTATTTGGATGGAAATATTTATCTCCTCCACACCACGCACACCTCGTCAAACATTTCACAGAAAACAAATCCTGGCATCCGTCGGCCAATGTACGATTTTGAATTCTCCAAACTACAGCAGACAACACTTCCGAAGACAAAGCAAATTAAAACCAAAATACACGCGTTACAAGCTGTTCTAAAGCACATTTTTATATTACTTATATTTAAACTTCTACAAATCTATCTCCCTGATTAACAGTCGAAAATCAATCACTTGTACTAATGTTTTGAACTAGTATCTATTGCGATGATGTAATTCAAGGGTAAACGAAATAATCATCATCTTTATCAAAATTAAATTTTGTTTAGGTGGAAACTTAAAATATCAATATGTGTCGAATATATCGAAACACCGTTGTTCATGCTCGTCATGGTCAGAAAACGAGTTTAAACTGACGGAGAATGGAAACACAGACCAAGTGTCACTCATAAGACCAGAAAGTGTTATGCAAGATGACAGTCGGGCAGTCAGTAAGCCAAATGGACTTTAAGACATATTGAGGAGAACAATAACATGAAAAATTATCTTATTATACATACCTACATGATATTCTTTAATGGATTTATCGGTTTCGTATAAATTTCGGACTTTGTTGCTACTTAACATGATTGTCGCTAGCAACTCATTCAGAATTAGCTTGTAATTATTCGGATACAAGGAATTCCGTACATTAAGACTAATTTAGTCTTAGTTTTCCATGCAACAAAATTATAACAATAAGGTAATTTTACATGAATTTTAATCGAATTAAATTGTAAATCAGAAGAATTAATGTGCTCTTTATTAACTTTATCAATATATTAGGTTTTTTAATTTTAGATTTCCATCTAAGCAAAAACGTAATTTTTATCAAATGTCGTTTAGCCGAGAGCTCGTACAATTAATTTTTTGAAAAAAGTTGTAAATAATTTTAGTGCAAGTGTTTATTTTTCTATTCATAAACCAGGGATGAAAGAATTGTAATAAATTAAATAAAAATTAAATATTGTGGCCTATTTAAGTAATTCTAAATTCTAAAGAATATCACTCCTACTTAAAATATTTTTTAGTTATTTGTAAAATTGAATGGTTTTGTGTATAGAAAGTCTCGCCAGTCGCATTTAGTCTTCTTAAACCCGATTCATGATTTTGTCTCTTGGTCCCATCTGCTTTTCCCCTTTTAGTTGAGAGAATAGGGGCTACAAATGTTTGTAGTTGTTACAAAGTAAAGAGACGTGTACCTTCACAAAAGTAACGGTTTAGAAGATGAAAGTCACGGTGATCGGAGAGGAACGTTTACCGTTTGCATTTGTACCCAAGACGTAATTTTGTACGGAGAAATTTCTTCCCCTCTAATTAGCTGACTCATCGAAACAAACAACGTAAAGCGCGTTGCTACGGCAACTTCCTTAGTGCTGAGGATTAGAAAGTGATTCTGCTTTCCGCGAACAATTACGATTGAACCCAATCATGAAGCAACGAGCATTGCTGCCGGCTCAACGCTAATTACAACTCGGAAACTAGTAAGCTGGTAAATATGAAACTCGACTGAGGAACAACTTACGGTTAAATTTCCACAAAACGCAAGGGGAAAATATTCTTAAATTATTATTATTATTATATATTTAGAATGCAGTTTATGTGTTTATCTATATTATATATTAGCTGGGTGTCCGGCGTTGCCCGAGTTGTCATATATCCACAACCCCAAATTTGCCTTCAATCTCGGTTTATTTGCGTTACTTTACAACTCGACTCCTATCCCTAAATGTGCTCACCTCCCATGCCGAAAGGGGTTGAACTTATTCACCGTGAAAAAAGCTTATTTAGACGAATATATCGGCCGTTTTAACATGTTCGAAAATTTCCCCCTCCCTCGTCCAGCCCCTCTACTGTGGGTTAGACAAATAGTTGAATGTCATAATTAAACTCAGCGACATCCATAATCCCGGATTTGACTCGAGTCGCAGTTGTTTTGCGTTATATTTATGTAACGACTCTCCACAGAAAAGCGTTGAAATAACACACACACAAAATCGGTAGAATTACTATCAATATTATTAATCCTGAAAATATATATTAAAAGCAAATATCGACCTTGATTGCATGTTCAAAAATTTACTACCTCCGCCCCTGGTGTTTAAATGTTTAATTGTATGTCATAATTAAACTCACCAACATCCATAGCCCTGGATTTGACTTTAATTCGCGTTATTTATTTTTAACGCCCGTCCACCATCACCCCCATGCTGCAAGGGGTTGAAATTATACTTAAATTACATCGGTAGAAACACTATCAATCTCTTTGACCACTAAAAATATTTATCCGGCTCAAATATCGGCTGTTTTAGCATTTTGAATATTTCCACCCCCGTCCACCCCCGCTCCTGGTGGCGGTAGACGTGTCTACCCCGACAGGGTTTGTTTCCTGGTCGCAAAGAACATGTGTACGAAATTTGCTCCACCGGTGTAGATTTGTATAAGCAACTTACAAACAAACAAACAAACAAACAAGCTCTCTGCTTTATTTATTTAATTTTTATGTATATATCTAGTTTCGATGTCCTCGGAGGAAAATTTCAGATCGAGATTACGGAAATCATTTATTTTTTAATTTCCCATATATGTATTTTAGTCAACGGAAAATTCATTTCGCTGGTTCATGAGAAACCGATGTAGCATTTTTAACCTCCCCCCCCCCCCCCCCCGGCCTTTACCACCAATATTTTTGGCTAACAGTATGGTTTATAGGAACGCGACGCGCCAGGTGCCATGAAAATCGGTAAATATCATTATAGTGATAAAGACAGGAGAAATTAGTTTGTTGATCCAGATATTACGTAATAAAATCATATTTCTCTAACAGATAAAATATTTTCTGTAATTATTATATCCTTTGCACTACATAAATTTTATCCCCGTCCTTTCCAATTTTCTAATTAACATATTGAGAGGTATTGTCTTGTTTGTGTTTCGCCCTTCATTACCTTTCTCAATATATAAGTCATACAATTGTTGTATTATATTTCATTCCTTCCAGTATAATAATAGCTACTGTATTCGTATCACTCAGTTTTTTAAAAACTCCAGGGCTTCCTGCTGAATCCCTGTGTGTGTGTCTGCTGACACAAAATACATGTGACATGAAGAATCAATTATTTCAATTTGCCGCCTATATTTGTACCTAAAAACATATCAGCATGATGGGTAACGCGTTAGCGCACAGTTGAGAATAAAGGCAGTCGTGTGGTCGATTCAGTGGCTGGTTTGACGATTTTTAGTCGCAGTCCTGACCGCAGAGACCAAACTACAGACGAAACGGTGGATTTTAGCAGGCCAAGAGACTTTGGAGAATGCAAAGACGGTGAAATCATCGTGAAAGGCGTCGGCCACAGTTTATTGAGACACACGGTTAATTATCCACATCAACTATTTAGGGGGAAAAGGCGAATAATAAATGGAAACAATAATGTCGTTATGGACCGCTGGTTATAAAGAAAAAACGTTTGACCAAGAAGAAACGGACGAGTGTAATTTCGATTGCGAAAATTTTCGATCTGCTGTCGCATCTACCTTATTTTCCAGTTTTGGTACTCTCCGATTTTTATTCTTAACCTGAAAATATGCTCCGCCGAAGAAAAAATCACATCGAACGGGACCAGTTCCAATACAAACCCATTACGAGGATATTACGAAAGCTTACTTTTTGGGTTACCTGAATAATTCAGAGAAACGCTGTGTGATGTGTATTGATTCAAAAGAAAATTGTCGTGAGAAATAAAACTCAACCTACACAAAATAATGGTTTTTAGGCAATAAACTTAATTGGATAGAGCATGTAATATCTTAATAAACTCAGCTCAGAAACTATATAGTCATAGTTGTGTCGAATTACAGTATATAAAGCCTGAAAAAGTAATATATATGCCGAATTTCATTTCTGTAATGTCTTCTTGAGTTATATTTTGGGGTACTTCACTGGTAAACATAGCCTGTAGTTGGGGTAATCGTTGAGGTAAATTCTATGTCTTCGTGCAGTCAAGAAATAGCTATACTTATTCTTTAAGGTCAATTAAATTTCTCGTCATCGTAGGAGGGGAGAATCCTGCGAGGGATGTTCTCTCGCAGGTCGAACCTTTTAGGAGTGATACGAAGAGGCTACCTTTGGGGATGCCTTTTCCTCTCCGTTTTTGAACTAAGGTTCCCACATGCCGAGGCACCTCGGTCTGTTTTGAGAGGTGTATGTTCCGGGGTCGCAGACCTTGGGCATACGGCGAGAGTTGTCCGCTATTCCTATTGGAATAGTCGGCCAGCTGCCTCCTAAACTAGCCGAGGCACGGAGAAGGGAATGCTGCGTCCCCACAGCAAACTCCTCTCCCGCTATCGGAAGGGCGTGGGACAAGTACCCAATGCCCGACCTACCCGATGCAGGTTTTTCTAGGGTTTTCCCTGCATTTCTTTAGGCGAATGCCGGGTAGGATCCTTAAACCATAGCCCGGGGGCCCTAGTTAACCCTTGGCTACCTTCCTCTACCCTTCCGCATCCCCCCTTTCTAATCCCTTCCTATGCTATTAAAGGGGAGTTGCCCAATGTGGATCACCCTCATGTAGCCTGGTGCCCTAAAAAAAAAAAAATCTCGTCATCGTATTTGTAATGAATAATTGCGATAAATTTAATGTCAAATCGAATATGTATTTTTTCATGCAATAAATTCAAAAAACTTTCTCAATTTGTAATCTTGGACAGTTTAACAAAATATAGGTGAATTACAAGTTTTTACAATTAAATATTAAGAATTAAATTAAATTTAAAAATGAACTTCAAAACTTTCTATCCAGCCACTCCTACTCTGTAAATGACTGTTTGGAAAGCCATTGTATTCATAAATAAACTTGGAATCTTAATTCTATGGAGTAAATAGTAGTCTTTAGTTATTGGAATATTTTAGATGCGATATTATAATACAGGGTCGTCGAAAAAGAATACCGAGATTTTGAAACCTTATAAAAAAATTAACTGTGTAACGTACGTAAATAATTCTTGTGTAGTGTAGTGAAATAATGTGAGTTTTATTCCGCTCACTAGATGACGTGGCAAGTCCTCTCAAGTATCGTATTTTCTCTTTGTAGTTAATATTTGTGCGCCGAAGGACCGTTAAATAGCAAGCGCAATTTGTGTCGTGGTAGGCAGTATTTTTCATCCGTTGTATCAGTGTAACGTAAATGGCGTAATATACTCCAGTTTATAAAGCTTTGAATCGATAGAAGAACCAAAAGGTGTCTTTCCAGGACTACCAAAACACAAGAATAAAATGTCGCAGTACTTTGTGAGACGAAAATCCACTCAGTAAGTTCGTGGTTCTTCAAAAGTGCTATGATCGCGTTGTTGGGTCTTTCGTCTTCACAGAGAACAGCATAACCGGAAACGTTTATCACGATTTGCTGGAGATTTATGGCTTCCCACAAATGATGATTTGGAAGCTGTGACTGTAACTTTTCGACCTATATGTGCGTGAAACCTGGAATGAGAAATTCCCCAACTCATGGCTCTACTCGTAATCCTGCATGAAGCCCCCCGACCTTACGCCTATGGATTTCTTCTAGGGGGATATATTAAGGTATTGTAATAAATAACTGATATTAATTAATCAAATGAATTGCCCCACGTTGTGGAAGCCAAAAATGTAATGAATAAGTGGTTAATTATTAATTAAAATTGAATGATTTATTAAACAATTAATTAGCATTTTTTATTAAATCGATAATTTGTTTATGAAACAATGACAACATTATTTAAACTTTACAATAGAATTTACTTGTATTCAATAAAATTTATAACATTTTATATTAGATTAATTACAATTAAATTTTTCACTGTTTAGAGCTTTTATAACTCTATTCTCACGGTCATTTATCTGGGCCTGATAAGTAAAGAATTTTTTTTTCAGGGCAACAGGCTACTTGAGGGTAATCCACTATAGGCAACTCCCCTTTAATAGCATAGGAAGGGATTTGAAAGGGGGGATGCGGAAGGGTAGTGGAAGGTAGCCAAGGGTTAACTAGGGCCCCCGGGCTATGGTTTAAGGATCCTACTCGGCATTCGCCTAAAGAAATGCAGGGAAAACCCTAGAAAAACCTGCATCTGGTAGGTCGGGCATTTGGTACTTGTCCCACGCCCTTCCGATGACGGGAGAGGAGTTTGCTGTGGGGACGCAGCTTACCCCTCGCCATGCCTTGGCCTGTTTAGGAGGCATCTGGCCGACTATTCCAATAGGAATAGCGGACAACTCTTGCCGTATGCCCAAGGTCTGCGACCCCGGAACATACACCTCTCAAAACAGACCCAGGTGCCTCGGCATGTGGGAACCTTAGTTCAAAAAAAAAAAACAGAGAGATGTGAGGGCATCCCCATAGGTAGTCCCCGCCAGAGCTCTCTGGGAAGGTTCACCTGCGAGAAATCCTCTCGCAGGCTTACTTGTTGATAAGTAAATTTTTTTTTTTAGGGCAATAGGCTACATGAGGGTAATCCACTTAGGGCAACTCCCCTTTAATAGCATAGGAAGGGATTTGAAAGGGGGGATGCGGAAGGGTAGAGGAAGGTAGCCAAGGGTTAACTAGGGCCCCCGGGCTATATTTTAAGGATCCTACCCGGCATTCGCCTAAAGGAATGCAGGGAAAACCTTAGAAAAACCTGCATCGGGTAGGTCGGGCATTGGGTACTTGTCCCATGCCCTTCCGATAGCGGGAGAGGAGTTTGCTGTGGGGACGCAGCTTACCCCTCGCCATGCCTTGGCCTGTTTAGGAGGCAGCTGGCCGACTATTCCAATAGGAATAGCGGACAACTCTTGCCGTATGCCCAAGGTCTGCGACCCCGGAACATACACCTCTCAAAACAGACCGAGGTGCCTCGGCATGTGGGAACCTTAGTTCAAAAAAAAACCAGAGAGATGTGAGAGCATCCCCAAAGGTAGCCCCCGCCAGAGCTCTCTGGGAAGGTTCACCTGCGAGAAATCCTCTCGTTGATAAGTAAAGAAAGTAAAGAAACAACCTTTATATTTATATAATTTAATATGAAGAAGGAAGCCTGCGAGTTGCCCAATGTGGCTTATCCTCATGTAGCCTGTTGAACCAAAAAAAAAAAAAGGTTTGATCTATACGCTGGCCACGCTGTTCGTTGTCCCCTCTCAAAATTTTACTTCCTCACCTGCCTACAACACTAGACCGACTGCGTTCCAGCAAGTGCTCGCGGCTCAAACAAGCTCGCCTATACCTTGTTGTCTTTTGAAGATTGGTACCGCTAACAATCCGTCGTAACTATCCAATTATTAAAATCATTAAAGGCCTCTGATTAGTATTACAATATATATTGTGTACAATGAAATAATTACCTATATCAACCATCTAAAATGTCAAACCATAGTCGCAACTGGAACTGGAACTCCAAAGATACTTCACAGGACATGGATTATCGTCTGGATATCTGTAGAACGACTAATAGTGTACATATCGAAATGTATTGAAATGAGTATAAACTTTGCACTTTATTAATATTTTAGTAGTAAATTTCTGTTCATTTGTGTTTATTTATGGTAGTAATACAAATGTGTAATCCCGACCTGTATTTAAGCTATATTGATTTTATATTCTAAATATTATTTTACATTTAATGTTTATCATTTCAAACAGATTAAGTAGTTAATATGTTAAGTTACGTTATTGAGTATTATTCTTATGTAAATGAAGTCATTTATTATTGGGCGAAACAATTTAAAATATGTGACGTTTCTACATCGTTGAAGCATCTATGGAAAATGATTCTATTCTATTCGTCTACTCTTATCGACGTGCCCTTATAAGCTATTGACCTGTCTCTGATACGTTGTTAGCGAGGCAGAACGAGTCCTCCATTCTCCAAAGTGCCTGTTCTCTAACTCAGAGACAATAGTTACAGACGCTGTTACGCGGCGTTGGACTACAAAATTGCGAGAGATGCGCAAAGCCGGCAGAGAAGCTGCGTGGGTTCTGGGAAGTGGCGGCGGCATCACTCGGTTTAATTACTAACGAGATTACCTTCCCACAGACACGAGGAGCCGCATGGGCCGATAATTGAAGCACGCCAGTTGGCATGTTCGCTACGGTGGCCGTGACCGTGGCCACTATGAGCAATCTAATTTGCTGCTTCGGCGTCGAGCGCGTTGGGGAAATTGGATCCGAGCCACCTCTAACGAATTACTCGTACTTACTCCTAATACAGCCATGCATGTCACTAAATGCTCCCTAAAAAAAATTCGTACAAGGGCTGATACGACAGCGAAAAAATTAAATAATTTTAGCACAATCTCCTTCCCTTTCAGTATATTTATTCCAGCGTAAAGGTTCTGGAAGTTCGCTTAAAATTAAAACTTTGAAATGACTTGTAGAGGATATGATAAAAATTAGAATACAATCAACCCTTATTTTTCTTGTAGAAGTTCCAATGTAGAAGGTATGCACATTTGCATGGACGCGGTACATTATAACTTCTGTAGTGTAAAACACGTATATTTTAAAAAGTAATATTTAAAAATTAGCCGGAATCTGCTTTTGTTCAATTTTTTTTTAAAAAAGCTGGATTGTTTAACCAGATTTCAATCATCTGTCTCGCCATCGGAAGGGCGTGGGACAAGTATCCAATGCCTGACCTACCTGATGCAGGTTTTCTAGGGTTTGTCCTGCATCACTAGGCGAATGCCGGGTAGGATCCTTAAAATATAGGTCGGGGGTCCTAGTTAACCCTTGGGTACCTTGCTCTACCCTTCCGGATCCCTCTTTCAAATCCCTTCTTATGCTATTAAAGGGGAGTTGCAAACCCTCAAGCAGCCTATTGCCCCCAAAAAAAAGTTTCTTGGAAAGGTTGTCAAAAATTGTAGTTAATTATACGGTCTTCTTTAAATCAGCAACCTCTAAACTTACGGGGGGGGGGGGGAATGGCAGCCAGACGGAAGAAGCTCAGAATGATATACAGGATAGCGCAACAAACCTTAAAAAGAAGAGTTTGAACACAATTGCAATTTATGGAACAACAGAATAATGATAAATTCCGGTTTTAAACAGAAGCTCTTCACAATTCCAGAATCTTGCCCTTTTAGGTGAGCTTAAGTTTTGTCGAAGAAGAAATGTCAGCACTGCTATTGTTTTCATTTCGGCATCAAATTGACGCACCAATCACCTTCGTCAGCAAAACACGTATTGTGTGAAAGAATGCATTCCTTTCCGAGGCGAACAAAGTTTGTCAGTTGTGCAAAACATCGCCGTGCCATTATTTCTCCTCTCATTTCTACTACGTCTTATAAAGCTTCTGTTCTCACTTCCATCATCCCGTTCACCTCACTTCTCTAAGATGTTTCCAATACATCATTTCTGCAACCTCTCCTTTCAATTGGAATTGAAATTTTGTGTCAACGGTGTTGAATCATTAGTTGATATTATTGTCGGGTTTTCCATTTCCTAGATCGGTTTAAGTTAGGGAGTTAATAATGATGACGGCCGGAACAGACAAAACAAGTGAGAAGCCTTGTTCCTTTCTTCAGGTGCAGAAAATATATAAGAGCCGAGAGACTCCACTACACTATTCAGTTGACAAAACCTTGTTCCTTTCTTCTTTTACACTCAGGTAAACGAATGAGATTAAGTAAATAGGCCAAAAATCACGATATATGAAGAATAAAACTAATTAACGTTCTGTTATTCACAAACCTTAATACATACCGATATATGCAATGAAAATCTCGACAATAGTATCTACTAATGCTTCTATTTTGTCTCTTTTACTGCATGCAAAACAACAGTTAACATGTAGATCCCCTGATTCGAACCATTCTCATTAAACTTCAAATGAATTCTTTATATATGACTGATTTTTAATTTTGATATTTATGTATTAAAACCCCACAGGGTTTTAATTAGTCTCCATATATTATTAAAACTCCATTAACAATTTTTTTTATTAATTTTGAATCTAGGAGCTTTCGGCCGATAGTTGTAAATGATTTTTAAATTTATAATTTTGCTTTTTTAGACGTCAAATACATTTTATATAGATATATATAAGAACAAATATCGAAAATTTATATTGGTGGAAATTAATGGATTTGTATGCACAGACAACAAATATGTCATTTCTCGTAATTAATCTTAAATTATAATTCTGATTATATATTGAATAATTATTAGTAAGACTACATTGCTTTACGTCAGAATATAACGAATATTTATCAATTTCCTCCAAAAGTATACAATTTGACAAAAATGTGTATTATTTTGATAGTATATAGTTTGATTTTCTTTTTTTATATATAAAAGGTAACAAATATTTTTATATATGTATTATTCTTTTAAGTATTGTCGTTTTACAAAAAAATATTTTTAGTGATCTGATCCGATAAATTTGGAGAATGGGTAATTCACTGATTTACGCGCCGTTTCATTCCTAAGTGGATCATTAAATACACTATAAAGAATATATCAAACTGAAAGAACTTGAAAATTCGAGAATCTGAAAACATGATTGAGTGAGACGCTTTTTCCGTATTGCGACGATATCACTAAGTAAACTTTGATTTCGTCAATGTTTCGTAGCCACATATATTTATTTTCCCTATCATAAGGTCAGAATCTCTTTGACTCTGTGAAGATCCTGGAAACAGACTGACCGCTAATAATTTTACTCTTCATCACTTTCTTCCAAAGAAATTGGTGTATTTGTGGGCTTTAACCATATTAAGCCCTTGTTTATAATTTTAAAAACAAAAGACCAAACATAAACGTCAAGTGACGGTGTTGAAATTCGGGGTAGCCGAAAGTAAGCTGAACTTTGTTTCATAATAAATTTACGACACTGCAAGAGGATCTGCAGCTTTGCCAAAGCTACTTAGAAAAACGAAGTTACAGACGACGCATTGTCAAGGTAATAACCGCGACGAATTTATGATGAAGGCAGCGACCAAGACGGAGACATCAAAAGAGGGAAATGATAGCAATTTCCGCAGGCGGAATGTAATTGAAGGTCATTGATCTGTGAGTAACAGTAAAGTATCTAGGAAATGAGGGGTCTACGAGGGCTATTCTTTCGCAGGCAGAACCTTTTAGGAGAGATACGAAGGGGCTACCTTTGGGGATGCCTTTTCCTCTCTCCGCTTTTGAACTTAGGTTCTCACAAGCCGAGGCACCTTGGCCTGTTTTGTGAGGTGTATATTCCGGGGTCAGAGACCTTGGGCATACGGTAAGAGCTGTTCTTTGTTCCCATTTGAACAGTCGGCCAGCTGCCTCCTAAACTGGTCGAGGCTTGGAAAAGGAAATCCTGCGTCCCCACAGCAAATCCCCCTCCCGCCATTGGAAGGGCGTGGGCCTAATACCTGACCTACCTGATGCAGGTTTTCTAGGGTTTGTCCTGCATCACTTTTAGGCGAATTGCCGGGTAGGATCCTTAAAATATAGGCCGGGGGCCCTAGTTAACCCTTGGCTACCTGTCTCTATCCTTCCGCAAACCCCCTTTCAAATCCCTTCCTATAATATTAAAGGGGAGTTGCCACCATGTGGATTAACCTCAAGTATATCCTGTTGCCCTAAAAAAACGTTTCTAGGAGAGGTTTTCGAAAATTAAATCACACCTTCACGCAGCTCTTGCATTTTATTATATAGTCCTAACTTATGGAAGATAATTCTGTGGTCACACAAGAATACTTGGAAATAAAAACAACCGCAGTTAATGGTTTCCGAAAATTTAATCTTCAGGTCATATTTTGTTGAGTTTTGACATTTTTGCACTTGAAAAAGTCAAAGATTTGTATTCCGTCGATTGTAATTCTAAACCAGAGTTCCAGAGAAAGGAGTTCGAGTTAATATCATTATTGTATTGCAGTTTAACGTTGAACAAAAAATTGGTGCAAGTTTCCTATTAAGTTGGCCCTTTGTGAAAAGCGACGATTGCCCATAGTTGTTTGTACCCTCTATTTTCATAGGAACTGAGTCAAACTTTAGATAATTTCGGTTCCTTTTAAAATCGGAGATAAGGTTCGTCCCTGGAACAGTTATCATTAGTTCGTGACGCATCGTCATAGTCATCTTATGACGGCCAATGCCGCCAATGCCGCTAGTTACGGGTGATCGATCTCAGCCCATTCGAGCAGTAGTTTTGATTAAATAGAGGAAAGTACTGTGTATTGAGGTCATGAAATATTAATTCGGATATATTAATAAATTCATATCTAAACATGTTAGTAATCATTATATACTCGCAATAAATTTAGCGGCTCTGAATGTCCTGTGTATGCTGTACTTTAAATATGAAAATTTAAATAAAAAATACACGGCCTCATGACAGAAAATTGTTTTATTAACAAAACTCTAAATAAACGACGTTTTGCCCTTTTCTAGGAATTTTCAGATGTAACCTTCAATTTAGATATTAGTAACATAATTACTTATAACGTTTTTTTACAAACAATTACAAAATATTTTTATTATTTTAATTATACTTAAAATTTTATATATAAATCATGCATAACAATTTCGTTTCGTCACTGTTTCAGACCTTTTCAGGTATAAGAAGTTTTACAAAACGTTGATAGTCAGAGTCTTACTCCCGTGACTGCTGTGTTTTAGTTTTAAACATTGTCGGTCGCAGCAGTCAAGGGACTATCCAAATTTTGGAAAATTTCAATATACCTGAAGCGGTCGCAAGTAACGATTTTTTGAATTATATATCTTTGTCTAACTTTAAAAGGCTGTGATTTATTCATAATTTACTCTTAAATAGTCAGATATATATTATTAATTTAGCGGCATCGTTTTGCTGCCCTGTCGGTTGCAACGGAAATGAAACCCATGCGTGACAATGAAGTGTAGGTGATCAGTGTGTTGTTGCCTGTATGCCTTAATAATACTATAAAGTTTTAAATTTCATTACTATATTATGTTACGAAAATGTCTGAAATATTAAATTAACAAGGTATCATGAATTTCGTTTAAATTATTGGTATCAGATTTAAAGCTGTTGGAGTCGACCGGATGTGTAACATCTCATTAATCAAAATAGGAAAATATATTAATTATTCATCTGAAATTATTACCAATCAAATATGTGATTAAGAAGGTACATGTGTTTTTACACAACTGAGCTATTTTGACTATTGAAAATTGAAAATTCTCTTTTTGTGTACATTAACGCGGGTTTTTAGCGATCTCAATATTTGGCCTATATAAGAGTCATTGCAATTAGTAAAATTAATTTTGTATTATGTTTTGCTAGAATATTAATGTTTTCTTTAATATCATTAACTAAATTTAGATTTTTAAATGATGTAAATATATTTATTTATTTATTATGGACTTTTCTACATTTTGAATTAATATAATGCACAAAATTTTACATTTTAAACCAAAATTTCATTTAAAATACATAATCAAATATTGTAAAGTAATTATTCAATTATTAAATCGAAATCTATCAACGCCATAATTATCAAATGGATCTATCAATTTATGTTGAATATTGGACAAAAAGGTAAATAATTAATAATTAATTCTAAAATATTATTCATGATTTTTATATAAATTATAAATAATTAATATATTTAGTAATTGCTCTTTTAAAAAGTTATAAATAACTATGTTCTTAATTTATAAATTGTAGGTCCTAAAAAAGGTCTAAAAGTTGTTTATTTAATGTTTTGTTAATAAACATAATTTTATGTCATAAGGCTTTATTTATATTATTGTAAATGTCAAAAATTTAATTTGTGTCCGACATAAAATATAACCAAGTTTATATTTATTTTACGAAGCACTGGAGTAACGTTTTAGTTCAATGCAATACAAATACACAAACAGTGAATAAAACTTCTTCGTGGTGTGTTTCAGTCGATTGTCAACAAACTTCCGTACAAAATTAGTAGGAAAATAAGGACGCGTCGTCGTAAGTTACTCCGAGGTGATCTTTATTTGAAGGTGTTGGTTTCGGTTAATTTGAGTCTGCGTTTGCAATTTCACACGGGCACTCGGTGTTCCAGGAACGCCCAGAATCAGCGATGGCGCTGCCTCTAATAAACCCCTTCCGCTCCGAAGCTTCACTCGGTAATGACGCCCATTATTTCCGGAACTCTCACTTATTCCGAGAATTCTCGGACGCTAAATATCAACTGTTCCCTCTCCAGGAGGAAATGGATTTCGTTTAAATGCCGACAAAAGCCAGCGGAAATAGCCTTGTTTTGTACCACGCAGCCCACAGCATGGTTTTGAAATTGAAAATAATAATGTAACCAAATAAAATATGTTAACTTATACCAGGGAGACTCGAAAGTAAATTTAGTCGAGATAACATTTATGTATATTCAGATAACATTTATGTATATGCAGTTATCCTCCGTCAACAGCAGTCCTTTGAGTGACACGTATCCAGCATAGCATTCGTTTCTATTTTTTAAAAAAGTGTATTCAATATACATTTCTTTGTTATATATGAAGCGTTTCAATGGATTACTTTGAAATTTGAAAAACGTGTAAACAATGAAAGATTTCAATTTTTTTTATTCCCAAAAGTCTCTCACATAATATAAATCTACCCCAATATATTAAGTACTAGCTAAATGCCGGCGTTGCCTAGGTATTTATTTAAATTAGCCTGGAGTAGTAATTCGTTCCACACTAACCTCTTGGTAAGCATTTCATTTAACCAGCAACTGCGACAGTGTTTGAAACATATACCCATATACGGGCCCCTCCCCGACCTAACCCCTCGGCATCTAACTTCAAATAAACCATGATGATGGCTAACGGAATTCGAGAATTCTTGTACTATATCAAATAAAAGTGTCTTAAAATCACAACGAATTATAACATTAAAAAATACTCTCAAACTTAATAAACTCTAAGACAACACCCGGTACGTTAAAGGAGTAAAGATATACGACTTTAAACTCAATAGCGTCCAAAATATAGCTGGTACCCTAAGAAAAAGAAAAATTTACTCTAATAATGGCCGTTAAGGAATTTGTTTAAATTCCACACCCTCCCCTAGAGGCGTGTTTTAACCTCTCAGTTTTTGTTACCGGATAGTAAGTAACATGTGTATAAAGTTTTATAGAAATTGGTCTACGCATTTAAGATTGTAAACGGAAAATTGTCCACCCCTACTCCATGGGGCCGAACTACAACTTAACCAGTATGCTAACTGTCATAATTAAACTCATTGACATTTATACCCCTTGATTTCACACCAATCTCGGTGTTTCGCGTTATTTTTATGTAACGCCGCCCTTATTGGTGCTTTAAGGGGCTGAAGTTAAACACTAAGAAATCTAGATAGATACTATTAATCACATAGACCCCGAAAAGTAATTAATTGGCATTATTATCGGCCGTTTAAGCATGTTTTTAAATTTCACCTTGGGAAGGCCGAAAGAAACCTTTACGGGGGTGCGCACAACGACTCACCAGTTCCAACGTAATCGGATGAAAGGTTTACGAGCGCATAGGGTACACTCAGACAGATAAACATTCATTTTTATATCTTTTGTTCGTTACTTTTCAAATTATCCTCGAACTGTCTTATATAATGTAAAATTAAAAGAGCTTGTAAATGCTCGTATTAAAACCACCATTCGGATTCGATTGTCTTAAAGGTTGACAAAATAAAATATTTTATTAGGTTAGACAGGAAACAGGAACATTTTGCCTAATTGTGTAGATTCAAAACACTCCTAACTATGAAACCAATGTAAATAACAGAAAAAAATATACTTTTTTAAATTTATTTGTTGCAGAAATTGTTTTTGCTACTTGCGCTTTTAAAATACTTATTATTTCTGAAAACACACCCCTTACTTTACCCACTGAAGCTCATCTCTGTTAGTCAAATTACACCGGGGGTAGTCAGAACATTAAATAATACTAGTATTTGTGTTCGGTCTTCTTTGACACTTACTGGTTTCATTCCTCCGCGGTAACACCTATACTTTTTATTTAACAAGATCATATTCTTGTATCAATAAAAGTGCTCAGCATTTTAGGAAAACGTAATTATTTTTCCCACATTTTCGTCCTTTTCCTGTGGTTCAATTCACGATTATTAGAATAAACACATTTTATTAAACTCGCTGTTTGTAATTCTGCACAAACATTGTAACTTTTAGAGAAACGCATTTTTAATATACGATTTGCTATTAATATTTGACTACACATGATTACGAACCAGTTGATATTTACATTCATATTTCATTTTGGTTTAAAGCTATTTTGTGATCAGTTGAAAAAATAAAATTTCAACTAGAGCATATGATTCGTAACTAAAAATAATTCCACTGAGATTGATAAAACGATTATCGAATTACAAAATTAAATTCGTAACTTCAAAATAATTATCATGTCAGTTATGTTAATTTAAGAATTTTTGTGATATGATGAATTTTATAATATAAAATAAACACACATACGTGTATATATATTTATCAACCTATTAACTGACATTTTTATCATACAATTTTTTTTTAAGGAAATGAAATTTTTTATTTAAACAGCGCTACGTTTTGGTACTATTTACATACTGTTCAAGCTGTGTTCCGACGCGATATGTTTGTCTTGATGTCACAAACGTTTCCTGAGTCATATACAGACTGTAGTTGAGATGGGATATGGACAAGTACATATCCATATACGAGTCCAGTATGAATCTGCCTGTCTGTTAGTCACAGCATCAAGTGTAAGAATGGAGTGACGTCTGCAGCCGATGCTCCGCGCCCGGGCCAGGTACAGCGTGTCGTATCTCCCGATACCACAGCAGTGGTTTAAGCCATCGTAATGTAAAACCGCCAAGTGGCATTAGTCATGGTTCAGCACATCACCGATGTGCTCATACAGCTCATAGACGGTTGTGACAATCGCAGACATGCGGATTGAATGTCGGCCTCATCCAACCATACTCCCCCGGCCTTGCCCAAAGTGATTTCCATATGTTTGGACTAAGTTTCATTTTGATGACGAGGTGCTCCAGGCAGTGCGCAAGTGGTTGCACCATCTCCAAAAAGAATTTTTTTCTACGGAAATTCAGGCACTTCGGAACCGTAGACAGACATGCATTGAACGTGGAATAGACTATGTCAAAAAATTATACTTGTTTGTTGTATGTGTGTACAGTAAATGAAATTTAAAAAAATAATTAAGGTTTTTATTTCACTCTCACTCGTAGAACAATTCCAAAGCCTATTTCTTTCAACGTCACGGCGCAATTTTGATTACAGCTCGCGGATATTTCACAAAATATTCACGAGTATTGGCCTGAATTAAACATTATTGGTAAGACTAAAAATGAACTGAACGAGATATGATTCATTTGAGGTCTTCTACTTTCTACAAACAGGATTATTACGTACTCCGAATGAGAATAAAAGTAATAAAAACGTCGACTAATGTCGTTGTAGACATTATTAAACTGTTTACACCTTGATTGAAAATCCTCCGTGTAAGATTATGTATAATTGTTATAAAAAGTCACGGCATTCCATTGTTCCGTTTGCAAAAAGTAAGTTGTTATAGTTTACGATCTTCGCAAATGATGCCCCAGCTTCTGGGAACGGCTGACCGCAGCGCAGGTACGTCGGCATGACATTCCATAATCCTGTTCTTGATTAACTTCGCCATTGTAAACGCGATGTTTTAGACATAAAAATGTAGACATCAACTGTTCTGTTAACAAATGTGTGAATTAAATCTGTACGGTTTAAAAGTAGTTTCCAAATAAGGCGATATGAAGGAAACTTAGGACTGATGCTAATATTACTTCCCCCCCCCCCCCCCCAATCTCATTTTCATTTACAAATGCCCATTTGTAGTAATAAATACATGCATACGTATGAAAACCGAACTGAATTACTACTTCAATTGAGCGAAAACATTGGTGAAACAAATTAATTAACAAATATACATAGAAATGAAAAAAATTACGTCTGATTGAAAATTAATAATAAGAAAGAGAGCCAAATACAGACAAATAAATTGTGTGGTATTTATATTATCACTTATTTTGTCGATATTTGGCTATATTTCTTATTACATATACAAAAAATTATAATAAATTAATAAAAAAATGAGGGGTGAAAATATCAGTAATATGTCAACAAAATTAGGGTATTTTTCAATAAAAAATTGAATAAAAAGAGAGGTATCAACTTTTTTTTAAAAAAAACTAGAAAAAAATATTACCAGAATATGTGATGTGTTTAGTGAGAGATTTTAAAAAAAATTCATCTACATTCAACAAGCTAATAAGTTTCATATGGAAAGTAAAGGAATAAAATCGATAATTAAAAGTGGTCTAGCACGGTATAGTGAATTGCCTAAAGAAATTAATGAATTACGGACGGTAGTAAAGTTTAGTGAAGCAATAAAATAAAATAAGAATATAAATAGATTGTATTGTTGCCTCTCATTATTTACTCAATGTTAAAAATAAATTTAAAATAAGCTGTTTCGACAAACAAAAAAGTAAATGTAACAATAATTAGCTGTAGGCTGTTTATAATCAAAGAAATAAAAATTAGGTGCAAGCTTTCAGAAGTAGTGACCTGAAATTAATTTCAGAAATCCTACAAAGAGAACAATGTGAAATTAAAGTAAAACTAGTATATAAAACAAATGAGAGCGGAGAAATTTGTTATTTGCTGATATTAAATTAAAAACTGTAGTATATATAAAATATACAATTATTTTTTAGGGCAACAGGCTACATGAGGGTAATCCACGTTGGGGAACTCCCCTTTAATAGCATAGGAATGGATTTGAAAGAGGGGATGCGGAAGGGTAGAGGAAGGTAGCCACGGGTTAACTAGGGCCCCGGGCTATGGTTTAAGAGTCCTACCCGGCAATTCACCTAAAAGTGATGCAGGGAAAACCCTATAAAAACCTGCATCAGGTAGGTCGGGCATTTGGTGCTTGTCCCACGCCCTTCCGATGGCGGGAGAGGGGTTAGCTGTTGGGGAATCAGCATTCCCGTCTCCGTGCCTTGACCAGTTTAGGAGGCAGCTGGCCGACTATTCCAATAGGAATAGCGGACAACTCTTACCGTATGCACAAGGTCTGCGACCCCGGAACATACACTTCTTTCTTCAACTCCTCCTCTGGAGACTGTGAAGTTAGTGTTACAAACCAACATCACTGGATTCAATCAGTTCGCTTAAAGAAATACTTCACTGTTTGTTCTTTGTTCTGAGAGTACTCAGTAAGACTAAGATTTTATTATTCTTAATATTAAACAATCGCCCCCTGTTAATTTAATTGCTATGTATCATTCCGAAACGCTATTACACTTTCTTGAGGTACTCCCGATATAATTTCGACAGAAAATGAGAGTTTTTGGCCAATATATTCACCGCGCTAGTTTCAAAATTCCCGGAATCCATTTAGTTTTATTTAACGTCGTTTAGTAGAAACAAACTTGTCTGGTGGCATGTTTCATGAATAAAATTTATATTTAAAATCCCGTGTATGTCCGTATTTCGCGAAAAGGTTGTTTCACATATAGATTTTCAGTTACTGATTAAGAATTGGAAATAGTCGCGAAACTCGGGCCAATGCCTTATTCCTTAAAAAAAAAAGAAACCTGTCCAAATCGAGGTAAACAAAAATAATATTAAGATAAAGAAGTAGCCAATTTAAAGAAAAAATTAAGTGATAAAATAAATACTACACAAAGTTTCTGCAATACTTGTTGCTTTTGGTTAAAAAAAGAGCCACAAACCGGGTGACGAACCCATAAGGAAAACGATTAATATAAAAGGAAAGAAGTTAGTCTAACAATAAGAGATAATAGGTATTGTTGAGTTTCATAGAATCGGTTTGCACGTGAATTGCATTCATTTCGATTTAATATGAAGCATTCCGGATATAATTATGGAATAGTACCTGGTCTCAACATTTGAATTTTAGCATTTTTCCAATCAAATGAATGTTTTGAATTGATATGTTTGGAGACTACCAGATTGTTTCGATAAAGGACATCTGTTCTTCGAGCCGAGTATTAGAGACCTTTTAGTTTGCCCTATGTAGCAGGAATTATAATTAGAGCAAGAGATTTTGTAAACTACACAATGTTTGCGAAAGGTTTCATGTAGATCATTGTGATTATATCAAGAAGGAAAGTATATTTTAAAAAGCTGGATATTTGATATTCTTTAAAAATTAGGACGAACTTGTGATGTAAAAATTTGTAATAAAGAAAAACGAAAAAAAAATTGGATTGAGGGACGATTATAGCATCTAATATTTTATGTTTATTTATCAAATTTAAGGAGTACTCATTAGTAATTAAAGTATTACTGTTGTGTTGTGTAACCTGGAGTCAAAAATCAATATACCTTTGTCTACAATATTGATGTATCATAACAATATTTTGGTTAAGAGGGTGATAAGAAAGAAAATTGAGTACACGTTTTCTGAACCAATTGGTGAGACTGGAAGTATTGTGAATACCGTCCGAAGTATCACGCCATTATGTAGTGTATTTTTATTTATTCGATTAGAAATTAAATTTTTACAGCATTCTGTAAGTTAATTTGTTGACAAGTTCTAGGTAAACTAGGAAGTATACTTGTAAAGTGTTTTGCGTCCAGCGATGCAACTCAGTACCCCATGCTTTCTTCAACTCCTGTTGTTGCATGGCCTTACCAATTTTTCTAGCAGCGGAAGGTTGGTGGACTTCTGTCATTTTGTGGTGTTGGGGTATTCCTTCCTGGACAACTCGTCGAAGTATACGGAACGCAGGTCTTCATGCATGGTCTAGTTTGATACATACCATTATCCTATTTTTGATTGGGATCTTTAGATAGTTGAGGTATTTTATTTTATGTAATATATTGTAATAATCAAATGATAATCGATTAATTTGCCCCACGTTGAAGGCGTCATTTATGTAATAATCAATAAGATTTAATTAATGATAGGAATAATTAACAACAGTGATTGAGCTTAAAAGGAATTTTATTATTGTTGAAAAATTTTACATTTACAAAACCTATTTTCATGCCGAATTTCATCCATTTAAACAAATAACAATTACTTTCATACAGTTCTAATACCATTATAATCAAATACGTCGGATCTTTATATCTCAGGGTCATTACTGGGTTTGTTAATTAGAACAAAATCAATTTATAAACTGACAATTAACAATTCAAAATATAAAAATTAACCTAAAACAATACGAAAATAAGTGAAAAGAAAACTGAACGAAATCTGTAATTATCGTTTACAAATTTATCAAAGTTTTGGTTACTCATGGACCGTCTGTCTGGTACCAGATCTCTCTCTCTTGTAGTTGAACACTACCTCATTTTAATTTTAATATCAGGTCTTGGTTTTCACTGATTCTACACTTCACTTTAAAATTTGGCAAGATTGACTGTATTTCGTTGACTACTCCGCTCCACAATAATTTACCAATGTTATCCTGGAACAATTCCTACATGAAGATTTTGGAAAGTTCTATTCTGACAAAACTGCTCTTACTTTCCAATATTTACGATGCAATACTTCCGTGAATGTTTTACTTTGTATTAATTCACAACTTTAACTGCATTAACGACGTCTAGTCTCTGTTCAAGTTTTATTATTCTGTCCCTTGCAATGTTTCGCCGCCAACTGGTCTTTCTCCAAGCGCATACTCTGTTCGCTAAGCGCGGTCTCTATTGTTAAACAAAGGAAAAAACCCGCCTTCATTCATTTGTACCGCTAACAATTTAATTATATTAAAAACAATTAATGGCCTGTTTAATTGGCATTACAACATATGATTATGAAGGCCATAAAGTGTTGCTTTTATGGAGAAAAGCAAAGTTCTCATGCAAGCTCAATGTCACCAACCACTCAGATATCGCGTGTCGTTTGATGTTCAGATAAACGATGCTGCTCAACATAAACATATATCGCGTTATGCTAAACCATGCAAATAATTTTTAATTGTTAGCAAATGAAACTGTGATTTTCTTCGTTGCAGGTTTAAAGATGGACGGCCGTACCCTTGGCCTAGCAGCATGTCCAGCTTCATTCTTTACCCTGAGTCTGGAAACCAGACCATCTACACGCAGACTGTACAGGACACTGACGTTGGTAATTACACCTGCGTCGTTCGTAACGACACCATGGCACTGCAACACTCCATGAACGTCAACCTCATTGGTGAGTAATCGTCTTCACTTCCACAACTGATAGGTTGGATCGGAAAGAGGCTCCTGGTGGATAATAACCAAACAACGTCGCAATATAATTTATATTCCACTCGTTTATATTCTCGAAAACTATTTATATAGCATCTACACCGAGAGAGTCTACAATCTTTAAATATATTTACTCAAAATATTTTTGTTAAATTTATCTCAAACAAAAAAAAATGACGAAACTGGACCTCTAAATTAGGAACTAATTTCCGTGTTGCGCCGTTACTGAGCTGGATTTTTAACTGTATACTTAGACGGTAATAAGGAACACCTCGATTGAACGACTCATTTACAGTGGGTTAAAAGTTGAATAGGATAGCTTCTTTCACGTTACACTGGAAAATGCCATTCGAAAAGTGATCAGCACGTTAGCATCAGGTTTCACGTGGAACTGAAAACGTCATATTGACGAAGGGCCCCGTTTTTTAAAGAATGTTCTTACAGCTGACGAAACTTGTATGTGTATGAATGGAGAAACCAAAATGAACTCTATGCAATAAAAAAACATCTTTCCGAAGAGCAATAAAAATACACATGTGTCGTTCGACGTTCAAGGATTTATTCTATTACAATGGCATCATGAATCCAGTGGTCAAACAGTTAACCAATAATATTATATAGTGTTTCGAAAACATTTTGTAGGCGTTACAGAAGAGTACTGATTTGTTCAAGAATAAGTGTAACTTGCACCGTGACTGCGTTATCGGTCGAACAACTTTTGGCAGTCTTCGTTCCTACGTTGATGAATTTTACATTCAAAGACGAGACTGATGCTGTAGCTTTGTTTATTCACCTGATATGTAGGCTACAATTAGTGGCGGTTGCCATCAAAGTAGGGCCTCAATGAGTCAACACAGTTATGCAAACGCTCCTACCACTGCTCAAAACTTTTCTATATAGTTTGCTTTCCATGAAGCCGCTAAGGATCTCCGCCATTTTCGCTTGTAACTTTTAAACTTGAAAAATCGGTCTACTGAATTTTTGGGAAACAGAATAAATCGCAGGGATGCTAAGTCCTTGGAGTACGGAGGATGTTTTAGGACTGGGATGTTGTTATATTTTTGTACACTCATAGTTTAAATGCAATAAATAAAATATCCGAAAAGAGACTAATCATCAAATATATCTATAATCTATCCTTCATCGTACAGAATTTGAAAAATACAACGAACTGCATGTTTTTTTACCAAGTGAATTGCAATAAATGTTCTTCTATGCACTTTGATTCTCAACCGTCTCCTTCCTTGGCTATACACTTGGCCAAGCAAGTTTCCAATTTTTTTACCCCATCACAAAAATGGGGTTTTATCAAACTCTTCACAATACTCCGTCACGGCCTCGATCACTTCTTCATTTGATGAAAATTTCTTCCCACCAAGCCAAATTTTCAAGCTATGGAACAAGAAGAATTCACTTGGTGCTAAGTTTGGTGAATACAGTGGATAAGAAACCAATTCGAATCCCAACTCGCACACTTACGCCATTGAGATTGCTGCTGTGTGCGCTGGCGCATTGTCCTGGTGAAACAACACTTTGTTGGCCGTTTCTCAATCAGCACCCGTTTCAAACGATCCAACAGAGCAGCATAATAGAGCCCAATTGTTTCCTTTTTCTAGAAATCTATTCTATTATACTCTGAGATCCCAAAAGACAGTGGAAATCACCTTCCTAGCTGACAAAACGATCTTCGCCTTTTTGGGTCCACTTTCACCAGTCTTTGTTTGATTGTTATTTGGACTCTGGACTGTAGTGATGGAGCCAAGTTTCATTAACGGTTGCGAACCTGCGCAAAAACTCATGTGGGTTACGCCTAAACATTGCTAGATTCTGCGTTGAAATGTTTTTCCAGAATCCGTACTTGGTCCAATATCAACAGTCGTGGCGCCCATCGCGCTCAATTCTTTTTCATGGCCAGTTTTTCATGGAGGATAAAATGCACTCGTTCAGTTGAGAAACCTACGGCATCAGCTACCTCACGCACTTTTAGTCTACGATCTTACTTTACGACATTGTGAATTTTTTCGATGTTTTCGTGAGTGGTAATATCAATTGAGCGGCCGGAGCGAGTTTCTGCGACCTCGTTTAAACTCATTAATCCAGAAGTAAATAGACTTCAATGATGGTGCAGAGTCCGCATGAACTTCATGCAATTTTATTTTATTTGTGCTTCTGTCAAATTGAAAGTGTGTAATGACAGCCCGAAATTCGTTTTCTTCCATTGTCTCCGCCTGACTACACATCTAACTGTAAAAAAGGCTGCCAATAGTAAACTGCGACTGCCATATGTCAATACTTTTAGGAATATCTTTGAGAGGATCATGTTTACCAACAATGTCGCAGAATTACAATGCAATTAATACAAAATTTGGGACTTCATGAGGTGTACCTTAATTGTTAAACAAAGGAGATTTCAGACTTCAATTATTAATTGAAGAACAAAAATGTATTTAATGCAATAGAGTATTATGAATTAACGATAATATATCTAAAGAAGTGTTAAGAAAAACACTATATATATAAAGTTATATAAAACTATTTTAACCTACAACTTGTACACAATGTCAAGATCTTCCAAAAATTAATCATATATTTTCTTTATATTTTAGATTCATTATACCACACTTCATTAAATAAATTTTATTCATAAATGAACAATTATGGTATCAATAATTTCACTTTTATGTATAAACCTGTTGAATCCCAAATCAGGGGCAAAACGTCTTAATAACATGTATATATTGCATTACTTGCTCTGTCATTTATTTTTTTCTGACTGATTTTCAGTTCATTTATTTATTATAATTTTAAAATTCTGTTTTCGGGTCTTGTATTTAATTCAATTTAAACTTTAAAAACGAAAATAAATAACTCATTCGTAGTTAATACAGAGTAATAAGGAAGAGTTTTAATAGTCCTTCGTAAATTCTCTCATGCAATAATAATTATCAATTATTGTAAAAAAAATGAAGTTTAGTTTATATTTGCGGTATAAACATAACCTCAGAGTTTAACAATTTAAACACTAGGTGCAAAGTGTTAACATTTCCTACTTTAAAAAAAACTCATATCAATGGACGTTGAAAAATGAAGTGGTCGCTCCAAACTTGTGGTGGAACATCTCTGACGTTCATGTTTCAATACTCATGGTGATGATGGAAGTCATGGTATTGGTTTACATTGGAAGAGAGACGATCGCCATCAAAAATGAATATTTTGCTAAACTAAAATACATAACGTTTCATTTCTTCGTTTATAAACCTCTTCAGATTATTAAACAATTAAAATATTTTGTAAATTTGGATAAAACTATTTAACAGAATAAATTTAGACATACTCCAACGAATTACATGGCATAAATTTAAATGTTTTATAAATTATTTATGACTAATGGCGAATTTCCACTAATACTATAGATAATGGTACATTTTTAATTTGTATAGACTAATCTTATTCGCCTTATCGATGAAGCAGTCAATCATAATTGTGTGGGCCTGTAATTTCAATTACACCAGTCAGAAATTGGAAACCCAACTGCTGCTACACGCTATTATAGGCAATATGAATGCAGCATTTTAGGAGATTCGATAAGATCACGCCGCGACGGAACATTATTATATCTTGTCGTTGAGTTCGTTTAACAACAGAGGAAGCAAACTGGTAAAGACGTAATCACCAGCTGGAGAATCCCTTACCCACCTGTTGCTTCGTTGAGCAACTGGTGGACCTTCATTCACCACATGTCGAGACTAAATCCTTACTACAATGACAACACCGCGTTTTGTGACGAGGAAATGAACTGTACAGTCTTATTCCCTAAACTCGAACATTTTGAAACAAGACAGGTATCTATTGTATGTAAAATAGCATGTTGATATTTATCTGACATATAAATAGCACAATCAAATATAATGGTCAGTCAGAAAGGGTTTAATAATTTCCAACATAATACAATTAGGATGATTTTTAAAAACACTACGTTACAAATATTATATTACGCTCTACAAATATTATTTAATTGTATTAACTTCCAGAAATATTTTACTTTGTTGACGTAAAACAGCTAACAATACAATTTTAGTATTAAAACTCATTCTTCAATCTCATTTCAGTTACAAGAGGCATTGATGCCTAACGTTGCATTCTAGAATTAATTCCAAACTGTAATATAATATTAAGTAATTTTGGAATTTAATAATTTAAAATCTTGGCAGTGTGTGAAATCATATTGTAAAATTGAATTTGCTTTATAAAATTAAAATATTTTTTCTTATTCAACACGTGCTAAAATATAAATACTGTATATATATATATATATATATATATATATATATATATATATATATATATGTATGTATGTATGTATATGTATATATGAATCTTAGTATTAGAATATCCAACATAATTTAAGTAGTTTTAGATCATAATATTAATCATTAAGGTTTCATCTTCCTTTTTGCCTTTCTTTCAATTAAATCGCCTTATGAATTTCCAAATTATGGACGAAACGTAGTGTTATTATTAATTAATTGCATTGTCAATTATGAAGCCTCTTCTGACTGTTTGAAATAGCGTATGGTTTAAATAGACTGCAGGTCTTAAATTATGTAGATCGTAGAGCAAATTTAGTCCACGTTACATCACATCCATAACCACAAGGAAAGAAAAAAAAGTTCCACCAAACTTAAATTCAACGTCTTATGGAATTTGAAAATATCTTACTTAAATATTAAATAATTTTACATCTGAAGAGGTACCAAGAATATAAAGGATGAAACATTGTTTATTAAGTACATTGTAAATTTTATTACATAAATAATCAATTCATCCAATATGTCAGAAAAATTTTATTAATTTATTTCTAAAAAATCAGGTCACTAGACGTTTTTGTCCAACTTTTTTGAAATATTGGCTAAATTGTTTATTTATGTATCAAATGATAATTGTCAGATTATATTAAATATCGAAGATTCATTTAATGAAATTGTTTTTGATTTGATTGGACACACACACAATCTTATCAATGATATATATATTCTGACTATTGAGACAACTTATAAATAAACAACAGTCAATTTGAGGTCAGAAAAAATATACTTATTTATGGAAAATTAAACTACGTTTCGTCGCTATCTTTACACTACAAAACCAAACCAAACAATTACATTAACAAAATAAAGTTTTTACACAAATTTGGCAGAAAACAAGCAATATAAAGTTAGGTAGACTTTCAAATTTTGATAGTAAGTAATATTTTAATTTTCTTAAAAATGTTATTTTAATTATTGTAATTGTTTTTTTGTAGTGTTAAACTTCAACCTGAAGAGGTCGGAAAGTCAGCGACGAAACGTAGTTTAATTTTCCATAAATACATATATTTTTTCTGACTTTAAACAATAATCAAATTAAAATCAACTGACTATTATTTTGGAAAACAATTAAAAAGTTTATTGTACCATAGTCATAAAAATATAGAGCAATGGTGTGAACTGTAAATAATTATTTGTTTCAATTATCACTAATATTTGACAAAACATTGCAGAGTTGCACTTTTATTGGCCTACTTATCATGCGGATTAATATGAGAACACGTGTACACCCAGAGCGTTATATAAATGTATGCGTATACATTGTTAGGACTATTGATTATTTTACTGAATTGAAGGAATGGCTATGGAGGAAAGAAATTATCTCAGCTTTAAATTCACTTGGGATATTAGTTAACATTATCAATTTTTTAAAGATAGGAATGCATGAATAAAGGACACCATTCTGTGCAAATGACAATGATTTCCTGATTATGCATAGATTGTGTGTTTCTTCTGTCAGTGTCATGAATATCAAAGTTGATAATAAATAAGTGCCCATTTTTAATCACCAATCACATTAATGAGTAAATGTATTGGAACGACAGAGTGAAATACCCTATTTTTTGAATAGACTTCTACACGATATTCGTGAAGTGACCTGAAATTGTTCGCACAACAGGTTTTTGAGCAGCCAAAAAGTTTGTCTTTGGGCCAGTTAAAATGACCCAGAGTATAATTAAATATGACAAAAACAGAATGAAAATATGCAAACTAAACCATTTTTCTTGTTTTTTAAATAATTGAAATCTTACTGCGTATGTGGCTGAACTGAATTTCTTTAGTACTTGACTTATATGAAGAGTCCAATTTATTATATATCTTACACGAAACGCTCTCCTTTATAAATATTCTTAATAATACATACTAAGGACCATAGATATAATCTATTTATTTGATATTTACGTATATAGTATATATGTTATGAAAAGTTTATTTGTTGTGTAAAGATTTTGAGCGTTCGTATTCAAGAACGGTGGATAACCAAACAATGTTGACAGACTTCTATTACTCATTACATCAATTCTGTTGTTCACTTTTGCTGAAATCATTCTTGGTATCATGACGTGGGACGAGAAAGAAAGTCAAGCTAAGCTGTACGTGCTGGTAAACGTGTCTGGAGTGAACTCACTGTAACGTTGCACCACAACTTCATGGAAACGTTGCTGCAACAAAATCACTTGCTTCAGTCCAGTGAACAAGACACTTGCATTTCTATTTTACTGAAACTCCTCAAAGTGTAATCAGCACTCTCCCGACGTCCGACCATTCATTCACATCGGAAAACAATTAATATATTGAGAATATCCTACTGAATCACTAATGTTGCGTGATTTTTAAAAGGTATTCTTTCATGGAAGTTTTTGATACTGGCGGCTACACGTTTCCGTTTCCTAAATATTCCTTGCTATTATTAAAAATTATTATTATTTCACGGAATTGTTCAATTCATCTTGATGCAGACTTCCTACTAACAACCAGTTGTTTACACTGTACGGTAGTCTCCAGTGCCCATATTTAGGTTGAGTTGATGAAACAACGTCCACGCAACACACTATTCATTTAAACTCACCGAAAATAGCATTTGGGTACATCCACACTCGGCTTCGTTTTTGCCCCATAGTAATTAATTTGTGACGCTATTAGGTACATATATTTTTGTTAAATTCAATAGATTTTTTTATCAGTTTTAACTGGGAGCCTGCAATTAAAACTAGTCTTTTAAGACTAACCATTAGATTTTTTTTATCAGTAACTGGGAGCCTGCCATTAAAACTCGTCTTTTAAGACCAAACATTAATTTACTTCTAAAATTCTTAAACTGTATACTTAATGACTGGAGTCTATCAAATGTTGTCTTCCAGATTTTTCTAGTCTTTGTACATTTCACTCATGCACTGTTCTCTGCTTTTATACGCTGCACTTTCCACAATGTCAGCTGGTTTTAGTGTTGATTTTCCAGAAGTTGTCGGACCACTGGGTTGATGTGGAGGTGAAGCCTAGCTTCATGTTCCCCAGCATACCTTTTTATTTCTTTGGATATACGAGGGGACATTCACAATGTTTCTTAACACTTTTTTCAAAAAATATTTGTATGCACTTAATGTTTGTGTCACAGGCACAACCCCAAAGCCGAATACCATAGAGTATTCAATTGATGATTAACAATATCACTATAGATGTTTATAGATGAAAAATACTGCATCATCCACCAACGTTTTTACCAACGTTTGAACTCAAATATTAGATTTCTACGACAATTTTGTGAAAAGTAATTTCTATCAAAATTCTTTTTCTTTAACCTGTTAATGGAAATCATTAAAAAAATATTAAACAAATGCAAACACAAACCAATTCATGTAAAGTATTCCATGAATTTCTCCAAGGGAAATTATTCGACCAAATTTAATGTTGATATGTGATCATGGTATCACCAACTATTCAAAACATCCGGGCATTCAAGTGTTAACAGGTATCAAGATGAAAATATAGGTCCGAGCATCCTATGAAGTACTACATTGAATTCTGTGTTATCCTTCAGTAAAATTAAAACAAATAGTGAAAAAAAAAAATTTAATTCTACGGCACAACAACAGAACAGATTAAGTGAATGGTGAATACTCAGGCGGTAAGAGGTACGTTGGTGCATGTGGTATTCCTCTGTTCCAACAGTGACCCCATTTTAGAAACCAACATGGTCTGGACCATAGCACATCCAGGCTTTACAGTGAACACTTTATTTGAAAACAGCTGATCTATTGTTATGACACAGAGAGGTTTTCCATGGATCAATGCTGAACAGAACTAACTGTGTTGCTGTTAATAGCCGCCATATTAGTCTCAAAACATATATTCAACAAACACTTTTTTACAAACAGCGTAATCTGTTCTGCCACATCTTGTATAACATATTTGGATAATGAGATTTAACACTTGATTATTTCATTATTCATATTTTGTAACTGTAAGATTCTATTGGCAAACAATTTTAAGTTCTGTATTCCCATTTAGTTGTTTTGTGGGGGAGTGTCATGGACCATCTGTTTATATAAGTAACATTTAAATAAAAGGCAAACAATAATTTATTGATTAAAAACATAATTACCAGAAATTTAAAAGACATGTGCTCTATGTCTCTATTTTTGTTCAATTTAACGTACTTAATTCAAATAGCGTTAAGTTCCCAAACACATTCATATGATAGGAACAATTGGATATTAACATAATAAGTCATTTAACTTTAAGCTTTATATGTCCTATGGAATATTTTTGACATCATTGTGAAATTCTATTCTGATTTAGAACGTGGTGATTACACTGGACCCCCATGTCCCACATATGAACCCAAAAACACAGTTGTCCAGTTTGGACAGGATCAGCGTCTGTTCTGTGAAGCATTCGTTGGTGAGTACAACAAAATCTTACCAGCCACTATATCTTTTTATAAATGTTTCTCATTATATCTATGAAAGTATGGTTTCACTTAATTATTTTTACTTCCATCTACATACTTATTAAGAATTATTATATACATAGTGCAATATTTTATATACTTCATTTACTCGCTAGTGCCTATTGTAATAAGAGTATATTTCATTTCAATAAATGAATTACAAAAATAATGCAAAAATGACAAATGAACGTCAATATATAGAGTTTAATGTTACAGTTTATAGCTCTTTTTAAAGTATTATAACTACAATTGAAATCACGTTATATAGTTCGCAGTTCTCATAACTCTACTCATATCTACGATAAATAACAAACAATGTGAAAATGTGAACTAGTACTTTGAACATAACTAGTATTAAAAAAATTAGGACACTAGCAAATAATATTGTTCAGACATATTCTTCTAACAATTTTTTTTGTTAACTAGACTTAAAAAATTAGAAGACTAACAAAGAATATTGTTCAGACATATCCTCCTAATAATTTATTTTGTTGTTAAAGATCCATTTTAAATTGTAATTTAAGCCAAATTCATATTTTGGAGCATATTACCTATCTACTTATCTTCATCCTAACAAAGTGACAAATTCTTCACAATTATATCTTACTGTAATATTTCATATAACCTGAAGCATTTATTGGTTACATGATGTATTTACCACAGCTGTTTCATATATAAATAAATTAAAATTGTTTTCTAAGTTGTTAATTTCTCTCATTTATTAATTCAGGATTTTTCAAGAAGCCTTACTTTTTTAGCCCTTTATTTCTTACTTGGAGTGTGACAATAAATTGCATGATTTCATACAAATAATTATTTTAATTCAGAATATATAAATATATCCTTCAAACATATATATATATATATATATATATATATATATATTGGTATGGAAAGGATAGAGAGATAGGTTGTGGCTTACCTGAAAGTGAAGTGCGGTGTCGCCATGAGGAACTGAAGGTTGTTCTTCAAATTTTCGGAGGCTGAGAGCCTTCAGTTCCTCATGGCGACACCGCACTTCACTTTCAGGTAAGCCACAACCTATCTCTCTATCCTTTCCATACCAATATTTTTGACAATGTCACATTCTCACTATTACAATATATATATATATATATATATATATATATATATATATGTTTTTTTGGTGGCTATTGAGTGTCTCATATAAGAGGTACTATTTCTGTCAAATTATATAATACATATTTTGTTTTTGTATGATTCAGTTTTGGGTTATGTTTGTAGGTCACATTGATCTTCCAGATGCACATAATGAAGTTGGATGGTTTCGAAACAAATCAGATGTACTTCCATCAATGGGCTTCAAACAGCACAATATTTCACGGTAATAACAAATAAATTCATTCCAGGAAACATATCATCTTCAGATACAGCTGAATATATTTTTTTACATGTTAAATGTAATTCAACCTAAAATTGTAGTACACAAATTTACACTGTAAAAATACACTATCTGACAGAGTTCTTGATCTTACTTCGAGCCCAATATGTTCAACTTATATTGATCTTGTACATTTCCTGCACAAATACAAGGGAATACAGAAAATCTCAAGCCATTGGATTTGATCAAACCCTACCAGGTAATAGTAGTAACTTTTTATCCAAAGCAAGGAGTTATTCTTATGAGTTAGGAACACACATGTTGTAGGAACATAAAACAGACAACTCATAGATTGTGATGGCATGTAGTGATTATATTATTTTATCTAGTTTTGATTTTAGTTCATGTACTCCTGACTCAATATAAGTCAGCATTGGAAGCTTATTCCATGTGCCTTTCTCCACATTATTTCCCATGTACAATTAAAAATATGTATGAAATAATGCATTAAGCCTATATTTATGTCTTCTGCTTGGCAAATCCCCACTCTAATTCTTTATCTTATATCATCTATGTAACATGTGTCATAAGTTCACTTTAAAAGGTCTAACAGAAGACATTTTGAAGCTACTGAGAGAAGACTCTTTGAAAAATTATAGCAAATGCGTACAAAAGTTCCAGAGCTGGAATAAGGCATCTGTAATACTACTTCATAAAATCAAAGTAAAGAAGAATTGAATAATTTGTAATCAATATGTTAAATTATAATAAAATATAAATTATTCACAATGATATTTATAAATCAGACATAAAAGTCCCAGTAAGCAAGCCCAGAGAAAAAGTAGGACAAATGAATTGTAGAAGTGCCAAATAATACTATGCCTCTAGTAATTGTATTTATAGGCTTTAATAAAGTATTCAATGGCATTAAGCCAGCAGTACTCATTGATATGCTATATGCCCAAAGTGTTGAAAATCCATACATATTCAATTAATCAACTGCGGCAATAAACTTACAGGATGAGACAGAGTAGATCAAGATTAATGTTCACAGAAAAACTCGAGAAGTGATAAGGACTGACTGAGCAGGCAGTAGGATCAATTTTTACTAATTAAAAATGGAAAAGATTCGTGTCACATGTAATTTTCTGACTAATATGGTAACTTTGTACAGTATGTGTAAGTTTGTGAGCTTCAGGTTACTTGGAGAATCAGATGTGAACACATTAGAGCAATTAAAATTTTTAATGGAAGATTAAAAATGGGGGAAAAAAATAATATATCTAGCTAGTGTGGCTATTGATACAATCCTGAATTAGTGGTGTCATTATGATTGTGTATTCTATGACATTCAAATCAAATATGCTCTTTCAACCATGGAGCTCATCATTTTTCTTCATCTTGGGTCAGCTTTCTCAGATCATAATGTTTGGTAGACCTGTCATTATATATATATATATATATATATATATATATATATATATATATATAATATTATATAATATATATCAAATTCCCAATGCATCTCCCAAAACTGAGTTAACTTAACCAAATGTATTATTATTATGTTCTTCACAATCTTGTTTCACTTTCTTGTTACTGTGGTCTTACTAAAACTACTATTGTTATTAATTGTATAAACAATATTAATATGAATCATCTTCAATACTCCATTAAAAAAACAATAAATCTCAAACCTGCATATACATAAAATCCCAAGTTAATATCAGTAGATTGCATTTTGATCTGCAATTTTATTTACAGAGAGGATGATGTCATAATTGGATCATATCTAATTATTGAACATGTCAAGCAAGCAGATTTAGGAGAATATACATGCAGGATCTCTAATGCTGGATTTCAGACACTGGAAATGTCTGTCAAGCTGTTGGAGTTTGGTGAGTGACAGCTCAAATTAAAATTTAGTATTATTATTCTGAGTAATAAAACAAAAAGAGCAACAATGTGCTTTTACACACACACACACACACACACACACACAAATATATATATATATATATATATATATATATATATAATTGCAATATTGGTATGGAAAGGACAGAGAGATAGGTTGTGGATTACCTGAAAGTGAAGTGCTCAGTTCCTCATGGCGACACCGCACTTCACTTTCGGGTAAGCCACAACCTATCTCTCTGTCCTTTCCATACCAATAATGCAATTATTTTTGACAATGTCACATCCTTACTATTACAATATATATATATATATATATATGTGCGTAATTCTTCGCCCGAGCATATGAATTCACATAAAGCGCAATCCTCCTATTTCTCCTATTTATTTCTATCCTTCCTCACTATCCAAGTTTGAATGTGAATTAACTCCTTAATGGATTCTCCTAATATTGTATTTATTCCTTAATGGAAGCTCCTAATACTTCATTCCCTCTACTCTATCCATTCCTCCACTAAAACTATTAATTGTCCACAATAAGACTGTCTATATTTGCCTGGTCAGGAACTTGACCCGGTGGCCAAGATGGTTAAGGCGTCTGTGTACTAAGCAGAATACGTGGGTTCAAGTCCCGCCTGGGTCAAATATTTTCAGTCTTTCCTTCTTCTTCCATCCTTCTCTCTGCTTTGAACATATGCTTTTCTATGTGCGTAATTCTTCGCCCGAGCATATGAATTCACATAAAGCGCAATCCTCCTATTTCTCCTATTTATTTCTATCCTTCCTCACTATCCAAGTTTGAATGTGAATTAACTCCTTAATGGTTTCTCCTAATATTGGATCCACTACCCTCCTTGCGTTTTTCGTTGATTATTTATAATATTAGGAGCACCCATTAGGGAATAGGAACTAATTTAGTGATGAAGTCACATTCAAACTTTGATAATGAGGAGGGATATGGACACACAGTTCAGATCTTCTTTCATGATGAAAGGGATTCATGTACTACATTTGAAATATTACTTTCTGCTCAGCCAAACTGTATCAACTGTTGATTTTAGGTAAGTTGACTTTGCTGTTTCTCTTTCCTATCCAAATGCATCACATACATGTATACATAACACATGAAAAGAAAAGAGGGAAAGTGAGTGAGTGACATACCTGAAATTGAGCTGCGGAGTTATCAAAACAGTTCTTCAAAATTTCTTCTCTTATATCCAATTAATTTATTTTTACTGTAACATTAATCTTATTTTCTGTGTGTGTATATATATATATATATATATATATATATATATATATATGATTGTGCTTGCATACATGCAATTTCAGTACCCATTATGATTTGAATTACTTGGCATTGTTTTTCTTTTGTTAGTTATTTAATATAAAGTCTATATGTTCCAAATTTCTCATTTATACTACATTTCTTAATTATATATACAAAATGTTATGTGCATGCTTTCTTCTGAAAAATTTAATTAGTTATTTTCTTGCTTTTAGAAGAGGTTCAAAAATCAGAAGAACTACCCAAAGTTGCCTATAAAAGACTTATTCTCACCCTCGGTTTGATTTGCCTAGCTGCTGTGACACTTATAGCACTTTATTATCAATATGCATTACGAGTGCGTCTTATAATTAAAGATACATTTTATCAAGCTGAAGCAGATGGTAAGTGTTAAATAAATATATGTTAAATTTAGAGATTGTCAAGTACTCTCTAGGTTATGAATTAAAGTAATTTGCATTCAGTCAAATACTATCCTTTGAAACTTTGAATTAATTTGAGAATTTCAGTTGCGACTTGAAACAAATTCTGTACTTGAATTTTTTAAACAATTAATTTCAGATGGGAAAGACTATGATGTCCTGGTTTGTTATGATGACAAAGATTCAGAAGTTGTTTTGGGCATGATGATTCCAGTATTAGAGAATCAATTTGGTTACCATTGCTACTCTCAGGCACTAGTTAGTCCTGCAGCAAATAATACCTGTAGGTATTTTTACAATAATTTCTTACATCATATAGATTTTTAAATTAAGAAGTATTTCTTGACTCTCTAATTTTAAAGAGTTTTTTCTAACTTTGCAATAGTACTTTTTAATATTGAATTTTTTTCTGAATATCTAACATTTGTACATTGTAAAAGTAAATTCAATATATTGTTATTCTCAATTATATTAATTACACTTATCTTCAAGTGAATGAAACTATTAAGCTGCAATACTAATATAATCAAAGATTTAAATTGAATGTAATTTGTGCTTTTTCAGAAGGCATCTACAATAATGTTTTACTTTTCATATTTAAGGGCTTGCTGAACTGGATGGTGTGGCCCAGAGAAGTCGTCGCTTATTAGTTATTCTGTCTCCATCGTTAGTTCAGGATGTTTGGACCAGTGCAGTGATTACTAATACTCTTCATTTATTGCTCAGTGTTCATCCTCGTTTAGTATGCATTGCACTGCAGGTTAGTCTACAAGAAATAGTAGTTTCAAGAGTAAATTAATGAAAATTAACTGACATATAATTGTTATTTTCTGGAAACAATTTGAAGAACTTTATTTTTAAGCATGTATATAAATAGTAATAGTGATGGTGATTCTTTTGATAATATAAATAATAAAAATTATACATAAATGGCACTATTCTAGCTTTTTGTTCCTATGATTTAAATTTATCCTATTATATATTGTATTTTGTATATTCATTATTTTTTTTTCCTTTTAAGAGAGTTACTGCAGTATTATTTTTAACAATTACCTAAATAGAATTAATTTGTCTGCTTTAGATATTGCCCAAAGAGAATGCTGCTGTGAAAAATGAACATGGAGAGAGCTTGCGTCAGCTTGTGAAAACCTGCAACATAGTTGTTTGGGAAGGAAATAGAAATTCCAACCGTAAAGATTTCTGGACAACTTTGCGTTTACATCTTCCTCCACGGCATCCCCAGAACATCGATACTGTAAATCGTCAGCCTATGACCCATATTTCAGTGACAGGTGTTCCAGCTAATATCAGTGGTAAAAAGAGAGCACATCGTTCTGATTCACAAGAAAGTTTGGAGGTCCTGGTTTAAAATTTATATCAAAATGCAATACAAGCATCAGAAATATCAATTAAAAATATATTATTATAATTTGTTTGATATTCATATTTCTTTTCCACTGACTTATGTTGGCACAAAAATACTAGTCAAATTAATTATGGTGGCAAGATGCTAAAAGATAGGGCACTTGTGCACTTAAGAATCATTTGTATTGTGTGTGTGCATTTCAGTATTAGGTATTTAATTTTCATTTATTATTATTATTACTAATTTTAATATTATGTTCAAGTGACTGCATTTACAAGATTTGATGGTATATATTTTTTAAATTCATTCAGTTGCACTCAATTCACGGTTAATTTATTTGATTACAATAAAGAGTGCTATATATTCCAAATGATTCAGAGAAATAACAGGGTATAAACAATTTAAATGAATACATGTTTACATAATTGTTTCCTTAACTTATACATTATTAGCATCTTCATAGACTCCAGTGTATCGCAGAGAATGTTCAATATGCAAAAATGTAATGTATTATTGGTAGACAATAAATATATAGGATTAATATTTTAATGTAATTTGTTTCAATATAATGGTATATCTCTTATTATTATGTTACTGACTGAGAATAATATAATGAAAACTGAAAATGATAATTTGAAAATGTCTTCCCCCATATTTATAATATTCTGGGTAGCTTTTATAATTCCAAAATAAAGTGTAAGTACCTTTAATAAGGCAGTTAGTAGCTACAGATATAAAAGTAGAGCATATCAGTTGTAAAGTTTACATTCAAAAGTTCTCTATTTTGAAAATATATGTCAAGTATGCTTCGATCATTATGATTTCTGATATGTAAATTAAGATGAAAACATCAGGAGGTCTTATGGGCTTGATCAATATCAGGTGGCTTTCTGTTTCTATTTTATATTTTTTCTGACTCACATATTGACATTTAATGTATGTAATAAATGGCATATATGTAGTAATTATGTGGAATGCAGTTGTGTAGTTCTGGCTGCTATGTTGAGTATATGTATATATATATATATTAAACAATTTAAAAATCCATGTTGTCTTATATTTACATTATTATAAAAATGGATCTGTGTGTACAAGTGTAAAATATATAAAATAGTCTATAAATCTGATTTGTATATTATTTTTATATTGTTTTAATCATTAATTAAACTGAATTATCAATTGTAAATAAATAATTTTTATATAATTTGTTTTTATTTTTAAACTGTATTACATTAAGTAATCTAGAATAAAATTATTCAATGAAAGTAATTATATATATAAAATAAAATACAAGCAAAATTAATTTGTTTTACTTTCTATTCTATTAAAATTTTACAATATATGTTTCACAGATTTTAGTGAAATTCACTTCCTGTTTCTTTATGGCCAAATTGTTAAAATGATCCATTCAGAATTATCTTTTGACAAAGAAAGTACAAAAATGAAATTTATATACAGGTATCAAAATTTATTAAAATTTTCAGGCAGTAATTAAATATAAAATGAACAGCATAATAGGAAAATTTCCAGTAATCTTGGCGAGGCGGAGGATAAATTTGCCGCTCCTTTATTTAGGTATTTTAATGCAAAATTTTCAGAAATTCTGCCTCCCCCCCCCTCCTCGCCGAAAGTGCCACCCGTGGCGGCGGTCGCCCCCACCGTCCCTGCCATGCAACACCACTGAGTAGTATTTACATGTGTATTCTATTAAGAATATTATAAACTTATATATTTATATATATAATATTTCATTTTGAAAAAAATTAATAACATAAATTTTAAGATGTTGTAAACTGTCATTTAGCCTTTATAAAAGTGACAGTTGAATTAGAAACAATCTCAGAAATCGATCATTTAAATATATATAATGACTTTTAATTTTAAAATTCTGTCTGTGAATAGGGAACCTGCTATCCTCTTCCCGGGAAACAGATAAGAAGACATCCTTCAAATAACAGCTGCGGCTTTTCTTGTGTAACCTCTTGTACTTGAATACGTCATGGAATTCAGAGAATCGGAAATCCGAAGCCGACAACGGAACCGAGCTAAATGAGCACAAGTCTTCTTCACACAAACTTTATAAATATTGTTAACATGAAAGCGAGACGCGTATATAATTTATTTTGTCAATAATATATTATAAATAACTGACAAAATCTTACCTAGAAATTCCAAAACGTAGGTAAATTCTTTAGAGTAGGCGACCTAACGGGGATAGACATTTTTTAAAATGACCTATTAGTTTAGTATTTATTTTAATATAAACGTAGATTTATATAGATGATTATTTTGTCTTTCCAAACTTGAAAAATGGCTCGGTGGTAAAAGATTTGCAATGAAGAAGTGTAGTTGATGGCTAAAAATCTGTTTTCTAATAACGGAGAAAAGAATCGATTAAAGACATGAGTAGTGTAAATAAATTGAAGTTGTGAGGGAAACCAGTGCAACATGGAATATTTTTTTTAAATACCGGAGGGACTAAATTTTCGCTTCATTCATTTTGTGATAGGGAGCCACTGATAATGTATTTTACGGATAGGCGAGGCATGCTTCTATACTTTTTTATCATTGTATTATTAGTAACTTTCTTTCGCAGCTTTGGTTACATTTTGTTTTATAAAATTTATTGCTAGATGTAAATATGGGCGGTTACAGGCGTCAACCAGGGTTAACGAATAATTGCTCTCCCACATTGAAAATAGTTTAATAATAATAATAATAAAGTACTAAGTTTACTTTATTTTCAATAAGTTATGATGATTTGAAACCTAGATGAAGTCAGTTAATTTTCTTACATAGAGTTATCTGACATAGAACTTAATTTTGATATGGGATTTTTGATACTAAAAAAAATTATCAATAATAATATGATTAAAGTTTAAGCTTATTAGAATAATTCCAAGAAAAATAATTTTAATATTTTATTTGAACACTAGGATTTATTGAGTTAAAACGGGGACGTGGCTGCCTCAAGTTTTTTAAAAAATGAATTGTTTTAATTTATTTTGATTTGTTCAATTTATTTGAATATGGGACAGTAAATACTCTCATGATTTTATAAATTTTATTTTATTTTGAAAATGCACATATAATTATGACCGTAAATAAAAATTTAAAATTTGATAATAGTTCTTTCTAAATAAATGATAATACTTTGAATCAATATGAAACAATGAGTTGTAAATATTTGTATAAGGATAAAAATTTTATATGAAGTAAATTAACAAATCTGGTGTTGATAAGTAGAGTTTTCATAACGTATCATTTTTCAAACTAAAATTGGGGCATATGTAATGATATATTAATAAATTGTTTCGTTAATTATTGGCGGCGTAACTTTGAGGCGAGAGTATTGTTTGGCGCGAGAATGCAGAGACTAAAATGGGTGTTACGAATTGTTGTCGAGAAAGACGCTCAGACCTTTGCGACCCCACAGAAAATCCTTCTCCCGCCATCGGAAGGGCGTGGGAAAAGTACCAAATGCCCGACCTACCTGATGCAGGTTTTATAGGGTTTTCCCTGCATCACTTTAAGGCGAATTTCCGGGTAGGATCCTTAAACGGACAACTCTTACCGTATGCTAAACATCATAAGTTTCTCTATTAAAGATTTTCACAGCAAACTGAGCGTGACAATACGAATTGAGCAAAGTAGAAAGGCGCCCAAAGTTTTGGAAATGAGACGAGAATAAAATCAGTGTCAGTGAAATTAGTGTTCTATAAAATTTAACTAATCACGTGTGCACAAACCAGAGCAGCTCTAAATAAATGGTATATAAAAACAAAAATCTTTCATCTGTAAACCTTTACGTAAATATCGTTTACCGCCAGGTTTCTATAACTTTTAAGATTTCAAAATGTTTTGTTATTGGTATAAAATTTTATTATAAATTTTAATTCATTTTTTAAAGGCCCGATATCCGGCCCTGAAAGTTAGATTGTCATAAAAGCTGAGGCTTTTACTTAACAATATTAAAATGTAAATTCAACGAAAACCAAATTTGTCAAATAAATAATTTTTTAATCTTTTGAATACTACATAATTTGTTTGTCCTAACATGCTGGTACTTTATTCATTCAATTAATCTTGTGTATACCACATAATTGCACTACTGTGGAATTGGTTATTACGTTTCAATGTAAAAGCATTCGATCAACCGCGAAGAGTATTCAAGAATATTCATAGTGTTCTAATTCAGATTTCTTAGTTGAAGCATTGATTTATTAATTATTATTCTTATACAATCTAATAATACATGTTATTATTATTTAAGAAAACAATTTCAGTTAATTTTTTATTTCAATTATAACAAATGTTGCAAAAACATAACTTTATATAAACAATAACAAAGGTCACTTCAAATAAAATTGACAAGTTAAACTATTATATCGCTCTCCCTCAGCAACCACAACAACAGAAATTAACAAAAAAACTTCTGTCTATTTGATGATGAAAAATGAGATGACTCCGTATTAGTAATTAATACGTATGAGGTAGGATATACAAAATGGATTAAACATTAATAATCTATATTAAATCTACTGAATAAACTGCAAAAATTAATTTCTTACAATCTGAATATTGTTAGCTAAAAATGCCCTATTGAGATCATTTTTTCTCTGATTTAAATTTTATAACATCGCGGAAAAAGCAACCAAAGATGTTTTTTGTTTAACTATTTAGAGGCCTTAAAATTCCTTAAAAAGAAGAATGCTTGCTCAACAAGCATATGTAGACGACCTTCTCGATCCACTGTCAAACTAATAAATGTAAATTCTCGAATATAAAATTCGCAATACTTGATAGATAAAACTGAAAGAATAGGATTATTAACCAATAATAATATCACTCTATGTCTGTGAACGTGCACATAGAAACGGAAGAAACGAATACATCTGCCTGCAGATGTGAAGTAATAAGTTTGGTCTGCTTCACGAGTTTAGTCTCGTGAAAGGAAAGTTAGTTTATTGACTAAATTGGGTTCCCTTAAATTTGTTGTGGAACTAAATATCTTTAGTCGATTTTACATTTGAATGTAATGTGACCACAGACGGAGTTACAGCGTTTAAAACAGCGGGAAATAGGAGACGCAATGAGGAGTAAAATACTAAGAAATCGTGGAACCAAGAAAATAACGATCATGACTAAGTGTTAGGAAATTATTGACGTAGCAACATTTTTTTGGCCCAATTATACGAATATATGCGCAAAATTAAAATTCACGCCGCTTGTTGTTCGTGGTAATTTTGAAAGTACTGCTTTTTTATTTTTAACTTCAGTCGACATACGACTGTAGTAACTTTGATTTTTTAAATTGAAACTCTACGAGAAGTACAGTATCGCACTGCAAACGTCAATGAATAGGTGATAATAGTCTGACATGATTACATAATTTGGTGATCTGCACAACACAAAAGTATTTTATGTAACAAATAAAAACTATTATAACTATATTAACTCGTTAATGTCCAATGTAATACGATAATCAAGATTGTATTTTAACGTGCGCAGAAGACAATCAAATAAAATGTTGATATTTTTTTTTTCCTTTTGGCATAAAATTGATCGTGAAAGTATGCGGTCATGAGTTACCACGTTTAGTAATCTAACATTAAAGACTGTTGAGATTCGGAGATGATGTTGTGATGGACCTCTCTTCTGGGTGGAAGGTGCAGTCGCAAATTCTTCCAGAATCTGACGTTTCCGGGTCCGTAAGAAACTTGGCCATTGGAGTCGTCTATTTCCGCCGCTGGGCCCATTTCCCACCGCACTTTCTTCACAACACTCAGCACTTGTCGCAAGATACTGTCGTTATTGCTTGAATTGTCAGCCCCAAGCTCGTTCCAAGGAATTTCCTGTGAGAAAGGGAACAAAACGAATGAGACGTCAATACTTTCTGGAAATATATAATAAATTACGGATGATTTATTCCGTGTCAATCGGTTCTATTACGACACAAATTTCAAATTTGATCTGCCATTAATCGTCAGTGACAAGAGGAATGTATTCCGTGACAATGTAATGCAAATTTAATAAATAAATAAACATCAGTCAATTCTTTGCCACGGCACTCAGCATAGAATCACCTATCAAATTTTTTTTAAAACTTGAACCTGATGATGTCACAAAATAAGCGATGAAACATTGTTAATTTATTAATAATTTTTTTCTGACTTTAAATTGGCTGATTGTTATTTATTTATTAATTTTATCAATAGTCAGAATATATTGCAATACTAATTAAGGAGGCCATTAATTGTTTAAATAAATTGGATTGTTAGCGGTACAAATTCTTCGACAGACAACAATGTGTTGGCGGCTTTATTTGAGTTGCTAGCACGGGTCTGAAGGCAGTCTGGTAATATTGTGGTCGAGAGAGGAAGCAAAATTTAAGAGTACGAACAGCGTGGTCCAAGCTTAGAAACTCAACTGAGAGACATATGTTTTTAAAAAAATCTAAGTAAAAAGGTCTGGACGGAGAGACAAGTTATAAAAAACCTGCAAAGCTGAAACAAAAAGTTTAGCGCCACGATCAGATACATACGCGTTCCGAAATAACATTTTCTGCAGAAAGGCATTGAGAAATAATACGTCTGTCGGTTGACCGGAGTTGCAGATGATCGAGTTCCTGGAGGAATAATCCAAGAAATACAACCGTGTGTTTTGATCAAGTGTAGAATCAGCGATTAATGGCCATTTTGTGAATTGTGTCCCCAAGCTCCAAAACTAAGTCTGGTACAAGCAGGACAGTTGTAAGTACAAACCAAAGTAATTAAATTCTGTAAACGGTAATTAAGGGTATAGTCAGATTTAGTTTGTTTTCATTTCGTATTCCGTTCGTTTCAAATTGGCTGAAATGTTAATTATTTTCTTTATAATTTTGATTGTTCTTACTTATCAAACCCAGTTAAAGACCCTGAGAAGAAGAGTTATTAAATTTGATTGTTTGTAAAATATAAAAGATTGAACTTTACCTTGAATGCCACAAATTATAAAATAAAATAAAATAAAATATTTGTTTGTAAATTTTGATTGAATTCGGCGTGCCAACCTAGGGCAAATCATTTGTAAAACTAAAAAACTAAAAACACCTGTTAAATTAATCTTCGGCAATTAAAAAAGTTTTATCTTAATCATTTTGTTATTCATTTCAATTCAATTAATTAGCTTACCATTCTGCTCATTACAATATAAATATATATACACAAATTTGTCTTATTAGACGACGTTTAAAAAAGATGCGGCAATATTTTGTTATCTGATTTGCAATTTCATTTAAAATCGTTCTAGGTTAAAATTAGATTAGTAAATTTTATATTTAAAAATATTATTTTATATTGATTCATTTACAATCGCATCAACAGCTCAGTTTATTAGCGACTCATTATGGGAACTCATTTTGACTTGCCGGATGACGTATTTGACGAGTGATTCTCTCACGCACACAAGCTTCCATGCCCTCGCTGGGATTCGATCCCGGGGCCTCTGTGATGTGAGGCAGTCACTCTGACCTCTACACCACAGGAGGCCGGCTAAAATATTATTACTGAACTTTGCAACTGCGTAAAGTCAAGAACAACGCGAACCAGATTTAGCTACAACCCTTTCTGTTCGGAAACAATCGAATGCAACTGCGCGAACATTAATTTTGAATCGCCGCCTCCCATCGGTTGGACGATATGTAAACCCAGGAATGTTAGGTTTTTAAAGAGTTTATGGTCAGAAATTAGTTCCGCTGTGAGTCGCACCAGAAGATTAGGAAATGGGACGTTTCTGCACTGCCCAATCAGGTTTTTTTTGTGTTTTTTTTATTTATTAAAGTTAACTTTTAATCCGTAGACTTTACAGTTGTGATAATAAATAACAAGGTAGATATGTCACATGTAAACTTGTGGTCTTGGATGTGACCCTTGTCATTCCAAGTTAGAGACGAGAGAAGCAGATTAACTTGTTTACCGGCATGATGTTAGCGATTGATCTGGTCACTGGGGAAACTACATGTTTGAAGCGTTAAGGATGTTATGGGGAAGATGTGAAGAACAGATATTTAGGGAGTATGTAATGACAGTTGGTAGGAGGGGCTAGAGTTAGGTAATTCCGGAGTGATTTAGCGGGAGGATGATGTCAATTGGGAGTTTACGTTTTAGTCTGTGATTTTGTGAAGGAGGGGGTGGATTGCTGTAGAATAGCTCAATGGTGGGATTTGGATGGTTGATAGAGCTATTTATTAGAGACTTGGTAGATTCAAGTTTCCTTGGAATTCCCGTTTCTCGCGCCAAACGGTCGAGACCACAGGTGGGAAACGTGCGGCTTCCGGGAGTTTCTTGTGCGGTCTTCAGAAAAACTAGTAGATTGAAACCTCGGTTTTCGTCGATAATCTTTTTAAACGCGATCGGCGAAATCTTAAACCGAGGCAATTATCAAAAAAGAACAGGGCAGCCTCGTACTGTTATACAAAATGAATATGTTTATTTTTCAATTGCTTTAGATTAAAACACTGATAAAACTGACTTAGCATTAGTTTTATGTTTCATTCGCACCCGAACTAAATGTTTTCAGTGTTACGAAGAACTTGTTGCGCTGGTTACATTAACTAAAAGAACTCGCGGAGTTGACATTATCGAAAACTGTGATCGATTACAATTAAATGTCAGCAATTTAGTCAGAGTCTGCACCGATTGCGTACCTTACATGACTAAAAAATGAATACTGTGGTGATTAATTTCCTCCGTTATATTTTAATGTTACTTAATTTCATTAATCTGGCAAGCAAAAAGAATTTTCCTTCTAAATTTTGTCGAATAATATTCGAGTCTGGTCATTTAGTTACGGTCAGGCCTCCTATTGTATTCGAAGGACTGTATTACTGGGAGCTTCTAGATGTTGAAAATGGAGGACAATGAATCTGGGAGGCAGTCCAAGAGAGTCTGGCAGAACAAGTGCTTGGAGGAAGCTGTCTCCTGGCATTTACATTGAAAATTTTTCTGTAAACCATTTTTAATAACAAAATGAGTGACTGGGTCAAGCCTAGCCAACTACAGAGTAACAACTTTGTCGATCAGCCCGTCAACCAGGGAGATGCGGTAAAACTGACTACGCCAACTTCATCCGAACAAGTTCCGGAGGGACCCACGACAAAGTGTCTACGGCAGTCAACAGGAGAGACACCATTAATCAGCATTTACAACATTTCGAGTGACTGAACACCATTTCGTCTAAGCGCGAGAGTTACATTTAATTTTTTAATTACATTCAATTTTCGTACACGTTCCTTCAGAGTAGCATTTAGAAGCTACATAAGAAAATTATTTCTCCTCTCCAGAGTTAAGGCCTGTAAAAAATTTCGTTTACATATATTGTAATGAATAACTATTAGTCGTTTAATTAATTTTGCCCCACGTTGTGGTGCCATTTATGTAATAATCAAAATAAAAAGGTTAATTAAATTAAAAGATTATGAAAAATTAACAAACAAAATAATTTATTATTTATTCACTTGCGGCTTCCTAAATTAAAACAAATACAATCAAATTAAGATCTCTTCTCTCAGGGTCTCCACTGGGTTTGATAATTAACAGAAACGTGATTTAATAAACTGATTAACAATTCAGTTTAAAATTTACCTAAAAACAATATTTCGATAAATGAAAGAAAGCTAAATGTAAAGAAATTAAACTTGAACGAAATGAAAGATGAACGAAATCTGACTCAACCCTTTTAGTTATCGTTTACAAATATTATTATCAAAGTTTTGGTTACTCACATAATGTCCGACTGGTACCGGCATTCTTTAGTAGCTTCAACACTACACTTTAAATGCAAAATTTTACACTGATTCTAATTTCCTCACAGATTTTACACATACGCTGTAGAAATGCACGAACTCGGTTCTCAGGAACCTCGGATGATCCTTTCTTTGGTCAGCTATTGGATGTCGGTTTCCCTCAATGCAAAATTGTTCAATTTTTATAATGAAGCAACCTTTGCTTCACCGTTAACTAGTTGTTAGAAAATCTCTCTGTCCAACTAACTGCTTGCTTACAGAAACTCACGATTTGCAGATTTTAGACTTTTACTGTTTTATTTATCGATTTGGATTGAACTGCTATGTATCTCGGTGAAGATTTGTTTTAATGTCTCTCCTATCATGGCTGAACGTAGACTGAAGGCTAACTTTACTTTTGCGCGCGCAATCGCCATTTCGGCTCTTCAACAAAGCAACAGAGCTCAGCGTCAATGTCGCTTTGGTAGCTCATACCGCTATAATTCAAATTGTTCACTACAATTCAAATTATAACCAAACAATTAATGGCCTAATTAACTATTGCTACAATATATATATATATATATATATATATATATATATATATTGTAATATATATTTGTAATCTCTACAATATATATATATTGTAGAGATTACAAATGTGCAATGAACTGCTTCGTTCTAATTAAATCTTTAATTATTGTCGGCGTAACTTTGAGGCCAGAGCATTATAAATAACAGCATTGTTTGGCGCTAGAATGCAGAGAATTATTGTCGAGAAAGCGTATATAAGACGCTCAGGAAAAAAAATGAGTGTGTATTTAGGAGGCAGAGCAGTATGTAGTCAGAAAACTCAGATATTCAGAGAGCAGTATGTGTGTTTGAAATAGTCAGTCATGCTGTTCTTTACTATGCTCTGGCCTCAACGTTATAGTTTAAACGAATATTAATATAATTATTGTGACAGCAAAGTAGAAAGGCGTCGGAAGTGTTGGAAAGTGAGACGATAATAAAATCAGTGCTATGGACTGTCAATATAAGTTTATTCAATAAAAATAAAAATAATCACGAGTGCACAAACCAGAGCAGCTCTGAACAAAAGGGTATGGAAAAACGTAAATTTTATGAACCTTTATATAAATATCGTTTACCGCCAGATTTCTATAACTTTGCCAGATTTCTATAACTTTTAATATTTCTATAGTTTTCATGTTAGTATAAAAATTTAGTTATTGTAAATTTTAATTTTTTTTTTGCTTTTGTAACTGGTAAATCTTTCAAATCATTGTCTTTATTAGAGGCCCTATTATTAAAATTAAAAAAGTTGGTCATAAAGTGCATTATATATTTCATATAAACAGACGTAAAATATAACCTATTATAAAATGTCTTTATTTGGGAAATTTGGCAGGCTAATTTTATATTTATTTTATAAATTTCATCTACGCTCCGATTTAAAACCTTTTTCTTTACAGCCTCAATTAAATTAATTGATCCTTACAGGATGCTCTCAGCTTTTGAAACTATTATTTCATATTGATCTGTATATTTATAACACATTAGTTTAATAAATACGTACACAATTAACTACATTATAATTTGTTGATCATATTTCAGAATCGATACACATTTGTTATTAATTTGTGTCATTAAACTACACAATTTAGTAAGTCTATGTATTTTCATTCGAATTATTATTTCTTTCACGATGAACTTTATGTTTTGTAAGGTTTTAAATTTTATACTGTTTCACATATTTCCGTTTTTGAGGAAGTAGGGTATGAAATATTTGTTCCTTTTTGCCGCTCTTCACAGTATATTTTATTATAATAATTTTTCCCTTTTCTTCGTTTTACGTCATATATGTATTCTTTCATATATTGTCTTTTCGTCGTACATTTTGTTGTGATGACTTTGAGTGCAATGATTCATCAGAATCCCATACCCAGTCGTCACTAGTAACTTCAACGTTAAAAATGTTTTTGTGGTGTAGATAAATTAATTTTTTTTCGACATCATGTTCGTCGCGTTTAATCCTCTTTTTATTCCACAATTTAGTCATCAAATAATTAACGGTTAGAATTATACGAATACTGAGTTCTATCGAGTATCTTTGTAATTTTGAAGTCAATTTTTTTTTCAAATTGGCCTTAAAAGCAGATGCAAAGTGCCTACCATTGTAATTTCTGCAGACATTTCCAAAGTAAAATAAATAAATAAATAGAAGGCAATGAGACAGAAAAGTAATTATAGTCTTTATTAACATAAAATATTAACTTCACGACGGTTGCTGCCTTGCTTGTTTTCGTTTACTACAGGTAAGGCAGCAGCTCCTTGCCTCTATACTTTACTCAATTGCATATAAAATAATTATAACTGTCCAACCTGATCAGGTCCCAAAAGAGGATAAACGTCGTGAAGTTAATATTTTTTGTTAATAAACATTACAATGATTTTTCTGACTCAAGGCCGTCTATTAATTTGTATTATTATCCATAGTCATAATTTTTTATCAATATCTCAGCTCGGAATTTATTTCTGTTTACATTTGAAATGTAAAATCTTTTTTTTTTTAGGGCAACAGGCCAAGTGAGGGTAATCCACGTTGAGCAACTCCCCTTTAATAGCATAGGAAGGGATTTGAAAGGGAGGATGCGGAAGGGTAGAGGAAGGTAGCCAAGGGTTACTAGGGCCCCCGGTCTATATTTTAAGGATCCTACCCGGCATTCGCCTAAAGAAATGCAGGGAAAACCCTAGAAAAACCTGCATCGGGTAGGTATTGTTTGCAAATCGTTTTTTAACAAAAAAAATACAATTTGCCTGATAGTAATAAAGAAACCACGTAATAAACGTGGCCGATAATTCAATAGCAGAGTATTTAAAGATGCTACTGATCAGAAACAACTACCCAACGCCACCTCCTTGTTTCATTTTAACTAACTCAAATAGCATGAGGCGAAAATGAAGTAAATATTCTCCACTGCTGTTTACTAAAAAAACTCAGAAACAAAAAAAAATTGAGCTCACCTCTAATTCGATGCAGATGATTTTGGAGTGAAGATTGAGCATGGCTTCGATCGCGACGTATAACGCGTAAATGCACCAGTTGTTGGTCGCCAGTGCCGGAGAAAGAACCATGAGGAAACGACGACTTGCACGCACCCCGCTCGTATACGTCTCAGGAATCCCTGTATACACAGAGAAGTAGGTTCATTCATTGATGTTCGACAGGTGTTTATGTCCTTAGATATATAAAGTCGTGCAAAATGTGCAGTAGAAGAAGGGAGAAGATGGAAGGGAGTATTGTCGTCAAGGGGGAACTCGTTCTTGAAGAACAAGCTGGTGTAACGTTACTATCAGTCATAAAGACATTCATTATACTAATATTGAACAAGATTAACAACTTTAGGTTCTAGAGTGTAAGACTAATACTTTTATAAGTAGAATGGTTGAGTTCGAATGAAGTATTATTGTTTTAAGTTCAATTGGGGAATGCAACAGCTGATTGTGGCATAAGTTTATCGAAAGCTTCTGGTTTTCTAATCTTTGATGAACTAGAATAAAGATGCTTTGAAGACTGAATTGCTTTTATTGAAAGTTTTTGGTACAAACAATCATTATATTCTTACGGACAGGCTTTACAGACAGTGGCAGAGTCTTTATACCAGCCCTGGACTTATCTCTGAACCTTTACACATGATTATTTTGTCATACAACTTGAACAGAAAACAATAAATATCCTTGTACTCAGAATAGTTTTTTGCTCTACCAGGTTGCCGTAACAATAGTTAGTGTTAACAGAGCTCAAAAGTCAGTGGACGATTGCGCATCGTATTTTGACTCTGATAGCTATTTCCTAGTCCGTATCATTTGCACAAGAATACGTCTCAACGGAATTTGTTACACCAGAAAAGAAATATAATTCTCTATGAACATGTAAAGGTAACGACTGTTAATTGAAAATACTATTATAGATAATTAAACTGACAGAATATAAATTAACTATATTTCTGAAATATTAGTAATTGTCTATAGATTTCACAATCACGGCCAATTTACTTTCGACAAAGAATTTTACCTGAGTGAGGGGTCTCTAATAAATCATTTTAAAATGTTTATGATATGCGTTTAAAACAAATAAAATCTCACAGATACTCCAATTACTTACATTCTCCAGCTAGACTGTCACGTTCGTAAGCGAAACACCGATATTTATACACGTTTTCCAAAGTTGGTACTAACACTTCCAGAGTGAAATTGGCGTCTTCTGGGTCGTAACAAACGAACACGTCGTATTCCTTATCGTCTGTAAAAACAAGGTATTAAATTTAGCGTAGGGTTTGCAGAAAAAAAAGTTTTATTTGTAAAAACAATTACCTTGATTACAGACTAAAATATATTAATAATTTATTGAAACTTAAAGTTCTGTACGTTCTGTCTGTAGGTCAAACCAGGGTTGTCTTCAATTTTACGTCAGACGCTAAATAATAATTAATGTTATTTTATTACTCACAGAGCTGACTGCTTTGTAAAAGTTGGACGATATTTCTTATAACTTATATTTTTTCAGAAAAAAAATCTCTTCTTCAGAACATTTTTTTAAATCAGTATGGCCGTTTTATAATACCACTGTGACACAAAAAGTAAGGTGAAATTGTCATTTAAAACTCCCGGGTATTAGGAAGGCAGGTAATTTTTTCCCCTAGGTTGGTAGGACTGTCTATAATATTTTCCAAGCGTCTGTTTGTTAAAAGGTTTAATTATCTCCGAGTTACACGTGTTTTTGTAAACAATCAAAAGTGAATTTTTCGATTTTTGCAAAGAACTTGCATCAAATTTTGTTTGCGGAACGAATATTCTTGTGCGAACACGTTGAAAATGTTGCGGAAGGCCTTTGGTGATCAAACTATGGCACAAAAAACGTTTATAAGTGGTACAACGAGTTCAAAGAGGGCCGAGAACGCGTTGAAGACGAACCGCGCTCTGGACGACCATCAACGTCTACCGACGTGGTCCACGTCCAAAAAATCAAATATTTGGTGCTTGAAAGTTGTAGATGGACAATTAGAGATCTCGCTGATAGTGTTGGAATATCATTTGGCTCAGCCCAAACCATTTTGAAGAATGTTTTGTGTCTCAAACGCGTAAAGTCTTGATTGGTGCCAAAATCTCTCAATTTTTTGGAAAAAAAGCGTCGCGTTGATGTGTGTGAAACTTTGCTGTCTGACTATCAGGACCACTTGAAATGCATCATTACTGGAGACGAGACTTGGATTTACGCATACGACCCTGAAACCACCGACCAATCCAGCGAATATCGTGCAAAAGGTGAAGCAAGACCAAAAAGACCACGGCAAAGTCGATCGAAAATCAAGGTCATGTTGACAGTTTTATTTGATTACCGTGGTGTGGTGCACTATGAATTCCTTCCGCCGGGCCAAACTGTCAACAAAGAATATTATTTGAGCGTTATGCGTCGTTTGCGTGAAGCTATTCGTCTGAAACGGCCGGAATTATGGGCGAACAACTCTTGGTTTCTTCATCACGATAATGCACAATGCACTTTTTTGCGACTTTTTTGCCAAAAACTGGACTCATATCGTTCCGCAACCACCGTATTCGCCTGATTTGGCTCCGTGCGACTTCTAGCTATTCAACAAACTCAAAAGGCCAATGCGGGGACGCTGTTTTGACACGATTGAGGAAATAAGAACCAAATCGAAGAAGATCTTGAAGGCTATACCGGAAAAAAGACTATTCCAACGGTTTCGAGGACTGGACAAAGCGTTGGAAAAAGTGCGTTTTATCGGACGGGAATTACTTTGAACGGGATGAAATTGATTTGGAAGAATAAATAAAGAATTTATATTTTATAAATAAATTCACCTTACTTTTTGTTCACAGTGGTAGCACTTGCTAAGCTCACTGAAACAACGCATGTTTGCCAATTTTCTCAAGCAACGAATCTGTAAAGATGGCTATAGTAGACGCAATAAGAGTCTGCACCACGGATCTGAGCGAAGTGCTCAGCTGCAAATTCAAAAAACATTTTCCACCGACCTTTACCTTTACCCGGCCCAGTAATAAAGTTAGTGCAGCGATTTAATGTATTTTAACTATTCATATCGATATACATACAGAAAACATTATTAATGAAAAAAACTCATCACATTGTTTTCAAGCGCATGTGATCGTATATCTGTCTGCATATCTGAAGTTATTAATTAGTCTTTAAAATGTTGAGTTTCGAAAAAAAACATCTGGTTGTCGTTTTGAAATTTTACTTGTTGTTTAAATTTTTATTCTTCTCCCAATTTAGCCACGGAGTTTTGTCCGAACTGCACGTTACACGTGTGCTCATTGATTTGTATTCAGTAAAAATACAAGACAACATTTACCTACGTACAGCTTTCCATAGTAAACAATTGTACCATGTTAATCAAAAAACTATTAAGCTTTATTCAAATACAGCAAAGAACCATGGATTATCATTTACATTTCCGAAGCACCTATTTTTATTGTTTCTTTCATAAAACAAAAGTAAGTAAGCATCCACTGATTTCTATTAAATGCAACAATCATCAACAAAAGCCGTCTTCCTAGAAACTTCGTTTCCTATTCTTTGAAAGCACGTAAAATGTTATTAAACTGCTGATTTTAAAATATATATATTTCAAGGATTAATTTCACATTACCAAATTGACTTAATTTCCTTTAAAAATTTGACGTAAATTTTCACATACATTGTTTTTCGCCTAAACGCATCAGTTATTGAAGCTGCTACAGTTTCGTCTGAAGCAGAAAAATAAATAGTGAAAACTGTAGATCTAACTGCAAACTGATAAATACAACAAAAACGGCGCGAATGTTTTCAGCAACGCTGTAGGTACAACAGTGCGGCTGCGTGATGAGGTCACACGTGTTACTGCGTAGTGCGAACTCAAGTTGCGTTACTATACACCCTACAAACTTAACCAGCATGCTAGATCAATCTTCTATACAAACAGGCTAGATCGTCTGAAGGATAATTTTAAACAAACATTTTTATTGCACAAGCCGCTTGATGCTGGATTGAATTTGAATGATGCAAACTTGTACAAAGCGCGCTTACAGAAGTGTAACGGAACGTGTGTACCTAGAAAGTGACTACTTGATAACGATGTAGCCACACGATTTATTATTAATGAAATACAGACTAATTGATATCAATGCCCATAAGGATACAATTCTATTTCTACCTGAATTAATTACAGTTTCAATAATTTTCTACTATTTGTTGGGATATTGAACCCAAAACAGTTTATCAAAAAAATGGAAATGTTTTTAGTATATATAATAATACATGCAATTTTTAACATAATTGATTTTTATATAATATTTGTGATGTAATGTTTATGCAAACTGAAGATGATTTAATCACCGTAGGGAGGGATTTTGAGAGAATTTCCCATAATTCCTTGGATGGTTCGCGTTTGCATTATAATAATTGTGAAAAATTGTATATAAACTGTAGAAAGTAGGTTTCTTTATATGATGATTGGTTAGAGTGTGTTACTAACGTTTAAAGTTGAGAATACTACAGTCACATGGCTGATAATTATTTATTAGCTTTCAGCATTTTTTTGCCATTTTCAAACATGAAGAAATTCTCCAAATATTTAAAAATGACTCTATTTGATATTCTCAACTTTAATAAGTCTGTTTTTTTTAGATATATAAATAATAATAATTTCATTTGAAACCGTTTTAACTAAACAATTCCGCTATTGCATTTCGTCCTTGGTGACTTCATTCCCATTCATGATACACTTACTTTTCCGAAAACGTTTGTAAGTGGATTTTACGTCGTTACTTCCACTTATTTGGAGACAGTGAGTTATCTTATTATGACGTGACTCCAAATATCCGCGCGTGGCAAATCCCATTACGTTAACGCGATATCTTCTTCCTGTCTCCGTCACTTGGAAGAGTTGTCGTTAAATTGCGTTAACTTGCTGATTAGAATAACTTGTCTTGAGAAAAATTAGCGAGCTACTCGAAAGTTTCTTTCTAAGTAAAGTACTCTGTTTATGGCCCTGGTTTTTTTTTCCTTCTTGTATCCTTTAATAAAACGGGCTTACTTATTCGGATACAATTTAACAACAATCAGTTAGCTATAATTCTCTATGTTTCTGGATTTTTCATTTTCTTAAATATAAATTCGTAGTACAAAATTGTCACCCACATTTTTTGATGATGATCTGTGGTCTTTGAAATGACATAAAATAAAAACAGTAGGAAGTTAGTTATACGGAAACTTACGTTTATTTTCCAATCAGACACTATGTTCTTTTGCGGTTTAAATACTTTACTGTATTTCGGCTACTGTTCCAAAACTTTTCTCGTCTTCCATGTAATGAGATGTGCATAAAACAGGATTGTATTTTTTATATATAATTTATTATAAATAAAATTGTAAAATTAATGTTTCTTATATATATATATAATTAAAATTTACATTTACTATAATACTTAAATTGTTGTATTAAAATATTTTAATACAAGAATAAAACTTTAAAAATAACAAGAATATTGTGTTTAAAAAACAACAATATTAGTTTTGTGATTATAATGTCATTGGTTTCTCTCATTTCGACCCTGTATGTTGTTAACAGTATTCAAATTTATTCTATTTAATGGATTATATAAATTCAATTCATATTTTTAAGTATGCTAAGTATGTTAAACTAATTTTTATGTATTTGGATGCAACTATTGTCTTTTCATTATATTTATTTGATACAACTGAAAAGGAAACGTTTTGTGTCTTGTAATAAATGTAAATTTTATTTAATATATTCTGACTTAAGGACACCATATTAATTGTATATTATATAAGTTTATTATATAAAAATATTACATAAGTAGTATAAGTTTTCGAATTATATTTATAAGAAATTATTTATAAAAATGCACTTCTGTTTAATGCACATGAAATTACACGGAAGACGAGAAACTTTTTCGAACAGTAGCCAAAATACAGTTAAGTATGACCACCTGACCGAAAATTGAAATAGTAGCTAATTGAATTTATTATGTTTTTTTTAAATAAAAAATTGTCTCTACAACTGTTCAAGGCACTCAGCTGATTCTCGATGTCTGTGAACTTGTGTCTTGGGGGGGGGGGGGTTAGTATTCCATCTACGACACAACTTATCATCATATGTGGGGTAACACAGCAGAAATCTCTTCCAGAGAAGAACACAACGCCCACCGCATAGTTCCTTGAACGTAAGTGATAGGTTGATTCATGTCCGGGTGAGTCATGTCTTCCCATAGGGTTTGTTTTACGTGATTTTCTAACATTTCATGCTGTTGTTTTGTTTCATCGTATTTTAATAAGTATACAAGTTATACGTATAATAGTATCCCATACAACTTGACACAATTATGGCTAGGTTAGACATTCTTTTTTTTTAAAAAAAAGAATAATATATTTGATAAATGGTTAAAATAATTTATTCAATTGACCAATTAAATTGGTAATTGTGGTACTGTTAGAACAATTTAAGACAATTTAAGTTAATAACATACTTATTTCTCTATGTAATTAAAATTTGTGGTGACTCGTCACCGCACCAAGGTCCGGGGTTCGAATCCCGGCGTGGGGCCTGCATGTTTGTGCTCGCCATCGCGAAGGAAAACTGGGGTTAAGACTCACGGTCTTTGTACCATATAATTTTCTCGTGTTCTTTTCCTTGTAGCCGAATGTTACTGAGCACTGCAATATTTCTCTAACACAGTGATTCCCGTGGTGTTGCACTCCATTGCAATTGAAAAAAAAAAGTTATTTAATTAATGACTAAAACCATGAATGAATGTCTTGAATTTCTAAATTGAAAGGGCATAAATGTAAAAAATTACAATCTTCCAAACCAAACGAGAGTTGTGGTATACAATCTTGTAGACAAAGCTATAATTAATTTCTATCTCTATCAACACAACATAAATATTGTCCGTAACATTTTAATTTCTAGTAATTACCCTTAAATTTTATTAATAATAAAAACAGTAAATTGAACAAAATCCTACTGCTACTCGCCCCCCATCATCACAATCGAAACTTTTTCTCGCTCTCCCTTAATATAAATAATTTAAATCCTAATGCTGTCCAAATTTTGAAATAATATGAAATTTCAATCATTAAAATATCTACTAATACACTTTCCTTCTTGATATAAATAAACCACAAGGGCCCACTTAACATCTATATCAAACATTGAGTAGTTCACAAAACTGGTCCTCTGATTGTAATTCCTGTTATATAGGGCAAACAAAACGAACACATTACTCTATAAAGGAACCTATGTCCAATATAAGCTTCCCATTGATCTGTAGTCTCCTAATATATCAATTCTAAACATTTAGTTGACAGGAAAAATGCTAACGTTTAAGATGTTGACAACAGGTACTATTCCAGAATTGTACCAGAAATGTTTCATATTAAATCTAACATCGCTGCAATTAATGTACGAACTAACACTATGAACCTCAACAATAGTTATAATCCCTGATTGTAAGCTAAACCAGTAGTGCCTCGTGAGTTTTTGAAGTTATGTGCTGCATCACCCCAAGCAACCATTTTTACGAAAACTGTGTAAAATAATACAACTACATGAGTGATAGTGTTACCAATACTCTGACCCTACATTTCTAATTCTGTCAACAAAATTTTCAATAATTTTTAAACGCGGAATAATTTACCACTTCTAATCCGAAAGTATTTTTTCTCATTAAATATTTTAAATAAAGTTAAATTTCGGAACAAGCCAATGAGCAGTTTTGTATTCTGGGTCGTGTGGTAGATTTTCGCACTATATCTCTTAATATTTTTATTAAAAATGATATTACATTGTGTTTTTATTTTATTTTAGCAAAAACGAACGATTATTATTTTTGTTTTGAAAATATAAATTAGTATTAAAGAAGATTTATAATTAGTGAATAGTTCAAATTTATTTCGATTTCGTTGGTTATGTCGCCTGATGCGGCCGCGCTCTGTGTCATAGCACGAGGGGCTCTTCCGTTTCCTTTTGCTCTCGGCATCGTAGCACACAAGGTTAGCAGTTTTTCGAGCTTTACGGGTAGCGCAGGGGGGTGAAAAGGTAAAGAGCGCATGCGCAGTTGTGACTAAATCGCCGAATTTGGTGCTGTTACTGGAATAGCACTGGCTGTCCAGCTGGCTGCTTGAGGAGCGATGCGCCGCAAGGCAGGGAGTTTAAACTCTTTGATATCGAAGCATAGATTCTCAGTGTTAAAATACAATTAGAGTGAGCGTTCTTGAAATTAAGAAAAATTATTTCTTCCTAAATTAATTTATGTGCTCTAGCACATGAGCACATACGCACTGAAGCTAACCTCTCTTTTATTTTCTATGGTTGCTGCGTTATCTTCGTTTTGCGCTTTGCTTTTGAGTTCGTAACCCTGTTTGTGTGTGTGTCGTTCTTACGGCTCTTACATTTCTTGAATTAGCTGACGAAAGTAACAAGGATTGCAGAAGTGTTGTGCGGTATTTATTTAGAACTTATTCTTGTATGTGATTTGCCAACATATTTATTTAATTACTATATGATATTCGTCTTACCTTCCCGAGAATTTCTCGCAGGTGAACCTTCCCAGAGAGCTCTGGCGGGGGCTACCTTTGGGGATGCTCTCACATCTCTCTGGTTTTTTTGAACTAAGGTTCCCACATGCCGAGGCACCTCGGTCTGTTTTGAGAGGTGTATATTCCGGGGTCGCAGACCTTGGGCATACGGCAAGAGTTGTCCGCTATTCCCATTGGAATAGTCGGCCAGCTGCCTCCTAAACAGGCCAAGGCATGGCGAGGGGTAAGCTGCGTCCCCACAGCAAACTCCTCTCCCGCAATCGGAAGGGCGTGGGACAAGTACCCAATGCCCGACCTACCCGATGCAGGTTTTTCTAAGGTTTTCCCTGCATTCCTTTAGGCGAATGCCGGGTAGGATCCTTCAAATATAGCCCGGGGGCCCTAGTTAACCCTTGGCTACCTTCCTCTACCCTTCCGCATCCCCCCTTTCAAATCCCTTCCTATGCTATTAAAGGGGAGTTGCCCTAAGTGGATTACCCTCATGTAGCCTATTGCCCTAAAAAAAAAAAAAAAAAAAAAAAAAGTCTTACCTTCCGCATCCCCCCTTTCAAATCCCTTCCTATGCTATTAAAGGGGAGTTGCCCTAAGTGGATTACCCTCATGTAGCCTATTGCCCTAAAAAAAAAAAACGTCTTAATTTGTTGGCAAGTGACCCAGAGATCTCCGTAAATTGTGACATGAAGAATATATCGACGAAACATCGTGGTTTTAATTTGGAATTTCTTAATTAAATATTTTATTCTTATTTGAAATTGAATTTGAAAATAATATAATATATATAATGAATTTGAAATTAATATTTATATTATATCTTCCTATTATTGTTGCTACTGTTATTTTAACTTGTTTAATAATCTAATCTCGTAGTGACTGTAATTATAACCATAACTTAGTGAATACATTAGAAATCTTGATGAATGTAGTTATATTTTTAGTATTATATTATTGAACCGTTGGAAAGGGTTTTATTACCTTAGTTTCAGTCCTTTCTGGTAATCCATGGACACCCAAATAATGTAGGGAAATGAGGGATGAAACCCTAATATAAAGTCAGGATAATTTCCTTCCCTATTTCAGAAATTGTTCATAAAAACTAAGACTAATGATAATCGACAAGAGTAAGGGTACAGCATTTGAAAAAATGTAGAATTTAGTAAGTTTACCATGAATCATGTTCCTCGCAAATGTAAATGATACTTTTAAATTATTATATTATTATTTTTTATATAAACAAAATTATTTTTCTATATAGGATACAACTGAAATTCTTACCATTTTCTTCCAGCTTTCCGAACCTGTCCTTCCAAAATAGTCTCAATTCAAGACTCCACTTCGTTACCGTTGATATTATAATGAAGAAGCTGACGCTAAAAATTCCAACTATTATAAATGCAAATTTGTACGAATTCACGACCTTCCGTTTGTCTGTAACATAATTTTTCACCATTAAGAAATGACTGTAATAATCATAATAAAAAAGTAATGCAAAGCAGTTATTATAATTTTGTACGAATATTGAAAAGAATTATGCATTAATATTTTTTTGCGAAATAAAAAACATATTTATTTGTCCATACAAACGAACGAATGGATGCATATATTAGGATTTACTGTTTTACCTATTTACGCGTACTCCACATTACATATAATGAGCGCCCGTCCTGACGGAACCGACAATGCAGCCATGTACTTTATTATTTTTAACTAGCTGGGTGCCCGGCGTGGCCTGGTTGTCATAATTAACCCGGAATTTGACTCCAATCTCGGCTGTTTTAGCGTTAGTTTTATGTAATGCCCCTCCACCCACGCCCCTAAGGGTGTTCCCCTCCCGTGCCAACGAAGGAAGAAATTATACGTAAAAATATCTGTAAAAACGCAAGCTATCTCATTAACCCCGAAAAATTTTCTTTAGACGAAAATATCGACCGTTTTAACTAAACATCTTAAATTTCCTTAACCGCCATGGTTAATGGGAGAATTAAACTCAGAGACTCCTATAACTCTGAATTCGAAACCAATCTCGGTCTTTCGTGCATTTTATGTAAAACTTTTCCACCAACAATTAATAGTTGGAATATGAAGCTAAATTCCGTTCCTATGTGATACAATAGGACATAATTTATTTTATTGCAACAGAAAATGGTAAAAAAAAATGGTAACGGAGAACACAGTACTATAATATAAACGACAATGTGTAACACGAAAATATACTATTAACAATAATATAAATTGCCGAGAGACAAGACCACACACTAAATAACTAGAATCTTTCTTTATTCTCCCTATCCTAATACTTTCCAATTAACTGCTACGCTCTGCTCTCAAATTCAATTTTACTCCTTTTTAACATTTACATCTTATCCGTTTCTGAATTTTTCCTATACCTCATACCTTCGTAAATTAACTATTTATTACAAAATCACATAAATATGATACGGACATCCAGGCCTGCAAACTACTTCCAACTTAATAAGTTAAAAAATATTTAAATCTAAAACGTTTAGTATAAAGTTTAATAGTATCAAGACAATTCGATTAAATAGTAGTTCATCTTTCATCGACATGAGGTGAAAAATAAAATGTTCAAAATTTTTTTTTTTATCGATATTAATGTCGACTCTTTCTGAGTCGGTGGTATGAACACTGGCACTGCAATCCAATATTGGTAGCAGCCCCGATGTTATTGAAAGAAACGAAGCGGGTGAAACGCTTTTTATCCGTCGGGTACTTAAATAATGCTAAGTTTCATTATCGATCATAATTAACAAGTCAGAGGAGTTAAGTAATGCGGAGTTGATTTGATCTCGCCATGTATCTTCCATTGGATAAATAATTGATTTATTACCGTTCCATGAGCTTATTGTAATAAATAAATATCCAAGAAATACCGGGCAATCAGCTAGTTGTAGGTGAAATGAACTCTCTATTGAAACAGAAGTTCAGTGACAAAACATATTCCTTTTAATTTAATTTGCTTCCAATTTTTTTATTAAAAGTTATTTATATTATATAATAATTGCATACTGTACCTCCTTTGATAAGACGTGCCATTGGCTCTGATGGAGGCGGCGATCCGTTGCCTATATGACAGAAGTAATCTCCATAGTCTTCATTAACTACATTATTGAATATTAAGTGCACTTCAATAGCTCCAGCAGGGCTGTCAAGAAAATACTATTTTATTATGTAGCAACCTAAAGTTATCTTAAAACAAAAAAGTAGAGTTATTGTCTACGTCTCTGTGTGTTACATTATTTATTCGACTCAAGGCATGCAAAAAAATAATTAGAGCAATACGAAATGTATAACCTAATAATGGATGACCGGGTGTAGATTTAGGGGAATTCTAAGCGGTTACGGAGATCACTTTTTCGTCGTCCATATACGTAGATTATATAGGGTGTGTCAGAATTCATATTACAGACTGTTCGGGGTTGAAGTAGTAGATAAAGTTTTGTTAAGGAACCCATGTATGTACTGTTTGGATGTAACATGAGTTAGAAGATTAAATCGATTTCAAATTTCACGCTTCATCAATGCACGAACGACATGGGATGAGGGCGACTGCTGATATCGTGTATCTTGTGATAACAATCAGTTCTGATGAGCCGGCGTTCACATCAGTTGTCATTCAGTCATTGTTCTCTTCCATGCGATGAAGGACTTCAAAGTCAATAGTGCAGTACGTCCGTGAAGCACCACAGTAAGCTCTCCTAGTTTTGATGGGACCTGTTTCTCGTAGCCGTTGTTGTATTCTGATAAAAATGGTATGTGATGGAGTTATCCCTTCCTATGCTCTTAAAGGGTGGTTGCCACCACGTGGATTAGCCTCATGTAGCCTGTTACTCTTAAAAAAAGGCTATGCCGATAATGTTTGTGACGTTGTGCAGCTCGACCATTACGTCCAGCTTCGCCGTAAAATATCGACATCTCAGTATAATCTTCAAAAGTGTATTCTACCTTCCTGTACAGTCCCGTCCTGTACTGCTCATTGACTCAATGACACACGATATCAACAGTCGCCCTCAGCCCATTTTTTTTTGCGTACCGAGAAGTGGGAGATTTGAAATAGATTCGATCTTCAAACTTATTTTTCATCAAAATGGTACATTCCTTATCAAAACTTTATCTACTAATTCCCATATACAATCCCTAGAATTCTTTAATAGGAATTTCGAAACATCCATATTATAAACTGTTTAGTTTCACGTGTTTTCTTGGCCTTGGAGATACATTAATCAATAAATAGTCACAAATATGATCGCCGTTATCTTCAGACATAATTACAAATGTTTAATTTTATACACCTATGGACACATACAGTCTAGTTCAAACTTGTTCTTCATGGTGATGGCACAACACTCAGTTGCTGATGTTAACTGACTTCCCAAGGATGAAGTTAACCAAATATACTTATAGAAGAGTTCGAGGATCCCTGAACACGATGAACGTTATTTTCCTGTTGGAACGTTGGTCTTCTTCCTCATATCCGTCTTCTATAATTATCCCAATTCTTCCAAAAATTAAGGCTTTGTTTAAACCCGAACAAACTTTCTTCAATCATATCATTCAGCATTAAAACATAATTTAATGCGCAAAACAAGGGAGCATAATTCTGATTTTAAAATTTGATGCTACGGGTTGATTGTTTGTTGATCCCTATGGTCTCACCATTTTAATTCCATTGCCATCGAACGTCAATATTGTTCTTGGAAAATAAATTATAGTGAATACATAGCTATCTACTTAATTTTTTGTGGGGGAGTGGTTGACGATATCATTTGGTAACGTAGAATTTCGCTTAGTGGGAATGAAAGACTAAACAAACAGCCGCCGAAGGAAAGAATTTGGATTTCAAAATTGTTGACAATGGAGCATTTGGTTCATGTTGGTCGGGTGTTCCATTGGCTGGTTTTAATAAAATATAGGAAGCAAAGGGAAAAGAAATTGAGTGAAGGAGGAAAGAGTATTAAACAGGGAGTAGTGAAATAAACTGACGTTTCGAATAGTAATAATTTATGTTCGTCTTCAAGGAATAAGGATCATGTGTTCATACTGTAGTTTAGAAGTGAGTCCGCAAACCCTCTAAGAAATGGACCTAGTCGGTTCAGCACACTCCAGGGAGACGGCTGTCGGATTTCTGTGTCTGAGTGTCTTAGAACCAAACAGTGGAACACTTGACATGCAGTAACCAAATATCAAAGGAAAGAAGTGTGAAACATGTTCGTTTCTGAGTAATCTGAATCCATTGTCAAATTATGGAAATTTGCATCAGTTTCACATTTTGATAAAAGTGACCATAATTAAAATGGAGAAAACTATTAGATACCTACGAGTCAGGATTCGAACAGTGAGTAGGCGAACTGAAAAATACCCATTAACAGCAGAAGATAACGGTTTTTAGAATTATATAGACCTATTACAAATAGTATAAAAAATTATGTTTAAAACAGAATAGATTCACGATTCGAAGAGATGAGATTGAGATGTGCAGTGAATTATCAAGATAAAGTTTTTTGTGAAAGAAGTTTTCAAAATTTCCATTGAATAAAATCAGTTAAATTAAATTGTACATAGGTTATTAGCTCCAATAATTAAATTGATGCAATATGCTTCATTACCAAAACTAAGATAGAGATAAAGAAAAAAAAGAAAATATATTATTATGAAACAGCACCTATAATTAAATAAAATAATAACTTACAGTTTCTTTTTGGTCATTACTATTCTGTCATTAGGTTTCACGAAGACCGTTCTATTTTTTGACCAAAAAATATTTGTTTCACGTTTATCACCTGAAAAAGAATAAAATTTAAACTGAAAGGATCAAAAGATATTGTAAATGAAAGTGATATTAGAAATAATTTTTCATTAAACCAAAACAGCAGAAACGTTTTGCTGCAAGACTTGAAGAAATAAATAAAATTTTCTTGAGATAATGAGTGAAACGTCTGGGTTTAGCTATCCATTGTCAACCAAGCTGAAGTAATATTCCTCAAGCTTTTGTAACTATTCGCGTAAATTATCGCAAGAAAAGCATTCGTCAAAATATCATCATTAGTAGAGTATTAAATTGCATGTGTATTAGTACAGTTTTCTGGTAACCTAAAGTCAATTCTAATATAAAGAAACTTGTAACGTCGCGTTATAGTTCGAGAAATTCTATAAAGAAAAATGCATATAAAACCAATAAAATAAACGCTATTAAAGCTATATTCTATTTTTATATACTGAGAAATGGGCAGTAAATATTGAGTATGTCAGTAATATTAATAGTAATGAAGCTGCGTGAATAGGATGGAAATCGAGTACATCTTCTTTGGGATATATTGTAGGAGTATTTTCCCTAGTTAATTCGTATTCGGTAAATTTAATTATACACAATCCAATAATGAAATATAATTTAACGGTATGTTCAACTTATATATAAAATGGATTCACCATTTTTTAATTTTACCAAACAACTGATTCATAAGAATTATTTTCAAAGAAACATCAAATTTAACCGCTGCTTATACAATTTGTGTGAGAGTAAACTTCTTTCTTTATAGAGAACGTAGGTTTTCCCGGTGTAACTCTTGTATGAAGTGTACTTGGGATTCTTTAGCATCCCAGTGTTCCTTCACCTGTATGGTTTATATTTTCCATTAAAGGTAACGTAAAATTCTACGAGAATGTTTGTTGATGTTATATTTCTATTCAAGAGCCTTATTTATTCGTATTATAGCTAATGACTGCGTACGGTTTTGTTCGCCGTGCCATTCTTAATCATTTCATATCTTTGGGGCTGGAAGTTATAAGGTCGTAGTGGAAGACGTACGTACCCTAGGAGAGAGGTTCGTAGAAAACACTGTGGAAACCCCTACGTATGTGAAATTTCGATTTGGAATTGTGAGTTCTTAGCACTGATTGCAAATAAACCCGGAGACAGAGGACGTTTTCGAGTGGCTTCCTAATTTAATTTAATAACTACAGAGAGACAGAAAATGACGGGGTTAGACAAAAAAATTGAAATCTATAGTAAGTCAAAAACTTATACGGAGAAGCTGTTGGAAAGTTATACGGAGAGTCAAGTGTTAAATTTAAAACTTGTACGATAGCAAGAATAATACGACACAAAGTAGCAGAAATTTATAGAGACAGAAAGTTATATTAAAAAATATATACAGCACAGACGGGTTATATGGCAGAAAATATGTTAGTAGCAGAAAGTTATAGAGACAGAAAATTATATAAAAACCAAGTGATAGAAGTTATAGAAAATTATAGGTAGAAAAATAGAGGGTTAAAAAGAAAGTTTTCGCAATGGTATTTCGGCACTATGACGCAGGGTGGAAAATTCGCTTCTAGTAATTTAAATTATGGTCATTTATGCGACATTCTCAGAGTAAGCTAATTTTTCATACCTGCTGGCTATGGTTTCGTGAATATATATTCTAAATTTTTCCACAGCTCAAAATAGCAACCCGCCAATTGAAACCTTTGAATCAGAACTAATTTTGTTATATGTTTGTTGATAGTTTAAAATTTTAATGGTATAGAAAAAACCTTTTTACTGAAATTCTGTTAATAGTCCTTGTGAGCAAAGTGTAAATAAAAAAATAAGCCCTATAGAAATATACTATATATTTCATTTTTGTAACACTGGAAATACATATTTGGCACCAAACCCGAGCTTTTGCTAAATTTAATAAAGTTAATTATTTCAGTACTTACCAACCACGGCTACAGCTTTGAAATCGGCTGTATCTCCTTCCATTACATACACGTCATCCGGGTATATCAGCATTAATGGTTTTCCTGAGTAGTTGGCAGTAGCTAAACAGATAAAAGTCGTCAAAAAAATACAGAATTTATGTTGAACAGAAACATAAAAAATAACCCAATATTTTATCATCTTACAAAAACAATAACTGCAATTTAATACATATTTTTAATTTCACCGTACCTACATGATTTAAAATCTTTATTTACTTATTTTTAAGACAATGTTTGTTATACAAATATTCTATTATTTTGTGTAATTCATGATATTTCGGTGCCTCGCTGTGGTAAGAAATTTCTAGGACCTTAAGGCAACAGAGGCTTTGAGTTGGATGTACATCAATGAGTGCAGTATACGTATAGAATATAACTAGAGTGAAAATAACGAGCATAAATAGTTATGAACACTCTGTATTGTAAAGAAGTCGGATTCAGTAGTCTCTGAACTCTGATAGAAGTACACGCACACCGACTGAAAATTACATCCACAAGACCAGAGTTGATGACCAGTGACAAAATTACGATAGGCCAAATATTTGGAGTGGAGCCCAGATCACCTCCTAGGTTTCAACATTTTCGGCAACGATGTGAAATAATGATCTAATAGGGGAGTTCGCTCTCCACCAATCGGCTAAAAGAGAATTAAGGTAGATTAATACTTGGAAAGTCGTCGGCGAGTTGAGTCGCTGCGAGGTGTTCGAAGAGATAGATAATAACTTGGAAAATAGAGGAAAGAATTTGAGAAGTGGTCAGTGAGGACCTCGAAGGAAATTCCGAACATATTATATCCCGTAACAAGGATGGCGAGTTGCAGAATTGGCAGTTTCTCGAAGACGATTGACGAGAAACAGTGGCGAAATGTCGAGTCCGACGCAAGGAATCTGGAAACGGAGGAACGTCAGCGTGGAAGACACCAGGGAAGTAAGGAAACCGGTAACTCAGGACCAGGGACGCACACTTGGAGTTCGCGGTCATCTGAAGACGACGGTGCTGGGTGGCTCACTCTGGATAACAACGATTCCAGAGGGAGGCTGAATCCCTCCGATGACCTGGTAAGCAAGACTGTTTACACTAAATACGACGATGAATTTTACATACACTTTAAGAAGTAGCTGGAGGGTCACGTTAAGAAGTGAACAGAAACGAACAATTGAAGGAGATGAGGCAATATTGAGGAAAAGTAGACCACAGAGATTCGTTCAGTTAATCTGTACTGACTTTCAAAACCACTCTAATAATTCTGTAACAATATATATGAATTAAAAATATACTTACTTTCCACAGAGAGGTTGATGGTCAGTACTAGTGGAACTGGATTCGAAATGTTCCATACTTCACATCGGTACACACCGGCATCAGTTTTTCTGACGTTGTGCGTTTCAATAGTTTGATTACGTACGTGAACGTTCCTCATTAAGGAAGAATGTTCCTCGCTGAGCGATATATTATCCTTAAACCTGCAGACAAGAAATTACACTACTCAATTTAGTGCAGACAGAACACTGGTTATAATTAGATTAAACCTACGAAAATAAATTGTGAATGGTGTGAAATGTGCTTAAAAAGTTAATGAAACTTCTTCACGAGATTAATGTGGCATGATATTTTAAAGAAACAATAAGAAGCCAGCTGATATTTTACGAGCAATATTGCTGAATATAACTATTTACTGAAGCAATGTAGTACTTACTGTATTGTTTTTACTTTAAATAACAATTATTTAATCTTTTCATGCATACAAATATATAACATAAACCATGTAGATATGAACCAGAAACATTTATTCTTTATGCGTTTGAAAATACTCGACATTCCTCTATATTAGTTATTAAATTAAAATAGTTACATCACACCACAATATGCCAAATATTAGTGTTTTTTGGAAAACTGGTAGTACTGTGTCTAAAAACAATAAATTTATCGATAGATAAATCTGATAATTCCTACAAAATGGCGGTAAGTTGTTTAAGGGTGGAACACGTTTCGTCCAAATGGCTAAAGGCTAGTATCGTACAAAAATAAAATAAAATAGTTAAAATATATAGTGGCAAAATCGTTTCAAGGAATTTTATGGGACCCTGTCTCAGTATTCCATTTATTTTATTCCTGGAAAATTTAATTTAAGAAAGGTCCATTGAGCAATGATGTAGATGACGCACGTTCAGGTGAGTAGTCTTCAGAATATTTAATATATTGGTAAACGATCTTCGCTTCGTGAGATTTCCGAGATGCGAAAAACCTGAGTGAGGCATTTGTTAACTCCAGGCCCAAAATAGTCAGGAGCGGCTGTTGAAAAAGTTGTATCAGTAACTGATGGAGATTTGGCTTAGTTGTATGACATTACTCCATGGATACGGAACTCAGTAAAACAAAATGCCAGATTATCGTTCCTATGTGGCCGTGACATTGCAAAAAGCAAAGTAGAGTATCAAACTGAAATGTAGGATGTATTTCCAATCAAACATACAATTTCATTGTCCTTATCGTTTAGCTTCCAGTGAAATTAATTCTTCCGTTCATGGATTAAATAATCAATATCCATTTAATGAAGTCCTAAAATTTGGCCATGAAGAATGTTAATTAGGAAAATTGTAGGTGATATACAACGATAGACAAAGCTGGCAACACTTTCCAGATCCCGGGGCAGATTCCCGGCCCGCTCGTGATTCTTCCATCCCGATCGTATAATTCAGTTTATGGTGCGCTTTTAGTTATCGATTTGTTACAAAATATTTTTTATAACTGTTGCCTAAATTACTGCCTGGAAGCATGGGAATGTGGCTTGCCGGGGTCGAGCAGCAGACACAAGACAATGGCGGGGTGGATTGGAAAATCCGCAAGTCCCGCATGCAAGGTCAGGGTCGGCCAAGGAAGGGGTAGACGACCGGGAGGATATGGCCCTAAAATAGATGGAAGTGTGTCACGTGTGCACAAGGACCAACCAGGAGAGAGGGATTTTGAGGAGGCAGTGAAAGAAGTCTGCGAACACGAGGAGATGAATTTGGACCGTCGGTGAGAGTGGTCAGGGAGAGTTGATCCTGAAAGATTTTGGTTTTGCACGTGCGTCTCCGGTCGTCTTCTGCGAATGCTGCGGATAGAGAGTCGCCAACGGGAGTCGACCCTGTCCGAGCTGCAGACCTGGTAAGTCGCATTCCATGCTTCCAGGTATCGCGTCGGTTTGCCACGAGGAGAACCACGGTTAATCTTGAGAAAGGGAGGGGCTTACATGCATCCCTGGCAGGCTGGAGAGCTTTCGTTTTATATAAATTCTCATAAAATGAATTCTTGTTTTTATTAACTAAATATTGTATTTCCCTTTCCTGCAAGAACAATTCTTGCAGGTGGCGCCCAACAAATCGCATATCATTAGTTAATTTGACTTTAAGCTCACCACAAGTTTAATGGTCTTTACTGCTTGAAAGCGTTTCTTCTGTTCTTTATTAGTGCACTTTTTTCAATATCCGTACTTCACTGTAATTTATCACCACTAAGTTTGACTTCAATATTTTCCTGGCCTATGGGTGGTTAATCATTTGCATTTAACATAATGTCGTATAAAATATTATTTGAATGTGTGATGAATACTCGACCGGTTGACAAGTGGTCACAGCTAGAGAGGGAAGAATATATATTGTAAAAAAAATAACATTTAAGAGACGTAAAACTTTAACTGTTTTTTCCCAAGTCATTACGCGACCAGAGGCTGACCGAAAAGATACCAGTTGTTGAGGATGCGACAACTGGAACGGAAGAAAATCATTAACTTCCCTAGAATTTAAAAAAAGGACTGGTTTGATGTTAAATATGAAAAATCTAGTACTACCTACAAAGAAGGAAGCAAGTTAGTATTCGCAAGGAAACCAGTAGATGTATCAGAACATGATTTGTGGTTGAGGCGTGATATCCGCGATGAAGCACTTCTATTTGTACTTATTATGATTCAACTAGAATTTATCATAGTGAGACTTCTCTAGGAAGATCACAATGAAGATGATTGGCAGTCAGAAGGAGATTAATCCAAAATGTTAGGCAAAAACTGAAATCCTGATGTGCTTGGCATTGTAGTTATGAAACTGGCAACCAATGAATTATGGAGACGATTAATTTTTCTTGTGTGCCTACAATGTCGTAGTTAATAATGAGTAACGGAAAGCTATGAGATTACGTACCTTATACCAGTACCAAACAATGCAGCCAACGCGAAATATTAAGTACCAGCCATTCTGTTAAGTATCGTACTGACTTCATCCGATAAATTTTATTTATATTTATATTGGATTTACTCAAAATATGTGGGGGAGGAGGCATCTTTGAAAAGCTCTGGGAAGCGAGACGATGTGACAACCTTTTTCATTTTCTCTGTTCTCATTCGCTGAAAGCCAGAACAGTCGACCATCTTCCATTTTAAATCGTGTCGAGGCATAAAATCGGATAAGTTGCGTCCCCACAACAAACCCTGATTCCCTTTTCTTCCTATAGGAAGGTAGAAATGCCAATAACCCGTTCTACCTGTTCCTGATTTCCCAAAGTTTTTCTCTGAATCACATTTAAGTCAATACAGTTTTTAAACAACAGTCAGGAGGCCCTCGTCTCCATCCCTTCCTATGATATTGAAGGGAAAAGCAAACAATTAATAACTAAAATCTTCATTGTCAATTAAGTTTATCAATATAAATACTAAATGTTAAACATGGTAATTTTTTAAAGGGAGATATGGAGCAAAAAGGATAAAAATTTATTCATTTCAAAAATTTAATAGTTTTTCAATTAACTTATATGGAAATCTGATTAAATAATGTTAAATGGTTTTTCTTTTCAACTAGGAACCCCTATAATAATTTCCTAATTAAGTTGGGCTAGTTGTTTAATTGATTATCCTCGTTTCCAGCAATAGCCTGTTCGTTAGAGGTTATTGCATATTAAGTTGCAGCTGAAAGGTATGCTAATATAGTAATTACTGAATAACCCCAATTATACCACTTTCCGTTACATTTATGACTGCCAAATGTGTATATATTTCCCACAAGTAATTAATATTACAATTTAAGGCGCCCAAAAGTGTGGTTTTCAGCTACATCACATAACAGGCTGAGTTTTTGTTCCAGGACTATCTTAATTCAAATTTAATTAACAGAACTTCCTTGTGTATTCACCTTTTTAAGGAAAGTAGCAGATATATTTAGTTACACTTTAAGTAGTGGAACAAGAGTATTACTATAAAATCTAACGGAAAGTTTCGTTGCTGCGTTACGTTCATGTAACCAATTTTTTACATTTTTTGTTCAATAATGTTCTGTTGATTTAGCTAGTTATGTAATTCTATTCCTAAAAGTCAAAACTAGATTTCTGATGCTAATAAATCTATCACTTCTCATCCCTATTATTTACAGTCTCCCTCTCTTCTATCAATATTATTACCCGTTTTTTATCAGAAAATAACAGTTTTAAAATAATTATTTAGATTGAGCATATAATCGTGCTACAGGGTATTCATTTGTCAGTTCAGTTCAGATGTTACAACATCAACATCGTCTCTGGACTGGTTCTGCTTTCATATGCTCAAAATTACTTAGTAACCATCTTTCGTACCATCTCCAATCGTCATTTTATTGGATGCGTCACAATATAAACATACAATTGAAATCAAACTTTCGAATAAGTTATTTTCTAGAGATTCCATCAACTTAGATCTAGTTGTTACTCCAGCAAACCCAAACATATATTGAGTCGGGAATAAAGCAGATGGGAAGATACTTGGGGTCATGAACCTTCACTATTATGGAAATAAGATAAAGTCGCCTCGAACTCATTTTAATTAGCTATTCCCGCTTGTTCCCGTAACTGTCGTTTCTGAGAAGTCAATGATACGAACACAAACAACTGGTTTAAAGTATTAAACGTGCAGTCATTAATTTTTAAGTCCCTATAACTACCTAAGTTCTTTAATTGTATGGATATTAGGCTTGTTTTTGTTTTAACAACTGAAATTAATAAACATCTCTTAATACTATCAATATAATGGATTAAAATTATATACACAGCAAATATATCAATGTGTTAAAAAGCATATTGTTCAAACGAAAGTATATACTTGCGGTCTCTTACCAGAATAAGTTTTACAATTGAAATAAATATATATAACTATGAAGGCTGGGATACATACAAATATTTGCTAATTACTTATTCTTGAGCATTCAACATTTTGTGCCATTATCTCCTTAAAAGTTTTTATTTTTACAATTAAACCAATTTACAAATCCTGACATACAAAATTTTAATAAGTATTTGAATATTTATCTAGGTTTATGGAGTTTGATATCAATTTTGTGACAATTATGACAAGTATAAATGATTTATAATGATTTAATGTTAAAAACGACATATTTTCTGATGATAACGTTACAATGTGCGGAAAGCTCAAGAATATACAATGAATAAATGTTTCACACAGTTTCTGGTTTATATTCATTTTTAATATTTATGATTTTAAATTGAATATAGAAATTTATTTCGGAAAATAATAACAGAAAATCATGTTCAGACATTTAGAGCATGACTGGCATAATTGGAACTTGTTTTAATTACTTATAAATTTTCCAATCAGAGTAATAATTGTGGATTTGTAGTGTCTTGTAGTCTATTTGCCGATTTTTCTCATTCTTAACCCCAGTTTTTTTTACATGGGTCATGCCCATGCTATGATTTGGCCCCCGGACCTCTGACCTAATCACCACAGCACGTCGGCGTCTACAGTATCAAATAACCTACTGTTGCGTCGAATATTTTGATGATGTATACAGTTGAATCGGCATAATATTTTGGGAATCTACTCTTTCAGTTCGAATATTTGCTGTCCCGGAAACACCTTTCTTTTTCATGGCCGTAGTCGGGAAAACATTATCCCAGGCCGGTCATATCAAGCAGCGTGTGTGATGTGATCGTGACTAAAGAGGATACCTTACATGCAAAAACTAATCCAGGTTATTTTGTGTAAATGGTGCTTACCAAAGAATGTAGTCGAAGCCTCGGGCGCAACAAGGCAGATCTTTGAACATATTTTCGAGTGCGTATAATTCAGTGTTGAGCCTTTTCGTAAAGGACGGCATTTCTGTGTTGTTGTTGAGATTTCTGTCGCAGAAGTCATCGTCTTGCCGAGAAGGCACCACTAACACCAGAAACAACACGAGCGCTTCAAGCTGCATGGCAAACTGACTGTTCCCTCCCAGGAAGCGATGCCTTATCACCTTCTTCCGTCACGGACAGCACCACAGTCCGATTCGTAATATCGCAACACGCTTCTCTTAATAGCTTCACTTTGCGATCGAAAAGTTGTTCGGACTTTATATGAATCATTAACTACTTCCCGCATAAAAATATAAATGCTTTAAACGACTTTGATAATATCATAAAGATGAATAACTATAAACCACTCGGCGTATTACGTTTCAAGTAACAAAATCAATCAATAAACTTCACGTTTACTCTTCATTGTCATAAATAATAATAATAATATTTATATAGAGATGGCAGCACTCGTCAACAAAATCTGTATTGACTCACCAAAATGCCAGCCATTTTGGACGCCCAGTTGTTGTTTGACAAACGTTTGAGTGAGTCGATGTGAGTGTTTTTGTGAAAATGGAAAAAATTGAGTATCGAGCTGTCATTAAATATTTGTTTTTGAAATGCACTACGCCTGCACAAATTAAAGACGAGTTGGACGCTGTGTACTGGAACTCTGCACTGGTTACCGTGAAATATTGAGCTGATGTATTTAAACGTGGGCGCACCAGGTTGGAAGACGATGAACGTTCAGGACGATAACATCGCTCAACTTCACCCTATGGTGCTCGAAGGCCGTTGAATTAATGTGAGAGAGATAGCAGAGGCTATGAATATCTCCAAAGAACGTGTTTGACACCTATTGAATCAGGATTTAGGCATGATAAAGGTTTTTCACGCGTTGGGTGCCACGTTTGCAAAAATTAACATTTCCAACGCTCTGTTGGCGCATTAAATCAGATTTTTGGCGCCGATTACTGACTGTTGATGAAACTTGGATACACAATTATACCCCAGAAATAATAATACAGTAAAACAGTGGACTGTGAAGTGGGAATCGACTTAGAGAAAAGCAAAATCTGTTTTTTCGACAGGGAAAACGATGACTGTTTTTTTTTATATTGCCACGGATTGATCTTAATCGATTATATTTAAGAAAAAACAATACAGGAACATACTGTGCATCTTGACAAGCTAAGTGCAGAAATTTCATAAAAAGTGCCACTTTTACAGAATAAAAATTGTTTTACCAAGACAAAGCGCACGCTCACTCTTCAGCGGTTGCCATGGCGAAAATGCATGATTTACGGTTTGAACTGTTTGACCACCCTCCTTACTCACCCCATTCAGCTCTAAACGGCTTTTTTTGTCCCTAGTCATAAAGCCAAGACATATTCGTCAAATTTTCGTAAAGAATTATTTTGCAGAGAAAGACGCCGAGTACTATTTGAACGGGTTAAAGACATGGTAATATCGCTGGGAGAAGTATGTAGACTCACAAGAAGATTATGTAGAAAAATAATATTGAAGAAAAATTATCTTGTATCTTTCTTAGGTCGAAAACTTTTCAGGACACATTGGTAATAATAGGGTACTTGAGGGTCATCCACGTGGTGGCCTCTCCGCTTTAATAGCATAGGAATGTATAGAAAAATACGGAATGGAGAGCAATGAGGCCAAGGGTTAATTAGGAAACAACCAAGAGACACCAGCATCATGCTGATCGGGCTCTTTATACTTTCCCCACACCCTTCCGATAAATGGAGGTCGGGGTTTTGCTGTGGGAACGCGCCTTTTCAGATTCCAATTCTCGACCAGGTTTGGACGCAAGTAACCGACAGTTCCAATGGAAACAGTGGACAACCTCTTGCTTACTTCTAAAATTAAATAAGTATCTTACTATACTGTGATGATTAAGGGGCATCATATACACGAGTGAAAGTAAAACTACGTTTGAAAATACTGGTATTGCTTATTATATAAGCATCTTTGTTTTCCGGAATTTTCGGGAATATATACGCACTTATTTCATCTTAGAGAAAATAAACATTTATGAACACAGATTGAAGTCTTTCCCGGTCAAGTTGTTCAATAAATAGTTCTCGGAATTCCGAGAACCATTTATTGATTTATAAACACACGCGCATACGTTATGTTAATGTGATAAATTATTTTCTTTAACAATACTAAAAATGTGATACGTTTAAAATAAAATATTTTTGTGAGCTAATTTCCTACAAGTACATTTCATATTTTAACATTGTTCTTAGAACTATAAAAGTAAATTCACATTTTCTCTGACTTTCGTAAGTATAACCTTTGTGATATATCTTCGCTTAAAATATTTGGCTATTGTGACTTGTTCCTTCGACGAAACAGGTTCGTTCATTGGAAGGCTCTGTTGATACTTTGCATGAATTCAACTGGGAATCCAGCTGATGTATAAAGGCATAAAGGTACTGTACTACTAAATCTCGTCTAATATTTTTGTGTTTTTTAGTATTGTAGACGTTGATCGTAGGCTAAAATTGATCATTTATCAATTAAAACACTCAACTTTTCAAGTCAAATTAAATTAGTTTCAATATATACAAATATATCTGCTTTATTTTCCATCTACAGGTCAGTACGTTACCAATTTAACAATGAATTGCCAATAACTGCATTTTAAAAATCAATTGTGTAAATGTGTTTGTATTAAGACAATTATATACTCGTATCCTAAATACTGGCTAAACCATATACAAAATTGTCTAAGTAGGTAATTAAACGTTTGGCAAAATTTGTAGTGTTTACATTTGTAATTAATTTAACAGTAGTTTTTATGGGCATTTTTTAGGATTATCGAGCAGTTTGTAAGGTTATTTTTTTCATCAACTTTTCCTCTTAGTTGTATTAAATAAACAAGTTGATTGCAAAACAAATTATAGCTCGCAATAATTGTGGGAGGAACGGGGAGTTAAAATTGCTACACGACTGGAGTTGCGTGCGGAGTAACGCGGATGACTTCAGCGCGCATCCAACACAAAAAGATGTGATTGCGAAACACGCGACGAATAAAACATTTTCAACCGGTTTAATATTTATTAATCCATCGGGAAAGTATTCGTTCTCTTATAACATAGATGACGTCAATCCACTCTGCTATCAATTCCTTGAAAATTGTCACAATCCGTCCAGATGCAATAAATTATTTATCGAAATGCAAATAATATGCTATTTACAATTATTGCGAGCACTCAATTATATTTTTACAATGCAGTGGCGGACTTCCAAACAGGCACAGAAGGGCCTCACGCTAAGTTATTTTTTTTAAAAAAAAAACACCCATTATAACGTTATAACTTAATTTGCATTTAATGTTATTGATATTCAATTATATTAACGTTTATTCTTTCTTAATATCAATTAGAAATAGCTAAGCATGGACTAACTAATGAAGGAATGGCGATTCTGGATCTTTCCCGGGTTGTATAAGTAATTTTTCCTTCTATTTATTAAGATGGGTTGTTACTGATATTATTGTATTCCAATGAATTTATGATGTAAATGCACAGCGATATTTATATATTGATGTGCTTTTTATTAAAAAAATTACAAATATTCTTTTAAAAAAACGCGCAGACAAAAATCGTAAGATAAATGGAAGTAACATTGACAAATAATGAATATTACTATATTTAAAGATACGCTGAATTTGTAACCTTTTCATATGTTTTATGTTTCAATTTTCTTAACAACGTTTTAATGTTCTTACGTTGAATCAACAGCAAAGGTAATTAACGACTATTTAATTAATATTAGATTTTACAGTTGGGTGTCACGTATTATATGTCGTCTTACAGAGACTGTAAACGAGTCACTTTTTACGACAATATGTGGCCGAGCAAAATTGCTATAAATCCAGAAATATGTTGACAGTACATACATATGGCCCGGCAATATATGAGTATAGCCGGGTAATGTTACCAGTATTTTAAATACTGGCCTGCATGTTGCCGGTGACATCGGTCATGTCTCGAAAATACGAAATCATTGTTGGGCCACAATAGTTCCCAGACCTCACCTAGAGAGGTCTTTGAAGTCAATCAGCTGTGTTATCAATTAATATTGCAATGAACATACAATATCATCACAACATTTTGTCTGTCATTTAGCTATTTTATCTAATTATTAATATTAATATGGTGTAATTTCTTTGTTTAGTTAATATTATTTAGTATTCCAATTATTAATTGCTCAAACGAAAAAACCATTGAATTTACCGATGAAGGTCACGCATCATTATGGGATGTGGAGGCCATGGATTATAGAGATCGACAAGTGAAAAAAATATTGGCATCAGTAACGAAGAAGCGTACAAAAATTTAGTCTTATAGTTCCTCATTTTCACCAAGATCAATTATGGTTGAGGTGGTACCCAATGAAGCAGTTACAGGAGGAACTCCAGAACCAAATATTTGATATAGGCCTACATGAAAACAGTATTATTCTTCGTCCGTAATAATTTTTTCTACTGTGTAAATTTCTTTCCACTACAAAACTAATACACAATAGTTTAAATTTCGTATACTTATGGCGTACAAAGTTCTTAAGGATAGTGACATCAGCAATTCATAAAAAGATTTTTTTTAAATAATTATGTCTCCAGAGGAATAATGGCAACTTGTAGTGACAGCTATATATTGGTCATTTGTTTAAAAGTAACTTACAATAAAAGGTATTTTGAAAATAAATATTCAGCAATTAATAAATTTATTTAATCCTTCCATTAAAGCTGCACATACTTCTCGAACGATGTGGGAAATTGAACTATCGGAAACTCTGAATCATCATCATCAAAGATTTATAGGAGTCTCCATTCGGCAAGAATCGAAGGGTGATCACCGTATCCTTTTTCTCAATCGTGAGCTCAATGTTTTAAAGCAAATATTCAAAGCCGCCTTTCGAGATTCTGGTGAAGTTTTTGAATAAGTAATTGTCAAGAATTAATTCGGCGCTTATATCTAGTAGTGTTTCTCGTTTATTTAAATAAGGTTTAATCCAAGTTGCTCTAACCTTTAAATTCTTGAAATTTTTAATCTCAAATAATACTGCGCTAATAATCACTTCTTTCATTTTCGGCCATTATTGTTGTACAGGGGAACTGTTGCCGAGCCATAGTTTTTTTAAAATATTGCCGGCAAAGTTAATTTATTGTTGCTCGTTTACGAGCCACTTTACAGTCGGGTGTATTGGGATGGACAAGTATCTATGTCCTAGTTGGGATTCGAACAGAACGGTGACTACTACAGCACCATTGAGGCCGGGAATTTCTATGTTATTTCCCCTTGTCTCATTTGTCTGTATTAAAGTCAGAGCTTTTTCAATTACTTCATATTTTAAAAGAAGAAGAAGGAAATGCTCTAGTCCACAAGTTCAAGACTACCAAATTAAAAAACATGCGCGTATAATGCGCACTGTATTAGTAAAAAGATTTGGGGGGGGGGGGCTCAAAATTAAGTTACGTTTTTGTCCTCGCAAGTGCTAAGTTCACCACTGAGCTTAGTTTTAATTAACCTACCCGCAGCACACAAAGCAAGCACTTTGTCGAGCATTACTGGTGACGCAAGGTGGTGAAAAGGTATACAGCGCATGTGCAATTGTCAATAGTGCAAGATCCTGGAATATCACTGCTTTAGGAGTGATGTGCCGCAAGGCGGGGTTTTTAAATTCTTCGATATCGAAGCATAGATTCGCAGTGTTAAAACACAATTATTATAAAGGTTCTTAAATTTTAGAAAAATTAATTTATGTGCTGCCAGCACATACGCACGAGCCTCCACTGCTCTTACAATTGGTCTTCCTTGAGGTACCAAGGGAATGCCTCTAGTCCTATGTTGCTGGACGATAGAGCCACCTTCTAAATCATCGATTTGTTTAAATTCTGCATTATAAACATAGTAACGACAAATTATTTGTCTATAAAAGTTGTTTATTTTTTAAAACAATCCCATTAGTAACCAAACTAAAATAACTTTCTATAAACCTAGTCACGAAAAGGCGGCGGCGGCATTGTCTGCTTCCCATGAATTTACCTAGTTTTGTCGGGACAAAACTGCTTGTGTTTCATGAGTGAATTTATCTTGAATTTCTCGAGCATTTGCCATTATGGGCACTTTACATCGGCTTTTAATGCCATTATCTAGTCGGCGGAACTAAAAATGTACGCAATCGTAAACATGATGGAACTATGCGAGGAAGAATGTTTTAGTGGTTAGGTAGATATCTGAAGTTACCTTCAGGTGGTATTCTAGGAGTTTGATTGCAATTTAAGACTGAGCAGAAATAGAGCTGATGTGCTTGTCAATTATTTTGGTTTATAAAGCGCAGTTTTGGTTGTTGGACAGATGACAGAGAATTGTAAATTTGAATACATTGGGAGATATTTTATTTGTATGCTAACACTAAAGCGTCAGTTGGGTAACTGGGCAGACTATTCCAAATAGAGCAACTGTAAACTGTTCGTGGCTAAGCAGTATATTTTGTATGAATGTTAGGTGAACCCTCAGAACAGCTCCTATCCTGTCTGAGTCAAGTTGCAGACAGCCACAATTAGGCAGCTTGGGACAACTGGTTTAAGGAAAGGCCTATTTGATAAACCACTATTAATCAGCTTGAGACACCTGGTTTAAGGACATTTACTAATGAATAGAATTTGGATGAGTGTGGTTTTCTGATGTGTTGAGTACAGTGTAGGCTGGGAATACATTTCAAAATTAATTGTGTGACAGGATAAGGTTACCAATTTAAGAGGTTGTGGCTGGGTTTTGGTCTCTAGGAACAGGTTTGTAAGTTTGGTCATCTATCAGCTCCATGGCTACAGCCATGAAGGCTTTGTCATATTTGATGAAAATTAGGATATGGTACAGTTAATATTATGGTCATTTCAAATCCACTTATATTCTAGTAATTAATATTTATCAATTGAACATTCCCTTGTTTATTTATTGAGAACTAAAGAATGGCATAATCTTTATACAAACAAAAGTGTTTCGTCAATATTTATTGGTTGCTGTTATGTTTTTTGACTGTATACATACATTTATGAATTTTGAATGGGGAATTTTTCAATGATCCAATAAATCTTTTGCACTACTGTACCATATTATTTTTAACCTATGTATAGTGCATTCTCAGATTTTTATCAGTTTCTCAATACTATTAGTTAACATTATGACCGTTAATATAATGTTTTAGGTAATAAAAATTACAACTACAGATATGATCCACAGCATAGTTCTGTAATAGGCTCATTATTTTTCAGAAATATTGTTTTAATAACAGCCCATTTTTTACTTTCTTCAATTAAAATATTTCATTTTATTTTTTAAATCCAAGATTGTTTAATATTTTATATCACCATTTCTATTTTCACCACTATACATTATTTTTCGTTGTCTGCTTCATTTTTATTATCAGCATTGCTTCCTTTATACTAATGTTCAAGAATAATACTTCATATATAAATTATGTGACAAACTTCTGTTCTTATTGTCTCCTTTTTGTATTGTATGAGTATTATCCTAATAAACCATTTTTATGGACCTTGCAAGAAGCCGTGACTCACTCAAGCCACTAATAACTAATAGTATTGTGGATGATAAGAGTATTGAGAACTGCTTGGTGTAGTTTGGTACATATAACCTTCACTTCTTTACTCTTACTTCTAAATTCTACTAAGGATAGATAATCAGAATATTCCAACAATTTTTAAAATAAGTAGTATTCATATATTATATGATGATCAAACTAATTGTATGCATTTTATTTCAGATTATCAGTAGAAATCTGTTAGACTGTCACTTATTAATTAGGAAGGAACTTAACATTTGAGCTCTTTATTTGGTTATCTCAAGATACTGAATTGAATATTTTATTAATTAAAAATCAACTAAAATATTACCAATCAGAAATAGCATACTGTGCAAAAATGTCCTCTGAGAGTACACAATTTAATCCCATTCAGAAGAGTCCAGATTTGAATGGTTATAAGGAAAATAATTTTTATAATGTATTTACCTCTATAAAAAGAGTGCAAGTGACCAGTATGGCAATAACCACTAATGATTATCAGGTAACTCATAGCGAAATTCTATGCTCTTGTTGTGAAGAGGACTCGGATAATGAGAGCATTGACCACTTTGACGATGTCCTGAAATATGCAGGAACATATACTGTCGAAGAAGGTTGTAGAATTATACATTCAAAGTTAATGAAATTACAGCATTTGTACATAGAAGAGTATCAACGATTATACCACAAACTTAAAGAAGGCAGAAGGAAGTATGTTCATGATTTAAAACTAGAGAAAAGTATGACATTCGAAATGTGTAACTCAGTCAAACCCCATTTACAGGAGCAGCAAAATCATGAGATTCTGAAGTCACTGAATAAATATCACCACCACTCAGGATTTTCAGCTGAGATGCGAAAAAGGTTTTTTGATCGGAAAGTTGATGTTTCTGATGGAAGTAATTCACGCAAGAGACGAATACAGAAATGTAATTTTAATGAAGGTGGTGTTAGATGTTTTGATATGGTTCTTCCTATGTCCAAATTTTGTTTGAGACATATACTTTTTGATCAGAAACAAGTACTTTTTCATCCATGTGTATCCACAGTATCTGAAGTGCCCTGTACTGTTCCCATCTTCAGCATTAATGGTGATACATGTGTCTACCATTCTGATCTACATACTCCGATAGAAGATGTACAACAACTTGATTGAAATATTCAATTTCTTTAATATAATGTGACTCAACTAGGATATTTTTAATGTAAATTAGGGAATATGTTCATAATAATTTGATCTTTGGTTATTATAAATGTATATGTATTTCAGATATAAATGTAAAAATAATGTCATTAGAAAAGAATAGTCATTAACTATAAAATGTGAACTCACTCAAAGAAAATCTTCAACATTTTGTAATTATAATATGAATTAATCAGGTATCTTTTTTATATATGGTTAAATATGTGTAAATAAAAATTGTGAAAAAAGAAAGAATGTTTCCTTGAGTTTCTAACAAAAAAATCAAAAAGTTCTAGCACTTCATTTCCTTAAATTAAATATTAACAACATTATTTTCAAATCATTTATATCTTACATTTCGAATATGGATGAATATAATAGTTACAAACTATATCTTATCAAACATCAAGTTAAAGGTTATTGAATATGTAGCTCATAATTTCAGAAGGAGAAGTAAACACAAACTACTAATTTCAGCAAATCAAAGGTGTGGAAATAAAAAATGCACATTTTCATTTTTTCATATCCATAAATAATGGTTAAAATTAGGAACATAGAGAAAAAGTTAAAATATACAGAAACTATAAATAACCCTTAAGAAATTTTTAAAATAATGAATAGGAAAGATAGCCAATTCAGACAAAAAATTGATAATATAAATACCACACAATGTTTCTGGAACCCTTGCCCCTTTCCTCTGGTGCGAAGAAGAGCCTAGAGCGACACAACTGCACTTGTCAGTAGATAAAACTCAAAATGCAACAACAATAGGAGATTCAAAGGGTTAGCTCCCTTATATTACACTCATATTCAGCTTTCCCATTGTTGTTGCATTTATGTCGCTTTTCAGTTTTTTCTACTGACAAGTGCAGATATAACGCTCTAGGCTCTTCTTTGCACCTGAGGAAAGGTACAAGAATCGCAGAAATGTTGTGTGGTATTTATATTATCACTTTATTGTCTGAATTGGCTATCTTTCCTATTCATTATTTTCAACAAAACGTAAATTTTTTCATTTTAAATTTTTAAAATAATTTACCTGACAGAATTGACATGGATTATTTTTAAGAGTTTATTGCAATTTTTATATGTTTGGGATGAGACGTAAAGACTGTTCCAATTGAAGGACTTCATTAGCCGGATGACAGTTTTGTATACTTTCATAGCCTTGTGTACCTTTACATTTAAATTAAATTATCAAGTGCTAGTCATTAACAACTTTGTAGCATTTCACTGTCTGAGATACTAATTTTGTGGTAGTTTCCCAGTATGGAAACAAACACACAACATCCATGGCCTCAAGTTCTTAAAGTAATGACATGGTTTGAGGCCCTGCTTTTTGCAACTCTCCTGCCAACAGGTTTTGACTCTCTTAATTTTCAATCCAATATTAAAATAAAGTAGTTTTGTTCCGATTGTTATTGATAAAAGTGGAATTATTGTGTAATTGAATCCTAAACATGAGTATAATATAAGAACTGTATTCTGACAAAACTGTGTAATCAGTATAAAGTTATTGTGAAATGTGAAGCCCTGTAAATTTAATGTTTCCAAAAAAAAGTGCCACCTGCTAGATAAGTATTACAAGGAGAAAGCCTATGTGCTAAGTGCTGGGCAATAAATGGTGTGCTCTGGTAACTTTTAAGACACCAAAATCTTATCATCTGGAGTGATCTGACAATTTCCTGGCTATGGGGAAAATCAGTGCAGAATTGGACATAGTTTAAGATTTAGAGACTGGAATTGGGCAAAGAGAAGGTGAAACAAGTAATTGTTATAAGACCATACACAATCTGACTCCAAGATTTTTAATCAGATTAAAACATTCATTTTCAAAAGAGTCCAATTTGTATTCAGGTACTAATTTCAATGTCTACATGTTGTTTTGCTGTAACTTTATCATAATTTCCATGAATCTCCAGCCTACCTTGGTAGCAGATCTAAAGTGAGTTTAGGACAAAAGATAGAGAAAACAATGTTAAAATTTCTCTGACTTAGTTGATGAAAATTGTTTGATATTATACAGGGCATCTGTACATAAAGATGGACACTACCCATAAAAAAACCAAATGAATTCAAAATTAACCAATTATTTTTAGACTTAAGTGATGAAAATTCTACGACTTTTGAAGTCACATGTTTGTTGTTCAAATTTTAAGCTAATTTAATTTGCATAAGTCTAAAACTGAGATGTATTTCTCTTGTGCAACATTTTTCTCCCACTTATTTGTTTGTACAAGCCATAGAAGGAATATCAGTTGCATATTATTAGCTGGAAGTATAAAGCTTTTATCTTGTAGCATTTTTTAAAATATATTAAATTATTAATGAACTGAACCAAGAAACTAACACACTGATTAAGGCATGCAGTATTGCAGCATTTTCCATGTGAATTAAAGATGGAGTCAAGTTTAGTGTTGTTGGATTTGTAACAGAAAGGGTTATTTTATATATGATGTGAACATTTTGAACTGATACATGAGCTAAAATATTGTACCAGTAGGGTATCAAATCATAATTCTCAACTATTAAAATACTAGTATACCCACATATAATAATAAAATAAAACAAGAATATTTGGCTATGAGTTCCTGAAACAATTTGAATTAGTATTTATAAGAGTTTTTGATATACTTTATGATTTCATATATGCATCGAAACATAAACGTAAAATATTTCCTGCTGTCAGAAATAGCCAAAATGCATCAAGGAATTATTAAAAGCAACAGTGTAAACTCTTATGTAGGTTAAAAAAATAGCAACAATTATTAACTTCCTTATACAGTAAAATACGTTTTGTCAGCATCTTTTTGTTGTGTTTTTACACTACCACCTGATTGAAAATCTGAGATAATGTCCAACATTCTAAGAAATCATAAAATAATAAGTAAGAAATTGGAAAACAAAAACTAAGAATAAACAATATTTATTCCCATAAAAATAGGCAGAAATCCTTTCGATTCATAAATTTTCTTAAAGACAAACAAGTTAATTGATCACCTTCAATCAGCCTGTGAGAAATCAACAGATTGTGGCAATAAATTACTAAATAGAGCTATTCACTCAATTCAAGGAAAAATTTTATGAAAGTTTATTCTTTTTCTATTTTATACTAAAAATATTATACAGTCTCTGATTAAAAAATTGTGGTAAGATTTATATTGAAATATATTATACAATGATCCAATTTTTAATTACTCATTGGTACATTACCAAAAAGAACAAATGCATCTGTCCTGTTTAATAAACAGAATATCTGAGCAAGTATCACACACTTTATTTTCAAAATATTTGAGCAAGTAATATACAATTAAACCTGTAAATAAAAATAAATCACATTCACGAACTCAATTTAATTTGAGAAAGTGATATTCTTAAATTAGGAAACGAAGTCATATTGAAAATTAACCTAGGAAAATATTCCAACTGGGAATAGTCTATATCAAAGTTTTAAGAACCACAAGGTTCTATTTTAGGCCCATTATTATTCTTAATATATATAAATGATCTGCCAAAGTTAATGAATGATACCTGTTAAGTACTTTTTGCAGACGATACTAATATATTAAGATGCAGTGTAAACCAATCGTCAATCTTATATTAAATTGTGTTACAAATTGATTCCCTATGAATCCAGGCAAAAAATAGACTACAATTTCATATTTCTAAATACACTTTTAAAATTGTAGCAATATAAAATATATATGTCTTCGATGCTGTTCTGTGACAACTTCTTGCATTTCTTGAACGTGTTGTTGCGCTGTTCAAACAGTAAATCATGCAAGGCGGATTCAATTTATTCCATTGTTTAAGCTAATTACAATAAAGTTCCAGACATTTTGAAGTGTTTCAAACCACCATCTCTCAGCTGATTGCTACTGAATTTTGAAGAACTAAATTCAGGTTTTGGCTAACGTAAAATCTATTTGAATATTAATCCCACCTTTATTGGAGGGCAACTAGGTCCACCTCATTCCGGGCATCTGACGTCGGGAGGACCGGTGCGATACACCGTATACCCTATCCTAGTTACTTTTCTAACCCACATGCATTTAAGTATATCAGCATTTTTGGTTATTAATAAAGATCAATAAGAAGTGATTCAGGAGACTTGAACAGTCGTACATTGCTTTGCCTTTTACAATCGTTTTCAAAATATTGTGCTGTGTATCTACCATGTTTTTTTTGTATTTGATAGTACATAAATTGGTCAGTTATCTGTTGACATAAGAAGTGTGAATACGACGACGTAAACAAATTGTTTGATTAGCCTTTTTTATTAAGTATAATAAATTGCACGGATGCTCATGCCAGTGTATACGCAGATATCATTACTTTTTGTACGTTAAATAAAATTCACGGACTACCAGAAACATATATTAATAGTTTTCACCCCAGCGACTGGAAATACTGTATAATGGATTTCAAGTTATCTGTATATTTTTCTATGAACTTCTAATTTTCTTGCGTTTTTATTTGAAGATCTTCGTTATGAATTAGTATATATAATATCTTATATCTAACACACATACTTAAAATATGATGGAATAATGAAATAGTTTAAGTTGCTGAATTGATATTACAGTAATAACAATAGGATATCCAAAAGTCAGGCCAATACTATGATTCTCTAAAAATAACAGCATATATAGATGGTAGAAAAAAAATTAAGCAGAACTAATAACAAACTTTATTCAGACCTTTTTTATGTACAGTAACATTTATACTTAAGGTCCTTATATCGATACATCTTTTAATTGATATTTTTCAGCGCACCTTATTTGGAATATATTTCTGTTTGTTGTTTAGTTCTTTGCCTCGTAAACTTCGTATGTTAGATATATTATTGAAAAGGAATGATAAGGTAGTAATTGCGGAGAGTCCGATCTTTATACTTAATTCAGTACAATAATTACAATTTATAAGATGAGTGCTGATGACAAAGTGAACATGACATTAGGTAAGAAAGCCGTATTTTAACCTTTAGGTATTGTTATTCTGTTACACGTGCAAATTACAAATGAAAGTTTGTTTTACCTTTTGAGCAATGATAAAAAATATCTACCCCAAAAAAATGAGTAATATATATTGAATTAATTTCATGAGCTAAAATGGAATCGTATTTTTTTGGATTCATTCCAATCAGTTTCAAACTATTGTTGCACTAGATAACGGGGGAAATGAAATCTAGTTTTATTTATTTATTTATAACCACAACAGTCCTGTACTATCTTTTATTCGTTTTATATATTAAAGTGGGTGGAAAGTTATTTTTAGTACTGCCTTACTAGGCGGTTGTATTTTCCTGGTCTTTGATATCCGATCTTAAGAGTTCGTAGAAATTGTACACACCAGGTTGTTTCTGTTAGAAAATTGTGTGTTAATAAGTAGACTTTGATTATTCATATTTAACAATTCAAAGTCGTTGCATGTAAAATCAAAACTGAATTAAAAATTTCGTTTTCTGTATGAATTGATATTTTTGTACTTCATTTACATCAAGTTCGTATAATTATTTAATATCTATATTTTATCTGATGTATGACAACAAAATACATAAAAATAAATGCAATGGTCAATAAGTCAGAACAAGTTTAGCACTAAATATTTACTTCAATGATTACATTGATATGAAAATTAATACGTGTTGAAAAATAGAAACTGTTAATAATATTAAAATTTACAGACTTATTGACCATTAGATTTATTTATTCTTTTAATTATTGTTGTGCCAGTATTATTTTTCAGGTATTATATGTCAATAGTATTGTGTATTTTCTAAACTAATTGTCTCTTTTACTGAATGTATCCTTGCATATTATTTATGGCCTCATTGTCATTACCATTCTTTAGATGTTTGTTCTCAACACAGACTGTGTAAAATGAAGGCTTTTGTTAGGTATTTTGTCTCGTTTCTTTTTTGCCCTGAAAGCTTCTCTCATCTGTCTCTTATTTTACTTTACATGTAGTATTTTGTACTTGTAACTGAAATGTGTCCTTACTGATTATGATCCCTCAAATTTTATTGTTTTATCAACACATACATATAATTTAATCTCAGGAATGTCAGTTATTTAAGTGATTTCCATTTGATGATATACTTTTTGAGTACAGCATTTTTATTTTTTCCATTCTGTGTTTGATCATTTTTTCTTTTGGTTTGATTTCAGATGAGATTATAAGAATGGGACGAAAAAATTTTAAGAAGGGTCCTGGTAGTGTTCATTCAGTTGCAACAGTAAGATCAAGCTTTAGTATGAATTCTCAAAGAAGCTGGGGATCCCAGAGAAGTAGGGCACCTAATAGAAATCGTAGTTCAAGTAGAGGTCGGCGAAGTCGGTCTCGAACACCTGCTAGAAGTGAAATGATTATTTCTAGATTTCCTCAACAAAATCGTAGATATGGTAGTACAATTTCCTTGCCAGTTACTCATCAGAGGAAAAAAGTAAGTTAAAAATATTATACTGTAGTAAAATGTACTATTTATAAAATATTGTGAAATTTGATTAAAGATACCACAAATTTCTATTTAATAAATATTATCTCAGAATTAAAATTTGATTTTGTGGGATCTCCGAAAATTATTTTAGATTTAGGACTAATTTTTAAAATATTTTATGGGTTTCTATTATGCAAGTGCTTAACTGCAATGAACTATTGTATATGAATGGGTAATGTGCATAACCTGACTTTTGAACTTTTAATGTTTAGCATTTTTTAATAAAAATCTTCACATTTTTTAATATAATGTGTTTACAGTATATTCCTATTATATTTCATGTTTTAATATTGATTTCAATTTTTAGATGACTTATCGCTACCTGGTCCCTTCAGGAGTGAAGTATCGAATGCTTTCACAGTATCCAAACCAGACAAATGGCTCTTACATTATACCCCAAGGTTTTCAGAGAAGATATCGTCCTTATAATCAGAGTTCTGTGTGGGCTAGACTGCAGTATGCCAAAAACAGAGTTCGCATTGCTAAACAAACTCTTAATCGGAGCCAACAGATCTATATTCAACAGTTAAAAGAGTTACAGAATCAGTTTGTAAGTATGCTTCAATAATGGAACCAATTTATGACATTTCAAAAATGTATATGTTGTGTGTTATATTTGATTTGCTGCAACCCCTGAAAAAGCTAATTGCTTTTTTTAATAGAGTATGGGCAAGCTAAGTAAGGCGTGGCTAAGTAATTTTTTTTGTACAAGCATATATATATATATATATATATATAAAGTTGTCATCATATTAATCAGCAGTAATGACTTGATATACTGTCATATAACATTAAAAATGTTGTATTTGTTATTTGCATTCTGACCAATAGTCTGAATAATTCTTTTAAAGCCTTGAAAACTTTTATAAAATCTTCGTTTTTAATTTACAGAGTTATGTCATACCAATTGGGAGTAAAACTATGTTAAATAAAGTAATTTTCTAACTTCCAAATCACAGCATAATAGTCTGTAATATTTATCTTTAAAATGGGATATCTGTCGACAGCATCATGCATATGAGATGAGAACTCGATGTGGGTAGATGTAGAAAATAAGTTTTCTTAATATCTGTGTAAGAAATTTGATGAGTAGCTAGTTATTTGGTCCTCATGTGAGACAATATGTATTAATAACTCTAAGTAATTGATTGGTAGAGATGATAGACTCGTAGAATCCAATAATCTAACTGAATCAAAAACTTCTGTCAATGAGTTATCATTGGTCTGTTAGGCCTGAACTTTAAACCCTCACAGATTATGAAAGTAGATGTTACATATGTTTGGCTATATTATTTAAGAGATATAATTTTAAGTTTTTAATTATTTGAGTAACATAAGTTTTTATTAATTGTGTTATTTTTAATTACAGATTGTAAATTCTGGGAACTACAACACTTCACTACCATTCAGATTTAGGAATGGTTACGAAAAGGAAACTAACATGTAAGAATAAATGTTCTGAATAGTAATCGCAAGATTTTTGAAACTTAAGTGTAGCAAAGTTGACCAAAACTTTAGAAGCTTTTTTTGTCTTTGAAACTTGAATTCTTTGCTTGACTATTTTTAATCATAGGTCCAAAAAATTGAAGATGACTAAGTAAACTGTTGGATTAATTCTTTTAAGCATCATATATATAATATATATATATATATATAATGAGATTACAAAAGTTTTTATATTTTAAGTTCAAGAACAAATCCAGAGTCTTCACCAGCATCAAAGCAGTCATTAACAGTTTGTATCAAGAATGAACTTGCCATGCGAAACTGGCCTAGCACACAAGGTAAATACTTGCTATATATAGTATTAGAAGTAACGATCGGGTATTTGAAAATCGAAGTAAAAAGAAGTGAAGTTTTTCAGAAAATTTCAGGCATAATACATAATTAGTAGGTTCAGTTATTGAACAAAAAGTTTGTAAGGTTGAAATTTATGGTTGAGTACTTTTCATGTAATCCACAAGTGAATTTTCTCATTGCCATTGTAGGTTGTATGCCATCATGTAATCAATGTTTTCTGGGGTACAGTCAGATACTCGTTTAAGCACTTTCTCGAAACCAAACAAGAAACTCCCTCTGCATACTAATGGAACATTTATTCAGGTCTGGTAACATCAATTCAAATTTTCCTCATTGGCTCAATGAACTACACAATGACAATCCAGTTATGGTCAAAATATATAAGTAAAATGAACTTGCAGTTGTCACTTTTAAGAGATTAAGACATTTAGTTTTATTTTATTTTATGCTCTAACATTGTTGAACAAGCAATTTTTATTTTATGTTCCAACAATGTTGAACAAGCAGTTTTTATTTTATACCAGTTATCACTTTTTTCATTTGGCAAAAAGGAAACTATGTGAATGTGTCTTTTTTTTCCTTTCAACTCACATTTAATGAACTGTATTCTATGATATTTTAAGGCCAAATAAGTAGGTAGTTTAGTAAATATTTGTTGAACTTGTGAAAAATTTCAGGAATGAAAGTAAAACGTGATTTTGTATCATTTTCCCAATTTGTCTTCAGCCATGACTTCACATTCTTTTATGTTATCTTCAGTGCATAAGTTGAGAAATCACATGTCTTCCTCTGCTGTTGAATATATAGATGTCAATTACATTTTAATCTGACCCTGACCTAACTTGATTTCTATGTTAATATGAAAACACTTGTAACACATTTGGACTTATTAATAACCACTGTAACAAATTTTACATATATTCATTTGTGTAATAAAAATGGATAATTTTTTCAGGCGGAAAAATACTCCCAAATAGAAGCAATGTTGGAAATTTGAACAAAGGACACTCAAAAAAACTATCAGCTGGGAAAATCTTCCAGTCACCTGCTAGCCTGCAGAAAACAATTGTCTACAAAAACAGAGTGCAACATCCTATTCCTAAAGAAAATGAACCTGAAAACTGCCCTGGAGTTGTTCCTTGGGATACCCTATTGATTAGTGTGCCAAGTGTTACAGGCTCAAGCCTGAATGAAAGATTTAGTTGTAAATGAACCTCTATATTGTTGTATCCAGTTATGTATATATTTATACTGTACATAAGATAGATTTATTCTTGTAGTGTTAATCATTTTTAAGGCCTACCATTAATGAAAGTTATTCATGGTACTAATTATTTATTGGATTAAATATAATTTTTATAAATAAATTGAAAAGCCAGGAATTTGTACTATCACAATTGTCAATCCTCATTTTTAATTTTAAGTTTTATACATTGTGTGTGATCCACAAATTGAAAATATTAATTCATATTTTGTTTATAATGTAGATAATTTTAGTAATGGGTAGCTAAAACTAACTTTGATTAATAAATTAGGCCTGTTCTGTACAATTGACATTTTGTAAGTGATATGAATGTGTCTTCTTTAATCATTACAGTGGTCAGATTATCCAAGCTAAATTGGGATTGAGACTACCTCAGATACAAAAAAAAATCCCTGATAATCCAGAGTTATTTTGAATTGTAGTAATAAATCAAGGTACAATTGGAATCCTTTTCAGACATTTTCTCCAAACTAATTAATCTACCTATTTCTTGCAGAAAAATCCACTCTCTGCCTTTAAACTTGTCTTTTCAAGCTGATTCACCTTCATCCAAACATTTATCATGCTCAATTTTGTTTCAAGGGAAACCATGACTTACAGAAGGTATTATACATAAACAAACCACATTCTGAGAAAGAGAAGTAAACCCAAGAGTTCAACAACCTTTTTTTTTTTTTTTTTGACAAACAAATCTGAGGCATTGCTGAATTCCTCAAAAGAGTCTTGTTTATTTTGTCCAAATGTTACTACTTTTGTGGTCAGCGTCACCCAAGTGACTGACTATTGCCTTGATTAGCTGGACTTGTACTGCATTGTAATTTATTTAAGTTGGATTGTCTCTTTAATCCAAATTATTTTATGTTTTACAATTAAGTTTAAAGTTATGATCAATTATTGAAACTTCAGTTTTGTCTCAATTGGCATTTTACTATATTTGTTTTGAATATGTAACATAATTAGTTTTTCTAATTAACCATTTTATGTGCTTGTTAAATTTCGGTATTTAATTGGAAACTTGACTATATGCATTTATGTACAATTCCAATTGTGATAGCACTTAGATCTTTGTAAAAATAGTTATGTGCAAAGGACGTGTTTGTAACAATGAATTACAAAGTTATTAAAAAGCAGCTTTATAAAATTTGTTTTGGATCTACAGAATGTTCAAATTGATCAGAGATGTTCCAGTTTTGAAAAGTGTGTTAGACCTAATATACTTACAGCCAGTGTATGTGGTTCTTGTTGCACAAAATCCGTCCTCCTGTTAGTGTTTTTAATGTCTGCATCAATTAACTGAACTCTAGTATCCAATTAATTCAGACATATGTGGACTGTATCTTTCACATATAACAATGACATTTTTAATTATAATTATCTTTAAATTTGTACTACAGTCGTTTACATGAAAAAATAAAAATATTTTCTTTGCTATAATTTTCTACTTTAGCTTTATTATGAATTTACTTTAATCACTTTCTTCATTACAAAAATTATATTTTTAATGGAATCTTTCAAAACTTATAAGTTGCTAAATTAAAGAGGAACAACAATATGAGAGAATTTAATTTCAAATTAAGATGGTATGAAATTTATGTTGGGAAATTTTCATTCTTCGTTTAATAGACCACTATAGTTCAGATGCAGTACACAACTGGAAGATTTCTATACAAAACAATTAAGCAGACTTAATGATCTAGTAGTTATTTAGCATTTCATTGTTATAGTGGTGATATTTTATTCACCCAGGTCATAATAATATGATGTTTGGATCAATCAGTATTGTGTCTCGTTACAACATATACATTATTACATTCACAGCTGGTCTAGGGTAGGACATTGTAATAATCCTTGATCATTGTTCTTAAATATAGTGGTGTATAATTTCCTAGTTAATATTTAGTGAGTGGTGTCACCATAAGACAGAGAAAATTTCAAGTGTGACTTGTGTCTACTTCCACCAACCTGCAGTGCCCAAGTGGTCAGTCTTCCCTTACAAGATTGGAAAGCAGAGGTGACTTGTGCATATGTGCTACAGCACATAGGAAGAATTTTTAGAACCTTTATAATAAGTCTGTGTTAATTTCTGCTTCGATTTTGAAGTCTGTAAACTGTCCATCTTGCTGCGCAATCACTAATGCAACCAGCTGGCTATCTCTGTACTCAATCTTCTCAGCACAATATCTGTATGGAATGAGAAATGTGCAGTATTCTGTTTCAGCCCTATACGCTACCCGAAAAGCTCAACCAACTGCTTCCTTTCTGTCTTCACTACAGCTTAGCACGTGCAATGAGGTCCACGCCATGCTATAATACAGACGTCGTGTCGCACCTAAGGGTACAGCATAAACAAGCCAAATTAAATTAGAACAATTCTATAATTAAAACAAAAAGGGTATTCATACATTTTGCATAGCATTTTTAAAAAAATCGTGTTATTTTAAAGAAGAAAATGTTTCAGGAGCAGCATTTTGAAGACTTCCTACATACTGCGAAAATCAATTGCACAAAACTTCCATCATGCATGGTGGGTTTCTTAAGTAGACATTATTTAAAAATGTGTACGATGAAACTACTTAGTGTTGATAGATTATTCTGCTTTTAAAAATCAGATACTATTCCATGTTATGTAGGAAGAATTACAAATGTAGCATATTACGAGTATCATTTGTAACACTCGCTGTTTTATTATTATTTTACGTAGTTATCCTCGTAAAAATTGTTGTTTGGTGTGTAAATAACTTTAACTCACGACTCGTGATAATGGTGTGTCATGGACACTACTGGTGGATGGAACTCTCTGCAGGAAGTTGAACTGAAAGAAATTAAATGAGTCATTATGGGACTGGGAGAAATAAAAAAATAAATGCTGATGTCCCCATAAATCTGAATTCAGTGCATTAACTATACCACATAGGCCCAATGGTGCCAATAGAATGTGATTAATAATTAACGAAACTTAAACAGCAAATGTAATAGGATTTTATTCATTTTCACAATTTTGGCAAGTTTAACACTATGAATATCAGAATGATATAAACTGTAAATATTTCAGGTATACACACCAGTTACTCTGGCAAAGATATGGAAGAATTGAATAAAACATGCCATGGATATGTCATGGGGGCTTCAATATATAATTCCATATTTATATATATATATATATGTTATGAAGATATGCATAAATCATATCAATTTATATTCAGAATATAAAACATGACGAAAAATCTGAGAAATTCGGGAAAAAATCAATTAATTCTTGTTTATTAAAATTATAAAGTTTCTGACTGATTTTTTTTTTGGGTGTAGACAGGCTATGTATAGGGTAATCCACATAGTGGCAACTCCCTGCTTATAGCATAGGAAAGGGATTTGAAATGGGAGATGCGGAAGGGTGGAGGAAGATCTTTGACTTGAGAGATATATTTTAAAAATTACAAATTGACTGCGATAAATAAATTTATGTATACGGTTATTGCACACAGTTACTGCCGGACAAAAAAAATACTTCACATCATACTTGGCGTAAATATCATGTGTGATGCAGTTCATATATCGGTATCACAAATATATGATACCATTTTTTTTGTAATTATTATCTGTGAGACAGCTGTCGTCTGCTCGTGACGTGCGGATCGAAACCTTGGAGACGAAGTATCGTTTTAGTGGGTATATAAAGGGGTCGCTCCATAGCTAGTAGTCCATTCCATCGGAGGGGATGAAGCCGAGGTCTTGAACGAAGGTCCCCTGGGGGCGATAATCCAACCTTGGTCTTGCCCCCACCTGTGGAATGGAACCCCGTGTGCGAAACGGGTGCAAGACGTCGGGGCTAGTCCGGCGGTCTGTGCCGACGGAAGCAGAGGCGGCGGTAGATCAGGTTGGCCGTCATGCAGGGACCAGCGGACGTGGGGCTGGTCCCCATTGTTTTAAAGAAACCAAAGACTGAAAAACGAGTCATGTCTTTCAAACATGTGTTAAATTATATTTATTCAAAGTGACGGACTTTATGCATTCAAGTTTACTGTTTTGTTTCATACAAGAAGCTCTGGAGCGGCCCACCAACACAATACTTTGCTCGTCTCCAAGGTTTCGATCCGCACGTCACGCGCTTGACGACAGCTGCCTCAGACTATTTACAAAAAAGGTATTGTACATTTATGATATCCAGAATAATATTAATTGCATTACACATATATATTACATATTATATATATATATTGTAATAATTAATAAATAATGGGCGCTTTAAATAAAAAACTTAAGTGAAAACTATTATCAAGTATTCAAATTACAAAAATATTTGGGATCTCAGGGTCTTGAACTGGGTTTGATAAATGGCAGAATTTATATAATCAAAATTACATTTACTTTTTATGGAAATCAATGCGTCTGAACATAGACGAAATTTGTTGCGGAAGAAATAATACTAAAGATTGAATTTAAACAATTTTAATTTTATCAAGAATTAATGATCTCATTTTATCGATAATTAAATAATTAAAGAACGATCTGACTTTTATCTTTTAAACACGGTTTACAAATGATTTTAAAGTTTTTCTCTACTTACGGCCGCCCAGGTCTCATTTTAGCTTTTCGTGCACAATTTTTGGGACATCACTGATTCTAAGTACTCACAGACTCTAAATGTTCACAGGCTCTAATTGGCGTTGTTTGTTAGTTGGTTTAACACAAATTGGTTGGTACTCGATGCTTTACTGCAACCTGGATTTGTAGATCTCGTGACTTTAGTTGAAAATGGACTTCATTGGTTTGTCTATGGCCAGCATGATGAATCTACGCTCGACCACCGAATACACACTAGTTGCTCTGTCTCCTTCCCGACTGAATATTGCTTTACTTTTTAATATTTGAAAGCATGTTTGTGACTGGACCACACTCTTTCGTTCTGACTGCCGACTGTAAAACTTTTCGTCTGATCTATTCGCTGTCTGCTGCCCGACTATACATTCGTCTCGTAAATTTTGAGCGCGTAAAACCTTCTCGACCGATCAACAATGCTTTCTTTGCCTTGCCGGTTTGTTGCGGCGTCCGCTATATCCACCAATAATGAGTCCTCTACAATTCAACTTTTCAATTAGAACAATGTCTTAATTACCAATTATTACAATATATATATATATATATATATATATGATTAAAAATTTAATACTGGCGCATAAAAAACTATTACAACAAATAAAAAATACAATAAAAATAGTTTGGCCGCCAGCAGATGGAGTCTGCGAAAATAATAAATTGTTCCGGCATAAAATTAAAGAAATTCACTTCTTCTACAGGATAAAGTTTGCGGCTAGGTGTTTATTCAAAAACAGAGCTTTCCCGTCTACTAAAAATGTTTAGGGTATAAAGGTACTTTACAATAATGGTGACCCTTACTTTGTCACATACAGCTGTCCTGTAGCGGATCACCGGTCTCCAACACCGGCTATGGCACTCCACAATTCTTCTTGCTCGGCCTCACGCGACGGACGTGACACTGGAAATTTTATTTGTCACATGGCAGCCAATTTTTTCACCCTCACTCTATCCTCTGCTAAAGTCTCTCGGGTGCGGAGTATTATCTCTAATCCGCCCCCCCCCCCTCACGATGCAAAAAAAAGGAAGGGTACCCTCGGGATCCTAGGGCAGTTCTGGCGCACGTGCTTATGGTCAGTAAATACCCCGTCAACCGGCCTACAGTTCCGTCAATTCGTTCCGCTGAGGCCCGCGGACAAAGGGTGGCCACGCACTGCTTCCACTGCCAGATGTTATTCACTACAATATATATTGTGGTAATTAAAAGGAAATCAATAATTTATATTAAAAAATTGGACTTGAATTGTTAGCGGCAGAAAACACACAAGTTGCGCACAAGAATGGGCAATAATGCCACATGTTTGGGTATTGTAGGCTGTTGGTTCTTGCTAGAGCGTGGTGTGCCCAGTCTTCGTCGAAATATAGCAGTGAGCAGTTGTTATAGAAAGATTGCTGTGGACGGATAAAAAGTAACATATTCAGAAAGAGTCCAGATACCGGTATTAGAACAGTGAGATCAGTTAGAACAGTTTTGTTATAAGTTGCTGTCTGCGAAATAAATATCGATAAACATTTTGAGTGCAGAAGTCTAATTTATTCTATTCTCAAATTAGACCATTGTTTCGATTTTGGGAGACAAAGTAATTGCATCCAGCGTCTAATCGTCGGGACGAGTGAATAACATTTCCTTAACGAACAGCGAACCAACTTTTGGCAAACTAAAAAGGATTAATTATATTCACTTTCCCTTCTTCAATCCTGACCGTTGAGCGAGCATGTATAAAGTTTTTCGAAGGACTTTATTGCTTAAAGAATCAGTCTTTGTTTTAACATTAAGTGAATGTAATACAAGTTTAATGTATAACATTTCTGAAGCTTATCTGGATTTATAATTTCTATCTATAATAATGTATAACATTTCTGAAGCTTATCTGGATTTATAATTTCTATCTATAATATGGAAACTGTTCCAATTGGTAGTGATTCGTTTAATGAATATGCTTAGAAATGATCAATAAAGATACCAATCTTTTAACAGCTATATTTATCTGACGTCCTTAAATGAATAAAAACATCAACCTGTTGAGTTATAAATTTTTTAACTTAAATTTTTAAACATTATAATAGAAAAAACACCCTCGCCAACCGCCGAGCGTTACCCACGTTCTCATAAATAAATTCAGCGACATCCATAGCCCCGATTTGACTCCAATCTCTGTTGTATTCGCGTTATTTTCCTGTATCAACCCTACCCCTAAGGGTGCTCCTTTACCATGCTGTAAAGGGTTGAAATTATACACAGATAACATTGGTAGGAACTCTATCAATCTCTTTGATCCCGAAAAATATTAGACGACTCAAATATAATTTTGTTTGTAAATTTCCACCCTCGCTCCTGGGGGTGGTAGACGTGTTTCAACCCGACAGTGTTTGTTCCCTGGTCGCAAAGAAATACGTGTGCGAAATTTAGGGAATTTTGCTCCACGGATGTAGAGTTGTATGCGGAACATACAAAAAAAAACTCTGCTTTATTTATTAGAAGATTAGATTACAGTTTATTTGTATGTTTGCGCATATTTTCCTCAACCGAGTACTAATCGAAATTATATTGAGCACACACTAATCTTGTTGATGCTGTCCGGGTCTTTCTAGTGTATTTGTTAAATATACTCGTGTACAACTGAATTTTACAGTGTAGTTACATTACTGATCCCAATAATTCAACTATGTTTGTTATAGGCTGGTCTGTATCCTTCGGATGCCTGTAGTGACCTCTGTCGTCTCAATAGATTCGACATAATTAAGCTACCATTAAGCACTTCCCTTCAACTAATCACAGTTTGAGACGTACCGAAAACTTGGCAACAAACGTGTCGTGACTTTACGTTACGAGCGACAATATAATTTAAATGTCGATTTAGTAATTACAATTTATGCTTACAGTTTTGTTTTACACGACGACAGATTATTAAGAAACATGGTAAAAAAGATATCACAATTTTGATAATATACGTTACGACAAAATTCTCCGATTAAAAAAGGTTCCAATTAGATCTGATAACAGAGGAGTTCTGTAAAACTATGAGTATGACATTTTGGATTAAGTGGAACTGAAACGTGGACTGCTAGAGAATCGCTAAATAGAAGCTTTTGAAAGATAGTATTACTAATAATTAAATTAACGGATACAGTAAAACATTTACGTGGGATTGAGTTCTTTGTAGACCAGCTGATACTACTTGAAAACATTGGCGGATGATTAAAGATGAAAGAAAGCAACTAAAACGTAAATAATTAAGATGCGTCGCCCGCCTTCGTTCATGACGCTCACTATAGTTATAAAATAAAACTCTTAAAGAATGGCTAGAGCTATATATCTGATTTTTTAATAATTGTTTAACATTTCTGCATTTAGATGATTTGTATCGGAGACAAGAAACGAATTTGTTTTCGTGAAGTTGTGATACATTAACATTGCTATCACTGCAAATTGTGTGGGGAATGCCAGAGCAAGGAAAAACTGGTAAGCGCCTTATCAGTGGTTCTATTCTTCCTGTCTTCATACGGAAAACGCTTTTGAGTGTAATAAAGTAGAATGAAATACCTCCTTCCTCATTAAGTTCAATGGATCACATCGGCATTTATGATGAATATATAAATACAGGATTAGCCTAAAAAATTAATCGGGTTTCGTACAACTACGCATTTGACAGTTTGAGACCCCACAATGATAGTTCATATGTGAAAATCTTCAGAACTCACTAAGTTTCAGGTGCATACTACAGATATTCAATGTGTGTCACCCTTGGTCACAGGACACACGTCCAAGCGGTAATTCAGTTCGCACCATACCTTCAACAATATTAACTGTCGATGTAATCTCCATCAGTAGAAGATATTTGGTGTGATAATAATTTTTCTAAAATTAAGGGGTTCAGCTGTTCTACAAGATTAACTAAAATTTTTGTAATACTTATTATTTGTTGTTATATCTGTTAAAAAATTCATGGTGTTAAATTCTTAGGGAATGTACATTTGCATATCTATATTCGGTTCGTGCAATTTGTGACATTCAGGTATATTCGACATTGCAGTCGTGTAAACTCTGGTGAAATGTTTTTTTGTAATAAATAATTGATTTTTTATTTTTTTCACTCAAACGCAAGCCTGTTTAAAGATCAGAGTTAAGAGACCACGTGATAGAGCCTCAATCATTTATTGTGTCTGCGAAATGTAATGTAGAACTAAATCCCATAATTGACACAGTGCTTTCAGAAGCCTTCGGTTTCAAACAAACCACCTTAACACGAAACGTCTATAAGGAAAGGGAACCGAGGTTGTGGACTTAGCTGGAGCAGAACGTTGGGTGACGTCATTTTACGCTATTTGGACCGACGCTTACGTACAGAAATTATTTCATTGTAAAGTTGATTAATAGATATTCAAGATTGAGTTTATTGAGCTATCTGTTTGTGTCGGTGACATTGACATTCGAGAATTTTCTGACTGGAGTATTATTAATTTCTAGGTGCTCATAAATTACTTTTTTTAACTACATTAACCTTTAATTAGACTACCTTAGTCTGATGTTACATTACAACGGGCCACTGCTACTAGTCAATTAATATATTTTAAATTACATCAACCGTAATAATAATTATTCAGTTCTGTTGTCAAAGTGTAAGTTTATTTTTGCAAGATTTATTTGTGGAGTCCTCGTGACAATACCTACAATTAAATTGTTAATGGAAACACTCATTAAACACATCCGGAAAAAAATATTTCTACACGTCAAGTATTTTATACTATGTTTACACAAATCCTTACGCTGATACTTCACTTAGCTTATCAATCCAGGACCTCTCGAAACCGTAAAAAATGGTGATCCGATATCGTAGTTATGAATCAGTTATCAGCCAATTAATTCCATCAATTATTTGGATGCAATGATAAGTCTGGTAAAACATGACATACAAAATTTGGTCGTAAGATCAAAACTTTTTTTATTATCATAATAGGTTAAACTGACGTTCGTTCATTTGGCCCAGCGAGATTAATTTTCATTTCCTCAGAAATAAAGTTTTGAACTGCATCTAATACTCCGTTAGAGTTCACATTTAACCCATTTCGACAAAAATCTCCTCCCCTACTCCCAAAGTCATATTTTAAAGGATATTTGGGCCAAATATGGCAATATTTCGAGAGGGGAAATATTTAGAAACCCAGGTCGTGCTCTTTTATCGCAATTCACTGCCAACCTTTAGCATTGACTTTTACATGAATTAATAGTCAAGAAACTGATTAAAATGCACATATATGTGTACTTATTTTAATTATTAAGACATATCTGCCCTTTATAATATATTGTAATAATACTTTTCGAATTACAATTTTAAATTTAGATAAGCCCACGATGAGGCACAAAATGTAATAATTAAATCATTAATTTAGATTTCAAATGAACAAATTAAAAGTTGAAATGATAGGATTTTAAATGAAAAACAAGAATTCAAAGTATAGAACAAAGTAAATTTAATAAAAACAAATTACTATCAGAATTGAATTTTTTTAAAAAAATTGTTAAAGTGCCACGGCTTAATTCCAGGCCGGGCCTCCAATAAAGAATGTTACAAAATGCCAATTAAAAACTTACAATGTGAAAAATTCTTAACCTAAACAATTATTGAAGTACGAAATCTGACGATAATTATTTGCAGATTAGGTTTACAATTTCTTTTTTGTTACTTTACCCTTAGCTGTTCGTCTGGGCTCGATCTCACTCCATTATTGTTAAACACATATTTCACTGAATTTAATGTGGTTGTAGTTTTCAGACACGAAGCACTTCCTGCTCTTAACAGTTATTAACGTTGTTTTTAAAACTTTGATACTTGCATAAATGTGCCAGTGGACAAATACTTCAGATTGTCGACTCGTAATTAAAAAACCCGGTACTTTAATATAATATGTTTCTGCTGCCTCTTTACACTTGTTTGAATATGGTAACAAGAACTTTGAATCAGGGACTCCACAAAAAAAAAAGACCTTTCGCTTTCCTGGTCCAAGCAACTCAGAATTTCAAGTTCTGTTCGTCCCAGTGCTGCCTGAGGCAACAATGCCACTTTAGCAAGCAAGCATTATAGGCTTCATATTCTTGTAGACAACCCCCATATTTAAGCCGCCGATAATGAAAATCGTAAAATTTTGTTTATTAAATAAAAACATATTTTTTATTACCACAATATATATACATATATATATAAACAGCTTTGAGTAATTTTATTAACAAATAATTAAATGTCCAGACTTTTGTCCTTTTTTAGAACCTTTTCAGGTTCAATGAACTTAAAAATCAATAAAAAATTAGTCACTGTTTTGCTGCATTGCCTGTTGCAACCGAAATGAAATATCTGAGGAGTAAAAAAAAAGGACGAAACATGGTGTATTCAATTTTTTTTTGTTAATAAAAATTTTTCTAACTTAAGATTCTTTTGTTTATTAATTTGATAAGTGATGAATATCCTTCCTACCAAAAATAAGCTTTTGGACTATTTTATATTTTTTTGCATAATTCAGAAAAAATGTTTATTTTATGGAAATCAGGAAACTCGTTTCCAATCATTTTCATACTTCCTTTCTTTAAACAAATGCAGAAGTCCAATAAGCCCTTCTCTTCGTGCTGTCGATTGTTTATACAGAACTGCACAGAAATGGAATAAGACTCTATCACACCATTTATTTGAATGCTTTGACCTAAAGAAGAGTGGAATCCCTCTTCTTTTCACGTGAAGTACCAAGCGGTCGTGGTTATACTATACATTTTATCAGTAATTTTTCTTATTACAGGATACTGGTTATATTTATGCTGCACGTGCCTGATCGTTCGACCTCTATTCCCAACAGGCAGCCGAGAGAAGACTGAAAGATTGGCAGGAAGACCTCAATAAATCCTGGAGACCCGCCAATGGACGGTGCCCTACTAGAGTCATTCAGCAAACATGTCAAAACATTTACTTATTACTCTATACATATTAAGAGTAATGAATAAGAAAGTTAGCCGATTCAAACAAAAAAGTGGTAATATAAATACCACACAACGATTCTGGGATCCTCGTCCCTTTCGCCAGATGCGAAGAAGAGCCTAGAGCGACACAACTGCACTTGTCAGTTGCCAAAACTCAAAAGCGACGAAAAGAATATCAAATATCCATAATTTACAGATCCATTTATACTCTTTCCCACTTGATTAAGAACCACAAGGACCCCCTTGACACCTACAGCAAACATTGTGGTGTTTACAAAATCTCTGGCTCTAATTGTAATTCCTGCTACATAGGGCAAACTAAACGTTCCCTTAATACACGTATCAAAGAACATATATCTAATATCAAACTTGATAAAACATTGATAAACAATCTGTAGTATTCAAACATATAATCAATTCTAAACATACATTTGATTGGCAAAATGCTAAGATTTTAGACATTGACACCAGGTACAATTCCAGACTCATTTCAGAGATGCTTCACTTTAAATCAAACATCGCAGCTATTAATGTACAAACAGACACTATGAAACTTAATAATTGCTATGATCCCTTATTATTACGCAAAACCTTCTGTTTTCCATTGTTGTTGCTCCCTTTTTGTTAGGCTACCACTTCGGCTCTCACATTGCCGTTGCTTTCTCGTCGCTTTTGAGTTTTGTCAACTGACAAGTGCAGTTGTGTTTCTCTAGGCTCTTCTTAGCACCCGAGGAAAGGGAAAAGGATCCAGAAACTTTGTGTGGTATTTATTTTACCTTTTTTGTCTGAATGGGCTATCTTTCTTATTCATTATTTTCAATCAGACGTAAATTTTTCATATTAAGATTAGATTGTAGATTGGCAACTGAATTTAAAAAATCATTCGTCAAACCTGAGTAAGAAATTCATACACAGTGTTAGTGTCAAAATGTTGCCAAACGATGGTTGGTCATATTTTTCACAGTAGGGTACCGTGATACAAGTTTTATTATACAGCTGATAATCACGTAAAAGTTTTGTTTCGACCAAAAGCTCCCCGGTTGATAAAACCAGTACCATTTATTAAATCGATCCAACGGGAAAGTTACGTTCATTGGCCCATACACAAACATGACTGAACCTACACTGATTGCAATAGAAATAAAAATTGTATAACTGGTAAATTATCCTACATTCACTATGGAATATTGCACTAAACGGCTTTTGAGTTAGTCACCTGGTTTGTGCGACGAGCCATTATTTCATCACTTATGATTTTTCTTCACCAGACGAGAACAACAAAGATTGCAGAAACGTTGTGTGGTGTCACTTCCTTTTGTCTGTTTATTAAATTTTTGTTAATTTTCATCCAGTACATATGGTTCTATATTTTCAACAAACTTATTCATTCTAAAGAATATTATTATTATATATAATCAAGTTCGTGAATTTATATGATCCTTCAGTGTAACTTTACCGTGTACTAATAGATGTCTTTCCTTGTGCAATTTTATCACTCTCTTCTATACTTTACTTTTGAAACTTTGTTCGTCACTGATTGTGTTAGCTTAGTCCATGTTATTGGTAGGACAGTAGATTTTCGTGGGATACAAATATTGTATCTTTCAGTAGACGCGCAAGGAAACGACAACCATTGTAGGGTGTCTGCGATGCAAAATGTTGACTGCCGGTTGCGGACTAGGTAGTTCAGGTAAGCAAATTTATTAGGGTCGGCACTATGGAGTTGCATGGTTGTGACGTAGAGAAGCAGTTTGGGACCAGACGACGAGAATAATTAGTTAAAGCAGCAGTAACATAACGAAATTCAGAAATAGCTGGCGATAGGATTGTATACTGCGTATCAGTTGAAACTTTTAAATGAAAATTCACAGAAATTTATAAATACATACCATTTCATGCCAAATACGTATATATATTGTTTACCGTAGTCTCGAACATGTAACATGTAATTTATTTATATGACAGATTACGAAGAATCACATGTGAACGACTTAAGACAAGAACTAACACACGCATTGATGTTATCTAAAATCAGTTGCATGGATGATTACTGTATAATGATAAAAGTCAAGGACGTTACGGTATTGATTGATGATAACACTAAAGTGAAGTGTAATTTTTATCATCGGAAATGACAAGCACCGCACGATCAACTGCACGATTCCAGCTATATTGAGATAACGTATCGGACGTACGCTATTGATAAGACTACAGAGAAGTGTAATTTTTATCTTTGTTAATGATGAGTTCCGCGCGATCATATGCACGATTCCAGCTATTCTCACACTAAAGTATTTTTTCCTATCCTCTTTGTAACTGATTTGTGAGCGTGATTTGGAAACAATAGGAAGTCATAACAAAGTTTCTAGATCGGTAACAATTCTGAAGAATTTTGCTAGAAGACGATGGCAGTGAACGTCATCGAAACATCGCGAATACAATTGTTTACTCGGTTAGAAGCCCGAGAAGACTTTATTCATTCTCTTCACCGAGAAAGACTTAATTCTTTATTTATTCTGAAGAACTCGTGTATGGGGGCGCAACTTTATGTGTTTGCGTTTATTAATTTCACTTACCACTATATCATAATAAATTCAAAAGCATTGGTTAGATTTTTACGGAAGCAGACACAAATTTGAAAGTAAATATTAAAAGCGAATTATGTGTTACTAGATGAATGATTCATTACATTGTTAGTCACATTTGATGAGATGGTGGAGCCTTTACAAAGTTCATGAATGTTTGGCTTAATAGTAACATAATTCAGTCGAAGATAGCACTCGCATTAAATTAGTATACGTGCTATGAATTTAGTCACAGGATCAATGCATATTCTTTGTAAGATAGGTCTGCGAGGGATGTTCTCTCGCAGGCAGAACCTTGTAGAAGAGATACGAAGGGGCTACCTTTGGGGATGCCTTTTCCTCTCCGTTTTTGAACTAAGGATCCCACAAGCCGAGGCACCTCGGCCTGTTCTGAGAGGTGTATGTTCCGGGGTCACAGACCTTGGGCATACGGTAAGAGTCCGCTATTACCATTGGAATAGTCGGCCAGCTGCCTCCTAAACTGGTCGAGGCACGGAGAATGAAATGCTGCGTCCCCATAGCAAACTCCTCTCCCGCTATCGGAAGAGACCTACATGATGCAGGTTTTTCTAGGATTTTCCCTGCATTACTTTTAGGCGAATGCCGGGTAGGATCCTTAAAATATAGCCCGGGGGCCCTAGTTAACTCTTGGCTACCTTCCTCTACCCTTCCGCATCCCCCCTTTCAAATCCCTTCCTATGCTATTAAAGGGGAGTTGCCCAACGTGGATCACCCTCATGTAGCCTGTTGCCCTAATATATATATATATATATATATTATTTGTAACAATGATATACAGTATCAAACCGTAGGGCTACTTTAACAGAGTTTCTGTCGCGTAAATTTAAAAATATACATCTACTGAGATGAAGTTAAATGAAACTCAGGGAATTAAATTATAAGCCCAGTTTTGTTTGATATTTCAATTAAATGTTCTTTCTTCAATAAAAAAAGGTCATTATTGTGACTGAACATTTGAAATATTTTCAAATATATTAATTTGAAGTGTAATGATTAATCGCGTATGTAATTTAGCTTTCAACAATTTAATATTGATTAGACTTTATATTTCTAATAGTTAACTAAACAAAATTGAATAAGAAAGATAGCCAATTCAGACAAAAAAGTGATAATATAAATACCACACAACGTTTTTGCACTTGTCAGTTGACAAAACTTAAGAAAGTGCAGTTGTGTCACTCTAGGCTCTTCTTCGCACCTGAGGAAAGGGACGAGGATCCCAGAAACGTTGTGTGGTATTTATATTATCACTTTCTTTGTCAGAATTGGCTTCCTTATTCATTATTTTCAATCAGACGCAATTTTTTTCATTTTAACAAAATTGTATTTAAATAAAATAATTTAAGTAAAGAATAAAGTAATCATCAAAGAACGTTTATAATTGAAATTTGATCTGCTCAGGGTTTAACATTAGGGAACTATTTTCAACGCATATTATGGACTAAAATTCGGATTTTTCTTTATAAAAATGAACGATCAAAGATTGAAGTCTTTCCCGGTGTAGTTGTTCATTAAATAGTTCTAGAAGATGCCGACAGAGCTTTTAGTTGTCGAAACGTTGCGTTTAAATATAAATATGCAAATCCCGTGTGAATACCGAGAACTATTTATTGTAAATGAACGATGTTTCAATTTACTGTAAGTTCCACCATCACGGTGATTTTTTGGCGAGTAGTCGGGTAACTCCTTAAATTTTCCCAGTCAGGCGGCTTGTCCTATAGACCGGTTGTTCACTCCTCCAACTGTGATGCATATTAAGATAGGTACGTAATGCGCCGTCCCTGAAATTAACCTAAAAAACCGTTGTTTTTACCTTCTATAATATTACTATCCAACTCATTTCTAACTTTAATTAACTGATAGCCTTTACTGTATGCCTCTCTAACATTCTCCTGCCGTATCTCACTGCGTAACTGATAACTTTCTGGTAACCGGCGTATCTATTCGATGCAAGGAGTTTTAAAATAGACTGTTCCCTGCTGAACCTAAAGAAATTAAGCTATCGAATGGTTTTTCACTGTGCGCAAAAAGAACTTTAATCTGTGTTTTGACGGTTGAGTCTGGATAAAATTTTCATCGTATTCTCAAATAGTTTTAAATACTGGCGACAGTCATTTGGAGACATTCTACATAGAAAATAGTTCCCCCGCTTTTAATCTGGAAATACTTTGGAAGATTTTCACCAGAAAATGAACCTCTTATGTAACTATGGTGAAATTCACATAATTTTCTCTCTCCAGTATTCCTTGGTCACGTTCTTCAAAATAAAATATCGTCGCAATGTGCATATTTATCGTAGCACTGCATCAATTACACTTAACGACTCTTCTTAGATCTTTAGTTTAACTGAGATTAAACAAAATTTCGTTAATTCTGCAAGAATTGAAACCCAAATCAAATCAACAGGCTTTCGTGTGAAACACAATGCTTATTAAATAACGTTAATAAAACTCGTATCAAATATTTTATGTTTCCCGTAATAAAGTGTTTCTAAGTACAGCTAAAAATTACGCAAGTTTCCCACGTCATTATATTTGCTGGAGTGAACCACGACAGACTGGGAGAATGTAAATATACTGTCAAAATTCAATGAAGTTGGCTTTTAATACGCGAAATTAAAAGCGATAACTAAAAAGCTTTTTTTTCTAGAGTAACAGGTTACATGAGGGTAATCCCCATGGTGGCAAACTCATCTTGAATAGCATAGAAATGGATTTGAAAGGGTAGAGGAAGGTAAGTATTGGCTATATAAGGCCTCCGGGCTTTAGTTAAAGGACCCTACCCGCCTAAAAATCATGCAGGACAAACCCTAGGAAACCTGCATCAGGTAGGTAAGCGCTTGATACTAGTCCCACACCTTTCCGATGCCGGGAGAGGTGTTTGCTGTGGGGACACAGCATTCCCTTCTCCGTGTCTCGACCAGTTTAGGAGGCAGCTAGCCGACTGTTCCAATGGGAACGGTACAATCCTTACCGTATGCCCAAGGTCACAATATAAATTGTTGTTAATGTTTTCATTGTGTCTGCGAGAAAATGAGACGTAGAGGATGATAGATAGGCCTAGCTAGCGAAGAAATTGTATGTAGAACGTATTATATTTAGAAAATGACCTGTCGCATGAAAATTTGTAGCATCATACAGGCATGGGTTTCTTAATTTAGTATAACACAAGGATCATTATTTTTACGTCTTTCTTCTCTACCAAATGTTTCCTCCCTAAAAGTTGCTCCTTGAAGTCATAGACAATATCCGAAAAAATATCAGCCGATTTATTTCACACTGTTACAATAAACTTCATTACAAGAAAATATTGATTTACTGAATGCAAGAGAATTACTAATGATACAACAAACGCCCAGAAGAATATATTTTATTAGAAACATACTCGTAATTTCGTATATTCATAAAAGTAGGTCAGCATGATTCGCTTTGATAATCACTGGGAAGTGGGATATTTTTTTATATATCAACCACGGAAAACCCATACTTCCGTTTCTGTTTCCATTGACACATTTACATATCGCCCATAAATATTTTGGAAGGGTACGTAGGTTGACCATTAATACTTAGCAATTTATAGTATACTATATAATCTTTCTAAAACCGGGGTGTCACCCACAATAGCTCCATGAGAACTGAGGCCAATATTTGGGTTTTACGAATTCATCGCGTTTTTACGTTCTAGCGTTCGTTCAATATCTAAAAAGACGAACACAGCAATTTAAATAAACCACGATACACATAGTAAAAAAAACACTCTAGGGGTAATACACCCTTATGGATAAAAATGGAAAATGTTGTATTTAAAAATTCGAAAATTCCGATATTAGTGTCGAATAAATAGTTTTCGGGATCGCTTAGTTTAATAATGTGACTCTGTTGTTAAAGGCGTATTTCAAACTCTCATGTCATGGGATCACACCTAGTTGAGGAAGACGTTCAACCCCAGCCGGTATGCCAAATAAGGCTGATAAGATTCGCTCTCCTCAGTCGATTTTATATAGATCATGAATAGCGGATTCATTTAATTTTAACTGCTGTCGAGTTCTTAAGAAAACAGATTTCAGGACATTTTTACAAGACCGTAAAAAAAATTCGAGATATATTTTGCGCAAATAACATTTTCATTCGCTCTAATTGCCATGCAACTACTAGTTCCACAATAAAATAGTTTCGCGAACTGAACGTAATTCTTTCGCCTAAAATATTAAGTACAGTGTGAATGAATTTAGGACAGAAATATGAAATACTCCCTGTCATAACTTTGCATGAAACCCTTCAATAACTTATTGTTGTCATATGCGAATTTTAGTGCAAGTGAAATGTCGGCAATATTGTTTTCGATTCACTAGTATCTTGAATAAGAAAGATAGCCGATACAGACAAATAAAGGTAATATAAATACCACACAACGTTTCTGTGATCTTTGTTCCTTTCACCAGGTGGTAAGAAGAGCCCAGAGAAACACAACTGCACTGGTCAGTTGACAACAATCAAAAGCGATGAAAACGAAACAACAATGTGAGAGCCGAAGTGTTGGTGTAACAATAAGGGAGTAACGACAATGGGAAAACAGAAGGTTTAACTGTGATGTTGGATTTAATGTGAAGCATATCTGAAATCGAATCCATGAAAGAAATGAAGCTGGTGTCTAAAATCTTAGCATTTTGCGAATCAAATTAGAACTGTTTATTTGTTTAGATACTACAGATTGTTTATCAATGGGAAGTTTGATATTAGATATATGTTCTTTGATACGTGTAATTAGGGAACGTTTTGTTTGTCCTATGTAGCAGGAATAACAATTAGAGCAAGAGATTTTGTAAAAAACACAATATTTGCTGTAGGTGTCAAGTGGATGGTGTTGAGAACATTTACATTAAATTTTAATCCTCGTATTGTGAACAAGGAGATGGAACCAGGCTGAAGTTTACTGTGACGCAACTGTCGCTGTCTGGAATGCGACACACGCAAGATAACAAATGAATGAGCACTCGTCAACTTCTAATTAGGTTACCTCTTATCGTAGATGCTGTACTGTGCTTGGGACAATTATTTAATATATCTGATGAGTCAAAACTATTGTGACGATGCCATGCGGTTCTGTGATAGACAGAATTGAAGTTTACTGGGAATGCAACAAAATAATTCTCTTTTGATTAAATAGCGGAAATTGTAGTGTCTACGGATTATTACGCAAAACTATTCAGATAAATTACTACATCATGATAACATCTTTATATGGACCAGAAACATGGACGTTAAGAAAAAGTGGAAAGTTTCGAAATGTGATGCTGGAAAAAAATTGAAAAAGGTAAGTATCCCAAATAAGGTGGAAAATAAAGAGGTTCTAAGACTACCGTTTTTTAAAACAAGGCAAACTGGATCGAACTCATCCTAAGGAGAAGTTGATTACTGCACATCACTGAAGGACACATAGATGGAGTTCCAGGCCGTGGAAGAAGAGAGCAGATGCTAGAAGACTTGAACGGAAAAAGTAGACGCTAAGGACAGGGCAGATAGAGAAGGAAATTTAAAGACCAAATCCAAGGACCTGCCAGTAAGCACAACGCTTAATAAAATAAAGCGGATGGAAACGCAATTTATTTCGCCTCATTTTACTATAGCACAAAGTACAAGAGCAACCATACAGATCATTTGCAGAAAATACATCCCAAAATTAATTAAATTCTGACATTTAATCTCGCAGTGCGTGACTGCAATTTTTTAAACCATTAGCACGTATCCCAAGATACTCGTAGGTACGTCATAATCGCAGTAACCTGGTGGACTGTCCGACTCAAGTCCACTACTTCGAAATGTGTGATAAGCTCCTAACACGATTGAGTAATTGAAGGTCGATGTCATGATCGTCTGATTAAAGGTCTACAAGCAGCAAATGTTACTATTTTCAAGAGGCGCGTTAGAACTTAATTACAAAAACACACAGAAACTTGTTACTTGCGTTTTAATGATGCTTCTGTGATTATTAAAATGTATAAAGGGAAAAATGTTAATGACAGGCCTCTGTTAAAGTTTTACTAGTATAAATCATTTTGAAGTTCTAAATATTATTTGTAACACTGAGATACTTTCTGATACACATCTCTTTTATGTATGTATGTATGAAAATTGTGGATCATTTCAAAATCGAGAAAATTTATGAAAATATTATATTATCATTAATGATAATTATCACATTTTTTAAGAATCCGGAGCTACAATAAGTACAAGTCTCTAAGAATTACACAGAATTATAAATCTCGAATACATACAAACAACAAATATATAATTTTAAAGTCAATATAGGTCCATTATACACGAGAATTTTTTGATTCAACATATACTGCTCAATGCCGACCTGATGTTGTGTGGTAGCCAGCGTCATTGCCTCGTATTGCAGAGTTTCCGGGGTCGAATCCCGGCTTGGTCATGGATGTTTGTACTCGTCCTGGTCACGAAAACTGGAGTTACGGCTGTGGAAGAATCTACGCCCTGACCACGTGTCACTCCGAAATCTAGAAAGTGTCATGTCGTCCTCGTAGGCCAAAGTTTTTAATGGGCTGTCGAGCCAAGGAGAATAGAAATATGTTTATTTGATTAATAAAAACGATAAAGGACTGTATGTATTATATAACTAATATTATATATGATTAAACCCCTTTCTTAATCACAGTCAGATTTTAAAATTTTTATTTCAATGTAATTTACATTAAAATATCAGGATTTTAAAATAGTTCGCTAGAAGCTTTCGGTTATTCTAACCATATTCATCTGTAAAATTATTATTAAATACATCGTTGGAATTAAATTATGTGGATACCTATATTAATATATTATGTCACAGAGATTTAATTATATTTTACATACTGATAATTTAATTAAAATATTTCCTTAGGCCAACTTTATCTCACATGGTTTTATATGACATCCTATTGTTTACAATAGTTTTACATATTTAATGACCTAGCTCTGACTGACAGCTCTTGTTGTATCTACAAGAAACTACGTCCATTGATTAAATTTAACTATCTTGAGGGATAATGGTAATATTATTACTACGAAATGGTATAAAAAATTAATTGCGAATAAATCTACCCCGCACATTATAAAGGTAATTTAGCTATGAATATGATTAGCAAAACAGTATGTCTAAGTACCTAAAACAATTAAAAATTACAATATTTAATATATTAAAAAATGATTTTTCTCATAAATTTAATCAATAATAAACCAAACTAAATTAATATCTGAAAATGTAAATAAAACACTAACGCTAATTAATGTCAATAATGAAAACATATGATCCAAAAAAATTAACGATATGTCTAATGAAATACTTTAAACCAATTAACGAAAAGATAGAGAAAATGAATGCAGTAGAAATAGTAAATGAAATGGTTGCTAATGAAAATATAGAATCAAAATTAAAAATAAATTGCCAAATAATTAATCAAATATCTTGACACCAAAAATAATACAATTATTTAAAAACAATGGTATTTAAATATATAACTAAACCTACAAATAAAGTAGAATCAATATTAACAAAACAAAATACAGATTAATAATCATAAATATATAGTTTACCTGATAGATTGTAATGGGTGAATATCAATTTACATACGACATACATCAACTAATATAAAATCAAGAATATATAACCAAAATATTAAACCAAATAGGAAAACAAATACTGCCCTTTCTAAGCATTACAAAGTAACGAAACATAATATTAAATTTGATAACATAAAAATTTTTCATAGAAGTAATAATTTATAAAAACGAAAACTTTTGGAATTATATATATTTACAAAAATAATAAAATCTGTATGAACACTATAAATGAAATAGGTGATATTGGTAAGCATTACGCAAAATTTTTGGATATTGTATAAATTTGAATTTAAGTTGAAGCAATTTCAATTATTTGTCTTCAATCGATTTACTTGAAATATCGGTATGGAAGTTGTTGTGATGGATAGAACACCACCAGTCAGTCAGGGCTAGGCCATTACACATTAAACCCTATTGTAAATAATGGGGTGTCATGTAAAACCACGTCAGAAAAAGTTGGCCTAAGGAAAGGTTTTAATTAAATTATCAGGTATGTAAAGTATAATTAAATCTCTGAGACATATTAATATAGGCATCACATAATTTAATTCCATTGATGTGCTTAATAATTTTACAGATTGTACAGATGAATATGGTTATAATAACCGAAATCTCCTGACGGACTATTTTAAAGTCCTGACATTTTAATGTAATTGACATTGAAATACAAGTTTTATATGTGACTGTGATTAAAAAGGGTTTAATCATTTGTAATGTTAATTATTTATCGTTTATGAAATTCAAATGCAAGTTACAATAACATCACATTATTTCAAAGCTTCGATAAATAATTCACAATTACTTAAAAAAACTGAAGTATTAACTTCATATTTGACTAAATTATTATTTTTACTGCGTTCAAGGAAAGACCTTTGAAATATTACTTCAGCATAAATTTAAATTCCTTTAAAACTTTCATATTTTGTCCGTCAGAAACGTATGCAGATTATTCTGGTTCAGTTGTTTTCTCTTATACGGACACACAGAAAATTTCAATTTAATTAATCAACTGATATTGAAATTTAGGTGCGAATGTTCTTCATTGTATCTGTTCTGTATATCAATGCTAGTTTTGTAATTTCTTTGTATTAGATGCAAATTATTATTCGATTATTTATTATCACCATAATGTGAGTGAAAGAGATTTTTTAATACAGGAAAAAAGATTCTGAAAAGGAGCCACCGCATAGAAAAAAAGGTAGGAAACGCTGATCTGAAGCGATAATAGAAGGACTTAGAACTAAAAAAACCAATAAGCCATCAGTCTCTTTTATTACAACCATGTGTGAAAGGAAAGATTTTTTTTAGGGCAACAGGCTACATGAGGGTGATCCACATTGGGCAACTCCCCTTTAATAGCATAGGAAGGGATTAGAAATGGGGGATGCGGAAGGGTAGAGGAAGGTAGCCAAGGGTTACTAGGGCCCCCGGGCTATGGTTTAAGGATCATACCCGGCATTCGCCTAAAGAAATGCAGGGAAAACCCTAGAAAAACCTGCATCGGGTAGGTCGGGCATTGGGTACTTGTCCCACGCCCTTCCGATAGCGGGAGAGGAGTTTGTTGTGGGGACGCAGCATTCCCTTCTCCGTACCTCGACCAGTTTAGGAGGCAGCTGGGCGACTATTCCAATGGGAATAGCGAACAACTCTTACCGTATGCCCAAGAAAACGGTAACCGTATTTGGTAATGTTCCTGGCGAAAACAACTGTGATTTATTTGGGTTGTCTGTTTCAATTTTTATTAGTATCCACGGTTCTCGGAGCAGGTAATAGAAAAAAATTTGAAATTAATTTTATAATTTTTTTCCCTTTTTCGTTTTATAACCAATATCTATTCCCCATAAATATCTTTATTTTGTGTTTTTCTTGCGATATTGGCGTCAATTTACCTTCCGTTTGTGCTTTATCTAATTTTCTCGTTTAACGTAAACGTTCAGGTTTGCCTTCTTGGCAAAACTGGTTTCGTGCCATTGCCAACAAGCATCGAAACTAGATTCTTACAAGCATTTACGAATACCATTATTGTCAATTTATCTTGAAATTCAATTCTGGTTTATAACAGAAATAGTATTTTAATGGCTTTTACCTACTGCAGAGATGCAATGTTGATAGGTAAGAAGCTCTCTGCGTGAGAGAATCGTTTCAATAGCTTTCTCAGCCATCAACAACTCATTAAATTTGTTATTAACATTGCATTTACAGACCTGACCAACACTTATAATGTCGAACACATCATGAGGCTAGTGATTGGATTGCAACTTCCGACATTCCTAATTATCTGATCTATAAGCTTTTACTGATAACTCGTAATATTCAAATTTCAAATCTTTCTTTCACCTTTGTGCTAACTCAACCTGAATACCTCAATACTTTGGCTCGTCTTCTTAACAGTGTGATCGAAAGGTTAGATCCCTCTAAAACTCTCCTGCTCTATACTATATCAGTCAATTAAAAATTTAATGTCCTTCTGTAACGCCACTTTCCCTAAACTTTATATTATACTCCTTTCAGGTTTTCCGACTGTCCATTGTTCATCCCGGAGCAAAATATTTTCACACAGCTTCAGAAACGTTATCCACAACATATTGAAGACTGATGGGTTTCTGTTCGACCAATGATTAAAACAGTATGATTTATTTAATGAAATAACTGGACATTTAATTCAGTATAAGGCTTTAGTAATAATCGCCACTGTACACACGAATTGTATAAATATCCTCCATTTCTTAACACTATGCAATCATCTATTTTGAAGAAATTAATTACCACAAACCGTCCAGAAAAGGTCAGTGAATACTTAATAATATCAAAATAAATGGAGGACAATTGTGTTTAGTAGGCAGAAAAATGTAGAGTATATTAATTATAATTTAGGACAGAAATCTTAGAAAAAACCAACAACTGTAAATGTTTAGGTGTTATTATATAACGTTTTATGTCTATAAAGAATAGTTTTTGATATACCAATTTACAGACAAAACTTAATAATTCTTGAAAACACTACACTACGTTTCATCGGTGGTTATGGCTCTCATCAGGTGCCTACTGCCGTATTATAATATCAAATATAGTACGTGATGAGATCCACAATCGTGAAGGAAGAAATGTCGTGCTTCTAAGTATTATTATTGAGTTAATTGGACCTTACGTTCAGATATAGTTTTAAATAAAGACTGTCATGGTGAAACAGGTAACTTCTATTACCAGTAGGGAATCAGTACCGGAAGAAAATACAGATATTTTATCCAGTGCTAGTATTGAATCCCTCGTATCGTAAACATACTTGAGAAAAATTATTTGCTCATAAGATCTTTTGAAATGATTTAATTGATAAGTTTATCTGTTGTTTACTTCTTAATGCTATCCACCAGTTACAAAATGCAGTTTAACTGTTTCAAGTATTGAAAGAATTAAAACAGAAGATTTTCAATTAAGTTAGGCAAATATTTATTTTAAACATTAAAAATTATGAATTAATTGATCTTTACCAGTCACAGTAGTCTTCATTTTGAATCAATACAGCCTGTGTAGCTTTCGGCCTCTTACCAGGCGATATATTGGCTTATATTTATATTTGGGTGTTGTTTACAGCGTGTCAACACACGTCAGTCCGTTTAAGTCGATGAATATGGCCTGGTAAGAGACCGGACACTACAGGCTGTCTTGATTCCACAGTTTTCGTGACCATGACGAGCACAAACATCCATGCCCATGCCGGGATTCGAATCCAGAACGTCTGTGATGGGAAGATGATGAAACAAGGAAAAGAAAATTAATGGACTTCATGAATAAGAAAGATAGCCAATACAGACAAATAAGGGTAATATAAATACCACACAACGTTTCTCGGATCCTTGTGCCTTTCGTCAGGTGCTAAGAAGAGCTTAGAGCAACACAACTGCACTGATCAGTTAACAACAATCAGAAGCGATGAAAACGTAACGACAATGGGAGAGCCGAAGGGTTGGCGTAACAATGGGAAAACAGAAGGTTTAGCTGTGATGTTGGATTTAATGTGAAGCATATCTGAAATGAGTCTGGAATTGTACCTGGTGTCAATGTCTAAAATCCTACCATTTGGCCAATCAAATGTACGTTTAGAATTAATTATATGTTTGAATACTACAGATTGTTTATCAATGTTTTATCAAGTTTGATATTAGATATATATGTTCTTCGATACGTGTATTTAGGGAACGTTTTGTTTGCACTATGTAGCAGGAATTGTTGTTTATAATCGAGTATGATAGGGTTCTGTAAATGATGGATATTTGATATTTTTTGAATATTTGGACAAATTTGTGATGTAGAAATCTGTAATAAGAGAGTACGAGAAAAATATATTTATACATTTTCGGGCAGTATAGTAATTTATCAAGTAATTAAATATTAAGAATTTTCTTCTACAATTCTTGAATTAAGCTTCCATCATAATACAAAATTGATCGTGAATGTTACCCGATAAATGAATATAGATCGACTTCTACTTTTTCTCGTCACGCACCAGGACTTCCTGTAATTCTTTAGAGAATCCCGCGCGAATGTCATTGTTATTTCAATTGGCCGGAAATAAAAAATCGCTAAATTTTTCAGCAACGTGTCCACTTTTAAGTTCTTAATAGATAGTTATACAAATATATATCGTATTCTTGCTATAAGAGAAAAATAAGTAAAATTTAAATTATTAATGAGGTCAAAGCAGATAATTAAAAACTATAAGTTAATTTAATTTAACGGATTTGTTTTATTAAAAATTATAATGTTTAATTGCATGTTTTGGCCTCTATAATTTAAAAATAAGTAAATATAAATATTGTGTTTTCAAGTTCCATTTGCTTCGAACAGATCGTGGAATGGACAAACTTGTCAAGCCAATGACGTTTTCAAGCAATGTTTGCCACAGGACACGGGATCAAACAAAAATATTTCGCATCGAACAATTGGAAGCTATTTGCCAATCACGGATACAAACACAAGGCTCCTTTCGCAATGCAACCGCGAACTGTCTACAACCAGATGTCGTTTTGGATAGACAAAAAACACAATGACGACAATCTGTTAAAAGTAGAGGATACGTTTATGGCTTAGTTATTCGAATAAATGAAAATATACGTGTTTATCATTCTCCTTCATTTGATATTTTATTTCTGTAATAGAAAATTCACTACATCTTGATTATGATATAAAAATGCCTTCCTTATCGCCATGAAAGAAATACTGAATTTTTCAGCAATTATGTAGTTCGGGAAATATTTATTAGTTTAGCGAGAAAATCGTGTAATTGTTAAAATGCAGGCAACCGCGCGAATCAGAACTTTTTTTTTTTTAAAAAAAATCATTTTTAAATTTAATTGAATGTCTACAATTCCCTGTAACACTGTGTTTAATTTTTTTCTATAACCTTTATTATTATCAATATAATATGGAACGTTTCTAAATTATAACCAGCTGTAGTTGAAAAACAAATTTGATGCATTTTTCTTATTTAAATTATTCGCTTTGTACCTTATAGAGTTCATAAGGAGAAGTAGCGGAAGTTTTTTTTGTAACATATACATTATGTTTTGTTATTATGAGCTCGTCAACTAATTTTTGTGGTTGTGTCACTCATGACTCTTATGTTTTTAATCACCTGACGAAAGAAACAAAGTTTCCAGAAACGTTGTGTGGTATTTATATCATCACTTCATTTTGTCTGTCATTTGGCTATTTGATCTAATTATTAAATCTTAAAACAGACGTATTATGTTTTCATTTCAATAATTGACGCCTAGCCGTATCATTAGCGTCTATATATTTCACTGTTTTATTGATCATTCAAATAAATGAAAGGTAAGTAATATAACTAGTTAAATTTTCAGATATAAAATTGTTTTTTTCTGACGAATTTTCTAATTCAAATTTGTAAGATTTTTCTTGGGTTACATAATTATGGAAAACGGTTCCTTTGTTCTTCACTGTCAATATACGTGACTAAGCGAATACGTGAACAACTTTAGAGGTCAACGGAATAGTAAAACACTACGTGCATTCTTCGCGGTTTACATATTACGCCCTTTGCAAATGCATGCTACAAGCTCTTGTTTGATACTACTAGAGAACTTGTATGTTGTAAGAACTCTTAAATTCTCTTTGGGTTTTGCGGTTATGCGGTTATAGAATGCTTTCTATGCTCGCACCTTGGCTTCAAACAATAACTGAGTAAAAACAGGAGCACGTGAAAGTCTTGTTTGCAAATGCCGTTGAACCGGCACGACTTTCATGCCCAACAGCTAAATTTGTAGAATTATCTACAGTACTGTACACTGCTTGCTCTAAATCCTATACAGATGCCGATAGAAATTTAATCAGAGCAATGGGCACGTTCATGAGATGTTTATGAAACTGTGTTGAGTATAGTTGTCATTAAAGACACAGAATATCGGAAAAAATGCAGTCGGGCCATATACAATAAGTTATTGCATGCGGAATATTTCGAATTAGCAACAATGTTAGATCTTTATAATTTAAATCAAATTTGCTTGAAAATATAAAATTAGTTGTTTAAATACCTACGAAATACATATATATATATATATATATATACTGGTGCTTAATATTATATATATTTATTGTGTAAAATATTAAATTTAACTGGCATTATCTTTTTAGTCGCGAGAATAATGGCGTGGCATAAGTACTTTCAAAATGTTACCGTTCTTTATTTATAGTGTATTCAATTTCCAAAATAATTCGGTTATTTTCATATGAATACAATAATTTTAATAAATTTTTCAATTGACTTAAGTGATATTAAGAAGTAATGTATTTATGAAATTCTCAATTCAAACACGTTTCGATAACTATACGGAAAATGTTGGCTTTGGAACCTTTAAATTTGCTTACTATGAATGAAATATTTTTTCTCATATTAAATTTTGTAGATTGTTCATTTTGTATAGTCTTTTTTATATATGGAAAGAAGGCACTTTTAATGTTCAAGAATATTATTTTGATAAAAAATACTTTTTCTAATACGCTGCATTTTCTTTGCATTATGGGTCATAAATTGGCTGCATGACAATAACCATATGAAATGCTAAATTCTAAGAAAGGGTACAAATAATAATTCTAACTTCTTTTTCAATACACTCGGACTATAACTTTGTATAAAAGTTAAACAGAATCACTTAACTCTATTACAGTTCTTTTAGAATTTTTTAGATGTCCTGCGGTTAATAATCAGTCTTAGCCTTCTCCTAAATGCTGTTTTCTCTCAAATAGTTTTACAAGCAATTTCATTGCAGATCTGTAATTCTCTCTATAACGTATCGATTTTGTCTTCTCAGAACTTTTGCCCAGTATTCAGTATTAACTTATTGGTGAACTTACCACAAAACTCGCCACCTAATTAACTTTATTAATCAAGTAAATTACTCCAATGATTTTGATACTGCTATCATTTTATCGTATCCTATTCTTTATTATGCGGGATGTTTATTTTCCTTTTGGCAAGTACGATAACTTAATTTTTTGTCACCTTTATTTTCGTCGTATTCACGTTAAAAACATTGTCAACATAATCTTGAAGTATAACATTAACTTACATTCGTAGTCTTAACAACTTGTTTAATTTTATCGGTCGTCTGATTTAAAAATGAAAGATACAGAATAAAATTGAAGGCTAGATTGCTTAGAATTCTTAAACTTAAAGAAAAATGAAATGATACAAATTTTTGCGGACGTTTCTTCGTGTGAAGCAGGAAAATAAATTGTTCGTAAATATGTTTGAAGTAAATTTCTTAGGCCGTAGACGTAAGAAGCCAGTGAGATAGTTTTAGAGGAAAAGGCACGTTTTAGAAATGTGTTTTAAACGATAGTGGGTTACTAAATATAGATGGATAGTAAAGGGTAAAACAGGAATGTGGTGAATAGAGGTTGATCTACTGATTGAAATATCGTATACAGGGTATTTTCTGTACGAAGTTTTTAGAATAAAATTGGAGGTTCTGGACAAAGGCACAACACGGAGGGATTTGAAGTCCATGCCAAAATTTGTTTTAAGTTTGATTACACTTCTTTATATTATTCTTGTGCTCAGTAACTTTGGTAAATTTTCGTATTAATTATTTAACAAATTAGTGTACTTAGAAGAGTATGGTATTTCAGGATTATTAGTCTTCATAATATCATTCTATCACAGATATCTACTTGATCTTTTTTTTATAAGATGAACTAATTTATACGAGCGTAGTTACTGTGAAAGTTCCGTGGAATTCAATAAGATACATACAAAATAATAAAGTTAAAGGAATGTGATAAGCATTATTCACTCTACTAAAGAGTACTTTCATTCTTATAAGTAATAGTGCGCAATGCCCTGGGAAAATATTTTTGATTAGGAGTGCATTACCAGGTTAAATAAATGAGAGATCAGTATGACGTGGGAAATACGTCACAGAGTATATACTGTGCAGTTAAGAAATAATTTTTCGTGTAAATTAACAAGGAAATTGTTTTATTTAACAGTCAAATTCTTTCTGTGTGTCGTATAAATGGGAGTAGTCAGAATTACAATACTGAAATATATCTATACTTGAAATTATCATATGTTCAAAGACACAAAATTGCATGAAGAATTGCCGAGTATTATTAGAGTTATCAGAGTTTTTCATCACTTTCTTGACGCCCAACATTGTTTACACGGTTTGTTTCATTTTTATTTTTAGCTTCGTAATAGTTCACAGTCATATATTTAAGTACTTTAATTGTGCATCTATTTACTGGTATTGTTTGATTACGATTAAAACAATGCTTGTGAAATATGGAAAAAAAACGAATTCAGAGCTAAGTTAAAATAAATATTTAAAATATCGTCAAAAAAGGAATGTATCGTGAAGGAAGGGTTTAAAATAGACCGCCGCAAATGAACATTTTTTTCGTGTTTATGGTCACTTGGCATTCTGAGGAGATGAGGTTCCCGCGTTAATTAGACAAATTTTCAATTATTCATTTGGTAAGAACATTTTTGTTGGTTAGATCATAAGACCTGAGCCCAGTCATGCACGAGACTGTAGTTCATTTATGAAGGGGAGCACACGAGAACGATTAGTTTAATTTTGCTTTGACCTTCAGAGAAACAGCTGCCTAACGTCGCCCGCTCTCTTTACATTCATTCGAAGATGGCAACGATGTTGAGTAGGGGCTTCACGGTAGTCGAAGCATTAGCTCGCACTAATGGCCCTAAGGTAAATTCGACCGGCTTCACCCACTTAATATTTCACACTTTTAAAGTCGAATGCTAATTCTTTTCAGTCTCATTGCAATTTTCTTACGTAATTCATAAAGTTTAGCGCTGTATAATCGCCATGGGCTCGGTGCCAACATATAAATTACCGTGTGAGCTATATAAAAATACAATTTATGTACATTGATGTCGCCTGTTTCGTATTAACTGAAAATATCAGATGAAAATCACAATCGTAATTATGTATGATATATTGTCTGTCATTAAATTATATTGTATCTATTTTACTGTTTTCATTTTAGTTGCTTGGTGGTGTTGCACCTAAGTACCAGAAGCAACAACAGCGAAATTTAAATGTGCATGAACATATTAGTTACACACTTCTCAAAAATGCTGGTATACCAGTGCCGAATTTTGGAGTTGCCAAAACCAAAAAAGAAGCTGGAGATATTGCCCGGAAAATAAATGCAAAAGACATGGCTATTAAAGCTCAAGTGTTAGCAGGAGGACGTGGAAAGGGACACTTTAAAGGTGGTTTAAAAGGAGGAGTAAGAATGGTCTATACGTAAGTATTGTTAGCAATTTATACTTTCTATTTATTTTGAGGCTTTCTACAAAAATTGTTACGTTTTCCCCATAGGCCAGAAGAAGCTGAAGACATTGCTGGTAAAATGTTAAATGACTATCTAATTACAAAGCAGACCGGAGAGAAAGGTAGAATATGCAATACTGTTATCGTGACTGAGCGCAAGTTTCCTCGTAAAGAATACTATTTTGCAGTGATGATGGAAAGAGCTTTTGCAGTAAGTCCCATTAATTTGTTCCTTTTTATACCCTATAAATGCTTTTATCATTTACCTTGAGTATTTATTGGGATAAATTGTAGGTATTATTTATATTATTACAATGTATTACCATAAAAAGCAAATGTGGGAAATCACTGTCAATTACACTGAAAGGAGTTCTATGTAATGGTATTGCTACATTTAGGTAATTGTTGTTACTGCTATATAGTTCATGTTTGCATGATACCTTTATTTATTTGGTAGTAAGAATTTGTTGTTTGAAAATCATGTCTAATGAAAGCATAATTTTTGTAATAATCTTCTAAACCCTCATATTTATTAATTGTTAAATGCTTGGCATCTGTAAACAGTAAAACAAAAATTATTGTTTAATGTAAGCCATTTATTTACGTATTTTAAAAAGAGCAATGTGCCCATGATCAGACCTAGTGGTTTCTACACAGAAGGAAAAGATTGACCACAATATGAATACTTGAGTGTTAGACTGTTTTCTGTAGTTTGAACCAGGAATTGAGGCCTTACTAGTTCACTACTCTTTCCTGAAGTCAAATTGATAGATAGTGAGCAAGTTGTGTTTAAGTATTTCATAACCTGATTGTAAACAAATTTGTCTAAGTCTTGAGAGAATATTGGAAACGGTGAAACTAAATGATAAGTTATCTAAAATTTCTGTGTCACCTGTCTTGAATATGGGTGTTTCTTTTGCATGCTTTAAACCAGAGGTCAAATGTGTTTATAGTGTCATAAAACATTTTCCAATAAGGCAATGAAGCCAAGTCGATTGTGAGAACATCTTTCTACAAAGCACCCAAATGATAAGGCTTAGCCCATTGAATATTTTCAGGAAATATATAAAATATTTCAAGACTGTTCAGAAATAATTACATCATTTTAGAAACAACATGCAGAGAATGAAGATTTTATTGCAAGACGTGGTGAAAGCTTTAATATTTGAGAAACTGTAATAATACCTTCTATAAAATAATTTATTTTGACAGAATATACCTGTAATTTTAAAAATGTTACCTCTAAGTGATGGTACAGTAAAGCGACAAAGTGAGGAAATGGCAATTAATGTTGAAAAAAATATATGTGTATTCTCCAAAACTCTTCACTTTCCATACAATTAGGTGAGTACCATTGTGGATGATCATGCTTTATTAATGGCATATGTATGTTATTTTAATGGAAACAATATATTATGAGAAGATATGCTATTTGCAATAAATCTTACAGGTACAAGAAGATTATCTATATTTATTACTGTGAAACCATACTTTTCAACAAATTAGATTACTTTGATTTATATTGTTCAATGTGTTGCTGATGCAAGACTATCAGTGGTAGGACACAATTGTGAATGTGGGGCCCTGTCAATGGTATGTAATTTTGTATATGGAGCACGATCAATGGTAGTTTGCAATCCTGAATTTGTTGCTTAATTGAAGGAAGAAGTGCTGAATATTTTATGTATTCATTGTGTGGTGCACAGACATCTTGTAGGAAAACATTTAAGGACAAGTCTCCATTCATCGTTAACTATAATAATTGGAGCCATAAACAAGATCAAATTCAATTTTTTAAAAAAAGTAGAACTTGTTGACCACATTGTCTGAACAGTAATGAAGTTTAATTATGGTAATTTTGTGGCTGTCGATGGACATCTTTGGCTTGGTTGGCAGCATTATATGATAGTAGGAAAGGAAGAAGGAAAGATTGAAGACATTTGGCAGGGCCAGGAATCAAACTTGGGTACTTTTTCTTTGTATGCATATGCTTTATCACTGAGCTATCATGCCTTTCCCCAGTCGTGATGGAATTATTAGGTGGAGATTAACTTATTTAACTAATAATGACAAATTAAATTGAAACTGAGAATGAGACTTGTCGTTTCATTGTCATTCTTATGAGCTACAACTGGAACCATTTTAGTAAAATAGACAAAACAAATGATTGAAAGAGACTGCATCAACCTGGGTTATGCAATGTTATAGATTACAATTTAACACCACATCATTTGCAAAAAATGCAACCTGCAGGTGACTGTTTAAAGCTACCGTATGATTTCTGTTCCTTTCTGCCACACGTGCATATATGTCGCAGCATCTCTTCATAACATGGAGGAATTCCTGCCATGTATTCATCTTTGTTCTTTTTACTTCAAACAAACACTTTTGAGCCAGTGTGAGATTTTGGGCTATTGACCATGAAGCTGTGTCAAGTAGCTAGACCACTTCTCCATGTCCATACATGTTGGTGTCCTCCCTTTGGACTATGGCATTGATGATGGACTTCTAGTATCAAGGTTTCAGGTAGCCTAACAACATTTCCAAATAATCTTGTAAGTCATAGCAGATGCATTACAGCTTTTCAGCCTATGATCATCGTGAGGAAAGTGTTGCTGAGCTTTCTTTAATTGTTAAAATTGTCTTGAACATATAAGTTTCATATGAATTAATTTTAGGGACCTGTCATAATTGCATCATCACAAGGTGGTGTTAACATAGAAGAAGTTGCTGCTGAGACACCTGATGCTATTCTTTATGAACCTATTGATATTACTAAAGGTAAGATTCTTTTTATGAATACCTTGGGTTATGTGTTTAATAATTTTCTTATGTTTATTATCCTAATTAGTTTTCAATGTTTTAATCCTTCAGTAATTATCTTAATTTCTTGTTGCATATTGAATGCCATTGTTATCAGTTTTTATTCTTTTTATATACATTTCAGTGGTCATTGCCTGATGTTTGTACTTTTCTTCTTGCAATCTCCTGGTCCAATACTGAAAATTGTGAAATATTTTCAAAGTTTTGCTATTATTGAATTTTATTTTATAAATAAATACCAGTATGGTATGTTCAAGCACAAAGAATGCTTCCATACCTGTTGTATCAGTCCCATGCCATAAAATCCTAGCAAAATTGTTAAAATTAGCAACAGTATGCCTAAACAATTTCTCTTATGCTAGTATTGTTTTTGCTTTGATAACAAGCTTTTGAATCTTGAAGGGCGAATTCATTATTTCCACATACATTTTACCCTCAGTGTTTATTTGGATGCCCTAGTTCAGGACCTTAAATTTTCAGATTTTAAACACATTCAGATTTACTTGTTTCATGAAATATTTGTTTTGCAGGCTTGTCAAAGGAAACTGCAGAGAAAATTGCAGAGAAGGTCGGCCTTGGATCTTTTAAAGATAAAACTGCAGATGTATTGATGCGACTGTATAAGTTGTTTATTGAGAAAGATGCACTTTTAATTGAAGTTAATCCATATGCTGAAGATGCCAATGGAAACTGTAAGAATTTTTCCCTTCTGCTTGACTTGTGTTTAAAAATGCTTCTTAAAAACAAAATATTATTTTTTATAGTTTTTTGTCTGGATGCCAAGATGAGATTTGATGACAATGCTGATTTCCGTCAGAAGGAATTATTTGCACTTCGTGATTGGACACAGGAGGACGAGAAGGAAGTTGAAGCTGCCAAATATTCACTCAATTATATTGCTCTTGATGGTATGATTTTTTTTCTATGGTACCAGCGGAAAGCTAGGTTATCAAATTAATAATTTGAATTACACTTTTCAAATGTATTTTAATAAACTCTATTTCATTACTTTTTTCAGAAACCAGACTATTTAAAATGAAAAACATGTTAACTAAAATTAAACATACTATGATGAATTGTTTGAATCTGTTTCCATGAATGTATCCCACATTGCAAAAAGTTCAGGACATTTAATAAAGTAAGCAGTATATGAGAGCACTTTGTAAATCACTCCATTTTTATTAGCAAAGTCAGACTATAAGGAGTGCCTTAAAGAATTACACAGTCCAACCTTTTCTCTAGTTCTTCCAAGTCTAATATTTGGTCCTTCATTCTTTTAATGTTACTGCCCTGCTGTTACAAATTGTTTTTTGAACCAAATTAAGCACACAGATCACATAAATAAGAATAAGGACAACAAATAATAAAACATGCACACAATTTTCTACAGTTTTTGATAACTAAACTCATGTCACTGAGCAAGCAGAAAAAGTAAAAGACATTAATATGTAAGGAAGTCTTATGTCCTAAAATAGAAAATTACTAATCATAACAAATTAAAAATGTTTAAAGCAAATAATATGACTATTGAAGAGTATAATTGTGTGAGGAAAATCTTTTGACAATCAATCAACTGTTACCAGCAGTATAATATACTGTATTTACAGATAGTTCAGCGTTGACGTTCAGGTGTTTGAAACTTTTAACTTTGTTTTATAGCAAGTATTGCATTCCAACAGCCATATCATCACACAGTTTTTTGAACTTGATTGAAATCTCTTTTCTCTTATTGTTAAATTGTTTTGACTGTTTCTTAAAAATGGTAGTATTAAGATTTGATTTGTGTAATTAATTTTTATGACATTCCAACAACTAAATTTTCCAATGTGTAATGTAGGGTCAATCCTAATCTTTATTTTTTACTGTGAATATGTTCACTATAATTCATATTTCACTTAATTGATCATATTTTTGTATGTTTTGCAATTTTTATTGTTTAGTTGTCATTAATATGCTTTATCTAAACACGATTCTTCAATTTGCATTATAATTTACATTATAAGCAACAACTTGTCTGTGAGAATATTGAAAAGGTAAGCCATGGACAAATACAGACTAGTTTTTGATAATATTTAGATGCATAATGTTTCATCTGACATCGCAGAGCTTGTCAGTCACAAAACTAATTTAAAACCTTTAAATATATGAAATATTATGCTTTTAAATTTTATTTAAAGCTTACCTGTATTTAGCAATAACTTACCTGTTTTAATTATAAGCACAATATAACGGTAAGTTAATAAAAAAAATTATCTCACATAATGTGATTGTATTTCATTTTAGGAGATATTGGCTGCCTTGTGAATGGAGCTGGTTTGGCAATGGCCACAATGGACATAATTAAACTTCATGGAGGAGAACCAGCTAATTTCTTGGATGTTGGTGGTGGAGCAAGTGCTCAGCAAGTAAAAGAAGCATTTAAAATTATTACAGCTGATACAAAGGTACTGTTATTGAGTTCAGAGTTTAATTTTACATTAAACCAGTTTCCAAAATATCAGTTGATTTAAGTTTTGTCAATTGCAGCTTTAAAGTTTTGGAACTGTTGTTTACAATACAGATTGTCTAAATGAGTGAATTTTGTGCCCTTATATCTTTTCTTGTTTCTGCAGGTTCATGCCATTCTAGTTAATATATTTGGTGGTATAATGAGATGCGATATTATAGCGGAAGGAATTATTGCTGCTGCAAAAGAGTTGCAGCTAAAACTACCAATTGTTTGCAGGTTGCAGGTACTTGACTATAAGATTTTTGAAAAATTAGTTAAATTTTTTTACTTTCTATTAAAAAATAATTGCTTCTCTAGTGAGTGATAAAGTACTTTCAATTTGTAACTCTTTTATTTTAGGGGAATAAATTGATAAATTAAAAATATTTTGGTAATTATTCAAGAGGAATATTTCATTACATTAGATTTTATAATTTTTTTATTTGGTATGAAGTATTTTGATACTTTTTTGTTTGTAGTGACTAAATTAAGCATTATTATTTGTTCTGTAGGCTCAAAGTTGCTGCATTTGATAACAATGATTACTCTTTTAAATTTAATTTTTTTAATGTTTAGGTGTTGGTGAAATATAAATTAAATCTTGGAATCATTGAAGTTATGATCAACTCTATTTGGTTGCATTAATTTTATCATATTTTGGTTGATATTCATGTAAATAATTTTTCTTGTCCAACAGGGTACAAATGTTGATGATGCAAAAGTACTAATAGCTGCATCAGGTCTCAAGATATTGGCATGTGATAATTTAGATGAAGCAGCCAGGTTAGCAGTCAAGTTGTCCAATATAGTAAGCCTTGCAAGATCGGCTAAACTGGATGTCAATTTTGAGATTCCTTTATGAAACCTTTACATAGACCATTTTACTACCGTATTCCCACAAATGTTTCCCAATTTCCCCTTTCCTGTTTGCATGCCCCTAACCTATTTGTGACAAAAGATTGTCATTACTGGTTATATGCAATGTACTCTGTGAAAACTGGCCATGTTTTCTTCAACTATACCATTATTTATTAATTTCTCTTTATTGTTGATCAAAAATGGTTATAAAATGTTGAATGTAATGTTCATCTTCTACATTTTTCTTCCGTTTTGCCAAATGACATAGTTCTGAAAAACCGATGCTTTAATGTTTCAGATGTAACAAAAAATGTCTTCATATTTTTTATACAGCTGCGTCTTTTTAGTGTGCAAGGGTCTTTTCAGCAAGATTTAGTTTCATTTATGTTATATGAAGATAGTAAACATTGTTCATTTAAATCATTGTGTTAACTGTGAAGTATGTTCTTGATATTTATTACTATTTATTTTATGTAGATAGAAAAATATTGTTTAAACAATTATTTATATAGCTTTATTAGCTGCAATTTATCAATCAGTCCTTTGTAGTGATCAGTTTATATAGCTTTCTTAGGTTTTAATTTAATAATCTATTTCACTATTCATTTTGTATAAATATTGATATAAATTGACATAATACAGTAATGCTGTAAATCTAAATCCAGTGAACATGATATAAGGTAGTATTAATAAATAAAGTATTAATATAAAGCATTGTGGTTAAATGTGCCGAACAAGCTGTATTTCAAAATGATGTTTAATAGGTATATTTTTCTCTTCAAGTACTATAGCACTTTTGAGTAATTGTATTTTGTTAAATATAATACTTGATAGTTATAATTTTCATTCTTCACGAATTTTTAGGTGGAAAAAATTTAGTAGGAATTTATATATGCATGCACAGTGTTTTTATGAGATTCTCACTGTATCAGTGCACTTCACTAATTGTGTGATATTGGAATTTGATAATATATAATCGTGTTTTTTGTGCTTCATTGAACGAAATGTGTCGTAAAGTATTTAGACCTTCACATATTGCAAGAAAAAGAAAAGGGTGTAGCTGTGAAACTTTTTTTTACTGAATTTTCACTTTTTACAATTTACAAGTGCAGCACATTTTTTCTTCATTTTTGTTCTTTCCAATTATTCTGTTCTCTTGTATCTTGTGCGATCTGATACATTGGGTGTTTCCTATTCCTATATTGTTAATGTTATTTTATGTGAACAATGTAAAATAATTAATTGTAAATAATTTGAAGTTTGGAAATTTCATATTGATTGTTAATGCAATTGTAAAAATGTTTTTACAAATCTTTTATTTATGCAAATGTACATTGTTTTGTATAGTAGTAAATAATACTTTTTTATTATTGGTCTTCAAAATTTTTCCGAATATACAATAGTCCTATTATATCGGTACAACTTAAAATGTTTTTGACAATAACAAACGAAACTTTTAAAGTCAAACCATCAAAGCCCTAAAATTGCATGGCATGGAAATGCTTTTACTGTGGAGGAAAATGGATGCAAAAGTATAATATAGTCGACCATTATTGAATTTCTTCGTTTACATGTATGAAGTCAGTTATTTGTAGTGATTAAATAAACATTAGGCATCTATTGCTTTGTGGCTTTAAGTTTCTTGCAGACAGTTTAGAGGTGGTTATTTACAATACTATTACTAGCTTGAGTGCTCCTCCTTGAGGTTCACTGTACAGGCACATCTACCTGAAACTTTGTGTTGATTATATTCTTCATTATATAAATATGAATATATAGCAATATCTGGAAGTTATGAACAGATGTAATAAAACAATAATAAGAAAAATAGCTGAATACCGATGAAAGAAGTGATATAACCTCACAGCAATTAATTTACAAACAGATACTATGAAACGATTGCTATGTTCCCTTATTGTTATGCTAACCCTTCTGCATTCATGTTTTCTTGAATTTAAGTCAACTGTATTGTGTGGGTGTATCACTTTAGGCTCTTATGTTTTTGTTTTCTTAGCAACTGAAGAAAGGAACAAGGTTTTCAGAAATGTTGTGTAGTATTTATATCAACACTGCTATTGTTTGTATTTGGCTATTTTTCTTTTTATTATTAATTTTCAAAACGCATATATTTTTCATTTGGAAGTAATAAGCTTTTATGTTCTGATGTGAGTTGGTTGCATCCCTAACCTTGAAGTATTCCCTTTTTAAAGTACACATGTTCTGTCATGGCTTACAAATAGCTGTTATGATGCTGTCTAGTAGTTTAATTACTAGTTAGAAGTTTAATGTGCAGAGAAATGTTAAGTTTTGAACTATGTAATATTTTTAAAAATATTTTGTATAATTCAGAAATACAATATTTAGAAATTTACTTTGCTTATAATTTTGTTTGGATTAGCAGTTCATTTGGTATACTCACAGTTTAAGTTGTTTTAATGTTTGTTGTAATTATTGTCAATTTATTTAGTCATGAATATAGAAAGCTTTTCACAGTCCACAAAGTTGAATTAAAGTTTCAGAACGGTTATATGTTAACCAGACTTTAATGAAACTTTATTTTTTTTCTTCTGGGATTCCATTTATTTATTTACTTTTACCTGAATTGGAGATAGAGGTTTAAAAATATGCTTCACATTTGTCAAAATTCAATTTTAAAACCTTCATTCATGTGAATAAGTTGATAACTGGTTTTGTGTATTTTCACCACATTTACAGACTTCTTCATTGAGATTTTAGATATTCATTGTACCTTCCTTCAATTGAAGATGGTTTACAAGGCTAAATATTTGTGAATTATTAATATCCTGTTTGAAGAGTTTCTAGTTGAGTGTTTTAAGAGACTACATTAATTCGTGACTTCATCATTGTGCTTTGGAAGTATATTTTTATGAAGAATTTTTAGCTGCATATCTATTAGAAAGTATGATAGTTGAAGAATGTAGTCTTTTTCGGTGTAGTGAATGAATAAAGTCTTCTAGGGCTTCTAACCGATTAAACAATTGTATTTTCACTGTTTCGATGACGTTCCCTGCTGTCATCTAGCAATATTCGCGAATACAATTGTTTACTTGGTTAGAAGCTCGAGAAGACTTTATCAAGTATGATAGGTGCCTGCAAACAGAATATTTTCTGGGTAATGCCCAATAATAATGCCTTGTCTCATTTTCTATATCAAACTGAGGAAAAAGGCTGGAAAAACATTACTTATTGAAAAGTTCTGAACAGTGTGAAAGGATTTAATTGAAGTTGTGTAGACATAGGTTAATCTATTTTAATGCTATTTTATTTTAAGTGTTTTACTGCAAGTTTAAAATTTGTTCCCTAATATCTATTTTCACTTCTCTAACTATAGATTTTCAAATGCAAACTTTCAAGTTAATCATTGATAAATCATTTTCTTAATGTTCCTGTCTCTAGTGATCTTCTCAATCAAATCTAAAGAATATTTTTTGCCTCAATTTTATGATGATGGAAAGGTAATTGAAATGTAAAATATGATTCTTCTTATTGCTTATTTGAAGATGTAGAATATTTACTTAAACAAGGTTTGTTAATACAGCCTTGCTACAGAAGCTAACTGTTTACTGTGAGGCACCCAACTAACACAGCCTTGCTACAGAAGCTGTTTACTGTGAGGCACCCAACTAACACAGCCAGCTGTTATAACCATTCAGAAGTTGTTTCTATTACTATTTTGGGAATTACTGTAAAGTTTGTACAAAGCTGCCAACCCTTTGCTGCCACACCTCAGCCAGCCTCATTTTGATATTTTCACTTCAGTTAATGAGAAAAGTGATTGCTATTTTGTAATGAAGCAATTAGCCTTTATGAAGAAGCTCCATAGAGTGAATTGCCATGCATTTGAATTTTGATACATTAAAAATTAGGTTTATGTAATTATTGATATAAAGGATAACTGTTTTGAAACTGATTTCATCCTGTTGTGTTTACACTAATTACAGTGTGAAGTGTGTGTTGTGATTGGTGAGTTGAACATTAATATTTCAGAGAAATTTGCTTTTATCATACAATTTGTCAGTTTTCTGCTTGAATATTGCAGGATTTTGGAAGTTAATTCTGTGTATGTGAACTATTTATTTTCAGAAAATTAAACATGTGTTTTTTCAATGTTCTGTCACTGAGACAGCTGTCAGAAAATAAAACAATTGTTGTGTATGATGGCTGCCCACCACGTACTGCAACTTTTTAGTTATTGGCATTTTAAAGCATATTAGCTATATTGCTAATGGAGAACGGTGTAGTGGTGATATCAAGATAATTTTTCCCCCCTATTTTAAAATACACTGATTCATCTCCTTAGCTACCAGCGAAGTTTTACCAAGTTGTTAAATCACCAAATTGGATGAGGGGAGAAGCATAACTGTACAAAAATACAATCTCCAATAAATAGCTAGTCAGGGAAAAAATTATAATACATCAATTTTGTTGTACTACATTTAATTAATGATTAATCTCACCTTAACTACCTGCACTGAATTCAATTGGTATAAGTTAAAATGGTTTTATTTAAATGTATATATTAACTAGGAATTAGTTGTGTGTGGAAGAAAAGAAAGACTTGGTTTTTACATTTCTCTTTAATATTTTGGTATTTGAATTTAAACAGACTTACAAATAATTTGTCAATTTTCACTTTATGCTTTGATTCTGTGTTAGTAATAATTACAACAATCTTCTAAATTATCATAAGAAGGCTACACACTTTTAATTATTAGACTATAATTTATTAGTTGGTCTGTAACATTAAGTTTATATTCCACAGAACCAAAATTAAGAGGAATAAATCAACTTTCTTGAAATTCAGGTCAACTTTGCATGAGTATTTCTGCAAGATTTGTCATGGGTATGCAGAATAAAATAATAGTTTAGTCTTGTCAATATGTTAATATGGAAACAAAGTATTTTTCTCAGAAAGCACTGTTTCATAAGAAAATTAAGTCATAACTTGTCAGATCTGATAATTTTTTTATCTTCCAGTCTAGGTAAGGATAGACAAGGGTAAAGACATAGACCTAGTAAATCAAGAAAGTTTCTAACCTACAAGTATTAAGTGCTAGATTACAATTTGGTAAGTTCCTCCTTGAAATGGAAAATTATAAGTCTTAAAAATGAGGAAGGTTGATTCGCTAAAAATGTGTAACTGTATCATGAATCTTGTGCTTAGCCTGATCTTCTCACAATCCATTGTAGAATGCTCTTCTTAGAGAGACTTGAGCTTTTTGGGATGAAGACGAACCTCTATTACTTTTTGACTTAGTTCTTAAACATATCTACTGTTGCAAACTGTTAAATAAAATATTTGTGTCTCAGAAGTATGAAACCACACATAGTTTGAATCAAAAGTGAAATACATTTTTTGTCTAGAAAGATTATTCATATAAAAATACTCGGGATTCCATCCATTTAGTTTAAGCATATTTTATTTTCAAAGTTCATAAATTTTATCTTAATTATATTGTGTATGTATCTATTTTTGTAATCACATTTATTAAATATATTCTTTCTACAAATCTCTACTTAAAACTTTGGAATAATTTTTCTATGGCAGCATAATGATATATACAAACTACTACTTCTTATTCCATTGGTGACAATTAATCATTTTAATTGCATATAATGATATTTAACATCAGTAAGGCCATGTTAGAAGCGGTGTAGTGGCCAGTGTCATTTCCTCATGTCACAGAGGTTCAGGGCTTGAATCCCAGCATGGGAATGGATGTTTGTGTTAGTCCTCGTCATAAAAACTAGGGTTAAGGGTGAAGGAGAATCGGCATTTGACCATGTGTCATTTCTAAATCCAGAATGTGTCATGTAAGATGACAGTAGACGTGGCAGGCCAAGGTCCTTGATGTGCTGTAAAGCCAAGGAGAATAGAATAGAATCTCTCACAGGGAGGAGGTGGCAATAACTTTCAAATATCTGTATCTGGAGCGATGAAGAGGATTACCTTTGGGGATGCCATTTCCTCTCTCTGTTTTTGAACTAAGGTTACCACTAGCCGAGGTACCTCGGCCCATTTTTAGAGATGTATGTTCCTGGTGTGTCTGATCTTGGGCATACGGTAAGAGTTGCTTCTGCTGCATTCTAAACTGGTCGAGGCACAGAGAAGGGAATGCTGCATCCCCACAGCAAACCCCTTTCCCGCCATTAGACAAGTACCCAATGCCCGACCTACCTAATACAAGTTTTCTAGGGTTTGTCCTACATCACTTTAGGTAAATGCTGGGTAGGATCCTAAAAAAATTAGCCCGGGGGCTCTAGTTAACCCTTGGATACCTTCGTCTACCTACCTCATGTAGCCTGTTACTGTAAAAAGTAACAACATAGGATTTGTAGAATGGAAGCCTGTGAGAGGTGTTCTGTCACAAGCAGAATGTTTCTGGAGAGAGAGAGAGAGAGGGTTACCTTTGGGAATGCCTTCTCCCCTCTGCTTTTTTGAAATAAGGTTCCCACAATCCGAGGCACCTCGGTCTGTTTTGAGAGGTGTATGTTCCGGGGTCGCAGACCTTGAGTATACAGTAAGAGTTGTTCTGTGTTCCCATTGGAACAGTCGGCAAGCTGCCACCTAAACTGGTCGAGGCACGGAGAAGTGAATGCTGCGTCCCCTCAGAAAACCCCTCTTCCGCCATCGGAAGGGAGTGGACAAGTACGGAGCGTCCGGTCTACCTGATACAGGTTTTCTGGTGTTTGTCTTGCATTACATTTAGGTAAATGCCGGGTAGGATCCTTAAATATGTAGCCCGGGGGGCCATAGCTGACCCTTCGCTACCTTGATCCCCTTCCGCATCAAATCCCTACTTATGCTATTAAAGGAGAGTTGCCACCGCGTGGATTAACCTCGGGTAGAATGTCACTCTAAAAAAGTTAGTAATTGTTACTTGAAGTACCTGTTAAATCATATTGGCTTTTGGTTGAACGTGTATTATTTTAGATGTAAAATAGAATTGTGGTATCTTCACTATACTCTATTCCATTGTACTCAATTTTCTATGTCAAATTTTATATGATAAAGAATACTATGTTTCCTTAGATTCTTTATCATATGATAAAGGAAACATAGTATGATTGTCATTTTAAATTTGATATAGAAAATTGAGTACAATGGAATAGTCATTCTGACATACCCTTCCATCTGTCTTAAATAACAGCCATTAAGGATAATTTCGTTTTCTTGTTTATGTTTTAACGGAACAATAAATATTTATATAACTCACCTATATATAAATGATTTGTGTAATAATTCTCATTACCAAAATGTTCATTAGTTAACTTTGTTTCATTAGATTTCCTTGTTCGTCGTTTCATGTTTGCCGGACATGTTTCAGGTAAATATGTAGTGGTAATATAACACAATTTGATCTGGGTAAGTATCCTAATGGTTATCACCAATCGGATTCTTTGTACAGTTTGTTTCTAACTTTAGTCGTAGAAATATAACGTGATACAAATGAGAGTACAAAGTTTTTAACACGTCTGGTAAACTATCAATGGCTGACTTCACGCGTTTTTGTTGCAGGGACAAAATTCAGATCAAGCTAAAGATTTGATTGTAAAGAACGTCGTCGGCGATATTTCAATGGAGCCAGATTTCTCAAACGCAGCGAAAACGATCGTGGAAAAATTGGGTAAGGGTAAACGGAAATGATAGATGCAAAAATTGTATTTCAAAATTTATGTCTCTAGTAAATATTATATGAACATGACTTCACAAAATAATAAATCTAATTAACGCCAAAAAGATCAATTCATCAGTATGTATCATTGTTGGATCCGATTAGATTTTTTGCTTAAATTGAAATTATTTTAATGACGCATGGAATCGGACGTATAGTAGGCCTATTTGGAATTTATCATACAAATACTGGTACTTAAAGATCTGAGTATGTAGGCCAGAAATAAGCAATCGAAGAATATTTACATTTTCACTTGGATATCAATTCAGTATAGATTATAGTGTATAATTAATATATAGGCCTACAGCAGTTGAGCAGCTAAAATAATAGACAATGGACACAGTCATTAAAAATGTACTCCACTGATCATCTTAAAACAAAATATTTATATACCTTACAGAATTTACCATTTGGTACATTGATGCTTATATAATGCTATATGTTCATATTTTAAGATAACACTGATTTTATTAAATTTCAAAACATACAAATTTTAAAAAAAAGATTACGTGAATTAGTTAAAATTTATACTTATTAATTTGCCCCACGTTGTGGTAGCCATTTATGTAATATTTAATAAAAGGGTGGCTTACAATAAAAGATTATTTTACTTTTACAAAACAAACAATTTTTATTTAACAAAAGATTAGTACAATTTATACAATTTAATAAAAATACTCTCAATCTCTCAAAGGTCTTAACTGGGTTTGATAACGGCAGAACATTTAAACATAATCAAAGAACACAAAATTTAGATTTAATTTAACAAAGAAATATTTATTCGTCTAGACATAGACGAAATTAATTATCGACGAGCTTATACTACAAGATGGATTTTAAATTTAAACAGTTTATTTTATCAACACTAAAGAACGATATCTGACATTATCTTTTAAGTCGGTTTACAAAAAAATCATTTTACTTTTCTCTTGCTACTTACGGCTGCCCAGGATACTTTCACCTTTCGAACACAGTGGTGGGGTTTTCACAGCTTGTATTAAATTCACAAATTCTACTAAATACTGTTGGTTTGAAAAAGAAAGTTTGTGGTATCTCGACGACTTTACTCTGCTCGGCTTCGACGACGACTGGTTTACTGTAAATTTAACAAGTCCTCTCTACTATGCTTTGGCTGCGACTTTAAACCTGCAATATTTCGGCGACGACTCTTCTTAAACAGTGTCTCTCTTAAACACATCCTCCAGACTCGGTGATCGCAGCACAACTCATCCGCTTAAACAATGTCTCTCTTAAACACACCCTCCAGACTCGGTAATCGCAGCACAACTCCTGCCTTAAACAATGTCTCTCTTATCAACATCCTCCAGCCTCGGTGATCGCAGTACAACTGCTGCCTTAAACAATGTCTCTCTTAACAACATCCTCCAGCCTCGATGAACGCGGCACAACTGCTGCCTTAAACAATGTCTCTCTTAACAACATCCTCCATCCTCGGTGATCGCAGCACAACTGCTTCTCAAAAGCTTATCTCCTCCCTTATATACTCCCTGTCTCTTACTTTTTCCATTGTTCGAAAACTTCGTCGCAAATACCAGTTGACAGATTCTTCCATTATTCCAAGATTTATATTATGCAGTTGCAGTTCCGTAGTCAACAAATGGGTAACTACTCCGTCATGTCAAGCCGACAATCGAGACAGGACCCGCAATTACTTGTCTTCTTTTCCACCCCCACACGCACGTGCACGGTTTCTCAAGACCACACAAACTGCACCCCCAAGACGAAGAAAGGCTTAAACCTAAATAAACACGTTACAAATGCCCCTCCAACAGTCCAGACTGTCAATCAGAAACAATGCCTCACTTAACAGGCATTACATTATGCCCAAAATTTAGTTTGAGAAAGGCCACACGCACGTGCATGGTTTCGAATTCTCAAGACCACACAACGAGCGCTTCCAAGAACGAAGAAAACTTAAAACCTAAATAAACACGTTACAAAATGCCCCTCCAACAGTCCAGACTATTAATCAGAAACAATGCCTCACTTAACAGGCATTACAATATATATATATATAATCAACAGGTTGGCTTTACTTAATTTAACGGATTTATTAAATATGATGGGTTAATATAAATAAAAAACTTATTAACAATTAAGAAACAAAAATATTTATTTTATTTTGTGGCAATGAAAGATAATTACAAACAAAATTTGAGATCTGTTCTCTCGGGGCCTTTACTGAGTTTGATAATGAACACAAAAAATGATTTAAAATCTAATTAACAAAACAGTTTACAACTTACCTAAGCAATATGTCGATAGAATGAAAGAAATTAACTTTGATTGACAATTAAAAGAGAACGTTCGGACACTTATACAATCTATAATTATTTAATATCTGTCCTTGGTTTTCACTGATTCTACACTTCACTTTAAAATTTGGCAAGATTGGCTGTGTTTCGTTGACTGCTCCGCTCCACAATAATTTACCAATGTTCTCCTGGATTAATTTCTCCATGAATATTTTTAAAAGTTCTATTCTGACGAAAACTGTTCTTACTTTCCAATATTTTCGCTGCAATACTTCCGTGAATGTTTTCTTTGTATTAATTCAAAACTTTAACTAGTTGTACATTAACGATGTCTAGTCTCTGCTCAAGTTTTATTACTTGTCCTCGTAATATTTCTCCGCCAACTAACTATCCTAGTGCTCTCGAGTCTGAGCGCGCATTTCCATTTCAGTATTTTCTCAAAGCAACAGAGCTCAGCGCTATTGTTGCTCTGCTCGCCTTACCGCTGTAATGGATTTATCAAACAATTCATAGTTTATGTCCAAACAAGTAATGGCCTAATTAACTATTGGTACAATATATATATATATATTGTAATAAACACTAATAAATTTTTGATTAATGAAATTTGCCCCACGTTGTGGTAGCCATTTTATGTAATACTTCAAATAAATAAAAACCGCCAATTTAAACCAAAAATTATCATTTATTAAGCCACAATTTACAATTACACAAATCTGATGAAATTTTATAAATCAAAACAATTTTATTTACCTAGAATACATTTTAAATAATTGGACTCGGTACCCTCAAGGTCTTTACTGGGTTGATAAGGAAACGGAACAAAATGTTACAATTCAACAAATACAGTTACAATAAATGAAACGAAATAATTGACGTGATTGAAACGACTGAAACGAAAGTAACGAAATCTGACACCTTTTTCCTTTTATTAGCAATTTACAATTATTAATTCAGAAAAATAAACTTACACGCTCTTTGGTCCATACACTCACTTCATACAGGCTTAAAAGGCACCAGGCTGCGCTCACACTCTGCTGGCAGACAGACCTCCACGATGAAACTTCCACCGACTGTTGACGACTGCTGACTGATGATTCCTCTCGGCCACCTAGCTTGGCCTAGCATCCGATGACCTCTCCTTTTTACAAACTCCCAAATGTTCATAACAATTGTTTTCGGCCACTTTAACTTGGGTCTGCGTCCGCCCTGCGGACCTGCACAACCGCTCACTCCCTACTGACACGTCCGTCTCCTCTCCAACACGAAATGATAATGACCCTCTTCACTGTCCAACTGCCCTCTTATTTATATCCAGAATCTTCCCTTGTTTTCACAGTTTTTTGCATTTCCACTTTCGCCAAACAAAGAAACACCATCTGTTGCCGTTCTCCCGCTCCGAGAGCCACTTAATCAATTAAAATAAGCATCTCTTTTTAGTATAATTGCCTCGTCCATCTGTTATGATGCATTTCAGGGTTCCGTCGTCCACAACCAATTAGCCCTAAGAGCTGCAAAAACGCCCCAATTATTAGTCCTTCCCCTCTCTAAAAGGTCACTTAACCGTCATTTTATCATTATTTTTTTATATGTTCAAACCACTCAAAGATCCCCAGTCTGAGTTCGTAAACAAATCTGACAAAAATAAGAACAGACGCCACAAGTTAAAGTAAGGATCACCATTTCTGTAAAGTGCCTTCAAAAGTTAAAGATTTTTTACACAGTACGGTAATAGGCTCTGTTCTTGAATAGCTGCCGAGCCGCCCACATTACCCTGTAGAGAAGGAGGATTTTTATAACCAAGCCGGAGCTAATGATAATTTTTTTTGCAGACTATATGTATGTCTGTTGACATTAATGTATTATTATAAATATGTAATACAGTTTTTTTTATATATAGTAATAAAGTCTTATCATTACAATATATATATATATATATATATATATATATATATATATATATATATATATTGTAATAAACACATAAGGGCGTATAAATAAAAGAAAATATTTATATTTCTTTAACAAACAATTTTTATTAAACTTTATCAGAATTTACAGCAGAATTCAATATTTAATATTATAAAAAGATCTCTTTCTCTCATGGGTCTCTACTGGGTTTGATAACGGACAGAATTTAAATATTAAAAGAACCCAACATTTATCTTTAAATTAAACAGAAGTATCGACGAAACTTATTAACGAACTTATTCTACAGATTGCTTCTAAATTTACAAGAGTTTATTTTATTAACACAAGAAGAGAACGATATCTGACTGTATCCTTTAATTACGTTTACACATGTTAATACCATAAATTTCAACTCACGATTTCTCAGGAACCTTTGGCTCGTTCATTAAACACGCACTTTATAGATTGGACGTTTACACACACTGACTCTAACACATATTACTGGTTCGACGATAGCTGGTTCTCCATACTACGTGAAGGACATCCCAGGTGCTCGTGGCGACACTACTCGACGCTGGATGTTGTATCCTGGTCTCCTACCATTGAAGACTGGTCAAATTTGGAACTTCTGCATATGAAAATGCTTATAGTTGAATAATTTTCTATTTCTCTCGCAGGCTGCTTTCTTTCTCCATACCCTCCGCTCTGACACTCATCTCCAACTAACTTCCAAGTTTGATGCCCACAGCATCTCTCTCTTACGTTGACTAACGCTGACTCTCGCTGACTCTCGCTGACTGTACTCACGATGCTCACAGCACCCCTCTCCCACGCTGACTGACTCACAATATTTTTTTTTTTTTTTTTTTTTTTAAATGGGCCAAAGGCCCTTAAAGGCCGTGCCCCCTAGAAAGCACGCACGGCCAAGCATGGGGGTCTACCACTTTCTACACCCCCTCTGCACGTGCTGTTAGTAAACTAACTTGGAACACAAGGATTGGGAACTTGTGTTTGATCCGCACCTGAGGGCATAATACCCTTTAATACGGTCATTCACGGAGATAGTTTGTGAGAGAGACAGAATGAAGAGCGTAGGGCTGAGGGAAAAAAGTGCCAATAATTCAACCTGAAGGGTCTCCTTACCGGGAAAAAAACCTCAGCGATAGTTAGATGGGTTGAAGGGCACAATGAGCTAGAATACTGCTCTTGTGCGACAGCAACATGCACATGGTTTTGTTGGTAGGAATAAGTTAGTAGTTGGTTGCGGGTATCATGCACGTCGATCCTCTTCTCGTCGAGGAGTCCGGATCTCCGCACACGTCCTGTAAAAACCGTAAGCAAGCGTGGTCAGTAAATCGTTATGAGCCGATCATGGGGGTTCGGGGGGGAGGAGGAGATGTTTTGGGCGTTTGTGTTTAGTGACGCGGGTGTGGTCATAATTGCCCAGTCGCCTTATGATAGTGTTGTGTGAGAATTGTGTCTTGCTGTACAGGCGTTCAGCATGTTCTCTGAGACTCACAATAGTTTGTCGCTTCTATTTATACTACTAGCCTCCTCGTTTCCTCTTGTTCCAAGACCCACGTCGCATCTTCGCGGTGACAGAATCTCCATTACTGAGATTTACAATCTGCAGATTCAGTTCCTTAGCAAAATAGCTAGCCCCTCCGTCATGTCACATCGAGACAGGACCCGCAATTACTTTGCACCCTCAATTACTCTGGACTTGTCGTCCGCACAAGACCCTTCCTTACAAATCCTAAGTAAATACGCCACTTGTCAGACCATTAATCAGAGACAATAGCCTGCCCCAACATAATTACTTTGGGACCGGCTACTCGAATGCCTCTCTTAAACCGATCCCTCCTGCGACCCGGCCACCCACGTGCCCTTTTTTTGCTGTATAGGTCGTAAGTACACATTGCAACTTCCTGTGCCGCCCAGACCCTTCATCCGAAATACATGTCTTGCCGCTCTGTGTTGTCACATCGAGACAGGACCCGTAATTACTTTGCCCTTGCGTCCTCTTCCCAACATGTGCGCTGTTCCGAAACAATGCATTCCCTCAATGCATTACAATATATATACATATATGTCATGACATTTATCATACAAAACAGTTTTTGTTTGAATCTTAAACGTTTGGACAAACTGATGAATTAAGCAAAAGAGGTCGAAATTTATTTTTGAAAAAAAAAAAGGCCAGCAATAATAATTTTTCTTGTGTAAACAATTTCACTCAACTGTAAAATGTGTAATATTCATTGTCAGAATTAAACTTTTAAGCAAGAAATAAAATCTTACAAACTTTGGTCATTCTCGGCTTTCAACCTGGGCCAATATTTAAGAAAAACACGTTTCAACGACAAGCTCCGCCATTCACATCAGATTGACTGTGATGCCGAGACATTACAAGTCAACCTGATGACGATGGTGGAGATTTATCGAAACGTTGGTACGGATTGAAACCCGAGACTTACATTAAAACAGATTCATCGGGAAAACCTTCGCCCTGTAATTTGGTCATCACTGTTGTTTAGTACAAATATTTCAGCACTTTCTTAAATGATCATAAATAATTTAAAAATAGTTGCTAACTCATCTTTTTTAAAGTATTTTAAAAATTCATTGCATTATAAATTCTTTCACTTATGAGTATTCCTGTGTTTAGTCCTAGTTAGATTTAGATAATCTACAGGAGTGCCCTGACAACAAATTTTAGTAATTTTTTTTATTGAAAAGTTAGCAAGCAGTCCAGAGATAGGCGGAGAACAGCCGACCGGTAAGAACCTGCTTTGAAACTACACACAGGGGGAAAAGTAATCAGTAGCGAGGTCACGAATATTAACAAACTTCTGCAAAAAGTAAATTTGTAGGTGCTGTCCAACATTTATAATATCAAATTAACAACCACGACAATATACACTGGTGTTTAAAAAGTAATCACATAAAGCGTACTAGAAGGATAATAGTTGCTCTATCGGGGTACTCGGTAGTGGTTATAACTCAAATTAAGTAAAAATAGAATAAAACCAGTCCCAAAGATGTTCGTGTTCGAATGTTTTCGCAATTCTTAAATAGCAGATCATATGTCTCACAGAGGTCCGCGAGTGAGGATAACAGAAGAAATATACTGTAATAATTAACAATGAGGCGTTAATTAAATGAAATTTGCCCCACGTTGTGGTAGCCAAAAATGTAATAATTAAATGGAAGGCTTTTATTAAATGAAAAGATAATCAATTAACAAACAAAATATTTATTTCTTTTGTGACAATAACTCAAAACGATTACAATTTAAAATATTAATTTCTCAGAGCCTTCACTGGGTTTGATAATAGACACAACAATTTGATTTAAAAATCTTATTAACAAACAAATCACATTTACCTAAACAATACGTCGATTGAAATAAATTAAAAAGAAAATAAATTAACTTGACAATTAATATAGAACGAAATCTGACTTCTATCTTTTAATTACGTTTACATAAATCATTATTTTGTAATTTGTTACTCACATCTGTCCAGCTGGTTCCAGCATTCCTTTTGTTTTCGGAAGTACACTATTACCAAAATTTTTTACACTGAATCTAATATTGGCTCACAGATTTTACACTCTTTAAGTCAACCTTGATAGGCTCCCAGGAACTTGGATGATCCTCCTTTTTGTCAGCTATCTGGTGACCGCTTGCCTTATATGAATCCTGTGATTCATAGATTTGCTTGTCTTTTTACCGCTTGGGACTTAAAACTGTAACTTTACTATTCCTGGCTGGCTATGGACGTAAACTGCTGACTTTCTTTCCTGGCTGACTACAAACGTAAAAACTGCTTTTACTTAGCAAGTTTCGATGAAATGCTTCCGTAAATGTTTTTACTTTGTCTTCAACTCACAACTTTGTTTAATAATAATACATTAAACCACGTCTAGTCTCTGCTCTAGTATTATTCGTTCCGTTCTCTGTAATGTCCCGCCACTAACTAACTCTTAGCGCTCTCCAGTTTTAGCGTGCATACGCCATTATGACTTTCCGACAAAGTAACAGAGCCTGGCTCCATTGTCGCTTTGGAAGCTCCTGCAGCTACAATTAAATTTTATTAAAACCAATTAATGGCCTAATTAATTGGCATACAATACCAATACCTACTTCTTCTTTTTCTATTGTTCCACAGCCCGATATCGGGCCTCGACCTCCAGTAGTAGCTTCCTCCAAACTTCTCTGTCTAAAGCTCTTCTCCTCCAGTTCCTCAAATTCAACATCCTTTTTATGTCCTTCTCTACTTCGTCTGTCTATCTGTTTCTTGGTTTTCCTGCCGTCTCTTTTACCTCCCATATTGTATAATGCCTTGAAAGGCATCCATTTCTTTCCCATGCGTTGCACGTGTCCTACCAATTCCATTATCTTTAATCTAATAGCTGTTGCGATACTTGGCTCTTTATATAGGTCATATATTTCCTTATTATATCTGTCTCCACATGCTATTTTCATTTTTTGGCCCCCAAATTCTTCTTAGGATCTTTCTTTCAAAGACGTTAATCGCTATCTCCTCTCTCTTGTTTAGTGTCCAGCCCTCACTTCCATAATATAGTATTGGCCTAATCATGGTTTTATATATCCTCATTTTTGTTATTCTATGTGTTGTTTTTAGTTTGAATGCTGGTAGAAGTGAGAAATTGTGATTTATTTGCTAAGTTCATTCTTCTCCTGATTTCATGCCGTGCATCTCCATCTTTGTGGAATTTGGATCCCAGATTTATAAAGTCATGACATCTATGTCCATCCATCCTTTTTTTCCAAATTGACTGCGCGACTGAATCATCATTTTTGCTGTTTTTAAGTTTATTTCTAGACCAACCGCTTTGGCATGTTTCTTTATTTCTTTATATGTCTCCTCTGCTGCTTTATTTGTTCTTGATATTATTACCACGTCATCAGCATATGCCATTATTTGTGATACAGGGGTATATACCTTTTGCCAACTTCATATAAGATATTTACGGTGATAATAAAGAAAAGGCTGGAGACATGTACTGAGAAGATACTAGGCGATTACCAAACAGGTTTTATTTTAGGGTAATAGGCTACATGAGGGTAATGCACATGGTGGCAACTCCTCTTTATTAGCATAGGAAGGGATTTGAAAGGGGGGATTCGGAAAGGTAGAGGAAGGTAGCCAAGGGTTAACTAGGGCCCCCGGGCTATGGTATAAGGATCCTACCCGGCAATTCGTTAAAAGAGATGCAGGGAAAACCCTAGAAAAACCTGCATCAGGTAGGTCGGGCATTTGGTAGTTCTCCCACGCCCTTCCGATAGCGGGAGAGGAGTTTGCCGTGCCTCGACCAGTTTAGGACTGTTCCCGTATGTCCAAAGTCTGTGACCCCGGAACAAACACTTTTTTTTAGAGTAACAGGCTACATGAGGGTAATCCACATGGTGGCAACTACCCTCTAATAGCATAGGAAGGGATTTGAAAGAGGGGATGCGGAAGGGTAGAGGAAGGTAGTCAAGGGTTAACTAGGGCCCCCGGGATATGGGTTAAGGATCCTACCCGGCATTCGCCTAAAAGTAGTGCAGGGAAAACCCTAAAAAACCTGCATCAGGTAGGTCGGGCATTTGGTAGTTGTCCCACGCCCTTCCGATGGCAGGAGAGGGATTATCTGTGGGGTCGCAGCTTTCCCCTCGCCGTGCCTTGACCAGTTTAGGAGGCAGCTGGTCGACTACTCCAATAGGAATAGCGGACAATCTTACCGTATGCCCAAGGTCAGCGACCCCGGAACATACACCTCTCAGAACAGGCCGAGGTTCCTCGGCTTGTGGGAACCTTAGTTCAATAACGGAGAGGAAAAGGCATACACAAAGGTAGCCCCTTCGTATCTCTCCTAAAAGGTTCTGCCTGCGAGAGAACATCCCTCGCACGTTACTTGCGAGAGAGTTCTCGGAACATACATCTTTTTTTTTTTTTTTTTTAGGGCAATAGGCTACATGAGGGTAATCCACTTAGGGCAACTCCCCTTTAATAGCATAGGAAGGGATTTGAAAGGGGGGATGCGGAAAGGTAGAGGAAGGTAGCCAAGGGTTAACTAGGGCCCCCGGGCTATATTTTAAGGATCCTACCCGGCATTCGCCTAAAGGAATGCAGGGAAAACCTTAGAAAAACCTGCATCGGGTAGGTCGGGCATTGGGTACTTGTCCCACGCCCTTCCGATAGCGGGAGAGGAGTTTGCTGTGGGGACGCAGCTTACCCCTCGCCATGCCTTGGCCTGTTTAGGAGGCAGCTGGCCGACTACTCCAATAGGAATAGCGGACAACTCTTGCCGTATGCCCAAGGTCTGCGACCCCGGAACATACACCTCTCAAAACAGACCGAGGTGCCTCGGCTTGTGGGAACCTTAGTTAAAAAATGGAGAGGAAAAGGCATCCCCAAAGGTAGCCCCTTCGTATCTCTCCTAAAAGGTTCTGCCTGCGAGAGAACATCCCCCGCAGGTTACCTGCGAGAGAATCCTCTCGCAGGCTTGCTTCTTGGAACATACACCTCTTTCGGCCAGGTAGATCAACAACAGAAAACACATTTACACTGAGACAAATAACTGAAAAATGCTGGGAATGTAATGTAGGTATCAATATGACATTTATAGATTTCAAACAGGCCTACGATAGCATAATAAGGGAAAAAATAGTGAGTATTCTGAATTGTTTTTAAGATACCAATTGAAATGGTAAGACTAATTAATAATTAAACAAACCATAATAAAAACAATAAATCAAGTCAAAATTCAGAACCAACTAACAGAAAAATTCAAGACTAACCAATGATTAAAGCAATGGGATGGACTGACGCCGATATTATTTAATTTGACTCTAGAGTATGCCATTAGACTAATAAAAATAGATACTAATACCTACACACGAGTAATTTCTTTCGGCAGATCAGATCGCCCTATTTGGGAGGCATATGATGGACTACCATTGCCTTAATGTACAAATCAAATCTACGCCCCCTCCCCCATAGAGGTGCTAGTGTTATCTTAATTCCGCAAGGTTGTTCCTGGTTTTTAATTAAAACGTGTACCAAGTTTGGTTGAAATTATTCCACGCATTAATTTAAAAGTGTTCTACAATATTAATGTGCTTTATTTCGCAGAAACTAACCTTTCGGGAAAATGACCCATCGGGGTAAAGTACTGTCGGGATAACGTGCATAGGGCAAACCCTCCGGATTCCCAACTGAGCATCCAACAGAAACGTGGATAACATATTTCTATGAAGCAGTTACATCAGTAAAATGATTGGCAAACCCTCGCTCATACAGACTCAAACGAACGACTGAACCCGAGTTCAATTAACGACTTTTCCAGGCCAAACTAAGTCAGGGTTTGCAACATGTTCTAAGAACACAAGAATTTGCGAAAGATCATTTGCTGTTCACGAGGTTAGCAGCACCTCTTAATCCCTATTTGCTCTCACATGTCAATACAGAGCCAAGATCAATGCGAATGTCAAGATGTATGCGGAAGCATGTAACGAGATAGAGCCTGTAATCAAGAGATTTGTGCTGGATTTATAAGCTGTGGATTAAGCTAAGTCGAGACTCGGCTGTCTGATTCCAGCGCAATTCTTGTCGTTTTTAAACATTCCGCGCAACGTGAAAAACGGAGTGAAACACCTGAAAATATTACAAATTATGTGCTGTTAGTTTATATTTTATACAAAGAAAGCAGTCCGTTAGAAAATCAGAACCCTTACAGTCTTTTCTCGCCTTCCGCGGCCGGGCTATACAGAAGTTTCCAGAAGCTTTTGTCACAATTTAAAATTTCTAATTAATTTTTTTAAATTGCTCAACCTGTCAACATTTTGGATTTGCAGGAGTCATTGTGCCTATTCTCATCAAATTCATCCTCAGTTTTCATAAATTGAAAATTAAGCAACCCTTGTCTTGTAAAAACGTAATCACAGTATTAGCATAATTTGTTTCTGCAAATATCAAAATTTTGCAAAAATTAATAAATATTTCATTCCATTAGAATTTATTGAAGGGAAGGCTAGACAACTATTGAACCAGATAGGACATTTTAATTAAAGTCTGTATAGAACAAAAAGACTCAATGTTTGTTGCAAAATATAATTTTGGCATAAATAATATTATATAAACTGCTTGTTTTTAAAGACCGTGGATTGCAAAAATATGTGAATATAATCTTATAAGACGTTTCAAAAAAATAATTGCTGTAAAATCACTTTGAAACAGACAACATATTATAAGATTACTTTACTTCTTAAAACTAATTAAGTAATATTGTGAAAATAATTGTGAAACAGAGACGACACAAAACTCGTAAAGAGAAACGTTTTAGACTTTCTGCAAATCCGCTATACACCGTATCTTAAACTCTGCCCATAAACCCATTAATCATACGGATATAGTGTCATTACCACAATGCTCGTATTTGATGATTATGCTGAAGATTAATCCAAAACGTTTTATCTTGGACACCATTGTATGCAATACGTACTAAGTGTTTAGGCTACAGTTTAAAAATGAACGGAGTACAACCCAGGCAATTGTGTAAGGATCTTTAAGTTTTAGATTTCAAATGTACTGTCGTTCTCCTGTTTTTAAATGCAATACATTTCCAAAAGGTATTCAATTGATGAAAGAATGTGTAGTGGTGGGTTTATTAAATGATAAATTAAAGCGATATTTTCCAGAATTTATTAATTATTTCACTGAACATGAAAAAAAATACAAATTATGCGTGTCCAGCTAGCCGGGCAAAACAATCGAATCCCTAAATACCAAGTTAAACCATGGTTAACGGTAATTCCCCCAAGCGCGTTATGGATTGAGACACTTGGTAGATACCTCGCGTTGATCTCTGGCCGTGATCATGTGGCACCCTCGTTCTCTCCGAGTCCTCTGGATAATGCACGTTTGGGGCTGTACGTCCGTCCCTCCGCTGGATGTGAAAAATATTGATGGTCTCGATCATCTTTGGATCGATCTTTCCTGAACCAAGAAATGTGATTGGTTCAGGCAGTCACGTGTTAATTTAATTTCTGGGATTTTTGGAGAGACGTTTCTCACGGTGCGACAGTCCAGGTAACTTCCGAGGGTCAACATCCTACGTGCCTAAGTCCAGACCGAAGGGATTATCTATCCGCCACGGCGGCGCCTGGTCAAATTCCAAATTTCCAAGCTCTCAACCCTTGCTAATATCTAATTATATTAAAATGAAAAAAATTATAGATCAATAGTAAAACTATCGCGCTACAAATGTTTTGTCAGTTAAGAGCACTCTAATTTACGAGTGTAAACCGGTTTCGGTACAATCTTGCCGATCTGAATTAGACTAATTTCGACTGAAATTAATAAAATTTATATTATAAATTCTGTCAAATACTTTCCATAGATATTCACTCGAACACAATAGAATTTATAGAGGATTTCTAGTAAACATCTTTGATCTTTTAAGTGGTATTCTCGGAAAATTGATGTGGCCTGCTTGGAGTAAAATTCGTTAACGCGCGAACCCAATCATAATTTGTTATCAAAATAATTCTGTAAAGATCTGTAACTAAACCATGTATTACAGAATCGTCGGAAGAGACCCTTGTTTGTGCCTGTTCTGAATATTAAAGCCCCATCCATATATCAACCTTTCGGCTGTTAATGGACTACCATTATTTCCCGATTTACTTAATTTAATCTTTTCCTCTAGTTCTCGTTCAGGGAAATATTTCAACGGATAAATTAAACATACGTAAATACATAAATTACACTACTTTCCATAAACCATAAGTCGTTATTCTCCAGGGAGAGATGTTAAACGACGTAGATCCTGCCTATAGTGTCACGTAGATGAAATCGTAAAATAATGGACGAATATTTCGTTGTATCGCGACCCGTTTCTGTTAGTTAATCTTGTACTGTACGTAAAAGGAGGATCGTTATTCGACAAAACAAATGGTTTGCTATATATTTACATATACTATCAGAGAATTCCGCGCAACTATCAGTACATTGAAGTATTAACTACAGCCATTCTACGAACCGATACATTTAATAATTACTAAAAAAACGATGCTTTAATAATAAATTTGAAGTTTGTTCGCAATGGTGTTGAGATTATTTAGACTCGCCCTGGTGACGACTCTCTGGAATAAGCTGAATATAGTAAATTAACATTCTCGGAGTCGTCTATGATGACGAAATTCGAATCCTCTGCATAAAGAACCAGTTTTAGAGGATACAGCTCGTTTCATTTTCGTTACAACGAAATGATTCCAAAAGAGATCCCAGCGAAAAAAACCACAGGTTGTGCAATATTATGATAAATAAATATGGTGGAGCTATTTTTTGCATTCGTTAATTCAAATATGACGGCAATGGAGGAAGCGGCGTTTCATACAAATCTGAGAAATTATATATAAAAATCTATGATATTTTAACTTAAATGTTCTGAATAATTCACAAGTATTCCACTCGTCTTCCTATCATCGAATGTTGTAGCGCGATACTTTAGTAATTGATGAATATTGTAGTAATTGGTAATTAAGACATTGTTCTAATTGGAAAGTTGGATTGTAGAGGACTCATTATTAGTGGATATAGAGCGGACGCCGCAACAATCCGGCGAGGCAAAGAAAACATTGTTGGGCAGTTGAGAGAGTTTTACGCGCTCAAAATCTAAGAGACGAAGTTTCACAGTTGGGCAGCGGACAGCGAACAGTTCGAAAGCTTTACAGTGGGGCAGTCAGAACGAAAGAATGTGGTCCAGTTACAAACATGCTCTCAAATATTGAAAAGTAAAGCAATCTTCAGTCGGGAAGGAGAGAGTGTAACTAATGTTGTATTCGGTGGTCGAGCGAAAATTCATCATGCTGGCCATAGACAAACCAATGAAGGACCTTTTCAACTAAAGTTACGAGATCTGCAAATCCAGGTTGGAGTAAAGCATCGAGAACCTACCAATTTGTGTTAGACCAACTAACAAACTACGCCAATTAGAATTTGTTGACATTTAGAGTCTGTGAGTACTTAGAATCAGTGATACACCCAAATTTTGTGCACGAAAAACCTAAAATGAGACCTGGGCGGCCGTAAGTAGAGAAATACTTTGAAATCATTAGTAAACCACTTTTAAAAGATAAAAGTCAGATCGTTCTTTAATTATTTAAATATCGATAAAATGAAATCGTTAATTCTTGATAAATTTAAAACTGTTTAAATTCAATCTGTAGTATTATTTCTTCTACAACAAATTTCGTCTATGTTTCAGACGCATTAACTTCCATAAAAGGTAAATGTAATTTTGATTGTATAAATTCAGCCATTTATCAAACCCAGTTCAAGACCCTGAGATCCCAAATATTTTGTGTATTTTATACTTGTTATAAAATTGATAATAAATTTTGTTTGTTCTTTTAAAAGCGCCCATCCATTATTATATTATTAATTATTACAATATATTACATTCCATTTAATTTTTTTTAGAGATGGGCAAGGGTTGAGAACTTGACAAGATAGAACTCGTTCGGCCATGCCGCTAGGTTGTCCGGGAGGTAACTTCTACAGTCTTGATATGAGCACGTAGTAGCCGGATATCTGGTTTTTACCCGAGGTGTGGATCCGTGGAACTTCTCCAGAAATATTTCTTTTTACAGTACACGTGATTGCCTGGTCAGGAAAGGTAACTGCCAAATTTTCTCAATCCTTGACGCGCCTGGGTGGGTATAAACGTCCATAGTCCATAGATTGTTTCTGCGGCTAGCAGAACCAAAATAAATGGTAAAATTCCAGTGTTAATATTTTCCTTCATTCCAATCAATAACTAACTCCTTGGCTCGACAGCCCATGAAGGGCCTTGGCCTACCGAGACGGCTGCCAGACTGTCATCTTATATGACACATTCTGGATTTAGGAGTGACTCCTGGTCAGAGTGTCGATTTTCCCACAGCCTTAACCTCAGTTTTCTTGACCAGGACGAACACAAGCATCCATGCCCATCGAACCCGGGACCTCTCTGTGATGTGAGGCAATGACCATTCCAATCAATGGTTTTCAATAAATATTCTTTAAACGTTCCCTTTGATTTTTTAACATTATAACCCCAACCCAATATATGAAAATGTGTTGATAGATTGAGCTTTAAGGAAACTATACAACTTGAGTGGTAATAATTTCAAATTTGTCTTGAAGGTTGTAAATTCCCGATATTAAAAGTCTATTTCCGACTATTTTATTTACTCATTAAAGTTATGAATTCAAGAAAAAGAAAAGTGTTCAATATTGTTAAACGCTATTTCAAAATTTTATACGAATTATGTAAAGGGTGAAATTGTAACTGACATCACTTGAAATTCGATAAACCGAATTTTAGAGTCGATAATTTTATAAATTGTCATACACTTCGATTGAATACAAATCTATACCGGTGGATCAAATTTCACCAAATTTCGTACACGTGTTCTTTGCGACCAGGAAAACAACACTGTCGGGGTGAGACGCGCCTACCACCCCGAGAAGCGGGGTTGGACGGGGGTGGAAATATTTGAACATGCTAAAACAGTCGATATTTCAGTCGGATAAATATTTTTAGGGGTCAAAGGTATTTATAGTCTTTCCACTAATGATATCTGAATATAATTTTCAACCTCTACACCCTGGGGAAAGAGCACCCCTAGCGTTTGGGGTGGAGAGTACAAATCTACACCGCTGGAGCAAATTTCACATAATTTCGTACACGTGTTCTTTACGACCAGGAAACAAACACCGTCGGGGTGAGACGCGTCTACCAACCCCAGAAGCGGGGGTGGACGGGGGTTGAAATACTTAAACATGCTAAAACAGCAGGTATTAGATTTGGATAAATATTTTCGGGGTCAAAGATATTGAGTGTGTTTCTACCGATGTTATCTAAATATAATATTCATCTCCTACGCCCTGGGAAAAGGGCACCCTTAGGGTTTGGGGTGGAGTTGCTTTACAGAAAAATAACGCAAATACAACCGAGTTTGGAGTCAAATCGAAGGTTACACCGTGTTCTTTACGACCTGGAAACAAACACTGTCGGGGTAAGACATGTCTACCACCCCCAGAAGCGGGGGTGCACGGGGGTTGAAATATTTAAACATGCTAAAAAAGCCGATATTTTAGTCGGATAATAATTTTTAGTGGTCCAAGATATTGATGGTGTTTCTACTGATGTTTTCTGAATATAATTTTCATGCCCTTCACCCTGGGGAAAGAGCACCCCTAGCGTTTGGGGTGGAGAATACAAATCTATACCGGTGGTTAAAATTTCACCAAATTTCGTGCACGTGTTCTTTGCGACCAGGAAACAAACACTGTCGAAGTGAGACGCGTTTACCACCCCAGAAGCGGGGGTGGACGGGGGTGGAAATATTTAAACATGCTAAAACAGTCGATATTTCAGTCGGATAAATATTTTTAGGGGTCAAATATATTTATAGTCTTTCCACTAAAGATATCTGAATATAATTTTCAACCTCTACACCCTGGGGAAAGAGCAACCCTAGCGTTTGGGGTGGAGAATACAAATCTATTCTGGTGGATCAAATTCTTCATACATGCTAACTCAGTTAGATAAATATTTTCCGGGTAAAAGTGATTAATAGTGTTTGTACCAATGTATGTGAGTAAAATTTCAAACATTTTACGGCATGGGAAAGTTGAATTGTAGGGATGGGGGTGGAGGAATATTACAAAAAAATAACTCGAATAAAAACGAGACTGGAGTCAAAAGCAAAGTTATGGATAACGCTGAGTTTAATTATGCTATAAACTAGCAATTAACCTCCCAGGGACGGGCGTGGTTGGGAGTGGAAATTGTCAAACATGTTAATCAGCTTTGCAACTAAATATTTTTCCGGATCAATGAGATTTCTCTACATTTACAGAGATTATAACTTCAACCCCTTTCGGGCTTATCAGTAGAGCTCTTTTAGGTGTTGGGTGGAGGAACTCTGCAATAAAATAACGCGAATACAACCGAGATTGGAGTCAAATCCAAGGTTATGTATGTCGCCCAGTTCAATTATAGCATCAGATTGGCCATTTAGCCCCAAGGGGCGGTAGTGGGGATGGGATGGAGATTTTCTAACATGTTAAATCATCGATATTAGCGTGGAATAAATAAATGCAGGGACCATTCACGTTGATAGTATTTCTACCTATGTTGTTTGTAGGCATAATAGGGGTGGGGGGGAGGGGATTTCCTTGAAAATAACGGGAAAACAACCAAGATTCGAGTCAAATCGAAGGTAATGGAAGTCGCTGAGTTTATTTATGACAATCTTGACAACGCGCGGGTATCGACTGGGTTGGGATGAGTTGACCGGCTGTTTTTGCATCAATTAAATATATTTCGGGATGAATTAGATTAATAAAATTTCCCTACATGTTCTCTGTGTATAATTTCAACCCCTTTCGGACTCGGAAGGGTGCACCCTTAAGGGTTGGCGTGGAAGTAGCATTAGATAAAAATAAACCAGAAACTATCAGGATTGTCACTGAGTTTAATTATGACATTAAACTTGACCGTTTAAGTCCCCGAAGCGGGAGTGGTCGGGGGTGAAAATTTTCAAACATTTTAAACGGTCGATATTTGCGATAATTATTTCCTGGGGTTAGTTACTTTGATAGTATTTATCCCGATGTTGTTTGTGTATAATTTAACCCCTGTGAGGGGAGCAAGCTTAGGGGTGGGGTGGAGGTACGTTAAATAAAAACCCGCAAAAACAACCGAGATTCGAATCAATTCAGAGACTATGAATGTCGCTGAATCTAATTGTGACAACCTTGGTTAAGCGACGGGTTTGGGAGGTGTTGGGCGGGGGAATAAATTTTCAGACAATGTAATCGGCCGATTCTTGCGTGGAATACATTCTTTTTCACTATCGCATATTTGTGGGGTGGTCATCTTCTAACATGTAAAAACGGCCGATATATTTAGTCAATGACTTCATCCCCCTTCGGCATGGGAGGTGAGCACATTTAGGGATAGGGTTCGAGGAGCTTTACATAAAAATAGCTCAAAAGTAACCAAAATTGGAGTCTTATCTATGGTTATAGATAAATGACATCTCGGGCAACGCCGGGCACCCAGCTAGTAAATAAATAAATTTAAGGAGCATGGAAGACTTTTTGTAATTTGTAATAATTGGTCATTGTAGATATAGATTTGATAAATTATGGAAAAATGCGTTGTTAAAAATGATTGATAATTAAAATGGTGTAAATTGGAAATGTTTTAATACTTTTTGATGTTACGTGACTATGCCAATTGGCGAAAGTTTCTTGGTGTAATGTTTTTTAATATTTGTTAGATTAGGCCAAACATTACGCACACTTATGAAAATGAGTCCGATACATTCATTTAATCTCAATGTAGTTCATAAATATTTACAATTACATTTCAATACAACTAGTTACATGAACACGCTGTAGCCAACTGTTTAACAACATACATGTCTCTGATCGATAGCATATTGTTAATTTGATATATATATAACACTTGGACAAACCAAATTAATTAAAAAATTGGACCTGTGTTAACCGTATAAATTACACATTTTTAGTTAATTGAACAGTAATTTATTAATTTGGATATGCACAGTTAAGCTATTTTGAGAGAGATTAATATTTTGTATTTACTCAATAGTATTAATATTAATAGTACATAATTACGAGTGCTCGCAAATAAATCGGAGAGTACTTTTAATTTTATTTGCATAGATTAACCTGTATTATTTCAGCTGTATGGAAAAATAATGTGGAATTAGTCAACTTATTATATTCAGAACAATGTTAATTTTTTTTATGAACGAAGCTGACGGTTACTTCGACTACACTTTAACATTGTATCAAATCTAACTAAGAAATTCAGTAATTCTTTTCTTGTAATAAATGACGAGTATTTTGCCAGAAATTGTGTAACAGCCAACTCTAGAGGTCGTTATTAACACATATTGTAATTTTAACTCATTTTCAAAATAAGTGTGATCTTCTTGACAGTAAATTGTTTATATTTGGATTCCGAATATTAGGTACCAAATAATTATCACTTAATTAGAACATAAAAATACTGTCAGTGACGAAACATTTGTACGTTACTTGAAGATTTTTTTCGTAAGTTTGTAATTGTACTAAATAATAGTTTAATTGATTCGTATATTCTAAATAATAAGTTGTGACGTTTTAACTTCAAGGTACATGTATAAAATTTTATGATTGTTCCTGCCTTTATATTTAATTTTTATAGGCCTGTAAGATTCAGAGTCTAGTCTTGAGAAGTGTTAGTCTTTCGTATTGTAAACACAGACATCATTAACGTGTTGTAAGGACAGCGATTTTCCGGTATCCTCAAGTTGAACGTAACATCACAGTAGTTACGCAAAAGTGAAGAATAATTACAAAACACTCGTAGTTATGCACTTACCCTGACACATGACGTTTCTTCCCATAAATCAAGGTTGAGTTTAGCTTCAAGTTTCAAGCAGGCTGAAAACGGCGTCTTGGTAAGGAATTGATTCTTGTTGGACTCTTAAAAAGACACGATAACTCTGAATTAATTTGCTTTCTGGTACGTTATTCACATTATCGTCAATTCAGGGTTCTGTTTTTGTAATGGCGTGCATCCGCATACTCTTAAAAATACATTTAATTTCTATACTTTTATCACTGTATAACGATTACAGCCACGTGTAACATTTATTAAAGTTGTGTTTTCATTTCATGTAAAAGTTAGAAGTCAGATCTCGTTCTATTTTTAATTGTTAATCAGAGTTAATCTCTTTACTTTTTAATTTCATTCTATTTTAATTGTCAAGTTAATTTATTTTCTTTTTAGTTTATTTCTATCGACGTATTGTTTAGGTAAATGTGATTTGTTTGTTAATAAGATTTTAAAATCAGATTGTTGTGTCCATTATCAAACCCAGCGAAGACCGTGAGAAATTAATATTTTAAATTGCAATTGTTTGTGAGTTATTGCCACAAAATAAAATAAATATTTTGTTTGTTAATTTCGATCTTTTCATTTAATAAAAGCCTTCCATTGAATTATTACATTTTGACGCATAACGTGAGGTAAAAATCTTTAAATTCAAATTAAATAATTAACGCCTAATTGTTACTCATTACAATATATATATATATATATATATATATATATATATATATTGTAATAACCAGTAAAGAAGGACATGAATTCTGTTCTTATTTTTATCAGATTTGTTTACCAACTCAGACTGGGGATCCTTGAGTGGTTTGTACATATAAAAGATAATTATAAAATGATGGATAAGTGGCTCTTAGGGAAGGGGAGGACTATAATTGGGCATTTTGCGGCTCTTAGGGCTAAATGGTTGTGGCCGACATCTTGACGGCGGAACCCTGAAAGGCATGATGACAGATGTTTGGTGGACGATGCAATTATATTAAAAGGAGATGTTTATTTTAATTGGTTGAATGGCTATCGGAGTGGGAGAAAGCCAACAGCTGGTGTTGTTTGGCGAACATGGAATTTCAAAACAACTGTGAAAACAAGGGAATATTCTGGAGCAGGGATATAAATAAGAGAGCAGATAAAAGGCACAGTTAGTGAGGGAGGATTATAGAGAGCAGACAGTCAGGGGCAGGAGACCGCTGGGGGAGAGCGATGGTGCAGGTCCGCAGGGCCAAGGTAAAGTGGCCGAAACAATGTTATGAACAGTTGGGAGTTTGCATTCAGGAGAGATCATCGGATGGTAGGCCAAGCTTGGTGGCCGAGAGTAATCAGTTGGACATCAGTCATCAAAAGTTGGTAGGAGTTCGTCGTGGAAATCTGTCTGCCAGCAGAGTTGGTTGAATTCGTCGTAAGGGTAACGTCAGCAAGAAGAGGGGGCTGTGAAAGCAGAGTTTGAGCGCAAACTGGTGCCTTTTAAGCCTGTATGAAGTGAGTGTGTGCTGGTATGCGAGAGATCCAAATTGCATGGACCAGAGAGATTGTAAGTTTATATTTTTCTGTATTCATAATTGTAAATTGTTAAATAAGGGTAAAAAGTCAGATTGCGTTTCAAACATTTCAATCATTTCGTTTTTCATTTATTTTAACTCTTTTGTATAATTGTAAAATTTGTGTTCCGTTTCCTTATCAACCCAGTAAAGACCCTGGGGTACTGATTCTAATTTATCAAATGTATTCAAGATAAATAAAATTGTTTTTATTTTATTTTATAAAATTACATTAGAGTATTTGTGTAATTGTAAATTGTGTTTTAATAAATAATAATTGTTTGTTTAAATTGGTAGTTTTATTTGAGGTATTACAATATATATATATATATATATATATATATATATATATATATATATAATGGCTTATAGGAACAATTTTTGTAATTTTATACTTCAAAATTAGCTGTTACATGTCTACGTTATTTACCTTTGCACTAACTATGAATCCCCGCTGTACCTTTACGACTCAAGTCTAAAATATACTAGCTAAATTCTACCAGTCTAGATGAATTTATCCTCGAAGACTGGATACAACCTAATGATCCTTTATCAATTTACAACTAAATTCTGTCGATTTCTCAGACTTCTATGCTCTAATTCTGGGGTTCCCAACTCTGTGTTCAATTTTTTTAGAGTAAGAGGCTACATGAGGGCAACTCCCCTCTTATAGAATAGGAAGGGATTTGAAAGGAAGGATGCGGAAGGGTAGAGGAAAGTAGCCAAGGCTTAACTAGGGCCCCCGGGCTATATTTTAAGGATCCTACCATGCATTCGCCTAAAAGTGATGCAGGACGAACCCTAGAAACCTGCATCAAGTAGGTCGGGCATTGGGTACTTGTCGCTCGTTCTCCCGATGGCGGAAGAGGGGCTTTCTGTAGGTACGCAGCATTCCCTTCTCCGTTCATCGACCAGTTTAGGAGGCAGCTGGCCGACTTTTACAATGGGAACAGCGAACAACTCTTACCATTTGTCCAAAGTCTGAGACCCCGAAACATACACCTCTCAAAACGGGCTGAGGTGCCTCGGCTTGTGTGAACCTTAGTTAAAAAACGGAGAGAAGTGGCATCCGCAAAGGTAGCCCTCCGCGTCTCCAGAAACGTCCACCTGCGAGTAAACCTCACAGGCTTTCATGACGCGTGTTACATTTTTTTAGGGTAACAGGCTACATGACGGTAATCCACATGGTAATACTCCCCTTTAGTAATATTAGGAAGGGACTTGAAAGGGGGGATGCGGAAGGGTAGAGGAAGGTAGCCAAGGGTTAACTAGGGCCCCACGGGTTATGGTTTAAGGATCTTACCCGGCATTTGCCAAAAGTAACGGCGTCCGCCGGTCATTTTGTGTGCTCCTGCCACTATTCGACTGCGACATCAGAAACACTGATTAAAAGTATAAATTAATTTGCGAACTCATCCGTCTCCTGCCACAGTTTATGGATGTGTTAGCATATTGTTGTGAAACGGCGAATAAAAAAGAAACGAGCGATGCCCGCCCGGTCGGTCTACTCACCCATTACCATCTTTGTGATTGTTTGATCACACTTTCCTAATTATGGGGTTCTGGTAAATGACATGAAATGCAAATGATCACAATGAGATATATTTTCACATTATTATTTTCTTTTTTGATTATTTATTACCATTATCCAATAATAAATATCCTTAGGAAATAAATAGGTGATACCCGCCGTTCGACTGATATTTAAAATGCGTCCTAGGGTACAAAAAGGTTGGAAATCCCTGCTCTATATCAACAGACTTATAACTAATAAAATTTGTATCTACACTTCTTCTCATGAGTAAACTGTAAGTACAGATGAAACAATAAAATATTTAACGTGTTATTGACTAGAAATAACAATGCAAATAATAAATACTTGGCCACGAAATGATTTTATTAACATAACAAAAATACTGTAACTATGCGCGGGTATACTCGTTTATAACTTCAGAATTACATATGCAAACAGGATAAGGTTACCAATTGAATATGGTGTGTGGTTTATTTATTATCTATGAACGTCTGCAGCACAGGAATGCTCGATTCTTACAGGAAGTATGATTCGTGAACTGGCGCCATTCAGCGTTCTGTAATCGGCTGCAGGCGACTATTTCAGGGCCTCGAAAACCATTAGGGTCCATGCTCCACATTATCAGACTTGAGTAACTGACAACTTTTCCTATTCTAGGTCTTGATTTTCAGTACAACTCCAGATTAGCAACTGTCTCTCCCTACTACCAACTCTCAACTGTTTTTCAGTACTACTTCCTTCTCTACCGAATCCGTCTAAGAAACTCACTTCCACGCCCACATCTCTGCTCACAACGACAAAGAAATGTGCCCAAAACTACTTCATTCTCTCTCCCCAGCTACCGCGAACCGTCTTTGAAGTATTCTTTCTACCTTCCATCTATAATTTCCAAAACGTGTACGGTTGGCACGTCCGCTAAGAACAGTGATAATTCTGTCCTCGCTATCTGCTGTTACATCTGACAAGTGCCTAACATGTTCACTCAAGCTGAGGAAAATATTCCTTTTCTTGCACAAATATGTCCAGTCATTAATTTTCGCTGTCAACCTACTTTTACTGTCGCTCGTCTTTTCGACGTTCGAATTTGTGTTAACAAAACCCCGTTTCTGCTTTGTTACCAACCACGGCGTCCTTCTCCTCTGTCTTGAGGAACTTAGACTCAAAACGTGTTAAGCTTTAATTGCAATTTATTACGGAACAGACCGTTATAATTAGTAAATTCGTGTTAGAAATTTTTCTATATTTATTTTCTCTGTTTTTTAACAATTTAAACACACAATATTTTATTTCAGTTTACATGTGCTGAAGACTCACTACATTTAAAAAAATACCATGAAGGTATCCAGGGATTTGTTAATAAGACGTGGAAATATAACTGCTTCCATCGTGTCCTTGTTTATGCTAAATTTAAACTGTTATCGTCATTTCTTGCCTCTATCTATAAGATTAATGTACTGCTATCAACGCGTCTACTTTTGACACAAATTAATGTGTTTACATGCCCCTTAAAATGAAAAGTAAATTTTTGAATAGTTGACGACAATGTAAGAAAGCCTCAAAAATTTCAACTGCTTCAGAGAAGAGGCGTCCAACGGCTTATTTCGTAATAAAATTAAATTATTTTTCAATAAGTTAAAATCAAATTTTGGAACCTTCACCACTAAAGATGGTGGATTGCAGCTTTACAGTGTTCAAAGTCGTCCCACAGTTCTGTATATCAAATAGTTCCGACAGTTTTCTTACAAAAGCCAGTCTGACACTCCGGACTTCAGAAGACGTCGGTTTCAGATCTCCTAATGCACAAAAAGTAAATATGCTGTGGCCAGGTTGCTGCATTAAACACTAAATTTTAAACAGAATTTGCTATGTATATAGAAATACTTGAATTTGGTACCACAAAATTTATGCAAAATAATGTTGCCAAAATATTTAAATAACTCATCCATGTATATATTGTAATACTAATTAGAGGCCATTAATGATTTTGATAACTGGATATTTGTGGTGGATTGTTAGCCGCACCAATTTCAAAGGCGACAATGTATAGGCGAGCTTTGTTTGGCCGCCGCGAGCGCTTTCTGAAAGAGTCGGGTGTTGAAAGTCGGGTGGGTGTTTAGAGTCGGAAGTTGGAAACCAGACAGCGAGCAGGGTGGCAGGCACAAATTAATCCGGAAAGATTAAAAGTTAAATTGGAGTAAGAAGTTTTAGACAGTAAAATTTCAACGAAAAAGTTACAAGCAGTATTCAAATAAATCACGCCGAAATAAAAATCTATAAGTACTGTGACCGTTACTAATTCTAGAGAGAAATAATTCGGAACAATTTGTCCAACCAATAATCCAGAAGGAGTTTGCAGCTTTCAGTTTCCAGAGGAGATCCAGAGTTACAACAGTGTTCTTTAATCTATGTAACTTCAGTGATTTTATGTCCTTTTAGAGGGAATTGTGAGGTGATCCCAAGCCCAAGTGAGTTAAGCCTGGTACCAGCAGATGTTTCGTAAGTACGAACAAATTTTATCAAGTTTTGTAAACGATAATTAAAGGTAAAGTCATCAGATTTCGACTTCACGTTTTATTTGATTGTTTAACTTCTTAGTTCGTAAAGGAATTTGATTGTGTAACGTAAATATAAAGGTTGTTTCTTTACTTAGAAGGCCCATATAAGTGACCCTGAGAAAAAAATTGTAAAATCTATAAATTTGAAAAACTTTAAATGTAAATAATCTCATATAAAAAATGTTGTAAAGTTCAACTGAATAAAAGTAAATTGTCTTATAAAGTTTCTTAAGAATTTCGGAATTATTTTGCAATTCTTCACTTTAAATAAAAATGATATAATTGATTCATAAAACAACTATGGAATTCAAATAATTAATTAATCTTTTGTTTCATAAATTGTTTAATTAATTAATTCTTAACCGTTTATTACATTTTTGGCGTCACCAACGTGTGGCAAATAATTTGTTTAATAAATATATTTTTTTAATCATTACAAATTGGTGCCTCAACGTGGGCCGAATCAATTAATTACATTTTTGGCGTCACGAACGTGTGGCAATCAATTGATTTATTTATCCTATATTTTTTTTAATCATTACATTTTGGCTTCACCAACGTGGGGCAATCAATTGATTAATTAATCCTTTTTAATCATTACAATATATATATATATATATATATATATATATATATATATCACTGTAAAATGAGAAATATCTCAGGCTACAATACGAAACAAGCTTAAAAATGACATCGAATTTTTTAAAAATGAAATAAGAGAGAACCGCGGAATTTGCTTACGTAAAGTTCAGATGATGTCATCAGGAAATTGCGAGTGGCGTCCCGTCTCTCGTCTCCTATAGAAAGTCCTCATGCAGGTTATGTTTCATCTCCAGCTATTGCCAAACACGATCTCTTCACCAATCATCCAGTCAGCTTTAGACAAACAGCTTCCTCTCCGTTTCCTTGAAGATAGTCCACATTCAGAGAATTCCAGCCCTTGCTAAACTCGATTTCCTCTTTCCCATTAGTTTTCGACAAACAGCTTTCTCTGCCGTCTCCTTCCTTCTAGTCCACAACGTCCCTGACCCCCTGCGTGCACGAGACAAAAACCTTTACTCCCAAGAATTAGTTTCCCGACGTCGGCAAGGCTTCGTTTACTAAATCAAATCCTTGTTACATTGATGTGCATTTTTTATCGGATGTACCAAGATGGATAGTTCTATCATCCAAAAATTACAAATGAGGTACACGATCATACCAAGATCCTAAAACAACTAGATTCCAATGCGCTCGCATATAAATATGTATATATCTATATTAAGTAGATATTAGTTTGAATTGGGGATGCCTTTTCCTCTCTCTGTTCTCACAAGCCGAGGCACCTCGGCCTGTTTTGAGAGGTGTATGTTCCGGGGACACAGACCATGGGCATACTGTAAGAGTTGTTCGTTGTTCGCATTGGAACAGTCGGCCAGCAGCCTCCTAAACTGGTCGAGGCACGGAGAAGGGAATGCTGCGTCCCCACAGCAAACCCCTCTCCCGCTATGGGAAGGGCGTGGGACAAGTACCCAATGCCCGAACTTCATGATGAAGGTTTTCTAGGGTTTGTCCTGCATTACTTTGAGGCGAATGCCGGTTAGGATCCTTAAACTATAGCCCGGGGGCCGTAGTTAACCCTTGGCTTTCTTCGTCTACCTTTCCGCATTCCCCCTTTCAAATCCCTTCCTATGCTATTAAAGGGGAGTCGCCACCATGTGGATTATCCTCATGTAGCGTGTTACTCCCCCCCCCAAAAAAAATTGCATTACTTTACATTTCTGCTGAAACTTTTAGAGCAAAAGAGCGAATAAATTTTATAATTGGCAATCTATAAAATTTGAAAATTAAATCAATTTTATGTACGTAATTTTATGCATAAAAAGTTGTCAATACTAGTTTAAATATAATTTTTATTTGAATTTTAGATTTATAATACTCAAAATCTATTGTACACCTGATGAAATGCTAAATAAAGACGAAACGTTGTACAATTTTATTTTTGTCAGTTCCTTTATTAATTTTTTTCTGACGTGTCAAATTTAATTATTGAATTTTATATATTCATTATTAATAAATTATGTTTCGTATATATTTCGAAGCATATATTTTATGCTTCTGATAATTAATAATCGGCTAAACATAAAGTAATTTACATTGTACTTATATTTTCGTACCTATATTATTGTAAAAATATCACGATGAGATGAGTCTGTCGAGCGAGCGGTGAGTTACATGTGGGTAAATATTTTTCATGGACCGAACGAAGGAAATCCAGAATGATTCGTGTTTCGATCCGCGGCTTTCAATAATGATCAGGACTAGTGAGTGGTCAATAGATACAGTTAACAATGGCTCAGGTCAGTGAGTCACTGAACTTCCTCTCTTTATTTTATACGATCACTCACTCCTTTAAAGGAGCGTAAGTCTTTGAACCACGTGCCGATAGACCACGGATCTTAGTCACCAGAGGAGAACAACGGTCTATTCAGTACATCAGGGCATGAGAATTTTATTCGCAGTTCATAGATCGATTTCGCCGTTCTGCTAGTTTCCTGTACGCACAGGAAACGAATTTCAGAAGCGAATGGTTACACTAGAAGAATTTTCAAACAACTCAAAATATGCTACATTACGATATGAAATTTTCTTTTTTTTTAACATTGAATAATAGTAGCAAGTTGGGAGGGAAAGGTGAGCTTCCATTTTCCATTGATACGAAGTATGAAATGAATAATCCGTCGTGGAACTGATGAGGTGAAGTTATGACTGGTAATAAATGTAACACGAAAATTAGAAGTCAGTAGGAAAATGAAGTTACTTTGGAAGAAATTCCGTGATAGTCAGACGGAATTATCAATGTTTGAGATGGTTTGAAAAGATCAAAAAGGAATAACTTGAAAGATTATAGGTACGAATAAGAAAACTGAAATGGCAGTGTGAAGACCAACGTTCGTGCAGAGAATTTGTCCGACGAACCATAGACTGAGTAATGAGTTAGAATCCTTTAATAGCATATTACAGCTATAAACATTTCCTTTATCGGGGCTCGCTTTTGTTTTGGGTGTATTGGGTAATCAACATAGTAGCACCTCCCCTCTTATAGCATAGGAAAGGGATTTGAAAGGGGGGATGTGGAAGGGTAGAGGAAGGTAGCCAAGGGTTAACTAGGGCCCCCGGGCTATATTTTAAGGATCCTACCCGGCATTCGCCTAAAGAAATGCAGGACAAACCCTAGAAAAACCTGCATCAGGTAGGTCGGGCATTGGGTACTTGTCCCACGCCCTTCCGATAACGGGAGAGGAGTTTGCTGTGGGGACGCAGCATTCCCTTCTCCGTGACTCGACCAGTTTAGGAGGCAGGTGGTCGACTATTCCAATGGGAATAGCGGGCAACTCTTACCGTATGCCCAAGGTTTGTGACCCCGGAACATACACCTCTCAGAACAGGCTGAGGTGCCTCGGCTTGTGGGAACCTTTGTTCAATAACGGAGAGGAAAAGGCATCCCCAAAGGTACTGCCTGCGAGAGAATAACCCTCGCAGACGATTCGAAGGGGGCCTCGCTTTCCCAGGCCCATATTTGAGAACGGAGTTGATTGTATCCTGACCGCGATCAAGAGGACTGACATTTACTAGGCGCTGTGCAACAATAGGAAGAACTAAGATGACCCAGATGGAAACTGCCCTATAGAGAAGAATTTAGATAAACAAAAGAAAATTAAGCAAGTCGGAGATAATCTATTTTCATTTAGTAACAGACTATTTTAATATTTCGATGTTAGAATATTTAATTTCTTAAAAAGCAATTTAAAAAAAATTACTGGAGATTATCGTTATAATCATTCTTGTGATTTATGCTCATGTAATTTCATTTTCTCCATCAAATAGTACAAATAATGGTAGCTTTCATTATATTAAAAATTCAGTTGCCGTAAGTTTTCTGTTAGAAAGATGAAGAAGGTGTAGACAGGCTATGTATAGGGTAATCCACATACTGGCAACTCCCCTCTTATAGCATAGGCAAGGGGGGATGCGGAAGGGTAGAGGAAGGTAGCCAAGGGTTAAATAGGGCCCCCGGGCTATGGTTTAAGGATCCTACCAAGCAATTCGCCTAAAAGTGATGCAGGGAAAACCCTAGAAAAACCTGCATCAGGTAGGTCGGGCATTTGGTACTTGTCCCACGCTCTTCCGATGGCGGGAGAGGGGTTTACTTTGGGGTCGCAGCTTTCCCCTCACCGTGCCTTGACCAGCTTAGGAGGCAGCTGGCCGACTATTCCAATAGGAATAGCGGACAACTCTTAACGTATGCCCAAGGTCGCGATCCCGGAACGTACACCTTTCAAAACAGGCCGATTTTTTTTTATATATTCCAACTCTACCGAAAGTGACTGTTATAAAGTAAGTGCAGTTTTGTTCTAATCGTCTGAAGGTTTTTTGTACGGCTTCCTGCCTCTCATGCCGATAGACGGCACAATTCTTCTTCCTTGTGACGGATGACAGCGTTATAACTTAAGTTCGCTCGGCGCTGTTGCAAAGTATATATGGCTGTGTGACATTGTCCGTTTGCACTACAGAAGATCATGATTAATATTTAAGATTTATTTGTTGTTCTTTTTTCCATTAGTCCTCGAAAGAGGAAATAAGATACGCCAATAAAACACATACAAAGTTATATAAACAGATTAAATTAAGATGGATTTATAATAGTGTGGTCTCCAACCGCAGTTCTTGCGTCCTTTCACGTTGTATACGTAAGGAGAAAACAACGACAGTATAATTGAATGAAAAGACAGAATTATACATATTTACTCAACTATTACGAAATTCTACGTAGTGTTTACAGTGGTTCATAAATATATTTTGAGTTTTTAAGTTGTTATATAATTTGTGTGACTATTATATATGTGTATATACGGAATAACGAGTGCTGGATTCAAAGAGGATAAGGGGATATTTTTTCTGTTCTTAGTTTGGACCGATGTCTCGTGTCTTGCAGTTTATTAGTGCGGTTGTTGCAAATGTACCGATGTTACGCCAAACAAACTTTAAAATTTCGAGTAGATAAGAACTGGATAAGGTTAAGGTACCTTGGTTACGGAATAAAGGTTTATAGCTTGTACTCAAATTCGTAGAAGCTATTATTCTTACGGCTCGCTTTTGTACTTTGAAGATTTTCAAACGCGTGACTGGAGCGGCTCAATTTGCTAATCCGAATAAAAGTAATAGTGGTATACTATTTTTGCGGCATTAACGTTGCTCTCCTGCACAATTACTCTTAACTGAACTGAGTTTTGCCGGAAGATTTATATGTTGGTCCCATTTTAATTTACGATCTATATCCAAACCCACAAATCCCGCGTGTTGTGATTAATTATCGACAGTAGGAATTTACCTTGTAGAAACTCTTGCTAAACTAAGCATTTTTATTTTCTCAAGATTAAGATGCAGCCTATTTACAAAGAACCATAAATTTAGATGGTTTATGGCAATGTCGGTTTTCGCTTTTAATTTTTCCGAGTCTGTGTCCATAATGACCAAATTGGTATCGTCTGTGTAAATAACTGGCATTAGTAGACCATTTATATATGTTGGAAAAAACGTAGTTGGCCCTGAATGGTGCCCTGTGGAACGCCACATAGATTCCCATTCTGACAATGGATATTACCGTCCGCTTTTTCCATCGCGACATTTTTCCTTCTGTTTTCCTTACATGAACGCATTGTGGAGAGAGAAGTTCCTCTAATTCCGTAAAATTCTAGTTTTTTATATCAGAAATCCTGATCCACTAAATCAAATGCCTTAAACAGTCACTTTAATCTATAATCCAGAGCGTAATGTATAGTTTAAATAAAATTATATTAGGGTGAAGCTGAGTCTGCAGATTTGGCTTTCCCTGATCTTATTAAAATTATGGGCAAAAAACAGACCTCACAAGAATAAAAACAGGAAAAACGTTTCTACCACAGGTTTGTGGATCTCTTAAGTACAAGTAGTATACAAAATCGGCTGCAGTGATTGCAGTTCTGTTTATTATATTGGCCAGACCAAACGGGCTCTAAAGACGAGGATAAAAGAACACATATCGGATTATAAATTGCCTAATGACAAGAATTCTGTGATTACGACACACATATATTTAAAACAACACAATATAAATTGGAGAAAAATTAAGATCCTTGACGTTGAGCCCAAGTATTATCAAAGACTAATTTGAGAAATGGTTCACATCAAAATTCAGAAACGGAATGCTCTTAGTATTCAAAGTGACTTCGAGCAAAGTCTACGATATTTTTTTTCCCCACTTGACCCCTTCTATCGTTTTTGGACAGTTATATATAGCAGCACACAGAAGTTTCGCGGTTTCTTGTTCGTGTACTTCAGAAGGTCCGCAAATCTGTAGAAGAAACGTTGTACCTGTTTTTATTCTCGTGAGCTCTCTTTTTTGGCCATAGCTCATAATCGTTATATATATATATATATATTGTAATAAACAAATATAAGGCGTTATTTAATTTAAAGAATTTGATGAATTTGCTTTAATTAATTTTAGTTTGAAGAATTTACCTCAAGTGAAGCGTCAAAATGTAATGATTAAATGGAAAGTGTTATTTAAATTAAATAATCAACAAGAATTTAAAACATATAATTATTTATTTTCACTTTGTTGCTTTAACTCACAAACAATTACAATTTAAAATATTATTTTCTCAGGGGCCTTCACTGGGTTTGATAATGGACACAAAAAGTTGTTTTAAAAATCTTATTAACACACAGTTTATAATTCACCTTAACAATACGTCGATAGAAATAAATTAAAAAGAAAATAAATCAACTTGACAATTAAATAGAACGAAATCTGACTTCTATCCCTTAATTACGTTTACATAAATCATTATTTTGTATTTTGTTACTCACATCTGTCCTGCTGGTTGCAGCATTCCTTTTTGTTTTCGGAAGTACACTATTGCAAAATTTTTTACACTGATTCTAATATTGGCTCACAGATTTTACACTCTTGAAGTCCACCTTGATAGGCTCCCAGGAAGTCGGTTGATCCTCCTTTTTGTCAGCTATCTGGTGACTGCTTGCCTTATATGAATCCTGTGATTCATAGATTTGCTAGTCTTTTTACCGCTTGGGACTTAAACTTTACTATTCCTCGCTGGCTACAGACGTAAAAATTGCACTCCTTTCCTAGCTGCTGATAAACGTAAAAACTGCTAACTTCGCGATATTTACGGGATAATACTTCCGTGAATGGTTTTACTTTGTCTTAAATTCACCACTTTGTTTAATAATACATTAAACAACGGCTAGTCTCTGCTCTAGTATTATTCGTTCCGTCCTCCGAAATGTCCCGCCACTAACTAACTCTTAGTGCTCTCCAGTTTTAGCGTGCATACGCCATTTTGACTTTCCGACAAAGCAACAGAGCCTGACTCCATTTTCGCTTTGGAAGCTCCTGCCGCTACAATTAAATATTATTAAAACAATTAATGGCCTAATTAATTGGCATTACAATATATATACACAGACGTAAATTTTAACTTTCCCTGTTCTTATTTTTTTGTGTGGCTATAAACGAATTATCACTGGCGACGTAAAACTGGATCTATCTCTTCGTACCACAGAGTAAACTCCAGCGTATGAAATGGAAACAGCTAGAATTTCCAGTGAAAAATAAACTCAAGCGTCAACCCTCTGTAGTAAATGTGATAGGAGGGGCGATAGACAATGACAAGGGTCAGTTCTGGAACATTACCTAGAAAAATTTACTATGCCCAAGAGCTATTAAAATAAATTTCTTCAATGAATTAATTAATATTAGTATAATGCATAATTTAGATTTTCTACAAAATTACCACACGAGGTCCCAAATAAAAGAAAGAGACGTGTTTAACTTTGAATTTTTAATTGAAAATCTCAACTTTTTAAGCAATATTCGTTAACAAGTCGCCGATTCGGTACTAACAGACAAGCTAAAGAAACAGTGTTTCTCAACCGATTTGTTTTTTGTAATTTGGTATCGGATAGTTTGTGGAAGATGGACCAAGTGTCTTATGAAGCAGTGTTACTATGTTAAAAATTGACGTCATTGTAAGTTTTCCATCGTTGCTGAGAACGATTAAAGAAATTAACTGCATTTAAATTTTGACTTACCCTCGTATGTTAGGAATAAGTTTTATGAGACATGCCCAAAATATTTTCGAATCAAGTAATGTTGCGGACGGGGTGCAGCAATTGTCGGCACGTGTTAATAGGTACGAGTTTAGTTGTTGAAGGCAGGAGTTAATCCTAATTACGTAAGCCTCACGCCGGCTTTGCAGTACGCCCCACTTCGTGCCTGCGACTGACTGCGACTATAAAGCGGCGTCGCGGCTCTCTGGTGCCAGTTCACCGTCCGTCACGCTCAGCTTTCTTTCGAGGTAAGTCGTCATAAGACTTTATTCTGATCATTACACCTATATTTAGGGAACTTGTTTTAAAGAGTGGCGAATTCTACTACGTGTATAATAGGACTTCCGTTACCAAAATTTCGGAGCCGGAGGGTTGATGAGCGACCATCATTGTTGGAGCGATCCTCTTACTCGTTTGATTTACCTAAATAGTGTAATTAAAAAAATATATTAAATATAAAACGTCTGTGTTAGAAGTATACTTATTAGATAAATTAATAGCCTAAAAACAGACAAAAGTATCAGAAACGTGTGCTATTTAATTTAGCACTTATATTAGTCCTTTATTTGGCTATTTATTTATTTAATTAGAAAAAATAGATATAATTGTCCGGCATTAGAAAAATTTTCTATTTTCGCATATACTATTCTTTATACTCTAATCAGAACTTAGTCTCTCCAGCCTTAACCTCTTCATAATCTTATTTGTTCACTCACTATCCACTCACTCAAAATTTGTTAGGATAATTGCGCATTACGTGTAATTGTACGTTTGTCACTGAATTATCATTTGACAGAGAAAATGACGGATAATGTCAGTTGAGGGTAATTTATATATAGTAAAGAATTTATCGGGTGTTCCATTGCCTATAGTAGAAGAGATAATTTCTATTTACTAACAATTTGTTCAATAGTAAAAAATAAAATTTATAAAAATAAAATAATAGTTCTGATCTAAATCAAGCTATTTAAGTTTATATAAATAAATACATACACGACCTGGAATCAGATACTTATAAAGTTAATTTAAAAAAATTATTTTTCCGACGTTTCGTCCTCTATATGGCCTCTTTAGGTTGGACATTTTTAAAATAATTTGGTATATAATTTATGCGTAAAATTTAGAGGCAAGGTTCTGCTGCCTTGCCTGTTGAAACCGAAATGGAAATGAATTAGTAAACATTGTCCAACTTGGAGAGGTTCTTAAAGAGAGTGAAAGAAGGAGGAAATAAAGATTCTACGTTTCGAACAGGATAAACTCTGCTCGTCTTCAGGGAAAGGAGTTAAGAATCAGAGCTCGGCACAAGAGGCCAAACACACCTTAACGAAATAAACCTACCAGCCGACTGATTGCCGATTCTCTGGAATAAGCTGAATCTAGTAGGTTTATTTCCTTAAGGTTTGTTTGGCCTCTTGTGCTGAGCTCTGAAGACGAGCAGAGTTTATACTGTTCGAAACGTAGGATTCATCTTTCTTCTCCTTTCGCTCTCTCATTATCTCTTCTACTGTAGACAGTGGAACACACGATAAACTCTTCACTAAGTATTCCAACACCTTTGTCAACAAACTTCAAATCAAGAATAATTTATATATACTAAAAATCCTTAGAGATAATTTTATTGTTCGTACTCACGTCCAATAAGATCTTTTATACCAAAAATTCTAATTTTTAGTCATATTATCATTACGAGACTAAGGAACATCAGCTGAAAATATAAAATTACAAATAGTCGGATAATTGTATTTGAAGTTTTTGGAAATCTATTTATCCGTTAGATACTAAAATTGAAGGAAAAGTTAGTTACGTTTTTCAATTTACTAACAATTTGTTCAATTGTAAAAATAAAATTTATAAAAATAAAATAATAGTTCTAATCTAAATCAAGAAATTTAAGTTTATATAAATAAGTACACGACCTGGAGACAGATACTTGTAAAGTTTATTAAAAAAATTATTTTCCCGACGTTTCGTCCTTTTATAACCTCTTCAGGTTGGACATTTCTTAATAATTTGGTATATAATTTATGCATAAAATTTAGAGGCAAGGTTCTGCTGCCTTGCCTATTGAAACCGAAATGGAAATGAATTAGTCCGACCTGGACAGGTCCTTAAAAGAGAACGTAACGATGCAAATTAATTTTTGCTAAATTTCAAGGCCGTATATTTATTTATATGTTGTTATAATTTGACGGATACTTTTTTCATTATTATAATTTAAGTTCATCTTCACGTTTCTTGCAATAGAGGTTTCGAAACTGATGTCACCTACATTCCTGTCTTATCACGCTCATTTTGTTCAATTTTCGTAAGAAAAATGGTTGGACCGATTTCTATTAAACATTTTTTTGGTGCCATATAGAGACGAGAGTAGTTACTTACAAATATTAATGTGCCAACCGCCATACTGATACAAGTGGTGGTCGTTCCAAAACCTTAAACATTTACTGTTTTCTCAAGAAATAGTTCAAACCAATTCCGATGAAACTTTCACTTTTCGGTATTAGAAGATTTTTTTTAGAAATATGAAACAGCCATGCATAGCCTGGAGAGAAAAGGTTGAACATTAGAAACATCTGTTTTAACTGTTTTAGTAGGAGTATTGTTCGGTTTACAGAAAAACGTCCGAACAATTTTTTCCTGAAGCGGTAAATAATTTGGACTATTTTACATTGTCATTCACAACTTTCCAAAAGTTAAAATTCAGTCTGCCCAACTTAATTCTCTTGGAGAACAGAAGAAACGTTTTCAATCAAAGCTCAACCACAATGACTATGAACCTGAATTAACGTATTAGGATAGACATATCCCGATCAGGCCAGGAATCGAGGACCTTCCGCTCACAACGCGTCGCTCTACCACTGAGCTATACTTTCCGACTCCCGGTCATACACGAGCTTTCTCTATCTGTTGACCTGCGTTCGAGTCCTGGCCAGCTTCAGTTATTTTCTGTCCTAATCCCCTAATTTTCTTTTTACGCAACATGGCAGTTGGTAATAGGTACGAGGGTGGTCTGAAAAGTTTCCGACCTAAAATTGAAAATGGCAGCACTAGTAAATCAAATCTAGTTCATTTGTTGACAGTTACTCACCAAAGTTTCAGCCATTTTGGACGCGCAGTTGTTATGTAACAGTGAGTTGCGAGGGATGTTCTCTCGCAGGCAGAACCTTGTAGGAGAGATACGAAGGGGCTACCTTTGGGGATGCCTTTTCCTCTCCGTTTTTGAACTAAGGTTCTCACAAGCCGAGGCACCTCGGCCTGTTCTGAGAGGTGTATGTTCCAGGGCCGCAGGCAGACCTTGGGCATATTGTCCGCTATTCCCATTGGAATAGTCGGCCAGCTGCCTCCTAAACTGGTCGAGGCACGGAGAAGGGAATGTTGCGTCCCCACAGCAAACTCCTCTCCCGCTTGCTGAAGGGCGTGGGACAAGTACCAAATGCCCGACGGACCTGATGCAGGTTTTTCTAGGGTTTTCCCTTCATTACTTTTAGGCGAATGACGAGTAGGATCCTTAAAATATAGCCCGGGGGCCCTAGTTAACCCTTGGCTACCTTCCTCTACCCTTCCGCATCCTCCCTTTCAAATCGGTTCCTATGCTATTAAAGGGGAGTTGCTCAACGTGGATCACCATCATGTAGCCTGTTGCCCTATGGGCTTACAAAAAAAATATGAAGTCAAAAAAGCCTTCGTACTGGAATGATGAGTTCTAAGGAATAAATTAAAGAAAAAAATAGCACCCTCCCTTACCCTACAGACCATCACATACAAATATCTGTACCTAAAATTAATCTTAACGCAAAGAACCATGTACATTGTGTTCATCCCCGTAATAATGACTGGAAACCATGAAGCTTTTGCAGCTTATGAGATTGTTCCCCGATACAGAGAAAACTTGCAGGTGGCAAATTAGTTTTTCTGTGACCACATATTAGGAAGATGTTCTAAAGAGATTTCAAACAGGAGGGAATGTCAGAGGCGATGTGAAACAAAAGTTTTAGTCAAGTAAACTGGTTAGAAATTAAACAAATCAAATTTGGATTTAGGTGTTGAAGCCGGAGTCTAGCGAGGGGAAGACCAGAACTGTTTCCTTCTGGGCCTTCCCGCCAGTTCAACAGAATCGGTAACGTTGTTTTCCGTGTACTGCTACCAATTGATTTGGCCAATATTTACCTTGGAGTAATATTAGTTCTCCAGGAAGTGAAGAATATATACATCTAATAAATAAATCAGTGTGTTTGTTTGTTTGTATGTTCCTTGTATATTATAAATGAGTGTATCTCCTATTTTTAAGGAAATTATCCTTACGAGTGCGTTTCACGTAAATACACACACATATACTCGTCAACTTTCATGATCAAATCAATTTTTTTATATGTATTATTTTGACTGACGTAATTAATTTCACGTACATTTTCTTTTCAGAATATATTTTTCAACGAATGATAAAAATGAAATAACGTTTGCATTAGCATTGCTTACAGATTCTCAAAACGTGTTTCACAAAAAAATATTTATAAGTAATTGTATGAAAGGAATCATCTGTATAAAATACAATGAAATTTCGAAATAGGAATGTGGCTGACAGTTGCGATCATAATAATATTAAATAAAAACTCTTCTCCCGCTATCGGAAGGGCGGCCAAGAGAGCTCTGGCGGAGGCTACCTTTGGGGATGCTCTCACATCTCTCTGGTTTTTTTTTGAACTAAGGTTCCCACATGCCGAGGCACCTCGGTCTGTTTGAGAGGTGTATGTTCCGGGGTCGCAGACCTTGGGCATACGGCAAGAGTTGTCCGCTATTCCTATTGGAATAGTCGGCCAGCTGCCTCCTAAACAGGCCAAGGCATGGCGAGGGGTAAGCTGCATCCCCACAGCAAACTCCTCTCCCGCTATCGGAAGGGCGTGGGACAAGTACCCAATGCCCGACCTACCCGATGCAGGTTTTTCTAAGGTTTTCCCTGCATTCCTTTAGGCGAATGCCGGGTAGGATCCTTAAAATATAGCCCGTGGGCCCTAGTTAACCCTTGGCTACCTTCCTCTACCCTTCCGCATCCCCCCTTTCAAATCCCTTCCTATGCTATTAAAGGGGAGTTGCCCTAAGTGGATTACCCTCATGTAGCCTATTGCCCAAAAAAAAATAAAAATCGGAAGGGCGAAAAGTAAGCCTGCGAGAGGATTTCTCGCAGGTGAACCTTTCCAGAGACTCTGGCGGGGGCTACCTTTGGGGATGCTCTCACATCTCTCTGGTTTTTTTGAACTAAGGTTCCCACATGCCGAGGCACCTCGGTCTGTTTTGAGAGGTGTATGTTCCGGGATCGCAGACCTTGGGCATACGGTAAGAGTTGTCCGCTATTCCTATTGGAATAGTCGGCCAGCTGCCTCCTAAACTGGTCGAGGCACGGAGAAGGGAATGCTGCGTCCCTACAGCAAACTCCTCTCCCGCTATCGGAAGGGCGTGGGACAAGAACCCAATGCCCGACCTACCCGATGCAGGTTTTTCTAGGGTTTTCCCTGCATTTCTTTAGGCGAATGCCGGTAGGATCCTTAAACCATAGCCCGGGGGCCCTAGTAACCCTTGGCTACCTTCCTTTACCCTTCCGCATCCCCCCTTTCTAATCCCTTCCTATGCTATTAAAGGGGAGTTGCCCAATGTGGATCACCCTCATGTAGCCTGTTGCCCTAAAAAAAAAATAGGAAGGGCGTGATACAAGTACCCTATGCCCGACCTACCTAATGCAGGTTTTTCTAGGGTTTTCTCTGCATTACTTTTAGGCGAATGCCCGGGGGCCCTATTTAACCCTTGGCTACCTTCCTCTACCATTCCGCATCCCCCCTTGCAAATCCCTTCCTATGCTATTAAAAGGGAGTTGCCACCATATGGATTACCCTCAGGTAGCCTGTTACCCTAAAAGAAAATCGTAAATACAGACAGAGTTACTTTACTATTTTGTAGACCTCAAGCACTTATAAGTTGTATGTTAAAACATACTGATACATAAGAGAACATTTAAACCGATACGAAGAACTCAGAATTATACAATTAATATGATAAAGTATTAACAAATGCGAATTGTAAAATGTAAATGTAAGAAACCCAAATTTGAAATTTATAATTATTCTTTCAAACTGTTCAATTGTATGTACATTATTGGAATCGCAGAATACTTATGTAAATAAGCACTATTTGTAATTTAATTATGGGTCGCCAATGACCAAGTTGTTAACGCGACCATTGTAAACCTTTAAAAAAAAAAGAACTCAGACAGAAGAAACTGCATTAAGGGTTCTGCTTAGAGATTTTGTGTCAATTTTTACATTTAAAGTAAATTATTTGAATTTCATATGGATCATTTCTGAGATTTGTCTAACATGATACTTGCTTTCAGTATCCATCGTATTACATTAAAATAACTCATGAAGACACTTTAATCGATGCAAATAATTCAGAAAGATAAAACGTATTCATAGCATTCGTCGAAATCACGTGTCATATTTGACTTATCTTAGAAATGGTCCAAATCAGATAAAGTAAGTTTAGTGTAAAGGTACAAAGTGATCCAAACTATTTAAGCCGCGAATATTTGATGCAGTTCTATCTTTCTAAGCTCTTTTTATCGGTTGCAATGGACTCGATGTCTCTTTATATGTTAGTTTAATGTAGTAACTGAACAGAATAGTTTTGTTTTAATCTTGGTAAAATTACCTGCATTGACTGATTTAAAAATTACAGTTAACAGACATAAATACTATGCTTATAAAATAAATAGTTAAATCAATATCGACGCGATTGTAGGCCTTTTTTTGAACGTTCTAGTAATTTAGGGTTTCACGAACTGCTTTTTAAATATTTCTCAGTCGATTCTCTCGCACTTCGTTTGCAAATTTTTGCTTTTTATTTACAGCGAAATTGTTTACCTGGAACCAATCATAATTTTGTCACTCGAATTGGTCATAACAAATTATTAACATGGTGCCGGCAGTAATAGGAATATCAGCACCAGACATTCCAACTGTTGTTTTCCGTCTTTACGAAACGTTGGACAAGAGATAATTACGCTTAGTGTGTAATAGATTTATCTTTTCCTGGTAACACGTTAATATGTAGACGGCGTTTGATTTAGAGCTTGTTATTTACCGGTGTGAGTGTTAAGCGCGACTTGTAGAAATACAAATTTAAGATGTACTTGACTGGTTATTGAGAATTCTTATTTCCAAGTCCGGAATACTATTAGGGAAAACAATGTCCGCGTTCCTGTCCTGCTATCACATCTTATCATGCATTAGGAGCTCACGGAATGCTTTCGTAAAACATATCCATATTCCATGACACATTTATCTAACATATTACTGGTAATTATTAAAGAAACTCATGTTCTATTCTGTGCAGACCCAATTTTATATATATATATATATATATATATATATATATATATATATATTGTAATAATCTTACGGGTGTCAAAATAAAATATATTAATTTTCATTTACAACAAACAATTTATTTATCAAAAATTAGCAATTTATACAATTTAAATTTATAAAAAGGATCTCATTCTCTCATGGGTCTTTACTGGGTTTGATAACGGACAGAACATTTAAATAATCAAAGAACCCAACATTTATCTTTAAATTAACAAGAAATATTTAATCGTCTCGGTATAGACGTAATTAATTACCGACGAACTTACCCTATAAGGTTGATTTTAAATTTAAAAGAGTTTATTTTATTAATACAAAAGAAAAGAACGATATCTGACTGTATCTTTTAATTCCGTTTACACATATTAATACCATGAAATTTCAACTTACGATTACTCAGGAAAATTTGGCTCGCTCGTACACACACATTTTAAATACTGGACGTTTTAAACACTGTTGGTTTGATGAAAGCTGGTTCTCCGTTCGTGAAGGACATCTCACTTGCTCGTGGTGAAACTACTCGACGCTGGATGCAGTGTCCTGGTCTCCTACCATCGAAGACAGTGGTCTAATTTTGATATTACAACAGATTAGCCTTCAGCATACAAAAATGTTTATCGTTGAATATTTTGCTACTTCTCTCGCAGGCTGCAAAATTTCTCCATTCTCGGTGCTCGCCGTACGCCTCCACAACTCTGACTCCCACACTCAACTCAACTAACTTTTTCAAAAGTCGCTCTTACTTATATATCACAGTTCCTTCCTTTTTCCTTTGTTCCAAAACTACGTCGCAACTGCCCGATGACAGTTTCCTCCATTATCCCGAGATTTACATTCTGCAGCTGCAGTTCCTTAGTTAGCAAATATCTAGCCACTCTGTCTTGTCCCAAAGCCGACAATCGAGACAGGTCTAATTTGTCTTTGCACCCTCAATTACTTTGGACTTGTCTTCTCTCCCCGCTCGCACGTGTGCTGTTCTAAATTCTCCAGACCGCCCAAACTGCATCCTCAATCCTAAGTAAACAAGTGAACTGTCCAGGCCATTAATCAGAAACAATGCCTTTCTTAACAGATTGATCTTGCCTGACTCCTCAATACCAATCCTAAGTACACACCATTACAACTTCTTCTGACGGCCAAGACCATTATTCTGAAACAATGCCTTTCCTTCCAGGCATTACAATATATATATATATATATATATATATATATATATATATATATATATATATAGTAATAATTAAAACACGTCTTTACGTAAAAGAAATTATTAAACAAAAAAATTAATTAAAATTTGAATGATAGTTAGCCACACGTTGAAGTCACCATTTATGTAATGATTAAAAAGGTGGTCTTAATTAATAGAAATAATTAACAAAATTATTATGTATTTTAAAATTTATTGTTGATAATTACACATTATAAGCCCTGCTTTGCACGCCGAATTCCATCAATTTAACAAACATATATTTCAATTTTTTAATTTTTTTAATTCGTGGTGTTCTATGAAAATGTAGCTTTATAATTTTACAATAATTACGTTGAATTTCTCAGTATCTCAGGGTCACCACTGGGTTTGATAGGAAGAAAAAAATACAATCTAATGAACTAAAACATTAAAAAATCCAAACTCATTGAAGTTAACGGAATACAATATTAAATACAAAAGTAAAAGAAAACGAATGAAAGAAAAACGCGAACGAAATCTGACTATACTGTTTAATTATCGTTTACAGTCATTAATAATTGTTTTGTACTCACGACAGTGCTTCTGGTACCAGTTCGAACTCTTGTATCTTGAAGTCAACACCCACTAAACAGGCCATTGTACACTGATTCTACTCATTAAATTTTGAACACATGGTAGTTGCTCTGGATCTCTGCTATCCTGGAACCTGGATTAGTCCACCCTCAGCCAGTTTTCCGGACGTAGATCTCCTAGAAGTCTCTCTATGCGAAAATTAGTTCTGTTTGTGTTCAAAACTTCTGCTTCTAAATTGCGATTTTATAAGTCTCTCCGTCAAAACTGTTTACTTGCGTTTTATGTAAACTATTATATCTCGCCGTTGAACTTCCTGGATAGCCCTATTCCTACTTTTAGATTATCAAACTTTACTGTGTTGTATCTCTTGCAGACTCTTTTATGTATCCTTTCTCGACCCAGGCTCGACGCAGACTTAACACACACTGACTTCTCTCAGCGCCCGGTCACAGTCTCCATTATTAACAAAGAAAGACCCGCTTCGATTGTCGTCTTTAAGCACCCGTACCGCCAACAATTAAATTATATTAAAAACAATTAATAGCTTGTTTAAAAATTAATAATTAATAATTACAAACTATTGAACTGAATTGTTACCGGCGAACACACAAAGATACAATAATGGTCCAGCATATTGAACTGGGAAGGTATTGTTTGGACTTAGCGCGCGTAAGTTGGTGGACTGGGCAGTCAGCCACGAGACATTGCTGAGTACGGAACTAAAATTAATGGAGTTGGAAATCAAAGGCGAGAGAATTGAGTTGTGTTAGCAGTCAGCGGTTAAACGTGATCTTGTATGGAAGTGGTCGAGAGGATCTTAAGACATTAAGAAGCTGTGGGAGACGAAATTTATCTTGAGATCGACGAGGAGGATTTCCGCGAGGTGTCGCTAATAGTAAAGTCCAACAATTGAAAAAAGTGATAATTCAGTGGAAATATGGCCTGTTCATAATAGTGTTCGAGATGAAAGTTTTTTTTTTTTAAGGGCAACAGGCTACATGAGGGTAATCCACATTGGGAAACTCCCCTTTAATAGCATAGGAAGGGATTTGAAAGGGGGGATGTGGAAGGGTAGAGGAAGGTAGCCAAGGGTTAGCTAGGGCCCCCGGGCTATATTTTAAGGATTGCGTTGCTAAATCTTTCAATTGTCCTGGTACCAGTACAAACAGTGAGTAAAAAGGAAACATTTGAATTAAAATTGTAAACGTTAATAAAAGGTAGAATATAGATTTAGATTTCATTTCGTTTTTATTCGATTACATTTCGAGAGTTTATTCAAAATATTTGTCAATAGTAAATTGTAAAAATAATTGTTTAAAATGGGAATAGATGTTCTTTATTTAAAAGGCCCAGTAAAGACCCTGAGGTAAGAGAAAAGGACATTTTGTATAAAACTGTTGTGAAGTTCAGCAAGTAATTTGTTTTGTAAGGTAAATAGTTGTATATTATAAACTAATTGTTTAATTAAATTAAATAAATCAAGACGAACAATTAAAATGTGTCATAATTAGAAAATTGTTGTCTAGAATTTAATTTTACAAATAATTTAGACACAGCAATACACTTTTGCAGTTCTCAAAGGAAGTTAGCAGCTGAGCAATTTTGTTCAGTGCGATAAAGAAAAGAGTGATAAGAAGCTTTCAAATTTGCCAAACCATAGGGTTTCACCTCTTTTTGCTGTTGTTTAGAAAAGCACTGTTTTTATGAAATCAGTACCGCTAGTTTTGTCCCATATCTTTTTAACGATACGAATATTCCGTGATTTCACTGCAATGGATTCAGGATCGTTTCATTTGTAAGCACAATATCGGTCTGAAATAGCTCATTTTATTCTTTAAATAATGTTGGAAAAGTCAAGTTATTTCACTATAGAAAATATATCAGTCCGAAAATGTATTATAAACCAGCTTAGGTCCATCTGTGTTTAGACGTTTTTAGCCTTCAAAAATTAATTTTCCTGTATTTTATTAAAATGAAAATACGCTTTCAGTAATGTGTGACAATAGGTTATTGCACGAGTTACTGAATCTCTAAATAACCACATTCGTTCCTGTAATTGATTTCTATGCCACGGTTGGAAATAGGAACCGTAAAGAATGGTTCTATGAGTAAATTTTATTGTATTTAATTTTAAGCTTGTCATAATACCGATACTGACTCATTATGAGAATCCGACTTCCGCTCAATTTTATTATTAGCATTATTTGTGGAAAAGTCATGGCTTTTCGTGCGAAAAAACTGAAATACCATTCTCGTCGCACAAGTATCACTTCCTCGTTCTGATTGTATGTATTGCTATTTATTCTTTTTTCTCCCACTCTCTCTATAGATAACGACAATAATTAATAAAGGTGCAGTTGACCTACCTAATGCAGGTTTTTCTAGGGTTTTCCCTGCATTTCTTTAGACGAATGCCGGGTAGGATCCTTAAACTATAGCCCGGGGCCCTAGTTAACCCTTGGCTACCTTCCTCCACCCTTCCGCATCCCCCTTTTCAAATCCCTTCCTATGCTATTAAAGGGGAGTTTCCACCACGAGGATTACCCGCATGTAGCATGTTACTTTAAAAAAATAATATAAAAAATCATGTAGCCTGTTACCCTAAAAAAATCTGTGACTCGACACTGCGAGATTGTCTGAAGAGACGGACAGGGCTACCTTTGGGGGATGCCTTTTCCTCTCTCCATTTTTAACAAGCCGAGGCACCTCGGCCTGTTTTGAGAGGAGTGGATGTTCCGGGGTCACAGACCTTGGCCATACGGTAATATTTTTCTCTGTTCCCACTGCATCATTCGGCCAGCCTTTTAAACTGGAAGAAAAACGGAGAAGGGAATGCTGCGTCCCCACAGAAAACTTCTCTCCCGCCATCGGAAGGGCGTGGGACAAGTACCCAATTCCCGACCTACCTAATGCAGGTTTTTTAGGGTATCTCCTGCATCACTTTTATGCGAATGCCAAGTAGGATCCTTAAACTACAGTCCGGGGGTCCTAGTTAACCCTTGGCGATCTTCCTCTATCCTCCGCATCCGCCCTTTCAAATACCTTCCTATGCTAATGAAGGGGAGTTGCCACTCTATGGATCACCATCATGTAGCCCGTAACTCTAAAAAAAAAGTATTCTTCAAAAAACATTTAAAATTAAAATGTCTTTGTATCGAATAAATTAAAAATGACTGAATTAATAACAACATAATAATGTTCATCATGCAGATATACATTCCTCTAACACGATGTAGAATAGTTGACGACATTTTAATGCGGTGGATGTATCACCACCTGTTTTTGGTATTTAAGTTATAACTGCAATAAATTAGAATTGAATTATATATATTGACACATAACAATCGGCTTTGATGGTATCCTTTGGACCACCGCGGTATTGTTGTGCTGACGTCATGCTTGTAAGCGATCGCGAATTTTCAAGTCAGTTGCTTACTGGCAGTCGTGCAGGGCGGATAGCAATAAGTGTCCATGAAGAACTCAACGGATGGAACTTATAATTTGAAAGGAAACAAGTAAAGTTACAAGGTATGGAATATATATATATATATATATATATATATATATATTGTAATACCCCACTTTTCGATATTTATGATTACAGGAAATTATCTTAAACACGTTATTAAATTTATCAACAAAACAATTTTATTAATCTAGAAAACATTTTAATAAATCAGACTCTGTACCCCAGGGTCTTTACTGGGTTGATAAGAAAACGGAACACAAAATTTACAATTAAACAATGCAGTTAAAATAAATGAAACACGAAATAAAACGAAATCTGACTCATTACCCTTATTTAACAATTTACATAATGAATACAGAAAAAAATCTCTCTGGTCCATGCAATTTGGATCTCTCGCATACCATCACACATTCTCTTTATATAGGCATGAAGAGCACCAGGTTGCGCTCACACTTTGCTTTCAGAATCACCTCTTCTCGATGATATTACTCTCACAGCGACTTCCTCCAAACAACCAACGCTGCTGACGAAACTCCTACTGACTGCTGATGACTGCTGATTGATGATTCCTCTCGGCCACCTAAATTGGCCTCCACCAACGATGATCTCTCCTGAATGCAAACTCACTGACTTATAAAAATTTTTCGGCCACTTTAACTTGGCCCACCATCAACGCTCTCTCCTGACCCCTCTGACTGACTGACTGACTGACTTATAAAATTGTTTCGGTCCCCTTAACTTGGCCCTGCGTCCGCCTTGCGGACCTTCACCAACGCTCTCTCCCAACTGTCTCCTCCTTGCATCTATTCCAACTCGTCTTTTATCTGCTTTCCCCCTCTCCAGCATATTCCCTTGTTTTCACAGTTTTTGAGTTTCCACGTTCGCCAAACAAACACCAGCTGTTGCCTTTCTCACGCTCCGAGAGCCACTCAATACAATTAAAAATAAATATTTCCTTTTAATATAATTGTATGTCCATAAAACTTCTGTCACCATGCATTTAGGGTTTCGACCAGATGTCTGTCAATACCATTAGCTCTAAGCCGCTAAACGTCCAATTATAGTCCTCCCCTTCTCTAAAAGCCACTTATCCATCATGTTATTATTATCCTTTTTTTATACAAACCACTCAAGAATCCCCAGTCTGAGTTGGTAAACAAATCTGATGAAATCAGAACAAAATTCATGTCCATCTTAACTGGGTATTACAATATATATATATATAATATATATATATATATATATATATATATATATATATTACAGGTTGGAATTACAGGCGTAAAGCTGAGGAACCCGTTGCTAAACCCTCTCCCACCATTGGAAGTGCGTGGGACAAGTACCAAATACCCGACCTACCTGATTCAAGTATTTCTAGGGTTTTCCCTGCATCAGTTTTAGGCGAATTGTCGGGTGGGATCCTTAAACCATAGCCCAAAGGCCCTAGTTAACACTTTTCTACGTTGCTCTACCTTTCGTCATCCCCCCTTTCACTCCCTTTCCTATGCTATAAGAGGGGAGTTGCTACTATGTGGATTACCCTATACATAGCCTGTCTACACCTTCTTCTTCTTCTTCCAGACTTGCTATTCCGCGACTCAGAAAGGTCGCTATTGTCTAGGTGTCGGGGAGAGCTGACGAAGCAGGCCACCATACTGGTTTTGAAATTTGTTGACAATGGTGAGTATTTATCGGGAATATCATTGTCTGATTACAAGATATTAGAAAATAAACAGTAGAGAAATCAACAAATAAAAAGAAAGTAACAAGAAAATTCAATCATGCAGATCGCGTTTATAGAGCGAAGGTAACAGCGAAGAATTAACGAATCGTCCAGAAGTAGAACTGCAAAATACGTATATAATATAGCGATTAATCGAACGTTTCTAACAGCAACATAAACTCTGTTCGTCATCATAACATTCAGAGTGACGGTACGAGAGTCTGAAGACTCAGAATGACCTAGTCCTAGAGAGTCAGCTATGTCGACATTTAGCATTCGAATGCAAAGACTCGAAGGCGTAGACCTCTAGAGACAGCATCCAAATTCTAAATGTCGAGATAGTTGTTTATCGAGGTCTATGCCGAATATAGTCATTGCATTCGGATGCTAAATGCCGAGATAGGGCTAGACCGAAAATAGTCAGTCTACGCCTTCATGACTGTTCCGTCTTTCGTACTACACTTCTGAATGACATTCTTTCCCTCGTGACGAGCGGAGGCATGCACGAAATTACTCCATGTCCAGATTTACCGCTTCACGAAGCCAGAGGTGTGAAATATTCACATAACCCTCTCTCCAAATACTCTTAGCCATATGATTTATTATTATATCATAGCAGTGAATTGCATTTTACTTGCAGAACCTGCTAAATAAAGTTTAAAAAAACATTTTTCGTCTGTTAATAATTGTGGTATATGTTTTGGATCTTCTTGATTTTACCATATTTACATTTCTCTCTTCCGTAGATGTTACTTTTAATGTATTCCAGAAACTCTGACTTTCAGTTATACTATTATTTTCGTTTGACTCGGACCTGTCATCAGTTGTATTGTATTTCAGCTAATCTTCTTCCTTGATGTCTTTTGCACTGTTTTTTCATTATAACGTCTGATTACTTCATCATATTCTAGCAATTTTATACGCCTTTACATATTCTCCTTAGATATTACGAGCCCCATTCTTTCAGAGCAGTTTTATCTATCATTGGTCTTACTGTGAGGAATAATTTAGAATGAGTTCTTACTCTTCTTATGCCACCTGCTTCCATTGCTTTCATTTCGATGAGTTCGTTCTTAGGGCCTACCGTTTTATTTATTGCCTGTTGATTTCTTCACTGGATTTGTTTTTTTATCCAGATTCATTCATTTAGATCTGTACGTTTTGGGGGGTTCCTTATCAATTTAGTGTTCAGTATAACCCTTTCTCTTAACAGTCTGTGGTCAATGCATGTGTTGAACCTACATCTGTCACGCTATGCTTAATATTCGTCGGGTTGAAATTAATTTCGTTTCACGGTCTCCTTCATGTCTATTATTTGTTACCAATTTCTTGACATAGTAGCACATTATTAACAATTTGTGATACTCGGCGAATTGAACACTTTTTTCACCTTGTTCGTGGAGTTCCTCAAGCCGTTGACTTCTCACCACACCATAGTTTCTATTTTGCTACTTTTACGTTGAATAATTTGAAATTACATTTAGCTTTATCCAGGATTTTCTTTCAATCTTCTTTGAATTATTTCACTTCTGTGAATTAGTACATACCTGAATAATACCATTCTTCTAAGATTCGAAGTGTATATATTTGTCATTATTCCGTTACTTTCTTTGAGTGTCATTCATGAGGAATTAAACTTCCAGTTATTCCGTCGTCGGTGACTTTGGGATGCCCGATTTATGTTATCGTATTTTCTTCTGACTTCGATCAGTCCTATGATGTTACAGTTCTTCAAGTTCCTGTTGAACTTGGTTACATAGTGTTCGATACTTGTAGGTACCAATCCAAGGCCCCCAGGTATTCACCTGGTCGTCTGTGTCCCTATCCGGTTCAGAGCAATTCAAAATGAGAATGAAGGCCTTGCTTTTGAGCGTAACTTTCATGTAACGGATGATGGTACTAAGTTTTTGTCACGCTGACTCATTGCAGGTAGGAAAGTGCGTGTTCTGCCGCTCCACCTGGGATACAGACGTTGTCGTGCCGCTGTTGTACTTTATACAGACGCGAGGCTTGCTCAGGATTGTAGTGAAGCCTATCATCAAACCTAAACTATGAAAGTATACACTCAAGGATTTAAATAATAATGTAATTATATATCATGGAATTATAGAAGAAAATACTTCACTTACAGTTACGTGACGACTGTAACGTATTTAGATAGCAATTATATTTATCTGATTTTTTAAATAATGAAATAACATCTGTCAATGTGTCAGAAGTATTATAACAACAATTTACCAATTATAAAGCATATAAAAATGTTTTATAACGTTTTTATAAAAAATAAATGATTAACTTCTTGATTACTTCAATAATTATGGCATTCTGGTTATGTTTAAAACATCCAACAATTTAAATTTAAATTTAAAAATAATATTTTCAAAAAACATAACGTTATTCAAAATAACTGTTAGATTGCAATTCTTGTTATATCGGTCAAACGAAACCGCGCTTTAAAAGTATATATCACTGAACATAATAACAATTGAAAATTGAATGTCCAAAATAATTCAGTCATTTTAAAATAATTTTAAAAAAATAATTTCTATTCGTGTAATGTAAAAATTTTAGATGAAGAAAGCAAATATTACTCTAGATTAATGAGCGAGATTTACACATGAAATAAAATAATTCGGCCATTTACGTAAAAAATGATACATATAATCTAAATAGTATTTATAATTGTCATCTATTCTATTATCCATTGTTATTTTAAACTCAACAATAACTGCTGTCTCAATATGATAATAATTTCGGCCGTAATGTTTGTGAAATACGCACCTTGAAAATCAATTCTCCAATCTTCATATAATTTTGTAAGCAATGTTATAAAAATTTCTTTTATACACAATTGTTTATGAATGTTCATGATTGTAATATTTTTGTTTTCTTTGATTTTCAGATAAAACTTTTATATTTTATTTAAATTTTACACCTGAAAAGGTCCCAAAATTTATGGATCAAATGTCATTTAATTTATGATCAATCAAGCGATCAATTTATTTATTTATTGCCAAAAAGCAGCAATGTGCATGTGTCAAGTTAGAAAAAAGTACAGATAATAGATAATTAAAATTCCTTATTCGGGTTACATTAAAAAAATTATTTATTGAATAGAATGGATTTTCAATTAACCATTTTTTAATTGGGATTTTTAACACGTTTAATTCTATGGAATGGGGTATTCAAATAAACAGGTCAATTGAAATCTAATGAAACCACTATTTAGTCTTTGTTAACTTTAGGTGCCGCATTGTAATGATTAAATCTGGACCCATAGTTATGATTGTCGAGATGAAGGTCAGAATCACCTAAGTTCATTTTAGTAGTTATCAAGGATTTATAAGTGTACTGATTAATAACAATAAGTATATTTAAATTAACAAGTAATGGTCTACAGTGATCATTATATTTGGAACCCATGATTAGCCGTATAGCTTTTTTTCTGAAGAATAAGAATTTTTCCAACCTTGTTACCATGAAAAAATGAATGATATGCAAGTGTTTAAAATGTTTTAAATTGAACTTAATAAACTTCTGACTTCTTGGATAATATTATTTAATTGATATTTAGATAGATTCTTAGTGTTATTGTCAATATTCAAACAATATTTCAAATCAGAATGATTCACTTCTAGTTTTCGTGTTGTTAATTGCAGCAACATAAAGAATTTAAATCTGATAGTAAATATGATGAAATAAACAAAATCTATTATTTTGAATTATATTAATTAAATTCGGTTAATGTAGGAGCTTGATCGCCATTCGCCTCGATAAATGTAAAATTATACACCCGATAAGAAACCGTAATTTTAGTTTTAACACATTTGCTGAAAAATGATTCAAATTAAAAGAAATTAAATATGTAAGTTGACCACAAATAGCCTTTTTAGAAGTTCATTCAGTTCGATTATCGTAGGACCGAGAAACACACAATGAATGGAATCAAAATCACTCAATACCAACAAGTACTTTAATTTAAACCCAATTTGAATCAATTTTAGCAAATATTTAGTTGCATGAATTAAGAATATCTCAGGTCAAACTTTATTTTTATTTATGTGTTTGGTTGCTAATAAAACGTACGTATCAGAAATACGAAATTTAATCACAATCTGATGAAAACAAATATAAAGTAAACGGGACGTATTTTTATTAAAACGAAAGGTATAACGTTGATTTTTATAAATAAATTGGTTGTTATATTTGCGCGTGTGACTCTGTTGAATTGTGTTGTAACATAATGCAGTCTTTCATAAAATGGGTTGTGACGTTCTGAGAACGTATATTATGGAGACATCATTTTTCTGATAAACGACATTATAAACTTTTCCTATCACTCAAAAATCACGTTTGTGATGAAGTCCGCAAGGAAGTAAGAAATTATTTCAGAACGAATTATAGAATTGTCATTACAACATTCATAATATTAGAAAAATAATATTAAAGTTTTATTAAAGCTGTTTTAATGTACCGGCGAATGGGAATAAAATATTTATCAAAATACGTTTCGACATGTAGTTCTTTCACAGCCCTTAGGTAATATACAGTGCGTTCGAAAAGTCTCTTACCATTGGACTACGGATGTAGATACGTTGGAAGTTCGAAACAAACTTGGGTGAACACGAGTTAGCAGAATTGTTTTTTTCATAGATACGCCATTTTTTTTAATAAAAATTAAGAGCGTTCAGACTTGTATAATCACCAGTTGAAGTCATTTACAACTGCACAGAAACTTTACGAAGAACCCTGTATTTGTTTATATTACTTTATATGAAAGCCCCTCATAATTATGGGTGAATTGAAAATCATTATTATTATATTTGCAGCGTTTTATTCATGTGTCATTATATGAAGTACATTTAAATACATGTACCCTATGGTTAACTTTTGTTAGGATTACAATATTCTTCAAAACAGATTATTTTAACGGTACCAATATTTTGAGATAACAATATTAATTTTTTTATTGCTTCCTAGAAAAATGCCTACTCTTTCTCTTTCAATTTTTACCACTGATCCTAACTGATTAATTTGTATAGGCTTCATGAAATGCAAGAACACTTAAATATCGATCTTAATTCTGTACTTCATTACTGCTGGAGATGAGAAATCAGAGGTATGGTATTAATTGTAACAGTTTTGCATCTGTTTACTATACCTACTCAGAATAGCATTAAAAGAACCGCAAAAATTAAGGCATAATTGTATTTATTGTATTGTATTGTATTGTTGTTTAATTTGATATCGGTGAGTATAAAAAACGATTTTTCTTACGATTCAATTATAGTTTTGGCGGCCAAAAATTTAAGACAGCAAAGTCTATACGAGATGTTTGTATTGAAGAAAATAAGAATAGGTTTCTGTGAATAATGGCGTTACCCAAGGACAACTGCCTGGTGGCGATATCGTTGCAAATTCCGTCCGAACTTATCACCAGAACGCAACCTTTACGTTCGGTTCTCCCACATCTAATTGCTGTAGACTCCAACATCCGGGTTGCCCAAAATTCTTTCTTTCAAGATAATCATTTTGTATTTACATTTTTTTCAGTAATTAATTAATATTTTTTTCTGGAAATATTGTTCTGTTGCATAGAAACCTATCCTTGATGAATTCTGATGTTGTAAGCTGGTATTAATACGATGAGGATTTTAGAACTAACATTCGTGTTACAATTCTGTTATCACGAGAACTTCATATAATAAAACAATTAATAAAATAAACAATTTCACGTTTCTTACAGACAAGTATTTAATTCATTATAACGGTCTCCTAAAATGGTCCCGTCATTGGAAGGTCGTGGGACAAGTAACAAGTGCTCGACCTAACCAATCCTTTTTCTAGGATTTTAGGCGAATTTCAGGTTACGATCCGTAAAACTACAGCCATATGGCCTTATATAACCGTTGGCTACCTTGCTCTACCTTTCCGAATCCCATCCTATGTTATAAGGGGGGGGGGGAGTGGCAGGACAATGACAATGAATTACCCTATACATAGCCTATTTACACACACACACACGTCAATAATGGACACTATGATCAATAAACTTCGAGTCGTGATAAATCAATTATGGGGTGCTCCTTTGGATAAGTTTAATAACCAGTGTTATGTTACGTATGAAAATATTCAATTAAGGGCGACTTTGACAATCATGAAATGTAGTTGATAACAATTTAACGAAAATAATTTATATTCAACTCGATGCTTTTTATATATAAAGTAGGGCCTAGTGTTAGATTCACACAACAGATCTTTTGCGAGACGGATAGTAAATGTAAATTAGTGCATTGTAAATAATTTTGAAATTTTTTAAAATTATATTTTATTTTTAGTCGCATTGAAGTCAATGTATTTAGCGGCGATATATTTATATTTAATTTGATTTATAATTTTTTTAAAAAATATATAAATGAATGAGTGTCTTTGTATACCTTATGCGTTCGTAAACCATTTATTTGATTGCGATTAAGATTTGGTGACTTGTGCGAGCGACCGCGAAGGGTTCTGTCGGTCTTTCGGAGACATAGGAAACTGCCTAAAGGCTGACGGTTGTGAAAATTTAAACTGGCTGAATCGGCCGTTATTATAGTCGAATATTTAATTTTCGGGGTTTATGAGATAATAATTTATCTCTAGATGTTTTTATCATGGAATGTCAGTCCTGCTAAGGATGGGGTTGAGGGGCTTTACATAAAAATTACGCGAAACAACCGTGGTTGGTTTCAAATCCAGGGATACAGAAGTCTATGAGTTTAATTTCGATATTAACTATGTCAGTTAAGTTGTAGTTTAGCCACTAGGTGTGGGGACGAAAGTTGGTGAAATATCATTATATAAAAGTAATGAGTAAACAACCGAGACTGGGGTTGAATCTGGGGTTATGGAAGTCTCTGAGTTTAATTCTGACATTTACCAGACTGGCTAAGTTGAAGTTCAGCCCCAAAGGGAGGGGTGAAGGGGGCGAAACAAATTTCTGTAGAATAAATGCGTAGAATAATTTCTATCAAACTTTGTGCACATGTTACTTACATACAGAAACAAACACTGAGGGGTTAAGACACAACTAACACATATAGGGGTGGGGGTGGCATTTAAAAACATTCCGAAACGGCTATATATAGTGCTGAATAAAATGTTTTCGGGTTCGCTGAATTTGATAGTGTTCTTCCACACTTTTTAAATGTCTAATTTCAACTACACCAGACAACGGACGGAAGTTAAGGGTGGCAGAATGGGTTTACATAAAAAGTAATGAAAATAAGACTGAGATTAGTTTCATTATCGAAATTTTATGTTCCTCGTCGTAGAGGTTGACAAAATGTTGCCAGGAGTAGATTTGACCCTCGAAAGGTACCGGGTGTATTTTATTATGGTACCATCTACATTTTTGTGTCTGTGTAGTTAAATTTAATATCTTATATCTCCTATAAGGTACCGGGAGTACTTTTAGACTTCATTAAGTTAGGGAGTATTTTTCATTTTTAATTAGGCGCGATTTTTAGACACCTATTTAACGTAGTAGGATAATTCCCGAGTTGATAAAGTAACGTCAGTAATCATCCTGGTTTATTTGAAGGTAGATGTCGAGGGCTACCTTGCTTTATTCTTCCGCATCCCCCTTTCAAATCCTTTCCTATGCTATTAAAGGGGAGTTGCCACCACGTGGATTACCCTCACGTAGCACGGTACTAAAAAAATACTATGTTGAAGTTAATGGATAACATCTATTACATAAATATTGATTATCTCCTTAATTCAACGTGGAAGCAACGACATCCGGGAAGACCTTAAGAGATATTGAAGTAGAAACGAAACGTGACAATCGTAGCTAATCCTCAAGGTGTCAACTGCAATTCATAACTCCATATGGTCTTAGTCCAATATATAAAACAGTCTTTGGTTGCCGTTATGGGTTTCCACGGACACAATATATATCGATAATCTCAATATAAATTGTATTAACTTAAGAGATACTAATAAATTTTTAAGATACAATAAATTGCCTTATTTTGAGGGTAAAGCATAAATCGAGACAGTCAGGATAATTTATATACACCAATATTTTGACAAACATTTCAATGATGGTCCGGTAAATATATGAATCAATTAAATAACTATATAACTTGTTTATTTAACTCTTTAATCTCACTAATATGGCCATTAACATTTATTTTATATCTTTCAAGAATACCAGGTAATTGTCAATGTACACTCGAATAAATTTATGGCATGTACAAACTAAATAACTATTATTACTAGTCCTCATGGATGACAATTCAAAACTCCATATGGATTATATCGTTAGCCTAATAAATTATAGCAAAGCAACTCTAGAGCACTGAATGGCGTGGGACAAGTACCAAGAACCCGACCTACCTAATGCAGTTTTATTTAGGGCTATTTAGGGCTCCCTAGATAAGAGATTCTACATGGCATTCACCTAAATGTAATGAAGGGAAAACCGTAATGAACTGCATTAGGTAGGTCGGGTTCTTGGTACTTGTCCCACGCCATTCAGTGCTCTGGAGTTGCTTTGCTCTAATTTATTAGGCTAACGATATAACATTAAAACCGAGATCTTGCCTGCCGACGTAGTTTCGTTGCTGAACGAAGATACTTGTCTTTTCAAGCGATGTGTGCTAAACGTGCTAATTACGGAAAATTTTCACTTCCGTCACCATTTCTCAGACTTAGATTCTGTTTCTGTAGACCAGTGACGTCATGGACTGAACACGATTGATGTGTTTGGCGTAAATGTAATTTATTTATAAACCGATTCCTTATAATTCTAGAATGTCTTAACGTAGGCCTCATAACGCCAATTCCACGCTCTTATATTTGTTCGTATTTTATCAAAACATTCCCAGAATTTCGTCAGCCAACAGAACCGCGCTTCAATTCAGGATGTAACAAAATGTATTTCTTCACTAATATCTTCGATTTATTTCTGCAGTTGATTGAATTTTTTTTCAGTGTCGTCGAATCGTTTACCGTATCAATATCATTTTCGCGAATGACTTCATAATAACTAACCTTAAATTCTAAAAATAAAAAATCTTTAGTAAGATGACAATGAACAAAGTCCAAACGCTAATTAAGTCCAACCTATAAATTAAAAAAGCTGCTGGCTACGGCCTAATTACAGGTGAAGTCCTAAAGCAATATCCAGAGAAATGATACCAACTAATAACGGTCATATTGAACGCTATCCTAAGATTGAACCATTATCCGGATCAAATAATACTTATACATTAACCAGGAAAGCCTCCTAAAGAACCTACCGATCAGCTTGTTGCCAATAATATCCAAAGTATTTAAAAAACTTTTACTAAGAAGAATAAAACCAAACCTAGAAGAAAATGAATTAATACCAGCACACAAATTTTGATTTATAGAGAACCGCGCCACTATCGAACAAGTTCAAAGAGTAGTAAGCATAATCAACCAGACTTTCGAAAAAGAGAAATGCTGCTCCACAGCCTTTCTCGACATAACTCAGGCGTTTGATAAGGTCTGATGTTCAAGATCAAGAAAAATTTACCTACCATTGCTGATGATACAGCAATACTGTCAACACACACAGACCCTGATACCACATCACAGAATCTTCAAGAATATCTACTAATAATAGGGACCTGGCTGAAAAGATGGAAAATAAAAGTAAATGCATCGAAATCATCCCACATAACATTTTCCCTTAAAAAGGAACATTGTCCTATAGTAAAGCTCAACCAGGAAGAAATTCCAAAAGCAGAAACAGTAAAATATCTTGGTCTTCACTTAGACACGAAGCTGAAATGGAGGTATCATATCAATAAAAAGCAAAAGCAAATAGAATTAAAAACTAAATTATTAAACTGGCTGATTGGACGAAAATCAAAATTATCAGTAGAAAACAAATTCCTTATTTACAAACCAGTGATAAAACCTATATGGACGTACGGAATAGAACTCTGGGGATGTGCAGCCAAGTGTCACATCGCTATTATGCAACAAGTACAATAAAAAATCCTCCGCACTATTACAAATGCTCCCTGGTATGTATCCAACTTCAGCTTACATACTGACCTCAATACACCACACGTAGAAGACGTCTTCAAACATAAAAATCGTAAAAATCATACTAAACTTCAAACCCATCCCAATCGACTACTAGAGCCGTTACTACAACCTACTGACAAGACTATCATCTTTTAAAATTCTGCCTGAGTAACAGACACTTCCAAGTTAAGTTTCAAGATGAACTAACAAAATTACATCCTATTAATTGAGGTGTACCGCAAGGTAGTGTACTGGGACCCCTGCTCTCTCTACTATACACGGCAGATATCCCTACCATCGACCATAGGTTCATAGCTACATTTGGAGATGATACTGCTGTTTTAGTATCTCATGAGAACCCTACCATTGCATCAAGTCACCTATAAACCTCGCTTTACCAAGTTCAAGACTGTATAAAAGTAAATGAAGCCAAGTCCACTCAAGTAACCTTCACCCTCAGAAGAGAAACTTGTCCACAATACACCACTTCTTTAAGTAGAAGACGTCTGATACCTTGGTATTCACCTCGATCGTAGACTAACTGGGAAAAAACACATATTCTGTAAACGGAAGCAACTAGGCACAAAGCACTTCAAGTTAAATTGCCTACTAGGACGAAAATCCAAACTAACTTTAAACAACAAAGTACTAGTTTACAAAAACATATTTGGACATATGGGTTACAACTATGGGGAAGGACTAGCAACTCAAACTTAGAAATTCAACAGAGATTCTAGTCAAAGACTCTAAGGATAACAGCTGATGCTCCATGGTATGTTAGAAACAAGGTCATCCATCGGGATCTCCATGTAAAAACGGTGAAGGAAGAAGTGAAGTGCATGAGTGCTAAATATATTAAAAGATATGAACCTGCTGGACAAAAGCAACCCCACCAACAAACTAAAAAGACTCCGTCCTCGCGAACTACTAGATCGGTAATACACGTATATAAAATATGAAGTATATAGTTATAAGTAATTTTTGGGGAGCCCTCCACTGGGATGGCTTCTCGCATGTACTTCTTTGTGCATATAATTTACTCATTGCTCAATAGAGCCGATTGTAACTATAAATTAAAGATGTACAACAAAAATTATTATTCTGATAATAAGAAAATGAGTAATGAAAATAGATTGATCATAGAGTAGTCCTTTGTTGCGTCTCATAAATGGTAAATTAATGATGATTATTTGACTTAAATTCGCATAGGAAATCACTAGAATAGATAATGGATAATAATGGCTGGATCATGGAGTCTTGAAGGTCTCTCAAATTTAACACACCTTGTTATTTATCATTGATTCCAATCCGAACTTGAAAGAAATTCTTGAATTTTGACTACACTACACGTTCTCGACGTGTCAAACATATTCAGTAAATTTGGTTATGTTAATATACACGCGTCATTTTGCATTATAGTGTTTCAAATGCAAAATTTATTTATTATGGAACGAATGAGGAAATAAATTATGCTTATATATAATTTTGTCTAGCTTTAAAAACGTGGAGATTTCCTTCACAATGTCTTGTACTGCTTCAATGCCTTCGTTCGCCACTACGAGGTGTAGCATAGTCGCCGGTCGTCCTCAACAAAAGCTAAGCCGCTTTTAATATTTATTCTCGAAGTTCACTTTTTTCCCCTCCTCTTGACGCTTTCATCCGGAGATGAACTTCAGCTTCCTTAACACCTTAAATCGTAAAATGCTGCCGTAAAACATTGTAGGCCGCCAATGAATTGGCCTAATTTCTGTTGACACTGCGTCGTTTCCTGTATTGCGGGAACAGGTTTGTCGGTCATTCTTTGAAACACGGAGACAACACCTGCGAAATCGATAGTAAAAAGTTTCTGAACTTAATTGTGTATTTTAGGAAATTTGATTGTTGTTAAATTTCCATGAGAAACAAAGTACGTCGCCATAAGACTCTTATTTGCATGTCAAAAGAGGTTAATAATATTTCGTACGCAATCATCAGTTAGATATTCTTCTCGAATAACTCCTAATGTTGATAAAAATACATTATAAATAAAACTAGGTTCTATCACATGTAGAACACTCCAAGTAACGTGACCTTGATAGAATTAATGAAAATTGTGAATAATACATTATCGGATTCCTAACCATGTAAATTATTTATCCTCGCTGTCTCATAAAAAAATTGAATTACTGGTAATATATGATTTTACAATTTTTTCACACACACACACACACATGTAAAGTTAAGGTCGACAAATTAACTTGGAAAAACCCTTCGTGAAAAATATATTATTGCCGGAGTTTCGAGTTTCGTTGACTTTCCTTGAGTGACCTGAGGTTACATTAGCATGGATAATGTCGAGTTGCAATTAAGGAAAACGCATAAGTTCGTTGGTTTCGAAACCATACTGGCACTTCCTTGAGCAGTAAAGTTATTGCATACATTTCTCGTTAACCTTTCTATATACGTAACGGAGAACAAGACGTACAAAACTACAACGAACAACTAACTAAAGGTTAAAAAAATCTCAGATATAAATTATTTCAATTGATCAAGGATAATTGACAGCCGACAAGAGATTTTATGTCAGTCAATTACATCAGTAAATTGGAAGTAAATGGAATTTTCTTATAAATAATTTGCGATTTGAGATCTTCTAGAATTCTCGCATGTTGAGAAATATTCAACTAGTATCACAGTTATTAAAATTCAGAGTTGCAGATCTATCTTTGCCTCCTATCGATATATATATAAAAGGAAATTATAGCCCCTTGTTGCGACCAATTTATGTAGTATTAAAATTTTAAAAGAAAAATATAATTTATAGGGTTTATCCTTGAATTAAACAATTTTTTTAAGTGATAAAAAATTATTTGTTACAAATTTCGATTTACTTTAATTTTTGTACAATATATTTAAAAAATTCCACAGCTTTTAATGAGACTCAAAACTTCAGGGCCGCTTACTGGGCCTTTAATAATTATAGTGATTTGCAATTAGCACCAAAAGAATTACAAAAAAACTAATTAAATCTACAACAACAAATTATATAAAAAATCTAACAAATCTAGAGACATCTGACAGATATTATATTGATATAAAAGTTTACAATATAAGGTTTCTCCTTACTATTTTATTTAGAGCTGCTCTGGTACCGTCATAATTGTGAACTTGTTATTTTCTTTTAAAGAAGAATTTAATCAACAGGCCTTTAACACTCATTACTTCACTGTTTCACTTCACTAAATTCCGGCCCACTGCCATTCGGAGGCCTCTCCAACAACTGTTTACGTACTTACTTCGTCGTACTTATTATCATTTAGCTTTACTGTAAAATTACGTTAATACGAAACGTTGAATATTATATTTTCAGACTTTTTCCGCATAGACTTTGCTGACTTCTGCTGGTCTCCAAAACTAGACTCGCTCGCCATGACCACGGTGGTCAGGTTCCCATTTCCGCCAAAGTTCTGCGAATTACATACGCCTTGTCGACACCCTTTCAGTCTCTGAATTCTTACGCCACACTAACTGTTCTTTACAATGTTCTCGCCTCAAAGTTACGCCTACAATAATATTAAAAAATAAAAATAAATACTTCATTACACATTGGTAATCTCTACAATATATATATATATATATATATATATATATATATATATATATATTGTAATATTCACAATTAGAGGTCGTTAATTAAATAAAAAATTTATAAACAAAATATTTATTTTGTGGCAATCATTTTAAAAATTACAAATTTAAAATATTAAATTTCTCAAGGTCTTCACTGGGTTTAATAATGGACACATCAATTATATTTATAATCTTATTAACAAACAAATCACAATTAAAAGAAAATAAATTTACTTGACCATTAAACTAGAACGAAATTTAAAATGAGAATGAAATTAAGAAGTAAAAAGATTAGAACGAATTAACAATTTAAACGGAGAACGAAATCTGACTTCTAGCTTTAAAGTACGTTTACATAATTAATTATTTAGTAAATGGTTACTCACATTTGTCCAGCATTCCAGCATACCTTTCGTTTTTGAAATACACTATTGCGGGATTTTACACTGATTCTAAACTCACAGATTTTACACTGATTCTAAGCCAAAATTTTATATCATGTCAGGAACTCGGATGATCCTCGCTTTTTGTTGTCAGCTATCTGCTGACTGCTTGTCTTAGGTAAATTCTGCTTGCCTTAGGTGCTTTCCGTGGTTTGTAGATTTGCCAGGCTTTACTGCATTGGACTCAAACTGAAATTTTATTATTTCTGGCCGGCTATGGACACAAAACTGTTTTTACTTAGCAAGTTTCGACGTTATGCTTTCGTGAATGTTTTACTTTGTCCTCAGAAATGTCCAGGCACCAACTAACTCTGTTAAATTTTAATTGCCGACTCTGTTGAATTCTCCTCCAACTAACAGTTATACCTTGACGATGTCTTTCCGCGAACTGCTTCTCACAATATCTTCCTGCGAACTGAACTCTCGTCTCGCATTTTATTGCGCAATACACCGTTTTTCGGACCTTCCGACAAAGGAACAGAGCTGGGCTCCATTGTCGCTATGTTCTGGACCGCCGTTACAAAAGATTTCTCAAACAATTTAAATTTTTATGTTCAAAAAATTAATGTCCTAAGTAATTTTTATCATAGACGCATTACGTTTACCTGATGAATAGTTTTGTAAGCCTAAATGTTATATTTAGGGAGGAAAACCGCACACAGTCTCATACAGTGTTTAAAAAATTAATTGGCGGAATCTGCCAACCTATTTGGTTATATTTAACCTTTTTTTAAGATTTTAGGCTTAACGTTACTCCTTTTAAAAACCATATAACACGTCAGAAGACAACAAAACGCCTTCCGATCTGTTAGATTGTTTTTTTTAAAGGAGTAACCTTAACCGTTTCGTGCATAGTGTAGCATATATACAACATAACTTTTAGTATCACCTCACAGGGCAATCACATTGGTTTCTAAGAGAGCTAATTTGTGATGCAGATATAAGACAACATGAACTTAAGGAAATGTGAAATTTTTGGAATTTGTGGACATGTCAAAACATGTTTGTCCTAGCTTTCTGTGAGTCAACCCTTCTACCCACCGGTCAGATTTAATACCATTATTTTCTGAATTTTCGAAATGTGTTTTACTAAGAAAAAAATTTAAGCGTTATTGAACTAAAATAATAATTATCCAATTAATATGACTTATTGATAACGTAGACCTAATTATATTTATGTAAATTGACTTTGGTCTGTTTGATATATTTTTGGTTATATTTTCCGTATTGTATTCAGAAAATTACATCTTAAAAAATTTAGGTTAGAAAAATACAAAATATCCTTGACTGAAGGGTTAAGGCTAAAATCATAAAAAGGTTTTAAAATGACCAAATAGGTCTAAAGCTTCCACCTATTAAATTTACCAATATACAAGACTGTGTCATGTTTTTCTCCATGAATATTAATCTGAGAACAGTCTTTATCAACCAATTGGCCTCAATTATCATACAACGGTATCTTATTGTACATTAGGACGTACATTTCTCAGATGATACCCATTATTTGTTCTTTTTTATTAGTAAACAATAATAATGAATAATTTTTTGAAATAAAAGTCCTCTCTAATGTAACCTTACACGTCCTACGTTTCCATTTAAAATTTCAAAGTTGACCATGGATACTGCTACTTGTGATATGACCAGGGAAATGAAAATTCCATCAATCTATTCACATAGAATGGGAGTCCTAATTGTGCAGTATATTACGAACACTTTCATGCTACCTGAAATTCTCATTTCATCTTTTCCTTATACGTTTTATACAATTTTTCATTTATATATTTTCATTATTTTCGTACGTGTGCAGGAGATTTTTGTATTGATCTCATTAATACATATTTATACTTTTATATTTTTGCCTTGTTCCGATTTCTCAGTAGAGGACTAATTGATGCAATAAATAAATCTAAATTTATTTTATTATAACATGTCTGTCTTAGCTTTTTGAGAGTCAATTTCTTAAGTCAGATTGTTCTATCCGCCGGTCAACTTTAGAATATCTATTTTCTGTGTTTTTTTATGCTTATTCCAAAAAAAGAACATTCCCAAGGTATTCTAATTGCGCTAAAATAATAATTATCCAATTAATGTAAATTATTGATAAAATCTGAACCAATTATATTTATATATTATATCATTTATATAATATATATTATATAATTTATGTAATATATATTTTAATTTATTATAATATACATTATATATAATGCATTATAATATATAATATTAATAAAGGGTTTGGTTTTTTTAGTGAACAACCAGTATCATATAATTTTTTAGGAAAAAATGTTGATGTTATCCGATACACACTCCGTACAGTAAAATATAGGCAATGTAGGTTTGAAGTTTGATTTTTATCATATACGAGAACATCAACAGAATAATCATAGTGTAGCCTATTAGTACACTTGCCATACCCGATTATAGATAATGAAGGTATTATTATGAGCAATAATAATGACATAGTTCAGAGTTTGCAGATAATGTATAATTTTGTAATATACTCAGCTATCCGTATCCTGTGATTTAAGTTGTACTATGTTAATTGTAAGGTATGAATTATAAATTTCCTCAACGAATAGAATTATTAAATAGTTATTTAATCCTATACCACAATTATTTTTTCAGGACTAGTAAATAAATCCATTCATTAAGCCATTCATTAGCATTTGCCTTTCGTGACTTACGTGATTGATTTGCTCGAAACTCTAGGAATAACAGTCTAGAATTAAAGGACAATCTACATTAAATATACTATTTAAATCAACTTCTCATAACTATAAATCATATTTGAATATTTGCTTTACTACTCGCAGTCATGTAAAATCGTATTAATAAGCTTCTTCCATTCCTCCTTGCCGCTGTAACCCAATTAGGGCCTTCGCCTACTAGGTCGACTACCAGACTGTCATCTCACATGAAATATTCAAGAGTTTTTGGAGTAGCACATTTTTAATACTAATTAACAATACGAGGCAATAATCACTATAACTGATTCGAACACAATTGTCAAAGAAAAAAACTATTTCATTTTTCTATGACGTAATGGGATAATTCATTGACCTTTCTAAATATATTGTTCACGTAAATCACTTACAGCATGAAAAATATTCTTAATATTAAAAAAAAGCACTTGAAAGCCAATTTGTTGTTGAATAAGTTCGTAACCGAGCCAAAATTTTTGACAATTTACAACTATTCAATTGTGTAATGACTGGTAATACTGAACTATCAGCTCAGCCCTTGAATATGTATAGGCCTAGATTGTAATATCATTATCGAATATAACGTATGGTTCTCGTTTGATATGGAAAGCTTTATCGTACGAACGTGCTGAATATCAAACCTTACATAAATTAGCGTAATATCATAGAACATGAATGATTCGTAATCGGAATAGAATTTTTATGTGCAGATAATTTTCAATCTTATAAACCTCTCAGGGTCGATCTTGAAAAATATTTATTTACCGTAAATAAACGTCAATGTTTAACAGCTGGTTTGTGTGTTCGGGCGACAAGTAATTTGCAGCATTCTAGTGTCTGGTTTGTATAGAAGTCAAGCACCACTTTTCAGGTGAAACTAATTGGATAAATATACCAAGTAAAACACCTGTATTAATTCATTACATTTCAATTACAAATTTTCATTGTCACGATGTTCTTCTTTATTTAATGTTCAAAATACGTTTATAATGAATGCATTAGCAATTCACCAAAGAGTTAATTAGTGTCCGTTATAAGGATAAGTATAATAACAAATATTATAGTCCAATAAATTCAATGAAGTCATGTATACATAATCATTTTATTTACTTTGCATTAAATGTTACATATTTAATTATTAACATTATAATTTATAGCAAAATCTCATTTTCTCTCACATAATTGGAGTATATTTACAAATTTCTGTGAATATTACTCACGTCACCTCTTCGGACTTACGAGTCCTGGTTGTTTCTATAGTTTTCTTGACTTAGACTAATTAAATCTTCTTTAAATATACTTGAGTTTCTGAAGGTTTGGACCCTATTATCCGCCCCGCCTCCTCTGGGAGCGTCATGCTATCTTGGCGCCGAATTACCCTACTAAAACATTTTTTCGATATTTTCCAAAACTTTCTTCCAATTTTTCCTATTTCTGGTAATAGCTCGTACCAATTCGGCTAAGTGGCTTCGGTCATGGCGAGCGTAAAAATTACATGTCGCATGCATCTGTAAACTTTTTTTTTATCTTCAGGTCGAATTATAATTCAGAAGCTCCGAATTACTTTCGTAGCGATTACAGCCCTCCGTTGCAATCATATACTCTACCCTCGCTCTTAAACGTCAATAAAACTTTCTCGTGCTAAGAAGCACTAAACGTCGTGTTATCTTCTAGTAACCGGATTCAACAGTGCCCTATTTTTCTCCCTCTCGCGAGTTTACGCTAGCCTGCAGACGACAGTTAACATTTTTTGTCACAGACCTCAAAGATACTCCTTCCCTACTCGTCTAAAGTGAATAGATATGGGGGATGGGGAAGTCACTGTTGTTAGTTGCTGCTTGATCATGTTTTGGTCCTAATGCTTAATTTTCCAACAATCAAAAAGTTTTCTAGGTACACTATGATCCAATAAAAGTAATGAAGTCGTGTAAGTTTTATACCAACGTAATAATTATAATAAACACACAAATTACTACAGCATTCTCATAAGAAAAGACATCCTTATGAAATGTACTTATTTAAATTATCTCCGAAATTTTGATCTGTTGCTCTAAATATTAAATAGAGTGCTGGAAAATTTATTTCAATATGGTATTGACACTTTCACGAAGAATATGTTACATTGTAATCTCTTTTTACGACCAATATTTTATTCGTAGTGTGCATTATTTCTTCTACAGCAAACTGGGAATGCATAACTAAGATGGATACTAATTCACGTTCTTTTCAAAATATGCTTTAAATTGAGTACGGAACCAATAAAACCTTAATTTCCTACACTGAATCCTGTGAAAGTTTTCATGTTCCGTATGTTTTGTAGCGTAATTTCGAAGACTGTTAAAGAGTATTAAAATTTTGGACATTACACCTATGATAGTTATACAGCCTTAGTACTTTTACTTAGCGGCCATTGTGGTGTGTACACGAAATTTTTTGTTACAAATTTAGGTCACGAACAACATGTGGCGACTAAGAAATAACACGATTGAGTTATCCGGGAACATTTCTTGCAAAGTCAACGCCGACAAAGCCTACGTTCATGAATATGTGGTGACTATAAAATCCTTTACACATCATTATGGGTTGCCCAAAATTATAAATAACAAATGCCACTAAAAAAACAAGGAAAATTTAGAGAAAATAATGCAGATGTAAGGTTTATTCCTCGATTTACCCTCAACAGTGAGACAGTTTTATTCGATGCGACTCATCACGGTGGTCCTCAGGTCTGGAACGCTTATTTCTGCAAGGTTAAAAATATTGCCTGTAACAATATGTTTTTATCATATCGGAAATATCGGGAAGGATTTACAAACTTACATCCAGAAGTTTAGGTGGCTCATTAATTAAATTTCTAAAATAGATCAACTACAACATTAATGAATTGTATGTTCAATTAACGTAATCAGAAATTTACGTCTGGTACAAAATAATGACTAAGAAAGATAGCAAATTGAGACAAGAAAGGTAATATAAATACCTCACAAAAAGCTTTTCAGTGCTGTCAACTTACCAGTGCAGTTGTGTTTCCCTAGGCTGTTCTTAGCACCTAGCGAAATGGACAAGGATCCCAGAAACGTTGTGTGGTATTTATGTTACCTTTTTTTGTTTGAATTGGATATCTTTCTTATTCATTAGTTGAACTAATTTCGAGACATAATACCTCTGTGAACAAATAGTAAGGTGAATTTATTTATAAAATATAAATTCTTTATTTATTCTTCCAAATCAATTTCATCTCCTTCAAAGTAATCCCCGTCCGATAAAACACTCTTTTTCCAGCGCTTTTTCCAGTCATTGAAACAGTCGCAATAGTCTTTTTCCGGTATAGCCTTCAAGACCTTCTTCGATTCGGTTTTTATCTCCTCAATCGTGTCAAAATGGCGTCCCCTCATTGGCCTTTTGAGTTTGCTGAATACCCAGAAGTAGCAAGGAACCAAATCAGGCGAATACGGTGGTTGCGGAACGATATTTTTCGAGTTTTTGGTAAAAAAGTCGCGAAGAACCAATGCAGTATGACATGGTGCATTATCGTGATGAAGAAACCAAGATTCCGGCCGTTTCAGACGAATAGCTTCACGCAAACGACGCATAACGCTCAAATAATATTCTTTGTTGACAGTTTGGCCCGGCGGAAGGTATTCATAGTGCACCACACCACGATAATCAAAGAAAACTGTCAACATGACCTTCATTTTCGATCGACTTTGCCGTGGTCTTTTCGGTCCTGCTTCAGCTTTTGCAGGATATTCGCTGGATTGGTCGGTGGTTTCAGGGTCGTATGCGTAAATCCAAGTACCGTCTCCAGTAAGGATGCATTTCAAGTGGTCCTGATAGTCAGACAGCAAAGTTTCACACACATCAACGCGACGCTTTTTTTCCAAAAAATTGAGCGATTTTGGCACCAATCGAGACTTGACGCGTTTGAGACACAAAACATTCTTCAAAATGGTTTGGGCTGAGCCAAATGATATTCCAACACTATCAGCGAGATCTCTAATTATCCATCGACGATTTTCAAGCAACAAATCTTCGATTTTTTGGACGTGGCCTTCGTCGGTAGACGTTGATGGTTGTCCAGAGCGCGGTTCGACTTCAACGCGTTCTCGGCCCTCTTTGAACTCGTTGTGCCACTTATAAACGTTTTTTTTTGCAATAGTTTGATCACCAAAGGCTGCTTAAGTAAAAAATTTTCCCCATGGTTGGTAGGACTGTCTATAATATTTGCCAAGCGTCTGTTTGTTAAAAGGTTCAATTATCTCTGAGTTACACGTGTTTTTGTAAACAACCCAAATTGAATTTTTATATTTCTTACGAAGTCCACTTCAATTGATTTTTTTTAGTAGTTATAAAAAACCACATTTATCACTTATAGTTGCCTACTATTTGGCTATTTATTTATAACCAGCCAGTGGATTGGCGCCTTAAGGAAAACAGGAGGCGCCATTCTCTGCTTCGTTGTGAGTCTAGTCTATAAGTCCGAATTTCCTTGTTGGTCGCCTGAATTTCTCTGAAAGAACTGAGACAAACTTTTATACCGTTTTTCTCGGTCTTACGTACAAAAATAACTACACGACATGCCCCAATTGAAGAACAAAAGCCTCTCGCCTTTTATATGACCTATCCCCTGCTTACAAATTTCATTTCCTTCCTTTACCTCACATGATCCATACATTTAAGCTGTTTTTGCCCCACTGTGGTTTTTCCAGAGCCGTCAGAGCTTTGGTTACTAAAGCAAACCATTCTTTGTAAATGTCTGGACGATTTACGAAGGTGGAGACTTTTCATCTCCTTTTAAAGCCGGTTTGGAAAATTTTGACGACAAAATTACAAAGGCGTTACTTGATCGTACCACAACCTTGTGTGAAAGACATTCGCACGGCAATAGTCCTCAGTGTGTCACTGGCATCCTGCCTTATTGGCAGACAATGGCGGCCTTCAGGACAATTGGCCCTGCGCTAACCGAAACTCCGGCGCTGGATTTATAGCTGTGTGGGCTACATACAATCCATCTCCATTAAACACGACCTTTCACACGCCTCACATAAAACTATTACGCTAGGGGAAGACTGGACACGATCTTCAATTGTTTCTACTTTGGCCGCACACGTGTAAATGAAAATGCCTCTAAAATGAGTAAAATGTACGAGACTTCCCAAATGTTCATAATAGAGCAAGAAAAATTCCAACTCATCATTATATCTTTGTATTCAAAATATTGACATAACTAAGTTGAGTAGGAACAAGCTCGATTCAAACAATCGAATAGCAAGATAATAATGAGGATGCTAAAAAGGATAAAATTCCTCTTATATTAATATATTTTATATTTTAAAAGTCTTAATCTTAATTAAATATATTTTATATTTCGCATTAGCACCGAGAATTTCGCAGTATTAAATTAAATAGAATTAAATAGTATTATTTTTATCATTACTTGTGTTCATTTACCTCTTATTCTATTTATGTAATTAAATTAAATGATTGATGATAAATCATAATAAATTCATCAATTTATGTAATTCACAATAAAAGTGTTTAGTAAATTTAATTAATATAAACACATTCTACATCCTTTCATGTATTACAGAGTTACATGATGGAATATATTCCACGTTAGACCAATTTTTCAATAAAATTCGAATTTAATAGAAAGTAATTCTGGAATTGTGTTATCGTAACTCGGGTCCCTTCTTGAAAGAATGTATCGTACAAGTAGGTATTTATCCTGTTCAAGCAGGCTGTAACACTTTTTAAGATGGGTTGACCCAGTTGAGGATGAAATTCAATATTTAATATAATCTGACAATTAATTTTTTAATAAATAATAAAAATTTTCATATTTTTATTCGAAAATAACTGGTCTAATGATTTAAACAATTCATAAATAAGTCACAAATATTGTATCTTTGGGAAATAAATTTTGCTTACCAAGTAGAACTGCCGATAAAAAAATATAATTATTAATTATGTTTTTTTAAAATAAAACTTTAAATCAAACGTTCGTTTATTTCCAATTTCAGATCAAGACAAAATTATATCCAAACTATCTCAAATTTTACGTGTAAATATCACGAGAAATAAATATGTGCACGGTAAAGCCAATATCAATGTTATACAATAATCTTGTACTCACAAAGAAATTTATAAAGATAATCCGATAATTTTCATAAATTTTCAAGAACAACCTGAAGAAGTCCCAACATATTACTCAAAACGTTGCATTCTAACGAATTTTTGGTTTAATTAATAAATTTTTCTGGGTCATTCAGAATTTTTCAAACTTTTCTAAAAAAATGGGGAAATCTTGCTATAACCGTGATAAAAATCCTCATATTATATTAATTCTCACGCGCATTCTGCATGCGGTATGTTGACAAAATGTCGACTACAGCTTGCGATTAGGTAATAAAACGTTCAATGATATGTAAATAGCCCACTTTTCTACACTTGCAAAACTAAGTCTCGTTGTCGAAACGATAACTCCAATAGATAGTAATTCTACACATTTTGAGGTTCTTTATTTATCGTTAGTAAAGAGTTGCGTGCACGTGTAATTGACATCACTGTAAAATCGTAAGTAATGTTTTAGTACACTGGCTACTTCTGTTTGAGTTTTAATCGCTATAATTAGATTGCTGCGTCCCCACAGCAAACTCCTCTCCCGCTATCGGAAGGGCGTAGGACAAGAACCCAGTGCCCGATCTACCTGATTCAGGTTTTCTAGGGTTTGTCCTGCATTACTTTTAGGCGAATGCTGGGTAGGATCCTTAAACTATAGCCCGGAGGCCCCTAGTTAACCCTTGGCTACCTTTCTCTACCTTTCTGCATCTCCCCATTTTAAATCCCTTCCTATGCTATTAAAGGGGAGTTACCATCATGTGGATTACCCTGACATCACTGTTAAATGTTTTGATACTTTTTGGTACACTGGCTACTTCTGTTTGATTTTATAATCGCTATAATTAGATTGTTAATTTTTTGCAAATACGGCTTATCTGATAATTAATATATGTAATGATAAAATCCAGCTCAACGATTATTCTTTTTCCTGTGAATTTTTTTTATCATCCGCGGAGATAAACAAATTGAATTGTAAAGATATGAAAATGTAGTGAGACTAACAAAGCTTGATAATTTTTTTCCTTTTCTTTTTCCTTTTCCCCCCCTTTTTTTTGGGGAGGGGCAACAGGCTACATGAGGGTAATCCACGTTGTGCAACTCCCCTTTAATAGCATACGAAGGGATTTGAAAGGGGGGATGAGGAAGGGTAGAGGAAGCTAGGCAAGAGTTAACTAGGGTCCCCGGGCTATAGTTTAAGGATCCTACCCGGCATTCGCTAAAGAAATGCAGGGAAAACTCTAGAAAAACCTGCATCAGGTAGGTCGGGCATTGGGTTCTTGTCCCACGCCCTTCCGATAGCGGGAGAGGAGTTAGCTGTGGGGACGCAGCATTCCCTTTTCAATCCCTCGGCCAGTTTAGGAGGCAGCTGGCTGACTGTTCCAATTTTTTTTCCCTCCAAATAGTTCAGATACCTGTTAGATTACGATTAGTGTCTAGGAGAACGGTGAAAATGACTAATATTCTCGTCGCAGTAAAACAGTTTCTTAGTACAAATAATTACATGAAAGTTAAAGATAAGATTAATAATACATAACCATTTATTACGCTCCAGTATGTAAATTATTCGATTATTCATTTGATTAATCCTAAACATGAATTAACTAATACCTAATGTAACGTAAGGATGAAGGTTAATTAATGTGTAATGTTAAATTCAATAAGTCGTAGTTAAAATCGTTAAATTTAACTACTTTAATAAGGATTTAATAATCCCCTGAAATGTGACCGAACTAAAGAAGCAATTATCATTATTTTTCTGAAGCTTAACGATTGCCTTTCAATTTAGTGCAAATTTGTTTTCGGTTTTACACTAAACATTTATAAGTAAAATGTTTCATTAAGTCGGCATTTTACGTCGAAATTACAATATCTCATTTTAACAATATAAGTTTGATTAAATTATCATCGTCTGAGACTTAACCCATATTTTTGGGATTGTTTATTGCAAGCCGCAAACATTCTCATATTCATAAATATTGTTCACGAAGAGATATTGATACGAAGTGGAATAATCAAATCCCGGAGTTGAACATACTGTATTTGCTGTTCGGCGGAAATTTATTATCGAACTTCCAGGATTTGTTACGTAAGAGTTACGCGATTTGAATACTATTTTTTCCTACACGGGGAATAACTGCCTCGAACACGAAGTGGTGGGGAAGCACCTGTACAAGAGGTGAAGAAACGTGCGGTACATCGTATCACATGCCTGTAATTAATTGTCATACTAATTAACAGTTATATTAAGAACGAAGACGGTGCAAATTAAAATGGACGTAAAAGATTAACGATTTAACTTGGATGTGAAATTTTATGAGGATGGTGTACTTAATGTTTTTGGGTGCTCCATTGGCTGATTAGGAGGGAGAAATATGATCTGGGTAAAGCAGGAAATTTAATTAAAACAGAGGAGTCATTAATAGAACAACGTCTCCACAATTAACTAGTGATTGATAACTAGGTGATTATATATACTTTATGTATTATTCATTCTAATAAATATATTTATCTGACTATAACAAAGGAATAAATAAATAAGTGCAGTTATAAAAATATCGTCCCATTTTTTAACTTCATCAGGTAAAAAATACAAAGAAGAAGAGACTTAATGATTGATTGATATTATAATCTAAAATTTCTTCCGAGTCCTTGAAAATTCTGATTCTAAAATTTGAATAAAATATATTTTAGCATGTGTTTTGTTTCTTTAAATTATGTAAAACTAAGTCAATATTTCTATTTAATAGTATTCACTTCTACGAATTTGAATGGTTAATTAAATTGTTTATTGATAAACATTTTCTGAATGTTCGGACGTTATATTTATTCTTTTCTTCAAGGGAGATAATGCTAAACAGATAATATAAATAAAAATCACAAGCTATATAGAAAAAAATTATTAATTAAAATAATCGTTTCAATACATTGTTTCGACCACCATTTTTGGGACTTCTTCTGGCATTTTACAGTTTAGACTCATGTAGCTACTGTCATAGGACTGAGTCCATATATTAATATATCTTCTAATTTAGCATGTATATATATATATATATATATATATAAATTCAAAACTGTATATTACCCGAAGAGGTGCCAAAAACGTGGACGAAACGTTGTATTGAAATAATTTTTAGGTTTAATTAAATAAGAAGCTACGTACAATATAAAATAGTATAGAACACATCATATTATATTTGTAAATATAGCGTTGAAATATTCAGTCAAATATTGTACGTACTCAATTGAAATATGATTTACACCACAACGTCAGAAAATCATAATATATTAGTTTAATATTTAATATAACCACAAAATTATTATTTGATAAATAAATAAACAATTCAATAAACTAGAAAACATTATTAATTAATTAAACCGAAAAATTAGTTCATACGATGTGTCGTTCACACTTTTGGGACTTCTTCAGGTAAATAGGAATATATATATATATATATATATATATATATATATATATATAGAACGCAGTCCATGGTTGTAAAATCATATTCCTTGTAATTTCGTATATAGATGCATACACTCCAAACTACACATTTTTCGTTTACCTGAAGAAATCCCAAAATTGTGAACGAAACGTCGTCCGAACTAATTTTTGTGTTTAATTTGTTAATAATTTTTTCTGACATATTGGCTGAATTGTTTATTTATTAGTGCTTTCTGTTGTGTCGGTATTCCCTGTCTACTCCTTTCATCTCTGAGTAATAAAATTCTTCTTCCTGTAGCTCGTTGCAAATGAGTTTTTGTGGAATTTCTGTACATCATAAAACTATATTTCTTTTAGAATGAAATAATTTGGTGAACACACTAAAAAAATTCGTATTTTCAAAATTACATAAAGCACATAGTAATATGGCGATTTTAGGACTCAATAAAACAACATAGTCTCAAATTTTATTAATTTCCTGGGGAACTTTAACTGACAGCACGTCTCATAGACGTGAATACGATTTTGTATTGTATCAGCATGTTTCTAATATTTTAATGGTTTTACAGTTTTTTCGATAGATAAAAGCTTTGGATGAATATGACATTATATCTCGGAAGTTTCCGAGTGAATTAATATAATTTGATACTCATTGTGTTTTTATTGAACCATAAGTATATATTTTTAAAACAGTTTAAACAAAATTATAATAATCCGATGAAAAACACAGTGAGCGTGTTTTCCCATTGCTATAAATACTTCGTTACGTACGGTTTCTCAACCTGGTGTTAATCTTAAAATGCATATAAGTCAACCTGGATTGTCAAGGCCCCGAAACATATATAAATTAAGTTTGCGAAACTATTACGTGATAAAATGCACCGGCATTCCGTTATATCTTAATTATAAAGACTCATCACAGTTAAGAGATAAATGTTTTTCTATTCTAAAAACAAAACAGTGACAGAATATATTTTGTCTCCCTTTCCATAATAAATATAGCACACGCATAATTATTTTCTTCGACATTTCTTCTGTCATTACCAACATTCAAACTTTTTTCATTTATTTTGTTTCAAGCTGCAACTATAGTGGCTGTTGAGGAAGCTTATAGTCACTTCAAATATTATCTTAAAACACACTTCAGATATTGATTATCTTTTTAATTATTATTATTTTATTTTAATATATCACGACTTATTGGAATTTTCCCTAATAGTTTAAAACAGGCAATGGCTACCCTGAAATTCAAGAGAGGTGACACAGAGGTTTTGGGAAATTATCGTCCAATTTCCCTGTTGCCAGTATTCTAAAAAATCTTGGTACACTTAAACAAAAACAACGTGCTGACTAATGCTCAATATTGCTTCAGGAAGGAATATTCAACCGAGGTCGTTTTCTCTCTCATCCATATGATATGAGAATGAATTAACGAAAATCATTTCACATTACGGATATTCTAAGACCTTTCTAAAGACTTTGACTGTGTTTACGATTGTATTAAAGTATTATGAAATTATTTAAACCTCAAATTCCTGTTTAACTTCATGTTTAAGCAACAGGAATCAAAGAGTAGCACTAAATGACGCACATTCTGGTAAAACTTTTAATTCTTAGTTGGGCCAAAAAATACAGGAGTACCACAAGGCTCTTTCTGCCACACATAAATGACTTACCAAAAACTATGACTCCGTTTCCTACAGTTGTTATATTTTTGTAACGACAAGAGCATTTCAATAAACGATAAACACGAGAAGCACCTAATGGTGCGTTCAATCATCTACTAAACTGGTTTTCAGCGAATGCATGATCAATTAATGGTTTGAAAACACGTTTTCTGCAAATCGAAACTAAAAATGTGAAACTTAACTCTATAGATCACAAAAGGATAAAATTTGTGAATTTGATAGTTGAAAATATTAGGATAGGAAATTAAATTGTAAATTTCACATTAATAAACCTGGAACCGCATTAAGCTCAGCCACAAATGCTGTATTTTTTCACTCGTACTGTCCCATGGAATAATGTTTCAGGTGAAAGGCAAAATATTTATTCGTAACAAAAGGGCTGTTAGACTTATACGTCCATTTTCTTCAAGATCTTGCAGGGAGCTCTTCAAGAAATATGGCATTCTTACTCTTACACGCCAATAACATGCTAAATCACTATCAAACATGCTAAATCACTATCAATTACACAGAAAGGAATCCGTTGTAACGGTATTAATATATATATATATATATATATATATATATATATATTGTAATAATTTATTAACTAATAATGGCTGAATTTATATAATCAAAATCACAAAAATTACATTTACTTTATATGGTAATCAATGCGTCCGAACATAGACGAAATTTGTTGCTGAAGAAATAATACTAAAGATTGAATTTAAACAATTTCAATTCTTATCAAGAAATAAATAATGATCTGAATAATTAAAGATCTCATTTTATCGATAATTAAGGAACGATCTGACGTTTATCTTTTAAACGTGGTTTACAATGATTTTAAAGTTTTCTTTCTACTTACGGCAGCCCAGGTCTCATTTTAACTTTTCGTGCACAATTTTGGGGATATCACTGATTTTAAGTACTCACAGACTCTAAATGCTCACAGACTCTAATTAGCGTAGTTTGTTAGTTGGTTTAAAATAACTTTATCGATTCTCGATGATTTACTGCAACCTGGATTTGTAGGTCTCGTGGATTTTTGTTGAAATTGTCCCTCATTGGTTTTGTCTGTTGACTGAAAACTAGTTCAATTTCTGCATTTTTGATATAACAGCGTACGGGTTACTGGAACACTTTCTCGTTCTTTAAATTAAACCTTTTTCATTCTCGCTGCTGACTGACTAAATTGTTCAACTTTTCGTGTATTAGAATTTTGTGGTCTTTACACGTCGCCGTTCATTGCCTGACTGTTCGTTCGTCTCGTAAATTTTGAGCGCGTAAAACCTTCTCGACCGATCAACAATACTTTCTTTGCATTGCCGGTTTGTTGCGGCGTCCGCTATATCCACCAATAATGAATCCTCTACAATTCAACTTTTCAATTAGAACAATGCCTTAATTACCAATTACTACATTATATATATATATATATATATATATATTGTAATGCCAATTAAACAGGTCATTAATTGTTTATAATATAATTAAATTGTTAGCGGTACGAATGCGTAAAGGCGACAATGAAGGCGGGTTTTTCCTTTGTTCAACAATGGAGACCGCGCGCGGAGAAAACTCATTATGCACTTGGAGAACGCCAGTCTGGAATCGGCGATTGAGAGGTGAAGAAGTAAAAAATCTGCGTACGAGAGATGAAATTGTTAAAAGTCGACGGGGAGATATAATACAGTAGAGTTCACCTAGAGCAACAAACAGTAAAATTTGCAGTTATAAAGTACGAACTACGAGATCCTGTATTTTTACATGAAAGCAAGCAAACATTTTCACGGAGAGATTTACATAACAATTTGCACACGGTGAAGCAAATGGTTGCTTCACGCTGATTGAACAATTTTCGCATAGAGGAGACCGGAATCCACTATTTGACCAAAGGGGGTGGCTCATCCGAGGTTCCAGATAGCAGATGACGAGTATTTTAATCGTTTGTATTAAAAAAAATTCAATGAAGGGTAGAGTCTGTTTAAAAATGGCTTTTTAGTGTGATAGTTTTCAAGCTACAAGAGAGATCTGGTACCAGACAGACATTCCGTGAGTGACAAAAACTTTTATACAATTTTGTAAACGATAATTAAAAACGTATAGTCAGATTTCGTTCAGTTTTCGTTTCATTTAGTTTTCTTCTGTTTCACTTATCTTCATATTGTTTTAGGTTAACTTCTATATTTGAATTGTTAATTGTCAGTTTATACATAGCTTTTGTTCTAATTATCAAACCCAGTTATGACCCTGAGATAAGAGATCCGACGCATTTGATTGTAATGATATAAAAATTGTATTTTCATAAATGCCACGAATTAATAAATGAAAAATTAAAGTATTTGGTTTTAAATGGATGAAATTCGGCGTGCAAAATAGGTCTTGTACATTGTAAATTTATCAACAATAATAAATTACTTTAAAGCTTAGTTAATTTTGTTAATTATTCCTATGATTTAAGACCACCTTTTTAATCATTATATATTCGACGTCTTCAACGTGTGGCTAATAATTATTCAAATTATAATTTATTTATTTTTTAATTGATTCATTTAATTAACCCTAATACATTAATGGCTTCACCAACGTGGGGCAAATTAATCGTTAACTTGTTGTTTATTACAATATATATATATATATAATTCTTTCACACAACACTAAACAGTTAAAAGATCATTAAATTAAATTAAAAAAAGAACTAACCAAGTTTTTGCTTAGTCATTCCTTCAATTAATTAACTGACAGAATTTATTTAATATTAAAATATTTCCAAATTAAAAAAAATATTTTAAGTGGTGACGGCTGGCACATGTGGTTCATCTCACAAATTAATTTAGTAAGAATTATTTTTTCTTTATTTTAAGAACCTTCATATTAATTGTTTTAACAGTGAAGATTTGTGCTTCAATATTTAAGACTTTAAAATGCCCGCCTTGCGTTACACGCGCTACCGCCAATGCAGGCCATGTGAGTGTTCTTAGCTTCTGAGCACAGGAGATGGCGCTGTACTGACAACTGCGCATGCACAGTATACCTTTTAACCTCCCTGTGCCCCACGTAAAGCTCGACAAACTGTTTTATTCTTGTGCTACAGATCTCAGAGCACTCAAAACAGAGTCGAGCCATGCAATGACGCAGAGAAACGGCCGCATGAAGCGGCATAACGAGCGAATTAATTTCGAACTGTTCAGTAATTATAAATCTTATTTTATAAAAGTTTATATTTTCTAACTAAAATTATATTCTTATATTATTGATAATATGTAAAAAATTAAAATCAAAGGTAATTTTAAAGAAAACTATATTTAAGAGGCATCATAGTGCGAAAATCTACCGCTCGTCAGAATAATTCAGAAAATTAACTTTATTTAAAATATGCACTGAGCAAAAATACTTTCTGGTTAGAAATGCTAATTTTTTCCGCATTTAAAAATTAGACACTATTGGAAATTAAGTAGACCGAATTAGAAATGTAGCATATTACGTGTGGGGTCAGAGTATTGGTAACACTATCACCCATGTAGTTTTATTTTTTTACATAGTTGTGGTCGTAAAAAATGGATGCTCGGGTCGGCGTAGCACATAACTTCAAAAACTCACGATATTAATGCTGATATTGATAAGTATAATATACTATTGTAATTATGCACAATTTATGACAGTCCACATTCTTGAAGCCAAACTTCTCTACAGGGTTTACGGAATATACTGTACTGTATCATTTAGTACTTTCACCGAATTAATTCTGCAAGTCTATGTAACTTTCTCTTCGTGGAGAATAAATCATTGGATTGCGCAGTCATATTTTTAAGACCTTCCGTACCGTACCCATAAATATTGAACCTTTAATTTTTTTTCCAACACGTCGGAATCGTTTTTAATATTTATTGAGTAAGAATTTTGAATTTGGCTTTATAACCAGATGTAGAAAATTAAAAATAATTTTGTTAAAACGTTTGTGATACAATGTTGGTACTGCGCGCATATAATTGTTAATGGAAATGATGTAACAAGGAAGGTATTGTTTTTCCAGATGATGAAGGCGCTGCTGCTGGCGCTCCTGGCGACAGTCTGCGCAACGCTGGAGGAGTCGGCCAGCACGTGGCGCCGCCATGGCCGCGAGCAGCTGGATTACGCGATGCGGAACGCCATCAGGGCCGCGGAGAACGCCCACGCCAAGAACGTGATTCTCTTCATCGGAGACGGCATGGGCATGTCCACCGTCACTGCGGCAGGCATGTTCAAGGGCGGCGAGGGACACAGGCTCTTCTTCGAGCGGTTCCCGTTCACGGGCCTCTCCAAAACCTACTCCGTCAACAAACAGGTCAACTTTTATTCATACAATAATCCAATGAAAAAAAAAAACAGACAATAACATATTAAACAACTCACAACGTTTCTGCCACCAGTCTGTGGACCTTACTGGATACCAAACTGGATGAAGTTAACCCAAGCGTTTTCATAAATCAAAGATACAAAAAGAAGGAAGAACTTACTGACTAAGTAAAAGATCATTCGTTTTGCTTAAAGAGTCGCTATCACTCTGGACATTAATGGTACTGACAAGATTTATTCTGATATTCGTTTGCGAAACGGGTCTAGAAAAATCATTTGTTGCCACATCAATTAGTTTATTTAAAGCTGTGAGTGTTCAACGATATATGTTTAGTAATGACTGAATGCTTGTCCGCCAGCAATTTAAAATTCGTCCTATGTTCCTTGATCCTGGTTTTGACTGTCCTTTTCGTTTGACCTAAGTAAATCGCATTACAATTATTACAATCAATCTTGTAAACCACAAAATGTGTATTCTCAGGGCCAAATGGGTCTTTGCAATTCATGACAAAACATGAATGAGAATTGGTAGATTTGTAAATGATGCACATATTACATTGGCGGAGTAAATTGATTATGCCAATATGTAATCAAGTGTAAAATGAAAATACTATATTGATGTTGGGACTATTAGAAGAGTGAAACAATTTCTTGAGTCTATCGCGAATATTGGTATTCATGAACGTAGGAGGATACAGATTAGCAATATTGGTGGGGATGGATAGATTTTCAGCATGGAATTTATGATTAGATAGAAGTACGGTCCTGTCAACGAGGTTAAAAATCATAGCCCTTTTATAACTGGTGGGATGGAGAAGGACACGTCCAGAGTAAGTACGTTTTCTGAACCAATCAGTCAATAATTTGGAGATAATAACCGGTAGGGTGCCATCAAAAAAGTTAAGACAATTGTCAATATACCAGTTCATCTGTGAATTGCAGTCCAGGACCACATTTATTAACCGATTGGACCATTATATCTAATTTAGAAGAAGGAATAATGCAGAATTATCGTCTACATACCGAAAATGGGTCCGAAACGTAGTGAGTTGGTTAATTTGTTACTGTCTGTTTTTATGGTCATACTTTAATCAGAATATTATAAATTTAACATACAGTTTAATTTATTGTAGTATTCTTCATTCACTTACTCTAAATTATTTACACGAAAAAATATTTCTTACGGTTTATTGGAAAGTAGCACAGTTAGATTTGGATTTGTGATTTAATGAGAACGGATTACTTAAATCTGAGTTAGTATATATTTCGTCGTCTATTTATGGTCTGAAAAAGAAGAGGGATGTAAAGTGAGTTGTTCACGGTTTGCGAAGATAGTGAGAAATCAAACAAACGGTTGTAGGTGATGGAAAAATGTGATAGACCAACTTTTCAAAAAGTTAAAATATATTGTAATAAACACATATGAAATAAAGTTAAAAATGACAGCCTCACGTTGAGGTGCCAATTTGTGGTGTTTACATATGAAAGCCAATTAAATCGCCACGTTAATGCATCAATTTAAATATTAAAATGAGAGGATTATTTAATAATAATGAAGATTTTTTTAAATAAACAAACAAAATTAATTTTATTAATGCACCAATAATTAAATTTACAAAAGTTATCAAAGGAAATTTACAACAGTTATCAAAAATTAACTTTCAATTTTATATTATTAATTAATACTTTACAATCCAAATTTACACTTTCTCAGGGTCTTTACTGGGTCTTTAATGAAGAAAATATTAGTTAACAATTAAATTATTATGAAGCTATTATGGGCCTACTACAATGCAAACAAAACACATAAAATATTAACTTTAATTTCTAAGCGACACACGAAATCTGAAATCTGACAATAATTACCTTTACTAAATGGTTTGCAAATATGAATTCAGTGAAATTGTAACTTACATTTTCTGGTAATCAGGGCAATTTGGCTCGTTCATTCACTTACACACACATTTCACTTTATAACAGGCCATTTTTCACACTGCATCTAATTAATACTTTTTAGTTTGCCAAAAGTTGGTTCTCTGCTCGTTAAGGATATGTTATTCACTCGTTCCGACGATTATTAGACGCGGGATGCAATTACTTGGTCTCCCAAAATCGAAACACTGGTCTACTTTGAGAATAGAATAAATTAGACTTCTGCACACAAAATGTTTATCGATGAATATTTGGATATTTATTTCGCAAGCTGCAACTTATAACAAAACTGTTATAACTGATCTCGCTGTTCTACTACCGGAATCTGGACTCTTTCTGAATATTTGACTCTTCGTCCGTCCACAGCAATCTATGACAACTGCTCTCTGCTACATTTCTACGATGACTGACGCACATCTTGCGTCCAGCGAACCAACAGCCTACAATACCCCAAACCTATGGCATTATTTCTCATTCTTGTGTGCAACTTGTGTGTTTTCTGCCCCTAACAATTAGAGTCCAAATTTTTAATTCATGATTTCCTTTTAATTACCACAATATATATATATTTCCTCCGTGAACAGCGCAACATCGACCTAACTAGTTTAGCCCCTTTACTCTCAGAGAGACGACTGACTCAAATGACTACGTCTGAATGATGACCGATGAATGGGATCAACTCTTTCACGTGAACAGAGGTAAAATACAGAGGGAAGGAGGTTTACTGTGAAAAATCAAATGAATGGCTTCATTACTCTACTATGGTTGTTCGGAATGTTCACGGGCTGAGAAAGGAAGTAACGAAAAAGGTTGCTTATTAACTTTTTTTTTCCGACGAAGCCATTTTAAATCAATATAATTACTCAGTCGCTTTTCCAGCTTCTCTACATCCCTATTTACTGCTAATTATAAGTTCGTCTCAGCTATGATCTCTTCATTATAAGCTATTTATCGTTTAGTAACATTTTTTTTTAGGTACCAGAACAGGAGATGGTCGTTTGGAGCTAAATTAGGGAAATATAGTATACGTGGGAGCAATCCGACGTGAATTTCGTGGTGTTTAGCAGCAGTAACTAAAGACGTGTTGACGGATGCATCGTCACGTGGGAAAAATGTAGTGGACTCTTCCTTTGTATTTTCGGGACCACGGTCGGCACTGAAGTCAACATTGTGCTTTTACCAACCACTTGGCTTTAGTCAATCTCCGCTTATAAATCCGTGGTGGAACATTTACCACCGACGTGTTGTGGCGGCGTGGCAAAGTGCACCCGAATATTGTCTCTAGAGAGGCTCTGCTGGCATTCAATCATCTCCTTCTCATATAGATAACCGATTCATGCGCGTAAACTAGTGGGGTTAGACGCGACTACCACCTCCCGGGGCGGGTTTGGACGGTGGTTGTAATTTTTAAACATGCTAAAAGGGCCGATATTTACGTCGAAACATATATAATGAATCAATGAGATTGTTAGTGCTGAATGTTGGTTGTGTATAACATAAACGCCTTTACGCACGGTAGGGGAACACCCTTACGGATGGGAGTGGACGGGCGTCAGGGAAAAAACTGAGATTGGAGTTGAATCTGGGGTTATATATCATTGAGTTTAATTATAACATTCAACTTAGCGGTCAAGTTGTACTTCAACCCGTATGTGTGATGGTGGAAGAGGAAAACAATGTGTGTATGTTCCGCATACAAATCTATACTCGTGGAGTAAATTTGACCAATTTTATACACGTATTTCTTTTGAACTGGAAACAAACATTGTGGGGGTCAGACGCGACTACCACCCCACGGACGGCTTTGAAATTTTCGAACATGCTAAAACGACCGATATTTACATCGAAATATATATAATGAAGTCAATGAGACTGATAGTGTTTCTACCGATTGTGTTTGTGTATAATTTCTACCTCTTTCTGTATTGGAGGGAGCACCATTAGGGGTGAGGTGGATGGGCGTTACTCAAACATTGCGTGATAAGATCCGAGATTGCAGTCAAATCAGAATTTAAGGATGTCGCTGAGTTTAAATATGGCAATCTATTTAGGAATAAAAGTGATAAATGAGGCTGAAGTGTCAGATTTTCCAACCAAAATAACCTCCATTGTACATCTAAAATACCAGCATTCGCATTTATTTTGAGACTTAGATAGTTAGGTGAAAAATATCTGTGCCCATAAGATATTTTCTTGTAATTGTTGGTATTGAAGAGCTGTAATGATAATGATAAAGGGTCAAAGAAAGGACGTTTCTGATACAACAACTCAGATACACTTCTAGGCTCTACATACTGAAAACGTGTAAACTTCACCCAAATAAACACTGCCAACATTCAGTGACAGAGACAAGCACTATAGAGGAAAAATGTCAGAAACAACTAAAGTTTTGATGTTTGTTAACAGAGAGATATGGAAATAGTTTCAGCCATTTGATTGCTTAACGGCAAAGATCTTTGTCTTTATAAAATTATTTCTATTTTATTATTAAATGTAGGATTTAATTAATTAGTGGCTTTAAATGAATATACAATCAACGTATATTTAAAAATTAATCAAAATCAGTAGTTATGCATCATCAGCTGATATTTACAAAAAAATCGTAAAAATATAATACGCCTGTTTTGAAAACTAATAATGAGATAAAACAACTAGAAACAAACACGAGAGGTGAGGCTATAAACACCACACAATGTTTCTGGAAACTTTGTTCCCGTCTTAAGGTGCAAAAAAACTAAAGCACAAGAGCCAGGTATCACCTGAAGAAAGGAACAAGGTTTCCAGAAACGTTGTATGGTATTTATATCGCCACTTCTTTTGTCTGTATTTGACTATTTTATCTTATGATATAAAAAGACACAATACAAATGAATTTACATCTTAGCATAGAACATGAGATTGTATCAGGGTATATTCTGGGCCAGCAACAAAGAGACACAATATCCGGCTGTAATAATGAAAATGGTACAGTTTCTACAACACTTAAGAACACTTTTTTAGAGTAATAGGCTACATGAGGCAACTACCCTAAAAAACCTGCATCGGGTAATTTTTTTTGGATAACAGGCTACATGAGGCTACATGGTGGCAACTCCCCTTTAATATCATAGGAAGGGATTTGAAAAGGGGGATGCGGAAGGATAGAGGAAGGTAGCCAAGGGTTAACTAGGGCCCACGGGCTATAGTTTAAGGATCCTACCCGGCATTCGCCTAAAGAAATGCAGGACAAACCCTAGAAAAACCTGCATCAGGTAGGTCGGGCATTGGGTACATGTCCCACGCTCTTCCGATAGCGGCAGAGGATTTTGCTGTGGGGACGCAGCATTCCCTTCTCCGTGTCTCGACCAGTTTAGGAGGCAGCTGGCCGACTATTCCAATGGGAATAACAGACAACTCTTACCGTATGCCCAAGGTCTGTGACCCCGGAACATATACTTTTCAAAACAGGCCGAGGTGCCTCGGCTTGTGGGAACCTTAGTTCAAAAACGAAGAGGAAAAGGCATCCCCAAAGGTAGCCCCTTCGTATCTCTCCTGCAAGGTTCTGCCTGCGAGAGAACATCCCTCGCAGGTACTGCCTGCGAGAGAATAGCCCTCACAGACCTTCTTCGTTGCGTCGGGTACTTAACGAAGTTTCTACTTTACTAAAGAGTTTGGCTGCTAGCATGTCCAGAAACGTCACCCCGTCTGACCACTCGTTGACCACATGTTCGGAGCAACACAGTATGAGCAGGATATCACCAAACACCAAATATTTGATTGTCTCAGGCTTTTATTTGTCAGTCACACTCGGGCTGTACAACTACGAACACAAGATAGCCTCTCAAGTGCCCCATAAACTATGGCTAACTAACCACTTTTACTAATCTTACTATTGACGAAATATAAAAAGTTCCTCACTAACTGTCTGATCTGCTCCGTTACTCACTCAAAAAACTACTAACTTAACTAACCTTAACACAAAATTTTACGTCTGTCTGCGTTTCGTACCACGTGCATGCTGGATCTTGAACATTCTCACGGGTCCACGTCCTGCGTCACATCAACAATACTGGTGTTGGCCTCTGTGTCTTTATAATCACACCGCCAATACTTTCGGTTCATTACACCAGCAATTGTAGATAAAGAACAATAAAAATATTTCTGAAAGGCAAATCAGAGGAAACGTGAAAGACAAATCAAATTTAAACTGTAATCCTAATAGTGTTATGGGTGTTGGTTGTACATAGTTGAAAGCGGAAAAGAGTCGGGAGGGTGCAGTGGAAAAGTGAATACAGGTTCGGTCCATAAAGTCTGTGTAGTCCGTCTAGTAGACACGTGAAATTAGAAAAGTTGTAATAATTGACGGTGAGATTGTTCATATTAGAAGCCCGTATTTTTAAAAGGTCAGTCAATATTGGTAGTGAATATTTTTATCAATTGTTAGTCGTAACCGAAACAGTCGAATAAACGCAAGAAGCATGATAATGTGAATTAAGTGATATGATAGGAAAGTGCGGAGCACAGTGATAATATAATAAAATTTGAAGTCAGTTTTAAAGGCCACTAGAATAGATTCTTTTCAGAATTAATAATTTTTTTTTTAGGTTAACAGGCATAGTGGATTTGAAAGGGGGATGCGGAAGGGTAGAGGAAGGTAGCCAAGGGTTAACTAGGGCCCCGAGGCTATAGTTTAAGGATCCTACCCGGCATTCGCCTAAAAGTAATGCAGGGAAAACCCTAGAAAAACTTGCATCAGGTAGGTCGGGCATTGGGTACTTGTCCCACGCCCTTCCAATAGCGGGATAGCGGTTTGCTGTGGGGACGAAGCATTCCCTTCTCCGCGCCTCGACCAGTTTAGGAGACAGCTGGCCTACTGTTCCAATGGGAACAGGAAAAACAACTTTTACAGTTCAAGGTCTGTGACCCCGGAACATACACCTCTCAAAACAGGCCGAGGTGCCTCGGCTTATGGTAACCTTAATTCAAACACGGAGAGATGAAAAGACATCCCCAAAGGTAGCCCCTTCCTGTCCCTCCTACAAAGTTCTGCCTGCGAGAGAACATCCCTCGCAGGTACTACCTGCGAGAGAATGGCCCTCGCAGACAGTTTATTCAGAATTAATATTTTTTTTTAGGGCAACAGGCTACATGAGGGTGATCCACATTGGGCAACTCCCCTTTAATAGCATAGGAAGGGATTTGAAAGGGGGGATGCGGAAGGGTGGAGGAAGGTAGCCAAGGGTTACTAGGGCTCCCGGGCTATAGTTTAAGGATCCTACCCGGCATTCGCCTAAAGAAATGCAGGGAAAACCCTAGAAAAACCTGCATCGGGTAGGTCGGGCATTGGGTACTTGTCCCACGCCCTTCCGATAGCGGGAGAGGAGTTTGCTGTGGGGACGCAGCATTTCCTTCTCCGTACCTCGACCAGTTTAGGAGGCAGCTGGCCATATTGGATAGTTATGGAAGTTTATGTGCCACGTATTCTAACCTGCGAGTATTCTCGGAGATTGACAACTCTTGCTAATCTGATTATTTAACTAAAGATTTTAATTAATAGCTTATATTTTAATGTGTTTTCGCCGAATAAATATTTACATTTTTGTTTACGATCAAATTACTTTGTTAATTCAAGTAAGATAAAATCCTTGATGTTACTAATTATTGGTGCCCAACACCGATAAAAAAGGTTAAATTCAATTCAATATCATTAAGTTGTAATTTCGTGAAGCAAAGAATTTACGGAAAGTGTGTAGATGGGAGCTGCAATATTTGTAAAGCGAAGTTCTGGATACGGTCTTGAGATTGTCAAACAATTAGTTGTGGTGCTTTGAGAAAACGCCACAATACGATTCTCGGAGCTCATTTCAAAGCACTGGCTATAAATCATAGACAGGAATAAACTACTTTTGCGTTTCAAAAGAGGATAGAAGAAGGTTGAGTGCGCGTAATGTTATTTCATAAAACCACTAATCCATAATTTAAAGGAACTATAATATGATGATCTCTTTGTGCAGATTGATTATATAAAATAATAAAATGTTTTATTTTATAAAAATATAATAAGAAAAAATAGCCAAATACGGACAAAAGAAGTTACGATATAGTATAGTATTTATGTCATCACTTCCTTTGTCTTTATTTGACTATTTTATCTTATTATTAATTTTCAAAACAGACGTATATTTTTCATTTAAATATTACAATATATTTGTTTCAGTATTAGATGATTTACACAAACTATTCAATTAGATAAATTAAAAATAATTAACAAAATGAATTAAATCCAACTGCAGGGAATTACAGATAATTTTTACTCTATATTATGAAGATTTTCTACTACTAATAAAAAAATACAATTTTTCATAAAATGTGGGCTAATTAAATGGCAAAATCTTCGACTTAGATTATTGTGATAAACAATTGTTAATAAACGGATGGCACACAGGATTCACGAAATAAATAATGGGTTTCCTTTAAACACTAACACAGAATATTATTATGAAAATACAGAACAAAATTAGCAATAATAATTCACACGAAATAGTTGAAAGAAAATATCGAACTCTCTACGACTCCACGTCCGGGAGACGAGTGATGCTCCTCCGATCTTACTCTCGTCGCCTTAGCCAATCGCACTGTGCGACGTTACAGGGATACGCAATCAATCAGCCAATTAAGTTGTCTAATTTCCTCGCGCACTGTCCTGATCAGCAACGACTCGCAGACCGTTCAATAAACACTTTTGTAGCCGATCATCAGACGGTCATCTCCAACAATCTCACCAATCCGACCGTCGAAAAAGCAATTAATTCGTCGTAATAAAGATGACAATCCAGACCACAATAAAATGACAGTAATAAAATGTTGGCAATTAAATAAAACAAGTCACATATAATGTATATCACGAGCCGATGTGCCGTAATAAATGAAACAATTCTTTACAACTTACGAACACTGGAACCATGTTATTGGTGATCGTAGGTGTTTGGGATGAACTGATGAACAGCATGTATCTTCTTGGATTATGTCCGCCGAACCAGACCTTCGAATTGGCCTACAGTATGCTGTCTGATAACTGTTTAATTTAAAAACCCTTAACTTAGAGAAATCCTCTCGCAGGCTTACTTCTTGCCTTTAGGTAGCGAACCATTCTCTCGTTGCTCATTAAGCAAAAACATTCCTTTAATATTTTTTTTAGGGCAACAGGCTACATGAGGGTGATCCACATTGGGCAACTCCCCTTTAATAGCATAGGAAGGAATTAGAAAGGGGGGATGCGGAAGGGTAGAGGAAGGTAGCCAAGGGTTACTAGGACCCCCGGGCTATGGTTTAAGGATCCTACCCGGCATTCGCCTAAAGAAATGCAGGGAAAACCCTAGAAAAACCTGCATCGGGTAGGTCGGGCATTTGGTACTTGTCCCACGCCCTTCCGATGACGGGAGAGGAGTTTGCTGGGGACGCAGCTTACCCCTCGCCATGCCTTGGCCAGTTTAGGAGGCAGCTGGCCGACTATTCCAATAGGAGTAGCGGACAACTCTTGCCGTATGCCCAAGGTCTACGACCCCGGAACATACACCTCTCAAAACAGACCGAGGTGCCTCGGCATGTGGGAACCTTAGTTCAAAAAAAACCAGAGAGATGTGAGAGCATCCCCAAAGGTAGCCCCCGACAGAGCTCTCTGGGAAGGTTCACCTAATTTACGCCAGAGCTTTAACATCCGTATCAAATTAATGAACTTTACTATAAAACATAAGCCTGCGAGAAGATTTCTCGCAGGTGAACCTTCCCAGAGAGCTCTGGCGGGGGCTACCTTTGGGAATGCCCTCACATCTCTCTGGTTTTTTTTTTTTGAACTAAGGTTCCCACATGCCGAGGCACCTCGGCCTGTTTTGAGAGGTGTATGTTCCGGGGTCGCAGACCTTGGGCATACGGTAAGAGTTGTCCGCTATTTCTCTTGGAATAGTCGGCCAGCTGCCTCCTAAACTGGTCGAGGCGCGGTGAAGGGAATGCTGCGTCCCCACAGCAAATTCGTCTCCCGCTATCGGAAGGGCGTGGGACAAGTACCCAATGCCCGACCTACTTGATGCAAGTTTTTGTATGGTTTTCCTGCATTTCTTTAGGCGAATGCCGGGTAGGATCCTTAAAATATAGCCCGGGGGCCCTAGTTAACCCTTGGCTACCTTCCTCTATCCTTCCGCATCCCTCCTTTCAAATCGCTTCCTATGCTATTAAAGGGGAGTTGCCCAACGTGGATTACCCTCATGTAGCCTATTGCCCTAAAAAAAAAACATAAAAAAACTTAACTTTACCATGACTTCTCATAACTTACTACCGTCACAGTTTAACGAGATGAAGTCCAATTTTTTGACTTTCAGCGAATGAGAGCAGAGAAAACTTCTTTTCGCTTGTCGAATCTATCACTCGCCCCCTTCCTGCAGCGCAGATGCGTGGACGATAATATGTGTCAATAAATTTGATTGGGCGGCTGAAGGAAGGCCTTCAAGGTCAAATCGACTCCCATTTCAAAATAATTATAATGACAATATTTGTCAAGACGAACTTGAATAGACGAGAGAATAGTATATTTAATTTTTACAGTCACGAAACCACATTATGAAGACGTCCAGTTATGGAAAGCTGGGATGTTTAATCCGATAAAAGCTTGGGCAGGTCGATGGTGTCGCATCTGGCCACGAACCTCTCGTTGGATAGTGGAATTGATAATTTCCGACGTAGCAGATTGCCCAACTTGTTCCTTGGAAGCAATGTTCTTTGCACATACTGATTGCCATAGCTCAATTCCTACGTCCTCATCTCCAAAAAATATCAAATTACTGCCTGCTATCATTCAATAAGTCTTCCAATCCTTCAGCAGTCTCTCTTATTTATGCTCCTTTCAGCCGATGGAAGGCTTCACACTTGCTAAGTTCAGGGCTTCCTGGTTCGAGCATCTTGAAGGAACCATTAATTAGGTTAAGTCAGCCTTATAGTTTCTTAAATTTCGCGGAGGTCTTGGACAGAGACTTTTGTCCCCTTTCATTGCATTTAGAAGGTCGACATTGGCCATCCAAGTTTCAGCTTTTCATATATCAGCTACTCCAAAGTTTCCATTAGCATCATGTACTCTCATAAAATTAGTTCCAGTACCCATCCAGGACGATCTAATAATAAAATAAGCTACTCCGGGAGCTTCTTCAAAATCTTGTCAACCATTCTTACACCACGTTACTCCCGCGTATGTGAAATTTAGTGTACGACGACAGAGATTTTCTAGAAAAAATTGAAGTAAATAAATTTTTCCGAGCTAAGTGTAGAGAGAAAGTATAAGAACTGCGTCGTTTCCAGCAGCTCAAATGCGATTCCCACCTGATTAAGGAAGTAACTTCAAGAAGTAGGACGTGGTATGTTGCAGAACTGACGAGGAAACTGCGGTGCAATGTGATTGAGTTCTCGGAAGCGTCCAGGAAGAAAACCTGCCTTTGGATTCGTGCCACGCGCCTCGTTAGCGGAAGACACGGCCAATAGAAGGATATAAGTCCAAAGATGATTTCTAGGGAATTAGTTTTCAACAGAAAAATCACTACTAGAGTTAAATTTTCGTATCATGTAGTCTAACAGAAATTCATTTAATCAGAGTAGGTACAGTATTCCGTTGTCTATGCTATATTTTAGCGACGGCAAATGTTATTTGAACAAAAGTATGTGAGTAGCCAGTGGTTCAACTGCGGCTGCCCTGGCGGATTCCGGCTAGCTATTATCGTGATACCTAAGCTATATAAAGCTATATAAAGGAAAGTCCACTAATTCCAGAAAGTGTAAAGAAGAGGAATACCTGAAGATGACGTCCACACAGAATATGGATGCTAGATTGTATTCGAAGGTGATGGCCACGGAGCATAATCCGGATAAAATGCATGCCATAATTCTCGACGCTGTTGCAAGTTTAAATACAGATGAGTACCTAATAGGTTTAGGTAATATTATTGACCCCATCAGAATTAAGTACATCTGTAAAATAGCCAATTCCAGGATATGCGCATTTCTAACATCTAAGGAGGATGTCGAAAACCTAATAAAAGTTCATAAATCAATAACAATAAACGGTGAGATGGTTAATAAAAGACCTTTAATGCAAAAATACTGCCGTGTAATCTTGTCAAATGTATGCCCAGTTATCCCTAACGAGATTATTGTGCTAGAACTAGAAAAGCTAAATATAATTCCAGACTAAAATATCGGATATTAGAATAAGTACAGGTGATCGAAGATTTTCTCACATTAAAAGTTTCAGAACACAATTCTTCATTAACCCAGATAAGCTAAAATCCCTTCCGGATTCTATAATGGTGCAATATGAATAAACTAGTTATAGGGTGTATCTAGCAGCGGGGAACGGTAACTGTTATAATTGTAAAAGCCATATCGCGATAAATTGTCCTAATAGAGATGCAATACTAAAGAATAATCTGACTGCAAATGAAAATAATGACAAAATTCAGTGTAAGAACCCGGCACTTGCAATTCAAATAATTAACACTCAAAAAACGGACATGCATAATTCCCAACTAACAAAAAAAAAAGAACTGCATCTACGAGCTCGACGAGACAAGCTGATAAGAAAGACGACAGTAATCTTGAACATAAGACAAGCACTAATACATCCAAGAAAACAAAACAAAACATTCAGGATCATAAATAAAGCGTTTAGTCAATCATTATGTCCACTAAAAATATTATATGAAGAAGAAACAAGTGCACTACCTATCCCTTTGGAACAGTTAAAGGCTCTCATATTAAATACAATGGTCTCAATGAACCCAAGAACCATTATTAGAGATTACCAAATATCCTCTACATCATTCATAAATGTATTGGACTCTTTGTACCCACACTTAAATGATAAAACGGCGAAAAGTAGAATAAAAAGGCTCGTAAATTTAGTGAAGAAACAAGAGAGTGATACATATTCAGAAGCAGACGCCTCTTCCTAATAAAAACAAACTATGACCACAGTACAGTGGAATTTGCAACAGTCTCAGCTTTAAATAAGTTAATATAATTAATTATCCTATTATTATGATAAATAATTAACAAATGTGAATTGTAAAATGTAAATGTAAAAAACCCTCATTTTGAAATGTATAATTAATTTTTCAAACTGTTCAATTGTACGCATATTATTCGAATCAATGTGAATCGCAGCATACTTACGTAAACAAGAACTATTTGTAATTTATTTATGGGTCTCCAATGACCAAGTTGTTAACGCATCCATTAGAAACTTTTAACAATAATAAAAAAATATTTTTATGAAAATAAACGAGACATACTATAGAGTTCGTAGGGATCGAAGTTGATCCGAAGGAATAATAACGGAAATCAGATATTGATAAACATGGACAATGTTTCATCCTGTTTATAGTGTTTGTAGTTAAATAATAACAGCCAATCAATTCAGAAAGTATGGCAGTCAAAAGCACTGAAACACAACGATATTCAATATTCAAGCGTACGATTTTACTCTGTCACGTTTATTTGATCCTATCTTCGTTTTCTGTTTAGTACCTTTCACCTGTTTCATATATATGCCGAACAAAACTTGGTATTTTACACGTATTAATTTCCACATTGTCTATGGCAGATTTTATTAAGGTATTTCTACTTCACTTGAGTAGAATTCAAATGATATCAAGCGATTTTAAGAGAACTTGTAAATAAATTTCAATTTAATGGAAGTACCTACTTAATTCTAAATGTCATGTAGAAACAGTTTTAAATCGCTGATCACGAACTGAAAAATGTTATGAATCAGCGTACAGTGTTGTGATGCTAAGTTCATGCCCGCGGTCAGTGATTCCGAGAGCGTAGGTCACGACGAGTTTGTAGAGGCTGTCCTTGAAAAAATACGTTAACCTCAAAGGTAGTCTCAACCCACAACAATGCAGGAAACATTAATATAAAATAAATAAATTATCCAATAGTCAGAAGAATGAGATATTTAATATACTGTTAAATTAAATCGTGAAATAATTAACTACACAAAAATAAATACAATGTTTCGTCCCAACTTAGGGATCTTATCAGAGAGATAGAAAGACAAATTAGACATAAATGAATATAACGAACTTTGATTATCAATCTTTCCCTCACACAGTCAATATTTATTTTGTTTTTTCATCAAACTGTCTATCAGTATTTTACATATCTTTTAATAATACTGTCAATAATTATGAATGAATGTGTGTATTTGTTATAATATATTTTGTTCTTATATACAAAATTAAAAAAATTATCATACCTGATGAGGTCCTAGAGGACGAAATATTTAATATATTGTAGCAATAGTTAATTAGGCCATTAATTGTTTGGACATAAAATTTGAATTGTTTGATAAATCCATTATAGCGGTCTGATCGAACAAAGCAATAATGGAGAAGCGAGCTAGCTTGCTTTGTCGAAAAGTCAAAAATGACGTATGCGCGCTCAAACTCGAGAGCACTAGGATGGTTAGTTGGTCGTTGTGGTCTGGATTGTACAGAGGTCAGACATCGTCGAGCATAGTATAATAAAGTTGGTGAATCATTGGAGAATCGAAGTGGCCGACGGTGAAAACGTTGCAGAGAACGGTCTTTATAACATTGAGCAGAGTATTGCAACGTGAATATTGTAAAGTAATACCAGTTTCGTCAAAATAGAACTTTGTACAATCTTCGTGCGGAATAACATTGGTAAATTATTGTGGAGCGGAGCAATCAACGGAATACAGCCAATCTTGCCAAATTTTAAAGTGAAGTGTAGAATCAGTGAAAACCAAGGCCTGATATTAAATAATTAAAGAGTGTAAAAGTGTCCGAACGAGGTAAAGTTGATTGTTCTGGAGCCAGACCGACGGTCCGTAAGTAACATAATTTTGAATAATATTGTAATCGCAAATTAAAGGATAAAGTCAGATTTCGTTCTCTTTTAAATTGCCAATCAGAGTTAATTTATTTACCTTTTAATTTCTTTTATTCTATCGACATATTGTTTAGGTAAATTGTGAACTGTTTTGTTAATAAGATTTTAAATCTTTTTTTGTGTTCATTATCAAACCCAGTAAAGGCCCTGAGTGGACAGATCTCAAATTATGTTTATAATTATCTTTTATTGCCACAAAACGAAATAAAAATTTTTGTTTGTAAATTTTTGATAATCATTTCCTTTAATGTAATTAAAGCCAACCTGTTGTTTATTACATAAATGTCACCACAGCGTGGGGCTCATTAAATTAATTAAACGACCTGTTAATTATTACAATATATTTAATATATAATTTTGCAGTAAGTTTTATAATTGCATTTTTGACTAAAGGTAATTTGTTTATAATATTGTCAATGCCCGGATACTGTCAATATATATAGTCGTGACTTGGCAAAAAGGAGTTATATAGTTTAAATTATCATGAATGAAAATGACTTAAATTGAAAAGGAATAAAATGTACCATACTCTTATCAACGTGTTACGTAGAAGTAATAATATATAAAATAATACTAAATCCTGTTTAAATTAATTGTATATTGTATATAATTGAATGCGGAAGACTTAATAAAAGTGACCTACGCTATGTGTTCTAATCGCGTATATATGCTACACCCTCAGTCAAAAATCTTTCTTATTTGCTGTCCAAGCCAGAAATTAATTTCACAAATATAGATTGCAATTTTTCCTGAACGTAAGGGAATTCGTGCAGCAACTGTACTTAATTTAATGACATTTCTTCGGTAGCTAAATATAATAAATTATTTGTGCTATTTTTTCAAACTTAGGGGAACAAGAAACAAAGGCCATATAAATATTTTATGACAAGTCATTATTATTTTTAGTACATTATACAGGAATATACCCGAAGTGGCTCGTTTTTCTGCTTGATAAAATTTCTTTATTAGCAAGTGTTATCTAGTCAGAAACTCATCAGATAAAAATGACTTCCGCTTGATTGTGCCTACGATTACACTAGTCAGATTTAAGAATTAATTTCATATCATCCGAAAAAAAATGAGTATTTCTGTAGGCGATATGAATTTTGGAAATCTGAGTGCTGACAATTTAAGAGTGATTTGTAAAGAAAATTACTACATATTTGTGAAAGATTGTTCTATGAAATGAGAATATCTTTGTTCACTGTTGCAAAACTGCGTTACATATTTTGGACTACCGATTTGTTACATTATTGGAATTTTATAGCATAGATATTTTTTTGTTCGCCAGGTGGGGGATTCTGCGGCTACGGGCACTGCGTTCCTGACGGGAGTGAAGACGAGGAATGCGGTCCTGGGTTTGGACGGCAGCGTGGAGCCTGAGAGCTGCGTGGGCGGCGGAGGAGGCGCGGACCTGGACTCCCTCGCCACCATGGCGCAGGCAGCGGGTCGTGCTGCGGGGGTGGTCACCACCACACGCATCACCCACGCAACGCCCGGCGCGCTCTACGCCAAGATCGCCCACCGCGACTGGGAGTGCGACTCCAAGAAGCCTGTGGACTGTCAAATCATGGACATAGCGCGTCAACTGGTGAGCTTACAATCGTGTCGTACACAGCAGTTAGTTGAAAGAACTGTTTGAAACAAGTCAAGTTAGTGGCATACATACTTAGACGTCCATGTTTAGATAACTGTCTGAAGAAGAGAGAGATAGAAAACTGCATCATACCAATCTTTAATCATGCATCATACCAGTCACTGAAATGAATACGGAACCAAAGAAGTCGTAAGATCAGCACAACACAGTTCAGTTGCGACAATAATCACCACATGAATTATCCAGATGAAAGTCTGATGGAAGTGACTGTACTGAGAATCTCACTATTGTAGGACTGCCCAGTACAGGGTGACGCAACAAACGTCATTATGTTGTTCCTTTTGCGCTGGTGGAACACCAAAAACCTACGCAAAATTTTAGATGACGAAATATCAATTTATGGGATTGGAATCGGCGAAGTGTAAACCACCTTCCATGCCAATGTGGTTAAGACCCGACTGAGAGTTTCATGCCAAGAACTATAATTAATTAATAGTATAATGATCATTATATTACTTTATTGGAAACAGTAATGAAATCATTATATAATGGGACAATGAATTAAAACTATTTTATTTTTTTATATTGCTTCAAATAAACGAATCGTATTTTAGAGTCGTATTGTAAATCTGTTGGTGAAAACAAAAATTAAGGTTGGTAGTAGTATGAAAAATACGTATGGTTACTTCTCAAAAACATAAAATCTGTGCAGATCATGGGTTCTGCTCGGCGGTGCTGCGTATACCACTGTGATCAAAAAGTAAGGTGAAATTGTCATTTGAAACTCCCGGGTATTAGGAAGGCAGGTGATTTTTTCCCCTAGGTTGGTAGGATTGTCTATAATATTTTCCAAGCGTCTGTTTGTTAAAAGGTTTCATTATCTCCGAGTAACACGTGTTTTGTAAACAACCAAAAGTCAATTTTTCGATTTTTGCAATGTATGATATTGTTGAGCAAAGAACTTGCATCAAATTTTGTTTGTGGAACGAATATTCTTGTGGCGGAAACGTTGAAAATGTTGCGGTAGGCCTTTGGTGATCAAACTATGGCACAAAAAAACGTTTATAAGTGGTACAACGAGTTCAATGAGGGCCGAGAACGCGTTGAAGACGAACCGCGCTCTGGACGACCATCAACGTTTACCGACGAGGGCCACGTCCAAAAATTAAAAATTTGGTGCTTGAAAATCGTCGATGGACAATTAGAGATCTCGCTGATAGTGTTGGAATATAATTTGGCTCAGCCCAAATCATTTTGAAGAATGTTTTGTGTCTCAAACGCGTCAAGTCTCGATTGGTGCCAAAATCGCTCAATTTTTTGGAAAAAAAAGCGTCGCGTTGATGTGTGTGAAACTTTGCTGTCTGACGATCAGGACCACTTGAAATGCATCATTACTGGTGACGAGTAATTGGATTTATGCATACGACCCTGAAACCACCGACCAATCCAGCGAATATCGTGCAAAAGGTGAAGCAAGACCGAAAAGACCACGGCAAAGTCGATCGAAAATCAAGGTCATGTTGACAGTTTTCTTTGATTATCGTGGTGTGGTGCACTATGAATTCCTTCCGCCGGGCCAAAATGTCAACAAAGAATATTATTTGAGCGTTATGCGTCGTTTTCGTGAAGCTATTCGTCTGAAACGGCCGGATTTATGGGCGAACAACTCTTGGTTCCTTCATCACGATAATGCACCATGTCTTATTGCATTGGTTCTTCGCGACTTTTATGCCAAAAACTCGACTCATATCGTTCCGCAACCACCGTATTCGCCTGATTTGGCTCCGTGCGACTTCTGGCTATTCAGCAAACTCAAAAGACCAATGCGGGGACGCCGTTTTGACACGATTGAGGAGATAAAAACCGAATCGAAGAAGGTCTAGAAGGCTATTCCGACTGTTTCGAGGACTGGAAAAAGCGCTGGAGAAAGTGAGTTTTATCGGACGGGGATTACTTTGAAGGGGATGAAATTGATTTGGAAGAATAAATAAAGAATTTATATTTTATAAAGAAATTCACCTTACTTTTTGTTCACAGTGGTAGGCAACAACCACGAAACTGATCAATGCAAATCGCTCGGACTCACTGAAAACAGAACAGATAGATCAGTTTATAATCAAGTGTTTTCTAAGTTGCTTTTAGCACGCAAATTTAATATATGGCAGTATATACACGATTACGTCAGTCAAAACATGTGTTCTTTGCTCTCCAAACTACAATTAAATAATACAGCCCCATTGAAATCGAATACAATTTAGAAATTTTTGCGTTTACACTCGATGTGTCAAATATTGGAATGTACATAAAAATATATTATTTACACCTCACAGTTTCATATGTAAAATATTTAGTCATTATATTTTTTGGTATAATAAGGAGAATGAGAAACGTTTGTTAAAAAATGTTTCAATAGTTTAATAGTTAATAAATACAATTAAGCCATAAATATTATAGTTTCATTAATAGTATTATTTGCTTCATTCTCTTTTGTGAAAATATACGATTGGTTTGAGAATGAAAAATATTATTGAAAAGCCAACTACAGTTCACAAACTGCATTCAAATTCAGTTTGAAAATAGTGCTCGAGTACAGAGTAAATGAATCATCTGTTCCATTTGTGTACGCTTTTTGACATTGAAAGGGTCGGCAAACTATAAAAGAAATAAAATATTTGAAATAGGACACAAACCAAGAAGAGGTGGAATCGTATAGTTTATTGTACGTGATACTGAGGAAACATTTATGGAAATTAAACTTGATTTTGATTGAATAAATTCGTTTTTGAGGATTACAAGGATGAACAATCCAAATAAGAAATAAACATTTTATAAAATTTCAAAAATGGAATATACATGTGGATTATTCTGAAAGAAAGATTGGTGGGAACACCCTACTATTAAATTCTAATTGATGTCAGTCCTCTTTGCTATTGACTGAAATTTTACACCGTCTTTTATTATTGTATAAAAACACAGCATGAGGAAAAAAATGCAATTTTATAGCAAATTATGTAATAGTTTAGTGTTAACTTGAAAATATTTGTTGAATTGCCGAAAGTAGGCTATCAAACCTCTGCAATCATGGTGACCACAGATCCACCACTTGTGCCGTCGACATGGATTATGCGCTTCGTCAGAAAAATGACACACTGAATTTGATAATAATTGAGAAACGTCAGATAAAAGATTCACAGTAATTTATTTCTGTATTCTTTTACGATACTAGGTTTTATATTGCAGGTGGAGGAGTTGCCTGGTCGTGAGCTACGAGTGATCCTAGGAGGTGGACAGAAGCAATTGGGTTTTACACCCGCAACGTTCGATGACAAAACGGACGACTCCGGATCTTGCGGCCGTACGGACTCCAGAAACCTCACGCAAATGTGGCTGAAGCAGGGAGGACGACGTCTACTAGTCAGCAATAAGGACCAGCTCATGGACGCAGACCTCAGCAAGGTAAGATCTCACAAATGTTCAGTGAAATCAGGGTAAACCAGTTAATGAATGCAGTTCTCAGCAAGGTAGGAAAACATCAGGAAAACAAGTTATGGACGCAGATGTAAGCAAGGAAATTGGACTACGCTGAAGCGAAGCTTGTGGATGCAATTCTCAGAAAACTAGTGTCTTGGTGTCTTCTGGAGAATGGCGACTTTTCCTTGTTAACAACGAGAAACATGCAAACATCAGCAGGAAGGCTCTGACCGATTTGTGGCTCAAACAGGGTAAACTACTTTATGGTGCTGACCTGAACATGGTAGACTTTCATGAAATTTTGGCTGCATTAAGAAGATATACCACTGTGAACAAAAAGTAAGGTGAATTTATTTATAAAATATAAATTCCTTATTTATTCTTCCAAATCAATTTAATCCCCTTCAAAGTAATCCCCGTCCGATAAAACGCACTTTTTCCAGCGCTTTTTCAGTCATTGAAACAGTCGGAATAATCTTTTTCCGGTATAGCCTTCAAGACCTTCTTCGATTCGGTTTTTATCTCCTCAATCGTGTCAAAACGGCGTCCCCGCATTAGCCTAATGAGTTTGCTTAATAGCCAGAAGTCGCAAGGAGCCAAATCAGGCGAATACGGTGGTTGCGGAACGATATGAGTCGAGTTTTTGACAAAAAAGTCGCAAAGAACCAATGCAGTATGACATGGTGCATTATCGTGATGAAGGAACCAAGAGTTGTTCGCCCATAATTCCGGCCGTTTCAGACGAATAGCTTCACGCAAACGACGCACAACGCTCAAATAAAATTCTTTGTTGACAGTTTGGTCCGGTGGAAGCATTCATAGTGCACGACACCACGATAATAAAAGAAAACTGTCAACATAACCTTGATTTTCGACCGACTTTTCCGTGGTCTTTTCGGTCCTTCTTCACCTCTTGCACGATATTCGCTGGATTGGTCGGTGGTTTCAGGGTCGTATGCGTAAATCCAAGTCTCGTCTCCAGTAATGATGCATTTCAAGTGGTCCTGATAGTCAGACAGCAAAGTTTCACACACATCAACGCGACGCTTTTTTTAAAAAAAATTGAGCGATTTTGGCACCAATCGAGACTTGACGCGTTTGAGACACAAAACATTCTTCAAAATGGTTAAGGCTGAGCCAAATGATATTCCAACACTATCAGCGAGATCTCTAATTGTCCATCGACGATTTTCAAACACCAAATCTTTGATACTTTGGACGTGGCCCTCGTCGGTAGACGTTGATGGTCGTCCAGAGCGCGGTTCGTCTTCAACGCGTTCTCGGCCCTCTTTGAACTCGTTGTACCACTTATAAACGTTTTTTTGTGCCATAGTTTGATCACCAAAGGTCTTCCGCAACATTTTCAACGTGTCCGCACAAGAATATTCGTTCCGCAAACAAAATTTGATGCAAGTTCTTTTCTCAACAAAATCACCCATTGCAAAAATCGATAAATTCACTTTTGGATGTTTACAAAAACACGTGTAACTCGGAGATAATTAAACATTTTAACAAACAGACGCTTGGCAAATATTATACAGTCCTACCAACCTAGGAAAAAAAATTTATCTGCCTTCCTAATACCCGGGAGTTTTAAATGACGATTTCACCTTACTTTTTGATCACAGGGGTATGATGTGTAGGGTTTCACTCAGCACAGTCTCAATCAGGAAATACCAAGTTTAGGATACAGATGGAGTAATAAACATTAACCAGAATGGAACACAGTTTTCATCAAGTACGAGTATCAACAAAATCCAGTTTTGGTTAATCCGATCAAATATCACAGACCTAAATGTTGATTAAGCCTTGAGCTCTCCATAAATCGTACACAATATTGTCTTGAAAAGTCAGTGCGAAGTCATATTATTGGTGCGTGTCAACTTTAAGTAATGGATATCTCTTGGATGAAACAGATTAACATCTATTCAAAATCAATACAGCGACGTTTTACCCATGCAGCGGTCTTCTACAAAGGTTCTACATCATTATTGTTTTGGCCTGCTCCGTCAGAATTTACAATCTTTTTCTATTTGTACTTTGAAGGTCCGCTTCTTACCTTGTTTGTTTCGAATATACCACAAAAGGTTTGGACTTTAATTCCTGTAAGCTGTAGAACAGATCCTGCTTCCATCATATGCACCTCGAACTGGAAATTGAAACAGCTTTATTATTTTTAACTTATTGTTTTGCACTAACGTTGCAGAATTAAATTTATTCCAGTCCCATCATTTTTACATGTTAATTTTGTATATTATGTTTATCCTGAAATGTCGTATAATGAACGAATTCTTGTGCTTTTTATGTTCAACACCGACACCGGAAACAATCGAGGTTGGTGTAAAATTGTATATCCAAAATATGACTTTCTAATTGATATACCGATGAGGAATGTCTGATTTATTTGTAATAATTATGGGAATTTTTGAAGTTAGTTACGAAAATTAATAGTTGTTTCATAAAGTAAACTTGCTGTTACTTTACGAAACATGCAAAGTCATTGTTAAAGAAAAGTCCTTGAGGAACCTCGCAACACGCAGCACTGTTAGGTAAAGCCGACAATTTGTTACACGGTGCCTCTGAATGCTCCGTCACGTGCAGCGAATTATACTAATAATTGATTAAATTTTGACTGTACAGATAAATGTCGACGGCACTAGTAATTTTTTAATTAAATTGATTATATTCGTATCAACTGCTGAGATCATTAGCGACTTTTAACACTGTTGAACTAATTAGTGGGGAGTTCTCGGTATGGAAACTTAACACTCACACATGCCCTTGCCAGGATTTGTAACCCGGGACACTCAGGAGGTCGACACTTTAGTATAACAGCATGTAATACAGCGAAACAAATAGTTTGCAGACAGCACGTGATGTATGTTCCTTACCAATAATGAGTACATTACGTACGTAGATAATTTTTTTACGACGTAGCATAGCTGGAGAGAAATAGCTATAGCAGTACAAACGATTGCAGCCGACGCAGATTGAGCGGGGAGGAGGCAGCGCGGAATAAACACGTACACCTCGAAGATCAAACGCGGATAAGCTCTAGTCGATTACTGAGGCTGATTGGCTGCACACACGGACGCAGAAAGACACTAAAGCGAGCCGCCATCGTATCTGTCTCGCGCTATAGTCGTGTCCGAATACGATGTGTGGCCCAGGGTTGTTGTTGGTTAGGCCGGAGCAATGATATATATTATGTTCAGTTCAGGATATATTATAGGACAAAAAACTTATCCGTAAAGGTTTAAAGATAAGTACAGGCGTGGTAAAGAGACCTTGAACTTGTGTGTATATCCCGTTCATAAGAATCCAATGAATGTGTTTAAGAATGATAGTAGCGTTACGTGAACTTCTCTGAAAGTGAGCCTCCACTGACGACAGTACTCCCTTCCATATTCTCATCTACGTTTACATATTTAATATATATATTATTTAAAATTATAAGTTTAATAACGCATTAACTTAAATGTCATTAGCGACCCCTACATTAGTTTACATAGGATAAGATAAACAATATGTAATTCTGTTTTAAATTAGGTTACTTAAGTTTGCTTGATTTACGAACTTCAGCACTCTGAAGATCGTCATGTCGCTAAGTCCGATAGTTGGAAGTTGTCCAAGATTGTTTCTCATTGTTGAGTAGTACTCGCAGCTCTGCAGGATGTGCTTCGTGGTTAAGTTCTCATGACAATGGGAACACAATGGAGGCTCAGTTCTGGAAAATTTGTAATTATGGGTTAATTTAGAATGCCCGGATCTTATTCGAGAGAGGATAATTTGGTTTTTTCGGTTTAGTTGTTTAGCGAATTTTACTTCGTTAAATGCTATGATGTTTGTATATACTGATGAATTAATTTTGTCCAGTACTCGGTGATTTTCTTATAGCAAATTTTTAAATAGTCTTGACTGTTTCTTCTAATGCTCTCATTGACGTTTAAGATATTCTGTTGTGGATTGGGTTTATCCATTGTAGGGACCTCCAGCTGCAGTTAGTTTATCAGGGTGCGTAAGGATGTCTAAAAGGTCTGTAATTGGTTGCTCCTAATAGATGATGCTGTTGTTTTTTCTGATGAGAGGACAGCTGGACTCGTGTCCTGAGAGCATATCGTATTGTTGTAATATTCAACCTGCACCTGATGTTGGTTTTGACCCGATTCGAATAGGAGTTTTTCAATATTAGTAGTTCTCAAACAACCTGAAATAGTCCGGAAGGCCACGTTTTCTATTGTGGCTATTTTGTTTAGTAAGGATTTGCTTGCTGTTTGAAGTATTTGGATACCATACTCGATTTTCGATCTTATAAAAGCGTTATATGATAGATTTAGGGTTCTTCTGGGGACCCTATTTTGGTATATTTAATATTATATATTACATTTCTTGACCTGTGTAGCCTAAGACGATATTTTATCACGGAGAAAGATTTAGTTATTCACCGTCAACAGTGATTTTTTTTGTCTGCATTATGATAATAATGATACATTATTACTGTGTTAGTGAAGTGCGTGCAAATCGCCAATAACAGGTAAAGAGATAACTGATGACCGTGTAAGACGTTCATTATACAAAAATACGAAAACCATAATTTACGCTTCACAATATCCGAATTAAGGTTTTCCTGCACGCTACTAACGCGCAAAAATTAAGAGACGAATTCACGTCGTCGTTAAATTATTTTAGTTGCAACTGTTTCAAAATGGAGTTTTGTGATAACGTGAAACCACTGATATTTAGAGAGAAACATAGTTGAAACACTGACACAAACTTGCCGGCACTTAAGTTCGTAAACGTCCATCACTTGTTTAAGACGTAGTTGCCACAATATTTACGTCTGCCTTGTGCACAAAGTCTGTAAAAAAAATCTATGTAGTCATTCAAATATAAATAAACCAATTCTTTTGTCTGTGAATTTCTTCCCCATTAATTAAACTACACCGTTGATTATTATTAGTCATTTCATAACGAGAACCAATAGTGCTATGAATTTTATGACGAATTCTTGGGGTATTAACTTTCTTTTCATTATATTTATTAGCGACACATTTTTCACCGTAAATTATTAAGTTTTAATGAACGAAACTGGGGCAATGATCCTTACTTGGTATTCGTTTCTGGTTAGGTTGACTACCTCATGGGCCTCTTCAGCAATGGCCACATTCCGTACGTGGGGGAGAGACGCCCTGAACATCCCTCACTCGTAGACATGACAACGCAGGCTGTGAAGATGCTGTCAAAGAACAAGGATGGATTCTTCCTGCTGGTGGAGGGCGGCAGAGTGGATCACGCTCACCACGCCAACAGGGCGCGGCAATCGCTCATGGAGGCCGTCGAGCTGGAGGAGGCTGTGTCCGCGGCATACGCGCTCACGGACCACAAGGTAGTCAACTATTCTCATATGAAAAAAAGTCACTAACTTAGGTTACAGATATTCTTCCGTGTATTTGCATATATTCTATACTCCTGTTTTCCAGTTTCTTGTGGTAAATTCGGTATTTGCTTTAGACGCCGCCGAGATTGCGCGGTTTAATACTCTCTATATGGGTTCCAATCCATCACACGATTGACTTCATCAGATTATTCAACTTGTTCTACCGTGAGAGAGTGTCAAATCACATTTCATATAATTTTCTGTGTCCTGAAGTATATGTTGTAATCACTGTTTTCTTACCATCACCTTTATTTTCCATCACAGATCCTATTAGAGCTGGATTGATATGAGATTGTAGACATATGTTGCATTTCCCGACATATATTTCATTAAATTGTATTTTGTTACCCAAATTGTTTGAAGGATATCATCATGATTCAGGGGACGATTGTTTAATCATGTCTGATATTCGACACCCGAATATGGGAAGTTTTACTGTACTCGTATGACTCCACAGGACACTTTGCTGGTTGTCACGGCTGACCACTCGCACACGCTCACCATAAGTGGCTATCCGGAGCATGGCAACGACATCATGGGTCTGGCACAAGAGCCCAACGCCACCGCTTACGAAACCCTCAGCTACGCCAATGGACCAAGCTTCTACGACCACCGTTCCAACGACTCCTCCAACGTCAACAAGACCTGGAACGATGTCAGCCAAATGAACAGGTCCAGTGCCAAGTACAGAAGTTTCTCTCCCAGGTACTGTATATGTGTCTAGGTGCTCCGATAATTATCCTAATTTAGTCTTATTGGAAGTCTTAATATTGTAGAGGGTGGAAAATTACTGGAGCAGCAACGGAATGTGCCATACATATAGTGTGCGGGCATAAGAAAGGTTAACTTCACTCTATATAATTATTAATCTCAATATTTATTACTTTTTTATTTATTATTCTTATTCATTTCTACCTTACTTTATAATTAAAAATTATCATACGATAAAAGCTTCTGATATTCAAATATTTAAGAATACTGCATTTAAACGTTTATCAAGCTTATTTTAATTATTTTACGATAGATTTAATGAATGGCGTTTGGAAGTTGACAACTCTCTTTGTTGTTCACCAGAATACACTCCAAATCAGTTCTCAGGCCCTAGAAGTGTTTTGTTCTGAAACGCTGTTAAGATTTCTCTGTAGCTCCATAACCCGGAAACGCCTCAAACAGTATCAACAATAGCTCGTTATGTTACAAAGCACGACGTCCTGACTCACAGGGCAATCTCATGTCGCAGAAATATCGTTCATTTACTGTCGTCTACAGTAGACGTTGAAAAAACATCCATACTCTGCACTGAATTTGAAGATCAATATCAGAATTAACAGGGTCTGGTATGAAAAATTGCCGCAAAAATAATATATATGGTATAGCTATACATATATTTGTTGTATCAGTATGATGTTTGAAGCGTTTTATTAATCGGGAGTACTGTAATTCTAAAATGAAATACTTGAAACAGATCAGGGATCATTAATATATATATTAATATATTAATATAGTGTGAAATTTACTATGTTTTTTTATTTATTTAGTTTTTGCATTGATTATTAAAAATTATAAGTTCCAAACATCACATTTATTAACACAATACTTCATAATAATAAATATTATAATTGTTCTAAATTGAGATGTTAATTAAAAACAAAATTGTAGAAGGTTCTAGCTCGGTTGGTAGACATGAAAACACTTTTTAATCAGGGAGTTAAGTGGGGGTGCTCTAAATATATGCAGAAATTGCAGGCCTAACTCTACCGCAATAAAAACCTCGTGATTTGACCTCACACTGTATATAAATACATTGACACTCTCTTACTTTCACTGTCCTCTGTACGGCGTACGTCACGCAGGTCACATCTCCACGGCTGTTCAGGAACTCTCTCGGGATAGCGTAATACTCAAAAGCGGCGTGCAGGGACTAGGCAGAATTTCCACAACTCATCAGGAACTCTGTTAGGATAGTGTTTCTCGAGATACAACTCGTACTCGACAATTATAATTTTCGTTCCCATTCCCTTGATTGTCGCTTCCGATTACTAACTCGCCTGCTTTTATTACAATAATTAAAACGCAGAATTTAACAGTAACACTGATGCAAAATAAACAGTTTTCAATTATAAACAGAATAAATCTTTGGTTAAATACTCAATTTAAAAATTATAAAGGAGTTAATACATCGATAACAGTTTATAATTACAATACAAATAACTTCTGTCATTCTGGTAGATTTAACAATATTAAAAATACACGAAACCAATAATTAAATCGAATTCTCTTCATTACAAAAGAACGTAATCAAAATTTCAGAAACAGGTTTAAGTCGTTAAACATTAATTGAATTGTGCAAAAGATAGCACGAGTAAATCATTAATGAATTATTCTTGAATGAAAAACCGGCGGCTTGGACTAATTTATAAATTTGTCTCAAGGTATGAGGTTTTGTAATATTCTCATTCCTTTATTTGACAAAGATAATAATAATTTAAACTTCCCACAGCTTTAGAGTGCCATTTATAGTTATTCTAAAAATAACTAAACCGAAAGGAGTAAGTAAATATTTCGCCAGATCTTTGCACGTACTAGCTAGAAATTGCCGTTGAATTTTGTATGAAATATATACATGCATAAATTTTTACCGGACTTCAACCGATCATACACAATTGCCGATATTTTTGTATCATAAGATAAGTCCTGTGTCTCCTTGTATCATACTAATTATTCCATGTAAAATAGTATTACTATCAACTGGTTTAAGGGGAAAAAATTCAGTTTTCCAAAGTTAATAAATTTCCAGGCCTCAGGTGGAGCAAAATTACGTTTTCTAGGAGCGTTAACTGTTCATATTGATCATTACTCACAAATATATATTTAAAATCCTCGGGGATGTATAATCTTAAGAGGAAAATAAAATTTATGAAGTTTTAAGACAGAATATTGCACTGGGGACAATATCATGATCATTTGTAGTGCTACTTCTTCTTTGAACTTAGCATGATTTTAATAATATCTGGCGAAATATTTACTTACTCCTTTCAGTTTAGTTAGTTGTACAATAAGTATATGTGGCACTCTAAAGCTGTGGGAAGGTCATTGAAGGCTTGCGAGGGCTATTCTCTCGCAAGCAGTACATGCGAGGGATGTTCTCTCGCAGGTAGAACCTTGTAGGAGAGACACGAAGGGGCTACCTTTGGGGATGCCTTTTCCTCTCCGTTTCTGAACCTAAGTTCCCACAAGCCTAGGCACCTCGCCCTGTTTTGAGAGGTGTATGTTCCGGGGTCACAGACCTTGGGCATACGGTAAGAGTTGTTCACTGTTCCCATTGGAACAGTCGGCCAGCTGCCTCCTAAACTAGAAGGGAATGCTGCGTCCCCAAAGCAAACTCCTCTCCCGCTATCGGAAGGGCGTGGGCCAAGTGCCCAATGCCCGACCTACCTGATGCATGTTTTTCTCGGGTTTTCCCTGCATTACTTTTAGGCGAATGCCGGGTAGCATCCTTAAACTATAGCCCGGGGCCCCTAGTTAACCCTTGGCTACCTTCCTCTGCCCTTCTGCATCCCCCCTTGCAGATCCCTTCCTATGCTATTAAAGGGGAGTTGCCACCATGTATATTACCCTCATGTAGCCTGTTACTCTACAAAAAAGTGGGAAGGTCATTTCCTTTAGTTAAATAAGATTATTATTTTCTTTGTCAAATAAAGGAATGAGAATATTACATAACCTCATACCTTGAGAGATTGCTTTGTTCTGCTCTGTTTTCATACCGCACGAAACTATACAGTTTTTATTCACGTTTGTAAAATTGAGAAACTTTGTTGCATACTTTTTTAATGTATAATATTTCATTGAGTATATTTTATATTAATAATTAGGAATAATTATTCATTATTTATTACTGTTTTTTATTTTAGTGACTGAGAACTACTAGAATCTGACGCCTTTTTGCATATTTACACTGTGAACTCCTGATCACCTTGTTAACTAGAACAATATTCCTGATAGTTTTTCATGTATGCTTAGTATAACTTGTTTAAATAATTAATAAGAAAGATAGCCAATTCAGACAAAATAAGTAATAATATAAATACCACACAACGTTTCTGGGATCCTTGTACCTTTCATCAGGTGCGAAGTAGAACCTAGAGGGACACAACGGCACTCATCAGTAGACGAAACTCAAAAGCATAAACAAATTTTAGCATATTGTTTATTGAATAAATCAATTTAATTAATACAATTATTTTTGTATTCTATCGTCAATGTTTTATATCAGGGTCCATTTTAATAAAAAATCTAATTAATAATTTTCTAAAATATTTAATTTCGAAATTATGGAGCTTTCGGCAATATTCCCATAATCCTGTGTTGGTAATGTTATAAAACTCCAGGTTGCATGCGAATAACATTAAATTTAAAATTCTTAAACAGACGTTTCAAGTTCGAGGTCAATCTCCAATAGTCGATATGGCAACAATTTAGCAAGATTTTTGTGTATTACTGTTAGAAGACAACTTTACCATAGAATTATTATGCCAATATTGCTGAAAGTTCTAGTTATCAAAATTAAATATTTTAGAAATTTTTTAATTACTTTTCTTATTAAACGACGACTTATAAAAACATTGAGGATAGATCATCAAAACATCAATAAATCATCAACAGTCATTATTTTAGAAAACTATAAATTAAATTTTGTAACCGCAAATAATCGTGAGTCAGGTAACCGCCATCCTAATTAATTAAATTTAGTAACGTAACATAATGGTTACACGCAAGTAACCGCAATCCACCTGACGACGAATACAATTCACTCCATCGAAACGTTTTGTATTCATCCCGTTTGGAAACTGGAGAATGCTTTATTCATAACATTTACACCGGGAAAGTCCTTGCTCTCTTGTATATTTTATTGGATCGTTAAATAGTATGCATTTTTACCGTGACCGATTATAAGTCACGATAGAATATTTACTTCAATTTCCCGCTTTATATTATATATGATTATTCCATATATATATTGTAATAATTAAAAGATGATTTATGAATTAAATTTGCCCCACGTTGAGGAAGCCAATTTATGTAATAATTAAAAGGTGATCTTATTTAAAAGAATTAATTAACAAATTCTTAAGATTTAAAAATTTATTCTTTGAAAGTACAAATTGTAATCCCTACTTTTTACGCCGGATTTTATCAAGTTAACAAACGAATATTTTATTTCAATTTTGCAATTAGTGGCGTTCTACGAAAAATAAAACTTTATATTTTACAATCAAATACGTCGAAATTCTCTTTATCTCAGGGTCATTACTGGGTTTGATAGTCGGAACAATCCAATTTAACAAACTAACATTAACAATTCAAACTCATTGAAGCTAACTTAATACAATATGAAAATAAACTAAATGAAAGAAACAAAATGAAAAGAAAACCGAACGAAATCAGACTTCTACATTTAATCCTCGTTTACAGATTTTAAATAATTGACTTGTACTCACGAATGTTTTTCTGGTACCAGATCTGATTCTTGGAGCTTGAGGACAACACTCACTAAAAAGGCCATTCACTGATGCTACACAATAAAAGTTTAATACACTCGGTCGATGTTCTCGTTCTCTGCCACCTGGAACTTTGGATCTGCCGCCCCTCAGTCAGCCCTCGGACATAGGTCTCCTTGATGCCTCTATGTGAAATTTAGTTCAGTCTATGCGAAGCAAAACCTTTTGCTTCCAACTTTGGGATTATTATTTGAGTCTCTCCGTTAAAACTGTTTACTCGCGTTTCATGTAACTAATAGAGCTCGCAGTTAGACTTCTTGGACCGCGCTATTCATACTTTTTAATCAGCATCCTCGCTTTACTGTAACCTTTGCCGAACTGATCTGTTTCGATTCTAGCCACAGACTGCCTAACTCTCGTACAGAACGCGGTTCACAACAAAAGCTCCACCGACACAGAGTTACCGTCCATTATTGCTCTTTGGCAACTCGTACCGCTAACAATCCAATTTAATTAAAACAATTAATGGCCTTTTTAATTGGTATTACAATATATTGTAATATACAATTTACGATATCAATGCGGCCAAATAATGTAATATACAAATTCAAAGGAAATGTTAAAAAAACACGTTGTGGCGTCAATTAATGTGGAAAACAAATTTAAAGGAAATTATAATTAATAGGGTTTATACCTGAATTATAAAAACTTTTTAAAGATAACAAAAAATTTAACACAAATTTAGTTTTAATTTAGTTTCTGCACATATTTTAAATTAACGCTACAGCTTCAGGTGTGCTTATTGGGCCTCTAAATCAAAATACTTGCAAAAGAATAATAATTAAATTTACAATAACATTAATATAAAAAAATATAAAAAATCTTAAATCTATATCTATGTAAATCTTAAAACTATTTAATTTGTGAGTGTTGTTTTACAATAAATAAATATTGTTATTGAAAGAAGGGTGAATTGTTCTTCAGGTACCTGGCAGATGAGACGCACGGCGGAGAAGACGTTCCCGTGTACGCGGTGGGTCCGGGTTCGTTCCTCTTCACCGGTTCCTACGAGCAGAACTACATCGCGCACGCCATCTCGTACGTCGCTCGGATAGGACCCGAAGCAACCATTTTGACCAGCGCTGCCTCTGCAACCAGTTCCCTAAGTGTTTTACTATTCGTCACCTTGTCGTGCCTTCTGGCTAGGCTGTGAAAAATCGAAGTGTCTCGTGCCAAATATTATAACTTTTACTACGAGTCTGAAAGTATAAAAACAAACATGTTAAATATTTTACATTGTTATAACTGATATTAGAAATTAATAATATATAACGGCAAAGGAGTCAGTTAAGGATAAATTTAAACAAAGCTTACTTGCTCATGGGTATCTTAACAAAACTACGCGTTTCTTCCACAATCCGTGTTCCCATCGGCTGCGACCTAAAAATAAAACGAAACAGTATTTTGACAAGGTTAACACCTGATTGTGAAAGAAACGTAGTGGTGAGATATAGTTTTTGTAATACATCTGTGTACAAGAAATCTTTGTTTCAATTAATTTTTAACTGTCTCCTTGGCTGTTATTAATGTTAAAGATTTGTCACATTTTTGTATCAATCCGTTTTATAAGAGTCCTGCTCATTTTGCAGACTGATATTTGCTAAAACTTAGAAAAGTTTCGTCAATAGAGACAAATAGTGCCTTGCGAAGAATGAGTGCAGGGAAAATTATACCCTACGTGTCTACGTCTGAGATGAGTCTACCTGAAACAGTTGAGTTTTTCAGGAATAAATCTATGAGAGTGTTAGTAAGGATGTGAAAGATTGATAAAGCTACGAAGTTTCGATTTATCACATCTTTGATACACAGAAACACAGGATTTGTTCCTTTAGTTGGGAGATTTAACCAAAAAGGTTATAGTTCCTTTAGGCATTTATTTATAAACTATTCAATTCGTCACGCACTACTAGTAATATGATGTTGTGAAACGTGAAAGTCCTAATTATAATCCATTTATGCACCCGTGTCTGTAATATTTTAATTATATTTCTACTTTTGATGGAATACCATAAATTCACGTGAAGAGATTTACCATTTCCTGGGATTTACCTTTATATAAATAATATATGTCGTGCACATATTACAAATTTTGACATAATTTTATAAAATAACATTATCCCACATTGATGCGTTTTCTGTTGACAGATTATGCTAAAAATATTTTCAGGTGTCATTAACCTTTATTAGCGTGCTTTCTACAACCGTAGAAATTACAGGGATATGTAAAATAGATTTACTGCACTTTCATCACCGCCTATGAATATTTATTTTCACAATAATGATTTTTTTAATTTTTAAGAATGAGTATTTACCATATATTTAATTGCTCAGGGTAATTGTTTCAAATATGTCGCAATAATTCTGTAAGTCACTGGCAGCTAATACGCAAATAGTAAATTGTCAAAAAAACATCTGCAATAGATTTCATATCAGCAGCACAATGTTAGTGAAATTTCAATGACACATTTTGTAAACTGTATAAGAAGTGGACTGACTTTAATAAATTGTAAGTTGTTCACTTTTATTTCTTATTCCTTTATCAACCTAAACACTACCAAGGAATATTTTCCGATAAAACACACTAAAAGAACAAAAATATTTGCATGGTACATAACAAAAATATTTTCATGGTACATAAAAGAAGATTAAATACTAAGATCCGTGATAATAAATGGATTGTTGCTACTTAAGTTTCTGTTCTAATTTAAAAGCTAACTCTGCAATTACTTATTCAGGAAGCTCTAGAACCTTTGGCTTTCTCTTTGATTCGTCCTATTAAAACTATTTTGAGGAAAGGTCTAAAAATGATTATATAGACACGTATGTTTTTATATTGGACGCATGAAATGTATCCATATTAAATCGTATACCTCAAAATGTGAAATTGAGAAACAATTTCCGTAATTGAGAAAAAAATTGAAACCTTGAACCTTAATTTTATTTACTTTAAATTGCTGGTTTTTTTTCAACTAGCTGGGTGCCCGGCGTTGCCCGAGACGTCATTTATCAATAACCCCTGATTTGACTCGAATCTCGGTTGTTTTCGCGTTATTTTTCTGAATTACCCCCCACTCGTATTCCAATCCCTTACCGAAAGGGGTAGAAATGCTATCAATCTAATTAACCGAGAAAAATATTTATGATAAGCAAATATCCACCTTCACTGCATGTTTCAAAAGTAGCACTGCCATCAACCTCCGCCCCTGGGGGTAAATGGCCAATTGAATGTCCTAATTAAATTCAGCGACATACATAACCCTGGATTTCACTCGAATCTCGTTTTCAATAAACCGTTTCTCTGAAATACGCCTCACAACTCAGGTGATCTTAAATTTGTCTAAATTCAAGAATCTTAATAACCAAACTTTATTACAAACACACATAGCAAACTATTTGTATTAATGATAACAAAGTAACTGACGAGCCACAATAAATGCAAAATTCATTTAAAAGTAATTAAAACACCGGCATTAGTTTATATAAAAATCAGTTACAATATTTTTCGGTCCTGATGTAGTCCAACATAGACAAAGCTATTAATTGATTACGCATATAACAATAAAAAATATAATAGATTGTAATAACTTACAATGATATAATTAAAATACAAAAATAAGACATTTGGACAAAAAGCTGAGATTAATATTTTAAACTGAAAAAATATACGTCTGATTGAAATAATTAATAAGAAATGTAGCCAATTCAGAAACAATAAGTGATAATATAAATAAATACCACACAACGTCCCTCGGATCCTTGTCCCCTTTCCTCATCGCTAAACCTTCTGCTTTCCCAATGTTAATTCTTATTAATTTTTTTTTAATTGGAAAACATATTCACATAAAAGTTATTATACAATCTTTCTTTACAGTTATTCTTCATTGCTGAGAATTCTCTTTGAAGCGCAGGCCGCGCAGTTCCTCGATTTAATTTGCAGATTTCTGCAGTAATGTCTAGGGGAAAACGAACGTTTTCAGCTCGGATGATGTAAATTGTTCATTGGTTCTCATTATCAAGTGATTATCACCTCTTCCGACTTCTTACTCCATGGCTCCTGCTTCACCTCTAATCGTCTCCTTCGCCCCCCCCCCCCCCCCGTTTCTTCTAATATTTATTCAGTAACATTATGCCATAAGGCGCCTATTTGTCATTACAATTCTGCAAATGTTTCTTTAAAAAACCATCTGCCGTTTATTCTGTCAGTACAAAACGTTACTTCAATTCACTAATTGTAGTTGTAGTTCCAGCTGCAACATCTGTTGTTGATTCATCACTTAATGACAGATGTTGAGATTGAACCGACAAATTAGATTAATCGGTCAGACCAAACCACCGACACATATTTATTTATACGTTAAAATGAGTTAACCTTGTAACGTGTCTATAAATTTATGAGCAGAATATATTAGATTACTGGAATCATTCTTCTGGATGGATGGAAATCTAATTTCTACGTGGGATAAACACCGTATCGTTTCGAATGATCACTCTAGAAGTAATTTGAAATAAGAGGACTCCTGCTAAACACGAAGAAAAATAGTAGCTGGTAGTAGGAAGAGAAGGGGAAAATGTGATTTATAGCTTAATTAAGAACATGAAAACATTTAAATACAACTCTGGTACTAATTAATCCAGAAATATAGTAACAAATTTCTGAAGGAAAGAGGCATAAATCCGATTTGCATCCAAAACTGATGAAAAAAATTTCTATAAGCAGTGCTGACTTACTTCGTACTGTGAAGGATATATTTAGTGGCTCTGGAGATAGTCGAGATAAGGAGATAATCTAGAATATTAAATTATATTGAAAAAGGAATGTTTATATCGGTGTAGAGAAAACAGTCCTATAGGAGACTCATAAGCGAAATCATCAATATTTAAGCACATGCATGATAAAATAGTTACACACCATAATTTTATGTAGAAAGATATAATACATTGAAAGATGGAGTAGATGTAACAAATTGAAGGTCTGTGTCTCAATGAGATTGATTTCACATTTCGTCAAGATTAGAAAACTAAAACCATGCTGATGGAAATGATAGTTTAAAAGTTTCAGAAAAAGTTATTGTAGTTAAGGTAGTTGAAATCGTTGTAATGACGCGCAATTTAAAGTACTGTAATTATCGACTTCCCTCGAGACGTTGCCTTTGCATTTATCAGTGAGCATGCTGAATGAATGCATATATCTGTACTTGACACCGTGATCAGCGTAGTCCCAGGCAGGGTGCAATTTGCAAGGAACGAATAGGTGTAACTGTCCATAAATAGATAGTCGTGATGATGCGCAGTCGTCCACTGGCTTGGCGTTGTAGTCAGGTAGACCGGTTCTCAATTTAACACGACAACGTGCTACTGTTAAAAACTATTCTGGAAACACTGACGCACTGAAATAAATTGTGTTCTGTTAAGGATATCTTGTACGTCAAAAAAGCACACGATAAGTACTTCAGGATATGCCGCTGTCTGTATAACCAGTTTATAAGAATGGAATTAATACAACTTGTCTACAACGTGTGTTCCCAGCTGACGACAATGACCCCCACCATCTTCCCGTCTCGTCGCGCTTTTAAAATCGTATCAAGGCCAAAAATCCTGAGAGGATATTGCATCAAAGTTGGTGGAAACAAATGATTAGAGTAGAGAGGGATCACAATGAGAAAATTTTAAAAATGATGTCTGAAAATTCGTTTTTAAACCGACCAAGAATGGATTGGAAGAACAAACTCGCAGAAGTTTTCGAAAAATTTCCTCGTAACCTTAAAGTTTTACATGTTAGTGTAGTAAAAGTATGGTGGGACAACAAACTAATTATATATTCATTCCATTCTTTCCAGAATAGCTTTTACAGTAGCACGTTGCCGTGTTAAATTGAGATCCGGCCTACGTCACTACAACCCCAGGTCTGTGGACGACTGCGCATCATCACGGCTACGTATTAATCAACAGTTACACCTATTCGTTCCTTGGAAATTTTCGTATCGGCACCCTGCCTGGGACCACGCTGATCACGAATCTCTTCAAAACGTAAACTAAGAGAACCTTTTTATATCAAATCTCCCGGCACCATTTCTCAAATCACGCTAAATCTCCAATAAATTTGTAATTCAATATTATTTAATCGTTCAAAAGCCTCAAACGTCATGCTCTTTCTTCTTCTTAACCAATGGAAGACCAGAATAGCAATACTCTTAATATTAGCTGCGAAATCGCTTTGGCAATCTCAGTAATTTGTCATTTTTAGCTGTATTATTCGTAGAGTATATAACGCGCAGACTCTCAGCCGTGTTTCTTGAAGTTGGACGATATTTTGAATGAACGAATTTACTGATTCTGTAATTGAGTTGCACTCGGTGGCAGTTACAATCAAAAACACAAAATAACAAATAAAAAGTAGAAAATATGTACACAAACGTAGATGACGAGATCCTGAATAATGAAAATATAAAACCTTTAATTAGTTTGTTGTCCCACCATACTTTTTTTAGGGCAACAGGCTACATGAGGGTGATCCACATTGGGCAACTCCCCTTTAATAGCATAGGAAGGGATTTGAAAGGGGGGATTCGGAAGGGTAGAGGAAGGTAGCCAAGGGTTACTAGGGCCCCCAGGCTATATTTTAAGGATCCTACCCGGCATTTGCCTAAAGAAATGCAGGGAAACCCCTAGGAAAACCTGCATCGGGTAGGTCGGGCATTAGGTACTTGTCCCACGCCCCACGCCCTTCCGATAGCGGGAGAGTAGTTTGCTGTGGGGACGCAGCATTCCCTTCTCCGTGCCACGACCAGTTTAGGAGGCAGCTGGCCGACTATTCCAATGGGAATAGCGAACAACTCTTACCGTATGCCCAAGGTCTGCGACCCCGGAACATACACCTCTCAAAACAGGCCGAGGTGCCTCGGCTTGTGGGAACCTTAGTTCAAAAAACGGAGAGGAAAAGGCATACCCAAAGGTAGCCCCTTCGTATCTCTCCTAAAAGACCACCATACTTTTACTACCCTAACGTGTTACGAGGAATTTTTTCAAAAACTTCTGCGAGTTTGTTCTTCCAATCCATTCTAGGTCGGTTTAAAAACGAATTTTCCGACATCATTTTAAAAGATTCCCATTATGATCCCCTTTACGCTAATCATTTGTTTCCACCAACTTTGATGCAATATCCTCTCAGGATTTTTGGCCTTGATACGATTTTAAAAGCTCGCCGAGACGTGAAGATGGTGGGGCGCATTGTCGTCAGCTGGGAACACACGTTGTAGACAAACTGGAGCAACGAGTTTTTACAGTAGCACGTTGCCGTATTAAATTGAGAAACGGCCTACGTCACTACAAACCCAAGCCAGTGGACGACTGCACATCATCACGACTATCTATTTATGAACAGTTAGACCTATTTTTGCAAATTTTGTATCGGCACCCTGCCTGGGACCACGCTGATCACGGTGTCAATTAGCATGTTTTTCCTATACAGATATATGCATTTATTCAGCATATGTAATCCCTTATGCAAGTAATTTGTGTAGCAAATCCATTGAGCCTGTTCAGAAGAACGCAGGGGCCCCAACAAACAATCACCAACAATGCCTGCCAAATTTTAATGGAGAATATCTGATGGTGAGATGATTCGATAGTTGCATTGGAATACGATTTGATTGTAAAAATTCTCGTATTTTAGTCCAGATAAACAAGGCATGTCGTCATAACACTCACATAATTTCGGATATCTCTGTTAGTATGCATTTGTGAACCCATGTACTCTTCTCTTAATATAAGTAATGCATTCCTGAAATTTCGCCGTCCCCCCCCCTTTTTTTTAAGGCAACAGGCTACATGAGGGTGATCCACGTTGGGCAACTCCCCTTTAATAGCATAGGAATGGATTTGAAAGGAGGGATGCGGAAGGGTAGAGGAAGGTAGCCAAGGGTTAAATACGACCCCCGGGCTATATTTTAAGGATCATACCAGGCATTCGCCTAAAGAAATGCAGGGAAAACCCTAGAAAAACCTGCATCAGGTAGGTCGGGCATTGGGCACTTGTCCCACGCCCTTCCGATAGCAGGAGAGGAGGCCGTTATGTTACAACCTATATAGCAAGACGTACAAACTGTGCAAACGAGAGAAGATGGTGGGGAACATTGTCGTCAGCTTGGAACACACGATGAAGACAAATTGGAGCATCATTCTTAAAAATATTCATTCCATTCTTACCAACGGGTTATACAGACAGCGGCATATCCTGAAGTACTTATCATCATCTGCTTTTTTGACGTACAACATATCCTGAACAGAACACAATTCATTTCAATGCATCAGTCTTTCCGGAATTTTTTTTACAGTAGCACGTTGCCATGTTGAAATGAGATACGGCCTATCTCACTACGACCCCAGGCCAGTGGACGACTGCACATGTATTTATGTATTTATCAACAGTTACATATAATCGTTCCTTGTAAATTTCGTATCGGCACCTTGTCTGGGACCACGCTGATCACAGTGTCAAGTAACATGTATGCATTCATTCACCTTTCTGACTGATAAATGTAAAGACAAGGTTTCTATGGAAGCAGATAAGTAATTACAGTACTTTAAAACCATTTTTAAATAACATATTTTCCATGAAATTTTAATGGGTCAATTTTTTTCCGACTGATAAATGCTAAGGCAAGGTCTGGAGGAAAGCAGATGTGGGGTTACAGTACATTAAAACTAATTTCAAATAACATTCTCCATGAAATTTTAATGGGTCAATTTTTGTCTCAATTTCAAAATTTTAACATTTGAATTGAAATAACCGTAACTTTCCCGACTAGGATGCCTAATTTTTTTATGCGCCTAACCCGTTATTTAAAAAAACTATTAAGTTTGTTTGTATAATATGCGGGATCCTCGTTAGTCTGCTCGAGTTTCCTGTTACGTACCTATCCATGATTACCAGAATTCGTTAAAATTCCCGCTAGGAATGAGGAAAGCTCCCTGTTTTCCTTAATACGGAGATAGGGACATCTGCTTTAGACAATTGGAAACTTTGGGGTATTTTCTGGAATCCCTGGGGAGTCACAGCCCGATCCCGCCGAGTCCCTTATTTATTTAAGTTCACTGACCTTGAGCGATGTCATTGAATTTACAAGAATTACGTCTTTTGCCGAGGATGGTTCTTCGAAAAGAGGGGGAAAATATAAGACCAAAATAAAAGTGGTTGGAGGATAACCAGTTCGCACGTATTTGCCTCCTATTGGTGCGCGTGGAAGCATAAAAGACCAAAGCTTCTTCGCTCTGATGCCAGTCATCCAGAAGCAGGTAAGAGGTTATGCAATAGTCAATACAAGATGCTTTGTAAACAGAGTAGAAATACTGTAGTACTAAATTTTGGAGGGTTGAATCTGTACATATTTTAAGATGCACCTGGACCGCCTCTGATCCAATTTCTTGATGACCTATGAATAATATAATTAGCCACTATTAGAATAAAGTTTATAAGTCTCATTACTTTACCCTCTAGGATTCACAGAAGTTCTCAATACTGCAAAATGTAGAGTAATTTTGATATACGAGCAGATGAAGCAGAGTTTTGATCAACACGAGAATTTTTAATTATTACAAGTTCATTAAACCTCTTATTTTACTGCAGTCACTCACTAAGCTTTTTCAAAGTTGATTCAATTTACTTTCCCCTTCCACATATATATTTAAAAGGTTTGTCGCCAAAAAGATATTCTACATATATGATTAACAGGTTTGTCGCCAAACAGAGTGAAAGACAGATTTTTCTGAAGCTCGGTTTGCGTTGCTTTCACTTGATACTAGATAAATTCTTAATTATTCTCATCACTCGCTGAATCTGTCTATTTCTGGACCGACTTTTTTAAAAATATAGGAGTGCCTGGAATTTTATAATAATATCCATAGGCTGATATATTTGTTTTTATTTATATAATCTATAATGACTTTTTCCAATTAAAAGATTCATCCTCACCAAGTATTTTCCGAATCCCATAACGTTTTTATTTAAATAATGTAATTACCCCACCATGAAATTTATAAAATTCCCACTGGTATCAGAATATTTATTAGGGAATAGATGACGAAAATAAGGACAGTTCAGATCCGCTAGCCCAGAGATTTTATTAATACAATCCAGACCATTATAGTTTCTTCCAATTTGGATAAAGCTGTAGTGCCTTAACTGTCGTCATTTCAATTATATCTTGTACACGAACTTGATTATAGAATGACAAAAATACACTGATAATTATTTTAAAACTTAAAGTTTATAAAATTATCAATAAATTTAGTCTGTAATGACGGCCAATAATTTACAATTTAACAACAGACGTTAAATATTTAATTGTCTATATCATTCTGCTTTAATGAGTTATTTCGATACATGTAATTAGTTTAATATATTATTTGGCATTTCTTCTTTGTGCGCTTTGATGGAATCCTATCTTGTATGGAGCACGATATATATAATATATATGAGTGGATATTATTAACTGGCTGGAGGAATGTAATAAATGTAATATATATATATATATTATGTTGGTAAAAAACTAATGAAAATGGCATTGTGTGTATAGAAACATAAAAGGGGAAGTGAAATAAAGATAGTGAACTGAGAGAGATCGAAAGAGAAGTCTGGTATACAAAGAAGTGAGAGTAATGTAGTTTATCATCATTAGGATTTTTTGGGGGGGGGGTGTAGACAGGCTATGTATAGGGTAATCCACATAGTGGCAACTCCCGTCTTATAGAATAGCGATGGGATTTGAAAGGGGGGATGCGGAAGGGTGGATCAATACATTTTCCCTCCTGAAGATCATTACAGTATTCTACTCGTGACCCTAGAAAAATTTTTCCCGTGTTTTTCCCCACTTCTTATTCCTTCTTTCCTACATTGTGACTTCTGTCACTACTACCGTCCTGTTTATTTCTTAAATAAAAATCTTCTGGCTACTCAACCCACCTTTATTTTCACACGTATGTGTGGCGTATCCGAAAAATATCTGAATCTCACCATTATCCGCTGTTTGATCATTCCTAACTCAATTTTAAACTTTTTTATGAGCTGAATTTTATTTAAGATTTTTTTCCTTACTTCTTATTACCTCGTCCACCGTTCACACGTTGCGCAAATCTGCGTGACTTGATTTACTCAAATATGTATTTTCATACTAAAATTACTCTTGAGCCTTTTCGATTCTCGCGACATATTTGACTCGGCGAAGAAGATCATCAAATAGATAGATAGATTTATTCACCATTAGCCCTCTTAAGAGGAAATAGGATTCGTTACAAATGTACAGTAGAGAAATTACATATAAACAGAACTAATATTAATAGGTTACACACACACACACATACAAAATCATATCTGTTCACATTTGTCTAGTCGCTACAATCATACACACAATCTTTAGGAAACAAGCACACAACACTTATCACTTCCTGGTATTCATCTCCTGTCGCTAGGTACGGAGGGATGTCGTCGTGGATATTTACTAAAACAGAAAGCAGCGGCAGGAAAAACAGAACCAAAAGGGGAAAACTGGACAAACTATTTACATATTTATAGCATATTCGGCAATTTTGAAGGCAAGGCAGTTCAACGAATGTGAGACAGATTCAAAACTTCGTGTACGGAGTAATAAGTTCCATTTACAAGAAAAGTTTTACACTCCTTGACGAATGCGTTGTAGTTGTTGATGTTCTTTACATGTTCAGGAAGGCTGTTAAATAGTGCGATACCGGAATAATGAACGCTAGACTCGTAGAGACTGAGGCTGTGCTTGTCAGACCTGAGAACTGAACGGTTCCTCCATGATTGTCCTCGATACTTACAAAAAGGCTCATGTTACGTTTAACAAATTTTAGTATTTCTATTATGTAAGCGCTAGGTAGAGTCAGAATATGAAGTCTTTTGAACTGCGGTCTGCAGCTTCCTCTAGCATCTAAACCTGATATAATTCTAATGGCTAGTTTTTACAGATTGAAAACATCCACACTACGAGAACAATTGCCACAGTTGGCAATTCCGTAACACATATGTGAATTAAAGTAGGCCAAATAGACTAGTGAAGAAGTTTTGGTATCAACTTGTTGCATCAATAGTCTCAATGAGTAACAAACAGAACTAAGCTTGCGCACGAGGCGATCAATGTGCAAGTTCCATTTTAATTTACTGTCGACCTGCAAGCCGAGGAAAGTCGCATGATCAGAGAACTTATCCGTTACGATGTTGTTGGTTCCTATTGTAAAACGAACAAACTTAGTTTTCTGTACATTGAGCGTTAATTTATTGGCGGCGAACCAAGTATTTAGGTCTCTAGATGCAGTCTCAATCTTCGCATTGAGATTATTTAAATCAATGTCCGTAATTAACAAATTAGTGTCATCTGCGTATAAGACAGATTTTATAGGGTCCATATATTCTGGAAGATCATTAATATACAAAAGAAAAAGCAGTGGACCTATTATTGAGCCCTGAGGCACGCCACAAGAAATGCCTTCCCATTCTGACAAGTGCACTTCACCAGCTTTGTTTTTTAAGGCCACCTTCTGTTTCCGATTGTTGAGATAAGATTCAAAGAGTGCCAAAGCGTTGCCTCTGATCCCGTAATATTCTAATTTTTGGAGGAGTATGCTGTGATCTACAAGATCAAATGCCTTCGAGAGATCAGCAAAAATTCCGGCTACTTTCAGTTTTTCATCAAGGGAATTTTGTATACTTTATATGAAGCCGTACATAGCAGTGCTCGTGGATTTTTGTTTGATAATTCGGCTAATGCAAAAAGACAAGAGAGCAGCCAGAAAATGTAATAGAATCTTTGTTCATCTTGGACGTGACTCATTTGCTGCACATAGAGATTGACTTTTCAATCCTCAAACTCTTCAGTAAGTGGATATTATTAACTGACTGGAGGAATGTAAGAAATGGTCATGTTTAAGTGCTAAATGGAGAAAATGTCACTTACACATCGACCGTGCGACAGAGAAATATGACTTGTATTTCAAAATTCTAACTTGGAAATTATCTGGGAGAGTGAAGTTAGTCATTAGTGTGTAATAAATTTTCCAGTGAAGTAACGCAAGAGTTCTGCCTATAATTTAGTCGGTTATTGTAGGGATGTATTTGGCAAGTAGCTTGAGCGTAATCGTCAGGGTCTGTTCGACATGTTTGATAGTGAGAAAGCGATAATGTCAAAGCTGACGAGATTGTCAGTGCGTGTGGTGGGTTTCTTGTACTTTTGTCGAAATATATTATGTAAAGAATTATTTTTGTGGGCTGCGTTAAATCAAAATAAATATTTGACCAATAAAGAAATTTTATATAAGTTTATTAAAGTTAAACATGAAAGCTCTTATCTCAGGCACCTGTGGTTTTTTCATAGAAGAGATCTGCTGCCTGTACCAAATGCGTACTGCTATTCCGCGTTGCGTTGCTTGCTGTGGCTCTCGTACCGACGTAGTGGTGTCAACTCAGGGGTTGATCACTGGTTAAGGCGTCGGTCTCCGGGATTGAATGCTGGCAAGCCGTCATACTAAATTGTGTGGTGCTATTCTGTGAACTCTTCACCAACCAATTGTGGCCCCTTTCTCACGACGATTCTGCCTCGAACTATATCAGAGACAAAAGCTTTACGGAGCCTGTCTTAATCACATCCACCAGCTTCGGTGAGCGCAGAACCACTGTTTTCAAAAGCTTATCTCCTCCCTTATATCATCCCAGTCTTTTACTTTTTTCATTGTTAGAAAACTTTGTCGCAATGCCAGTTGACAGATTCTTCCATTATCACAAAAATTATAGCACGCAGCTGCAGTTCCGTTGTCAACAATTACTAACTACTCTGTCATGCTAAGGCCAACAATCGAGGCAGGACACGAAATTACTTGGGTGAAAATATTTATCTCCTCCACCCCCACGCACGTGCACGGTTTCGAATTCTCAAGACCACACAAACAACACTTCCAAGACCAAGAAAAACTTAAACCTAAATAAACGCGTTACAAGTAACAGCAAGAGCTTCTCAAAGGACACATCAGCAAGACAGTCCACCTTTACAGGCGACTTAAGGTCTGATGTGGATGGATGATTTACATATGAATACTTTTGTATGACCGAATACGTTTCTGTGTTTGATAATGTGTGGAGTAATTTCAATGAATTTCAGTAAATTAAATGCTGTACAAGATATTTTGTTATAGGTGAATAACTGTTAACCTTTTGTATCTGTAGCTCTGCTTTGTTGTATATTTACACAATTTATTTTATTGATAAATTTATTATTGATTTTACAATTACGGCTTCGTTAATTGTTACTTATTGTTACAAAATACAAATATCTGATAAAAGTCGGGAAAATCCCCTTAACTGCGTTGTGGGGCGTCGTCCCGCGATGTACTTCTCGGCTCAATAGTTCAATATCGCTTCAGAAAGACGGAATTAATAATTGCACATCCATGATTACAATTCTTGATATAGGTGTCTCCGAGGGCTATTCTCTCGCAGGCAGTACCTGCGAGGGATGCTCTCTTGCAGACAGAACCTTGTAGGAGAGACAGGAAGGTGCTACGTTTGGGGATGCCTTTTGCTCTCTCCGTTTTTGAACTAAGGTTCCCACAAGCCGAAGCATCTCGGCCTGTTTTGAGAGATGAATGTTCTGGTGTCGCAGACCTTGGGCAAACGGCAAGAGTTGTTCTCTGTTCCCATTGGAACAATCGGCCTGCTGCCTCCTAAACTGGTAGAGGTAAGGAGAAGGGAATACTGCGACCCCACAGCAAACTCTTCTCCCGCTATCGGAAGGGCGTGGGACAAATACCCAATGCCCGACCTACCTGATGCAGTTCATTCTTTTATATTCTTTTTTATATTATGCATTACTTTTAGGCGAATGCTACTCTTGGCTACCTTCCTCTACCATTCCGCATCCCCCTTTCAAATCCCTTCCGATGCTATTAAAGGGAAGTTGCCACCATGTGGATTATCCACATGTAGCCTGTTACCCTAAAAAAACTATTCTTGATCGTTAAGGTGCAAATGTATGTAAGCTGTTTAACTTTCACAAAAACAGTATGAAGTTCCTAAACCCTCGACACTTGTGTCAACAAATTTAACTTGTACAAAAACAGTATGAAGGACATGATCCCTGGAGACTTGTGTCAACAAATCAGATGATTGTAACATTTCTTTGTCTGTAAGAAGGATTTTCATATAATTAGGATTTATGCAATTCTGAGCTTAAACGGTATGACGTATTTTTTTGATAAAATAACTTTGAACAAAGTGGATTCAATGCATGTCTAGTTTGTGATATATTGGAGGGTATTCAAGTCAGCCTTATCTTTACTGACGTTGGCTATAAGTACCTACCAATTAATGTTCACAGGAAAATTTAAACAGAATGTAAAAACATTTTCCATTCTCAAGGCAGAACACATTTATCTTTTGCTTATCGCTTGCCATTTTAGTGACTGAACCTCAGACGTTTAGAGAACAAAAGTCACGAAGCATTTTTAGCGTTGCAAATAAATTAGGCTTATCTCCTCCCGGTCATTGCTACCAAGGTACATGTAAATCATTTTTATTTACTTCAGAAAAAACAGTTTAATTTTCAGGAAAATCCGAAGACTTTATTTTTCCTAAAATCTGCAACTCCTGGGTTTCATTAACTGGATTAGTCTCTGAAAGGTCTCAGAAAATATCCATTAGCAACCTGATTTGCAATTTTTTTTTCTCTTCGTCTTGCTTCAACACACTGCTCTACATCAAGACGAACCATTTAAAATTTTATTATATCACAAATACTAAAAATATAAACTGATTTTACGGGTTATATCTCATTTTAAATACGGCTACTAATATCGGAAATTGAACTTAATTTTCTGTTTTCAGTATTAAAAATTATTTGAGTTCCTTTGTTCTACAGTTTTGGAATTTGAGCACTACTTATTTCTATCATAAACTTTTCCAATTTAATTAAAATAATCCACATTTTAAATAATTTGTTATGTTAGTTTTGAAAAACACATGAGTCGTTAGTGAAAAAATTATTACTTTTAGACATATAAAATATTATTTCTGAATGCAAAGCAATTATACCACTGTGATAAAAAAGTAAGGTGTAATTGTCATTTAAAACTCCCGGACATTAGGAAGGAAGGTAAATTTTTTTCCTAGGTTGGTAGGACTGTCTATAATATTTGCCAAGCCTCTGTTTTTTAAAAGGTTTAATATCTCCGAGTTACACGTGTTTTTGTAAACAACCAAAAGTGAATTTTTCGATTTTTGCAATGGGTGATTTTGTTGAGCAAAGAACCTGCATCAAATTTTGTTTGCGGAACGAATATTCTTGTGCGGACATGTTGAAAATGTTGTGGAAGGCCTTTGGTGATCAAACTATGGCACAAAAGAGCGTTTATAAGTGGTACAACGAGTTCAAAGAGGGCCGAGAACGCGTTGAAGACGAACCGCGCTCTGGACGACCATCAACGTCTACCGACGAGGGCCACGTGCAAGAAATCGAAGATTTGGTGCTTGAAAATCGTCGATCGACAATTAGAGATCTCGCTGATAGTGTTGGAATATCATTTGGCTCAGCACAAACCATTTTGAAGAATGTTTTGTGTCTCAAACGCGTCAAGTCTCGATTGGTGCCAAAATTGCTAAATTTTTTGAAAAAAAAAGCGTCGCGTTGATGTGTGTGAAACTTTGCTGTCTGACTATCAGGACCACTTGAAATCATTACTGGAGACGAGACTTGGATTTACTCATACGACCCTGAAACCACCGACCAATCCAGCGAATATCGTGCAAGAGGTGAAGAAGGACCGAAAAGACCACGGCAAAGTCGATCGAAAATGAAGGTCATGTTGACAGTTTTTTTTTGATTATCGTGGTGTGGTGCACTATGAATTTCTTCCGCGGGGCCAAACTGTGAACAAAGAAAATTATTTGAGCGTTATGCGTCGTTTGCGTGAAGCTATTTGTCTGAAACTCTTGGTTCCTTCATCACGATAATGCACCATGTCATACTGCATTGGTTCTTCACGACTTTTTTTGCCAAAAACTCGACTCATATCGTTTCGCACCCACAGTATTCGCCTGATTTGTCTCCGTGCGACTTCTGGCTTTTCAGCAAATTCAAAAGGCCAATGCGGGGACGCAGTTTTAACACGATTGAGGAAATAAAAACCGAATCGAAGAAGGTCTTGAAGGCTATACCGGAAAAAGACTATTCCGACTGTTTCGAGGACTGGAAAAAGCGTTAGAAAAAGTGCGTTTTATCTGGCGGGGATTACTTTGAAGGGGATGAAATTGATTTAGAAGAATAAGTGAAGAATTAATATTTTATAAATAAATTCACCTTACTTTTTGTTCACAGTGGTATATTCCTTTGTTGCCTATTTATTAAAATAATGAGGTTTGTTTAACGAATCTTGAAATACGTGTCAGGATAACTACGGTTTTTAAGAAAAATAGATCGAGTTGTAAAATCCATATTGAACCATTATGAAATTTATGTTCCTACGGTATCCATAAACTATATTAATCTGTGAAATAAAATATTTAACGTGATACCCTTTTCATAATACCGGTGAATTTGTTGTTTGTTTGTTTTTGTTCGCGGTTGAATTGATAATTCTGACCAACGAGGAAGGATGCGCACTATTGTTGAAATCTTATGGCTTTGCATAACTATTATTGTTTTTTTTAGACTCTCAGTATCCTTATTTTCCCCAAGACTGTGGAAGTTGCGGTAGTGTGTATCCTTCCTTGAGAAACACTATAATAAGAAAGTACTGTTGAGGAAACATTGTCTGTTGCCGTTCTACACCGGACAGGTGAGAATTATGTATATGTCAGTTGGCAATACTAGGGACTTAAAATGTTCTCGAAATTAACTAGAGATTATTTTATCTATTTGGAACGTTTCGAAACGTTAAAATTAGTGTTACACTTGAATACTTGCCAATTTAATTGAGCCATTTAGGCAAGTTCCTTGATTCATGTGAGCGTAATATAAGGACCGCAGACAACTTGATGTACGAATGAACGAAGGAAGTAAGTTTCATTATTTTTGAAAGCACGACTCTTTTCAATACGCAGTGCTCCTTTTCTGGGATAAATTCAGGAATCTTAATACCATACCGTACGACAGTCACCTTCTTGTATATTACGTTTGTCATGTATCGGAACAAAAATTAAATAAGAGGAAAAAATGAAAAAAAAAACGCTTTTGAGTGTTGTCAACTGCCAAGTGCAGTTGTTTTTCTCTAGGCTATTCTACGCACCTAATGAAAGAAACAATGATCCCAGAAACGTTGGGTGGTATTTACATTACCCTTTTTGTATGAATTGGCTATCTTTCTTATTCAAAAATTAAATAACTCGTAGTTTATTACAAAAATTTGGCCGAGTAATTACTTTATATTAATTAATATATGACAGGAAACGTATATAATAAAGCTATGAATTCTATGCAAAAACAAACAACAGTCGTTTAATAACTTATATCTGTTAACTGAAATTGCCCAAAAGCAAGATTTTATTTATAAACATTAAAATTTAGAATTATCTTTAATTCATAACGTTTCGTCCCCTTGTTTTAGTTACCTCTTTAGATGTATATTTGTAAATAAACAATTAAAAATGGTTTAAAATTGAATCAAACAATTTAACATAAAATAATGTAGACACCCTCCATCAACTCCCATTGGAGAAGTCTGAAGACATCCCTATACAAAGGGAAGACTCGTTCCTGAACATTTTAATGTTTATTAATAACTTATAACTCTTGGCCAATTTCCACTAATTATATTTAAAACAAGTCTGATAATGTCCAATTTTTAATTATAAATTATTTGTAACAGAATATTGTTTATAAGGTAATAATTTTCCTCGAATATAATCGTTTAGTAGACTGTTTTAATTACAAGTAAAAAGTATGCTTCCGACAATTTTGTATGAGAGGAAAATTTGAGCAGGTTTACCATCAGAAATTACTCCATATCAGATTTGAATAAATTATTTATACTATTTTTAATATTTCCGTTACCGAACCTAGATTTTAAGAGGTAATATATAACCGTAATGGTATGAAAAAAATTACTCCATGACTTACTTCTTCATTTATTTGCAATTAAATATTGGATTTTGGCGTTAGGACTCATTTCTATGTCAGATTACACAATAGAAATTCAACAGAATTTTTTTTATGATATATTAAGAAACGTTTGTTCGTTAATACTTTATAGTCGTGTTTAATAATGATCTACAGGCAGATTGTTTTTTCTCAATTTTTTTAGATGCATCTTAAGATTTCCCTAATAATAGGGTAGAAACGTTTCGATGTATTTTAGTTAATATATGTAACTTTTAATGTTTATAATAAATATCATGACTTTTGGCCAATTTCCACTGATTATATTTTTATTGATGTATAAACAAATGTTTTTACTGAGTTAAGCTCGTAAATTCAACAGAACCGGGAATCTCACCATGGACTATTCCTACTGCGTAATAAAATCGTAGACATGGATTCTATTCCAGGTTCTGTTGGCTATTTCCGATCTTACTTAATAATAAAAGCCATTAAGCTTTAGAACTCGCCTTCAGTATTTCTGTGCAATTAATTCCAACATAATTTTAGCAATGATGATTTATATAAATTATAAGGTAGTTTAATTTTTTCCGTGTTCTTGTGTTGATATTCAGCAGCATGCAGGGACTGGTTCCGACTTTGTTGGCGTGCGTCGCGGCCGCTAGCGCGCTGCACCTGGAGTTCGTGAACAACATGAGGGAGACTGTGTGGGTGGGCTCCCTGGGCAACGCTGGAAAACCTCCCGCGGATGGCGGCGGCTGGGAGATGGGTCCAGGTAGTCGTCGGGGGCTGGACGTGGCCGACGACTGGGCTGGTCGCTTCTGGGGTCGCACTGGCTGTCGCCCCGACGGCAGCGGCTGCGCCACGGGCGACTGTGGCCGCGGGACCAAGTGCGGTGGCAATGGCGGCGCGCCTCCAGCAACGCTCGCTGAGTTCACGTTCCGCGGGTGGGGCGGTAACGACTACTACGACATCAGCCTCGTCGACGGATTCAACGTGCCCATGTCGGTAAGCGCGAACAAATTCCTTTATAACTACTTCGAATTTGTAACGAACACAATTATAGCCTGTAAAAACAACCCCAGCAAATTAACACAAGTATAACAGACAACAGAAAATAATTTGAAGTGAGTGTACGATGGATCAAAAGTTTTGAATTTTGTCAATACTAGAACCAGACTAAGAATAACATTACAAGCAATATAACACAATAAATAAATTAACAAACATTAATTAATAATCCTACATAAATAGTACTTAAATGTAACGAGTCTTGTTTTATATTTGAGGAAAAATTGTTAGACTTGTTATGGAGCAATACTGAAATTAACCTGTTTTTAAAATTAACGACCTTATCTACAATAACAGTACTGTCTTAATTGAAGGAATGATTCTATCCATACAATGTTTAGTAATAGGAATATTTTTTATTCCGCAGCAATTTTACATTACCGTTACGATCTTTAATTCTAGACAATGTTCGTTTAGTTTGACCAATAAAACAAGATGAGCAATTATTGCAACTACAGGTGCTTCTCCCCAATGCGGAGTTACAGGGGTTAAAATTATACGCCAACAATATTTAGAATAAATTAATGAATCACATTGACGCTTTGGGGGTGCCAGTCCTCACATTATTTGTTTCAGGTTCGAAGAGAACACGTGTACAAAATTTGGTCATTTTAATCCACGGGAGTAGATTTGTATGCGGTGCACAGTCACAAACGGTCTTATTTTATTTATTAGAATACAATATGAGAACCCGTTTAGATGATTTCCTCTAAATCAAGTTAGTCTTTAAATAAATTTTCAATTTTCCTGAGTGCGGTTATATAATACTAAATCCTTAATTTTAATACTGTATGGAGGTAAGTTTTAATTTTTGCAGTCTTATTTTCAAATTTTTTTAAAAAAATTAATTCGTTTTCAGATCGAACCCATTAACCAGCATGGAGGTGGAGACCAGTACCGATGCACAAGAGCGACTTGCACGGCCGACGTGAACGGCAACTGTCCCGGGGAGTTGCGTGTCAACGCAGGCAACAGAGTGGTGGGCTGCAAAAGCGCCTGCCTCGCATTCAACACCGACGAGTACTGCTGTAGGGGCAGTCACAACACTCCTGAGACCTGCCGTTCCTCTGATTGGCCCGTAAACTTTCCTGCCACGTTCAAGAGACTGTGCCCCGACGCCTACAGTTACGCTTACGACGACCACAAGAGCACCTTCACCTGCGCCAACACGGGTTACAAGATCTCATTCGGCTAAGGCGATCTTTCCTTGCGAGAGATAATTTAAATTCGTATTTGTGCTTTAACTTGGTAATTGTCTGTGCTTTCAATAAATGTCTTCAAATATCAACCTTAAAAACCTTCTTTTTATAATTCTCCCTGTAATGTGTGTTTCTGGCGAAAAATGGATTCCGCTCGTCGTGATTCTGATCTGCCTTTGTTGCCGGTTTCGTGAAATCCTTAACCTAGTCAATGTTAGTGAAACTGATCCTTAGCAAGAGGGGTTATATTATTTTGTTTAACCAATTTTGGATAGGTGTCAGGATTACTACGGTTTTAAAAAAAATAGATCGTGTTGTAAGAGCTACGCTGTACCGTTGTAATAATAAAGGTTGAGCGCCAGTGACTTGTTGGTCCGCTGACAAGATGTACTAATGGCAAAGTTTAGTCACTGCGCTTATAACAAGGAAAGTAGGAAAATAGGAGATGAACTTCGGTTGGAACTATCGCGATCTTAAAGTTCTCGTAGAGTAGTGTTCACCTCGAGGAAGGATATATGTCAAGGATAGAAGATAGGAAAGAGATTCTTAAGTACGCGAGTTCGAGTTGAAGCTAAGTCCAACATTCAGGCTGGTGAGGAAGTACTCACTGCAGGGAGACGGACTTGAACTCCGGGATAGTAACAAGTGAAAGTTTATTATTGTACTTTACAGTCTAGCACAATAATAACAGAAGCATATGAATCAACCAGGTGCTGAGTATACGCCTGAATGAATTCAAATCATGAACTAATGATCTGGGTCGGGCCTCAGGTTTAAATACGTTTGAGGACGACAAAGATTTCGTAGCTGAGGGATGTGTAGTTTGCGAATCAGCAAATCATGAGTCAACACTTTCATTTGAGGAGCCTCACATGCAGTTGCGACCACTCGCTTCAAATTCCTTGCTCTCCTTATAAGTAACTAACTCCTTGGCTCAACAGTCCTGAAGGGTCTTGGCCTACCGAGATGGCTGCCAGACTGTCACCTTACATAACACGTTCTGGATTTCGGAGTGACACCTGGTCAGAGTGTCGATTCTCCCACAGCCTTAAGTGACCAGGACGATCACAAACATCCATGCCCATGCCGGGATTTGTGATGCGAGGCAATGACACTGGCCCCTACACCACAGCAGGCCAGCGCTCTCCTTTTATGACTTGTAATTTAATGGTACATTACCATTATGGATGTTATGTTTCTACGTTATCCATAGACCATATTAATCTGTGAAATAAAATGTTAAACGTGATACCCTTTTAATAATATCGGTGAATTTGTCGTTTGTTTTTTTTCGTGGTTGAATTGATAATTCTGACGAACGAGGAAGGATGCGCACTATTGACGAAATCTAAAGGCACAGTTTTTTAGACTATCGGTGTCCTCATTTTCCCTAAAATTTTGGAAGTTGTGGTAGTGTGTATCCTTCCTTGAGAAACACTATATTAAGAAAGTACTTTTGTGGAAACATCTTCTTTTGCCGGTCTACACGAGACAGGTGAGAATACTCTTAATGGCAGTTGTGAATTTACAATTAAATATTTCCCGAAATTAAGTCGAGATTATTTTTGTATTGTTGAGGAGAAGGAAATCGTAATATTCTAAATAACACTGATACTCGCACTATATTAATAAGAATGTGTAGTCAGTCAGTATATAGAGGAATACACATAGTGGCCATATCAAATAGGAAAATGACTGAAAGGGGGATGCGGAAAGATTGAGCACGGAAGATAAGGGTTAACTAGAGCCCCTGGGCTGTAGTTTAAGATCGTACCTGGTAATTTGCTTAAAAGTGTTGGAGGGAAAACTCTAGAAAAACCTTTATCATGTAGGTCGGGCATTTGGTACTTGTGACGACGTGAGAGGCGTTTTTTGTTGGGTCGCAATTTCCCTTCTCCGTGCCACATTTAGTTCAGGAGGCAGCTGGTCGACTATTCCAATACGAACAGCGGACAACCATTACCGTATGCTCAAGATATGCTCTAGAAGACACACCACTCAAAACTTACGGAGGTGCCTCGGGTTGTGGGAACCTTAGTTCAAAAACCAGATTGAGGAGAAGGCATACCGAAAGGTAGCAGTCCAGCTCTCCGGGAAGATTCACCTGCGAAGGATGAAAACAGCTCGCACAGGTTTCCTTGTTGTTGATGAAAAAAATAATAACCGCAACGTACAAACATATAACAGAATCCAATGTAAGTTCTTCAGTCCGCGACATCTCCGCACCCTGGTCGACCTACAAAAGGATGACCAACTTAATTTTGCGGTTGATTGTTGACCCATCAGTTTCTCGTAGGACGTCGGTTTGGACTCTTCCATCCCCTCCTGTTCTTGCACACATGGCGCGAGCGTACTCCGTCTTTAAGAAGGACAACGTAGCCTGTCCTAAGTCTCGTTGATTTCTGGGGGTATTGAACCTCATGAAAGTTTTTGAGTTGGATCAGATATTCTTTCTCATACATTTTCTCCAAAAATCATTCAACAGCTTCTGTTGACGCCTGAATCATTTTGCCTGATCTTTTCTATTTCCCGTTTCTGGTACTCTGGGTATTGTAGTGAGGCTTTCTCCTACAAGAAAATGTGAAGGATTCAACGCGTCTACAGTTTCGCCTGTGGTTAACGGACTCTAATACAGTGCGGCTTTTATGCTAGCCAGGATGGACAAGAGACTTTCATCGTCCACTTGTGCGCCTCCGAGAACCTTGTGCATATATTGATTACCGTACTCACCCACCTCATCCTCCGCCCCACCAAGCCGCACGTGGAACGAAAACTTTCCATATTATTTCGTATAGGGCGTAGTATTGGCGAAACCTGCTATACACAAGCTCGAAAGGTATTGTAGCCCCTTATTGGTGGCCTGTGTAACGGAGATTCGCGACATAGCAGACACTTGGGTGTGCCCCGTAATTTATGTGTAACAACATAATTTCTACGTTTGACCGTTATTTTGAATCCTCCTAATAATACTCGATCACTTTTTTAATGCTACAAATTCAATAAATCTTGACAAATATTTTATTATTTCGACGCCTGTACGCATTCTATAAAGTTGTCAAACAATACTTTGACAATGATTATTTGTTTATATTTTCCTTTTAACAGAAATTTTCTTTTATACATACAGGATTTTTAAAATCATGAATATATGTAAGAATAATAACCCTGCACAATATATATGACTTTCTCTACTTCTTATACCCTATGATAAAATAATTAAAAAACACTCAATTCTTATATATACTGAGAGTCCGTTAAAATAATTTTCTTTAAACCATGTTTTCCTCAATATTGAATAGTAAATGGCCAATTTGTCCTGAATGTGGTTATATAGTACAAAATCAAATTATTTGTACTTCTAATTTTTGCGATCTTACTTTCCAATTTGAAGTTTTTGTCCTTTGCAGATCGAACCCATTGACCAGCATGGAGGGGGAGACAAGTACCGATGTACAAGAGTGGCTTGCACAGCCGACGTGAATAGCAACTGCCCCGCGAAGTTGCGCGTCATCTCTGGCGAAAGAGTGGTGGGCTGCAACAACACCTGCATCGGTTCAAACAAGTGGTACTGTTGTACGGGCATTTACGGTCATCCAGCGATCTGCAGCTTCTCAGGCTCGCTAATAAATTCTTCTGCTACGTTCAAGAGTCTCTGCCCCGACGCCTACATTTCCGCTGACGACGACCACAAGAGATCCTTCACATGAGCCAACACGGGTTACCAGATCACCTTCGGCTAGGTCGTGCTTATTTTAAATTTGTATTTGGGCTTTAACTTTCTTATTGTGTTTTATTTCAGTAAATGTCAGCCATTATCAAGCTTTTACATTTTTAATTTTGGAGGGTTGAAGCTTTACATATGATAAGATGCACCTGGACCGACTGTGATCCAATTTGTTGATGACCTATGAATAATATAATTAGCGACTAATAGAATAAAGTTTATAAGTCTCATTACTTTACCCTGTAGGATTCACAGAAGTTCTCAATACTGCAAAATGTAGAGTAATTTTGATATATCAGAAGATGAAGCAGAGTTTTGATCAACACGAGAATATTTAATTATTACAAGTTCATTACACCTCTTATTTTACAACAGTCACTCACTAAGTTTTTTCAAAGTTGTTTCAATTTACTTTCCCATTCCACATATATGTTTAAAAGGTTTGTCGCCAAACAGATATTCTACATATATGATTAACAGGTTTGTCGCCAAACAGAGTGAAAGACAGATTTTTCTGAAGCTCGGTTTGCGTTGCTTTCACCTGATACTAGATAAATTCTTAATTATTCTCATCACTCGCTGAATCTGTCTATTTCTGGACCGACTTTTTTAAAAATATAGGAGTGCATGGAATTTTATAATAATATCCATAGGCTGACATATTTGTTTTTATTTATATATTCTATAATGACTTTTTCCAATTAAAAGATTCATCCTCACCAAGTATTTTTCAAATCCCATAACGTTTTTATTTAAATAATGTAATTACCCCACCATGAAATTTATAAAATTCCCACTGGTATCAGAATATTTATTAGGGAATATGTATTTAGATGACGAAAATGAGGACAGCTCAGATCCGCTAGCACAGAGATTTTATTAATACAATCCAGAGCATTATAGTTTCTTCCAATTTGGATAAAGCTGTAGTGCCTTAACTGTCGTCATTCCAATTATATCGTATACGAACTTGATTATAGAATGACAAAAATACACTGATAATTATTTTAAAACTTAAAGTTTAGAAAATTATCAATAAATTTAGTCTGTAATGACGGCCAATAATTTACAATTTAACAACAGACGTTAAATATTTAATTGTCTATATCATTCTGCTTTAATGAGTTATTTCGATACATATAATTAGTTTAATATATTATTTGGCATTTCTTCTTTGTGCGCTTTGATGGAATCCTATCTTATATGGAGCACGATATCTATAATGGTTATGTTTAAGTGCTAAATGGAGAAAATGTCACCGACACAACGACTGTGTGACAGAGAAATATGACTTGTATTTCAAAATTCTAACTTGGAAATAGTCTGGAAGAGTGAAGTTAGTAATTAGTGAGTAATAAATTTTCTAGTGAAGTAACGCAAGAGTTCTGCCTATAATTTAGTCGGTTATTGTAGGGATGTATTTGGCAAATAGCTTGAGTGTAATCGTCAGGTTCTGTAACACATGTTTGATAGTGAGAAAGCGATAATGTCAAAGCTGACAAGGTTGTCAGTGCGTGAGGTGGGTTTTCTGTACTTTTGCCGAAATATAGTATCACCAAGAGCTTCTCAAAGGACACATCTGCGAGACAGTCCACCTTTACAGACGACTTAAGGTCTGTTGTGGATTGATGATTTATATATCCATATTTCTAGATGACCGAATACGTTTGTGTGTTTGCTAATGTGTGGAGTATCTTCAGTAATTTGTATGCTGTACAAGATATTTTGTTATAGTTGAATAACTGTTAACCTTTTGTATCTGTAGCTCTGCTTTGTTGTATATTTACACAATTTATTTTATTGATAAATTTATTATTGATTTTACAATTACGGCTTCGTTAATTGTTACTTATTGTCACATATTAATAAAATTTTATTTAAGTCGGGAAAATCCCCTTAACTGCGTTGTGGGGCGTCGTCCCGTGATGTACCTCTCGGCTCCAGCTATCGTTAGCAGCCCATAGTCCAATATCGCTCACGTCTCTGTTGCTTGTTTTCTCCCAGTTTCTTCAGAAAGACGGAATTAATAATAGCACATCCAAGATTACAATTCTTGAGAGATTGATGGATTCCATTGAGGCCTGCGAGGGCTATTCTCTCGCACGCAATACCTGCGAGGGATGTTCTCTCGCAGGCAGAACCTTTTAGGAGAGATACGAAGGGGCTAACTTTGGGTATGCCTTTTCCTCTCCGTTTTTGAACTAAGGTTCCCACAAGTCGAGGCACGTTTTGAGAGGTGTATGTTCCGGGGTCGCAGACCTTGGGCATACGGTAAGAGTTGTTCGCTATTCCCATTGGAATAGTCGGCCAGCTGCCTCCTAAACTGGTCGAGGCACGGAGAACGGAATGCTGCGTCGCCACAGCAAACTCCTCTCCCGCTATCGGAAGGGCGTGGGACAAGTACCCAATGCCCGACGTACCCGATGCAGGTTTTCCCTGGATTTCTTTAGGCGAATGCCGGGTAGGATCCTTAAACTATAGCCCGGGGGCCCTTGTAACCCTTGGCTACCTTCCTCCACCCTTCCGCATCTCCCTTTTCAAATCCCTTCCGATGCTATTAAAGGGGAGTTGCCCAAAGTGGATTACCCTCATGTAGCCTGTTGCCATAAAAAAAACCAATTCTTGATCGTTATGGTGCAAATGTATGTAAGCTGTTTAACTTGTACAAAAACAGTATGAAGGACCTGATTCCTGGACACTTGTGTCAACAAATCAGATGATTGTACCATTTCTTTGTCTGTCAGAAGGATTTTCATATAATTAGGATTTATGCAATTTTGTGCTTAAACGGTATGACGTATTTTTTTGATAAAATAACTTTGAACAAAGTGGATTCAATGCATGTCTAGTTTGTGATATATTGGAGGGTATTCAAGTCAGCCTTATCTTTACTGACGTTGGCTATAAGTACCTACCAATTAATGTTCAGAGGAAAATTTAAACAGAATGTAAAAACATTTTCATTCTCAAGGCAGAACACATTTATCTTTTGCTTATCGCTTGCCATTTTAGTGACTGAACCTCAGATAGAGATTATTTTATCTATTTGGAACGTTTCGAAACGTTAAAATTATTGTTACACTTGAATACTTGCCAATTTAATTGAGCCATTTAGGCTAGTTCCTTGATTCATGTGAGCGTAATATAAAGACCGCAGACAACTTGATGTATGAATGAACGAAGGAAGTAAGTTTCATTATTTTTGAAAGCACGACTCTTTTCATTACGCAGTGCTCCTTTAATGGGATAAATTCAGCAATCTTAAAATCCTACCGTAAGTCAGTCACCTTGCTATATAAAACGTTTGTCATCTATAGGAATAAAAATTAAATAAAAGGAAAAAAAAGCTTTTGAGTGTTGTCAACTGCCAAGTGCAGTTGTTTTTCTCTATGCTCTTCTTCGCACCTGATGAAAGGAACAAAGATCCCAGAAACGTTGGGTGGTATTTACATTACCCTTTTTGTATGAATTGGCTATCTTTCTTATTAAAAAATTAAATAACTTGCAGTTTTATACAAAAATTTGACCGAGTAATTACTTTCTATTAATTAATATATGACAAGAAACATATAATAAAGCTATGAATTCTATGCAAAAACAAATATTTGTAAATAAACAATTAAAAATGGTTTAAAATTGAATCAAACAATTTAACATAAAATAATGTAGACACCCTCCAACAACTCCCATTGGAGAAGTCTGAAGACATCCCTATACAAAGGGAAGACACGTTCCTGAACATTTTAATGTTTATTAATAAATTATAACTTTTGCCCAATTTCCACTAATTATATTTAAAACAAGTCTGAAAATGTCCCATTTTTAATTTTAAATTATTTGTAACAAAATATTGTTTATAAGGTAATAATTTTCCTCGAATATAGTCGTTTAGTAGAAGAATTAAACTATTTTATTTACAAGTAAAAAGTATGAGTGGTGCTTGATTATGTTTGCGACAATTTTGTATGAGAGGAAAATTTGAGCAGGTTTACCATCAGAAATTCCTCCATATCAGACTTGAATAAATTATTTGTACTGTTTTTAATATTCCCGTTACCGAACCTAGATTTTAAGAGGTAATATGTAACCGTTATGGTATGAAAAAAATTACTCCATGACTTACTTCTTCATTTATTTGCAATTAAATACTCTAATTTGAGTTTTGACTCATTTCTATGTTAGATTACGCAATAGAAATTCAACACAATTTTTTTTATGATATATTAAGCAACGTTTGCTCGTTAATACTTTATTGTCGTGTTTAATAATTATCTACAGGCAGATCTAAACTGTAATTATTAAATTTTAAAAAAATATTTAATTTATTCTAGTCTGTAATCTAGGTATAAATGTTTTAAATAAAAATATTAGCTCAGTTATAAATACACACACACATATATCTATCTGTCTATCAATATATATGTATATATATATATATATATATATATATAGACCAGAATTATTTTATGTAAAATGGTAAATAATTTTGTTTCAAAGTTACGAAAGCCATCAAGTAAGGACATGTTCCAAGATTAATCAGCTTTATGCATATGGCTGGTAGAGTTAGCAGCTTCAACATCAGCCAATATGTTAGAGGGCCAAAACTTTTCACCCTTAATGATCGTTGCCTTAATTTATACCCAACTGTGGCCGTTGAGGTCTGTTTGCGATCATCATAACGACTTATAACTCAATCTCATCAGTTAAAATCTAATTAAATTATATAAATACAAACTAATTCACTGTCTCACTGTTGAATCAAACAGTCTGTGAGGCAGAAACTTTATAGAGACTCGGAGAGGGCTACATTTTGGGATGATTTATCCTCTTTTTCTTTTTTTAAACTAAGTCGAGGCACCTGTTCCGGGGTCGCAGACCTTCGGCATACATTAAGAGTTTTCCGCTGTACCCTGTGGAACCGTCGGCCAACTGCCTCCTAAGCGTGTCGAGGCACGGAGAAGGGAATGCTGCGTCCCCACTACAAACCCCTCTCGCGCCATCGGAAGTGCGTGGAACAAGTTCCAAATGTCCGACCTACCTGATGGAGGTTTTCTAGGGCTTGTCCTGCATTACTTTTAGGGGAATGCCGGGTAGGATCCTTAAACAATAGCCCGGGGCCCTAGTTAACCCTTGGTTACCTTCCTCTATCCCCCCTTTCAAATTCCTTCCTATGTTATGACAGGGGAGTTGCCACCATGTGGATTACCCTCATGTAGCCTGTTGGTCTAAAATAAATGCCTTACTGTTCACATCTACAAACTGTATTCTTCCATTTAGTAACTTCACTGATCTGCTATATTCCCTAAGTCAAGTACTAACAATTAAATCGTCTGTAACCAAAATGCTGTTGTGTCGACCTTTCTCTAGTCTTCTAAATTAATATCTGATTTATTGACGTACACACATCCTATACCCGGAAATGTTTTTTTACGGCCACTTAAATATTAGATATTTAATTCTTTAGAGTTGGGCGTCGTAGCCCTGGCATCATCGCAGACAATTTTAACACCTAGTTGCAGTTTTCTTTTTTTTAACAAGCAGTTATGTGGAGTATTGTTGAAGCCAAGAACTAAGAAGGCCCAGAAAAGAATATTTTATTTAAACAAAGGTTTGAGTAATGTTTTTATAGCAAAACAAATTCATCATTTATTATTATTTAGTGTCCTTTAACCTTTTATTGTTTTTTCTCAAATTTTTTTTAGATGGATCTGAAGAGTTCCCTAATCATAGGGAAGAAACGTTTCGATGTATTTTAGTTAATATATGTAACTTTTAATGTTTATAAATAAATATCCTGACGTTTGGCCAGTTTCCACTGATTATATTTTAATTAATATATAAACAGAAATGTTTTTACTGAGTTTAAATGGTAAAATCAACAGAACTGGGAATCTCACCCTAGACCATTGCAACTGCGAAATAATAACGTAGACCCGGATTCTATTCCAGGTTCTGTCGACTATTTCCGAGACAGTAAGAGCATTTCTGTGCAAATATTAATTCAAACATAATTTTAGCAATGATAGTTATTAATAATAGATATAAATTTTAAGGTAGTTTAATTTTTTCCGTGTTCTTGTGTTGATATTCAGCAGCATGCAGGGACTGGTTCCGACTTTGTTGGCGTGCGTCGCGGCCGCTAGCGCGCTGCACCTGGAGTTCGTGAACAACATGGGGGAGACAGTGTGGGTGGGCTCCCAGGGTAACTCAGGAAAGCCACCCGCGGATGGCGGCGGCTGGGAGATGGGTCCAGGTAGTAGTCGGGGGTTGGACGTGGCCGACGACTGGGCTGGTCGCTTCTGGGGTCGCACTGGCTGTCGCCCCGACGGCAGCGGCTGCGCCACGGGCGACTGTGGCAGCGGGACCAAGTGCGGTGGCAATGGCGGCGCGCCTCCAACAACCCTCGCTGAGTTCACGTTCCGCGGTTGGGGCGGTAACGACTACTACGACATCAGCCTCGTCGACGGATTCAACGTGCCCATTTCGGTAAGGGCGAAAAATTTCTTTATAACTACTTCGAATTATAAAAGAACAAAATTGAAGCCTGTAAAAGAACCCAACAAATTAACACAAGTATATCAAACAACAGAAAATAATTTTGAACAATACATAATTTTAAAGTGAGTGTACGTTTGGATCAAAAGTTTTGATTTTTGTCATACTAGAACCAGACTAATAATAATATTACAAACAAAATAAACTAACAAAGATTATTTAATAATCCTACATAAATAGTACTTAAATGTAAGGAGTCTAGAATTATATTTGATGAAAAATTGTTGGACTTGTTATAGAGCAATACTGAAATTAACATGTTATTAAAATTGACTTCCTTATCTACAATAACAGAACTGTCAAAATTGAAGGAATGATAATATCCATACAATATTTAGTAATAGGATAATTTTTATTCCGCAGCAATTTTACATTACCGTTACGTTCTTTAATTCTAGACAATGTTCGTTTAGTTTGGCCAATAAAATAAGATTAGCAATTATTGCAACTAAAGGTGCTTCCCCCCATTGCGGAAGTAAAGGGGATAAAATTATACGCAAACAATATTAGGAAAACATGAATATCATTGACGCAGTGGGGGGGGGGGATACTAGTCCACACAGTATTTATTTCAGGTTCGAAGGGAGCACGTGTAGATTTGTATGCGCGCGCACACACACACAGTCTTATTTTATTTATTAGAATACAATATGAGGGCCCGTTTAGATAATTTCCTCTAAATCATGTTTGTCTTTAAATAAAATTTTCAATTTTCCTAAGTGCGGTTATATAATACTAAAACCTCAATTTTATTACTGTATGGGGTTAATTTTTAATTTTTGCGGTCTTATTTTCAAGTTTTTTTTAAAATTTCATTCGTTTTCAGATCGAACCCATTAACCAGCAAGGAGGTGGAGACCAGTACCGATGCACAAGAGCGACTTGCACGGCCGACGTGAACGGCAACTGTCCCGGGGAGTTGCGTGTCAACGCAGGCAACAGAGTGGTGGGCTGCAAAAGCGCCTGCCTCGCATTCAACACCGACGAGTACTGCTGTAGGGGCAGTCACAACACTCCGGAGACCTGCCGTTCCTCCGATTGGCCCGTAAACTATCCTGCCACGTTCAAGACACTGTGCCCCGACGCCTACACTTACGCTTACGACGACAACAAGAGCACCTTCACCTGCGCCAACACGGGTTACAAGATCTCATTCGGCTAGGGCGATCTTTCCTTGCGAGAGCTAATTTAAATTCGTATTTGTGCTTTAACTTGGTAATTGTATGTGCTTTCAATAAATGTCTGAATATATCAACCTTAAAAACCTTCTTTTTATAATTCTCCCTTTGTTTGTGGCCAAATATGGATTCAGCTCGTCGTGATTCTGATCTGCCTTTGTTGCCTGTTTCGTGACATCCTTAAGCTGGTCAATGTTTGTGACACTGATCCTTAGCAAGAGGGGATATATTATTTTGTTTAACCAATTTTGGATAGGTGCCAGGATAACTACGGTTTTACAAAAAATTGATCGTGTTGTAAGAGCTATGCTGTACCGTTGTAATAATAAAGGTTGAGCGCCAGTGACTTGTTGGTCCGCCGACAAGATGTACTAATGGCAAAGTTTAGTCACTGCGCTTATAACAAGGGAAGTAGGAAAATAGGAGATGAACTTCGGTTGGAACTGGCGCGATCTTAAAGTTCTCGTAGAGTAGTGTTCACCTCGAGGAAGGATATATGTCAAGGGTAGAAGATAGGAAAGAGATTCTTAAGTACGCGAGTTCGAGTTGAAGCTAAGTCCAACATTCAGGCTGGTGAGGAAGTATTCACTGCAGGGAGACGGACTTGAACTCCAGGATAGTAACAAGTGAAAGTTTATTATTGTACTTTACAGTCTAGCACAATAATAACAGAAGCATATGAATCTACCAGGTGCTGAGTATACGCTTGGATGAATTCAAATCATGAACTAATTATCTGGGTCGGGCCTCAGGTCTGATGACGACCAAGATTTCGCAGCTGAGGGATGTGTAGTTTCCGAATCAGCAAATCAAGCGTCAACACTTTCATTTGAGGAGCCTCACATGCAGTTGCGACCACTCGCTTCAAATTCCTTGCTCTCCTTATAAGTAACTAACTCCTTGGCTCGCCAGCCCGTGAAGTTCCTTGGCCTACCGAGATGGCTGACAGGTTGTCATCTTACATGACACAATCTGGATTTCGGAGTGACACCTGGTCAGAGTGTCGATTCTCCCACAGCCTTAACACCAGTTTTCGTGACCAGGACGATCACAAACGTCCATGCCCGCGCCGGGATTTGTGATGCGAGGCAATGACACTGGCCCCTACACCACAGCAGGCCAGCGCTCTCCTTATTTTACTTGTAATTTAATGGTACATTACCATTATGGATGTTATGTTTCTACGTTATCCATAGACCATATTAATCTGTGAAATAAAATGTTAAACGTGATTTCCTTTTCATAATATCGGTGAATTTGTCGTTTGTTTTTGTTCGTGGTTCAATTGTTAATTCTGACGAACGAGGAAGGATGCGCACTATTGACGAAATCTAAAGGCACAGTTTTTTAGACTATCGTTGTTCTCATTTTCTTTCAGACTTTGGAAGTTGTGGTAGTGTGTATCCTTCCTTGAGAAACACTATATTAAGAAAGTACTTTTGTGGAAACATCTTCTTTTGCTGGTCTACACGAGACATGGCAGTTGTGAATTTACAATTAAAAATTTCCCGAAATTAAATCTAGATTATTTTTCTATTGCTGAGGAGAAGGAAATCGTAATATTCTAAATAACACTGATACTCGCACTATATTAATAAACGGAAGAATGTGTAGTCAGACAGTATATAGAGGAATACACATAGTGGCCATATCAAATAGGAAAGGGACTGGAAGTGGGATGCGGAAAGATTGAGCACGGAAGATAAGGGTTAACTAGAGCCCCTGGGCTGTAGTTTAAGATCGTACCTGGTAATTCGCTTAAAAGTGATGGACGGAAAACCCTAGAAAAACCTTTATCATGTAGGTCGGGCATTTGGTACTTGTGACGACGTGAGAGGCGTTTTTTGTTGGGTCGCAATTTCCCTTCTCCGTGCAACATTTAGTTCAGGTGGCAGCTGGTCGACTATTCCAATACGAACAGCAGACAACCATTACCGTATGCTCAAGGTATGCTACAGAAGACACACCACTCAAAACTTACGGAAGTGCCTCGGGTTGTGGGAACCTTAGTTCAAAAACCAGATTGAGGAGAAGGCATACCGAAAGTTAGCAGTCCAGCTCTCCGGGAAGGTTCACCTGCGAGGGATGAGAACAGCTCGCACAGCTTTCCTTGTTGTTGATTAAAAAAATAATAACCGCAACGTACAAAGATATAACAGAATCCAATAGTTCTTCATTCCGCGACATTTCCGCACCCTGGTCGACCTACAAAAGGATGGCCAACTTAATTTTGCGGTCGATCATTGGTCCATCAGGTTCTCGTAGGACGTCGGTTCGGACAACGTAGCCTGTCCTAAGTCTCGTTGATTTCTGGGGGTATTGAACCTCATGAAAGTTTTTGAGTTGGGCCAGATATTCTTTCTCATACATTTTCTCCAAAAATCATTCAACAGCTTCTGTTGACGCCTGAATTATTTTGCCTGATCTTTTCTATGTCCCGGTTCTGGTACTCTGTGTATGGAAGTTAGGCGTTCTCCTACAAGAAAATGTGAAGGATTCAACGCGTTTACAGTTTCACCTGTGGTTAACGGACGTTAATTCAGTGCGGCTTTTACTACCATACTCACCCACCTCCTCCCCACCAAGCCGCACGTGGAATGAAAAATTTCCATATTATTCCGTATAGGGCATAATATTGGCGAGTCCTGCTAGACGCCAGCCTCCAAAGGTATTGTAGCTCCTTGTTGGTTGTAATAAATTTATTACATTTACAAAACGGAAATATTTATTTAAATATACATACCTGCATTGACTGAAGATTGAACCTGATAGTTAAAGTGAACGACAATATACCTGGAAGGTGGCAGCGTGCCCTGAATATATTAACTCGGCACAACTCTTTGCAATGCAATGCAATGCTAAAAAATCTGTCGGTAGACACATCTAAACAGATTTCTAGATTTAATGCTCTCGTTAATTTCATCATTGTTTATGGTTCTGACATACAGTGCATAAGTCATACGTCATACGTCCTCTCTGATGCATCGCAGAATACATGAATTTCGGAAACCTGTCGCGTTTGATCAGACAGCCCTATAACGTGGTACTGTTATTTTTAGACAAATCTGGAAGACCAGAAGTCCAGTGTTCTACCTGTCGGTAGAATTTCGTCTCAATCGAATCCAGAAAGCCAAGTGTCTTGGAAAAATATTATCCCTTGGACGCATTCGGATGAGGATAGTCCTAAGTGATCATACCACATGCAGTTCCAAAGTGAGGTCTTTATGGAAAATCAATTAATCTAACTTTGTGTCTAACGAGTTTATTTATTGATGTTGCGACCTTCGGCTATCCAAATATCCCTTAAAGCTCCAGAAGCCCCATAGACATTCTCATCTCCTTCAGCCAAGAATTCACTTCATTATAGATTTTTATAACACCGTTTTTGTCTTCCGTGCTGGCAACAAAGTCGTCCATAAATGTTCTCTTGTCTATCAAGTTGGATGTATTCAGAAATCTGTCACAAAATCTAATAGCTAACTCTCGGAGAGTGTCAGATAAAAGAAAGGAGCTACAAGTGAGGCCGAACGTTAGTTGAGTGAATCTGTATTTTGTGACGTCTTCTATTGTCCGTCAAGACTCAATTTCGTCCCTTCCCACTCGAAACTAGAAAAGTCTGATTAGGTTTCTGTCGCTTGTGTGGAGACTCAGTTGTAGGCAAGTTTGTGTTACATAGCCGAATATTGCTTGCTTGTGGGTTCAGAAACGTAGAAGTGCTGACAAAATTACTGGTAACGAATTCAGTTCCAGAGAATTATTCAGTGATGGTGCATTATGCTCACGTGATGACGCAGTGAAAAGTGTACTCCATTTTATTTATTTATTTCTCACATTTTAAAACGTGAAAAGGCATATAAAATATAGCTTCAGCTACATCTTCTACCTGTTTGTTACCGATATATTCAATAATTTTAGAGTGAGACATTTTTCTATATTTTTCGTTAACATTAACTTCTCAAGAGGTTTCTGGAAACGCATTTCCGCATTTCTCGTGTTTGGACGAAAGTTTACGTTTTTTCCTTGGTAGAGACACAATTCTTCTTCCGGCATCCAACCTGAAAGACTCGCGTATTTATGTCAGAATATCTGAATCTCTTCCCTGTGTGCAAATATTAATTAAAACAATTTTAGCAATAATATTTTATATATGTATGTAAGTGCTTCCTAGCGGTCTTTTTTCGGATGCTTCGGAGAGAAAACGGGGATACCTAAATTCCGGCGGACTGGATGCTGAACCCAGAGGATAATAGAATAAAGATTTGCCTACGAATCCACATACCCCCTCGAATCCAACTCCAACAGTGGTAAACCAAACCCAGGGTAGACAGGGAGCCGACGCATCCTGAGGTACCAAATTGACAGAAGGACGGCTTTGGTCGGCCGAGCACATCATTCCGTTAGCTCCGCAGGGTGGAGATGCACTTGCGCGAAGGCCATTGACACTAATCGGCACATTCTAGTTTCCCAGACGTTAGGGCTATCTCCCTCACATAGCAACAGGCTATTGTTACCAGGAGAATTATGGACAGGTGGTTATGTCATCGGTGACAAGTCCCCACCACTCTACGACACATTAGCCTCCCGCAGTGTGGTTGGTGCTGAGGTCACCAACAACTTTCACAGCCCAGAAGACTGTACGACCGCCTCCTGGCAGGACATGATGATATCTTCTCAGAAAGACCCCAAAGAGAACAACGCGCCGTCCCTTCCTCATCACCTACCCACATGCCGCAACCGCGGGAAGGCCTCTTTACCAGAGTTCTATTTTTAGCTGGATTCCTCCCACTCCAGAGAATACTGCCAGTTCTAGAGTGCTTTCGCAACCTCTCCCACACATGATATCTGATAGCAAAGAGACTGTTATCCACATACAGGGGATTGGAAGAAATGCAATCAATTTAAGGGGTAAACGCTGTGTGGTGTGCCCTGGGTCTCGTCTCGGATACTACAAACCATGAGAAGCTCTTGCAGGCGACAACTCAAATTACTGCTATCTCACCGTTCATCCACGATATTATATATATATATTGTAATGCCTTGTAATTGAGGCATTGTTTCTGATTAATGGTCTGGGCTCTCGGAGGAAGCTTGTAATGTGTTTATTTAGGACTGGTCTTGAGAATTCGGAACAGGCATTGTCTCTGATTAATGGTTTGGACGGTTGAAAGGGCAATTTTTGTAACGTGTTTATTTAGGTTTTGAGGGTGCAGTTTGGGCGGTCTGGAGAATTTGGAACCGTGCACGTGCGTGTGGAGGTGAGAAGACAAGTCCAAAGTAATTGAGGGTCCTGTCTCGATTGTCAGCTTTTGGACACGACAGAGTAGATAGCTATTTTCTAACTAAGGAACTGCAGCTACATAATATACATCTCGGGATAATGGAAGAAACTGTCAACGGGCATTTGCGACGAAGTTTTGGAACAATGGACAAAGGAAAAGACTGGAGGTATATAAGCGAGAGATAAGCGTTTGAGAGAAGTTAGTTAGAGTTAGTGAGTCGTACGGCGAGCACCGAGACTGGAGGATTTGTTAGTTAGTTATTCTGCGACCACCGAAGAATGACTAAGACAGACATCGTTTAAGAGGGGAAAATGTTTTATAAGTTGCAGTCTGCGAGAGAAATAGCCAAATATTCATCGATAAACATTTTGTATGCTGAAGTCTAATCTATTCTATCCTCAAAATTAGACCACTGTATTCGATTGTAGGAAACCAGGACACTGCATCCAGCGTCGAGTAGTCCTCAAAACGAGCAAGTGATATGTCCTTCACGAACGGAGAACAAACTTTCGTCAAACCAACAGTGTGTTTTAGAATCAGTGTTTAAAACGGCCAGTATATAAAGTGTGTGTGTACGAACGAGCCAAATTTTCCTGAGTAATCGTAAGTTGAAATTTCATGGTATTCATTAGATGTAAACCGAATTGAAAGATACAGTCAGATATCGTTCTTTTCTTTTGTGTTGATAAAATAAACTCTTTAAATTTAAAATCAATCATGTAGAATAAGTTCGTCGATAATTAATTTCGTCTATGTCTAGACGAATAAATATTTCTTTTTAATTTAAAGCTAAATTTTATGTTCTTTGATTATGGTTAAATGTTCTGCCGTTATCAAACCCAGTAAAGACCTTTGAGAGATGAGATATGTTTTTAAAATTGTATAAGTGTTCAAAAATTAAAATAAAATTGTTTGTTGTTTATAAATATTAATCTTTTCATTTTGACACCCGTTAAATTATGACAATATATATATATATATAAAGATAATTTTTTCCGTGTTCTACTGTTGATATTCAGCAGCATGCAGGGACTGGTTCCGACTTTGTTGGCGTGCGTTGCGGCCGTTAGCGCGCTGCACCTAGAGTTAGTGAACAACATGGGGTGACAGTGTGGGTGGGCTCCCAGGGCAACGAAGGAAAGCCTCCCGTGGATGACGGCGGCTGGGAAATGGGTCCGGTTAGTCGTCGGGGGCTGGACGTGACCGACAACTGGGCTGGTCGCTTCTGGGGCCGTACTGGCTGTCGCCCAGACGGCACCAGCTGCGCCACGGGACACTGTAGGGGTGGGACTAAGTGCACTGGAAATTTCTATCCTCCAGCAAATATCGCTGAATTCACATTCCGCGTGTGGGGCGGCAACAACTACTACGTCATCAGCCTCTTCGAAGGGTTCAACGTGCCAATGTCGGTAAGGGCGGACAACTTTATTTATAACTATATTGAATTTTTATATCCTATTTAAAACAGGTTAAGTTTCAATGTTAAAATTAACCTTTAATGTTTTCAATGTATAAAATGGCGTGGATATAATATAAGCATTTGTTATAATTATTTAACGGAAACTTTCTTCGTTTTTCTTGAACATATTCATCTGCTTTATAACGAATATATATATACATGGTCTTTGTATGGACAGGATTACTGGTTAATTTTTACAAACTATATTGCTTTTTTATCTTCTTACAACCACATTAATGCACATAGCTCTACAACAGCACTGGTTTTTGAACCTATGAGAAGGTTGATCCTTTTCATTCATAATTTTGATATATATCTTCTATTTTATTTAATATATAATTATTTATTATTGATACTTATCTGATTATAATAACAATAAATGAATATAATAACCAAACATTCATGTTTCTTTATTTATATTCAAAATTGTATTATATTACATTAAATAACTTTTGGAACCTAATTATTGCAAATATTAAAAATGTATACAATCTAATTTATCAGAATGTTCAACACCTCTGAATTTTAAATCACAAAATAAATTTACGTCTCATCTTTTAGTTTGAATATTAAAAATAAATTCATGACCCTGAGGCAGAAAAGTAATTATAATTTTATTGCAGAAAAATAATAAATTCACAACGACGTTTCGTTTTCTTCTAGAACCTCATCAGGTATTACAATTTTTAATAATTTTGTAATAATCCATTAGTAAATTTTTAAATTTACAAGGACACGTCGTTGTTGTAGATTTAATAATGTTATAACATTTTAATTACATGTCTGATTCAAGACAATGCATGTATTTATAATATAATAAAGTCAGATATTTTTTCATCATCATCTTTATTTGTTTACCTGAGTAAGTGCTATAGGAATATAATGTCCTTATTGTATTAATTACATTTTTCATTAGCAAACATTTTCTGACTTTTTTACCATTATATATATTTGTTATTATCTACTGCAGTTAGTGTTTGAATGTCTTGAATTGCTCTATTCAGAATTATTAATCGTTGGAATTATTAATAATAAAATCGGTATTTTACTATAGTAAATAGTAAATATAGTATATTTTATTCCAGCTTCTCTAGTTTGTCCATGTATTCTTCTCAGTATTTTCCTTTAAAATACTAGTAATTTTTGTTTATCAACTTCTTTTGAAACCCAGGATGTACTAGCATATGTTACAAAAGGCCTTATGATATGATATACGATATGATGTTCTTGGTTTTAATTAAATTTTAAATACATTTTTATTTGAAAAATATGCTTTGTTTGTGGGTTTAGTATCTCGAAATTTTAATCTATTCGAAGTCCTCGACAGTCATTCGAATTAATCAGCAAATAAATTCAGAATAATTTGAATTCAATACTATCAAATTAAAGAATTTTTGTTCAATTAGATATTTTCAGATGAGACTGTCGAATAATATTCAAAAGTACAAATATCCATTTGACTGGTATGTTATGTGTCCGAACAGCTCGACATAATGTAGTCCACTCACTGGTATGTAATTATGAAGCAATTGGTTTATGAAAAATCAATCTTAACTCTACGTGTGGAGGGTCATTCCTTTTCTCCTATCTAAATTATCTGTGGAATTTTACACTGAAAAAAATTAAAGAATTTATTTATTTTTAGCTATTAAAAGAAAAGGAAAATATTTACATGGATATGTAATTTTTTGGTTCCGCTAGCTGGAGAAACAATCGTATCTCTTAATCTCAGAGTTTACCATGGACGTCCCCACCCCTGAAAGATTGAGACACTTTGCAGTCCGTGAATCAGTGGTTGTCGTCACGCAGATTCCGTGCTCCAACCGTCGTCTCTGCTCAAAGAAACGCCTGTATCAGACGACGACCCCTAGAAAAATGTTCACTGACTCCGCCGACCACACTCTTAAGAGTTAGTCCTTCTTTGCAGACGGCTCGTAGAAGAATGATTCTGCACAGGACCCTCACTGAATGTAAATATCTCGATCTAATTGACCCTTTTTTGTCGATATTTTTGGACCAATAATTATTATTGGTCCAGGAAATTACGTGTCCTATGAAATTTTATATTTCTCGAGACGTTGCGTTCTCACGGATAAACACTTCAGGTAAAAACCAGATGTCTATCGCTACGTGCTTCTTCCTAGACTCCAAGGAATATCTCCCCGATATGTTGGCGCCTGTCAATTTCCAACTTTCCAAGTTGTCAACCCTTGCTAATATAATTAAATGAAAAATATATTAACCAATCATTAAACTATCACACTACAGTCCGTTATCCCTTTATAATTCATTCCTTAATTTACATACGCCCTTTTCCCTCTTTCTACTTCATTCGCTGAGGCGTCTCACACAAGCTCATCGTTTCCTCTGCTCTAATCTTCATTTCTCCTATGTTTTGCTTCCCTCGGCTCGTTTCTTCAAGGTATTTTGCTATGTTCACCGTTCAGTCTTTCTCTTCCTTATTATTTAATAACGGTTTTATATTAAAGAAATAATTCGTTTCACAAATTAATATGCTTTTATTTTAAGTCTGTATTACATACCAGTATTTAACAGAAAATCTTTAGATGTTGTCAATAATGCTTTTGTTGTCGTTTAAAATATTTTTCCTTGTGAATAACATCCTTGGTGGTTAGGAATCGAAGGAATTAACTTACTTTTTTGATTATTTTATTACGGAAAGAGATAATAATTATTATAATTGCTCTTATAAAGATATCACATTAGTGTACATTCGTACAAACGAAGCATGTCAGTAGTAGAACATCTTATCACAGCCCGAAAAGTCCCCATAACTCAGAGAGATACAAGTCAATGTCAATTCCGCGTTCTCTGAGATTCTGGAGAAGGTCCATGTACTCGGGAAGATTTCTCACAATATCTGCAATAGCCTGCAAAACAAATGCAACATTTAATGTTATCGTACACTAAATTTGCCTTATGATAGCGAAATACCTTTTCTTATTACTGTCCTAGTATAATAAAGAAAAGTTGAAAGCCTTTAAATTTTAAATTCAACATTTAGGTGCTATAGTCCATGTTAACGGAAAACTCACTACACCTGATAAATTCATTTTAAAAAACGTTTACAATACAAATACATTTTTTATACCAACCGAACTGACCTCAACCTTAGGACAATACTCGATAAAAGGTACATATTAAGCCCCTATTATATTCTAATAGAGGATTTGCCCAATTGTAGACGGAGATAGAGGCGGATCAGAAAATCAACTCCGTTAGCACTGCTTCAAACAACCCAAATATAGCTCGTCAAATTTCTTGGTGGCCCAGTTTAGTGCGCAACGAATCAGTTTCAGTAAGCGGTTATAGCTTGGCCGACTTAGGACTTTGTGGTGTGTGTTTATTCCACAGTGCCTCTCCTCCCTCGATATTCATCACACGACATCATTCGTCACTACTGCTATAGTGACTCGGTAAACAATTCTTAATTACTTTCCTTTCAAGTTGTAAACACAGGTTTGGTGATAATAAATTTGCAATTCTCTATTTAATGTGATATATATCAGAGATATATTACAGATTGTGTAATCTCAAATAGAAGTGATGTGACCCGGCATCAAAAATTTTTGTGAATAGAAATTAAAAAAATGACCCACTAGTGAAAGACGTTGTCGACCACTAGGCCGGGCGCTAGTTTTATTACAGCAACTGTGATATTATTTGTCAGTTCTTCCGTTGAAAACTTTGTGAACTATCAACCACCTGCCGCATGAGCATTTCAAAAGAATTTTGGAACATCGTATCCAAGGGAGCGCTCAACTCTAATCTTGGGTACCTGCATCACTTCTATTTATTCTTTACCCAACTTTATTCAATATAATAACTAAAAATATTACAGGATAGCATAGTATTGAATAAGTTCTGCCCGAATTGGTCGATAGCATTAGGGTGAATGGCAACTAAGTAATCAATTAAGGCTTGCCAGAGGCAAAATGAAAGCGTGTCTGGCATTCTGTAGATGGAAAGGCCGAAATTTATTGAATACGAGACTGCATGATGTGGCTACTATTGTTTTATTATTAAAGTAGGAAAGATTCATGGTCAGTTTTTGTCTTCGACGAAGGAGTCAAATAAATCATAAAAAATAAAGTTGAGAAAGTCGCACAAAAAATATATTTTGTGGAATTCTAGGGCAAAAAGTGGTGTGGGTGGTATTCGATCATTCCGGACAACAGATCCCATCCTTTTTCCAGCGAACGGAAGCTCCCTCAGGTCAACTCCTTTCACTGTGAGTCCATCCCCGACCTCCGAGCTCAGTCCTTCCTGGCCCATCGTTCGGTGTTCCACTAGTTATAATAAATTAACTGTATTCATGTGTCCGAGTCATTAACGGAATCTCCACTACTCACACATGATCCAACATCGTCCGCCAAGATTATTAACTCTGAGAAAACCTACTTTGAAGGTAATTAATAAAATTGTATGTTGACATAGACACTATATTTCTTTTACAGTTTTAATTACTAAGTCTTCACTTGTTTGTATTGGGCTTTGTATGTATTACCAATTCAAAAGTTAATTAGACATCCGTTATATGTCTAAAACAGCTGGTGAAATGCACTAACCTGGAACATGGGATCCCTAACTCTGTTGTAAAAATCCTGGAAGTCGCTGGATGTTTGTAGTTTCTCCGCGAAGAGGGTCTTGATTTGGTCGAGGGGTATGAGGGCGACGATCTCGTCTACCATACCCTTGAAGGTGCGGCCCACGGCCCTGGAATGGCGAGGACCGATGGGGCGTTCCAGGGGCGGCAGGCCGATGAACTCGTGCACCACGTTCACGTAGCCATAGATGTCGAAGCCCCCTGCCTGCAGGTAGTCCAGCAACTGAAACACGCCATGAATTTAAATCTAGCAATTACTCCTCGAGGGGAAAGGTTATAAATAATAATTTGCAAATCTGTAATAAAAACAATATAACTGTACGGTCGGCCGGTACTAGACGCAGTCCTGTTGTGCTTTACATGCCTCTTACTATCCATGAAGACAGGAGCTATCGGTTTAAGATAAGTAATTCGCTCTCTTTCCTGTAGATATTAATTAATTTGAAAACGTCACATAACCCTTAGTTGCTTATATACATACATAATAAAATAAATAATTCAAAGTTATACGATTAAAATACTCAATGGTAATATAAAGACAACTCTTTGAAAGAGGAATCCTGGGCTTGGCTTTGTGTGGTCGGTATTTCATACAATTTATAAATGTAAAGAACGGATATTTTTTAACTTTATAGAACCCATATTGGTCTGAGCTCCTTCAACGGGAGATCTAACTCTACGACTCCCGCACATTGCGAAGAGTTCTTCAAAGGAGCTCACGTGCCCTCGCGTGGCCCGAGTCTGTACAGAGTCAGATATATTGTAATATACAAAATATACTAAAAACAAAATATGCCAACACTTCTATTTATTCTTTACCCAACGTTATTCAAAATTATAATAAAAATAGTACAGGTTAGAGGTATACACTATTATTTACCACTACATTAGAGTCAAAGAATGTGGTATTCAAATTAAATAAAAAAACGAAGAAAGTTATCAGGATTTTTCCTTTAAATTAAACCAAACTTATTTAAAGTGATTAACAAACGATGAATTACTTACAATTTTGATTTTACATTGAATTTTGTACATTTGTGTTTTTAGTAAATGCCTCAGCTTTAATGATAATCAAAAACTCCAGGGCCTCTAATAAAGGTAGTGGTTTGCAATTGTCTCCAAAGTTACAAAAGAAAAATACGAATTTAATTTACAATAAACAAAATTTTAGACAAAGTTTCTAACAAGAACAAAACTATAGAAATCTGGTGGTACATGATATTTACGAAAACATTTACTTATTACGCGTCTACATACAATTTTTATTCAGAGCTGCTCTGGTACCTGTTTGTGCACTCGTGGTTGTTTTAATTTAAAAGAACAACATATCAGACCATAGCACTGATTGATATATAGTTTCACTTCTTAACAATTTCGGCGCCTTTCTACTTTACTGTTTCACTTTACTTTACTGTCATGCGTATTGTCACATTCAGTTTTCCTGTAAAAAACCTTTAATTCAAAAGGTGATGATATTCAGTCTATACTTTGCTGAATTCATAATTATTTACGAGAAACCTCGGCTGGAAGTCCTAAGACAAACTTTTCTTCGAACATCAACGGTTTATGCTCGCAAGACTACTCTCCCCAGGCTCTCAAAACACACTCCAAGTTTTCCGCAAAAGTTCTGTGTGCGTACGCTTTTCGACAATAATCCGTAGCAACCATTACAGTCAATGCATTATTGAGCCACAGTGACTGTTCTTTACAATGCTCTGGCCTCAAAGTTACGCAGCCAATAATTTTAAAAAAAAATTAAATAAAATGTACAATACAAATTGTTGATCTCTACAGTATATAATAGATATTAAGTGTACAGACAACATGAGTATAATGGAACCGATGTATGAGATGCGCGGGAAAATTTCTGTTTATTGGAATATCGCATTCATTTCATAGTATATTATTTATTATACATTTAACTACGCCGGTTATCATAATGAGCGTTGCATTTAGATCAACTCAGACGCACCAATATTATTTAAAATACATTCATGGGTGGAGCACACGGACGAAATGATGAGTGAAATACACGTTACTACATCAAAAGTAACAATAATAGGTCAGTCACGGAAACATTGGTGTACTTCTTCAGCTTCTGTAAGAGGATGTAGAGGAGTTTATTCGTATGGCTCCACACACACATATTCCGTTACAACGGAGTCACAACAAAAGCCGAAACGCTCTCGTTCCCGACCGAGCTCTTGGGTTCGTTCAATGAGTAGAGGAGTTTATTTGTATGACTACACACACACATATTCCGTCACTACGGAGTCACATAAACAGCAGAAACGCTCTCGTTCCGACCGAGCTGCTGGGTTCGTTCAAAGAGTGGAGTCAAAACGCACTCGTTCCTGACCGAGCTGTGAGCTGGCGCAAAGAGGTGAATGAAATGACGTTCAGAGCGAAACGCTGCAGACAGGGGTTTTACCCTTTACGACTTTTTCGAGTCATTATTAGCTTTCTAATTCGGAGCATGGCGGGGAGCCGCTCTTAAGAGTGACTCGTTAGTTTGTAACGACTCGGTCCGACTATCTTCTAAACCCACTGAAATGATTGGCAGACGAAAATTTCCTGTCGATTCATAGAAAATCGGTGTAAATTCTAGTTTCGCCCCTATATATATATATCTCCACTTTTGGCTAAATTATCTAGTTAAATATCTTCGAACACTAACTTTCTAGTTAACTGCTGCTGCATATCTGATGACGTCATATTTCAACCATCACATTGCGACTGTTTGCTGACCACTAAATCCCCACCATCGATTTTGTTCAAATATCAGTACGTCCTCTCGAGGTTTCTCACGAGCCTCTGAGACGTGATTAATGACATTGTCTTCGGTAAATTTTTGTTTGGAACATCTGGAGGTCCTCACGCCTAGACGGAGCCGCAGAAATTCACAACACAATCCCTGTGTTCTGTCGTCATACTTCTCCACTACAAACCTTTATAACGAACTCTTATGCATTAATGCCAAATGAGGCAAATATTATAAATTGAAAATAATAAATCCTTCCCTGTGCATTGAATTTGATAAATTAATTTAGGATTCGGCAAAAAAAACATAAAATACAAACATCATAACTGAAATACATTAAACAAAATGGAAACGAGAGAAATTTTATTCTGGAAGTCAAAATATATCAAACAGAAAAGTAACGTTAAATTTGAAGAAGACAACTACTGTGATATGAAAAGTTTTACAGTACACGAAACAAAAATACTAGACAATATTCTACAAAAGAAAACAAGTGGAACTAGTGTTTTCAAATATAAATAAACGTTTCGGTACGTATTTGTACCTTCCTCAGGTTGTGACTTTTTTTATTCATTCCAAAAACTTGACAGTTTCGAAACATTAATATACAAGTTTAAGCATCATTTTAGTATAAATCGATTACTTCGTACCTATGGGACCGATACGTTGTTTTTAAACGCTTTTTAATAATCTGTTACGGGTCGTCAACTACATTTTGTTTAACATATAAAAAGTCTCATTCGATTATAGGTTATAGAAGAGGAGGAAGCGTATGTGAATTTTTATAAGGTACTAGAAGTACTAGAAGGGGACGAAACGTCGTCTATTTAATATATATTTATAGCAATAAACTTTATAATTGCTTTTCTGACTAAAGGCCATTTATAGTATAGTAATAAAGTTAAATATTTCTTCATCAGTAAATAAAAAATATTAATTATTAGCATGATAACTTACATTGCTTGTTTATATCAATTATTTTATATTTTATATGCATAATACATTGAAAGCTGATGAAAATAGCTGAATGACTACATAAATATAAAAAATATGAAGGTTGTCAACTGCCTGGCAATGCAGTCGTTAATACTTTTTCTGACATACTTGAGTGTTCAGTACTCACGTTGATATAGGGGTAGTAACCCTCTGGTGTGGCGATGATGGTTTTAAACGGATCAGACTTGAGGTATGCAATAACGTCGACGAGCTCTGGGTCGCTGCTGCTATAATTGTCGATGATTGTTTTTATCTGATCGATGGGAATGACATTGAGGATGTCCTGGATGTCAGTGCCGATAGTCCTGGATGAACTGCGACTCACTGTGGCACCTGAGTGATTGGAAAAAGAGTATTTAGACTTTGGATATACGTAATCGTGTTATCAGTCAAAGTCTTTTTATAGAACATTAAAATAAATGGTAACGTTGCCAAGATTTGCTAAATTTATATTATCAGTTACTTTGAAATATATATTATAATATACATAAATATATATTAAATATATGATGAGAATGAGATTTTTATTTCAAAAGGAGTGTATAGTGTAGGACTTCAAAATACTTTACCTGAGACCAGAGCAAGTGCAGCTGACAAAACCAGCAGAAACTTCATCTGGAACACAATATCAGATTTATAACTAAGGGTGGTTTATTAAAGGAGTAACTATTCATCTGTTGTCAATACTACACTCACAGTCATATATATATATATATATATATACTTTTAGGCGAAGCCTGCGAGAGGATTTCTCGCAGGTGAACCTTCCCAGAGAGCTCTGGCGGGGGCTACCTTTGGGGATGCTCTCACATCTCTCTGGTTTTTTTGAACTAAGGTTCCCACATGCCGAGGCAACCTCGGTCTGTTTTGAGAGGTGTATGTTCCGGGGTCGCAGACCTTGGGCATACGGCAAGAGTTGTCCGCTATTCCTATTGGAATAGTCGGCCAGCTGCCTCCTAAACAGGCCAAGGCATGGCGAGGGTTAAGCTGCGTCCCCACAGCAAACTCCTCTCCCGCTATCGGAAGGGCGTGGGACAAGTACCCAATGCCCGACCTACCCGATGCAGGTTTTTCTAAGGTTTTCCCTGCATTCCTTTAGGCGAATGCCGGGTAGGATCCTTAAAATATAGCCCGGGGGCCCTAGTTAACCCTTGGCTACCTTCCTCTACCCTTCCGCATCCCCCCTTTCAAATCCCTTCCTATGCTATTAAAGGGGAGTTGCCCTAAGTGGATTACCCTCATGTAGCCTATTGCCCTAAAAAAAAAAAAAAACTTTTAGGCGAATGCCGGGTAGGATCCTTAAAATATAGCCCGGGGGCCCTAGTAACCCTTGGCTACCTTCCTACACCCTACCGCATCCCCCCTTTCAAATCCCTTTCCTATGCTATAAGAGGGGAGTTGCCACTATGTGGATTACCCTATACATAGCCTATTTACACCAATATATATATATATATATATATATATTGTAATAATCAACAAGAAGGCTTTAATTATTTTAAAGGAATGATTAATAAAATTATTAATATTGAAAGTTTTTATTTTTATTTCTTAAAAATGCACATTTTTAGCCCTACCTTTATACGCTGGTCTTTGGTCAAAATTTACAAAACTTTACTTTAATTATTTACAATTTATGTTGTTCTAGCAAATACACACCAATATTTACAATCCAATATGCTCAAAATCTCTTAATCTCATTATCATCCCTCGGTTTGATAATTAGGACACGATAAATGTATAATTTTACTATTAAGTATTCAAAATTTAAAAAAAATTAACCGAAAAACAATATGAAATATAAGTGAAATGAAAGCTGAAATAAATGAAAGATAAACGAAATATGATTACCCTTTTAATTATAGTTTACAAATTTATCAAAGTTATGTTACTTACGGAGCGTCGGTCTGGTACCAGAAGAAACAATTTTACCTCGTTCGGACACTTTTACACACTTTAGTTTATAATATCAGACCTTGGTTTTCACTGATTCTACACTTCACTTTAAAATTTGGCAAGTTTGGCTGTATTTCGTTGACTGCTCCGCTCCACAACAATTTACCACTGGAACAATTTCTGCACGAAGATTTTGGAAAGTTCTGTTCTGACAAAACTGCTATTACTTTCCAATATTTACGGTGCAATACTTCCGTGAATGTTTTACTTTGTATTAATTCACAACTTTAACTGGTAATTCATTAACGTGGTCTAGTCTCTGCTCAACTTTTATTATTTGTTCTGCTCCTCGAAATGTTTCTCCGCCAACTGCCATCGTAGTGCCTCCCGAGTTTTAGCGCGCATTTCCCATTTTTTCGGCTTTTCATCAAAGTAACAGATATCGCCGCTCATTGTCGCTTTGGTCGCTCAAATTTAAATTATTTAAAAACAATTAATGGCTTAATTAATTGGCATTACAATATATATATATATATAATGTACTCTCTCCTAATGAAAGAAGCGATAAGGAAGCCTGCGAGAGAATTCTCTTGCAGGTGAATCTTCCTAGAGAGCTCTGGCGGAGGCTATCTTTGGGGATGCCTTCACATCTCTCTGGTTTTCTTTGAACTAAGATTCCCACATGCCGAGGCACCTCGGCATGTTTTGAGAGGTGTATGTTCCGGGTCGCAGACCTTGGGCGTACGGTAAGAGTTATCCGCTATTCCTATTGAAATAGTCGGCCAGCTGCCTCCTAAACCGGCCAAGGCACGGCGAGGGAAAAGTTGCGACCCCACAGTTAAGCTCTCTCCCGCCATCGGAAGGGCGTGGGACAAGAACCAAATGCCCGACCTACCTGATGCAGCTTTTTCTAGGATTTTCCCCTGCATCACTTTTAGGTGAATTGCCGGGTAGGATCCTAGTTAATCCTTGTCTAGCTTGCTCTACCTTTCCGCATCCTCCCTTTCACTCCCTTTCCTATGCTATAAGAGGGGAGTTGCCACTATGCGGATTTCCCCATACATAGGCTGTCTACAGCTTTTTCTTCATCTAATGTTCTCTTAGAATCAATACTATTGAATTGTAGCCTGTTGATCAGCAAGCCTGTGAGAAAATTATGTCGCAGGTGAATCTTCCCAGAGAGCTCTGGACGAGGCTACCTTTGGGGATGCCTTCTCCTCTCTCTCGTTTCTTGAAGTAAGGTTCCCACAAGCCGAGGCACCTCGGCCTGTTTTGAGAAGCGTATGTTCCGGGGTCGCAGACCTTGGGAATTTGGTAAGAGCTGTTTGATGTTCCCATTGGAACAGTCGTCCAGCTGCCTCATAAACTGGTTTAGGCACAGCATGCTGCGTCCTCACATAAAACCCCTCTCCCGCCATCTGACGGGCGTGGGTCAAGTACCCAATGCCAGATGCAGATTTTCTGGGGTTTTCCCTGCATCACTTTTAGGCGAATTCCGGCTAGGATCCTTAAACCATAGCCCGGGGGCCCTACTTAACCCTTGGCTACCTTCCTCTACCCTTCCGCATTCCCCCTTTCAAATCCCTTCCTATACTATTGAAGGGTAGTTGCCATGAGGATTAACCTCATGTAGGCTGCTACCCTAAAATAAATTTTAGCTTGTTACTTTAAAATATATATAAAAATTTACCTTTTTAGTAGCAGCCTACAAGTATCTGATGTTGAAAGTAAACTGCACGCTTCACTGTATTTATTCTTCCCTTTATCAACAAGTTATGCTATCGATAAGATATAGTTGATTACTAAAGTTACTAAAATGAGCGATAAAATCCATTCATAGACTTAATCGTATCTGGAAATGATAATGCAGTATTCATTTAAATAATATGTAATATGTTTAAGTATTTTCATCTTACTAAATAAACGTGATATTATGACCATATAGTTTAAAACTAGATTGTTAATGTAAGGTTTGAAATTTAGAGCGAAACTTGTGCAATAATAACGATTTGATAATGGATGTTTTTCAAGGTCTAGTCCAAAGTTTCCAAGTATACGTTACAGATAATATCGTGGAAGTAGCATCTTATATGTAAAGAAGAAATTGATAGTGTTTTCTGTTTTTGTAGATTGAAAGCGAGTGTATGAAACGGTGTGTAGGATAGGTGTAAAGGAAGTAGAGATTAGTCAGAGCCACTCCACGACGGACGCTTTCTCTTCGACTCTCGCTCCTTGCGAAGAGTCGTTCACTGAGAGTCGTTTCCTCTCATCGGTTTCGCCTCAGCTACACAGAATCGGATACGTATACAATGGATATTCAGCGTATAGACAACATGAGGATAATGGAACCGATGGATGAGATGCGCGGGAATGTTGCTGTGTTTATTTTAATATCGCATTCATTTCATAGTATATTATTAATTATATATTTAACAACGGTTATTATTATAATGAGCGTTGCATCGAAGATCAATTCATCCGCGCAAATATTATTCCAAATACATTCATCGATGGATCACACGGGTAAAATGAGTTTCTACATGAAGAGTAACAATAATATGTCAGTTACTGAAACATTGGCGTACTTCCTCAGATTCTGAGAGCTCAGAGATATATTCGCATGGCTCCAAACACCTCTTCCCTCACAACGGACTCAGACGAAGAGCCGAAAGGCTCACGTTCCCGAGCGAGCTACCTTTCAGAGCGAGCGCTGCAAAGAGAGGAGTCGAAACGCACTCGCTCCTGACCGAGCAGTGAGCTGGCGCAAAGGAGCGCGCGGATGAAGATATCGTTCAGAGCGGACGCTACAGAGAGGCGTTTTCCCCCTGTATGACTCTTCGGAGCCATTCGCTCCCTACTTCGGAACAACGGGGAGCTGTTCTACGGAAGGAATCGTTCGTTTGGAACGACTCGCTCCGGAGCGACTCATCTCTATACTGAAGTATGGAGTAAGAGTCACGTGATTTCGCTGTTATTTGTCAAATAGAAAGTAGATAGTGGTAAGAAACGGATTAGAGTTATAGGTATTAGTCGATTATTATAGGGTTCCGCGGGGAAGTGTTATGGGTTTTCCACTTTTTAATCTGTATATAAATGATACGTATTGTTGTTTTGAATATAGTGAGGCAAATGTTATGTTAAATGTTGTCATTGCGCTTGTATTCCTTTTCGGGATATATTAGATTAAACTAATTGATAAATGAGTAAATAGCGTATGTATCTGTATTTAAATGTTTTAAAGACTATATATATATATATTGTAATATACACACAACATAATTTAGTTTATTGATTAATTAGCCCCACGTTGGGCGCCATAAATGTAATACAAAAAAGATTTTAATTAATTAGCCCACGTTGATGCGCCAAATTATGTAATATGCTAATAAATTATGATTAATTAGCGGATGGATTTAATATTATATTTTTTAATGAAAGGATGTTAAAATGATTATAGGGTTTAAATCTAAGAAACAATTGATTTATGAAAATTAATAATTACAAATTTTCTTGCTGTGATTATTTTACATTACTGTTTTTACTATTATACAATCTCCTTTACTCTTGTTTCAGGGTCGTTAATTGGGCCTTTTAAACCAAGAACAATATATTTTCGTACCATTCAAAATTAAAAATCAAAATTTTATAACATTCAAAACTAAATTAGAATTAAAACAACAAAAATGAAATTGAAACCGAAATCCGACGATCTATCCTTATTTAACGTTTACAAAGCAATGAATTTATAAAGTTTCTCTCTACTTACAGTTTGTACCGGTACCAGGCATTGGTACACTTTACACTATGTACACGTAAAAGGCCATTGTTTCACTGAATTTAATTTTTTAAGTCACTTTCCAAAGCTTTGGTGTCGTTCACCAGACATAATTGTTCCGTAAAATACTGCTGACCTTTACTTTAAGCCCCTCTCTCTCCAGCCAAGATTGTCGCTCTAGTTCTGATTACGAGCCAATCACAACGTTGTCCACTCCTTCTCAAAAGTTCCACACCACTACCAGACTCAATTTGTTTTTTGTGTCACGATGTTCTGTACTGTTTAACCAATTTTCAACTTTTCTTCTTATATCATTGTTCAGTGTTTCAACTTTACTCCACTAGTTTTTGTATACAACTTTACTTGACGAAATTCTGTGTGCGACTCTAGTTGACCAAATTCTGCGACCGACTTTACTTGATGAATTCTGTGTCCAACTGTACTTGTCGAAATTCTGCGACCGACTGGTGAGCCCCGTAGCTTAAACGCTCGCCAAAGACAAAGGCCCGCCTGTATATGTACTCTTACCCATTGTTGTGTAAGAATATATATATATATATATTGTAGTAATTAGTAATTAATCCATTGTTATAATTGCAAAGTAAAGGACTCATTATTAGAGTAATATAAAGCGTGCACCGCGACAAAGCAGGCGGCGAGACAAAAGAACCATTGTTAAGACGTACGCATTCGAAATTCTACGAGACGAACAGCAGTCGACGGCGAGGAGCGAAAGAGTACAGTTTGAGTCAACGAGGAGAGACGAGTTTAGTTGGAAGTGAGACGCGGGCAGATGTTCATCAAGTAAAGAGTGGCAGCCAAAACCTTATTAAGAGTGGTGTGGCACACAGAATTTCATCGAGTAAAGTTTGGACATATAATTCGATCAAGTAAAGGTCGCAGGAAAGTTTCTCAATAAGTAAAGCCACAAGCAGTAACCTAATTTCCTGCCGCAGTAAAAAAAAAACTCAATAAGTAAAGAGACCGTCACCGATGTCATCGAGAGGAAGTTGTTAATGATCTGACTGACCATTAATTCGGAAGGAGTAGCCGTTTCCAGCTGCGAGAACATCAAGTTTCGACAAGTGTTTTGTAACCAATTTAAATTCAGTGATATCCCCAAAAACGTGTGCACAGAAAACCCCAAAATTGAGACCTGGTCGGCCGTAAGTAAAAGAACTCTAAAATTTATTTGTAAACCATTTCTTTAAGATATGTCAGATCGTTCTTCAATTATTTCATTTCTTTAATTGTTTTGTTAGTTAATTTAAAATTCAAGTCACCCATTTATCAAACCCAGTAAAGATCCTGAGATTCTAAATATTATTGTGTAATTTTATATTGTATTTAAAACTTTAATAAATTTTGATTAATTGTTTCCCTTAACATTCTTTTTAATTATTTAGACGCCTTTTTAATCTGTTTATTACAATATATATATATATATATATATATATATATATATATACATATATACATATATATTAGCAATAATTAACTAGGCCATTAAATTGATTAGGTTTAATTTGAATTGTAGCGGTATGAGCTATCAAAGACAACAATGGCGGCGAGTTCTTTTCCTTTGTCGAAAAGCCGAAATGGTGACTGCGTGCGCAAAAGAAAGTCAGTCTGCGGTCGGCGACGAGAGGTGAAACATTAAAAAAGTCTTCGCCGAGATACGTGGCAGTTCGGTCCACGTAGAGAAATAAAAACAGTAAGGTTCTGCACTGAGCCTGGGTTGAGCAAGGAGAAAGAAAAAGCCTAAAATCTGCGACGAGAAGAAAGTTAAAGTCTGGACTCTGCATATGATAAGTAAAGTCTGCAAACATAAACTACAAATCACGAGTTCCTGTATGGAAGCAGGAGTTTGCTTCACAAATTGAGAAATTGAGGAATCCGGCAACGGCTAGCTGACTAGAAAGGGGAGACAACAACCGAGGTTCCTGATAGCTGAGGACGTGCACTTCAACCACGTGTGAGTAAAATCTGCAAGGAAGTTAGAATCAGTGTAAAAATTTGCATTTTTTGTGTAGTGTTGAAGCTACAAAAGAAAGATCTGGTACCAGACGGACAATACGTGAGTAACAAAACCTATATAAATTTGTGAACGATAATTAGAAAGGTAATAGTCAGATTTCGTTCAGTTTCTTTACATTTAGCTTTCTTTCATTTCATTTATCGTCATATTATTTTAGGTGAATTTTTATGTTAGAATTGTTATTTAGTTTATAAATCACTTTTCTGTTAATTATCAAACCCAGTTGTGACCCTGAGAGAAGAGATCTTGATTTTATTGTATTTGTTTTAATTTTGGAAGCCACAAGTGAATAAAATAACAAATTATTTTATTTGTTAATTTTTGACAATCTTTTCTTTTAATTAACCTTTTGTTTGTAATTTATTAATTCTTTTAAATAAGAGCGAATTGGGTGATCATTACAATATATATATATATATATATATATATATAGGTAATAGTAAGATATATAGGGTTACCCGTTTAAAATCTGTTATCGCAAAGTTTGAACATAGATATTCATACAGATTATGTATGAAGAAAGGTAAGTATAAAACTGGGGTTTTTATATACAGTTACGAATGTCAAGTGACCAAATTTTCAAATAAAATTTTAAGTAACCATCTCCAATCTTGCTGAAATTTTTTGTAGGGACAGATATGTGTCTGAGACAATTCTGTGTAAAATTTCACCTTCATAAGTGGTATAGAGGGGGCGCCAGGGCCTCTTGAAAAAAAGTAACCTGTGCAATTCAACCGTGCGCGTGAATAGATTGTGAAGTTTGAAGTACTACTGTTGTGGAACTGTTGCAGCTAGCTTCCTGAAAAATGGTAACAACAGATACTTCTTTTTCCTCTACACGATGGTTGCATTTTCAAAGTTTAAAAGGTTTTAGTTTTATTGCTGTTGTATCACAAAGTTGCTCAAAAAAACCGTCACGTCAATTTGAGGCCGACTTTTCGGGCTTATAACTTTGAAACAAGACGTTCTACAAACTTAATCTTTGGTAAGATAACTAAACCCAGTACTTTTTATAATCTGCCAAAGTATCAGCTTTCAAGCTCACTTTGTTGTCAAGATATATGTTAGTTAATATGAGGTTCAAATTTTACGCGTCAAATTTTGTGCATTTTCACACTCAAATATCAAAAAAAACATTTGCTACAATAAAGTTCTTTTTGTTACCATTGGAAAGAGCAGACGTTTTCCTTTTAGAGTCGTCTAATTTCAGTTTAGAGACTCATCATTTAAGGCCAGAAAAATTACTTTGAAAATTGCATTTATATATATTTTTTTTTAGGGCAACAGGCTTAATGAGGGTAATCCACTTTGGGCAACTCCCCTTTAATAGAATAGGAAGGGACTTGATAGGGGGGATGTGGAAGGGTAGAGGAAGGTAGCCAAGGGTTAACTAGGGCCCCCGGGCTATATTTTAAGGATCCTACCCGGCATTCGCCTAAAGGAATGCAGGGAAAACCTTAGAAAAACCTGCATCGGGTAGGTCGGGCATTGGGTACTTGTCCCACGCCCTTCCGATAGCGGGAGAGGAGTTTGCTGTGGGGACGCAGCATTCTCTTCCCCGTGCCTCGACCAGTTTAGGAGGCAGCTGGCCGACTATTCAAATGGGAATAGCGAACAACTCTTACCGTATGCCCAAGGTCTGTGACCCCGTTAATGAGCGGGATGTGTGGATTGTTCTCTTTTTTTTGTCACATTGTGAGGTCAATACGAAGGGAGCAAATTTCTGGGAGGCATTATTGAATAAAATCTTGATCCAACGTTGTCTTGCTAGATCCTGAGGTTGGTTGGAAAGTAGTTTGGTCTTGAATTCAAATATTCCTACGAATTTTATTAAAATAATTGAATTGTACATCCAAATATTCTATAATTCTATTATATTATTAAAGTGAATTATTTTAATTAAATTATATTACGAATACCTTAATATTTTATTCCAATATGTTAACTTCAGTTATGATAAAGAATGAACAGTTGAGTAAGTAGACTCTTTGACAATCGCAAAAATATGCGTTTTTTTTTAGAATTAATTAGCTACTTCAAATCAGAATATTTTTAATGCAATGAAATCACCTTATTCAGCCTTTCTCTGCGGTTTTCCCGATAATCAGTAATCTGAATGAACTACAAATACTATCATATCTTAGCACTCTACGGTATCAGTCACTAAGAATGTTAACATCAATCCGGCAGAAATCTGGTCATGATGATAAGACAATAATATGAATCCCTAGTCATCAGGTGATAAGGTATCTACAAAACTCCATTCACAATAATTTTTCCTTTCAAAATTATTTTATTACATTTTCATGATAGTTATTTCGCCTAGAGCTGAGGTGTATTTTAATTTTCAGTTTAATCGGTGTATTACCGTGAGACTGCTTATCGTTTAAAAATAGAAAGACGTATGATTTTCACGAAACGAACATGGAAAACAGATATAAAAGAATACGTTGTAGTAATAAAGAAGTATAGTATCACGCAGAGTAATTATTTATATATGCTTTACCACTCTCTAAACGGCATCAATCAGGAACGTTTCGGTGCTGAATCAAATATTGGATGTACGACTTGATGCAAGAAATTCAAATGAGATTTCTTTTATTTAATACGTGTGTCTCCCCCCCCCACAGTGTTTGTTTCCTGGTCGCAAAGAACACGTGTACGAAATTTGGTAAAATTTGCTCCACGGGTGTAGATTTGTATGCGGAACATACACACACATACATGCATTCAAACAAACAATCTGTTTTATTTATTAGATGGCGCATATTATTACACAATGCGAAAAATAACATGTAGCATAATGAGACTGAAAATCAATCATTTTCTAATTTCAATTTTTTTAACAGTAATATTATTATCTTATTATTTATATCAGTCGCATAAAATAAAAAATTACAATTATTCAGACTATTCAATTTGTCGACGAGGTTTTCGGCAATGCCTTCATCAACTTCATATTCCAACAATTGTAAAATACCTATAATAAAAATATATGCCTACGATTTAACAAAATATATTGTAATGCCAATTAATTAGGCCATTAATTGTTTGGACATAAAATTTGAATTGTTTGATAAATCCATTATAGCGGTCTGATCGAACAGAGCAACAATGAAGAAGCGAGCTCACTAGCTTTGTCGAAAAGTAAAAAATGGCGTATGCGCGCTCAAATTCGAGAGCACTAGGATAGTTTAGTTGGCGGAGAACTATTACGAGGAGCAGAACAAGTAATAATACTTGTGCAGAGACTAGACATCGTCAATGTATAACTAGTTTAAGTTGTGAATTAATACAAAGAAAACATTCACGGAAGTATTGCAGCGTAAATATTGGAAAGTATGAGCAGTTTTCGTCAGAATAGAACTTTCCAAAAACTTCGTGGAGAAATTAATCCAGGAGAACATTGGTAAATTATTGTGGAGCGGAGCAGTCAACGAAATACAGCCAATCTTGCCAAATTTTAAAGTGAAGTGTAGAATCAGTGAAAACCAAGGCCTGATATTAAATAATTAAAAAGTGTAAAAGTGTCCGAACGAGGTTAAATTGATTGTTCTGGTACAAGATCGACGGTCCGTAAGTAACATAATTTTGAATAATATCGTAAACGCTAATTAAAGGATAAAGTCAGATTTCGTTCCCTTTTAATTGTCAACCAAAGTTAATTTCTTTACTTTTTAATTTCTTTCATTCTATCGACACATTGTTTAGGTAAATTGTAAACTGTTTTGTTAATAAGATTTTAAATCTTTTTTTGTGTGTTCATTATCAAACCCAGTAAAGGCACTGAGAGAACAGATCTCAAATTTTGTCTGTAATTATATTTTATTGCCACAAAATAAAATAAATATTTTATGTTTTAAATTTCATTTAATTAAAGCCTACCTGATTATCATTACATAAATGGCTACCACAACGTGGGGCTCGAATTCTTCAAAAATTAAATTAAGCTTATTAAATAATTTATGACTAATGGCCAATCTAACATACTAGTATACAAACCTTCATCATTTAAATCATTTTTCGGACAATCTTAAATTTGACATACAGGTCAATAATTTCTTGTATGTGTTGACGTGAATATTAATTTTAATTGGGATTCACTACAAAAACATGGAAGTCTGGTTTTAGTCTGAAGTAAACTTTAATAGCATTGCATATTTTAAAATATTTCGAATGTAAAATACGTGTATTAACTCCAGCAGACGAAATTTAAAGTTGATAATGAGAGAAAGTGTTCGAAGGTGATTAGTAAAAGTTAGAAAATATTAGTAATCTTTTAGTGTAGTAGGAGACATGAAGAGTGAATTTGGTTTAAAAATAATAGTAGTCAAATGAGAATTACTGTAATATGCACGATTTTCAACGAGATGGAATCTTTGGAGACTTCTTGACTACGCTTCGCCACGGTCAGAGAGTTTTATGTGAACTTGACCTGAAAATTTAACTGTCAAGCAGCTACTATAAAGGCATCCACAAGACTATTTCATTATGCATTATGTAAGCTAAGAGTCGGTCAATCGAACCAAAATGCTCATTAACACTGACAAGACAGCTTACCAACTTCTTACTTCGTCCACAAAAAGACAAACCTTCAAGGTGGTTTTCGGCGACAAGAAACTACAAAGGATACATTTACCTAGGAGTATATCTTGTCAAAAAGCTCGTATATAACAGACCAATCGAAAAGGTTAAAGACTTAGCCAACTAAACCGCTTTACCGCCATCAAATCGGGTGCCACCAAGAACATCCTCAGTTCTACTTACAAAATCTATTCGCCCTATCTTAGAATACGGCAGTGAGGCTACCATGTTGGCCAGCAAACTTGCCAAACTCCAAACATAATTGGAGCAGAAAAATCAAAACCCATCCCGGCTATTAAACTTCAAGCGGCAGTAGAAGTTCAGAGGGAAAAACGGCTTTTAAAATTTTGGGAGAGAAATAAGCTCATTCATAGAAAAACCGTTGGTGAAACTACAACAGGACATCTGGCAGGTTGAAGACTAAAATCACCACTAGTTCACAAGCATGAAATAAATCAAGGCACCCCTTAACCACTGTGCTGCTTTCGTTCCGTCAACCACCCCGAACCACAGAGGAGCCTCGGGTTGTCAGGCATTAAATTGATAAAGGGAGATTCACTATCCCACGAATTACTCCTACTGACACTTCAGATCATCGAACGCTTCTATTCGCGCAACTCCTGGCTCAAAGTGTATATTGATGGCTCCTCTTTACCTAGATTTGGACGGACTGTTGCTGGATACTATATTGAAGCCTTCAAAAGGTCAGTTGCAGTGACTACCCGCCGCAGTAATTTTGATGGCGAAATAATGGCAAGTTTCTGAAGCTGCAGCGAAGATCCTGGATGTGTTCCTTGTGGGCTTCCAATCTGCCACGTGCTGCTCAAAAGTGAGCGATCTCAAAAGGTGGGTCCCTAGTCATGTAATAATCAACTGGAATGAACGTGCTGACAATCTCGCTAAAAGCCGGCACGGCACAACCTCATGTGATGATCTCTTTACCTACCTCCAATTTCACATCGATGTTGCAGCCAAATCTTGGCTAGGCGACCACTAAGCTGAGGCTGCTCGTGACAAGAGATGGAAACACGATGCGCACCTACTGCTGACCTGCCCGACTCGTCCTTCAAACCCTGACCACGGCCTCTTCAGATTGGGCGGGAGAGGGGGTTAACTGACTAACACAACACCAAATTGCAGAAATGCCACGAGCGGGTGTTAGATAAATAAAGAAACATTTTTTATATCCGTCGGTGGACTGTTAAATACCTTTATCCCGGAATAGTGAATGTTGGATTGATAAAGTTTCAGCAGCCGACCTCTCCTGTAGTGCAGTGGTCAGCGTGACTCCTTCGCATCACAGAGGTCCAGGATTTGAATCCCAGCGATGGCATGGATGTTTGTGTGCGTGGGAGACACTCTCGTCAATTAGTCCCCCGGCAAGGAAAAAATGAGTACCAAAAATGAGTCGCCGGTGACCTGAGAAGTTGATGCGACTGTAAATAAATCAATATTAAAAAAAGTTTAAGCCGATGTTTGCCACTTCTAAGACAAGCGATTTCTATTTTCAAATTCGTGGCCCGTTCCGTTAGCCAAAAACAGACTATCATAACCTGTAACAAATTTTAAGATTTATAAAATATATGCATAGAGCAATGTTAATTTTCCAAGCTTTTGAAAGAGTGGCTTACACGTCTCTGAGCAATCCGTCTAGAATTTTTTTTGGGTGTAGACAGGCTATGTATAGGGTAATCCACGTTGTGGCAACTCCCCTTTAATAGCATAGGAAAGGGATTTGAAAGGGGGGAAGCGGAAGGGTAGAGGAAGGTAGCCAAGGGTTAACTAGGGTCCCCGGGCTATATTTTAAGGATCCTACCCGGCATTCGCCTAAAGAAATGCAGGACAAACCCTAGAAAAACCTGCATCATGTAGGTCGGGCATTGGGTACTTGTCCCACGCCCTTCCGATAGCGGGAGAAGAGTTTTCTTTGGGAACGCAGCATTCCCTTCTCCGTACCTCGACCAGTTTAGGAGGCAGCTGGCCGACTGTTTCAATGGGAACAGCGAACAACTCTTACCGTATGCCCAAGGTCTGTGACCCCGGAACATACACCTCTCAGAAGAGGCCGAGGTGCCTCGGCTTGTGGGAACCTTAGTTCAAAAACGGGAGGAAAAGGCATCCCCAAAGGTAGCCCCTTCGTATCTCTCCTACAAGGTTCTAGATACCATCCCGTGATCCGTCTAGAATCCTAACAGTCCGTTTTTGTATCTTAAAAATTTGCAAGCTACGAGGAGAATTATCCCATATTGCAATACCGTGATACATTATGAAGGGAAAATAAGAGTATAGCATGTTGAAAGTGATTATGTCTACTTGCTGAGAAATCATTTTTAGTGATGAAAATGTAAACGGGATTGGAGCGGGACGGACTAATTTCTTATGGAAATTTTTCGTAATAGTCATAAGTTTATCTTATCATACTCATAATTTACAATTAAAACCATATTAGCTACTATAGCGCTCGAAATAATGGGAGGCCATAGAACAGAAAGAGAGGCCATTCGAAGGATTTGGCGGAATGAATCTCCGAATAAATGACGCTGATTGTAATTATCTTTGACGTAATATTCAATAAATGTAATCTTTGACTGAAAAACCAAAAAACTATTCTTAGTATTTCAACTGTTGTTTGAACTTTTTTTTTCGGGCAAGCGAACCTTAAAATTTTTCGTAGCTTTGCAAAATGGTATCAGCGGGACTTTGGAATTCGATGTTGAGTTGGTGGTCTTGCAACACACCGGTCCCAAAACCTCTGCCCATGGCTGGAACTGCGGAATGGTGGCGGAGTTGGCACCAAAGCTTGCTCGAACACTGTGGATCCTCGTTGCTCATCGAAGCCCTGGTCCTGGCCATCCCGCTCGTCATCATCCAGGTGAGGGCAGCAGCAACTTTCTCTCCAATACGGTAGAATTTATCATTTAAATGTCAATTCTCGAGTCAGATCAGTGTTTGCAAAGTTCTTAAATGACAAAGACATTTTCCACGACGAAGTCCAAAATGTTTTGAGTATACACGTGTCCTATGACTTTCCAGGGCGCATCTGTTTTGAAATACTACTACTTGGATCTGACATAGCGACAATAAAACAAATATATTAAAAATAAATTGACATTGTTCCGAACTCGAAATCCTTGCTACCACAGTCTCTACAGTTAACGTTTGGAATTTCAATTCTCACAAATTTAACGCTTCTTGCACATTCAAATATGACCCAGAAATTTACCGCCAATATTTTAAATCTATTCATTATGCTCCTGGCTAGTATTAGTGGATTTGGAAGGAAGCTTCTAGGAAAATTATTCGGAGCAGGAAATCAAAGAAACTGAAGTCTTGACACGTGTCTTTACATTTTTTTTATGTTCTATAACTTACTGATCTCCACCTCGTCTTGTCGTATTGTAATGTCTTTCCTATTTTAAACTGAAGGTGGCATGACGTCATAATGACGTCACAAATGTATGAAACATTTATTCAGCTTATAATGGCGTTTACACGATAATTACGATTGAGTCGCATCCATTTTATTGTTATTTCATTACAGCTTAAAAAAATATTTAGGAAATCTATGGAATGTTACGTTCAGGAGATCCGAAAGGCGTTTCGAACTCGAGTCCAACGTGTTACTATTTCTCATATTCGCTTTTTCTTTCAATCCGATGGTAACAAAGGGGTGATGTAAACACAAATAATTGTATGACACAACCATTTTAAACACGATTCTAATAATATTAAAATGTTCGTTTATATTTCGTAATTTATAATACATTTTAGAATGTGAATTTTTCTCCCACCTAATTATAACAAACTAACCAGAAAGTTTATTCCGTAAAATTAATATTTAAATTATTGTAACGTGAAATTTCTAAAAATTGTGGAAGCCGAATCCAAATATATAAAGTCTGTTGAAGCTTAAAGCAGCTCAATTTAGGTATAGACGATTTAAATAATTGGATAAAGAGTTCTCGGTATTCACACGGGTGCCAACAGCGATTAAAACGCGACGTTTCGACGACTGAAAGCCCTGTCCTACCGTCATCTTCTATGCGAAGTGCCGGGACCATCACATTTCAATATAGTAGATGACGACAGGGCTTTTAAGTCGTCGAAACGTCGCGTTTTAATCGCTGTTGGCACCCATGTGAATACCGAGAACTTTTTATCCAACAATTACACCGGGAAAATCTTCATTCTTTGATTTCAATAATTGTCAATTGTAGACAATTACTAACTCTTCACATCAACTATATATATATATATATATATATATATATATATATATATACATTTGCTTCCCTTTTTATTTTTTAAAACAGTTTTTTGGGCATTTATTTATCCCAATATGGCTAAAGGTAATTTTTAAGGATCCACGTGACGTCATACCCTAAACCCCGCCCACCGTCTTCAAGCCCCACTTATATTATCTGCAGAGAATAATTCCTAAATAATAATATATTTTCCAGTAATATTACGTTTAAATATATTCATTTAATTATTCAAATATTTGTAATTTAACACAGGATTTTCTTTCCTTCATTTTTAGCCTCAAAAAATTGTTTAATGCAAATTATTGTTTATATTGAACATTTTCTTTCATTTTTCATTAAATATTCAAATATTTGTGATGTATCCAAAGGATTTCCTTCATTTAAACTTTGGTATTTAACTACTGCAGTCATTTCGGTAATTAAAATTATTCTTATTTATTTTATATATATTTAAATAATATAATATATAAATTAATAAATACGTTCAACATAGAAATTATTATGTATTTAATGATTTTTATTATTTTCAAAAGCGAGGTTTAAATGAAGGACTGAACAAGTGAATTTAGCCGCAACGGGAGCATCACTGTTCATCTCAATTACACCGAAAACTACGGATTAAGCACTGATGGTGGCTATTTTTGACCATTTTACCCCTTCTCACCCCACGTCCTACTTCTACGCCGAAAGGGCTCCAACGTTATGACGAATGCCAGTATTCCACTCAGCGACCTCAAAAACATTGGATTTGACACTAATCTCGGTTTTGCATGCAAAATTTGTACCCGCTTCTACATTTTGTTAGGGGTTGAAATTAAACTGCATCGATTCGCCATCAGAAGGGCGTGGGACAAGTATTAAATGCCAGAGCTACCTGATGCAGGTTTTTCTAGGGTTTTCCCTGCATCACTTTTAGGCAAATTGCCGGGTAGGATCCTTAAACCATAGCCCGGGGACCCTAGTTAACCCTTGGCTACCTTCCTCTACCCTTCCGCATCCCCCCTTTCAAATCCCTTCCTATTCTATTAAAGGGGAGTTGCCACAACGTGGATTACCCTCATGTAGCCTGATACCCTAAAAAAAATTAAAGCAAAACATTGAAGTAATCTTATATACAGATATTTAAATGTATAAATACACTATAAAATGTAAAAAAATCTCTATAGCCCCTCTTGTTAGGTGCCCTAGCTCCTGCTGAAGCAGCCAGCTGGCCATTCAGTGCTGTAGCCGCGACAGCACAGGATTTTTGACTTTAATGAGCATGTACAACACACTGATTCTTGTGCTAGAATTCTTACAGAGCGCGGCCCCATCAGGAGACATAAGCTACGAAATCTAAATGAAATTCAATTACTCAGTAATTATTAATCTTATTATAAAGTTTTCAAAACAAAACTAATATTTCTCCTTTTTTGATAATATTTCAAAAATTCACAATGAAAGGTGATTTAAAGAAAATAACATTTAAGGGGCACCATAGTGCGAAGATCTACGCCTCGACCCTGCAGGCAACACTGGTCAGTGACTTTTTTCAAAAATTAACTTTATCTTCTTCTATCTGGCTAACGTGCGGGGGTGGGCTGGGGTGGGAGGGTTTGTATAGAAGTGTTCGGAGGGTAGAAGTTTTAAAATAAGTTAACTGGCTGAATTTTGTGTCGAAAAATATATTATGAATAAATATACTATGAGATTCATAAAATTTCTCTACATGTTATTCGCGTGTTATTTCAACTTCTTACAGCATTGGGAGGGAGGCCCCCTTAGGGGTAGGGGTTGAGTGGAAGAAAATAAAAATTACCCAAAAATAATCGAGATTGGAGTCGTAACCAGAGTTATGGTTGTCAATTAATTTAATTATGACATTAGTCTTACCGTTTAACTGCCCCAACAAGAGGTTGGCGGGGGTGTAAATTTTCAAACATGTTAAACGGCTGAGGTTTGTGTGAAATAAATATTTGTCATAGGTCAATGAAATTGACAGTATTTTTACCATGATGTTTGTGTATAATTTCAACACCTTTCGGCATGAGAAGGGAGGACGCTTGGTGCTGGGGATGGAGGGGTGTTTCAAGAAAATAACGCAAAAATAACCGAAATTCAGAGCAAATCAAAGTTATTGGATGTCGCTAAGTTTATTTTTACAAACTAGGCACCGCGAAAGGTTTGGTTGGAGGTGGGTGGGGTAGAAAAATTCAAAAATACTAACCTGTCGTTATTTTCGTTGAATAAATATTTTGCGGGATCAATGACCCTCATAATACTTTTTAATATATTCTGTGTACAATTACAACCCCTATCGGCTTCGGATGAGAGAATAATGGTGGGTTGAGTGGAGCTGAATTTCATAAAAATAGCACAAAAAACCGAGATTGGAGTCTAAATCATGGTTATGGATGTCGCTGAGATTAATTATGACATTAAAATTACGGTGTAATCCCCACGGTTGGGGCTGAACGGGGGTGCAAAGTTTAAAACAGGTTTATCGGACGATATTTGGGACCAATACAAATTTTTGGTGTCATTTAAATTCATAATATTTCGGTAGACATTCTCTGTGTATAATTTCATCCCCTATTGGCATGGCAGGTGAGAAAGCTTAGGGGTGGAATTTAGTAGAGCGTTACATGAAAATAACGGGAATAGACCAATATTCGAGTCAGTACTGGGGTTATGGATGTCGCTGAGTAACGCATGGGGGTGGGAGTGGACCTGGACGGGGGTAGAAATTTTTAAACAATGTAACCAGCCGATTTTTACGTGCAATAAATAGTTTCTGTTTAACTCTCGATAGCGGGGGTGGAAATTTTCAAACATGTTCAAACGGCGATATATTCGTCGAATGAAACTATATCATGGTAAATGAGTTCAATCACCTTCGGAATAGGAGGTTATCAAATTTTCGGATAGGGGTCGAGATGCGGTACATAAAATAACGCCAGTGCTACCTAGATTCGAGTCAAGTCGGGGGTTATGGATAACTGACATCTCGGGCAACGCCGTGCAACCAGGCTAGTTTAAAATAAAATTGCTTGCATATGTGTATGTTTCGCATACAAATCTACACCCGTGAAGAAAGTTTGACCAAATTTCGTACAAGTGTTTTTTGCGGCTGGGAAACACACTTTGAGGGTTGACACCTCTACCACCACCAGGAGCGGGAGTGGAAATTTTCAAACAGGCTAAAACGGTCAATATTTGAGTCGGATAAATATTTTTCGGGGTCAAAGAGATTGATAGTGTTGCCAACGATGTCATCTGTGTATAATTTCAACACCTTACGACATGAGAAAGAAGCACCATTAGGGGTGAGAGTGGAGGAGTGTTACAAGGAAATAACGATTACAACCGAGAGTGGAGTCAATTCCAGGGTTATGGATTCGCTGAGTTTCATTATTACATTCAACTTGCCATTTGACCCCCAGGGACAGTTGCAGATTTTGAAACATGCAAACACGGCCGATATTTTCGTTGAATATATATTTTTCAGGGTTAATTAGATTGATAGTATTTCTACCGATGTGGTTTTTGTATTAATTTCAACCCCTTTCGGCATGGGAGGGGAGCACACTTAGGGGCAGGGGCGGAGTGGCGTTACATAAAATTAACACAAAAGCAACCGAGATTCTTGACGGTGTTATGGATGTCGCTGAGTTTCTTCTATGACAACCTAGGCAACGCGCGGGGATAATTTGGGGTGGGAGGGACTGGTCGGAGGTGGGCGTGGGCAGAAATTTTCAAACATGCTAACCGGCTGATTGTTTGATCGAATAAAATATATATGTTCCCTGTGTATAATTTCAACCCATTTCTGGCTGGGGTTGGGAGCAGATAGAGGTCGAGGTGCGTTTCATAAAAATAATGAAAAATCAACCGAGATTGGAGTCAAATCGGCGTTTATGGAAATATATATGACAACCCGGACAACGCCCGGCAGCCAGCTAGTTAAAAATATGAACGGACGAAAAATACTTTCGTGTTAGAAATGAAAAAAAATACCAAAAGAGGTATTGAATTCGAAATATATCGAAAACCGATAGTGATATCAAATTTTAACGTCGACCATTTCGTTCAACAGCCACGTTTTAACATGGATATGAATCTTTTTAACTTCTTCTACGAATGTATTTGAATATTCGCTAGATCTCATAAACCGAAAGAGATACTGAATTTCTAAGCTGTCGTTTCCATACGCATATGATTCATTTAAGCCACTTTTCCTAATATTTTTAGGAAAAACGTGCAATTACTTAAAACCGTTAGAGTAATTAAACTAATACACTATTGGAAATTATGTAGGGTAACGGTAGGTTTAGTAAATGATAAAATAAAGGGATAATTTCCTGAATTTATTAATTATTTAAATGAACATGGACAAAATAAAATAAATACAAATTATATGTGTTCAGTTAGCCGGGCAAAACAATCGGATCTCTAAATCCCAAGTTGAACCACGGTTTACAGTATTTCCCCCAGGCGCGTCAAGGATTGAGACACTTGGCATTTACCTTGCCGTGATCATGTGGCACCCTCGTTCTTTCCGAGTCCTCTGGATAATGCACGCTTGGGGCTGTACGTCCGTCCCTGGCGACGGTTCGTTGAGGAGTCTCTCTACACTTTCTTTATAGCGCCTTCGCTGCATGTAAAATATCGATGATCTCGATCAATTTTGGATCGATCTTTCCGGAACCAAGAAATGTGATTGGTTCATGCAATCACGTGTTAATTTCATTTCTGGGGTTTTTGGAGAGACGTGTGACAGTCCAGGTAGCCTCCGGGGGTCGACATCCTACGTGTCTAAGTCCAGACCGAACGGATTATCTATCCGCCACGGCGGCGCCTGGTCAAATTCCAACTTGCCAAACTCTCAACCCTTGCTAAATCTAATACCAATTATAAAATTATCGCGCTTCAGTAGACAGAATGAGAAATGTATCATGATCAGTGTTGGTAACACTGTCGCTGTTGTGGTTGCTTTGGTTAGCACATAACTTGAAAAAGTCAGGCGCCACCGCTGATTTCCACCGTTGTGGAAATGACGAATGCGTGTCGTAGTACCAACTATATGCTTGTTTGGCAGCAGGTGCTGTGCTGGCGGCTGAAGGAGAGGATGATGCGAGTGAGCGAGTGCCACGACAGTGTGCAAGACAGCGCGAACGAGCTTGAAATGTCGCCAACGGACCTGGGCTCTGTGCTGGACGACAGCGACAGCCTGGAGACTCTGCGCGCCGACAGCGCCACGGAACCCTCGGAGGCCCGCCTCGCCTCGCAGCCGCAGTCCCAGCCTCTGGGCCTGCCGGGCGTCCAGCCCCAGATCCTCCTCCAGCCGACCGCCGCGGCGGCCAACATGCCGACTATGCGGCAGCGCGTGCGTTAAGCCGGAGAGCGGCGCAACTATAAACACTTGGAAATTAAGCGGCATTACATAGAAACCTTTCTGGACTACCACTTTGTGTTACATATTTTTTTTTCTAAAAAAGTCATTGTCGTAGTTTTGTTGTCTTTATTATACGTGTAGATAACGCTTTTAATTGCGAAACTTTTACGTCTAAGGTGGTGAATTGTTCCTTCTGATAAATGAATGTTGTGTTATCCGTGTCACGAATTCCCGAAATGTTCCGCTGGAGCAGTGTTCGCTGTCCTTCGGAGCACTTCACTGTCATGTTAATATCTTCGTTTCTAAACAAAAACAGTAACGGATCTTCTACATATTTACAGTAAAATATTTGTCATTTTACTTATTGTTTATAATGTACTTTATTTGATCTGTCCAGCGACCCTGAGTTACACTTACATGCTGGAAAAATACTGTTGACCACTTTATATCTTTTAAAGAGCGGGGTTGATTTAATAAATTGATCGCAAATAAATCGGATCCTGAAAATTACTTTCCGTGTTAAAGAGAGGATTGAAACTCAAGTATAAAATTGTATAATATATTATTTATTGTATAAGAAATACAAGAGAGAAAAAATTGGACGGGGTGAGTGGATCCCCGACTTTACTAATCTAGAATATGCTTAAATCCTGCATATATTTTCACAAAATTCCCTGATAAGTTTTATAATTTAGAAGTCGACAAGCAACTATATATAGATCCATCCTATCAGGAATTTAACCTCAATTTCATTTTTTTAACTCATATTCCTTCATTTTTCCGTATACCACTGTGAACAAAAAGTAAGGTTAATTTATTTATAAAATATAAATTATTTATTCTTCCAAATCAATTTCATCCCCTTCAAAGTAATCCAAGTCCGATGAAACGCGCTTTTTTCAACGCTTTTTCCAGTCCTCGAAACAGTCGGAATAGTCTTTTACCGGTATAGCCTTCAAGACCTTCTTCGATTCGGTTTTTATCTCCTCAATCGTGTCAAAACGGCGTCCCCGCATTGGCCTTTTGAGTTTATTGAATAGCCAGAAGTCGCACGGAGCCAAATCAGGCGAATACGGTGGTTGCGGAACGATATGAGTCGACTTTTTGGCAAAAAAGTCGCGAAGAACCAATGCAGTATGACATGGTGCATTATCGTGATGAAGGAACCAAGAGTTGTTCGCCCATAAATCCGGCCGTTTCAGACGAATATCTTCACACAATCGACGCATAACGCTCAAATAATATTCTTTGTTGACAGTTTGGCCCGGCGGAAGGAATTCATAGTGCACCACAGCACGATAATCAATGAAAACCGTCAACATGACCTTGATTTTCGATCGACTTTGCCGTGGTCTTTTCGGTCTTGCTTCACCTTTTGCACCATATTCGCTGGATTGGTCGGTGGATTCAGTGTCGTATGCGTAAATCCAAGTCTCGTCTCCAGTAATGATGCATTTCAAGTGGTCCTGATAGTCAGACAGCAAAGTTTCACACATCAGCGCGACACTTTTGGCACCAATCGAGACTTGACGCGTTTGAGACACAAAACATTCTTCAAAATGGTTTGGGCTGAGCCAAATGATATTCCAACACTATCAGCGAGATCTCTAATTGTCCGTCGACGATTTGCAAGCACCAAATCTTTTATTTGTTGGACGTGGCCCTCGTCGGTAGACGTTGATGGTCGTCCAGAGCGCGGTTCGTCTTCAACGCGTTCTCGGCCCTCTTCGAACTCGTTGTACCACTTATAAACGTTTTTTTGTGCCATAGTTTGATCACCAAAGACCTTCCGCAACATTTTCAACGTGTCCGCACAAGAATATTCGTTCCGCAAACAAAATTTGATGCAAGTTCTTTGCTCAACAAAATCACCCATTGAAAAAATCGAAAAATTCACTTTTGGTTGTTTACAAAAACACGTGTTACTCGGAGATAATTAAACCTTTTAACAAACAGACGCTTGGCAAATATTATAGACAGTCCTACCAACCTAGAGGGAAAAAATTTGCCTTCCTTCCTAATACCCAGGAGTTTTAAATGACAATTTCACCTTACTTTTTGATCACAGTGGTACATTACGAACAGCTTTACTCCGATTCTCTCTATAATTAGACTGATTTCATTCAGGTGGTGCTCCCCATCTTAGAAACTCCCCTCTCCCCCCCTCCCCCCCCCCCGCTCTCCAATGTATCAAATTCCCGTACCGTGTTTCGATATTAATTCCGAATGTTTTATCTTTATTGTAATTTCAAATTAGTTCAGTCATTTAATTGATACTCAGCGGAACTTTGATTTTGAACATTTATTTTTACATTGGCCAATAGACGCTTATTCGGTTTCTAACGCGCCTGAATTATTTTTTTTATAAATTGATCGGGATGACACCGCCCTCAACACGAACCTGCTCTGAACTTAACACGCGTCTCACAAATTGTATGTGTTGTATGAAGAAAATTCGAAAGACATAATATTAATAGTTTTGGATGCGCTTATGAATATTTAACTTCAATCTTCGTGTTAGACTCCGTTACAAATTTGTTTCGTCCTTACATTAGGACACCTTCAGGTATTAGTTAGGATTCAATTAATTAAAAGTTCCACAATTATGTGCAATTACTGCTTCAACATTCGCGAATAAAAACGAATATAAAATAATAAAAATTTGAATTTAAAAATACATCTCTGGCCTGTAAGTCAACGAGTACTGACAAAAGTGAACAAAGAACCGTTAAATTTTAACAAACTTTTTCAATCTTCTAAAAGCTAATTGTTTTGAATATATAATCTACATAAATTATATATACAGGGTTATTCAAAAAGATGGAGCATATTTAAAACGTTTATTTCTTCCAAAGTACAGAAGATAGAAATATAATATCAACTCCTGGACAGAGAAAAGTTCAATTTTTTAATGCAATATGAGGACCATGTGTTATACGACAAATATAAAAAAACGGTGGCTCATTTCTTACCACATACGAATCAGCTGGTCTCTCGAATTCACAGCTTCAACAATTCGATGTCGCAGATCTTGAAGAGAGTCAGGCATAGGATGGGGGGGGGGGGGGAAACGCGGTCTTTTACTTTTCTCCACAGATAAAAATCACAGGGAGTAAGGTCTGGTGACTTGGAAGGCCGCCAGCGATGAAGTTGATTTTCATGTGCAATCTGTGTTTCGGAACTGGCCATACCGTTGGTAGAGGAATGTTAAGTTTCATGCTTGCTCGTGTTGTGAATTTCCTTGGGTTCCTTTCGTAAAGTGTACGAATACGTTAGACATCTTCATTCGATGTGCGTGGACGTCCCGTTGCTTTTCCGTTTGCAGATGAAACCATCTTCTACGAATTTTCGATACAACTGGAAAATCTTCTTGGGGACTTGGCGATTGTTTCTTAAACTGGAGCCGAAATGCACGTTGCAGTTGTGGCAGTCCCCTTCGTTACCAGCCGTAGAATGTCTCCGACGGTCCAATTCCTAGAACGGCTTACCTGCGGTAGGAGGAAGTAACTTTTGGGAAACAACAGCCCTTTCCATACTAAGCTAATTCATTAAATTTATTAAAGATATGTACAATTAAAATTTTGCCCTCCCGACTAGCCAGTTATGAAAACTCAGGGATTGTTGTGGCAAGCTAGACCCGAGAAACGATTTATAAAAAGTGCTTTACGCAACCATGAAATATGCGAATTTAGTTACTAGACTGGGGTCTCTGCAACACAGCGACGTCCCTCGCAGCTGGTCGTCGATGTCTGTATCGTGGAGTCTCGTTGGTAAATTCTCAAAATACCCAAGAGCAACCTCTCGCCGCAACTTGTCCAGTCAGATTTCCTGACCAGGCCTCCACTTCTCCTGACCTGTGAGACCAACTGTTTTCTATTGGTCCATTTAATTTGTTATGGACCAATCACAGGTCCTAGACGATCAGACGTAGAGCATTCCAACCACGAAACCCTCTGCACCTGCTGTTTGCTGACGGGAAAACCCCCGATGGAGGTACAGTTACAATCCCCAGCCTGACTGGCACCAAACGGTACTTTTTGCTTATATTGGAGAAACATGGCTGCTCACGCGTTTAAACAAACTGACTAAAATATCAGTATAATCAATTAAAAGACGCCTATCCTAAATAACGCGCTATACAATTGACTCCAATTTTGCTAATTGCAGCACACAGAATAATTATTCCTCTGATGTAGCCGCCATTTTTCTACATTCAACAGCGCGACTGCGGTCTTGACTGGAACTTCTACCAGGACTGTTCAAATTTTTAACTTTTCGTTGAACAGGAACGTTGGAATTCTATTTCTATCTACTGTAGTTTGGAAGAAATAAATGTTTCAAATCTGCTCATTCTTTTTTAATACCCTCGCATATAACTTATACATTTATATGATCAATTTAACTAAATACGAGTTTTGATCTTACTTTATAGCTCAGTTCTGTCTATATTATCTTGATCTCCACCTATCTTACATTTATTGAAGTTCCAATACCTTATACTTATTAATGGATTTCCCGAAAAATGCCTCACTAAATTATTTCCGAATAAAGCTGGATAGTTGCTGGGACAAATGATAGTAGAGTCTAATCAAGTACTCTGGAAAGCCAATTCGTTGCTTGTCATATATACTTAAGATATATAAATTATTATATATTTTATTTAACTGTTTTAGGAATATTAACTAGTTTAAGTACGTATCGCGATGGCATCATTCTGTCTCGCAGTTAATTTCCTTGATTAGTTGTAGAGAGATGATAAGCTGTGAGTCGACGAGTCTGATGGTTGGTCAAAACGAGGCTGATCCACAGACATTTTTAATTTTAAATACCCGCTAGATAACTGACGTACGACTTTACGACATCACCGTATCTCACTAAATACGCCATCTAATCAAATAACGTATAATTTTTTTCCAATGTCTGTATTTAATATGATCTGAGGAACCTCATTGTAGCTTGTTTTTGGTAAGCTCTTACGATATATGTACAGATATACCGACCAATTTATTTCGTGCAGTGCGAAAAATTAAGGTTGAATTTCGAATCAAAATTTTAACAGTAGAATAAATTTTGTCCTTTGCCAATGCGTAGACAAGGAGCGAAAAGTATCGTAACAGACATAATAATCACTCTTAAAATTAATTGTATCTAAAGATATGATTCAAAATTCAAGACTATTCTTGAGTTTACGGATTCTACATATATATATATATATATATATATATATATATATATATATATATATATATATTGTAATAAACAATAATGCGTTAATTTATTTGCCCCACGTTGTGGAAGCCAAATATGTAATAAACAACAATTGAAGTTGTTTTAATTTAATTTTAATTTAAAGAATTTACCTCACGTGAAGCGCCATTTAGGTAACAATTAAATGAAATAATAATCAAAAATTAACAAACAAAACATTTATTTATTTTGTGGCAACAAAAGATGATTACAAACACAAAATTTGAGATCTCATTCTCTCAGGGCCTCTACTGGGTTTGATAATGGACACAACAAATTGATTTAAAAATCTTATTAACCAAAAGGTTCACAATTTACCTAAACAATAAATTAAAAAGAAAATAAATTAACTTTGATTGACAATTAAAAGAGAACGAAATCTGACTCTATCCTTTAATTACGTTTACAATTAATCGTTAGTTTTATTACTTACGTATTTTCCAGCTGGTACCAGCATTCTTTTTGGTTTCGGAAGTACTCTATTGCTAAACTTTACACTGATTCTAAGATTCACAGATTTTACACTATTGAAGTCAAAATTGATAGGCTTCCAGGAACTCGGATGATCCTCCTTTTGTCAGCTTGCCTTATACGAATCCTATGATTCGTAGATTTGTTAGTCTTTTACCGCTTTGGACTTAAACTGACTTCCTGTCCTGGCTGCTACAGACGTAAAACTGCACTCCTTTCCTGGCTGCTGATAGACGTAAAAGCTTCTAACTTAGCGATATATACGGGGTAAAACTTCCGTGAATGTTTTTACTTTGTCTTAAATTCACAACTTTGTTTAATAATACATTAACGACGGCTAGTCTCTGCTCTAGTATTATTTGTTCCATCCTCTGAAATGTCCCGCCACCAATTAACTCCTAGTGCTCTCGAGTTTTAGCGCGCATACGCCATTTTTGACTTTCCGACAAAGCAACAGAGCTCGGCTCAATTGTCGCTTTGGAAGCTCCTGCAGGTACAATTAAATTTTATTAAAACCAATTAATGGCTTAATTAATTGGCATTACAATATATAATCAAATTTGTAGAGCCTTATTGACTATCAATTGAGTTCGAATCATGAAATATCCAAAATATTACGAAGATACATGTAGTTAATTTTAATTTTTCAAAACTGAGACGAACCGTACTCGTTGGTAGTACTGAGCTAGTAGTAGGTTTTGTGGTATGAAAAACTACAAATGTTGTTGAAGTAGTCCACACCTCTTGTCCGATAGACATCGCGTGCGCACCGTAAAACTTGTCGTACTCTCAGAAGATGTCACGTCAAGAGATTTCTTGTAACACATTGATGCCATTTTATATTGTATTTTCATTATTCACTATACTCTATATTCAGATTGTTGACAATAAAACAAGCATAAGAAAGTGCACTATGGATGCATTTATTCACGATTTATAAATAAAATTTAATAAACTTGACTTTTCCTATTACTAAAATGAAAAAAAAATACGTCTGATTGAAAATAATGAACAAAAAAGATAGCCAATTCAGACAAAAAGGTGACAATGTTTCTGGGGTCCTTGTCCCTTGTCCTAGAGGGACCTGAAGAAAGGATCCCATAAACTTTGTGTGGTATTTATATTATCACTTTTTTGTTTGAATTGGCTATCTTCATTATTAATGCTTTCCTATTACTGTCATCTTACATGTTACTCAAATTTTCCAACATAGGCATGAATAAGTGTGACAGAAAGATCACAGACAATATCCTTGCTTGTAATGTGCTTTAGTCACAGTTTAACAGGTAAAAAACCAGTATGTTATACTTAATAATTATATAGAGCCAATCACATAGTTTGTAATTGATATTCTGAATTTTGCGGACAATAGTCTTTTCTTGCTACTTGTTGAGAATTCAGCCATTGGAATATTTGTCGGGAATGCATAACCCTGGAAACCTTTCGAATTTTAAAATTATAAAATATAAAATGGGCGTGTTAAAAGTAGACCTACACTAATTATATAAATAAATACCAAAATAACTGACAAATTAAGTGATGAAACAAAAACCACACAATGTTTCTGCAGTCCTTGTAGCTTTTGTCAGGTGATTCAATAACAGAGTAACTGTAAGAATGACACACTGCACAAACCACCACTGTGTCAGGCTTTTGAGCAACAAAATGACCAACAGGAAATAGTATTTACAGTATAAAGTTATTAAATAATTTCAGAAATCCACTAGAAAGACTGAATAATAAATCAATTCAGTGCACCATTGTCCATTATATGGAATTTTTAATACCATTGGTACACTTTCAAATCAGAAACAAAAATGCACAATAATCAAATTGAATTCATGATTTGGTAACCAACTTTTGTTTCATTCACATTCCTTAATTTTTTTATAAAAAATTCATTAAATTCCTTCATAATGAAACATATACATGCACATACAGATTTGAAAGTAGGATTTTAATACAGCATATAGGTATATAAATTCACTTTTATATCTGAAGTTATTGCAGCATACAATGTTAATGTTAAATAATTCAAGCCAGTAATAATTAAAATATTGTTTTAGTGTGAATTATTTAAAATTTATTTAACCTTGATAAATGATACATAGATGTAATAAATAAATAACATTTGTGAATGTAAAACTTAAATCTGCTTAACTGAAGTGTATCACATTTAGCTCACAGTGTAAAATGGCCCAAACAAGAAGGCACCGTAGAGCAAGGAAATGCTGACCAGATCGGGGTCCCATATCAGATATGATGTGTGATTTAGTCCGGTCTTGGTAACGGGGGTGATGAATTGAACTTTGCACATAAATTAACTATCTATAAAATGTTAAATTTATGTAAAATCTATTAACATTCTGATAAAGGCAGAACACATCATCATTTATTCTGCAAAATTTTAAGCACAATTCTTCACAAGATAGAATTCTGTTTGCAGTTAAGACAGTAAATGTTAAGTCCAATGAATACAACAAATTACAAGAAATCACTACATAATAATTTGACCTGGACCTCTGACAAATCTTATATATATATATATATATATATATATATATATATATATATAGTTACATTCATATATCAACATAAACAACAAAAATGAAATAGTATTATTTTATATAAAATATATATGCAAACATTCTCTAATAATTGTATAACAAAAATCATTCGTATTAAAACTAAAATATTGGAACACATTTTTCTGTTTTGGAATTAAAAATTCAGTTCATCAGACTACTTTAATTGAAGAAATAAACCATTAATTACAAATATCTAGAAGCATATGAGCAATATTTTGATTAGCCAGCTAATAAATGATTAGTCAAATTGTGTAGCATGTACGTTTTGAGGTATGATAGATGCTTGAATTCTACTTTTACTTTTTAATATACTACTGAAGCCATATTTTTTCTACACAGCTTTCTCACTAACACCTTAATTCACTAGATTTTTAAGTGTGAGAATATGTTGTCTTGAATATTAGCTGGCACGCTATAAACAAATTTATATGGAAATAAAATAGATAACAGAATGTAATTACATCCTCATTGTATTACTGAATCAATCAATTTACAATCAACAGTTCAATCATAGTAAGATATGATCATTATAAAATATTAATTAAAAAGATTAACCATTAATATAATTTCCAAACCTAATAAAATATTTTAATATGAAGCAGATTAAAAAGTGGAAAAGGGAAGATATAACAGAAATATATATGGGAATATGTAGAATAATTGATAAATATTTTTAATCATTTCAGTAAGTCTATGTTGATTAATGATTTTTACACACAAATATAGTTATATATTGAAAAAATGCAAATGAATGTTTCATAACAATTACACATTTCATAATTTTCAATTAATACACTTGTGTCAATGTATTAGAGGATTAGATAATTTTTCGACAGTTTGTCTTGAGGGGAATAATTTATAACTATAAGCTATTAAATAAATAATTCTGTACATTAAACACGAATTAACATAAAAATAAAAATTTACAAATTTAAATAATAATAAATATGTGAAAAAATGGAAAGAAGCACATGAAAATTCATAAACCCCAAAAACTCCTATTAAAACTATTGGAGAAAGTTATTATACAGATATGTTTTAGGAAACAGTCAAATAGAATGAAAAATATAGGCTTTTAGTAGGCTTGTATTTTACTTAAAATGTCCAGGTTCGACTGATATATGCTCAAATTTTAATTATATTTGACACATGATAAAGGAATAGATAATGACTTATTTTAGAGGAAGAAAACAAAAAATTAATATTATCACACACAGAGGAACATGATTATATGACTGTTAATTATCAAAAATATTTTGTTCTAATTTACTTATTCTTAATGAAGAATAAGAATTAATGAGACTGTACTTTATGTTATATCAGATAATGATTACTTTTCTCTTAAATTCTATCTTTATCATTTTAATTGCAGTTTTATCTACAGTAGTCAACCATGTTGTACACTGCAATAGTCTACAGGAAGACTAGGTTATACAAATGCAATCATTAAATAATACCACTTATTGCAATGGATAAAACTGTGTTACTAATTGCTTATGGCAAATGACTGTATAGTATCATGAAATACATAACAATTCATGCAAATGAAGTGATAATGGCATCGATGACAGGTTTACGAATAGATTTGTACACAAATAAAATCAATTACAAGAAAGAATACCTGAGATATCATGTATAGCAGTTCATTTCTATAACAACAATTAATATATTTTGAAAAATGTAATATTTTGCTTATAGAAAAATACACAGTTTATTTGAAATATTGTAACAAAAGAGTTCATTTTTGAGAAGCAGACTGATGCAGCAGATATACACTTTACAAAATTTAAGATTAGTGTAAAGTCTTCCATAATCCTCTGTTACCCTGATAGTTTTTATGGTCAGCTACTTACAATACAAATAACCATATAAAAGCCAATAAATATTGCATCAGTGATGAATTTGTAATATTTAGCGTCATCACTGAAAGAAATACATTTGAATAATTATGTGGAGAAATGTATAATTGATTACTAATGACAAGAGTTACATGATTAGAAAGTGATTAAGAAGTACAACATACCGTCACATCAAAATATATCTAAACAAGATAAAATAATTTCAAACAAAAGGCGAGTGCCGAAGCAACTTGTTTAGAATAAGTATCAACTTCAAGAATGTGCCAATAGAAACTGAAACATTGAATTTAATTCAGAAGAATACTTTCAACTAAAAGTATTAATATTAACTTTATAAAATCTAATTAGAGTAAATAGCTGCAATTATTGGCATAATTCCTATTTTCAAAATGATATTGTACTCTACTGATTATGTGCTAGCATAGCTTATAAATGCAGTAGGGATGTATTGCTGAATATTGTGTATGTTTATAATAATATAATCATTACTATTGTAATATATAGGAAAGACCAGAATAGTGTATTATTAATGCTATAAATAGTATCTACAAAGAAAAATAGTTAACTGTTTGTTACTAGTAAAAAGAAAAGTACCTTGATATTGTGTAAAAAGAATATTCCAATATGTGTATGACATATATTTATTGGTCTTTATTTTCTAAATCAGGAAACTAGCAAGTTTATCATTCAGAATTTGAAACAAAAGTTATAAAATATATTTTAATAATTTTCACAATTTATTACCTTTATTTGTTCACTATTAAACACATTCTGCACAAAGAAATTTTCCCTATTATATTTAAGAAAATATCTGTTGATATATGAACTTAATCCTTCAACAATCTGAAAAAATAGTAATCGTAAAATTTCTTATGTATATAGCAATCGGTTGGATAGTTGAATTACTTTAATTAAATTCAAGTGAAATATAGTATAAATGAAAATTTAACATTTATCTCTGCTAAACTATACAACTTCAAATGAAAGTATTCTGTTTCAAGCAATTATATTTAGGGTGATAAATTTACATTCATAAGTTGAATTATGTTTTCCCAAAATAAATGTTAAATATAGTTTATATGAACATGAACAAATATCTGTGATAAATAAACATTCAGAGTAATCTACTTCAGGCACTGGCAGAATGAATTTAAATCAAAATATTTTGTGCATCAAATTGTTTGATAAATATATTATTTTAACTATTTAATACCTGAAGCTGATCTTGTCAGTCATAAGTCCAGGTCAAAATATTTCAAAATGTGAATGATTGAACTTTTTTTCTTCTGATGATACAATTTGAATAACATAAATTATAATTTATAATACAGTGAAAAGAACAACAAACTAGCACAGGTATGGGTCAAGCGTTAGAAAGTTACTTATCAAATCACAAAAGTAAAAAATGAAACACAATAAACATTCAATTATGCCTATCAGAAATGTATCCACCTTTCAGTCTTCTCTTAATTCATACCAAATATTAAAATGCTTAGATATGGTATTAAGGTATTGAAATCAGTCTGATATATGCCTAGTGCTTGCATTTTGCCACAAATTTAAAGCTACAAGTCTAACTCTTGCACTTTTACAGGGACAGTATTTAAAAGCCAGATGATTTAATGAGGAATGTGTCTGGCATGATGATATGAGCCATGGTTGTGATTTTAACAATGTACTTGATTTAATTAATAAATATAACATGCGGTATTAAAAATACGTGAGTAAACAGTGACATTTAACATCACAAAATAAATTAAAAGGAGGTTTGTTTGTATGGAGAAAAATATTTCATACTTCATAACCATTGTATTATTATGAGTGCATCTTATAACAAAATTATGTGTATATGTATTATCACTGTACATAACACTTAAAAATATTAAAATCTTCTGATATTCACAAACAGATCTTCTTATCTATTATGTGCAATCACATATGTGCTTATGTGATGTGTCCCTTTAAGAGATGGATTTTAATATGAGAAATAATTATTTTATTTGAACTTTTTGAATATTGAACTAAGACTAGCTTCACAAGCGAAGAATCACTGGTACTGCAATCATCACGCTGATGTCTGTTTGGTTGCAAACTCGTGCAGGATGTCACATGCCATTTCAATATCATTACGAGTAATACCTAAAGCTCTAATCACAGCATCCTGTGTGTAGCCCTCTGAAGTAAGCTGTGCAATGTAGTCCATGTTAAGATTTTCATATGCCACATGAGCTTCACCCAGGCCTTGGTAATGCAGCTTCTGTTCCTCGGTTACGTGTCGGTAGTGATCAGTGTGACTTTTGTGGTTTCCACTACTGCCACTTGACTCTGCATTTATCAACTGTTTACTGTAAATTGCAAAATACTCATATTCTACTACATTTTGTAAGGTAATTTTGATACTACATTAAATAAATAATAATTTTAATTTTATCAGAATTAATTATGTAAAATCACAAGTTAATTATTTAAATTATGTAAATTTTCATATTTTAATTTTAAACAATAAGTACCAAAAACATTATCAAACTTTTATAAACAGCTCTCAGAGTATTGTCATTAAGATGATGATAATTATTATTACTACTTTCGTCACTATTACATAATAATTATAACATTTAGAGGTTTCTTGAGTCTTGAAGCTGACTTATTGTTTACTTTCTTTTGAGGATAGGTTCTTTATCTGAGGAGTATTAAATATGAAGGTCGTCTGAAAAGTTTCCAACCTCACCATGAATGGCAGCACTTGTCAGCAAAAGCTAGAAAATGTGTTTGTGTATGTCATAAAAGGTACTCACCAAAATTTCAGCCATTCAGGATGTACAGTTGTTGTTTTATGACTGTTTGACTGAGTCAATGTGAGAGTTTTTTGGGAAATGGAAACATTGAATATCAAGTTTCCATTAAATATTTGTTTTTGAAAGACAATATGCCTACACAAATCATAAAAGAGTTAGATGATGTTTTCAGGGACTCTGCACCAAAATTTGCCGCTGTGAAATTTTGGGTAGATGAATTTAAACCAGAGAGTACCAGATTGGAAGATTATGGACGTTTGGGACATCGAAAATATGCAACCACTGACGATAACATTGCTCATTTTTACCAAATGGTGTTAGACAACTGTCAAATTAAAGAGAGAGATATAGCAGAGGGTATGAATATGTCCAAAAAATATGTTGTCACAAATTGAATCAAGAATTAGGCATGAGACAGCTGATGGGTGCTGGTTTTGCTCACGTTAGACCAAAAAGTAATGGCACAGTTTAGGCAGTATAAATCAGAGTTTTGGAGCTGATTAATTACTGTAGATGGAACTTGGATACACCATTATATCCCAGAAATAAAAATACAGTCAAAACAGTTGTACTGTGATCTGGGAATTGATAAACTAACTAAAGCAAAAACAGTTTTATATTTGTTGGAAAGTGATGGTGACTATTTATTTGGATAGTCATGGAGTTATCTTAATCAATTATCTTCAAAAAGGAAAAAGCATTACAAAAGCATACTATGCATCATTACTTGACAAGCTTAAGGTAAAAATTGAGGAAAAGGGGCCACATTTGCAGAAAATAAAAATTTGTTTCATCAAGACAATGTACCATCTTACACCTCAGTGGTTGCCAAGGCGAAAATGCATTAATTACAGTTAGCTTGACCACCTTCCTTACGAACATGATCTAGGCCCAAGCTACTTTTTTTGTTCCTTAAACAAAAATTTGTGCTTGGAAGACAGATATTTTCGTCAAAAGAGGAAGCCATAACTTCGTAAACAATTATTTTGCAGAGAAAGAAACGAGGTACTATTTTGACAGGTTAAATAAATGGGAGCATCACTGAGAGAAGTGTGTAGGCTAGCAGAATAATATGTAGAAAAAGATATCTGAAGAAAAAATGTCTTGTATCTTTGTTAGGTCAGAAACTTTTGTGACCACCCTTGTATCTGAGTATTACTTTAGGCACCATATGTATGCAGTTAGATGCTGAACTGGATAATCATTTCTGTGGAGAATTATTATTAACTGTGACATATTCATAAAATTGCATGCTGAGTTGAATCATTATCAAACACAATTGGAGTGATTTACAGGAGAGTTCAGTCATATGTGAATATTAGTTTTACAGATCTGTTCCAAAGAGAGAAAACTGGAATGATAAAGCTGAAGAAGTTCTAGTCAATTTCTATTGAAATAATCAGATACAAAGACATAGAAAATATTAGTAAACAGATCAGCAAGAATCATTAGCAAAGCTTCAGCAGTCAAGAAGAACACATAAAATAAGGAAAAAATCTTGTTTCTGAAATATATTTAGATGCTCCAGTCAAATAAGAGTTGTACAACAACTTGAAAATGATATAGAAGAAAAGAAGAGGAAAATCTGAATGCAGGATATCAAAAACCAATAACCCCAGAAAGGAAATGCAAGTATTAGTATGCTCAAATAAGGGTATTCCAGCTCAAAGATTAAGCTGTAAGATAAACACATGAGATGAGATAAGAAAACCAAAAATTTGGAATGAGATGCTTGACTTTTCACATCAAGAAAGGGAATTATGGATAATTACAAAACAATAAATGAAGTAAATTAATAACATTTCTATAGGGAATTGGATGGACCTTCATCCAGGAAAGTGGGTTTTAAAGGGAAACTGAATTTGAAGGATACCCTTTGCTGATGACAACAATAATTAATAGTAAAACAAATTTCAAGTAGGAATGTTAGAATTAAATGTGCTGATATGATGTTATAATTCTAATGGACCACACTAGTTCATGGGTTGTCCACATGACACTCTGAGTCTCATATCAACAATGAACTCTGAACATTATTAGAGTTATATTTCAAAGTATCTCACACCAAATTCAGTACTGTTTATAATTTATGAAAATTTACCAACCTGGACCTGTTAGTGAATGGTGATATATTTGGAACATCTATATCAACAGTTGCATTATATATAGACTTTATTACTGTTGTTCCCCCTGTAAAATTAAGCAATGAATCATCAAAAAGTAAAACACAATATTAGTATATGAAGTGAAGAATACTTGGGACTAAAACAAAAGTATAAATTATTACAGAGATAGAGGAGGGCTCCTTAATTATTAGCAAGTAGCTTTAACATTTCTATATTTATAATTAAGCTAACATCTGATAATGGAATTCATTCATATAATCATGTATTGAGCATTCATTCTTGACATCTAGCAAAATATATTTGCATGAAAATGAAACAGAAAAAGAATGAGTAAAGTTCTGGAAACTGGAAATAATGAGAGAAAAGCTTAAATTTATTTTATGCAAGAAATATAACAGTTAAAAAAGGTAGGCATGCTGTTGTCCAATGCAAAACACATAGGGAAAAGCAGGTTAAACATGTCACCCATAACAGCTCAAATAGTAATTAACTCAAGAATAGTAAAAAGATGTTTAGGATATAAATAAATGGCAATAATATCTGTAAAAAGATCTAGAAAATTACATTAAAAGTATCAAAAAATTCTGGACATATAATGAGTTAAAATTGACAAAATTAGCAAAAATATGACCTAAATTACAAAGAAAATTAAATTAGCAGCTCTTTCATAAATCTCACAGAGAAAAGAGAGACAAATTGAAGTATAATTAACCTAAAAGATCAAATTTTTCAAAGTATATATTCTCTTTATCAGTAAAAAGTCTATTAGAACTAACATTTAAATTTAACCTGTTTCATGGTTATATCAATCACCTTCAATTGAACCAATCACAGCTCTGAATTTCACATTCTTTCTCACTCTCATCCCACAAACAAACATACTTATGTTGTTCCCCTTTCTACCCTATTTCACTCAAAAAATATTGATGACAAGATATTCATAAAAATACAAGACTACACATGAACAATCATTAATTTATGGGTGAAATATAATCCTCAGAAATAAATCTGAACTCAAAACTATTCCTAATAGTAGCACATGCCCCGGCAATGGTTTCAATCATTATAAATAAGTATGAGTTCTCAATATCATGGACTCCCATCTTTCAGCATATACATGTCCATTAAACTCACCAGGAATGATGACAGTATTCTCATAACTTGGTTCTTCGTTTTCAGGAGAATAAGCATTATGAGTGCTCCCACCACTCTGTTGTCTTTGCAAAGGAACTACACCGTCCACTGTTGAACCCTGTTGATTTTGTGGCAGCATGGCTGGTGGACAAGTACAGGGTATTTGGGGCACTGATTGACATGAACTGTTGGTGCTTGCCAGTTTTGAAAAATTTTGCAAGATTGGTTGTGATGGACCAGCTGGTTTGTTCATGCCTGAATTTGTTTGTAGAATGTCATATCTTTTGTCTGTGGCACCTAGAAAAAATATTATAAATTCCTTAAGACTCGAAGGAAAAGTTTTGAAAAGGATGATGAAAAAGTAATATATTTCTATATGTTTATAAAGAATTCAAAGACTAATGTTGCTTTCACCAAATAACTTTGTTAAAAGAACGCAAAGCAACAAACAAAATATTTCATTTCTTATATATTTTGAAGTACAATTCATATTCTCACTGTGTGTTTATTGGTTCCTCCGCAAACTTTTATAGTTTAGTAAATTATGAAGGTGTCATATACCAGACAGAAATCTGAGGGATGCTGTAGTTAAAAATTATTCAGCAATTATAACATATATTGGATTTGAAACTTTGAAGTATTAGATATAGTAGCAAGTGAAGATATTGTTAATTGAATTTTAAACTATTCAACTGTTAAAATTGCAGATTTATATGTGGATAAAGCAAATAAAATAGAACAGAAGTTGGAAATGCCAAGGTGAGAAGGAAATGAAAACTGAAAGTTAAGTAAAAAAATCCTACATTCAAAACAAAAAATCTGTGAAGTATTCAGAACACCAGAAGGAAGTCTATTCAATCACAGACGTGTAAATCTATTTGATTCAATACAATCCTGTAAAGACAGATATAATAGATTTAATAATAATAAACTTATACTCCATGCACAATCTGAAGGCAGAAGAATGCCCCTTACTGTTCAATATATTTCTTTCTCTTTTTTTCCCCTGGTTTGTTAATTTTACATTTAACATTTCTTCTTATAGTTTATGTATGTCCCTGGAACTTAATTACGAATCAAGATAACGATCAACTCACATGGCACAATCTGGATTTTTAGAAATACAAAGAGGGGTAATAGATTCATTTTTCATAAGTGATCCACTTTTGTGAATGATTAAACCTAGCGAAATACAGAGGTACAATCAAAGATTTTCACATAATGTACTATGATAAAAATATGATGAAAACTAACAAATATATATTGAATTAGCCAATATATAGACAAAATTAAGAGATAAAAAAACCACACAACGTTTCTGCAAATCTTTTTGCTTTCGTAAGGAATAAAAGTTGTAAGAGCTTTAAGAACAAAACACATGACAAAAACAACAGGTATGCAGATATATTGTGTAATATTTACTTTATCACTTAATTTTGTTTATTGGCTATTTTATAAACTAATTGGTAATTTTCATCTATTACAAATGTTTTTATATTTTCAAAAACATATTGAACTAAAAAAGTTAAATCACCATTTCGAATAACTATACATATATATTTTACTGTTCCATGGCCGAATGATCTGAATTCTCACAATGTAAATGGAATGGTCACCAATCTTCCCCATTTCAATTATTATCTATTTGAGAAGCATGCAGTATTTTATGTCGCACTGCATAATAGTAATGCTAATTGAAATTGAATAGTCTTCTCAAGAATTGGAAAAATTTATGTACTGTAAATAAAATTTGTCAGTAGGAAAAAATAATTACGGCAAAGTCAGTACTCTTTTCTTTCAACAACAACAAATACTAAAACTTAGTTGAAGTTGATAACCTAGAGATAGGAAAAGGTTCTTCACCTAAGGTCAGCTCAAGTGTATCTTCCTCCTTCACAGTTGATGAAGCTGCATTAGTCGTACTGGGGGGAAGTGGTGCATCCTCAGCTGGTATGGTCAGATGGCTGTATTAAATAATATGCCATTGAAATTCATATTTTACATATGATCTAATAAAAAATAATTTATAATGCCTGAGACTACAGCTGAATATTGTAACAATGAAGTAATTTTTGTGACATCACAAGATGCAGAAACATTAGTCATGTGAAATTAATCTGTACATGTATTAGAATTCTCCCCTGCACTTTTATCAGAACAGTCAGTTAGATGAAAAGAGCATACAACATAGTAGCCAAGTAAAAGGAAAAGCAAAGAAAAAAAACCTTCACTGTAAAGATGTAAAACCTATGCCTTTGCATGATGGCGACATTGTGGCGAAGATACCTAAAGAAATTTTTTTTTTAAGAATCCACTTTTGTCTTCACGAATACCACAGCAGAGAATAATCTTCTGACATGAAGTGAAGTGCAAGAGCCATGTGGCTATGAGTGAACACTGGTGCCAGGATGTCTAGACCAATTTGATGTACAGGTTGATGCAAACTGAGATAAGAGATTCTAGGAAATGCAACAATGTGGCCCTTATTTGATCCTGCCAAGATCTTGGCCTACATATAGTTCAGATTGAGCTGAACAATATGGAGTTTGGTCCATTGCACAATCCTTGATTACCAAAAATATTTGTCAAGAGGATGACTATAGTGCTAACTTTGAGATGGAGCTCGTGAGGGAACATCCCAGAGATCGTCAGCAAGTACAAATACTCATGAACTTGTCAACAAACAGATTGATTCTTGTAAGGATCATCTGGATGTTTTCAACATTAACTTGAACAAGGCCACCAATATGCTCATCCCAGTTGCTTGCTATGTGCTTCTCCATGTCATAGAAGTATATCTGTGCAAACTTCAGAACCTGGTTGTCAGACTCAAGCAGCCCGCCAATTGGGTGGTACATACTTCCCTGAACCTGAAACATTTGCACACATAATAAACCAATTGTGTCGACAGAAACACCTTTGTAAAAAGAGATAAGCTGTAATATGCTGCTGTGCAATCGAATGTTACTAATGAACCATGAATTCAAAAAGAACACTAGAAAGTCAGAGGATGGCTCTTTGCGTAGGCCCAGCCACTTCACCCCTATTTCTCCAATGTTACTAAATGATTGGTAGTATTTGAAGTTGATAGACATTCTGAGAATCTAACTTTTCTCGATAACCGTAAACACAAGGCTAATAACAGCACAGAGAAAGCACCATTCCTATGTCATCTTCCCACACAATGCTGTGAAGTGATCAGCACTTGAACTACCATTGAAACTTCTTCATCCATTTCTTCTCAATGCTTCCAACGTACAGCCATATTTCTCTCTTGGATTCAGACGTGTGCGAGATGGATTACTGGGTTTCCCAGCTTGGTTCGTTCCTTTCCCTTCCTGCTATATGAAGTTGCTCCTCAATATCATCCTCCTTTTTCTTGCCATGGTCTTCAAAATGGCGATTGTAATCTGGATCATGACTTTCTAAGTCATAAGACAATGTTTTGCCTTTGATTTCATTGTCAAATGTGTCGCCATGCATGCTCATGCAAACTCTTACCAATGTACCAGTTACATCTTAACAAAACTCAATAAACAGTAAACATACCTCAATAAACACTTCCATAGACATTGAGATAAGTGCATATAGCAATTCACACAATTCACAAATCATCAGCCACAAATCAGCTCTATTTACTTCAAATAAATTACTCCATGTTAATACATTATATAATTGCTAGATGTGACGGACAAAGTCAAATTTATTTATCATATGTATTGAATGAATGTAGTTGTAAATGATTTTTCTGTAATTAATAATTATAACTTCAATAATGTAATTTTAATTCTCCACAACATAATCTGTGAAGTTAATTGTTTCAGAAATATTGTTGTTTAGAAAAATTATTTATTTTGAAACAGATTAATAGTAAAATTTAATTATATAAAAATTGTTCCAAACTCAAATAATTACATTTTGATGATGTAATTCAAGATTTTAATAACCATTTTTAAGAGTAATCTGCAGAGAAAAAAGAAAATTTTTGACTTTACCCTTGAGAAGCAGAAGGACTGCCTAAAGTAGGAGAAGCTCGCCTAGGTGGCAGAGGTGGGGGCGGAACTACAACAACTGGACCCCTGCGTTGCATTTGTGGTGAAGGATGAGGTGAAATCATTGGACTTCGTCCTCCCTGTAAATACACCAGTTTTTCTACTAAATGGCATGAATTTTTAATTGTATTAGTTAGATAACATTGAGCATATTGCAATGAAGATTGAAGTAGGAGAAATGAATAGTAACTATTATCATCCTAAAATTTATGTATATATAACAAACTAAATAACTTCATTATATAACATAAGAGAGTGTAGACAAAATTAATACATATACAGGGCATACACTTTCTCAGACAATGAAGAAAATTAAAACAACAACAGAATATAGGAAAATGAACAACATTTTATTTAGTAATAACAAAGAATAGTGTCAAATTGCTAAGCTAATTATTGATAATATTCAAGTTCTAATTTAGTAAACTAGAAGAGCTCCGTAAAACATTCTAGAAGGCTGTGTGTAAATAATGTACAAGGCAATGGAATTGAATTGACTACCTCAACAGGAAAGGAATTGGGTGAAACAGTTTTTATCACACATTCAAACAGATCTTCCTTTTAATTTGAATTGTCAATTACTATCAACAAATGACAAGAGTAATCTGTAATTGAAAGTAAAAGTATTGGTTATAATGAACTTTGGATTGATTTTATAGTATAGATATAATTTAACCCTTTTCCTGCCTAATGTAAGATTGGGTTAATTAAATACTCAAACAGGTAATTTTATATACTCAGAGATATAATATTTTCTTATTAATTTTTTACTAACATTTTTAATATAATTCAACCTAAATGTATGTATAAGACTAAGTAAATGTAAATAAATTAAGAGTTTGACATATTTGCCCATTGAAGCACCAAACAAATTGTTGGTATGTTTCTTGAAGGCAAATGAATTTTATGGTCATGAAAAATTAGTGGAGTGAAACATGGCAGATAGGCACTGTGGACATGCTAAGAAGTGTGTGTATTTTCAGTCTTGATATTTGTTGTACTACTGAAGGGTTCAAACACTTGAAAGTTCAAGGTGTACAATTCAAGCATGTTGTTAAATCAATATTTAATATAACATTGTATCATATAATTAAATGTTTAGTTTCTATTTCAATTGGCTATTACATTTAATTTAAAGTTTATATAAAACAGTTGAACTGGTTCTAATTACTATATTAACATACCCTACAATCAGCATTTTCAGATCTTGGAGATAGTGCCAAGGCTTGAAGACAACTATTATTGCAGTTCCAGGCATTCAGATCCTATATCATACAACAGAAAAAAAAGTGTTATATAATTATCAGATTTTGTAATGCATACAGTTAAGAATTTTTATTGCAATTTTCCTATAGTTCCCTGAAATTGTATTTTCAGAAAATATCTACATCTAAGCTACATCACCAACAGAATATTTAAGCTTTTGGATAATTTTTATGTAGTTGATATTATTTAATTTTAATTCTTAAATAGTTTTTTTATATAAAAATTCTCTTCTTTTCAACAAAACATATATGAAACACAGATTATGAATGTTCACTCATTCAGTCACCCCTAAACCCATCAATAGCAGATAATACATAAATAAATTTTTCATAATTATCATATATCTTCTTCTGAACTTCAATTGAAGTATTATATGAATATATTACACAATATTCCAGTAAGGTGCCAGTCTCTCTAAATGCATTATAGCTAAATAAAAAGTATACACTGCATTAAATAATAGCTATTTTTTTTAGTATTATATGCCTCTGAGCTTAATACTGGGAGAATCAAGTAGATGATAGCATGAAATGACTTAAGAGTATTCTTAAAATACATAAATGTCATCCCATTTTTCTTTTGATTATTTTTGTAGTCTATGTATATTCAACCCTTTTAAATATACGGTTTTCTTAAAAGACTAACATATTGAAACTATTCCAAGATCTCAAGGATGAAATTAACTTTCAGACAGCAGTTCAAGCATCATCTGTTTCTACAGTTATGATTAAGGAACAAAGACCTTTGGAAAACAATACATTTTGAGCCCATTTATACCCACTAAACATAATGTATTCATTGTCTGCGGAACAATCTAAGCTTAGTGATATGGTTTAACTTACTTATATTTGCCAAGGTTTCTCTATATCAAGACTCATTATTTGTCCTTCATTGACTCTTCAATTCTCCCCCCCCCCCCCACCCTGACTCTGACCCTTTTCTCACTTTCTCTGTCTCCACTAAAAGCAGAGGATACATGTGTTTCTGTTCCTAATCCAGCAGTTCTCTCTTTCAGTATTCAAGTAACCAGATTCAAGACATGTCATTGTTGTCCAGCAGTCAATCAAATTAAACAAGCCTTAAATAATAAGAGAGATAGCCAAATACAGACAAAATAAGTGATGAAATATATACTACACATTTCTGGAAGCCATGTTCCTTTCTTCAGACTCAAAGAAAACTAAAAAACACAAGGGATTGTAGCAATTGTTGAGTTTCATAATCTCTGACTGTACATTAATTGCTGTGATGTTATATAAATCTGGAATGTTACCTGGTGTCAACATCTAAAATCATAGCATTTTACCAATTAAATGAATGTTTCGAATTGATATGTTGGAGACTACAGATGTTTATTGTTGGGAAGTTTGATATTAGATCAAGATTTTAGATGTTGACAGTCGGTACCATTCCAGACCTGCTTTACATTAAATGCAATATCATAGCAATTAATGCACAAACACACTATGAAACTCAACAATTGCCATGAACCCTTATAGTTACACTAATCCTTCTGCTTTCCCATTGTCATTGTGTTTTTTCACTTTTGAGTTTTGTCATCTGACTTGTGTTGCTCCAGGCTTCTTGTTTTTTGTAGTTTTCCTAGAAAGGACCAAGGTTTCCAGAAACCTTGTGTTGTATTTTTATCGTCACTTCTTTCATCTGTATTTGGCTTGCTTTCTTATTATTAATTGTCAAAACAGACATAAATTTTTCATTTCAATCCTTAAGTACCCATCCAGTATGTTCATATCAATCTGACACTGTGCCTGAAACTTTGAACTATCTATTGCAGTATTAATTTCCAGGTTATTGCCCTTAATTAGCCTTGCTACATCAGGAAAAGAGAGATGACCTCATATGGATGCATGATATGTGAAACATCATTTAAAAAATAGTACTGAATCATGACACTTTTCCTGATTTGCCAAAGTCAGACTAGAAAATTTTCCAAACTTCAGAAATGGTGAATGTGGCAGAGACATTTTAATGGTATTCCATTGTTTATGTAGCTTTCCGCAAAATTAAATGAAGTCATCTTACTACCCAGTTTCGGCATACCAGATTTTTTGCATTCTTTTTAATCTGATAATGTTGGTTTAATTTGTCCTAAAATATTTTATCATAAGCACTTTTTACCTTCCTAGATATGTGTTAAGAGTCTAATTCATTCTGGCCAAAATATTAAAATGCTCCCTTAGGAGACTGAACAAGTAAAGCCTATTTGCTTTCTCTGTGATCTTAGAAATTCAAAGTCCAGTCCCACATTTCCTCAGTCTGCCAAGGGCTTTGATAGCAAACAAACTGAAATAAGCTGAATTTAGTAGTTTTATTTTTCTAAAGAATGCACAGATTATTCTCTCCAAGCTCTGATTCTTGCTCCTTTTTCTTTCTCAATACAAACCATTTTTATAGTTTGAAACTATCTTTCCTTTTCTCAGCTCCCATAACTTTATTATTTCACCTCTCCTTACTCTTCTCTAACAGACAATGCAATACCTGAAATTGTCTCTGCCAGTTTTATGACACCTTTGGCAATATATTTAAAAATCCAGATTGAGAAATTATATAATCTAGAAAATATTTATAAATTTCACAAAATAATAGTTAATTTCCAAGGAGTTATGATAATTATTTTTGAAATAATGAGTATGGCTTTATAAGCACTAAAATTTAATTAAATTATATTAATGAAAAATGGAAATTTAAAGAAATGGGATTAAAAAGTCACAGTACTTCATTATTAAGTAAATTTGCACTCACCAATAAATAAAATCATGGGGTGAAATGTAAGGAACTAAATATTACACGAAAATAAAGTCACAAGAGTGAAAAAAAAAAGTAAATATGAACCTAGGAAATAATTTAAATTTGATCTTGCCAAAAATGTGTAATAGAGGTATTGCTTAAACTCTCTTTTTGTGGGTTAACAGCTAAACATATGTGCAAAGACAAATTTTGGTTTGAATACATCGAACTTGTTTTGCAGCATATACACATATTCCAAAATTGCCCATTATATTTATAAATTTTTACTTAAAATAAAAACACATTTGTTTAGAGTTTTTACATTACAAAATTCATATAAGTTATTTTATTGTTCATAATAGTTTCTTAGCACTAAACATATCTTAATTTTAAATTTAAGCATCTAGCACATGTAAAACCAATAGAAGTTACAGAGGATTGAATACCTACCTGTATCTCCATTTCAGGTACTGCCTGTAATGTAAATCAATGGGAAGAGGATTCTATTTAAATTTTCCCGTGTTTAGTAAACCATATTGCATGCTAATGGTTTAATGTATCATGAAATGCACTACCAAAGTGGCCATACAGAGATTTATAATAGTATTATACAACTATAAAATGTATGTGTTTTAGTTTACTAATAGGACAAATAATCATATAATAAATCAAACATGAGAGCAAATTAAAACCCCATAACATTTCTGCAATCATAGTTGCTCGTGTTGCGGTTCTTGCAGCTGTAACATTTTGAATCACCTGACAAAAACAACAAGGATTGTAGAAATGTTGTGGGGTATTCATTTAGCACTTATTTTTGTCTGTTGTTTGGCTATTTATTTATCTAAATAGTATTATATAACATTGAAACTAAATTGAAGAGCTGTATCTGAAGCAACTGACATTCTCTCTCTATATATATATATATTATTGATACCATACTATATGCAGCCAGTCTTTCATATCACCTTTTGAAAATAACAGTATAATTGTATAATCGTCAATAAACATAAGTTCCAAATCACAGTATCCTCTCTTAGCACTTTGTAAAATTAAACATATTTGATAAAACTGTTGTGAACTTGATTTCTTAGAAATAGGTGACAATGTATTTTAGATTAACAATGATAAGATTCTAAATCAAAATGTTTTATATTTTAGAGATGAAATTAATATAAATAAAACAAAATTTACAAAATTGATGTAGATAAAATCCAATAATGTAATTTAATTAACTTCAACTTTCTGAAAGTTTCATTGATCCCCAACACACTTCATTTCCTCAATGTAACTGTGTGCTCACCAATAATTAAACTATTACCCAACATTTGAAATTATATTTCAATCTGGCGATATATACAATCCATGACCTACCTTTACTATGTGAATAAAGTAAAAATAGGAATCTCTCAGGGGATAAAATAATCTAAGTAGGTCCATAACTACAAATATATTTAATGTTTGACTTATACACTAAACCAATAAGCTTCCTTCCTCAACTCCGAACAGTTTCTCACTGATGAATTATTAGTCTATCATTCTCCTATACCTAAACTTTGCATATTTCCTACTCTCATTTAATTACTTATATTTGGTTTGTCATTCTCTAACTATTTCTATCCCTCTAAATCCTCTCTTAAATGCACTATAGGAAACCTGAAAAATTATATGTGATGGGACAGGATAATAACTAATACTGATAACTTTGTTGATATTTTCCAAGGTTTGGTTAATTTTTATATCCTTACAGCTTTAACATTTATGGAAGTTCCTATTCATGATACATGACAAATTTTGAAAAGGATCCTCTTATAAGTCAATATTTTCAGTAATTTGGGAATAATAATTACTTACACTGTATGCTATGCTATATTATCTCTTTCTACAACAGGGAAAAATTCAACTTTAAGGAAAATATAGACTTTACAAACACATATTTAAGGAAAGTATCTATAAGGCATTATATTAAATAGTAACAAATCAAGCAAGTAAGCAATAACTAGTACATTAGGTATTGAAATACTTACCTTATAAACAAGTGAATGGAAGTAATATTTACAAATTTTATAAATCTAAATATTAAATAATGGTCTTTATGTAATTAATTGTTTAAGTAGTAGTAATAAATCAATTTGAGGCACAAATCTGTCATTGAGATGCAGTTTGCTAACAAATCAGGTTTTGTTATTCCTCGTCAGGTAGAAAGACAAATAATACTAATGTTGTGTAATTTTCAAATATATCAGTACTATTCCAGTAAATCTGATGAGACCTTCAGATAAAGAGTATACTTTTTATTCTATTTACCATCCAAGTGGAGAAAAAACAAATGGACTTTAAAATAAGTCAAGTTATTAAGGTAAGGATTACAACTAGTTAATTTAATTATTTACCAAATAAAATAAGTTATATTTTACATATTCAATTTGCCTTTAAGCTTGCTTGGTGCCCTTCATACAGAAATGAAAACATTGTCCGTGGTTCTTAATAATAGAGGTTAGCTTTTCACATGAAAATTTATCTACTATGAACGCTTTGATGATGAACCTGTGATTTACCTTTATCCTTAAAAAAATTAATTTGGCTGACTAAATTATAATTTGAAACTTTTTTGAATGGTGGGTGACAATTTAACATAGCCTCAAAGTTGTTTAGCACTCGGGAGAACAATATTCAGTCACAAAGCAAACAATATCCCTATTCAAGTAGTTAAAATCAGGTTTTGGATCTTTGCCATTAGTCTTTATATGGTGGATGGTAGTTTGATATTGCATAAGACATTGATATGAATTAATAATCAAAATTGACCAGATCATTTCCTCCGTGAAAATCAGTCAGCATGACTGATGTGTGGAAATTTAAATGGGATGGGTTTCCGATACCCTAATGTACGATATGTAAAGAATCACTACTCTAAGCAATATATATATAGTGGCTTACCTGAAATTGAAACTCAATGTGCCACTCAGGACAGAAGGAAGTTTAGATTCAATTTCAGGTAAGCTGCCACCTTTTTCCTTTACCTTTTCAAACAAATATTTTAATATTTTGACAAAGTCACATCCATATGTTTATATAGAGACACAGACACATTTGAATAGAAAAGAGAGACAGGGTATCCAACTGACTAAAATCAACAGTTTGCCCAATCAGATTCTGCAGAAGCAGCCAGAGTGAACAAACTATTGATTTCATGTCAGTTGGCTACCCTGTCTCTCTTTCATATCCACGTGTTAATTAATTTAACCATGTACCATTTCCTTAATTATATATTTACATGAAGCAATTGTAGCTTGACATCACTATTCAGGACAGGAGAAAGTTTTCAAATTTTCAGAGATGTTATGATGATATATTATTATATTAATTGATAAAACAATTCACACAGAAATAAAAACAAATTTATAAGTTTTATTTCCAATTATCTTGCTAATAACCAATTTCATTTTAGTGAATTTGCATAAATATATCAATTTAAAGAATATTGTGATCAGGATTGATTTGAGCTCATAGTCCAGGACTGAAAGGGTCTAGAAGAATTTGTTTTCCTGCAAATTGTAATAATTTCTCATACCTCCAATTTGTTAAAATGAAGATATTTTCCTCAAAAAGATTTAACAAATTCACTCCAGTAATGAACTGCAACCTATACATTCATACAAATCACATCTTCTGTCTTTCAAAGATTCACAAATTACAGAAATAATTACTACTGATATCATGCTGTGAAGTTAAGAATCACTAGTACTGGATTATCTATCTCCTAATGGATCACAGCACCTCCAAAAATTGTTATTTTTAATGCATTCTGTCTTAGGCGGTGACCAATTTTGATCAACAAATTATACTATTTTCTTTCTCTCTCTTTGCTGTCCACATCAATTTTTTGCACAAAGTGCATTTCTCTCTCTTGAAGGAGGTGACTATTGTCTCTGAAAATTTCAAATATCTCACAACTGAAATTTCAGGTGAACGAGATTCTCTCTCTTCCATTTCAATTATTTTTATGTCACATCATTGTGATGTGCTTATATACATACAAATCCTCTCCTAAACAGTTTTAGGTAAATAAATCTCTGTTAAACCATAAATTATGTCTTTTAGCAATTTAGAGGAAACTTGCAGAAGAGAACCTAAAAATATGTATAAAAAACTTTTATGCTCTGTTAAATCACTTTCTTCATTCATTATACAGTATTTTAAAAAATGACTAAAAATACAAAAATTGTCTGAATACGTCAATGCAAAGTCAGAAAATTGTCACATATGTTTAATGATTTTTGTCATTTAGTATGTTCAATTGGAGGAACACAATATGCTAACCAAATCAGTCCAAGTCTATGTCTGCTGTACATTTGAATAGAAAAAGTAATTTATAAAAAGTTTATTGTTTTTATGTTCACTAAACATTATTTTATGAAGGTTAATTGTGTTTGATTGGCAATATAATGAACATGCATCTAAAATAAAATTTATTTGGTAGGTTATATTTTTATGTGAAATAGATAATGCAGTTTATGACCAATTTATTTATTACATTAAAAAAAAAACAAGTTCTGCCATGACCACATTAGTGTGTTAATTAGAGCCTCAGAAGAACTTTAAAATATTTAGTGAATTTTTTAAATATATTGTCAAATAGCTGTGATAATTAGGATAGACCTGAAGAAGGTACAAACATGAACCAAAATGTTTTTGTAATTAAGTAAATAAATTGCCTGAAATTGGATACGAACTGCATTATCTACTTATTATTATTATCCATGTTAATTTTTATAAGGGATAAATTAATTAGAATATTGTTGAACAAAATATTAAATAAATCAAGGGCATTATTGAAAAATATAAAAATCTTATTTTATATTTTACACAATATTTCAAATTCTAAAGTATGTTATCATTATGAAAATTGATAGAAAGGAAGAGAGCACTACTTACTTCAGCAATAGTTGGTGCCCATATTGGATGGAATTCAATTTTTTTATATTCTTCTTCTTCAAAAGACTATTCTAATAGACTTCATGTTACACACTATTGAGGATTAAATTGCAACAAACAGTCCCCAAAGAAATCCATCAAAACTCCCATAGTAAATATTTATAAAAACTTAGTATAAACATAAAAATATTTAGGAATGAGCAAGATGAGGTGAGGGACACGCATGCAAACAAGTTTAACAATCAAATGCAAGCTTGATATGTGTAATAACCTACAAAATATGAGGAAAATTTCCTCCAAATTAGTTCAATTGGTGACTCAATAGAATTATTCAATAAGCTGCTTCTGTTTCTGTTCCAATTTATAATATACATGAACTCTTTAAAATATTATTACACAACCTCTCTCTTTGTTCACAATTTCTAAACATTCATAATTGCATGACATTTCAATACATTCCTTAAATCCATTATCCTCTGCTGAAGAAGGCAGCTAACAAATCTGAAAATGTGAAGAACTTTCTCCCGTCTAGGATGGCGACACATGATCTCACTTCTTTTAATTTTGATGCCCATTATTTTACATCACATCCTTAATCTCTCTTAAAGTAAGTAAAGATAGTGTGACATTGTCAAATAAATTCATTTGGATAGGAAAGAGTGACAGAGCAGCTGACTTACCTTAAATTGAAAGTTGGTGTTACCATGCTAGGAAGCAATAACATGTCAAATATTCAAGGGGTAAAGCCCCCTTCATAATGACAGTAGGACTGAGAAATTTGAAAGATTATATGATCTAGAAATCCCAGTGATTTGAACTGTTACTTTGAAATATTCTATATTCAAGAGTAGCATATATATAAAGATAATAATTAGCTAGGTTCACACCCACTGGTTTCTAAAAGGTAATGGATTTTCATCAGTAGTTCAAAATAAATATAAACCTCATGTCATAAATACATTTCAAATGCAGCAAAACAAAATGAAGTAGCCCTACAAGATATTAAAACAAATATTTCCATTAAATTTCAGCAATTCTCTTGCTGATCTTTCAATTTTATTCCACAAATGTGTAAGTATTGATATTAATTAACCTCAACTTAAAGATTGAATACTTAATAAAACAAAAAAATTAATTTACCAAAATGTTAACCTATTTTTGAATTAATTTATTTGATAAATAATTTACACATATGTCAATACAAATATAGTTTAAATATATTTCTTACATAGTAATTTAAGGGTAGGAAAGACAGCACAAGAATGTAAGACATAGTGCACCATTTAATAAGAAAAATATCTATCCATTCCAGTACCAAATGTAGAACACTATCGGTGTGATAAGTTAGATTTTCCAGTTGGACAATATAATATATTGATTTAATACCATTGTCTAAGTATTCAAATTCTGTGACCCATTACTTCTATTCTTACATACGTGTAACGATTACGGAATACAAGAAAATAAGGTATGTCTACATTCACATATCCCACATTCAAGCATAGGACATCAAACTAAAATGTTTCTTAAATTGATACTAAATATTTGTATACTTTTCCAGATAGAGTACACAAAGATGAAAGAAAGATTACTTATATCACAGCCATCTATCATATCTATAGCGCCAGAAAGGTCTCAACTCTATAAAAAACATAAATATATTTATAACATTACAACAAAGTTATTGAACAGATGAAAAATCTGAATTGCACACAATGCACATGCCCACATCTCATGCCGACAACAGTTCATGTTCGTCTTGTTAGTACACAAACATTCACCCGCAAGCAGCACACACAGAAGCGACAAGCTATGTGGGTGCAAGCACTACCTCGTCGTCGTCATCCAAATCCACAAGGTTTCCCGTAGAACCAGCTTTGTGTTGTCTCTTGGGGTCAAAAGGATCCACGACTATTTGTTCTGTACCTTTAATTTCCGCTCGACAGAAAGGACAACCCTGGCCTTCAGAGTCCTGCACAGTAGTTAATACACATTAATCATAAATGAATTTAATGCTAATAATAAAATTTAAATAATTATGAATAATAACCTATTGTAACAAAATAATTTCATACATAATTATATAAAAGCCCAGATTCAATATGAGATAAAGTAATAGTTCTCAAGATATTTTATGCAAGAGGTTAACATTCTCTACAAGCTACAAAAAATAAATCACTTAAATCCAGGAGGAAATTATTGTGTATGTGAAAAGAAGGTAAGGAGAAAGTATAGAGATAAGATACACTACAAATTTAATGAATGTGTGTGTCATGAGCTAACAAAAGGAACATAATCCATTGAGGAAGATAATACATCTGAAAATTTAAATACAATATTCTGTATGAATTGCAATTTTTTGACGATTGTCAATGAAATACCATGTGTTTTTGATAAACTTACCTGGCTTGAATCTGAGGAGAATTTCATCCACATGGTTTGAAGTCTTCAGTCCATAATTTGGTTATGATACACACACCATTTTATGTTCATTATTTGAGTAAAAAATATGTGCGGCATACACAAGTAAATGCATACAGTATAATTTGTATATTACACAGATACCATTCTTTTTGTTTGTATTTTTGGGGAAAAGGTGTGCAGCATGCATGAGTAAATATGGTAATCAGAGTATAAGGTAAGGATAACCAATAAGTGGCTACAATCCATCTCCAATAAACTCTTTGCTTTCTCTCGTAAGAAAGGTTACAACAAAGGGAAAAGGGTTTAATAACAGGAAAAAGAAAAGCTGTATACCAACATTTTCCATTCCACAGGTCCAGTTACACCGGAACATTTCTTTAAGAGAATTGTACAGGTTGACCCAATAAAGTGTATGCTTGTTCTCAGACAGGCTATATGTATAAACTACTTAATTTTATTTCTGGCATTAGTTACAAATTTTCTTTAGACTCATTGATAAAATTATATCTAATGAATTATAGTTAAAATATTATTAATTATTTATATTTATAAGTTGTACATACCACAGATATCAATTACTAAAAATATTCAGACAAACTAAATGAATTAAGATACTCCTACCTGCCATGAAGTTAAGCACGGTGTACACAATAAATGGCCACAAGGCTCTATACGGATATCTTTATCATTTTCTGCACATATCTTGCACAATTGAAATGTGGATCCCATTTCACAATACAGTTCATACTGTTCTTGTGTTACTTTAATATGATCTTCTGGTGTTGGTTGTACAGCCCATGACAAATCAGGATTCACATTTCTACCATCTGGATACAAATAGCTGAAAGAAAAACACTCAATGTTCAGCCATAACAATATTAAAAAATAAAATGTTAATATTTAAATCCCTCCGCAGAATCATCTGCAAAAGGATTTGTGGAGAGAACAAAGCTATCAATTTAAATTCAATACTGCATTCAAAAACTCTATATTAAAATATTTTGTTAGAAAATACTTTCTAATGTTGACACAAGTTCACTTTTTATCTCTTTGACCCCAAAAAATATTTATCTGAGTCAAATATTGGCCATTTTAGCATGTTTGAAAATTTCCAACCCCCCCCCCCCCAATGTAGGGGTAGCAGATGTTGCTCACCCCTCAGTGTTTGTTTCCTGGTTGCAAAGAACTCGTGTACAAAATTTGGAGAAATTTGTTACACAGGTGTAGATACATACAGGCAATTTTATTTATCATAAGACGAAGATAGATTAAATATAGATTGTCATGGTGAAAAACCAACAAGTAATGAGTGACTGTTTTACTATGCATAAATATTGATTAACAAAGCTGCAAATTCTGAAACATTATAAAATAAAATGTGCATTAATTCTAATGAAAGTGAACAAATAATATAAAATCTTGGATTACTACAAAAATATTTGAATGTTGGTTGGGGAAGTTGACACAAGCATTGGCAACACAAAATAAAAGTATTATTTAAAATACATTGTAATTATTCCTTAATACGCTTTATGCAGTCCGCAGGCGGCCGGTGCACGGAATGGTGAAACACTCCTTCCTGAAGACTGTGTGAGAGGCTCTGAAAATTTTAAGAACAACCTTCAGTTGCTCATGGCGACACCGCACTTCACGTTCAGGTAAGCCACAACCTATCGCTCATTCCTTTCCATACCAATATTGCAATTACATATATATCCATCTCTGTGTGTGTGTGTGCACGCGCAGTGTAAAATACATTTAATTAATCCTTAATAGATGCTCCTAACTCTTCACTCTCTCTACTCTATCCATTCCTCCTCTACACATAATAAGAGTGTCCATATTCACCCAGTTCGGTACTTGGCTTGGTAGCTTAAGTGGCTAAAGCGTCTGTGTACTAAACATAGTTTGTAGATTAAAGTGTCACCCTGGCCAAATATTTTCAGTCTTCCCTTCTTCTTCCTTCCTTCCTTTTCCATGCAATGAACTTATGCTTTTTTTGTGCATAATTCTACACCTGAGCATATGTATTCATATAAAAGTGTATTTACACCTTTCTCCTATTTATTTCTATCTTTCCTCACTATCCAAGATCCTACATGTATAAGCATTAAGAATGAATTTAAATAAATGATATAGACTATAATACTTACAATCCTTCTCGATATCCATCCAGAAGGGCTTGACAGAGAGACTTATTCTGAGGAATTGTTTGCAGAATATCTCCATCACAAGTTACATAGCCTATAGCCCATTGCCCAAGTCGTGTGCAACTTAGGCGGAAAACATAGCTGCAAAACAAGCAAACGTAAGTTAATAAATATTCTATCATATTGAATTAACACTGTAGAATAAAGTGAGGAAACACCACAGGACAAGACAACTTTCTGATGGGATAAGCAATAAATATTCTGGGAAATTGAATAATTATAGCAATCTTTAAAATCAGATACTGGAAGACAGACTATTATTATGCTTAGCACTGAAAAAATAAATAATATACAGAAACAGTTTTAATTACTCAATTTGAAAAAAATATGGTATGTATTCATTTGAAAATGCCGTAAGATTGATGAAAATCATACAAAAACATATCAAAGAAAATGTAATCCAACCAGGTATCATAATGAGTTTTTAAATAAGGAGAATTATCAACTAATAATGTGTTAGCTTAATGAATGAATGATAAACTTTCAAACTATAAAATTGGTAAATAATGATGGTACATATATATAAGGCTGCAAAAGTATCCTACTTATCTTAAATCTTGTATTTGCAACAAATTTTGGGGGAACATGAAAAAGTGGTCAATTATAGAGGAAGTGAATATAATGGCATTAAGGTTTCCCATATTTTCATGCAACATTTAGAAATCTTGCAATTTTTATTAGATAATAATAACAATGCATACATGATATGGAGAAGTTTATGAAAAGTTATACTTGGAAAACAAAGAAAAGAATGCTATGGATAAATTGAAGATTAGCGGTTTTTTCCCCTGGAAGTAAATCATAAGCAAAACAAGGATAGAGAAATTTATGATTAAAAATTAATTCAATAAAAAAGAATTGAACTTTTAGATCAACATAAATAAGTGTACATTCAGAATAAAAATAATAAAGACCGTGAAAATATACAAAAGAGGTAATTGTAATAATTTGAGAAAGAAGTGCCTCCTCCTTTGTAATTAAAGAATAGAATATCTTTAATGAGAAAGGGGTTACACAATATTGAGGAGAGGAAATTGAATTTTACATTTGGGACATAGTTGTCTGTCAATCTATGAAGAATTTACAACTAAAATACAGTGATAAAAATACAAACATGGTTTTTATTGCATAATAACAGAAACATTATGCTTCTGGTTAATGTTACATAATACTTTGAATAAATTAAGTTGTGAAATAAAATCAAGTGTTATGTTTCATAGTTAATAATAATAATGGCCTATGTCTGAAAAATGAATAAACTGGTTGATAAAATAGCCCAAAATAACTAAAATTTGAGATTAAGTGACAATGGTGCATTACATTATAAAAGGTATTGTTTAGAGTTCAACTAACTGATAAATATAGAAAAAAATATAGAATAATTACTGGTATCTGAGAAGTAAGAACAATTTACCATCAGTGAAGAGAGCTAATCAGTTCTGAAAAAGTGTTAAATTAGAAAACTCGTGAAAACATAATAATACTACAAGCATACCAAAGGAATTGTCAACTTTTTGGCATTTGAATTATTTCTACATTCTGAAACTTCAGCTTATGTGAAAACAAAAGTGGAAAGAGAATAAGGAATCTTCCTGGCAGTCACATAGAGAGCAGGAATTGTTGTGGAATGTATGATTCATTAGGACAATGATCAATTTTGAAGGTGCATTTTAATTGTCAGATATACTGTCATTATGTGAAAGGAAACTTTGAACAGAATTGAAAAATAGAAATCCAAATATAAGTTAAACAAAAATGTTTTGTCTTAGCATCATAAATATGAATTACTTACCTTCCTGGTTTTGTAATGTACTTCTGTAATCTAGCCTTAACTTCATCATATGTGAGAAATGCCACATAGCCTGGATGTGTGACGGCTAAAATTTGCCAGTTTCTTAAAAGTGTTGTCCATGGTTGAAACAGTCTGAAATATTTTCTCAGTTTAATAAGTTGAGAACCAGAATTGCCAATGCACAAGAAAATACAACTGCATAACTGTATTTAATATAAATTATAGTTAACAAATCAATGAACACACTTTTATTTGTACTTCACCAGATCATCATTTCATAAAAATGTATGTGATATTTTCCAAAGATTGAACATATCACCGACTAACTTTACAACAACTGTAAATTGATACATAATTATGGAAAACATAATGTGGTAATTGATAAATGTGATAAAAAAACAAGTCCAAAAGAAAAGAAAATGTAGTAAGGCAATAATAATTTGTTTTGATTCTATGTTGAAGCATTGATAGATAGGTATAATATTATTCAAACCAGACAAAGTATTTACATAAGCTTAATTGGAATATTAATGTTTACAAGAAGTTTTGACAATACTCATATGACAATTATCTGTTAAGGAAACCAACATTAGCAGCACAAAAAAATAGCAAAACAAGGAATGTGAAAATTAAAAAAATTATCTACTAAGGAAACTAATATTAATACCAAAAAAATGTTTCTGAAACAAGATTTTCAAAAGCTCCGGTAACCATTAATCATCTACATTAATGCAACACTTAAGTTTTGTACGAATGATTAACTGTTTTTAATCAAAATTTTTTTATACATTCTAAATAAATATCTGAAATAATTAATGTAAATTTAATTATAACAAAGAGATTCTGCTATTTACCTAGTAAACACATCAAATTCAAAGTTGGAGATGTAGTCATTACATGTAAGATCAATTGTTGATTTCAGGGCCATGGCTTCAAGACCAGAACTTATAGGATGCACCTCATTGAGTACTTGTCGAAAAATTTTCCACGGGACAAGTGTGCTGCAAAATAGTAACTGCATTTTAATACAGGTATCATAAATTTGTATCTAATTCTAAAAGTGAAAAACACAGACAGAAAATTATAATGTTTGAATTTTCATTACTATTTCAAAATTAATTTTGTACATTACTGTACATACACAAACTCTCTAGAAGAACAAAAAATTACTACTTCCCAAAATTCAACATAATAATGAAGATAATGTAAGTAAAATACCAATACAAGAAAAGTGAAAATAAAAAATTAAACTTTTTAATGTGTAGCATACAAATCACTAACAAAATTTTTGGAAAGAAATGTATTTATGATATTCTGAAATTAAAATATGTTAATGGGGCATATAAATTGGTATAAATGGATAGTAACCCTTATAATAAAGGATAAAGAATGCATCAAACCAGCCATATGAATATAAACTCCAAAAATAGAAAATGTTTACCGTGCAAGGCAGATTGGAAAATAAAACTAAGCTGCACTTGTATTTGATAATTGTCCATTTTTCAGACTCATTCAATGAATGTTTCATCAGACAGCAAAGCAATTTGATATTTCGTGTTAAAATCAATTTTGATTAGTAGAGCATGATTACCATCTGTACATATATCGTATGCATATAAATAAAACTATCTTTGTTTTCTTTAGTAGCTTATTTATAGAACAGTTTATTACCATTAAAATACATATAATTGCTTCATACTTGTTATCTTGCAACCCAGTCATTTAAAGAACAGTTTTAGGAGCCACCAAATACGCATGAATAAAATATATGGCAAGTATAAAAGAAAAATGCTATTTTTACATTCATAAAAAAATCAACAATTGTGACTTTACACAGTTCAACCAATTGTGTGACACTAAAAATTCTCAGATGTTGCATTTTCTATACTGAAGGGAAAAATTCTGTGTGTTTGTTTGTCATTTTTTTGTAAATGGAATGTGGTAATATAGGTTTCTTCTGTTTTTTCCTAATTGTGCACATCTGTTTAGTTGTTTCAAAGGATGTTGACATGCAGGATGTGGTGTAACAGCTACAGTCACATTTCCTGTCAGCAAACACACTTAGTATTTGGGTCACATGTGGTACATATATACATATGAAATAATGATTTATTGGAGTAGAACAACTTTATTAACAAAAACAATAATAAAAAAATTCAATAAAATCTTCCTCTGTTACAGAATTTGGGGCAAAATTTTGAGCAAAAATGGGATTTTAGGATGCCTTGTATATAAAAGATATATCTGTCACAAAATCTGTTACTTTAAACTTTAGATGTCTTAACAGAAAATAAATTATCAGCCCTTTCTAGCTTATTAATATGTGCCACATGAGGGATGAGGGTGATAAAATAATTATCTATTACCCACTTTTAAAGGGGAAATTTAAAGAGAAAGGAAACATCTTTTGGAAGCCATCACTTTAGACCCATTCAATAATTAACAATGTATCACCATGGCAACAAGTGAATACACAATACATTTTATTTTAAATGAGTGCATTATAAAATTTTAGAGCACCTTGATTATAGATTTGAAGACACACTCAACATTATACATATATTCATAGGTTCCAAAACCACAACTAAATTTCAAATTGATTAAACTCATTGAAATCAATTGTGTTATTAAGTTTGCTACGCAATGTATTTTGTGGTAACCCAGATGTATGCAAGGTGAAGAATACAGACCCTTACAACACTATCTTCAATAGTTTGCCTATATTCACTTTGCATGGCCTCCTTTTTAGATGTTTACTTTGCTCACTTACAGAGTTCAAGTACTAAGAAATGTACAAATATATTAACTCTATTAGGACAGCCCTAAAAGTGATTTAAATTATTTTAAATGTGAGATAGGGATGACAAATTCATATTTTTTACACCTTAGAGAATATGAAAAAATTCACAGAAAATATATAGTAATCAATAAAATTCTTTTCCATTATCATAAATATTTTAATAGGAAACATTCAGCTGGAATACTACAATGTTTCAATGCACCTATGAATAAACTGTAAGATAAAACAAACTAACAATGAATACATGCATGATTTTTTAAGACAAATATTACAAGAAACTTAAGTTACAACAACTAAGAAATAGCCATTTACTTCTTAGTTCATAGCTAGGCTCTTTCACTTCTCCATAATCCAACTAGATAGAAATAATTTACAAGAATGTATAAGCTTAAAATAGCTGACAAGTGGAGGAATATATCATTTTAAAAATATATAATTGACTGTGTTGTGGATATTATTCATATTATATAGGATTAAAATAATACTCCATTCTCATTTTACAAAATTATCTTAACTGTCACACATTTTCCTACTTTTTTGTGAAAATATTTTCACTTCCCTTAATCATTATTCCCAGATTCCATACTAATATGTTGCCAGTCAATCACCTTCACTGCCATATTGGCATCACCATCTTCTTTCAATGAACAATTTTGTATGTATGTATTAACATATATTTCCCCTTTTGAGGACTAATGGAAGAAACTTATAAAGTCAATAGTTAAATCACCATAAGACAGATCCCATTTATTCCATTATATTTGTGTAATAACTTTATATTCATCGGTAAAGTTGAAAACTAGGTAGACTTTAGTTCACAAAACAGTCAAATTCATAACTTACACTTCAATTGAAAGAGTTAGATGACATTAAATTGAGAATCATAACTATAACATCAAACATGTACTAGATTAGATTATATAGTAAATTATAACATTATTCTCTTAGCCACATTTTGAAACTAATCACTTGTGATCTTTGGAAACAACCTTAAATAGCACATCAATTTTCATTGCATAATAATTAAAAGAAAAATATACAAATGCCAAATTATTTACAATCAAAATTAATAGCCCATGAACTGCATACTGGCAAAATATCCTAGTTTTAAGTCAGCAATTTTACATCTGATATGCTTCTAGTCTTCTGTTACCAAAATACCACAATTATTACGAACAGTAAAAGTGGCAGACTGCTCTAGATAAATTATAACAGCAGATTCAGGAAGTTCTAAAAGGTTTTAACAGGAATTCTTAAGCCAATTAATGAAAGATATAAGCAACATTCTTAATTAATAATGTTATTGAAATGAAAAATAACACGCCTCTTTTGAAAATTAATAAAAGATAAAATAGCCAAATACAGACAACATAAATGATAATATAAATACCACACAATGTCTCTGAAAACCTTGTTCCTTTCTTCAGGTGCCATAAAAAACCACAAGAGCCAAGAGTGACACATTTCCAGAAACATTGTGTGGTATTTATATCACCACTTCTTTTGTCTGTATTGGCTATTTTAGCTTATATTAATAATGTTATTCTCTGAGTAAAATGTTAAGCGCTGTAGTACATTAATAATAAATATTTTGAAGGATTTACAAAGAATCACCAGACTGAAAAACAATTTGAAAATACTTGCCTATTCGCGAAGTTATTCTTCCAAAACTCAGCTGCATCACTCTTGGTTATTCTGAATTGATCACCAGCAAAGGTTCCATTGGGAAAGATAGCTTTTAATTCACTTAACATATGACTAAACACTAAACTGAGTTTTGTTAAATTTCGCCTGTAATGTGAATTTTCGTCAAACATCTTTTCTTTACCTTCTTTGAAAAGTTTAATTGCTTGTTTACATTTCCGCATTAAGTTAACAATAAAAACATTAAAATGTTCGTTGCTATGAAGAACTATCATCTTGTCCTCATATTTTGAATAAATTAATCTTAAACGTTGATAAGTATCGGGAAGAATATCTAAAATAAAGGGAGGGGAGTTTTTCAAGTTCATTTTCTGATGTTGACAAAGTTTCACAACCTTGTCCATTAATTTCCATGTTTTGTCCAATGTTCTTTTATCGGTGGCCAACTTTGGAGGTGTCATAGCGTCCGCAAACGCACCATGTAGCTTTGAAAATATTGACGTTATATTTTTGTGTTGTGGAGCTCTATTCCTGTTGTTTGCCGCCATGATGTTAGCCTTTCACTTTAATTCTTCTAATGTCGTTCTCACAGCATTGAATTCATTCACACTAAAATGGTTCACTTTCACCACCGGAACTCATTACACAAATCGATGATACCAACAAGAAAATAAGTAAACTAAAACCAGCATATCGCGGAAACTGACATGATGTGGTCCTCATATTACCTGCACGACATCAGAGATATTACAAAACCAGTACTTGAAAATTATGAATTAAAGTGACAAGGACAGAGGAAATGCGCCATTTTCTACTACCGACATCACTTTATGAATGAAAGGGCAAATAGTCAGAGACGTTAATATACAAACATGTTAGAAGATTGTATTATATGACCTGAAACTCGAACAGGGAAGTAGAACAATTTTTTACGCTTCTTAAGAATTAAGTAAATATAAATTTCACGAATATATTTTCAGAAATATATACTTTGCAAAATAGTACATTGGGAAAATCTGAACTTGTGTACTTCTGGTTTTAGAATTACATAAAAATTCTGAATTTAATAATTGTTTAATTTATGCAATACATAAATGAGTAAAATAATGAATTGCCTATAGTAGATGGATTATCAACTATAAATTTATTCGTATCTTAAATTCCGATGTCTTGTTGATGATGATATAGAATTTTATTTGCAAAAAAGGAACATGGTGATTAACTACAGTTAGACTGAACGGAAAATTAACTATGAAATATGGCAGAATGATCTTTAATTATGAATTGATATGACGTATTTCTAGAGTAAGTTGACACCAAAATTATAAAGTCAATAATTATAGTATTGGATAAACTTCAGTCAGTTACCTTTACTTCTAATCAATATATAGTGATTTCCTGAAAAAGTTGTTGCACTTCCGTGTCAACTTTCTTCAAATCATGCAGAAATATTATTTTAATGGTGGGGATTCTTACTCTTGCATGTCGGGAATATAAATTACTATTTCAGTTTTTACTTTTATGACCTGCTTTTTTACTGCTCTAAATGGTGGACTCTTTTTTTCTACCCTCTCTTTCACAGTGTTGCCGGCCAAAGTGCACTACTAAAGTAGGCTTGTGCCTCCCAAATTTGAGGTGTAGGTTATAGTCCGAACGTGGTGTGACAGGCAGTCAATTCCTGGTCGATTAAGGAAGACGGTATCTCCTGTTGTGTGATATGCAAATGCTGACTATTGCATTTGTGGTAGCAAGTAAATTACTGCGAAAGCAGGAATGGTTGTCGGAGGGAATGGCGTCTGACCCTCGATATCGCGGCTGTCCTAAAGTAATGACGGGGGCGTGGCCTAGTCTCTAGTATCCAATGACGAAACCGCCTGGTCACAAATCTGTTGGGTGGCAGCTCAAGGAGTTTAGTCACTAACTTTGACATTCCATCACGAAGTTGGAAACAACCACCTAATTGATCTTACAAGCTTTTGGGTAAAGGAATTCTACCTTAGGGTCACCCCTAAAAACAGATCTCTAGAAAGGCTAACCAGGAACATTCTATTGGGAAGGAGGTGTGAATCGAACTCCATTGGTGTCCTCCCCTTTACTCACTCGTGGTGGGCAACAAATCTTCTATTAAGAGCATGCTGGGAGTTGGGGGACTCCTTTCAAAACCTCATTAACACTGTCTAGGGTGAATACAGTAATTTCAATACCTGGGAGAATACATGCATGCACCCACAGAGGGTAGCTAAAATCCAGGAAGAGGTGACCAAACATACTACTATGGCCCTTAATCCCACATAAGCCACATACACACGTATCTCTTTCTTTTCAATTTATTTATATATATATATATATATATATATACATATGTATATTGTAACATGATTGGGTAACATTGTTGGTTGCTAGTCATTGTCGACGTCTGTTGGCCGCGAGACAGCATTGTTGAGCTAAGGCGCGGGCTGATACGGGACAATGAAGACGCAGTGTGGCTTAGAACTCGACGAAGGACAGAGCTCCGAGGTTTGAACATAAAAACTTTAACAAACCACGCCCTGACGACAATTTATTGCTAATGCTCGACAAATAAAGTAATTAATTATGAAAAAGTTGTTTTGCTGATTTTTTCCTAAAAATTACCTGGCGCCCAAACATAAATAATCGAAATATATATATATATATATATATATATATATATACACACACACACATCTTCCCAAAATCCACAAAGCTGGCATCCCAGGGTTATAACTACCCCACTGAAAGGATTATGCTTTGGTGGACGAATCCCTCCCACCAATAGTTGAAAAACTACTTTATTTCATCCAGTACAAAAACCATTTCTTCTACTACTTCCATGATCTCCCAAAACCATTTCCACCTGTTCACCTGATAGTTACCATAGATTACATCCACTTTTCACTAACAACCCCTTCATTAATGGCACTTGAATATTTATTGTCTTGCAGGCCAACAAATCCCCCCCCTACCCCCGCACACTTGATTGTAATTACTTTTATTTCAATGACAGTATCTACCATCAGATAAGTGGGCACCCAGATATTCTGGCTCATTATTATCATCTTATTACTATAAACCAATGAGCCTAATTCACCTTTCCAATTTCCTGCAAAAATTTTAACACCATATTCCACATTAAATCATTTGAAACCCATTCCCCATCACCTTGCTAGATGTAGACAATCAGGAATTCAAATAACCACATCAAACCTCCCAACACCTTGCAATATCTTCACTTCACTAGATGACTGAACCAAATGTTCTCTCTCATCCAGAATAGCGTTCAGGGAAGCTCACATTTGCTTCACCTGGAATACTCTGGCCATCTACAAGTAAATCCTCTATGTCCTTTTAAATAGAAAATTCTCTACAGACCTCGTCCCAAAAATATCCTGTGCTTTATCCATCATTCAACTACCCAAAATAAACACGTTCCACTCTACACCACAATCTACATTCTTGACTACAAAAACTCAACTCCATTTCTACACTGGACTGCAATCCAACCCAGAAATACAAATGATCCTTCACACCTGCTCAAGGATTGCCTTCATATACTCTCCAAACCTCTTGTCCACCATCGTAGGCCCCATCCACAAACTCTCCCACATAAGCTGGGTTTACCGCTGTGCAGGAACAGGTGCTGTTTTTGTTCTATCTAATGAAGTCCTCAAGAATCCTTTACAAATAGTCACCTATGGTTGGCACGACATCCAGTTCTGTTGAGTAGAAGGGGGTTCATCAGGCCCTTGAAAATTTGATGTGTTATTGCATACCAGCCTGATGACACCAACTGACAGTTTAAGATATGTCACTTTCCTATTCAAATGAGGTTTTTTAATATACATAAGCAAGTAAGGATGTGACATAGACAAAATAATTAAAACAATTTTGCGAATTGAAAGTTGTCAGGCTGGAAAGCAATAACATGCCTAATTTTCAATGGCTTAAGCCCCCATCATGACAGTAAGCAGAACATTGTGCTGGCCGATTCGTGCCACACCAGCAAGCAGTTCAGACCTTTGTCAGGAGATTCAGTGGACGCCTCTAACTATTACCACTTTGGGCCACAGATAATATAATATTAGACAAAAAATTATAATTGAAGATTATAAATTCTACAGTATTTCTGTAGTTTACTACTTGGAACACATCTATTGATAATGATTCATTTATGCCTTTACCAAGAAATTAAATTTTATTTAATAAATAATACTACATAGACTGTATTTTGTAATACATGTCAATTTTTTCTGGATTTCTCTGAGGATTCCATTAATGTAAACCTCTTATTCATAATATTTTTGAGAATCAACAGACCTATGCCCTACACCACTTCTCAAAATTTGTAATGCCTGCCTCATTTCAGTAGTTGGAGGTTAAAATATTTTCACAGCATTGTCATAATTTTCTTCTTCACACACTACTTCTGTAACTTGCAAGTCTGTAGAAGTAACTATTTTACATATCTCTTCTTCTGTCTGTCCAGCAGATATAGTGGTGTTTTAATCGACAGCCATCCACTCCCGAAATTTGTTTTTTGTCATGTTTGGTGGTTCTCTGGAAAATCCCCCACGCCAAAAACAGTTCTGAATTGTATTTATATACTTTATATAATGACATACCTAATAAGTGTAGGGCATCAAGAACATTAATTTTCTTAGAAAGAGCATTAGCACTCATACTGTGTGTGTCTTTCATGTTCTCAAGAATTTGTGCGTGCAAAGTTTGAATGATTCTATGTCCACATGACTGTATATTGAAGTAGTATTGGATGATAGTAAAACAACATTGATGTTATGTAATTCACAATTCATTCTGTGTCTTGCACAATTGTCAATCAATAAAACTAATTTTCCATTAGTTTATTATCCCATTTCAATAACCATTCCTGAAATATGGAAGCTGTCATCCATGTATTGGAGTTTGCATGATAATCAACATGAAAATATTTAATGCCTTTAAAGTATTGTGGGTCGATACTTTTGCCAATGACCAACAATCTTTCCTTATCGCCAGACATATTTTGTAGACTAGACAACCTCATGTTATTTCCCAACACTGTAAGTTTTCGTTCTTCTTCACCACCTCAAGAATAATGTCTCTATTCTTTAATAGCTTGCACTGGAAACGTTACGAAATTTGTAACTTCACTGCTGAATTGTGTTGCCTTATATAAACTGTCATACCGTCCAATAATCGAAACCTTCTTGTTAATCTTTATATTAGGTGAACTTTTTATGGTATCCATCAATGGGAATAGATACTTTCGGATTCACAAGCTTAACTAAAACCACAATTAGGACACAAAAATATAAGTTTAACATTGGTCTTTTATTAACAGCAGATACACAGATTCTTCTGCATTGTTTTCCACGAGTGCCTCTTTATGTGTGCTGGACTTTCAAAAGAATGATAACGTAAAATGAATTCTGATCATAATAAATAACATTTTCTTAATATAATATTAGTCCGGGTGGGACATAATAAGAATGATAATATTAACCTTAATTACAATACTGTATATATATTGTAATGATCAATTGGACAGGTTTAATTAAATGAAGCAATTACAACAGTGATTTGAGCTTAAAAGGAATTTATTATTGTTGATAAATTTTACAATTTCAAAACCTATTTTCATCCATTTAAACAAATACTTTAATTTTCATTGATTAATTCGCGGCTTTTTTGAACATACAATTCTTATATTCTTTAATTTTCATTGATTAATTCGCGGCTTTTTTGAACATACAATTCTTATATCATTACAATCAAATTCGTCAAATCTATTATCTCACGGTCACTACTGGGTTTGATAATTAGAACAAAATCAACGTATAAACCTGTCAATTAACAAATCAAATATAAAAAGTTAACCTAAAACAATATGAAAATAGGTGAAAAGAAAGCTGAACAAAATCTGACTCTACCCTTTTAATGATTGTTTACAAATTTATATCAAAGTTTTGGTTACTCACGGACCGTCTGTCTGGTACCAGATCTCTCTCTTGTATCTTGATAACTAACACACTAAAAAGCCTTTTTTTTACACTGACTCTACGTCATTGCAATATTAATACACACACTTGAATTTCTCGTCCTCAGCTATCTGGAACCTTGGATGAGCCTCCCCTTTCTGTTCAGCTAGCAGACACCAGATTCCTCAATGCGAAAATTGTTTCATCAGCATGAAGCAACCTTTTGCTTCCCGTTTGCAAATTGTTATGAAAATCTCTCTGTACAACTATTTGCTTGCTTCCATACAGGAACTCACAATTTGCAATTTACTTTACTGTTTGATACTGTATTATATCTCTCGTACTCAGATTTTAGCCTCCTTCTCATATCATTGCCGATTCCAGACTGAATTACTTACACGCGCATTTCCCATTTCAGCTTTCAACAAAGAAACAGAGCTCGGCGCCATTGTCTCTTTGGAAGCTCCTGCCGCTACAATTCAATTTATAACAAAACAAATTAATGGCCTAATTAATTGGCATTACAATATATATATATATATATATATATATGTACATGAACAATTTCTTAAAACTCTTCCACAAAAATTATGCTGGTTGAGAAAAATTATTACCCAGAATAATCCCAAGTAAGATAAGATCCAGATTCTATAATTTTCAAAGATTTATTTTCTAAAGATTTCTGTTTATTACATATGTACAATCAGCATATACATTTGAAAAAGTAGTTCAAAACAATTTGAAGAACTTATCCAAATCAAAGAATTTTATGGCCATATTACTATCGGGTGTTGGAGCTAGTTGATGTTCCTTCCACATTTTCTGAAATTCTTCTAGTTTTCCTGAAAAAGAAAAGTAATCTACTAAATATTTATCAACTCCTAATGTTAGTTTACAACTTAATAGAACATACAAGAATTAAAATTTTATGTTTCCCCCCAAAAATAACTTATGTAAAAAATTTCTTCGTGGGAGAGAGAGGTAGTATAAATTAGATGTTGAAGGAGAACAATTGTTTTCCTGCCTCGCAAGAGTAGGAATTGGACATAGATTCCTGCATCGTGAGAGTGGAATGAGGACATAGAAAATGTTTGTCATTCCTGTGGGTGAGAGAAATACTGTGGATGGTTAAGAGAAGTGTGGATTATAAATCCTGAAACAGCATGAGAGCAGCAGAAGGATACATAACCACCATCAAAGAATAGCCACATAATTATTAAATTATTTAATAATTATGTTGTCATTAACCTCTGATGGGTATGAAGCTCATTAATAGCTGGAGTATTTTTTATAACATTTAATTACTGTAGTCATTCATTTTTCCTTGTAGTACATTACCACAATATGTCTAATTAATAGCTAAGTTTTTATTTAAAATTGAAAAGGTTTGTTACGTTTTTAATTTTAACACATTCAATAAAATTATAGGAGCTATAAACCACCCTATTATTCCCCTAACTCCTGAAAAACGGAGTTCCAATTACAGTGTTTTGCCTGTCACTTAAGAAGTGCAATTGTTCTGGGAATGTCCAGTAACACACTGAGGCTCAGCTGAGTATTTTGACACAAGTTTCCATGGGGGATCAACCCAGCCTGTTGTGGTGCATGTGAAGCAAGTATATAAATTTGAAATGTCAGTTAGAATGGAAGCACAACAAATAATTGTGATATTCGTGGAGGCACAATTCTGCACGACTGTGGGATTGTCACACATTACAGCAAGACATTAAGTTAATGGTTTGTCTCTGACTAATATCAAAATTTATCAGATATTTTTGTGAATAAAGAACATTTAATCAGGGGCTAGTAAATAATTAATAAATGTAGCAAATTTAATAAACAGTAAAAGCCCTCCAATAAAGTAGTGCTGCAGAAACTAAAAGCTTTTGAGTTTTGTCAACTTAATAGTGCAGTTGTGACACTCTAGGCTCTTCTTAGCACCTGAAGAAAGGAACAAGGATCCCAGAAATGGTGTTTGGTATTTATATTATCAATATTGAGAAATCTGAACTTGGTGCACATCTTTCTTATTACTAAATGAATATTACAAAACAATTTATGGCATTAACAATTTACACAATTAACAGGAACTTTTACCTTCATCAATATTCACAAATGTTTCATTATTTTGTATTTCACCATTCGAACCAATTCTTGTAGTAACAGAATATTTCTGTTCACCAATTTGTTGAGTCACAGTTGTTTCTTCATTTCCTTGACTGTCTTTAACAGTCCTATGATGTTCTAAAAACTGCAAAAGAGAAATTCATGCAATTCTAATGAGTATATTAATTCTGTAAGAAAAACCTCAGCAGCCTACAAACATACAGACTAAATAATATTAAAATTGTATTCAAATGATAGGAATGTGAAGATCATTTGAAATAATTAACCCTTTGCACCCGAAGTTTTTTCATTCGTATTACCAGCAACTCAAAGCGATTTTATTGAAAAGATCATATTCACATGTAAGTTTGATATACACATTAAAAGAAATGTCATTGTTGTATGTTATTATTATTTTTAATTCTTTATGAATACAATTGTTATGATATATAAAAAAATTATTACATTTTGTAATCCTCCAAAGTGTGATACCTCTCGAAGCAATTTCCAATATGTAATCTTGGCTTTTCTAGGCAGGTATCACAAAAATAATGGGTCTGCCGTCTTTCGCCTGGAATTTTTCTATTGGAACAAACTACACAATCTTTCTTGGTTCCAGAACGTATAATGTGTAGGTGGTTGTTGAGCCTGTCCACTGTATTTGGTGTGTAAGTGTATTCTCGAGATGTGCTGTTTTGTCGAAAATTGCCAACCAATTGTCTCACCAACAATTTTACAAACTTCAAATGTGACATTGGTTTTTCATTATTTATTTTTTTAGCTGAAGTGTACAATATGTATGAATTTACTGTACACATTTCCATCCCCCAGAAAAATAGTTTTCTCCACCATTTCAAGGATTTTCTCAAAAAACAATATGTTGCAGCATATTGGTCAGCCCGATCTACTCCACGCATATTTTTTGTGTAATCAATAACCATTTTAGGTTTTTGTATTCTGACCAATTCACCACCACATACTCTTCTCTGAACTGATATCAAACCTGCTTCATTATGAGTACTTAACAAAGTTACAATCCTTTTGTCCTTCCATGCGAGAACTAGAGTTTTGTCTTTTCTGTAAGCCACTGTTTTCCTGTCTCTTACAAATTGCGTTTTTTTTATTACCATTGGTAAATATTTCCTATTTGTTTTTATTGTGCCGGTGAGGAAACAATTCAATTTTAGCAGTTCTTCAGCAAGGGGTATGCTTGTGTACCTGTCGGTATACATGTGATAACCTTTAGCATTAGGAACATTGTCCAATAATTTTCTATACAGGTCTAAGGGAATTCTGGAACTGACCGGTAAATCAGGTCTTATGAGATTTTCAGAAGTAATACTGCCGTAATGAGGCAAAACCGAATAAACATAACCGGTATTCGAGTCGGCCAGAACATAAATTCTAATTCCCCATTTAGTGGGTTCAGCTGGATTGTGTGTCATAAAACATATTTTCCCCTTAAATTTTATAATGGATTCTTCGACGCAAATCGACTGATAAGGTATAAAATATTCGGAAAATTTTGAGCTGATGTATTGTAAAAAGTTATTTGCCTTTTGAATCCGGGTCCTTAAGCATGTATTTCTGCCTTCTGGAGCATTTTTGTGTAAATGAAGCATCCAAAATATTTGTAGGAATCTATCTCGGGTAAATACGTCTGAATAGAATGGAATTTTACTGGTGAATTTGGTAGACCAATATTCCTGGAGATTTGGAACCGGCATGGTTCCCATATTCAAGATCACTCCAATGAAGGCCAGAAATTCTTTCCGATTAACATCACTCCATGTATGCCATATTGATCTCTTTGACAATTGCATTCCTCGCAGTTTTGAATTTGCGTAATCATTTGTCTCTTTTATTATGGAATCAATCAATGCATCCGTAAAGTATAATCGAAAAAAATCTAATGGTTCTTTTATATCGTTGGAAATTTGTGGTCCAGCAATTCGAGGTGAAATATCGAAATCCATAGGAGATGGAATATTATTATCCACCTCCGAAACATCTATCCATTCGTCATTTCCACTTGAACCTGCTGTGTCTTCTACATTTTCTCCTTTATCACTTTCAGATCCCTCAATCTCACTTTCAATTTTCGGTATGCATAGTTGTACAACAGGAAATATATTACTCTCCTTAGAATCTGTTTCATAGCTTAGTTCAATATTGTCTGCGTTATCACGGCTAAGAGCGTCTATATTATTTATGTCATTGTCATTATAAACTTCAAATTCTAATTCATCACTACTACTTTCAATATCACTATAATTTTCACAAATTTTTCTTTTATTTGCCATATAGGGGATATAAATATGAATTCAAAATATAAAAACAAAAGATAAACTCGAATCTGATACACTATACTGCTGAATAACACGACTTAAGACACTTGCATCAAAGTGCGGAAAGCGGAGTGTTGCTCAAACCGCGATTGTCTGCTGTTATCGAGAGCATAACAATCCGCGAGCAGCGAACGTCATTTGTCACCAACAGCGAAACACCCCATAACTAGTTTTTACGATTGGTTTTTGTTCCTATGTTGAAAACTGAAAATTATTTGCTTTGTCTCCGTAGCGGAGCCCTCGAGCTTGAAGACAATTTTAAATGACTCTACTCCGGAGACCTCGAGTACAAAGGGTTAATAACTGAAAAAAAAAACCCATTGATTTTTAAGTATTAAACAAATTATAATGTGAACTAAGAATATAGGGGTTGTAAATATAAATAGTGCTGCTGTTGATTTAAAGACATATAATTATAAATTATTTACCATTATGAAATTGGTGTAAATAACCATAAATATCAACAGAACTACAATAAATATATTCCCTGATATTATTTATGTACAGACCAAACTGGCTTCTCACCTAACTTATTCACTACTTACAAGTTATAATACAGCCACTAAAAACATTACAAGATAAAAAATTGTCTAAATGATTGCACAAATTCAATGCATAACAGATATGAATATAAAAAATGGCTAGTGCAAGTAAATCACAATCAGAATACAAATAAGTCCTGTAATGTTGTTATAACAGGGGTAAATTTCTAGAATTCACGAAGAAATTTAAAACATTACACTCAAATTTGAAGCTAACGCCCTATTGGCATAAGTTGGGGTATATCTTTCAAGGTGTCAATGGCAAAAAAGTGGTCTCCATGCCAGTTAAATCATGCCTAGACCAAGAGGTTACCATTGAATTAATTTATTTTATGGACTAATATAAATAAATATGTGGGTCATTTAATAATAATGACTTTAGTTTCCAGACAAATTTAATAACAATTATACTAAAATTTAAACAAATTATATTGGCCAAAAAACTAAGGTTGTATTAATTGAATCAAACGTAAAATCTGTATGTATTAATACACTCACCCCATCACCTCTGCGTATGGTTTTTGTTACTACACTTTTTCCAAAACTTTGAATTAAATTTCGAGATTCAGAATGCTCTGGAACAGCCAAAGTTTGGAAAGATTTATCTTGTAGAATTTTCCCCAAATCAGCTTTGCTTACACTGTAAAATAGCATATGCTTTACAATATCAAATTTATATTCGAGGAGAAAATAAAGTTTTAGGACTCACCTTTCATCAATATCACTGTCTTCCTTTTTCCCAGAAGAATGGTCAGGATAGACAATTCCGCTTTGTCCAAACTTAGGTTTAAATAGTTCATCCCGTAAATTGTTTCTATTGAGTGGCCCATCATTTTCAAATTCAATACTAGGTTCTATAAATTGGAATTGTTCCAGAAATTGATTTAAGAATAATTTTGGAGCATTTACATGTGCAATTTACTTTATATTTATTAAGTTTCAATTCATAGCCAAGTTGTCATTGATATAAATGTTCTTTATGCATGATTATGATCTAGTTGAACTAAATTCCCATTATATGAAAGATCCTCAAACATATATTGAGAACAGAGCTTGTACATGAAGAATATATTTGTAACATTAATAAATTCACTGTAATACTGTAAATCACCTACTAAACATTTATTTCATTATTTGAAGACAAAGTTGGTTGCACAAAAACATCTGTCTGTTCACCATTGAAAATATGGCTTAATGAAAATAGAGAAATGGATGTATGTGAAGAAGGCCAATTTTCTTGAAGCACAAAACTGATTGTTTTTGGTCCAGGATTGTTGATGTACAAAGTGTTGCACAGAGGATGTGTTACTCCTGTCATCAGTACATGTAACCAATTGTTAATGGACCATTTTCATTGTGTGGGGTGAAGCAGCATGTTTTTCAACCTGAGGTTTTGTGGAGGAGATAAGCAATTACATAATATAATAATAAGAGAGCAGTTGTTAATCTTGGATAAACAATATGCAGTTTTAATAAATAAATAACCAACACAGCCAATAGGACCAAAAAATTGATTAATTAAACCAAAATTTTGTTTCAATATAACGCTGTGTCTAAAAACTTCTTCAGGTAATATGCAGTTTTGAATGTGTGCATATATATCTATAAGTTGAATTTGAAGAAATTAGAATATAGAGCCATGGATTGCATCCTATGATGGTTGTAGCCAAAATATTTACTTAGTCTTGCACTTTAAAAGACAGACCAATTAGATTGGTTGCAATTTAGAAGCCACTGCACACATATCAGTATTTAAGCTGGGAAAATGAAAGAATCCTGACATTAAATATCAATGTTCTACTGTAGGCTGTCAATTCTGAATGACATGTCACTGAACCTGAATACATGACAATGCAGATCTGGCACTGAAGGGGTCAACAACCAGAGGACATCACCAAAGGAGTGAAAACAAATTGCAAAGTCTTAATGATTGGAATTTTTTACATTTTACTGATTACAGTTGTATTTTGTAATGAACACCATGTGCATTGTATTTTGGAATGAGTGTTTATTTTTATGATTACAGTTATTAAAATTGTAATAGTGAGCAAATAAGTACGGGTGGGCATCAATTGGAAAATAAAGTCGACAATGATATTTTTAATATTGCTGGAAGATACGGGGCTCACCTGTGCATCAGCTGAGCCAGGCATTTTGATTGGTTTAAATTTTTTGTGCCAGCAGAAAGAGATTGTTTTTATTGGTTCATTATTAAGTGCAGCAGGAGCAGTTTATGAAATTGGACTCGTCAGATAGTTGGCAGATCTAGAAGAGGTTATATCTGTGCACCCAAACAAGGGACACTTGTCAGAAATTAAAGACAGCATGTGGATTTGTGTGCAGCTGAATTTTAGTCTGAGTTTAGAGTTACTAAAGATAGACTAGATTGTATCTACCATAGCTGACCACAAAATTGTCACGAAAGATAGGCTAGATTGTATCTACTATAGCTGACCACAAAATTGTTACTAAAGATAGGCTAGATTGTATCTTCCATGGCTGACCACAAAATTGTGAACTGCAACAACTTTAATTAAAAGTGATTGAAGAGATTGTATCATTTTATTTTGCTTATAGCAGCAATACAAATATTAGTATTTGGATTTTGAGTCACAGGTTCTGTAAATTTTCTGCTTTTTTAAAAAATAAAATGTTCAATTGATTCATCTCAGATTTTTTTTTACTAAATTAGAGCTCAGGGTTGTGATGAAATTAATTGAATTACTTTTAGATCTGTGCATTCAAAATAACAATATCCAGATAAAAACAGAATGGAAAATATCGTTAAATTATTCTTTTCATTTTTTGAATGTCCAAAGGACAAGCATAAAAATATAATGTCTTCATCAACAATAGATCATACTTATTTTTGAGTTAATTATTTATAAGTAGAATTTTATATTGATAATAACTACACCTAATTTGTAAAAAACATAATTTCTGACAATGCAGCTTACCAAAAGCTGAGTGGTGGTCAAATTCATGGAACATCTTAAACATCTCTTCAAATTGCTTTTCAAAAATAGTTGTAAACATTCTAAATCCAAATATATCATCTTCAGGAAAATTATTCATGTGCATGCTAAAAATAAAATAGTAATAATGAAAAACAGACACATGCAGTAACTAATTATAAATATAAGACAACCAACACATCACTTGTAAATAACTAAAATTTCAAAATTATGTTGTTATATACTTAGAATCAGGTTATAAAAATTTTGACCAGACAGGGGACTTCAACTAGCTATGTGGTACTCTTTTTACCATCTGAGCAATCAAGTCGACTCCCTGTCATGTTGACTCCCTGTCCATCCATTATAAATTATAAATAGGACTAAAATGAAGAATGGATATAGTTAAAGAAATAATCACCTTTACAAAAACACACATGAGATACTTATACAGCATACAATTTTTACTAAAGTGGATTTTGCCCAAAATTTAATATCCTGCATTCAAATTGTACAAAGGGTATCTAAGTAATAAGTCATGTAAATTCAACAATAAATAACATTGATAAAAGACACAAAAAGTTTTGGATTAAATAATTCGTATCTCAATAATCACATACCCTTATAATGTTTTACACATCAATGGCTCTATACTTCCATGAACACAATATATTAAGCCTACATATGTTCAATTCAATAAAATAAACTACGTACAAAATATTAGTTACAACTGTGGTGCGAACGTGTAATTTATAATAATGTCAATTCATAACAATTACAATAAATTTTATCATCAGAAACAGATATCAGAATATGGGAACAAGTAGAAAAATGAATGCCAACAATATAGAAAGCGCAATACCTTTCATTGTTTTCATCAATAGGGTTTCCTTTATCAGGAAACCCCAGAAAGGATTTAAACAAATCACTAAAGAAACTCATTTCGATTACATCAGATCATTCTTAAAACGTCAAACTGCAAAATGTAGCACAAAGAATTTAGTGCTGAAAGATACAAACGTAGATTGGCTTAGATATCTTTCATATCGAAACCTTTCAACTGAAAAACAATGAATTTAAAATATATATCCAAAGTGGTATTTAAAGAACTTATATTAATTAATAATATATATAACTTTGTATAAATCGCTGCTCAAAAGGCTTCATATTTAGTAAGATATGTCGATTTTTTAATTCGATCATTATAACATATCTTTTTTTATTTTAAAGTGTTGTAATATGTAATTGACTTACACGTTTTCATAGAATTGTAATATTTTACAATATTTAATAAGAATGCCCGAATATGAAAATATTTGGAGCACATATTATGAAAACAAGCATTTTGATTTCAAAAACATGCATATCTGAATAATGTTAAATTCCAAAATGCTGATATAAATTCAATATATTTTATTAAAATCGACACATTCTTCATAATGAAAATTGTTATAAAACTAAATAATTATTTGTTTCATTAGTTCAGTACTGCTAAGAATTATTTCACTACTTTACATTCTGCTTTATGTGAAAATTTTTTATGATTCAATGTAGTGTTTGTAGACTCCTTGTGAAAACTAAAACGTCGGTATTAAAATTATTTATATAAATATCCAAATAGCAGACAAAAATGAGTTCTAAATTAAATATCACACAAAGTTTCTGCAATCACTATTGCTTTGGTCAGTTGATTAAAGAAACGCAAGAGACGTAAGAGCAATACACCATACAAACCAAGTGACTAACTCAAAAGCAAAGTAAAATTCAAAGACATTATAAAAGTAAAGAGAATTTTATAATGTAACAATAAGGGATCATAGCTATTGTTGAATTTCATAGTATATTTTCCGTTAATTACAATTATGTTTAATTTAATAGTAAAAATCTTAATAAAATGAAAAAAATGCGAGATTGAAAATAATGAATAAGAAAGGTAGCCAAGTCAGACAAAAAAGTGATTATTGTCCCTTAACTCATGTGTGAAGAAGAGCCTAAGCGACACTTGTCAGTTGAAAAAACTCAAAAATCTTTTGTCTGAATTGACTATATTTCTTATTCATTAAAAATATTAATGTTAAAACGACCTTTATAACAGGCAAACTTTAAAAAATAAAGGAACTTAAACTAAGTAAATTAGAATTTAAAACTGCCGGAAGTTGCGACGCTGATTAGCATCTTTATTTAAAGGCGAATATAACATTATTACTTTCAACAGACGTTAATTTTTTACTAATTAGAAAAATACAGACAAATTGAAGTGATAATATATATACCACATATTTTTGGCTATTTTATCTAATTAGTATATTTTAATTTCACTTGTGATATAATTATGGAATAGTACCTGGTGTTAACATATAGCAAATCTTAGCATTTTGCCAATCTAATGAATGTTTCGATTTTATTAAGTTTTTGGAGACTGAGATTGTTTGTATTGAGAAGTTTGATATTCTTTGATAGATTATTAAGTGATCCTTTTGGTTGTACAATGTAGTAGGAATTACAATCAGTGAAGAAATATATTTTTTAAACTGCACAATTTTTGATAGGATGAATGGTAATATTATATTTATGTATATATATATTTATATATATTGTAATAAATATAAATGAAAGAAAGTTAAAATGACACAATGCCTCACGTTAAGACGCTAATTTGTAACGATTTTAAATGAAATGATAATTAAAGCATGATAAAATGAAACTGTTAGTTCACGTTGAGTTGCCAATTTGTGGTAATCAGTTAATGACATTAAAATAATCCCTACGTTAGAGCAACAATTTGTATTAATTTAAATATTAAATGAAGGGTTGCTTTAATACTAATTAAGATTTTTAAATAAACAAACAAATTGATTTATTAATGCACAAATAGTCAAATTTACAAATGTTATCCAATGAATTTTACAACAGTTACCACGTAATTATCTTTCAATTTATATTATTTATTAGTGTTTTACAATCAAAATTTACTCTCTCTCTCTCTCAGGGTCTTTACTGGGCCTTTAAATAAAGAAAATATTTGACACAATCAAATTTTCTATGAAGGTCTTATTGACTTCAATGTATTATTTACAAAACAAACATAAAATGTTAACTTTAAATTATAAACGATATTCGAGAACCGAAATCTGACGATAATTACTTTTACTTAATGGTTTTCAAATATTAATTCAGTGAGATTGTAACTTACAGTTTCTGGATATCAGGGCAATTTGGCTCGTTCATTCACTTACACACTCATTACACTTTATAACAGGCCAATTTTAGCACTGACTCTAATTATCACTGTTGGTTTGACAAAAGTTGGTTATATCTCGACGACTTTACTCTGCTATATTTCTGCGAAGACTCTTTTACTCTGCAATCTTTACATGGAAACTTTACACAGCAATATTTCGACGAAGACTCTTTGCTATAATTCAACAACAACTTTATTCTTCTATCCTTCGACGACGATTGGCCACACCACGCTCTAGCAAAAACCAATAGCCTACAATACCTTAAACCTGTGGCATAAGGACCATTCTTGAGTGCAACTTGTGTGTTTTCTGCCGCTAACAATTCGAGTCCAAGATTTTTAATTATAAACGAATAATTGCCTTTTAATTACCACAATATAAAGATATATATTGTAGTATTTCATACAATGATAATTAAAAACAAGGTTAAAACGTGCCACACGTCGAGGCGTCAATTTGTAGTGAACACATTTTTAAACCATTTTTTTTACAAACAAAGCCTCACGTTGGGGTTCCAATTTTATAGCGTTCAATTAAAATTATTTAAATGTGCCACACGTTGAAGCAACATTTTTGTACTATTTAAAGCTAAATGATCAGCAAATTAAAATTTGATGATTGGATGTTTTAATTGAAGATCAATGTTTAGAGCAAACAAATAAATTAATTTATTAAATCAAATTATTGAAGTTATATTACCTATTAAAATTGACAAATATAACACGGATAGATCTCAGGGCCGACCATCGGGCCTTCAATAAAGAATATTTACAAAGTTATTAAAGCATTAATTTAAACAATCAGTACAATATAAAAATATAAATTCTGAACTCGGAAATCTGACGATAATATATAATTTACTGGCGAGTTTACACATAATAAGTTGTGCAGTTTTACGTTAAAGTTTGTTGTACCAAGAAATGGGCTCTGACACACATACGCGGTTATTATCAACACTTTAAAGACAGGTCATTATACACAGAATTGAATATGGATCATTTTCTGCTTGCCAAGTTTACTCACAACACTTGCTTCGCTGTTCTCTCCATCAATATCAAACTACCGTTCTCAAAGTTTGGTTATTTACTAGATACAATAACCTGGCTCCCAATAATTGAAGAAATGTCTAACTCGTGAATGTAGGCTAGACTCCGAATAACAGTCGGCGTAGTATTGTTGCAGTTATTTGTTCATAGACTGCAAACCGTCGATCGCTCTGAATATTATAGTTGTTAGACTATGTACAGCCTTGTCTCCCCAGATACACTTTCTGAAATTTAGTCCTTTCTCTACCGTCTCCTACTACGCACTTTCTGTGTCTTTCTCCGCGGCCTCCCAAAAACACACTGGAGCTCTGTGCGTCTCACCAAATGATTTCGACAATACCCAGCAAGCATGCATTATCGCCATTATTCTTGCACACAACTCGTATGTTTTTACGGCGCAAACAATACAAGTCCAAAAATCTTGTTTATTAATTAATTATATTTTCTTTTAATTACTACAATATATATATTGTAATGCCAATTAATTAACACATTAATTGTAAATTTGAAAATATAAATTGTTTGAGAAATATATTCTTACGGCGGTACAGAACACAGCAACAATGTAGCCAGGTATTGTTTCCTTTGTCGGAAGAGGTATGCGCGCTCAAAATCGCGAGACGGTTGTTCTGTTGGCTGGAATGTTTGGTCAAGTACAGGTCACATTAAAATATTGAAGAGAGAGTACACATTATGTTTTGGTAGAGTTCAGTCTGCATTTTGGTTCCTCAGCGATCGGGTGGTCGTAAAAGAACTTTTGGATCTTGGAGATTAAACACGTGGCGAGAGACGAGGACAAAAACGAAAGGCGAGAACGAGAATCGAAACGAGTTTGCAGGAAAGCATAGACAAAACATTCACACAAACAGAACTACGAAACCTGCAAAACACAAACAGTTTTTGGTGCACATAGCCGAGCAGAAATCAACCGAGTGAGGGAGAGACGAAGAGGAGGTTCCTGGTTCCTGATTTTGATCTAAAAAATATTAATTGTAGAATCAGTGAGTTTTAGTAGAAGCTGTGCAAAAACCCGTCATAGTGCTTCGTAAATCAAAAGTATCCTGGAATGCTGCCGTGAGTACCAATATAAAACAATTAATTATGTAAACCGGATTAAAAGATAGTCGTCAGATTTCGTTCTCTTCCTTTGATAAAATTTGTTAAGTAGAATCCATCTTTTTAGTATAATTTCGTCGACACGTAAATTTCGTCTTTGTTAATTGACGAGTAAATTTTTTTATTGAAATTGGTGTTGATAAGATTTCTAAATAAATGATTAGCCATTATCAAACCCAGTAATGACCCTGAGATAAATTCTATTTGTAATTATTTGTGTAATTGTGTTTAAAAATTAAAAATAAATATTTTGTTTTTAAAGTTTATAATCTTTTATTCATTTAAAAAGCCACTCCTTTTTTTTTAATCATTACAATATATATATATATATATATATATATATATATATATATATATAGGTTATCTCATGGCTTACTTAATAAAAAATTGCAGAATATGAAATTACTTGTCGATAATTTTAGTCAATTAATATCTTTGTACCACAACAAAAGTAATGTTTAAGTTAATTTAGTATATTAACGTATATTAACAGTTACGGCGAGTAATTCTTTACTGCAAGCGTTGAAGATATGCCTATTTGACTTTATTCGAAGCGTGATAAATCAGTGTTCCATATCAAAGCATAATAATTGCCAATAGTGCAATTAATATTAGAAGGCACTTGACCCTTATTTTCTGCGAAGGGCGTGATGAAGGGCGAGATAAGTAGCGTTGCCGAACAATCATAGTGTATTCTACTTCCATACGAAGTCCATTTTCGACTAAATGTAGTGCGTTTAACTACGTGGCAACAGCACCTCCCTACACGCGAAACACTTTGGGCCTTCTAATAATAAATTGGCGCACCACAGTATCGACCAAGAATCCTCAGAATATTGAAAAATTTATTTGTATTTTTATTAGTTAAATTGTGTGTAATTTCTCCAATAATTTGATAATATATTTGATTTACTTTAATATTTTACTAAAAATATATTATTGTTTCATTAATTAAGAAGTTATTAGAAACATTAAACGATTATATGACGCTTGTGGGAAATATATTTCCATTATAACGCTATTACATGAGAGAGGTTCTAGCTCTATTGGTTTTTGTTTTGTAGCTTGGTCATAAGATACCTCAGTTCGGGTCATAGTAGGAGTAAGTAAGGTTGACGGGTGACTTTAGTAATCTTTTTGGTATCTTCTATTCTTATCTGTAATTTTTTTGCTACTGTAACCCCATATTGTTAGCAGGGTGTTGTTGAGAACAGTTTACGCACTTCGCAGGAGTGTTTCTAGCTTTACATCAGTTTGTTATTAAGTGGTCTCCTGCACATTAACACAAGTGAGTGTTCTTTTACAGAATGCTCTCGTGTGTCCAAATATTTGGCACAGTTTACATTGGGGTATACATAATTTTTTTAAATTTTAAATTAATTTTTTAAACAGGATCTCAATTGCTATTGAATTTAGTTGGTTCGTTTCCCACCCCTGATGATAAATTAACGTGCGCACTTTACGTATACTGAAAGGTGTATTGTTGCAACAAGATGTATAAAGGTGTAAATGTGTATTTAATAATAAACTAAAATTATCATCAAAGAGTTTCAATAAAGACCTTACCACAAAATGGCGCCCAACGTGGGGTATGTTTACTGTTCCTTACTGCCTCTATTTTTATTTTCATGTTATTAATGTATTGGATAGGCGTACCATAAATTTTAATGGTGTCTTCAGTTCTATCAAATATATCATATATTGTGGTAGACGGATATGGTTTACTGTGTTATCAGTAACAGTTCTTTTTATTTTTTGATCTGCTTCTAGAATTTAAAACTTTCTTTCAACCAGTTCATCTAACACCCCGTCTGTGCTAGTATAAAGATGCAAGTTTCTGACCATTACAGATTGGCCAGACAGTTTTATTTTTAGCTTTCAGCGTCGGTGCTATTTAATAATTCAGTCATTTTTCTATACTCATCGTCAGAATTGAGGAGAGGACGTGTGGTTTACCCGCGCGAAAATAAAGAGCGGTGCCTTAGTGAGATTAAAGACTATGAACACATAACACTTAAACACGAGTGATAACTACTAAAGTGATAAGTGACAAAAATATCTGTTAAGTTAATGGACTAAAATAAGTGACCACGTGAACTTGACCGCAAGCTTATCCTCGCAGTTAGACATGGATCAGCAGAATAATGGTGCCACACAACACAACGCGACGCAAATTCTAGAGCAGACGATGATTAGTCAGCTACAAGAGAAACTGCAACAAACTCTGAATGAAATCAGACTACTGACGCAACACGTGAGTACATTAAAATCCAAATTAGTAGAAAGTAATGAGAATAAACCGGCTAAAAGGGTACCATTCATTCCAGAAAACTCAGAAGAAGAGAAAAGTATCGTAGCCAGAGAAGCAGGCTATTGCCTAAAAATAGAAATAGCAAATAGCGTAAAGCTAGTCAGTCTCCTGATAAAAAAAATGCAAGCTACATAAAGTAAACAGATAAAAAATATCACCAATAATTGTAAGCAATATAGAGAATTAGCAGACACTAAGAAAAAAAACTAAACATAAGTAAACTGTACTACAAAACTACTATGATGAGTAACAAAAAAATTAAATCAACGTTAATTCTAAGTCTAACAACTGACAAATAGTTACTACAATTCCCTACAAAATGAGGTCATATTTCAGTAGAATATGGAAATAGGTATAATAGTTAATCCTCAATTTTGAATTTGTGGATGAATTTGGAAGGACTCTGAAAAGGAGCACAATTTACTTAGCTCAACAACAATTTACTATTACTCAACTCAACTGAACCATTCATTTAAATAAATACCCTAGAAATTTACGTTTTGCAGAATTTTTTCCCCATGAATTTCAATGGACGGTATATCTTTTTTTGCACATTATGAAAATATAAAGCTTGTGATTTTTCAGTGTTAATTAATCTTTTATACCTGAGCCGTAAAATTTAACTGCACGTTGTACTATTTACCTCTTATTGCTAGTTTCCATATTTTCTATACACATTAACAAACTTGTATGATCTGCAAAAAATCTCGCCAGTTTATGGAAGATAGGCCGGCTTGACACTTGCAATAAATTACAGTCAGTGGTTATTTGCAATGCCGTGTACACCAGCAGGCGCAAACTAGTGTAAACTATTGCAGTCCTTGAATTTTTACCGTTGAACTAGTTGCAGTGAGCATTTACATTGGTGCAAGTAACATCTTGTGACGTCACATTTCTGTTTTCAATATGGCGATCAGAGGGCAACTGTATTGAATCTTTTTTGTGCTCTGCCAAATATATTTAACTTTTCTTATTTATTATAGTATTATTTATTTTTCTGCAACGTCACTTACAATGAGTAACGTGGCAATGTTTGAAATTGTCGCTGCTGTAGTTATTATTTCGAAGTGCAGTATTATGAGAAGAAACGGTGACGTTTTTGGGTTCATAGTTTGCTCAGCAGGAGAATAAAAAGAGGAGCTTTATTCGGGAACTCATTCTTAAAGATGCCATACACAAGAAACTAACTCTGCCTCAGTATACAGCTACCATATAATTCTGATCATTACAAATATAGACGTATCTGTACTGATTTGATATAAAAATATTAATCATCAAAATAAATGGCTGAATGAAACATATGATTAATAATTAAAGGTTACATTTTAATGAATATCTGAATCATTGGCTATTTTTTTATTATGAAATAAACATATATTTCGCGTAATTTCAAAAAGAATATTAATAAAAGTATTGCGGATGAATCAAATAATTTTTTAAGTCACATTTCTTTTGCGCCGAAATTCTACACTTGGTCTCCCATAATACCTACTTAAAAAACTTACAAGGAAATACATATGGTTTCTAACCAGGCAAAAAATTGCACAACCTTTGGTGCCCGGCGTCAACATTACTGATGAAAATTTTTGGATGCTTAGTTGCGAGCGCTTGCACAACGTCTTGACACACTTAGATGCCTGCCAGAGCATTTTCTCGCCAGGTATAGAAGACCGCCTTAAATAAATACACGTTTTTAATATTCCAGTACCTTGAGAGAGGCTAAAATACCCGTGATTCCTATTGAAATAGTCGGCCAACTGCCTCCTAAACTGGACAAGGCATGGCGAGGGGAAAGCTGCGACCCCACAGCAAACCCCTCTCCCACCATCGGAAGGGCGTGGGAGAAGTACTAAATGCCCGATTTATCTGAAGCAGGTTTTTCTAGGATTTTCCCTGAATCACTTTCAGGCGAATTGCCGGGTAGGATCCTTAAACCATAGCCCGGGGGCCCTAGTTAACCCTTGGCTACCGTGCTCTACCTTTCCGCATCCCCCCTTTCAGTCCCTTATGCTATGAGAGGGGAGTTGCCACTACGTGGATTACCCTATATATAGACTGTCTACACTGTCTTCTTTAGTATCAACGCCAATAATATACAGAATTATTGATCGTGTAATGTGTCCAACAGTGCCACTCAGAACTATGCCAATTTTCGCAGATAGGTGCCAGAGAGTTGATATTTTTTTCATGGCCGTAAATCTGGTAGGTTCACAAATCACGAACTGCAGCGGACACATGTTTATTTTAACATATTGATTAGTCTGCGCCTTGGTTATCCCAAGTTCGTTCACAAATAACACTCTCAAAATTTTATAGTTATTCTACCACAATGCGAATATTCTTTATTTCATGAACATTAAAAATTCTGTGCACCATCTGGCAAGAGTACGTTTTTTAGTTTCAATCTGCTTGTCCGAAGGGCATCGGGGATTTTCCTGCACATTTTTACAGCTTGGGACTTATTTATTTTTCTCGGAAGTAGGCATGCATGATATGGATCCACCATTCGTAATTCGTAACTTGAAAATTATATGACTGCATGATAACAGAAGATACGCGACTCTTGGCTCTTGAGGTTGTTTCACATGTTTCTCAAAATAACATATGACGGAAAGGATTATGGTAATAACACACAATCAAGATAAGATTATTTTTGTCATTCGAAATCTTAGTAAATACACTCTGGAACTGCGAACATACTGACGCTGCATGAAATTTTAAGACCTAATAATATCTAACAGGGATTTACTAGAAGATAGCAAAAACCTACGTAATATATTTTTTTTACGAATATAGGATTCATAGTGGCATTATAATTAATCTCCAAATCTCTTGGACTGTGTACTTTTTCTGTGAGACCCGTACTTGTCAAAGTGATAGACCTTTGAGTTTGAATTAAATTATTTGAGAAGCAAATTGTTGATTTTCTTTAAAACTAGATGAGTTCCCGGCGCTGCCTGGATATTTATTTAAATTAATTCGGAGTCGGAATTTATTCGACACTAACCTCTTGCTAAACATTTCATTTAACCAGCAACGAAAATAGCGCATAGCTGTAAAATTTACCTATTTACATTCCTCTCCCCGACCTAACGTCTCAGCATCTAACTTCAAATAAACCACGACGATGACAGTATTCGGGAACCCTCCTACTATACAAAATAAATGTGTCTAAAAATCACGACGAATTAAAACAGTAAAAATTAGTCGCTATCTTAATAAAGTCTAAAACTATTCCAGATACCTTAAAGGAGTAAAGAAATACAGCCGTTAACCGAATAGAGACCAAAATATAGAGGGTACAAAAGAAAATCAAAAATTTATTCGGTACCTTAAGAGGGTCAAAACTACTCCGGGTAATGCGAGAATCAAACTCAGCGACTCCTATAACCCCAGAATGGACAATAATATAGGTATTTATTGCATTATTTTTCATGTAAATCCCTGACACCATCACCCGTACGGTAAGGGTGCTTCCCTTCCTTGCCAATTGGAGTTGAAATTGGACACACAAAAATTCTATAATGGCACTGTCAAATGAAGCGACCAAAGAAACATTTTATTCGACGCTAATAATGGTCGTTTAGGAATGTATTTAAATTCCAACCCCACCCCTAGAGGCGGTAGGAGTGTCTTAAGCCCTCAGTGTTTGTTCATGGATCGTAAGTAACATGCATATAAAGTTTGGTAGGAATTGGTGCACGAATTTAAGATTGTAAACGGTAATTTGTTGCACCCCCTTACACACCCACTCCTAGGGGCTGCACTATATCGTAACCAGTAATGCAAATGTCCAAATTAATCTCAGTAACTTCCATAACCCCAGGTTCAAAACCAGTATCCGCTGTTTACTCATTACTTTATGGAACGGTCTTTCACCCACATCCTCCCCCACCCCCACCTAGTGGCTGATCTACAACTTACCTGACATAGAGAATATCAGAATAAATGTCATTGACCTCTCTAACCTTGAATTTGACACCAATATCGGCTGTTTCGCGTTTACTTTTATGTAAAGCCCCTCCACTAACTCCCTTATTGGTGCTTTAAAGGGTTGAAGTTAAAAATATCTGGATATAAAGTATTAATCACATACAACCCGAAAAGTAATTAATCGACGCTAATATCGGCCGTTTTAGCTCGTTTTTAATTCAATGATAAAGGCGCCACACTTTTAAGCAGTTTGAAAACAGACCTAGTTGAATAAACAACATAGTTTTATAGTAGTGACGAAGTACCTATATACCTATAGGTACTAATATTTTTTAAAGTTAATGTGATTTTAATTATAAGACAAGAAGGTATGTTATGCCGAAGGTGTTGCAAAGTATTCGTAACTAGATGTTTTTATGTAAGTAGTAACGTTTTTATTGTTTATTCAGGATGATTATAACAAAGAGTTGAAAGATTCCGACTATTTATTTAATAAAGTTATAAACTTGGAGACTGTTTTTGGTTTTTTCTACTCATCAACATCTACGTCAACAGTCCTTTTTACAATAAAAGAGCTATTTATATTTACTTAGTCATTAACACTTAAATACTGATTTACCATTACGTATTTTATACGCGCACATTTAATGAACGATACTATAAGATGACTCATGTTAATTCTTTATCAGCCATGTAAATTTATTTTCACATCATCTGTTAAGCTTCTCATATTCAATTACAGAATGTCACTGCCTTTTAATGAGTTTGTATTTTAGAAAGTTATTTTGTAATAAGAAAAATAGCCAAAAGAAGATGATATAAATACCACACAACGTTTCTGGAAAGTTTATTGCTTTCTTCAGGTGTCAAGAAAAACACAACAGCCAAGACCGACACAATCGCACAATACAGTTGACAAACTACAAAGTGAAGCAAAACGCTTCAATGGGACAGCAGAAGGTTTAGCGTAACAATAAGAAATCGTAGCAATTGTTGAATTCCATAGTATTTTGACAAACTAATGAATGTTTCCAACTGATGACGTTCTGAGACTACAGATTGTTTATCGTTGGGAAGTTTGATATTAGACTCATGTTCCTTCATACAGGTATTAAGGGAACTTTTGTTTGCCCTATGTAGCAGCAAGAGATTTTATAAACTACACAACGTTCGCTGTAGGTCTCAAGTGGGTTCTTGTGGTTTTTAATCAAGAAGGAAAGAGTATTAGTAGATCTGAAAATGATGGATATTTGATATTCTTTAATTATTTTTTTTAGGGCAACAGGCTACATGAGGGTAATCCACGTTGGGCAACTGCCTTTTAATAGCATAGAAAGGTATTTGAAAGGGGGGATGCGGAAGGGTAGAGGAAGGTAGCCAAGGGTTAACTAGGGCCCTCGGGCTATATTTTAAGGATCCTACCTGGCATTCGCCTAAAGAAATGCAGGGAAAACCCTAGAAAAATCTGCATCAGGTAGGTGGGGCATTTGGGACTTGTCCCACGCCCTTCCGATAGCGGGAGAGGAGTTTGCTGTGGGGACGCAGCATTCCCTTCTCCGTGCCTCAACCAGTTTAGAAGGCAGCTGGCCGACTATTCCAATGGGAATAGCGGACAACTCTTACCGTATGCCCAAGGTCTGAGACCACGGAACATACACCTCTCAAATCAGGTCGAGGTGCCTCGGTTTGTGGGAACCTTAGTTCATAAACGGTGAGGAAAAGGCATCCCCAAAGGTAACCCCTTCGTGTCTCTCCTTCAAGGTTCTACCTGCGAGAGAATATCCCTCGCAGGTACTGCCTGCGAGAGAATAGCCCTCGCAGGCCTTCCTTGATATTCTTTAAAAATTTGGCCGAACTTATGATGTAGAAATTTGTAATAAGGAAGTACGAGAAAAATATTTGGGTTGAGGTGATTGGGGACGAGTAGCAGTAGGATATTGGATTTTGTTCAATCTAATGTTGATTTGTTTATTAATAAAAATTCAAAGGGTACTCATTGGAAATTAAAATGTTCCGGACAATATTTATGTTGTGTTGATGGAACTTGGAGTTAGAAAGTAATATAACTCTGTCTACAAGATTGTATACCATAGATATGTTAGGAGGACGAAAACAAACGTGTTATATTTTCATTTCAAAGATATTTTTTGTTATTGGCTGCTCTGTTAATACTTTTTGCAGTCAGAATTCATTTTATTATAAACTAAGCCGTTTTCATTTTCGTCAACATCATAATCAATTATAGAGTCAACCTTACTGATGTTCTTTTAATAACTTAAGATACTCAAATTAGAGTCAATCATTTAATAATCAATCACTCAACCCTGCGTAGTGGGGGAATCTATACACAATTAGATCATCTCGGGATGTAATATATTTTGATCACTATTACAGATCGCGAAAAAGATACGACTATCAGTTATCAGTAGTCTAAACTTCAGTTATCTCGGGGACACAAAAGACGACCTCACAGAAAAAAATTACTTTAGATATGCAAGAGCTCTTGTCGGAATTAAAGACTCATTTAGTTATATGCGGTTTGTTCTTTTATTGGAAAAACTTTGGACGTGCACTCACACACACAGATAGATATTTTTATTTACAATTTCTAGTCGCATTAACCTTTTGGTCATTAGCGACTTACATCTGTTAAGTTCTACATTTGTATAACATTTAAATTTCCTTACACAACTCAGTTTTCATTTAAAGTCTATGAGGTTGTTTATTGCTGTTGATGAGTTGCAAATCTCCATCATTGAATGTGCGGCTATGGTTGATCTTCGTATCTCGCTATATTTGGGGCAGTCAAAGAGGACATGAGGAATTGTTGTGGCTCCTTGCATGAGCTGCATACCGGCTGCGGAGATCTGGAAATCAAGAATGAGTGAGTGAAACTGGAGTGCAATGTTCTTATTCTGGCTACAACAACCTGTTGCCTTCGAGATGGTTCTTTCGGGTGCGATATTTCTCTGATGCTGCTGGCATTTCTGAGGATGACTCCGCATTCCTCTGGTTTCACAGGTCTACTCCACTTTTCCTCCAGTTCCTTGTAGAGCCCTACACAGACAGATATTGTCATTGATATATATTACACTTTAACTGAGTCTGAATTATCTGGACCTAAAATAATGTTTGACATTTGTTTTACACTTGCAGTATGTCTTAACATGTTAGCCTCATAGTTCGAGATGCACTGGCTTGTATCTGTCGTGCCTGATAGACAGACGGTGAGAAGTTCTGTGACGTGCACGTTATCCCGACCGCAATCCTTTGAATATTTATCTTGCGAAGAAGAAAAAACAATTTCTTAATGCAGTAGGCACTTCTAATTCAAGTGTCTGGGAAACTGGACGACACCGTGTGGCAGTATTTCCAACGGTGCGACAGTCCATGATCCAACGAATTGGTGTTTACATTGAAGCAAAGGCGGCTATTTTGGACGTTTGTTACGAGTTTCTGAATTTACGACATTTGCATATAAACTGATAATGTGTCAATATGTTCTTTCATTAATGCAATAATACAGGACTATCGGACAAATACTTATATGATCTTAATTCCTTCTTTTGGGTGTGAGGAATCCGATCCCGCAGGTCACATAAGAAAGAAGAAATATATGAAACTATTACACTAAGTCTCTCTATGAGGTAGGAATGGAAGCCTGCGAGGAGAGAATTCTCTCGCAGGTGAACCTTTCCAGAGAGCTCTGGCGGAAGCTACCTTTGGGGATGCCTTCAAATCTCTCTGGTTTTTTGAACTAAGGTTTCCACATGCCGAGGCACCTCGGCCTGTTTTGAGAGGTGTATGTTCCGGGGTCGCAGACTTTGGGCATACGGTAAGAGTTGTCCGCTATTCCTATTGGAACAGTCGGCCAACTGCCTCCTAAATTGGTCGAGGCACGGCGAGGGGAAAGCTGCGGCCCCACAGCTAACCCCTCTCCCGCCAGCAATATCTCATAATTGTTACTATTTATGTTGAATTCTAAATGCTGCAACCCCCTCTCCCGCCACCGGAAGGGCGTGGGACAAGTACCAAATGCCCAAACTACCAGATGCGGGTTTTTCTAGGGTTTTCCCTGCATCACTTTTAGGCGAATTGTCGGGTAGGATCCTTAAACCATAGCCCGGGGGCCCTAGTTAATCCTTGACTGATTTCCTCTACCTTTCCGCATCTCCCCTTTCAAATCCCTTCCTATGCTATTCAAGGGGAGTTTCCACCATGTGGATTACCCTCATGTAGCCTGTTACCCTAAAAAAACAACAAAAAAACTCTCTCTATATGATTTTAAAGTACTGTTGAGCCTTTGTGCGAAAGGAAAAAATTGGGTGAAAATTTAATGCATTGCTTCATGAGTATATAGGAAAGAAAACATGTCGATTTCCATTGATTAAATATAATTAGTAGAAAACGGTCGCCTTTCTTTTGAATTAACGATACAGACCCTTTTATGGCAACGAAAATGTACAATTCAGTAACATAACTTTAATTACAGACAGTATCCATTAAAAAATTATTACAAGGTCAAGGATTCAATCCAATTTTCGCCCGGGAATAGAACTGGTTGATGACTCAGATAATGTCACATGCGATAAATAAATTTCTTGTTAAATCTGAAGACTTTTCACTTTATTTTCATAATTTGATCATTTCAACATCCAAATTACAATTGCTTATTGTGAAATACGGGAAATTATAATAATTTTTGGCGTAATAAATAGTTTTTTTAATTGAGTCTGATTTTGAGCTTTTAAACGGAAGTCATGTAGTTTTCATAAGTTTCATAATCCAACAGTTCCAACCGGAACACTATTAGTTATTACAAAATAAATATTTAATGTCGTATTTACATTTAGACATATATCGTGAGTGTTTAACGAAATCCAGATGAATGGATATTTTAATCGTGTATTGTTTATAGAATTAATTAATTTTTAATATCAATTATATAGTCTTGTACAAATTCTGTTATAACCTGAAGCTTGCTTAACAATATATTGTTTTCGGCAATAAAGATTTATTATTATTATTTGACGATATTTAATTTAATAGTTCAAATTATTTGTTTTCATTTTTAATAATGATAATAAATAGTACATCTACTCTCGGACTTAGCTACAAGAAAAGTCTTGTTTGATATTACATAAATAGTGTCATAAGTATTTATCATTAATATTTTGCGGAAGATAAACATTACTTGTATTTAATAAATAAATAAACACTGTCAGTATGTCAGAAAAATGTATTAACTAATTAAAACAATTTCAAGCAATAAAATTAGTACCACCTGATTAAAAATCCGCATTTTCAGAAGAGTTCTTAATTATATATCCAATCACCCTTTTTTCCAATCTGGTAGATAAGGCTATCAAGGTTTCACGTCACTATATCAAGGGCCAAATTAATATTCTGGATCAGCATAAAGTGACTTATAAAATTAATTGTTTGGACTGTAATGCGCTATGTCGTCCAAACCAAGCGAGCCTTAAAAACGGATTAAATAACAAAAAAACACTAAATGTGATGCTTTTTTGTTAGAACACTAGATATATTTTTTTTCTACAATAAAAACAAAATTAAGTCTGGTTGATCCGCGGTAAACAGTAAATCTCCTAAAGTAGTGTCCAGTAAAATATTAATTAAAATTGAATGAGTTTTAATGAAGGTTTAAATTAATTATTCGATCATTTGAATGCAGAGGTGTATCAAAATTGAAATTTTTATTTACTGTAAACTGGTATTTATCATTTAATTTAAATAATAAATAAACAACGCATGCATTATGTCAGAAAACTATTTAATTAATTAAAACGAAAAATATATTTTTGGATACTACGTTTCGTCCATATTTTTGGACTGCGTTAGGTAATATACATTTTGAATGTAAACATATATATGCTAAAGTAGAAGATTTCTGTTAAAACTGACATAGGACACAATCCGTGGCTCTAAATTCATATTTATTCAAGCTAACATTCAAAACTGTATATTACCAGAAGTTAAAAAATGAGTTAAACATTATATTCAGATCAAATATGTGTGAGATTGGAGAAAAGGTAAAAAGAGGGGGTATCTAGAAATAACCGTGATTGGTGCGATTATCATTATGTTCACACACTTATTCACCATCAAGTCAGCGAATTGCGTAACATTTGAGATAAAGCAACACAAGTTCACGGTAAGAGTAGCTAGAATCAGACGCCAGGCGCCGCAGGCTGGGAAATTCAAATCACAACGGGGCTTCTCGTACGTATATTTCATATGAAATTCTACAAGTAGTTAAAATTGTACTTAAAAAACCCCAGATCATATACCTTCAAGCTTGCGATCGGAAAAAAAATTAAATGACGATTAAATGTAAAAAAAGTAATGTAGCTATTTTATTAACAATACCTCCGAAACCAAATTTGTAAAATGAATAGTTTCTATGACTAGGAGTATTCACTTAACGAAATTTATATTCTGAAGTAAATTTGGAAAAAATAAGCTAACTAGGACAAAAATAGATAATATACTTAAATTCAATTATCGTGAGATCCCAGAATAAATTATAAATTGAAACAAATAACCCAGTGTATTATTATCTCATGAAAATTCATTTGAATATTTTTGGGGAATGATTCGAATCAGTTTTGTAATTATTATGAAAAGTGATGTGATGTAAAGTGGAATCGAAATCACAAAAAATTTCTGATTCGTTACCGAACGATTCACAAAAATGATTGAAACGTTTTCAATTATTATTAATTAATTATTCTTAATTTTTGCAGTAAGCGTTTGTAATATACGAGTCCTATAATTAATTCTTTTTTTCTTGAGAGAGAAAGTATTTATTTGAGACTCCATCAGAGTCGTAGAAAAAAAAGATAAATTCACTTTATAAGAATTTCAAAAAATAAACTTTATTTAAATTCAGGTAACGAGACGTGAAATTCCAAAATTTCATCATTCATCGACGCTATTTAGCTTGTAACTGTTACCAGCGCTTAGGCGCGTGGATATAAATGGTATTTGATACTTGATAGCAATAGGAGCATTATAGCCCAATGTTAGGCATTAATTTTTTTTAATAATAAACTGATATATCCAATGAGATAAATCTTACATAAATTAATTAATTCCACCATTCAAAGGAGACCCGCACTTACAGAATGTCTTTTTTTAACTTTATAAAATTAAATTATGTTTATGACCAATAACAAACACTCCTTAAAATTTTTCTAATAATGAAAACGTTACGGCTTCTTCAGTTAATAAATCTGAATAATAACTTTTTATGTAATATAATTTTTTGATAATTTCAGGAACATAAAAATGAAAATAAATTACTGAGAATAAATTATAATATTTATTCTTACAAAAATTTCAAATTCAAAACATATCAAAAGTTAAGAAAATAAATTATTATAAATATTGCTAATTATCGTATTATAAGTTTATTTATGGGTAGAACTTTAAATAAATTTTGTTATACAGAGAAAATTTCAATATTAATAAATTAAATTCACGACTTTTATGATTTTAAATAGTAAAATGTTTTTAAAGATCAGTATGGTTAAACTTGCCGAACGCTCCTTTATATAATGTCACATGCGAGAAATAAATTTCTTGTTAAATCTGAAGACATTTTTTCGGTTTTGGTTTATTATTGAATTCTATTCAATTTTCAATACAAATCTTGCGTAATAAATAGTTTAATAATATTCATGCCTTTCTTCAAATCTAACCATAATATTGTCACTGTCAATAGATTAATATAGATGTATTAAAAATTGAACAAAATTTATTTAAACGTACTTTATAAGAAATTCGTTCCGCATTCGGCAATGTTTCGTCGCCGACTCACTGTTCCGTAACTTACGCGCGCTCCAACAACAATGTCCTGCCTGTTCAGTGTTCTCAAATCTGTGTGTTCGCCAATAACAATTTATTTCAATAATCTATAATTATTAATTCTTTTAATTGCCCTTTTATCATTATAATATATATAAATTGCGGTTTCATAAAAACCCCCGGGGAAAATATTTAAACACTAAAATTATTTCTGGTACTGGAATTAAAACTAAAAATGATGTTTATAATCAGTTTTAGTGATTAATTAATATTAATAATTCATTTTAAAATGAGTACACTCGATGCTCGTATATCTGAAAGTAAAATTAATTCCATTTCACACTATTGCTATAATTAATCCATTTTCCTCTTTAATAATTTGGTATAAATAAATATCCGGAATATAAGATCGTTATTTTGATATCATTTTAGAATAAATTGGCATAATGATACCATAAAATTAATTGATATAACTTTTTTCAATATAAAAAATTATAAATTTGTATTTTAAATTTGTTATTTGAATTTGTTATAAATTTAGGTTCATATATAATTTATGGTTGGTTACATTTATTATTAAAATTCAATAATTTTGATAATTATAGACTTGATTTTTAATAATAAATTGTTTTACATTTTATTGCACAGTAATAAGAAGAAATAAATATTGTAAATTTGTAAAAATAATGTTTGTTCTCTTCACCTCGTATAACAAAAAAATTTGTACAATAAAAAAGGAATAACGTTATTAAAGTAAAAAAATGAATGAAACGTCGTAGTTTCAATTATTGAAACATTATTATAAAAGGTCATTAATTTATTTCATTTATATTATTAAAAAAACACGAAACTTAAATTATCATTAAAGAATGCGACTTTCATTTAATTAAAAACATCCAGTTACAGAACACAAGAGCTAATACGTTTTATTCCTCGTAAATATATATTACGTTCGGTGATCGGGAGAACGCATTTGTGAATTTTTTGTACCGTAGTTTAATTATTAATTAATTACATTCAAATAAAGGAAAGAATCTTTTGTTATTTCTTTGTCTTTTTTGTTTTAATTGAATAAGCCTTATAAGGCCCCAATTTACGATCGTCACATGTTGTTCGATTATTTATTTTATAATCAATATTGAAAAAGACAGTAATCACAGGTCTACAATTTTAATTATAAATTATAAATATTAATTGTGTTAAATTGTAATTTTAAACGTTAGTTGTCGGCTTTTTCATTTATTGAATCTAATTTCGGGTAAAATATTAATTAATATTTATTAAACGAATTAAATATAATTGTTAATATTACGTAGTCATTACAACTTTTAAAATGAAAAAATTTACGCCTGATTGAAAATAATGAATAAGAAAGATAGCCAATTCAGGCAATAAAGGTTTTGAGTTTTGTCAACTGACAAGTGCAGTTGTGTCGCTCTCGGCTCTTCTACGCACCTAACGAAAGGAACAAGGATCCCAGAAACGTTGTGTGGTATTTATATTATCTGTTTTTTGACTGAATTGACTATCTTTATTATTCATTACAACTTTTCTGTAATCAAATCCACTCAGTACTAAATTCTGAAATAACTTTAACAATATATTCGGCTAACTGACAATTTTATGTCGCATTTACCGTTGTCGCATTTTCTATTTCCATTACCCACGTTTTTGATCACAAAAATCACGAGTCCATGTCAATAATCAATAATTTCTTTAAGTTTCTTTAATTAATATATAAACAATTAAAATCTACTTTTGAAACCCAAAGTTTCCGTCTCCTCCATTTTTTTACCCGTGCCAGCTCAATCAGTTTGAGAATTAAAATGTTTGAGAAATACGCAGCATCAAGTTTTGCCATTTAGCTGGAGCCATATGCGCGCACTGGGAACTCCGATAACTGTTGCACGCCCGGTGTGGATGTAACGTTCGTAATTGTTCGCAAACTTTTGGAACACTTACAAAACGCTTCCAAAACTTAATCCATAGGTTATTATTTTATACTAGCTGAATGCGCGGCGTTGCCCGGGAATTTATTTAAATTACCCCTGAGAAGAAATTGATTCGTCTCTGACCTCTTGGTAAACATTTAATTTAACCAGTATCAATAGCGTCCAGTGTATTGAACATTTACCCATTTACGTTCCCGTCCCTGACCTAACAGGTCGGCATCTAAATTCAAATAACCAGGATGATGACAGACGGTACTTTAACAACTCGAGAATTCTCCTACTACTTAAAATAAGAGTGTCTTTTTCACTGTACTAATATATAATAATATAAATAAATATATTATAATAAATATATTAAAACAGTGGAAAAGACTCGGTAACTTAATAAAGTCTAAAAATACTTCCGGTACCATAAAGAAGTAAAATAATATAACCTTTAACTACACAGAGACAAAATATAGCTGAAACCCCCAAAAAATCAAAATTACATAATATATAAATTGTAGTAACGATAGGCCACATGTGTTGTATATATAGGCTATATAATGATGTCACGATGTTATTATAAACGTTAATAATGTACACTTGAACATTATTCTACTTATAATCTAGTATACAATAATTTTTTTGGAACGTAACGTCATAGTTAAACCAGGTCTGGAGTGCACTTTGTTTAGATTCGTCAGGAATTTAGAAAGCATTGTTATTTGTGTTTGCTGACAATAGTTAACAAATAATCCGGCGCATTTACTCTGGAGCTTAATTCTGATAATTAGTTGATATCTCTGTTTGCTGGGTTTAGATAAATGAATATTTCACTGTAAATTTGAAAGTAGTTAAACCGATAAACACCGTATCCTCTAAGAAAAGAACAATATGAATAAATATGAAGTGGTATAAAAAGCAGAAAATGCTCAGAATTCAAGTAACGTTTCCAAGATTTATTCGGAACTGCAATTTTAAATTTACCTATTTCAACGCTTTGTTTTGGAAACAAGAAATATTGACCAATTAAACTCCGGCGAATCTACAATTTACAACTTATTGATAATAAAAGCGCATGAAATGTTGAAAAATTTATTAATTAAACAAATTTTGCTCTAGCAAATTTTTCGGAATCTTATAAATAAAAAAGAGTGTATGTATGTTTGTATGTTTGTTTGTATGTTTGTTTGTATGTTTGTATGTTTGTATGTTTGTATGTTTGTATGTTCGTTATACAAATCTACACCGGTAGAGCAAATTTCACCAAATTTCGTACACGTGTTCTTTACGACCAGGAAACAAACACTGTCGGGGTGAGACATGTCTACCACCCTCAGAAACGGGGTTGCACGGGGGTTGAAATATTTAAACATGCTAAAACAGCCGATATTTTAGTCGGATAATAATTTTTAGGGGTCCAAGATATTTATGGTGTTTCTACCGATGTTTTCTGAATATAATTTTCATCCCCTACACCCTGGGAAAAGGGCACCCTTAGGGTTTGGGGTAGAGAATACAAATCTATACCGGTGGATCAAATTTCACCAAATTTCGTACACGTGTTCTTTGCGACCAGGAAAACAACACTGTTGGGGTGAGACGCACCTACCACCCCCTGAAGCGAGGGTGGACGGGGGTGGAAATATTTTAACATGCTAAAACAGTTGATATTTTAGTCGGATAAATATTTTTAGGGGTCAAAGATATTTATAGTCTTTCCACTGATGATATCTGAATATAATTTTCAACCTCTACACCCTGGGGAAAGAGCACCCCTAGCGTTTGTGGTGGAGAGTACAAATCTACACCGCTGGAGCAAATTTCACCAAATTTCGTACACGGGTTCTTTGCGACCAGGAAAACAACACTGTCGGGGGGAGACGCGTCTACCAACCCCAGCAGCGGGGGTGGACGGGGGTGGAAATATTTAAACATGCTAAAACAGTCGATATTTCAGTCGGATAAATATTTTTAGGGGTCAAAGATATTTATAGTCTTTCCACTGATGATATCTGAATATAATTTACAACCTCTACACCATGGGGAAAGAGCACCCCTAGCGTTTGGGGTGGAGAATACAAATCTACACCGCTGGAGTAAATTTCACCAAATTTCGTACACGGGTTCTTTGCGACCAGGAAAACAACACTGTTGGGGTGAGACGCGTCTACCAACCCCAGAAGCGGGGGTGGACGGGGGTTTAAATACTTAAACATGATAAAACAGCAGGTATTAGATTTGGATAAATATTTTCGGGGTAAAAGATATTGATTGTGTTTCTACCGATGTTATCTGAATATAATATTCATCTCCTACGCCCTGGGAAAAGGGCACCCTTAGGGTTTGGGGTGGAGTTGCTTTACAGAAAAATAACGCGAATACAACCGAGTTTGGAGTCAAATCGAAGGTTATGGATGTCAGTGAGTTTACTTCGGATAAATATTTTTAATTGCCCATTTAACCCGAAAGGGTGGGGGTTGGAAGGGAAAATAAATAGTCAGTTCTTGCGCGTTCTTGGAGGAGAATTACGTGAATACTATTTCAACGGATGTTGTTGAAAATATAAATCCCTTTAGACATTAGTAATGAGCTTGCTTAGGGCTGGGGGTAAGAATTGTCTAATATTCGAAAACTGCCAAAATGTTATGTGTTTATGGGTAAACTATATTGATAGTGTTTCTACCGATGTGATATGAGTAAAAATTCAACCCTTTCCACCACGGGAAAGTAGCAGATTTAGGGGTGGTGTTGTTCATACTATTTTAACCTATGTTGTTTCCATTAATAACGACGTTTAATCTAAAATAAAAGTGTTTCAGAACCATTGCTTTTTATACTCTTTTAAAAAGTTTTTATATTATAAATTGTTATAAACATAATTTTACATTTATTCCGTAATTGAAGTTGTATTATTGAGAAGAAATAGAGCAACAAATAATCACGGACAAATACATGTAACAAAAACTCTACATGCTAACGTAGTTTATAATTTAATTTACTACAACTTCAATGAAAATATTATCCACGTAATCTACATTATTAGAACAATTGTTCTCAAAATCCTAAACCATATAAATCAATCCATTAATAATCCCTATTCTACCAGAACGAAAGGGCTTAATATAAATAATTATTAAACTTAATCTTATAAAAAAAAGAGTGTATGTATGTATGTTTGTATATTTGTATGTTCGTTATACAAATCTACACCGCTGGAGAAAATTTCACCAAATTTCGTACACGTGTTCTTTGCGACCAGGAAACAAACACTGTCGTGGTGAGACGCGTCCATCACCCCCAGAAGCGGGGGTGGACGGGGGTTGATATATTTAAACATGCTAAAACAGTCTATATTTCAGTCGGATAAATATTTTTAGGGGTCACAGATATTAATAGTGTTTCTACCGACTGTTGGGGTGGAACGCGTCTACCACCCCCAGAAGCGGGTCGGGATTATCAGTAGAGCACTTTTAGGTGTTGGGTGGAGGAACGCTGCAATAACATAATGCGAATACAACCGAAGTTGGAGTCAAATCCAAGGTTATGGATATCATCCAGTTCAATTATAGCATCAAATTGGCCATTTAGCCCCAAGGGGCGGGAGTGGATGGGATGGAAATTTTCTAACATGTTAAATCATCGATATTAGCGTGGAATAAATAAATGCCGGGACCGTTGACGTTGATAGTATTTCTACCGATGTTGTTTGTAGGCATGATAGGGGAGGGGTTCGAGGGGATTTCCTTGAAAATAACGAGAAAACAACCGAGATTCGAGTCAAATCGAATGTCATGGATGTCCCTGAATATATTTATGACAATCTGGACAACGCGCGGGTATCGGCTGGGTTGGGATGAGTTGACCGGCTGTTTTTTGCGTCGATTAAATATATTTCGGGATGAATTAGATTAATAAAATTTCCCTACATGTTCTCTGTGAATAATTTCAACCCCTTTCGGACTCATAAGGGTGCACCCTTAAGGGTGGGCGTGAAGTAGCATTACATAAAAAGGAACCAGAAACTATCGGGATTGTCACTGAGTTTAATTAATTTCCTTGAAAATAACGGGAAAACAACCGAGGTTCGAGTCAAATCGAAGGTAATGGATGTTGCCGAATTTATTTATGACAATCTGGACAACGCGCGGGTATCGGCTGGGTTGGGATGAGTTGACCGGCTGTTTTTTGCGTCAATTAAATATATTTCGGGATGAATTAGATTAATAAAATTTCCCTACATGTTCTCTGTGTATAATTTCAACCCCTTTCGGACTCATAAGGGTGCACCCTTAAGGGTGGGCGTGAAGTAGTATTACATAAAATGAAACCAGAAACTGTCGGGATTGTCACTGACTTTAATTAATTTCCTTGAAAATAACGGGAAAACAACCGAGATTCGAGTCAAATAGAATGTCATGGATGTCCCTGAATTTATTTATGACAATCTGGACAACGCGGTGGTATCGGCTGGGTTGGGATGAGTTACCGGTGTTTTTTGCGTCGATTAAATATATTTCGGGATGAATTAGATTAATAAAATTTCCCTACATGTTCTCTGTGTATAATTTCAACCCCTTTCGGACTCATAAGGGTGCACCCTTAAGGGTGGGCGTGAAGTAGCATTACATAAAAAGAAACCAGAAACTATCGGGATTGTCACTGAGTTTAATTAATTTCCTTGAAAAGAACGGGAAAACAACCGAGATTCGAGTCAAATCGAAGGTAATGGATGTTGCTGAATTTATTTATGAAAATCTGGACAACGCGCGGGTATCGGCTGGGTTGGGATGAGTTGACCGGCTGTTTTTTCGTCAATTAAATATATTTCGGGATGAATCTATATATATAAAAATGAATTGCTGTTCGTTAGTCTCACTAAAACTCGAGAACGGCTGAACGGATTTATCTTATCTTAGTCTTGAAATGTTCGTGGAGGTCTAGGGAAGGTTTAAAAGGCGAGAATAAATCGAATAATTTCCGGGAAAACCCTAAAAACAGCCCTTTTCTATTTCCCATACAAACGTTTTCTAAATAAAATACAAATCTACACCAGTCGAGCAATTTTCATCAAATTTCGTACACGTGTTCTTTGCGACCAGGAAACAAACACTGTCGGGGTGAGACGCGTCTTCCAACCCCAGAAGCGGGGGTGGAAATATTTAAACGTACTAAAACAGCCGATATTTGAGTCGGATAAATATTTTTAGGGGTCAAAGATATTGATAGTATTTCAACCAATGTTATCTGAATACAATTTTCATCCCCTACGCCCTGTGAAAAGGACACCGTTCGGGTTTGGGGTGGAGATGCTATACAGTAAAATAACGCGAATACAACCGAGATTGGAGTCAAATCAAAGGTTATGGAAGTCACTGTGTTTAGTTACGACATTCAAATTGGCATTTACCCCTCAGATGCAGGGGTAGCGGGGTGAAAATTTTGGAACATGCAAACTCGGCAGATATTTGCGTTGAATAAATATTTTTCAGAGTTAATTATAATGATTAGGGTTCGAGTAGCGTTACATAAAAATTGCGCAAAAGCAGCCGAAATTGGAGTCATATCGGGGGTTAGTGATAAATGACATCTCGGGCAACGCCGGGCACCCAGCTAGTATCGTTATAAATGGCGGGCGCTAGGGTGGTACACATAAAGAAGGTCAATGAGACGACCGTCAGTTCAAAACAAATTGAGGATATCAATAAACAGTGATACTGATTTTCACTAACAACAAAGTCAGTTGAAGATATTTCTCAACACAATTATGTTTCTGCATTCGATGAAAAATAAAATGGTGACTTGTGGGACGTAAATGCAACTGCGGTATAGCCATTGATTGTGTCGGGTATAAAAATCAAGTGGCGTAATTGATAATGAAATTGTCTGGGAGTTTCCGTTCCTGAAGTGATTGCGATTTCTCGGTTAAGGAAAAATCCGGGTAGTTAGAGGTTCCCGCAGTACAACATGAGTATTGGTGGTAAGTCGCACGAAGGCGCCCAATTGCAAAACGAAATGAAATGCAGTTTTTATGATTCAGAATTAAGTGAAATATTTTTACAAAAAAGTAAATTACATTAATTTAACAAAATTATTTTCTAACGGCAAAGAAAAATGAGCGAATTTCTGTCACTGGCGTTAATATTAAAGGCAAACGAAATTTAAATATCAACATTTGGACGGAAATTGTAATTTAATGGAAAACATATAATTCTACCGAATAGGAAACAGCAATAATTTTAACTTGAAGCGTACTTGACGTAAAATTTTGTAGTTTCAAATATCAATCCACTTGGCAACAATAAGGCTATGGTCAATAAATTCAGCCTTTTAGGTTCTTCATTATCAACTTTTAGGTTCAATTATTGATTCCTTTAGTCCTATAACGAGGAAATAGAATTATTACTTCCATAGATGACAAAGACAGCTATGAAGCACACAAATTATAAATACAGAAAGGAGGGAAGAAAGCAGCACCCACTATAAAGAACAACCGTATAAACATATAACAAACACGTATAAATTAAAAATACGAAACAACAGTACGCAAATGAAAAAGAAAATAGAAAATTTGTAACTGAGAAGACAAATTAAAATAGATAATTTAATAAGGGAGAAGTATTTATACATAAACAAGAAAGGAACCGTATTACAAAAATGTTAAAATCTTTTAAAATAATTAAATCTAACAAAATACTATTGTTATTATTTACTTATTACTTATAGAAGCAAAACTACAAATTCAATGTTGTCACACATTTCATCACTGTTACTTTGGGCAATGGAAAACTGTTTCTGAGTAACGGAGATAGCTATGAAAATGAAACCAGAAATCGCTTTAGTCTTAGAACAGGGCTTAAACTTTAGAAATTCATCATTAATTAGTTTTTTTTACGAGTTATGGATATTAGTGGAAAAATAAATGAGTATTTCTAGGTAAGCGAAAACAATCTCTACTCTTTTAAGCAATGAATTTTGACTTTAAATTGGTGATTATTTTCATATGTGTTTTAATACGCATCTGTTATGGTATACATACACAGAAAAAATTTTGGTCCCATTTTATCTCGGTTTTTGTTTACAGTAAAAAATAATAATTATTTTATCCTTTATCGGTCACTAACCTATTACGTATTTTGGAATACACTATAAGTTTCGAAGTGCAAAAATAACAGAAATAATTTATGACCGGCAAAAGGTACTTTACCAACCAAGTTAACAATTTAAGAAAAATTGTTGAGTCTCCTAGTCCCAGAGATACTGCCTGTAAATGCGACTAAATATATAATGAGATGCGGTAATAACAATACTTGAATGTTGAATGTTAACTTTCCATTTTTCTCAAATTTGAAAGAAAATTTCATATCTGACCTGTAAACAACCTTACTGAATTTAATCACAATATATTGAATATTTACGCGCTTGTAATGCATAATAAACATTCCGTATATTTAATGCCCATCAGAAATTCCTCTAATGTGCAATTGATTACAGGGAATTTTATAACAGTATAATTTGACTCTCAAGTTATTTTCAAGGGAAAGAGACTCTAATTTTATATATTAGACTTTCATTCAAATATAATTTTGTATTTGTATATAATATTATTTTATTTGTGTTAGATGTACGTGTGAATAATTATTTATTAAGGTTCCCATAACAATATTACAGAATCAATTTAATTATATGTTTTGTTACTTATTAAACTAATCTGTTCTGGAATTCAACCTGAAATTTTATATTTTGTACATACGCAAGGTAATGAATGAGACGTTTAGTTAAATGTGATTAAATAATTGGCTTTTAAGTTCGTCACCTGGTTTGTGCGGTTGTGTCGGACTCAGGGCTGTTACAGTTACAAATTAATCACCACCCGACGGAAGGAATAAGGATTTCTGAAACGTTGTTATATTATCACCTCATTCTGCTTGTTATTTGGCTATTCTATCTAATTCGTTTATATGAATGTCTCATGCTTGTATCTACCGTGTCCAGAAAACGTGTTACGAGTTTATAATAATTTTAATTTTGAATAAGACCCTAGAGCGACACAACTGCACTTGTCAGTTCTATGCAATTCTTAGCACCTGACGAAAGGGACAAGGATCCCAGAAACGTTGTGTGGTATTTATATTACCCTTTTTGTCTTAATTGGCTACCTTTCTTATTCATTATTTTCAATCAGACGTAAATATTTTCATGTTTACTTTTAGTTTTATTTGGAGTTGTTGACTAGGTAACAAGTGTGTGATACTTATGTCTGGAAACGAAATATGATGTATTTTTGCTTCCATTGGAGTTTGCTGTTTGCGTGTTAAGTCGTATTTTTAATAAGTCGTTGTTACGTCTCACGTACTAGAAATTTCTAAAATTTAGATACAAACCAGGTAATTTTGTGCCTTAAATCACACAGAATGCCTCCTCTTTGCTATTTCTTACATGACCGTATGACTGTTAGTATAATAATATACGCCTACTATAAACTATGAATTTATTAAAACAAAAAAGAAGTTTGTTAACTATAAGAATGTTTTAGGTACAAACAAGCAGTTAAATGTCTATCGGACGATTAATTTTATTTATTAGAGTCGCGTTACCTTCCGTAGTCACTAGCAACTGATTAGTTACAAATTACCAATCAAGTTTCAGAATTGAATAAATATTTTAAATTACATTAATCGCGGTATTACAATGTATTTGGGTAACAATAGTTTTAAGGTGAATTTTATTCTTTTTACCATTTTACAGCATTAAACAAGTATTAAAAATCATCTATTAGCTGGAAAACAATAATGTTTGATGTATTTCATATGGCATAATTTTAATAAGATTTATGTTTCCTTATGAATATATTCCACCTACTGCTAATATTTTAAGAAGTGGACCGATTACGGATTGGACCAATATTTTATAAGTCTAATGTCCATATAAAATCATAGTTTTGTACTATTTACAACCAATTAACGGTCAATCGGAAACTTCTCGAACTTACGCAGAACATGGCGCTAATACATACAAACGGCGGTTAGAAGTTTAAGTTTTTTTTATGACATACACACATAAAGTATAAAGTATTGCCTAAATTTTGTTATTTAAGAAGTGAAAAAGTTTTTGATTTACTTTATTTATTCCATTAGTCCAGTGTGGGGAAATATGATACGTCATTACATAAAATTACAATATAATCATTCGAAGCTACTATTAATAACAATTAGAAGTTAACATAAATATAACTTAAAATCGGGAACACAAATTTCCCTGTCCAACATAACTAAAAGTACTATACAGTCATCGTAATAAAAATAAAGTTCTTTAACGTTACTAATGGTATAATATAATATATACAGTATTCAAAAAAATTCAATACGCACTGTGTAAAAACAAATGTTTAGAGAATTAACTATAATAATATATGGAACTATACATCACAGGAGAATAAACACAAAACCTGACACGCGCACAAAGGAAGTAGAACCAACACAAACGACGGACAAATCACTTCACGAAGCTGATCAACGAGGAATCTGCCCTTTCGTAGAAATTCCAGGCCGTACATGAAACATACAAAGAAAAGAGCAGAAAAAACCGATAGATAGAAAGCAAGCTATGAAATAAGTAGTTTAGAGAGCAAAACATTCAATATATTTGCAGTGTAAACAAAAAAAACAACTAATTATTAGAGGAACGATCTAGAAACTCCTGTACTGAGTAAAACGCGCCTTTCAGTATAATATTTTTACACTGACGCCAAATACTCTTGTAGTTTTTATATCTGGAGGAAGAAAATTGTATGAAACTATCCCTGAATGGTGAATACTTCTCTTGTAGAGCAAATATCTTAGAGCTGAGCGATTTCTAGCCTCATAATCGTGAAATTCGTCAATTTGTTTGAAACACTTCATGTTTTTCGCTTTACGTAAATAAACACGCCGGGTAGAGTTAATATTCGCAAACTTTTTACAACTATATTTATTATCCGTATTAGAAAGTATTCTAACACACTTTTGTAACTTGAATATTTCACTGCTGCTGGAGCAATTTCACCAATTTGCAATGTCATAACACATAAGGGAATGAAAATACGCAAAGTAAACCACTTTCGTTGTGTTGATGTCAACATGTTTCATTAATGTTAAGAAGCGAAGGTGTTGGGTGAAAAAAATTGATAAATTAGAGATTCCAGCAATTTTAAAGAACCTTCTTATAAAATATATAAATTAAATATATAAAATTTATCGTAGTTTTCAACGAAAACGAATGCGCATTAGTGTTAAAACGCGGTTGAGCCACCATTTTGGACGATGAGCGTCGAGGACTGCTGACCGGCCACTATGACCGAGGATAAAATTGTAGAAATTCACAATGCAGTCGGTTACGTGTGCTTTCTAAGATTGAAAATAAATATACAGAACGTTTCCACAACATTTGTATGAACACTCGGGCATAAAATAGCTGCCGATTTTGATAACAGTTGATCAGTATCAAATCGGAATTTCTCAGCAAGGTCTGGATATTTTGAAATGCATTTTAACTACGTTTTTGGGACATTTAATTTCTGCTCAAAATACATTCGTGTGATGAAGGAACAATCAAAAACGTCATGACCACTTTCAGAGATTTTCAGAGATTATCCAGCCACTGGAGAATGTATCGCTGTACTTTGAGATATTCATGCTGCGGTTTTCATAGATTATCTGAAAAATGAAGGTTAAACAACCACTGGAGAATTTATCGCTGCGTTATCGGATTAATTGAAGTAAGCCGGCAAAAAAAAAATCTTTTTCACAACGGTGAAGCATCCGCTAACATGTCTTCACGAATTGAGCTTACAATTATATCTACATCCATATATTTGCCAGATTTAGTTACTGGGGATCATTTCCTGTTCCTGATTCTAAAGGGACGGCTTACGATATGATTGAAGACTAACGTATACGAGTATTTTGAGAGCTTCAGCGATATTTTTGTACTGAAGGTATAATGAAGCTGGAAAAGCGAGAGACAGAGTATGTTGCCTTACTCTGGCCGAGGACTTTCCGAACCACGGTCGTATGAGAAAAAATTTTCACTTGTAAATTGTAAAATAAAATAAAAATTCAGCCGAGTGAAATTAATATAATTTCAGAAAGAGCGATAGAGAATAAGGTAATTTTAAGTAAATATAACATTGAAGAGAGCCCGATCTGTGAATATATATTCGTTTCTTCACATGCTCGAAAAGGTATGAGATTTAAAACCCAAGGAGAATCTGAGACGTGTTTTCAGAATGTATTATGAAGAGCCAGGGTCACAGAAGCCGGAATAAAATTGTTTGCAGCACTAAATAATTTTTTTAATACAAGTGTTATATTTTATTGAATTGTTACTTCGGGATAATAACCCTCGTACTCATAAAAAATTGTAATAGTGCGCCATTCTTTTATAGTTTCAGTTGTGATTCTGCGTTGAAATGTATTAAAATTCTCAATATGAAACTATGTTTCCCAAACGATAAAATGTATTTATAACAAATGGAAAATTATATAACAGAAATTTCGTCAATTTAAGGAAATTATTTTACACGATTCTTCATTTATAAAGTTCGTGATTAAATGGTAATTCAGTGAATTAAGAAAACATAAAAATGCAAATCGTGTAAATTTAACTCAATTCCTTACATCCAAATAAGTGTCATTACTGGGAAATTTAGATCTATAAGGTGGAATACCTTAAAACATTATTTATGGAATTAGTTTTGAGTTTACGTACAAATTCGTTAACATAATTTCAAATTTCTATTGTATAGTATTTTACAAAGAGTACCGAAGTCTGTAATAGTTTCATACTTTCGACATTAACCTACGATCTTACAACTATTTTATGTGTTTATAAAAGAACGCAAACTGAATTGAAGTCATACACCGTTAAAAGAGTTTGCGTGTTCCATCCTAGTTAGATTTTTAATTATATTTTTCTGAATACTATTAATCAATTGTAAATAATTATACTGTTATATTTGTTAGATTATACCGCGAACATTTTGTGAAGGTTAACAGAAACCGAGGACTAATGGAATTCATAAAAATCTAAATCTAACTGCTGAAGTGTCTCATCTCTATGTTCACCATCTAGCTTTAAAAGTTATATTTTTCTATGCCGGATTCTACTATGATAGATGATTTATATCTTAAATAATTTGAGGCTAATTATTGATTTCACTCTGTTCCAGATGATGGCAGTTTCGACTTCGCTGACGTTGCTTCTCTGCTTGAGCCTTCTGCACTTGTCCAAAGGAGACTGTTCAAGCTGCAAAGTTATTCACAGAGACGCATATTGTGCCAACGAAGATCTTTCCAGCGTTCCCAACAAAGACTGCCTCGGAGTCGACATCGTCAGCCTAGACGCGAGGTTCAACAACTTCGATCAGCTCACAAACAACATCTTCGACGAGACCGTCGACCTAGAGCACGTCGACTTAGGCCACAACTCTATTCGCAAAATTGAAGGAGAGGCGTTAAAAAAGTTACCCAATCTTCGATACCTCGACGTGAGCAACAACGACATCGAAATTATTTCCGAGAAGACTTTTCAGGGTTCCCAGAAACTTGAGTTCCTGGACTTGTCGTTCAACACCATAAAGTTCATTTCCGAATCCACGTTCGAGAATAACTCAAAGTTGAAGTATCTGAACCTCGGGGGAAACAAACTTAGCACTCTTCCGCCTAAGATATTCATGTACCTTACTAATATCGTCTCTTTGCATCTGTACAAAAACACTTTAAGTGAAGTACATGAATCGTTATTTGTTAATAATGAAATGATGGAGTACTTGGATCTTAGTGATAATGCTCTTATTTCCGTAAGTGACAAATCTTTTCAATCTATGCGTGCGTTGAAAACTTTACATTTGTTCCAAAACAAACTACACGGTACTCTTAACTTGTCTGCGTTTGATAGGAACGATAAATTGGAGTTGTTGACTTTAAACTCAAATAAGTATTCCTCGATTGAGGCGTCAACATTTGACAACTCCGATTTGGAAATCTGGCTTCATAGCAATCCTTGGTCTTGCGAGTGTCATATCATAAAGTTTTTAGAACTTATGAGGCTAAAAAATGTGAGGACGTTCCAAATTCCTATTTGTTCAACTCCAGTTGAGGTGAAAGGAAGACAGTGGACTGAATTACGTCAGACATTTTGTGACCCAAACGATAATGATTAATATTAAAAAAAATTACATTTGTTCATGTCTCAGCTTATTTTTCAAGTTCCTTTTGTCCCAATACAATAGATAATAATTATTTTCCAAATGCAAGGTAACTAATCGCGATGTTTCATAGACATTAAATTGGAATAAAATTAGTTAATATCTTGGCAACTAAGCTCCTGCATTCGAAGAATTGCGATTACATGCCTTTCTATTAGATAACAATTCGTACAGGATTAAGAGCTTGACATATTTACTGCAGTATTTTATTTCAATGTCAACGTTTCGCAATATCAATAGAGATTTGCTTCGATGAAAGATTAAAATAACTTCATGATAAGGACCAAAGGTGATAAGAAATAAAGTAAGTTGAAGTGCTTCATGTACTTTGATTGCTTATAATTATTTTATAAAACAGACATTGATCCAACTTCGTAGACCTTGATTAACATTTTAGTACTGAAAGGCACTAATTTCGGAAAAGAAAATTGAAAAATGGGAAATAATTATTTTAGAGGCTTTTTTTTCAAAAGAGTGAAGTGCAGAAATCAATCACTTTATTAAATGAACGTTGTTATAAAAGACACACTCGAAATTCTTGTTAACTGATTAAGTGCTTCTTTCCTATGCGTAACTGAGACCAAAATTGATAGAATTATCATGACACGAGTGACAGGTCTGGTCATTTTCAGACATGATAATGTGATAAAAGTGATAGAATTATTTTATCAATTTTAATTTTAAAAAATAATTTCTTATGAAAATATTCGCTTAATTTCCCTACACTGAATTTCATGGAACTGAAAAAAATTATATTGTCAGCATTCACCTCGTGGTAAAGAGACTTCATAATTGAAAACTGAAGGTGAAATTCGTTAGGTCGTGACAAATTGAAATAAATTACAACAAGACGCAATAAAATGAAAGGAGGAAGACACAAAAAGGAGTGTATAATAGCGATATAGAATATTATATTACCTGACCATTTCTTGTTCTCTGAATTATTAATGAATGGCATGAGTGAAACAAAATGGAGCAACGTTAAGAAACACGGATAATTTCATAAATGTTTAAGAGATCAAAGAATATTTTGCGGAAACGTCCAATTACGAGACGTACGGGACTGAAAAGTACGCGCCTGTGGTGAAAATATATTTTATATTGATAACATTATTAATAATTAAAAAATTGTAATAATAATTTGTAGAAAGTGAAATATTTTCTGACCTATAATTACATAGTGTAAGGTAGACAATTTTATATATATTTCATTTAACAACGGAGGCTACTTGTATTTAACCTGGTAATTGAGTGAATAAGGTCTGCTTTAGAATGATTACCAGATAATGGAGATCATGAAACTCTGTAATTCAACGAGAAATGTAGATATAAGATGTCGATGAACCTGGTGGAGACGGTTTTAATAATATAGTGAATAAGAATTCGTAAAGAAAATACAAATATATTATATATGCCAATGACGCAACTTCCACACAAGCAGAAAGTCATTTTGGAATGGCAATGCAAACAATATATTCAGGGCTCAAAACGTCAAAAATCATGCAAAATTATTTTGGTACAGTTTGCAAAAAATTATTATTACTTGATTTATATTGAATGCATACATAATTCGCCAGCAACTCACTCAGACTTATACTATTTACGGACATTAAATACGAAATTTACAGAGCTTATCGTAGTAATTAGATTAAAATCAATGATCTGAATAAGGTATTTTTATTTTTGATGTAAATATTATTTTGTAATTAAGAGCCCAATTTTAACTTACAATTATTTTATAAATAAAAACATTTAATACATTTGTTTTCAGCTGTTCTGAAATTAATAAATATATTGAAATACTATGATAAATCGTGTTAATTAATTAAATCGACCTTCTTTAACATTGAGTGATGCAAATATTTACGCATATATTTCAAGAAGCGACACAATTAAAGGTAATTGGCGAACAATTTCGAGTATAAAGTAGACAAAGGATGTGAGAGCTGTTTTCTCGCAAGGGGAACCTTTCTGAAGAGACGGAGAGGGCTACCGTTGGGGGGGGGGGTGCCTTTATCTCTCTTCGTTTTTTAACTAAGGCTCCCACAAGCCTCGGCCTGTATTGAGAGGTGTATGTTCCGGGGTCGCAGGCCTTGGGCATATGGTAAGAGTTATTCCCGATTCCTATTGTAACAGTCGGCCTGCTGCCTCATAAACTGGTCGAGGCATGGAGAAGGAAATGCTGCGTCCGTACAGAAAATCCCTCTTCCGCCATCGGAAGGGTGTGGGACAAATACCAAGCACCCAACCTACCTGATGCAGGTTTTCTATGATTAGTCTTGCAATCACTTTTATGCGAATGCCAAGTAGGATACTTAAACTACAGCCCGGGGACCCTAGTTAACCCTTAGCTACACTTCCGCATCTCCCGTTTCAAATCCCTTCCTATGCTATGAGTTGCCACCACGTGGACTACCCTCATGTAGCCTGTTACTCTAAAATAAATTCGAGTTTAGATATAAGTGTAAAATATTAATCTTGTAACGAAAATAGTAACTTACAAATCTGGTACTGGTCTAAAGCCCCAGTGTTACATCTACTCATGTGAGCGACTGTAATTATGAATACCCGTATACTAGGGTCGGTAAGTTAAGCATAAATTAAAGTCATTGGTACGGGAAACTATTTACATTGTTTGGTAGTGGAAAATGTAAATATGTTAAAAATTGATGTGTAGGCGACATCTTGCAGAAGGAGGGACACAACTACGGAGCCGAAAACAGCTTTGTTGCTTTGTCTTCTACGACACCATTGAAGACGACTATGGGGAAAAAATTTAACTAATAAATCTTAGTTAATAAAATTAAAAACGCCAATCTTACAGACAAATTTAAAATTGAGAAACAAAAAATGATAAATTCAAATTTAAAAGTGCCGGACTATGGCGACTTTTTCTAACGGTAAGTAACTTACGACTGGAAATTGAACAAAGAAATAAAATCAAAGATAAATTCATAAGGGCTAAGAAATTAATATAAAACATCATTTAACTTACTAAGTTTCTGTATCTTGCTTAATATTAACAGTATTTTTTTTATTTAGTCTTTATAGTCGCGTCAACATATTAGTCTTTGGCGACTTTCCATGACTACTACATGAAATTATTACATTTGATTCATATTATATATACATATTATTCTTAACCTAAGATTAATCGTATAATTAGATTACATCTTGAATGTTGGTTTTCTTACTAAACTTTAAAAGGTTATTTATTGCCGCTGCTGAGGTACACATTTCGCTTCTTATGTATTTCTCAGTTTTAACTCTTCTAATCCTGTCGTACTTTGAGCAGTCGTAGATGACATGCTGGTTCGTCAGGGCCACCTTCCATAAGACATATCTAGGTTGCTGTGACCTACAAAACAGATAGGAGTGCGTGAGGTTAAAGTGGAGAGTTCTTATCCTATCTTATCCTGCTGTCTCCGTGATAGATTACCAGTGTGTTTATTTCCGTGAAGTTGTTTACTTCCTCATGAAATATTCCTTAATATACACCATTTCACAAAATTAATTTTTAACAATAATGTGAATCTCTGTGTAAAATAGACGTTTTGTCTACATCGAAACAGTGATTAAATGTGATACAAGTGATATGATTGTGTTAACAAGTTGACAATTTAAAATTGGATTTATAATCTTTTTAATTCTTGTATTTAAAAATTTATTTTGTTTGGCCGATTTACAAAACTCAAAAATTGAACAATTAAATTTATAAACAACATTGGTAGCAGAAAACTTATTAATAGGATCTTTTTGTCCTTTAATAAAACCAGAAAATGAGTATTTAGAGATTAAAATGACCGAAAATTGTGTTTTTTTAAATACCATATTAGATTACATAATTAAATATTACTGAAAGGTAAAAAAAATTAATTCATTGTACGTATTTTTCCTTACGACATTGTTCTGGTTGAGTTCTAAATTAATTTTAGCTAATATAATGATTATGTACTTAGAAATAAATCCAATTGGGTAGAGATTGGCCCATAAAATATTTTTGATGGACAGGATCGGATAATAATATAGCTTTGTCAACCAAATTGTAAACAATAGTACACATGTGTTTTAAACGTTGGTTAGATAAAAAATTTATAACACGACCTGAAAAAGTTGGCTTTTGGTACCAAGAATACGGAAAACAGAAACGTCTAAGAAACTGATTGAATAATTTTGTTCACACTCAACAGTAAATTGTAAATGTGGATTATAACCATTAAATACAGTTTACATTTCATCACTACAATTACATGGAATAATGCAAAAAATATAATTATCTCTTATTAGTAACAAATAAGACAACATATCACTGCAGTGGCTGTTATCAATGCCCCACTTGTATTTAGTTCTTTTTTTAGTTATCATTAATATGAGGACGATGTGCCTGGTCACAAGAATGGTTGCAAATGTAGCGATGAAATCAATATCATTTGAGCTTTAAGGGTTTCCCTCTTGATACATAAAGCTATCTCGAGAGATCAAGATATAGACAAAATTTCAGGGACTTCGCATCGCAGTCTTTTTTTTCGCACGATTACGCCTCACTTAAGGTAATAAAGCAAATTATATCTGAAAAGAAAAGTGAGATAGTAGAAAGCCTGAGAAGACTTTGATCGTGTACGCACTATAAAAAAGACGCAGTTTATTTTATTAGTACAATGAAATTTCTTAGCTATCTCATTCCAGAAAACAGCTGTAAATCAAAGTGTTTTTCACCGTATTGTCCTTAATTATTAACATTTTTGTGCAATATTCAAATAGAATTTTTTTTGTTACTTTCGTGGGTGATAATTAGACTATTTACCGGGAGAAACTCGTAAATGTATCTTTGGGACATGGTAATTGGATTAAAATAGAATAATCATGAGGGACATCAATTTATAGGCATAAATATTAGAATTTATCAAGGTTCGAGATCATACACGGTGAACTACGTTATACTGTCTGATATATATACAACCCGGTTGGAAACTATTACAACACTCCGTATTTTTAGTTTAATGGAATAATATGAGCCAATCGCAGTGTCAGACGTTTGAGTTTAAATCGTTGGAAAAAGCGTTTGTTACAAAGACCCAACTTTTATATGTTGCGTTCCCAGAGTGAGGAACAACGAGTCTACACTTCAATACGGGTAGTTGTCAAAAATATAGATATCTTCCATTTAGGGAAATTACCCTAAATAGAAATCCTGCAATCGGTTTTATTTTTTATCCTGGTTCAAGTTCATCAGACAAATTTTATCCATGTTCTCTTTGATTGAACATGCGTATGTGATATTGTCACGTAGCAGAAGGTATATTGGATCAAAAGTGACCGAAAAAAAATAACACAAGACGTGTCGTTCAGACGAATCTCTGTAACCAAGTTCGAATTGAACTGAACTATTTTTGCTCTAGGGCATACAGTTTTTATTTATATAATAATCGAATATTTAGAATAGAACATTCTAGTAACAGAATATTCTAGAAAGCAGAGTAAACATACATGAGAGGCTGCATTGATCCCTTCTTTCAAAAACAGCGTCATGCTGTTAGATCTCTGCTACTGAGGGACTTCTAGGGTCTGGGTAAGGTGGTAATCCCCGCCTTCCATCAACTGGACGTATTGGTCGCCGCTTCATCGTCTGCTTTGTCTAATTCAACTTCATTGTCTTGAGTGACCTGTGTCCCACTTCTCCCTCTCGGATCATGGTAAGGTTCTATTATGGCTGCGTGGTTTATCTCAGTGTTCTTCCTTTACCTCAGCTGAGGATCGTAAGGCTTCATAAGTTCAATGATCTCCGCAGGACACAGTATGGGCAAAAGTACCATTTCAGGAGCTTTACGATAGGCCACCTTACAAATAGGCATAAAGATAAAAAACCAAACTGGTTGATATCTTTTGTCGTATAGTTAACGGATTTGGGTCGACCTTTTCGTATCTCATCACAAATTGACCAATGTAACTGACATTTATGTTGTCAGAATTGAAAAGGAAGACCACGTCATACGTCGTTTTCACAACGCTACTGAGAACCAGAAAAAAATGGTGTGACTCCTGTGGTTTCCTGTTGGTTTTGGAGGTTAACGTCATGAAACGGAAGTACACGTCACAGTTCTACTGGACCCCTACGTACATGGTCAACATATTGCCACAGATAGGAAAATCGACCCTCGGCCAGTTATTATGGTTCTTAATAACACCGGATCTTATATGATAAAGTTGGAAGAACAGCTTTTATAACGGCGTATCGAGTTAAATAATATTTGCACACGATAATCCATTTGTTTCTCGGAGACGATATCGAGAATGTTCCCAGGAGGTCAATTCCGAGACGTTGAAAGGTTGAGTGGGTAGTAATCCAAGCTGGGAATTTCCCTCTGAGACTCTACAGAGACATAAGTAGTGGCTAATGTTTTTAAATAGTCGAGACCACTAAAATTGCCTACTTTTTCTGTCGTAGGTTCATCATGTAAGTATCACAGAATCTGTAGTCGGTGGTACTTAGGGATTACAAGGTGTAATTCCTTTATAAAGAGTTCTCGGGTTTCCGGTCGGGTAACCTCATTTGAGCACAACGTTTCCATGGCTGACAAGTGAAACCTGACGAAGATGGCGGTGTCAGCCATGGAAACGTTGTGCTCAAATCACGTTTCCCGACAGGAAACCCGAGAACCCTTTATACAGAATAAACGACGGGAAAACTTACGCTCTTTATTGTAATTCCTTATTAATCATTCCAAAGTCTCCTTTCCGGTTAACTGAGAGTTCTGGAGGAGTACCATGTTATTTTCTGCTTGTTGTCGAATACTAGTACGAGTCCAGCTCATAGTGAGCCATTTCTTCGGTGCATTTCGATCGAACAGTTCTAATACGACTTCTCTTGGCATCATACCCAAAGGTTCTTGTAGTTCGGTGCTCCGGATAAATTTGGCTTCTCCTTGCAACAGATTTTCTGGCCGCCATGATGATAGTGCTTATAATAAGAAAAGTCAGTGGTAGCTCTTCACGTTGTACAGATTTTTGGACAGGGGAAATTTTTTATTGACTATCGATCAGAGCATACACATTCTCATGGCCGAGTATACTGATTTCTTTGATAAATACAGAAATTTCCATCAATTCAATTACAACGTCGCTATTTTGAAACATAATGTTGTCGTGCAAATAGTAGAGACATATAGGCGCAACTGGTTGTCCATCACACCGCTCGAAAGTTTTCTGTGTGTTACACATCTCAAACGGTATTACCTTGAATACTTTCAGCCCTTCCAGTATAATAAAAGCAATTTTAATTTCTCTCGGATTCGTCTACTTCGATTTGACGATATATGGAGTGTTAGTTCACGATAGAGGAAAGTTTGCCTCCTTTTGGAAATTCAGCGTCGATTCGTGGTAGAGGATATTCAGATTTTTTCGTTACCTTGTTAGGTTTCCAGAAACCAAAGTAAAATCGCCAGATTCCATCTACATTCCTCTCAAGAAAGATAATAGATGACGACGGGAACATAGATGGTTGAATAATTCTTAGTCAAAGAAATTTATTCTAGTCTTGAATTATACGTTGTCCGTCTACTGATATTCAGCATACTCTTTGGCTGATGAGTGGATGTTTGCCAGTTCCATGTTTCGGCATTACAGATGTGGTAAGACTCTGAATTTCATAAATAACTACTTTAATTTATTATTATTTTGGTTTGATATTAATTTATTTCAATTTAATAACAAAAAATGTTTTGTTTCACAAATTAATGTTACCAAATTATTAACAATTCACCCACTTATTCAAAGCGCGCACTGTAAAATAAGAAATATCTCAGGATGGAATGCGAAACAAACTAGAATGAAAATGACAATTGGAATGTTTTTAAATAAGTGAAATAAGAGATAACCGCAGGATTTGCTTATGTACAGTCCAGCAGGTGTTATCGGGAAATAACGAGCGGCGTTTCTTCTTCTCTTGTCTCCTACAGACAATCCTCATTCAGAGCATATTTTAAATCCTCTTCCTTAATCGTCCAGTCCAGTCAATTTTTAGCCTCACCTTCCTTTGCAGACTCGTTGCGATTCGTCGCTTTCAGAGCATATTTCATCTGAAGCGCTGCAATTCTCAACCATCTGGATGAGCATAACAGCATATTTTATCTGCATCCACACGCATCTTTGTCCTAACTCCGACCTTCCAGCCCGTTTTACAAACAGCAACTGCACATCTGCCTGATCCTTTTATTTCCTGTGACAAGTGACCATCAGCTCTCCCGCTATCGGAATGGCGTGGGACAAGTACCCAATGCCCGACCTACCCGATGCAGGTTTTTCTAAGGTTTTCCCTGCATTCCTTTAGGCGAATGCCGGGTAGGATCCTTAAAATATAGCCCGGGGGCCCTAGTTAACCCTTGGCTACCTTCCTCTACCCTTCCGCATCCCCCCTTTCAAATCCCTTCCTATGCTATTAAAGGGGAGTTGCCCTAAGTGGATTACCCTCATGTAGCCTATTGCCCTAAAAAATAAAAAATAAAAAAATTATTCTCTAAACGCAAATAGATAGGCTGCGAGAGGATTCTCTCGCAGGTAACCTGCGAGGGATTTTCTCTCGCAGGCAGAACCTTTTAGGAGAGATACGAAGGGGCTACCTTTGGGTATGCCTTTTCCTCTCCGATTTTGAACTAAGGTTCCCACAAGCCGAGGCACCTCGGCCTGTTTTGAGGTGTATGTTCCGGGGTCACAGACCTTGGGCATACGGTAAGAGTTGTTCGCAATTCCCATTGGAATAGTCGGCCAGCTGCCTCCTAAACTGGTCGAGGCACGGAAGGGAATGCTGCGTCCCCACAGCAAACTCCTCTCCCGCTATCGGAAGGGCGTGGGACAAGTACCCAATGCCCGACCTATCCGATGCAGGTTTTTCTAGGGTTTTCCCTGCATTAATTTTAGGTGAATGTCGGGTACGATCCTTAAACTATAGCCCGGGGGCATAGTTAATCCTTGGTTACTTTCCACTACTCTTCCGCATCCCAACATTCAAATCCCTTCCTAAGCTATAAGAGGGAAGTTGCCATCATGTGGATTACCCTCATGTAGCCTGTTACTTAAAAAAAATTCAATATTGTTTCCACCATATACTTAGTTTTTCATCTACATCGTGCAATTTGCAACGTGATCGACACACGTTAATTTTTTTTCCAATGCACGACTGTCCAATCCTTGTGTTGGCGACGATTTCTCTCGTTAGCTGCAGATAACAAGCTGCTCGTACAGGTAATCGTCTTTCATATCCCAGACGGTGCAGTGTGCGGCCATCAGTACGTTCAGAGGTCATTTGAGATGATCCCTGATTAAAATCTTCTGTAAGACTAGTAAATTGTCACTCTCCGTTCTGTCAGAGAATTGACTAGTGGTACACGCCCACAACTCGCACGCTCAGAAGTTTTTTGGGTAACAGTCCACTTTATTTGTGTGATACTCATCCTATGTTCAAAGACTGTCGAAACTCATAATTTTCCTATGTCTTCAATAACAAATATTTCTACTGTCGTGGTAGACATTCTTCAGTTATTTTGATATTAATCTGTCCCTCTAGGAACATCAGCGGGATATAGTTAATTTGCCTAAAACGTCAGCTAGTAATAATAATCTGTTGAGTGAATGTATGTAGAATTCCTGAAATATATAACTATTTCGAAATTAGCAAATTGTGTTAAAGTACCAAAAGGCAGACATGAGTTAATAAAATAAATACGATATTCAAAATATAAAAATTATTCAAGTACAATTTTTCTAATAGATTGAATTTACAATCATCAAGTGGCGGTTATTTGCGTCCTTCGACAGTTCTAAAAATTCGTTGAGCGATAAATTTAATGTTAACATATTACTACTGTACATTTTGTGGAATTTATTTTATCGAATAAGAAAGATAGCCAATACAGACAAAAAAGGTAATATAAATACCACACAAGGTATCTGGGATCTTTGTGCCTTTCGTCAGGTGTTAAGCAGAGCCTAGAGAAACACAGCTGCACTGGTCAGTTGACAACAGTCAAAAGCTTTTGACTCTACCTAGTATTTTTGGCTTCTAAAGACTGCAGTTTAAAATCCTTCAAGGTACCAGGAGCATTTTTGGACTTTATTAAATTAATGATGATATCTTTTGCTTCCTGTAAGCATCAAATAGTATTTTGGAAATCCTTAGGGTACTAGGAGTATTTGTGACTCACTTAAGATACTGAGTGTATATTAGTCTTCTTTATCGATCCAAGAATATTATTGACTACCTTAAAATATCGGGAGTATTATTAACCTCCTTCATGAACTGGGAATATTCTTTACTTTCTTAAGATATCGGGAGTATTCTTGACTCCAAAAATGTAGCGGGAGTATTTTTTACTCTTTTTATTTGCTGTGATTTTTATTGTAATAGAAGAATTCCCGGTTTTGTTAAATTACCGTTAAACATTAACCTGGTTTATTTGAAGTTAGTTTAGGTCTGGAAAGGGAACGGAAATGGGTTAATGTTTAAACATTGACGCTATTGTTGCTGGTTAAATGAAATGTTTACCAAAAGGTTAGTGACGAATCAATTATTTCTGCCGGGCTAATTTAAACAAATACCCTTTAACGGCGGGTAGTCAGCGAGTTTTCTATAACAGATAGTTTTTTTTTTCAAAATCCAGAAGGATACTACTCAATAAATACTGAATCCGATTTGGATGGTCTCTGTTTCTGCCATTAATTATTTTATTGTATCTTAAAAAGTGGGTATTTCTCTCCGTGATGTATATTTAAAACAAAATATTGTAATAATCAAATGATAGGTCGTTTAATTTATTATTAATTTAAAGAATTTGCCTCGCGTTGTGGTGACCATTTATGTAGTAATCAAATTGGTTTAATTAAATGAAATAATAACCAAAAGGATAGGCTTAATTAAATAAAAAGAATTAATAAATAAAATTTAATACATAAAAGTATTTAATTTCACTTTGTGGCTTCAACTCGAAAACAATTACAATTTAAAATATTAATTTCTCAGGGCATTTACTGGGTTTGATGATTAGGACACGAAACAGGTATAATTTGACTATTAACAATTCAAAATCTTAATTGCCTACAATTAAAACAATAGTTGAATCAATGAAAGGAAAAACTAGAAGAAAGCAAACGAACGAAATCTGGCTTTATCCTTTAATTAGCGTTTACAATTAATCATTAGTTTTGGTTTTGTTACTTACATACTGTCCAGCTGGTACCAGCATTCTTTTTGGTTTCGGAAGTACACTATTGCAAAATTTTACACTGACTCTAAATATCGACTCACAGATTTTACACTATTGAAGTCGAAATTGATAGGCTCCCAGGAACTCGGATGATTGTCAGCTATCTGATGTCTGCTTGCCTTACAGGAATCCCATGATTCGTAGATTTATTAGTCTTTTACTGATTTGGACTTAAACTGCACGTAACTCCTTGAAGATTTGTTTTAACTGTTTATTCTTTCGGAGCGAAGTAACTTTTCTTTAGCTCCTTGCTGTAGACTTAAACTGTCAACTTTACTATTCCGCTCCTTGCTGCTCACCAGAAAAACTTCATCCGTCCACAGCAATCTTTCATCACCAACTTTATCGTGGCTGGCTGTAGACGTAAAAAAAACTGACTTCCTTTCCTGGCTGGCTATAGACGTAAACTGCTAGACTTTCATGCGCGCAAACGCCATTTTGACTTTTCAACAAAAGCGGCTGAGCTCGCTTTTCCATTGTTGCTTTGTTCGATCAGACCGCTATAATGGTTTTATCAAACAATTCAAATTTTATGTCCAAGCAATTAATGACCTAATTAATTGACATTACAATATATAAATATGATGAAAATGTGTAAACGAATATGGCAGGTTCTAATTTTAAATTGTCACCTGTAGAACTTGAAACAAGGAAGACGTAATGATTTTTTTAACAACAGGCGCAGAATGGGGATGATCAATACAATTTAGTTTTAGAGAATTAATTATTAAAAGTAACTTTTAAGTATTTCCATATCTCAGTGAAATTTGAATATTTGGAAAGTGATATAAAGGGCCTTCTGCACTAAATATTTTCCTTGGAAGAATATTGGAATTATTTTTCAGTGATAAATTGAAAGGATCATTAAGTAGACAATGGAAATGTACTATTTCCTGTTTCAAACAAATATCCTGAAAATTTTATAATTAATTATTTACGTGCTCATTTTGAAGACGGACTGTGACAAGAATGAATGAAATTTGTACAGTTCTTAACTGCAGAAAATTTCAAAGAAGGTTCGGTGCGATAAGCGTCAAAGGTATTATCCAGTGTCAGAAAGAGTAAGACAATTATTTATGACATTTATGAGAAAAAATGAGGAGTCGCAAAAGAAGATACTGAAAGTAATGTTGAATGTTAAGAGTGAGATTATGCGATAAAGGTTTTCTGCAAGTATACAATTCATTAAATTGTCAACCTATCTTTTCATAATTTATGGTTATGGCAGGTATAAAATAACGGCGGGTGGCTCTCGTAGCACTACTTCATGGTCTTGAAGGTGTTTGAGGAACATCAAAGTGTTACGGTAAGTCACAATTTACTAAGTTAATTTTCTTTTAACTCTCCGAAACTAGTTGTTTAATCTTTCACAGTAAATTCCTATTTCCCAGAGAATGCTCCACAATGTAACAACATATATTTTTACTATTATAATAAGACTTGCGGCTCTTACATAGTTGTTTTATATTCAAGTTGATTAAGCATTCCATACCTATAGGGTTGTTTCATACGTCTGATAAAAATTTAACAAAATGATTTGTTTTTTGGAAAACTTGCTTTATTTCTCAACATAGTCTCCTTTCTCGGCTACACACTTCGCCCAGAGAGTTTCCAAATTTTTCAACCATTGACAAAAATAGGCTTTGTTAAATACCGTCACGTCCTCGGGCACTTTTTCATTTGATGTAAATTAGTTCCCACGAAGCCAAATTTTCAAGTTAGGTTACAAGAAGAATTAACTTGGTTCTAGGTCTGGTGAATAGGGTGGATGAGAAACCAATTCGAATCCCAAGTCGTACACTTTCACCATTGAGACTACAACTGTGTGGGTTGGCGCATTGTCCTGGTGAAACCAGCGCGTTAATATTTGTCGTTTCTCAATCAGCACCCGTCTCAAACGATCCAACAGAGCAGCATAACAGAACCCAGTTATGGTTGTGCCCTTTTCCAAGAAATCTATGAATATTATTCCCTGAGAATTCCAAAAGACAGTGACCATCACATTTCCAGCTGACAATACGGTCTTCGCCGAAAAAGGTGAACCTTCACCAGTTTTTTTTCGATTGTTTTGATGTTTTTTGGTCTCAGGAGTGTTGTGGTGGATCCGAGTTTCATCGACGGTTACGAATCTTCGCCAAAAGTCTTGTAGATTACGCCAAAACATGGTTAGATCTACGTTGAAATGTTTTTTCGAATCCATTTTTCGTCGGCATCCACCGCGCCAACAAAACAATAAATTTCACTCTTCATCGTTTCTTCAAAAACTGAAGGTCCAGATCAGGGCGTTTGTTTGTACGATCGTCACCTTTTTCGGTTTACTTTCACCAGTTTTTTCTATTGTTTTGATGTTTTTTGGTCTCTGGAGTGTTGTGGATCCAAGTTTCATCGACGGTTACGAATCTTGTGGGTTACGCCTAAACATGGTTAGATCTACGTTGAAATGTTTTTTCAAATCCATTTATCGTCGAATGTTAAAAATCGCGGCATCCACCGCGCCAACAAAACAATAAATTTCATTCTTCATCGTTTCTTCAAAAACTGAAGGTCCAGTTCAGGGCGTTTCATTGTTTCATGTCTCGTTCCACAACATTTCATTTAATATGTAGGTGAGGTTTTTCGACACACAGAAAAAACACTATACACACTCAAAAATTATTAGAGTACTGAATAACAACCCCGTTGTCCTTTACGCTGTCTTATTAATGAAGATGTTATGCACCGTATGATTTTTTCTGCAAATGAAATGTATAAAGTGTGGTCTACAAACTGTTTCTAATATTTTATGGTTTTGTTTTCCTTCATACACTCAAATCAGTTCTAATATTATGATATATGCATGTAGTAAATAAATTGTTTATTCCTAACATTGAGACTAAACTTTTAGCAATGCATAATGATTGTATCAATAACTCTTACGAACGTTCCTCTGTGCGTATTTAGTTATAATAACACACATTACAATTTATTCAAAATATCTGTGTTACAAATCCCAAATCTAAGTAGGTAACACGGATTTGAATATTATAACAACAATTGATTTAGCCAGAAGGAATGGAAGAAAATAAATAAATTTTTTAAAAACAATAATATATGTTTATTGGACAAGACGACACGCCAGGTAAACGGCAGAGAGTGGGGCGTGGGAATGAGTAGTTTCTATCTTCTTGGAGTAGTCGCTGGTCGCTGAAAGCACGACATAATGTAGGTCGCTACCAACACCTTCGCTCTAAGCACGACACCTGAAAAACCTACCTTCCTAACCACAGAAGACAAACAATTATCACATTTCAGGAGAAATGTAAACCCTGAGAAATGCGGAGATCTGTCGTACTCATATGAGATGAAGATCACAGACAAATAAAATTCAAAGAATTAACAAGTCAATAAGGTTGTCAACAGTGAGATTACAATTTTAAGTTGTATAATGATAATAATAATAATACAAATATAATTAATTGTTTTAATTTATAGGAAACAGACTGTGTGACAATTTATTGATAATTAATTCTATTTAAAATAAATTTGCTTTTTCTGAATGCTTTGATTTAAAATGATATTATTTGTGTTAAAGGAGAGTTATAGATTGATATTCAATTTCAATGAACAGACATCAGAAGGTCTTTACATAGAAATTAAAAGTTATTTTATTCAATTCTGAGTAAGATATTGCCAGTAGACTTAATACACAGTACCCTGGTGAAATTATAGTTTTTATGCCCATCTTAGCCGTCTTTCTAAGTGTGGAGGTTTTTATCTGGAGTAAATGAACTATCTTTTTTAAGGAAAGACTGATGGAATTTCACAGAAAATTATTTAAATTACGTAGTAATAATATTTATAATATATAGACGGTAAATATAACATTTTTTACATTTTATACAAATTATAAATTGAAATATATTTTCCTTCTTTCTTTCCAGATGGTTTTTAATTTTCTACTCGTTGGCCTACTCTGTCTTCTGGCTGGAGATTCTGTCTCTGCTGAATGTGCGGCAAAGTGTATTGTTGTAAGGGATGATATTTATTGCAATAACGGAACCCTCACAGTCGTTCCGGGACTAGACTGCATTAATGCAAGCGTCCACAGTTTGGACTTGAGATACAACAAGATCACTACACTCACAGACGAATCATTTACCAACTTCCCGTACCTGGATCACTTGGATGTGTCAGGAAATCAAATAAGTAGTTGGTCGGGTGGATCATTCAAGCGTAATGACTTGCTCCGATGGGTTGGAGCCACTTTAAACAATCTAAGTGAGCTTCCAGAGAATATATTTTACTTTTGCCCGGACCTGGAATATGTGGACTTCTCGCACAATAAATTGACAATATTGCCAGAATCACTATTTCGCTACAATACGAGGCTGACCTACATAAATTTAAGTGTGAACAAAATTACCGTTCTGCCAGACATAATCTTCAGTAGTTTGTCTATTCTTGAAGCATTACATATATATGGGAATCAACTGACCAGTCTGCCAGAGACCACATTCCAGAACAATGCTTTAGTAACATATTTGGACTTGAGCGCAAATAATATCACCGAACTAAAATCTAATACATTTAAAGGACTATTCAAACTAGAAACTTTGCGTTTAAATGAAAACAAAATTTTATATCTTTGTGATTGGAGTATATTCTCAGATAACAAGAATTTGAAGCAACTTAACTTAAACCAAAATCAACTATATACCATGGATTACATGCTATTATCAAACAACAGTAACCTGACAATTAGTCTTTATAGTAATAATTGGTATTGCGACTGCAAAACCGTACTACTGACACGTTTTATGCAGAGTAGAAACATTACCATGTTTCCAGAAACAACCTGTAAACAACCTGAGGAGTTAAAAAATAAATCTTGGAAAGTTTTATCAGAAACTTTATGTTCGTAGATTCGTTCTTGAGATTAATTTTGACGTACTTATTGAAATTGGTACTTCAATTCTATTTTTAAATGAAAAGGGTTATTTGATTACATCCTGAACAAATTTATACTTGGTCTGTCTTAAAATTGAAACAAGAAATTTGTTTATACTATCTTATTAGTTTTCATTTATTCAATATAATAAAATATATTCCAAAATTATATATAATTCTGATTAATGTGACTAGTTTCTGTTATTTGATTTCCAACCCAACAATGTTTTCCGTCTTCCTTCGATCTTTGTTTCTACCCTATAAATACTTCTTATTTCTATTATAAATTGAGCCTGGAAGTAAAATCTCAAGACGTACCGACACGATACGGACAAAATTCCTGTAACAGATACCATAATTATAGAGACTATGCATGTTGAATTCAATCATAGTGCATTTACTAGAAAAGAGTAATGCTGCGATATTGTAGGATTAATCATTAATCAATGGCTGTTATAATAGAATTTTCAAACCTAAAACCATAAGAAAATAGCAGAAATTGTTCTTTTATTTATGTTTGGATCTGCGAATCAAGGTTGTTTGCTGACACCATACCTTGAAGCAATACTTAACAAGTTTCAGGTACCCTATCTCACCAAGTTGGCGACCAACCACTGCTCTTCGTCCCTCAAAATAACCAACTAATCCTATCCGACTCCCTCTCTGCATCAAAAGCCATCGCCAACGAATAAAGCCACCACCGAAACTCTTCACAAGCTTCATACGTCTAGAAAGAAGATCCTAATGACCTGTATCCAGCCGCAACCAGGGAATTGAAGGGAACGTCTCCGCCGACCAGCTTGCATTCCACGATGTCTGGAAACTGGCCATCTCTAAAGCAGCCGCACTCTGGTTTAAAAATTAATCTATGCTAAAATGAAGCTGAACGTATAAAACATTTCAACGACATCGAAGACTTCCATAGAAGTATCAAGTGGTCTTTTCAGTTGTCAGAATTAGCAAATCCAAATAGACGTACATTGACAGCCCCCCTCATATCTGTGATCTCTGAAACAATTCCATCATCGCCCTGGAACACGTGATTAACTTCAGCCGTAAATTTCATCAAGACAGGCACCGTACCGTCGGAGGTGACAACCCAAACCAGATCAATTACTCACCGGACAATCTCGGAAGAATAATCAACATTTTGAAAATAATTTTCTTATGGCGATATATAACCAATTTGGTAATCTCTTAATTATTCAATTGTTACCTATGCAAACCATGAAGGTTTCGGTCGCAAATAACCTCGATGTTAATGCGACCTTAAATAAAACCATAAAAGTTTTAGAGCCAACTGACCAACGGACACGTCTCCAACTTTCGTTCTTTAACTTTTTCATCTAACATCTATCAGTCGACTGTACTTTACTGTCCTGGATCTTAATGCAGACTCAACACTTAACTGTTTCATTTAATTCTCAGATTAAACACTTGACTGTTTCATTTAATACACCGGCTGAACGCGACACCACTGGTCGGCTTCCGTTATGGACTGTCTTGTTTTCTCGTCCAAGTTTTCAACTTCAAAAAACGCCGACACAGCACTCCACATTCTTACCAAACGCTGACTGTTGCCTACAATACCTGGACCATAATTATTACGCCAACAATACAAATATTAAATAAATTATATATATATATATATATATATAATTGCAGAGTTTCCAACTTAGACATTGCCGGCGTACGTGTGTCCGGTAATAGACGTCCGGTTCCAAATATGAGTCATGAACCAGTGACCAGTTGCATTCACTGACTTAGTAACGCCACGACACAGTCATAGAGCTCTACCGAGTAAGCCTCGTTTTCTCCCTCCTCAAGTTGTAATTATATTTCGCGGCTAGTGTATCATAAGTTAGTATATTAAATGCCCAGTGTTGTTCCTCGACGAACTTGCTGGCATAAAGTAAATAAGATTTAATTTGGTCAGAACCACTTTTTTTAGCGTCAAATAATTAGATTTTCGCATTTATGAGATTACTAGTTTCTCTACAGATGTCTTTAGTGTATAATATCAACCTCTTTCAGCATGGAGCGTTAGCACTTATAATGAATGGGGAGAAAATTCGTTACATAGAAATAACTCGAAAAAGCCGAGATTTGTGTCAAATCCAGGGTTATGAAGTCAATGAGTATGACATTCACTATGTGAGTCAAGTTATAGATCAGCCCCTAGGTGTGGAGGTGGGGGAGGAAGTAGGTGAAATGCCATTATATAAAAGTAATGACAAACAACTGAAACTATTGTTGAATCTGGGGTTATGGAAGTCACTGACTTTAATTCTGACATTTACCATACTTGTTAAGATGCAGTTCAACACCCAGGAGTGTGGGTGGAAGGGGCCGAAACAATTTTCCGTGTAGAATCTTAAACGTGTACAGCAATTTGTACCGTATGTTACTTAAAATCCAGGAACAAACACCGAGGTATTAAGACACCTACCACCTCTAGGGAAGAGGGTGGCATTTAAAAACATTCCTAAACGACCATTATTAGTGTAGAATAAAACAATTTCGAGATCACTGGATTTTATAGTGTTATTGTAGATTATTTGAGTGTCTAATTTCAACATCTACTTATCGTACCGGTGGTGGTAGAAGGGGTTTACATAAAAATAATGCAAAAAAACCCTAAATTGGTGTCGATTCCTGGGCTGAAGGCTGAGTTTAATTCTCGCAATTAACCATGGACGTGGTTGCAAAAGGGTACCCGGAGTAGTTTGACCCTCTTAAGGTACCGGGTGTATTTTTAATTTTCTTAGGGTAGCAGCTATATTTTGTTGTTAGTTAATGGTTGTCTTTTTTTAATCCTTCAAGGTACCGGGAGTTGTTTTAAACTTTATTAGGTAAGGTAGTATTTTTCTCTGTTTTAATTCAGCGCGATTTTTAGGCACTTTTATTTTCTGTAGCGAGACAATTATCGAGTTGTTAAAGTACGGCCAGTCGTTATCTTGGTTTATTTGAAGTTGATGCCGAGGGGTAAGGTCGGGGAGGGGAACGTAAATCGGTAAATGTTCGAAACATTGACTCTATTGAAGCTGGTTAAATAAAATGCTTACCGAGAGGTTCGTGTCGAAACAATTCCTTCTCCAGGCTAATTTAAAATACCCGGGTAACGCCGGCTTCGTTACATAAGTTAAATCATTTTCGATACGCAATGGTGTTCAAGAGATAACTGTAAAAATCGCGGAGGAGATTGGGAATTAAAGTAAAAATATAATTTAATTGACTCTAAAGAATACTCTCTGGATACGTATTATTATTTTAAATAAACTTAAGGTTTTGTGAAAGAATTAATATGTTCCTATATTCCATATATTGTGTCGTTGTAATTGCAAAATAAGACAAAATTTAAACAAGGAGAAGAAGGTAAAAGGAAGAAATAGGGGAATAACAATAAAAGAATATCTACTTTGCCAACAACTAAATAAAACTTTGTACGTCTTCGTCAGGAATGTTTGACCTCAAGGGTCTGTTATCTGATTCTTTCTTACTATTTATAGATATGACTTCTCTCTCTGGTTTTGAATTAAGGCCCCCACAAGCCGAGTCCCCTCGTACAGTTATAATACTTGTATTCTCCGGGGTCGTAGACGTAGTGCATACCGCAAGAGTTGTCCACTGCTCCAATTAGAGTATACGACCAGCAGCCTCCTAATGTCGTCGAGGAATGTAGTCGCCTCGACAGCGAAGGTGTCTGTAGTGCTTTTCCTTGAATTTAGGAGAATACCGGACGGGATCCATAAACTATAGCCAGAGGGAACCGTAGTTAATTGTTACTCTTCCTGCCGAACCCCGCTTTCTATCCCGTCATATGCTGGTAAGAGGAAGCTGGCACAACGTGGATTACCCTCAAGTAGCTTGTGCTATGATAAACATTTTTACTGCTATTATTAGAGAGTCTAAGTTTTATTTCATTATTCAGAATCAGTTTATTCATAATTAATTATTATTCGGAGAAGCTCAATGTTCTACGAATATAACTAATTAACTTCTCAAATAAATTCCATAATTCATTTTATTATTTTGTAATAATTAAATATAATATGATAATGTAGATGTGGCGTTTCTAAATGAAAGAACTTAAGTGAAAGTTATTAAACAAGATTTATTATCTATTTTAAAAACAATTATAAAATACACAAAATATTTGGGATCTCAGGGTCTTGATCTGGGTTTGATAAATGGCAGAATTTAAATAATCAAAATTACATTTACCTTTTATGGAAATCAAAGCGTCTGAACATAGACGAAATTTGTTGCGGAAGAAATAATACTAAAGATTGAATTTAACAATTTCAATTTTATCAAGAGTTAACGATCTCATTTTATCGATAATTAAATAATTAAAGAACGATCTGACTTTTATCTTTTAAACACGGTTTACAAATTATTTTAAAGTTTTCTCTACTTACGGCCACCCAGGTCTCATTTTTAGTTTTTCGTGCACAATTTTGGGGACATCACTGATTCTAAGTTCTCACAGACTCTAATTGGCGTGGTTTGTTAGTTGGTTTACCACAAATTGGTTGGTTCTCGATGCTTTACTGCAACCTGGATTTGTAGATCTCGTGGCTTTTGTTGACAATGGACTTCATTGGTTTGTCTGAATATTGCTTTACTTTTTAATAACTGAAAGCATGTTTGTGACTGGGCCACAATCTTTCGTTCTGACTGCCGACTGTAAAACTTTCAATGAGTTCTTTTCGTCCGTTCTATTCGCTGTCTGCTGACCGACTGTACTGTTCAAATTTTCGTGACTTGGAATTTTAGTCTTTTCTCCTCGCTGCCTACGGCCCGACTGTACTCTTCGTCTCGTAGATTTTGAGCGCGTAGAACCTCAACAATGTTTCCTTTGCCATGCCGGATTGTTGCGGCGTCCGCTCTATATCCACTAATAATGGGTCCTCTACAATCCAACTTTCCAATTAGAACAATGTCTTAATTACCAATTACTACAATTTATTAGGACTGTGTTTGGGGACTCAAGTAGAAAATATTTCCTTACCTTTAAAGACAACATTCACGAAAGGATTATTTCATTTGGATAAAGAAAATGGGACGTAAGTGTTTATTGGTAAATAAAATAGATAATAAAATACGAAAACTATTTGACTAATATTTTTGGAAAATCATAAATGTGATCCTGCCAAACCGTTACGCCAGAAACTGAAGAAAAAATTACTGATTATGAATGCTCCGGAAAAGGATGATTAATGTAAACATTATAAAAAAAACTTAGTGTTTTATTTTTGCCTGCAACGCTTCAGTATCGAAATAATGAAGGAATATTGAATGCCAAACTAAATGTTCCATTTTTTTAGTTATTATTAAATCAGGTAATATATTTGTAATTTAGAAAACGTATGTTAATTAACTTGTGCGTATCAAAATTTTTTAATTAACATATTTCGTGCAATGTAGCCGTAAGTATTCTACTTAATTTAATACCTATTTCTTAAAGATGACTTACAAATGAAGAAAATTTTCTCGAAGCCCGATATGATTTTTTCATTCTTTACATCGAGAAAGACTGCATTCTATATTAACTTCATTACTTTATGAAGGAAATAGTGAAATATTATATTCAAAGATCGAAGATTTTCCCGAGGTCTCTTTATACAACAAATATATATTGCTAATACCAAACTTTATTCAGTTTTAATGTTTTTTTTTAAAATTGAAAACTCAGATTTAAATATCTGAAATCACGGGAAGGCTGCCTTGTGTCTAAGATATTAATTATACTGTCGCTATTTGACTTCAAAACTGAATTTAGAATTTTATATTATAATTATTTAAAATGTAATCACTGAGATTTTTAAACGAAAACAAATTAATTTAAATTTTTTTTCGATAAATTCTCGTAATTAAGAATTATCGAGAATATCTTTAAGTAGAATATGAAAAATTATCATTTGTTTTGACTTCAAATCCATTCTGGCCCATAAATTTTTCATTAATATAATTTAAAATATGGCGGACGCCTAACATATGTATTATTTATTACCGACGTAAAATTTCAGTTTCTATTCGGAAATTTAAAATAAATTTAATTAATGACCATGACAGGAATGAATTTGACATGGAATTTCTTGGAAACAACTCTTTCACTGGTCTTTCGCTTGTATTTTTTCTCATTGTTTCGGTTCAAGCAAGACCGCTCGAAACAATTACGGACAGAAATGTAAAAAAGTTGTTGGTAGATTGGCGAATGGAAGAGGCGCAGATGCGGGAGTTTACGTTCGTCGTGTTTGTGAAAGTCTTCGAGAAAAGATGTACAGGTTCTATTCTTAGTGAACTTTGGGTTCTAACCTCTCGTTATTGTTACTCAGGTAAGAACATATTATTATGAATTTTTTTGCTAAGAAATAATAATATTTATTATAACCAAATCGCATACCTGACAACAGGTTTCGTTCGTTATGTGTTTGTGAAATTACGTCCCGTGGCTTTGTGTTTACACATTACGATAAATTTGTGCCTCAGCTTTGAGATTTATACTTTTGAAATATGTAAGATTTTTAACGTTCATTTACAATACAAGTGTTTATTTAGTTATGTCACGAATTCTATTTTATTAAATTATGTGAAATATTTTAATGTGTTGCGCACTTCGGGAGAGAATATTATTTATGACGTAATCTTGACGTCACGTTGTGATTGTTACACTAGTTTTATTTTATAAGGAAATCTTATATGTCGATTACATCAGAAGGAGAAATAATCTTATATTAGAATAGATGATATGTGAATACACATTTTACTGAAGGAGGGTATTGTTCTTTATTTACGAGCTGGGAGATTACGAAATATTACATTTTATATTTGGAATTAAGTACAGTATTAGCAACATGATTTAATAATCCTAAATAATTTTTCATTCAAACCGATTTCGGAACTAGACTAGTGTAAATTCCCGGATGTGACGTCACACCCACCAAGCACCGCCCATTATACGCCATTGGCCAGGACTAGTGACCTCTTACCTTATTCGTAGCTGCACGTAAATTCAAAATCGTCAACACCAGTATTATGAAATTTACTTACATGTCAGGAGGAATTTTACGGGTACAAATTTACAATATGATATCGTTGCGTTAGTACTATTCACATTTAAAGTCATCGTGAAGCACCTTTTCGTACTGCCCTATACCGTTATTACTTAAATACGTCAATATTATCCTATTAAATTTTGCACTTGCACTCGTAAATTATGTTCCTTGCCCACGATATCGTTGCAAACTTACAGAAAATCAAACATGTAAACCAATTACACGAACAATTGTTTAAAAATTTAAGCCTGAGTATTCTTAACTTCAATTGTTCTCAGAGAATTACATTATTAAGTTCAACTGATAAAAAATCAAAGATTAACTGTCATTTCCTTAATTAAAATTTTTCGTATTTATTTTTAAAAGCTGATAAATTACAAATATATTGTAATGATCATCAAAAATAGATTAATTAAATAACGAACAAAATTTTATTGAATTATTTATGCAATTAATTTGCAGTTTTATTAAATTGATAATTCGGTCTGAAACAATTTATTTTATTTTAACAGGAAGGATCGAGAAATAATTACTACTTTAAACTTTATGATGCCATTTATTTTATTTAATAGAAATTTATAACATTTTCTCTGAGGTTAAATACATTTAAAGTTTCAATGTTTAGAAATTTGATAACTCTTCTTTCAGGGTCGTTTACCTGGGCTTGATAAGTAAAGAACAACTTTTGTATTTACGTTACACAATCATAGAATTTATAAATTACGAAATTAACAATCAAAACCAAAACGAGACGAACGAAATATGACGAATACCTTTAACTATCGTTTACAAACATAATTAACTTGGTTTATACTTACAAAATGTTCGGCTGGTACCAGACTTAGATTTCTGGGCTCAGGCTCACAATTTATGCTAATAGGCCATAAAACACTGACTCTACACTTGATTGCGAAACACACGGTCGTAGTTATTGAATTTTCCTCCGGGAACTGGATCTGCTGCACCTCCGGATCATTAATCAGACATATTGTTACACATTGTCTTTATGTGGAAAATGATGATGGTCGCAGTACACGTAGGAATCTTAATGTGGCGCTAATTATTTGATTGCTCTTTGCAGTTTTACTAATTCGCTCACTGTCCAAACTTTATTCTTGAATTCAAAAAAACTTGTAATTTTCTCGGTTGGATTTTATACTCTGGCCACGCTGTTCGTTCTCCGCTCCCAGATTCTGATTTCCTCACGCGACCACAACAACCGAACAACTGCCTTCAGACAGTCCTAGCGGCTCACGACAAAGCTAGCCTACCCATTGTCGTCATTGAAGAATTGGCATCGCTAATAATCCAATTATTAAAATCATTAGTGGCCTCTAATTAGTATTACAATATATTTAAATAATATATTAAAAATTAACAGATACATTGAAAATAGATAATTATAGTGTAATTAAATATTTTTATTACATTCAAAAGCGAGATTTCAATTAACGAAAATCTGTGGCTAAATTATAAATATTTGAATATTAAAAATTTTGGGATATGTTCAATATAGAAATTAATTCGGATTAAATAGCTCTTTCTTTATTTTGCAGGAGAAATTATGAAAATCCTTTGCTAATTTACAAATATTTGAACAATTAATTATCAAAAATGAAGGGAAATATTCCATATATACAGTAATTCGCATTAAATTTCTCTTTCTTTATTTTGAGGCTGAAATGAAGGGAAATCTTGTGGTAAATTACAAATATTTTAATGAATAAATAAAAGGGTCATAAGTAACGTAATATAATTGAAAAACGATATTATTATTTAGGAATTATTCTCGGCAGATGTCAGAATATTACTTATACGTAACCCTTTGTATATGGGCGGGACTTGGTGACGGCGGGGCTGTTGCGTCACATTCGTGATGTCTCATTCTATTCAGTTTCGATTACAAGTTAACCTTTATTCTTTTCCACTTTTAGCTTATTTTACAGCGCGTTTCATTTCAGTTTGTGTAAACACGATATAAAATGAGCTAATAAAATATAATCTACATGTACTGAAATATATTGGAAAATTTACAGAAATTAAAAGTAATGAATCAAAAGTCCTGGCTGGTAACAAATTTCCTAATGCGGAAGATGAAGAAAATCCAGCGGTACAGGTTCGTTTGATCCAGGAACTTTACCTCAATCCTCTCATGTGTATCGAGGACTGTATAAGGAAGTACGATATAATGATGGTGCAAGTGAAACAACGTTTTGATTTCAATCAGTATGTTTCGGCGGTACAACTTGCATCACTGGAAAAGTAAGAGTCTTTGTCACAACATAATCAAAGCATTCGTTATAACAGATTATTGATGTTCGCTTTGTAGCACTATACATGTAAGTAGAAACTTTGATCTAACTTCTATAATACGATCCACGTAATAATCCAATTTTTCACACACTACAATTGTAGTTTTCCGATCAGTGCCGAATTATTAATTGACACGATGAAAATTCTTATGAAATATGGAATTACCACCAAGTTTCAAAATTTTTAATAGATCATCTTCTAGACCCCGTGGCGTATTATCTTTTAATTTACATAGTCTGCCACAGCAAACTCCTCTCCCGCTATCGGAAGGGCGTGGGACAAGTACCCAATGCCCGACCTACCCGATGCAGGTTTTTCTTGGGTTTTCCCTGCATTTCATTAGGCGAATGCCGGGTAGGACCCCTTAAACCATAGCCTGGGGGCCCTAGTTAACCCTTGGCTACCTTCCTCTACCCTTCCGCATCCCCCCTTTCTAATCCCTTCCTATGCTATTAAAGGGGAGTTGCCCAATGTGGATCACCCTCATGTAGCCTGTTGCCCTAAAAAAAAAAAAAAAGCTGCAAACCCCTCTCCCGCCACCGGAAGGGCGTGGGACAAGTACCAAATGCCCGACCTACCAGATACAGGTTTTTCTAGGCTTTACCCTGCATCAGTTTTAAGCGAATTTCCGGGTAGGATCCTTAGGGGCCCTAGTTAACCTTTGGCTACATTGCTCTACCTTTCCGCATCCCCCCTTTCACTCCTTTTCCTATGATATAAGAGGGGATTTGCCACTATGTGGATTACCCTATACATAGCCTGTCTACACCTACAAAAAATGAAGGTGAAGCCTCCCAGAGAGATCTGTAGGAAGCTACCTTTGGGTATGCCTTCACATCTCTCTGGGTTTTTTGAACGATGGTTCCCACATGCCGAGGCAACCTCGGTCTGTTTTGAGAGATGTATGTTACGGGGTCGCAGACCTTGGGCATACGGTAAGACTTGTCCGCTATTCCGATTGGAATAGTCGGCCAGCTGCCTCCTAAACCGATCAAGACACGGCGAGGGGAAAGCTGCAACCCCACAGCTAACCCCTCTCCCGCCATCGGAAGGGCGTGGGACAAGTACCAAATGCCCGAACTACCAGATGCGGGGTTTTCGAGGGTTTTCCCTGCATCACTTTTAAGGGAATTGCCGGGTAGAATCCTTAAACCATAGCCCGCGGGCCCTAGTTAACCCTTGGCTGATTTCCTCTACCCTTCTCCATCCCCCCTTTCAAATCCCTTCCTATGCTATTAAAGGGGAGTTTCCACCATGTGGATTACCGTCATGTCGCCTGTTACCCTGAAAAAAATTCTGCGACCCCACAGCAAACATCTCTCCCGCCATCGGAAGGGCGTGGGTCAAGTACCAAATATCCGACCTACCTGTTGCAGGTTTTTCTAGGGGTTTCCCTGTATCATTTTACGCGTATTTCCGGGTAGGATCCTTAAACCATAGCCCGGGGGCCCTAGTTAACCCTTGGCTACCTTGCTCTACATTTCCGCATCCCCCTTTCACTCCTTTTTCTATCCTATAAGAGGGGAGTTGCCACTATGTGGATTACCCTATGCATAGCCTGTCAACAACTTAAAAAAATGAAGGATGAATTTAGTAGATCTGCTATTTCCTTATCCAATTAAGGGCAGTTGCTCTAATTCCGAAAATTCTATTTTCTGACAATCGTCAGTTGCTGGTAAAGAAACATAGCCCATGGTGAGATGTGACGTAAAATAATGTTATTGTTGGTTCCGTTGCAGTTGGGCAAAGCACGACGAGGAACACTGCACCGTGGTATCGTTCGGGAGTCGCCTGAAGAGCGGCATATACGGGGTGAAGGCTGTGAGCAACGTCATCCTGAAGCACCCTGACCGCTGCGGGAACATCAACCCGGCGTACCAGAACCAGAACTTCGCGTGCACGCGCAGTCTGTTCAAAAACTCAGCGTGTCTGGGGGACTCGGGTGGACCCGTGATCTGTGGCGGGTACGTGGTCGCCATCACGCACTCGTACGTGGCCCAGTCCTTTCAACCGCGGGAGTGCATCAGCAAGGTTCAGGCAGAGGTCTTCACGCTGCTCGGCCAGTACAAGGACTGGATCCTCAACTTCGAACCCGATGCCAAATTCAAGAATTGGGGGACTCGGTCGGACGCCAAACGCACGAATAACGAAAGCTGTCCAGGCTACATCGTCTTCGCTGCTTTCTTCAGCATGTATGCGTGGAAAATGGCCTTCCTCTGACAACTGAAGTAACTTCCGTCTACAGAGAATGTAATGTCAGAAACATACCTCTTGCTCCTTGTAGTAAGTTTTAAGTCCCTGATTAATGAGAAAGTATAGTTTCCCGTTCATCAGGCAATAGGAATCGCAGTACGTAAAATGTATTTTCAGTGTTGACAATATCGTGATCAATTCAAATTCAAATTAGACACCTGAAATATTGAAATACCTCCGATAGAATATTTAATTAGCTTTTCACCCAGTTAGAAGTTTAAAGAAACCATAACGACTCCGCCTTCAATAAACATACACAAAACTAAGATTGAGAAATTATAAAGTAAATAATAAATGAAATCAGTTTAATTTCCAATATACAGTAGATATCACAGCATGTAAAATAGTTTATAGGAGTATTGCTACCGTTCATTTGCCGTCGACGTAGGCAACATTTTCTGTTAATTTAATCGTGGGTTGTGAAACATTAAAAAAATTACCGAGTAGGCTCGTGTGCTAGGTTCAGCAGAATTCGAAATATGTAAATAAATATATGTAGTCAGTTTCCGGTATTTAGTGAGTAAGGAAATAATTGTGGTAGTATTAGATTTAAATAAATAATCTATGATAATGTCGCCGTTACAGTAAATTAGTTCCGATAAATAATCAAACCGGCACATGAAGACTTTTAATAAATTATCAATTAACATTAAATTAGTCAATTTAATCAATGTCTAGTAGAAACTTTAATTCGTGAAATTAATTTTCAGTTTTCGTGCGACGTCGTGAGGACAAATCGCTTTAGGTTACCAATAACACTAATTTGTCTTTGTTGTTGTACCAGTTCCCGGATTGTTTGTTTCTCGGCATAAGTTGTGCGTCTCAATAACTTTAAATTGATTACTAAACAAAATTTGATTTTCGTGCGCTCTGTAGGTGCTTTATTTAAATTAAAATATGTTGTCAATTCTTAATATAAAATATTATAATTTTTGAAGGATTAAACTGACCATTTCCATAACACCGTTAGTCCAGATTTTGTTAAAATGACGCTCAGATAATTTTTATAATTTACCAATAAATTAGTATGTAGAGGTAATGACAGTTTTTAAATTATACTCTCTCCGTTCAGGAAGCTAAGGCGTAAGAAATAATTCGATAGTTTCAAATAAAATATTTCCCATTAAATAATAAGAGTTTAAATCAGAAGTTATGTTTAAATAATTGATAGTACGTATCGTACCTAAATCCAAAATTATGATCGTTGTTAAGTACTTTTGTAAACCAAACGAAAGCATTAATAATTATGGAGGCATTATGGATTAAAAGAATAGATAATCTCTCTGAGAGAATAATAATTGCTGGAAAACAAATTAACTATATGCATTCGTGTTTATAAATTAACAATAAACGTAATGGAAGTGGAATTCCGCTGTTAAAGATAAGTTTATCTCAAGCTGTTAATTATGTGATAACTGTAATCAATCTCCATTACTCTTTGTTCGTTACTGTTGTAAAATGTCTTCAGTTGTGAGCGTTCGGAAAAATATGTTCTATTCTAGAACAGTAACAAAATAATTTTTTCAGAAAGGTAATAATAATCTGGGGTCGTTTGACGTTCATAAAAGAGATTTATTTTATATCAATGGATAATTCAAAATGGAAGAAATAATATAAATATCTCGCTTATGGTTCTGTACAACAAATAATTTAAACACTCCAGTATTTGACTGATCATTTATAGTTAGAAATATTTCCGGTTTATACATTCTTCAGTTTAAGATATCAAACATATTATGTGACAGTAGTAATTAATCACTTTAAACGGCGAATTGTGTTACGTTAAAACCAGTTTGTACCTCAGTAGATTTGTTCGTTAGTGTGTGTATATATTCTTTTTAGCTTTTTAAGTAATTATGTAATTGTTTCTGAAATAAATATTAAGTTTAACATAACTAAGATAGTTTTATTTTAAAATTTATTTTGAAATATTACAATAAATCTATGATAAATGTCTTGAATGTATAAATAAATTTTATCTATATCTACACAAGTACAAATAATCAATAATAAATTTATTTCTCCGGAAGTTGAGATGAAGGAAACATTTTGAAAATATTCAAGGTCTTGCAATTTCAGCGATTTTGAGATACGATATATTATTTAATCTCCATACCTAAACGGTGTGGGTGGTTTATAGCAACCCGTGAGCTGGAGGAGATTTCCGAAACCACACGTGCGGAAAGGACCGTAAAGAGCCTAAATTTTTGGCGGTGTAATTTCAAAATTCCGCGACAATCTTCAAGAATCAGTAGCCACATGGTGAGCAACAGATAACCGGATGGAAAATTTTGCGCGAAAGTTTGTTGTTGGAGGGAGTGACGGAGTAGTAGGTAGGAATTCAGTCTGTGTGACAGGTCAGAAGGGCCAAGGACCACGTGTGTTGAGTTTTAGCAAATTAGTCGGAGCTGTGAAAATCTACAATTTACGACGTACTGAAAAATTAGGTAATTTTGGTTAGGTCAGTTGTCTCGGGAGTTACCCTGCCTTCCTGTCTGGTGTCTGATTCGTGTCACAGATCTGGTAATCGTGTGATCATCCTGGATGTTGGTGAAAGAACATCAGCAAAATTGGATGGTAAAAACTTCGTTATTTGTGAAAAAATTGCATCATTTTCATTTCTATTGACTGATTTCGTGGTCTACAACGTAATTTAACTATTATATATTCCTTGAACTAATTAAAAATGCTCTATGCTGAACCGTAAAATCATATTGAATGTTGTTGTTTTATAAAATCAGCTGAACATTTGAGGTGTAAAATATTCTATTTCGATTTTAGTGACTTCGTTAATAAATATTGATTGAACAGTATTTTATCCAAGTACATTTAATTAATTGAAATCTACATATGAATATAAATAATATATATATATATATATTTTAAATTTTTCTTTCGACAATTTAACACTAAACAACAAACGCATTCTCCCAGTCCTTTGGTCCATCTTCAGCGTGTGTCGTTTACCCAGAGCTGCTTCTAGAGTTCTTAACGTCGGAGTCGAGCCTCAAGCTTGATACGGTTTTTTCCAAGGATATCGAAGAAAAGAGAAGAAGAAGGTGTAGACAGGCTAAATGTATAGGGTAATTTTTTAGAAACGATGTGTTTCTAAATCTTTTTACTTCATTTTATCTGTATATGACCAAATTTCAATTTCACTTTTTAATTAAACAGACAAGATATTGTAATAATTTATATAATAAAAACTACAAATGGCTGTGGCTAAATAAAAATAACTATTATTAGAAAACAATTAATCAAATTTATTAAAGTTTAGAATTACACAATAATATTTGGAATCTCAGGGTCTTTATCTGGGTTTGATAAATGCGTGAATTGAATTTACAATCATTTACATTTAGCTTTTTAGGTAAATTAATTCGTCTGAACCTCGACGAATTTTGTTGCGGATGAAAATAAGATTAAAGATTGAATTTAAATTAAAGAACTAAACAATTAAAGAAGTAAATAATTAACGAAGTGAATAATTAAAGAAACGAAATAATTAAAGAACGATCTGACACATCTTTTAAAAAAAGGTTTACAATCAATTTTAGAGTTTACTACTTACGGCCGCCCAGGTCTCAATTTTGGTTTTTCTGTGCACACGATTTGGGGATATCACTGATTCTACTCATTAGAATTTGAACACACGGTAGTTGCTCTGGATCTCTGCTATTCTGGAACCTTGATCATCTCATCAGCTAGTTTCCGGACGTAGGTCTCCTTGAAGTCTCTCGATGCGAAAAATTAGTTCAGTTTGTGAAGCAAAACTTCTGCTTCCAAACTGCGATTTTATAAGTCTCTCTGTCAAACTGTTTACTTGCGTTTTATTTAAACTATTATATCTCGCCGTTGGACTTCCTAGATAGCCCTACTCATAATTTGGGATCCGAAGACCTTTTATAATATGAATTTTCTGAATGGATATCTGCCCGCAACTGTGTCTGCCGTCCAACTTTATACTGCAAATTTTCTGAATGGATATCTGCCCGCAACTGTGTCCGCCGTCCAACTTTTTCGTTTCGCTTCTCGCCGTTGACTGCTCGTTCGTCTCGTAGATTTTTGAGCGCGTACCATCTCAACAATGTTTCTTTGTGTCGCCGCGTATGTGTTGCGGCGTATGCTTTATATCCAATAATAAGTCCTGTACAATCCAACTTTATAATTATAATAATGAATTAATTACTAATTACTACAATATACATAAACGAATTTATTAAACAAATAGAAGCAAAGATTTTACCTAAAAAACAAGAGAATATATATTGGTTGACAGTAACTGACAGTTACAGTTTCAAAGTAAAGAAGAATGATACTCAGACCAAGTACGCTATTTCACTTTTTTTCAATTGTCATCATATTTGACCAATGGGTTTCTACAAAAATTAGAGATTTGCGTGAAACTGAGCAAATGAATAATAATATGGCAATACTTTGGATTTTGATTAAGTAACTTAAAAGTTTGTCAGTATTATCGGGATGTTCGTCGCTCTTCCGAATTCTCCTTAGATATAGGCTGCGTATTAGTGCTATATTCACAAGGAGTTACATGGGATCAAACGTTCAGGCTTGGCTCGCCGCTTCTCCTACAGCCCAATGACACCCAACGGTACCGAACGACTCGTGCCCTATTTCGCGTTAGCACTATGTCAGCCAACGGTATGAATAAACTCGGCCCCTTTTCACGGTAGAGACAGTCTAATGTCGCAGAACGGTGTCGATAAATTCGGTTCTTTTAGCGTTAGCAACAGCCCAATGTCGGCCAACGGTATCAAACATCCGATGGACTCTGCTCCACTTCAAATCAGCGAAGTACTCACGTCTCCAACGTGAAGATCAAATGTCGCTCACGCACTCCGCCAACATGGCAAATTCACTATAACGTTACCCAATTCAGATGCTACCTACTCGTAAATCCTCCAATTTGATGTCAGCCAGGACCGGTCTTAAAACTACCATCGGACAAGACTGGAGTAATACGATATCAATGTTCTGACTCGGGCAGAAGACTTTGCAATTTCAATCTTTAACCAGCGGAGATTTACACTTGGTCTCCCGTTCATATACTGACAGATTTCACAATCTCTTTTCCTATTCCGTGTCCCAACCGAACGTCTCATGTTCCAATCAGCTACTTGGGAGTTTCCAGGAATACATTCGTTGATCAGTTACAAGTCATGTTACTACGAGTAAAAAGATCGGTCCCCGGCACGTCTTCGACAATGGGATGCTTGTTAATCCAACTGTCCATTATCGTTGCAATCCGGAAAATAGTAAGTCAGACAAGTACATAAATACACAAATAATTAAGAACACTTATTTGTGTATTTACGTAATTGTTTAATACAATTTGGATATAGGTGTACAGGTAAGTTAAGTTTTTCAGCTCTATAACCTTGATAAAAAGTGGCAATTTAATCTGATGGACGACCAGTCTTCTTCATCGAGCATCTTGTACGTAATTTAATAATTTTAATCACCCTTATAAAAATGAGTCCCCTCCAATTTTACGATAATGGCTTTCCAAGTTCTTTTCCATTCAAAATTTGAATATCTTCTTCTTCTTCTTCTGCTTTTAGCCTGTTCCGGCTACACCTCACCATCTCAACCTCGGTGTTCCAACACTCCTTTTGCCTAATGGTTTATATTCCAGCACTTGTTTTGGAAATCTGTCTCTAGGCATCCGCAATACATGTTCTCTCCATCTTTCTTTATACCCTGTTAACTTATCTGTGATCGCCTGAACACTTAGTTCCTCCCTTATGGAAGTACTCCTTATTTTATCCATCCTTGTACACCGTTTCACTGCTCTAAGAAATTTCATTTCAGCTGTTTCTATTTGTTTGATCTCTTTGTTTTGTCACCCAGCATTCTGACCCATGCAACATTGTAGGAACTGCCATCACCTTATAAAATTTAATTTGTGTTTCTTTTCTGCTTTTGTCGCACATATCCTCTGAAAATTGTATATTTTATTTGTGATATCTTTATCCTCTCCAAATGTTATTTCACATCCTAAATATTGGAAATGGGATACCTGTTCGACTGTTTTCCCTTCTATGACAATTTTTGTTCTTATTGGATTGTTTCCTAAGAACGCCATGGTTTTTGTTTTACTTATTGAAATTTTCAGGTTATATATTTTACTGCGTTTGTGTAACTTATAAACTGCCATTTGTAGTTTATATTCATTATCTTGGATAATAACCTGGTCATCGGCGAATAGTAATGTGTTTAGATATTCAGAGTATGCCTGGTGCTCCACTATCTTCTTTCCATTTCCTTACCAGATCATCTATGTATAAGTTAAAGAGTTGGTGACCTGCTGAAACCCTGCCTTACACCTTGATTAATAATAATTTCTTGGGTCATCTGTTTTCCAGTATCTATCACAATCCTGGTGTTCATATATTAGCTTTGAGTAACTTCTATTAAATGTTTAGGAAACCCTCTTCTTTCCATAATTGACCACAACATATCTCTATTAACACGATCAAATGCTTTTTCATAGTCCACAGACGCTACATGTGTTTCCTGGTTAAATTATATTCGTTTCTGTACCATTTGATTTAATATAAAAACATCATCAATACATGATCTTCCTCTCCTGAAGCCAGTCTGTTCTAATAAAACACAATCAGAGATAGCCTGTAATTTAATAATTTTAATCTCCTTTATTAAAACGAGTCCCCTCCAATTTTACGCTAATGGCTTTCCAAATTCTTTTCCAATCAAAATTTTAATATCTATAAGAGTTAAATGTCTGCTGAATTTTTTTTTAAAAAAACTTTATTTTATCGCCTTGTTTAAACTCCAAATTCAAACTTGTCTGCCCTTCTCAATTTTTTCCCATTGTTATATGGAATATATAATGCTTCTGTAGGAGATGTTGATTTCTTTCAACGTGAATAAGTCCGTATGGATATATCGGAAAATTATTTATAAAAAAAAATTGTATATGGGACCAAAATTTATTCACGATTTGCGAGAAGTTTATGAGTATGTTTTATTTAGTTATTGGAGTTTATTAAAGCGGAACATGTAATATCGATATAAAATATGAATAATAACAGTCGTATATTAGAGGTGCGTTTAAGGAACGACATATTTGAATATAGAAAAAAAATTATATGCAATAGCTTTGATAAATAAATTTTTCTTGCTCTTTAGTTTACCTACATTATGAGCCAAAAGTCGCAAAACGGTAAACTTCAGAGACATAAATGCCAGTATGAGCATAGAATCCTAGAATTCAGTATGTCCTCACAATGTTTAGTTGTAATATCTCACTATAAATATTTCGTCTATAAATTAGTGTTTCGAACTGAAAATCCTGCATAAAGGTGCAGAAGTTAAAAATACTTGACCCAAGTTGAAACCCCAGCGGAATATTAATACAGAATTGTTTTCCAGAGATATAATACTTCCATGTTCTAGTATTGGTATAGATTCCCTGTGATATATTTAGTAGATGTTTAAACTAGCCGCACGTGTTTACCTTCTGTTTCGCCACACTAATAAAAGATAAATTGAGTCGTGTTTTCTTCAGACCATCTGCACTGTTACACTGTCTGAACAACATAAAACTTAATTTCAGGTATGCATTGTGGCTAATATATGTACGTGTGATTTTAAGAACCCTTAAAGCATAATATACTTCAACCTTTAAATATTTATCCGTATATGTGAATAATAATTTGAAAATATTCAATTTTGATGCTCATACTAATGCTAATTACATTATTTAAATATAATCTAACGCAATAACACCTTCACAAATCATTGAGAAGCATTTATGCACTAAGATAATGGTGTAATCATTTATATATATATATATATATATATATATATATATATATATATGTAAATCTGAAACGTTATTTTTCGCAGTCATGGAAATATTCAGTAAAATGGTTTATAGTATCTATGCCTTTACCTCACATAACTAACCCTTAATTAATTATAGCATATTTAAATAAAATTAACATAGTTCTTATAAATGTTTGTATATTGAACACAATTTTTAATCAAATGTTTTTATATAAACTACATAATGATAGTATAAAAGTGATAATTAAGTAACTTTGTCAAAAATGATCAAATGTCGTAATTCAATAACATAAATTATATTGAAACATGATTTAGTTCACAAATAACACACATATCTACGTAACTACGAACTAATTATAAACACACTTTACTTAAGGAATATATTTTGACAAACCTGACTAATGTTGTTATTTAATTTCAACTAAACTCAGAGTCTTGTTCGATTATTAATTTTATGTCAGATTTTCATTTCCATTGTGGAACTTAGTTTTTGATTACTTGCGGCGTGTAAGAATGATATTCCCCAAAAAGGATTATAATAATTCTGAGAGATTTGGAATGTTATTTTCTGTAAATAATTTGACATATTTAACGAGTTTATACAATATTGATTTTTTCCAACTTACTCAGCAAATAATTGTCGGATTATAAATAGACAAAAATAATTGTTATTGCCGTAGTCTCCATTTTATTATTTGAAAGAACAAACTATTTTCAAAAATTTAAATAATTAAAACTTTTGAATTTTAGTATTGTCTCATTTTAGGATTTAATTCAAAATTTTTTGATAAAATAGTCTCTATCAACCACTCCGCAAACATACTTAAAACTGCCATTATAAGCTTCTGTTTTACTTTTCGGTATAAATTAAACAATCACACAATTCAATTGGATTATATTAGTTCACTGAATGTCACTTTATACGTCCCTCTGTTTTTTAAATTAATAAAATTAGAATCCGGAGAAAAATGTGACTCAGGTTTGTAGATTTTGTTGTTTCTTCACTATGATTAACTTTATGAGCAAAGAACAAAAAATTATATTTTTGATATTAATTTCCACGTGTTTCGTCAACACGACTTCTGTTTCCACGTCCAATTTTTCTAGTCCTTGGTGCAATAGTGTGTGCTGACTCCAGCAGCGAGAAATACAGTGTCCCTTAGTGGAAAATATTCTGGATTGTGTTTTCAATTCTCATTTTGGCCTCATGTCGATAGATTTTAGTAATAAAAATACATTAAAAAACTAATTTTATTCGGAATGACTTCATTAGGACCGCCAAATTAGAAGGGGACGTAATCGAATATATATGTAATAAATGCGACAGGATCAGACGAGAGAATAGATGGCCTATGAAAGAAGGTTTATCTGCAGTGGAACCCATTGAATCATAAATGATCATGTGATAAAACTCTGGACTAAATAAAAATGAGTGACACGGCTCAACGTATAAAATACTGGAGAATTTGAACCAGGACTTATAAAAGAATGGAAAAATGAGAGAAAAAACTGAAGATAATGTAATATCTTCCCCGTCAACTCGTTTAATTTTCAATGGGCTGGCACATATCTGTTGCAAGTCCTTGAACGTGATCTTCAATACTGAGAGATCTTAATCTTTTTAAATATTTATTTAGATTGGAAGTAAATCATAAATGTAATATCTAATCACCTTAATTGTGTGCATGCTATCTCGGGCTGTAAAATTCTCAAGTGTATTGCGTTCATCTTGCTTATAATGATAAAATCAATACATTATGTTATTTTTGTTACATTTCTTTTAAAGTTATAAGTTACTGAATCGTCATAAAATTGGGTGGTTAAAACAGTGACATTAGGAATACTTTGATTTGTAATAGTTAATTATGAAAAAATATTTGACCTAATTAAAGGCAACGGCCGTAACGACATAAGCTGGTACAACTCTGGGTCAGATACACTCTTAGCATTCAGGAATGTATAACACCACTAATACATAACTCAGGCTTTGAAGAAAATTAAACAGCCATTGACAGACTGAAAAAAGTGGGGATATGAAGCGATAGCATTCAAACTTACAATAATGCTCATCTTAATACAACAATTCCGATGATTGTCCTCTTGAATAGTAACTCTTAATTTTGTTCATTTCATCGTAGGTTGTATTAGACCAATCACAGTCTTTAATTTGTGTTATTCTACAGTGCCAGTGTGGACTCTGCTAATGAGTCCTTCGTGACCATAAATTAGCCTGTCAATATCGTTTCGTTTACATTCCCCATACTCACTCACTCCCAGGGTCATTTATATTCAAGTAGTTATTTAGCTGCACCAACAAATTACCTTGAGCGGTTTTCTGCATCTACTTCAGCTGATTACTTTATTCCGTCACCTCTGCCTCGGTCTCCCACGGTGTCGTCTTCCTTCAGAATTACTTTCCATCTCCTCCCTTAACCACGATCCCTCCTCTCTTCTTAGTGCAAGTCCAGCTCATCGGATTCATCTTTATTTCACCATGCGGTGTCGTTCTCTCACCACTTTAGATTCAGAAGGTTTTTTAATGATTTAACAATTAAATTTTGGTTTTCATTTATCTTCTAATATATAAAGTAGACTGTTTGTATGCAAGTATGTATGTTTGTAAGCATGTATGTTCCGCATACAAATCTACACCCGTGGAAATTTGACTAAATTTCAAATACGTGTTCCTTGCGCACCGGAAACGAACATTGTGGGGTAAGACACGTCTACCCCCGTCAGGGACGGAGGTGTACGGAGTGTAAATTACTAAACATGATCAAACGTCCGATATTTGCGTCGGATAAATATTTTACGGGTTAAAAGTGATTGATTTCAACCCCATTCGGCATGAAGAGCAGCACGCTTAGGGGTGGGGGGTGGGGGGTGGGGAGGAACGTTACATAAAAAGAACGCAAAAGCATTCGAGATTGGAGTCTAGTCCGGGGTTATGCTTGTCACTGAGTTAAATTATGTCATTCAACTTGACGTTTAACAGCGAAGGGCGAGGATGGACGGGGATGGAAATTTCAAGATATGTTAAAACGGCCGTTATATTCGTTGAAATAAACTTTTTTAGGGTAGATAGCGTTCCTCCAGATATTTTTGTGTATAATTTCAACTCCTTTCGGCATGGGAGGGTAGCAGTTTTAGGAATGGGGGGTGGTTACACAAAAATAAATAAAAAACAACCGTCATTGGAGTCAAATCGGGGGTTATGGATGTGGCTGAGTTTAATTATGATAATCTGGGTACCGCCGGATACCCAAGTGCTTTAATTAATATGATAAAATTTATTATTTTCTGAATATGATTTTTTGCGTTATCGAAAGCTTAATATTGCTGACCTGAGCATTATTAATGTAAATCCATATGGAAACGGAGTAATTCTCTTCAATTTTTCCACTGAAACATCTGGATGCATGCCATTTCCTAGTAAAGTAAGAAAAACCTTGGAGAAACAAATATTGTAAGAACATTGATCTTGATAAGAGACAAAAATATATAAATATTTGTTCAGAAATTTAAAGTTGTTAAATTTATATCTGTTTGTATGTCTATGTTAAATACAGGTTGTAGATTTTAAATTTCTAAATAATTATCAATACGTATATTTCAGTCAGTAATCTAAGTCTCAGATCTTATAATTTAACAACAAACCTTAAATATACAATAATGAAAAATATTAGAAAATTAATAACTTGTCCATTTTTCGTGTTCAATTTGTAGTCGAAACTAACGCAGAAAGTGCATATTTTAGTAAGACTTCTTTCTACTGAACAAAGCATTAGTAAAAATTGTTTCTTTATTGATATATTTTTTGTCTGTAACCGAATTTTTATTTAAATTTATTCACACCCGTCATTAAAATTTTGGTTAATTTATTGAACTTTAAAGTATTCCTGTTGGTTAAAACTAACAATGAAGAATGAAACAATGTAATTTTTTTGTTCTAGATTTCCATAAAAATCCGCGCTCCTGCAGTAGCAGGAATCGCAGCAGTCATGTTCCCGAACGTCCATGAAGCAGACAATGCAGTGTTCAACGAGGTCTATCCATTTCCTCATACATCCCCCCCACATCCGTCCAATTCGTATGCAGAAATATCTTTTAGACTGAGGCCTCCAACGGCTTCCACCCAAAATACGCGATTCAAATATCCCTCGAGCGTGAGACCGAAGCTAGATGACGGCGACAGGGATTATTCCTCCGAGTTGGCGGGATGCTCGTACGCAGCCTTCAGAACCTCGCCCGTGGCTCAAGGCTTCTGTCAATTTACTGAAGACTTCTCCGAATTGCAGGCCGACGTTAATACGGCGTCGCTTAACCCCCCACCTCGGAAGAGACCACTGAGACGCCAATTGGCCAGGACACAACCCACGATCCTTGAGCCCTGCTCCAGCGACCAGGCCTGGCAGATCACAGAATCTGCTTCCTGCTCGACCACCTACGCACGGTTGCTTCCACCGACGAGCAGTCCCAGCACCCAGATCTTCAGGGCGCAGCCACCGACCTCGACCTCCATGTCTATGATCATGCCTTCTGCTGACTTTTCATTGAGGACTGCTACTCTTAGTGATTCGCTTGACATGAATAATCGTTCCTCTAATCTGGCAATCAAATCAGAAGCGGAAGATGGTTACAATGGAAACATTGACTTCTACCCACAGTGTGCTGCAGGTATGTTGTAGTAATGATTAAATATTCCGTGAACTTCTCACCAAATGATGTTATAATCAACTCCTGTGTTTGCCCATTACACAGAAATTGTAGTTTGAAAAGGGGGATAGAAAAATAGTTATTAGTTAGGTGATGAAAGAAGATAGAATATTAAGTATAGAGAAGAGGCAAATTTGCGATGTATTAATAACTTAAAGAATAATCTACTAGTTTGAAATTGTATTTTAACACTTTAAGTGACATTTGTCTTGTATTCCTAAGTCTATAACATCCATAAGTGAAAAAAGAGATATCAATAAGAAAGGAACTGATAAAAAAAAAGTAAAACGGAGTTGAAGTGAGTTAGTGAAAGACAGTTTTAAGTTAAGTGGTAAGAATAATGATAAACCAGAACGCCATTAAAGTAGTCAATCAACGAGTTGGAATAATAAGTCAACGGAATTAAAATTGGCTGTATATGTGTATGTTCCGCAAACAAATCTACAACCGTGGATAACATTTCACCAAATTTCGTAGACGTGTTCCTTGAGCGCAGGAAACACACTTTGGTTTAAAACACGGGGGGTTGAAATCTTGAAACATCCTCCAACGGTCGATGTTCTCGTCGGATAAAAATTTGCGGGGTCAGATTTCTCCCGATGTTTTCAATGTAAAAGTTAAATTCCATTCGGCATGGGAAGGGAGCTCCCTTAGGGAGGGGGTGGTGGAGGGAAATTACATAACAAAAACACAAAAACTACCAAGATTCGAGTCAATTCCAGGGTTATGGATGTTTCTGAGTTTCATTATAATAAACCGGGAAACGCCGGGCGCCCAGCTAGTCATATATAAATATTTTTTTGTTTGGGTCATCCTTAATTGGTCTGTATATGTACGATTATTTATCTGCCATTGTGCTTGGGTTTCAACACTCCTTTCTGTGAAGTTGAGCAGATTTTCTGACTGTCTGAAATGTCAATCAAACCATTTTTTGTCGCGTTTTATAAATCCAGACTTCTATTTTGTCCTTGTTTCATACTTGAATCACTTCTCATTTCACTTACCGACATAAAGCAACTTTCGAATTATAGTTGCCACAATTGGAAAATTGATGTTATACTGTCAACTTCAATATTAACCATATTACACTGTTTGTGAGACTTCTTTTTTGGCTTTTCAGAAATTCTTGATCTTCTTCTCACAAAGCCATTACTTGTTAGATATTATTTCTCAAATTAATAGTTCATGTAAGCATAATTTAATTTCTAAGCTTTATTCTTTTATTAACGACTTGTATTAATAATCCTGTTCTATAAATGAACTAGTCTAACTACATAAGTTAATATATTTATTCATCCTCAACAAATTCGTTGAATATCATATTCTAAATTTAACTATCTTAGAATTAAATTTGTTTTAATTTTCTAATTCCCTGACAATTTCATTGACATCTGCCAATCCAATAGAATGGTAAGTGTCCGTAATCTGTTTTGTGTCTGTTGTTTTAATGTTATCGACTCTTATCGGGGTCTTTGAATGTAATTGTTTTGGGCTCAACTCGTTACTCTTCAATTACTGAACTGTGTTTCGATTGTACTGTGCACATCTGAATCCTTCTTGTCTTGTCAGGCTTCGTTTCTGCATTCATAGTACTTCGTTGATATTTGATATATTATATATATATATATATATATATTGTAGTATACAATATTTTTAATATTGTTTAAAGATAGAATGCCAGCACGTTGTGGCGCCAAGTTATGTAGTATACTCAAAATACTACTTTACTAAATTTACAAGCACCACGTTGGAGTGCCAAATTATGTAATATACACTTTAATAAAAATTGAAATAAGCCACTACGTTGGAGACAAATTATGTGGTAGTCAAAAGATTAAAGGGAAAAATGAAGGAAGTTGAAATTAATTCAAATATTTAAAAAGATAAGAAAATTAATTATTTAACAAAATTTATCTTCGTTAATTTTAAATTTTAAATTACCCGCTCGGATTTCGTGAGAACTCAATTTCAGGGCCGCCTATAGGGCCTCTAATGAAGATAGTAGAAATAATTAATTTTTAATTTACAATAAAAACAACTATTCTATTAAAGTTATCGAAATCTGACAGCAAGTGATATTTACATATAAGGTTTACAGATTAAATTTTGTTTGAATTACATACCATTCTGTCTGGTAATTTTGAGGCTTATGCACACGTAATTTTCTTTTTAATTAATTTTCTTTTTATTTACAACCCTTTTCACTAACAGGCCATTTGCACCGATTATACTTATCGTTTTCAAACATTATGGAACACTGTTTATGAATATCGAATTGTTTGTAGATCACACACCGCTCGCGGACTAATTGCTTTTTACTGCCCACTCATAGCGCTCTCTGAATATATTATTAGTACTCTGTAGATTCTGCGCTCTCAATATCCGAAAACCACTGGGAACTGGCAACTGGCAATTCGCAACTAGAAGTTCAGAACTGGCGACTCGCAACTAGAGCTGAGAAATTCTGTTTTCTCAATATCTGCCAATCACTGGGAACTGGCAACGGGCAACTTTCAACTAGTAACTGAGAACTGGTAACATGAGAAACTCACGACTCACATCTGACAAACACACTCTGCAATCCGCTAAAGTCCTGAACGTCTGTATATACCTTTTTGACAATCACATTGTAGCAAGCATTATCGGCTCCTCTTTCTCGCCAAACAACACAGTTACTCACAATGCCATGGCCTCAGAGTTACGCCGCCAATAATGAAAGAAACAAATATATTAATTAATTACATGTTTGTAATTTCTACAATATATACTGAACAGTGATTTTACTTAAGTTTCGCAATCATATATCTTGTTTAAGTATTTAAACGAATGAGTGATTTCAGTGAATAAAAGAAGACCGGAGAACGATGTGGCTGACGAAGACCGTGGCTTGTGCCCTATCTGCATGGAGCCTTGGACCAGTACCGGCAGGCATCGGCTGGCGTCGCTGAGGTGCGGTCACCTTTTCGGCCACAGCTGCATCGCGCAGTGGCTTCAGTTCGCTAAGGTTTGCAGATGCCCCGTCTGCAACAAACACGCCACCGTCAGCCACGTCACCGTGCTATACGCCGAAAAGCTTTTCGACACGACCCACAGAGACGAGCTCAAGAAAGAACTGGAGAACGTACGACTCGTCAACAAACAGCTTGAGGTCAAGATGGCTCAGATGAAGTATGATTCGATAGTCCAGGTGGCTGAACTGAAGCGTCGGTACCAATTATCGGTGGCGACGGAAGGATTTCAGTACAACGAGCAGTTTCACCTCGTGATGAAGAACAGCGTTCATGTGTCGGGGAACGGCGGTTGTAGCGTTCTGGAATACAACCGTCAGAACAATCTCCTTGTAGTTGGAAGCCGATCACCCCTCAGAGTATTTGGGATAAAGTATCTGGACACTTCGAACTTTCGAACAACTCAATTCGTGTATTTGCATCAGGAGCAGATCCGCCTGCTCACGTTTCATCCGAGAATCTGTAACTTGTTGTTAAGCGTGTCTCTGGACGGGACGGCTAAACTGTTGGATGTGAGAAACAACGCCATCGTGGGTATCTTTACGGGCGAGTGCCCACTTCTTAGTGGTTGCTGGGACTCTGTCGACGGCAACGCCTTTTTCGTCGGCGGTCTCAACGGTGTCATCTCACAGTTCGACATGAGAAAGTCCAACGGCCCTATCTACCGTCTGAGCGTTTTCGGAGAGACTTCACCAGTCACTTCCCTCGCTGCCTTCGCTCCAAAGGAAGGTCGTATGCTTTCTCGAGGTGGCTTCTTCGCCTGCAAGGCTCGATCGTGCTGGGCTTACGAGCAGACGTATAGCGGCTTCTCCCGTCACCAGCTTTCGTTCGTGGGACCTTTCAATTGCCTCCGCTATGACGACGAAATGGATCAGCTGCTAGTCTCGGCGCAGCCGATCACTCATGTTCCCAATTCCAGGTACTGTTATTTATATATTACTAGCTGAGTGCCCGGCGTTGCCCGTGTCTTATTTATATAAACCCGAAAAAGAATTTAATTCTATATTAATCTTTAGTCAAGAAGACACAACCTAAATCTAACTATTCCTAGTTCCGTACACAATTTCGACCAATAGTGCTTTAATTGAACAGCTATAAAATACATTGAATTTTATTGCATCAATCTCAACAAACATACCTCCGAATTTCTTTACCAATACATAAATATACTGCATTAATTTAATAGCTATAAGATACATAGAATTTAATTGCATAATTGCAACAAACATACCATCGTTATTCTTTAGAAATATAATTCTCCGCGAACAAATAATTGTCAGTAAGTCTTCAGACAGTACTTCTTGAGTATTGCAGGATATAATTGTCCATTAGTATTCGCACATTACGAAGGATTGAAGTGATCAAATTGATAGCTACATTCCAAATGTAAAGAAATGGTGGCCATATTGCACTCACTAAATTAACTAACATTTTCCGCAACGATTGTAAAGTATTTTGTATTGTTTTTTATTATCACTCGATGGAGTATTACTGGATAGAATTATACTTTTATTCAATGAAAATATTTCTGCTTCATTTCATTACGTCTCTCTCTCTGTCGCGTGATGTCTTGATATATTGGCGCGCAGTAATTTATCACTTAATGATCACTTTTTAAAATTATAATTCTTTTCACATTTATGCTAGTGGTTTGTCACCCCCACAGTACCGGTTCTCGATTTTGGCAGAATACGTATACCAATTTTTGTTGCATTCTGTTCACGCGATAAAATTTGTATAAAGAACAACGTAAATACATACATACATACAAATATACATCCTTTTTTATTATATAGATGTATGTATTATCGTAATAAAGTTTCTTAATACAAGTATATAAAACATCGATACAGATATCTTTGGAGTTTTCAATTCAATTGAACAAGAATTTGAGCAGTTGGTTTTCGAAATAAGCATAAGGAACGTAGAATGGCCTGCTGTGGTTTAGTGGTCAGCGTCATTGCCTCGCATCAAAGAGGTCCCGGGTTTGAATCCCGGCATGGGCATGGATCTTTGTGTTCGTCCTGGTCACGAAAAATGGGGTTAATACTGAGGCAGAATTGAAACACTGACCACCTGCCACTCCTAAATCCAGAATGTGTCATGTAATGTACAACAATTATTACGGACGGTATATTAGATTATTATAATTATTATTACTTAATAAAATGGACACTTGAAAAAGGATGTACGATGGAGATTTGATAATAATAATAATTTAATATATCTAACAAAATTTGGGGACGATATTATAAAGATCGGGTGTCGTATAACAGTCCTGAAAATCAATCTGTAAATGAAATTGTTTCTGTCATAGACTTGGAATGAAAAATTAGTTTTAGAAATCTTGCTAATGGAGCTCAAGATTATATACAATAAAAACACGGACTATTTGAAATAACGAAATAGAAGTATTGAAACTTTTAAAATGTGGTAGCATATTGAAATGTATTTCTATTTTCTATTTTAGTGTGTTTTTCGCAGGTGTTAGCTCCAACCCTTGAGCATCCAATCAGCTTCAGTGAGCGCTTAGAGTTTGACTGACCTATGTGTTTGCATGTGTTTATCCCACGCTGCCTCTCCTCCCCTACTAATTGAGACACACGCCATCATTCGTGACTGTTGCTATACTTCCTTCCTTCTCGCTGGTGCTCCTTTCGACACTTTATCACGTTCGTCACCACATTTTACAGCTGGTATCTTCTTCTCTTCAACTTTTCTATGGCAATACCACATACTGTTTACCGAACAACATAAATGTTTCTTTAAAATTCCTGTTTTATAAATTTGTTCCCTCAATTTTGTAGTGTCCAGATAGTCATGCAGCATGAGCTGTTTTTTTTAAGTCTTTGATTTAAATACGCTAAGAAATCAGAAATAAAAACAGTATTCCGATTCAATTAAAATAATTGGTTCCAAACCCCTTTAGTTTGCGATCCATTACAAGTAAATTATGTACATTGAGTATTCGTGGCTATAAATAACACAGAAATGAGGATTAAGTGTTGAATGTAGCGTATTCAGTGAAAAGGAAGGCCTCATCGAACTGAACTGTGTTGATGGTTTCAGGTACATCGTGAGCCAGCTAGCCCCGGCGGGATCTAGCTACGTGTGCCTGCCCATCTGCACGCTGGAGGGCAGCACCGCGGCGAAGCTGCAAGCACGACCGTGTTCGCTGGCTGCGCAAGGACAAGCGCTCGTGGCCACGGACGGTGGTCAGCTTGTCGAGCTCTGGAGCGTCGCCTCTGGTCGCAGAGTAGGCAACATATCCACACCCGACGTCGTCGTCGACCTCTGCCCCCTCTACGTCGAAGGAATTCAGTGTTTAGCAGTGTTAACGGAAAAAGCATTGAGTGTTTATAATATAACGTCTACGTGAAGTACAGTGGCGAATAGTCTTATATAATAAATGAACTACAGTGGAACCTTGCGCTAAACTATCATTATTTTTATGACTGTTTTGGACGGGAATCAGCAAATACAATTGAAAACCACTAATCTTGTGCTTACTGACAGGCAGTAAGAACAAGATGCGTGTACCGTTATATTTCTCAACCAATAATACGATTTCCGGATGGTGGGTAATAGTGAAGAAAAAAATCGATGTATTTTCTGTAATTTAAAATATATTTTCTCGAAAGAAAAACAACAACTAGAAGAAGAAGGTGTAGACAGGCTATGTATAGGGTAATCCACATGGTGCGGTTAACTAGGGCCCCGGGCTATGATTTAAGGATCCTACCCGGCAATTCGCCTAAAGGTAATGCAGGGAAAACCCTAGAAAAACCTGCATCAGGTAGGTCGCGTATTGGGTACTTGTCCCACACCCTTCCGATGGTGGGACAGGGGTTTACTATGGGGATGCAGCATTCCTTTCTGCGTGCCTTGACCAGTTTAGGAGGCAGCTGACCGGCTATATCAATATATCTTACAGTATGCTCAAGGTCTGCGACCCCGGAACATACACCTCTCAAAACAGGCTGAGGTGCCTCGGCATGTGGGAACCTTAATTCAAAAACCCATAGAGATGTGAACGCATCCCCAAAGGTAGCCTCCTCCAGAGCTCTCAGAGAAGGTTCACCTGCGAGAGAATTCTCTCCACACCTTGTTGAAAAAAACTTTTTAGGGTAACAGACTACATGAGGGTAATCCACATGGTGGCAACTCCCTTTTAATAGCATAGGAAGGGATTTGAAAGGGGGGATGCGGAATGGTTGAGGAAGGTAGCCAAGAGTTAAGTAGGGCCCCCGGGCTATAGTTTAAGGGTCCTACCAGGCAATTCGCCTAAAAGTGATGCAGGGAAAACCCGAGAAAAACCTGCATCAGGTAGGTCGGGCATTGGGTACTTGTCTCACGCCCTTTCAATGGCGGGAGAGGGGTTTTCTGTGGGGTCGCAACTTTCCCCTCGCCGTGCCTTGACCGGTTTTGGAGGTAGCTGGCCGACTATTCCAATAGGGATAGCTGACAACTCTTACCGTATGCTCAAGGTCTTCGACCCCGGATCATACATCTCTCAAAACAGGCCGAGAGAGATTTTTTTTGAGGTGTAGACAGGCTACATGAGGGTGATCCGCATTGGGCAACTCCCCTTTAATAGCATAGGAAAGGAATTGAAAGGGGGGATGCGGAAGGGTAGAGGAAGGTAGCCAAGGGCTAACTAGGGCCCCCGGGCTATATTTTAAGGATCCTACCCGGCATTCGCCTAAAGAAATGCAGGGAAAACCTTAGAAAAACCTGCATCGGGTAGGTTGGGCATTGGGTACTTGTCCCACGCCCTTCCGATAGCGGGAGAGGAGTTTGCTGTGGGGACGCAGCATTCCCTTCTCCGTGCCTCGACCAGTTTAGGAGCCAGCTGGCCGACTATTCCAATGGGAATAGGCAACAACTCTTACCGTATGCCGAAGGTCTACGACCCCGGAACATACACCTCGCAGAACAGGCCGAGGTGCCTCGGGTTGTGGGAACCTTAGTTCAAAAACGGAGAGGGAAAGGCATACTCAAAGGCAGCCCCTTCTTATCTCTCCTAAAAGGTTCATGGAAACCCAAAGGCAGCCCTTTCGTATCTCTCCTAAAAGGTTCTGCCTGCGAGAGAAAATCCCTCGCAGGTTACCTGCGAGAGAATCCTCTTGCAGGCTCTGTTGAGCCAAGATTAAAATCAACTGAAGATAGGCAGCGAGATTCAGTACTACGACTGCGGGATAGCTCCTGCTCCAGTGGGAAGAAAGAAGGGAAATTTTGCCAGCGAAACCATTAACCCCTCGAGTTCGACTCCACTGTGCGTCGGGCTGGGACGCGGGCTAGCTACACCCAACTGGGCTACTGGATATGTGGAGGATGGACCAGGGACCCGACGCCTTGGTATTGCTCCGTTGGAGCTGAATTTACTCCAGACAACTAAAATGTGCTCTCTAGTTAAGTCTATCTCCTTCTAACAGAAAGGCGATTCCGTGTCTGCGAATCACGTCTCCGTTTCAAGTCGGCGGTACAAAAATGGAAGGTCACAGTCGCCTCCACTCCCCACCACACTCTAACTCGCAATCTTATATGATTTAATTTTTTACATCATTTTATAAGTTTTGATATATCTGTGAATAAAGGAATAAAAAACAATGAATATATTTACAGATAATTCAGAATAACATAAAGATTTAATATAGAGCTATTATTTAAATCTCATTAATCTTTTTCATTTATATTACTTAAATATTTAGCCCTTCGTTGGTCGCGCTAGTCCTAGGGGACTGACGCAATTCAATTTCTTTCTTATCTCCAGAGCCTGGTCAGAAGCAGTGATGAACTTCTATGACATCTTAGAGGAATGTGCTTACAAGAATATGCCAAGGCTACACTCCAAAAGTATCTGTAGTTACTCGGAAAATGAAGTTTGAATACGGAATTCCTTCCCGCAGTAGTATGAAGTGTTAACATACTTTCTTTTCGAAGAAATCATTGACGATTATTCAATTATAGTATGAAATATTTTTCTTTTAATACTTAAATCTTTGTCATAAGTGAATATTATATTTTTCGTTACTTCATCTAATTATAAAATTTTAAAACAGGCGTATTAGATTTTCATTTCAAGGTGTTGCTTATATAACGTGTTAAAATAGATCTAAGCATAATCGCGTTCGAAAGACGAATATCCAGTTAGTTTTATTTGTTTTAACCATTGTCAACATTACTAACACACTGACATTATCGAAAATATTCAGGTTAAAGACTTTTGATAAAATCAACGATAAATTAAAAACCTTTATTAGTCCTCAAACATAATAATGCCAAACACGAGCTTTCGCATTTTTTCTAAGTCATATTCATATGTTATTTATATAAAAAAAATTATACGTGAGACGAATGCCACACACTGAGGGAAATGTGGCATAGAATGCTCTAATTACTTTGTAATTTTTATATACGTTGTGTGCAGCGTGAATTTATTTACTGTGTTTTGGAGACATTCTGAGGTAAAGTCTTGTGACGAAATAATTTGCTGTCATGGCCTAGCGCCTTCTTACTTGGTGACAGTTGAATGGAATATGCCGTACAATATGTGGTTTAAATGAAATTAGTCCTCTCAGTTATTGTTCAACATGATTTTTTTTAAGAACAGCTGGATTTGGGGACAATTGTTCAACGAATAATTCGGCGTACAGATCACATTTATATCATAGAGAGGAGAATCATGTAAACCACCGCCTTTCTGCTTGTATTAGGTATAGTGCGTTCATCTGGAAATCTAATGAAAGAAATTCATTTAATAATTTTATGAGTTTAAAATAAAGTACTGATGACCAGGTGGCTGGAGACGGGCAGACAACGGTTAACTGTACCAAGGGTTTGAAAAACCCTGAGGAGCATAGAGGGTTTTATTTTTAGCCCAGATAAATTCGCATTAAATATGTGGGGGATACATTAAGGCGACGTGATTGGCTACAAGAATTCCGGCACGTTTCCCTTGGGTTGGTGGTCTAAACCGATAAGTGGTTGGGACGAAAATATACACTATAACTTGAAAAAAAATCAATGAGAATCAGAAATCACATCCAAAAGAGTGATTTATTATGAACAGTTGGGAGAAAGTTGGGTCATGCATTCAACCCACATATGAGTCACCTCAAATGTTCCTGTCGGCTGGTAAGCATATCCGTATCCCTGTGAAAAGAGATGTGAGGTTTTGCAACCATATCATTTGGCCTTAAACTGGGAGAAATGTTTATGTCAGCAACAAATAGTTTATACATTTTTTTATAATTATTATCTTTCTCTACAAGCCAATTTTTAGTTTCTTCCATATGGATTTCATTAGAAGGGTTTAAAGTCAGTGTTTGGGTTGCTTTAGCATCTAAAGTAGAATCTTTCACCATTGGAGTCTTTTTTTCCTCTGTGCTCTAGAAGACTGTAAATAATTGTTAAATGAGCGCTGATGTGATGAAGTTTGATTGCCGAGGAGATGTATTAATTGGAGAAGCTATATTCACTGCTTGCAGAATTACTTTAGTTATTACTTACATCAGTGTTATTTCCAGCTTTTAATGGCAAATTAATATATTTTTTCGCACCCAGAGTTGTTTTGTAAATGTTCCAGTCAACTGGCTGTGGGGTAATGAAGTCAAAATGAATTGGTACAGGAAATGGTTGGAATTCATTTCTTTCACCACTCGCCTAGAAGTTGAGTGATTCTTTACCCACGAGAAAGAAGTATATCAGGATGGTAAGATGAAATTTCGGAATAGTTTGTAGGTTTATTAGGATAGACGTGACCTGTCCAATGACTGAATTTATTAGCAGCAATAAAATGAGACTCGTCTTTATCACCTTTTCGTTTCTGTTTATTTTGTCAGCTGACTACTATTCTATGTCTTCTATGATTGAGAGGTGTATGTTGAAGGGAGTAGTTAAGTCTATTGATAATTCAAAAAGTAAATGTTATTACAATAGTTTCACTTCTGTTGTAAATCAATTCGAAAATACACAACACTCGGCAGGAATATATCTCAATACAATTCCCTGGGCTAAGAGCATGATTTAAGCTTGAAGCTCAGAACATGGTACATAATCTTTTGAATTGTAGAATCTCATTTACAATATTTAAAAGCACCCTGTTACATTATAAATTAATGTGGCACTCTCTTTTTCCACACAAAAGAGTCGTCGTAACAGCCAAAGGCTGCCACAAAACATCTCCCCAATGTTCTCCACTATTTCAGAGATCTTGATGCAATCTTGGATTTTAATATGAACTTTTAAAATGTTGGTAATATTTATGCAAATATTAAATGAAGCTTAATTATTTTATTCTCATGTTTGTACAAATTTTACTGTATCGTTTCCATTGACTCACTCTGAGTCATTTTGTCTATCCAATTTGAGAAGAGTGAATCCATTGTTAAAGTGTGAATTCTGAATGATAATTCTGAGATGACGGAAAAGGTAGGAAAAGGTTCTTGTTCAATGCCTATGGCTCCTCAGGTTACCACGTCGTACCTTTGGTCATTTTTATCAGTGATTGTACATAAAATATATTGTCTTGTATATATGAGCTATATCTGGAACTATTCCAGAGCTGATCTAAGCCAAAGTTGTTACAGCATTAAATTTGGTAATCAGAGACCGTGTACTTTTGTGTGGCAAGATAATAACATTGTTTCAATATTTGCCACATAATGTTACTGCTAGACACTCATGATACTGTAACGCACCAGATTTTGGAATTACTTGTGGTGAGTTTCCTGATTCTCCTTCAGTCTTAACCCTAGTTTTTTTTGGTATACAGAAATATCCATGTCCTTCGAACCCAGGAAATCTGGATTCCTTTTATAGAAATTTTGCTTTGTTGTATGATCATATGAGTTTTAGTTAAAAAATTTCTGAGTCCCACATGTATGAACTATTACCATTATGTGTGCTTCCCACTGTATTTTCAAATTTATTATTTGCCAATCTCACCAATTTTTGTCATATTAGTTAAGATGCCAGTTCTTACAGGGACACTTCTGGTTTGTCTCCAACATTACTCATGCAGTACTTAATAATTTAATGAATAATTTCAAAATTTCTTATTCATAAGTCAAAATTAGTTGAGAACATTGGTAAAATATCAGGTTATATATTTATGGAGGTATGCTCAACTTGCAATTGATTAGTATGTAATTTACTTTACATATTTGTTTAAAATAGAATTTGCTTTTTCTTATTAATTCTAAGCTCTGTTAACTGGTGTATTCAATTTCTTTAATGTTTTGGCATTTCTAGAACTAGGGATTATAGAGTGTAAATTATGTTGTAGATATAATGTATAAATATATACTCTCAGATTAACTTATGCGGCAATGATTTGTTTGATCAGTTATTATGTGACTTTGACCAATCTATTAATTTTGAACTCCTACAAACCACGGTAGTTGTAGGATGTATTTGTGGTGGCAATATGTTGAAAAGGAGAATCTCAGGTATAAGAACAGGAAATAGTCAGTGTCTTACTTCAACTGCTGCATTTATCAGAGAATGATTAGTCCAGTTGCAATCATTGTATTTGTTTGATATTGTATATAACTAAAACTGCACATCAGCCCAGTAGTAGTCATATCAATTTTCAATGGAAACAGTAATTACTGCTGGTTAATACTAACAGATAACCAATAAATGCATCATTTAGAAAAATTCAGTACTACTGAATTTCTACTTCATTTCACTATTTAGGAAAGAAAGACAAATGTGATATGGAGGGTAAACAACAGCACATATTTTCTATGAACATTGTGGATGTTTTTACAACACTTGGACATGCAATTCTGATTGATAAATGTTTTCACAGGAATGTTCAACTACATTATCTGATTGATCACACAGATGCAAAAAGTCATCAACTGTGACAGGGCTGAACAGAGTAGAGTTTTGTATATCCTCTGAACTGTAGCATCTTATTCTGCGATGAAGAACAAAGATTTGTTTGAAATCGCAGCACCTGTATTGTTTTGCAAAATCAGACCATTATAATTTTCTCATCTTAACCTTAAATAAGGCTGAAAGTTTAAAATCAAACTCATTATTGAAACTCAATTCCAAAGTCAGTCCTGTTTTATGGACAAAGTTCATTGAAATAAGTATTGCTTTCACTCATAAATAACTAATCATTGATAGAAATATTCTCAACCCTGCATTGCTGACTTCACACTTATCATACCAGACCTACATTGAGAAAATAGAATTTATCTCCTTGAACACATGAGGGATTGTTGCAGAATGATAAAAAAAAATTGCACACATTCTCAATGACTTCATATTCTGCTAAATTTTATTTAATAAGGATGGAGCAATTACCAAAACTTACACCATTTTCTATTTATTCTTATTGTTATTTTCCATAACATAAGTAATATTTTTAAGTTGCTTGAGAGTGCTGATGCACTTTCTCTTCCTTTAAACCATATTCAATCAATGAAGCCATAAGCAGACATCTAATCTGAAGAGAAAAGTGCACAAATATACTGTAAAACCTGTTAATATTAATCAGAAAAAGAAAATTGAATCAGAAGTGAAACTTAGGAATAATAATGGGTCCTAGGTTAACAAATTTAATTCATTCCTAGGCCCTGGTTGAATTCTGAGTTGTTCATTACCCAAATCTATTTTTCTCAAGACAATTACTCTGTTTCAATATCACAATTACATAACATTCATTGTTATTAAATGGTAATTGAATCTTTTATCTGAACCTGTTCATTCTCTGATGCTTAATTTTAAGTTCTTTTATTTTTTTGTCTGAAAATCATTACATTTTTCATTTGTGACCTCAACAAAGGATGGGTTGATACAAAGACTATGCCTTGATTATATTAAGACATCAAAGTACTTCAGGAGAATAGAATAAATTTGTTTTCCATAAATCCCCAAAGACATTTTACATTGTTTTGTACCTATATCTAATAACTTCATTTACAAAAGAATAATTTATGATAAGAGAAAATAACATCCTAGATTTTGATTAAAATTAAATTTTTACATTATAAATTAAGTACAATTATTATTTTCTCTCTAAAATACTTCAATAATGAACCAATAGTTCATTCTAACATGACTTTGTTTATTAGATGAGATGAGGCAAAGGAAGAAACAGTTCTGTATGTATGTTAAGACCAGAGATAGTTCATTTTAAAATAAACTTTGAGTTAGGCAAAGCATTCAGATGAAAAACACTTGAAAGTGGTGTTTGTAGCCTGAGGAAAAAATTGTGTCCAATAGTGCTTTGAACCCTGAATTGGTTGTAACCTGAAGGGTTCATAATATGAGGGTCCTCTGCACCAATTAAAGTAGTGTTTTAGAATTCACAATAAATTGATTGAATTTGAAACTAAAAATTCATATAGATAAATATTTTGGATCAGAGAAGAATGAAACATTTCAGCTATGTCATTATTGCCACTTGGATAAATATATTGATTTTAAAATTTGAAGTAAGTGGATTGGTTAGCATTATTCAAACAACAATCCAACATGTCCCAAAAGATAAATACATTCATAAATTCTTCATTAAATTTATCAGTAAATATGCACCACAATGTATAACAAAGGATTTGCCCAAACTTCATAACACAGATATCTTTTGCATAGTTATTAATCAAAATTTGCACTACACTCAACAACAATTATTCATCCCATCTACCACTATCTACTTTCCACATAAATCACATTTTCAATTATCAAAAATAATATCACAATTGCATCACTAACCATCATTAACCATCACTAAAACATTTGTACCTCTTTTTATTTGTTATGTATAATAAATATTTTCTACTGTTGAAGTAGGAAGTGTTCAATGAATGAATATCATGTAAGACTTGTGAATTTTTTAAATGTACTTTGAGTTAGACAAAGCATTCAGATGAAAACATTTGAAAATACCTACATTTTTTATGACTGTAGGACTGGTGTCCAAAGTTTTATTTGTTGATCAATGTCACATCAATGAAGTTTAAACCTGTTTTAATTCTGTCATTTTGCTATAAATCTATCTGGTTTTTATTATATTTAAGATGTTATACGTAAAATACCTACGTCAGGATTTTGATATACATTTATAAATAATGTTTGACATCTGGATAATGGGTAGTAAGATTTGGTGGGCAAAATGAAGTGGTGAAATAAGCAGTAGTGAATACGAATGCTGCGATGGTTTGGTGGTTGTTTGAATTCTTCTTTCAGACTAATTAGTAGCATTGTAGGAACAAAGCTTTATATTTCAGGGTTGTATTGCCATCAAGATTAAATGAGGCATTGAAATGAATTTATATTTAGTTGACCAAGAAAAAAATATGTGATTTATAGCATGTTGGTTTGGGTTTGTGATTAGTCACACTATCTGTGGAAATCAGTTTGTAGAGAAGTAGGATTAAATAATGACATTAAATATTCTGTCAGTCTTCATGACTAGATTTTATAAATTGAAGCATTCTAGAGCTAAGTTGTATAAGATGCAGTGGATTGGAAATTTGTTGACTACGGTTGCTTTAATATTTGCTTGATTGTGATGAGGGATGGACTGCATTTTTATATTGATCAAAGGTGGATTTAGGTGGTTGGACAGTAGATAGTGCACAGGATATTTATTTGTACAGTAATTTTTTATTTATGATGATGATAAAATTAACTTGATCAGCAACTGTACTTAGACATATTGTGTTATTCAGATGTTGATCAACATAATTGGAAGAGGCCAAAATATGCCAAGGAAACCTTGCTTCTGTGTTGTTGCCACCAAGTTCCCACTCTGTCATTTGCATTATGAAATTCCAAATGTGATTATATATAAAAATAATAAATCTTTATTGCATAAAAAGAGTTTATGTTAAGCAAGAGTCAGGTTTTAACAGAGTATGTACAAGGCTATCTTAATGATCAAAGATTGAAGCCTTTCCCGGTGTAGTTGTTCAATATATTGTTCTCGGAGTTCGTAATGATGATGAACAGAACTTAGTTCCATAATAAAATTAAAATCGCTGAACACCTTGATTTAATTCAAAGAAGTATTTGACCCTCTATACTGTTTTATTGTATAATAATTTTTTTACAGTCCACAGTATTTTAGAAGTAGGGAGCTTTCTAGTATTCGGAGGTAGCCAGTTGTACAGTTTCACTCCCAGCCTATCAGTGAAAATTAGTTGTTCTTAGTGTGTGGATTGAGAGATATCCCTCTGCCGAGTCTTGTGATGATGAAAATCTGATCGCTGCCTCCTTGAACTCAGAGTTTGCAGAAGCCTCTCTAGACAGACTATAACATGAAGACCAGGAACAGTCAGGATCTTCATTTGGAGGAAGTATGATCTGCAGGACTTTTGACGGCTCACACTTGCCATAAGACAGAGAGCTTTCTTTTGAGCTATGAACACTGCCTGACTTTCTTTTGACCTTCCTCACACTCTCACCCCATATATATGACTGTGAAAGAGAGCATAGTAGTCTGTTCTCAAGTCTACAGGAGGTAAGGTGTCTCTCAGTCTTACAGTAGAAAATTAATTCCAGCCAATTTCTTGGTCAGAGCTGCTGTATGAGAACTCCAAATTAGATTTTGGTCTACATGAATCCCTAACAGCTGGCATACGTGGCTTCATTTTTCTCTGGGAAGAATAGTTTTAGCGTGAACAAAATACGCTTTGTTTTTTCTAGGTTTAAAAGGAGTCCATTTGCTTGGAACCATGATTGGAGGAGGTCTAATGATTTATTAGAAGTTTTCCTTGCTGATTCTGCATGAGATGCCTTTGTGATAAATGTACATACTGCATACTTAAGGACACGTCTGATGTGGGATGAAAGACATCTTATATCAATTGTATATATTATGAAAAGTAATGGCCCAAGGACAGAGCCTAGTGGGACACCACTTATAACAGTCATTGATATCGAGACATTATTACCACATTTCACCAATTGCATTCTGCTGGATAAGTATGTTTCAAAGAGCCTGATAGCGGGTCCACCTATGTCTATAGTGTATAGTTTTTCCAAGAGGATTTTATGAGTAACTTATCAGAAGCTATACTCTGATCCAACAGATCTGTTACAACAAGTTTCTTTTTCATCATGTGAATCTAGAATTTCTTCATGGAAGTTATTGGTAGTGTGTTAGTAGATATCCCAAATCAGAAACCATGTTGGTCAATATCTAAAATGTTATAATGCTCCAGATAGTTTTGTTAATCTACTTTTTAATACTTTGGACATAGTAGGCACAAGAGCCGGTATGATGATGGGTCACTTAATTTGCCTTTATTCTTGTAGACTGGACTCACAATAGATATCTTCTACTTCTCTGGAAAACATGCAGTGCTGAAGGCTGTATTAATTACAGATTCATTGTACCACATGATCGACTGTCCAATCCTTTTTTCCTGTGCGAATTGGAGTACATTTGAGAGGATCCCTGATTAAGATCCTCAGCAATTAGTTGCAATGTTGCCCTTCTGTGTTTTGTATCAGTCTTGGCCGTTTCTTTCCTGCTCACGCATTGACTAGTTGCTGACGGGAGCAACTCCCATGTCAGACACAGTTCTCTGGTGGGCGTTACTGCTTTTAACACAGTCATGTGGAAACAGTAAGCTCCTTTTAGATTTTAAAGTACAAAATTCAAATACTAGGTTAATATAAACATTCTTTCTGACTTTCCAGGAAAACCAAAAGTTTCTGTCCAAATTTAGATTTTCTCCGAAAACAATTAACGGTATCATACGTACCCTCGTTCTTCCCTCCGTGAAATGACTCGTATATGAATCAGTGACTTCATAGTTATTCGCATTGCAAGTCGTTATTAGAGTGTTATATTGTGGCTTTTAATCTCAGCTGTTATTGGAAGAAAATACGGTGTAGATAGAAGTTGTGTTATAAGATGGAGACAAAATTAGTCGGCTGTTTAGAAGTCAAAGCGAAGTGTTCCATCGATTCGTGTGCCGCAAACAGGAAGATTTCTGTTATAGACGATGTAGTGTTATTTCGGAAACTCAAGGATACTCAGATGCTCAGATACTTATGACGTGTTGCAGTTGAACGCTAGAGAACTGGACACGAAGAACAAGAGTCCATAATCTCAATTTGAAGACAGCCACGGGTGGGTTGTTCTTTTTGCAACCCAAAAACGGTCAAGCCTGTGCCAAAAATTGCTAAATGATTACATGGAGGAAGTGGTAAAATTCTACAGATTCACGATATGCAAGCGGGAAGCGTAACAAAATTTGTTCTCGGAAGTACATTTATTTTATTCTCAGGTTGGAATACAATGTGATCAAAGGCCAATCTTGACACACGCATACATATCGATCCTCTTGTCATATTTCTTTTCGATTTCATTTTACATGAATAATAATATAATAAGCGAGTAAATGTTAGATATCACTATTGTTAGATATAGTTATCATCATTGTAGCGTGAGAGAGAGGGTAAGAGAATATCCAAAAACGACATAGACTGGTGTCAAATTCGTAATATTGATCTAAACTGAGCTTTCTCTTAAGCAAATTTCGCACAAAATTCTACGACTTCTGTTTATCTGTTTTATGTCTTGTGGGTGCTGGATCTAGAATATTGCCGCGGGTTCACTTCCTGCGTCACGAAAACAGTAGTTGCATTGACCTTCATATCGTTTAAAACTACACCAAAAATACTTTCGCTTCATTACAATGGGGAGAGAAAAGGGATAGAGAGAGTTAATTATTAGGAGAAAATCGGCGATAACATGATAGAATATTGATCAGAGATCATAGTTAAAAAGTCAACGAACAAGTGAAGTTGGTGATAGAGTCCAGAGCAGGAACGTGGGATCGGCTACCAGAGGATTTCGAGATAGTCGACGACAACATTAAATTCATAAACCGCTCGCCAAATTCAAGGAACTCAAGTAGCGTCCACAATTAACCGTTTAATGACGTCGGCTAAGGTCAAAGTTTTGCCATTCTAGTTTGTCTTATTTAATTTAAAATACCGAGTTCTGAACATTCTGGCTGACCTGAGTTTTGAACACTCAAGTGTGTTAATATTTTATATTATTTAATGAACAGGATATTCGTTTTAATATGTATTCAATTCACCGTTAAATTTTGTATTCGATTCATTTTCTCAATAAATGTTTATATATTTTTAACTTAAGTCTATTTTTTGTTATTAACTAGCTGGGTGCCCGTCGTTTCCCGGGTTGTCATAATTAATCTCAGCGACATCCATAACCCCGGATTCGACACCAAGCACGGTAGTTTTTGCTTTATTTTTATGTAACACCTCTCAAACCCCACCCCTAAAGGTATTCCTTCCAGTAAAGAAAGGAGTAGAAATTATACACTAGAAAAATCTGAAAAAACACTATCAATCTCATTTACCTTCGTAAAATATTTTTTCCAACGGTAATATCGGCCGTTTTAGTATGTTTGAAAATTTCCTTCCCCGTCCACCCCCGACTCTGGCCGTGCTAGTAGTGTCTTACCTTACCCCACAGTGTTTGTTAAAGGAACCTGTGTAAAAATATTTGCTCCACGGGTGTAGATTTGTATGCGGAACATAGATTCGCACACTAACACACACGTACAGTCTATTTTATTTATTAATATCACTGATCCTCAATTTATAACCTTGTGAAGAAAATTTATATACATCTTTGGTGTTATCATTAAATATTTTCTACATTTTTAAAATCTTCCTGTTTTCAAATTATAAATTATAAAATCTTTTGTATAGCACAATATATATATATATATATATATATATATATATATATATATATTGTAATAATTAACAGGTGGTCTTAATTAAAATAATTTTAACAAAATTATTAAGATTTAAAAATTTATTCTTTAAATGTACAAATTGTAATCCCTACTTTACCTCTGACATTCATAGTGCATCCCTACGGATCTTGTTACGCTTAATTACTTTCTTGAATATTCTACCGGCAATCATTACGAAACCATGCTTCATTTATTTCTTCTTTTACTATTCCCAGAACTACCTTTGTTGTTTTAATCTTTATCAAATTTTTATCCATGGAGTCATGCTAATGATGCTCTTTATATAGTTTTAGTGCAATTAACGCGATAAACTTAATTCCACCTCGAACTTATTATAATTCAGTTTTTCTAGACTGTTCCATCGATTTGTGCAGTAGTTATGTTTGCATTTATTGTAAAACGATAACGTAGATATTATTGAATTTACAGATGTTAGTTGAGTGATAGCACAATAGTGTTATCTTCGTATGTAATTTTATCAAGCAGTTGGCCGATAAGATGTTGATTCTTGAGAAGAATCTTTAGCGGCGTGTATCTTGCCTGAGAGTAAGTAAAAACCGTAATTTTTCACACAGTTTTTACTTTTATAACTTTATCATATTCACTTAGAGCAGTACTTAAAACAAGTTAAATTTTCATATAATAGAGCTTGAAATAAAATTATCAACAGCTTCAGAACAGTTTTAAAAACGTCCTAAGTACGTCTACGTTAATAATTTAAAGTTTTTAAGAAGCTGAAACATGACGTAGTGTTGTACAAGTACATAGCGTATGGGCGTTGTAAAAAGTAAGAATAAAAATTCTGAAGCTCATTATTTCTGTTAAGGTAATCAACATTTTCACGTTGCTTTTAAACGTTAGTTTAAGGATGCTAATTGATAATCTATATATATATATATATATATATATATATATATATATATATATATATATATATATTATATACTAGCTGGGTGCCCGGCGTTGCCCGAGATGTCATTTATCTATAACCCCCGATATGACTCCAACTTCGGCTGCTTTTGCATAATTTTTATGTGACGCTACTCGAACCCTAATCATTATAATTAACTCTGAAAAATATTTCTTCTGCCGTGTTTGCATGTTCCAAAATTTGCACCCCGCTGCCCCTGCATCTGAGGGGTAAATGCCAATTTGAATGTCGTAACTAAACACAGTGACTTCCATAACCTTTGATTTGACTCCAATCTCGGTTGTATTCGCGTTATTTTACTGTAAAGTATCTCCACCCCAAACCCGAAGGATGTCCTTTTCACAGGGCGTAGGGGATGAAAATTGTATTCAGATAACATTGGTAGAAACGCTATCAATATCTTTGACCCCTAAAAATATTTATCCGACTCAAATATCGGCTGTTTTAGTATGTTTAAATATTTCCACCCCCGCTTTTGGGGGTGGAAGACGCGTCTCACCCCGACAGTGTTTGTTTCCTGGTCGGAAAGAACACGTGTACGAAATTTGGTGAAAATTGCTCGACTGGTGTAGATTTGTATTTTATTTAGAAAATGTTTGTATGGGAAATAGAAAAGGGCTGTTTTTAGGGTTTTCCCGGAAATTATTCGATTTTTTTCTCGCCTTTTAAACCTTCCCTAAACCTCCACGAACATTTCAAGACTAAGATAAGATAAATCCGTTCAGCCGTTCTCGAGTTTTAGTGAGACTAACGAACAGCAATTCATTTTTATATATATAGATATATAAATATATATATATATATATATATATATATATATAGTAATACCAATTAAAGAGGCCATTAATTGTTTTAATATAATTGGATTGTTAGCGGCACGATTCTTGAAAGCAACAATCACGGCTCTTTGTCGAGGATAATAGTTGGAAACCGCGCGCTTGAACGGAAAGCCAGTCCGGCAAAGGTTACTGGAGAGTGAAGATGCTGATCTAAAAGTATGAATAACGTGGTCCAAGAAGTCCAACTGCGAGATATATTAGTTTACATAAAACGCGAGTAAACAGTTTTGACGGAGAGACTCAAATAATAATCGCAAAGTTGGAAGCAAAAGGTTTTGCTTCACACAGACTGAACTAAATTTCGCATAGAGGCATCAAGGAGACCTATGTCCGAGGGCTGACTGAGAGGTGGCTGAACCAAAGTTCCAGGTGGCAGAGAACGAGGACATCGACCGTGTTTATTAAAATTTTAATATGTAGAATCATTGAATAATGGCCTTTTTAGGGAGTGTTGTCCTATAGCTCCAAGAATCAGATCTGGTACCAGAAAGACATTCGTGAGTACAAAACAATTATTTAAAATCTGTAAACGAGGATTAAAGGAAGAAGTCAGATTTCGTTCGTTTTTCTTTTCATTTAGTTTCTTTCATTTCGTTTACATTCATATTGTATTAAGTTAGCTTCAATGAGCTTGAATTGTTAATGTTAGTTTATTAAATTGGATTGTTCTTACTATCAAACCCAGCAATGACCCTGAGATAAAGAGAATTTTGACGTATTTGATTGTAAAATATAAAGTTGTATTTTTCCTAAAACGCCACGAATTGCAAAATTGAAATAAAATATTTGTTTGTTAACTTGATGAAATTCGGAGTATAAAGTAGGAATTACAATTTGTACTTTTAAAGATTAAATTTTTAAATCTTATTTAATTTAATCTTACACCTGTTAATTATTACAATATACAATTGAGCTACACAAAAGATTTTATAAAAATAGCCCCACGTTGCGGCTTCAAATTATATGGTATACACTTTAATATAATTATAAGATGCCATCATATTGGAACCAAATGATGTGGTTGTTGATGAGCATCAACACCTCTCTGGTAGTCAGATGTTGAAATAACACAATCTAAAGAACTTGATTTCTTTGCATATTTATTAACACACATACTGGTACAACATATTGTACGTCACTATGTTCCAATGATACTCTAACTCTCTCTCATCCTGCCGCCAAGCCGAGAACAACAAAAACTAAGTTCACAAACAGTGGTATTCGAAATTTTTAAAAAGGAAGAAAATTAACAGTATTTTACCTTAAATTTACACATTTTTTAAGATAACAAAACAATTATTTATTCCAATGTCGATTTACATAAAATTTTGTACATTTTTATGTTTTTAACAAATTCTCCAGCTTTAATGATAATCAAAACTTCAGGGCCGCTAATAAATTATAGTGATTTGCAATTAGCAGCAAAAGTACAAAAGAAAATACAAATTAAATTTACAATAACCCAATTGTATAAAAGAATCTAACAAAAAAAACCTGACAAATCTAGACGGTAAATTATCTTTACAAAATGTGTTCCAATGTGAAAGAAGCCTCAGCTTTACTTTTCATTGGATTTTCAGAGGACTCTCATATAACAATTATGAGAAGCGTAAATATAGAATTTTGTTTAAAAAAAAAGAATAAGAATGTGTAGACAGGAATTACGTGTAATCCACATAATGGCAACTCCCCTCTTATAGCATAGGAAGGGGGTGAAAGGGGGATACGGAAAGGTAGAGGAAGGTTATTTTTACGGTTTCAGGCTACATGAGGGTAATCCACGTAGTGGTAACTCACCTTTAATAGCATAGTAAGGGATTTGAAAGGGGGGATGCGAAAGGATAGAGGAAGGTAGCCAAGTGATAACTAGGGGCCCCAAGCTATGGTTTAAGGATCCTACCCGGCAATTCACGTAATGTGATGCAGGGAAAACCCTATAAAAACCTGCATCAGGTAGGTTGGGCATTTTGTACTTGACCAACGCCCTTTCGATGGCGGGAGAGGGGTAGCTGTGGGATCTCAGCTTTCTCCTCTCAGTCCCTTGACCGATTTAGGAGGCAGCTGGCCGACTATTCCAATAGGAATAGCGGACAAATCTTACCGTATGCCCAAGGTCTGCGACCCCGGAACATACACCACTCAAAACAGGCCGAGGTGCCTCGGCTTTTTTTTTTTGCTGTAGACAGGCTACGTATAGGGTAATCCTCATAGTGGCAACTCCCCTCTTATAGCATAGGAAAGGGATTTGAAAGGGGGGATGCGGAAGGGTGGAGGAAGGTAGCCAAGGGTTAACTACGGCCCCGGGCTATATTTTAAGGATCCTACCCGGCATTCGCTTAAAAGTAATGCAGGACAAACCCTATAAAAAACCTGCATCGGGTAGGTCGGGCATTTGGTACTTGTCCCACGCCCTTCCGATGACGGGAGAGGAGTTTGCTGTGGGGACGCAGCTTACCCCTCGCCATGCCTTGGCCTGTTTAGGAGGCAGCTGGCCGACTATTGAGAGAACCTTGAATTTGTTACCGTAGCGACCAATTCTAACTACGAGTGATGCTATTCTACACCGTCGTAGTTCATTCATTACTTGTGTTTCAGATCATGGTCGCCCGTGTTATCTTGTTGATATCAGTGCTGTTGGTGCGACTCTGCGCACCGCAATGTCTGCGCTGCACCTACGACGACCAGGAGGCTGATTGTAGCGTGTTGGGGCTGATCGAGGTCCCTGACTGTCTCCCACCAACCATCACGAAACTCACCCTCAGCAATAATAACATCAAAACCCTCGCTGCCGACTCGTTCGCCTACCTCCCAGGCCTGGTGGAGCTCAACCTCAGCGCGAACAAATTGCAAGCTTTGCCAGACTCTGTATTTTCCAGCTTGACGAACCTCACCACTCTTTTCATCGCCACCAACAACATATCGACACTTTCTGACACGATATTCCAAAAAAACGGCAAACTAACCGTTCTTGACATGACTTACAACAGTCTAACCGAGTTAAAGCAGGCTACTCTGAGACCCTTGGATCTACTGCGAGAATTATACTTTTCTTTGAACCTAATATCTAGCGTCGAGACAAACTGTTTCGTAAATAACAAGAACTTGGTCCACATGGATCTCAGCTGGAACAAGCTAACGAGTCTCGACAAATCTGCTTTTTCAGCGAACTCCAATATGGATATTTGGCTCGAAAGGAATCCGTGGGACTGTGATTGTTCTGCAATGTCTTTGATTGATTCGTTCAAGCAACATAATGTTACAGTGAGGATAGATCCTTATTGTGAAACACCTGATGATCTTGCCGGGACATATTGGACTGACTTGAAGCTTACGTGTAAATAATTAAAATTCTATATTAAAAATAATTCATTTGTCTTGCGATTAAATAATATTTTATTCTGTCATCTGGATTTGAATATAAGTTCTAATTTTTTAAAGGTTCAGGATGGAAAAATACCGACCAGACTGTGAGTCAAACCTCTTGTTACATGTGAGGCTTCTGTTTTCGATGAGCTGTATACGAAGTCCATTTACGACCACGGTAACAGTCATCTCATTTTACTCGCATTATATTAGGTGTACCGTAAAGTAATGTTTTTGCGCATGTCGATATTCTTTTGTCATTTATCAGCTCATACCGTACTTAAAATGTCGTGCCAATGACATTTTAAGGTGACTTGTTTACGTGTAAATAATGAAATCTTATTTTTTTTTTTGCAATTAGTGTGAAATGGGCAGCTAAATACCAGAAGAGGTCCATAACAGGCAATGTATCACAAGGATGCTACCAAAAACATTTGCAATGTTTATCCAAGTGCATTAGATGTTCGTAAATGCCGAAGGTGGTTTTATAAGTACAAAATTAGGAAATTTTAATCATTTTCGACTCGAATCGATCACGAAGACCAACAACTTCAGACAATGGCATGTTAATGGCGGAAGTGGAAGATAATCTGTGACGCTGATTCTGTAGAGTATAGTAGTTATAAAGACAGTACGAGAGAAAATTAGGAGTAAGTAACAGTTAAGATTAGAAAGATAGAAGAATAGAAAATGTTTACGTTCGGAGCATTTCAGAAAAAAAGAACGAACATTCTTGTTGAGGGTGAATAATTTGAATCCCTTTTTCTATCAACTGATCCGATAAACGACATATACTATCAGTTTATCAGTCATTTCATGTTCCAAATCTACCGCCTGAGACAATGGAAAACCTGGAAAATAACTAACAACATGATTGAGGTTATATATTGTACTTTGCACGGACAAGCATCAGCATTCCTTTTTGAAAACTCACATCTGTTTATTCCGTGAGAAATTGTCTTAGTTTAACCAAAAACTCAAATACACACTAATAATTGAGCTGTCGACCAACGCGAGACCACTGTCGCGACTTCCTAAGCGCTTGAGAACTGAATAAGAGTGGAAAATACAAGTGATTTAACCCTTGACTCCGTCGAATGTTGATAAGGACGGGTCGACTCATCTAATTCCGAGCTTCAAGCGTGAGCTGCTACGACTTTAAAATGGTAAGTACTACACAACTGCATCAGTTAGTGGACAAAGCTGAGGAAAACTGCATTGAATTTACAATAATGTATAATATACTTACAATACATACATACTTTTGTTCCTCAGATTCATAATTTCAGTATCTGTAACACTGTATGTGAAAATGTGCTTTGTACAGTTCACAAATAGAGTATTTAGTTCAAAGATTGAAGTCTTTCCCGATGAAGTTGTTCAATAAATAGTTCTCGGAATTCACACGGGTTTTGCATATTTATATTTACACGCAACGCTTCAACGACGTGTAAATATAAATATGCAAAACCCGTGTGAATTTCGAGATATATTTATTGAGAGTATTTAGTTGCCTCCAGTTTTCATATTTTTAATTTATTCTTCGTAAAAATGAGTAAAATATGACAAAATCTATTTATAACTAAACAGATATTTGCGAGTCTGCACATGACATTGGATGTAGTCCTCTCTGATTGACGACCAAATGTTGTCTAATTTTAATCGAATTATACCACTGTGATCAAAAAGTAAGGTGAAATTGTCATTTAAAACTCCCGGGTATTAGGAAGGCAGGTAATTTTTTTTCCTAGGTTGGTAGGACTGTTTTATATTTGCCAAGCGTCGGTTTGTTAAAAGGTTCAATTATCTCCGAGTTACACGAGTTTTTGTAAACAACCAAAAGTGAATTTTTCGATTTTTGCAATGGGTGATTTTGTTGAGCAGGGAACTTGCATCAAATTTTGTTTGCGGAACGAATATTCTTGTGCGGACACGTTGAAAATATTGCGGAAGGCCTTTGGTGATCAAACTAAGGCACAAAAAAACGTTTTTAAGTGGTACAACGAGTTCAAAGAGAAGCGTTGAAGACGAACCGCGCTCTGGACGACCATCAACGTCTACCGACGAGGGCCACGTGCAAAAAATCAAAGATTTGGTGCTTGAAAATCGTCGATCGACCATTAGAGATCTTGCTGATAGTGTTGGAATATCATTTGGCTCAGTCCAAAATATTTTGAATAATGTTTTGTGTCTCAAACGCGTCAAGTCTCGATTGGTGCCAAAATCGCTCAATTTTTTGAAAAATAGTGTCGCGTTGATGTGTGTGAAACTTTTCTGTCTGATTATCAGGACCACTTTAAATGCATCATTACTGGAGACGAGACTTGTATTTACCCATACGACCCTGAAACAAGGACTTTTCCAGCGAATATCGTGCAAAAGGTGAGACGTGCAAGACCGAAAAGACCACGGCAAAGTCGATCGAAAATCAAGGTAATGTTGACAGTTTTCTATGATTATCGTGGTGTGGTGCACTATGAATTCCTCCCGCCGGGCCAAACTGTCAACAAAGAATATTATTTGAGCGTTATGCGTCGTTTGCGTGAAGCTATTCGTCTGAAACGGCCGGAATTATGGGCGAACAACTCTTGGTTCCTTCATCACGATAATGCACCATGTCATACTGCATTGGTTCTTCGTGACTTTTTTTTGCGCAAATCTCGACTCATATCATTCCGCAACCACCGTATTCGCCTGATTTGGCTCCGTGCGACTTCTGGCTATTCAGCAAACTCAAAAGACCAATGCAGGGACGCTGTTTTGACACGATTGAGGAGATAAAAACCGAATCGAAGAAGGTCTTGAAGGCTATACCGGAAAAAGACTATTCCGACTGTTTCGAGGACTGGAAAGAGCGTTGGAAAAAGTGCGTTTTATCGGACGTGGATTTCTTTGAAAGGGATGAAATTGATTTGGAAGAATAAATAAAGAATTTATATTTTATAAATAAATTCACCTTAATTTTTGTTTACAGTGGTATTTATACGCCTCCAATTAGGAGGAAATTTTTTCTGATGCTGTAAATTAAATAGCTTTCTTATTCTCAAATACTTGCAAAAAATGCTGAACTGTAGTTCTTGACCTTCCATGAAGGTCTTTGCATGAATGTATCGCTGGTAATGCTTTGATTCCTTCCCTTCGTGCCTTTGTATGTTAGGTATATATTTACACCGTATTATGCATTTTTGAACTGGTGGAATTGGATTCTGTATCTATGGAGGATTGTAGTTATAAATAGATTAGGAAACAAAATTAGGAGTAAGAAGCAGTTAAGATTAGAAAATTTAGAAGATTAGAAAATATATACTTTATATGATAATGTTTTAAAAATTAAATAAAAGAACAATTTTTTCATGTACTTTAAAATATTTTATTTTACACCTTAACGAGGTGTCAGTACGTTTTTGTACTTTCTTAGGGTTTCTATGAAGTTGTGTTATTGCGGTTACAATTTTCACACAATATTTAAAATCACAAATTTACACAATATATATTTCCCATTATTCCTCTATTACAATATTTAATTTAAAATAAGAAATATCAACATTCTACAATTAAATAAGAAATTATACGAATTAGAAAGTAAAGTTTTTTCAATTTAAAATTACCTATTTATATTATTTTTTTTGTATAATTACATGAAAAGTTAAAAAATATTGGATTGTAAATATTACTTGATTTTAAAGTCTTGTTATGTGAATTTAGTACGTTAAAATGATTTTAATATAAAATATTTCTGATAAATTATGTTTTAATCATTTTTGTTATTGTCTAAAACCTCAAAAGTGCTAAATAAAATATTTTAAAATGTCTCAAAAGGTTGTTTATTTATAATATTAAAAAACAGACGAAAATAAAAATATTACTGTTTAAAAATTTAATTTCAGAAGTTACAGATACAAATAAGACTATTTGTCGAATCAGAAACGATAATTTAATTTGAATATGAATTTTGATAGGTAATGTTGTCCAAAAATGCGGACAATAATAGACAAAGGATAAATGTAACAGTTACGAGAATTGTAACTATGTATTGTGATGTGTAAACATCGATAAATTTGAACAAGGTTAGTTATAAACTACGTAGTCATGTGCTAAACATCTGATGCGCCATAAATTCAAATCCACAGTATAATATTAATCTAGGCAAAAATATAAGAATCGTGTAAATATTCACTAATAATCCTCCAATCCTCAGTTTATTACATAATTTTTGTATATTGAAACCATTTTCAAGTTTAACTTCTTATATGACGGGTAAAACTGAGACATACACAACCTTTCGTGTGAAGGAATTAGACGTGGACAAGGGGAAAGGTGATGAGTGATGAGTCAGTCAGATCCTACTGATACGTTACAGCCTAATCCTCCAATGGTAGGTCACCAATCAGAATGGTGATTAGTGCTGCAAACGTGTAGATTTAAACATACTTTACCGTTTCCGTGGATGCGATGATCCTAACTCTCATGTCCTTACCAGTGTCGACCGGAGTCTCATAAACTACGCTCTTCACATGTCCCCAAGAGTTCTCCGATGTTCTCATTGGAGCAATTCTTTCCCTATTATAGATTGAACACAAAGTTGTTGAAAATTATGGTCGTCACGAACAGACTTAAGGACAATATTTTAAGTAGGACCAAGTTTTGAGACGCTTCATAGACTTTTGGAAGGACTGTTTTCTTTTAGCGCAGCACAGAAGATACTTTGCCAAATGTTTCATCCAAAAATTCTATGAGAGCCAGAACTGCGCCTGAATTTTTTCTGATGTCGCATTCATAATTAGTATTTGAAAATATGTGTTTATACACAAATGAATTGATCCATGCCACACGAGTAATCATAAATTTAATAGGACGTGCTGATAAGTAATGCCTTCCAATTTTTTATGTGAAGACTCTTAAATGTTCTTAGCTTTATTAACATTTTCTTTAATTAAAGTTTATAACGGTCGCGTCGACATCGTGTTCATTGGCGACCCGTATGTTATTTACCATAGATTACATAGCGCGTTACTGTTTACATACATTCTTAGCATTAATTGCAATCGGGTTTCTATATTTGTTCACTTATGTTTGCTTCCTCGATAAATTTGATGATGTCCAAGGCAGCTGTCGTTGAAGTCCAGAGGTCTGCGATGTGGTGTTTTGCGATTGTATTTCTTCTGATGTCGTTATACCAGCTGCAGTAGAATAGTATATGGGGAATAGTTAGTGGTTGACTGCATTCTTCACAGGTTGCTTGGGTAGATCTGGAAAATAGGAACGCATGAGTATAAACTGAGTGGAGGTTTCTTACTCTAGATAGCATCACCTGTTTTTTTCTGTTTATGGTTTTGGGAATTTTTATATCTTTGTACTGTACTAGTTCACTGTGAATTATTCCGTTGTTCTTCCTTCTCCTTTTTTCGTTCCACCTGTTTTATAGTTTTTCTTTACAGAACTTCCACGTTTCCTTGCTGTTGCACTGGAAGTCGTTTTCTCCGTTGTGTATAGTTCTTGATGCTACTTTTGCCAACTCGTCGGCCCTGAGGTTTCCAGGAATTCCTCTATGCGCAGGGATCCATGGTAGACAGATGTTTTCATTCCTATTTTTTATCTCCGTGATATTGTCCCTAATGAGGTTCAATGTTTTGTTCCTTTTTTGGGGGGTTATGATATCTTTCATTATCTGTTAGAATGAGATTATTGTTATCCGGGATGTTTATGCAGAGTTCAGTGGCCATGTAGATAGCTTGCACTTCAGCCGCCAGGGCCGATGACTGGTTGTTTAGTGTTCGAGTGCGCTGGTCAGAGCTGCTGTAGATTGCGCTCGTTACTCCTGCTGCGGACTTGGATCCATCTGCATGCACTGATCTGGGATAATAGTGTTTCTTGATTAATTCATCGTGTTCCATGACGAAGTTATCTTTTTCTGAGTTATCTTTTACTTGGTTTAGGAGGGTTAGGTCTACTGGAATGTCTAAGATTTTCCACGGTGGGGTTCTTGCGAATGTGTTTTGTTCAATTTGTGGCAGTGTGATCCTTGCTGTCCTCAGGTGTTTTTCCAGCATTTTATGGAACGGTATTGCTTCTAATACTTCCCCACTGTGGTGGTAATTTAAAGACTCTGTTTGTTGTCTGATTTGGGGGTTACTTGACTCTAGAGATTTTATGGCGTACTTGATTGATGACATTTTTCTTTTGAATGCCAGAGATAATTCTTTTGTCTCTGTCCTTAGTCTCGTTATTGGGGGTGGATCTTATGCATCCCGATATGATTTTTAACGCCTCGTTCTGAATTTTGTTTAGCTTCTCTAATATTGCTTTATTCGCGGACTGGTAAAGGTGGGCTCCATATTCTATTTTTGCGAGGATTGTGGCTTTATATGTAAGTTTCAGCGTATTATGGTTGGCCCCCCCAGTTTAAATCTTTATTCTTCATGTCTACATTTTTATTTCTCAACATAGTCACCCTGGCGACGAACACATTTCTCCCAACGAGAGACCAGTTTGTTGATATCGTTACTGTAGAACGTTTGACTTTGTTAACGGAGCCACAGTCCCACCTCTAGTATCATAATAAACTCCTCGAAGTTTGTTTTTAAGTTTTGGAAAAATATTAAATAGGATGAGGCCAGTCGGGACGGTATGGGGGATGATAGATGACCGTGAACCCAAGATGCAGATGTTGCAGCACTCGTGTGTGGTATGGCATTGTCATGCAGAAGAAGTGGGTGTTGCATGTGTGGACGAGCTCTTCGAATTCGCGCTTTCAATTTTCTAAGGGTCTCGCAGTACGTTTCAATGTTTATGGTGGTGCCTTTAGGCATGAATTCCAAATGAACCCCACACCTTGAATATCCCAGAAACGATGAGTTTGACTTTGCCTGCTGATGGCATAGTCTAGAATTATTTTGGTGTCGGTGATCCTTGGTGGTGGTGGAATTCCATTCATGCTCTTTTGTTTTTGGGAAACCAGGCACGTGTTAGAAAATCTATGACAACACGCCGTTTCTCAAGCACCGACATAATTACGTTACACACCGTCATGTTACACGCTACAATTTGGAGCGCTCTAGAGGCAGAGGGTTGTAACTTACGTCAGAAAAGTCGACCGAGTAAAATGCATTACATGTAATACCTCAACCGATATAGAGAACAAAATTAAAAAAATCGGAATTGCGGAATCAGAGACTGCCATTGTGATAAATTAACTGCTGGTTAAGACTATTGAAGTTAATATAGACCGAAATACGATAATAATACTGCTAAGCAAGGTTTATAAAGTTTTCGAATATGTAGAATAATTGTCATTTATATATAGTACTTATTTTATTTTAAGAAATTGAAAGGAAATATTCTGTTTAATATTTACCAATATTGGGATTGCTAGGAAATTCATTAGGCTGAGATTCTTTGTGGGATGGTTTCTTTACAATATGTTTTATTACTGCCATTGGTTTTTCAGTAAAAAAAATATTTAATTTCTGATTAACACACTTGGATTGCGAAATATATTTGAGATTTAGTTTACGGGAGGAATATACAAATGAAGAGAATATCAGCGTGTAACAAATATAAAAACTATTTTTTTAAAATAGTCTGATGATCCGGGTCCGGTATTAGTTTTTTTAACTTCATTTGTAAACATTTACAATATAGTTTTGCTAATTTGATAGTGTAACCACTAATTGACGTGACACATGGAAGGGAAAAGCATTCATTAGCAGACCGCAGCTTACAAATGTCATGGTGCGAATATTGAAGTATTGTTTAACGAATTCCATATAAATTACAAATTGTAACTACGTATTGTAATACGTATTGTAATTACGTATCACCGCTTAGAAAGTCTGATGGCCGTTTGCCCTTCAGTCTTATTTCGGCTTTACGTTTCGGAAGATTAACTGTCTAACTCTCACTAGTTGGTCCCTCCATTGTTACGCGAAGCCTCAGATAGTTGGATTATATGGAGTCAACGATCAACGGTATATTTATATCTCTGAGGATGTTGTTCCTTATATACCACGGTGCATTGGCAATTATTCCTACTATTCTATTTTGTACTGTTTTCTTTTTTTAAATTGAGATGGAGCCGTTGATCCCCATACCACATCAATATAACCATATGAGACAAATTATTGTCATGTAAGAAAGTCTTTTTTATTTTATCGGGAGACTTGAAGTTCCAGATAAGATGAATTTTATTTGTTTTAATCGGAATTATTATTTGTGAACCACAGCTTTGATGTGTGGAGACCAGGTTAATTTCGTGTCTAATGCTAGGCCCAAGTATTTGATTCTGTTGACTGCGGTATATGTTTTCGCTATATAGTTTAACGGGAAGTTTCTTTTACATGTAAATTTAATTAACATAGACTTTTGCAAGACGAACTTAACTCTCCTCCTTTCGCACCAGTCCTCAAGCAGAGGCACATACATCTCCATTTTTTCGACAGTCTCACGACTGCCACGTCATGTGTTGTTGACTGTTGAAGGTGTAGACGGGCTATGTATAGGGTAATCCACATAGTGGCAACTCCCCTTGACCAGTTTAGGAGGCAGCTGGCCGACTATTCCAATAAAAATAGCGGACAACTCTTACCGTATGTCCAAAGTATGCGATCCCGGAACACACACCTCGCAGAACAGGCCGAGGAGCCTCGGTATGTGGGAACCTTAGAAACCCACGTCATCTGCGAATTGGGCCATTTTTATGTCAGCTGTTACCGGAAAATCAGACGAGTATATTAAGTATAAGTATATATGGTCGTATGATGTTTTCCTGGGGGATACCGAAGTGATGGATGTGCAATTTCAACATTTAACTGCAAATGTTCTTTTATCTAAATAAGATTGGACTGGACTATTTTCAAATATGTTTTCGGAAGATGGTACTTTATTTTGGCTAGCAGGCCTTTATGCCAGACAAGGTCAAATGTTTAATACGTGTCTAGGAATAGACCTCAGAATGTGGTACACTCTTCGTATGTGTCCAGGAGTTCACTCACTACCCTGTATAATTGTTGCGGGCATGAATGTTCTTTACGAAAACCATATTGTGTATCCGGGAGTAGTAGATCGAGATGTGCTCGAAGGTGAGACAACAGCAGTTTCTCAATTTTTATGAAAAATATTGAAAGGAGTCTTATTTTTCTGTAGGTGTTAGGGTCGTTTGTGGATCATGATTATCATGGATTGCTTCCATGTTTTTGGAAAATATGTGGTACGATGAATGCTGTTGAAAATAATTTTTTTGAGCAGTGGCTGAATGATCAGAACATGTCCTGGAGCCTTCCTTGCTGGTCTTCTGTTTATGACGTTTTTTACCTGCTCAGGAGAAAAGTATGCAGCAAATAGTGTCAGCTGAAGGGGTTCACTAAGTTTGTACTTAATAAGGTGTTCGAAGGTTGAGTTTATTGATGGGTTTGGGGTGAACTGTTTTTGTAGAATGAATAACTGCGCCTGTATGTTCAGCATATTTAATTTTTAACCACATTATGATTATAGATTGTTGCAGGTTCGCTGTGTTTGTTCCTGGCGCTTGAGCTCATTGTCTGTAACGAAGCTCTGAGTTTCTATCCAGCTTGTGTGAGGTGCCTTTACGATGCAAGTGAAGCTCAGTGCAGTGTCCTGGCTTTGAAGGAAGTGCCTCGGTGCCTACCGCACAGTGTCACCAAATTATTCCTAAATAACAACCGCATAAGTACCGTGACACCCGAGGACTTACAAAATTATGCAAGTGTTGAAGAGCTGAACCTCAGCGCCAACAATATTTCTTCACTCAGAGAAGAAACCTTCTCCAACATGCGGAACCTGACTGTGCTCCACATTTCGCTCAACAAGCTATCCTCGCTCCCAAATAACTTATTTCTGAGCAACGCACAAATAAAGACACTCAGCTTAGTGTTTAACGATTTGAGGAACATCAATCAAAGTATATTCAGGCCTCTCGTAAATCTCGAGAAACTATTTATTTCAGGAAATTTAATTGACTCGATAGAAGAAAGTGCATTCGCTTACAATGGTAAATTGAGACAGTTGGATTTAAGCTGGAACCGTTTGAAGTCATTAAAATCGTCGGTGATCGCTGGGAATAGTAATATGTTTATGTGGTTGAAAGACAACCCTTGGAACTGCGATTGTAGTTTGATGGCGCTCATTGGTGTCCTGAAGGAAAGGAACATCACAATTCCTCGGGAACCTGACTGTGAAAGTCCTCCAGACTTACGAGCAACCTATTGGACAAAGCTTCAGCTGGCTTGCCCCTCGTAAATAGAAACCACAGCGATATCTCAAACATTACAAGAATCTGTTAACGTTTATACCCCGCTGCTGTCACTTTAACATATTACAGGTTTAAGACCTTCGAGTAGCTTAAAGCGCCACTGGAGAGTTACATAAACACTCAGATGACTCTCATCCATCATTTTTCTCCCCTTCTAAGTTTAACACCATTCTTGTGTATCATGGTTCAACTGGACTTCCAAACTTTTCACATGATGGATGTCATCAGCACAATTCCACTCAGATTCTTTGTAATAATATATTTTTTTTACTAATGATATACATATTCTGACTATTGAGACAACTTATAAATAAACAATACCCACTTTGAAATCAGAAAAAATATATTTATTTCTGGAAATTTAAACTACGTTTCGTCGCTCTTCAGATTGAAGTTTAAGAAAATTTTGACTACCGCGGCCGAAATTTTATAAATAAACAACAGCCAATATGAAATCAGGAAAAATATATTTATTTAGAACGACCTGACCATCAATATTTTGTTAAACTTCAACCTGAAGATGCCGCAAATTTAGCGATGAAACGTAGTTTAATTTTCCAGAATTAAATATATTTTTCTGACTTCAAACTGACTGTTGTTTATTTATAAATCTGTCTTTTACATTTTTATGATTCTACAAATATTCTTCAACTTTTTCATTGTGCGTCTAGCTTTTCAAATGTTTACTTCCATTACAACTCACAGCAGAACGAATTTCTAAATAAAAATATCTATAATGTGACTTTATCATCCTGAGATTTCTCTTTATGCCGACAGTTATATTGTTGTAATGATTAAACTTTATTACTAAATATAAAAAAAAATTATTACATGAAAATACAAAAATACATTAAAAAAATATTATTGGGCGCCAGCAGATATACATTGGTATGCAAAAAAATTATCATTAGCTCCGGCTTGGTTATAAAAAAATCCTCCTTCTCTACAGGGTAACGTGGGCGGCTCGGTAGCTATTCAAGAACAGAGCCTATTTCCGCACTGTGTAAAAAAAATTCAACTTTTGAAGGCACTTTACAGAACTGGTGATCCTTACTTTAACTTGTGGCGTCAGCCGACTTGCAGTGGGGCACTGGTCTTGTAGTAAGCAGAACATCCTCTTCGGCCTCCCCGCGATGGACGTCTTTCCAAAACCTTTGTTGCTTCCCGCTCGCCAATTTTTCCACCTTCTCGCCTCTCTCACTCCACTTTCAGTCCTCTCGATGTCTGTCTGCCTGCGTCTCTCCACTTTCACCCGGGTTTGGAGTATATATTCGTACTCCGCCCCCCCAAACAATGCAAAAAAGGAAAAGGGACGCGTACCCTCGGCTTCTTTTGGCCTCTCGGGCAGGCACACGTGCACGTTTAATGTATTCCTTCTCAGGCCCGCGGACACAAGGGTGGCCACTTAAGGTTGTTATTCACTACACTATATTACCTGTTTTTATGTTTACTCAACAAGAGTTCTATCGTTAACCTTACCAAATTATTTATTACTTGAACATTAATCTTTGAAATTGTTTAATTACCTCCATTTTTGTATTATACATACATACTTTCAAAGTAGATAAAAAGAGCGACTTTTTCGAAACCTACTATGGAATTTACATGCTATATTAAATTTACATCCATGCGATCCATAAACATCCTCTACACACGATTAAGCTCAGATGTTCCATTTAAAATTTGTCAGTATATTCACTAGAGATCTAAATTTCTACAATGTTTCTATTTTATGTTTTTGTATTAGAATTGATTACTTCAACATGTTGTTCATGTCTACAGTGAGTAGCATGTACGGAGACGGCCGAATTAAGTGTTTTTCTTTGCAGGTGCCAACTCCCTCTCCGTGCGCAGCCAATCAATCTCAGTAAGCTCCGAGAGCTTGACCTCGTTAGGTCGTTTTCATGTGTATGTTATTCCGCGCACATCGTAGCAACGTCGGCTTTGCCTCCCCTCCCTCAATCTCCCCTATCGCATTCGTTCCTGACTCGTGCTATAGTATTTCAGAATAATTCTAATTTAAAATTGAAGGAAACATTTAAGCTTTAGGTAAATTTTACCATGTATTAATATCTTTCTGCTGTGAGGTTTTACATATTTTCGTATTTCTTGCAATTATATGGATGAAATCCAAATCACGTGATTTGTGACGTGCTTCTAAGAAAATTGTTTTAACAATTGAAAAATGACTGCACAACTACAAAGAAGCGAGTTAAGTGTAACTAGAGATTTATATTCTAAATCCATGGTAAGTCAGTGAAATTATACGTCCCGACGTTGTTACAAATGGTTTGTTTCCGCTGGAGTTCACATCAAGTTTCAGAAAAAAAATGCCTTTAAACGATTTTTTTTGCGATCACTTGAATCGGAATATTCTAAGGTTTTGAAAAAGACTTGACATTAATTGTAAGAAACCACTATGAATATTTTGTGAAAGAGGCTTTACCTCTGTAGGCTAAAGAAAGAACTGACGGATATTATATTTCTGTGAATATTCCACGATAACGCAATATGAGATGTGAATCTTTGATGCGTGAAGAAAATGAAACGGCTGGTAAACATGAAAATGTTAGAAAAATTAAAATGGAATCATCCCAATAGAAACAAAACAGCATAGTAATTGTATTAATTTTTAATTAACCATTTCAATTAATTACTGGTAGTTTCGCGTTAAAAACTGGAGGCTTAAGAATATCAGGATTGTAGTACAAAATTTATATAAAATATTTGTATGAGTTTGTGAATAAATTAATTAAGATATGTCAAAGATTATTTTTTCAATGACTTCGCGGCTACAGAAATGTAAAAAACTATGTTTTGCTTATAATGTGAACTATTGATTGTTATATAATAAAGCTTTACTAGACTACTAAATGGATAGTATTATTAATACAAATCATAATTCACTGTGTATGTTGATAAGTTGGCTTAGAATAATAATATAAATGTCTTTTACCAGAATATGTTAAAATCGATGTCTTCATTATTTATTACATTTGACTTTATAAATGAGAAGGTAGAGATAGTACTTTTAAAATGAAACAACTTTTACTGAAAAATAAGGTGAAATAATGTAACATTATTTAAGTAGTGGAGAAGGCGAAAGTCAGTATAAAGCGTATTTTTTTTATTTTAATTTTCTGATTTTAGGGCAACAGGCTACATGAGGGTAATCCACGTTGGGCAACTCCCCTTTAATAGTATAGGAAGGGATTTGAAAGGGGGGATACGGAAGGGTAGAGGAATGTAACCAAGGGTTAACTAGGGCCCCCGGACTATTTTTTAAGGATCCTACCCGGCATTCGCCTAAAGAAATGCAGGGAAAACCCCAGAAAAACCTGCATCAGGTAGGTCGGGCATTGGGTGCTTGTCCCACGCCCTTCCGATAGCGGGAGAGGAGTTTGCAGTGGGGACGTATTCCACTCATACTGTATAATCAAAAAACAGCTCCTATCACAAGTAGGTGTTAACAGGTAAATGCACTTTTCGCACATTTTCCAGAATTTTCACTTATCTTTCCTATTATTATTTTAAGTATATGCAGCATAAATATACAGAAAATGTAACATTTTACTACCAAGACAATGCAGCACATGAAAATTCTATTTGCGTGTTTAGAAATAGACAATTTATGAAGTTGTATCAATTTAAATATCACCCAACCGGATGTTACTATAGCTGCACGATTTAATACAAATAAGAGACATTCACACTCTTGAAATGGCTCTACAAAGGTTTAATATCTCCGGACACGTAGGAAAAAAGATGGTCCAGATATCTGCATATGCAGATGATATTGATATCATCTCTAGAAATATAGATGAATTAAGACAAACGAAGGCCACAATAGATCACTGTATTAAGGAAAGAGAGCTTATAATTAATGAAAAGAAAACTAAATATATGATGGTTACAAAGAAAGAATATAGTACAAATAATATTAAATTAAATGATTATACTTTTGAACGAGGACAGGATTTCACATATTTAGGCTCAAAACTTGAAATCAAAAAGTGAAAATAATATGGGAAGTGAAATAAAACAACGTATCATCAATGGTAACAGAACTTACTACATGTATGGAAAATTAATGAAATCCAAGATGTTAAATAGGGAATTGAAGTTAAAAATTTACAAAACACATATAAGACCTGTAGTGGTATACGGATGTGAAACGTGGACCCTTAATAATAATGATAAGCACTTACTCAGAATATTTGAACGCAAGATACTGAGAAGGATATACGGACCTGTATGTACGAATGGAGAGAACAAACAGAGAACTAGAGAAGCTCATGAATAACGAGGACATTGTTAGGTTTATCAAGAGCAGAAGGTTGGCCTGGATGGGACACGTACTTAGGATGGATGAAAGCAGAACACCTAGACGGATTATGGACTGGAAGCCAATTGGGAGGAGGAAAAGGGGGAGACCCCGGACAAGATGGGAAGATGACATCGAGAAGGATATACAAACTATGAAAGTAAGAGGATGCCGGAGACTGACACAGGAGAGGGCGGAATGGAAGATAATTGTTAATAAGGCCAAAACTCACATTGTTTTCAAGTTCATTTCATAACGCAGAAATACTTTGTGTATGGAACGGGGCGCTCACTTCTTGTGACAAGTCGTGCAACTGAACATGCAAATTAATTATATCTGCGTGCAACTCTAGTCCTTCCTCCTTTATAAATTATTGCGAATTTCTGCAGATCAAAGGCATAAAGACAGTAATTTTTATGCATTTTACTCATTCAGGCATGAATATTTTTTGTTTGAAGGATAAAATAGGAATTATATTACGATGCTACTATGATTGTGGCAGGAAAAATTGGAGTAAGAGAGCTTGACGAAATTATCAGGTTGTTAGTAGATTTGTTTTTCCCTGCGACAGAACGAGAATTTTTATCCGTCCGTTAAACAAGGAAAAGAGCAGTAGTGTCACACCCGAATAACGTAATTAATATAACCTGTTGTTCAAATTGTACAGTTATAGTATATATATATATATATATATATATATATATATATATATAGAATAATAATGCTAAGAACGACCTTTATACAGACAAAATTAGAAAAGGAACTTAAAACTAAGTGAATGTGAATTCACGGACGTTTCGACGTGGATTACCATCTTTTTCTAACGGCTAATAACTTAAGACTGGAAAATGAACAAGAAATTGAAATGGAAGATAAAAACTAAAGGCAAAAGAGCTTAAAACAAAATATCATATACGAGGGTTGTTTGATAAGACTGGTAAATTTTTATGAAAGAGCGGGAAATATTTCTCATTAGCACCTTTGTGGGTAAACATGATTTTAAAGGTATTCCTAAAATACTAAAAAATGAACATATGCCTGTCGTTGGCTGCCTTTTGTAGTGTTAGATGTGTAGACAGGCGGAGACAATAGAAATAAATGAATTTCGCTATGTCATTAAACATTGAAACATTGAAAGGTTGGACAGCTGCACAAATAGAAGCTGAACTGGATTAAGTTCATGCGGACTCAGCACCAGCATTGAAGACCATTTACTTCTGGATTAATGAGTTTAAACGAGGACACAGAAGCACAAAAGATGAAACTCGCTCCGGCAGCCCAATTCAGGTCACCACTCACGAAAACATCGAAAAAGTTCACAATACAGTAATGGAAGGTCGCAGACTAAATGTGAGTGAGTTAGCTGATGCCGTAGGCTTCTTAGATGTCCTAGTGCACTTCATCCTCCCTGAAAAATCTTTGGGTGCGATGGGTGCCGCGAAAAAAACAGACTCAGAAAAATATATCAACGCAGAATCTAGCAATGTTTATGCGTAACCCACAAGACTTTTGGCGAAGATTCGTAACCATCAATGAAACTTGGATCCATCACTACACTCCAGAGACCAAAAAAACAACAAAACAATGGTCAAAAGCTGGTGAAAGGCGAATACTGTTTAGTCAGCTGGAAAGGTGATGGCCATTTTTGGATTATCAGGGTTTAATATTCATAGATTTCTTGGAAAAGAGCACAACCATCGCTGGGTTCTGTTATGCTACTCTGTTGGTTCGTTTGAGACGGGTGATGATTGAGAAACGACAACGATTGGCGCGCAAGGAAGTGCTGTTTCACCAGGACAATGCGCCAGCGCACACAGCAGCAGTGTCAATGGCGAAAGTGTACGAGTTGGGATTCAAATTGGTTTCTCATACACCCTATTCAGCTGACCTAGAACCAAGTGACTCCTTTTTGCTCCAGAACTTGAATATTTGGCTTGGTGGGAACAAAATTTCATCAAATGAAGAAGTGATCGTTGCCGTGACGGAGTATTTGGCAGAGTTTGACAAAACCTATTTTTTTGGAGTGTTGAGAATAATTGGAAACTCGCGGAGCCAAGGAAGGAGACTTTGTTGAGCAATAGAGTACGTTTTCTAAAAGAAAATTCTTATTGTTACAATTTTACCAGACTTATCAAACAACCCTCGTAACTTGCAGAGACTTTCTGTGTCATGTTTAATATTATCAATATTTATATGATTTTTAGTATACAGAATTTCAGAAATTTTTATTTTCCAATAATATGGTTCCTGTCTAAAATGGAGGTGTTGTCAAAATCGAAATCGTGATTTAAATTTTATAAAATGTTTGGTGATTGGACCATATTTACAAAATGACAGTTTGAAATTAGGTTTATGTTCTTTAATCCTTTAAATTAAAATTCACTTAGTTTAAGTTCCTTTTTTAAGTTTTTCTGTATAAAGGTGGATCTTAGCATCATAATTTTCAGCAGAGGTTAGTTTTTTTTGTTTATTTTAACCTCAAAACGTATAATTTAGGCATAGAATCAAGGAAATGAAAAATATATTAAGATCGTAAGTAAAGCGTAACGGAAAATAGGAAAGATTCAGGGAAAAAAATCTCCGTTTTTAACAGTATCACACTTTGATGACAAAACAATTTTTGCACACTTTTCAAATACAGGTCAATTTTTTTATCATGTTTCCTGTGTGCTCAAACTCCTCAATCTTCTACAGCTTGACATTCCTACTCTAGCTGTTATACAATTGTTCACACGGTCAGGAAAAGATGTTAGTTCCTATATATAAAGAAAAATTGTTTTTATAAATTCAGATTTTATTCTGCAAACTTTGAAGTGAGATGAATTTGTGGTTTTTATTCAAATTATAAGTCTGCTATTTGAACGTATACATGACTTAACTAGTTTTACCCAAGTAGTTCCACAGGTTAGTCAAAGTTAATCAATTCCATCTTTACAGACGCCTTTCCACTTCAGTCCCGTTGCCACCGCACGTAATCAGTTCCTGCAAACCGTACCAGTACTTGTTCTTGAGATCTTCGGGGCTGACACAGAAAGGCTCGTACTTGATGACGACGTCGTTGTCTTCGAGGTCCTGAATCAGAGCCAGCGTGCTGCAGTCACAGTTCCACGGATTCCCGTGAAGAGTCACGGTCACGTTGGGAGTGTTTCTCAGCACCGAGGCGTTCAGAGTCCTCAGTTGGTTGTCGTTCAGGGTCAGGTCGACAAGGTTGCTGAGATTTGAGAACACTCGGCTGTCCGTGAGATTAGCGATCAAGTTTTTGTGGATGTAAAGTCGCTGTAGCTTTTCGAGCGGCTGGAAGACATTTCGAGTGAAATTTGTGACCAGGTTGCTGCTGATATCCAGATGTTCCAAAGCGGCGTTCTGAGCGAAGAGACCTTCGGAGAAATCAGTTATGTTGTTAATATAAAGGTGAAGCGCCTGTAGTTTACTAAGCGGGCTGAATGTTTGCTCTTCTATATATGAAAGTTGGTTGCCTCCGATATTCAGGAAAGTTATTTCTGGGTTGTACCTGAATGTATTTCCTGCAATAGCTATGATGTTATTGAAAGATAAATCCAGAATTTCAAGAAGAGGCGTGAAAACTAGCAAGTCCCCCAGAATAACAGTAATGTTGTTCCTTTGCAAGTCGAGGTACACCAAGTTCGGAACATGTCTGAAAGTGTCTGACGCGAGGTTACTGAGAAGATTGTAAGACAAAACAAGTTTGGTAAGCTGAGGCGTGTTTCCGAATGAGTCTGCGGACAATGTGGAGATTGCGTTGTTGGACAAGTCGAGTTCTGTGATATTCGCAGGGAGGCAGTCAGGGACTGAGGTGAGGTTGGCTCCAGAGCAGCTGCCGTTAGCTTCGTTGATTTCGCATCCGACACACTCTCCTGCAGACATCTTCAGGAGAGAGCAGAGCGTCGCCGCCAACAGAAATGCCAATCTGGGTCCCATCATCCCTGAAACGTAAATAATACTCATCAAAGACAATAACTATACATACTACGAGGGTGGTTCGATGACTATATAGTCCTATCTTATTGTTATCCTTTAATAAGTTTGTTATGTAAAAAAATTTGAATTTGGGGCGATTCCCCAATAATTTTTCTCCCATCTACTGCAGTAACAATATCCTAAGTCAACTGGTAACAGCACTGCACCATCTTGCAAAATGGCTGCCGTTGACGTGCATATTAGATTGAATTCTTATATGCGGAAGGGGAAACACCCATTCGTATTCATGAAAGGCTGAAGAATGTTTATGGTGATGCAACAGTGGATTTCAGCACTGTTCGACGATGGATTCGTCGCTGTAACGAAGCTGAAAGACAAGAGATACGGTAGGCCGGTTACTGCAGTGACTCCACCGCAGTGGAATACATGTCCTTGTTAAAAGGAGGATGAAAACTTTGCAAAAGGACGGAGACTATTGAAAAGTGAAAATTTAATCATTAATATTGCGGGTATATGCTGCATTTAATTCTCTTGATAAATAAAAGAGAAAAAATATGAGGTATCACTGATTAACTCACGCTCGTACAGCAACAGATCTCCATTTAACACGCCATATTTATATACTGATATTATAAATGTGGATTATCAAAGAACAATTGTATTCTAAGTATTAAATATAAAGATTAACATAAGAATGGGATGACAATCAATGAGGATAGTGCACCCTTAGTATGTTATGCGTATCTAGAAATAAAGAAACCAAGGTAACGCCAAAAGTAGTGCACAACATTTATTTTAAAATTACATATTTATCTTATTTTTACAGTGTGAAATTTTATTTTTCCACATTATACCCATCCCTCTCAACCCTGTCGCTAACTCTCTGAACGTGACAGGATTTAGTGCAGATTGGGGAGTATCCCGAATATTGGCGTTCCCTCTTTCACCACGTAATCTGCTTGCCCACCGACTAACTGTAATGCGATCGACGGCTGCATCTCTTGTAGGTGTTTCCCACTATATCGTTCTATCACAGGATCTTAATAACATCACGTTGCTTTTGACGAATGCCAAGTGAAGCAGCCATGAAGGCATGCTGTGACAGCGCCACACACGGGAACGGGTTGAAATAAATTTTAACACGAGTGAGAGAGATTTATGTATGAAATCCATAAATTGCAAAGATGTCGAATGAAAAATGAATTTATGTAAAAATAAGGTCCGTTACTTTTGGAGTGACTCGTGTATGGATCAAAAATTTATAAACCTTAATTTCCTGTGACTGATTTTTTTCACAGACTCTTGACAAATTAGCTAACTAATATTTGTCCAAAATTCAATTTAAGATATTTTTAGAAGGCTTGACCGTTGAGTTACGAATGTGATGAATTGCCAAGTGAATTATTTATCCTTATAGTGTGTTGTTCAGTGGAACTCCTAAATCCTAGCATCATAACATATTCGTTCCGTTACTCCTCAACTTTTGTTTGTATTATACATTAGAATGACTATTAATAGAAAGTAGTAGTTCAATCAGATTAATAAAATATTCTAAAAAAAAGCGAGCAATATTAAAACAATAACTTCAAATATCAAGAATGTTACGTTACCATTATTCATAAATATCATATTATTTTATAGGATTAAATTATGAATTGTATCCGCGTTTAATTCGTGAAATACCTAATCGCTTTACAGAAATAGATGTAGAGCAGGTTAACAAATGTTATTGGAATTACTTCTAGAACCGCATACTCACTCGTTGTCTCTCCCTGTGACCAGCAGCGTAACCCTCAAGCGACGGTGTTTAATCGCTTGTGTGTCTGAATGTTAAGTATTTCGGAATATTTATATCATCAATACATCCAGATAAGAGGGGAAGTTGTGCAACGGGATATAATCAGTCACTCTTATAATGTCTGTTGGACACATGACCGACAAGTTCAACAACTCATTTTGACGTCAAAGCAGAGGAAAAGTTTGACCTTCGTGATTTGAGTGGCTTAACGTTATAATAATCTGTTATGGAACAATGTGGCATAAACCGCAACTTGAGAATTAGGAAAATATTCCTGAACGTCTAAAAGTGACAATTTTTAACTCTAATTTATAATTACCATGGAACATTACGAATAAGAATTTATTGATTTAGAAAGCAATTATCGAAAAATAATGATGTGTTTGAAAAATGGAACGGGATGAAGGAGGTAACGTGGTTTAAAAATATTAGCATTCATAGTAAATCGCCTCTTGCAAATCGTTACGGAAGTTAGATATAAATGAGAATAACAAGCAAGGACATAATTGGTGGAAATAAGTTTCCTATATTTTTAGAGACAGACATCGATTCGGTAGGAAGGAAGTGATAAAGAGGGATGTAGAAGGTAGAGAAACATATAAACGGTGCCTACGTTTTTTAGGGCAACAGGCTACGTGAGGGAAATCCACGTTGGGCAACTCCCCTTTAATAGCATAGAAAGGGATTTGAAAGGGGGGATGCGGAAGGGTAGAAGATGGTACCCAAGGGTTAACAAGGGCCCCCGTGCTATATTTTAAGGATCCTACCCGGCATTCGCCTAAAGAAATGCAGGGAAAACCCTAGAAAAACCTGCATCAGGTAAGTCGGGCATTGGGTACTTGTCCCACGCCCTTCCGATAGCGGGAGAGGAGTTTGCTGTGGGGACGCAGCATTCCCTTCTCCGTGCCTCGACCAGTTTAGGAGGCAGCTGGCCGACTATTCCAATGGGAATAGCGGACAACTCTTACCGTATGTCCAAAGTCTGTGACCCCGGAACTTACACCTCTCAGAACAGGTCGAGGTGCCTCGGTTTGTGGGAACCTTAGTTCAAAAACGGAGAGGAAAAGGCATCCCCAAAGGTAGCCCCTTCGTATCTCTCCTACAAGGTTCTGCCTGCGAGAAAGGATCCTTAAAATATAGCCCGGGGGCCCTAGTAACCCTTGGCTACCTTCCTCTACCCTTCCGCATCCCCCCTTTCAAATCCCTTCCTATGCTGTTAAAGGGGAGTTGTCCTAATTGGATTACCCTCACGTAGCCTGTTGCTCTAAAAAAACTGAATTCCTTACGCGCGCGCATTTCCCATTTCGGCTTTCAACAAAGAAACAGAGCTCGGCGCCATTGCTGGTTTGGAAGCTCCTGCCGCTACAATTCAATTTATATCCGCTACAATTCAATTTATAACAAAACAAATTAATGGCCTAATTAATTGGCATTACGATATATATTGGAGTGGTACGAGGACATCATAATATTAATACTTTGCAAACATTCCATAATTTTTCTTATCACCATATTTTATTTTGTTATTTTTAGTATTTTAGGAAAGTCTAATTAAAACTTGTAATAAATTCATGTCAACATTCTTGATTTTTTCTATAAATTAACTATTCATTGCAGGTACCTATAATTGTTTTAAGGCCCGATAAAGCGACCCTAGTGATATCAAGGGTCTCATATATATAGAAGCCGTGGCAAAATTTTTACATAAAATTGTAAAACATTAAAATTTTGATGCTATATATTTGATTTACTTATATTAACAAATTACAATCTTATTTTTTTCTAAACCTGTCAATGAATTAATTTTATATAAATGATTGATGAATTTAAATGTAGATCAAGAAAAATTAATGTGATCTGAAAAGGCGGCCACATTATATATATATTGTAATACTAATTAGAGACCATTAGTGATTTGATAATTGTAAATTTATGACGGATTGTTATCGGCAAGAATATCAAAGGCAACAATACATAGGCAAGCTTTGTCGGCAACAAGCGTTTCTAAAAACCGCAGTCGGGCGGCGAACACAGTTGCGGGCAGATATCCACACAGAGAGGTTGCAGTTTGAAATTGAAAAAAAATTTTCGGACAGTTATTCATCCAATAAAGTACAGGAAAGTAACTTAATAAGTCATGACGCAGTAAAATTTCAATAAGTAAAGAGACCGTCACTAATTTCATCCGAGAGAAAGTTGGTAATAATCTGACTGACCATTAATTCGGAAAGAGTAGCCGTTTCCAGTTGAGAGATACTAATGTTTTGTCAGTGTTTTGTAATCAATTTAAATTCAGTGAATTCATGGCCTGTTTAATGTGAAAAGTGTGGTTCATCTGAACCCAAACTTAAGCCTGGTACCAGCAGATTCTGTAAATAGAAATAAATTTAATAAATTTTGTAAAGGTTAACAAAAGATAGAATCGTCAGATTTCGGTTTCACGTTGTTCTTATTGTTTAACTTTAAGGTTGTATAATGAATTGGATTGTTTAATTTAAATGTAAAGATTGGTTCTTTATTTAGAAGGCCCAAATAGACGACCCTGAGATGAGGAGAGTTGTTAAAATCTATAAAATAGCGAAACTTCAAATGTAAATAATCACGTCGAGAAATGTTGTAATTTTACCTGGAATAAATTATTTGTCTTGTAAGTTTAAAAGAGTTTGGTAAATTATTTAGAATCCTTTTCGTTACATTTAATAAAACAAAGTTAACCCATTAATAAACCATTTAATTCTTTTAATATTGTTAATTTATTACAATTGGTGTCATTAACGTATTGCCAACCGATTAAATTTAATATTGTTTATTCATTACATTTTGGTTTCACCAACGTGGCCAACTATTGAATTCAATTCATTTAATTAATTCTTGTTTATTACATTTGTTTAATTAATTATTTTTTTGTTCATTTCAATATATATATTGTAATGCATATAATATAATGCATTGGATTAAAAACAGCGCACATGTCGTGGAGAGAATGCGAGGGAAAAGGAACCGCGGGTCCTGTCACGAGGTGACAAGACGGAGCGGTAAGACATTTATCTGGGATGAGTGCTGGTGAGCGTCAGAGAGGAAGACGTATTTTGTAGACAGAGTGTGACGATGTGACAATTAGGTCTAAAGAGTGATTGCGGGTCCAGTAGCTTATTGATTTGGGAAACGGCGTGAAGAATTCGTAAGGCAGAACGTGGGCTAGCAGATGTTCCCAAAGTGGCTATGTTAGAGCAGGCTATTGTCTCTGACGAATGACCTGACAAGTGCTTGGGACTTGCAAGAAAAGTTTTCGTGCGAGTCGGACAAAAGAGAGCAGCCGACAAGTCATGAGTAATTGCGGGGACGAGGTACTACAGCTGCGACCGTGTCTAATGGCGCAATTGCTTGGGATGATGAGGGTCCAGGCACTTGTTGACTTGGGATCTGGAGAAATTAGTATCGCGCACTTGTGAGCGGAGAGGTCCAAAGACAAATTGTACCTGTCGCGATTGTCGGGTTCGAAAGGCGGAAGGACCCCAGTGGCCGGAACGTAAATTAGAGTAATGGGATTCTGTCACCGCGCCGTTGCGACGTAAGAGAAAAACAAGGGGGCTAGGGGTATATATAGGGGAAATCACCTATTGTACGGAGAGTTGGCAGTTAGCACGGGAGAGAGACGGAGGACGCAGCGAAGAGTTGGACAGTTGGAGAGTTGGCAGTTAGCACGGGAGAGAGACGGAGGACGCAGCGAAGAGTTGGACAGTTAGACAGTTGGACAGTTGGCAGTTAGCACGGGAGAGGAGATAGAGACAGTTGGACAGTTAAGAGTTAGCGACGGAGCGAGGTGGAGAACGCATCGAAGAGACAGTAGACAGTTGGCAGTTAGCACGGGAGAGGAGATAGAGACAGTCAGCAAAACTAAAACAGCTATGAACATTTTTAACATACAGAAGCTCTATCTGTATGAGTACGAGAATTTGACCTGTCTTCGATGGTAGGCGACCTGCATGCAGCAAACGACGTCAAGGAGTGGCACAACGAACACCTGGAATATTTCACTGGATATGGAGAACCAGATATCGGCGAACCAGTGATATTGTGTTAGAGTCAGTGAGTGAATGTCAATGCTATAAAGTGTGTGTCTAAAGAACGAGTCGAAGTAAACCTGAGAAACCGTAAGTTGGAATGTACAATATTAACAGATGTAAACGTTATTAAAGGATAACAGTCAGGTCTCGTTCTCTTCTTTTGATAATAAAGTTAGAAGCAAGCTATAGGTTAAGTTTATAAATAAATTTAGTAGGTACTTTTGTTTAATTTAAATACATAAATGTTGGGTCTCTTTTTAATAGTTCGATTCTGTCCGTTGTCAAACCCAGTAGAGACTCATGAGAGCAAGAGTTTCTTATTATAATGTTAAAATAGTAAATTCATTTGTAATTTCTTCTTGTGTTAATAAATTTGTTTGTTAAAATCAAAGCTTATATATTTTTTTATTTATGACCCTGTGTGGTTATTACAATATATATATATATATATATATATATATATATATATATATATATATATATACATATTAATACACGAGTCCGTTCACGCTCTTCTAAATCTTTTCACCTACGAAGGCTATAACTTGAAAATTTTGAATATGTTGTAAAGAATTCTTTTCGTGGGCTGGGTGTTTTCGTTAAATCAAACTAAATATTTGACCAATAAAGAAATTTTATATAAGTTTATGAAAGTTAAACATGAAAACTCTTATCTCAGGCACCTGTGGTTTTTACATAGAAGAGTTCTGCTGCCCGTACCAAATGCGTACTGCTGTTCTGCGTTGCTTGCTGTGGCTCTCGTACCGACGTACTGGCGTCGACTCAGGGGTTGATTGCTGGCTAAGGCGTCGGCCTCCGGGATTGAATGCTGGCAAGCCGTTGTACTAAATTGTGTGCTGCTATTCTGTGAACTCTTCACTAACCAATTGATGCCCCTTTCTCAAGACGATTCTGCCTCAAACTATATCTGGTTCCTTTCTCACGACGATTCTGCCTCGAACTATCTCAGAACAACTTTACGGAGCCTCTCTTAATCACATCCACCAGCTTCGGTGATCGCAGAACAACTCCCTTTCAAAAGCTTATCTGCTCCCTTATATCCTCCCAGTCTTTTACTTTTTTCATTGTTTGAAAACTTCGACGCAGTTCCAGTTGACAGATTCTTCCATTATCACAAGATTTATTGCACGCAGCTGCAGTTTCGTAGTCCACAATGGCTAACTACTCTGTCATGTTAAGGCCAACAATCGAGACAGGACACGAAATTACTGGGGTGGCAATATTTATCTCCTCCACCCCCCACGCACGTGCACGGTTTCGAATTCTCGAGTCCACACAAACAACACTTCCAAGACAAAGAAAAACTTAAACCTAAATAAACGCATTACAATGTGGTATTTGTTTCACTGCAGATCATTATTTGTTCAATTTGCTTATATGCTAATCATTTCCGGTTTTTTTATCGGTATTAAAGAGATTACGTTTCACCAGATAACTAGTCATCCAACTGAACTCAGAATTCGCGTCTTCTGGTGTGTGTGTGTGTGGGGGGGGGGGGAAAGGGAATTTCTGTTAACAGTAATTTTTTTATGATTATTTAGTAATAATATACGTTGATAAATACAACGGGGAAGTATTTTCACTTCGTTTTTTAAGAATACGGAATAACTATTTTATCTTTTGATTATTTCACTTAACAGTAATGATTATATTTATTGAAAATATAAAAATGTCTGTATCATTAAAATTAACAAGTCCATAGTGCCGTAGCTAAACACTACATAACATCACTCCAGTTTATGTACCAACTGTTACAATGAAACTTAACAAAAACTATTAACCCGTATTGTCAATCTTTCTTTTTTCTTTTATATTAGTATATTTACTTCGGATTATGTCATTTCAATTTTTATGCGTGGTCAAAACCCGTACTAATCCCTCGCCTGCCCCTGAATAAAGCAACAACGTCTCTATAAACCTCGTATTTTATTAATTTTAATCACCTACGTTGCTGACTATGTCATTATTTTATACAATAGAGTTATATTTATTTGTTTTCTTAAATTCGTAACAATATTATGAAACAATAAGTTTAATAAGAATAATTATGAAATTACTACCGGGCTATTTGAAATAGCTATTACATTTTTAGTTAACTTTCATTATATGGCCACTCTAACTTATAACTTAACTAAAGTACCAGATTGTTAAAGATGCTCGAAAATTGTTTCTATAGGTTTCTACCGTGGATTTTTATATTATTATTTAAGACTAGTTTAATAGCCTTTGGAACTGAAACTAAATTTGTTGCTCGATGCATCTCGAACACTTAGAATCAGGAAACACACGAAAGGAAACGGAAGGTATGACGGCGGTGAAAATTGTTATATAGGATGATCAGATTTATTGTATTTTACAACCATCAACTGCTATCGAAAGGCTATTAATTATTTAAAATAATTTAATTACTAACACATTTACATATAGTCACTAAATAATTCCATTGATTTACGTTTTTGTTTTAATAGAATAAAGATTCTACTGTTGGTATAGTATCGAGAAAAAAAACCCTGATTATAAAAAAAAGTGATTTTTCTTCAGTATATTTCACTTGGATAATAAAAACAAGTATCGCGATCAAGCTGCAACCGGCCTATCTTGTATACAAACGTCATACGAGGAGCCGCGCACTGTATTTAACATATTGTGCGTAACTGGACTATAAATTTGCATATTCGGCCAAAGCATATTCACAAAAATGGAGCCTTTTTATCATGTCAATGCATCAGACTTAGTTTTTAAATTTCCTGTGGGATTAAAAATGAGAATTGAATTACGTTTCGACGATGAAAAGTTCATATTAATACAAATATTCAATTACCTTAATATTCTTGTCACGTTAAAATGCTTCTTCAAATACAGTGTAATATTGGGAAGACCGAAACCGAGTTAATTGAAAATCGGAATTTGTTTAGTTGCGTTTTGGAAAATAAAAAATTGGAAGAATGACTCAACCCCCAAATTTGCTTCTCCAAATTCACGAAAAACCTTTTTAATTTGGGGAAGTATATGTAAACCATTTTTGAACTCTATTGAACAATTTCAAAGTTTCATAAGAAGTCATACAATGTTATCCTATTTTTTTCATAAATATGAAAGTATTTTAATTAATAATGGCGAATAATAGTAAAACGTTTGGAAGGAATTTTTTAAACTGCAATTTATATTATATTACACAAAATAGATATGAGATGAGGGAGTTAATTTATCGAAATTCTTAACGCTTCAGACTCTCCTGTTGTTTTAATTAATTTTCAACCATCCTTGAGAGAAATTTTATTCCGCAGACAACCTAGCGAAGTTTCATTAATATTGAATAAGTCGCTAATAATTTAATTTATTTATAAATTATATTTTTAAAAACACTAATTTACTTACAAAAAGCATTAAACATCCCCAACATATGTCATAAATATTTTACAAATTCAAGGGTATAAATGGTAATTTATTCATAATTAAAGAGATTTTTTTGTTTCAAGTGTTCAAATATGTGCAAATATTAGAGGGTGTGTCCTCTCAATTTCTGATTGTTTGATATTGACTAAATCTTACGCGGATTGGGGAGAGATTTATGTCATTTTATTATATTATTATCTAAGTATAATTTACCACGATCCTTCACATTAAATATAATAAAATTTATTCTCGAAGCTTTCGGCCTCAGGCCATTTTGAACTTAACAAATTAACACTTCACTAGAATTTTTATACATAATAACTAAAAACAATTAGTATATTATTATCCTATTTTCTTTAAAATTTTCTTTTGAGGTAGTACAGGACTTGGTACAACACTTTTTCGAATTACTTTGGTGGGCATAAATTATTTTCACCGTGAGAATTGAACCTGCGGTCATATAGGTGTTTAATTCCTGTGGTGAGTCTATTAGTTCAGACCTTTATTTGATAGCAAAATCGTCCAGTCAGGGTTTATGTAATGGCTGATTTTATATAAGCTATGTTGTTTATGAAAGTTAATTTTCACAACGAGAAAGTTAATTTCGAAATTATTATAAAATTGCGTTACTCGTTACAGACATTTTTAAAGCAAAGATAAAATTTCTTTCAAAGGCAATAATTGTCGAACATGTTCTCCCTACCAAAGATATATTGCTTGTTGCATTCAGACAGTTGAGCTCATATTTTTCTGATTGTAGATTTCAGCTTAGGTGTATCGTCAATTTAATTCCATGTCTCTTTTGCAAGTAAAACTAATTAAATATTCCATTTCAACTCAGGAAAAATTGATAAAATAAATAACTTAATTTTATAATCTAACTAATAAATAAAACAGAGTGTTTGTTTGTTTGTAAGTATGTATGTATGTTCCGCATACAAATCTACACACGTGGAGCAAATTTGACCAAATTTTTGAAACCAATTCCTTGAAACCAAGAAACAAAAACTGTCGGGGAGAGACAAGTCAACAACCCTCAGGAATGGGGGTGTACGGTGGTGGAAATTTTCAAACATGCTCAAACGGCCGATATTTGCGTCGAATAAATATTTTTCTAGGTCAATGAGATTCATAATATTTCTCTTCAAGTTGCCTGTATACAATTTCGACCCCTTTTGGATCGGGAGGTGTGGGGCTGGTGTGGTATTTTGTAAAAATAACGCAAAAACAACCGAGATTGGAGTCGAATACGGGGTAATGGATGTCACTGAGTTTAATTATGACATTAAACTTGCCGTTTAACTCCCCTTATCGGAGGTGAACAGGGTTGAAAATTTTCAAACATGTTAAAACGACCGATAAATTCGTCGAAAAAAACTTTTTCTGGGTCCATGAGTTCAATCCCTTTCGGTATGGAAGGTGAGCACATTTACGGATACATAAAAATAACGCTTAATCAACCAAGATTGGAGTCAAATCTGGGGCTATGAATTTATGAAATCTGGGTACCCGAATAGTATAAAATAAGATTCGCATTATTTTCAAAAAATTTATCGAACTTGAATTTGTTTCCATCTACAATAAAATGCGACATTTAATATAATTTCATTTTCACACTATATCTGAAAATTTTACCAACTATGAGTTAATTCGTACGCAGACACGCTTCGACATATCGCTTCGCTAAATCTCAATCATGAATACGCGTCCATATTTGTCAGTACAAAGGCTGGTGGACTTATTTTTTTCGGATGAGTTTCTTGTATTACTGATGTAACAAGCTAATATATATTCTGCGCAAAAAATTGAAAAACGCAAAGCAATAAAAACATCTAATAGGTTATTAAAGTTGCAAGCCCTTTGTGTGGAAGATTGTTTAAGAAGTTCCACAAACAATAAAATATTATTTTATTTCTTAAATTTGAATTAATTTTTATAATTACATATTTTTTTTCGTTTTTTACTAAATTTTCTGTTTATGCAAGACAGCATTGATTTATTGTTCTTTTCCCAGAAGCCATCTATCAATATTTGCCCTGATATATGCCGAGTTTAATCGTAGCTGTACAAAAATGACAAGTAAACAAGGACGAGATAACTCGTAGTTGGCGTCCTACAAAAGAACGTAGTCGACGAGTATCTCGTAGTCGGTAGTCAACGTGTTAATACGTATGTTTACTACAATCGCCACTATATGTACATACAGGGTCTGCGAGGGCTGTTCTCGCGCAGGCAGTACCTGCGAGAGATGTTCTCTCGCAGGTAGAACCTTGAAGGAGGGACAGGAAGGGGCTACCTTTGGGGATGCCTTTTCCTCTCTCCGTTTTTGAACTAAGGTTCCCACAAGCCGAGGCACCTCGGCCTGTTTTGAGAGGTGTTTGTTCCGGGGTCACAGACCTTGGGCATACGGTAAGAGTTGTCCGCTATTCCCATTGGAATAGTCGGCCAGCTGCGTCCTAAACTGGTCGAGAAGGGAATGCTGCGTCCCCACAGCAAACTTTGCTCCCACTATCGGAATGGCGAGGGACAAGTACCCAATGCCCGACCTACACGATGCAAGTTTTTCTAGGGTTTTCCCTGCATTACTTTTAGGCGAATGCCGGGCAGGATCCTTAAACCATAGCCCGGGGGCCCTAGTTAATCTGTGGCTACCTTCCTCTACCCTTCCGCAACCCCTTCCTATGCTATTAAAGGAGAGTTGCCACAACGTGGATTACCCTCATGTAGCCTGTTACCCTAAAAAGAAAACTATATGTACATATTAATGCATATTTTACTCGAAGCTTCTACATTGTTACTATTCTTCAACACGTGGAGAAAATATAAGGGTCATTTTGCTTTCTATATTCAAAAATTTGAGAAAACAATAACAACTATTTTAATCTAGTTGTTTGTGAGTTAACATCAGAAAGGAAACAAGTTAATCACGACAGTAGTTCTTCACTTTTTACAATTCTATCTTATCTCCGTTCCAGATTAAGTATCAGTGACAAAATGTGGTGATAATTACTCCCTTCTATCCGAAGCGCTTCAGTTAATAAGATTATGAGTTGTTTCTTATAATTACGTACGTGCTTTTAGTTAAAGTGCCTGTTTATAGCCATGAAGGTAACATTTACGAGAATACTATATTATTCACAACGCTGAAATGTATGCAGTAGGATAAAATTGCAATATCACTTGTTAGTTTCGATAAACGTACATCGTCTTACTTTTAACTTTTATAGATATAAAATTCAATAGACAATCTTTATAAAAATTCAAAAACTATTATGGACTCAGATTCCAGATTAGTTTATTGAACGTTTCCAACCCGCGGGGAAAGAATTGCTAACTCTTTGATCGGACAGTAATCTAATGATAATAAATTTCAAATAATGGAATAGAATATATTTTTAACGTATTATTAATTATTAAAAATTATTCTATTCTATTTTGTTAATAATTACTGAAATTAGTAAAATGATAAACTATTATTATTATATATTTGTTTTTTGCACTCCTGCCATAAGCTGGCGATGACATTATGAAACTAAAAACAATTCTTTCCCTTTTGTCTAATACGTAGTATATATATCTTTTTTAATACAGAATTATGTCGTCATTAAATTTTTTACCATATACACTACTAATATCAGTAATTCTCTAGAGAAAATAAATATAGACACAAGTGTTATGTAAATAAAATTATATTTTTGATTCTAACCGTTAACTGTAAATACGGCAAACGATGTTTACATTCTACGGAAGAATAATGAAATGAAAATAAAAATATATTGGAAGCGCACACATGCCGTGCATTACATTACAACCTTTCCTTGCTGTAAGCTACGATAGATTTACGTCTATTCCTACATTTTACAATATGATATCTCTCACAAGCTTCTAAACACAACTCTCACACACACACTCTTCTTTTGGTTCATGAAATACTTTGTTTAAGCACACTTTATGGTGAAAGCCATGGATCGCCAGTCTCGTCTTCGTGTGGTGTAGTTCATGGTTGGCTTCCATCCATGTCCTGTCCTGCATAGCAGATGTTGCATAGAAGTCCTCCGGTATGTTCCTTTTCCTCTCATACAGATCCTGTAAAAGCTGTCTGAAGCTGGAACCAGCTGATAGTATCAGCTCGCATCTTAAATCCTCTATTAGGAAGGTCTCCCTGGTAAGCTCGTACACTAGCCTCGATCTTGAATTCTGCGGAACTCCTAAAATTCTTTTCAGGTATCTAGCCTTGACTCGCTCCAGTTCTTCCAGTTGTCTGTACGTGAGGTATTCTCCTACTAATTCTAGGCCATACGTCAGAACATGTAGTATCTTTAGCCTAAACAGGTTCATCGCTGTGCTGATCGATAATTGTGTAATGTTTCTGATTTCATTCATAGCTCTAGTGGCCGCCACTGCTCTAGATCTTATATGGAGTCTGAAACTCCTTCCCGTTGTTTGGATTGTGATGCCTAGATATTTAAAGTTGTTAGCCCTCTTGAGTAGTTTACCATTGCATTTGACGTTCTCTGCTTCAGTGAGTCTTCCTCCTTTCCTGAACACTACCAACTCCGTCTTCTCTTCATTTATCTGTACGTCATTTCTCTCCGCCCATTCACTTAGTGTGTTTGGCGATACTTGCAGATTGTCGATATCTGTCGCTGCGATGGCCACGTCATCAGCGTATATGTACGTGCTTGTTCCTGCCATTCCTTTGGTGACATCATTCGTGAGAACGTTAAACAGGATAGGGCTGAGTGAGTGAAATGAAAATATAACACGTCTGTTTTGAAGATTAATAATTCGATAAAACAGCCAAACATAGACAAAAGAAGAGATTACACAAATTCAACATAACGTTTATGAAAACCTTGTTTCTTTTCTCGTGGCAAAAGAGTGACACAACCGCAAAGTACAGTTGACAAATTCAAAACCGCAGCAAAACGCAACGACAACAGGAAAAAGGAAGGATTGGAGTAACAATTGTTGAGTTTCATAGTGTTTGTTTGTGTGTTAGTTGCTGTGACGTTGGACTGAATATGAATCATTTCTTGTATAATTCTGTTAACTTCTAAAATCTTAGAATTTTGACAATCAAATGAATGTTTCGAATTGATTATATACTTGGAGACAACAGATTGTTTATCGATGGGAAGTTTGATGTTAGACGTATGTTCCCTGATACCGGTATTAAGGGAACGTTTTGTTTGTACTATGTAGCAGGAATTTCAATTAGAGCAAGAGATTTTGTAAACTACTTAATGTTTGATGCTGGTGTCCTTCAGTTTTTTAATCAAGAAGGAAAGAGTTTATTGGTAGATCTGTAAATGTTGGATATTTTATATTCTTTAAACATTTGGACGTAATTATTATGAAGATGTAGAGAGTAGGAGAAAAAATTTGGTTTGAAGTGATGGGGATAAGTAACAGTAGTATATTGAATTATGCTCGATATTATGTGTTTATTAATAAAATTTAAAGAGTTATTACAAATTAAAATGTGACGGGCAATATTTATGTTGTGTTGATGGAACCGGGAGTTATAAAAGTTGTATAACTGTCTAAAAGATTATATACCATATCTCTCTTTTGGTTAGATGGAAGATAAGAAAGAAAATGGAGAAGACGACCTGAGTAGATACGTTTTCTGAACGAATTGGTGAGAATGGAAGTATATGGATACAGGGACATTAAGGGAATTAAGAGAACGGTTCAATTCAAGTTCATGGGATAGTTGTAAATTTGGTTTCCAGAAACCTTATGAGATATTTATATAACCACTTCTTTTGTCTCTATTTGTCTATTTGTCTATTATATCTTATTATTAAAGGAAAAAATTATGTTGTATTGTTATTATGCTGCAAAAATGAAACAGAATTCTAACCCAACCATATATAAACGGCGTATGTATTATAAATAAATCTCAAGTTCAATCGTAAATAGCTACCAAGGTGCTTCAACGATTGAGACACTTGGCATTCAACCTTTCGTGCATCTGTCGCCGTCGTAAAGCTGCATCTGTGGATCGTCCAATTTCGCCACTGCTTGAGAAGTGATGTCTGAATGCGAAGATTACTCTAGAAAAACTGTTGATCTTCACAGTAACACAGTAACGTGCGAAAATGTCTCGATTTCATCGACCTTTTTGGTCGATCTTCCAGGAGTTCGAAATAGCATTTATCCACGCAATTACGTGCCCTACAGAATTTTAAATCTCTGGATTCATCTCGTTTCCAATTTCTAGTATAAATCCACACCTCGAGTAGAACCAGGTCTGCTTCGTGCCCACACTCCAGGGTTTAGCTCTCCGACAAACTGACGCCGTTGACAAGCACGTTCCAACTTGTTAAGTTCTCTATCCTTACCGAGATTTCTCATAAAGCTCAATGGAATCAAGAGTATTAAATAACTAGCTGAGTGCCCGGCAATGTCCGGGTATTTATTTAAATTAACCAGGAGCAGGAATTGATTCGACACTAACAACCGCTTGGTAAACATTTCATTTAAGCAGCATCAATAGCAGCAGTGTTTGGAACATTTACCCATTTAAATTCCCCTCCCCGACCTAACCTCTCGGAATCTAACTCCAAATATACCACGACGATGACTGACGTTATTCGAAAACTCTCCTACTAAATAAAATAAAGGTGTCTAAAAAGCCTTGACTACTTATAACAGTTAAAAATCCTCTGTAACTTAATAAAATTTAAAACTAGACCCGGTACTTTCAAGGAGTAAACAAATACAACCATTAAATGAATAGAGACCAAAATATAGTTCGTACCCTAAGAAAATAAAAAAATCCCCGGTAACTTAAGACGGTAAAACTCTTCCGGGAAACCTTTTCTCAACCGTGTCCACCTCCACGAAATTTCATCAACCACAATTATTAATGCGAGATTTAAACTCAGTGACTTCTATAACACCGGAATCGACAATTATCTCGTTTTTTTTGCATTATTTTTATGTAAACCCCTTCAGTCCCTTGCATTTTGGAGTTGAAATTAGACACTTAAAAAATTCTAGGATGACACTGTCAACTTAAGTGACCCTGGAAACGTTTCATTCGACGCTTATAATGGCTGTTTAGGAATGTTTTTAAATGCCATCCCCACCCCACCCCTAGAGGCGGTAGGTGTATCTTAACCCCTCATTGGTTGTTACTAGATCGTAAGTAACAGTTGTTTAAAGTTTGGTAAGAATTTCTCTACGTATTTAAGATTGTAAACGGACATCTGTTTCACCCCTTTCCACTATCGCTCCTAAAAGCTGAACTATATCTTAACCAGTATGTTAATTCAATGCCAGAAATTAACTCAGTGACTTCCAAAACCTCAGGTTCATTACCAGTCTCCGTTGTTTACTCATTACTTTATGGAACGTAAGGGATGACCTACATCGCAACTGACATAGTGAATGTCAGAATTAAATTCATTGACTCCTATAAACGTGGGTTTGACCCCAAACTCAGTTGTTTCGCGTTTATTTTATGTAACGTCCCTACACCCCTTTCCCTTAGCGGTGCTGCATCCCATGCTTAAAGGGGGTAAAATATACACTATACAATAAAAACATCTGGATAGAAACTATTAATCACATCAACCCCTAAAAGTAATTAATCGACACCAATATCGCCGTTTCAGAATATTTTTAAATTTCATCTACGTTCTCCTTTTGGAAACTACCTAACGCGACAGAAACCTACGCAGGGGTGCGTACAACAACTCACCAAAGTTTCATCGTCATCAGATGAATTTTTTAGGAGTTCATTGCATAGGAGACACACAAACATATATTGTAATATACAAAAAGGAGGGCGTTAATTAAATGAAAAATTATTCAACTTTACAAACAAATTTTATTTTATTATCAATCCTTTAAACACAATTACACAATTTAAAAATATATCTCAGGGTCTTACTGGGTTTGATAATGGCGAATCATTTTATTCATAATCTTAAACACAAATTTTAATTCAAAAGAGAAAAGATTTACTCGTCAATTAACTAGGACGAAATTTACTTGTCAACGAAGTTAAACTAAAAAGATGGATTCTAATTAACAAATTTTAATCAAAAGAAGAAAACGAAATCTGACGGCTATCTTTTAATCAGGTTTACATAATTAGTTGTTTTTATATTGTTACTCACGGCTGCCCAGCATTCCAGGATACCTTTAATTGTCGAAGCACTATGACGGGTTTTTGCACTTCTTCTAAAACTCACAGATTCTAAAATTAATATTTTTAGATAAAAAATCAGGAACCAGGATGTACCTCCTTTCGTCTCTCTCTCGGCTGACTTCTGCTAATTCTGCTGCCTATGTGCACAAGACTGTTTGTGCTTAGCAGGTTTCGTAGTTATGCTCAAGTGAATATTTCGTCTTGAGCAAAATGTTCAGGGACCAATCAGCTCTGTTGATTGGTAATTCTCGATATTTCTCTGCAACTTTACTTTATATATTTGAAATTGTCTTGTCTATTTCAACACGGCAAATTTCTGTCGTGTCTGACTGCCAACTCAAACTTCTCAATATCTTTCTGCGACCTGCATCTGACCAAGCATTCCTGCTAAGGCAACCTGAACTCTACCATATCATAATGTGAACTGGATTCTCTTGTAATTTTGAGCGCGCATTACTTCTTCCGACAAAGAAACAATGCTCTTCTTGTCTATTGTTGTTCTGTTCTGTACCGCCGTCAAGAATAGATTTCTCAAACAATTTAGATTTTCAAATTCACAATTAATGTCTTAATTAATTGGCATTACAATATATATATATATATATATATATATATATTGTAATACCCATTAAACCGGCTATTAATTGTTTTTAATATAATTGAATTGTTGGCGGTTCGGGTGCTTAAAGGTGACAATCGCAGCGGGTCTTTCTTTGTTAACAATGGAGACTGGGGACCTCGCGCTTAGAAACTCTGTCTACGTCGAGCCTGGGTCGAGAATAGATACATAAAAGAGTCTGCGAGAGATACAACACAGTAAAGTTAGCTAATCTAAAAGCCTGCTTAGGGCTATCCAGGAAGTCCAACGGCAAGATATAATAGATATAAAACGCAAGTAAACAATTTTGTCGGAGAGACTCATAAAATATCAATTTAGAAGCAGAAGTTTTGCTTCACAAACTGAACTAATTTTCGCTTAGAGAGACTTCAAGGAGACCTGCGTCCGAGGGCTGACTGAGGGACGGCTAATCCAGATTCCAGTATAGCAGAGTTCGAGAGTAACGACCTCGTGTGTTCAAAATCTAAAGTGTAGAATCAGTGAATAAAGGCCTGTTTAGTGGGTGTTGACTTCAAGCTACAATAGTCCGAACTGGTACCAGTATCACTGTCGTGAGTACGAAACAATTATTAATAACTGTAAACGATAATTAAAGGATATAGTCAGATTTCGTTCGGTTTATCTTTTCATTACTTTTCTTTTATTTCTTTTATTTAATATTGTATTCCGTTAACTTCAATGAGTTTGAATTGTTAATGTTTTAGTTCATTAGATTGTATTTGTTCTTACTATCAAACCACGATAATCAAAGAAAACTGTCAACATGACCTTGATTTTCGATCGACTTTGCCGTGGTCTTTTGCACGATATTCGCTGGTTCGTCGGTGGTTTCAGTCTCGTCTCCAGTAATGATGCATTTCAAGCGGTCCTGATGGACGCGACACTTTTTTTCCAAAAAAATAAGCGATTTTGGCACCAATCGAGACTTGACGCGTTTGAGACACAAAACATTCTTCAAAATGCTTTATACTGAGCCAAATGATATTCCAACACTATCAGCGAGATCTCTAATTGTCCATCGACGATCTTCAAGCACCATATCTTTTATTTGTTGGACGTGGCCCTCGTCGGTAGACGTTGATGGTCGTCCAGAGCGCGGTTCGTCTTCAACGCGTTCTCGGCCCTCTTTGAACTCGTTGTACCACTTATAAACGTTTTTTTGTGCCATAGTTTGATCACCAAAGGCCTTCCGCAACATTTTCAACGTGTCCGTACAAGAATATTTGTTCCGCAAGTTCTTTGCTCAACAAAATCACCCATTGCAAAAATCGAAAAATTCACTTTTGGTTGTTTACAAAAACACGCGTTACTCGGAGATAATTAAACCTTTTAACAGACAGACGCTTGGCAAATATTATAGACAGTCCTACCAACCTAGGAAAAAAATTTACCTGCCTTCCTAATCCCCGGGAATTTTAAATGACAATTTCACCTTACTTTTTTAACACAGTGGTATATCGAAAAACTGCATTATATTCGTACGCTTCTGCCAATATATTTATTTGCTTATCTGTTCATAGATACAATCACCAGTATGGATTGTGTGCTTCATTTTGTGCTTGGACTTGCTAGAATCGGCCGATTCTCAGTGCAGTGGTTGTACGATCTACAACATGGGCGATAACATAGTCGGTGATTGCCAAAATCAGCATCTGGCATCTGTGCCCACGTGCCTTCCAGAGAACATCACCATCTTGGCGTTAACGTTTAACAAAATACAAAACATAAGTGAAGATTCGCTTCTTTCATATCCAAACCTAAAAGGAGCTGGATTAGCATTCAACGATATCGAGAATCTAAGCCCTGACACATTTAGGAAAAACCAAAACCTGAACTATGCTTCGCTTACCAACAACAGATTGAAGTCAATCCCCGGGGAACTGTTTTCATTCACGCCGAACGTAGAAAATGTAGATTTGAGCTTTAACGAAATGGAACAGATTCCCCCAAATGCATTCCAGAATAACTCAAAGCTGTCAATTCTATACATTGAAAGTAACAGGTTAAACTATTTACCCGGATCAGTTTTCCGCAGTTTAAGTGCCTTGATTGATTTGAGACTTCAGGATAACAACATTTCATTTATAGATGGAGATATTTTTCTTGGCAATGCAAATTTACAAAATCTGATACTAAGCCAAAACAGATTCACGGAATTCAACGAAATGACCTTCAGACCATTGATCAATCTGCAATGGTTGTTTCTGAGTGAAAATAAAATTGCAAATGTCAATAATTTAAACTTTTCGTTTAATGGAAAATTGAGTTATTTGGGATTGAGTCGCAATCAGATGACAACCATAGATAAAAATATATTGTGGGGAAGAAGTAATATGGAAATATCGCTTGAACAGAACCCATGGCACTGTGACTGTCAGATCGAAAGTATGATCCAGTTTATGACTTCTCAGAACATTACTCACCAGATTGAAGTCCCCACGTGCGCTACTCCTCCTGAACTGGCAGGATTATCCTGGAATGATTTGAGGAATTCGTCTTGTTCATAACTTAACATTATACAATAATTGCAAAACATTCAAAAATTTATTGTTGTAGAAATAATTTTAAAAATAAAATAATTATTTGTGGTGTGAATACTTGGCGTAACATATTTTATTTCAAGAACCTTATCTCTCATTTTCAACATTACATTCGTAAAACCACATAGTTATAAACGTTTTCAGGGAACGCGATAAGCATACAAAGGTGTCATAATTTTACTGTGCTCTTGAGATAATGTACAAAGACTAAAGTAACTTGATGAACACTGATGGAAATTTATACTAACCATCACGAAATAATTATTCACTGACGGTGACTGCATTTTTACGTCAGGTTCGATATTAAAAGGCAAGAAACTGTTATTAAATAATTAATGTTTGAGATTAATTAATTTGTTACAAAGTCACATATATTCAAATCATAATGAAATGGAATTAGTTATATCATTTCCGTAGTTTCGTAATGGGAGCATGGAAAAAAATAAAATACTCAAGTAGTCCTTAGTTTTATCAGGTTTATTCAATAAATTATTCCAGTAATTTTTTCCACGAGAAACAGAACTTACCTGTGACAGCTAGTTTCCCAAAGACTAGCTCTCGCAGGTGGAACCTTTCCTGACAGGAACATAATCCATAATACGAGCTACCCAATGCCCGACCCACCTGATGCAGGTTTTTCTAGGGTTTGTCCTGCATTTCTTTAGAAGATTTCCGGGTTCGATCCTTAAAATATAGCCCGGTGGCCCAAGTTAATCCCTTGGCTACCTTCCTCTACCCTTCCACATCCCCCCTTTCAAATCCCTTTCCTATGCTATTAAAGGGGAGTTTCCACCATATGGATTACCCTTATGTAGCCTGTTACACTAAAAAAAATACCCACGGGGATGTTTACTTCTCTTCCTGATTCTGAATTATGGTTCCCGTAAACCGAGACAGATTTGAGAGGTGTATGCTTCGGGCTCGCAGCATGAGTTGTCCTCCATTCCCACTGGAACATTTGGCCAGCTGCCTCCAAAACTGGTCGAGGCACGGAGAAGGGAACACTGCACGCCCACAGTAAACCACTTGATAGTCATCAGAAGAGCATGAGACTGGTTCCAAAGAGCTCGACCTACCTGATGCAGGCTTTTCTAGGGTTTTCCCTACATCCCATATGGGCGAAATGCCAGATACGATCCTTCAACTATAGTCAAGTAGCTTTAGTTGACCCTTCCGCGTCTGTCCTTTCTATCACTTCCTATTTTAATAAACATATTAAATAGATCACAATAGGGATGAGCCTCGAAAACATTTATTTTTAAAAACCTCTTTGTTCAAATTAATAAAAAAATTCAGTTTTTTTTAGGGCAACAGGCTACATGAGGGTGATCCACATTGGGCAACTCCCCTTTAATAGCATAGGAAGGGATTAGAAAGGGGGGATGCGGAAGGGTAGAGGAAGGTAGCCAAGGGTTACTAGGGCCCCCGGGCTATGGTTTAAGGATCCTACCCGGCATTCGCCTAAAGAAATGCAGGGAAAACCCTAGAAAAACCTGCATCGGGTAGGTCGGGCATTTGGTACTTGTCCCACGCCCTTCCGATGACGGGAGAGGTGTTTGCTGTGGGGACGCAGCTTACCCCTCGCCATGCCTTGGCCTGTTTAGGAGGCAGCTGGCCGACTATTCCAATAGGAATAGCGGACAACTCTTGCCGTATGACCAAGGTCTGCGACCCCAGAACATACACCTCTCAAAACAGACCAAGGTGCCTCGGCATGTGGGAACCTTAGTTCAAAAAAAAAAAACAGAGAGATGTGAGAGCATCCCCAAAGGTAGCCCCCGCCAGAGCTCTCTGGGAAGGTTCACCTGCGAGAAATCCTCTCGCTGGCTTACTTCCTCTAAAAAAAATTCAGTATTGGAGTTTCTAAAATTATTTACGGAGACTGATTAAAAACCTGCGGGTTTCAATTACAAATATACCAAATTAAAAATCAGTCATAATAAATTTATAATCCTTAAATAATAAAAAGTAATAATCAATTTTCGTAATTAAGAACCCAATGAATTAATATGATACTAAGATAATAAGAAGTTTAGGTTTATGTCTAAAAAATAAATTAGTAGATTATTATAATACTTGAAAGAATTTGTAGGTGGAATGTAACACTAATGTACATCCAAAGACCCACAAAAAAATAGAGAGATTGATATTGTAACTAATTTAAATGTTGTGTTACGTAGGTATTGTGTTCGTTATTGAAATGAACTGAAGTTATTACTGAATTGATTGACTCAGTTGCACTGGATGAGTAGTAGAATATATTTTCCGCTAATTCGTAAAGAGTTCGAGATGTAAAATGTGATCAGTGCGTTGACATCAGGTTAATCGTCAAATTTAAAAAGCCGAACTGATGTAGAGTTCTTTTGTTAAAGAGTATTATTACAGGCTAATGAGACGTGCATATTTAAGTATGATCCAGAAACAAAGGGGCAATTGGAAAACACCGTCTTTCTCAAGAGCGAAAGAAGCACGTATGATTCTTTCTAAGTTAAGCGTATTAGATATTGAGTATTTCGTTAATCCAGAATGGGTATCCACAGTTATGCAGGCTACCAAATTTATTTTAAACTATTTTTTGAGAATTGTGTAAACATGTTGTGAAAAAGTAATGTGGTAAAAGGTTAAATAAATAAAATCGTGATTATTTGTAGTCTTAAACTAAAAATTAATTAAATTTTGTTGGAAGTATTTAAATCTGGTTCTGTAAATGGGTTAAATCTGGGAGATGTAATAGTTTAATAAATACTATACATAAAAAATGATATTGTAATGGCAATGCGTTTTTTACAGATAAATTAAGAACTGAATAGCCAATAACCAGAGAAAACTGAATGACATAATGAATAATCATAGTTTATTATGGTCTAATCACGTAAAAGGTATATCATATTTCTGAGGACAAAAAAATATTTCGTTAAATCTATTTTCACTGTACACACGAAACATATACCAGTTTTGTAACGGAATAATTATTTAGTATAGTACCTTTCTTTTTAATTTCAAGGTGAATAAACTATAAGTTCTTTTAAATTTCTGTTGAAACAATAGTAGAAGTACTGCTTTTCATTGCCTACGTTGTTTTTCACAGTTGTTTCTGGGAAGTCGGTATTACATTTTTCGAGAATCTCTTAAAAGAACAATTTAAGCCGGAAATATGAGACTCCTGGGATTATCAGCTGTAGTAGTTGGCATTACTCCAGGTTGAGTAGTTTAAAAAGCTCGACACTTGTTGCCTAACATCTTCTGTCTTGGAGAACAGCTCGAACACTTATACAACTCTAGTATAGTGTCTCCACCAGAATTTAACATACGATACACCAAGCTTAAAACTTTAACTCTGGAACGTATCAAGTAAAAAATGCAATACACTGTAAGTACTTTAATATTTTATCTATTTCTTTAAAATTACCTGTATATTTGTAAGTTTACATTTTATTGTGGGAGCAACAGTTGGTATCAATGCGAAGCGTTTGGTGAAAAGAGTTTTGTTTTTTAAATTCTGCTTTTTGGAAATTATAATTACGTTTTATAAATATACCCCTAAAATTTCACATATAATAAAATTATTTTCTAAGTATGGGTAGTCATAAGGACGAATTTAAATATTTATGACTGTCACGCAAAAAGTTATCAATAACACAGAATATTTAAAGATTTATTTATTCTGATTCTGGATTTCTATACTTCATTTCTCAGTTCAATGAAGATTTATAAATAAAAGAAAATTGTGCTTTGGGAGATTGTATTGCTTGGCCAGCGGCTATAGGAAGTACCAAGGCCAACTGGATGACGGTAACAGATTTATGAAAGTCAAATGACTATTTATGTTCATGTGCAGCACTTCAATTCTGTGTAGGAGGAGAATCTGCCCGTCATCAGCACTTTTGGTGGAGTGAAACAGCGATGTAATACTGTGATCAAAAAGTAAGGTGAAATTGTCATTTTAAACTCCCGGGTATTAGGAAAGCAGGTAATTTTTTTTCCTAGGTTGGTAGGACTGTCTATAAAGTATTTGCCAAGCGTCTGTTTGTTAAAAGGTTTAATTATCTCCGAGTTACACGTGTTTATGTAAACACCCAAAAGTGAATTTTTCGATTTTTGCAATGGGTGATTCTGTGGAGCAAAGAACTTGCATCAAATTTTGTTAGCGGAACGAATATTCTTGTACGGAGACGTTGAAAATGTTGCGGAAGGCCTTTGGTGATCAAACTATGGCACAAAAAAGCGTTTATAAGTGGTACAACGAGTTCAAAGAGGGCCGAGAACGCGTTGAAGACGAACCGCGCTCTGGACGACCATCAACGTCTACCGACGAGGGCCACGGCCAACAAATAAAAGATTTGGTGCTTGAAGATCGTCGATGGACAATTAGAGATCTCGCTGATAGTGTTGGAATATCATTTGGCTTAGCCTAAACCATTTTGAAGAATGTTTTGTGTCTCAAACGCGCCAAGTCTCGATTGATACCAAAATCGCTCTATTTTTTGAAAAAAAAGCGTCGCGTTGATGTGTGTGAAACGTTGCTGTCTGACTATCAGGACCACTTGAAATGCAACATTAATGGAGACGAGACTTGGATTTACGCATACGATCCTGAAACCACCGACCAATCCAGCGAATATCGTGCAAAAGGTGAGACGTGCAAGACCGAAAAGACCACGGCAAAGTTGATCGAAAATCAAGGTCATGTTGACAGTTTTCTTGGATTATCGTGGTGTGGTGCACTATTAATTCCTTCCGCTAGGCCAAAGAATATTATTTGAGCGTTATGCGTCGTTTGCGTGAAGCTATTCGTCTGAAACGGCCGGAATTATGGGCGAACAACTCTTGGTTCCTTCATCACGATAATGCACCATGTCATACTGCATTGGTTCTTCGTGACTTTTTAGCCAAAATCTCGACTCATATCTTTCCGCAACCACCGTATTTGCCTGATTTGGCTCCGTGCGACTGCTGGCTATTCAGAAAACTCAAAAGTCCAATGCGGGGACGCCGTTTTGACACGATTGAGGAGATAAAAACCGAATCGAAGATGGTCTTGAAGGCTATTCCGGAAAAAGACTATTCCGACTGTTTCGAGGACTGGAAAAGGTGTAGGAAAAAGTGCGTTTTATCGGATGGGGATTACTTTGAAGGGGATGAAATTTATTTGGAAGAATAAATAAAGAATTTAAATTTTATAAATAAATTCACCTTACTTTTTGTGCACAGTGGTATATATCTTGTACTTTACGCCACTCATTGTCAGTTATAATTTTAAGGAGTGCAGTAACGTCTTTGTAAATTCTGGAGGATATTTGAGTTCTAAGAAATTCGTTAATCTCGGAGAAGTCGGACAATTATATTTGGAAGTGTAGTTTGTGAGCCACTACGAACAGACCACAACGGACTAGAATTGAGGGTCGGAGATCGAAGATATTCCCGGTGAATAGAATTTAGAAAGACATCTCGGGTTTCCACCCGGGTTATCTGGGTAGGCAGCGTCGTTTGACGGATATCTCATCCATCTTCTTCCAGGCTGAAGAAGATGGAAGAGATATCCGTTTAAACCGTGATAATCCCGGTGGGAACCCGAGAAGCCGTTCTAAATTGAGGTTCAGGTTTGCAGTCTTATCGATTCAACAACAGTAATACGACCCGATTGACAAATGCCAAATTTAAATATCCTGTAATTAATAATTTTTAAGTAGGTTATATTTATCATAAATTAAGTGTCTTTTCGTTTGACATATAATTTACTTTTAATATAAAACGTAAAATAATTACATATTTAAAAAAATCTATTTAAATCATGTATCGTCGACCTGATTCATCAGGATTAATTTTTACAACGTTTTTGTGGCAATATAATCAAAATTTATGTATTAATTTGAATTTATTATCTGTTTGTCCAAATGTAGTAGTTGAAATTCCACATTTCGCCTTAAATTCGTCAGATCATTTTACACTTTTCATAAAAAAAACTTTACTTTTAACATTTATTCACATTTCTCGCACTATTATATTCATTTAAGCGTATTAGCCGCTTCCGCACAAAACTCGATGACTTTTGACTTTATTAATTAATTTTTCCTGTTACATATTTTCTACAATTGCTCATATACATTCACCAGCTACTTTTGCTCTCCAAGGAGTTCCTGTGAAAACTTTACAATATATATTTTAATTTACGGCCGCTTTCCACAGTCGCTTAGCAGCTACTGTCGTCAATCTGCTGGTCTGCCAAGCAGATGTATGGAAGTCATAATTTTTCACAGCCCAACCCTCTCAGCAAAAGACCGGTCACAGTTAACGTAGACCCCTGGAACATACCTTCTTGCCCCGTCCAAGACGCTCCAAATCCTTAACAATTTGTTTATTTTCAAACAATGTTTGAGACATTCAAAATTTTGCCTCATTTAACGAAAATTCTTGATTATTTATATATATATATATATTGTAGTGATTAGTAATTAATCCATTGTTATAATTGCAAAGTAAAGGTCTCATTATTAGAGTATATAAAGCGTGCACCGCGACACAGGGCGGCGAGACACAAAGAGTACATTGTTAAGAGGTACGCAGTCAAAAATCTACGAGACGAACAGACACAGTCAACGGGGAGAAGCGAAACAGTTTAGTTGGTTGGACGGCATACATATATGCAGGCAGATATCCAGCCAGAATCAAGTTACAAACAGTAACCTAATAAGTCATGCCGCAGTAAAAACTCAATAAGTAAAGAGACCGTCACCAATGTCACCGAGAGAAAGTTGGTAATAATCTGACTGACCATTAATTCGGAAGGAGTAGCCGTTTCCAGCTGAGAGAACCTAAAGTTTCGACAGTGTTTTGTAACCAATTTAAATTCAGTGATATCCCCAAAAACGTGTGCACAGAAAACCCCAAAATTGAGACCTGGTCGACCGTAAGTAAAAAACTCTAAAATTTATTTGTAAACCATTTCTTTAAGATACGTCAGATCGTTCTTCAATTATTTTCTTTTCTTTAATTATTCATTTCTTTAATTGTTTTGTTAGTTAATATAAAATTCAATCTGTAATCTTATTGTCATCCGCAACAAAATTCGTCGAGGTGTAGACGAATTAAATTCAATAAAGGCTAAATGTAATTATAAATTAATGTAAATTCAATTCACCCATTTATCAAACCCAGTAAAGACCCTGAGATATCAAATTTTATATTGTATTTTATTTGTTAATAAATTTGGTTTAATTGTTCAAATCAAATAAATATTCTTTTAATTAGCCACAGCCATTATTAGTCATTTTAAATTATTACAATATATTGTAATATCTATTCTGCTTTTTGGCTGAAACTCTCTAGCCACTAAGTTTAGCCCGTATTATTTATTAAATAAAAATTTTATAAAGTAGATCTGGAAATACTGAAATTGATGTTTTAATTTGTTTTAACTGACAAAGGAAAGCTTAATCCATAATTCGTGTAGTGAAACACTAAGATCTCTTTGTAAATTAACAGTGTCCTAGCCGTCCTCTATTAAAATTTTAATGGCCTTCAGCAGATGAACCATACGTAAAAGGTTTTATTTATATTTATTTGCAGTCCACCAAACTAAGCACAGTAGAGATGGGACGGAGCCACCCCATGACTTCGACTCCCGTTCTTTTACGAAGAGTCCTTCAAATGAGATTACAGGTTTCTATATATATATATTGTAATAAAAAAATTAAATGTTGTTTAATAAATGAAAATAATTAATTAAATTTATAAACAATATTTATTAATTTTGTGACAATAATTTAAACATTTACAAATTTAAAATATTAGATCTCAGGGTCTTCACTGGGTTTGATAATGGACACATCAATTATGTTTAAAAATCTTATTAACAAACAAATCACAATTAAAAGAAAAGAAATTTACTTGACAATTAAACTATAACGAAATTTAAAATGAGAACGAAATTAAGAGGTAAAGAGATTAGAACGAATTAACAATTTAAACGCAGAACTAAATCTGACTTCTATCTTTCAATTACGTTTACATAATTAATTATTTTGTATTTTGTTACTCACATTAGTCCAGCATGCCAGCATACCTTTCGTTTTCGAAATATACTATTGCGGGATTTTACACTGAATCTAAGACTCACAGATTTTACACTGATTCTAGCCAAAATGTATAGGATGTCAGGAACTCGGATGATTCTCCCTTTTTGTTGTCAGCTACCTGTTCACTGCTTGCCTTAGGTGAATTTCGTGATTGTAGATTTTCCAGTCTTTACTGCATTGGACTCAAACTGAAATTTTAGTATTTCTGGCCGGCTATGGACACAAAACTGCTTTTTTTCGACGTTACGCTTTCGTGAATGTTTTACTTTGTCCTCAGAAATGTCCAGGCATCTGATAAATTCTAATCGCCAACTCTGTTGAATTCTCGTCCCCAATTAACAGTTATACCTCGACGATATCTTTCCGCGAACTGATATATCGTCTCGCATTTTAGCGCGCATACGCCTTTTCAGACCTTCCGACAAAGGAACGGAGCTGGGCTTTTCTATTGTTGTTTCAAAAGCTCCTGCCGCTATAATAGATTTCTCAAACAATTTAGATTTTTATGTTCAAACAATTAATGTCCTAATTAATTGGCATTACAATATATATATATATATTACAATATATATATATATATTGTAATACTAATTAAGGAGGTCATTAATGACTTAATTATGATGAATTGTTTAACGGCACCGATCTCAAAGACGACAATAAAAAACATAGACTAGCTTTGTTGTGAACTGCGCGCATTGTACGGAAAGTTCAGTTGGTTGCAGTCTGACGAATCTTATGGTCGAGAGAGGGAGCAGAATTTAAGAGTACGAACAGCGTGGTCCAAGCATAGAAATTCAACTGAGAGACTTATATGTTTTAAAATTCTAAGTGAAAAGGTCTGGACGGAGAGACAAGTTATAAAAAACCCTGCAAAGCTGAAACAAAAAGTGGCACGTTCAGATACATACGTGTTCCGAAATAACATTTCCCGCAGAAAGGCATTGAAATAATACGTCCGAATGTTGACCGGAGGAATAATACAATATCTACAACCGTGTTTTTTGACCATGATGTGTAGAACCAGTGATTAATGGCTTTTTTAGTGAATTGTGTCCAAAAGCTCCAAAACTAAGTCTGGTACCAGCAGGACAGTTGTAAGTACAAACCAAAATAATTAAATTCTGTAAACGGTAATTAAGGGTATAGTCAGATTTCGGTTCTTTTCATTTAGTTAGATTTCGTATTCCGTTCGTTTCAATTTGGTTGAATTGTTAATTATTTAATTTATAATGTTTTATTGTTCTTACTTATCAAACCCAGTAAAGACCCTGAGAAGAAGAGTTATTAAATTTGATTGTTTGTGAAATATAAAAGATTGAACGCCACCAATTATAAATAAAATATATTTGTTGGTTTATCAAGTGTTGGCTATTTTGACGACAACTTATTCTGCAATAATTCACCAACTCTATTCTGCAATGATTCCTCCACGAAGACTTTACACGGTTATATTTGGACAAAAACTGGTATACTCCGCAATCTTGATTTTCAACTCAGTGCAAAATATTATTTCAAATACATCCATAGATGGAGCACATGGACGAAATGGGTGAAAGGATAAAAAATAATATTAATATGTCAGTCACTAAAACATTGGTGTCTTCAGCTTCTGAGGCCTCGGAGGAGTTTATTCGCAAGCCTCCTTACAACTTTTCCTTCCCAACGTAGTCACATTAGGAGCCGAAACACACTCGTTTCCGAGGGAGGTGCCGTTCAGAGAGAGCGCTGTTAAGTCGTTAAAGGAACGGAGTCAAAACTCACTCGCTCCTGAGCGAGCTGTGAGCTGGCGAAAAGAGGTACACAGCGAAGCTCTGCGGAGAGGCGTTTTACCCTGCACGACTTCCTAGTAGTAGTATTAGCCAAATAAGACAGAAAATAAAGATTTATTAACCAAAAACAAAAATTACAAAGTTCAATGTAAAAAATAAATACAGTGCATTATAAAATTAATTTGATTTAGTTCATTCTTGACACAAAACACCCTCTGTTTCACACAATATTCAACTTATTCGTATTTCTTTTAATGTAATAACTGTTAATATTTGGCATTTTGATACAAGGAAAAAACTGACCTCTTGATACATATATTTTTTTCAGATGATTGCAGCGTATATTTTGCTGATGATGTGTTGTCTCCTTCATCAGACCAACGGCCAATGTCCCGGTTGTAACATCAAGTATAACAATGGATGGATTGCAAATTGCAGGAACGCTAACCTGACAAAAATACCAACATGTATCCCCAACAACATAGAATACCTGGATATATCACAAAACCGTATAGTCAACATCTCAGCAGATTCGTTCCGACATGTACCGTTGTTAAAGTACCTATTCATGAGTAGTAACAAAATTGAAATATTGCAAGCAGATTTGTTTAGATTTCTCCCTAAATTAAAGACCGCTTGGTTATATCTCAATAACATAGTTGAAATACCAGGGGATTTCTTCAGTTTTTCACCCGACGTCGAAAACGTTGACATGTCAAACAACAAAATAGAAACGATTCCTGCCGACAGCTTCAGGAGTAATACTGCATTAAAGGCATTATCATTGGGTTTTAATAACCTGAAAAATATATCACATTATACTCTCAGCAGAATGGACAATTTAACCAATTTACTATTAATTGGAAACCAATTATCGTACCTCCCCGATGGCATATTTACCAATTTTCCTCAACTTTTTCAATTAGACCTTTCCTATAATAACTTTCTTCAACTCGACAACGTCGGCATTCCGAGTCTAACGAACTTAACATCTCTTAATTTGGCCAACAACTATCTATCCACGATTGGAAACGCATCTCTTTCTCCCAGTATTAAAAGCCTAAATTTAGCTAATAACAAATTCACAACTATGGATCCTACGGACGTGTCTTCTCTTCGTAGTATGACGATTTCTCTCTCTGGAAACCCCTGGAATTGTGATTGTGCTGTTAACCTTCTTTTGGAAACATTTAAAATTCAGAATATTACTCTACATGACGACCCAAAATGTTCAACTCCTGCGGAATTGGCAGGAAAATATTGGTCATCGCTCAGCCTGGAACCATGCAATCCGTAAAACTTCCTATTTTTTTTATATCAAAAAAGAGCTCAAGGAGCGACAGTCACTTATTTGTATGCTTATGTAACGAAATGCTAGAGCATACATAGTTATACATATATTTGTAATTTTTGTAGCCTGACTACACAATATGTAAATTGGAAGGTCGAGAAATTCGAAACAGTATAGACGTTGATTTAAAATATATTATGTTTGAAATTACCGATTTTTATTAAACTTGTGTTCTATTCGCCCAAATAAAGGACCTTATAATTTATAAAAGTAAGATATGTTTTATATATGTGTGTCCATCCTTTATAATTTTTCAGTACTTCCTTTGTAGACATCATGAATCATAAATTACCTGACAATCCTAAATGGTATTAGTCAAATATACCTGAAAATAATTATTTAATATTGAAAAATTAGAATTAATATTGTAGACAATACAACGATTCGTCCTGCGATTAGGACCATTTTAGGTAACAATAATAAATATAAAATAAAGGAGGGCTTTAATCCTAAATCTATAGATTGAAATTTGATGATGTATTCTTAATAGTCTGTTACAAAAGGGAGCCTTTTTGGCTGTCAGCGAATGATTGCAGAGAATTATTCGAACGTTGCGACGTGACTACGCTGATTGCAAACAATCACTTACTGCAGCTGCGTGGACAATAATGTGACAAAGTCGCTCGAATTTGATTCGTCGGCACAAGAAAGAGCTTCAAGGTCAAATCGGCTCTCATTTGAGAAGCACTATAGTTAGATTTACCGATTTAATTTTTAAATAATTTTAGATTAAATGTCTCCTATGTAATATGTAGTTATTTTAAATATCTGAGGACGTCCTTCTCACGGGACGATACGCATTTTCTGCTTTATTAATTTGCAAGAAGAATTCGTAATATCAGTTTTTTGGTTATTAAATCTTTATTTTCTGACTTATTTGACTAATACTACTTATATTCTGAATTATATTCTTATAAATATTAATACAAAATCGGAAGTATACCACCGTTAGTCAGTTGTCAGTTGACAACTGCAGTTGTGTCTCTCTTCTTCACACCTGATGAAAGGGATAAGGATCCCAGAAACGTTATGTGGTATTTATATAATCACTTTTTTGTCTGAATTGGCTATCTTTCTTATTTACAATCAGATTTATATATTTTGAATTTTATAATTCAAACTGAATTCGGTGTGGGAACAACTAGCGTCACATGAAAGGACTGCAGAATGGCAATAATTTGCACAATAGTACCATTAAAATGAAAGGCTTAGAAAAGAGTTATAGCTAATGTAAATATATAACTGAGAGAATTGAGAAATGAATTAGGCCCTTAAACACGAAAAACAGCAAATTCAACTCTAATATAATTTGAAAAAATTGTAAGAGGGAGTTGGGTGAACACATATGATGACTTAATTACTTCTAAACTTAGAATCGAATTGATTGGACACCCATTATATATAAAAAAAAGAAATGTAGTTCTGAGAGACAATTAAGCTATAAAAGCACAGTCAGATAAAACAGAGAACAAATAGAAGTGCAGTCGGGATAAAAATGTCTAGCGCCTTCTAAATTTTGAAATGTTTCGATGGCCCATGATCTGTAGAGACGACAAACATTCAGGTCGATAATATTCATGCTCAACCGACGTCGAGTTAAAACAGACTGTTAGTAATGTTGAAAATCGAATATCACTTATAACAAAAATAAACACCGAAGAGGAGTTTAATGAAGAGGGCTGCTACCTTCGTTAGTAAAATAGTTGATTCACTTACGAAACAATAGATATATATGTAACCATATAAATTTATTGTTATAAAACAAATTAGGTAAGTGAATCTATAGATATATTTTAATAAATTATTAAGTAATGAACTGACATATGAAATACTACGAAACTATGATGCATTGCTGCATTTATCAATAAGGAAGCCCGTAGGAGCAATTCTTAGATCTCGCAGGTGGAACCATCCTGGAGAGGCTGCCTCGTGGGATTCCTTCTTTTCTTCTCTTTTGAACTAAGGTTCCCATAAGTAGACGCACCTCGGTCAGTTTTGAGAGGTGTATGTTCCGGGGTCGCAGACCTTTGGCATTTGGTAATAGTTGTCATCCATTGGAATAGTCGGCCAGTTGCCTCCTAAATTTGTCGAGGCATGGAGATGGAAATGCTGCATACCAACGGCAAACCCCTCAGCCGTCATCGGAAAGGCGTGGGACATAGACTGGAGCTTAAACGTCTTCCGGACTGCCGTACATCATGTTAGTGCCACCAGAATTTATGGGTTGACATAACTTGTATTAGGGTCAACCCGAGACCCCTAAAACAGTGAATTTGGAATTAATATAACACATTTTGGGTAGTATATTATTATCCCTTTTTTTCCATTATCCCAAGACAATAATTGTTGAAATTTAAATATTAAATCTGGCGTGCCTCTATAAGTTTTTGTATTCCTTTTACAAGTCACTCCTTACCGTTCCCAACCCTATGGATTCTAGCGGTGTATTTTCAAACAGTATTTTTCCCACATAGTGAGCCATATTGTTTGGTTTAGATTGCGGGAGACAAAATCAATCTGGAATTTACACTTCCTAATGCATTTCTAGAATAAAGAAAAAATAATAATATATAATAGAATACTAATATAAAATTCTGTGGCACCACACAACACACTGACTTCTAACCTTATGGACCAGTATTCCGTCGTTGTACTTTAGTCCTTTCCAAGTTAAAAATATTTATTAAGTATCAATCATCCTATGATGATTCATGGGAAATAGAAAACTTTGCGTTAGTAATACCTTTAATCACCCGAGTGAGTTATGTTGTAAAAATAAGAATAGGAACATATTAAATCACAATTGTTTCCGAATGACTCCGAACAAAACTAAACTGGCAGCTTAAAAGAGAATCACGTCAATGATAAAAATCTTACGTGATAGAAAAGTTACATGATTCATGGTACGAAACGAAGCTATCAAAATACGTATTACAGAAGCAGTGTGATTCACAGGAATAAAACCTTATACAACATCTTAGTTTGTGGATAAATGGTTATTATCCAAAGCGACTGCGTCACCTCTTTCAGATACTGAAATCGTTTCCTTCGAATCGGCAGCAGTAAAAGATATCACCAGTCCCTTATATATAAGTTACCTTTTAATCGCGACCCTTTGTGCAATTTATTTACAACTCTACGTTACGATTTCTTATCGAAGAACCAATGCGTATAAATACGTAGAGCGTTTCCAACGGGCGCATTGCGATTGTAACATACGTTGATAGTGAAGTCTTGCAGCTATGACCTCTTCGATTATTGTGATTTTCGTCTTGTGTTCTTTAGTGGTAAGTGCCTTTTACTCCTTGTTATTTAAATTTAATTAATAGTCAAGTTTTTCTGTAGGGTTAGTGAGGAATTAACTAATTCCGATAAAATATCAGTGCTGTATTTATTGATATTCAGGATGACGTGTTAATAATATCTTGTAATAATATCAATGTAACTGAAAATGTGGTTCATATTTACAAAACTACTTCAAACGTATTTCTAGAATTATCGTAGTTTTAGCAAAATAATTAAATTAGCATATTTTTCAAGGTTTTATAACTTGATATTTTCTTACAACTTCTTGTTAGTGTTATAAATTACTTGAGTGACAAACAATGTTTAAGTGTTTATATTATAAAACAAGGCACACTTATTTAGTCTTTCAGAGTGTACAAGATTATACTTGGGTTCTGCATTACTGAAATATTTCTGTTAAATGTTATAGGCTAGAAAGCGAGAGAGGCTTGTTGCTGTAGTACAATAATCGTGTTTCTAATTCAAATCTGCAATATATTTGTGACCTATCTATTGAATCTGTTGAATGGAGTTAAGGAAATTAGTTGAAGGAAAATGATTTAACTTCGTGTATATTTATAGGGCCATACTTAGAATTTTGGAGGCTGTCGACATTTAAGCAACAATAATTATCATATATATGTCGGACACGAGGTTTTAACAAGTTTTTAGAACCCAAAATAAACTGTGGTATTATGAGGATAGACAATTTTACAGTGTTGCTGTCTTGGATATTCTTTCCATTTATATATTTTTCATACAAATATTAAACTTTAGTTAAAAATAAGAAATTAGCAGATTACATGTTCGGTAAACACGGATGGAGTGATAATATGCATTTAATATTCCCTACAAATAATAATGTTCAGCTCAGCATACCAATTACTTGGATCCCTAGCAGATCGCACAGCCTTATGTAACATCCCACTGGCCGTAGCCGTGACTACCGAAGTTGGCAATACACTTTACAGACAAGGACAACGTAACTCAGTGACGTTGTGGGAAAAAATTTAACACCTCAGTGACCTCAAAAATGTCTCAGAACGAAAACTGTAAGAAATATGTTTGGGCAGAGTAAAATGAATAAATTAGTGATAAAAATGATACATCCGTTGTGGAGAGGACATGCTTTATACAGTTCTTGGAGGGGAGTGAGACACCAAGTGTCATTCATGCGCGCATTATGTGACGGTAGAGTGCCATTTCTCCTGTTATAACCCTGTTTTTCCAGTTTTGAGTTTAGTAGGACGTGTCCATGTTTAGTAACTTGACTGTACATTATGTTCAAAGTAATTAGAACCTTAAAAATAGAAGCAATATTCGAAACTCAATCTTTTCTATTATACGTAATGCTACGTTAAATGGCTCCATGATGTTCATAAACATTTCTTTCACAGTATTGAAAAAATAATTTTTCTTTTCATACCATTTTACATTATTACAGGACGTGCAGGGTGCGTGGACGCCGACCGAAGAGGTGAGATCGTACAAAGGTTTCCGTCGCGTACCAGAAGCAAGGTTTGTTGGGAAACCGAAATTGTATCTTGCAGGACAATATAAGGTCAAAGGGCAGGCTAGGTCACAAACTGACGATGAAACAGATGGAATAGATAGAATAGATGTAATAGATAGAATAGATGGAATGGAAGGCGAGGAACGTTTTAAGAGACAGGTTAGCGATACATCGTATGGGAAAAGCGCTATGGAAAAAGATGCTGCAATAGCCAGTAATCCAGAATCTTCTGATGTCAATTCCAAACTGGATAGTAAGCCATCGATGCCGCTAAATCCTGATACCACGCCCGAGAATCTTTCTCCCATCACCAGTGCTTCTGCTGGAAGAAACTACGGATCATCCTCTCTGTTCACCAGCGCTACTGCTGGTCAGAACATGCAAATTATTCCTCAAAACATGGTGATTCCTGGAATGTACACTTCAGCATCCGCTGGACATGTTCTTTCGCCATTTTTCTACTTCCATGTCCCTGTGGCATCTATCTTCTCTTCTGCTAGTGCTGGACAGAATCCTTTGCTAAGACCTCAGGCAATAGGAAGTGGAGACACTAAAGTTTTTGACAAAAATTCTGAAATACCTAACGGATCTGTTCAGGATTCTGTGGCACTATTCGCCTCAGCTAACGCAGGTAGCAGGCCGATTGATTTTGGAGTTCCTGCACAGAATAGTCCCACGCCAGAAACGAATTTTGGAAAAATTCCTGATGAAAGTTCCAATAAGCATGGAAAAACGCCTGTAGAAAAGTCGAACAACCCAGAAATTTATGCATCAGACACTAGGAAAGTTGACCAACCAAAAACTGATGTTGAAGAGAGGTTACTGATTAGCAATACAACTCCACCTTTTTCTGACACCGTTTCCATTAAGTACAGAGACACTAGTGTTCAATCAACACCTCAAACACCAGATGACCACGTTAATGAAGAAAGAACATCGATGAGCAATCCCAATTTATTCGAATCGGAGACGGGTTTGAAGAAGAATGGTGACTCTGGTGTTCAATCTACACCTCAAACGTCAAAAGTCCACGGTGATGAAGGAAGGCTGTTGAAGCGCAATCCAAATTCATCTGAATCGAAGACGCGCACCAAGAATATCGGTGAGCCTGACATCACACCACCAGTATTGGAAGAAAGGTTACTCAAGCGCTATATAAATTCAACTGTTTCGCAGATGGATTACAGGAAGAACGGTGACAGTTATATTCCTTCTCCAACTAGTACGATAGAAAGCCACAGAGAAAATTCAGTGGGAAAAAGAAGTGAAGAATTTCTTTCCGATGCTACGGTAAAGAAGGTATGAATCATTTTTGGGAAATATTTTCCTTCTTTCCTACTTTGTTGAGTGTTGCTTCAGTGAAGCAACTAATTATTAAATAAAACATGCAAGTGTTTTCTGTTTCTTTACGTCTCATAAAATTACATGTTTCTTGAGTCCAGTGATAATGGTTGCCACAGAATCGAATTTATTGATATCCATTTTAAACATAGTAAAATTTATAAAAGTTGAATTTAGTTCATGAGAAAGTAATTCGTTTGAAATTAACTTGATCATCTCACGAGGAGTTAATTACAGCTTTAGCATTAATCATGTGTTTCTGTTCTATTCCCGTGCTCAACACCATTGCAGGAGGATTCACCTTAACTTTTTTTCAAACATTTATTATGATATCAATGTATTATTTCGTTAAATTGTATATTATTGGCAACAATGTTTCTGGATTCTTTTTTAGTACAAGCCAATTCATAGTTTTATAACTAGCAAATTTCTCTATTATATTTAACCTGCGGTCATCAATATGTTCAGTATATATTTAATACTATTTTTATTGTATTTTTAACAGAACGACTCGGCGGTTGCTGTCACTGTTACAGCCAACAACACAACCGAATATTATTACATCGATGATTTCGAAACAATAACCGACTCCCATGCATTTTATTTTTAAATAAATAAAAATGCATCTTATTCTCATGTAAAAACTAAAAACTAATAGTCTTCATAGAATGTGGTTAATATACCGATGACGACAATATGCAAAGTTCCAAAACAAAACTATTAAGATATGTTACTAACACAACTAATACAGTAAAGATCTATAAAAATTTTACGTTTGCTTTCATTATTTCACACCAATTATTTTTAATTTATTCTTCCTACATCACCCGTGCTAAGTTATGATATATAAATAGTGACGTCCAGTGCACACGTACGATTTCTTCTTATTTGGTGTTTGAAGACCGTGTTTAAAGTAGACGTGCAGATCAAGGCTCGTTTTACTTATTGGAGAAACACGACAATTTGTTCTGCTTTGTTAAAGTAAGTATTTTATTGATATGACTGAATTGAATTTTATGTACTGAGAAAATAATGTTTAGAGAAATGCAAAAACTTACTACAACATTTTCTACAAAAATCCTGCATTTTTAATATCACACAAACAATGAATAATTTAAAGTAGATGCCTGTCAGGATGATGTAATTTACGAGATAATTTTTTTTACGATTTTAATTATAATTACCTGTTTTCTGCATTTAATAACTTTATAAATCTCGTATTCTCAAAATATCAATTAATTATTGAGAACAGGAGACTGTTCGTCCATTTCTTAAACTGACCAACATATACTTAAGCTCATTGGCTAAATTTTTTTTGGTGACATAATTATGACACATTGCTCGTTGAAAGTTGCTCTTTAATTATTTTCTTGATATTTTATGTCTATCTTCAGTAATTCTGTGACAGAACTGCCATCCATTTAGCTATATTACATAAAATAGGTATAAATTTATTCACTTTAATAACCATTAAATCCACACATTTATTCTCGTAACGAAAATATTTATTACACAATTGTCATCAAGTACAGGAGCTTTCAGTCTATATTGTCATAATCATCGGTATCTAACTTAAATTCAACACATAACTTACGTTGGATAGTATGATTATGGCTATACAGTCTGAAAGATCCTACAGTATATGATAATGGTATAATAAATTATTTTGTTACCAGAATAAATTAGTGGACTTATTGGTTATTAAATTGAATTACTTTCCTTAAATAGTCCTAATTATTGACTTGTTAATATAAACTAATTTAAATGATTCTGCTAATTATGCAGGATTTAGACAAAGGTAAGAAATACAGATTAATATTTTGTACTTTTAAAGTAGCAAAAATATACAACCAATTTTTTTGAATGAGTTAACAGTGAAAAGAAAATTTACATAAAAATAACAAATAATTGTAGGCAATAAATATAGTAAGACGACACGGCAGCTATTGCAAGCTATGGCACACGTTCCCTGGGGTGGGGAGGCCGAGCTCAGTAGCTGTGCCCGTGCTTGGGGTGTGTTCCGTCTCCGTGCCTCAGAGCCTGGTTCCTCACAGCATCCGCAGACGGCTGCCGCAGGTCGTAAGCCCAGCCGATCTTGGAGAACAGGTTGAGCCAGAACAGAGTCACGTTCACGGAGCTCAGACCCAGTTCTGCAGCGCGATAGTCGTAGGGGAAAGCGTGGTGGTAGTTGTGCCAGCCCTCGCCCATAGCCACTATCGACACCATGCGGTTCTCTGTCGGGCTGATGCGCCTAACATGAAAAAAACAAATATTCGATTATTATTAAATTTACATCGCTGGCAATAAAATAAATATAACAAAATTAATTCGTTGTGACACTTCTAGCCCGTCCTCGCGGTTTTCTGTGTCAAGCTGATTGCTCCACGCCGCTTTACTGATTACGAGGCGTGTAAATAAACTAATAATTCTGATTTGTTTCGTCAGTTTTAATCAAATAACATTACAATTTATTTCCTCTGTCAAAGTAATTGCCTTGGGAAGCCATAGAGCGCTGGAAACGCGCTTTCCACTCCTCAAAACAGTACTGGAACTCGTATCCTGGAATATTCTTCATATGGTCGATTATAAATATTCCCCCTACCCAAAAAAAAAACATAACTCAAACGGTACTAATCCAGCGTACTAGAAATCTCCACCATTTCAATCCCATTACCTCTAATACAGAATTCCACCCTCCTCCACCTAAACCCCTCAGAAGGTTAAAAAGAAAACGATAAAATGACCTGGCAACCACCGTAAATTAATATATATATATATATTGTGGTAATGAAAAGTAAATTAGTAATTAGTAAACAAAAATTGGACTCAGTTTTGTTAGCGGCAGAAAACACACAAGAATAGGCAATAATGCCACAGGTTTGGGGTATTAAAGGCTGTTGGCTCTCTGGACGCAAGGTGTGCACGAGTCTTCGTTGAAATATAGCAGAGAGCAGTTGTCATAGAAAGATTGTTGTGGACGGACGAAGAGTAAAAAAGTCAGAAAGAGTCCAGAAACCGGTAGTAGAACAGCGAGATCAGTTATAACAGTTTTGTAATAAGTCGCAGTCTGCGAAATAAATATCCACATATTCATCAATAAACATTTTGAGTGCAGAAGTCTAATTTATTCTATTCTCAAATTAGACCATTGTTTCGATTTTGGGAGACAAAGTAATTGCATCCAGCGTCTAATAATCGGCAGAACGAGGGAATAACATTTCCTTAACGAACAGAGAACCAACATTTGGCAAATTAATTAGAGTCAGTGTGAACAATGTTATAAAGTGTAATGAACGAGCCAAATTTCCCCGATTACCAGAAACTGTAAGTTACAATTTCACTGAATTAATATTTGTAAACCATTAAGTAAAGGTAATTATCGTCAGATTTCGTGTGTCGTTTAGAATTTAAAGTTAACATTTTATGTGTTTGGTTTGCATTGTAAATAATACATGGATGAAGTATAGATTCATAATAATTTAATTGTTAACTATTATTTTCTTTATTAAAGGCCCAATAAAGACCCTGAAAAAGAGTAAATTTGATTGTAAAATATTAATTAATAGTATAAAATTGAAACTTAATTTTATAACTGTTGTAAAATTTCCTTCTATAACTTTTGTAAATGTAATTATTGGTGCATTAATGAAAACTAATTTCGTTTCTTTATTTTTAAAAAATCTTGATTATTATTAAATCATCCTCTCATTTTAAAATTTAAATGATTTAAATTGACGCATTAACGTGACGATTTAACCTTTAATTATTTTGTGATCACTACAAATTGGCACCTCAACGGGAGGCAAACTGTTCTATTTAATTATTTTTCATTTGTAAAATTATATATATATATATATATATATATATATATATATATATATATAAATTCATAACTTCCTCTTCAACAACTCAGTCAAAAGCAATTATACGTACTTCTTGAGGTTAATTTTAACATATTAATGTCATCAATGTATGAAAACTGTAAAATATTCGGGTTAAAATTTTTCTGTATATTTAAAAAAAAGGTCGGTAAGAGCCATTTTAATGTTGTGCTGGCCTTAAAACGACATCCCTTATGGGGTGTTTTCAATCTCGGGAAGAGGACTCAAGTCGGGCCGACAAATAGGTTGAGATGCGACAGAGTAATGAGACCTAAATTAATATAAATAAATTCTTTTTAGTGTAAACCAAATTAGTTAAATGCATTAAAACTATTAATAGAAAGTAATTTGAATAATCCAAAAATTAAAAACAAATTTGGTGCGTTCCCAAATTTTAGAGGATTATGTTTCTTTTTGTATTTTTAATTCCGTTGGAGAAATACTTTTTTTATTTAACAGTACATTAAATATCCATATTATCTGATTTAATAGGCATATTTATTAATTTCGATATACTACATGTCAGATAAATATAAATAGTACTGGAACTGTCGTAGAACTTTCAAACCATTTCTATTTGTGTGGCCATAATATAGTTTTCCATAAACTTGTGCTACACAGTTTAAGAATAATAACACTGTGATTATTAGGAAGAGAGAAAGTTTATATTACAAAATGTTTTCATATAAATGACTTTAGGGCCTTGGAATAAATCACATCTAAAGTTCTACAGGGTTTAATTTCTCTAATAAAAAGTAGTTCATGTGGTTATCTACATACTAAGACCAATATTAACATGGAAATATTATTTCTCACAATATCAATATGTTCATCAATTAATGCCTATCTTCTCGGTTGTTATTCAACCGTGTCTTCAATAACTTCCCTTTTACTAAAACGCTTCCTTTTTGTTTATGTTTATGTTTCGTATGGCACACTGTGAATCAAAAAGTACACCAGTGAAAGTCAGTTTTGAAATAATAATATGGTACGGTTTCCGCATTGTTTAAGTTAGAAAAATTTTTCCTTCAAGTGAGTCGCACAAAATTAATGTGAAATAAAGGAGAACTATCCCCGAGGATCAGTTCACTTCGCGTGAGCTCTACTTGCACGTTTCTAGCAGCGAGTTTCTAGCCTAGTAGACTGCGGAAGAAAACTGGTTCTTAAGTGATGTTGCTTGTTGGCTTCCATTTCGTTTAATTTGGCTCTAATTGGCGACCAGAATGGTTTCTCTGACAGTTCGCTTCTGTTTGAACCATTATTACATTCGAATACTATTTTTGTAAGTTTTTGAAGTTCTACTTACATGTTTCACAATGTATAATAGCAACAAATAGAAGTGTTAAATTCCTGACTGATTTTTCTACGGTCTGGCAAACTTGGCGAAGCTTTGCTGTTGTGGTATGAAGGTATGTATTAAGTTTTTAACGTTTGCCAATAATTATAAAGGTAAGAAAAAAAGTCATTATATCTTAGTAAATGTGTTTGAGGTAATAATTCTGATATTACGCTGTTTAATATATTTCTACAATGGTTAAATGAAAAATAAATTAGGTAAAATCGAGAAAAAATTTTATTATTAAAACATGCCTGGTATGCAAAACGAGTTTTTCAATTTATCAGACTCTGCTCTCACATGTTGATCCCTATAAAATAAATAATCTTACCAGGAAAACATTTTAATCCATTTTTAAACCGTACAGAATCACCATAAACTACGTCAACTACAATTTATTTTGTCTATATTTTTAATTTTTGAGGAGGAGGAAGATTTTGACTTATAGTATCGCAGCAGGTACTACAATGAGCAGTTCAAAGATCTCTAGAATGGAATGTTGAACACAAAAAAATTGAATTCATTCAAATAATATTTACTTTTCCAGTTTCATAAAGTGTAAGATGTAGAATAAAAGAACTTTATACTTTCATAAGGATAGCAAAAACTTTGAATTCTCTTAGCTGTTGTCCTTGAATCCTACATTTAAATTATACTGAATGATATTTTAACCTTATCAATATTTGAAGTGTAAATAAGAAAAAAATAATAACATGGTTGTTGCTGACTGAATTTATATTAATGCCATGAAATTTTTGTTTAACACTGTATGAAAATAATAAAATTTAGACAGCTGTACCTAGAGACATACACCTCCAAATCGAAACCAGTTACACAGTAGGTGACACGTGATAAATAATTGAAGAAAATTATGTTCCCCGCCAGCAAATGGAAATTTTATTTACTAATGTCTACTAGTGTCTACTAATCTCAAAGCGACGTAATTTATACTTACCGATTTTCAAGAAAGTATATTTCTTCCTTTGTTTGACGTTACATAATATCTATAATAGCAGTAAGTGTTTCATTACGGCCGCAATATTACTGGAATGTTAAAAATAGGTCCCAACATATTCTAAAGTCTTTTCTTCTTGGTCCTCAAAACAATTAAGAATTGAACAGGATTCAATACTGATCCTCTGAATTTAATGTTCCTTACATTAGGAAGAGAAAAAAATTCTGGATAAGTAAAAAAAATCCCTTCACACGAAATTATAATTTTAAAATATCTAGATATTTTCCTATTATGGAATAGAATGGTGATTGTAGAGATGCTAATTGAAAAGAACATGTCAGAAGAAAAAATCAGAAGAGAGTCATAAAATTAGTCACACAGGGATGAGAACAAGGGCAGGATAAAGTTGATGCATTATAGGGGAGTATCGTTGGCTAGAAGAGAAAATGAAAAATTCCAATATTAATTACTGTTCTTTTTATTGAAGATTATCTGGGTGGTCGGCGTTGCCCGGGTATTTATTTAAATTAATCCAGAAAATATTTAAAGCGTCCTGGTCAATTATTATTTTAACCGAAATCGAGAGCGACACTTTTTTGAAACACCCTACCCTACCAATGCCGACGAAATGTTAATTTTATCATAACCGGTATGATGACTCACTGTACCTTAATCGAGTCTACTGGTATCGTAAAGAAGCATAGTCTAAAACACCGTTAAATATAATACTCCGGTTTCTTAAAATAATCTAAAATACTCCCGGTACCTTGAGAGACTTCGAAAAACTACAGGTGCAATAATAATCAATAATAGTCTCCGTACGCTAAGAAAGGTGAAAATACTATCTGGACCTTAATAGAGTCAAAAATACTCGCAGCACTGTAAGAGACAAAATATACTCCCGGTACATTGAGGCAGACTAAAACACTCGCCGTATCATGACAGACAATATTCCCGGTACCTAAACAGAGTCAGAAAAATTATGTGCGATAACTTAAGCAATTACAAAAAATAGTTCTAACCCTAAAAGAGTGAAACAAACGCCCGGTCATTTGCAGTGTCAAAAATAATCCGGGAACCTTTACAAAGGCAGATATATTCCCAGCACCTTTAAAGAGTAAATAGGTAATCTAATAAATAATAAGTACTTCTGTCAGATACTTTAAGAGAAAACAAATACTCTTAAGCCCTAACAAAGTGAAACATACCCCCAGTTCCTTGATTGAGTCAAAAATACCCCGAGTGCATTTACAGAGTGATAAATATATCTCTGTACGTTAAGAGGGTAAATAATAATTTCTGCAGTCTAAAAAAACATTCATATTACTTCCGGTACTTCAAGAGTCAATGGTATTCCTGACATTTTTATTATTCCTGGTACCTTAAGAGAGAGAAAAATAAAACCGGTTTCCTAAGTGAGTAAAACTCAAACCGTTACCTTATAGGCGTTAAAATACTTTCTGTACCTGAAGAGATTAAAATATACTATCGGTAATATAAGTCAAAATTATATCTGTTACCTTACGAGAGTCAAATTAATCTCAGTACATTAAGAGTAAAATAATACCGGTAGCCCAAGGGAGAAAAACATACAACCGGTACCCTATAAGCATTAAAATACTTTCGGTACAAAAACAGAATCAAAAATACTCTCGGTTATATAATAAGCAAGTCAAAATTACTTCCGATTCCTTAAGAGAGTCAAATTGTTCCTGGTAAAATAATATCCGTAACCTGAGAGAGAGAGAGAGAGAGAGAGAGAGAGAGAGAGAGAGAAAATACAACTGGTACTTATAAGCGTTAAAATACTTTCAGTACCTTAAGAGAGTCAAAAATACCCTCTGTTCGTAAATACTCGCCACACCCTAGGACATATACAATTACTCACCGTATCTTAAGGTATATATATTGTAATACCAATTAAACAGGCTATTAATTGTTTTTAATATAATTTAATTGTTGGCGGTACGGGTGCTTAAAGACGTCAATCGCAGCGGGTTTTTCTTTGTTAACAATGGAGACTGGAGACCACGCGCTTAGAGAACTCAATCTGCGGCAAGACTCGAAACGAAAAGGTCTGTGTCAAGAACTGGGACATAGCAGTTCGGTCCACGTAGAGAAATAAAACAGTAAAAGTCTGCGGATCTAGAATTATTAATAGGGCTATCTAGGAAGTCCAACAGCGACATATAATGGTTTACATAAAACGCAAGTAAACAGTTTGACGGAGAGACTCATAAAATCACAGTTTGGAAGCAGAAGTATTGCTTCACAAATTGAACTAATTTTCGCATAGAGAGACTTCTAGTAGATCTACGTCCGGCAACTGGCTGAGGGTGGACTAATCCAGGTTCCAGGATAGCAGAGATCCAGAGCAACTACCGTGTGTTCAAAATTTAATGAGTAGAATCAGTGTATAATGGCCTGTTTAGTGGGTGTTGACTTCAAGATACAAGAGTCCGAACTGGTACCAGTAGCACTGTCGTGAGTACAAAACAATTATTAATGACTGTAAACGATAAGGGTATAGTCAGATTTCGTTCGCGTTTTTCTTTTTCTTTTTGTATTTAATATTGTATTCCGTTAACTTCAATGAGTTTGGATTGTTAATATTTTAGTTCATTGTATTTTTTCTTCCTATCAAACCCAGTGGTGACCCTGAGATAATGAGAAATTCAACGTAATTGATTGTAAAATCATAAAGCTATATTTTCATAGAACGCCAGAAATTAATAAAATAAAATTGAAATATTTCTTTGTTAAATTGATGGAATTCGGCGTGCAAAGCAGGGCTTATATTGTGTAATTATCAACAATAAATTTTGAAATACATAATAATTTTGTTAATGATTCAAATTTAATTCATCCCCGTTTCTAATCATTACATAAAATGGCACCCAACGTGGGGAAAATTTAATTCATATCCGTTTTTAATTATTACATAAATGGCGTCTTCAACGTGTGGCTAACTATCATTCAAATTTTTATTAATTTTTTTGTTTAAGAATTTCTTTTAATTAAAGACGTTATTAATCATTACAATATATATATATATATATATATATATATATATATATACCATCCTTTGTGACTATGATAAGTTACTATAGTTCATTTTCAGGATGATTTTTGAGTCTCGTCAGGCTTAAATTAAAACATACACAGTTTGCAGAAGAGTATTGAAGCACAAGACTTCAAACTTAGAAAGGCAAAAACATTGAACGGTTTTTCGTCATTTTAATAAATAGTGAAAATGACATAATTGTGTATTCATATTTCAAATTTAGTTCTCCTTTTATTTTACACAATGCCAAAATTAATCTTTGTACTGAATTCATTTTTAAAATTTATTGCCTGCAGTGGATAGATAATAAAAGCTCAATATGAATACATTTTAGGTCAAAACTTGCACATGTGTTTAATTCAGTAAGAGCACAATATAATAGTATACATTTAAGGGAATAATTTCATATGCAGAGTAATTTAATGTGTTACCTGTCGTAAGGCTTGTTTCCCCAAATGTGCGCTGCGCTGTTGACGAGCCATGTGAAGTTGAGACCACAAGCGTACCTGGCCAGGCAGCCAAGAGCAGCGATGTTCAATTTCTCTTCCCATAGAAACACGGGGACTGCTATAGGAATTATGAAGCAGAATATGATCTTCAGGGGCGTGAAATACCTGCGAAATTAAGGCAGTCGTATTTATTCTTACTGTCATACAGAATTTAATTATTATCATCAGTTTGTGAAAAGTGCGTATCAATATTATTTTCTATTAATAATTTTCCTTTCCAGGAACACTGTTACGTTTCAGTTAAAACGATTTAGGCTGTGTATTAGCGTTTGTTTTAATGATAAAATTCAGGAGAAATATGAGAGAAATCATTTGTAGTGTGATAATATTAAATGGTTTGCCTGCCTATTCTAAAAGAGATCCTTAATTTCGCTAGCTGTTTAGAAACAAGAAATGTAATCATGAACAGCCGACGAAGAGCAAATATTTTCCAAGGGCCATATTTGTAAACCTCATTATTTTTACGCTTGTATTTTTAAACATTGACTATTTTATTGCTATTAATATTTATTTACATACTATTATATTTTCGTGGCACTTAAATACCCTCCCATGTTCTTATCGCAATATCAGTGTTATCACTTGCGTATGGAATAAGGAGTAATATTACAAGCCTCCCCCCCTTTTTTTATCGCTTCACTCGCCCAATTTCCCGAGCGGGCAAACGCCCCCGCCATCTTCAATGTATTTATTTATTTTTTAATTAATCAGTTTGTAAAGTCCTTAAAGTTTTCGACACAAAAATTCGATGATTTATATGACGTTCCAGCTTTGTGATATTACGCTCAATAAACAAAAAAAAATATTGGCACAAAGATTAGGAATCGAATAATGATCAAAGGTGAAGTATTACTGTTAACACGGGTATCGCGGAGACAAATTGTGTAGAAACTGGCTTGTGGAAATTCATAATTTATACACGAAACATGTATTATTATTGTAATAAATAAAGGAATGAACAAACTTCCACAGAAAAAAAATAGAATGGACGAAAGAAAGAGGGAGCGCCAATAATCGGGATACTCCTCGCAGGGACGAACCCACACTGCCGTAACTCCTGTAATTTAGTTGTGTCCTAAAACAATATTTGTCGCAGTAGGTAATATGCAACAATAAATATTTCTAATATCACCAAATTATTAAAAAAATTATTAGGAAGTTGTGTATTGAATATAAGTACGAAGATTAATCCAAATGTAATGTACACTATTTTTATTAAATGTTAGCAATTTATTGACTTCAAAGATCCTTCTCGCTCGTGGTAAAATTTATTTCAACCAGATCCCGCGAGTGGCGCTGTAATAGCATGGCCTCAAGATAGCTGCTGCACTTGAAATTCGTCAAAAGTAACGTGCTGTATTACAATTTTTGTGCTGTGAGTACGAGATAGTGGCAAACATCCGCAAGAGGTTGAAAATATGCATCGTGATGCTGCTGTCAATGCCAGTACTGTTAGTCGGTGGGATAGTAGATAACGTGGCGAAAGATGGAGCGCCAATAATCGGGATACTCCTCGCAGGGGCAGAACCCACACTGCGGTAACTCCTGACAATGTGCAGTGAGTTAACGACATGGTTAAGAGGGATGAGCGTTATGTGGAAAAATGAAAGTTTAGATCTAAGAGATGTACCTATATACTGTAAAAATAGGACCGCTGTAGGATTAAAATGAAATATTGTGCATTGCTTTTGATTGACCTTCGTAATTTATATTTATCTGTGTTATGGACTCTTAATTAAATATTTTCTTCCGAATAAAATAACTGTGGAGTGCACAATACGGTACAATAGCAGCGCTAAATGAGAAACTTTATTATGTAAATATAATCTAGATTTGTCAAATTTATCCAGTTTTTTGTTGTTAGTTTCTTTTATACAATTTTGATATTGAAAATTTAATTAGTATTTTATTTTGTAACTTTTTCTGACAATTGCAAATCACAATCATAATTAGAGGCCAAGTAAGCGGCTCTGAGATGGAGTATCATTAAAGCTGTGACAATTTGTTAAAAATATAAAAATGTACAAAATCTAAATTGTAATAAATAATCTTTTGTTATATCGTTAAATCATATTTTTGTTTAAATTCAAGGTAAAATCATGTTAATTTTCTTCCTTTTTAAAATAATTATTGTATACCACATAATTTGACCACAACGTGTTGGCATCATTTTCCTTTGTTTAAATTGAATATTTCAAAATATATATATATATATATATATATATATGTGTGTGTGTGTGTGTGTGAATATATTATAACAAACGAAAAATTGACCTTTTGTAGCAATTACCAGAGATTTTTGAGAAGTTACAGAGTTCAAATTTATTTAAACAGTGAAAATGGCTGTATTATAAATACCAACCTCTGATGAAAAGCGACGACAGGGTCGGATGTGACGTCAGTCATGTCTATCTGGCGTCCCTTCCTTATAACGTCTGGGTGTTTCTTCATCATGAGCCATCCGACGTGGGCGAAGAAGAAGCCTCTGTTCGCGTTGTGCGGGTCTGCGTCAGTCTCACTGTACTTGTGGTGTACCCTGTGGTCTCGCACCCAGTCGAAGAGGGTGTTCTGCAATCACGCAGGTAGAACATCGTCATTAGACATCATTGTAATTATTATCATGTGTCATGTAGAACCACAGTTATTTAACGTGGAGCAAGAATCTGAAGCAATTGAAGAAATTGTTTCGAGGAATATATTATGTATATTGTAATAATTAAATATAATATGTGATTGTGGCGTTTCTAAATGAAAGAACTTAAGTGAAAGTTATTAAACAAGATTTATTATCAATTTTATAACAAGTATAAAATACACAAAATATTTGGAATCTCAGGGTCTTGAACTGGGTTTGATAAATGGCAGAATTTATATAATCAAAATTACATTTACTTTGTATGGAAATCAAAGCGTCTGAACATAGACGAAATTTGTTGCGGAAGAAATAATACTAAAGATTGAATTTAACAATTTCAATTTTATCAAGAATTAACAATCTCATTCTATCGATAATTAAATAATTAAAGAACGATCTGACTTTTATCTTTTAAACACGGTTTACAAATGATTTTAAAGTTTTTCTCTACTTACGGCAGCCCAGGTCTCATTTTTAGTTTTTCGTGCACAATTTTGGGGACATCACTGATTCTAAGTTCTCACTGACTCTAATTGGCGTTGTTTGTTAGTTGGTTTACCACAAATTGGTTGGTTCTCGGTGCTTTACTGCAACTAGTTGCTCTGTCTCCTTCCCGACTGAATATTGCTTTACTTTTTAATATTTGAAAGCATGTTTGTGACTGGACCACATTCTTTCGTTCTGACTGCCGACTGTAAAACTTTTCGTCTGGTCTATTCGCTGTCTGCTGCCCAACTGTACTGTTCAAATTTTCATGATTTGGAATTTTAGTCTTTTCTCCTCGCTGCCTACGGCCCGACTGTACATTTCCTGAATGTTCGATCGTCTCCTAAGTTTTTGAGCGCGTAGAACCTTCTCGACTCCTCAACAATGTTTTCTTTTTTGCCTTGCCGGATTGTTGCGGCGTCCGCTCTATATCCACTAATAATGAGTTCTCTACAATCCAACTTTCGAATTAGAACAATGTCTTAATTACCAATTACTACAATATATATAAAAACTTGTTTAGTGGTTTAATTTTAGTTACAGCTGTTAAATAGAAAATTTATCACAAATATTTTAATAACAACTTTCCTCAGGCTTCTAATTTTGATTATAGCTCTGTAAGTCCACGATATAGTATGCATTAGAATTATCAACGTGCATTTTCGCTCTTCACACATTCTGGAAGCCCCACGTTTGACAAGATCATCAGAACGACTCCTGACGCTTTCACCGGTAATTATAATGTTGAAAATAATTTACCTTTACGTCATGGCAATGAATGCACAGACAATAAGGAAGAATAGGAACATTTCACTCCAGTTGTTGGAAAAAATGCCTACAAATTTTGACGCGTGACATATTGCAGCAAAACTTGGTACAAAAAATTAAATTCGGAAGTAATAGTGTCTTCTAAAAAATTATATGGAGGGGCGGATTGAGGTATTATTAAAAACAGAAGTAATATGTTTCAGTATCTGCGAGTTGCTTTATATTGCTGTTGTCGGAAGAGATAAATGAATCATGTTCCATGGTGAAAAAATGTATTATCTACACGGAGACGTAAATTTTCTATACTAAAGTCAACATACCTGACCAGCGATTGAGTAGCACATTGCTAGGATAATTCTAAGAGGCAATTTCGCCTTATAGGCTCTGTGAGTCCATAAACGGTGCGCGCCTCCAGTCACTCCAAAACCTCCAACGCCGCCCAGGAAGAAAGCTAAAACAAAACATTCACATACAATACATAAATACATACGAACTGAAATTACTCTAATGAGATCAATAAGTAAAGCACGTTTGTTTTAGTTAAATGCTTATCGATGCTGATTGGGCTCTCGTCGAACCGTGGTCAGCGAGCAGCTTCGACTCTCTCAGTCATCATCGTCTTCATATTTGTTTTTATTACTTTAAAATGTTACTAATTACAGTTGCTCGATCTTGACTGGTATTGGCACGTCACGGTTTGGTTCCTATTCAAGGAACTAGGAATCAAAAAGATATCGTGGTAAGACGTATTCTGTTCCAAGCAGCGCTACTTTTTGTAGTTGGTCCGTTGTTATCCGTTGAGAACTATATACTCCACGTACTTTTGAAGCCATAATGATATTGTTCCAAGAGCTCAAAGAATTAAAGGTATTAATAATAAGATAAAATAGTCAAATACAGACAAATGAAGTAATGATTTAAATACTACACAACGTTTTCGGAAACCTTGTTTCTTTCTTCAGGTGCCACAAAAGAACCACATGAACAAAGAGCGACAGAACCGCACAATACAGTTGACAAACTCAAAATATTTTGAGTGGTTGTGTCGCTCTTAGCGCTTGAGATTTTTTTGGCACCTGAAGAAAGGAATAAGGTTTCAAGAAACGTGTGACTGAAAATTTTAAATTTTTGTAAGTTATTTCTGACTTTTGAACAATTTTTACTAATTTAAGTCAGATAGAGTTTGAATTTTTAATTGTAGTTCACGAAGATTTTTTGTTCATGAAAATAGGACATTTTGTAGTATTTTTTTTAAGAATACTTAACGACAGAGATGGTTTCCTATTCACACGGTCGATATTTTCGCATCCCGCGTTTGTGAACATATTACATACATATTCTTATAAATAAAGTTGACTATACGTATAAGTTCAACATAAACGCATGAAGCAATTTCGATTAAATTGTTCCTTTTGAACCGTAAACACTGTGGTGGTAAGACACGCAAGGGACGGAGTGAAAATTCTCAAACATGCCAAATCGGCCGAATTTTCGTGACAATAGAATTTTTGGGGGGTCAATCCAGAATTTTTTTTATATATATAATTTCAACCTCTTTCGGCATGTGAGGGAAGCACCTTTAGGGATGGGGTGGAGGGGCGTTACATAAAAATAACTCGAAAACAACCGACATTGGTGTTGAATCCGGGGCTATAGAAGTGTTTGAGTTTAATAATGATATTCTACATTCTACCCATAGGTGGAAGGGGAAAACAATGTTCCGCGTGCAATCTTAACACTTTAGTGCATGATTTTTGTATTTTTTTAACTTAATTTTTAAATATGTTTATTGTGAATAAATAACCAAAAAAATTATCAACCATGTCCAAAGTCAATTTGCCTCATTAGGTTGCACATATAAAATACTCATTGCTAAATAGGAGAATAAATAACTGCAATTATTTACCTGCAAGAGATTTCGGAGAAAGTCCTCTAACGGTAACAAAATTTTATTGTAAATTTAATTTCTATATTCTTTTGAAACTTTTGGTGACAATTGCAAATCACTAAAATTTATTAGAGGCCTTTTAAGCGACCCTGAAGTTTTGATTCTTATTAAATCTGAACCATTTGTTAAAAACATAAAATGGAAAAAATTATTGTAAATCGAAATTGGAATAAATAATTATTTTTGTTATCTCTAAGCATTTTTTGAGAAACTTACTAATCCTGTTACTTATTTCTTCCTGTCTAAAAATTTCGAATACCACATAATTAGGTTCCAACGTGGTGGCATTTGTGTTATTAATTTAAATTTTGAATACTACATAATTCGTGTGGGCACTTTGTTAACTTTTCTAATAAATTTTAATATATATATATATATATTGTAATGCCAATTAATTTTGTTTTAGGGCAACAGGCTACATAAGGGTGATCCACATTGGACAACTCCCCTTTAATAGAATAGGAAGTGATTTGAAAGGGGGGATGCGGAAGGGTAGAGGAAGGTAGCCAAGGGTTACTAGGGCCCCGGGGCTATGGTTTAAGGATCCTACCCGGCATTCGCCTAAAGAAATGCAGAGAAAACCCTAGAAAAACCTGCATCGGGTAGGTCGGGCATTGGGTACTTGTCCCACGCCCTTCCGATGACGGGAGAGGGGTTTGCTGTGGGGACGCAGCTTACCCCTCGCCATGCCTTGGCCAGTTTAGGAGGCAGCTGGCCGACTATTCCAATAGGAGTAGCGGACAACTCTTGCCGTATGCCCAAGGTCTGCGACCCAGGAACATACACCTCTCAAAACAGACCGAGGTGCCTAGGCATGTGGGAACCTTAGTTCAAAAAAAAAACAAAAAAACCAGAGAGATGTGAGAGCATCCCCAAAGGTAGCACCCGCCAGAGCTCTCCGGGAAGGTTCACCTGCGAGAAATCCTCTCGCAGGCTTACTTCCCTCTTAGGAGGCAATTGGCCGATAGGCCATGCAATGATATGAGAAGGAGGCTAAAATATGAGTACGAGAGATATAATACAGTATAAAACAGTAAAGTCTGCAAATATAAATTGCAAATAGCGAGTTCCTGTATGGAAGCAAGCAAATAATTGTACGGAGAGATTTTCATAACAATTTTCAAACGGGGAAGCAAAAGGTTGCTTCACGCTGATGGAACAATTTTCGCACTGAGTAATCCGGTGACCACTAGCTGACCAGAAAGGGGAGGCTCATCCCAGGTTCCAGATAGCTGAGGACGAGAAATTCAAGCGTGTGTATTAAAATGCAATGAAGTAGAGTCAGTGTAAAAAAAATGGCTTTTTAGTGTGGCAGTGTTTAAGATACAAGAGAGAGATCTGATACCAGACAGACGGTCCGTGAGTAACCAAAACTTTGATATAAATTTGTAAACGATAATTAAAAGGGTAGAGTCAGATTTCGTTCAGTTTTCATTTCGTTCAGCTTTCTTTTCACTTACTTTCATATTGTTTTATGTTAATTTTTATATTTTGAATTGTTAATTGTCAGTTCATACATTGATTTTGTTCTAATTATCAAAACCAGTTATGGCCTTGAGATAACAGATTCGACGAATAAAAATTAAAATTAAAGTATTTGTTTTAAATGGATGAAATTCGGCATGAAAAATAGTTTTTGTACATTGTAAAATTCATCAACAATACTAAATTCCTTTTAAGCTCAATCACTGTTGTTAATTATTCCTATAATTTAATTAAATCTAAATGATCATTACAATATATAAATTTGATGAATTTCTCTCACGCATTCAAACATCAATGCCCTCGCCGGGATTCGAACCCAGGACCTCTGTGATGTGAGGCACACGCTGACCACTTCACCACAGTAGGCCTGCAACTATATTTAAACTATTAGGAAACGGAGACTCTTTTTTACAGAAAACTATTTTTATCTATTTTTAAAGTGATTCTCTGAGCATACTGGGAGTAGTTTTAACTCTCTTATGGAACCGGAAGTAATTTTCATTCTTTTAAGGTGTGGCATATAATTTTGATTTTTTTCTAGGAAGCAGAACAACAGAGGACCCGCTTTCAGTGTTTATATACATGTAGAACCCAGTCAAAATAACATGGAAATATATACAACTGTAATTCTGGTCAAGTGCAAAATGACATTTGAGGCTGCGCACATGAAGAAGGAAATACGTGCTCGTCGTCACAACTTAGGACGTACCGAAGTGTACTGCCGCAGACCCTTCCAATATGTAAAGTGCGGACAAGGACACCCAACATCAATGTGTACCTTGAACCGAAATACTAAACCTACATGTGCTTTAAGCAAGAGGGAACACACGGCAAACTTAGAAGGTAATTAAGCGTATAAGAAGTTATACAAATCCATCAATGCGTGAGAGAAAAATTCTAGTTTCAGTCCAAAACATCCCAAGCAAATCACAAATACTACAACAAAGTCGAAATAGTGTGACTTATCTCATTCTCAAATTGCATCATGAAACAATCCAACATTACGGAACAATGGCATTCGACAACAATCAACCAACTTCCAATAGCAACCGTGTACCATCTAGAGCACATACTAAAGGGACATGTAAACGAGTAACCGTTTACGGCAACAATGGCCGGGCAGTATTGCTCTAAAACCAGAAACATTTTAGGCAATACATACATATGGCCCGTCAATATTTCAGTATTGCAATGTTGCCAGCATTTTAAGTACTGGCTGGCGTGTTGCCGGTGACGTCGGCCCTGTGTCGATAATACGGAAACATTGCCGGGCCACATTAGTTCCGAGACATCACCTAGAGGTGTGTTAGCAATTAATATTACACTTTGTTCTCTGGGTAAAATTATTCAGTATTCCACTTATGAATTGGTCAAAAGAGAAAACTATTGAATTTATCGATGAAGTTCACTGAAATCCATCATAATGGGACGTGAAATCGATGGACACCGCCAGGTGAAGAAAGATGGTGGAAAAGCAATAACCGACAAATTTCGCATCAGTTATGACGTACGCAAGAAATGAAAATAAGAAGAAAAATTAATAAAGAATGTAGCCTTTCTTGGTGTAGAGAATGAATAAAGTCTTCTCGTACTACCCAAGTAAACAATTGTATTTGCGACGTTTCGATGGCGTTCACTGCCATCGTCTTCTAGCTTCTAGAATTTATTAATTTAAAATTAATATTTAACTAATAAAGAGGCATAATACTTTAATACTTTAATAAATTCATTTAATCCTTCCATTAAACCTACGCATACCTCCCGAACTATGTGCGAAATTGAACAATCGGATACTCTGATTAAATACGTCAAAGATTTCTAAGAGTCTGCTGCCACCAAGAATCGAAGGGTCATCGGTCACCGTGTCTTTTTTCTCAATCATGGGTCCAATTTTTTAAAGCAAATATTCAAAGTCGCCCTTCGACATTCTGTAGAAGTTTTTAAATAGATTGTCAAGTGTTTCTCGTTTCGAATCCATGTTCTTCTATACTCTAATTAATTGAATTTTTTATCATTATTAATGCTGCGCTAATAGCACTTAATTTTCGGCCATTATTATTGTAGTACGTTTTTCGCGGGAAATGCTCCGGCTACACTGTGGCCGGAGAATTGCCGAGATATTGCTGGCAACATATTGCCCGGACATACTTGCCCCGGAAATGTTGCCGGGCCATAGTTTCCTAAAATATTGCCGGCAATGTGCAATTTTTGTTGCTCGTTTACGATCCCCTTAACGAAACATGCAGTAATTCAGTTAACTCAAAATATTTATCAAGCTACACCAAACCGAATCATACAACACCAATAGAAAATATAACATAACAGGCTATCAAATTTACGAACCCCCCTATGCAGGCGGGACTGCAAATGGGGGATCAGCAGTAAGGAAATGCATATTATTTTTATAGTAACAGGTTACGTGAGATTCATCCACGTGCCGGCAACTCCCCTTTAATAGCATATGAAGGGCGGATGTAGAGCTAGAAAACCTAGTGTTAACTAGGGACCCGGGGTTGTGATTTGAAGACCCTACCCGGCTCTCGCCAAAAAGTGTTGCAGGGCAATCATTTGGAGCCTGCATATACATGAGAGTCCGTACACTCTTGTGCAAATATAAAATCTAGGCAATGGAAAACCCGAGAACATCTACGAATGACTTCACATTGCTGTTAGGATAGAAATGTTCGCAGATAAAGTAGTCATCCGCACCAAGGGAGCCAACCTGCACCATTCTACGTCTCTCATTCAGCAATCCTTGTGTAACCTAGATGCTTGGGCTAATAATATAGGTTACCACTTCAATCCAGACAAAGTGAAAGCCATCCTGTTTACCCGTAGTAGGACGTTAAATCTACTTCCCCTGAAGATTAATGATGTAAGCATAGACTATGTGAAACACGCCAGGATACTGGGTCTAACCTGGGGCTCTAGATTAAACTTCATTGAACATATCAGGAACCTTTAAATTGAGGCAAAAAAGCGACTCGTCATCCTGAAAGTACTTGCAGCTCACAACTGGGGTGCAAACGCGAAATTGATTTCAACCATCTATAAGGCGAACATTTTATCAAAGCTGGACTACGGGGCCCATATTTATTGCTCCGCCCCCAAATCCGCTCTCAAGAAACTAGATTTGATACAGAATGAAGCCTTGAGAGTAATTACAGGGTGTATGAGAACCACCCCGGTTGTTAGACTCCTTAACGAAGGAAAAGACATTCCTCTTACATTCCGGAGAAGAATAAGCACAATTAAGTACACAATAAAGTCCCTGCAGGCAAATTCCATGAATGTGAGAGCACAATCTAGTCGACCCAACATGAATTACGTTTACAACCTCAAACGTCCCCTTCCTTTTGATAATGCATCAGCCAAACTATTTCGCAGTCTCCAGTTCACCATCCCCAACATAGACCACAATACTACATATAATCTCCCTCCATGGAAGTTTATCGACCTACAAATAGATACCTCATTGACCTTGATTCCCAAGAAGATCCTTAGGGCAAGTGCTACAGCTCACCTCGATGCGCTTATAAAGAAGCATTGGTTTGCACAGATGCCTCAAAAACGAAAGTAGGCACTACCTGTGGGGTGATTCTTCCCAATTTCAACAGGAAAATATCCATCCATAATTCTGTTTCTAGCACCACCGCTGAAACCTTCGCCATTGCAATGGCAGTTGAATACTGCCTGGAAACTTCAATCAGCAGAATTATGATCCTAACAGACACTTTGCAATCACTAAAGCACTTACTAAACCCTAATATAATGAATGGCACCATCAACGCCATCAGAGCTAACCTACATCTCTACAGTTCGCGAGGGAAATCCGTGCAGCTTGTCTGGATCCCGGCTCAACCGGGCATCGCAGGGAAACGAGGAGGTGGACGCACTGACGGCCATGGCACATGAAGCCCCAACCTGGACAGCCTCGGACATTCTAAATGAATGTACAAGAAAGGTGGAGGGTAGCTGGTAGAACACGAGGAGAGGAGGAAATAACGGCTTCTTCCATCAGAACCTGCAAACATCAGCAGATCTGTGCCACCTCAACAACTTTTCAAGAAAACAACATATAATAATCTCCAGAATTAGAACTTTGCACACTCAACTCACTCACGAATATTTTTTTACCAGAACAGATCAGCCCACCTGTGATGTATGTGATCAAGCCCTCACCATCCAGCATATTCTATTGGAATGCACAAAGTATGAGGCTATACGCAGGAGGACTTTAGCCGAGTTCTCTGGAGAAGATTTCTGTATACACGGCGATCAAGAGCCTCCTGGAGTTCGTCTCCAACGCAAAACTGACATCCGCTATTTGAAACGTTGTTCCCAATTGGAAATTTTCTAACCTGCTGTAACTTAATTATGTAAATACCTTTTGAGGGTCGCCAATAACCAACAGGTTGACGCGACCATAAATCAATTAAAAAAAGTATGTATCCTGGAAACCTTGCGTGAAGGGGAAAACACTCGACATCATATTTGAATTCTAAAGAACTCATTCTATCAAATTCACATATTTGTTTGTTTTTGACTCGTTGTTCGATTTCTCGTAAAATGAATGAGATGTGCGCTTTTCTCCCGGAAGTTCAATGAGGCTGAAACGACGGTCATATTTGCGTGTTTCCAGCTGCGACGCACGCGAAAGTGCCCGTGGGCGTGCATCATTGTTCCGCGCCGTAATCAGCCGCAGAGCTTTCTCCTGCGGTGATCTCTACCATTAGTGACGCAAGACATTTCTGCCTCACAAATGCCGACTACATTGTTTTTTTTAATCCCTTCGCTATGCCTCATGACTGGGGCTTTTATGTAGTTACCATATCAATGGTAACATCAAGTGTCTGTCGTTTAAGCGCACGTCACTCAAATCACTCGCAGTATTTGTTCTCAGTACTCTCTCTACACTTACGAACATTCATTATCCAGTACAATACATTACAAAACATTCTATTCCGTTTATTTACATAAAAACAATTTTTTTAAATTTTGTTAATTAAACCGTATTAGATGTACTTCCATGTATAAAATTTGATAGAAACTTTTCTACGCATTTAAGATTGTTTACGGAAATTTGATTCATCCCAATTCCTAGGGGCTGAACTACATCTTAACCGTTTGGTCAATGTCAGAATTAAACTCAGTGACTTCCATAACCCTGATTCTACGGCAGTCTTATTACTTTTATGTAACAGCCTTTTAACCCTCATCCTCCTCCAGTCCCACGTCTAGGGGCTGAACTATAACTTAAGTGACATAGTGAATGTCAGAATTAAACTCATTGACATTAGTAACCATGAATTTGACACCAATCTCGTTTGTTTCGCGTTATTTGTGTGTAACTTCGCTCCCCCCCTCCCTTATTGATGCATTAAGGGATTGAATTCACACACTAAAAACATGTGGATAGAAACTATTAATCACATAGACCCGGAAAAGAAATTAATATACGCTAATATCGGCCGTCTTAGAATATAATTAAAGTTTCACCACCGTTCACCCTTTTTGAGTTTCTTACACTTCGAAAGGCTGACAGAAACCTTCGTGGGGGGTGAGGGGGGGGGGTGCGCATAACAACTCATTAAAGTTGCATCGCAATAGGATGAATGGTTTACGAGTGCATTCATTTTTATAGACATAGAGATATAATGATTCCAAAATCTTTCGTACTCGTGAAATTTAATGTGACACATTGGCAAAGTGACGGAAAATCATACTTCAAATTACGCTACTTATGAAATAATACGGTGGAAGAAAATCCCCGTTCTTCTGTTGATTATGAGGGATCCTGAATGAATGAAAGCCTGGGCATCAGAGAAAATATTAAATAACGTCGGCTAAAATCAACAGAATTCAAAGAAAGCCCTATAGTGAAATCAGGTCTCGATGTAATAAGCGGATAGTGGTTGAAAATTACTGGTATCTATAGAAAATAAAATCCTGATCTACAAAGTAGCATCAAACCAATATAGGCCTACGGACTCGAACTATGGGGATGTGCATCATGCAGCATCATATAGCAATCATCCAAAAGCTCCAATCCAAGATAGTCCGTCAAATTGCGAACGCTCCGTGGTATGCAACCAACCTCACACTGCATACAGATCTACAAGTTCGTACGCTGCAGGAAGACATCCGTAAAAATGTCATCACCATCACACACTTCTAGACAAACATCCTAATCCGCTTCTGGACCAACTCCCAGGACCAGTGACCAGCAAAAGCCTAAAAAATATGTGGCCCAGGGAAATAGTTTCTCATAGTGTTTCATGTTTTAAATTTTACAGGCAATATATTATTGGATATCTCCCTGATCATGTCTCTTGCTACTAGTAGCTAATGGTAGCCGCCAGAAATTTAGCTTCAAGAACTATGTACAATTCTGATTGATACTTATATTATATTATTTTCAAACAATTAACTTTAGGAACATCGGAAACAAAGATTATGAAGATTAAACCATAAAACAGTAAGATTTTTTTCCGGGTTACTACAATTCTTTCAACAAGTTAACATCGAAATGGAAGGACCTTGAGACGCAGACTGAATCCAATGTTATTAGGTGGTTTACTACGATTATTTTATTTTCCATTAAAAATATAAGTTAATTAAATAAACTGAGAAATAAAGCCCCATCAGCTATAGTCACCTTATTTAATACTAGGGATGGATTTTTGGTGATATTATCAGAAATGTTCTGCCAAAACTGAAATATTATGGATTGAAAATGTATAATTACGTAAGTAATGGAATGGCCGGTGACAGCTGTTCTCTCGCAGGCAGAAAATATTAGGAGAGAGAAAGAGGGGGCTACCTTTGGGGACGCCTTTTCCTTTCTCCGTTTCTGAACTAAGGTTTCCACAAGCTGAGGCACCTCGGCTTGTTTTGAGGGGTGAATGTTCCGGGGTCACAGACCTTGAGCATACGGTAAGAGTTGTTGCTTGTTCCCATTGGAACAGTCGACCAGCTCCCTCCTAAAAAGGGCCAAGGCACGGAGAAAATAATGCTGCGACCCCATAGCATACCCCTCTCCCGCCATCGGACGAGCATGGGACAAGTACCAAATATCTGACATACCTGATGCAGGTTTTATAGGGTTTTCCCTGCATCACTTTTAGGTGAACGCCGGGTAGGATCCTTAAACTATAGTCCGAGGGCCCTAGTTAACCCTTGGCTACTGCCTCTACGCCTTCAAAAGCTTCCTATGCTATTAAAGGCGAGTTGCCACCACGTGGTTTACCCTAATGTAGCCTGTTACTCTAAAATGATCATTATTACGTTGCATCAACAATATCATTCTGCTCAATTTTAAACGAATGGTTCTAAGTTATTTAAAAAAGAATAGGAAAGTTTCAGGAGATGAAAACGGTATAAAAATTATTCTAAAATATCAATGTTAATTGATTGCTATGAAGGTAATGAATATGTGACGGAGTCAGTAATCGAGACAAATCAATTGAAATGGAAACATTGAAAAGAGTATTCCAACAACAATCGAATAGCTTATTAAAATAAAAATAAATTACGTCGGATTGAAAATAATTAATAAGAAAGATAGCCAATACAGACAAAATAAGTGATAATATAAGTACTGGGATCCTTGTCCCTTACATCAGCTGTTAAGAAGAGCCTAGAGCGACACAACTCCACTCATGATATCTGATATTAACATTATTCTGGTTTAAGAACAATATTATATTATGAATTTACAAAGATATGCTAACGAACAAATTAATAACTATCCACAGTTGGCGCCACGAAAATGTAGTAACAAGTTCAAGTAGCTAATTCTGATTCTAAATTCTCTCAATCATCGTCCAATTGTGTTTCCTCCCTTCACTTCTAGTTTGGCAACGTAGCCGGAAGTTTCCGTGACCTAGGTATTACATTTTCGTTGTGCAGTCTATAAAAATCCATTGCGAGGATCGTTATTAGACGACATATTACTTTTCACTTAAAGAACGTAATTGGCTGTTGTCGTTTTTCCTGTTACCTTTAAATATTTATATTAGAAAATTAGTATACAGCACGGTTATTTATATCTTTGCATATACATAGAATTTTTTAATACGTGGTAGATATAATTTATTTTATATTACACAATTCTCTATTTATGTTTCTTCTGAATTGTGAATGGTTACTTATTAAGTCGAACCCAATAAGATTTTACTGTAGCATATACCGAATTAAATGGTGACCTCCGTCACTTAATTGTTTTACATTTTATTAGTGTATATTTGTTTAGTAAGTTTCTACTTGTGTGCGGTGGCGCCAAGAAGTCGGATCATTAATCTCCCGAAATTGTCGAGTGTCAAGAACTCTTTCTGGAAAATACCTCCATAAAGCTAAGGTTGGTGCGTGAGTGTGGGAAATTAAGCTCATATGCAATTAAATTGTGATTGGCTGGAAATATAAAAGGGGTGTTTAAAACATTTTGAAAATAATTGACCATTGTGAGAATTCGCTGTGCAGGGACCAGCTATCAGGGAAGGTAGAGGCAGTAGGAAACTTGCGAATTAGTAATTTAGACGGACGAATTTTTGGTAAATGTCAGGTTTGTAAGTCGTTGTACCCTTGAAAGGACTTTTCAGAATCGTTCTTTGGCAAGTAAAACTTGGTGATAGCAATAAAATGAAGTTAAAGATGATGTAAAACAAAGATCAATTTAGGACTTACCCCAAACTACAGACTGCCATTTGGCTTGAATTGGTGCTACTATGAGTCCGTAGAGTGCAATGGCGTGGAAGATTGAGATGCCGATGATGTTGGTCCAGATCAAATGTCTGCGGTAAGGTTTCTTCTCAGGAGCCACGAATGATCCCTGTTCAGTTTCGAGCTCGCTGGTCGCATTCGGTGCCATCCTGAAAAAAACAAATACGTTAATTTCAATTTCTTTAATAATCTTAATAACACTAATCTCTAAGACGTTTCACGATCTACAATTACCAACACATTATTCGTATTACTCATTACTAGATGAGTTGAAAATTTTTATTCGCCTAATAAAAAGTAGTGTTATTAACTTTACTACAAGTGTTAATCTGATTCAACTGTTCAAGTACTTATTTCGTAAAGGTGGCGTATTTAACGTGACATTTAATCATCTATAAAAGTTCACGTACATCAATTGACTTTCTCTTTTTCATTGTGACGTTTTAGTGATATATTGTTTTCTGAGCAAACAACTACATAGCGTGAAGTATGACAAGACATCTGCAACACTGTCATTTCATTAGTTACTGCATTATGCATATATGTGCACGTGTAAGAGACACTGAAAAACGCTAGACTATTAAAATCCGGCTATATGGCCTTATACATGTTACCATTGCAGAGTTGCAAATTATTATGAGTTCTCGGTTAGAAACCCGAAAACTTTAATTGAAAATTGATTTCAAATGACAATCTGGACACCTCAATCAGTGATTTTGTACACACAGACAACATTACTGATAGAAATATCTGCCTTTTCTGAAACGAAAACCACAATTGATACGATTTAGAGAGCTCATTTCTTGGACTGGAGTTTTCTCATACCGTGAAAGACAAGGAAATATTGAAACATTCCCGAAAAAACAGTCAAAATAAATTTATTCACGGAATTCATTAAAAGTTAATTAAAATTAACAATGAAAATCTGCAATTTTGAACAGTTTTTGTTACTTTTACTTCATTCAGTGAATAAATTTGACTGTTTTATGGCCATAATTAATTATTTTCTTATACATTCTCTCTGTAGAACTTATATTGTTATGAACGCGTTTCGCTGATATATATATACATATATATACCACTGTGATCAAAAAGTAAGGTGAAATTGTCATTTAAAACTCCCGGGTATTAGTAGGGCAGGTAAATTTTTTCCCCTAGTTTGGTAGGACTGTCTATAATATTTGTCAAGCGTCTGTTTGTTAAAAGGTATAATTATCTCCGAGTTACACGTGTGTGTTTTATGTAAACAAACAAAAGTGAATTTTTCGATTTTTACAATGGGTGATTTGGTGAGCAAAGAACTTGCATCAAATTTTGTTAGCGGAACGAATATTCTTGTGCGGACACGTGTAAAATATTGCGGAAGGCCTTTGGTGATCAAACCATGGCACTGAAAAACGTTTATAAGTGGTACAACGAGTTCAAAGAGCGCCGAGAACGTGTTGAAGACGAACCGCGCTCTGGACGACCATCAACTTCTACCGACGAGGGCCACGTCCAACAAATAAAAGATTTGGTGCTTGAAGATAGTCGACGGACAATTAGAGATTTCGCTGATAGTGTTGGAATATCATTTGGCTCAGCGCAAACCATTTTGAAGAATGTTTTGTCTCAAACGCGTCAAAATCGCTCAATTTTTTGGAAAAAAAGCGTCGCGTTGATGTGTGTGAAACTTTGCTGATCAGGACCACTGATCAGGACCACTTGAAATGCATCCTTACTGGAGACGAGACTTGGATTTACGCATACGACCCTGAACCACCGACCAATCCAGCGAATATCGTGCAAAAGGTGAAGCAAGACCGAAAATCAAGGTCATGTTGACAGTTTTATTTGATTATTGTGGTGTGGTGAACTATGAATTCCTTCCGCCGGGCCAAACTGTCAACAAAGAATATTATTTGAGCGTTGTGCGTCGTTTTCGTGAAGCTATTCGTCTGAAACAGCCGGAATTATGGGCGAACAACTCTTGGTTCCTTCATCACGATAATGCACCATGTCATACTGCATTGGTTCTTCGCAACTGTTTTGCCAAAAACTCGACTCATATCGTTCCGCAACCACCGTATTCGCCTGATTTCGCTCCGTGCGACTTCTGGCTAATCAGGAAACTCAAAAGGCCAATGCGGGGACGCCGTTTTGACACGAATGAGGAGATAAAAACCGAATCGAGGAAGGTCTTGAAGGCTATTCATGAAAAAGACTATTCCGACTGTATCGAGGACTGGAAAAAGCGTTGGAAAAAGTGCGTTTTATCGGACGGGGATTACTTTGAAGGGGATGAAATTGATTTGGAAGAATAAATAAAGAATTTCTATTTTATAAATAAATTCACCTTACTTTTTGTTCTCAGTGGTATATATATATAATTACTTAATTATTTTGAATTATTTACATATTAGATTATTATATTAATATTGTAAACATTAATTCTTCGTTCGACAGTTAACAACAGCGATTAATGATGCCAGTATAACTTTGTTGGCTTGGTGCCACGGCTAAATACGAAATGCTAAATGAATCGAATAGACATTCTTATTAAACAATTTTTCGTTGCAGCAAAATAATAAAAGCTATTTAATTGGGGAAATCTGCACAATCTTGGAAACCGTCTGAGAGCAGGAACAATGGGTCAAGTTAGCCCAGTTATCAGTTAATTTAACTTAAGTGCGATACATTTTACTATACTTTATATTTAATCAGTATTTCTACTTGTGTAATGTATTAACAGCGATATGTCGTCATGCAACGTATATAGATTTCTCTATAACCTCGGATCCCTGTACAGTATTATAGTAAAAATATTTATAATCTTCTAAATTACCGTAATGTATTGTAAATTTAAGAAATCCGTCGCAAGGTTTTGACTTTTAATAAAACGTTTTCGTCATTTAATGTAAAAATGATTTGTTCTTGTCCACGTGACATTATTCTGTCAAGTCTCTCAAGGAGCTAATTAACTCTGTGACTATTTATTTCATCCCTTTATCCAGGCCTAATCTGTATAAACTATTATTTATTAGAAACTAACACTCGTCCGTACTGAGCTTAGTTCACCATAATACAAATAAATCACACAAACTGTATTATAGATAAGACTGTTACAATTTTTGCGTAGTATAATAGTAGTGTACAATATTTATGACAGAAGTATTAACTTACAATCGCCTCAAAAGGTAGATTTTCAATAACAATAAAGGGTGAGGTGGTTAATATAAGACCTTTAATGCAAAAATACTGCCGTGTAATCTTGTCAAATGTATGCCCAGTTATCCCTAACGAGATTATTGTGCTAGAACTAGAAAAGCTAACTGTAATTCCAGACTCTAAAATATCAGATATTAGAATAAGTACTGGTGATCAAAGATTTTCTCACATTAAAATTTCAGAAGACAAATTCTTCATTAACCCAGATAAGCTAAAATCCCTTCCGGATTCGATAATGGTGCAATATGAAGAAACTAGTTATAGGGTGTATCTAGCAGCGGAGAACGATAACTGTTATAATTGTAAAAGTCCCGGCCATATCGCGATAAATTGTCCTAATAGAGATGCAATACTAAAGAATTTTCTCACAGCAAATGACAATTATGACCAAATTCAGTGTAAGAACCCGGCGTCCGCAATTCAAATAAGCAACCCTCAAAAAACGGACATAGATAATTGAGAACTAACAAACAAAAAAATAAATGCATCTACGAGCTCGACGAGCCAAGCTGATAAGAAAGACGCCAGTAATCCTGAACATAAGGCAAGCACTAATCCACCCAAGAAAACAAAACAAAACATTCAGGATCATAAATATAAGGCGCTTAGTCAATAATTAGGTCCACTAAAAATATTATATGAAGAAGAAACCAGTGCTCCACCTATCCCTTTGGAACAGTTAAAAACTCTTATACTAAATGCTACGGACTCAAAGAACCCAAGAACTATTATTAGACATTACCAAATATCCTCTACATCATTCATAAATGTATTGGACTCTTTCTACCCACACTTAAATGATAAAACGGTAAAAAGTAGAATAAAAAGGCTCATAAATTTAGTGAAGAACCAAGAGAGTGATACATATTCAGAAGCAGACGCCTCTTCCTAATAAAAACAAACTATAACTACAGTACGGTGGAATTTGCAACAGTCGTAGCTTCAAACAAGTTAATATAATTAATTATGCTATTATTATGATAACTGATTAACAAATGAGAATTGTAAAATGTAAATGTAAGAAACCCACATTTGAAATGTATGATTTATTTTTCAAACTGTTCAATTGTATGTATATTATTGGAATCAATGTGAATCGCAGCATACTTACGTAAATAAGCACTATTTGTAATTTATTTATCGGTCGCCAATGACCAAGTTGTTAACGCGACCATTATAAACTTTTAATAATAATAATAATAAAAGTGAGATTTTGAAACACCTACTGAAATGCTAGAAATATTAAGCATTTCGAGTAACAGATTCAATATTCCATCTCGAACTGATCAATTTGGAAAAATTGAGACAATGAACCGTTAAGGGCATACGGAATAAAACAGAATTTCAAATATGATTGGAAAGGCGTAATCCATTACTTTTGAAAAAGGAAATACCGTTGTATTCTCGGAATTCAAGCGCCACTTCAATCATCTGAAGATTATATACGAGTTTGTAGCAAACTAGAACCGACATTTCATGCTGACAAGTTCTAGAGTTCCATGACACAGTTCTGACATTTATCATTTCCAGCATTATTATTTTTTAAAAACTTGCAACGTTTCAAAGATTCATAATTCAGTGGGTCTTATAGCTATTGCAAAGAGGAAAACGTTCCAGGTGTTTCAAATTCTTCAGGTTCTTTCAAGGAGCGAGCTGATATATCGCTATGTGAATCTGGACGAGACAAATTTTTACTGAACGCAATTGCGACACTCCTCAATTTTAGATGCCAAACCTAAGAAAATTTTCCTCAATAGAATGATGCTACAACAATGCTCGTGTTACTAACGTGAGGGAAGGTATTTTCCTGGTTTCGCAATGATAGGAAGGTCAAAACTCCGAGAACAATAGAGGGGAACTACATACAATCAGAAGGATTAATCAATATTATGTCAAAGTATATATTAAATTAAAGACAAGAGTAGAATGGACAATAGTAAATGAATGAGACAATCGCTCGTGTTATTTTTTAAAAAAATTGTAAGCTATTTTAATCCATATTTTGCCGAGTTTTCTCGCACCTTCAGAGGAAACTTTAGAAAATATTTTTGTGGGAATGAATAAATGCCCGACCTACCTGATGCAGGTTTTTCTAGGGTTTTCCCTGCATCACTTTTAGGCGAATTACCTGGTAGGATCCTTAAACCATAGGCCGGGGGCCACAGTTAACCCTTGGCTACCTTCCTCTACCTTTCCGCATCCCTCCTTTCAGATCCCTTCCTATGTTATTAAAGCCTGTTACCCTAAAAAAAATATTTAAAGCATTCTGACTACACAAGTTAGGAAGAAATTATCACATCAACCCAGATAGAACGTTCTAGATAGAAAACAGCGACATACTAGCATAATAAATATGTTGATTCTAGTACTTTTTGGAGATGAAAATATACGCCAAATGAACATTTTAATAAATACTAGAATAGTGATGTTGGGGAAAAAAATAATTTTACCTTTATATCTTTTAGAGACCGTTTGGTGCGGTTTTCCCTTTTGAAGTGACCATTATAAAGTGAAACAAAATTAAATACATTCAGAATTTATAAATAGTTTTCAATAACTTGAACTTTAACAATAATTATGGAGTTGAATTTATGGCAACATGTATCTTCCATAAAGACTGGAAAGAAAATAAAATATTATGGGGGTCACTCAGGTAAACAAGAAACTTTAAAATAGAACCATATCCAATCCACAAATTCGTAGGATTGTATATACAAGCCATATGATAATAAAATAATATTTCTAGACACTTTTGTGTAGGAATGTGTAAATAGTAGAAAAAGGCAAATCGTCGGGAAATGATAAAAATTAAATTTTTTCAGCTTCTTTAAAAGATTATTAGCTCACTTCGTTATAATTTTATAGCTATTGATTTTTTTAGGGTAACAGGCTACATGAGGGTAATCCACATGGTGGATCCCCTTTAATAGCATAGGAAGGGATTTGAAAGGGGGGATGTGGAAGGGTAAAGGAAGGTAGCCATGGGTTAACTAGGGCCGCCGGGCTATAGTTTAAGGCTCCTACCCGGAAATTCGCCTAAATGTGATGCAGGGAAAACCGTAGAAAAACATGCATCAGGTAGGTCGGGCATTTGGTACTTGTCCCACGAACTTCCGATGGCGGGAGAGGGATTTGCTGTGGGGTCGCAGCTTACCCCTCGCCATGCCTTGGCCAGTTTAGGCGGCAGCTGGCCGACTATTCCAATAGGAATAGCGGACATCTCTTACCATATGCCCAAGGTCTGCGACCCCGGAACATACACCTCTCAAAGCAGACCGAGGTGCCTCGGCATGTGGGAACCTTAGTTTAAAAACGGAGAGGAAAAGGCATCTTTTTTTTTTTTTTAGGGCAACAGGCTACTTGAGGGTTTTTTTTAGGGCAACAGGCTACATGAGGGTGATCCACATTGGGCAACTCCCCTTTAATAGCATAGGAAGGGATTGAAAGGGGGGATGCGGAAGGGTAGAGGAAGGTAGCCAAGGGCTACTAGGGCCCCCGGGCTATGGTTTAAGGATCCTACCCGGCATTCGCCTAAAGAAATGCAGGGAAAACCCTAGAAACACCTGCATCGGGTAGGTCGGGCATTTGGTACTTGTCCCACGCCCTTCCGATGACGGGAGAGGAGTTTGCTGTGGGGACGCAGCTTACCCCTCGCCATGCCTTGGCCTGTTTAGGAGGCAACTGGCCGACTATTCCAATAGGAATAGCGGACAACTCTTGCCGTATGCCCAAGGTCTGCGAGCCCGGAACATAAACCTCTCAAAACAGACCGAGGTGCCTCGGCATGTGGGAACCTTAGTTCAAAAAAACCAGAGAGATGTGAGAGCATCCACATTGGGCCGTTTTGTCTCTCCTACAAGGTTCTACCTGCGAGAGAATATCCCTCGCAGGTACTGCCTCGCAGGCCTTTTTTTTTAGGGGTTATTGAATTAATGAACTGTATTAATGTCTTCTTGTCAATATTAACCAGCGAGAATGGCCAATTACAGAGAGAAATTTCAATAAAAATCCCTTCGACGTACCCTTTGCTTCTATTCAGTTTTGTCAATGTAATTTCAGAACATGTTATTGCAATCTGTCTAATTATAGCCTCCTTGATCACTTGATCCAGTAAATGGGTTCCAGTTCAAAACTGTATTTGACTTCGACCATCTTTTCCCAAAATGTCATGCCAAAGGACATTGTATTTGCCTACCTCCTGTGGCGCAGGGGTCAGCTTGACTGCCGCGCATCACAGAGGTCCCTTGTTTGAATCCCGGGGCATGGATGTTTGTGTACGTGAAAGATATTCTTGTCATATCAGTCCTTCTACAAGGTAAATTCAGTTCTCATAGTGAGTCGCTATTATCCTGAGCTGTAGATGCGACAGTAAAGAAATCAATATTTTAAAAAAGTATCGTATTTGTTCCACTTCGAGAGGAACTATTGTCGTACTTCTCCTAAAATAATTCCTTAATGGTGGTCTCTTATTTCTGTAAAATCCAACAATTTTATATTTGAACCGGAAAAATTTTTATGGTATAAAATGGCTCTGATAATTTGAACATTTTGGCACTTTTAACGAGTGTTGCAATATCATATGGGTAATCGGCCAATTTTGACGCAATCTGCTTACCTTGGTTTCCGACACACTCACTGAGTTTTTTTCTGTGACTAATTTATTAAATATATCGAGACACGATTAATGACTCCAGTTTCTCGGCAAATATATTCCATGATTTATTAGACTTTACTTCACTACGGTCTCTAAACTTACGTTACGGTAATCACCTCGTTCGTTTTAGAAGTAGTTAAGCGAAAGTTAGGTATATAAAAGGTCAAAATATTATTCCCACGGCAAAATCGAACGTTAATGAGAAATATAGGATACTAACGGAATCATCAAAATTAGGGAAGAATCTTAAATAATGTGTGATGACCGCTGTACAAACACTGGTCATGCCGACCTGAGAGCCTGATGGAACCTAAAGCCTCATTTATGTACGTTATTTTCTGTGACGATCAGAGACGTGAGATAAATGTATATTTGAAGTTTCCGAGCCGCAAGCCGAATTCGGCGAGGTTTTCGGATTTCGTGGAACAATGCACATACACGCTTGTTCACGCTCTGAGGAACACGCTGGTTGTCCGGTACGGTACATACAACAGGAAGAGCTTACAACCTCTAAAACGCAGGAAGTGAACAATGCTCAACAGAAGTTGAAAAAGAATTGAGACTGCGTAATTCTTCAGTAAATATACCTAAAATCCAATTACACGTAAGCGATGGATTGGTTAACGATAATTATTTTATTTCAGCATGAAGCCATTGAAATACCATTCTGAAATGCTAACCACATAATGAACTTAGTAGTAATCAATATATTGTAGTACTAATTATATTAATGAAATGCCACCATGTTGGAGCCAAATTATGTGATATACAAATTAATGATAATTAACAAAGTTCCAACACGTTGTAACTAGTTCAAGTGGTATCCAAATTCATGAAGGGAAAAGATAATTTATAGGATTTTTCCCTGAATTTTTACAAATTTTTTAAAACTAACAAAAAATATTATGTATTACAATTTCGATTTACTTTAGTTTCTGTACATATTTTTTTTTAAGAAAAATGCCACAGCTTTAATAATAATCATAACCTCAAAGCGGCTTAGTGATGTGCTATTTCCACCAATAGAGTTACAAAAGAAATACAAATTAAATTTTACAATAACAAAACTGTATAAAAGAATCTAACAAAAAACTAGAGAAATCTGACAATTCTATAGAAAACTGACGGTAAATTTTATTTACATAAAAGTTTACAAAACAAATTTTCTGCATACCATTTTATTTAACGCTGCTCTGGTACCGTATTGTGAACTCCATATTTATTTTATTCAAAAGAAAATATTTAATTACAGGCCGTAACAGTGATTACTACATCGTTTCACCGCAAAATTCCGGCGCCTCTCTAACAACTATTCACAAACTTTACGTCGTCATATATTTTTAGATTAGTGAAAGTCCCCAAGACAAGCTTCTCAAAATATTATCTTTTGCACTCTAAACCAGACGCGCACTCCATGGCCAAATCACTCTTTCGCCATGACCAACACTGGTCAGCCTCTCAAAACCAACTCGTCAGGATCCCACAACATACTACCGTGACCACTCCGGTCAGGCTCCAAAACCACTCTCAATGTTTCCGCCAAAGATCTGTATTACATCCGCTTTTCGACAATAATAAATTAGCAACCTTTCGAGTCTCTGCATTCTTGCGCCACACTGACTGTTTTTTACAATGCTCAGGTCTCAAATTGACGCCGACAATAATATAAAAGAAAATAATTATTAAATATAACTTACATTACACATTGGTAATCTCTACAATATATATATATATATATATATATATACATGTAATTCAGATTTTTTAAAAACCTTTTCAAATTTAAATAATTCTTGAACATGTTTCGCTATTGATAAAATTAAACCTGGCCATGTGACGTGAAGTTAAAATGGCCAATTACAGACAGAAATTTGAATAAACAACCCTACGTCGTTTCTTCAAGACTTGTCTTACTTGAGAAGGTTTGCAAATAAGCAAAGGAAACGTCGAAGGGTTTTTAATACAAATTTCCCTCTGTCCATTCTCGCTGGTTAATATTGACAAGAATACATTACTATCGTTCATTAATTCAATAGCTTTAAAATTATAACGAAGTTAATTAATAATCTCTTAAAGTAGCTAAGAAAATCGATTTTTTTTATCAGTACCCAACGAGTTGCCTTTTTCTACTACTTACACATTATTCATAAAAGTGAATAGATAAATTATTTTGGTATCATTTGACATATATATTCAACCCTGTGAATTTCTGAATTGGTTATGGTCCTATTTTAAAGTTTCATGTTGACCTGAGTAACCCCCATAATATTTTCTTTTCTTTCCAGTCTTTATGGAACAAACACGTTGTCATGAATTCAATTCCATAATTATTGTTAAAGTGAAAGTTATTGTAAAACATTTATAAACTCTGAATGCAAAATCGCACACAACGGCCTCACAACGACATAAATGTAAAATTAATTTTGTTTCTAATATCGCTTGGAGAAAATTCTATTCTAATATCCATGCAAAGGTTAATTTGGCGTATGTTTTCAGCTCCAAAAATGTACTAGAATCAAATTATTTATTTTGTTAGTATGTCGCTTCTTTCTATTTAGAACGTTCTGTCTGGGTTGATGTGATAATTTCTTCCTAACATGCTTTAATTCCCACAAAAATATTTTACCGCGCACCGTCAATTATACATTATTTGTAAGAACATTGATTCAGGACTTGAATATTTTTATAGTTTTTATTATTAAAAATACAAAAAAGAACCGATCAACACATTTGTTCAACATAATGTTGTTTTCAAAATTAATTCTAAAAATTGTGACGTGTGTAAATCGGCCACACTGAAAGGCCTTTGATTACTAGAATAAAAAAAAAAGAAAATTTTAGATCTCTAAATTACAAACATAACCACATAAGAATTAAATGATATCTTCAACTTTTAAAAATGAACCTCTATTCTAGATAATATATTTAAAAAATAATCTCTGAAATGTTGCAACTTTCAATTCCATAAACATTAAACAATATACGGTTTGCCGTAACAGCCTCTATGAATTTTTGCTAAGGAAACTCTGCAATGTACCATATTTGTTTTTATATGTTTGTATTTTGCCAAGTATTCACCCCATTTCCATCTAATATCTTCAATACAGAAATTGAGGAACATCTCAATGCATCAGGACAACTATCACCACCCCTGAAATCAATTTCACCTGCTGAAGTATATAGAGCGATAAAATTAACTAGCTTATCCAAAGCTCCAGGTTATGACCTTATAGTAGGAAACATACTAAAACACCTTCCGAAAAACGCGGTGGTACTTATAACAACAATATATAACCGCATTCTTGCTATCTCACACTTCCCTACTCAATGGAAGTTTGCAAAAATAATTATGATACCTAAACCTGGCAAACCTCCACATGAAGCCACATCCTACCGATCGATAAGCCTTCTACCACTACTATCGAAAATATTCGAACGCCTCCTACTACACACAGTCAGAGAAGCAATATCTCCACAGGAAACAATTCCTCATCACCAGTTTGGCTTCCGTGAAGGGCATTCAACCATCCAGCAATGTCATAGAATAGTCAACCACATCAGGGAGGCCATCGAGGAGAAGAAACTGTGTGCGGCGGTATTCCTAGATATCCAACAGGCCTTCGACAAGATATGGCACAAAGGTCTTCTACCTATATAATAAAAAAGGATGTATATTTGTATGTATGTATGTATGTATGTATTTACGTTGATCTTTATACAAATTTTATCGCGTGGACAGAATGCAACAAAAATTGGCATACGTATTCTGCCAAAATCGAGAATCGGTACTGTGGGGGTGACAAACCACTAGCATAAATGTAAAAAGAATTATAATTTTAAAAAGTGATCGTTAAGTGATAAATTACTGCGCGCCAATATATCATGACATCACGCGAAAGAGAGAGACGTTACTACGCGACGAACAAAGGAAATAGTTAGATTTTTTCGTAATGAAATGAAGCAGAAATATTTTCATTGAATAAACGTATAATTCTATCCAGTAATACTCCATCGAGTGATAATAAAAAACAATACAAAATACTTTACAATCGTTGCGGAAAATGTTATTTAATTTAGTGAGTGCAATATGGCCACCATTTCTTTACATTTGGAATGTAGCTATCAATTTGATCACTTCAATCCTTCGTAATGTGCGAATACTGATGGACAATTATATCCTGCAATACTCAAGAAGTACTGTCTGAAGACTTACTGACAATTATATTTCTAAAGAATAACGATGGCATGTTTGTTGCTATTATGCAATTAAATTCTATGTATCTTATACCTATTAAATTAATGCAGTATATTTATGTATTGGTAAAGAAATTCGGAGGTATGTTTGTTGAGATTGATGCAATAAAATTCAATGTATTTTATAGCTGTTCAATTAAAGCACTGTTGGTCGAATTTGTGTACGGAACTAGGAATAGTTAGATTTAGGTTGTGTCTTCTTGACTAAAGATTAATATAGAATTAAATTCTTTTTCGGGTTTATATAAATAAGACACGGGCAACGCCGGGCACTCAGCTATATAAGATAAAAAAACGGCTTCCACACCAAGTGTTTTTACTCATAAAATCATACCTGCCGCAAAGATGCTTCCAGGTCGAATTTGAGGGACAATACTCAGCATATCAAGACATCAACTCCGGCATTCCGCAGGGAAGTGTTCTTGGTCCCTTTCTGTACCTACTATATACAGCAGACATCCCCACCACGGACAACACCCTAATCGCCACCTTCGCAGATGACACCGCAATAATGTCAACAGATATTGATGCGGACCAAGCAAATGAGTACCTCCAGATACATCTCAACCTTTTAGAAAACTGGCTCAACCAATAGCGCATCAAAATAAACTGCAACAAGTCCACGCAAATTACGTTCACAAGTAAACGCTTGACGTGCCCGCAAGTTAAAATATTCAGTGAACCTATCCCAGTAAAAACTGAAGTTAAATATCTAGGAATCCGTCTCGACCAAAAACTGACATGGAAAAACCACATAAAAGCCAAAAAGGTAAAACTTAAACTAAAAACTGAAAACATACTCTGGCTACTTGGACGAAAATCCCAACTCACTACTGAAAACAAACTGCTACTGTATAAAACCATACTAATACCTATATGGTCTTACGGGATCGAATTATGGGGATGCAGCAAACCATCAAATATCAAGATCTTGCAGACTTTTCAATCAAAGACATTGCGAACCCTAGTCAATGCACCGTGGTACATCAGCAACCATACGCTCCATCACGACCTCAAAATTCCATTTATTTCAGAAACCGTCAAGACGTATGCCACCAAAAGCAAAGAAAGAACACTAAACCACCTCAACAAATAAATCGCCGACCTCTACCTCCAACAACCCGTAGCAAGAAGATTATGGCCAGAAGACATCACTAAATAAATCCAGGAGACCCGCCACTGGACGGTGCCCTACTCAAGACAAATAGCTTTAATAATTAAACAATTTACTTAGTACTCTAAGTGTTAAGAGTAGATTGTAAATCAGCAACCGAAATTAAAAAAAAATGTTTGTATTTAACTTGAGTTTGACATACAGTTACAGACGGGTCGAAACGAAAAACAATTTTAAATATCAAATAAAGATTAATATATTTCAGCCTGTAATCAAGGTCAATGCTCTTAGAATTTAACATCAGCCGTAAAATACGTAATAATTTGTATATTTTTTGTCCTAAATTTTCCAAACTGTCAACTGCTCTCGTGAAGGTTTTCGCCATCGTATTCACATTATGCAAAGCTTGTTCCAGAATATGATAATTATTTCACAAAGCTTCACTCAATAACATCTACAATCCAAACCAAACATTCCCCTACATATCAAACCAAGTCTACAGCCAACCGAAACACCTCCCAACAGTGGACCATTCACCTGTTTCAAGTGATGTGACCTTCACTTGGTCACTCATTTTAGTTACCTCAAATGTAAAATCTACGGATTAAGTTTTCAAGAATAAATAAACAAAAACAAAACAATAATTACTAAAGCTTCGGAGTATATAGTGACATAAGTGAATTGAAGTTATTTTTTTCTATTACCCGTAGATTCAAATTTAAACCCAACTTCGAGGAGTCTGACCGTAACTTAAGCAACCCTAGTTTAATAACTATTGCTGAATGAACAAATACTAGCGAAAAAATTCTCTCAGTTCTAACAACTGCATTTATGTTAGAAATTAAGGCAACCGAAAATTTTGTTATTCTACCTCTTACCTAAAGTAAATATCCTTCAAAATGGGTAACGCATAGTATCAGACGATATTTTATGTGTGTCCAGATTCCTCTGAAATCAGATTTATTCTTAACCCATAACAAATTTCCTTTTAGCCTTGTTCGTGAAGTCCCATGTCTCACTTTCCAATTTCTTTTTATCTTGTTATTTCACTCTCCCGTAATTATTCTCTTTAATATTTTTAATGCGTGCGGATTATCTTCGACGATAAAATATATTAAGTTCAAACTGTAATCAGACAGTGACTGACGACGTTCAATGGCCTGATCGCGTAAGAGAGGAAATTTAATTAGGCATAAACAAAAGATGCAATGAGTGTCAAGGGAGAGTATGCAAAACTGAGTGGAGAAAGTTCCGCATGAGTGATGGGACACGCAGGTGAGATCACGGCGACCTCATCACTTACGAAAGACCCGCCTCTACGGCGGCATTCAGCTGAAGGATGGCTGGTAGACGTCACTGCGTCTCAATGGATAACTGTTAACACATTTAGCGAAACAATGAAGTTGACTTGTATAGCTTTGACGCAACGTAATTATTTACGTAATGAATGTACGTTACCTAGATTGGTAGTTTTATGACAGAGACTCTTGTGTAACTATGAGAAGTCTTAGAAATAAGTGTTTAAGGTGACAGTGATTGGTCCAAATCTGCATTGAGCAGAACCTTTTCTATCAGTTTACATTGCTTTTCTATTCTTTTGGGATTAAAGATTACGACAGACTTATTCTGTTCACAACATAATTCAGAAGAATCCAAATACCAAGCACAATATATACAATCGTATATTACGTTTTCACTAATAAACAGAACTAGAAAAAGCTTCAACTTAGATACTCATTCGACGACTCCCTACCGTTTCTGTTTACAACGTCTATATTAATGAACGCATCAAAAACAATTTCTCAGTTATAATTATTAACATCCGTGGATATTAATGATAATTATAAATATATATATATTCTGACTATTGACAAAACTAATAAATAAATAAACATTAGCCAATTTTAAGTCAGAAAAAAGACTTATTTTTTATTATTAATTATTTATTAATGTAAAAATGAATCAGAGATTGACCTGTCTATAAAATTGTTTTTAAATTAGAATCTGAGGTCGCCAAATAAGCGACGAAACGTTGTTTAATTTTACATTAAACGATCCATGTATATTATTATGAAATTAAACTTGCTAACAGTTTGGGTATCGTAATTACAGTATTATAAAACAACATTTTCCTTCATAATAAAACCCAGTTTTGAGTGCTGCGGACAGTCAATAATCGCGTACCAATATCACACTCACAATTTAACAACCAAACAATGGTTCTAAATGGAAATATTAAATATATGCACATTTCTATGCCCGGGTATTTATTTATATTAGCTCGGAAAAGTATTTAATTAGAGCCAAAAAGAGTCCCAGTAATCCAAGATATGTGCTGGCTGTGTTTAATGAATCCCATGTTTGTTCCTAGATCGTAAGTAACATATTGATAAAATTTGGTTGAAATTGATCCACGCGTTTAAGATTGTAATCTGAACATTTTCTAGCCCCTTACACTTCTACTCCTAGAGGCTGAACTACAACCTAACCCTCATTTTGAATGTAAGAATTAAGCTCAGATACTTCCAAAAGCCCGGATTCGTCACAAATCTCGGTTATTTTCGCGTTACTTTCATGTAACGCCCCTCCACCCCCACCCGTAACGGTGTTTTTCTTTGATACCGAAATGGGTTGAAATTATATACCAACAACATCTAGAAAAACAATTATCAATTTCATATATTTCGAAAAATAAATATTCGAGGCAAATTATCGGCCGTTTCCGCATGTTTTTAAATCAAGTCCCATGCACTCCTCGGGAGTTGCCTCGAGCATCGAGAAGTTGACAGGAAACTTCGCCGGCATGTGGACACCTCACAACAGTTTCATCGTAATCGGATAAATAGTATAGGAACGCATAAGAAGCAAACAAGCAAGCAAAGAAAGATTCAATCATTTATATTTATATATATATATATATATATATATATATATATATATATATTGTAATAATTAATAAATGATAATGGCCGAATTTATATAATCAAAATCACAAAATTTACATTTACTTTATATGGGAATCAATGCATCTGAACATAGACGAAATTTGTTACTGAAGAAAATAATACTAAAGATTGAATTTAAACAATTTCAATTTTTATCAAGAAATAAAAAATGATCTGAATAAATAAAGATCTCATTTTATCGGTAATTAAAGAACGATCTGACTTTTATCTTTTAAACGTGGTTTACAATGATTTTAAAGTTTTCTTTCTACTTACGGCAGCCCAGGTCTCATTTTAACTTTTCGTGCACAATTTTGGGGATATCACTGATTCTAAGTACTCACAGACTCTAATTAGCGTAGTTTGTTGGTTGGTTTAGAATAAATTTGTCGATTCTCGATGATTTACTGCAAACTGGATTCGTAGATCTCGTGAGTCATGTTGAAAATGCCAGTCACTGGTTTTGTCTGTTGACTGAAGATTGATTTAGTTTCTGCAATTTGATATAACAGCGTTCATATTACTGGAACACATTCACTCGTTCTTTAAATTAGACCTTTTTCATTCCTGCTGCTGACTGACTAAATTGTTCAACTTTTCGTGTACTAGAATTTTGTGGTCTTTACACCTCGCCATTCATTGCCTGACTGTTCGTTCTTTTCGTCTGTTCTATTTGCTGTCTGCTGCCCGACTCTTCGTTCGTCTCGTAAATTTTGAGCGCGTAAAACCTTCTCGACCGATCAACAATGCTTTCTTTGCCTTGCCGGTTTGTTGCGGCGTCCGCTATATCCACCAATAATGAGTCCTCTACAATTCAACTTTTCAATTAGAACAATGCATTAATTACCAATTACTACAATATATATATATATATATACATTTAGTTGTTTTAATTGCTAGCCCGTCAGCATTCGATTCTACATTTATAGTCTTCACGACAATATTTCAATAAATTTTATTTTTCGTCGTAACTCCATTACATCTCCACCAAAGAAGTCTTTTCACAATTCTCCATCAGCGACCCTCCTGTAAGAAATATATTACAAAATCTTTCTTTTTCTTATTATTCCCCACCACGTAAAATATTATAATATTACAATTGACATCCCAACCACACAGAATTAGAACTTTGCACACCCAACTCACACACGAATATCTTTTTTCCAGAAAAATCAGCCCCACCTGTGATGTATGTGATCAAGCCCTCACCATCGAGCATATTATATTTGAATGCACGAAATATGAGGATGTACGCAGGAGGATCTTAGCCGAATTCTCTAGAGAAGACTTCTGCATACACACCAAGGCGATCAAGAGATTCCAGGAGTTCGTCTCTGACGCAAAACTTTTAGAGGGTCGCCAATAACCAACAGGTTGACGCGACCATAAATCAATAATAATAATAATAATAAATTCAAATCGTTTATTCAATTTTGCCAATAATTGATTTGTATGGGTACTTTTAGGGGAAGATTTTATTCTCAATCGTGTTGTATTACATCAAACTGTAAACATTTCTGTTACAAATTTCAGCAAGAATCGATCCGTTGGGTACCTGATTTATTTATTTCATAACGAAACCTGGATAATTAAACTTATGTTTCAACTTAAGGAATGTCAGTACATTAGTAACGTCCCACCTAATAATTTCAGTAATGAATTCGATACAATTTGACATGAAAAGTCTTTATGCAAGTGAATTATTTTGTTTGAACATATTCACATGATAAGAACACTGCAATGGTTGCATTTCTTGCATGATGATTCATTACTTACTTAATGGGACAATTTAAGGACTCTGAGAACTTCCCGTCATACACTTGAACTTATCACCACATGAGTCCCACGTTGAAACACGACGCCCCCTCACTGAGTAAATCGTCTGCATGACTTGTCACTTGGAGAATAAGTGACACGCTGGGAGGTCAACCGAGCTTTCACTCCTTCACGGTCAACAACCCTGACTAAGAATATCTGCAGAAATCATTGCAGCTCAAAACAATCACGGAACGGTATAGACTGTGAACCTTTAAAGAATAGCGTAAGACGTTACGTAAGTCACCACAAAACTATGTGGTGCAACCAATGTAGAATTGCACCTCAGGGAGAAAATATCTAGATCACAACTATTACTTAGGATATCCTTCTCACGTATATATTCCTAAGAAGTTACCATTCCGCAATTTATTTTAAATTTGTCTTTAATTGTAAGTGTACATTATTGTGAGAAATGAGTGTACTACAATATCAGTAGACCCATATTGACGTTATGTAATATGTATTTTAAAATAATATTTTTACCTATTTTAACTATTTTGACATAATTATAACCTTGTATAAATAGGTAGTCGTGTCAAAATTCGATACACAGTCATCCATTGCCCTGGGATCGCAGCTCAGTTTAACACGAACCTTTATTACGGCAACTCGGGACTGTAAAAATTATACTGAAACATTGACGACATATTGTGTTTAGTTCACGACGTATTGTACGCCAAAAAAGCCAAGATGAGGTCTGTATATCACGTTCGTAAGAATATTGTGAATGTTTTTAAGGATAGTAGCGTAACTCCAATTTGTCTCTCTGACAACGAAACTCTCCTCCATATTCTCGCTTCTCCGCATTTCGTACGTCTTGCTATATCTCACGACCTGTATATTGTCTCGTAATGTCACCTTCCCTAACTATCTGTTTTAATTACATTTTGTCTCATGGGTGCGATGGTGGGTCAATTCTTATCTGAAGGAACATAATGACACCAGTAGTCCGATTTCATTTAAAAAATTTTAAAGACCTATTTTGAATTTTCTTTCCTACTTTTTTTTATAGAAAGAAACACGGTATCTAACGTGCATTCGGCATTTTCTTATTCTGTACGTCATGTCTTTCGGATATTTTGTTGCATGAGAAAGAGATATACAAAATTTACTTGATGCTTCTCAACGTCCACGCAATACTATTATTTACGTTATATACATTCCGTAAACCTCTATCGCCTTGATTGGATTTCATCTGCATCTGCGCTCGCAGGATCAAATATTTTATTTATGCAGTAATAAATGTTCTTGATGTGCTTAGACCCTCCATCTCCGGTTGCATCCAAGCAACAGTCCAGTTTTACTCAACAAAAATAATTTCATCTATTTATGGGTAACGTAAAACCTAAAGCCCCGAAATATTAAACAACTCCGTGATGCATCTATCCTACAATTTGGACAGAATGGCTATAAAAATCGTGTTTAACAGCAGTCATGTCATTTAAAATTTATCGATATTTTATAATCTCATCAAAACACCTCCAGTTCGAGTTTATTGACGGAATTGCAACGCACTGGTAAGAATAAAGAAGAAATCTATAAAAATAATACACATCGTCTGCACTCGTTTAAGAGGGATATCTTGTAGGAGAGACAGGAAGGGGCTGCCTTTGGGGATGCCTTTTCCTCTCTCCGTTTTTGACCTAAGGTTCCCACAAGCCGAGGCACCTCGGCCTGTTTTGAGAGGTGTACGTTCCGGGGTCACAGACCTTGGGCATACGGTAAGAGTTGTTCGCTGTTCCCATTGGAACAGTCGGCCAGCTGCCTCTTAAACTAGTCGAGGTACGGAGAAGGGAATGCAGCGTCCCCACAGCAAACTCTTTTCCCGCTATCGGAAGGGCGTCGGACAAGTACCCAATGCCCGACCTACCTGATGCAGATTTTTCTATGGTTTTCCCTGCATTTCTTTAGACGAATGCCGGGTAGGATCCTTAAAATATAGCCCGGGGGCCATTGTTAACCCTTGGCTACCTTCCTCTACCCTTACACATCCACCCTTCCAAATCCCTTCCTATGCTATTAAAGGGGAGTTGCCCTAAGTGGATCACCCTCATGTAGCCTGTTGCCCTAAAAAAAAGTGCACTCGTTTTGGTCGTTCGGTTAAGAACGGAAGACGTACGCCAGTCATGAATGCTTGTTTTTAATAATTAGTCATGTAATCTACTCAAATGCCGGCTTGTGCAACGGGACAGCATTAATAGTTACAGAGTTAAAAAACCACATTATAGAGGCTCAAGCAGTTTCTGTATTGGGGAATGTTTATGTAGCACTATTTTCCAGAATTAGACTACCACTTACTGAGTTCGTTTTGAGGCGTACTTTAATGGATAAATAAAGGAGCAATAGCTCTAGAGAAAATATTAAACTCGAATATTACTTCTTTGTTTCTACAATACGAATATATGGAGATAAAAATCAGTGTAACACAAGCTGTAATCACTTAATTGCTTTTAAAAGTATTGTAATAAACACGACGTTAGACTGTCACAATCATTAGTTCCAATTCTGCATTTCGCTGGCATGGGAGGAACAGCAAATTGTATCAGACGCAGAATTTAAGACATGAAATTACAATTATTATTCAAGCAAAATTATTTAAATAAAAATTTATTGAAGATCACTATTCATAAAAATATGCATCTAATTATTGTTTCTGTTGAAGTACGGTTGCAGGCTTTTAGAACAGCAAATAATGAACTTCAGAATTTAATGTAAAACGCTATTATACGTTATCTAGTTTACGGTGCCTATGTTAGGAATTTAACATGATTAGAGGGTGCGTGAACCGGTCCGGTTTATTTACCTCCAACACTCATCAAAAAGCTATTAGAAGAACAAAGGTGAAAATAAATGGTGATAAGATATTATAGGGTATCACTTCCGCATTACGAACTTGAGGATAAAATGCGACGTCTTTCTATATCGAATAACTGCGTTGTTTTCACAGGGAAAACTACGAAGGAAAATATTTCCAGCAAAGCTGTCTCTCAAAATAAAGGTTTGCTTCAGTAACAAAGGCGGACCGAGAAGAAGATTATGACGTGGGAAGGATTGATAAACTGGCAAAGGAGATAATATGGTGGCGGAATATAATTCAACAATTCGGAATTGATGGATGTCGTTTTTCAGTGGTGGAAGGACGTGATATGAAAATTAGAGAACAAGATGTCGAAAGTTCCTTCATTTAGAACATTTTGGAATTTTGCAGCCCTGTAACCCATTGTAGTGATACGGTTCCGTTAATTCACTGTACCCACAGAAGCAGGGACAACAAATGTATCCAACTTACTGGAGAAATAGTCGCAGGTTCGAGGGTTCAAGGGATGAGTTAACATTTCCTAAAGGCATCTATAGACTGGAAAATATTCAGCGACAGAAGCCTAGGATATGTAATCAAACTCCGTGATTGTTATCTTTCATTATTTTTCTTTCAAATTGTAAGTAAAGTGACGTATTTTAATTGTTTATAACACCACGGTTTTTATATTTTGAATTTTTAAACTGTTTCTCGTACTTTCATAAATAAAGAAAAATACGGTGAAAACAGCCGAGATTGAAGTAGAATCCGCAGTTATAGACGTCTCTGGGTTTAATTATAACATCTTAATTTTTCGTACTGTCAAGTTGTAATCTATGTAATGTAACATAAATGTGTATGTTTGTTCCGCATACAAATCTAAACCTGTAGAAAAACTGACCAAATTTCGTACACGTGTTGCTTCAATGAGATTGATTGTGTTTATCTCGACGTTTTTGTGCATAATTTCAACAAATTTTTGGCATGGGAGGGAAGCGCCTTTCCGGCTGAAGGTGGAGGGGCGTTACATATAAATAACGCGAAAACAGCCGAAATTGGAGTCAAATCCGCAGTCATGGATGTTGCTGAGTTTAATTATGACATTCAACTATTATTTTAACGCCCAGCGGATGGGGTGAACTGGGTGGAAACTTTAAAACATGTTAAAGCGGCCGATATATTTGTCGAAAGGAACTTTTTCGGGGTCACTGAGATAGATGGCGTTTCTTCGTATATTTTCGTGTATAAATTCAATCCCTTGTGGCTCCTTTAGGGATGGGATGAATGGGAATTGTATAAAAATAATACAAAAACAACCGATATTGGAGTCAAATTCGGTGTTATGGATGTCGCCAAGTTTAATTATGACAACCCGGACAACGCAGGGCACCCAGCTAGGTTAATAATAAACTGAAAAATTTCTGACATTCTTGACACACAATATCGTTATTAATAATAATATAAGTGGGAAAATTAAGATTTAATGGAAAATTACATTTTTTTCATATATTATTTATTATGATGTTTTGTCCTAAAATAAGTAAATTTTCAGTTATTGATAATAAGTTAGGATAAAATTGAAACTAAATGATAACAATAGTTCCATATACGCAATATCAATTACGTGCAATTAAATGCTCATCATTCATAAATATAAAGAAAATACATTCTGATATTAATTTTTTTGACTGTATGTCACGAAAAACTGCAAAAATGGAATATTTGGTTGTTATACACATTCACTTAAAAATTAGCATGATTTATCATCTTGTTTTAAAGGTCTCCTAATTATATTTTATCATTACCTGAAGAGCTCCTAATTTTACGACGAAACTTCATAGTTGATATAACAAATTTTTATATGTAGAAAGAGTAACGTTGTATTAAACTTTATTTTCTGACTTGTATGACCAGTGTTAATTATATTTTAAATGATGAAAGAATACATGTTTTATATTTTTCAACATTTTTATACTGATTGATTGGAGAAACTAAAAACCAGAACCAATTTAACTTCAGAATTTCAGTTTAATACTTAATTCAATGTTACAATTATTTGGCATTAGTGTGATGATACTTCGAGATATTGCTGAGTTTTTTACGGTGATAAATATGAAATCTTAGGCGTAGTTTCTTTCTATATATATTTTTCGGGATTGATATCCGTCCTGGTTATTACTTTTATTTTTTCTAGTCCGTATTATTTTATTAGAATTCCCTTCACCTTACGCTTAATGAATTGCTCGAAAAATTTATCTGCTCGTGTCAGACTCATGGTCGCAGCTTTCCCCCTCGCCTTGCATTGACCAGTTTTGAGGCAGCTGGCCGACTATTCCAATAGGAATAGTGAACAACTCTTACCGTATGCCCAAGGTCTGCGACCCCGAAACATACTCCTCTCAAAACAGGCCTAGAACTGTGGAAAGGAAATCAGGCTCGTGAATGCCTCGGCACTCGAGCTCAGCGACGGTAAACGTACGTTTGATCACAACACTTGAAGTAAAAAGTAAGAAAAGATTTAATGAACAAGAGCCTAGGTTTTGGGCGAGCGTCTGAGAGTGACTCTTCCGATTTTTCAAAGCTTCAGGAGGACGAGACAGTAATACTTCGGTAGGAGTGATAAAATGTTAAGTGTACTAGTTTTTCCACTGTAATACTTTCATCTTTATGCCCATTCTTCATCAAAACATCTCTTTCCCCTTTCTCTTTGCATGTTTCTCAAGTATTTTCTTGCGACCAAAAATATTATATATGTAATTGTACGTTAAATAAATACCCTGATAATAAATTTCTATTACATTTGGTCAATATTACTTAAATTACTATGAGTATACTTGTTAGTTCAAATTTTATCCCCGTCCTGTTTACGTATGAGTATATAAAATATAATTACTCTGTCGGGTGAAGTTTGCCTTTCTCTCTCTTTCGCTGCCTGCATTCTTATTCCTGTTCTAATGTTGAAGAATATTGCGTTGCAGGTTTAACAGAGCGTAAAGAAATTAATGCATGCGGTGAAACACGTACCCATAAAAATTCCTGTTCTATCTAATGACATAATACTAACTTATTGGGCAAAGAAAGGGAACGAAGACCGATAGAACAGGTGAAATTCATCAGACCGTATTTGATGGGCGCAAATTCATGAACCATAATTAATAAAAAGATTTCGTGCGTGTTGATAACTAACGAAATAGAATAAAAAGTTTAAATTTCTTGTTATCGACCCAGGAATTCTCGATTTCCAATTATGATCTATTTTAACACTGGCTCGCGGTACTAAAATAGAAATAACTTGTGGTTTCCTTTACTGATTGCCAGGCATTTTGATACATTCGTGCAGCTGTGCCATAAATTTATCAATAAGTTATTAAAATATTCAGTAATTTCAGTAATGGTGAAAGACCCGTCGTTGTGTGACGTCACCGGAACGTTACTTAGAGCAATAAAATGAAACCGGAAGCGTCTGGAAATGAGGTGTGTAAAACACGCACATGTTCTCTCATCTTCTAACAAATTAGTTACATCAGAGCACCGCAGTAATAACTTTCTCCGTTGTTATATGTACAAAATTACCGTGAAAAGGAACTGATCTGAATGTTATCTCAGACAATAAAGTTTTCAGCGTTTACCGAGAGTACAACTAGAAGACGAGGAACTTTAATTGCAGTCAATGTGAAGAACTTTATTCATCCACAGATTTATTACGCTGTTGTTCTAATCAGTTATATGCAATGTGTTTATTATTCCACAAATGGACCATTAGCCCCGAAGAAAAAACATGGACTCACACAACACAAATCGATATATTTGCAACACATCATTAATTTAACACTATCAGTTTTCCCAGTGGGAGCCAATTACAGACAAGTAATAATGAAATTCAAATTTGCCAGTGTCCCATAATAGTCGCATCATTTAGTGCTGCACAAGGAACGTGCAATTGCACATCAAAGTAAAAAATGGGGAAACCGGAAACGTAAAATAACGTGCGTTACAAATTTGCTTAACACTGTAATTGCAATTTACCACTTTTTTGGGGGGGTGCAGACAGGCTACGTATAGGGTAATCCACATAGTAGCAACTCCCCTTGTATAGCACAGGAAAGGGATTTGAAAAGGGGGATGCGGAAGGGTGGAGGAAGGTAGCCAAGGGTTAACTAGGACCCCCGGGCTACATTTTAAGGATCCTACCCGGCATTCGCCTAAAAGTAATGCAGGACAAACCCTATAAAAACCTGCATCAGGAAGGTCGGGCATTTGGTACTTGTCCCACGCCCTTCCGATGGCGGGAGAGGGGTTTGCTGTGGGGTCGCAGCTTACCCCTCGACATGCCTTGGCCAGTTTAGATGGTAGCTGGCCGACTATTCCAATAGGAATAGCGGGCAACTCTTACCGTATGCCCAAGGTCTGCGACCCCGGAACATACACCTCTCAAAACAGACCGAGTTGTGAAGGCATCCCCAAAGATAGCCCCCGCCAGAGATCTCTGGGAAGGTTCACCTGAGAGAGAATCCTCTCGCAGGCCACACCTCAACCGTGTAAATATGCCCAAATAAAAACAAAAGATAGAGAGAGAAATTTCTTCAAACGTCCAAGTCTTTCGTTCCACGTAACTTATGTAATAGTGCGAGCCAATTTTTAAAGTGTGGTTATAATGAGTAATAAATTACATGTTCTACAGATTTCACATATGTTTGAACTGCTTCTTTAATGTATCATACACTTGATATATTACCTTTATGTAAGCTAATGCGGGACAAAATGCATGGATTGGAAATGACACCAAAATCCAAACGCCCAGTTACATCGGTGGATGGAACAATCGATTCGAAATGAAATTTGGAAACAAAAAACAGGAAATTTTCATTCCTATCAACGATCAACGATCAACATCTGGAACGCACAATGTCTGTGTGACCCCGGTACATATACCTCTCGCAACAGGCCGAGGTGCCTCGGCTGTTGCGAACCTCAGGTCAAAAAAAACAGAGAGAGGAAGAGGTATCCCCAAATGTAGTCTTCTCCCGAGCTCTCTGGGAAGGTCCACCCTCGCAGGTTTGTTGCGAAGAAAGAAGGTGTAGACAGGTTATGTATAAGGGTAATCCACATAGTGGAACTCCCCTCTTATAGTATAGGAAAGGGGGGATGCGGAAAGGTAGATCAAGGTAGCCAAGGTTTAACTAGGGCCCTGGGGCTAATGTTTAAGGATACTACCCGGAAATTCGCCTAAATGAGATACAGGGAAAATTCTAGAAATACCTGCATCAGGTAGGTTGGGCATTTAGTACTTGTTCCACGCCCTTCCGATGGCTGCAGAGTGGTCGCAGCTTTCCCCTCGCCCTCGCCTTGACCAGTTTAGGAGGCAGCTGGCCGACTATTCCAATAGGAATAACGGGAGACTCTTACCTCTGAGCTTCATTAGTTCCCGGTGCGTTGGCACTGATTCGCATATGAGAAAAATTAATTTTTGAACATGCACCTCACTTGTAATATTTTGACAGTAACATTTCCATATTGAATACAAAGGTACCACCAATGGAACAAGAGTTTTTTTTCAGTGAACAAAGTCGTGATGACGCGGGAAACCGATTCTTGGGAGGGACAGTTTTTTTTTTTGCAGCGCAAATGTGGACAGTTGCAAGTAGAGAGAGAGGAAGCTGTTTTATAACACGGACTGGAGAGTCGGAGAGAGAAGATCGAGCTTCAGATCAAATAAGGTCTGAATGTGGACTAGTTTTGTAAGGAGACTGCAGAGAAAGTTGTTTGTCTAAAACTGCGTGAACGACGACAAAATAGATGGCAAAATCGAGGATGACGCTTTTCTGAAGGAAACTACGGAAGAATGGACGTCACTCACCATTTCACCGGTTGAAATTTACGTATGAAAATCCCGCCGTTGTCTCTTATTACGTTTCTAAGAAACCCAATTGTCATTTTATTGCTAGGTTGTTTTGTATTTAATCCTGAGATACATTTTTATTTTATAGTGCGCACTTTGATGGATGAATTTTTTAATATTTTGGCAACATTGATTTGTCAATCAAATAAATTTTGTGTTACTAAATTCAAGTTTATAAAAAAATAATAATAAATTCATTTTAGAGTTTCGTTAAAAAAACTTACCACAATACATTCCTATGACGTATTGAATATATTGTTTGTTAGTAAGCTTGAGCACCATTCTCGTCCAATAATCAGGGCAGTCCGGCGTCGTGGTCTAAAATATAAGGTATTCTTAAACTTTGTTAATAGATTTAATTTTGTTTGAGTTATTTTGAAACATTTGTCCAGGATTAAGAAGACTTTTGCTGGAAACACAATCAGTTGTGCTTTTCGTTTCAGTCGTAATTTTTTTTAACTGCGTTGTTCGTTTTCCCAGAAAAGACGGAATGGTTCCGCATGGCTTTTCGATGATTGACACTACTTTACACTCCCACCCTTCACTCACCTACATAATTACAAAGGGAATGGGGTCTTCGCAGTCTATGGACTTCCGACATCTCCGCAAAGTTGTCACGCCTCTAGATTCATTACAAAGAACGCAATGGGAGTTCGTTGGAGTGGAAATGAAAGGGTTATTAAGTAACAAAGCACATGCATTAATGAGGTTTGCTTACGTGTAACATTGTCTAGCGAACGGTGCAAATAATTATAATATAAATGTATCTTTATAATTTATAAGTTGGGTACACGTCACGGAAATATATTTTAAATCACTATTTCAGAGACTCCTAGTAATATTCATAAATAATCCAAGTCATTTATTTAACAATTTATTTTAAATCATTATTTCAGAGACTCCTAGTAATATTCATAAATAATCCAAGTCATTTATTTAACAATTTATTTTAAATTTTGAGTCCAACAGTACATCTGCTAGTTTTCGACCTACACTTCCATTTTCATCTAAAATTAGGAAAGTCTTTACATCAATTAATACTAAGTCTACATTATAAGCAAAACCGATATGGAGCTTAGCTAACTGTGTAGTTATTCTCAATATTACAACCCGTGCTGCACATAATCCAATGTCAATTCCATTTTTACAGATCAATTCTTTTAGTCAAGACATTTGATTATATATCCAACACCGTTGTTCGAAATGATAATAACTACACAGCTAGCAATCCCCCCTCTCGAGTTTATTTATATTGTAGACTTAGTATAATTGAAAAAAAACGGAATAATATGAAAAGTATTCATAAATTTTAGATTAAAACGGCCAAGAAGGCCGAAAGATGCACTATTCGACTTACAATTTACAATAAATGGTTAAATACATGATTTACGAGGTTTGGATTATTTATAAATATGTTCTATTTTAAATGCAATAAATTTACGACCACGTTTTAGCCAAAAAAAAAGGTTATGCCTCTCAATAAATTAAGTAAATAATATATTGTTCGTGAAAATCATACGCTTTTCGAAATCTCTGTACAAAATCTTATTCTTTCCTGAAGTGACATAATATTTCAGGAATAAAATTAAATAAATTAGAAATGTTTTGTTTTATTCCTCCTGAGGACGTTCCGAAAAAGGGCCGTGACATTATGTTATTTTTTTATTAAATTGTACTTGATTTGCGGGCCGTTTTATTTATTTAATGACTAAGTGTCCAACGTTGCCCGGAGATTTATTTAAATTAGGCCGGAGAAGGAATTAATTACACACTATCCTCTTGATAAACATTTCATTTAACCAGCATCAATAGCGCCAATACCCCGACCTAACCCTTCTACATCTAACTTCATATCAAACAGGACGATTAGTGACTGTATTCGGGAATTCTCCTTCTACATAAATTAAAATTGTCTAAAAATAACGACGAATTAAAATACTGGTAAACTTAATAAAGTCTAAAACTACTCCAGATTTCTTAAAGGAGTAAGTAAACACAAACATGAACTAAATAGAGGCCAAAATATAGGTGGTACCCTAAGAAAATCAAAAATTTACCCTATAACTTAACTACTCCGGATATTTATGTCAACCGCGTCCAGCTCAACGAAATGGAACATAAAATTTCATTGACCACCATTGTTATTGCCAGAATTAAACTTAGCGACTTCTATAACTCCGGCATAGACACTAATATCGTTTTATCATTACGTTTTATGTAAACCTGTTTCACCACCACCCGTACGGTAATGGTGCTTCCCACCCTTGCATTTTGGAGTTGAAATTAGACACTTAAAAATTCTATAATGGTAGTATCAATTAAAGCGACTCCAACAATGTTTTATTCAACGCTAATAATAGCCGTTAAGGAATGTTTTTAAATTCCACCCTCTCCATCCCATACCTAGAGGCGGTAAGTGTGTCTTAACCCTTCAGCGTTTTTTGCTGGATCGTAAGTAACATGTGTATAAGGTATGGTAGAAATTGTTCTACGCGTATATACCCCATTCCACCTCTACTCCTAGGGGCTGAACTATATCTTAACCAGTATGCTAAATATCAGAATTAAACTCCATGGCTTTTATAATCCCAGGTTGATTACTAGTGTCCGTTGTTTACTATTTTCTTTATGGAACGGCCTTTCACCCACTTCCTCGCCTACCCCCACAATCTAGGGGCTGAATTAAAACGTAACTGACATAGTGAATGTCAGAATTAAACTCATTGGTATCTATAACCTTGGATTTGACACCAATCTCAGTTGTTTCGCGTTCTTTTATATGTAACACCTCTCCACGCCTTCCCTTATTGGTGCTTGAAAGGGTTGAAATTATACACTAAATATGCCTGGATAGAAAGTACCAAAATTTAATTAATCGACGCTAATATCGGCTGTTTTAGCTTGTTTTTAAATTTCACTCTTGGGGGGTTTCCTAACACACCGAAAACCCGATAGAAACCGCCATCGCGCGGGATGCGCCCAACTCACTTATGTTTCATCGCAATCGGATGAATAGTTTAGGAACGTACAGGGGACACACACAAATATTCATTTTTATATACAGATAAAATTAAAATGTTGTCTGATAAGAACAGTTTAACACAATCCAATCTTTGCCAGGTACGTACCTAACATTTTGCAAGTTTTTTTTTGTCTAAATTGTATTCTACTTATCATATAATATTACTTTATAACACTAAAATTTCGATTTTGGAAATATTAAACAACGTATTATGCAAAGAATTTCGAATACGTCCATAGTCCAACAGACGAAAGGTAAGGAATGGAAACCGACATGCACATTAAGAAGCGGGTTTTTGTTTAATAATTTTATGGCCTAACGAAACTACTTATATTGTCATTCTACCACTTTCACCGGCTCCTATACGGTGTGATGTTGTCAATGATCAGTGTTTAGGACGGACGTGAGGTTAGAATTGCCTCACGCCGACTTCCGCAAAGATTATCTTCGGGGAAAGTTTTTCTGTATCTACAACAAGAAGAACGTTTCTACGTGAGGGAAACACTCCACAGAGTGGGAGAATACAGGAGAGTCGTTGTGTTCAGTTGTTTGAAGCCTGACCCTGAACAATTATGAACTACTCGTGACGGAAAATGAAGAAACAATGTTCCGTTCAATGAGTATACTCGTTGTGAAAATAAATAATTTTAAGGACCATAAAAATATTTACAGTCATAATGATTAATTAGAAACTCGTATTTTCTCTTTAAAATAAACGAGGAATATAGTAAAAGATAAAGTTAATACGTCAATAAACTTGAAATGAAAAATTACGTTTTGAATTGATTTATTGAACGTAAGTGGACATTTGAGTGTCTTTTTTTTTTAAACTAAAAACAGCCATTTTAATTATTTATGTATGAGGAATAAGCATAACCATTATGCGTCGTGTTTTATGAAAAGGTAATTAACGTCAGACACAAACAGTTGGAAGAAATATTCTGTGGAAATGCGTAAACGTTTAAAAGAATCTTACATCGTTAGTTTTATTGTTACTGCTTGTACTTGAAAAGTTGTTACAGGTAATTGGTGAGGCGCTGTAACAAAAATTCCGTTAAATCGCATGGATTCCGAGTTTTTCTCAATTTACCTAGTAAGATGCAAAATAACTCTGAAGAAAAGAAATACCGAAGTTTCTTTTCAGTGAAAAGTTTAATGTCCGACATTTTTGGTGACATTCAGAAAAAATGAAAAAGACTTCGTTTATATAATTTAGAATAAGGTACTGAAAAACATTGGATTAAAATATTTGGATACAATAATAATAAACATCCTATGTGAAAACTTTAGCTATTTATTTAATATGTTGGCGAAGTAATCAAACAAATAGATGGCGACAGTAATTAATTGACAAGGAGAAATAATTTCAAGATTGTTGATGATGTCAGAGATGAAGGAAGATTTAGAAAGTGTGTTGCAAGAAATGGACAAGTTAGTTCACGAGATTTTCTCACTACAAAGAAATAGGAAGAAAACTAGTCATGATTATTAGGAAACAGGAACATACTGAGCCTCATTATATAAAAATAGGCTCGGAAGGGATGGAGAAGGTGAAGGAGTTTTGCTGTTTTGGGAGCAGGTTTACGAAGGATAATCGAAAAAAAAAGAAGATAAAGAAAGTACTGGCTAAGTCAGAAGGTTTGAGAAGAGAAACCAACTGGTGTCTAACATTGAAATTTAATTCAGGAAATATTGTCTAAATTACATGTGTGGAGTACAAATTGTCCCTTGGAAGCCTTTAAAAAAATATACTGGAACCTTTTGAGAAGAGTATTGAAGATCAAATGGACTGTATGTAGTCTGAAGTGAAATACTCAGGACAGAACAAGGTGAAAAGCCACATCCAAAAAGGAACGAACAGCTTAATTACAAACAAAATCATCAACTGATATATATATATATATATATATATATATATATATATATATATATTCATAATATTACCAAATAGTTGAGACAAAAGTAACTTTCAGAAACGGTAATAAATGTAAATATGAGATTAATTTTAAGAAATGTCATCCAAAAAAAGGAATTTTTAAAGTTTAGTCTCTTAGAGATCATCTTGCTAAAGTACTTTGGTCTTATATTTTATATTGACACCAGTCAGAGTATTATGAAGACCGCACCGCAGTGATTTAAGCATGATTTGAAATTAGTTATTCACTATTAATCACATTATGCGTATCCTTGTTTAAAAAATAATATGTAAGAACAGAAATCCTGACATTGTAGATTCGTTCTAGTTAAGGCTTTAACGAACATTCAACCTTGTCGATGTGTAACTTAATTTTAATAATAAAAATTAAATGAAACTATGATTATTTAAATTATTTTATTTAAAAAATGGTGATTTCTTTAGTTGGAAAAAAAACTGTGGCAGTAAGCACAATTGAAACAAGGGTCAAATATAATTAAATTAATTAATAGTCTGTTATTCGAAGTCACGGACTCTAAACCGCCCAACGCTGCCAAAACTTGTGTCTAATAAAGACACACACGGAAACTATGCGGTTACGGGCAGTGACGAGGTGCACACAGTCTGGCATCACCGCTGGACGAGGCTAATTGAGCCTGATATTACATTTTTGTGGCGCCGACTATAGTGACACGTATTACGGTATTGATAAATGAAATTCAACAGAAACCGATCGTTTTCCTCTGGTGACATGTTAAACTGTGTTAAATGATTCATTCTAATAGACTAAGTATTTCATATTTGATACCGTTGAAACAATGAGGTAATGAATTTATTTCTTCCACGCATGTTACTGTACGTACATTTTCGTGGGTCCTTATTAAATTTGTAATATATCTCAGTTTCCTAATTTTAGAAGACGTGAGAAATAATAGACCGAAGGTTTTCCGAATGTATAGATAGCATTCGGTGCAGTCATCGAAACCTCGCGTATTTCTTCCGAAAGAGTTATAGTTCGAAAGAACAGAGAATGAGAATATACACTACTAAAAAAGAATGAAATTCGGACACCATGGAAGGGTAATAAACTATGTTTATCATCAGGAAGAGGTGTAACAGTTGTGAGTAATACCGTCGTGTAATCGGTCCTACTCATTACAGACACTCCAGATAACCTGTAAAATTAAGTATCTTATATATAAATAATACGTATATCCACGGGTATAGACCTTCATAATTTATTTTTGGCAATGGCGGATGTGCATTCGAACTTTCACTAAAAAAATTACACTTGCATATGAATTGTCCGTACACAAATCAAACCATGGTCGCGTCGTGTGATTAATGTGTTTACTCTGGATAAATATAGTATCCGGGTTTGGAACGATCTACTATACAACGATTACGAAAGTGATGAGAGGTTAGTATTTGTGTTGTCTCCGAGCAGTAAAAAATTATATTATTTTCCATCCCATCATTTTTTTTATCACAAACGGGTTCACGTAAATTGAATGCAGTGATAGTTTTCAATTTGCTATTCATCAGTAATATTGTTATTATTTCTCAGCCTGTACAAAATGCATGGAGGATTTTTTAGCTATTGAGTTTAATGTTTCAGTTTTCATTAACAACTCCCTTGAGTAAATACTGATAATGAATTAATTAGGAAATGATTGGTCTTAACTGATGCTGTATATGATAAAGAAGTTCACTTCTTCGTTAAGTATAAAAGCCATTATATAAGCTCCAACTGAGCGTAGTAAATTAATAAATTCAGAAAGCAAGAAGTTAATTAATGCAAAGATAAATTCATGAATGCCGGTCTCCATTGTTCTATCGCGATTAAAGTTCATTCACCATTCGTAATAATTTCCGTAGTGGAATTCAACAATCAGTTTGGGAATAATTTTTTATTAAATGACATAAAAATTCGTTTGAGTGGGTTCATAATAACTTAACCTTTTCAAAAGTCATGATCGACAAATAAGGCGTTCCATTGAAAGACAAACTTAATGTTGGGTATTTCTTCTAGTTGCGTAATTGCATTTATTCAAAGGAGTTTACGAGACTGTGCTGGCTGTAACTCCACGGTTTAAAGATTTTATAGTTTTTTGGAATGCTAATTCCGAAGTGATTAAACCAAACGTTGAAAAATATTACTGCTTACGCAATATATAGCGGCTTAGATGGTGACAAGTGGAATTATAATTAAATAAATAAATACAAAGACCAATCAGTCAGAAAAAGTTTTGATTAACATTGTGATGAAACTTGGGTCTTCATCACGTTCACAGTAAAATTACGTTGAGACCAAATTTATAGTAAAAACCTTTTTCAGTTCTTAAACGTTTTTTTTATTAAAAAAACTAACACAGAAGCTTTCGACCACATTGTCTTGTTCATCTGTAAAATTTGGTTGTTACATCAAGAAAAAAAACATTATTGAATAAAACGTTCACATTATATAAAATATATTTATAAATATAATATATATTTTTATTTTTATAATATATTATTATATAATAATAATTGTTAAAACAAATTTTATATATTTTTATTATAATAATATATGTTATTATATAATAATTGTTAAAATGAATCGTCAAGAAAAAACTAAACAGTATTTAGTGAAACATTCACATTATGTAAGATATATTTTTATTATTATATAATAATTATTAAAAAAAATTTTATATATTTTTTATTATAGTATTTATTATTCTATAATAATAATTGTTTACCGGAATGTTTTATTAAGTAATGTTTCGGTTTTTCTTGATGCAACAACCAAATTTTACAGATGATCATAACAGTGTGTTTTTTTAATACAGAAACTTTGACATCTTAATAAGGTTTTTACTACAAATTTGTTGATAATTTTAAGGGTTATTTCAAAGTTAATTTTATGAGAATGAATTTTGACAATGAGACATTTATGATTGATTAATATTATAATCAAATATTTCTCCAAAGATCAGTAATATTCTGATAAGATTTTTAATGATAAATATACAAATTTATTTTCTTATAATATTATTATTGTAACCCAAAATAGATTTTAAATTTTATTAAAAATTATTTGATATAAAATTTATTAAAAATTAATTTAATAGTATTAACATATTTGTGATTTGAAGTGTATACAATCAAATTTATTAGAATATTCAATATCTGTGATTTGTTTTATTATTCACAATGGCAATCAATCAAAACCTTTTCTGATTGTTTGGCCATTATATTTAGTTAATATTTGATTTATTCTGGCAATTCTCTTTTATAAATAAATAAGCAATACAATCAATATGTCATAAAAATTTATTAAACCAAACATTTGTCTGAAAACAACGTTTCGTCCACAATTTTGGAACTTTTTCAGGTGATCAGGTTAAATACAATTTTGAATTTGTAGCCCTGACAGCGCCCTATGACGGTTGTAATCAAAATAAATCAAATTTCTACTACAGCGGCCATAGATTCAAAATTCGAAATCTTATTTTATCTGATTACCAGAAGAAGTCTCAAAATTGTGGATGAAACGTTGTTTCAAACCAAGTTTTGGTTCAAGAAATTTTTATGGTATAATGGCTGTATTGCTTATTTATTTATGGTTATATTTATTTGTTGGATTATTAGTCAGATAAATGCCAATATAAAAGAATAACTTTTATGTAAACTAGAATTGTATTGTAATCAGGATTTTAGAGGTATGAAATTGTGTGTTCAAACGTTTATTAAGGTATAGTAATACCCTCAGCCATACTTCATAAAACCATAAACAACCTATTTATTGCTTCAGATGTGATTTAAATTCATTAAATTTCTTCTAGGATCATCTTTTTTCCAATAGTTTGGTAGTTTCAAGTGATATTATCGTCTGAGTTTATCTAGGTGAAGCAAAAACTAGGCAAGGTAACGATAAATTTACAAAATTGACAATATATTCTAAAAAAAATTATAGCTAGAAATAATCGATTTAAATGATTGGAGAGGAAAAGATGCTAGTACTTTAACTTTTCTTCTATTCGCACAGTTTCAACCTTTCTATGATGAACCTTCTTTAGCAGATATATTATTGTTTCACGGAATGTGCACATATGATCAACACGGCAGACTCTCCCAAGGTTGTTGCTTGTTTTCGAAGAATACGGAAGCAGTCCGTCCAGAAATATTATGGCGAAATTTTAAGTAATAGTGGCAGAACAGAGCTGGCCTGCCCTCCCGGCATGGGCATGGATGTTTGTGGTCGTCCTGGTCACGAAAACTGAGGTTAAGGCTGTGGGAGAATCGACACTCTGACCAGGTGTCACTCATAAATCCAGAATGTGTCATGTAAGATGACAGGTAGGCAGCCGTCTCGGTAGGCCGAGGCCCTTCATGGGCTGGCGAGCCAAGGAGTAAGTAAGTGGCAGAACAGAAACACTGATTTTCTCAATTAAGTCTATATTATTAAATTTCAGACTACAGACAAACATGATCACTACTATTCGATGTCTGAACAAGTTCTTGGTTATGCTAGATTTTTAAAGGACACTTTATTTAATAACGTTGATCACTTTACCATTCCATGGTTACCCAGGACCGAGACTCTGAACTTTTAACGTATTATGATTTCATTTGAGTATTGCCCCTTAACCTTAAAAGGTAAATACAGGAATGAGTTTCTAAGAGTCATTACAGAGACGAAGGAATGAAGAATCTGAACGTTCCTACAGACGTGAATAAATTTCCCTCAAATAATAGTACTCGTGTATTACCCCTCTCCCGCCGACGAAGCTGTCTGCGAGGGCTATTCGCTCGCAGGCAGAACCTTGTAGTAGAGACAGGAAGGGGCTATCTTTGGGGATGCCTTTTCCTCTCTCCGTTTCTTAACTAAGGTTCCAACAAGCCGAGGCACCTCGGCCTGTTTTGAAAGGTGTATGTTCCGGGGTCACAGACCTTGGGCATATGGTAAGAGTTGTTCCCTGTTCCCATTGGAACAGTCGGCCAGCTGCCTCCTAAACTGGTCGAGGTATGGAGAAGGGAATGCTGCGTCCCACCAGTAAACTCTTCTCCCGCTATCGGAAGGGCGTGGGACAAGTACCCAATGCCCGACCTACCTGATGCGTGTTTTATAGGGTTTTCCCTGCATTACTTTTAGGCGAATGCCGGGTAGGATCCTTAAACTATGCTATTAAAGGGGAGTTGCCACCATGTGGATTATCCTCATGTAGCCAGTTACCCTAAACTCATTATTTATCAGAAAAAAAATCAGTCTGAATATATTTATTTGTTTTGATTTCTTCTGAAATTTACGCGAGTTTCAAAAGAATTATCTATAAAATCCTTCTTAACCTCATAACCACATATTAAAAAAATGTTCAGTGAATAAAATATGTTACCGTGAGAAAACTGCATTGATGAACGGTTTTAAAATAAGGTTTAAAAGATAAAGAAGAATTTTATAGATGATTATGAGTAACACGATCGAAAGGTTCAGAATAGATTAAAATAAATAATCAGATCTCCTGTAAAATTATTGAACAGCTACTTATCATTCTAAAGAGAATCGAAACAAAATTAAATATATTTCTGGTGTTTCACGCAATATATCCTAATATAGATAAATAACACGAACGTATAACATGAAGTCTAAAATAAATATTGTATTCAGTACAGCTGAGGGGAAATTATTTATTATTTATTGAAATAGTTTGTCGACAGACACGCAAAAATAAAGCAAAAACATACTACTATATTATAGTAGTAAATGTATACTATTATTCTATATAGAGAAATTATCTATGTAGTTAAAATCTCTCCTATGATTTTAAGTAGAATAATTGTTAGACGTTGTTTGTTTTCTTACCAAAAGTTATTGGAAACAGACAAACACGAATTTGATATAATTTAATTTAATTAATTTTGAGATAGTAAATTAGTTTGAGGTTATCTTAAACTTAAAATTCAGTCCGCCTAATTTACTTTTATCCTTTAAAATTATGTAGGTCAAGAGAACGCGTGAAGATAGTCCTATTAAAGATAGGCCTAAGAAGTAACAGAAATAATTGATGAAATCTTATTTAATAATTCGATACCGGATCAGTGAAATAACTAAACGCAATAAAAATAGATAGAACGAAGTCCTAACCTAAACAATAGCATACATTTTTAAAAAATGAATGTTCCGAAAGCTAAGATCCGAGTTATTTATTTTAATTACTTCTAAATAGCTGCTAAATTATTCTACGTCATTCAATGTCCTGTGGAAAGTAGCCCACAGATTAACTACATAATAGTGACGAATTTAATTTGACAACTGATAAAAGAAAAGTGTTTGCCATTCTAAAAACCTTCATCAAAAATATATTTTGGATTAAAAAAAATCAATCAATTTCCACCAACACTTACGATGTACAACTATCACTTTGGTTAAAAAAACATTACTAAAAGCTGTTTTTTTTAGGGTAACAGGCTACATGAGGGTAATCAACATGGTGGCAACTCCCCTTGAATAGCATAGGAAGGGGGATTTGAAAGGGGTGGGGGGGTGCGAAGGGTAGAGGAAGGTAGCCAAGGGTTAACTAGGGCCCCCGGGCTATAGTTTAAGGATCCTACCCGGCAATTCACCTAAAAGTTATGCAGGGAAAACCCTAGAAAAACCTGCATCAGGTGGGTCGGGCATTTGGTACTTGTCCCACGCCCTTCCGATGGCGGGAGAGGGGTTTGCTGTAGGGTCGCAGCTTTCCCCACGCCGTGCCTTGACCAGTTTAGGAGGCAGCTGGCCGACTATTCCAATAGGAATAGCGGAAAACTCTTACCGTAAGCCTAAGGTCTGCGACCCCGTAACATACACCTCTCAAAACAGGCCGAAAAATGTTATCCACTGATTAAATTGGAAACACTTTGTCATGCAAATTTAGACAATATGTTTCGAATAGTCCAGTATTTCAAGTTGTCATTCTCGTACGAAGTAAATAATACATATTAGCTACCAGTCGGAGATAATATAATTAACACGAGAGAATCGATATATTTGGCTATTGGAGCTAATGGAACTTAGAGAAACCCCATTTTGATTTAGACACAAACCTTGAGAGAGTTTGGCAGGGTTAATTAATCTGTTTAAATAGGTGAATAAGGCATATGGAGATGATGTAAATAAACATGTATCGGCATTGTGCAAGTTAAATGCGTAGGATTTATGAATCGGTGGAGTTCGGAGGTCATGAGATTGCAAATAATTTACTTTGTTCAATACAAATATATTCGAAAGTACTACGGTGGAAACAAAGAGACATACGTATTAGAACAGATGGAGAATACATGCACAATAGATGGAAACTGAATTTCACGAAAATTAATAACCGTCCTGCATATAGAATAAAAACATTGAGCGCCGTTCTTAAGGTAAGGAATTTCTTTCGACACGAAGGTTTATCTATAATTGGTTGGATACAGGCTGGCCAATTTTTCTTATGTCTCATTGTTCAAGTATGACGGTTTTTGCTTTTAATACATTTTTCAATTTCTAGGCTCTACCAAGGAAGCCTGTCAGAGCATTCTCTCGCAGGTGAACTAAATTTATTTAGTCAGGTGAAAGAAAGAGAGCTCTGGAGGATGCCTTCTCCTCTCTCTGGTTTTTTTAACTAAGGTTCCCACATACCGAGGCACCTGTTTTGTGAGGTGTATGTTCCGGGGTCGCAGACCTTGGGCACACGGTAAAAGTTGTGCGCTATTCCTATTGGAATAGTCGATCAATTGCCTCCTAAACTGTTCGGTGCAAGGAGAAGGGAATTCTTGCGTCCCCACATTCCCTTTCCTATGCTATAAGAGGGAAGTTGACACTACGTGGATTATCCTATACATAGCCTTTTTCTTCTAGGCTCTATCTATAAGATTTTGTGGTCTTCGGTCTATCTATTTTTAAGTCGTTTAATTATTTCATTGCTCCGGTATCGAATTTTTAAATTTAATTAAGTCTTGTCACCTACTCTTAACATAAAGGATTTCTTAAACCTACAAATACGTTACTCACGAATTAAAAGTGAATTGGGCAGGCTGAGGTTTAGGTTTTAATTATTTCAAATGGTTAATGACAATTTAAGTATTTGCAGCGTCATAAATTTAGTCTCAATATGGCGCACGGCTGGCCGATATCGCTGGTAACCACCTTATGGATATTATACATATATGCAACAAAGATTTAAAGTCTCATCCAAAATGGTACTGCTATTCTTTCGTAAAAATGAAAAAAAAAAGGTTTTATCAATCCATAATTTTGGACGGGTGGCTGTTTTTCATTGCTTTCAATTCATAGGCTTGTATTTAAAACAGTATGAATTTTTAATTGAAATTCGATTGTGAAAAACGAAAAACATAAAGGCTATTGAACTTCCGTAATTTTTTATATCTATAAGAACTTTCTTACATGTCTACGACATAAAAATATATCGTTTAATCTGAATCAGCTTTCTTCCGCAAGGCGAAGAAAAGAAATATTTTGGAACGTCCGCAATTGTGTTTAAAGGAGGCCGATGTAAGTTTTGTATCGCCAAAGATACTTCCCACGACTCTTTATAACAACGGTGGAAAGTCAAATCGAGGTTAGTCTGAACGTTTTCTTGTCCTTTACAAATTCGGAGTGACTGAGAGATAAGAATTTAGAAGTCATCCGTTTCCTTAATGTCGGTGAAGTAGAGTATTTGCAAGCAATTACATAGACTGCCAACTCTGCAGCTTAGGAGAAGACTTTATATCAGCGTATTGGTAGACGGGTAATGCTAAAAACTAATATCTAAAAGGAATATGCATTGTAAACGGTTACCTTGGTACCACGACGGTCACTATCTACCAGCCAGGCCAGGTTCTACTGAATGACAGATTTCTTTTAACTTGTCTTCAATTTAATATCCACATGGGGCTCGTTCAGTCCCCATTGCCGAAGTGACAATTTCTTACCAGGATGAGGTGCCCTATTTCCTCGCATGGCTTACCGTGATACACAAGTCACTAAAGTCGTAGTAGGTGATAAGGATTTGCCCAGTGATTACTCTTTCGGGAAAAGAAGAAGAAGCAGGCTATATATAGGGTAATCCATAGTGGCAACTCCCCTCTTATACCATAGGAAACGGAATCAAATGGAGGATGCGGAAAGGTAGAGCAAGGTAGCCAAGGGTTAACTAGGGCCCCCGGGCTATATTTTAAGGATCCTACCCAGCATTCGTCTAAAATTAATGCAGGGAAAACCTTAGAAAAACCTGCATCAGGTAGGTCGGGCCTTTGGTACTTGTCCCACGCCCATCCGATGGTGGGACAGGGGGTTTCTGTGGGGTCGCAGCTTTCCCCTCTCCGTGCCTTGACTAGTTTAGGAGGCAGATGGCCGACTATTCCAATAGGAATAGCGGACAACTCTTACCGTATGCCCAAGGTGTGCGACCCCAAAACATACACCTCTCAAAACAGGCCGAGGTGCCTCGGCTTGTGGGAACCTTTGTTCAAAAAATCAGAGAGAAGAGAAGACACCACCAAAGGTAGCCTCCGCCACAGCTCTCAGGGAAGGTTCACCTGCGAGAGAATGCTCTCACAGGCTTTACGTTTTCGGGTTGCATTCAGAGTATTTAGAAGGCTGAGGAATGGAAGAAGGTGTAGACAGGCTATGTATAGGGTAATCCACATAGTGGCAACTCCCCTCTTATAGTATAGCAAAAGGAGTGAAAGAGTGGAAGGCGGAAAGGTATAGCAAGGTAGCCAAGGGTTAACTAGGCCCCCGGTTTTTTTTAGGGTAACAGGCTACACGAGGGTAACCACATTGTGGCAACTCCCCTTTAATAGCATAGGAAGGGATTTGAAAGGGGGGATGCGGAAGGGTAGATGAAGGTAGCCAAGGGTTAACTAGGGCCCGCGGGCTCTATTTTAAGGATCCTACCCAGCATTCGTCTAAAATTAATGCAGGGAAAACCCTAGAAAAACCTGAGTCAAGTTGGTCGGGCATTGGGTTTTTTCATTTAAATTTAACGTTACTTGAGAAGTGCATTTAAAGAAGTTTGTCCTTTTTTTATTGTTTCTTGATTTAAATTAGTCAGGCTTAAAATTTTAGTTCTCTCTTTCAACGTGAATAATCCGTGTTTTGTGTCTAATGTATATTAAATTATTGGGCTTGCTAATGTATCACACTGTGTTATATTATATTATGTAAATTATTTTTATATTGTAATACCAATAAAAAAGGCCGTTAATAGTTTTTAATTAAATTGAATTGTTGTCGGCGAAAATACATCAAAGGAAACAATGTAAGGTCGAGCCATTGTTAGCGAACGCACGCCGAAAGTTAGAGCCCAAACGCCAGTCGCGGAGAGATATTCAATGAGTAAGAGTCTGCGGCGAGAGGCCATACAGAAAACTTTGCGTCCGGTAAAGGTTACAGTAAAGCGAGGATGCTGATTTAAAATATGAATAGCGCAGTTCAATAAGTCCCACTGCGAGATCTACAAGTTTACATACAACGCGAGTAAACAGTTTTAACGGAGAGACTCAAATATTAATCGCAAAGTTGGAAGCAAAAGGAGACTGAACTAAATTTCGCACAGAGGCATCAAGGAAACCTAGGTCCGAGGGCTGACTGAGGGACGGCAGATCCAAAGTTCCAGATGGCAGTAAACGAGAACATCGACCGAGTGTATTAAAATTTTATTGTGTAGAATCAGTGAATGGCCTTTTTAGTGAGTGTTGTCCTCAAGCTCCAATAATCAGATCTGGTACCAGAAAGACAATTCGTGAGTACAAATCAACTATTTTAAAATCTGTAAACGAGGATTAAAGGTAGAAGTCAGATTTCGTTGGGTTTTCTTTTCATTTAGTTTCTTTCATTTCGTTTATTTTCGTATTGTATTAAATTAGCTTCAATGAGTTTGAATTGTTAATGTTAGTTTATTAAATTGGATTGTTCTGAATATCAAACCCAGTAATGATCCTGAGATAAAGAGAATTTCGACGTATTTGTTTGTAAAATATAAAGTTGTATTTTTTCTAGAACGCCACGAATTGCAAAATTGAAATAAAATATTGTTTGTGAACTTCATGAAATTCGGTGTATAAAGTAGGGATTACCATTTGTACTTTCAATGAATAAATTTTTAAAATCTTAATAATTTGTTAATTAATTCTTTTAATTAAGACCTCCTCTTTTAATTATTACAATATATATAAAAGGATTTCTTTCGAACGTTACATAAATCAGAACCCAGACAATAGAAGTTATCGGTCCCTGTAATACAGCAATTTACCGTGTCTCGCGACCTATTTCGTCGTTAAGTTGTCTCGATTTGCGATTTTGCTGCCTCTCTGTGACGCAAGAGAGAGCAGAAATTGTTGATGAGGCTGCCGGAATACGACGCAACAGTAAACACATACCTCACACATGCACCAGTTTCGCTTACTGTCACTCGCTAACACGATTTCGAAAGGTACCGAAGCTTTGTGAAATTTTTCTACGGTAATTCGTAGCTGACCAAGATTATCTTGAATGAAATCAACAATAAGTGTGATGACCTCTACCTTACAATATACTGCGAAATTGTCGTAGTAGAAAAATCCCCATCGAATCTCAAATAATTTCCAAAAAAACGTGCCTTGTTATTCAAAAGTGGATAAATAAACTACATGTAAATTTTCCGAACCGGTCGTTCTCCAGATAACATTTTTCAGTGAATCACAAATTCATTACAATTCAATTCAACGAAATCCTATCTCTATCATTAATATGAAACGTTGATTATTATTTCGTATTTTGACACTAATTATGTTTATAATTTTTGCATTACAGAATGGCGGTAGTTATTGACATCATGAACTAACAACTATATTCATTAAGGAAAATGAATGTATAATGAAATTTAATCTCTATCTTTGCATTTACGAACACTTTTCAAGACTTAAGCGAGTTAATCGTATAAAGAAAGCGTTAAAAGGATTCTAGAGATTTTTTTTCTCAACGATAAATCTTCGGAAAAGTCTAAAATAATTACCAGCTACAGAGATTTATTTTTATTTATTTATTTCAAAGAAGCCTATGGGTAAGGAACTTCCCATTTCAACCAAAAATATAAGTTAGTAAATTGTCATCAATTTTCACGCATGACGTATTCAATACGATAAATTATTTTTCATAATGTTACTTCATTCAAGCCAATTGTTGCTTCAGATGTTCTACAAATGTTGACTTTTTAATGTCATGTGGTAGTTTATTGAACATTATTAAGCCCTTTGTGAAATGCAGTATATTGCATTCTACTTCTATGGACCTGGTTTACATGAAAGGAACTTGCTTGTCTGGTCTCATAGTTACGTACGTCACTGTTTCTTTGCCAACAAACATACTAAATAATCCGGTGTTAGTCTATTTTCCAACCTACAAATAAATGTTCAATATTTTAAATCTGATGAAATGAGCTTTAATTAAATTACTGTAAAAATCTGTAACTATAATCCTGAACATTGAAACCTCTTTATAAATTGGGTGTAATCTTTTATTTAAATAATTCGTTTTTGGATTTTATTCTTACGCAGTGGTTTTTATTTTTCACCGTTGATTATTTGCTCTCGACATAACCTACATTGTACATTATAGCTTTCAGTAGGGAATTATCAATCGTAGAATTATGTTCAGAGTGTTCAAAACTAGCAGATTTAATTTTATCTTAATCAGCAAGATTATAAGCATGACACTGATGTCTCATAAATTTGAAAACCTTTCTAATTCCACATAATTAGTTTTCGGTAACTTTGAAATTTTCCGCCGTTCAGTGACAAAACGAGCCAATATAGTTAGAATGGAAAATAATTTATGTAAAACTGATACTTATAGCTTATCTTGAATCATATATTTCTCTTTGGAAAACTCAATATGGCTATTTCTGATAAAACTATGAATGAAACGAAAGATTTTCCTGCTACTAAAAATTTATTTGTCTGGATATTCATCGAGAGCTGATGAATTTGGACATTTGTATATATTTATTTCCCATTAATAACGTTACTGTAATAACCTTACATCTAATAAATAAAACATTGTTTGTATGTATGTATAAATATTTGTTTGTGTGTATGTTCCTTATACAAATCTACACCGGTCGAACAAATTTCACAATTTTTTTTTTGTAACCGGGAAACAAACACTGTCGGGGTGAGATACGTCAACCACCCCCAGGAGCGGGGGTGGACGGGGGTTGAAAGATTCAAACACGTAAAAACAGCCGATATTTTGAGTCTCATAAATATTTTTAGGGTTGAAAGAGATTGATAGTGTTTTACCGATGTTATCTAACTATAATTTTAACCCCTTACATCATAGAAACGGAGCACACTTAGGGTTGGGGTTGGACGTGCGTTACAAGAAAATTATGCTAATACAATCCATATTTGAGTTAAATCCAGTTTAATGGATGTAGCGGAGTTTAATGATGACATTAAATGGGCAATTTAACCCCCAGGAGCGGGGCTACACGCGGGTAGAATTTTTCTAACATGTTAAGTGGTCGATATTTGCGTGGAATAAATAATTGTTGAGGTCAATGACAATCTACCGATGTTGTCTGTAAAATTTCAACCCCTTTCGCCATGAGAGGGAAGCACACATACGGGTGGGAGTGGAAATATGCTAAAACAGCCTATATTTTAGGCAGATAAATATTTTTAGGTATGAAAGAGATTGATAGTGTTACACTAGATAGTATCTGAGTATAATTTTAACCCCTTACAACATGGGAAAGGAGCACCCTTAAGGGTAGGGGTGGACGGGCGTTACAAATAAATAACGCGAATAAAACCGAGATTACAGTCAAATCCAGGGTTCTGGATGTTGCTGGGTTTAAGTATGATATTCTATTGGCCATCTAACCCCCCGATGGACGGGGGTGGAAATTTTCAAACACGTAAAATGGTCGATATTTGTGTGGAAAAAATATTTTTCAGGGTTAATTAGATTTATAGTATTTCTACCCGTGTTATGTGTGTAAAATTTTAACCACTTGTGGCATGAAGGGGGAGCATTATAGTGATCACATATTTTTAAGCTCATGTTTCACTGAACTACGCTTTGAAACTGTTATTAGACGAATATTTTATTATCTTCACTTCCTTGAGTAAACTTTATTATCATTACTGAAATCAATCCTCCACCTATCGCTGTCTTCATGTTTGCATTAAATTCTCTACTCTCCATCGCATATTTTCTCGAGTTGTTCACGGAATAGCATTCAAATAATTTTAAAAGTGTTCGGAAAATTCACGTTACTGACATTCATTGGAAGTTTTATACGTGAGAAAATAAATACGACACAACATTTCCTCAACCTATTGCTTTCTTTATATGTTGATACTGGTTAGAGATTATTGAACAAAAGCAACGGTTTACTTCAGTTTGGTTGTCTCACATGAAGTTCAGAAAGCTCAAACTAATAACAAAATTTAAAAAAAATCGTTGTGTGGAATTTATTTTTATCACTCTATTCTGCCTGTTTTTTGGATGCTTCGAGATATAATTGTTTAAAACGGAAACCGGCGTCTTTATTATTTTAATACAATTACTGCAAGCTATTTTACAAAAAACTCAAGTATTACCTCCGTCCTTGTTAGCCTTGTTAACTTGGGATAATCAACACTCACACGTGTTGAGAACCGTTTAAGAGTGGATTAAAAAATTTCCGGGTTTTATACTAATAATATTACAAGGAACGGATTTAGAAACTGGAATAGCGTTAGACGATATAACAATAATGGAGACTTTGTCAAAGGATAAGGCGTTGATCAAAATTTTTAAGTATATTTGGATGGAATAAAATACATCATTATATTCATTTCTATTCTTTTTCAGAACGATTATCCCACAAAAGCTGTAACTCTCCCACAACTGTCACTATCGCTGCATATAATAATAATCCACCACAACTTGCAGTATTTTTTTTCAGATTCTTACATCAATCCTTCTGACTCAATGATTTTCACTGAAATTTCTAAACATCCCCAGTTAATTTTTCCGGAACTATTAATGAAATATTCTAAGATTTTTTGCGAAAATCCGGGTATACATATTTATTGCAGCTAATCTGTAATCTGATGACAAGACTGCAGGTTCAGATTCACGTTATTAAAATTATAGGATTACAGCTTTTGCTTGAGAAAGTCCTTAACGACTAATAACGTAAAATTATTCTTGAAACGTTCGGAAGCCAAAATAATCAAGTAATATATTAAACTTGAAGGTAATTAATTACTTTACACTTCCCGTTGATAATTAACTTCATCAAAGTATTCCAGGCGTCTGTTTAATAAAATATTGGAAATATCTAAGTTTCGCGGAGTCCTAATGAACACCAGGAACATCAAAGTCTTTAGTGGCGTCTCCGAAGTTAAATAAAATTTTGGAAATGTCTGTCTCGGAGTCCATAATAAACACCAGGAACATAAAAAGCCAGATATCTGGCCCATTTTGAATCCTAGACTACGTTATTCGGGAGTTGCTTCCTGGTGTCCAGAGTCAATGATCTTTGGCCCACTGTGGACCTAATGACGTTCCGTTCTCACATCAGCAAAGAACAAAGCCTATTGTCTCGAAACGCATATTCTTTTTACCACTGATGAGGAAGTATATGGGAACCATATTCTCGAAAAATAGCCACACATGATTAATATACTGACTTATCGATATTAATCTTAAATAAAGAATGAAGCTGCGGTAAAATGAACAATTCATTTATGCAGGCAACTTGGATCAGTTGAGGAAATCAAACATATTGACTTTTAAATTGAAACCTCTCTTGTCGAATAAAAAATCTCTATCAAACTGTGGGATGGTTTCCACTGCTGCATATATTTCGGGGTTATTTTTTGCTGGTTTACAAAAATTCCTTCATAATCCGAATCAGTTCATTTGCTACGTAAACAAAAAAAAAGAAATCTACGTCAGATATTTTTTCAGCCCTTCGAATATTAACCAATAGGCAGTACGTAAATGGATATTAAACGCCAAAAAGAACATAGTTTTGAAATTAAAAAATATGAAACGTGTACGTTTAACGTATAATTACATACATAAATAGAAAATAAGAGACAAAATGAATGTTAAATTTAATAACACCCAACGCGTGTGCAATCCTTGTTGCTTTTATCAGGCGATTCACAAACTAAAAATAAACTGCTGTTTTTTTTTAGTAAAGGTTACATGAGGGTAAACCAAATGGGGAAACTCCCCTTAACAGCATGGGAATTGTAGAGGATTGTAGCTAAGGGTTAAATAGAGTCCCCGGGCTATAGTTGAAGGATCCTACCCGGTATTCGCTAAAAGTGATGCAGGACAAACCCTAGAAAAACCTGAATCAGGTAGTTCGTGCAATTGATACCTGTCCCACACCCTTTCAATGGTTGGAGAGGTGCCTCGACCAGTTTAGGAGGCAGCCAGCCGACTGTTCCAGTAGAAACAGCGGCCAACTCTTACCGTCTGCGACCCAGGAACATACACCTCTCGGTTTCTGGGAACCTTAGTTCAAAAACGTAGAGAGGAAAAGGCATCCCCGAAGGTAGCCCTCTCCGTGCCTCCAGGAAGGTTCCGCCTGCGAGAGAACAGCTCTCACAGGTTTCAAGCCATTGGGGGAAAATGCTGGTTTATGCGGCGTATCGTTTTACGGTTCTCGGGATTTTAGTCACCTGCCGAAAGTAACAAGTATTGCAGAAACGTGGTGTGCTACTTCATTTATCACCTATTTCTGTCTCTTATTTGCCTCTTTATTTATCTAATTAAACTGGAGTCTTATTCTTTGCTACATTTATTCCAATTTCTATAGGAGCTTTACAGTGGTTATGGACCCGGCAACACTAAGTGCAGCAGAATTTTCATAAGCTAAAGTTCGAATAAGCAGTCACACTTGAATAGTTGAGGTAAGACTACGTATGATTTAACGCTAAATTTCACAAAATCAGAGACGAGGAAAAAAAGGCAGAAAGTATTATAAGAGATTAGAAGTATGATTTGTTTTAAATTGAAAACTGTATTTTAGGAATAAACTTTTACCAAGAAGAATTATTGCTATTGACATAGATATTTGGCGTATTTAATAGCAAAGGGTCGAAGGTCTGAAGAGTGCAAACTTGGAGTTTTTTCTCTAATATTTATCCGCCCTCTTTTCATCGTACGACACAAAGCTCTGGTATTAAAATTCAAGTCTGTTCAGGACAGCGAATTTTTGTGTAGTTGTAATTTAGGGTTCCGACAGATGGCTCGGGTCATTTTCACCATCAATATTGAATTTAACACTCAATCTAGACGATTCATATCTGTTGACGATGAACGTGGCTCGATTTACCGGTCTCATATTTGGCAACGGGGTAGTTTTATTAGTTAATAAAAGTTTATAGTTTATTAACTAAGATTAAATTGAATTATGTCATCACAGCAACGATTTCTGTAGTCACTAATAACTATTAAATTAATTCTCAATTTACGGGGTACTTACATATCAATTGATGCAGAAACTCACATTTAAGTCTACAGAGAAACGAACAGAGGTTAAAATATTGACTGATATGTTTTCATAAAAAATTGTGGTGAAGATTTTCAGCAAATTATCTTAGAGGTGTTTCAGTTAAAGTAAGTGAAAGGTTATTTTTGTAAATTAAAGTTAAGAGCGAACATTCTTCTCGGTCCAAGCTCGATGAATACGAATTACGTAAGGTAAAAATGCCGTAGGGATGTGCAAGAACATAACTGTTTAAAATGGCTTCAAATTTGTAATTACGGAAACGAAAAGACAAACTGTAATAAATGCCTTGACGCTTCAAAAAGTCGCGTTCGTGTCATCTTTTGAATTTTATTTTTATTTTGTGGTTCCACATTTATTTTTCTCATTGACTGTTTTGTTTGTATTGTTTGTATTTGAGCAATTATTTATTGATAATAATTGTAAGTATACGCTATAAATGGAAAGTCAATTTTCTGTGCTCAATGATAGTTACTTGTAATTTATTTAATACTGGTAAATACTATACTGCATTATCATTGCTATTGTACAGCAAAAATTTTGTGTTCTAGGTTAACAGATCATAGTTTATAGTAACTATTTTTAATTTAACGACGTATCCTATTTCTTCAATGCGGACTAATGGAATGAATAAAAATCTAAGATTACGAAGAAAAATATTTAATTTTCACCGATTTATTCTTAATTTGTAAATTACAGGAATTCTGTTGTAATGAAGCCAAGCACGTAAATTTTAACGGTAATTTTTGTTTCTTGCGAAAATATTGATCACGTTCCATCAATGTTAAATTAACGTCAATTTAATGGCACATTTCATCATTTAAGTCTCTTTAAGTTGACAATTTGCCGTGAATTTGTATTAATCACAAAAAGTGCATCCATATTAATACCGAATGAGTCCTGGAGTTCACGATAGGGTCAGAATCAATTTATTTACCCCGATATCAGTTTCATGAGTGGACCCCCCAAGTATTCAAGGCTGATGAGAAAACAACCTCGTCGTTAGGTAGATCAAGATGCGGTTTAAGTGCCGTGTGAGGGAACGACGAAAGACCCTTAGAAGACTCACAATCGCCTTAGTAATTTGAAAGTGTAGCGAAATCTGCCCCTCGAATTAATTTCAAATACACATTTTAGCTGAATATTTCTCTTTAAATAAAATCAATCGTGTGTAACGAAAATTAGATATTGCGGCAATGGGCCAGTGATACAACAAAGAATTAGATGATTTTGGAAATCATTTAAGATCAGCAGTTCTTAATTTAACCTTGTGGAATTTCCACCTAATGTTGAGATTTACTCGTTGCAGTAAATATTTTACGTCTAAAGAGATTACGAACAGGACGTTATTTCGTTGATGTCGGCCACAAAGTTTTAAGAGCTTGTTAAGACGGAATATTTACAAAGTTCTTTCGCGTGGACGTTATGAATGTTTCAGTTCAAAACTTAAAATGCTATACATCATTCTCATGCAGGGGGAAATAAGAGAAATTGTGAGCCATTTCCCCCCTCCTCGATCTCAGTATTTAACAAACGAAAAATGTGATTACTGAATGTCATTCTCGGGACGAGATATTTTTCCAATATACGATCTGTAGTGACCAGATTTTACTATCCTAATTTCGTTTCGTTATAAAATTTACGTACTAATCTGTACCTTACAATGACTGAAACACATGATTGATTTACTATGTTAACACTTCCTAAAGTCAATACTATAAAAACTTTGTACTTGATCACAGGATATAATGATTGATAATTTTTTTTGAAAATTTAAGTTTATCAATTTCTTGTGTTAGAACTTCAGGAAAGTCTAAGGGTAACAGCCTGCGTTACAAACACATTATTAATAATAATTGAAGACCAATTCAGTCTTTCTCGGTGTAAATAAAATCTTCCCGGTCGTCTAACCCAGTGAAAAATCGTGTCCGCGACGTTTCGACGACGTTCCGTCATCGCGTTTAGCAAAGATATATTTAATAACGCTCTTGATTTAAAAAACACTGGTGAAAAGTGAAGAGAACCGTCACCCGGACTGAACTTTCAAGCAAGCTTGGCTTACCAAAGAGTCTGATGGAAGTGCGGTTACGACTGCTTAACAACCGTCGTCACTTTCATTCGGTATTGTGGTTGATGAAACTACCTACCACGGCAAACCGAGGCTGCAGAACATTAAGCTCCCAATACACATTCATTTTAGAAAGTATTTCACAAAGATGTGTTTGTTAATTCAGTACTCGACAATTACGAATCGCCTGTCGAAACTTATTCAGCTCTGGGGAGGAAAATCAATTAAAAATCTAGTGATTTAAACTTAAAATTTTATGAAACATATCTACGTCTTTAAAAGTTAAAGAATATGGATTTTTCAAGTAAATGCACCTCTACAAATCAATGATATTCAGTATACAGCCGACCAGTGATATACTTTTGGGTGGTCCATGTTTTTCGCGCACGGCCGCTTTCACGAGTCCCAAAGATCCAGAAAAATCGCACACTCTTATTTCCATCTTCCTTCAATCCCTCGAATTATTTCAATTTTACTTAAGTAATTAATTTTGAACAGTTTTAAGAGTGGACGGAGAAAACATAATAAATCACGAAATGGCACATGAAAGGACGTCGGAACTGCACAGTGGCGTTGACAGTCAAAGTCAGGCTGACGATCAGTTCTCGATAAATAATTAAGAGAATCACTGCCGGAGCCATGACGGCCCATGAGCTTAAGTCGGATGACTTACCTGCGGCTGTCCGAGTGTCTGCGGAGGACTGTGGCTGTGCGGTGAGGCTTGAAGCGTCTCAGCGTTTGTGACCAGGAGTGGGAGCGAGCCACGGAAGTTCGGACTCATTGTTGGAGTCACGTGTCCCCTCTCTACCTGCGATTGCTAATTAGCTTTCTTCTTCCTACCATATCGCCGTACACGTAAATTAAACCCAAAGCAGTACGGAATTCAAAACCAATACGGTTGACTACGACTGTGATCGAATTACGTCATCAGCTCTCCATGTGTGGGGAAACTGCCTCAAGAAATTAGTTATAAGAAACAGGGAATTTCAATCCGTAGTAACCTAGTAACAGTTGCGTTAGCCGTGTCGTGAAAAATGTATGTGAAATTCGTTATGCTTCGTTGCGAGAAAGAAGTGCGAAATCGGATGAGTCGATAATTCATATTATTAAATGTATTTCCCCCATATTTGTTATATCAATCACAGGAAATGAAAAGTTATAATTTTTCAAAACATTTAATATTTCGAAGAAGCTTATGCAACGCCAACATCAACTATATTTCCTGAAAAAATTGTAAAATCCCTATAATGAAAATAAAAACAATTAAACGGCGAAAAACATAGACCACCCAAATTATATGTAGACGTTGTTGTAGGATTTTCCGTTTTCTAGATCTGTTTCAAGGAAAGAGGGTTAAGAATAGAGAAACAGATAAAATGAACGAGACAGGCCAAAGACGAAGATACAGCAATAAGAATCATGAAACAACATAAATAGAAAAGATTAATGAGGGCTAATATTCCGAAGCTGTAATGTCTTCAAAAAATTATTTTGCGTCATTCGTGGATAATATCCTTTATTCTAAGATCCCTTTAGAAAGAATTACACACTTACGGTACTTAATTTTGGAAATATATGGAATTATAGTTTGAGCATCGAACCCTTAAAATTCCTTAAAAACCAAATAAACCACGCCCTGAAAAAAAGTGAGAATGTTTCCTTCATTTAAGACTTACAAACTTTGAAAAATCCTCTTAGACAAAATCATTTTTGCTGTTGAAATGAGATTTTAAAGTGTTCGATGAAGGAAACGTACTTCGGAATAGTCCGTTTCAATGTGACATCATCGCGACCTGCCATGTCATACAATATGGCGGAACGTTACAGCTTCGGAAAACAACCCGTAATGAGAATTAGAAAATCCTTTCGTTTCATCTTTACTATTTCTCTGGTTTCGCAACAATTATTTCTATATATTCGCCTTTGGTCTGCCGCGGTCCGTCTTATCTGGTATTTTTTTTAATGTTTGTTTTTAATTAACCTCCTTTACTTGAAACCGATCTAGTCAACGAAAATCCCAACAGCATAATCTGCTAATGATTCCAGGCCGTTGCCACAAAATTTCAATTGAAATTAGATTCCATGTGTTGTTTTCATGATAATAATTATAAGGTGGCTTCTTCGACATTATAAATGGTCTGAAAAATTGTAACTTTTTGTTTCGTGCGACAGATGTAAAAAAATGGGTCAATTCAATTGATAATAAGATTATAAATATTAGTCTTAATATTTGATGATAAAGCAGCCAATAACACATTTAAAACAATATTTTATATATTTATTAATTAAATTACGACATGTTTAGGTCCTCATGTGGACCCTCTTCAGGCAAATATAACAGAGTAACAGTAAATACACATATCTTTAGATTGTAAATATTGTAGGAAAATAAAGAATTTATAATAGTATAATTAACAATAAAATAAAATAGCTACATTCAGACGCAAAGACCTGATAACATGAAAAATTTACGTCTGGTTGAAAGGAAGTGATTATATAAATACCACACAACGTTTCTTTCTTCAGGTGCCAAAAAGAAACCCACAAGAGCCAAGTGCGACACAAGCGCACAAAACAGTAGACAATCTGAAGTCTTCTTGACACCTGAAGTAAGGAACAAGGTTTCTAGAAACGTGTGGTATTTATATCATCACTTCTTTTGCCTCTATTTAGCTATTTTTATCTTATTATTAATTTTCTATACACACGTGTTATATTTTTATTTCAGTATAATTAATATATAATAATATTAAGCGCTACAGAATAAATAGAAAGTTGACAAATTTATTGCAAAATTACTTAAAAACTTCATTAAAAATGCAGTTGTAAGTAGAACTAAATGAATCAGTATCTGCTTTAAAATCAATGGTGTTAGGATAATTTTTAATGAGTAACATTTCGGAAATAACTGTTCTTTGATAATTGTTTTCTATATCCAAAATACGAAAATTGTCCCAATTTAAATGGTGGTTATTGCCTAAAATATGTTTTGATACAACCGAAAATTTGTCTTGCGTTAATTTTACATTGTATTTATGTTCGTTAATTCTCGTTTCCACGAAACATGTCGTAATTTAATTAATTAATTAAATATTTTTTAAATATCTCCTGTTGACTGTTTAGTCATCAAATTTCTGTACACTGACGTTGCACTTGATATATCAGTCTTAATAAATTGATACGAGAATTACTCAATTTTATTTTATTTCTTCATAACTCTGAATATCAAAAAACGACGGTAAATTTATGTATTTGAGGGCCACGATCCCTTTATAAAGCGACGCGGAAGGTGTCGAAATATTTTTTTTCTTTCTCCTATGAACACCGACCATGGACAAGACTGTCAGCTTATATCTGTTGATTTCCCCACGTCGTATCACTCGTTTCTTCTGGCAACTGGATGTGGAAGAAAGCGACCCTGATCTTGTCTATGAACATAATACCGGAATTTACTTATATAATGTTTGGTAAACAGGGAAACCCAATATGGGAGAAAGACGACCTCATTCTTCACCATTATGAGTCATTATGTCACGACGTCATATTTCAGTACGTCGCTCTCGATCATTACGGTAATGCAGCAAATGAATGTTCGAAATTTTCATTCCTAAATAGACGGCAGCTAACGTGTTCTGCAGAGAAGCGCACGGTCAACGGAAAAAAAGAAAATTGAGTACTAAAATCGTTCCGTTTCTGTCTTATGGATATTAAAATTATTTTTGAGCCACTTGACATTCCAGTTATTCTTCTTGACTTCAATTATAGCTAAATAAATAATATTTTTTGCAATATGTCATTAATAATGCTGACTTTGAGTATATATCGCCTGCAACTGCCTAAGTATATACAAAACCTTTTGATATAACATATGTAACACAATCAGTGAGACTAGCAAAACTTTCAGTGAGGTGATAAATAAGTTTCCATTGTTCTTAGTCATTTACTCTGAAAGATATCATAAAAATTATTTACGGTTCTGAACGATAATTTTTCTTCAGCCGTGCGACTTGTCAGAAAACACAGAAACCCGTACAGTTTTTATGAAAATTAAGAAAAATATGTTGTCGAACATTTTTAATGTTATTCAAGAACGAGAACTTTGTCGGTGTAACCGGCTGTAATTATATTAAATATATTTTATTAAGAATAATAAATATTTTTACTCTACTGGAAACCCGATAATGCTTTGAAATTAAAATATAAAACGTCTGTGTGAAAAGTAAAATAATTAGATACGTAGCAAAATTACAGACAAAAAATAAGTGATAAATAAATACCACGCAAAGTTTCTGCAACCCTTCTTACTTTCGTCGCGTGATACAAGTAAAGGAAGAGTCGTATGAACGACACAACTGCACAAACCAGGTGACGAATTCAAAAGCAACGCTTTAAAGATCCGTTGTGTGTTATTTATTTAGAACTTATTTTTTGTCCGAGAAAGTTTTATTCGAGTTCAACGTAATAGAGACAAGTGCAAAACACAGATGTGTAGAACCAATTTGACCTAAAAAAAAAGCTTTTATCTATTTATATCTATATAATAAAAAATTATGTATATTTGTATGTATGTATTTAGGTGGATTTCTATACAGATTTAAACGCGTGGACAGATTGCAACAAAAATTGGTACACATGTTCTTCAAAACACGAGAAACGGTACTATGGGGGATGAGAAATTCCTAGCATAAATTTGGAAATAATTTTAATTGAAAAACGTGATAATTTTGTCCGTGACGTCACGCGCGAGTCAGACGTTACTAACTGACTATCAAAGGAAATAGTTCCTTTTTCCGTAATCAAATAAAGCAGTTATATTTTCATTGAATAAAAACTATAATATGATCCATCTAATGAGAAAAAAAACAATACGAAAAACTGTACGATCCTTACGGAAGTTAATTTTGGTGCCATATTAGTTGAGTCCAATATGGCGACCATTTGTTTACATTGCGAATCTAGCTAAGAATTTCATGAATTTAATTTTTCGTAATGTCTGAAGATTGAGTATTCTGCAATACTCAAGGAGTATATTTAATTATTCTATGCGTATAGAAATTTGGTGTGTTTGCTGGGACTGACGCAATAAAACTCAATAAATGTTATAGCTGTTCAATTAATGCACTATCGTTTGAAAGTAAGGACGAAACTATAGACATTTAGACTTAGGTTAAATCACTTCTTGACAACAGATTAATATAGAATTAAATACTTTTCCGGGTTTATATAAATAAGTAGACGAGCAGCGCCGGGCATCCAGATAGTTCTTAATAAATAAGCGATGTTGAGACTATCGCGGCTCCAGAATTAGGATACAGGAACAAGAATATATTTTTCTTATTTTCTCTTTAACGTCACGACAGGTATTTCACCACGCAACAGAGGAAATTAGTCCTTGTCAGAACAGAAGTCTCTGGAAATTTTTACATCAACAAATCGCTTAAGATGGCTGACCGATTAGCTAATATCCCTAAAAGCAGGTACTGCAACCCAAATGTTAGTTTCATCATGTCAAATCTAATTCCTGTTTACTCAAACATTATACAAAAAATGTTTTACCCGGTTTCACCGCAAAGTTGAATTTATATTTTCCGTTTTTCTGCTGGGCTTACTTTGAATTACGCCAATGTCCAAATTTGAAGCCTTGACAACCGTAGAATAATTCTGTCTAATTTTAAAATCTTTATTGTTTTTTTTAGAGGCGTCAGACGATGTAGCTTTATAAAGTCGCGTTTGCAGCGGAGTTGGCGACAATGTTGACAGCGAATGTTGACAACTTCTAGAAAAATGCTAGAGCATGTTGTCAAAAGTTTTTATCAACAGCAATGTTGAGCAACATATTTTGGCAACAAGGCCCGTCAAAATTGTTGCCAAAATTTTTTTGACAACATTTGGTGTAAGCGCGGCTTTAGATAGTGCAGTAAACAAAGTGGCATACTTTCATGATCTTTGGAGCGCTAATTCTGAAAGCGCTAAGTCTGAAAGCGCAGACCACGTCATGATAATATATCAGAAACCGAGTACACACACATTTAAACAGATAAATTTTTTGATAGAATAACGAGAAATAAAAATTCCTTGAATAGTGGATAAATTATCAGCATGCTCCATTATTAATTTAGGTATCAAAATTAATTACTTGAAAAATCTTTCAATTTGTAGCAGCTGTAATTGAATGATGAAAAGCTCTAGATTTATTAACAGTGTGATTCGACAATTTGTTGGAGCTATTACATTAAAATATTCTGAATAAACTCATTTTATATATGAACGAAACTAAACGTTGTAAAAGCCTCTCGTAAACAGATATTTGAGTGTAGTCACAATCCTCGTGTCTGAGCCAATAAATGCTGACCGACAAGTGGAATGACATAAGCGGAAAAGGAGGGGAGCAGACCGCAGAACGCACGCCTTACAAAGTGGTAGACTTGCCTGTTTTGAGGTTATGATTCTCTCTCTTCCGTGAACGACAAAAGTTGGTCGAAGTAGCGAACGGACTATTGAAAATCAGATTTATTAAACTGATATTTATACAGGATTCTGAAAAAGGTTCTAAAGCATCTTGACATCTCGTTGCATCATTTTTATGAAGATTTAGTATTAGAAATAATAATAATACTTTAAAAAAATTTTCGTGGAGGAAATATAACAGCGTCTGTATCCGTTTAAAATTAGAACTAATAGTGAAGTAACCTATAAACAGGTGACAAAGTAAGCACCACATTACGTTTCTGCAAACCTTGTGCCTTTTATCTGGTGTTGAAATACGAGCACACAACCCTGACGACATACTTTTTTATTATATTTTTTTTTCGGCAGACAATACAGTCACATTCATCAACAAAAACAAAAATTTAATTCTTAAAAACATAAGTATTTGCAATATTCACAAAATCCTACATATTAGTCAACATTAAATATTTTTATATAATTGACCAATTATTTTTTAACTTAAAATTTTTGACAATTTGAAATGATTTATAATTTTAAAAAATAAATGTTCATTTTGATAAAAAAAAATTAAAATAACGCATTTATAAAACAATACATTTTTAATAGCTTCAAATAGTCATAAATTTTAACTAAAAAATTATTGGTTATTTTTATAAAAAAAATTATGGTGACAAATGTTTCTAATTTAGATAATACTATAATTCTGTTTTTATAGATGGCTATCTTATCGGCCGAATACTACTTTGGTTAAAATCTAATAATGGAGTTTTAAATTATTTTATTGCGACTGATTAAAAAACACATGGGTTTATATTATGTAAATACTAAGGTTAAAAATCAGTCATATTTATTTAATAATTCTTAAACAATTACGATATTATTTTTTAATGATATTCCATACGTTATTGTTTTAATGAGGCCAATTATATATATTTGAGTTACTGACATTTTATTTGACGTATAATAAAAATTAATAAGTATAATGGCAATAATTATATTAATTTTGCATCACGTACTTTATTGTTTTAAAGAAGCCAATTTTATATATTTGAGTTATTGACATTTTATTTTACGTATAATAAGAAATAATAGATATAATGACCAATAATTCAAAACAAGTTTAGTATTAAATATTTCCTTCAATTGTTGCATTGACAGTGAAATTAATAAAATAGTAACGAAGAAAAACGCTACGATTCGTCTATAATTTGGGAACATATTAATAGTTGAAAAAATTAATGATTACTATCTCACCTTTTTCAACTATTTCTATATTCACCTGATGAAGTCTCAAATTAGAGGGAAAAACGTAGCGCTTTTCTACTTTAATATTTGAATTAATTTCAAATTTTTTATTTTTTAAAATTTTTTTAGGGCAACAGGCTACATGAGGGTAATCCACGTTGGGCAACTCCCCTTTAATATCATAGGAAGGGATTTGAAAGGGGGGATGCGGAAGGGTAGAGGAAGGTAGCCAAGGGTTAACTAGGGCCCCCGGGCTATATTTTAAGGATCCTACCCGGCATTCGGCTAAAGAAATGCAGGGAAAACCCTAGAAAAACCTACATCAGGTAGGTCGGGCACTGGGTAATTGTCCCACGCCCTTCCGATAGCGGGAGAGGAGTTTGCTATGGGGACGCAGCATTCCCTTCTCCGTGCCTCGACCAGTTTAGGAGGCAGCTGGCCGACTATTCCAATGGGAATAGCGAACAACTCTTACCGTATGCCCAAGGTCTGCGACCCCGGAACATACACCTCTCAGAACAGGCCGAGGTGCCTCGGCTCGTGGGAACCTTAGTTCAAAAACGGAGAGGGAAAGGCATCCCCAAAGGTAGACCCTTGCTTTGAAAAATATCATCTAAATGCTGTTAGGATAAAATGAATAATGACACAGTTTTCAATGTAACGGAGGTTATAAAAGCGTTATTAAGTATCATCGTTAATGGATTTACATTAAACTTTGTTTTAATGAAAGCATTTCGACAATGGAGCTATTGGAAACTCACGAAATGAATAATCAAATCGTTCCTTAATTTAAATTTAAATTTTCTTCTCAGTATCCAGTATTCATTACGTTGAATAAAACTGTTATATTATGAATATGAAACGGAGTCAGTTTAAAAAATCTCTAGAGATTGATTCTTAACAACTCCAATAATAAACTTTCGTCATCGTCTTAATCATGTACTCAGCATATATGAGTTTTGTTTATTAATTATTTTGGTTACTGAATTCGTATTGTATATACCTAGTATATTTGATCGAAAAAGTTTCTGTGCTTCAATATTATTATTATTATTACAATCAGAAACAGAAATTTTCGGAGCACTTAAGAATATTTTTCTTTAAAACAGGAGGCCAACTGTGAACCGATCATCAAATAATGTTCAACTTAAAAACCTTTCCGGGAAAATTTCGAGCAACGTCACCGGTTACAATTTTCTGTTTAGTCGCTGTTTAGTCCCAGCGCAAGCCTGAGGCTTCCTTTCGCGAGGTATGCGCGATGTGGGACAGGCAGGTTCAAGGCTCCCGCGTCAGCAGTTTCAGCGTTCTCCTTTTCGCTCGGAGAAAGTAATTTGGGAAGTGTGCGCTGTTGTGATTGCGGTGAAAAGTGCTCGACGCAAAGACTGTGCGCGGCGTCGCGGTTTACATGTGAAAGACATGCCACTTCCTTGCGCAATAAGATTTACTTTTACCATGAACGCGGCGGGAGCGCAACAACTCTTAGAGCTCGTGTCATCCTTTACGACGAAGGGGAGAACGGGTGAAAACATTTGTTTTTAAGTGCTCACTTTTACTTTTGATTACTTAGCTTTATTTTACTGTAAAACTCGGGTCAACGAACCCACCCATTGGGTGTCGCTGTAGTGTCGAAGGCTGTTCCCTTAACAAAGGACGGATGAGGCAGGTTCACAGAATACGCTAAAACTGCATATAAAGGTAATCTAAGAACGGAAATCGATCATGAGTTATTTTAATTATTTGAAAATACAAAATCTTTACAGAACTGGATGTATTATTAGATCACTGTAACGAAGAATAGATTCAAATAACTACTAAGAAAAAACGAGTGATTATATAAATATGACACAACGTTTTTTCAGGTGCTAAAACAACACAAAAAAAAGCATAGAGCCACACAACTGCACAATTCAATTGACAAAACTCAAAAGCTAAGTTAATATAATAAGTGTAATAGACTATACGGTTTTTTTTTGAATGTGTGTGTGTGTGAATGTTCCGCATGAAAATCTACACCCATGGAGGAAATTTGGCCAAACTTCGTATAGGTGTTCCTTTTGAACCGGAAACACACACTGGGCTATCACCTCCTATGGGGGGGGGGGGGCTGGAATGGTGTGTAAATTTTAAAACATCCTAAACCGGCCAATATTTGCGTCAGATTCTGGCTCATTGAGATTCATAGTGTTTCTCCCCGTGATTTTGTGCATAATTACAACCCCTTTAGGTATGGGAGGGGAGTATCCTTAGAGATGGGGGTGGAGACGTGTTAATAAAAATACCGCGAAAATAGCCAAGATTGGAGTGGAATCCGGCGTTACGGCTGTCGCTGAGTTTAATTATAACCTTCAACTTACCGGCTAAGTTGTACTTCTAGCCCTATGGGGGGGGAGGTGGTAGAGGGGAAAACAATGTATGTATGTTTCGCATACAAATCTACACTGGTGGAGAAAATTCGATCAAATGTTGTACACGTGTTCCTTTCCTTTCGAACCGGAAACAAACACAGTGAGGATAAGAACCAGATCCTAGAAGCGCGGGTGGATGGGGGTCGAAATTTTCAAACATGTTTTAACGCTAGTTATTTCTGTATAGATATATCTTTTGTAGTCCATAATATAGAAAGCACTTCTCCAGATAAATTTGTGTATAATTTCAACCCCTTTGGACATAGGAGCTGAGCTCCGTTAGGGATGAAGGTGAAGGGGAGTTACACAAAAATAAGACAAAAACAACCGAGATTAGAGTCAAATACGGAGTTATAGATTTCCGCCGAGTTTAATTATAACAACCTTGGTAACGTCGGGCACCCAGCTAGTATTATTATATATTCAACGAGAGATGTTAATTTTTCTTAAATTGACCTAGACTATAATAACTGATATTTTTGAAACTTAAAAGTTTTACAGTTTTGATATGTCTGTAGATCTTTGTCAAACACAAGATTTAGATGAAATGATTCATTTACCACAGATACTCATGAGGAGCAAAGCTTCAGGGACGCGGAAAAAGTAATAAATGTTCCATGCTACCTATAATTTTCAGCTTTAGATAACACGTTAAGTTTATTGAAGTTATTATTCAAATACAATTTATAAAATATATTAATTTTCCAAACCATCATTAATTACCTTCTTTTATTCATAATTTTCTGGGTGCCAGGCTTAGCCAAGGTATTTATTTATATAAGCCCGAAAAAGTATTTAATTCTACATTAATCTATTATTCAAGTTGTGATTTAATTCACCTAGGCAGAGGGAATGATAATTTCATCAGTACCGATCTGAACCTTTAGAGAAGCATAAATACTCTTAATACCAAATATTATCAAAAATATTCTTGGTACCTTACGAGTATCAAAAATACTCCCGGTGCGTTGAGAGAGTAAAATATATTCTTGGTAACCTATGAGACTTAAAAATATACTCGCTAGCATAAAACCGTCAAAAATACACTCACTATTATTATGTAACGCCCCTTCACCCTCACCCCTAAGGATGGTCCCCTCCAATGCCAAAAGCGATTGAAATTATACAAGTAAATCTTTTAGTAATTAGATATGATAGCTAAATAACAGAAAATAAGACCTGATAATATAAATACCACGCAAAATGTTTCTGGAATCCTTGTTCCTTGCATCAGTTGATTAAAAACACAAGATCCATGAGTAAGTCACAACCGTACAATTCATTTGAACTCAAAAGCTTTTGACGAAAGGAACAAGCACTCCAGAAACGTTGTGTGGTAATTATACAGCATTATTTCACCTTTACTTTATTCCATGAAATATATTCCTGACCTTATTTAAATGTAACTGAGATTAAACGTCTATCTGTGTTTATATACTGTGAGCAGAATTTAATTTCATTTCCAATGTTTCTTTGGTTTATAGACACAACCATATAAATATTAATATATAACCATTTAAATATTAATATATAAATTTTAAAATTATCTGACATTGTTATAGCATGTAAAATAATTAAAATTATCGTCCGTACATTAGGATCTCTTCAGGTATTAAATAAGGGTAATAAAATATATATTATATGCGAAATATCAACCAAGAATTCTATTATAAATTGAAAATTATGTGACACTAGCTAGGTACTCTACGTCATACGGGTATTTAATTATATTAGTCCGGAAAAGTATTTAATTCTATAGTAATCTCTTGGTCTAAGAAACTGTACATTTAATACTTCCGTAGCTTAATAGAAGCCAAAATATTACCGGTATTTCTCCTATACCCCACCCTTATAAGTGGTAGGCATGTTTTCCCCATCCAGTGTTTATTCCTGGATCGTAAGGATCATGACTAAAGAGTTTGGTGGAAATTGTGCCACGCGTTTAACATTTTCCCACCCTCGTCCACATCTACTCATAGAGGCTGTTCTACAACTTAATCGGCATGTTTAATGTCAAAATTGAACTCAGTGACTTACATGACCCCGAATTCTACCCAAATCTCTGTTCTTTTCGTATTATTAGTCCTTCCATACCCCTATGCCTAGGAGATGAGCTACAATTTAACCCGGATTATGAAAATCAACTAATTTTATACCCCCCCCCCCCCACACACACAATTCGAGAATTAAAACTTTTCCGCTCCTTACCCTACGGATGCTCCCCTTCATTGTCATTAGCGTTTGAAATTCAGCATTGGCAGCTTCGAGAATGACACTATAAAATTATGTGACCCCTAAAACTCTAAATTCTACGCTAATAATTTTGGATTTATTTTAATACCAATACTTTCATCCCCACCCATATAGTTGCTAGCGGTGATTTACCAAAACAGTGTTTGTTTCTGGATCGTAAGAAACATACACTCAAAATTTGTTTCCACGTCTTTAATATTGTCCGCAAAATTTCGTTATACACCCATTCCATCTTCAGTCATGATGAGTTAAATTACAACTTAGCCGGCGTGTTGAATGTCAAAACTAAACACAGCGACATCCATAACTCTGGAATAGGCACCGGTTTTAGTTGTTTTCACGTAATTTTTTTTATGAAAAGCCCCTCCACTGTTTCTTTATGTTTTAAATACTCCGCCTCCGTTCACTCCTTTCGGAGTTTCCTAGCGCTTCGAGAGGTCGACAGAAACCTTCGCCGGCGTGCGCACACCTCACCAAAGTTTTAAAAGACAACACCCGTCAGTCGATTCTATTTCTGAAACCGATGAATCATGTTGCAAACGACTCGTGATCATGCATTCAACTTAGTTTATTGTTACTTGTTTAAAAATTGTGACATATCCTTGAAAGATCACAAATCTTTTATGCGCGTGACAAGTCTTAAGATCTTTCACTCTAAAGAATGTCGTCATAGCCTGTTGTGTAATGCCATATAGCACCTGAATGGCAATGCGGAAGCTTAAACAGAATGACCACAAAAAGAGATGCACAGCGTATGTGGCGTGGCTTCTTCCATTCAAAGAGAACAAAAGACGAAATGGCGGTCTCCACAACCATAAATAATAACGTAATATTTGTATTAATTAAAATAGTTTTGGTTATTAACGTGAGCCATCTACCAAAAGTAATACGAAATTTGAAAAACAAAGATGTTAGAAAATTAAAAAAATTTGAATTCAAAGCGAGAAATCAGTACTAAAGATACTTGAGGCAAATAAAGCTTTTAGATCTATTTTCAAAAACGTAATAGCTACAAATTAATAAATTGCAAGTCTAATTGTAGCGGAATTCACATGTTGCTTGGTGACAGTCGATAAAATCTAGTACGTCGCAGAGTTATATGGCATCGAGATAAATAAGAGATATTGGAGGCCGCTGTGGATACAGAAAAACAAAATATAAATACGTTGTACCTGCTCAGTAAAGATTTGCGTTTATCTTTTAAAATAAATGTTCTGTGTAGATGGATTTGGGAGTGTGTGAATTAATTACGTATTTAGCTAAATATATAAACATATACGCAATTTATTACACATATAATCTTATATATTACTTATGGCAAACTATAATAATAGCTATACATTATTTAAAGTCAAAAATATAAATAATTAAAATATACCATTAACTAGTTTATATTTTTCTCATCTGTTTTTCATTGATATATTATTTTTATATTGTTTTATACTCAACAAGATAGATTTTTAATGATTTCAATGTCTAACATACAAAAATTATACCAATAAAATTTGTTTCTTTGTAAAAAGTAATATTTTCCAGTTACGTTTTTTATGCTACTTATCACTGATAAACCAAAAAATCCTGAGCACTTTCAGGATGGTCCACATTTGAAGCACAATATAGCAGCGATTCAGCGTGGCATTCCATAAGTCCTTATAGGTTTCTGAAGGTATCTGGCAACCATATTTAATTGAAAAGTCAGAATTATAATAAATTAGCGCTCGATTGTGTGTGGGCGTGGAAGCAGCGTCCCGGATGTGTTTCACAGAGATCAGATGAAATCAAAGATGATGCAGTATCGTGTTCATCAAATCAGTGTAGCACGAACTCAATGTTTTTTAATGAAAAGTTTACATCCAAAATCTTGTCGTCTACCCGTGGATTCCACGACAGTACCACGCGGACAGCCTACCAGTTTCACCGTTTCCGAGATGCTCGTTACCAATCGCCGGGACCATAAAAATCTTACATTTGTGAAAGTCACCCATTTTCGGAACGTATGATGATTCCTCTTTCGGCTCTACTCTACATTTCTTACCGCGTAACGTGCCCGGGTGGCATTTTGATCTCGTAGTAGGCAATGTATGATTATAGCAATAATCATAATATAAATTGTTTCCCCTAGAATTATTAACGATTATTTCTCTCTTTCTCTAGCACTTTGTTTTTATAAAATAATATATTTTTAGTTGCTATTATTATAATTCATGAGTATCTTCAAAAGTATAAAAGCATTATTTTTTATTGACATCACAGAAGCAGTTATACAATAGACTTCAGATTTACGTTTGCTATTTATTCATAACTCTTTATGGAAAGGGTCGGACACTAAAACATTCTGCCGGCGTGGTAGAAAACTCAAAGAAAATATTTTTCGCGGAGTAAATATACTAATACTGTATAGCCTTTAGTGCTTAGGGTCGATTTAATTATTCTCTTCTTGAAATAAATCATTGTATCTATGATCAATTTACACATAATATCTATTGTAGATTGAATCTCTAAATTTAGATCATGCATGTATTTGTTTTCTGTGAGATAAATATTTCATTATACCAAAGTTCGAAGTATCCCATCATTAAAGGAAATAATTATCTCTGTTGCGACGCTTCGTACTTCGTTTTCCAAAATGGCCTTTCTGTTTGGTAAGTACGTATTATTTCAATTAACCATATTTACAATGTCTTTTTGTAGAAAAACGAAGCCATCACTTTCAATTCAATATCTAACGGCGTTTCCCAATTGTACAATGACCTTGAATTTTAAATGTAGAAATACAAATTTCGCTTGCAAAAGTATCTGTCAACAGCGTTGTAATAATATAAATTTACAAAACAAAATCCTTAAAAAATCATTATAGTCACACGATCGGAAATAAAGTCAACTAAGAAAATGATCAGTTAGAATCATTAAAAGCCTCCGGAGTATGATTTAATGATAAATGAATTGGGCACAGACTATTCATGAGTCAATTAGAATACAAGTTTAGGAAATTTAAGTAGCGCATAATTGATAAATTGAGCATCAACTATTCACATATGAGATTAAAGGCGAAGAGAAAAATATACAAAAGGAAAGTTTAATGGAAAAATACTCAAACGTATCGAACAAAAAAGGAAAGGAGGAATAATCAAAGGTGGTGTACGAGAATGTCACAGTTCGTGAAGGTGTAGAAGAAATTCGGTCTCTTTGAGCAGACCAAAGATATAATTATCATACAATAAATCATTTGATATTTAATTTTAATAGATTAAATATGACTTAAGTTCCTTTCACTAATCTTAAAACACTGCGGATTTTATTCAACACTGAAAAATGCCCCCGTGGAAGAGTTCTATTTAGTTATAATCTAGTATCTTTATATTTTTAAACTCAAAAACTTTACAGGTTAAAAATAACCAAGCCGTAATATTTTATCACCAAATTTAGGTTTATGTATATCAATTTACATTTATTTTCAATTTTTATTTTTTATTTTCATATGAAAAACCAAATTAAGCTCAAACAAAATAACAAAAAATTTGGTTCATCGATTCTTTCAGATTAAAGTACTTTTGAAAAAAAGTAGATTGACGAAAAAATAAAAATTAGGTTAACTGCGCACTCGCTGCTGATCATCGTAGACACGTAGGTCACTTCTTAGTTTGAAAGGCAGACAAATTATGAAGATTATGCGTGTTGTACTTTTTGAGATAAATTTAAACATTTATATAACTGCATTTGTAAATAAAAAGTTAAGAACAGAATATCAAGCACAGCAGGCACATGTCACAAATTTCTTCACCGCGAATAGTATTCCATTCGTATCGGGGAAATGGCGTTTTATGTTTCATGTTTCTTAATTTTAGATTTTTCAGCAAGTTTAGTGTTGAAACGTCTTCTCGATTATTTGAGTTTTAAAGAAAGTAAAAATTTCAATGATCTAGGATAGAAATTCTACAGTATGAGTAATTTTTTCTCTAGAATTTTAAATTAAATTCACTAAGATATGCCACTATATCTGTAAGATACATCAAGTCAGTATATTCGGTTTTGATCACTAAAAAATTCACGTCACGGAATAAAGATAACTCTTTTTTTTTAGGGTAACAGGCTACAGGAGGTCAATCCACGTTGTGGCATTTCCGGTCTTATAGCATAGGAAAGGATTTGAAAGGGGGGATGCGGAAGGGTAGAGGAAGGTAGCCAAGGGTTAACTAGGGCCCCCGGGCTATATTTTAAGGAGCCTACCTACCCGGTAATTGCCTAAAAGTAATGCAGGACAAACCCTAGAAAAACCTGCATTAGGTAGGTCAGGCATTGGGTACTTGTCCCACGCCCTTCCGATAGCGGGAGAGGAGTTTGCTGTGGGGACGCAGCATTCCCTTCTCCGTGCCTCGACCAGTTTAGGAGGCAGGTGGCCGACTTTTCGAATGGATACAGCGAACAACTCTTACCATATGCCCAAGATCTGTGACCCCGGAACATACACCTCTCAAAACAGGCCGAAGTGCCTCGGCTTGTGGGAACCTTAGTTCAAAAACGAAGAGAGGAAAAGGCATCCCCAAAGGTAGCCCTTTCCGTCTCTCCTAAAGTTAACTTATTACACAGCTGACAGATGTAGGCTTTTCCTGCAAAGAGGCTGCAGGTGGCTAATACAATAAATTACTAGAAATTTTCAACATATAGCTTCTTCACTAGACTTAAAATTTATCCAAGCAATCGTTTCACCTTTACAATCAAGTTAATTGATTCCGTTGCCATGTATTTTCGGGGCTACCTTGTAGAAGCATCCAGACTTCATCGTTGCTGATGCTTTATTTAACTCAAACTCAGGGTTGAGCGCTCATCGGCAAATGGACTGAGTCAGAAATGTTTGTCCACTCATCGAGAGACAACGAAAATCGCTTTAAATTTTAACATTTTCTTTTGGTAGTTTCTTAATGTGCTTCCAGGTGTCCTCAACTCAGCCGAAAGGTTGACAGTTCGAATCAATTCCGTTTTCACTGTACACAAAAGTTTTTAAACTTCAAAAGAAGGCCATACTAACTATATCCAGTGCGGATACGAATACTAGTTGCAAATATTTGTTGCGGAGTCTTAGTATTTTAACATTTCCTTGTACGTATATTCTAGAAATTTTAAAGTTTGTCTGAAGAAACATCAATTTATATGCCCTAAACGGAGAAAATCATTTATACAAAACTAGAAGCCGCACTGAACTGCGCATTAAAACATCGCCTAAGCCTTTTTGAATCAAGCATTCGTTACTTCGGGACAAATCTATATAATAGTCTTTCGAACGAAATAAAAACTTTAACTCTATAAAATTTATTTATAAAAAGTTGTAAATCTTTGTTGATTAATAGAGCATATCACTTGCTGAAAGAGATCGTAGTCAGATTAGATCCTCTTTACTGAAATAGTTTGCTGGTATCCTATTCTACGATCCTGTAGAACTTAACTGCTGACTTATTTTCTTTTTCATGTTCGACGGTAATCCAAGTAAGATTTGCTGTAAACTCCGCCAAATGAAAATAGAAGATTAATATAGTTATCATTTCTTTTATTACTGTTATATTAATATATTTAACGTTGTTTTAAAATGTATATTTCTTTTTTGAAAAGTACAATGTTTGATTTTTTAAACTTTGTAATTATAATGACTTATTATTTTCTTGTAATCTTGTATTGACGTATTTTATTTCCTCGACCGAGGACTAATGGAATGAATAATAATCTAAATCTAAAAATCTTTATCTGCTCTAGCAAACTTCACCATTAATAAATTAGATATTGGAAGGCTGACTTCGCTTGTTGCGTCATTACTTAATATTTTCAGGAATAAATAGTATTTTGATGAAGCATTCTGATTTAATTTTTCCAATTTCTGCAATCATCTACTTTCTGAATACTTAATTTGGTAATGACGACTTATATTCTACTAAACAGAGGATCTAAGTAATTATCGCCTAGTGTCTGTCGTTCCCGTATTCTTAAAAATTTTTGAACTAGTAATATACAACGCGATCTTTAATCAATATTTTCAAAAAATATTTTCTGCTGCTAAGGTTTGGTTTTACGAATGATACTCAACAGAAAGGCAAACATATTCTATACTAGAAGAAGTGTTAAAGAAAATTTATAAAAAAAACGCTATCCACTATTTTGTGATCTCATGAAAGCATTTTACTGTGTCGATAATAATTTATTCTTAAAAATTTGAAATTATATTAATTTACTAATAAATGTAATTTAGGGCTTAGATTTATCGAATATGAACAAAGGACCGTACTGAAAAATACTAATGGCTAAACATTTACTTCAAACTGGGTTCATATAAAGGTTGGCGTACCACAAGTTTCTATCTTGGGTCTACTGCTATTCCTAATTTATATAAATTATCTGACAGGGTTAATGTAAATCTGTTCTTTATTCAGACGACACAAGCGTAGTAATTTAAAGAACAAATTGCAATTAATACACTCAATTGTGTTTGAAATTCTCTGTGAATGGATTAGCATTGTGACGAATCATAGACAACACGATATCATACTACCAATGGGACTTTCCAAACTGTAAGTGTAGAAAAAAAATATGACATTTAAGAAGTAGAAAGTACCCAATATCTTGAATTGTAAAAATCCTATCCATCAACTAATAAATAAACTTAGCTCATCATTAGCAGCCAGAATTATATCTATTTATCCTGATACGAAATACTGGTAAGTACAGCGTTTTTTTATTATTTTATTTTTATCGTATCGTAAAAATAATTAGTGAGGTTAAATCACGCACATCAGGTAAGGGACTATTAATTTTTAATTAAAAAAAACATAAATTATTCTTCTCACGCGTCAATTTATTTATTCATTGGTGTCCTTTCAAATTTCATATTACAAAAAAAAACTTAGAACAAACCACGACGTACATAAATTAAATACAAGGCACAAAATATATTTTCATATTAATTTTAAATCTCTAACAGTTGAACAAAAATTAATAGGGTATAGAGGAGTAATACTTTTTAACAAAAGTACAGTCAACATTAAGGAGTTTACAGATAATCCGATTGAAATGTGAATTTCACAAATTTCTGATTTTATTCTGTAGACGAATTTACGGACAGTTAAAACTACTTTTGCACGTTGTTAACATTATTTCACTAGAAAGCTTACGATGTTAAGAATAGTATAAACATAAACTTGTGTAAATACAAATTAAGGTCCAAAAAACATGTAAAATGATTGAAAAGGGTTCCGAAAAAATTAAATAAATATTTGTTAAGAACTTTGTATTTGCTCCGTCTGGATATCAATGAAAAAAGGCTAGTCTAATTATATACGTAATTAAATTCTGTGACAAAATAATTCCATTCGCTTTAGAAGAACGACATTCGAGGTTTAATTCTGTCTTCTTATCTTTCCTTGATATTTGGTAATAGATAAAATGAAATGACGCTAATCAAATTTCGCAAAGCGATCCAGCGAAAGTTTTCCTACGTTAGTGGCGCCACGTGAGGTCATTGTTCACAACTTCTAATCTCTACTACCGTTTGAAGCGCGTAGTTCGATAGATTTCTTTTTCATGTAAGAAACAGGTGGTGGGCCGTAGATTGCCGACCTCTGTCCTAAACGATAGTCACCGACTTGTGCAATCTAGAAGGCGGTCTACGTGACGACCTCAGCGTATCCATTACCGAAAACATCGAGTAATTTCAAATAAAATATAACAACAATCATTTTTATAATATCATACACGTTAATATGGATTTCCTAAAATTTATGATATGCTACACTGAAGGCGCACGTATTTTGGAAATAGTGTAGCTTACAAATGTGTGCTACCGTTCAAATTTTCGAAAATTTATTAGTATTAAAATTTATTAGTAATAGTATTTTAGTATTTCTTTACTGTGTTACTGAGTAGCGTTCACACTGCTTGTTTCGGCTCCTCCATTACCACGCAATATTCCACAGTGTTATACTGAATAATATAACTGAATAAATAATCGACTGCAAACCGTTGACAATGAAAATATTGAACGTATTGTGCCTTTTCCTGTAGGTAGACGTTTAAAATTACAAGACATACTCAGGATGAGTCTGAATTACAGTAACGCTGAAGCGTCATTAGAAGCGAGATTTTTTTTGTTTAATCCTTCGCAACGGCACCTGGGATGACGTTGTATGAAAAGTGTTATAACATTAACATATTGCCCAGCAGTTATAATCTCGTTTAGTCGGCGCCACGAAAATGTAATATCGAGATCATATAGGTACACACCCGTCGTCCAACGGTATTGCCAGATTGTGCAATATCCTCACCACCCGGTAATGCACGTGTCAGTTACTGCACACATTTTTAGGCAACGTACCCGGAAGAGTCCGTGACCTTGGTATTACATTTTCGTGGCGCAGACTACATTTCTAAATTTCGCGAGTGATTTATTCGTTTAGACATAATATCCATACGACTATTTTCTTCTCTTTCTTGTCGTTCGTGGAGTCAAAATTTTTCTATTCCCAACAAAACAAGTATTTAAATTCATGAAATCATTCATCCGTTATTGTGACCATTGATGGGCATATTCATCAACAAGAAATATTTGAGTGATACAGTAACTAGACCTATTCATAATTCGAAAGTAATAAATTATAACATATTATATTCTGACTATTTAAGACAAATTATGAATAAACAACAGCCATTTGAAGTCGGAAAATGATATTTATTGAAAATTAGACTACGTTTCTTCTCTAAATTGCTACTTCTTCAGGTATGACGTTTTACAAAATGTTGGTAGTCTGGGTCGTTCTCCGCTGACTACTGTGACCGATAAATTCAATCCATCGATCCAAAAATACTTTCGGCTACAGCAGTCAGCGGGGAACGACCGTGACTAGCAAAATCTTGTAAAACGTCATATCTGAAGAGGTCGAAAATTAGAAAAGAAACGTGGTCTAATTTTCAATAAATATCTTTTTCCGACTTCAAACGGCTGATTTTTATTTATAATTTATAACATAGTAGCTCTGTCCGAACAATTTTTACAATACGAATAATTATTTGTCTAGAACCGACAGAGGGTTATACTTACATAGTTAACCAACGTATAATGCTTTCAATTATTTCGACCGTGTGGACGGAATTAAATAAAAATTGTAAAAAGAATTTCACAAGGCTGCAGTCACGGCAACGGCCAGTTGGATATTACAAAAGCCAGTGTGATTACCTTTCTAATGAAAATAAACGGTAATTTTTAGCTGGATCTAATTATTTGTGGCGAATATATCATGAACGTACTTGCAACGTGCAGTGTTTCACGGTGAAGACCGGACTTCTGTTCCGAAACCTGCTACTTTGTTTATTGTTAATCCAAGTAGATAGGGAGAAGTATAGCGAAAAAAATATATTTATCAATAGATACTACATTTATGAGGATTATTTCTCTACCGTGCATAAATAAGGAATAAATTCTCGTTCCTGTCTAAAAGAAATAATATGATTACACCTAAAGTTTCCATATAATTTCCTGAACTGATCGCCTAGTCAGTGGTTTTACCAACAAACAGAATTCTCGAAATGAAAAAAAAATTCATCTGATAGAAAATTAATAATAAGAATGACAGCAAAAAGAATATAAATACATCACAACATTTCTGCAGGTGCTAAGAAGACCCTAGAGTGACACAACTGCACTCGTCAGTTGACAAAACTCAAAAGCTTTTGTAATTGTTATTGTATTAAGTAATTGGGAAAAGTTTTATTAAATAGGAAATCTTAATTTTAGCTGCCCTTGGGCGTAAATGATATCTGATTAAACGAGAGGATTGGTGAAAGAAAAATTAATCGTAGGCTTTTGAGTTTTGTCAACTGACGAGTGCAGTTGTGTCGCTCTAGAGTATTCTTAGCACCTAAAGAAAGGGTCAAGGATCCAAGAAATGTTGTGTGGTATTTATATAATAACTCAATTTGTTTGTATTTGGCTATCTTTATTATTATTAAACTGAATTCTCATCCATACTATTTTTGTTTCGCCGACTGAAGGATGCACCATACAGTCTTTATGGAACCTTCATTTTGATATTGCATAATTCTCATATGATGAAATAAAGATTACTTTGTAGGGAATCTAGAATTATAAATGCATCAAGTGTTCACTTTTAACATCAATGTATTTGAAAGCGGGAGAAAATAATCCGTCATATCACTGGAAGTCTGTCTTCGTTACAGGTAAGAGTACTTATAAGGCGCCGACGCGATCTCTAACCGAGAGGACATGAACTTCTCCAACGACCGTATTACTACAAAAGTTACTTTTTCATTCGTTGTATTTTAACATAATTATAGTTTTTCAGTCTCATACAGCTTCGTAACCTCAAATAAAACTAAAGGCGTAACATATATTCAAGCTCCGGGATTAATTGGCGACATTAATTAATTTAAATGATATGCAGTCAAGTTTGAAAAACATATTTTTATTACTGAAATAATTCCACACATTTGTGTCGAAATCATCTCATTAGTTACACCACTTCCTTTCCCTATGAATATTACAAATCGGCAATAATTCCCTAAACCTAATAATGATGTCACGACTTTTAACACTGCCTACATTTACCTCATAATTACGTTCCAAACATATTGTAAATTGCAAACATTTGTAACATAAATTACATCTTCGTTACCTCTATCGCTCACCTGATCTATGTTTGACAAGTCGCTTCCATAGACTACCAACGGAATATGATAGCTTATATCGACATAATTCTAATTACCATTGTGTGCTAATTACACGGAAAATTCCTTTCATCTAAATAGCAAAGCTGAATTTAATTTGACATCACGCGTAAGGCCACGCATACATACATGCGAATTTATTGCTTTAACTTGTAAAACAAATTCGATTATCAGCGATTCCGTCGGTAAATAAGTGAACCTTCTTACGAGGAATAAACCGTACAACATAAGAACGAAACACGATTCATCAGAAATTAGTTCCACTGAAATGAAACGCACACGTATAAAATAAGAAATCTGGAAAGTGAATAAATGCCATACATACAATGGCAACCAACACAATCTCTGTCAAATAACTAGGCCAAACTTAAATGATGAATAACAAATCGGTCGTTTGGGAATGGACTTGGAAAAGCCGATGCGGAAGGCAGAAAAAAAATTATTTTTGAACATAAAATATTTATAAATATTCTTTCAGTTTTATTAGGCAGCAAGGGGTATCATGCGATCATATAGCCTCTAATACCCAAACGCCAGCCTCACCCTCTCGTGGTGCCCCCGTTTACGACAAACAAGGAAATGGCGACCGAGCGTTTGGCGGGATAACCAGACTATAATCATATTGATAGGAAGAAATTCCTACCAATTGGTGAAAACACCAATCATCTGGCAAGTACCTGGGCCAAGAGGTGGCACCCCCACCAAGGTACTCGTCCAAAAAATCTAAGATTTGGTGCTTGAAAATCGTCGTTGGACAATTAGGGATCTCGCTGATAGAGTTGGAATATCATTTGGCTCAGCCCAAATCATTTTGAAGAATGTTTTCTGTCTCAAACGCGTCAAGTCTCGATTGGTGCCAAAATAGCTCAATGTTTTGGAAAAAAACCGTCGCGTTGATGTGTGTGAAACTTTGCTGTCTGACTATCAGGACCACTTGACATGCATCATTAATGGAGACGAGACAAGGATTTACGCATAAGACCCTGAAACCACCGACCAATCCAGCAGATATCGTGCAAAAGGTGAAGAAAGACCGAAAAGACCACGGCAAAGTCGATTGAAAATCAAGGTCATGTTGACAGTTTTCTTTGATTATCGTGGTGTTGTGCGCTATGAATTCCTTCCGCGGGGCCAAACTGTCAACAAAGAATATTATTTGAGCGTTATGCGTCGTTTGCGTGAAGCTATTCGTCTGAAACGGCCGTAATTATGGGCGAACAACTCTTGGTTCCTTCATCACGATAATGCACGATGTCATACTGAATTGGTTCTTCGCGACTTCTTTGCCAAAAACTCGACTCATACCTTTCCGCAACCACCGTATTTGCCTGATTTGGCTCCGTGCGACTTCTGGCTATTCAGCAAACTCAAAAGGCCAATGCCGGGACGCCGTTTTGACACGATTGAGGAGATAAAAACCGAATCGAAGAAGGTCTTGAAGGCTATACCGGAAAAAGACTATTCCGACTGTTTCGAGTTCTGGAAAAAGCGTTGGAAAAAGTGCGTTTTATCGGACGGGGATTACTTTGAAGGGGATGAAATTGATTTGGAAGAATAAATAATGAATTTATATTTTATAATTAAATTCACCTTACTTTTTGTTCACAGTGGTAAATGAATCATAAAACCCGGAATCCTAGAACGTTGACAACTTTTGCTATGAAACGGATTATCATTGAGGAGGCGAAGGAGTGTGGCAAGACCTGGAAAGAAGTTAAAATGTTGACAAAGAATAGAGTTAGGTGGAAATTTTTCACAGATTCCCTATGTTCCTCAAGGAACTACTACTACTACTACTTCAGTTTTATGAAATAGAAAAACATATATTTTAAATTACGTCATTAAAACTTTAAAGATTCAAATTAAAAAATGAATAAATTGAAGCAGTAAATTCGAATAAATGTAATTTTTAATTCTTTTCATAAAACATTAAAATTTTGTGGTGAAAAATTTTAAAAAATTTAACATTTGATAATATTTTATTGTAGTGAACAAATTCAGTTAAATAAGAGAATAGTTAATAAATAAAAATAAAAATAAATTTTGATATATAATTAAACATCAGTCATCAATTTTTTTTAGAACTTGAACCAGGTGAGGTCGCAAATTTGAACGATGAAATTTATTTTAATAAATTATTTTTCCTTACTTAAAATTAGCTGATGTTTACTTCTTTATTCGTTTTCTTAGTAATTAAAATAAATATTTTTATATATCTTTAAAAATAAATTTTGTTTATTACTTTGCAGAATTTATAACTTTACTCGTAGAAATTGAATCTTGAATTGTTCAGATGCTTTAGATAAGAATTGAAGAAATAAAATTTACAAATCATCAGTAATGTTCTAAGATTTCGCAAACATTGCAACCGAACTGACTCTTTTCAGCGTATTGTTGGGAAAAATTTCCATTAAATTATAAAAATAATTTAAAATAACAAGGAATCATAATTATATTTAAATTATTCACATAATTTTTACATTAATAACCGAATTATTAGATCTGATGTGGAAGATTGATTAGTGAATATTGAATAATATATATTATATATAATAAAATGTATTGTTATTTCAAGAAGTAAATTGTTCGTAATGCTCAATAAATTTTCGCATAAATGTATTATAAATGTTTTAGATATCCGGACTTGGAAAAATTTTTATTTGCACCTAAAGGGGTTCCAAATTGTAACGATAAGTCGTGCCAATTTTTATTTTATTAATATGGTCAAATTATTTATTTTATTAAAATATATTTCACATCTGGTTAATTTATTTACCAATACGACAATTTTAAAAAAATACTATCACTATTCTGCTTTTTTTCTAGGCTCATATTCTTTCCAATATTAATAAGTTTAGGTTAATGTACATCGTCAGATATATATAAATGTGTAGCGTGAAAAATTTTTCACTCCTTAATCGAGAAATATTCTCATATTTGTTGCAACGAAGAAATTTGCCTTTGCAAAATTTTCTAATACCCTGGTATGAAAAACACTCCACGTATTGTAAGGTATTGTATTTACTAACTACGGTTTTACATGTGAAAAACGACACGAACTAGGAAGATGTATCAATTAAGTTCGTGTAAAATCATATAAATATTTAAGGTAACAGAAATTAGTCTACTTTTAGAATTAAAAAAAAATATGATCAGAATCGAGAAGATAAGAGATCGATCATAATTATTCTCACGGTTCTCACAATTTCGCTTAAGAAAAAAAATATTATATTATGAGTTCTAAATATAGACTAATTTCAGCTGTTAGCTGAAACTAACCTACCGCAGGCGTTCTCGTTTTGTTGATCTTACAATATTTTAATAGCAGATAGTTTTAATATAATAAGTAAAATGGATTGATATACGTTGTAATAAACGATTACGTACATTACAGAATATTCAAAGCACAGTGTGTGGTAATTATTTTTGATTTCTGTTTAATCTTCCCGGAAGTCCATTTACGTTATGTATAAATACACGACTCAAGGCGTGGTAAAAGTCACGTTGATGGAAGACTCACTAATAATAAAGCCATTAGCTCAGGTCTCAAAATAAATTTACCGCAATCAGGAAAGGTCGATGACCTAATATTTTATGTCCTGTCCAAAAATAATAATGAAACATGTTAATAATAAATTGTAAATATGAAAATAAAATTTGATCAGGAAATATTAAAGGTTTCAATAAGCATTTTTTTGATTGTTGAATATTGTGTTTCTACTCTATAAATTGTCATAACGTTATTAAATTCTAAATTAAATAGCGCTGACTTTCTGTGGCTTTAAAAAGCTTTTAACTCACTCAAATTTATTTCTGAAATTCTGATGAACTACGATTAGATCTGTCCATAAATTGTAAATTATCTTTAACATAACATTTTTTTTATCAAACGGAAACGGAAAAAAGGGTGAAATTTGAAATGTGATTCCGTAAATTTCCCTATAAAAAGTGTGGGGTGTACAAAGAATGTTAAACGTTCATTACATCCTGAAAGCCACGGTCTGGAATTTACCGTAGTTAAAATGGCGCGGTACACACGGATATTCATTGTCAGATTCATTCCTCTATCATCATCGGTCTGCGAGGGTTATTCTCTCGCAGGCAGTACCTGCGAGGGATGTTCTCTCGCAGGCAGAACCTTGTAGGAGACACACGAAGGGTCTACCTTTGGGGATGCCTTTTCCTCTCCGTTTTTGAATTAAGGTTCCCACAAGCCGAGGCACCTCGGCCTGTTCTGAGAGTTGTATGTTCCGGCGTCACAGACCTTGGGCATACGGTAAGAGTTGTCCGTTATTCCTATTGGAATAGTCGGCCAGCTGCCTCCTAAACTGGCCAAGGCATTGCGAGGGGTAATCTGCGACCCCACAGCAAACTCGTCTTCCGCCATCGGAAGGGCGTGGGACAAATACCAAATGCCCGACCTACCTGATGCAGGTTTTTATAGGGTTTGTCCTGAATTACTTTTAGACGAATGTCGGGTAAGATCCTTAAAATATAGCCCGGGGGCCCTAGTTAACCCTTGGCTACCTTCCTCCACCCTTCCGCATCCCCCTTTTCCTTTGCTATAAGAGCCACTATCTGGATTACCCTACACATAGCCTGTCTACACCGAAAAAAAAATCCTCTAGCACGTGACATTAAAAGACATTTTACACGTTTGGCCATGATCATTTTGATAAAAGGTATAGAAATAAATTAAGAAAACAAAATAATTTCCAAATAAACTTATTCAATGAAATTTAGTATGTATTTAACCAAACTTTTTTTAACCTTTTTGTATATCTCGGCACAATGGGACTGATTAACAAACTCTCCACTTCATTTCTTTTTATTTGAATTAGATTGATTTTTAAAGGGAAAATTCAAATTCGAAAGCGAATATAAAATTTATAAAAATTCATACATCATTTGAAATCGGTCATAGCGAGTGCGTTTTTACTCGTAATAACCAGGGATCGTTATGTCCGAGTTTTACTTATACAGAAATTGCAGAAACAAAACAAAATACGCTTTTTATTATTATAAAGAATCAGAATTACAATAGCTTAACTAGGCTAAATTGAAATACAAAATATTTATGCGAAAATTTCCTGATAAATAGCTTTGCTTTCAGTTTGAAATAACAGGTAGACTGGATCTTGGTTGTATTTTAAATCACTGAATTAATTCCTTGTCTAAATTACTAAATTTAGACTTTTTTGCACTAGCAAAGTTGTTTTCGAAAGACGAAATGTAGACTTGTTTATTCTTCAGTAATGTCGAGACTGTTGAAGGTGAAAATCCAATTTTTTGCTCACGTCCTCATTTTTAACTTCGCGATCGATTTTATCTTATGACTGAAACTTTTTGATTGAGTGAAAAACACTTCCACTTTGTTGACTCCACGTCTATATAATTTGAACTGAAGATATGTTTGCCCTTACAACGGACAGGGTGAAATGTGATTCGGTAAATTTCCCTATAAAAAAAAGTGTGGGGTGTACAAAGAATGTTAAACGTTCATTACATCCTGAAAGACACGGTCTGGAATTTCCCGCAGTTAAAATGCCACGGTACACAGGGAGTGGCAAGGTTTCATATTTCCGTCTAGCCGTAGCCGCTTCAAGGAAGTTCTCGTATCTATCGATTTCAATTGAAAAAGTAAATTTTGTTCGTTATAACCGAGTTTTAATGTATGTAGTACAAAATAATTATAATAGTAACAATTATTAATTAATAATTAATTCAGTGTATTTTGACAATGTAGTGGCGTCACTATGAATTTGGTTTGTTGATAAGCATACGCAGTACGTTAAAAAGAATATCGAGACCGACAATGTAACTATTTATTATTATTATTATTATTCATTCAATAAGTCCTCTGTCGAGGAAATAGGATACGTCAGAATATACGACTACAAGAAAATAATGAAATATTACAATTACAAAGTTTGAAAACACAAACATTCACCATTACAATATATTGTAATGCCAATTAATTAGGACATTAATTGATTCAACATAAAAATCTAAATTGTTTGAGAAATCCATTATAGCGGCAAGAGCTTTTGGAACAACAATAGAAAACCCGGCTCTGTTCCTTTGTCGGAAGGTCCGTCAAAATGGCGTATGCGCGCTAAATTGCGAGACGAGAGTTCAGTTCGCAGGAAGGTATGGTGAGATACAGTTCGCATGAAGATTTGGTGAGATACAGTTCGCAGAGAAATATTGAGAATTAGCATTCAACAGAGTTGGGTGGTGCCTGAAAATTTTCTCAGGACAAAGTAAAACATTCACCATAGCATAACGTCGAAACCTGCTAAGTAAAGGCAGTTTTTGTGTCCATAGCCGGCCAGAAACGGTAAAATTTTCGTTTTTATTTCAATGCAGTAAAGACTGGCAAATCTGCAAACCACGGAGTTCACCTAAGGCAAGCAGAAGTCACCTAGGGCGAGCGGTCAACCGATAGATGATGAAAGGAGGTTCATCCGAGTTCCTGACATCATATTAAATTTTGGCTTAAAAATTTGGTGTAGAATCTGTGAGCTTAGAAGCAGTGTAAAACCCCGCAATAGTGTTTTCGAAAATGGAAGGTATGCTGGAATGCTGGGCAGACGTGAGTAACAATTTACAAAACAATTAATTGTGTAAACGTAATTGAAAGATAGCCGTCAGATTTCGTTCTCTTTTTTTGATTAAAATTGTTAGTTCCGAGTCAATCTTTTTACTTTTAATTTCGTTCTCATTTTAAATGTCGTTCTAGTTTAATTAACGAGTAAATTTCTTTTCTTTTAATTGTGATTGGTTTGTTGATAAGATTATAAATATTATTGATTTGTCCATTATCAAACCCAGTAGAAGACGCTGAGAAATTCAATATTTTAAATTTGTAATTGTTTGAGTTATTGCCACAATAAAAAATATTGTTTGTAAATTTTATTAATCTTTCATTTAAAAAGCCTATCTTTAGTAATTATTACAATATATATATATATATATATATATATATATATATATAATTTCAAGCAACGTTAAATATACTAATAGATTAGTAATTAAATAAATGATAACTATATTAATCTTCAATTTTCATTCGGCGAAGTTTCCGACAGATACTTCGAATCCGGTCGAGCATGAAAAAGAATAAGTCGGTAGTTAAATCTACAAGATAACTTGATAGGATACCAGCAAACTATTTTATTAAAGATGATCTAATCTGTCCTTCCCATCTACGAACTCTTTCGGCGAGTAATATGCTCAATTAATTAACACAGATTTACAACTCTATACAAATAAATTTTGTATAGTTAAAGTCTTTATTTCGTCCGGAAGTCTGTTGTATAGGTTTATCCCAGAATAACGAATGCTTGGTTCAAAAATGATGAGGCGATGTTTTTCAATGCAGAGTTGAGAGCGATTTCTAGTGTTGTATAAATGATTTGCTACGTTTAGGGCATATAAATTGAAGTTTCTCCAGACAAACTTTAAAATTTCTAGAATATACGTACAAGGAAATGTTAAAATACTAAGATTCCAAAACAAAGACTTGCAACTGTCATTCCTATCCGCACCACATACGATTCGTACGGCCCGCTTTTGTTGTTTAAAAATTTGAAACGCGTGATGTGAACGACCCCAGTTTGCTATTTCGTAAGACATGACAGAATAAAAAATGCATGGCATATCATTTTAGATGTAGATTTATCTCTGAATGTGAAGCAAATTTTGCTAATTTTTCCCGAGAATTTATTTATGTGGTGATTCCATTTCAATTTATTGTCAATCAACAGACCAAGAAAAGTTGCATTCTCCGAAATGTTTTCCGAATGAGGAGTTAATTCTTTTTGTATCGAAGTGAAGTTAACGATTTTAGTTTTCTCTAAATTAAGAGAAAATTTGTTTGCTTTCACACTTAACGTTTCCGAGTCGCTGTCCGTGATTACCAAATTTGGGTCGTCAGGGTAAAGGACTGATTTTAAGAGATCCAAATAATTCGGCAAATCGTTAATGTATGTGATGGAAAGAAAGGGTCCCAAAATTGAGCTCTGAGGGACAACGCAGGTAATTGTTTCCCATTCTGACAGATGCTCATTTCCATCCGAGTTTACAAACGCAACTTTTTGGCGCCTGTTTTACAAGTAAGACCGCAATAAAGAAAGAGGAATTCCTCTGATTCCCTAGAATACAAATTTTCGAAGTAAAATACCATATTCTACTAAATCAAATGCATTGGAAAGGTGAGCAAAAATTTCAACCACTTTAAGTCTTTCTTCGAGTGAGTCATTAATACTGTGAACGGCGTCGTAGAAGCCGTGATGGTGGATTTACCTTCATGCTGTGATTTGGAAAGAATTTTTTATTCTCGTGTATACTGCTTTCTCAAAAACTTTGGAGAATATTGGCAAGAAGGAAATAGGGCGATAATTGGAGACGTCTGTTGTAGAAACCTTTTTGTACAACGGTATAGCTTTCGCGTCCTTAGAGCATCCGGAAATATACCAAGAGGAAAAGAACAAGTTAAATATGAACTGCATTGGAATTGAAATTTCGTTACAGCAGTGTTTAACAATCTTACTGCTGACTCCATATATGTCATATGCATTCCAAGATTTTAAATTTTTTATTTCGTTAAGAATCTCATTCTTGTTGATCGGGAATGGGTAGAAAGACTTATTAACCAGTTTCCCGGATTCGCGAAGCAGTTCACAAAAGTTGGACGTGTTACGTTTCTTTAAACCTGTTTTTTCTTACGTATCATGAGAAACGTTAATGAAAAACGAGTTAAATTCACATGCTGCTTCAATATTTTCTATTGGGTATTCGTTATTTATAAGTTTTTTATCGTTACGATTTTTAGATTTACCAGAGTTTTCGTTGATAACGTTCCAAGTCCCCTTTATTTTACTATCCGAATTAGTAATGTATTTTGCATTACCCAGTTTTTTATCATCAGCAGTGATAACATTCCTATAAAAGTGTTTATACTTAATATAAAAGTTTATAAATTCAGTGCTTGTATTTCTTTATTTTAATTTATGAAGGCGACATAGATTTTCACGTGATATTTTAATACCTTTAGTAATCCTCGTATTTCGTTTTGTTTCTTTTTTGTGTACTTAGTTTTATTGGTTCAGTATCGTCAACGTCGGATAAGAAGTATTTAATAAACTTTTGAAACATGCTTATGTGTACAATTATTGCCTTCAAAGTAAGCGCCAATTAAGTCAACACATTTCTGCTCAAAATATTTATGTATATCGCCTTCCTTGAGGTTTCTCAGAAACTCCGCCGTTTCCTCTTGTACAACACCTTCTGAATTATTTTGGGCTTTAAATCAGGGGCTTAGTGAGGACGTTCAAGGACTCGTGTCTTTTACTGGCCATAAATTGCTCATCTGATACCGCATTGTTCTTGAGGAAACTACACCCATTCTTCCAGAACGTTAGCGTAATTATTCCAAAACTTGTTTATAATATTGTTGGTTAACTGTTCAACCTGTGGTGAATAATTCTGCCATAACGATTCCCTGGATATCGATTATCCTGATCTTCAAACAACTCATTCGTCCTCATTTTCTTTTTGGGATAGATGGTGTTTTACAATTAAAAAATTACCGCTTGGTTGATGGACCATAAAATAATATTATCTTATCAGCTATAATAAAACTTTTTTAAAAAACTGAAATTTCAATTAATCCCGATGTTTTTAGTTTCATGAGAAACCTGGTCTTAACGCACCGATTACTTACTTTTCTTTCCCCGACATTTTCCGGTGTCGCTTAAAATGTACGAATTGTATTCAACCGTCCGCCAATATCATCTGACACAATCAAGCGAATTATAACTTGCCATCACTTGTTGATAATTATTTAACAACTCGTAGATTGCCGGGGAATCTTGCTTCAGTTTTTATTTTACAATGGCAGAACATTGGTATAGAACGCTGATTCCCGAAATGGTTTGTATGGACCCCTGGGGATCGATTCCGAACTACAAAGGGGTCCATGTGAACGAAATCAAAAATTGGCGGTTCACAATATGTAAATGGTGATCCACAATAATGGATCCCAGCTAATCAGGTCGTAACCGAAAATTTCGTTTTCAATAAATGGAATAATTCACATAACCGAGATAGTACCTATGTACTGTCTTTTTATATTATTCCAATCAATCCTGTGATTATTCTTGTATACATTTTTTGTTAAAATAGATTGTTTATACCAGGTTATTTACATTTGCAAAATGCTCTTTAATTTTGGTTTGAAGCTTACGCTTCGTTTGACCGATATAACAGGCTCCACAATACCAAACACTCAATTTTCATAAATTCAAAAGAATTTTTGTCAGTAAAATGAAATACAACGGAGTAAAATGTCAGTAAATTGAAATACATCCGTCGAAAAAATTCAGTTCCTAATAATCTGAGTGGTAGATTGCATCAATCTCTTCAACTTGTCGTTAACTCGTAGTAACGCTTTGAACACCAGGTTATTTGCGCAACTTTGTGAAGAAATAACGAGAACTTTAATCGATTACTTCTTCTCATGAAGTAAGCAGGCCGTCAAAGGGCTTGACAAGTTTTTTGTCACGTTTTGATACACTTTTAAAGTTTTTGGATGATAAAGATCCAATTTTAAAGAAAAATTTACTTAAGTGGAAACCGGACTTTACTTACTTGTTAGATTTGTTCACTAAATTTAATGTGGTTAACTTGCAGTGGTGACAGTCTAAATTTGATAAAAGCAAAGCCCATCGTTTCAGGTTTTCTTGTCAGAATTGAGCAAATGGAGCAAAATATTGGACGGAGCGAATTTTCCCAATTTGTCACAAGAAAACTTCCTGGGTGGTGATGTTTCAACTCACGATCAAAATTTAAATATGCTTCACAAATACTTTGAAATTATGTTTGAGGATATTTTGACTATGGAAATACCTCAGTGGATTAACGATCCAGACGGTGACATTGAAGAAACGATTATCGTATTAAAAAAAGACCTGATCGGAGTAAGCACCAACGAAGAACTTAAGGGAAATCGGCAATTTTGACTTCAGACCTATTACTTATCCATTATTATGGACTATTGCGAGAAAATATTTCATAGCTTTTGCATCTTCATACCTCGTTGAAAGGGGTTTCACTGCGGTTGCCAATCTTAATATAAAAGAAAGAAGCATTGTAAATCACCGATGCATTGAACTTGACTACAGCAATCTATCTCTGTTCTCATCTTAACTTTGAACCTTTAGAAGCTTCTCATGTAATTAAAATTATCATTGCACATAAATATAATGACCGCCCACAAGAACTACGCAAATGGAAATGGCGCCTTCTCGTTTGTTAATATGGTCATGCCTACTGAACCTCCAGTATCCCTTTTTTCAACAAAGATTTAGTGTAGATTTGTGTGTTTATATTTAAAATACATTATGTTTAGATTATTGTGCTTAATAGTACTACTCAACTTGGAATTGACAAAGAACACATATTTCAATAAAGTTCATAACTTGATTACAATAACGAATTTTACTAGTAAAACCTTACCTTATTTGGTCAGCATTAATCTTTCCCTCAGTCAGAATTGGATTGGTGTCATTGCAGTTATAATCTCTGGTACACATCAATTTGGGTTTCCACTTCATCCAATAATTAAATGTTTCAATTGTCATTATCATGTAGTAATAGAATTTCTCCTCGTTGTATTTCTGAAAAAAATGATGATATTCAATCATTTCTTGCCTCCTTTGTCAGAATGGACATCCACTATGCTCCCAATTAGGCAATATATAAATAACTTCCTCTTACTGATATGAAATATTCATAACTTTTACTCTAATGCATGTTCTTCATTTGAAGACCGTTTAAATCCAGGTAATAGTTACCAAGATTAGTGCAAAATATTGTTGTTTACTTTATAACTGATCCACAACTCAGGTATTTATCCCCACACAAGATCACTTAATAAATATATACTAGGACAATGGCTACTCCCATATTAGTTATGGAATAAAAATTTGAGGGTGTGCTGCTACTAAGTATATGGACAGGCTTTTATGTTCTCAGGAAAAAGTTATTATATTTATATTTGGATTGAAAAGGACTGATTCCTGTAAACCCAAACTTCTCCAAAACAAATTATTAACAGTCTACTCTCTCTATACATGTTAAAAACTATCATGATGATAAAGAGGATCAATTAAAGTACTCTCAGGGCAATGTAGAGTAAATTATTATAATACTAGGGGAATTACAGACTATTTTAGAATAAGAAAAATATCAAAATATCTGGGAACAATCCATTACTGAAAGGAACATTATTTTTTAATAAATTGGCACTATACATACATAAGGCAAGCTCTTTAAAATATCTCATATATTATTTAACAATTAAAGTACTACATAATCTAATTGAGTTGTGACGTTAAAATTATAAAAATTGAATATTTATCGAACTTTTAATTAATTTATTTTTTGTAAGTTTAATGTAACTATTTCAATTCTACATAAACCTGACTTTTCCCATAATACATGCATTCAATAGTAGGGAAATAAAATGAAAACATTTACATCTGATTGAAAATAATAAATAAGAAATATAGCCAATTCAGACAAAAAAGTGATAATGTAAATACCACACAACGTTTCTGGGATATGATGGCCTTTTTTGTCTGCATTGGATATCTTTCTTATTCAGAATGGAAATAAATTCATCTATCTATTTAATTACCGTTTTTCTTTTCTCCTATGACCCTTTCATGACACAGGTTTGTAAACATCTGGTTTAGTGTAATTTAATTATTTTTATACCTAGTAAAAATTTTGATCACAGTAAAAAATAGCTGTATTATTGCTATTATTAATTACAATGTACTTTATGTACTAAGTTCACCACAACAATCAAATTGTTTTCATCACGAAACCTTTTCACAATCATAATAAATAGTATGTTTCTCGCTGGAATACCTAATGTCATTGAATAAAGCCATGCATTAGCCTATTTTTTCTTGACACAAAATAATAGTAATTATAAAAGATTTTGGGAAGTTCTGGTCAAGAAAACTAATACAGAAAAATTATAATTTATATATTGTTTTACATAATATCCTTTAGTTAGCCAATTGTATTACTTCCTTGTTTATATATCTTTTTTATGGATTATTTATACCTTCAACTCTGTGTCTATTACAACATAAGTCAATTATTATTTCAGTTAATAGACTTTACAGATTTAAAGCTTTTATCTCCAGTATATATTTCTTTCAACCCTTTTCAAAAGCCAATGTAATAGATTAACCACTCTTCATTCAAGAATTAGGTCATATAACTTTTAAAAAATGGTTAGACTATTCAATAAATTTCATCTGCACTTCTATAAGGAAAAAGAGGTTAACTCAATAATTAATCCAATAATTTAAACAATAAAAAATACTCTTCAGGTAGTCAACATAGTAGCATTAAGAAATAACTTATGTTTTTCTATTAAGCTTCCAAATAACAACAAATTTGTTATCCTGTTTTTAAAGAATTTTGAACCAAACACTTTTTTCCACCTCCTGACCAAAACAGTATTTCAATTATATTATATGAGGATGTAATTGGGCAATAAATATAATAATGCAAGATATTTCTTGATCAATTGTCAAATAACCTTATTGTACTTTCCTTCAAACTGTATATGTTCCCAATATATTTTTCTTAATCCCAAAATCCAAATTAAACCAATCCTTTGAAACTTTATTAACCATTATCTACATTTAGGATTCATGTATAAATTAGAACCTAATAATTACATTAATCATCTTGGTGTGTTAATAATTTGGTACAATAATACATTAGTTAATAATTGGTATCAGAAATATCCTTATTTAGGTGGAATCTTACATTTAAATTGGAATCACCCACACCATCACAAGAAGTCCATGAATTTTAGCTTCATGTACAAGGCTGTCAGATTATCCCATCACAAATTCCATAATGACAATTTGAACAAAAAATTTCAGCAGAATTTCTTTAAACTAAAACCCAATATATATATATATATATATATATATATATATATATATATATATATATATATAACAGATTAGATTCAATTGATTATGAAAATAATTCACCCTTAAATAAATTAAATAATAAAACTATGAGATCCAATGTTATACCTTATTGGAAAAAATATATCATAAATTCATCAATATCTTTGAAAAATATAGCATTAGGATAGGGTTTAGATCTTTCAATAAATTCTGTCATTAATTCCAAATATAAAATTCAAAATTGTAACAAGCATAAAGTTATCTATAAAATGGATCTAATTCTAAATGTTATATTGGCCAGACTAAGAGAGCTCTGAAAAACTAGAATTAAGAAACATTTTTCTGATTGAAACAACCTGTAACAGCACACATTGTCTTGACAAAACATACTTATCTGAATAACCATAGTTTCAATTGGAAAAATGTTTAAATTCTGAATGAAGGGAGTAATTATTACTCAAGATTAATGAATGAAATGCTGCACATGAAATCCAACATAAATGCAATTAATATTGAAAATGACACACAAAATTTGAATTGTATGCATGATTCTGTTTTTTTATTATTCAAATATTTATCTTTCTTATATAAATATTCCATCAATTATCTTATGTTATTTTGTAAAATAATGCAATAAACATTCTAATAACTGAAATAAACAGTTCATTCTCGTTTTAGCTATTTAAATGATGTAATATGGACTAAATCATTCTCATCATACTTAAATTCAAGATCTAATTATGAAATTAAGAAGGAATTTGTAAATTATCTTACTTAAATGTAAGTTATTGCAATGATTCAATGTATTTGTTCTTTGTTTTTAAATTTAATATTTACTTAATACAATTTTTCATTACTTTTAGATTCCTGCAACTGAAGAGTTCCAAAAATTCATCATGAAACATAATGGATTTCATTATTTACTGAAAGGTTCTTCGTAAATTTTATATCATTAAGTGTGTAAACTATTCATTTAATAAAATTGTTGCTGACATGATTGGCCACACAATATTGTTAATAGTGGAAATAGCAGACAGAAAATTGGATTCAAAATGTAGATATATCTGCAAAGCCAAATTTAGTCTTTGCCTACAAGATGTTCAGACTGTTCGATGTTAAATCTAAATAAACCTCTTTCCCTGAAGTCAAACATTGGAGTAATTTCTACTTCCTTTCTCTTACTTCCTGCTTGTCAATAATTGTTTGTTCTCTTTGGCTCAAACAAAAATTAGTAAATTCTTTATATAATTGTATTTTCTTTTGATTCTGTTCTGTCCATTAAATGTTTCACTTTTGTTGTCTATATTTGTTTTTGTTTTCCCTTCTTTGTTATTCATACTCAGGCCCTAGAATATCCTATTAATACTTTTTATAATGCTGCTATAGCATTATCAATAAACTTGAAAAATAAATATTTAAGTAACAGAGAGTGCTAGAAAACAGCCATAGAAGTAGTTAACAGGTAAAGCAACTAATGTTCCAAATAATACAACTGAAGAAAAAAAGAGACAATGAAATAACCAAGAGACATAAAAAATTATGTAGAATTTTTGAAGTCATGTTTAATTTTATATGTTAAATGGTAGATGGTGTCATAAGAAATATGATACAAGAATAACTTTAAGAAATAAACAAGCCATTTCTCACAAAAGAAAATAAATGTATAACCAATGATTAGAACTGAAGGATATGAAAAATATTCCTATTGTAAAATAAAAACTAGAACACCAAAGCAAGATTTTCCCAAATAATTAACAAAAACAGTTATATACGTTTAAAGAAATGAAAAATTTCTTGGACTAAGAGTATAGCAGATATTCTGAAGCAAGTCAAGAAACCACTGCTATATAAATTAATCAAAAGAAATAAATTAATGAATTGGATAGAAAAGTCACCAGATACAAGCTAAACAAGAGAATAAACATGACTCAGATGAGGGCCCAATACAAATTAGCATTGCAAGTAATTATATAATGGAACTTTCATTAGTATTAAAATATTAGTAGTCATGGATTCATTTTAATGATGTTTGGTGATGATAAGCCATTGTGGTGTGATATGCAAAATATTTCATTTCATAACATTATTATTATTATTTAAGTATGTAAAGAAAGTTTAGATATGCAATTATGACAAGACAAATGTGGCTACAAGTGATTCTGGAGTATATTACAATGAATTGCCAGCTAAATATTGGACAGTCTTAGCACCATGACAGATGATCATGGCAGACAGTCAAAACAATGCAATAGAAGGAAGAATGGGGATTGCTTAACTATAAACTGTTCTGTTCTGTGGTGTCATATTGGAAATCCCAGATAACAGGCTAATATTATATACCAGACAATGCTTTTTATTGAATTCAGTGCCTGTAATTTTGTAATAAATGTTATATAAATTAATTAATTTACTTTCTTGAGTATCTAATAGTTACTCACATAGAACCTGTTTAAGTGTGTTTTGAATGAATTGTTTCCATTTATTTGTAATTTTAATAATTTCCCTACAAACGATAAATGTTATTTTTGTATAAATGCATAAAATATTATCCACTTAAAGCAAAAAAAAAGTGCAGCGGGCCAGCACGACGTGTAGTGAGAAAAGGAATTTAGAGTCGAAAATTTGACAGGTTCATGGCGACCTCAACTATCGATTTACGGTAAGTGAACCACCCTCAATCCCTCTTTACTCTCCAGATGAGTTAATTTGACATTTATAAATGAATATAAATGGCCTTGAGTAAGAAAATTACTTAGTAACAAACGTTTCAGCCCTGATTACTAAATCAGATTTAGTAATTTCATATATAAATCAAACAAAAAAATTGAGACAACGTTTTGCTGCCTTCCCTGTTGCAACCGAAACAATTTGACAATGTCGCATTATCCTATATATATATATATATATATATATATATATATATGGCTGAGTCAAAATCCTTCTAAACGTAAAGAGGGGCTGTTAAACTGCTTGAGAAATCTAACGGCGAAAGGGACGCTCGTGAAAGTTATTTTCAATAGTCCTTTGTTACCCATGGTCATTACCTATGTGGGATCAAGACACATCGCCACATTCACGTATGTTAATGTAATTTATTTGTGCTGCATAAGATGGTCTGCAGAAGATTAGAAAAATAACATGAAAAAAATACTTGCAAATCATTAACGATCGGACGATCCTGTGAAGAACATAAAAAAGGGTTAATGTTTGTGCAGATGGACACGAAACCAAAATGAAGTAGAAGATGGCAATTGAAACAAAAATTAATTATAAATAAATAAAAAGGCAAATTACAGAAAAAATGAAGTGATAATACAAAGACATCTTCACGAAATCAACGTTATGTGGTGTTTATATTATCATTTTATTTTGTCTGTTATTTGGCAATTTATGTATCTAATTAGTATACTAGTCAGTTGCTATATTATAGAATGAATTGTATATCCTAAGTTTTCAGGAATGTACGTAAAAGTAAACAAACGTGAATTAGTACACGTACAGGGGATTCGATGGAAGAAAATTTGTGTTTTGACTGAAAGACTGTTTCCTAGAAATATTCCGAAAATTGTCAGTCCCAGCAATTTAATAACATTTTTAGAGCTATCTGTTGATTTCAAAATGTGTAATTTAATAAAACTTTCATTATTGAAATATTTTAAGGAAGTTTGGGTAAGCAATGTTGCTGTCAAGACCCACCATTGCACATTGAGTTGGGACTCATAACAGCATTTGTTAAGGCTGTGTACAGGAATGATTTTTTTTTAGCTAACAGGCTACATGAGGGTAATCCACATGGTGACAACTCCCCTTTAATAGCATAGGAAGGGATTTATAAGTGGGGATGTGGAAGGGTAGTGGAAGGTAGCCAAGAGTTAACTAGGACCCCCGGGCTATATTTTAAGGATCCTACCCGGCATTCGCCTAAAGAAATGCAGGACAAACCCTAGAAAAACCTGCATCAGGTAGGTCGGGCATTGGGTACTTATCCCACGCCCTTCCGATAGCGGGAGAGGAGTTTTCTGTGGGGACGCAGCATTCCCTTTTCCGTGCCTCGACCAGTTTAGGAGGCAGAGGCCGACTATTCCCAATGGGAATAGCGGTCAACTCTTACCGTATGCCCAAGGTCTGTGACCCCGGAACATACACCTCTCAGAACAGGCCGAGGTTCCTCGGAAACCTTAGTTCAAAAACGGAGAGGAAAAGGTAGCCCCTTCGAATCTCTCCTACCAGGTTCTGCCTGCGAGAAAACATCCCTCGCACGTATTGCCTGCGAGAGAATAGCCCTCGCAGACAACTGCTTCGTACAGGAATGAAGCAGCATTTCAGTATTTGTTTAGAAGTTTTTACGAACATCAAAAATGGGATATTTATTGGTCCATAGATACGCCAGCAGTTGAGGAGACACTTTGAGTCCACTCTAACCCCTGATCAACTGCGTGCGTTCCATTGGTTTCGTAACGTGACAATATTGTTCATGGGAAACAGGAGAGCCAAAAATTGCAGAGACTTTGTGGACGAACTCATTTATGAACTTATAGGGTCATTGGCTGCAACATGACCCTGAATATGTACTTCCTTTACTCCCACCCCGATGTTTTCCTAGAAAAGTGTGGTGCATTCAAGTGATGGGCATTACCAGAACATTTCTCTCATGGAACAGCCGTACACAGGACAGTGGATTCTGCTATGTTGGCGGATTCCTTCTGGATGCTACATGGAGATGCTCCACATCACACCCACAAGAGGAAATCAAAGAAAAGGCGCGAATAAACTAGGTAAGTTCAATTAATTTATATATCTTAATCCTCCGTTAGTCACGCTATGTAAGGAGACCGACGCAAATTAATTTCTTTGTTATCTCCGGAGCCAGGTCAGATGCAGGGATGAACTTTTATGGCATCTCAGAGGAATGCGTTTACAATACACTCCAAAACCAATCGTAGTTTCTCGTAAAACGACGTTTGAATAAGCAAGTAGCGTGTCTTCGGTCCAGGGGACATACTGCCACCACTTCATTCAGTATTTTTCTCGTCCTTGCTTCAGTGATAATATAGTTCCGTTTCGTAAAAATAATTGTCTATTATTCCGTTTCAGTATCAAACATTTCTCTTTTGATACTAAAATTTTATTGTCAAAAGCGGATATAATTTTTGTTGTTTTTATTACAACTTTCCGTTTTACTGTTCGTGAACAATTGTGGAAAACGAGTAAAAATATATAAGACAACACACTTAAAACGAATTACAAGTCCTCAAATGGTTTTAAGTATGTTGTTGAAGTGTTGTACCAAGAACAGATTTTTATCGAATTAAATCTATAATATATAAGGATAATATATCCTCAAAATGCAAATTAAATTCGTCGCCTTCGTTTAGAATAAGATAATTATGACACTAATGTTGTACCAGACGACGATAGTGAAGAATCATCAGATGAATCGGAAACAGAAATTATTCTAGAAACTAAGTCTGATGACTCGGATACGGATCATGAAATTGACGAACTAGAATTATAAAACACTGCGGGCCATGTTTCAAGAAATCTAAAAAATAATGTAAAACACAATATTGTTGTGAAAAGTTTATGTTTACGTATACACATGAAAATAATTTGCCAAGAATGCCGTTCAAAATTAAAAAAAAAACACTGAAACAAACTCTGAATAATGTATTTATTTTACCAGAAAAATAATTATTTAGATTATCATATAATATATACGGTAATAATTAAATATAATATGAATGTGGCGTTTCTAAATGAAAGAACTTAAGTGAAAACTATTAAACAAGATTTATTAACAATTTTAAAACAAGTATAAAATACACAAAATATTTGGGATCTCAGGGTCTTGAACTGGGTTTGATAAATGGCAGAATTTATATAATCAAAATTACATTTACTTTTTATGGAAATCAATGCGTCTGAACATAGACGAAATTTGTTGCGGAAGAAATAATACTAAAGATTGAATTTAAACAATTTTAATTTGATCAAGAATTAAGGATCTCTTTTTATCGATAATTAAATAATTAAAGACCGATCTGACTTTTATCTTTTAAACACGGTTTACAAATGATTTTAAAGTTTTTCTCTACTTACGGCCGCCCAGGTCTCTTTTTAGCTTTTCGTGCACAATTTTGGGGACATCACTGATTCTAAGTTCTCACAGACTCTAAATGTTCACAGGCTCTAATTGGCGTTGTTTGTTAGTTGGTTTAACACAAATTGGTTGGTTCTCGATGCTTTTCTGCAACCTGGATTTGTAGATCTCGTGACTTTATTTGGAAATGGACTTCATTGGTTTGTCTATGGCCAGCATGATGAATCTACGCTCGACCACCGAATACACACTAGTTGCTCTGTCTCCTTCCCGACTGAATATTGCTTTACTTTTTAATATTTGAAAGCATGTTTGTGACTGGACCACATTCTTTCGTTCTGACTGCCGACTGTAAAACTTTTCGTCTTCTATTCGCTGTCTGCTGCCCGACTCAACTGTTCGTCTCGTAAATTTTGTGCGCGTAAAAACCCTCTCGACCGATCAACAATGCTTTCTTTGCCTTGCCGGTTTGTTGCGGCGTCCGCTCTATATCCACTAATAATGAGTCCTCTACAATTCAACTTTTCAATTATAGCAATGCCTTAATTACCAATTACTACAATACAGTTATTGTTGACGAGCCTTTCATCAACATTTTCACTTTAAAATGTCCAAAAAATTAATCATATAAATAAATAACTTCATAAACCACTCCCTGGCATCTAATTGACGTTTGGTTTACATAATTAGAGTCTGAATAGTTTCTGATTATAATTCTAAAGGATAGTGTGCTATTCGATAATTATAATTTTTTATGGTAGATTTTCTTTAAGAAATATTTTGAATAAAATGGCAAGTTTTAATTACGCTATACTGTAATTGGGTGTATGAATTAAGTATATACTACGTTGCCCGGGTATTTAATTACCACCATGGTTAATGCTAGAATTAAAATCAGTGACTCCTATAACCCAGGAATCAACACTCGGTCTTTTTTCCATTACGTTTTGTAAACCCCGTCCACTAGCAACAGTACGGTAAGGTTGCTTCCCTCCCTTCCCTTTTGAACTTGAAATTAGACACTTAAAAATTATTATCCAATTAATTGACCACGAAAACGTTTAATTTCACGCCGTTTAGGAATATTTTAAAATTCAACCCCCTCCACACCCATTTCTAGAGGCGAAAGGTGTGTCCTAATCCCTCAGTGTTTGTTACTGAATCGAAAGTAACAAGTGTATAAAGTTTGGTAGTAACTGGTCTGGGCATATAAGATTGTAAACGGAAATTTGTTTCACACTCTTCCACTCCCCACTTAACTACACCTTAACCATTATGGTAAATGTCAGAGTTAAACTCAATGACTTCCATAACCCCAGGTTCATTACCAGTCTCCGTCGTTTACTCATTACAGTATGTAACGGCCTTTCACCCACATCCTCCCCCATCTCGAAATCTAGGGGCCGAACTACAACGTAACTGACGTAGTGAGTGTGAATTTAACTCATTGAGTTCTATAATTCTGGATTTGACACCAATCTCGGTTGCTTCGTGTTTATTTTATATAACGCCCCTCCACCCCCTCCCTTAGAGGTGCTGCCTTCATACGGGGTTGAAATTATACACTAAAACATCTGAAGAAGAAACTATTAATCTCATTGACGCCGAAAACTGAATATTCGACGCTAAATATGGCCTTTTTAGGATGTTTTAAAATTCCTTCCCCACCCCCCACACGTAGGGACTGAACTACAACTTAACTGACGTAGTGAATGTGAATTACTTTTTGACTTCTATAACTCTGGATTTGACTCCAATGTCGGTTGTTTCACAGTATTTTTATGTAACGTCCCTCCACCCCCTCCAATTGTTGGTGCTTTAAAGGATTTAAATTATACAATAAAAACATCTGGATGGAAACTATTAGTAACATCAACACCGAAAAGTAATTAATCGACTCTAATATCGGCCGCTTTAGCATGTTTTTAAATTTTACCCCATTCAGCCCTTGGGAGTTTTCTAACGCTTCGAAAACCCGACAAAAACCTTCGCGGGGCGTGTTCACAACAACTCACCAAAATTTCATTGCAATCAGACGAATGGGGACACTCAGACAGACATTTTTATATATAAAGATGAGTCTAAAATGCGATTGTTAATTGTGTTACAAGGTACAAAATAATTGATTCAGAAGAGTTATCAATAACGGCATAGTTAACTTAGGTTCCCTGGACCTACCGCGGTTAACGGCGTTACTTTCGAGGGCGCGACTAACGGAGGGTTAATGATAACGGTAGCAATATACGTGAAACGTTAAGTCCTAACTTACTTGTAACCCTGAGCTAGGAGACAATTTTATTTGTGACTAGCTGGGTGCCCGGCGTTGCCCGTGTAGTTACTTATATAAACCTGAAAAAGTATTTAATTCTATATTAATCTTTAGTCAAGAAGTGATTTAACCTAAACCTAAATGTTCCTAGTTCCGTACATTCTTTCGACCGATAGTGCATTAATTTAGGAGCTATAAAATACAAGGAATTTTATTGCATCAATCCCAACAAACGTTCCGCCGAATTTCTTCTTAAATATACTCCTTGAGTATTCAGGATGTAATTGTCCCTCAGTCTTCAGACATTACGAAAGTTTAAATTGATGAAATTCTTAGATTGATTCGTAATGGAAACAAATGGTCGCCATATTGGACTCACTAATATGGCACGAAAATTAAATTACATTTTCCTCAAGGATCGTAAAGTATTTCATATTGTTTCTTATTATGATTCCATGGAGTACTACTGTATAAAATTTTACTTTTTATTCAATAAAGATATTTCTGCTTTATTTCATTACCGCAAAAAGGAAATATTTCCTTTGTTCGTCGCGTAGTAACGTCTCTCTCGCATGACGTCATGGTATCTTGTCGTGCAGTAATTTAACACAAAATTATCAAGTTTTTCAATTATAATTATTTCCCTATTTATGCTAGGGGTTTCTCATCCCCACTACCGTTTCTCGTGTTTTTAAGAAAATCTGCAGAATGTTTTATTGCAATCTGTCAACGCGTTCAAATCTGTATAAAAATTAACGTAAATACATACATACATACAAATATACATCCTTTTTTATTATATAGATATTCGTGTTCAGCGCATCTAAATCTATTAAGACCGTCTACATTGGTTTCTGCAAATAATCCACTATGGACCAGTGTTATTGAAGCCTCAATATACTGTAATGCCAATTAATTAGGACATTAATTGTTTGAACAAAAAAAATTAAATTGTTTGAGAATCCTTTGTAGTAGCGGTCCAGAACATAGCAACAATGGAGCCCAGCTCTGTTCCTTTGTCGGAAGGTCCCAATATTGCGCGCTAAAATGCGAGACTACGGGTCAGTTCGCAGGAAGATATTGTGACAGACATTTCGCAGAAAACATTGAGGAGAAGCAGTTCGCAGGAAATTATTGTGAGATAGAGTTCGCATTAAGATATTGAGAGAGTCAGATCGCAGGAAACATTGAGGATTTCTGTCCGCAGAAAAACATTGAAGAGTAGATTTCACGGAAAGACATCGTCTAGGTATAACTGTTAGCTGGAGGAGAATTCAACAGGATCGGCAATTAGGATTTAACAGAGTTTGTTGGTGCCTGGACATTTCTGAGGACAAAGTAAAACATTCACGAGAGCATAACGTTGAAACTTGCTAAGTGAAAGCAGTTTTGTGTCCATAGCCGGCCAGAAATAGTAAAATTTTCAGTTTGAGTCCAATGCAGTAAAGACTGGCAAATCTACAGACCAAGGAATTCGCCTAAGGCAAGCAGTGAACAGGTGGCTGACAACAAAAGGGGATGATCATCCGAGTTCCTGACATCATATAAAATTTTGGTTTAGAATCAGTGTAAAATCTGTGAGTTTAGAGTCAGTGTAAAATCCCGCAATAGTGTATTTCAAAAATGAAAGGTATGCTGGAATGCTGGGCAGATGGGAGTAACAATTTACAAAATTATTAATTATGTAAACGTGATTGAAAGATAGATGTCAGATTTCGTTCTCCGTTTAAATTGTTAATTCGTTCTAATCTTTTACTTTTTAATCTCGTTCTAATTTTAAATTTCGTTCTAGTTTAATGGTCAAGTAAATTTCTTTTCTTTTAAGTGTGATTTGTTTGTTAATCTATCTATATAATAAAAAAGGATGTATATTTGTATGTATGTATGTATTATGTATGTATGTATGTATGTATGTATGTATGTATGTATGTATGTATGTATGTATGTATTTACGTTGTTCTTTATACAAATTTTATCGCGTGGACAGAATGCAACAAAAATTGGTATACGTATTCTGCCAAAATCGAGAAACGGTACTGTGAGGCTGAGAAACGCCTAGCATACATGTGGAAAGAATTATAATTAAAAACCGTGATCATTAAATATTAAATTACTGCGCGCCAAGATACAATGACGTCACGCGAGAGAGAGACGTTACTACGCAACGAACAAAGGAAATATTTCCTTTATTAGGAATGAAATAAAGCAGAAATATGTTCTTTAAATAAAAAGTATAATTTTATACAGCAATACTCCATCGAATGGTAATAAAGAAGAATACTAATTACTTTACCATCCTTGCGGAAAATGTAAGTTAATTTTCGCGCTATATTAGTTGTGAGTCTAGCTAACAATTTCATCAATGTAATATTTCGTAATGTATGAAGACTGAGTGACGATTATATCCTGAAATACTCAAGGAATATATTTAAGTATTCAATTAAATACTTTTTCGAGTTTATATAAATAAGTACACCAGCAACGCCGGGCACCCAGCTAGTAAGATAATAAAAATAATTGATGTGTCCATTATCAAACCCAGTGAGGACCCTGAGAAATTGAATATTTTAACTTTGTAATTTTTAAATGATTGCCACAAAATAAATCTTTTGTCTGTAAATTTTATTAATCTTTTATTTAATTAATGACCTCTAATTGTGAATATTACATAATGGCTATCACAAAGTGTGGCAAATTAAAGGCTCTCTAATTTTATATTACAATACATAAGCCCAAGGGTTTTTTTTCCTGCAAGGGCTATTTCTTTAGCGGGTGTGGAAGATTATAATGTTGGCAGCATCAGTAAGACGTGTTGAGAGAACATAATATTCGTTCATTGACAACCTAGAAACGAAGGTCTGTTGAACATAAGTTTAAATGGCCTATTTTTGTCGTTATGGTATGAGAAACCCGGTATAGTAAAATTTTTATATTTTTAAGAGAAAATAATTCTAACCTGACGTTCCTTACACGGAGTGGACACATGCCAGTTAAATGTAAATAGCGAGAGAGTGGGTGTCACATCCTCAATGTCACCACGGATTTAGGTGAGCAGGGAAAGCAAATCACGCAATATATCCACAACAACCAGAGTAACCAGAGCTTGCCACAGGTACAGTAGAATCGAGGTGTAGTTGACCGCTGAATATAGGTGAGTCTCGTCTTGGCCTTCTTTCTGACATTCGCGAGGAGTTTAGGATTACCCAGATAGTTTTATTGACCGATATTTTCATTCCTCCTAGCAACTCAGCTAGAAGGTCGCCTTGTGGCCTGTCATGCATCAGTTACAATTACATTTGAAATTAAATACATATTTCCTCGGAGGTCAAGACTTTAGCGTACTGTTGTGCTACTTCCCCGCTTTATTGTCTGGAATTCATCCCTTTATTTTTATTTATTATAGGTATATAGATTATTTATTTTAAACGTTCATTTTTCATTTTTAGGTATTGGTCTCCTTTACCTGAAATTTTTACTTTATCATGGTCAATTTTATGTTTTAAATTTAAATGGTGTACAGATAAAGCTGAATTAGTTTTTCTGCTTGCTTTATAACAATTTCTATGATTATAAATTCTAGTTTAAGAATTCGTCCTTGTATGTCCGTTGTACCTCGTGTAACAACTGAAACAATCAATTTTATAATTGGAAATTTTGCCTTTAGTTAAAATATTTTTCCTTTCATTAACAGATCTAAAAACAAATTTTATTTTATACTAGGTGCCCGGCGTTGCTCGTGTACTTATTTATATAAACTCGAAAAAGTATTTAATTGAATACTTAAACATATTCCGTGAGTATTTCAGGATATAATCGTCACTCAGTCTTTATACATTACGAAATATTACATTGATGAAATTGTTAGCTAGACTCACAACTAATACAGCGCGAAAATTAACTTACATTTTTCCCAAGGATGGTAAAGTAATTCGTATTCTTCTTTATTATCATTCGATGGAATATTTCTGTATAAAATTATACTTTTTATTTAAAAAAATATTTCTGCTTTATTTCATTCCTAATAAAGGAGATATTTCCTTTGTTCGTTGCGTAGTAACGTCTTTCTCTCGCGTGACGTCATTGTCTCTTGGCGCGCAGTAATTTAATATTTAATGATCACGGTTTTTAATTATAATTCTTTCCACATGTATGCTAGGCGTTTTTCACCCTCACAGTACCGTTTCTCGTGTTTTGAAGAATTTGTGTACCAATTTTTGTTGCATTCTGTCCACGCGATAAAATTTGTATAAAGAACAACGTAAATACATACATACATACATACATACAAATATACATCCTTTTTTATTATATAGATAGAAGATAGCCTATTCACCAATATTTTGAAAACGTAAGGTATTTTCAGGATAATTTTATTTAATGTGTGTAAAGGAACAGTATATGATATTGTGGGCAGTAATAATTTTTATTCGAATATAGTGACTTGTTTCTTCGTTATTATTGAAAGTATTATAAATTTTATTATTATGTTGTATGAGTTATTGATGGTTACAAAATATTTTATGATTTTTTGACTATTAACACTGTTACTTAAATTCTCACGATTTTTGAATTTAGAAATAAAAATTCAACCACAACTTATACTTTATTATTTTCTATTTCTTTTGATTAATATTAAATGTTGTGAGTCGATAAACACTCTCAAGTACAGTTCTTATTATATCGGTGTAAGTCAATGTTGACTTTGGTAAAAATTTAATCTTCAGACGTGAATTTCTTGGCGGCCCAGTTTAGTGTTCTAACAGGTGCTACCGTCTCACCGTTCGCAGCCAATCAGCGTCAGTAAGCGCTTAGAGGCGGACCGCGTTAGGCCGTGTCGTGTGTGTGTTATTTCCATATTCGTCCCCTGCGGTCGTTCCTGACTACTGCTAAAAACATGGATTACGTATAAAATTAAATTTCTAACGTTAATTTTAAACGATGTTAATACCGGAACGCTCATTACCAACTCATTCACGATTCAGTCGGATACCAGGAATTCATGTATATTAAGACGATTTTCCTTTAGTTATCAATGGAACAAAGTTATGTATATTACATCCAAACGTGTGAATTTTAATATTGAGATAAATTCTTAGTAACGTAAATCACAAAAATTATTGTTCTAGCTAATATTTAATAACTTTTAAGTATGTAATCTGAATTTTAATTTCAGATTTACACCTACAATTTTGATTAATTACTTGTTGAAAGTTTTGAAGAAATGTTTCATTTTTGACTGATGAACCAGGGCTGAAAGAATTATATTTATTCGAATATTATTTCTTCAGTTTTAATTATTATTTCCATTATTATTTATTGTATTTAATATTTAAGGTAAAATTAAATCTGTATTTAGAATTAATTTATTCTTATAACAATTTGTCTGTATAACTATTATTTTGATATTATTTAGTTGATTTTTATTGTTTATTTTTGGTATTATAGTCTGTAATTATTGAAAATTGGGGTTGAAAATTACAATTTTCCAAGTATCATGTACATTAAATATTCGTTAATAAATTTAATTAAATTTAAAATATGTAGTTAACCACTTTTATATTATTTCTCATACACTATTTGTAGTCTTGTTTGCCAATCGTTAGTTAAAAGACCAATACAACTGATTCCCGCTATAAAAACACGAAACTATATTTTGGTAGAAATGTTAAAACACATTGTCATTTGCCAATTTCAATCCGACTTTTATGGTTGTTTCTGTACTTAGTTTTGACTGTTTAACATAATTACGCCTCGCTGTACTAAAACTAGTTATCGTTACTAGAACTCGAAACGTTTAGTTCATAATTGCTCTAGACTGGATCCTGTCTTCTCAATTACGTGCAATTTTTGCCTTTATATAAGCGACATTGAGATTATTTAAATTTTGGAGTTAATTGTATAGGTATGTAGTTCTAGTTTCACCACTTTACACTTTCACCACAGGATATTCATTGATATCAAAACTATTATCAATGCGTTAATCTCAGAAATTCGGTGTCAATATATTCTGTATAATACAAAGAAGAAGTATTAGAATATTTTTTATGTAACTAGCGCCAGACTAGAGACTTCGTACTCAAAAACTTTTAACCTGAAAATCTTAATTTAAGTCAATTTGAGAATAATTAATGCAGTGTTAATAATAAGAAAAATAGCCAATTACAAACAAAATAAGTGATGTAAATACCACACAACGTTTCTGGAAATCCTGTTCCTTTCTTCAGGTGCTAATAAATCTAAAAACACATTAAACTAGAGTGACACAACCGCACAATACAGTTGATACACTTAAAAGGTTTTTAGACCTAAAATTAGATATAATTTATGGGTATTTAAAGCCTTTATGGTTTGTCAACTGCATTGTGCGGTTGTGTTACTCCAAGATCTTGTATTTTTAGTTTTCTTAGCATCTAAAGAAGGTTTTCAGAAATGTTATGTGGTATTAAAATCATTTATTTTGTCTGTACTTAGCTATTTATAAGATAATTATAAATTTTCATTTTAATGCAGTGTATTTCAAAATTTTACTGAAATGATGTAATGAAACTCTAACCGATTAATAAAATAATTTTTATGAGATAGAAAAATCACTTTAAGCTAAAATCTTTATATAGCCTACATAAAAATTAATGTCTGTGTGTCCCCTATGCACTCCTGAACCATTCATCCGATTGCGATTAGACTTTGGAGAGTTATTGTGCGAAGGTTTCTGTCGGATTTTCCAAACGTTAGGAAACTTCAAAGGGGAGAAATTTAAGAAACATGCCAAAACGGCCGATATTATCGTTGATTAATAACTCTTCGGGATCCATGGGATGAATAGTTTCCATCCAGATGCGTTTAGTGTATAATTTTAACCCCTTAAAGCACCAATAAGGGAGGGTGTGGAGGGGCGTTACATAAAAATAACGCGAAACAAACGAGATTGGTGTCGAATACAGATGTCAATTATATTAATTCTGACAATTACCATACTGGTTAAGATGTAGTTCAGCCTCTAGGAGGTGGGGTTGGAAGGGGGCGATACAAATTTCCGTTAACAATCTTAACTCCGTACACCAAATTCATCCAGACTTTAAACACATGATACTTACGATCCAGGAACAAACACTGAAGGGTTAAGATACACGTACCGCCTTTAGAGGGTGGGGGTGGAGGGGTGTTATTTAATATTCGTAAAGGGCCATGATTTAAAATTAATATTCGTAAAGGACCATGATTATTGTTTAATAAAACATTTTCGCTGTCTTTCTAGAATATTTAAGTGTCTAATTTCAAGTCCAAAAAGCGAGGGATGGAAGCTCCTTTACCGTACGGGTGGTAGTGAAAGGGTTTACAGAAAATGTAATGCAAAATAGAGTGATCTTAGTGTCGATTCCGGAGTAACTATGTTTAATGGTTAATGAAATTTTAAGTTCCTCCACGTGGTGGTGGACGCGGTTGACAAAAGGTTATCCGGATTAGTTTTCACTCTTTTAAGTTACTGGGTATTTTTTTTTAATTTTCTTAGGGTACCAGTTATATTTTGGTCTCTATTTAGTCAAAGGTTGTATTTACTTACTCTTTTAAAGTACCGGAAGTATTTTTAGACTTTATTAAGTTTGCGAGAATTTTTTTGCTGTTTTAATTCGTCGTAATTTTTAGTTACTTTTATTTTATGTAGAAATAAACTTACTGAATACCGTCAGTCATCATACCGGTATATTTGGAGTTAGACGCCGAGGGGTTAGGTCGGGGAGGGGACCGTAAATGTTCCTAACAATGGCGCTATTGATGCTGGTTAAATGAAATGTTTACCAAGATGTTAGTGTCGAATCAATTCCTATTCCGGGTTAATTTAAATAATTACCCGGGCAACACCGGGCACTAAGTTAGCTATAATTTCATTGGTAGACTGCATTTTAAAATAACCAGTTTGAATTTGATTTTCTAATCCTCGTTTTTTGTAGATCGTCTCGGTTATTATACCCAGCTATTATAAACTTCATATTAGCGTCGAAAGCCCAAAACTTTTCATTAATTTTGTGTTACTTGGATATGAATGAATATATACTAAGAATGTGAACTACCTCATTACTTCGAATCCTGAGTTAAAACAAACATCTTCGTGTTTGAAAGATCGCGTGCTCTGAGTCACACGTGTCATAATTCCCTAGTAGTTAATATTCGCAGATCGCTGGGACAAGGTCAAAAACAAAAAGGCCACCAAGGTTTTTTGCTATGTCTAGGACGTGTAGGAAGTAAAACAGGCAAAACCTGATTGAGACTGAAGCAAAATATCAATATTTCCCGGAAACGTGAAAAAAAAACGGAAAAACCCCAAAACTTGTTTACCTTTTTACCCGCCAGTTACATTTCTCTAATTGGTTTGAACTAAAATTGGAGCATGCGAACGAACCAGTAATTCGCATCAGGAGAAATGATCCTATGCAATATTACTATTCGAGAAAGGTTCAATCTGTGACATATCCAATTACCATCCATTTCCTTCCTAGAATTAAAAATTTAAGTCTGTTTTGAAAATGAATTAAAAGAAAAATAGCCAAATATATAAAAAAGACGTGATGATATAAATATCACATTTTTGTCTGCAATTGGCAATTTTGTTATTATTCATTTACTTTCTATATTCACTAAAATAAAAACCATATACAGATTAAATTACATTACACCTTCTTCAAGAAACAATTTTCTGAAATAAATATTCAAACACTGCAATACATTAATTTATTCTAAACATTCAAATTTTTCTTACTGGAAAATTAAGTAGCTGGAATATTCGCCGATTGTTGAAGATATTAACGTATTGTTGAAAACTAGAATACTATGGTATAAAAAGAAAATGTGTCATCACTTTTATCGTTAAAACATTGTTTGGTAATGTTTAACAAGGAAGGCAGTTAAAGAACTTGTTCCTCAATAATAAACGATACATGCAGAAATGCAGCATTGACAATAACGACAGAAAAGGTTTTTTTTATCAAAATTTGGATGTTATTAATTTTGGTCATCACCAATTTAATACCTATAACATTTATTTTGTGTATGATAATAATGATTTACTTCTGAATACTTCAATTCTATTAAATAAAATCGAGTGTTTGTTTGTGGGTTGTGTGTGTTTGTATGTATGTATGTATGTTTGCATGTGTATTCCGCATACAAATCTACACCCGTGATATAAATTTGACAAAATTTTGTACACATGTTCCTTTCGAACCGGAAACAAATACTGTGGGGATAAGAAACGACTAACATTGCCCAGGGGCGGGGGTGGCATTTTTCAAACATGTTCCAGCGGCTGAAATTTGCGTCGCATAAATATGTTACTAGGTCAGTGAGATTGGATAGTGTTTCTCCCGATGTATTTTGTGTATAATTTCAATCCCTTTCGGCATGGGAGGGGAGAACTCTTAGATGGGGGGAGGGGGGTTCACAAAAATATAACACGAAAACAACCGAATATGTAGTTAAATCTGGTGTTATGGATGACACTGAGTTGAATTATGACATCCCATATGACGCCTGGCACCCAGCACCAATAAATAAATTAGTTAAAATCATTTAATCCTACGACATGTTTCTGTCCAGAAGAGGACGTTCATCAAGTTAACAGAAAGATTTTAAAAATTAAAGTTATAATAGTCAAAGATTTTAAAAATGCGAAAAACTGAAAAGATAAATGGTTTGAAAATTACACATAATCTATTATATAAAATATTATAATAAATCTTATTAAGAAAATTTGTACTATCCTTATAACGAAAGTCACTCCAAAAGTTATACACACTATTTTTATTTAAATTTATTTTTCATTCAACATTTTTGTAATGGAGGGCGTCAGAGTAACCAATTTTTTCTTAAAATGGAGAATGTCGAGTTAAAGTCTATATCTCTCCGTCTTTCTTAGAATACAGAAAACCACATTTAATCACACTTATTATTCGCTGATTTTTTTCAACTTATTAAACTGAATGCATTAATCAGCATGTCTTCAAGATGGCTGCCGCACTCGAAATTCGTCGACAGTAACGTGCTGTTATAGAATTCCTGTGTTGTGTGAGAACGACGTAGTAAGAAAACATCCATAAGAGGATGAAAAATGTGTACGGAGATGCTGCTGTCGATCACAGTACAGGTAGTCGGTGGGTAAGCAGATTACGTGGTGAAAGATAGCACGCCAATATTCTGGATACTTATCGTAGCGGCAGACCCCACACTACGTAAACTCCTGACAGTGTTCAGAGCGTTAAAGTAACATGGACGGATCATGTGGAATCTTTTGTCTCTAAGGAATGAATGCACACTGTAAGAATAGGATGAAAATGTAATTATCAAATAAAAATAAATTATGTGCATTTTGGATTGACCTCTGTACGTAAGAATTCGGACTAATGATTTCTGTCTTTATCGAAAATTTTATAACTATCTCATTTGTGCATATTGCTGATATACCTGGTAATATATCTTGCACGTGTATGATAAAAATTTAATTTAATTAAGTAAAGAATAATATTAAAGGTAATATGAAGTTTAAAAATAGAGACACTAAAAAAATATATTATTGACTTGAGAAGGCTGTTAATTCCTGAATTAAATCGAAGATATTGTCCATTATTTTAATAAGATTTAATTTTTACCACTTTTACGAGACATTTCTATTCACTTATGAAACATTCCCTGAAGTGATCGCTTTACAGTTTTGTTTTGACGTCTTCGTGCAATAAGAAAATATTAATGATTTTGGATGAATGAATATTTCTTCAAGATTTTTTTTTTTGTTTTCTTTGTTTTAGGTAACAGACTGCATGACAGTAATCCACATTGGGCAACTCCCCTTTAATAGCATAGGAATGGATTAGAAAGGGGGGATGCGGAAGGGTAGAGGAAGGTAGCCAAGGGTTACTACGGCGCCCGGGCTATGGTTTAAGGATCCTACCCGGCATTCGCCTAAAGAAATGCAGGGAAAACCCTATAAAAACCTGCATTGGGTACTTGTCCCACGCCCTTCCGATAGCGGGAGAGGAGTTTGCTGTGGGGACCCAGCATTCCCTTCTCCGTGCCTCGACCAGTTGAGGAGGCAACTGTCCGACTATTCCAATGGGAATAGCGAACAACTCTTACCGTATGCCCAAGGTCTGCGACCCCGGAACATACACCTCTCAAAACAGACCGAGGTGCCTCGGCTTGTGGGAACCTTAGTTCAAAAACGGAGAGGAAAAGGCATCCCCAAAGGTAGCCCCTTCGTATCTCTTCTATAAGGTTCTGCCTGCGAGAGAAAATCCCTCGCAGGTTACCTGCGAGAGAATCCTTAATCAGTCTTCAAGATTTATTTTATTATTTATTTTTATTTTTTAGGGCAACAGGCTACATGAGGGTGATCCACATTGGGCAACTCCCCTTTAATAGCATAGGAATGGATTTGAAATGGGGGATGTGGAAGGGTAGAGGAAGGTAGCCAAGGGTTACTAGGGCCCCCGGGCTATATTTTAAGGATCCTACCCGGCATTCGCCTAAAGAAATGCAGGGAAAACCTGATACTTCAACCGCGTTAAAAAAAATATCATCTTACACCAGTAAATTGTAATTGGCTCGCTTTAAGCAAAACACAACTCGGCAATAATTAAATTTATATGCTCATGATAAAGTAAAATAAAATATAGAAAAAAATTATTCAATTCGCATCAGTTGTTCTAAAATGAACCTTAGTTCCCTTTGCAGAGCAAGCAATTGTATTTTTTTTTTGAAAACCCTTACGTTATCGGCAATATCACACACAAATAAATTACATAATATCCTTCTGACATCGCTTAATTTTGTCAGTGATTAATAACTAAATGTTTATAAATTTCGACGTGTTATTTGGTACATACGTAGTAAAATATCGAAGTCAATGAAGCTAAAGCCGAACCTACCAAACGTAAAAAATGAAAATCATGACCTCGATACCGTATCAAATTTACAAGTTATATGACGCGGATCAGACAGTACACAAATAGTATAATCAAAAGTAACCAAAAATAATAATTGTGGCTAATTATTATTCTTTCTTAAGTTAATGAAAAATGCAGGTATTGCCAAATACAATTTGCGTGCTGTTAGTTTTTCGTTAAAGAATTATGCATTACTTACCTGAGGCATTCCTCGCTCTGGACTAGTTTGACTTCTGCTCGGCTCCCTCTGGCGTCTTTCGTGCCACTGCGGACTTTCCAGTACAGAATATGACTGAAGGACATCATTTTTCTTTCCTGAAACTTGCGTGACACGTGATTCTGGATACACGACTGCAGAATGCCCCATTATTGTTTATAGTGAGTCTAACCACCATACTGCAGACTATTACTACTGCGGAAAATTTTCTCCCTGTGAAATAAAGAAAGATTAGTAATTAACGTATACTCTTCCGGTAATTAGATTTGATAATGATAATCATCGCGGAAACATTATTTTCCGTCCCAAAATTTTTTACTGGGTTAATCAACGGAGAATTATTTTTTAAAAAGAGAAAGATTATTTCTACATTCTGGATAGTCAGAAAGGATGTCGGTTTGAAGCCATTTATATTATTATGTGTTTAAGATAGTGTGCAACACTTCTTAAAAATTTTGCAAGAATAATAATATTCCTCTGTTCGTTTAAAAAAAATTTATTGCTAAAACATATCAATCGATCTTACACTTTCGGATTTTTTTTAGCCAATTTCAACGAAATTGAATTTTTATTCAGCTTTCCATACTACTTGACATTATATAATATGGTAATTATCAATCCTACTAAATATTTTTAAAAAGTCTTGCACAGTGTCTTAAATACATTGACATTTCTAAGTAGTATGGAAATTATAAAATAATTGATAAAATACATATTTTGCAAACAATGGACTTAAATTAAATGACAGTAAGTCAGTATTTATGTACTTTAAGACATACATGTCACAAATGGTAACTTTGCCTCCTGGAATTAAGACTCAGGTCGAGATCGAGAGCAGCTTTAAACTTCTCGGTATAGCTGTACAACAAAATCTCTAGTTTAATTTACATGTTGACAATTTTTGTAATAGTGTCACTAGTGGAATTCATCTTCTTAGATGCCTTGCTAAATACTGCTGCAAAGAAGCACTTTTGAAATTTTGCCGTCTTCCCATTACTGTCCTATGCGATACAAGTATGCAAAGTAGCTATAAATAGTAGCGCAATTTATACAATTGCAACGTAGTTTTTAACAAGTCATCAGAACCGTACAAACTGTACAACAAAGTAAAAATACTGATATATATATATTGTAATAATTAATAATGGAAGCTAATTTTAATTAATTTGCCCCACGTTGTGATAGCCAAAATGTAATAATTAGCAATAATGCAAGTTTTAATAAATTTAGTTTATTTAATGAATTTACCCCACGTGAAGCGTCAAAATGTAATGATTAAATGGAAGGATTTTTATTAAATGAAAAGATCGAAATAAACAAACAAAAATATTTATTTATTTTGTGGCAATATAAATAGTTACAACAAAATTTGAGAGTTCATTCTCTCAGGGTCTCTACTGGGTTTGATAATGGACACAAATTGATTTTAAAATCTTATTAACAAACAGTTCACATTTACCTACAATATGTCGATAGAAAGAAATTAAAAAGAAATGAAATTAACTTTGGTTGACAATTAAAAGAGAACTAAATCTGACCTTATCCTTTAATTACGTTTACAATTAATCATTAATTTTGGTTTTGCTACTTACATCTGTCCAGCTGGTACCAGCATTCCTTTTGGTTTCGGAAGTACACTATTGCAAAATTATACACTGATTCTAGAAGTCAACTCACAGATTTTACACTACGAAGTCAAAATAGATAGGCTCACAGGAACTCGGATGATCCTCCTAAATGTCAGCTATCTGATGTCTGCTTGCCTTCCTTGGCTGGCTACAGACGTAAACTGCTTTTACTTAACGATATTTACGATGTAATACTTCCGTGAATGTTTTTACTTTGTCCTAAATTCACCACTTTGTTTAATAATACATTAACGACGGCTAGTCTCTGCTCTAGTATTATTTGTTCCGTCCTCTGAAATGTCCCGCCACCAACTAACAGTTATATTACTTGTTCTGCTCCTCACGATGTTTTTCCGCGAACTGAACTCCTAGTTCTCTCTCGAGTTTGAGCGCGCATACGCCATTTTTGACTTTTCGACAAAGCAAAGTGAGCTCGCTTTTCCAGTGTCGCTTTGTTTCGATCAGACCGCTATAATGAATTTCTCAAACAATTCAAATTTTACGTCCAAACAATTCATGACCTAATTAATTGGCATTACAATATGTTCCGTAAAAAATGTAATTTTTTTATATCTATAAGCAATTATTCTTGAAATTAATTTCTAATCTTTTAAATCTAACTTCACTGCAATAAAGTACAAAACTAAACTGTGACCAGTTATTGTTAAAATAACTTATTTGCTTATATAAGAATACATTTTCATTTAATCAATAAATAAGCAGTACACCTAATAGGTCAGAAAATTTATTAATTAATTAAATCAAATAACGTTTCAATACAATGTTTCGTCCACAATTTTGGGACTTCCTTAGGAAATCATGTAATATACAGATTTGAATATATTTATAAGCGAAATGCGAAGAAATGTGAATGTGTCCTCTGACGGTTGTAACCGATAAAAACTGTTTATTAACTGATTACATGAAGAGGTCCTAAGATTGTGGAAGAAACGTTTTACTGTAACGATTTTTTGGTTTGATTAATTGATAATTTTTTTTCTGAAATATTGGCTGTTTGCTTATCTATTTATTTATAATTGTTAGATTTGGGAAGCTTGACGTTTTTTATGGCTCTAATCATTTTCATCACATTTCAAAAGCAACAAGAATTGAAGAAACGTTGTGTGTTATTCACTTTAACACTTTGCCTGTTTATTGGCTCCATTATTTATTTGTGAAATATATATATATATATATATATATATATATATATATATATATCAGGATTATCAAAGTTAAACGCTGAAATATAACAATGAGGTAATAAAATATTCCTTATGGAATACTCTAATTTAACGTCCAAGACTATATAGAATTAAAGAGATTGCTGATCGTTAGACTCTTACCCTTTTGTACAAATATATGAAAAATATACTGTAGGTCGACAGATGAATAATTCCGCTCGGTTAGGGTTTTAATAATTTATTTTATTTTATTACTGAATTTTATCCATGTTCGGCAGCTTGATACGGATCTGGTTGTGTTCGGAGATGCCAAGACGTCGGGTCTCTAATCTCCTGGCATTGTCGAACGCACGGACTCCGTGTGAAAAATGCGGCCATAAAAGTGAAACAAGCGTTGATGATCGAGATTTGGAAAAATAGACGAAAAATTAAATTCTGATTCTCTGGAAAACCTGGAAATCACTTCCCATGTATCCTAATACTTTATAAACATGTGACTCCCTCAATCAATGTCAGAAGTAGGTGGCATGTAGGCTAATTGTGAATGCAGCACACATCCACTACGACGAGTGGATATTTTGGTAATCAATAATGAAGAGCTTGGTGAGGATAACAAAGTCCATGGGTCACTTGAAATGAGAGGGATTAGATCGTTTTCCTGAACTAGTCGACAATAAATATATGAGTCGAATAAACTTAACACAGTAACAAGAAAAAGTGTCAAATAAAAAAAAAGGAAAGTAAAATATTAATTGTTCAATAAATTTCCCAATTAATCTAACAGATTATCCGACCTCCCTTTTATGATGTTTTAAAAATATTAAACTTTGACCTAAACTTTTAATCGGGATGTTTCCAAGTAAATAAAAGGACATAGCTTATTAGAAAGTCATTTCAAAACATTTTTGATATATATATTGGTATAGAGTCCCACTGAGCTTTAGTCACATCGTCGAACTGGGTTCAATTTACTCATTCCTTACAAAACATACGATTGGATACCAAATTAGGTACCCGTTTCCGAAGTCATGACCTCTGAATAACTTTTCCTCCTTCTAACGGAAAATATATTGTGACGAATAAGCCCAATCTGGTGAGCTGAGGTAATGCAGTTTGATGAAGAAGATGGAGTGTCAAGTGGGGGGAAAAAGATATAATTTCCGACATACTCTCGTTGCAACTGAAACGAAACTAACACAATCAATCATAGTGCAAGTAAATATGATTACATCTCCGTCATGTGATGAAGAAATAAATAAAAATTGTGAAGAAATATATTATTATCTCATCAAATGGAGAAGAAAAAAATTATGCTAATTGGACTTAGAAAGTTCGACATGAGATTCAGAACGCATGAACACCTTTGGAGCGAGAAGAATAGACCAAGAAGGGTACACTTAAGTTGGACAAGTTATTGCTGGGAGGTACACTGGAAGACAAAAGTAATGAGGAAAAGCAGCGATTACTGTTTTATTGCCTAACTAATTAATGCGATCTGATAACGTTGGCACCGGTACAGTAAAACGGAAAACCGTATAAAGTTAGACAATAATAAGTAGAAAAATGAGTACAAGTGACAATAAACATGATTGGTGCCGGAATTTGACACAGACATGCCGTATGACCATTGGTGAACCGTTCTTTTGAATTCGACACATTTGGTGTTAATAATACGCAATTGTAAGGTTTTATTAAACGTTTGTTAAAATATTAATGCAACTCGGAAGAAAAAAATACTCCGACCCTGCCAGGATTCGAACCTGGAATCTTCTGATCCGTAGTCAGACGCGTTATCCGTTGCGCCACAGGGCCAACTGTATAATAAGGGGTCTATCTGACCTACATACAGGTAATGAAAGACAATGTGAATAATTTGTTGGGAATTATTATTATGCAATAGGATGGATAATCGTCTCCTTTAATTCTACTTTCCGGCTTCCAAATCGTTCCGTACAAAGGTATAATTTCTGCATGCTTTAGAAATTTAGAAATTATAAATTATTCCCCTAATCGTTTCTACTCATCGTGCTACCTCATTAACAATCACGTTTATATATCAACAATACTTAACGGATGAAGTTCGCAAGCGCACATGACGAGTTTTGCAATGTCTGAGGAAGCTAATGTTTTCAATTTTGTTCTGTATTCTGCATGTGCTTGCCCAAATTTACCAATTCACATACCGATGAAACTTTGAATGTACTGCCTGTAACCAGAACAATATTAAATCGTAATTTACTAACAATTTAAGTATTCAATTTTTGAAATTGAGACTTGAATAATAATTAGGGTAATCCTCATTAGTGGCATTAAGAGCAGATTGATCATTGTATGTCAAGTCTGATAACTTGACATTCACAAATATCGAAAAAAAAATCCGCAGTTATGGGGTCTATTTCTATTATATAATACAAAATTATGGCCAAGCCAAGCCCAAAATTATAATTTTCCCATTTTTTCACCCACTTAGTTATTAGTGTATGACACCGAAAACAGTCCTTAAAATTAAAAAATTCAAGAGTTCAGTTTCTTGAAAGCTAGAGTGCAATTCGGCTTCATTTTAAAACTCTTGGAATGAGATTTCCTTTTATTTAAATTGGTAACGTTTTGAGAGACAAAAAAATAATTTTATCCTTAACTTATTCTATTTTTTAATGAATCTGAAAAAATATTGGTATACTGATGTGATTTACAAAAGAATTGCACACTTTACAATTCTTACATTATTGCCCGTTTTTTCCTTTGAGAGATTGTAACTTACCCCTTTTAGATTATCCCTGAGGTCTACTTTTGATATAACATCACACAAATGTGCATTACTAACATCCTCAAAGTCAGTGAAATAGAAAGCATCTTCACTATTTTATTGTCTCAATCTGATTCCAATCTAACCACTAATTTCAATTTTTGCTGATCAAGGCCAGTTTATTATTGTGAATTCATGATCAATCTCAATAGATCCAATGTTTTCAACTTCTGGATTGTTAGAAAATGAGAATGCACTCACCTGCACCTGAATCTTGTTCAGTGGAGCAAAAGAATTAAGTTTATGGTCACCTAATATATTTCTTGGTGGGATTCAAAGCCTTTAATCCTCATCTGTGGTGTTCAGTTGTACTGTGCTGGTAATGTATAGACTTAATGAGTCATTTTTCACACCCATATAACTGTGGTTGAGTTACGATGTTTCTCTGAAGACTAGGTTGCTCCATCAACAAATATTTGAACAGTTTCACCTGCTGTGAAAAAAGTTCCATTTTTCTAATCCCAAAGAGTGATTCATGGTAATAGATAATGAGAAAATTGAGCCGTCACTGAAGTAATGGATATGGTAAATTAGACTGTAGCACCTCCAATTAGGAAATTCTGGAAAAAGTGTACAGATATCCTTATTGTTTGGAATAAAGAAACATCAATTTACTTCTTTTCTCAAAAAAGGATTTGTTTCATTCAATAATTAATAGACAAAGAGGATGAACAATATTCTGCAGTACATTTTTTATTAAAAAAATTAATATAAACCTGCAATCCCATTATGAAAATGCAAAATATCTCATATACATATGCAAAAAAATATATATTTACAGATTTCAAAAAAATTCACTCTTGGACATTTCAATATCAAATAATTCTTTTAGAGACCTGGAACTTTTTATCTCACAAAACTTTTCCAGGTGATATATTAAGTGTAACCACATTTGAAGAGCTTTAAAATGAATCTCAATTTAACTCTGTAGCTTAAAAGAAGCTTAGATTTCCGGAGAATTCAACACAAAAATTGAGTGACTAAAAAAATCTGTAAGAAAATTATCACTTCAGGGTAAGAGTTTGAATTAATTAGCATGAATTTGAAAAGTGTCTTTTTTATTTGTATAGATGGGATCAAATACAGTATTTGAAACAAAACAAAATATTTTGATATATTGAACTTTAAATTAATTTACGGTAAGTCATTAATTTCCCTAATTTCCCCTTATCATTGTTCTTTGGGTGTTTTATCTCTTTGATTTGTAAGGTAAATGTGCTTAATTTGTAACTCTTTACTCTGCATTACGTTTTCTTAATTTAAGAAGATATAATTTTTATAGATGGTTAAGGCCTCCTGGAATTATTAAAACTGCGTAGGAATCATCAGAGTTGTTAAGCCAAGTCACGAGGTTCGGTTCACCCGCTGTTTTCGTTACGGAGATACTCTGAACGTGGAAGTTGTCACGACAGAGTGGATGGTAGAAGGACTTTTAACGGAAAAGTACTATGCATTCGAGGATTGTAAGGCGAAATTGTGAAATCAAAACCGGTTATCGATGGCGTGTCTACAGAAGTACAAGAAAAGTATAATAGTAACCCAGTGAAGTTCGAATGAGGCAACAGAGTCGCACGAGGCCTTTTTTTTTGTAACAGGCTACATGAGGGTAATCCACGTGGTGGCAACTCCCCTTTAATAGTATAGAAGGGATTTGAAAATGGTGATGCGGAATGGTAGAGGAACGTTTCAGTGTGTAAAACAGCGAGAGAAATATGGCTGAAACTACATGAACTGTTCGAGCAGAGAAAGAAACAAGCACAATATGCGTGTCAGTTGCAGTTTTCGTCAGTCGTGAGATATCCTGCAGGTACTATAGCTACCTACCTATATGGTGAAACTAGAAAAAATAATGTCAAGAATGAGTTGTAGATTTAACCAAATAACTTCGTTGCATTGACTAAACCTGACGAATAACAGGCATTATCTGAATTACCAAGATTGTCAGTGGATTCTGCTAAAAATAATTATACTGTTGTACTTAACACCAAGGTTAATTTTGAAAAAAAATCAAAATATAAGCAAGGCTTGGATTTCAAAATCTGATAAATAAACAGGTAAAACAGTTCAAATGCTTCAAGTGTAGCATGAAGGGACACATGAAGATGGACTGTAAATCTAATAAATTAATTATGTCAATGTAAAAGATATATTTTAATAGTGATGAAGCTTTTAATGGTATCTTATGACAGACATTGGTAATTGACACTTTTGCTACTCAACATGTAACTAATACAAGGTATTTGTTTAACTGTTTACTGAATATAAGATTTCTACTAAAATTTCTGCTGAAAATATTTTTACAAATGATAGCATGTGAATATGTTGATATTTCTATTAAAATAGTGATATATGGAAACTGGGAAAATAGTTTTATGGAAAATATACTATACGTTCCAGAAGCATTAAGAAATTTTATTCTCAGTAAGTCAAACTTTAGACTATGGCTCAAAGTTAAAAATGTCAAAAAGATTAATGTGAGTTAATAAAACCTAATGATGTTGTTGCCATTGCTATACATTGTGGAAACTTATTTAGATTCTTGTGTAAAGTAGTACCTTAAGAAGAGAACTATGCACAGTGTCCAGTCCTGATGTTCAATAAATGCATCTAATTCTCTTCAATTTTGCATGAAAGACTTTAACATTTAAATAAACAACATGTAAAAAGGTTATTATACTCTCAAGGCACTGAGGTATAGGAAGATAATGAAATTTTTGAAACTTGGGTATTACAAAAGGAGCAACAGTTAACATTCCAAAGCTGTCAACAATGTGCAAGTGATTTTGGTCAGCTCATACTCACAGATGTAAGTGGTTTTATGAAACAAGAACCCTTAAGTGGTTCTTGATACTTTGTATGATTTACAGGTGATTATGCAAAATACAGAACAGTATATTCTCTTAAGCACAATTCAGAAGTTATAACAAATTTGAAGAATACTGTGCTTTTTTCAAGAATAAAACAGAGAAGTCAATCAAGGCAATTCTAAGTGATTATAATGCAATTTCTATGAAAGAAAATAGGAGCAGAGTTTCATTACAGTACTGCTTACACACCTCAGCAGAATAGGCCAGCTAAGAGAACAAGCAGTGGACTTAGGTCGAGCTTTCATGATAGCTAAAGATTTTCCAAAATTATGGTGGACACAAATTATCGATGCTGTGTTGTACATTCTAAATTGTGCTGGAACTTCACCAGTAAAAGATAAGTCACTGTATGAATTATATTATGGTAAAACCCAAGACTTGATCACTTTAGGATCACATAGAATGTCTTATAAACACCTCTAAACAAGAGTAAAATAAGTTGGACCCTAAACACTAAGAAAGTATTTCAATTAGTTGATGTCAAAGATTTTCGACTATGGTTCAGAGGTACTCAGAAGGTGAATTGGTCTCAACACAAGTTGGGTCAGTGACCACAAACGAACCACATGTTATAAATTGACCTTGTTCATCAAATACAACTGGTCATGTTGAGATTAAGATTTGCAGTAAGTCCCACAATAACTAACGTTTAATGTTTAATTGAATGTTGTATTGCAGAGAAGTTATAACCTGACATTATCATGCAGCAATATATTCAGATAATGCCAGTGACTGGCAGGCTGGAATGTATAATGAACTGAAATCCTTAGAGAAGAATGAAACCTGGTACTTGACTGATTTGTCAGAAAGTAGATAAGCAATATCCAATAAATGTGTTTATAGGGTTAAACATCAAATGCAAATGGTTACATCTATCATTTTAAAGCTTGCTTAGTAGTAAAAGGATTTTTTACAGAAGAAAGATGTAGAGTATTCTGAAACTTTTAGTGCAGTTGCATGTTTCAAAACTATTTGTAGTATGGTAATTGTTGCAGTTAATGAAGGGCTAGGTTTAATACAGTTTGATGTGAGACTGCATTTTTGTATGAAACATTGAATGAAGAAATCTACATGAAACAACTGGATGTCTACAAAGATTGATGAGGTGAAGTTTGTAGGCAAGTCAAAAGTAGTGTTTATGGACTTATGCAATCTGCCAGTTGTTGGAGTAACAGATTCAAAAAGTTCTTGAGCAGTACAGGCTGAAGGAAAGGAAAGAAGTTCCATGATTGTTTTACTGTGATGATCAAAAACAGAAGAAGTTGTTTTTAGCATTATATTTTGTAATGGATTAGTTGTTAGTACTTTGGAAATCAAGAATAAGTTTCTTGAGGAACTACAAAAGAAGTTTAAAGTAATGTGTAAAGATACAAAATATTTTATTGGTTTAGAGATTCAGAAATTAATAAATTGTAATTTTTTTATGTCAGTAAAAATTCTATATTTTGTCTTTTATTAAGTTATATATACAGTTCTGTTATGAGTATGCAAAGAAGTTAATTGTTGTTAGTTATCGATACTGATTCTGAACTTATTTTTGTAACTGATAATATTCCTTCGATAGTAATAGTGTCGGTGTTCTTAAATGTTATAGGTGAAAGAGCATACAAGTTATTGATAAATATAATATAAAAGCTGAAATATGTCAACCTGTTGTTGAGGAGATTAAAGCACAAAAGCTGCGCTCTGAAAATGGTAAAGATGAGTGGACGTACCGTAGTAAACCATTAATACTAAAAATGGAAAATCTGCATCCAGACAAAATATTGCTGTGAGTAAATATGCAGGTTTATTAATATTCACTATTACGCATGCATAAAATTGGGTTACTATGCATCTAATGTAAAAATACTCACAAGGAAAACAGAAAAAGCAGTAAAATGGGATCTGTCTGAAAGTGGATTACCTGAGGATTTATTTATGACTCGTTCACTAAATAACAGTAAAGTTGATATGAGCTTGTTTTGTGAAATTTTGATTTACGATCTACTTTGTAAGTGTGGTACGACAGCTGGTGCTCCTGTCATTTCTGAATATTGATTTTAAAGCTGTTTTCCTTCAGGCCAACTGGACATGGATTAAAGATTCACTAAAGAATGTGATTGAAGTGCTGCTGTAGCAGTTAAGGTATAATGAATTATTACAAAATCTTACAGTTATTAATTGTATGGGTAATAAGCAAGCTTTAAAGGGAATTGAATAAGAAAATTCGATTGGAGTTGAATAATACTGTTTACTCTATTAAAGCATTAAGTATATAAAGAATTGACTGGAAAAACTGCTGCGAGGGGTATTCTCTCGCAGGCAGTACATGCGAGGGATGTTCTCTCCTTGTAGGAGAGACACGAAGGGGCTACATTTGGGGATGCCTTTTCCTCTCCGTTTGTGAACTAAGGTTCCCACAAGTCGAGACACCTCGGTCTGTTCCGAAATCACAGACCTTGGGCATACCGTAAGAGTTGTTCGCTTTTCCCATTGGAACAGTCGGCCAGCTGCCTCCTAAACTGGTCCAGGCACGGAGAAGGGAATGCTGTGTCCCCACAGCAATCTCCTCTCCCGCTATCGGCAGGGCGTGGGACAAGTACCAAATGCCCGACCTACCTGATGCAGGTTTTTCTAGGGTTTGTCCTGCATTTCTTTAGGCGAATGCCGGGTAGGATCCTTAAAATATAGCCCGGGGGCCCTAGTTAACCCTTGGCTACCTTCCTCTACCCTTTCGCATCCCCCCTTTAAAATCTCTTCCTAAGCTATTAAAGGGGATTTGCCACCTTGTGGATTACCCTCATGTAGCCTGTTACCTAAAAAAAATAAAGAATAAAAAAAATAATTGACTGTGGAGGGGGTTTTTTAAATGAATTTTCTGATTTGTTTGAAATTCTCACAGAAACTATCTGTCACTTCAAAGCTTCAATTCATTTGTGTGATGGTGATCAAGTTGTTATTTGTCATACAAGAAGCCGTAAAATGTAAATTATGTGACGACTTGGAGCGTAATATTTATTATATCTTAGCTACTCCTACTGTTAATGTAGTAAAGAGTAGTGGCAATATTGAGTTTGAGGAGATTTTAGAATCACAGTCGATGAATTTTATTACAACATGGATCCGGAAATGCATGATTTCAGAGTTATCCGAACTTTTACGGATGTTAGTGCATGACGACATGCCTTGTCATCTGGACTGAAATGCACTACACCAGACTGTTTTATATCCTTTTTGAAACCCTATGAGAAGAAGAGCAACTGCCAGTATACAATAAAAAAGGAGGTCACTTTGAACAATTCATCTGATATGTGAACGGAGCGCTCCAACTAGTCAGTTGAACTTTATACAAACCGATCAGATACATAAGTTCGGATAAGTCGGTAATTAAGAATTTCCGGTCCCGTGTCGTACAACGCTTCTTTCTCCTATCAATAAGAGGAATCCATTCCTGAAATTTTGCTATCGAATTTTGTTACAACCTATAAATTAACGTAATTTTGTACACTTCTATTATTATTACATAAATTATAATTGTTAGTTTTTATTAACATTTAATTATTCTCTCAGAATATTTCCAGTCCTAACTAGTAATAGCCGAAAGCTTATGGACTTTATATTGATTTATATATTCTTCAGTTCTCGTTCGTCATGTGTTTGTAGAACGAAACTGGACCTACGCAAGTATTTTTGGCTAGGATTATTTATATTATTGAAATACTCTATATTAACTGCCCAAACAGAATTTAACACACAAATATAAAGTAGTAATTTGGGCCGTTGAGAGTTCTGGAGTTATCCCGAAGCAAATTGCGACCGCAGAACCCTGTATCCAAACAACATGATATAACCAAACATTCGTTTAAGCGAGCAGTTAAAGCAGTATGATGTATATTTAACTAGATGCCGACTTGATTTACATAAAAAATGCATTCAGGGGATATCCTAATTTGAAGGTTGATACCCCTCGACAGTATTCAATCATTTAGATTCTTCCCAGGAGAATAGAATTTGAAATTCAATCGCGGAAAATGTGTTGAATGAACATTAAGCTGAGAGCGAACGACCTGAAGAAGTTATACATAATCGCTGGAATGTTTATGAGACGAGATTAGCTAATTTTAAATGGATTCGAGTCTCACTAAATTAGCAGCACATTCCTCGTTACTGTCGATTTATCCCTAATCGAAAACTAAATTAATGTTACATAAATTATAGAGCTTACATGCTATTCAAGAAATTGAATTAAAATTCCTTATGATATATAAAGTAATGAGATATATTTCACCAATGTTAACAATATCGACTTGCAGAAATGATTTGATTCAATTAATCTTAATATGCTGTCAATTTATATGCATGTTTGTACGTTAATTCATTGAATACTTGTGACTTATTTCAACCTAAAATTTAATTAATATTCTAAATTTCTTTCTTGTGATTAAAAATTAGAGAACGAGATAAGAAAATTGAGAATCCTGCCGTTGTTTCCGAAACAATAAATAATAAATATTCCAAAAACATAAGCACCTCGGCCTGTTTTGAGAGGTGTATGTTCCGGGATCACAGACCTTGGGCATACGGTAAGAGTTGTTAACTGTTCCCATTGGAACAGTCGGCCAGCTGCCTCCTAAACTGGCTGAGGCACGGAGAAGGGAATGCAGCGTCCCAACAGGAAAATCCTCTCCCGCTATCGGAAGGGCGTGGGACAAGTACCCAATACCCGACCAACCTGATGCAGGTTTTCTAGGGGTTGTCCTGCATTACTTTTAGGCGAATGCCGGGTAAGATCCTTAAACTACAGCCCGGGGGCCGTAGTTAACCCTTGGCTACCTTCCTCTACCCTTCCGCATCCCCCCTTTCAAATTCCTTCCTATGCTATTAAAGGGGAGTTGCCACCATGTGGATTACCCTCATGTAGCGTGTTACCTAAAAAATAAAAATAAACTCCTTTTTTGTAACAGATTTACTCGAGGTTTATAACGTTCCAAGTCGTTCTTATTTTACTGTCCGAATTAGCAATGTATTTCGCATTACTCAGTTTTTTTTATCAGCAGTGATAACATTCTTATAAAAGTGTTTATACTTAATATAAAAGTTTTTAAATTCAGTGCTTGTATTTATTTCTTTTAATTTTTGAAGGCGACATAGATTTTCACGTGATATTGTAATACCTTTAGTAATCCACGTACTTCGTTTTGTTCGTTTTTGTGAACTTAGATTTATTGGTGCAATATCGTCAATGACCGATAAGAAGTAATTAATAAAGTTTCGAAACAAGTTTTATGGTCCTACTTAATGTCTGTGTGTTACAAGTGTATTCCATGTAGTTATCCCTAGCTTCGCCTGCATTTTGTTCAAATTTAATTGACAAAACCGTCTCCCGCGTGTCTTTGTAACACGTGTTTTACTATGGAACAGTTATCAATATATGTGCATAACTTGACCTTTGTGGTCTTATAGCACAGAATTAATGGTACATAATTTGTATTTTGTGAGGTCTAAGTTACATAGGAGGAAGTCAATACTACTTGGGCAATTAGTAACTGAAAGTCCGTTACAGGAAAGAAATTTTTCAAGATGAATCTTTTTCCTTGTGTCCGTTAGAAAGTCAATCACTACTGATAATTATGTCATTTTCTTCTTTATCAATTTTTGAAATGATAGTCTCCAGAATTTCTAGGAGAATATCTACGTTACTATTTGGATAAATACACATGACCACTAAAACGTAGATGCCAATTAACAATGTGATCCCTGTAATATTTGTAATTGGAATGTTCCAATAGTTCATTTGTACAGTTCCAGCAAGAACAGTGCAGAGAGGTTGAAATATTCAACTAATCGATTGGGAATGCAGATCGATTGGAAATGCCATCAAAGGTACTCAGAACAACTTATAAAATTCTCCGAACGTTTCGAGCGTTGAAATCTGTTTAAAACATTAATTCGGCTATTTATGTCATCATTTATTCTGTATGAGTACTAATATAATTTAACTTCTCAAGTTGTATTAAATTGTTATTCTATTACTATAACATTTTTATGATTCATGAATATTCTGCAGAATTATCTACCCTTGTGTAAAATTGTTTATGATCTATTAAATATTTTCTTTTATACTATTACAGACATTAAAATATAAGTCCAACAACATGCACAGTTGAACAATATAAAACTAGACGGTATCATCACATTCAGTATTGTTATTATGAAAAATCACAAAACACACTCATTATTTTAACGTGTAAATTATTTTCTCTTAGATTTTATTATATACTAGTTGAGTTGACGGCGTTGCCCGGGTATTTATTTAAATTAATCTGGAGTAATAATTGATTCAGCACTAACGTCTTGGTAAACATTTCATTTAACCAGCATCAATAGCGCCAGTGTTAGGAACATTTACATATTGACATTCCCCTTCCCGACCTAACCCCTCGGTATCTATCTCGAAATAAACTACGACGATGGTTGACGTTATTCGGAAAGTCTACTACGTAAAATAAAAGTGTCTAAAAATCACGACTAATTAAAACAGTAAAAAATCCTCTCTACCGTAATAAAGTCTAAAACTACACCCGGTAGCATAAAGGAGTAAATAATGCTACTATTAACTAAATAGAGATCAAAATATAGGTTGTACCCAAAGAAAATAAAAAATTTCCTCGGTAACATAAGAGGAACAAAACTACTCCGGGTAACCTATTCTAAAACGCGTCCACCACTACGAAGAGGAACATAAAATGTCATCAACCACCGTGATTAATGCGAGATTTGTTACTCAGTGACTCCTATAACCCCGGAATCGACACTAATATCGGTGTTTTTAGAATTATATTTTATGTTAAACCGCTTCCACCACCACTCTTACGATAATGATGCTTCCCTCCCTTGCCTTTTGAAGTTGAAATTCTAAAAGGACACTATCAAATTGAGCGACCTCGGAAACGTTTTATTCGACGCTTATAATGGCAGTTTAGGAATGTTTTTAAATTCCAACCCCTCCACCCAACCTCTAGAGGCGGAAGGCGTTTCTTAACCCCTCAGTGTTTGTTTCTGGATCGTAAGTAACATGTGTATAAAGTTTGGTAGAAATTTCTCTACGAGTTTAAGATTGTTAACGGAAATTTGTTTCACTTCCTTCCATCCCCACTGGTAGGGGCTGAACTACATCTTAACTAGTATGGTAAATGTGGGAATTAAACTCATTGACATCTATAACCCTGGATTCGACACCAATCTCGGTTCTTTCACGTTATTTTTATTAACGTTCCTCCATCCCCTCACTTTAAGGTAATGACACTAGAAACGTCTGGATAGAAACTATTAATCACATCAACCCCTAAAATTAATTAATCGTCGCTAATCTCGGCCGTTTCAGCTTCGCGGGGTTACGTACAACAACTCACCAGTTTATTCGCAATCGGATGAATGGTCTAGGAGTACATAGGGGAAACACATACACACAGACAAACATTCATTTTTATATATACTGAGACATGCTGTTTTCTTAGCGTTTCCAGGGTACTTATTTATATTAGTCCGGAAATTGAATTAATTCGACAGTAATCTCTCTTGGTCAATACGTTATTTAACTGGCAAGGAGTCCATCACCTTTTTTTTACAATTAACCCCTTGATGAGAACACGCCGACATATGCCGATATGTGGTTAGCTATCAGTCAACCAGGATGATGGCTATCAGTAACAACCCTTTTAAATTTTTCCTGCTATATTAAATAAGCACGGTACCTAAAGACAGTCTAGTAAATGACTGTGTATTAAGAGCGTGAAGGCCACAACAGCAGTTTCATGTCATGTACGTTTCTATACAGTAACGAGTCATAATTTTAAATGCAGTGCCTTAAAGGAGTGAAAAGAGTACCTGTAACTTAAAGAAGTAAAAAATACACCCGGTTTCTTATAAAAGTCTAAAATACTTCCGGTACCTTTCAGATGACAAAAATACTCCCTGGGCCTTAAAAAACTTCTGATACCATGGAAAAGTAAAAATTAGTCCCGGTACATTAAAAAAATAATACGCGTTCTTTTATAGGAGTGTTGAATATATTTGCAGGTTTTGGTTTGCGTCTTCATTTATAAATACCAAAAAATAAGAATTCCCTAACTTTAGTTGAATAAGCCTTCCGGCTATATTAAATAAAGAAGTGATTAACGATTGCAATTTTCTAGAGGTGATATTATTCACCTTATTATAAATCAAAGTAAGTCTACTAGAATTCTACGTATTCAATAATAACGTTCTATTTCATCGGTAGCAAGTCTAAAATCGTCCTTTCGACTCGTCTTAGCAGGATCATATTGGCCGAAATTACTAGAGTGGTTTATTCACGTTCCCTTTCCAAACAATTAGCACCTTTGCATGCTGTTTGCAGAAGCGGACACGTAAATAGCGTAAGTCACGTACTACTTATTTGGCTTGAGCCTGGAATCGCAGATACGGTATACTGGGTACAATAGCGAAATAAAGCAACTTGTGATGCTTCTATTGCATTTGTACACTTCAACAACAGCAATATGAAACAAATTTATTCGTATTACCTGACACAGGGTCATATCGCGTGCATTGGATTATTCACTATACATCGTCGCTCCCACAAGAGGGAATATTAATTATCATTTATAGTTATAGTGAAATGCAACGAACGACTGTAAAGTGTTTCTCAAAAGGAATACATATATCATGTAACGCTTTGTAATATAGAACTTGATTGGATTTAAATTTTATTTATTTATAATTAAGGGTTTACACAAATTCCTTAGGATCCTTTTGAAATGTATCACGATAATTAAAATTTACTCACTCTTGAGTTTAAATTTGAGATAATTTACTTTAACTACATTCAATATTCAAATACATATATTCGAAGGAATTTCTGATAGCTTCTTCATTTTCACTTCCTCGTCGGCGTAACAATTCTTAGCATCTCTAGACAGGGTATTCTTCCGTCGGTCGGCACTTTCTTCCTTCTCCAAGTTGTACATGCAAACTCTACATTTCACTCCAAGTTGTAAATCTAAACTACCACGTTTCACTCCAAGTTGTAGCTATGAACTGTCCTCTTCAAGAACATCTTTCGAATTCTTACATTTATACTCCTACACTTTCTCCCTTTCCAGACTTCCTCGTTCTCCGAGGTACAGACAGGAACTGTCCTGTTTCCTCGCTTTTTCCACCTTCCAGCTCGACTCTCTTCGTTCCCCACCAGAGGGTGTAAACCTCTTCACGTGTTTGATTTCAGCCAATCTTAATCGATTTTACACATTCGAGGGCTTACTCTCGCCTGCCGGGAGGGTTGAAATTCTGGAACTTTAATCAGGTCAATACCCCTGGGTCAGGGTTTTCCCATAATCCGCCGCCTTTGTCTGAAGGCATGATTTCTCCTTGACACACCGTCTCGTCGGCGCCAACTTTTAAGGTCATAATTTCCAGCAAGCCACAGCTCGGCGTTTTTACTCAAATATTAAAAATTAATCTTGTATTAATTGGGGGGAGGGGGGTTCTTTTACGTTACACTTTTCTTTCTAGAAAAAAAGTTCTGTTTATATTAGCAGTTGTAAAGAGCACTACGACACACTGACCGACTTTGGTTTAGCAATTCGTGGGGTCATGCTGTGTATGGATAATTACGCTCATATTCCTCTATTATATCTCCAATATTTTACCTATAGATTTACATTCACAGATCAAATTCATTGACATAATCGTTTTAATCGAGATGGATTTACTATACGGTTTTATCCAGATAATCCTACATTTTTTCTGAAGTAGAGTAGAGACTTTTAATGTTTGCAACTTAAGCACCAATAAATACGCCTTTATGTACTCCAACGTTTAAATGGTGTTTCCCTCTGAATGCTGCCTTGGTATTGCGTCATCATTTTTATTATTAAACATTCAATTTATTGCATTATTCATAAATTCCTGCCTACTACCATCCGTGAGTAACTATAATTTTTTTTCTTTCTTTATTGAAAAGAAGGAGAACTTAAACTTAAAAAAATTGATATAATTTCACTGCATTTTGCAGGAGCAAAGGCTTTTCTCAAAATCCGTCATTTTGCAAGACACTTTGTACAGAACTGTTGCGATTGTCAACTGTATTCACGTAACATGCAATGCGTCATCGTGAATTTTGGCAGATGCTAACTTTAGACGAGGAAACGTACAGTGATGAACTACAGTATTAGTGCAAAGTTCGCTGGCTATCAACAGGACAGGTTTTGATAAAAGTTTTAAATTTAAGACGGCAAATTTTAAACTTATCAAAAACAAGGAAAACTATGTGATCTGTCAGACGAAGCACTTTGGAGAAATTTTGCTTTTTTGTCTCATATCATGACAAAATAAAACAATGTAAAGTATTTCCTGCAAGGTTAAAACGAAGCAAAATTATGAAATGTGACCAAAGGTCCAAGTGTTTCGAAACACTTTTCTCTCTCGTTCGGATATATGTACAAAACTCTTCCGGCAGCTAGCAAAACTGAAGGAGCAGAAATGTGAAAATAAAATATTCGTTCAATATGTACGAGGGATGTTCGATAAGCCTGGTAAATTTTTATGAAAGTGTTGGAAAATTTTCTCTTTCGTGCCATTGTTGTTATACATCATTCTTTCAAAGATATTCCTAAAAGTTTCAAACATATTCCTGTCGTACTTTATTTTTGGCAGCATTCTGTAGTGTTAGATGTGTAGCCAGCCGGAGACAATGAAAAAAAACGAATTTCTTGCTGTCATTAAAAACTTTCATTTGAAGTGTTGGACAGCTGCTCAAGTCATGGGGACCTTGCACCAGTATTGAAGACCATTCACATATGGATTAATGAGTTTAAACGAGGTCGCAGAAACACAGGAGATGAAACTCGCTTCGGTCGCCCAATTAACGTCTTCAGTCAGGAAAACATCAAAAAAGTTCACAATATCGTAATGGAACATCGCATGCGTGAGGTAGCTGATGCCGTAGGCCTGTCAGCTGAACGAGTGCATTTCATCAAACTTGAAAACTGGGCATGAAAAAGCTTGGGCGCGAAAGGTGCCGCGACTGTTGACATTCGACCAAAAAATGATTCGAAAAAACATTTCAACGCAGAATCTAGCAATTTTTAGGCGTAACCCCCCACAATACTTTTTGCGCAGATTAGTCACCGTCGATGAAGCTTGAATCCATCACTACACTCCAGAGACCAAAAAACAATCAAAACAATCAAAAAAACTGGTGAAAGTGAATGGAAAACTTACCGTTTGTCAACTGGAAAGGTGATGGCCACTGTATTTTGGGATTCTCAGGGATATATATATATATATATATATATACATTTATTGTATTAAAATAACGATCCGTTAAAAAAATAAAAGAATTAATTAAATTTACAAACAATATTTATTAATTTTGTGGCAATAACTCAAACACTTACAAATTTAAATATTAGACCTCAGGGTCTTCACTGGGTTTGATAATGGAGACATCAATTATGTTTAAAAATCTTATTAACAAACAAATCACAATTTAAAGAAAATAAATTTACTTGCCAATTAAACTAGAACGAAATTTAAAATGAGAACGAAATTAAGGAGTAAAGAGATTAGAACGAATTAACAATTTAAACGGAGAACGAAATCTGACTTCTATCTTTCAATTACGTTTACATAATTAATTATTTTGTATTTTGTTACTCACATTTGTCCAGCATTCCAGCATACCTTTCGTTTTCGAAATACACTATTGCGGGATTTTACACTGATTCTAAGACTCACAGATTTTACACCGATTCTACCCAAAATTTATAGGATGTCAGGAACTCGGATGATCCTCCCTTTTGTTATCTATCTGTTGACTGCTTGCCTTAGGTGAATTCTGCTTGCCTTAGGTGAATTCTATGGTTTGTAGATTTGCCAGTCTTTACTGTTATGGACTCAAACTGAAATTTTACTATTTCTGACTGGTTATGTACACAAAACTGCTTTTACTTAGCAAGTTTCGATGTTATGCTTTCGTGAATGTTTTACTTTGTCCTCAGAAATGTCCAGGAACCAACCAACTCTGTTAAATTCTAATCGTCAAACTCAGTTGAATTCTCATCACCAATTACCAGTTATACCTCGACGATGTCTTTCCGCTAACTGCTCCTCACAATATTTTCTTGCGAACTGAACTCTCCTCTCGCATTTTAGCGCGCATACGCCATTTTCGGACCTTCCGACAAAGGAACAAAGCTGGGCTACATTGTCGCTATGTTCTGGAAACCCCGCCGCTACAAAGGATTTCTCAAACAGTTTAAATTTTTATGTTCAAACAATTAATGTCCTAATTAATTGGCATATATATATATATATATATATGTGTGTGTGTGGTAAGAATATGTAACATCCAGATTGTGTGTAAGAGGTCGTGTGCATTTTTTTTGCTCCAACCGACCTCAGCTGCTCTAACAGCCTTGTTCCTGACCTTACCTTCTGTTTTATGATAGGACTTCGACCTTTCGCCTGATAACGCGCCGCGGAAAAATGTTGTAACTTGACCCCTACGGTATGGAATGATTGCTTTCGTCCACTCTCGTGTTGCGTGATATTTTTCCGCAACTTTTATAAAGATAAACGAATCTTACAATAATTTTGTCGTGTTACAATTTTAGAAATTAATAGCAAGTCAGAACCTGTTTCCCACCATCAGTTTTCACTACATACGTTAATATATTATTATGTTTCTACTAACAAACTCTCAAAATTATAATGAGTTTCAGACATGTACTATCCTAATATCTCATTCCTTCCTCAAGATCTTTCTTTTACACAGCAACGTGAAAATTGTGTATTCGCCAGTGTCTATTTTGTCAGACCTTCTTGTTTCCAAAATAAATAATTGAAATCGGTACAATTTACATTTATAAATCTCAAACTAATCTGTACGACGTTTTTTTTTAATTTTGAGGAGTTCGATACGTTGTTTACTCGTGAGACCCTACATTTCTTTCACTTTCTGTTGGTATTCCTTGTCCTTCGCTCACTTCTTCCTGTCACATTCTGTGAACCCCTAATCGAATTATACCTCATTCCGAGTCTTTTTATACAGCACTTAATCACTTTCGTCGTCGTGTTTGTTGTTCCCTTCTTAGAGAACAGCGATATTAATCAACATGGCTGTTAATAACTCGTTTAACTGATCTTTATAAACAGTGAATTTGCAACTATAACTGTTAAAAACGCAATTACATCCAGTTAGCACGAACCGAAATCAAAGTGACGCGAATTATCCACACGACATTCCATAATTGTGACAATAATTCGTGGAAAATAATAAAAAAGAATTGCAACGTAGTTTAGATCGTAATGTAGAATACTAAGGTTTACACAGATGTCGTAGCGACAAATAATATATAAAGTGGCAAGCCATGTATCTGAAACTACAATGTATAAATAATAACAAGTATTTAGGAACAGATAAGGTACTGAAAATAATTCATTTCTGTACAATTTCTAATTATATAAATAAATAGACGAAAAACAGACAAAAATGAGTACTAAATAACAAGTATTTTTTAGGAACAGATAAGGTACTGAAAATAATTCATTTCTGTACAATTTCTAATTAGATAAATAAATAGACGAAAAAAAGGCAAAAGTGAGTACTAAATAAATACCACAAAATGTTTCTGTAATCCTTGTTGCCTTCATCAGGTTATTCAAAAACGTAAGTGCCGTAAGAACGATACAACGCACAAACCAGGTGACAAACTCCAGATATTTTATAATTTCTGTACAACCTCTACGCGAATTTCCTAGTGTTAACAAAATATTACAACTGATATTGGTGAATAGTGAATTTAAAATCCGACTTCATGCGTTATAACGTTACGTCCATTATTTTCTATAATACTACTGACTTCCCATAAATGATTTTTAATTTCTAGTTTGGATAAGAAAACAATATTTACTACACTATTACTGAATATAATATCACATTACAATTAAAATCATGCAGAAAGTCTTGTATAAACTTAAGCGAGATTGCTGTAACATAGACACGTTCCAAGACACGTTTGGCCTTTATAGTCGGGTATTATGATCCCCTATCTTCTGCACTAATCTCACCGGGCTATTTTTTATTTCAAAAATTATTTTCTTATAGTCGAAACAACTCCTATGATCATTAATGACTCTGTTTGGTTTGTACTATATTCCAAACTCGAACTGCGAGGGCTATTCTCTCGTAGGCAGAACCTTGTAGGAGAGACAGGAAGGGGCTACTTTTGGGGATGCCTTTTTCTCTCCGTTTTTGAACTAAGGTTCCCACAAGCCGAGGCCTGTTTTGAGAGGTGTATCTTCCGGGGTCACAGACCTTGGGCATAGGTAAGACTTGTTCGCTGTTCCCATTGGAACAGTCGGCCAGCTGCCTCCTAAACTGGTCGAGGTACGGAGAAGAGAATGCTGCGACCCCACAGAAAACTCTTCTCCCACTATCGGAAGGGCGTGGGCCAAGTACCCAATGCCCGACCTACCTGATGCAGGTTTTTCTAGGGTTTTTCCTGCATTACGTTTAGGCGTATGCCGGGTAGGATCCTTAAACTATAGCCCGGGGGCCCTAGTTAACCCTTGGCTACCTTCCTCTACCCTTCCGCATCCCCCCTTTCAAATACCTTCCTATGCTATTAAAGGGGAGTTGCCACCTTGTGGATTACCTTCATGTAGCCTGTTACCCTGAAAAAATAAAAAATAAAATAAAAAAGTACTATATTCCAATTAACAACGAATGTGATATTTCTTACGAAATAACGTCCGAAGTAATAAATCTGACAGAATGTTTTCTGTTGGTAGAGATTTGACTATCTTCTGACATTGTGTAATTAGATTAAATACACAGTGGCACGGTACACAATTAACTAATTGTAACTAATAATTATGAAATGGATAATATCAGAGTCTAATAACACCTATACATTTCAGTAGTAATATTGTCCGTATACTGCTCGGAATCCAGTGGTATTAGAGATATTTTCTGTTTCATGGATAATCCGAATTTATGTAAGAAGTGGTGAATAGCTTAGAGGCTATTTTAAATTGTCATCCACCATTTGAAAAAATTCAGTTCCCATTCCCTTTTACTGTTAAGGGTGTTGAATTGGTAGGAAAATAAAATCTTGGATGTCAAAATAGGCGAGTAATCTCATAGATGCAGCCAAGAAGTATCAAAAAGCATCAAATAAAAACTTTTGATACTGGCACAACGAACTTCAAGTAACACATTCAAGACAAATATAAAAATCCAAGCCCCAGTCTGTGAATAGAATATATTGTAATGAACGATTTTTATTTAGGTTTTATTTATTAAAAATAATTAAAGTTTTGGATTAATATGAAGTATTGTAATTAATGTCAAAGAATTATTTATAATACATAAAACCAAAATAAAAATTGTTCATTGCATAAATGGCGTCACACGTTGGGCGCCATTTAATGTAAGGTTTTATTTATTATAAATAATATATTTTTTATTAATATGAAGTATTTTAATTAATATCAAATTAAATAGAAATACATAAATTTTATAAATTTCTAAACTCAATTTCAAACATGGATCACCGACCCTTTTCGACATGGTTAATTTTCGCGGGGAGATAATGTTTGAAAAACGTTTTGTGGCAATACGAACGTATATCTTTTACAATTTTTATACACAGAAAAATTGCCGGCCTGCTGTGGTGTAGTGTCCATCGTCATTGCCTTTTATCACAGAGGTCCCAGGTTCGAATCCCGGCCTGGGCATGGATGTTTGTGGTCGTCCCGGTCACGAATACTGGTCTTAAGGCTGTGGGAGAATCGACACTCTGACCAGGTGTCACTTCTAAATGTGTCATGTAAGATGACAGTCTGGTTGTCGTCTCGGTAGACCAAGGTTTTCGAGCCAAAAATTAATTAATTAATACACTGAAAAATTATCTGAAGTTATGGCGTCCACTCTGTTTGTCGTCCGCCTTCATGCAAGCCGTCTAGCTGTCTTGAATTATTTTATGTAAATCATATTATATATTTTTACATATTGTAGTAATTGGTAATTAAGGCATTGTTATAATTGAAAAGTTGAATTGTAGAGGACTCATTATTAGCGGATATAGAGCGGACGCCGCAACAAACCGGCAAGGCAAAGAAAGCATTGTTGATCGGTCGAGGGGCATTTTACGCGCTCAAAATTTACGAGACGAACAGTTCAGTCGGGCAGCAGACAGCGAATAGATCAGACGAAAAGTTTTACAGTCGGCAGTCAGAACGAAAGAATGTGGTCCAGTCACAAAACATGCTTTCAAATATTAAAAAGTAAAGCAATATTCAGTCGGGAAGGAGACAGAGCAACTAGTGTGTATTCGGTGGTCGAGCGTAGATTCATCATGCTGGCCATAGACAAACCAATGAAGTCCATTTTCAACTAAAGTCATGAGATCTACAAATCCAGATTGCAGTAAAGCATCGAGAACCAACCAATTTGTGTTAAACCAACTAACAAACAACGCCAATTAGAGCCTGTGAACATTTAGAGTCTGTGAGTACTTAGAAGCAGTGATGTCCCCAAAATTGTGCACGAAAAGCTAAAAAGAGACCTGGGCGGCCGTAAGTAGAGAAAAACTTTAAAATCATTTTAAACCGTGTTTAAAAGATAAAAGTCAGATCGTTCTTTAATTATTTAATTATCGATAAAATGAGATACTTAATTCTTGATAAAATTAAAATTGTTTAAATTCAATCTTTAGTATTATTTCTTCCGCAACAAATTTCGTCTATGTTCAGACGCTTTGATTTCCATAAAAAGTAAATGTAATTTTGATTATATAAATTCTGCCATTTATCAAACCCAGTTCAAGACCCTGAGATCCCAAATATTTTGTGTATTTTATACTTGTTTTAAAATTGTTAATAAATCTTGTTTAATAGTTTTCACTTAAGTTCTTTCATTTAGAAACGCCACATTCATATAATATTTAATTATTACAATATATAATTATATATTTTTACATATATAATCTTACTCACTGGAACACTGAAATAATCTTTACATTTTATATTTTACTATACGTTCGCTTTCGTGTATTTAGCTATTACTTCTGATCTACTCCGCTGCCAAACAGATGTGTGAAAGTGACCGTCATAAATTTTCAGAGCCTAACACACTCAACAAAAGGCTGTCCGCTGTCTCTCACTCCCTCCCCCCCCCAAGATTTCGTCCTTTCCAAAACGATCCAGGTCCTTGACGATTCTATTTAATTTTTCATAGCATGTTTAGGCATTCAAAAATTTTGCCTCATTACAATATATTTGTGTCCAAATAGTACCATAATGTGAGAACTTTACACACTATATTCATGCCATTTAGAAGAGAAAAGAATGAACTAGTTCAAATAGACCTATATTTATTAGATTCAACTCAATATCTGAAGAAAATTAATATCCAACGCCCGGATAGAAGTTCAGTCATAGCGTAGGGCTGGTAATGTCGTAAACCTTCAGTATTGGTCACTTTAATAAAATCTGCAAGGGAACCTTTATTCTTAGGTCATAATTTAACCACGGTCAATATTCGTAAGGGAAGGCACAAAAACCAGAGTTCTGTAGTTACTACAAAAAGATTTATATTCTGATACAACTACAATGATGCAATTACGTCACCATCTCGGAAAGTAGGAAGGTTATAAATGTGAACACGTGACACACCACTGGAGGTCATCTGCATTCAGGAGTCAAGTATTGATTACTCGACCGAATATCATCTTCTGGACATTGTACTTTCTTAGACAGCCTTCACGGCTCGAGTCCCGAATAGTAACTAGTGTTTTAAATTTCATCTATCTGGAGACTTGCTCCCCTTCAGCTTTGATTCTTGAAATGCATCTCTTCCCCTTTACGAACATAAATCATCTTATAGGAGAAGTTTCCATCGGCTGACAAATATAATGAGAGAAATAAATTTTTACCTTTATATAAATAAAATATTGACCATAATTAACATATTCATAAAATATACGAGTTATGTCACATTACATATGAACACGCATCAAATTGTAACGCTGGAATATTCTCCAAATCACTTCTGACCAGCAGTGGAGAGCACAATGTTTTTCAAAAATCTAAAATTTTTTTTCCAGTAACGATGATTGAAACTATCGTATCGTTTATTAATGACTAAAATATAGTTTTTATTTTTAGGGCAACAGGCTACATGAGGGTAATCCACGTTGGGCAAATCCCCTTTAATAGCATAGGAAGGAATTTGAAAAAGGGGATGCGGAAGGGTAGAGGAAGGTAGCCAAGGGTTAACTAGGGCCCCCGGGCTATATTTTAAGGATCCTACCCGGCATTCGCCTAAAGAAATGCAGGGAAAACCCTAGAAAAACCTGCATCAGGTAGGCCGGGCATTGGGTACTTGTCCTACGCCCTTCCGATAGCGGGAGAGGAGTTTGCTGTGGGGACGCAGCATTCCCTTCTCCGTGCCTCGACCAGTTTAGGAGGTAGCTGGCCGACTATTCCAATGGGAATAGCGGACAACTCTTACCGTCTGTGACCCCGGAACATACACCTCTCACAACAGGCCGAGGTGTCTCGGCTTGTGGGAACCTTAGTTCAAAAACGGAGAGGAAAAGGCATCCCCAAAGGTAGCCCCTTTCGTATCTCTCCTACAAGGTTCTGCCTGCGAGAGAACAGCTCTCGCATGTATTGCCTGCGAGAGAATAGCCCTCGCAGGCTATATGAGCTCTGCATAAAATATAGTGATAATTCTTTGATACTTAAAGGTTGTGCTACGCATTTAACCTGTCTGTAGATCTTTGTCAAACACTGGGCGAAGACAAACTGAAGCTACGAAGACGTACAAACAAAGATGTCACATGTTAGCAGAAATTCATAGATGTTAAGGAAAAAACGTATCGAATGAAGTTTGCTTTTTATGTGAAACATTTCAGATACAATTATTTTTTAATAATTTGATTCGTTTTATAAAAGAGATGTTTTTTCAAAGTCAACCAAATTATTTAATAATCAGAAATATTTAGTTATGTGGTTATTCTTGCAATTTAGTGATCTAAAATTTGATTCTAGAAATCAAAGGTCGTTTTGTGTGGCCAATGTAACGCAAAGCACAATATTTACAATTAATTTTAGAAAGTCATTTTTCTCGATCAAACGTGTCGATCTTAATGGACTTTTATCGATTTGGATATCAAGGATGTTTAGATATATAATTTTGTTGAAACAAATGGAGAAATTTGGAATAGATTAAACCAAATTTAGGGAGTATAATAAAATTGTTGTATGTTTCTTTCTGGAAACGTATTAACATTATAGCGATATATTAAAAGCCCAAGTCATAAGGTGATAAATTTATTGATTAACTCAAATAAGAGAGTATTCATTACATATTTAAGGTTAACATTATGATAAATTGCAGATTACTATATAACTTTATTAAATAAATTGTACAAGACCAATTTATGCGATATCCCACGTTTTACTAATATTTTTTTCTACGGTAGTGATATTTAAACTGTCGTAGTAAATTAACATATTGCGACGTGGTTATTAATCATTTATTTGCGTGTTATTATGTGGTGTAGTGATCAGCCTCGGATCACAGAGGTCCCGAGTTCGAATCCTGGAATCGGCATGGATGTTTGTGATCGTCACTGTCAAGAAAACTGGGGTTAAGACTGAAAGGGAATCGACACACTGACCGCCTAAATCCTGAATGTGAAAGATGACAGTCTGGCCAAGATCCTCAATGGGCTGCTGAACCAATGAGACATAAAGAAATAAAATAAGTAATATAACGGCAGTAGAAATGCCATTGTGTACAGAACAATCGTTTTCAGGTGAGCAGACGAACATTCATTAATTTAATTGTTGTACTTTTTCTTTAAATGCCAAAGATCCCGTTCATCACGTGACAACCAGAACAAGGAAGAATTATTTGGAAGTCGGTCTTCGCCGAAAGACGCACCGGAAAAGTCAGATAACGTTTGTCTGCCCAACACCAAAGCACTTTCTGTTGCATAGCAACAGGCTCGCTGTGAAACCCGAGGGAAAACCGGCCCCAGAGATGCTTCTTAGTTTAAAGAAGGATGACACTATCTTACAGTAGATACCGTCAAGTATATTATGTCATGGAGACGATTAATAATAACAGATCCGTGATCAAGATATCAGTAGTCAGACGTGCTACCAAAAAATTAAATTTCAAATTTCCTGCACTAGAGAAGCCTTGTTTAGGAATATATCAGCCGTCATTGTGTCAACAGCCAAATAAATAAGTTTTTATTAAAAAATCATTAACTTACAATCAATATCTGTACAGATTATTAATCAATTTTGCTGCAAGCAAATAAAAACTTTTCGTTTTTCCGAAAGTATTTGGCCATGCTCATTTTAGATGTGTTACATTACATTTAAAGTCACTGTTATTTTATTTCAATCCTAGATACTTTCGCGAGTTAAGTATAAATGTTTGTGATGATAACATCCTTGGAAAGAATATTATCTCAGACCGCGACGCGTAATGTGTTGTTCAAGTATTAATTATTAATTTAACCAGATTATCATGTATCTGTGTAATAAATTTACGAATTTATATTTAATTAATTTTAAAATGTCATAATTACAAGTGAAAATATGACAAAATAACAATAATAGTTTATGGTCAATTATCTGTGTAAGATAAAAAAGAATTGAATCATAATAATGAAGAAAACATATCTGACATTAATTTATTTAAAATAAATCAACGGCCTTGAATCATAAAATTGTTAATTCCTCCTTGTTTTCGGACATCATTATGAGTCAAACAAAAACAATAGAGGTAAGATTTTGCTGCTTTGCCAGTCACAACTGAAATAATTGTTACACATACATAAAAATAATTTTTTCAAAAAATGGGCTAAATCTGGGTTACAAAAAATCGTTAATAATATTAAAGTTAAATATTATTTGGAAGGGGCAGATTATCCGTTAAATGGTTACTGAGAAATTTGAATAGTTCCGATAATTTCTCAAAGGGATTGAATTATGGCATAGAATAAACAGAAGAAATATGGTTACTTTTCTTGGTCAAAAAGAGAAGCGATACTTGCCTCTTTATATATTTTGGAGATTGTATGGATTCTGGAGTCGAGGGAAGAGGATCGTTGAATAGAGATCCGGATTGAGAATGGTTTGGAACACTGGAGATCGAATTACAGGATCGGAATAGACTGTAATGTGTATTTAATTCGCCATACATACAATACGTGAGGGATAATATTTAATCATCATCTATAATACTAGAAGTAGTTTTTTTACGCATAATGGAACTTTGATATTGCCTTGAAAATTTATACATATTAGATAATATTTGTATTTTGTTCTGTTCCTCTCACGTCAATTCTTTAGGACAGTAATGGCCAACCTTTTGCATACCATGCGCCAAAATGCACGTTTATACCGTCTTACGTTCATGACAAGGAGTTGGTAAATAGAGATAAAGATAGAATATGCTTCACTTACGGTAGGAAAATGACTTAATCAAGCAGTTAAATTAATTAATTTACGTCAGTTTAATGAAACACAAATCTACTATAGTCAGGAATGATCTTCCAATACGTGAGGATAATCGCTTCATGATGCCAGGGAGACACATTAATAGCATAGGAAGGGATTTGAAAGGGGGGATGCGGAAGGGTAGAGGAAGGTAGCCAACGGTTAACTAGGGCTTCCGGGCTGCGATTTAAGGATCCTACCTGGCATTCGCATAAAGAAATGCAAGGAAAACCCTAGAAAAACCTGCATCAGATAGGTCGGGCATTGGTTACTTGTCCCACGCCCTTCCGATAGCGGGAGAGGAGTTTTCTGTGGGGACGCAGAATTACCTTCTCCGTGCCTCGACCAGTTTAGGAGGCAGCTGGCCGACTGTTCATATGGGAACAGCGAACAACTCTTGGATTTCGCTAGTATTTTAATGTTTGATGTTAAATCTGTAACAGAGAGCAGCAGAGCATTCTTGAAACTTGAATCTGTTATTCGCGACCTTGTTTGGCTTTCGAGCAGTGCGAGATTGTAGAATATACGTTTGAAGATTACACTGAGATGATGATAATTAACGACGAACGTTGACGTAATCGTGGAGCTGCAACAACGCATGTAAAACGAACGTTTTCCGCATCATATATTATTTTTGTCAGAATACAACAAATCTGAAGGGAGCTGGTACCTCCGAAGCTAGAAGAGCTGGCTGTGGTGCTCCACGGACGCGCCGCACTCTCGACTATGAATTCCTTCTTCACGCAGAAGACAACAAGGACTGAATGACAACTAAGCCGAACGCCGACTCTGCAGAACTGATTGTAGAAATGTATTCGATCATCAAATTTATTTTCCATCCAAATGGTACATTTGCGGATATGGGTTCCGTCTACAACCCCTAGAAGTCTGTAATAGGAATTCTGAAACACCCTGAACATATGTATAATTAATTTTCGATTTATTGAATAGTATATTAATTACTGTCCGTGAAATTTAAATTACGTGTGGACGGTAAAGTAGTATTGTGTTTTGGACATCAACGGATACAGTTTTGTTTCATAAGTTGCTAATTTGATATGAATCTTTAACCTGAAAGCTGGTGTTTGGAAGAACAACTAAAATTTTATTATTTAATAAAACATACCCTTGTTATCAGTAAGTTACAAGGAAAAAGACTGATCGTTTCACGAAACTTTAAAAACAAATTACAATATACACATTTGACATGGAAAAAATACTTTTGGTTACTTCATTGTTTAATTCATATCTTTTCAGGATTAACTACAAAGCAACAGCCCTTTTATTCGCATGACTCTCTTAGCTAATCACGCATGACGCAAACAGGAAATGAACACTTAACATCATCGAAAGAAACGCCTAGTGCTGAAATCGAAGTTCAGTGATTCGCGTATACAAATGAACAATGGTAATTGTACTATTACACTGAAATAACTCACAAATAACTCGTCAGTCACTATTAAGCGAAAAGAACAACTCAAAGAAACATGAAATTATTTATTCATAATAAAATGTAATAGACCTACCACTAATTGAATATACTTTAAATTACTACGTATATTTTTATTACGCTTCATGAATCGCTATTTGATTTCCTTGTTATCTTCGGAGGCAGGTCAGGGATGAACTTTTATGACATCTCAGAGGAATGTGTTTACAATATTCTGCCAAGGCCACACTCCAAAAGAAAGAGAAGTTTGTCGGAAAACGACGTTTCAATACGGAAGTAGCGTATCTCCGGTCCAGAACATCTACTGAGACAACTCCCATCAGCGTTTTTCTCCTCCTTTCCGCAGTAGTACGGTGTGATATAATACTTCCTTACTGTAAAAATCATTGACGATTATTCAGTTTTAGTACCAAACATTTGTCTTTTGATACTTATATTTTTATTGTCATAAATGGATATTATATTTGTGGTTTTTTATTATAACAGCACTTAATAAATTTGGTAATCCAAATTTGTAACTAACTCTCTATAAATTATACTAATTCATTATTGTATTAAATTTTAGTGTATGTAAAACTGTTTCTTAAATTTTCTATATAAATGAATTTAATTTTAATTGTACACCTGAAGGTCAGGGATGAAATATTATGTTTGTTAAATATTATGTTTTAAATTGGTTAATAATTTTTTTTACTATTAGGCTGGTGTGTTTTAACCTTTATTTTAAAATAAGTCAGTTTATTATAATCGTTTGTAACATGACTGAAATGAGTGACCCTCATTTCTCGTTTTAACTGAAAATTTTATTATAAGTTAAGATACCCCGCAGAACTTGATAATTTACTAATCTGCTAAGAATGTGAGTAATACAACTAATCTAATCTTATATGAATAATTTTCATAATAGTTCCAGTATATACAGGTCAAAGTGAATCTAATGATCGGAACAAGTTTTATCATCTCCAAAAATCTGAAATACATGATGCATGATCGTCCTTTTAAACCAAATTTAACTGTAAAAATATCTTAAAAAATACGAGCATTTGAAGGTCATGATTTTGTAAACTTAGTTTTTTAATCAGCTGAATTTTGAGAAATTCATTAATTTTTTATTTGATTTATTTTCAACTTAATTTTGAATTATCAATTAAAATTTATTATCATTTCTATCATAATTTATTTATCACAGCGTCATGGCTAAGAAAATGTTAAGGATATTTATTACGTTCTCTCTTAATTCCCACGGCATAGAGAAGCATCCAATGCTGTAGTTTCTAGATACTTGGCACCATTTCGATACAATTACTTTGTACTTGAAAAATAAAAGTATTGTTTATACAAATAACTAAGAAATTGATTATGTCATCTACACAAATAATTATCCCCTTTTCCAATAAAAATATGAATCTAGAATTACTTTTTATTGCTGAATTCGAATATACTATCTTATTTTTCCTACCAGGAAATCTTTGAGGTTATCTTTGAGGATCAAAATGATACATGTAGTGATTCTAAAATTTTCTATAAAGTGGTAGATAATGATTTTTGGGCATATTTGATTTCCAAAATACAATTTTAATATTTACAAGTGTGATTGGTACTGTTAAGTTAACAGTTGATAAAAGTTTCATCATGATCATACTTGTGACTCTAACAAAATTACTTCCTCAGATTTTTTTCTCCAATTTAAATTTCATGAACAAGAAATCACGCGAGTTTTTACTCAATGCATGGGTAATAATTGTCCAGACTTCCCAATTTAATATGTACAGAAGGTTACTAGTATTCAGACTGGCACAAAGATGGCGCTAGTAGCTTAACGACGATTCGAAGTATATTATAAAGTTGCAACCTTGTTTCATGACTTATTAGAATTTTATAATGAATCGTAAACGATGCGTGAAATATTGAATAATTTCAAAATACCTCCTTAGAAAAGGTCCAACCGCGAAAAATATGAAAGAGGATGTAAATGTTTTCAACGTTAAATAACTGATTTCAACCTCCATTTTTGATGAGAGTTCAGCTCGACCAACTACCGCAACGAAGGATGATAACTTCGTACAAATTTTCTAAAATATAAAATAGAGTGTTTGTATGTATGTATGTATGTATGTTCCGCATACAAATCAACACCCGTGGAACCAATATGAACAAATTTCGTATAGGTGTTCCTTGCGACCCGGAAACAAACCCTGACGGGGTATGACACGTCTACCACCCCCACGGACGTGAATGGAAATTTTTAAACATACTCAAATGACCGATATTTCCATCCGATAAATTATTTTTGGGGTCAAAGAGATTGATACTATTTATACCGATGTTTTCTGTGTATAATTTCCACCTCTTTCGGCATTGGAAGGGAGCACCCTTCGGGGTGGGGGTGAAGAGACGTTACAAGAAACTAATGCAATTACAACCGGGATTATGGAAGTCGCTGACTTTAATTATGGCAACTCGGGCAACGCCGTGCTACCAGCTAGTCCACTATAAAGCATTAAAAAAATTCTGAATGAAGAATGAGATTGAAAAAATATGGGCAAACACGACATTTTCCATGAACATTTGGCTGCGAAGAAACTGTCAGTACGGTGTAACCGTTGAACAGCCACGCAATCGATTGAAAGAACTGAGTGTTTGCCATGATTCATACTCAAACCTTATTCATTATTACAAGCCTGAATAGTTCAAACAGCGGACCAAATCGGGTGAGAATTCTCCGAAGAAGGCGAAAATTGTTTCATCAGCCGGAAAAGTCACGGCCATTGTGTTTTGGCGTCCTCGTGCTGTGGTTATCGCAGACTGTGAGGAAAAGCAGAATATTACGCTGCGTTACTGGAGCAATTGAAGCAAGCCATTAAGATCAAAAGTCCACATTTAGCCAAGAGAAAAGTTATTCTTCTCCATAACAATGCACCAGTACTCACGTCTTGTGTTGTTGCTAAGCTCCACAAATTGCGCTTCGATTACCACGACGTGCTCCACGTTCGCTAGATTTAGATCCATGAGATTGCTTTTCTGTAATGTAAAGAAATGACTTGTTCGACGAAGATTTTCTTCAAATTAAGAAGTCATGGCTGAGTCGAAAGCCTATTGCGGAGCTTCTAAGTTATAATAAACTTTTTAAATTATTATTATTATACTTTCGACATCAAGGTTCAGTTCACTTGAATATACAGAAGGGCATGCATGTTAAAGAATTAACTTAGTATGATTAATTATATAACTAAACAGAAACAAATACAACAAAACAAAAAACAAACCTAAAGATATAAAATCACACTTCTTCGTATTATTATCTTATAAATGTTTATTACAGTGATTTTAACCTTCATTTTCACATAAGCTTCATAATAACAGTTTAAATACTCCCGAAGCTAAATGTATTCTTAATGAAGTAATTGGTAAAGCAAAGCCATTCATAATTTTGGGGGACGAAGCATTTGCTGCATCCAAATTTGTTTTGCGGACATTATCATGGTAGACAATTGTCAGTAAAGCAACGCACCTTTAATTACAGACCGTCAAGGGCCCGTAGGATGATTTTGAATTTTAGGCAACAAATGGCGGATACTTCATAGAGCAATTGATACTTTACTTGATTTTAGTGAATCCATTATAAAATAATTCTTCACAATTACGTTATAAAACAAGACGGGATACAGTTTAAAGATACACTTTATGAATGTCCACTGGAAACCATTTCTTCTATTGGAGCAAGCAGCAACTTCGCAGAAACTACAATTAGAGATTATTTTGCTGATTATTTCATTTTACCTTCTGGATCTGTTCCTTGGCAATATAATACGATTTAATTAAATATTTTGTGGAATATATGTTTACTTATATTCCACTTAAAATACCTACTCAGATTAATTTTATTTACTTAATATTTAATTTATGTACACTAAACTTTTCAGAATCATGAAAAATTTACGTCTGATTGAAAATTAATAATAAGAAAGATAGCCCAACACAGACAAAAGAAGTGCTAATATAAATACCACACAACGTTTCAAGGATCCTTGTTCCTTTCTTCAGGTGCTAAGAAGAGGCGTTTTTTTCTCTTTTGAGTTTTGACAACTGACTAGTGGAGTTGTGTTGCTGTAGGCTTTTCTTAGCACCCGAATAAAGGGACAAGGTTCCCTGAAACGTTGTGTGGTATATATATATATATATATATATATATATATATATATATTAGTACTTCTTTTGTCTGTATTTGGCTATCTTTCTTATTACTTTCTGAATAATGTTAAAAATATATACAAAAATGTATTAAAACCATACCTTTTCAATAGTCTCCAATTCGTTTTAATATTCAATAAACTTTGTTGCACAATTCCCTTTTTAAATATTTATTTGAACATTCTTTAAGCGTTATGTTATATAAAGCTGGACGTTTTTGTATTTCCTCAATTAACAATTGAGCATTAAAAGGCAGGTTTCTCACTCTGATTCCAAATGAAAACTGGAGTAGAGAGAAAAAAATGAGACTATCCTGAGTTACCCACAAAATTGAATATGTTGAGTATTTTTAGTTGTCTCAACTATTTAGTTGCTAGTGTGCGGTCTGTCATAAGTATCTATGTGTTGCCAGTGAGCGGAGGCCCTAAGAACTACGATTCATAGATTTTTATGGTTTTATTTATATATTGTAACGCCAATTAATTAGGCCATTAATTGTTTGGACATAAACTTTGAATTGTTTTATAAATCCATTATAGCGGTGTGATCGAACAAAGCAACAATGAGAGAAGCGAGCTCACTTTGCTTTGTCGAAAAGTCAAAAATGGCGTACGCGCGCTAAAACTCGAAAGAACTGGGAGTCAGTTGGCGGAAAAACATCGTGAGGAGCAGAACAAGTAATATGATTTGGACAGAGACTAGACATCGTCAACGTATAACTAGTTAAAGTTGTAATTTAATACGAAGAAAACATTCACGCCTCAAGTATTGCAGCGCAAATTATTGGAAAGTAAGAGCAGTTTAAGTCTACCGCAAGGAGCTAAAGAGAAGTTAGTTCGCTCCGAAAGAATGAACACTTAAAATAAATCTTCAAGGAGCTACGTTGCAGTTAATGTACAAATCAGTAAAAGACTAATAAATCTACGAATCATAGGATTCCTGTAAGGCAAGCAGACATCAAATAGCTAACGTTCAGGAGGATCATCCGAGTTCCTGGGAGCCTATCAGTTTTGACTTCAATAGTGTAAAATCTGTGAGTCGTTGTTTATAATCAGTGTTTAATGTTGCAATAGTGTACTTCCGAAACGAAAAAGAATGCTGGTACCAGCTGGACACTACGTAAGTAACAAAACCAAAACTAATGATTAATTGTAAACTTTAATTAAAGGATAAAGTCAGATTTCGTTCTCTTTTAATTGTCAATCAGAGTTAATTTCTTTACTTTTAATTTCTTTCTATCGACATATTGTTTAGGTAAATTGTGAACTGTTTGTTAAAAAGATTTTTAAATCATTTTCTTGTGTCCATTATCAAACCCAGTAGAGGCCCTGAGAGAGATAAAGATCTCAAATTTTGTTGTAATTATCTTTATTGCCACAAAATAAATATATATTTTCTTTGTTAATTTTTGATTACTATTTCATTTAATTAACGCCTTCCATTTAATTATTACCTAAATGGCGCTTCACGTGAGGTAAATTCTTCAAATTATCTAAATATAAATTCCTAATTTTTAATTATTACATTTCGGCTTCTACAACGTGGGGCAAATTAATTAACGCCTTATATTATTACAATATATACTGTTTAGTTTCTGTGCGACCATAATCTGCTTAAGCCTTTAGAAAAAATTTTATTTGCTGTTGACAGTTCTGCAAAAGGAGTAATAATAATTTTCCAACAGTTTAACTGTCTTCAATTACCAAATACCATTCATTTTATAGCACTCAGTTCTGATGGTTTTCTTTGTAACGTCTTTTGAAGTGTTACCAAGTCTTGTGCACCATGCCTAGGTTTCGAGTGGTCGCCCTTTAGTGTCCGTACTTCGCACATCTCCCTTTAAGACTGCGTCATACTGCGTTCCGCGCAACGACCCTGGCACCGTACCTTTCCAGAATGTACGAGTGCTGTAGCCCGTTGCGACACCCAAATCTATGACCCTCACAGTGTGACGGCGCGAGGGGGGCCGAAGTTTCGCAACTCTGCAAGGGTCCTGTAAATTGTGTTGGCTGTTGAAAACTGTTTGCCGTCAGAGTTGTGGTGCTGCTGACGCCAGCAACTGGTTGACCAATTCCATTAGATAACTGACTTCGCTAATATGTTGTTGATAGCTAATACTGAAAGCTATCAACGTTTATTTTAAAACCCATTTCAGTGTATGTCCCACTTTATGATGACATGAAAACAACTTGAGAAACTCAATTTTGTTGGGAAAAATTCCAATGCTCAACTGTCCATACCAAGTCGTCAGCGAAGTATTGAAAAATGAATGACATCAGTCTGCAGAGTATACGTTACTTCGAAATGAAGCAAGACTTCGAGACTGTATCGTAAAATTTCATTCATATTAAAAATTACAATTTTAGGCTTAAATAGTCGAGTGGTACGGTTGTGCTAACTACAGTTATAATTTAATTTATGCCTTGGATATTTACTAAATAGCGGTCAAGTTCGTTCTAAACGCATTTGAACAGAATTTCATAATATTCCATTACAATTATGCACTGAAGCTAAAGAGGAAAAACCAGATCTCATATTAAACGTAAACTAAAATTTGTAAAAAAAAATATGGAAAGATTTTTATGAGCATTCCGGCTTACATCACTTAAAAGTTATGAGTAGAGAGGAAGTAGGTAATTCAACATTCATAAAGTATGTCTAAAGAAATAGGATTTTATGGAACAGCACCAGAATTAAAGACAACAGAAGCTAGGAATTACAAGACTGATTGTTCCATATATCAGGGGTTTTGAGGAATAAAACATCGATCAGGCTAAATCGAACGGAAAGTTTCGGAAGTGTGGTCGTAAAATTACAAATTTAACTGAATGAATTTAATGATAAATTAAAAAGAAAAAATTTACGTCTGATTGAAAATAATGAATAATAAAGATAGCCAATTCAGACAAAAAAAGTGATAATATAATTACCACACAACGTTCAAAAACTGATGGCCCATTTTCAGTCTGTATAGGCTCTACTAAAATTCCGCTTCATGAAATTTTATGCATTATAAATCTAATCCTCAATTCCACTTATTTCAAGTTTAATCATATTAACTATCATCAAAACAAAGGTTCTTCCATGGGAAGCCACCCTGCGTCTTTTTTTTTGCTGAGATAGTCATGAGAGATTTAGAAAATTCTTGTCTTTCTCTACTTCCTGTCCAACCTCTTTGCTACATCAGATATGTAGATGAAATTTTTTGTATTGTTAATACCTCTCAAATCAACCTTATAGTCAATACTTTCAATAATTATCATCCCAACTTACAATTCACACATGAACTAGAATTTAACCATTCTCTTAATTCCACTGTATCCATTCTCAATACTTCCATTCTCACCAACTGGTTCAGAAATCCTACATACTCTGGACGTGGTCTCAATTATCTTTCTGATCATCCTGTAAACAAGAAGGGAGCTGTGGTTTACAACCTTGAAGACAGAGCTATATTACTTTCTAACTCCAAGTTCCATCAACACAACTTAAATATGGTCCGAAAAATTTTAACCTCCAATGAGTACCCTTTTAATTGTATTATTAAACACATAAACAGCAGATTGAACAAAATCCAATATCCTACTGTTAATAGTCCCCAAAAACCTCAACCGAAATTTTTTCTCGTTCTCCCTTATTACAGATTTATACATCACGACTTTATCCAAATATTCAAATATCCATCATTTACAGATCCACTGATACACTTTCTTACTTGTTTAAAAACCTCAAGGACCCAATTGACACCTACAGTAAACATTGTGTTGTTTACAAAATATCTTGCTCTAATTGTAACTCCTGCTACATAGGACAAACAAAACGTTCCCTTAATACACGTATCAAGGAACATATATCTAATATCGAACTTCCTATTGATAAAAAATCTGTAGTATCCAAACATATAATCAATTCTAAACCTACATTTGATTGGCAAAACGCTAAGATTTTAGGCATTGACACCAGGTACAATTCCAGACTCATTTCAGAGTTGCTTCACATTAAATCAAACATCACAGCTATTAATGTACAAAAAGACACAATCAAACTCAATATTTGCTATGATCTTTTATTATTACGCCGAACCTTTTGTTTTCCATTGTCGTTGCTCCCTTATTGTTACGCTAACCCTTCGGATCTCCAATTGTCGTAGCGTTTACGTCGCATTTAAGTTTTGTCAACTGACAAATGCAGATGAGTCACTCTAGGCTCTTCTTCACACCTGACGAAAGGTACAAGGGTCCCAGAAACGTTGTGTCGTATTTATATTATCACTTTTTCGTCCTAATTGGCTATCTTTCTTATTCATTGAATGATATATTCTTAAAATAAGATTCTAAACCAAATGACGATGATGCTTGATATATATATATATATATATATATATATATATATATATATATGATGCGGCTAAATATAATTTTATTCACACAATTTTGACACATTGTTATATTTTTCTGGTTTTAATATTAGACAAATGAATGGAAATATAAATTTATATTGTTTGGATAAGTAATAATAATTAATGTTTGATAGTAAATAAAACACGACATGTGTACATTGGTCTTCAGCCTGTAAATAATTGTGTTAAGAATATGTCTGTGATAATAGATAGTGGTAGGCTCTTCGAATGGATAAGTATTTGTGTGTAATTAGGAAGTTAGGATTTAATTCCAAAAGGCATGTAGATTATGTAATTAAGGAAGTAGAAAATAAAATAGGGAAAACTTAATAGTTTTAGTACTTAATTACTTCATCCATATAACAATTAGTTATTTCAATTGTTGTTACTAAGTATTTTTTAATTATCTAGTAATTTGAAATTGAACTGAATGTGAGATATTGCAGGAAACCGAACGTAGCTGTACTTTAAAGAAATATATTTGCTAGAGTGGGCCTACAGGATATGCCAGTCAGACTATTTGTGTGTTTAGGTGTTTATGCGGCACGTTAATGCTTATTTATACCGTGGAAAATGATTTATTTCCATGGTTAAAGTGAAAACGAGCCCGCACAAAAGGACGCAAGGAAACTGTGATTCTTAAACAGATCGATTAGCTGTTGGAAAACTTTACCTGCAGCACTGTTTGAGGAAAATCTTCCAGCAACAATAAGGTTTAGAAATAACCTAAGTAGGTTCTTGAAGTGAAGGGAATATATTTTTACCTTCTAAAATAAATAAAAGTCAGAGTTTGTTGCCTGTATGTTCTCTTAGTGAAGTGAAATGTCGAAGTGTTGGAAAAGTTTTAGGTCAAGTCTAAGACGTTTGTCATTTCAATATTATGCTATTTTTTTGACACAGTGACTTATATACGCGTTTCTCAAAGTGTCATCGGAATCTATCCCATTCGAAGTTAATTATAAATATATACTTTCACATAACAATACTACATATAAGACTAATCGGGCACAAATTTTCATAGGATTAGAAAAAACCTGTATTTGTGTCATGAATCTTCATATGAATAAAAGTTACTGTATGTGCATGTGTGTATGTTCCTCATACAAATCTAAACGCTTAGAGCAATTTCGACCAAATTTTGTACTCGATTTCATTTTGAACCGGAAACAAACACTATAACCTCCAACGGGTGGACCGGGCTGGAAATTTTCAAACACGTCAAATTGCCGATATTTGAGTCGAATAAATTTTTTTTGGAGTCAATCAGATTGATAGTATTTTTCCGATGTTGTTTGTGTATATATTTTCGACCCCTTTCATCATAGGAAATGAACACCCTTAGGGGTGGGGGTAGAGGGGCGTTACAAGAAAATAACGTAAAAATAACCGAGATTGAAGTCAAATCGAGTGTGTTGGTTATCACTAAGTTTAATTATGACGAACCGGGCAACGCCGAACACCCAGCTAGTAGATTATACAGACTTGCAATATACATGCCGACGGAAGGTAGAAAAACGATCAAATAATATTTGAGTTTAAATACTTAATTAAGGATTTTTGTTAGAAATTAAAAGAAAAATCGTATTTAGTATCAACATTACTCAGTATAAAATTCTTAAAATATATTTTGGTTACAACCGTCATTGGATGCAGTCCATTACACAAAATTTTCTGTTTGGACACGTAATTTTAACGTGATTAGGCATACATTTAACATTTTAAGTTTGTTTAATTTTTTTAACTACATTAATTCAAATCTTCAATTTTTCAATCATTTATATTTGAACAAAATTATTTTAATTTTTTATTTCTAATTTACTGTATAATTTTTTATAGTTTAAGTCATGAAGATATTAATTATAAATCTCTTTACTCATATGTATTACATGATGAAGTCCCACAATAGTGGACGAAACGTCGTAATCATATAATTAATTAATTGTTTATGGTGTATAAGGTAACTATTTTTCTGAAAAATTGGCAGTTTTACTACATAATTATAAAAAAAATTGTATTTAACTATTTTCTAATCAACTAGTTGTCACTTTCTGGTATTTTAAAAACATGCGACTAATATTGTACATGTACTTAAATTTTATTTCTTCCACGGGTAACTTTGGTGAAATGTTTCATGTGTCTCAATTAATAGTCTTCTCAGGTATAATAGTTACTCGTCGTTTTCAGTCTCTATTGGAACGTCAGGGATAACTAGAAATGAAAAGATTTCATCGTAATTAATTTATTATAACTCTTGTTGAATCAGACTGAAAACATCTTAATGTTATGGAATTTTAAAATTTATAAATTCAAAATTGAGATGTTTACACAGAATTTTAGCAGATTAAGGAAAAATAAGGCAAATTATCGTAAGATTTATGTTTAAGTGTAATATTGAAATGAAAAGATTTACGTCTGATTGAAAATTAATAATATGAAAGATAGCCAAATGTAGACAAAGAAGTGATAATCAGTTGGCGAAACTCAAAAGCTTTCGCGTTTTGCAGTTGTGTCGCTCAAGGCCCTTCTTAGCACCTGAGGAAAGGGACAAGGTTCCCATAAACGTTGTGTGGTATTTATATTATCACTTATTTTGTCTGTATTTATCAAGTGTAATATTCTTGATTTGATTCGTACTATAAACGAAACAGAAAAAACGGAAGTTTATACTGTAGTTATTGTATATGAAGGCAATTTTATTCCCCCTTCAGAATTATTGGACGCTGGAACGCATTTCTATCATTTGTCATCGTATGACGCGCTTTAGGAGATATGCGTAGTGTATTGATCACTTTTAAATTAACACTTGCATAGTAAATATTATTGAAACTGCTGTAAAGAGTCGTAATGTAATTGTCAAGTCTTCGTAAATTAGTCCAGCGTATTTGTACACTTCTTAGTAAATAACGAGTTCAACTTTTCTTTCAGTGCATGTTCGAACGATGGGACAACTGCGGAGTTAACTCTTGGAATCCGGTTTTTTGTCTCTTTCGTCCAACCTCATCATCTCAAAACGTAAATTATTCATTTTGAAGTTATACAGGTCACTCCACTACGACGTTTATTGTAATATTGTAACTAGTAAATGTCCCTCAGTCTCACTTCTTCCAAACTATTGCCGCGATACTCTAAAAATTCCTTATTTTGTAGACTCTTTACACAACTTTCGCCTTTCTTATTTTGTCGTTTCCTTTATCCTTCAACATTTTTCCTCAGAATAATTTTTTAAACTCGCACATTCTTCCCATTTCTGTCTCGTCTGTTTACCATTGTATTTCATGCTGTACTTAAAGATGAAACCTTGTGAATAGAGTAAATTGATCCAGTATTCCAAATTTTTCTCAGATGAGAATTGGAAGTGTCATTTCCAAATGATTTGAAATTGTGTGTTTTACACTGTCTGAGTATTGAACGAAATAATTTGTAAGAAAAATATATACTTGTTGAAGCCTCCAACGTAATTATTCAGAGTCCTAACAGTCATTCAGAAATAGAATCAATTCAGACTCCCCTTTTGCGTTAAATGAGAAGTTGATTTTCGATACAGGAACACGTTCATTAAATTGCAAGCAAATCACTGATTCTTTTTCAACAATTGTGAAGAAATGTCAAATGCTTGGCCACTTGTTCCGTCATCTTGATGCATGTCACGAAATTTTCTTTTAGTTTCTCCATTATTTCATAAGTAAGTTCAACGAGATGTGTGCAAGACGATTTCTTCGTATTATTTCCCTAGCTTCCTAACCCATATTTCTTAGTAAAATCAGTTAGTGCTTGTTAATTGCGAAAACAATTCCTATAGCTCCCTATCCAAGTAGTTTACAAAATGCAATCATTTAGATCCAATTCACGTTATTAAATAGCCTGCTTCGGTCCAAAAATTACGTACCGAAAAAAAAAAGGAATCAGTTTCTTTATAATTCCTAAATTTATTACTAAACGTAAGATCAAAATTTCGACGTTTATTTTTGGGTAAGAGGCTACATGAGGATAATCCACGTGATGGCAACTTCCCTTTAATAGTAGCGATTTGAAAGAGGGGATGCGGAAGGATAGAGGAAGGTAGCCAAGGGTTAACTAATGCCCGCGGGCTATGGTTTTAGGATCCTTCCTGGCATTCGTCTAGAAGTGAAGCAGGACAAACCCTAGTAAACCTGCATCAGGTAGTAGGACATTGGGTACTTGTCCCTTCCTATGACGAGAGAGGGGTTTGCTGCGGGGTCGCAGCATTCCCTTCTCCGTGCCTTGACCAGTTTAGGAGGCAGCTGTCCGACGCACTCGTTTAATTTAAATATAAATTGTTTATTTCAACAACAGATAATTAATTTCAGTAATCTTATACATTTTATGGTTATTTAAAAATATGTAAATCATTTATTCTAGTCTTCAGAATCATAAAATTCCCAGTCGGTTCATACAAGAAATGATAAATAAGTGATCATTAAACTCAGTGTGAATCGACTGAGTTATCAGGTTTGTGACTCTGAAATTTTCACAAAATATGATAAATCATACAATATATTAAAAATAGTTCCAAATAAGGCAATAAAAAGTAAAAATCAATTTTACGACCATTTAATACAAGAAATACATTTCTTCACCGCTGACTTGTATGAAATAATTACGAATGTGTGCTTCTATTAATTTCAAGTTAAATAAATATTTTATTACTGACAACTAAATTTTATAAATTGAAATGAGAATATAATACGTCTGTATAAAATATTATAATTAGTTGAAGTAGAATGTAAATCTTTCCATAATGCAATAAAAAATACATATTTTGGTGTAAAGAAGTTACTCGGGAAAATGAAAGAAGTAAAAAATTATGGAATCTTCGAATGGAATGGAATATTTTTCTGTAATAGTAGTACGATTTTTTTTGACTTAAAATGTTATCAGTTGATCTAATATGTAAGATTTACTCGTGATTACTGTCGTAATAACAAGTTAATCGATATATTTTCATTTATAATACATTCTTATATCGTATTGATAAATTTTATTCAGTACAGAAAAACCCAGCACTGTGTCATCAAATATTTCATTTATTAAGTATAGCAAAACGTCACGATTTCCGCCAAGAAATAAACAATTTGCTTTATTGCATAATATAAAAAAATAAAATACGTAATAAAACATTACTATATTTTTACTGAACCTAATGATTTTATTTGCAATTAGTTCGCAAGTAGTATTAATAGAATTACAATATAGCAGTTCGTTATTTATGCTAGTAAAATGTTAAAATTTAATTAACATCTAAACAGATGAGTACTTAATCACATGTCATTTATGGGTTTAAGTTTTTGAGTTTGAGTTTGAGCAGTGCAAATCTATTATTCCGGCGCCATAGACGGTATTCCTTTGAAAATGTCACATGACGAAACTAAATGTATATTCTGAAGCATCACTACGTATGTATTGTCGGCAGCGTACAGTTTCCAATGGTGATGTTGCCTGCTTCTGCAGCCACACAACTCGTATTCTGGAGCTTAGAGTTTCTGAATGCGTAATTTCCTCATGGCTTCCTACCTCTGAAATACCGTTGTCACAACTTTCCCTTTATTATACAAATAAATTATTTACATTGTAAAATGAAAGAAAAACACATTTAAAATGTATCATTAATATCTATCGGCAAAGGTGAATAATATTCCTATGAACATAAAATTTGTGTATAATTATCTGTGAGGCAAAAAATAATTACAATATTTGCTGTTATTCTCATTCCATGATATGTTAAACAAACTTTGTGAACTGCTTATTTCAATGTGTGTTATTGGAATGAATAACAAACAATGTCATGCAAATAAGCACACTTTGTAAATTAGGTAGAGGTCGCCAATGACCATGTTGTCTACGTGACCAATATAAACTGAAAAAAATACTTCTCTCTCTCTCTCTCTCTCTCTCTCTCTATATATATATATATATATATATATATATATATATATATCTCATTTATATCTATAACATCTATCACTTCCTGCCGAACAACTGTAGTTGAAGCTACCTGTCGGTATAAAGTCCTTAACTACTGTGTAACTGCCAACTTTTAATTTAACAGCTCCAGTATCACATTTTGAAACCTCTGAAGCACAGAAGACTCTCTTCAAAGATTCCAACCTCTCCGGATTTATATCCAATCGAAAATTAAAATTTCCGTTTCCGCTGAAGAAATCGAAAATTCTTCTCCTTAAAGGTTTCCGCGGGGTCCTCTGTGTACATTTTCTCTCACGAACACATTTTTTCCACTCCGACCTGGGAACTTTAGATTCTGTCGTTAGATCACGTCCTCGGTTTCTCGGCTGGCTGGCACCCTACTCAGGTCAAGCCAGAAAAACCTTAAACATCGGAACAAACAGGGTCATAAATGTCCTCCACATGAAAACATCATATAAGAAAAATTTAAATATATATATATATATATATATATATATATATATATATATATCCAATGTTGGTAGTTTTATTGTTTGAAACTTATGTAATTATAAAAGAGGTTTCCTAAAATAAAATTCATGCGATTTAAAAGAAACTTGAAATGGCAGCACATAGTGTGAGAAAGGTTAGATTTAAGAGTTCAAACAACTATTATATTAAAATTTTCTCTTGTAGTTTATACCCACAAGAATAATTTTTAATTTCTGTAAATTAGATTTAATTTAATCCATAATAAGGTAATTTAAAAATTGATTAACGGCACAAGATAATATAAGGTATAAAAATATAAAACTATATATAGCCTCCAGTTACAATCGCTCTATTAAAATAATTTCAGTAAATTAATAACGTTTTTTTTCCTTCAATTCGGTTTCTTTGTCGAAATAAAAAGTGATCTTGTAGTCTCAGAATAAGACGTTACAGGTGATACTGTTGTGCATCACTTCTTGTAAACCACATTTTAATTTCAGCATCATTATTATTTCATTTCCTGCTACTTTATTATTAGCAAACAGGTAAAATTTATCCCACGCGACAATTCCGTGATTTCGTAAAATAAAACTTAAAGCAATCATATATATATATTTAAAATAGTTGTTTAATCGATAAAACAAACACATTTGACATGAAACGTTACGTAAATTATGATTTTTGTTAGTAAAATAATTCAAGAATTATAATTATTTAATATTATTAATTACACGTTATTCATTCCCTCACCTCCTCCTAAAATTAATGGGGCGAATATTAAGAACTACTACTATCATAAATTTATTTTGATGTTAATTTCTTTTAGAAGGGTTGTGGTTGGCAGTAATTTAATTGATTAGATTTAATTTCAATCACGTAAATGTAATAAAATTTATGATTTGTGTTGTAAGAAAAATTTGTTTTTTATATAAATTTTAACTGACTTAATTTATTTCCAAATAGAAATATCTAAACGCCACTTGATACTCTAAACGAAATTAATTCCACAGCACAAGACTAACAAACATTTAGAGCGGTGTTTCCCAACGTGGGGCCCACGCCCCACAGAGAGGCAATTTGAAAGTTCAGCGGGGGCAATTTAAAAATGAGCTCGTCTAGAGTTTAAAAATCTCCAGCTATGATTTAACTTTTACGATAGTAAATATTGTTGTTATAACAATTTTAAATAAGCATTTGGTAAGTTTGATGTTTTCCATAGAGCCAGAATTGAAAATTAGAGTAATATAAACTACGATGTACTTAGAGAGTAGGCCTATTATTTACTATGTCTAGTGAAGGAGTAGTAGGTACTAAATTGCTATGGTTTGTGATAAGTGGTTGTCCACTGAAGTATAGCGCCAACTCCGCGTGTTAAATGAAATTGGAACTTAATTTCGTGCAAAAGCTCGAATGGACGATAGGTTTAGTGATCTCAGATTATAAACAATTATTGCTTTGTTTATGCACAGAATTATTACTACAGAAGTTGAAATTAGGCTTCTGTGGGGAATAACTTAATTTTTTAATATAAAAATATGTCTATGTTACACAGTGGGGCCTGGTAAAATAAGGTTTGGAAACACTGGATGGTAATTATAGAGAGTAACATTGTTAAATTATTTCGATAGATAGGACATAGTACTTTAATCTCGTATAAATTGCTCTCGGATTTATAACCGGGTAGTAAGATTACTCAGCGACGTTTCAATGACTTGCACTGTCATCTTCTTTAGACTTAAGTGTTCAATTCCGGTTGTGTGGGCCTCTATATATATTCTCAGTTGGCATCAGAGTGTGCACGGCTGCTTCTGATTGGTGCGGTCTGTTCTGCCCACCCTGGGTTCCGCCGTCTGTGGCAATCGAGGCCATTTTAATGTAGCATCGGATTCCAGGCTTTGATTAACTGGAATCCCGAGTCCCTGTTGTGTAAGCACTTACTTCACCGTATGTTTATTTTAATACTTTAATCTCTTTCCACATACACTCGTAGCTTCCGCTCTGGTAACTGGACGAACACCAGTCATGTAAATACTTCGGCAGATTCGCGGACTCCTCGAATTTCTCCTTCTTCTTTCTCCTCACATCTTGTTTTTTCCATTTAGGTTAAATCCGCCCTCCTCCAGCGTCTACCAATCTTTGTTCGAGGCCGGTAAATGGTATTTTTCTTATGACGCCTGTCTGTGGTATAAACTCATTGTCTCGCCTGAGTCCACCCTTTGGCCCATTACAGTATGTATGTATTTATTATAGGCAAATAGAAAAATAGAGGCTACAAATAAATAAAACAAAAAGTATCCCGGAAAAATACTGAACTTCCAGTCTAAATCTATACTAAATGTATGATAATAATTTGACCTGAATAATATGTAAGTTTTCTTGAAAAGGAAACTCGCTGATAAATTAATTATTGTTTAATACTGAAATTCAATAGATTATCATATTTTAATATTAATTCCATTTTGGGAGCGAAACTAGTTCACTTCATACTTACAAACTCATTTTTCCACGGTCTATTTCTTCACTAAAATTTAACCTAAATAAAGTCTCTTGACGAAGTCGCCTGCACCTCTATTCCACTTATTTACTTTAATATATAAGGTTTTTTACTGTATTTTATTCTGAGTTAATTGACCTATCTACCGAGATAACGTGAGTTTTGCATAACATACATATTATGGCTGATGGTGATTTACGTACTCCATTAACCAAATTTTCTTCAGGATTTATTTATAACTGCGTATTTTATTGTGAAACTACTTACCTATAGAAGTAATTAAAATATTTTAAATATAATTTCAGAATGCAAGCTATTTTATATAACTCTTGGAAGAGGACAATTTTATTGTCATGAATAATAATAATTCATTTAAAATTATTATTCCAGAGCAAATCATGACCTTCATTTGCCTGTGGTCAAGTGGATCTGGGGTCCGCCATTACTATTGGGCAGGGTCATCTACCACTTAGCAAAATTAGATTACAAGCAAGCTTCATGATACTATTATACTTGCCTCACTTTCTATTGAGCCTTCTCTCAAGTCTTTCCGCCTTATATTCGAAACATCCGCTTTCCTTATACCTTCCATTGTAGTCTTGTCTTTTCAGATTCCAAAATTTCCGTGCCATCCGTAATATGTTTTCCATCCTACTTATTCGGTTTTTATGTCTCCCCTTCTGCGCTACCTTTAGTTGATACGAATTCATTTCACTCCTTATTCTTAAACACACAAACATTGATTTTTACACATTAATATTCTTCTTCTCATTTGCTCTCTTGCTCCATTTCTCCTTCTTCGATACGTTCTTCATCTATTTGCTTTATTTCTTTTAACATTTCGTAAAGAGTCAGATAGGAGAAATTGCAAATAAATCCCTGCCTTACGCGGTAAGTAAACGATAAAATATATTTGGCTTACACTAGGGTCATTTTTATGCATATGGGTATTTTGAACTTATTGAATAATTTAAATGTAATATTGTTTGGGTGTTTATTGTCTGATTTTGAAATAATTTAAGTGGTGAAGTATCTATATCAGGTAGGAACAGGCAGGTTGATAAGTATAATACGCCGAGTTTTGAATAATTTGGCAATGCGATGAGATAAAAAAAAAGACATTTTCAACATTAAACGACATATTTCCTTTTCAAGGAGTAAGGGACATCATTTAACGACATGAGGGTTGGAGAAAGCAGCCACTTCACAGTCCTACTCGTTACAGGCAAGCTCTGTGACTATGTGTTGCGCTGGACAGTAAGATTTAAAGTAGACAATGTGTAAAAAACGTTTGTAATAAGTCAACAAGCCCCTTGATTAAATATTTTGCCCTGTGACAAGTTCGTGATGTCTCTGTGAAACACTTTCCATCACAATGGCCGGCAGTCCTCCTCAAGGACGTGCTCAACAGAATAAATTTTTCCCAAATATTTAAAATTCAATTCTGGAACATAAAGTTTAGTTTCTTAGACTTCATTTTTAGTAGGCTGAATTCGAGAGTGTAAATATAATAGCAACAGTCAACAAATGAGGAGCAGTGTGGCTGAGCTGATGTATATAAATTGTATACCCTTTTGAAAATTAAATTGTATTATAACTGTCGTATTTTTCATCCTTAATTAATTACCCCTAATTGATTAAAGTCAGGAAGCCTTACATATGAAATTAACAGATTCTCAGCTCGGTTCACAAACTAATAAGACCTGACAAGTTGTTTTATCAGCTCCTTGTATTGATCGCGTGGATCACGTAATTTAAATTTTACAAGAAGATTGTCGTATTTGAAGATAAAGAAAGTTATTCTACATACGCAGTGGCGCCCGGAGCGGCATTCGTCTACTAACTTATCCAAGGGAACAATCAGCTCATTCTGTTGTTTCCATGAAACTACCACATTCAGAGCTAATTTTATCTGAAGCTCTTACCAAACTCATACTCCTTTATCCCATCAACTTTCTACAACTATCTTATTCTACTGTCACCATGCAACGGCCCACTTATGCGTTGACCCTTTCAGTTCCTCTGACCACCCTCTGCGTGGTCGAGACAAAAAACTGTCCCCTCTGCTTCTCGGAGTAATGCTTTGTTTACAAAAGCAAATTTTTTTGTTTCCCTTGGTGCTCCCTTTGTATCTGTATATAGAAAATTTTATCTTCAAAATATTATAAATGAGGTACATCACATCACAAGACCAATCGTATCCTGTAAATTGTTTATCTGATTAATATTTATTTGTATGTGTAACATAATTCTTTTTTGTATAACTAGATCCATTTTCAAAAATTAGTGTATTTTCAAAGTCAAATATTTGATTTAAGAGTAAGCAATGAGCAATTATGTGGTTACGCTTATAAATTGAAGATCTAATGTTTTATTAGTTTCCTTATATTCTAGTACATATTTTCTCAGCTGCCAGCGCTATTCTCTCGCAGGCAGTACCTGCGAGGGATGTTCTCTCGCAGGCAGAACCTTATAGGAGAGACACGAAGGGGCTACCTTTGGGTATGCCTTTTCCTCTCCGTTATGGACTAAGGTTCCCAAGGAACCTCGGCCTGTTCTGAGAGGTGTATGTTCCTGGGTACAAATCCCTTCCTATGCTATTAAAGGGGAGTTGCCACCTTGAGGATTACCCTCATGTAGCCTGTTTCCTAAAAAAAACATATTTGAGTGTGTTATCCAGAAATATTTAATTACAATTTAACATCAGAATATTAGGACACGATCAAGCCAAAAAACATTATAAGCATTTTCGGAGCACATTCTCGACCACAACTTTACAAAATGACTGAAAATTAGAAAAGTATTATTATATGTTGGCCAGATATTGTAATTACGATTTATACTGTTTTTTAGCAGGTTTATGTTTATTCTCAGGGCTTTAATGAAAATAAAAATTTTTATTTCAGAAACAATTTTATTCTGTATTAAATTTTCGATGCTGGAAAGCTTGCTTGTAGACCTAAGCTCCTCCCGCTATATTTAGTCAATGGTAATAAATTAAACGTCTGGCTTTCTACGTTTTAATGCTGCACTGATTTAAAATTATTCGTGGTTAAACCCCCTCGACTGATCAGTCACTGTATAATACTGGTAAATGTCGCAAGTTGCGAGGATCAGGCAAGTAAATCATTTTAAAAAATTGTTAACAGTCGGATAGTTGCTCGGAAATTATTTTTGGACAGAATTCAAGCTGCAGATATTAAGAGGTTTAAGTTCTGTATTATGCTGTTGTTTGATATTTTAACGGAAGATCTGATAATGCAGTAACAAATCCTTAAATATTTACCCCAGAAACACGTCGTGTATTCTCTTTACGATTTGTCGTTACGCCTATTTCAAAAGTAACAGTGAGCTGCTCCACAGTTTTGCCAAAAATAAATACACATTTTGAATAATAATAATGCTACACGTATATTAAATATTGACAGTTTTCAGTTTTATTTTCCGTAAATGTAGTTTGTAGCGTCGTTTCAAAGTTCCTGTTCGATAGCAAAGACTTCCGTTTGTTGTCCAAAATACTCACCAAAATATTTGCGTTGGGAGGAAAACAATGAAGGCTGTTTCTCCCAGAGTGTTACAGAACATTAATTACCAATTAATAGCATTTATGATCTATGTCCTTGACATAATAATGCTGAAACAAAGTTTAATAACAACTGTAACTAATAAACTAAACGCAGCAAAAGAAGACCACCTAATGATGGAGCAAATATAAAATAATGAAGTGTTCTTAATAATGAAAACCCAACCAGAGTTTAACAAAGAATAACATTTTTCTCAAACTATACTAAGGTGCAGGTAGAAATAGAGCACCGATACTAAAGAACTTTATGAGAAGACTGAAAGCTTTTGAAATATTGTTTTTTCAATGACTATTGAAAACGATTAAATACTTCATTGTTGGGGTGGGACATATAGTAATTCTGAAAACTAATTAACATTTAATTACATACAATAAAAAATATGAATTTTCTAAGTGTATTCAAATATATAATTTCTAATTTAATAACAGATCAACCTGGTGTATGAGCTGAATCCGGTGTTTTGGATATAGATGGCGTTAGTGATCATATTAAGATAATTTGGCCTCAGCAATATTTTTTGATGAATTTGTCATCTTTCAACAATAGTCAGTGCACATCACCATACAACAACATACATTTTTCGATTCGTAACCATGTCTAGTTTATTGCCAAAAAAAGGAGCATGTTTGGGAAGCTCCACTTTTCTGCTTCAATTTGAAGAAATCGTCTCACCAACCGCATCAAATGCTTGTGGAGTCCTGTGGCCTCAGTTCTTTATCCTAAACAACGTGGTTTCGTCAGTTTGAACTGAGCAGCAAGACGCGTGAAAATCGGCCCCGGAAGGTTTAACACCATAAATCGCATATTCTTTTGGACGAGGACGATACCCAAACGTAAAAAATGCTCGCCGACTAATTGGGTGTTACTCAAACAGCTATTTACATGCGCCTACGTGCCAAGGGAAATGTTCCAAGGATCGTAAAATGGTTGTCGCATGAATTGATCGATAGGCAGATTGAGCGACGCTGAAATACAGACAAAAAAGAAAGCCATTCCTGCATCAGATTGTAACTGGCAAGGAAAAGTGGATATACATCAAGAATCCTAAACGCAAGAAATTGTGGATTGATCCCGACCAACCATCAACAGCATCCTCAAGACCAAATCTTTTCGGACGGAAGACGATGCTGTGCGTTTGGTGGGATCAGCAACGTATGGTCTACTATGAACTGTTGAAACGTGGTGTAACTGCCAATGCCCACCGCTACCACCAACAACTGATCAAATCGCACCGTGCTCTGAGTGAAAAATAGGCCGGATTATCTGCAGAAACATGACAAGCGAATATTATTCCACGACAGCGCACCAACACACACGCCAAAAATGGTCCGAAACTACTTGGAGGCACTGAACTGGGAGGTTCTACCCCATTGTGCTTATTCACCAGACCTGGACCCTTCCGGCTGGTTTCGTCGATGGGCCACGAACTCGCTGAGCAGTTCTTCGATTCTTACGAAGACTTTCTAAATTGGCTTAATGAGTGGTTTGCCTCAAAAGAGAATGATCGGCGTAGTATGCGCAATTTGCCCGAGTTATGGGGAAAATGTCTAGCTCGTGAGAGCCGATACTTTGGATAAATATTTTTTGCTTTCTATTAAAAAAAAGTGTTTTCGATTTAAAAAGAGAATATTTTAAATTATGAAGTTGACAATGTATCACTCGTGACCAGGGTCATCAAATGATTTTGAGATTACTGAACCCTATTTTCACTATGCCCTTTAATTTAACAGCCGAAGAAAATTTATTTTTATGATTTTTCTGGACAACCTTGGATTTGGCGAATGAATCTGCTCATATCAACTGTCAGATCAAATTCCACTGTCAAGTGTCATTTTAAAAATTAAATCCTCTTCTAAATTACGTCTCCTCCCTTACTTACAGTTTTACCTCGCTGCTGAAGGGATTCTTCCATGACAATCGGGGGCAAGGTGGTTTCCGTCTTTTGTTAAGATGAAGTATTGTATTACCTCCTGTCTCAAACTAGCTCCCAAGTCAACCTTATTGTTTCGCCAACGTCGTGGTGTTCCAGAAGCAGCCAGCTTCAGACTTTCTTTCTTTGTCTATTAAACCACAAATTTGAATCTTGCCTTTTCAACACGACAAACAAATACATCTCATCCTCTTCGTCACTTTTTGTTCGACGCTTCCTTTCTGCCCCTTGATATTGTTCCGCACTTGATGAATCAATTTGCAAAAACTTTTGTTACAACTGAATTAAAACGCAGAATAAGGACTGAGTAATTCTTACAAAAGAATTGTCTAAAGAAGACAATAACGCTGTAAAATTTACCGGGTATTTGTTACTAGTAAGCATCGTGAATAGGATTGAAGGAAGAATAGTGTTTTATTTTTTGTTCGTTCTCCATTGACGACATCGGATTCGTCACAAGAGTACGCATACAAAAATTTGGAATACATTGTAGATACGGTCTTGTGACAAACTTTTACCGGTAGTAGAGCTTACTAAAACATGCAGGAATGTATGGTCAGATGCGTTAAATCACGTGCACACAAAAGGAGAGAACATTGTTTATTTACATCATCGCAAAGTGCTGCTTTCCAACAATGTTTACAATAACTGCTCAAACCGTGATGTGTATATGTGTATAGAGTCCCATGATGTTGGCTGGCGAATGATAAATCCATTTTTGATGCTGGTTTTCTCTGAATGTTTAGACGAGATCCTCTTAGCTGGTACCCAACATGTTCTTGCTTGCTTAACTAGGAACTCTGATCAATCATCTCGCGACTTGTCGCCGCTCTGCTCCTCATAATTAACTGTCTCTTCCATCTCGCCCTGAATTATCTTCGATCTCTCTCAACCACGAACTATACTGTACTGAAACTTCTTCCAAATCACACATTTATACCTGCCACTACTCATAAAGGGTTCCGTTTGAGTAGAAAGAGAAATTTTTCTGTTCCCTCACAAGTGTACTGCCACCTACCGAGCTTCATTCAGACTTTATTCGCGCACAATCCCTCTGCCAAGACAAGAGGTCATGTTACGCTCACACTGAACGCACCTTATTTATTTCTAAGTGACTAGAAGTCTCTCCACACAAGCAAAGGAATAGAATATCGACTACTAACTGGAGATCTATGGCTGTTACAACTGGATGGTGACGCAGCCTCGTATTTTATAGACTTTGTGGTTGTTAGAAACTGCCCCCAAAACCGTTGCTTGAGACTTTGTCAATTCTTCCTTCTCAGCTCAAACCAGCAATTACGACTTCTTATCTCCATCCTGTCAAAAATTCAACATTTCTACTTCTATATATAATCTTCTTCCCCAGTTCTGCATTATTATTCTGCAATAACATGCTTATTTAGGTCTATTGCCCGATAAAGTCCCAAAATTGTGGATGTAACGTCGTAATATTGAAATTATTATTTTTTGTTTAACAATACACTGTTTTCTGACAAATTAGCCGTATAAAACTTTATATTTACAAATTATGTACGAAACAACGTCATAAATCACCTTATTGCCTAAATAATTATCCGGGCTATGATCTTAGTACAAACACAACCGACGTTTCTCTTTATCAGGCTTAAACTTGGTTGTCATCTCTTTGGGTAGTTAATTGAAGAAACGTCTCGAAATATGTAGACAGTAAAGAATGTTAAATAGAAAATCTGTATATTGAAATTGTGTAAATAACACCCATTCAACAAACAATTCGTTGAAGTTCTTCTGTAACCATCAAGTACTCCAGGACTGAGCGACGTTCCTCTTATAGCCCAGTAGGTTTAGAATAAGGCCTTTCCGAGCAAAAGGTAGGGTATTTTACTTTTGTTCTCCTACTGATTATGTTGTGGCCAGTAACCAGAAACGAAGTTTTCCCATTAGAAATGCTTCTGAAAAAGTTTCTGTGGCCTTAAAATCACGAAATTTTGCATCTCTTTTTAATTTTTTGCGAATATCTAAAACATGGGCCCGTTATTTCCAACAATTTATGAGATAACCAGTCAGTTGTATGTAAAAATTTTATAACTATTAAAATATTTGTGGTAATAATGTAATATCGATTACAGTAATCAAGACTATCATAGGTGCTGATGATAGAATGCAAAATTGTCCTGAAAAGAGATCAATTAAACGCCCACAAAATATTCACATAATTGCTTATTGCTGTTATATTATTTTTTCTGTTATTGGAAGATAAGGTGATGCTTGTCCCGCGTAATACGTCACTTAAATATTTCTTGTGGTGTAGGCAGTGGCGGCTGGTGCAAATGCGCTCATGTGCTACAGCACAACAATTAATTTAGAAAGATTTATTTATGAATTTAAAAATCATATTAATGCTTGTTTTATTTAAAAAAAAAGGCGAATTTTTCTTGGATATCGAATACGTTAAACTGCCTTGAGACTCACTCGGTTGCGCTAATGCAGCCAGCTGACCACGTCGGTGATTCAAGTGGCTGAGAACACGATTTCTGTCTGCGATAAGAAATTCGCATACGCAGTATTCCGTTTCACCTTCCTGTTCCACCCGTAAAGATCAACAAATTGCATCTTCTTCATGCTACAGACCAGACAGCGTGCTGTGTTATAGAAAGATAGATAGATATAATTTTAATTACGTTGGACAAAGTCCGGTGGCAATATTAAGAAAAACAAATACATATAATTAATTAACACTGACATAAGCATAAAATAAATATAGAAAAGAGCATAAAAATAGTTTTAATAAATTCTTTGCACTTGTCACTTCACTACACTTCTTAATATATTTAGCTAAATCCCCAAAACCGTACCTTTATTAAATATTAACTTCAATACCTTAAAATTCTTATTAATCTTACATTTAACCCCTATCTTATTAAATTAATCTTCTCTTGAATTGTGTCATACTCTGTGGGCTCACCGCTAGCACAGTTGCAGGCTGGCTTTTCCAATCCCGAATGGTACTATTTAGAAACGAAAATTTCCCTGTATTAGTTCGCTGATTCCTCTCCCTAATCTTTCCCTTTAGATACGTAAGTGGGAGACAAAAGCAAACTGTTTAAGTTTCTCCAGGCCGCATCAGGAGGCATAAGTAACGGAATAATAATAAATTTGAACCAGTAATTAAAAATCTTATCTTAAGATAGTTCAATTTTTTCAAAACAAAAGTAGTATTTGAACATTTTGGGTAGTATTTAAAAAAGTTACATTCAAAACTTTTCGTAAAGGGAAAAAAACGTTTAAGGGGCATCATAGTGCGAGAATATACTCCGCGACCCTGCAAACAATATGTCCATCACATGTGGCATGTCCCAAAAATTAACTTTATTTAAATATGGACGAAGGAAAAATACTTTCGTAAATTTGGTGCTAAATTATTCTGCCTGTAAACATTTATACACTATAGGAAGCTGTGTAGACGGAAACAGAATTGTAGCATACTACGGGTCGGGTCAGAGTATTGGTAACACTATCACTGTTGTATTATTATTATTTAAAATAGTTATCCTCGTCAAAAAAAGGTTGTTTGTGGTGATGTAGCACTTAAATTCAAAAACTCACGAGCTAGTTATTTTTTCCCAGGGTGTGGACCTAATGGTCGCCTTAGACTAGTAAAAGATTCCTGGTCAGATTTACAAACGTTAACATTTCATGAATATATGCCAATTAATTAGGCCATTAATTGGTTTTAATAAAATTTAATTGTAGCGGCAGGAGTTTCCAAAGCGACAATGGAGCCGGGCTCTGTTACTTTGTCGGAAAGTCAAAATGGCGTATTCGCGCTAAAACTGGAGAGCACTAAGAATTAGTTGGTGACGGGACATTTCGGAGGACGGAAGAAATGAGTCTAGAGCAGAGACTAGCCGTTGTTTAATGTATCGTTAAACGAAGTTGTGAATTTAAGACAAAGTAAAAAACATTCACGGAAGTATTATCCCGTAAATATCGCTAAGTTAGCAGTTTTTACGTCTATCAGCAGCTAGGAAAGGAGTGCAGTTTTTACGTCTGTAGCCAGCCAGGAATAGTAAAGTTGCAGTTTAAGTCCCAAGCGGTAAAAGACTAGCAAATCTATGAATCACAGGATTCATAAAAGGCAAGCAGTTATCAGATAGCTGACAAAAAGGAGGATCATCCGAGTTCCTGGGAGCCTATCAAGGTGGACTTCAAGAGTGTAAAATCTGTGAGCCAATATTAGAATCAGTATAAAAATTTTGCAATAGTGTACTCCCGAAAAAAAAAGGAATACTGGAACCAGCTGGACAGATGTGAGTAACATAATACAAAAATAATGATTTATGTAAACGTAATTAAAGGATAGAAGTCAGATTTCGTTCTATTTTAATTGTCAAGTTAATTTCTTTTCTTTTTAATTTATTTCTATCGACGTATTGTTTAAGTAAATGTGAACTGTTTGTTAATAAGATTTTAAAATCAATTTGATGTGTCCATTATCAAACCCAGTGAAGGCCCTGTGAAATTAATATTTTAAATTGTAATTGTTTGTGAGTTAAAGCAACAAAGTGAAAATAAACAATTATATGTTTTAAATTCTTGTTGATTATTTCATTTAAATAACGCTTTCCATTTGATAATTACATTATGGCTAACACAACGTGGGGCAAATTTCATTTAATTAACGTCATTTGTTGATTATTACAATATATACTATCCTAGAGTAAGTATATGGCAACCTGGAAGAAAGGTATACTACTCCTTACTTTTGGCTTAAGATGCGCTTATGATACTCTCAGTGCCCTTGGAGAAATTGCCTCAATTTGTAATATCATCTCTATACGTATATATAAAAATGTATGTTTGTCTGTGTGTCCCCAATGCACTCTTAAACCATTCATCCAATTACACTGAAACTTTCATGAGTTTTTTTTTTTGCGCACCTACACGAAGGTTTCTGACGAGTCTTCGAAACGTTAGGCAACTCCCAAGGGGTGGACGGGGGTGAAATTTAAAAACATGCTAAAACGGCCGATATTAGCGTCGATTAATTACTATTAGAAGTTGATGTGATTAATAGTTTTTATCCATATGTTTCAGTGTATAATTTCACCCCCTTAAAGCATCAACAAGAGAGAGGGTGGAGGGTCGTTGCATAAAAATAACGCGACAAACCGTGATTGGTGTCAAATCCAGGGTTGTAGAAGTCGATGAGTTTAAAATTCTGACATTCACTATGACAGTTAAGTTGTATTTCAGCCCCTACGTGTGGGTGACAGGTTGTTACATAAAGTAATGAGTAATCAACGAAGACTGGTATTATGGAAGTCACTGAGCTTAATTCTGACATTTACCATACTGGTTAAGACGTAATTCAGTCCCTAGTAGGAATGGAAGGACGGTGTAACAAATTTCCGTACACAGTCTTAAAAATGTAGAGAAATTTTTACCAAACTTTATACACGTGTTAATTACGATCCAGGAACAAACACTGAGGGGTTAAGACACAAACATTCCTAAATGGCCATTATAAGCGTCAAATAAAATGTTTCCGGGGTCGCTTAATTTGATAGTGTCATTCCAGAATTTTTTAAGTGCCTAATTTCAACTTGCTAAAGGCAAGGGAGGGAATAAACCCTACCGTGGTGGAAGGAGTTTACATAAAAAATAATGCAAAAAGACAAAACTGGTGTCAATTCCAGGGTTATAGGAGTCGCTGAATTTAAATCTCGCATTAGTAATGGTGGTTCATTAAATTTTATGTTTCTCTTCGTGAAGGTGGACAGGCTTGAGAAAAAGTTACTTGGAGTAGTTTTGATCATCTTGAGTAAACGGGAAATTTTTTTATCTTCTTAGGACACCAGCTATATTTTGGTCTCTATTTAGTTAATAGTAGCATTATTTACTCCTTTATGCTACCGGGTGTAGTGTAGTGTAGACCATATTACGGTAGAGCGGATTTTTTACTGTTTTAATTCGTCGTGATTCTTAGACACTTTTATTTTACGTAGTACTAGAGTTTCCGAATAACGTCAACCATCGTCGTGGTTTATTTGGAGTTAGATGCCAAGGAAGGCAAGGAAGGTAAATGGGTAAATGGCGATATCGTTGCTGATTAAATTAAATGTTTATCAAGATGTTAGTGGCGAATCAGTTCCTACTTCAGGTTAATTTAAATGAATACCCAGGCAACGCCAGGCACTCAGTTAATAAGACATAATTTTATTAAAACAAGCCAAGTTAAACAGTTTTTCTCCATATGCTGCATTAATAATATGTGGAAACTTAATTTTCCTAACGATCAGATGTATCTGGTGATGTGCTGTGGTTTAAAGACAACTCTATATTAATACATGGATAATACATAGGCCCAACATATGTCCTGGCTGAATTATATCTGTACTCTTGATAGCGTTAAATGCATATGAGTTATCTTTCCGTTGGTCTTGCAGTGGCGTGGAAGGAGACATGACCTTGAGCGCGCATCACGCCACTTCACTTCCGAAATGGCAATGTGTAGTGTGCACGCCTTGACCTTGGCCTTGCCCTTCAAGTGATGCAATGTCACCTGCTTCCCGAGAACCTCTCATCGCACTTGATAAGCTTTTATACTCTGATAACCTATATTCTATACAAGTGAAAGACGTAGTTGAGTTGATTCGCACTGTGAATTCATTGGTGTAAATGTTGCGTATTGCTCCAAAAAAAGGAATGAAGAATAAAAAAGACTTCAGGGCGTGCCAGTGTCTGCCTGAGAAGCAAATAAAATTCAGTGTGATAATTTCTGTCTGATATTATACTTTAAAATTAGCAGGTGACTACTCGATTTAGTATAGGTCAGTTATGAGAAAAGTAAGTCTAGTACATACTGGTTGGCCGTGACAGGCAAGGCGTCGTAGACGAACTGTACATAATACCTGTCTACAAGACTTGATCTACACTTAAGAGCGGGTCTAGAGTCAGTATCAGATCAATATCTGTGTCACCGTGGTTTGCCAGGAATATTGCTGCATCGGTACGACTGTCCATTGCATGGAGCCCAATCTTCAGCGATTTCTGTCTCAGAATGGCCTCTAGACAACCTGAAGGCAATCCAACCGATCAACAGAGAATAGAGAGCCAAATAGCGAGTCATGATCTATCAGCGTGTTCTAAGGAGAATTGTTGGTAATGACCCAGATCGGCCAACGGGTTCCACCTCTATGGTTCATCGACGTGAATTGATCACTATTATCCAGATGCCACAAAGCGCAACCCTCGTAAAACTTCCAGTGGAGATACTTAGATAAGATCTTGGGCTACCTATGGTTTTAAGGAAACTGATTCGAATCACTTATTATTTACAAAAACAGCTTCGACGGACTATTCGTCCTTGACGGTCCGGAGTGTGAAAAATCTGATACTTAATAGAGGACAGCTGACGTGGCACAAACAGGTCTCTAATTAATATCTTCATTTCACAAAGTGACGTGAAAACGTCACCACAGGTTTTAGAGCTATAAAAATATCACATCACTGCTGTATATTTACTTTAAGATAGATACATAAAACTTTGTGAGCAGTAACTATTGAAAACAAGCCAAGAATGGTGAAATACTAAGAGCGTTGTCAATGTCTCTAGAAAAAGTACGAATGTTTGGATTTGGGAAAGAAATTTGGGGAAGGCGTTGACGTATTTAACTCTGAATGTTATTCTTTTCCTTTATTCTGTTCCATACGTTGGAATAATCTCTAATTTAACACTATATATTTTCCTTGTATCCACTTCTCCTTCTGGACGATTTATTACTCCGTCGCTCAGTAGACCTAAACTACTAAACTATCTCATTCATCTGTCTTGTTCCTTGGTATCTCTGCCCTTTCTCTCTCCTATTTTTATAGATCTCCTACATATTTCGGTTTTTCGTCTCTTTGTTGGATCTCTTATTTATCTTTTACAAGCCTATGGAATACCACAAAATACTTATAACAAAACTCTGCAAAAGTTCCAAAATTCTATTTTTAATTATTAACGAGGCTATATATCTAATTTTTTTTTTAGGGCAACAGGCTACATGAGGGTGATCCACATTGGGCAACTCCCCTTTAATAGCATAGGAAGGGATTGAAAGGGGGGATGCGGAAGGGTAGAGGAAAATCGCACTAGACTAATTATGAGAGAATATTTCGTGTTCCACATATAAGTAAAATTGGATTACAACTATAAATTACAAGAAACAAAAGCAGAAATTAACGGAAACTGTGGGAAGGTTGGATAAATAAAGTAAAGTGAATGTGAATGCATAAATTGGAACGTATCTCATAAACTTATGTTTACAAATTCCTAAGAAGAGATGTTATCCACTCCTCCAAAAAATATAACATAAGTACAATATGTATAATTACTGAAGGATCACATATAAAACTTTTCTCAGACTATTGAATGGTCAACAAAACAGATAAAATAAGACTTGAATTAAATACAGGACTCGTCGATAGCTCTGGCGAAGGCTACCTTTGGGGATGCCTTCACATCCCTCTGCTTTTTGAACTAAGGTTCCCATATGCCGAGGCACCTCGGCCAGTTTTGAGAGGTGTATGTTCCGGGGTCGCAGACGGTAAGAGTTGTCCGCTATTCCTATTGGAATAGTCGGCCAGCTGCCTCCTAAATTGGTCAAGGTACGGCGAGGGGAATGCGGCGACTCCACAACAAACCCCTCTCCCGCCATCGGAAGGGCGTGGGACAAGTACCAAATGCCGGACCTACCTGATGCAGGTTCTTCTAGGGTTTTCCCTGTATCACTTTTAGACGAATGCCGGGTAGGATCCTTAAACCATAACCCGGGGTCCCTAGTTAACCCTTGCTACCTTCCTCTACCCTTCCGCATCCCCCCCTTTCAAATCCCTTCCTATGCAATTAAAGGGGAGTTGCCACTATGTGGATTACCCTCATGTAGTCTGTTACCCTAAAAAAAATACAGGACTGGTTGGTAACAAATAAAATGAAAATAATAATAAGTATATACATATTACTTCTGTGTACAAAATCTGAAATAAAGAAGTAGAGATAACGAATAATGGTAGTTATCTTGGTGTTATTTTGAATAAAAATATAAACTGGAGTTTAGTAAAGTGGCGGGTGCTACATTTTATTTAAACGATTTTGAAGAAAATGTTTAAGGGAGCTTAGGAAATTGCATACCGATAAGACATTGGGTAGAGTAAAGGCAAGGGCGAGTAAAAGATGCCGTAGAACCTTGGAAATGGACTTCAAAGACATTAATCACATTCAGAACGGAGAAAAGGCAAGGATTTGCACTTTCTTTAAATTTATATTAAAATACCAGCCTGAGTTTAAATACACCACGGATGAGTTAAAATACTGTTCCGAAAACATTAAATGACTGATAGATGAAATAAGCAGGTTAGATAAATTGATTTAAGAAGGTACTAGAAGAATAATGGACATTTTGGAACCTGAAATTATATAATAGTGAAGAGTTGTGGAATGGAGTAAAAGTGTTAGATTCATTGTAGAAGAAATGCTATAAAGCGATTATTTTAAAACGAAAGATTTAGTCAGTTTTGAAAATTATTAATAAGAATAATAGCCAAATATAGACCAAAAAAGTGATAAAATAAATACCAAATGCAAATATTCATTTTTTTTCTTCGCTTTGTGCAGTTTTATCCTCTAGGATCTCGTGTTTTTTTTTTAATTTTCTTAAGCAGCTGAAGAAAAGTACAAGGGTTCCAAAAACGTTGTGTGGTATATATGTCATCACTTCGTTTCTCAGTATTTCGGTATCTTTGTTATTATTATTATTGACGATTATTATACTTACGTCGAGTAGAGTGAAGTGTCTTAAATAATGAAACTGGGTTACATACAGTAAAATACACTGATACTATAGCACACGACAGATAGGACGGCGGGAGGCGCCGATTTCCGATTTTGCCACGATGATCGCGGAGTAAACACACACACACACACACAACAACGATCTGACGGTATCAAGCTACACGCAATTACCGAAACTACGCATGAAAAGAGGATATCACCAGCGAGGAAGTTGACTAATCTGGACCGCCTTCAAACATGTCGCTTACTATAGTGAGTGATTCAAAGTTTTTTTTATTATTTTATTTTATTATGTTTTATTATTTTCAGAGAAAAAGAAACTAAAGACATCGACAAGATATTTAAATTTAGATATTATTTTATCCGTATTTTTAGCTTCCCCAAAGTGTAAGCTGGCCTGCAGTTAATAATACAGCAGTTCATCTATCCGCGATGTTTCTGAACTCATCTCTGTTCACACTATTCGGCGAACATTCACAAATAATAATAATAAATCATCCTAATTAATTATTTCTATAATTTTTTTTTAAAATGATTTTACTGCGTTTAAAAGTAAAAAAATCCATGACGTAACAACTTTTATACTTCTACCTGCATCCTTAACTAAATTTATGTCGCCTGCTTATTTGATAAGACTGATTTGTATCATTTTTATAATTTGTGATTAAGAAGTTTTTAAAAATGCAATGCTAAATTTTCCATCCACGCACAATTCACTTGTTGCTTGCCAACAATTTCAACGCTGATCACGCCATTGCATCATTTACCCACGCCCGGGCAAACGGCTCCATTACGTCGATGACTAATTCCTTGCTGAAAAGAGGGGAAACACATGATACATTTCAAATATTGCGCTTTAATTTCATATAAACTTTGCAGGTCGTACGAAAGGAAACTTAACAACTCCAGAACGTATTATCGCAACGAAGATCCAGTATTGCCTTAATTGAAGATATAATTAAAGCTATAATTGGATAGGAACAATCTAAACCTTATTTATAGTTTGATTAGGTTTTTCCTCGATTGAAGGATAGGAAAAGCCTTATGTATAACTTACTTTCATTCCCTTGGTGTCATTACAAATGGAGGGCACACTTCGTACGAAATAATCGAAACCTCCTTTAATTTGAACCCTTATTTCTCTCTCCGATCATTGATCCGGTAAATGTAATTATATTTGAAATTACTGATGATGGTCTTTCAATTCGCATCTGTACTTCTTATACCGAATGTACTTCTTACACGGAATGATGTTCCTCTCGGCAACTATAAAATTATAATTATAACAAGTAGAGTATTAAACTTTTGTCTTCCGAATTCTCCTCCGTTTCCAACGGAAACATTTGACGTTTACCGTATTTAAAAATCAAATTTAATTAAAAGAAAAATAGCTCGAGATTTGTGTAACATGACGAGGCAGACAAGGTCAATATTTGCACACTGTTAAAGCAATCACGTGCCAGTGTGTGTCGGTGCATTTTACACACTCCATCCGAGCGAGTATAAACAAATATTTTTCTTCGAGGATCACTTATTCGTTATTTTAGCACAATTTGTTAGAATGTGAAAGTTTCCAAACAAATATTATTCATCGTCTAAATTTCATACACAAGGGATATTGAAACTATTATAACTATCGATCAGATAATTGTAAAGTCTTTTTTGAAAGGTAATCTATATAATAAAAATGTATGTATGCATGTATGTATTTACGTTGATTTCTATACAGATTTAAACGCGTGGACAGATTGCAACAAAAATTCGTACACATTGTAATGATTTTGGCTTTATTACCATATACATAAAAAACTTTATTACATAAAAATACATGAAAAAAATTGATTGGGCGCCAGCATATTATATAATCTGCGAAAAAATAACAATAATTAGTTCCGGCTTGGTTATGAAATCCTCCTTCTCTACAAGGTAATGTGGGCGGCTCGGTAGCTATTCATGAACAGAGCTTAGTTCCGTACTGTGTAAATAATCTAACTTTTGAAGGCACTTTACAGTAATGGTGACCCTTACTTTAACTTGTGGCGTCAGCCGACTTGCAGCGGATCATTGGTCTTTTAGCAGCCCACGATCTCCTTCTTCGGCCTCCCGCGATGGACGTCTCTCCAAAACTTTTGTTCCTTACAGCTCACCAAATTTTCCACCCTCTCGCCTCTGTCCCTCCACTTTCAGTCCTCTATCACTTCTCTGTCTGTCTGTCTACTTTCACCCGGGTGCGGAGTATATATTCTTACTCCCCCCCCCCAAACGATACAAAAAGGGACGCGTACCCTCGGCTTCTTCGGGGCCTCTCACGCTCACGTGCACGTTTAATTAATTTCTTCTCAGTCCCGCGGACAAAGGGTGGCCGCTTACCGATGTTATTCACTACAACATATTCTTCAAAACACGAGAAATGGAACTGTGAGGGGTGTGAAACCCGTAGCATAAAGGTTGAAAGAATTATAATTTAAAAATATGATCATTTTGTATTAAATTACTGCGCGTCAAGAAATCACGACGTCACAGCGTGCGCGAGAGAGACGTTACTGCGCGTCGATACTACACAACAAAGTAAATAGCATAAATATTTTGATTGAATAAAAAAAATAATTTTGTCGAGCAATATATTCATCGAATGATGATAAAAATCAATACGAAATACTTTACGATCCTTGCGGAAAATGCAAGTTAATTTCGTCGACATATTACCGACTAATATGGCGACCATTTTTTTACAATTTAAATATAGCTAACAATTTCATTCAATGTATTTTATATCTGTTGAATAAATTCACTATCGGTCAAAAGTATGTACGGAACTAGGAACAGTTAGATTTAAGTTAAATTACTTCTAGGCTAAAGATTAATATAGAAGTAAGTACTTTTTCGGGTTTATATAAATAAGTACACGGGAAACGCCGGGTACCCAGATAGTATAACAATAAAGTAGTGAATAGTAGATTAAAGAGCTTCGACTTTCACTATGTAAGGCTAGAAAAAATAATTTGATTAATTACATAAATTAACGACCATTATAACAGACATTTTGAAATATTTTATTCAACTAAGTCTTTTTGAATCAAGCATTCGTTATTCCTGGATAAATCTATACAATAGTCTTCCAGACGAAATAAAAACTTTAACTATACAAAATTTATTTCTAAAGAGTTGTAAGTATTTGTTAACTAATGGAGCATATTACTCACTGAAAGAGTTTGTAGATAAGAACGACAGATTATATCTAATTTAATAAAATAGTTTCCTGGTATCCTATCAAGTTATGCTATTATTTTACGATTATAATATTCTAGAATTTAACTGCCAACTTATTTCCTTTTTCATGTTGGAAGGGAAATCGATGTAATTTTTCTGCTGGAGACTGCGTCGAATGAAAATTGAAAATTAATATATTTATAATTTCTTTATTAATAATTACTGTTATATTAATATCTTTAACGTAGTTTTAAATTACGTAATTTTTTTGTTAAGTACAATGTTTAGTTTTAATCTTTGTAATTGTAATAATTTATTATTTTATTATTATTATATCTTATGTCGTATCCTATTTCCTCAACCGAGGACTAATGGAATAAATAATAAATCTAAAATACTTTTCTGTATACTTATCAAGTATTTTATGTTACATAAAATTCGTTGGGCTGAATAAAATTTCGGTTATAATGGTCACTAATTTATTTAATTTAACTTATTAATAAAAAAGGCGCAGCCTAAAGTAAATTATATTGTTTATTTGTTGTCGCATCAACATTAGCCACTCATTACGTACTTAGTTGTATTTTAGCTTTGTTGGGGAACTGTAGTTTCTTAGAACGGAAACACGCACATTAACTTCCATGACCTCGCCGGGATCGAACCCGGGACCTCTGTGATACGAGGCAGTAACACTGCCCCCAACTCCAAAGATGATCGGCAGTTGAACGAGTATAGAATTTGCTATCGTCGTATACATTCATTTAACCTACAAACGGGCAGTTCTACCTGTGAAAAATATTACATATATAAATAAAATATAATATAATTCTTCTTCATAATATTTAATTGAATACGACAATTATCATTTGATAAATAAATAAACAATGCAGTCAATATGCCAGAAAAAATTATTAATTAATTAAACAAAAAATTCAGTTGATACATTTCGTCCATAATTTTGGTTACGTCATAAGACATATCCTCTGATTAACTTCATAATTCTTTTAATTTAGCATATATATTTATATAGTTATGTATATTGTAAAGATTACAAGTATATAATGAAATGCTTAATTTAAATTATTTATTTAATTATTGGCGGCGTAACTTTTAGGTCGAGCATTCTAAAAACAGCATTGTTTGGCGCGAGAATGCAGAGACTATACTGGTTGCTGCGGTGTATTGTCGAAAAATGTATAGAGAGGCGAAGGAATTTTAGCAGGAAACAGTCACTGAGATATTCAGGGAGCAGAGTGTGTATTTAGGAGGCAGAGCAGTATGTTGTGAGAAATAGTCTGTCATGAGTGTTCAGGAAGCATGGGGAGAGTCTGCGGTGGTCGAATTCTGCAAAGTATGGGCTGAATATCATCAATTTTCCATTAAAGGTTTTCTACAGCAAAACTGAATGTGGCCATACGTACGACAATAATGCAGAAAGGTGCCGAAGGTGGTGGAAAGTGCTATGGCCTGTCAGTGAAATTAGTGTTGTATAAAAATTAAATAATCACGTGTGCACGAACCAGAGGAGCTCTAAATATATGGTATGAAAAAACAAAAAATATTATTCTGTAAACGTTTACGTAAATATCATTTACCGCAAGATTTCTATAACGTTTCAGATTTCTATAGTTTTTGTTGTTGCTTTAAAATTTCATAATTGTAAATTTAAATTCATTTTTTTGCTATTGTAACTTGGTAAATATTGCAAATCACTGTCTTAATTAGAAGCCGTATAAGCGGCCCTGAAATTTAGATTTTTATGGAAGCTGAAGCAATTTATTTAAAAATATAAAATGTAAATTCAACGAAAATAATATTTGGCAAATTAATAATCTTTGTTATCTTTTAAAAAAAAATTTTTTGTTAAGTCCAATGCAACTCGCACAAAACTTTCCACGTATCGCGCTACGGCTGCGTCGCGGATACTCCTTACCCGATTCCATTTATTTAATCAGTATGAAACTACTCCGATAATTATTGATAATTCATTATTCAATTTGTCTACCTCAGAATGCCTAACTACATGTTTCCCACGAGTTTAACCTGACTCCTTCCGAACAAGAGACACGTTGCCATAACCTTGTAGAAATATGCGAGTCATTTCTTGCGTTAGTTCTTTGACGTACGTGTATTGTGCTTCCAACTTAACACGATCTAAAGTGATTAACTTTGCGGAACTAGACAGCCCAAGAACAAAAAGATATCGTAATTTTTTTGCGCGCGCGCTTTTTCTCGCCAACGCTCGTAAAGTTGTTACGAAACAATTTTTGTGCCACAGTAATTGTATTCGTGGTAGCATATTTATATATAATTGTTGCTGTTGAAAACACCTTCCATTTATTTTCACTTTTTGGTATACCTATAAACAGATAGTCGTAAAGAGTAGCATAAGGTACGACTAAATATCAAAGTAAATAAGATTATTTTTATTGAAAAGTAAATAATGCCACAATCTTCGGTAGCTCGGAGACTTCGCAGTATCGTTTCAAATCCAATTTTCACCAGTACTCCAGAATTCAGAATCGTACAAAAAAGATATTTACAAAATCATTTTTCACTGACCTCTAACCACACATAACGAAAATAAAAAAAGTATGAAAGGAAATATATCCCACCCTTAATAATTTTTTTTTGGTGTAGACAGGCTACGTATAGAGTAATCCACATAGTGGCAACTCCCCTCTTATAGCATAGGAAAGGGATTTGAAAGGGGGGATGCGGAAGGGTGGAGGAAGGTAGCCAAGGGTTAGCTAGGGCCCCCGGGCTATATTTTAAGGATCCTACCCGGCATTCGCCTAAAGGAATGCAGGGAAAACCTTAGAAAAACCTGCATCGGGTAGGTCGGGCATTGGGTACTTGTCCCACGCCCTTCCGATAGCGGGAGAGGAGTTTGCTGTGGGGACGCAGCTTACCCCTCGCCATGCCTTGGCCTGTTTAGGAGGCAGCTGGCCGACTATTCCAATAGGAATAGCGGACAACTCTTACCGTATGTCCAAGGTCTGCGACCCCGGAACATACACCTCTCAAAACAGACCGAGGTGCCTCGGTATATGGGAACCTTAGTTAAAAAAAAACAGAGAGTTGTGAAGGCATCCCGAAATGTAGCCCCCGCCAGAGCTCCCTGGGAAGGTTTACCTGCGAGAGAATCATCTCGCAGGCTTCCTTCTAGTAATTTACTAATTATGGAAACCTTATAAATTGAGAATATTATTTTTCTCCGGCATTATAATTTAATCAAAGCAAATGTTAAAAACACCAGCGTGTTAGAACGATGTTTATCAAATTTAAAACATAATATTTAACAAATACAACGTTTCACCGCTGATTGGTATCTCTTCAGGTGTAGAGATACGAATAAATTCAGTTATCTGAATGAAGAAAAGTCTAGCGTACATGCTAATTTTAATAAAAGTATGTATATTTAATTTACAGAGTGATAATAAATTGTACCGCCTAACTGCCTCCACTTTTAACATTTTCTTTTAAAAAGATCAATCGTAATCAAAAATAATATACGGCTCCTTCGGTATGATTTGGTCAATATCAACACTCAGCAATTGAAAGGACTATATTTCATGAGTATAAATATAGTAAATAAAAGTATCAAGTAAAGTCAGAATTATTTGAATTTAATGCAATTAAATTAGAGAGTTATTTAAGTTCAATAAAAACAGTATCACGTTTCGACTCAGCTTTGTGACCTCAACTACTATATTAATAAATAATAATATGTAGACCTAAATTAAATGTTTGGAATAAATGAAATCATATATGATATATTCTTCATGAACTTTTCGAAGTTAAATTTAGTTCAATTAGGAGGTTAAAAACATGTTTAAAAAGTTTAAAATTAATTTTTATGTATTTATTCGGTGATTTATTTTTCAATATAATCTTACAAAGCAAAATCCATCGAAATTATAAATGCTCATCATAGAAGTTGAATTGTATTGTAAATTTTACGGTCTAAAATTCTGCAAATTAAGGGGTATTATTCGACAATTTTCATAAGCGCCACCAAATGAAGCTCTATTCTAAATGTTATGAAATTAGATTTAAGCGGTCTACAAGATAGTGAGTTACTCTTCAAGCAGAAATTTGTAGGTCATTTAGGGTTATTGTACCTGCTCATTTAACAGACGTAATTTAAATCTCACTTTAAAGTCAATAAAAAATTATGAAGGTTACGTCTCGCGCATTTTGTTCCTACAACGCATACATGGTGAGATATGCATCGCGGGACATTAATTAACATCTACAAAGCTTAGTTATTCTCAGAATATTGGGGTCCCCGGGATCCATTTTCTTTATGTGCAATATTCCGTTTCTGTTGGGGAGAGGGTGGAGGCCACGCGATCGCGATGCTAGATTCTCTGTTATGTACTGACATAATAATTAGATATTTAGAAACTACATGCTAACTCAACTAAACGGAATGCAATTAAAATGCTGTACGACTTTATATACGTACATATTAAAAATATAAAACAGTGGGACCAACGGATAAATTATAAAAATTAATTTATTCATAAATCTACAATTAATACAGCGGCGTATTCTATTTCATGGCATTTCTAAAAATTAATTCTGGAAACATTAAATTAGCTAAACGATTTATTTTCTTTATCGATAAAGTTTGTCATCTGGAGAATATTTTAGAGTGGATTAAAGCTTTAAACCAATCACATCAGCTAAATTAAATAGACTGATTTTAAAAAAAAAAAATTGAACGAGACAATCATTATCAGTATATGAGTCATGTTTTTAATAATGAATAAACTCGGACAATGTTTTAATATGAAATTTCTCCAGAATGGATTGTACTGGTAAATGAAAATATTTAGAGTTTCTTCAAAACGCCCAAAATTTCTGGAACGAAAATTTTTGTGGTTGCAGTTACCAAGTTTTTGGTAACAGTTCTTAAAATTGAAAACTTTCTGTGCGAAACTGAATAATAATTAAAATAAATAATTTCAAAACAATTTTCTGTTAAAGTCGTAACCGTTTAAAGAAATTCCAGAAAAATACAAGGAACTTAGATAAAAATTATTTTTTTTATTTCACCATCTAAGCGATGTAATTAATTATTCTGAAAAGGTTGTAATTCGCAAGTGATTATTTATAACGGAAATATATCTTTAGTATCCGACGGTCTATTTAAGTATTGAACCCCAGAGAGCTCTGGCGGGGGCTACCTTTGGGGATGCTCTCACATCTCTCTGGTTTTTTTGAACTAAGGTTCCCACATGCCGAGGCACCTCGGTCTGTTTTGAGAGGTGTATGTTCCGGGGTCGCAGACGTTGGGCATACGGGAAGAGTTGTCCGCTATTCCTATTGGAATAGTCGGCCAGCTGCCTCCTAAACTGGTCGAGGCACGGAGAAGGGAATGCTGCGTCCCCACAGCAAACTCCTGTCCCGCTATCGGAAGGGCGTGGGACAAGTACCCAATGCCCGACCTACCCGATGCAGGTTTTTCTAGGGTTTTCCCTGCATTTCTTTAGGCGAATGCCGGGTATGATCTTTAAACCATAGCCCGGGGGCCCTAGTTAACCCTTGACTACCTTCCTCTACCCTTCCGCATCTCCCCTTTCAATCCCTTCCTATGCTATTAAAGGGGAGTTGCCCAATGTGGATCACCCTCATGTAGCCTGTTGCCCTAAAAAAAAAAAAAAAAAAAAAAAAAATCTATTTAAGTAAAAATACGAAAAAATGCTATTCAAATTCTAGTCCATATAATTCAATACTTTATTTTAATAATTGGAATAGTATATTTTTATACACTAATAAAAGTCAGTTGAACCTTGTTATGAGGTAGACATCGTAAACTGCATCTACTAAAGTCGTTGATGCAATTTTCTGCACTGGACTGCAGGATATTTTTTAAATAGTTCTGTGGCCACATCGGTTTAATAAAGTATAAAACAACTACTTCTTTTTAAAGAACTAAAAATTATGCCAAAACACGATGAACAGTTCTTCTTTAAATCATAAGCCAGAGAAGTTTAGTCTCCAATGGTTTTCTTTGCATAGTTTCAATTTTCACTTGTAATAAAAACGTGAATTAAATTACAAATGTGTCTCCAGTTTTATAAAAATTACATATATACACTCAGAATATTTATTTACTGCTACAAGCGTTTTTAAGTACGTTAAATGATTTAGGGAATATTTATCAATAGTAAAAAATGTGAGCTTTATTCGAAATTCTTTTAATCTTCGTATTTTCAGTGGGTTTTAGTAAAAAATGTGAGCTTTATTCGAAATTCTTTTAATCTTCGTATTTTCAGTGGGTTTTAGTAAAAAATGTGAGCTTTATTCGAAATTATTTTAATCTTCGTATTTTCAGTGGGTTTTAATTAATTAATTTCTTACAGAGTTTTATCCATTTTACATTAATAAAGTAGTTATACAAAAGTTGACATCATAAAACAAAATTACATTAATAATATATAATCAAATATATTTAACAAAACTATTCAAACAATCAATTTTATCTTTAAGCAATATTTTTAATTTTGAAATTATGAACGTCAATTTGTAGCCATTGCTTAAATCGTTCTGTTCTTTCTTCTCGTTCAAATAAATGGAACGATCCATTCCATATTCAATGGGCTATAATTTATTGAATTAACAAATGTGTAAATATGTCAATTAGGAGACATTTTGCACAAATGATACATAAATTATGTAACTAGTTAGTAACAATTATGTAAAATATTTACTTTTCGGTTGTTTCTTGAAAGGAGAAGCATCTAAAAGCGAAAAATATTAACTAACGTCTTACAGCATTAATACAGTCTATTTACCACTAAAAATATTAAAGCTTTCATTAATAATATACATATTGATGTGACCGTTGAAGTGTGATGTTACTCGTCAAGTAAGTATATTCCATAAATAATCTGCAGATAAATTTCTGCTAATGATAGATTGTAAAATTCAACAATCGGATTCCTTATCAGAATGTTGACATAATAAATTATATTTAAAAAAGAACTGTTTGACCTTTGGATTTTCACATTAAAATGAAACGCAGACAATAAGAGTTTATAAAGTCGTTCATAGTAACATGATTTAATTCAGATATCATTAGGAGAAAGATAACGTCGACCTCTCCAACCTTCAGGATTTCCTGAAAATACGGTTGTCACGTAAGATTATTTCTCGTTATGAGAAATTATTAACCTCTTTTGGTATCAAATGTGAATTAACTAGTTCTTTCCTTCTGTTTATATTTAATTTCCATTCATCTCTACTAGCTTAAATTTCTTCGGGATTAATTAAATAATCCGAACTAACCTGATCCAAGTTTGAGATAAGGTTGATCAATGAGACTCTTATTTTTATAAATTATTACTTTAATTTATTATTAATTTTGTTTGATACAATTTACGTGAATTTAATAACACAAAATTTGCTTGATTGACATTAATAATTCCAAAATAATACTCTCTCTTCGACCTTCCAGTCAGTAGCCAAGCAGCTTACTTGTTGTACCCATGGAAAATGTGCACATCTGTGTTGACCTTTTTCAGCTCCTGTGCCCACCCGCTTCGTGGTCGAGACAAAAAAAGGACCCTCCGAAGCATCCATTTTAACGTCGTCCAGTCTTGTATACGAAAGCAAATTCTTGTTCCATTTTGTGAGCACTTTGTATCTGGAGTTAATGCCTATAGGAAAAATTTTATCCTCCAAAAATATAAATAAGTTTTACAACCACACCACAACTGATTTTCTTTGACCACCAAAATTTAAGTTTTTATCGCCAATCAGCATGCTGCAAAAATCTATTACATTAATGGAATTTAGCAACAAATTTTAATGATGACGTAGGACTTTACTATCATTTTCAGTTACAGTGTACTAATATTTAATTAAGAATATTTAAAAATATTTTTCATAAATGTATGTCATTACTGAAACATTTTTGTGGTATCCGTTTATATATTAACATAACTGTTTTATTTTCATACTAGCTAGGTGCCCGGCGTTGTTCATGTACTTTTTTATATAAACCCGAAAAAGTACTTTAACCAATACCTAATTAAATATACTACTTGAGTATTTCACATAAAAAAAGATAGTCAAACTTACTCCCTGAACCGTAAGATAGTCAGAAATATTCCCAGTGCCTTAAAACAGTCAAAAAAACTACCCGTATCTTAAGAGAAACAGAATTACTCCTTGAACCTTAAGAGAGTCAAAATTTATCCCCGTACCTTAAGATAGACATTCCACGCATAATTTTTATTACATTGATACAAATGTACAGAAATACATTGTTCAGGAAGTTCTAGAAAATGTAAACACCATACGTAACGTGACAAGTTTCCCGTCGCGGCTTGTACATTTTGGAGGTACGTAAAAAATTCCGTCTATTTTAATTGTTTTGTCAGTCTGGAAGCACTACTTGTTTATATATGAAGTTCAACTGTGGTACTTAAATACAGTAATGATAGTGAGGCACCTCTAGAGAGAGAAGAAAATTTTAAAAATCTTCCCAGGCAAGTATACATCACCAGAATAACAAACATTTTGGTGACCTCACGATTCAACTCAAAGGAACCAACGTAAGTGACACAATGACGAACTCGCAACTTACCCTCGATCAACTGCACTCCTGGACACAAAATAAAGGCTTCCAATTCTGCACTCAAAAAAAACACAGTAATGTTTTACTCCAAGGAACGCTTTCTTCGCTAAAAATTGATGAAGAATCATCCGAATTCTCCAAGAATCTGACGGTCGTCGGCGTCATGTTCGAACATATCTTGAACATATTTAAAACAATGACATGCAGACAAAAATATCCTCTTACTCACATACAGAACACTAATCAGGACCAAGACTTGCGTCAGCGTTATCTACGAAACCGACACCAAGAAACAAACTCGAAGTTATCCTCAAAACAGCACCGAGGATCGCAAGTGGTTGCTTCAGTACTTCTCCGTTCAGAAGCATACTAATAGAAGTCCAAGAATCACTCTCGCCCATAGAGGAGACTACCTAGCTATAAAATACACCCTGGAAGCACTCACCCTATCATCATAAACAACATCATAACCCCATTTCAAACCACACTTACGTGAACTCCAAAATTCATCCCATTCTACTCAAGATTTAAGAATAAATTTCAGAAACTTCGACTTAAAGTACACAAATGACGAAATTCCTCAGATACCTTGGAAATCTCTGGGATTAACACTAATACCTCCCTCAACGAGTTCTCCAACCAGAATCTTAGCCAAGCAGAATGGAAATACAAATTTCTACATCTATACCAGCTTTAATAATCTCTTCACTGACAGCTCGAAGAACTAATCAATCCTCGGCCACAACCAGTCCGCATCGACCTCCCTCAACCCCTCATCCTAATCACGAAATTATTCGCTATACGTATGACAATACTTCTCATAGCATCATCCCCCAAAAGAACGCCCATCTTCGCCGATTCCCTCTTCTCCATCAACTCTATCTCTAAAACAAAAGACGCAACAAACGTACTACAACTCGAAAAGAAATTACAATTGCCTGGATCCCCGCCAATCAAGACATACAAAGAAATGAAATAGCTGACCTAGAATCTAAACCAAGTCCCCAAACTCCAAAACTTCCAAAAAGAAGATCTCCATCATCCTGGAAGCTAGCCCAAAGCAAACTATTCCTATAATGAGTACAATACGAAAAGACCAAGTTGTCCAAAATCGTAAACGAACACTCTAAATTCAGCCATATTTACTTAACCGTATATAGCTGTTGTACTTATATTATGAAAATGTATTTTATATAACTCTGCATAATAACCTAGCTGTTAATGCTACATAAAATAAAATACTCTGGGGAAAAGTAAAACCCGTTGGATATAGATATTTCTAAATACCTTTGGGGGTGCCTTCACATCTCTCTGGTTTTTTGAATTAATGTTCCCATATGCCGAGGCACCTCGGCCTGTTTTGAGAGGTGTATGTTCCGGGGTCGCAGACCTTGGGCATACGGTAAGAGTTGGCCGACTATTCCTATTGGAATAGTCGGCCAGCTGCCTCCTAAACCGGCCAAGGCACGGCGAGGGAAAAGCTGCGACCCCACAGCAAACCCCTCTCCCGCCATGGGAAGGGCGTGGAACAAGAACCAAATGCCCGATCTACCTGATGCAGGTTTTTCTAGGGTTTTCCCTGCATCACTTGTCGGCGAATTGCCGGGTAGGATTCTTAAACCACAGCCCGGGGGCCCTAGCTAACCCTCGGCTACCTTGCTCTACCCTTCCGCATCCCCCCTTTCAAATTCCTTTCCTATGCTATAAGAGGGGATTTGCCACTATGTGGATTACCCTATACATAGCCTGTCTACACCTGAACGTGTTAAGAAATTGTTTTATATTGCGATATATTTATATCACAGTAGTGGGCTCTCTGAATCGAGTACTTGAAAGGATTCTTGGAAATACTTACGAAACTTAATTATACATAGTTTGACAATACAATATAATGAGACTGATGCTGTAACTTTGTGTATTCACCTCCTATGTACAAATAGTCGTGGTATACTTCAAAGTAGACCTCATTGTAAGACACTTCTTCTTACCTTCTTTCCACTGCTCGGACCAATTATGTATATGTCTTTCTTTACGTGAGTCCGTTCAGTAGCTCTGCCGTTTTACATGTCACCTGTACAACGTATTAAAAATGTGTCGCTTTTAGTGAAGACTTGATTTTAGGGAATATGACGGTGCAAAATCTAGTGAATAGGAAGGTTTTCAAATAAAGTGACGCTTAAACCAAAAAATTGCTTGTCTGATAACTAAGTTTTTTTAAAAGAACTACCAATTATTCCATTAGTCAGGGTGGTTCATTCTGACATGTTCATACAATTTTTCCAACTAGTTCTATAATAAAATTTGGACCAGCTATCTGACTATTGAATTCTGCCATAACTTGAATGTCAATCATAAGCGTTGACTTTAACTTCGGACGACTCTTTTTATATTTTCAAATGCATGAACTATGATATATTGACCTTGTCAGCTGTAGTAACACACTTCAAAGAAATGGGCTCACCATTAAACCGTTTCTCGAGAAACACGCTGATCACTTTAGAAATCCCACATGTTTCGGTATAGCATAATATTTATATTATATTCGATTGCCCGTCCACTGAAACCGAATGGATGAATCCAGTTAAATTCCACTAAGGAATAATAAATTTCTAAAGCGAACGTAATTTCCAGCAACAAATTTACAATTATCCATAAAATATTAAATTTATTATTCTACTTAAATAAATATACAAAAATAAGATATTATCTTTATTTGTTAATTGGCAATTTATTTATTATTTTTAACACAGACGATTTATAATTTAAATTTGTTATTAACAAATTTTGTCCATTTTTCGTGTTTACCATCTGTTTATTGTATACTATAGCCATTACACAAGACGATTGCACTTACATAACAGATAAATTCATCTGCATTCCCTTATTTCAATAAAGTGACGTACACTTCTCACGCGCATATTGTAATTCCTAAACAATGGAGTGATATGACTAAATGATACTCATGTCAGCCAAATCGTATAACATGGGAATAGGAAGTTAATATTATAGAAACGTTTTTGAGATAATATATGAGATTTATTGGGAATAGACGCCGTAGAGTATGAAACAAACATTTATTTGTTTGACAGATGATATTATATGATACAGAAATAATACTCCACACATATTTGTTAAACTAGCTGAGTTGCCGGCGTTGCACGAGTATGTATTTAAATTATCCCGGAGAAGAAGTTAATTCGACACTAAACTCGTGTTAAACGTTTAATTTAACCAGTATCAATATCGTGACTAAAACATTTAATATTTAGGTTCCTCCCCGACCTAACACCTCGACATCTAACTTCAAATAAACCAGGACGATAATTGATGGTACTATAAAAATTAAGAAATTCTCTTGTTACAGAAAAAAAGAGTATCTAAAACCACGCCGGAATGAAAGAGTAAAAAATAATCGCTAAACTAATAAAGTCCAAATAATACTACTGGTACGTTATATGAGTAAAAATACAACCTTTAAGTAAATACGGACCAAAATTAATCCTGATACCTTTAGAAACTATAAAAAAAAACTCCCAGTAATTTAACAGGGTCAAAAATACTCGGAGTATTTTTTTGTCAAACACGTCCATCTCCACGTCGAGGAACAAATATTTTCTTTAACCATCATGGTTAATTAAACTCAGCGACTCTTCTAATCCCGGGAACGAAACCAATATCGGTCTTTTTTCCATTTTTTTATGTCAAACCCTTCCATCAACATCCAGACCGTAAGGGTGCCTTTTGGAGCTGAAATTAGACTCTTAAACCTTGTAGAATAACATTACCGAATTCAGTGACCCAAAAAACGTTTTATTTGACGTTAATTTTGGCCGTTATTAATGTTCAAATTCCACCCCTGTCACCCCTACTCATAGAGGGGGGTAGGTGTGTCTTAACCCCTTTGGTGTTTTTTCCTGGATCGTAAGTAACATGTGTATAAAGTTTGATATAAATTGCTCTACACGTTTAAGTTTGTTCGCAGGAAATTTTTTTCGCTCCTTCCATCCCCACAACTAGGTGCTGAACTAGAACTTAACTGACGTAGAAAATGTCAGAATTAAACTCATTGACTTTTATAACCCTCGATTTGGAACCAATCTTGGTGTTTTTAAGTAACGCCCCTCCACTCTCATTCTCTGTGTTTCTGCCATCTCATGCTGTAAAAACGTCGGAAGAAGAAACTAATAATATTATCGATCCTTAAAACTAAGTATTAGACGCTAAATATCGGCAGTTTTATCATGTTTTAAAATTAAACCCCCGTTCACACTTAGTGTGATCCTATTAATCAATAGGATCCATCTGGATTTAAGACTTGATATTATTTCCTTATTTACAAGTATACCTTTCGATTAGGTTATCCGTTTGAATGACCTTGGGCATAACATAAGAGTTGTTCGCTATTCGCATTGGAACAGTCGGCCAGCTGCCTCCTAAACTGATCGATGCACGGAGAAGGTTAGGATACTTCAAATAAAAACCTGGGAGCCATCGTTAACCCTTCGCCACCTTCCTGTAACCTTCCGCATCCCCCCTTTCAAATCTCTTCGTATGCTATTAAAGGGGAGTTACCACCACGTGGATTACCCTCATGTAGCCAGATTAAGAAAATTATATTTTATTCTTTAATGTACTGGAGTTGCATTAATTTCAATGTAATGAGCAATAAATATAATCAGTAACTGATAAGTACTGACAAAATGGAATATGAAAATACTGAAGATGTTCTAAAGCTAAAGTTGAAACCAGTGACCTTAGGAAGTATTCACAGGAAAAAAAAGCTTCTTTTAATTATTTTTCTTTAAAGTCGCATTAACTACTGAGCTCATTAGCCACATTCTGCGCTGTAGTACTTCACTTTGTCGGGAACCAATTCCCTGCTTCTCAGTATAGAAACGCACACACGTAGCATCCATGCCCATTGCCGGAATTCGTACCCGGACGTGGTAGTGACGCTGACCACTACACCACAGGAGGTCGGCGAAAATATTTTATTTAAGTAGAACGTGTCAATAATCTGTCAAATTGACGAGCGTCACTCACAGAATCACTTATCTGTGCCAGGTAAATTTATGAATTCTCGTGCAAACCCTACCCCGCCTCCTCCCCTAATTTTCTCATAGACTATTGCGGCTTCCGACCAGAGTGATTCCATAATTAATGAGTTCGTCAACAAGGATTGTTTTCAGAGACGTTATCCATTGTTTTGGCTGAGGTTAAGCTAGTCAACCTCTTCCGTACACACGACCTGGACATGAAAGTCAACTCGCAAGTAATGTTTTCTCATCGGGAAATAGAGTATTTATAAATTGAGAATTACGAATTACTTATAGGGTACGTTCGGAGATAGATTCATTAGAATCTTGCGTGGATGATATATTAATTTAAATTTTATTTCAGTCTATAAACAACATTTGTTTTTAAATGGTGTTAACTCGTTCATATAACAAGTAATTTTCCTTCACTAACACCGTTTAATGTTTGTAATGGAATATTGCAACCATGGATTGGATATTCGGATAAACTGGAAACAGTAAGTACTCATATAAGTTTCAGCGTTTGTAAAGTAGGAAACCTATTTTAATTTTTAAAGCATCAATTCTGTTACATTTTTCTGAGGAAATATAGATGAAATATTATTTATGGGGGATTCTGAAATTAAATTATGCTAAAAACATATACGAGAACTTGATAGTTTTATTTTCCTTGCGATGAAGAATGGCAACGAGAAATTTACAAGTAAGAAAACAATTCAGATTTATCGCTTTTAAGTTTAATTAAAAATGTTATAGTTGTTGTTTGACATATTATAAAGTACAGTACTAATTTCATAACTATAAGGAACCAAATAAGACGGGAACCAAGTGAAACTTTGGTTAGTAGCATTTATTACCCAACGTAATATTACCGATTTTCGATGTTTTATTCGTTTATTTTGCTCAAAATAACTGTTAAAGATGGAGTTACAGCAATTTTTCATTCAAAATTATAAAATTTATCTTCTGACTTCGCGTGTAAGCGTTTTTCACATTACTAAGTTACAAAAACTATGGTATATTTTGAATCACTCTTCACTACACAAAAATGTGTTACAGTGTTACAGTGAAAAACAGTTCATATTTAACTTTCTTAATTAAAATTCTTTTGAGTATATAAACATTAGCTCATAAAAAGCTGTCGTGAAAGGAGTCGATTATCGCAAATAAATTATATTATTTGAATAGTCTTTCATAGGATTAATGTATCACTATTTCAAACAATTGTAACATATTATGTAATAGTATTACAAATAGCTGAAATTACTGTGCAATAATTCCAACTATTTGTTATGAGTGTCAGCAAATGAGAACAGGTTACGAAGCGTAATTCTCATTGCGCGAAAGTTGGTATCACTGGAATTTTATTGTTGACCTGACATCTGTTTGCGACTCGTAAAAGCCCAGTTACATCGTCTGACGACTCACGAGACGTTACTTAATTGTGCTGAAAGAGAAAATGTTATAAACTACTGAACTGATTCTAAAGCAATAATTACATTTAATATAACTCCAAAATCATTGTTATATCAAATTTGGGTTTTTATTTTTAAGTGGTAATTGTCCAATGAATATTTAAATTTAAATTAATATTTAATTCATTGTCATATAGCACTTTGTCATTTACTTACCATGAAGTTTTGTCCATACATGAAATATGGCCAAATAGTTACTGGAATTTTTGTAATTTTAAATTTATTTATTTATTTTATTGTAACAGGTTTAAATTGTATTCTCTTTGGGAAACTACCGGTCTGTAACTAAAAGCGAAAAAAATCTATGTTTGTCCATGTACAGCATTTTAAAGAATTATTCAATATGTTTGAAATAAATTCAAAATATTTATTTTCACAAAATATTTTCAGAGTCATTACAGGGTCTTTCAGTGAAAACACAATTACTGTACAGAATGAGGTTAAATCAACTAATATCATGGCAGAATTATCCCAACTCGGCTTAAGAACGCTCAGCAGCTGATCTGAAAAACATTATCTCACATCTAGATTTAGATTTATTATTCATTCCATTAGTCCTCGGCCGAGGAAATAGGATACGTCATCATATAAGATTACATGAAAATAATAATTATTACAATTACAAAGTTTAAAAAAGAAACATTGTACTTTACCAAAAAAAATTATATAAGTTAAAACTACGTTAAAGATATTAATATAACAGTAATTAGTAATTAAAGAAATGATAAGTGCAATAATTAATTTTCATTCGACGGAGTTTCCAGCAGAAAATCTTACATCGACTCCCGTCGAACATGGAAAAGAATATGAAAAACAAAAGAAGAAGAAAAGGAAAACGGAACGCCATTAATCTCGCTTGCCCCAAAGAGATGACAAATGATATACATGTTCATTTTCTGTATTCTATGTTCATTACAGCACATTACTCGTATCATAATATTAATGTAAGTTTGATTTTATTAAGTAAAATTTATTATTGTAACAATTTTACATTTTATCATATTACGTTAAATGTTTGTTTTTAAAAAAATTCTAATCCAAATATGACAACAAGTACATATTTCAGAATTTGAAGCGCGTTTCTTTGTAACATAACTTAAATTTCTGGCTTATTGGCTATTTTTTTATTTTATTTTAATTAAATTTCAGATAAATATCTCATATAATTATTCTTCTCCTTTGCTCGACAGCCATCTTGACAGAGTTGGCGTCCTGAGATGACTGTCAGACATCTTAAAAGACACATTCTAGATTCTTTTGGAGTTTCACGCGGTGGCCATGGTAGGCACAAACATCGATACCCGGGTCGTGATCGGAACCTGGGTCCTCCGTGATGTGACGCAATGACGCTGGACTCTACACCGTAGCCGGTCAGCAATATTAATTAATATACGAAAAGTAACTACTGTTTAGCATGAATGCATCAGTTCGGTCCGAAGATATTCATTAAACCTGTGAGCTGTCAACTGGACTTTCGAAATTTGTGTGAACGTAGTCTGAGTGCACATTAAAATTTATAGCACATATACTGCAGTTGCAATTATTTATCTTCTAAAAGACAAAACTGAAGTATAAGTTAGGAAATAATATAATTATTCTGACCACAAAATTTACTCCTGCTGTGCTGACTAAAGGTACTTTCACGTACTTACATGTGGTTTGGGGAAAACCAATGGATTACTGCCTTTACATTAGTATTTATTTTATACGTTCTTAATATTCCTATAACATTGATAAGGACTGATGAATTCCATGGCGAACAAGAATGTGACTGTAAAACAAACGATATAGATTTTATTGAAAAAATAAATTCCAATTTAATTCATCATCATGTATGTATTTATTTAATCATCAAATGGGCAGTTTCCCCGGTGGCAGATGTATTAAATTAAATAAATAAATAAAATTTTTTTAAATAAATAAACTAGCGTAATAACATCTCAACTATAAGTATATATGCATATAGAATTATATTAATTGAAGATCAATTTTGAAAAGACAATACATACATATATAAAGAATACCATGGAAATATATCTGAAAATAGAGATTAAATAACTATGTAAGGAGTCAAACTATGTTACCATTTCACGTTAGTTTAATTTGAATCTATTTAACGAAGTAATATCACTTAACTTTACCTGAAATACACATCACTACACTGTGCTAAGGTTGATTAATGAGACTCCCAATTTTATAAATATTTAATTAATCATTAATTTTGTTTGATATAATTAACTAGAATTTAATAACACTAAAGTTACTTGATTGACAAATATTACACAATTCATTCATATGTACAAAGTGCGCACTGTAAAATAAAAAATATCTCAGGTTTGAATACAATCAAACTAGAATAAAAATGATACTTGAATTTTTTTTATAAATGTAATAAGAGACAACTGAGAGATTTGCTTACGTAAAGTTCAGTCGGTGTTATCGGGAAATGGCGAGCTGCGTTTCTTCTCCTCTTGTCTCCTACAGAAAATCCTAATTCAAAGCATATTTGATGTGCTCTTCCTCAATCGTCCAGTCAGTTTTAGCCACACGGCTTCCTCTGAATGCTCGTTGCATTACGTCCCCTTCACAGCTTATTTGCTCTGAAGCTCTGCAATCCTCAACCATCTGGATGTGCACAACAGAATATTTTTACTGCATCCAGACGCCCTTGCCAAACTAGATCCTCCCTCTCTGACCGTTCAGTCCCTTTTACAAACAGCGAACTGCTGTCACAATGCCACTGCAACATCAGCCTGACCCTTTCAGCTTCTGTGACCACCCGCTACGTGGTAAAGACAAAAAAAACTGTCCCTCCCAAAAATCCACCAAGCGTGTTTTTTTTTGTCTTTACCTTTGTCTTTATCTTTCTTGTTCTTTTAAGTGCTGTGTATATGTATGCTATGTATATGGAAAATTTTATCCTCCAAAAATTATAAATGAGGTACATGATAACATCACAACACTAACCTATATTCACTAGAGTTCAGATTGAGTCTGAAGTTTCTTTTCGTTAAAGGACACTCTTGCAGGTAAATGTAAATGGTTCCAGACACTAGTTGTCCTATTTAGGAATGGGTATTTTTAACATATGTTTTCTGTTTGCTGCCGGCATTTACTTTGAACAAGTGATCATTACTCCCGTACCGAGACGGTTCTTTCATTCTATCTTGATATCTATGCCAAGATTTTTGACCCACAAAGGCTTTAAAGAAAACATTCCTTTTTGTCTGTAGTGTATCGCATCCTAGTAGCTTTACTTTGTCGTTCCTATGACCAGGTCAAATTTTGCGGTCCTTTTCTGTCCCCTTTCTAAGGATTCTATCTGATTTTTCCTATACTGTTGCACCATATTCCATTAGTGGGCGTACATTTCCTTTGATTTTGCATTACCCATTTTGTGAGTCCTTGTTACAAAGTGTAAAGTATTCCATGCTTCCCTTGTAGCATGGATACTCTATCAAAAGAATCAAGCTGATGTATTTTAAGTGGTGGAATCTTTCAAAGTTAGGATGGGCTAAAGAAAAATTGGGGAATATATGTGAAGATTTTCATGAATGACAGTTATTTCTACCAATTTCGTGAAACATTTAAGATTAGTGTACACAATACATTACTCTTACATTAATTTAAAAGTCACAAAGTAAAACAGAGAATTTCTTACATATATTGAAGGTTAGTTTGAGAAACGGCGCGCTATAGTGTCAATTAAAGTTGGCTTTATTAATTGCGAATATTGATAAATTTTTAAGTCAAACTCAGAAGTTCTCACGTCGACGGGTTGAATTGTAGGTGTGAGTTGACCTGCCATAGCTGTTTTCGGAGGAAGCTTAGATACCTTTCAATTCCTTCAGGTAATTTTGGTTGTACCCACTTCTTGGACTGTTAGTGAATTAACCGCACAACCAATAAAATTTGTTCAAATTCTAGATGTTTCGTTCAATCTCACATAAAATTTTCTGCTACTCGTCTTCATTGTTTCTGCTGTCAAGTCCTCTATTCCACTTTCTGCTACTTTCTAGTCTAATAGTGTCTCATCTCTGCCTTATTCCACTTTCTGTTTATAACTATACTCTATTCCGCTTTCTTCCAATTTCAGCTACTTTCTTATCCTAAGAATCTCCCATCCTCTCTCTCCTCGGCCGTCTAATGCTTTCAAACACTTCATCACTCTTCACTGACCTTGAATTTCCCATTTTTTCTAGCGTATCTTCACAATATTATTTTATTTGTTAAGTACCTCACTTCCAATTCGTTCCAATATTAGCGTCGGAAAATTATTTTTCTGTATCAAAGAGATTGATAGTATTTCTACCGATGTTTTCTGTGTACAATTTCAACGGCTTTCGGGTTGAAAAGGTAGCACCACCGAGGGTGAAAGGGCGTTACAAGAAAACAACGCGAATACAAACAAAATTAGAGTCAAATCCGGGGTTATGGCTGAATTTAATTATGACATTCAGCTTGCCGTTTAACCCCGTTGGGCGTGGTTCGACGGGGGTGTAAATTTTCAAACCTGCAAACACGGCCGATATTTGCGTTGAATGATTGAATAATGGGATTGGTAGTATTTCTGCCGAAGATTTTTGGGTATAATTTCAACCCTCTTAAAGCATATGAGGGTACCACCCTTATGGGTGGGAGTGGAGGGGCGCTACGTAAGAATAACGCAAAAACAACCGAGATTCGAGTCAAAACTGGGGTTATGGATGTTGCTGAGTTTCATTACGACAACCAGGGAAACGCCGGACACACAAAAAGTATTTAATAATTTTGCATACAAAGAATATATGAAGGCTTTCTTTTGGTTGCACTTACATTTAATGAACAGTTACGTAGACACCAACAAAAGAACGTCACGATTTTCTTTGCAGAAATTTCTGTTAAAATTCCAACCAAGTAATGGTTTTATTCAGACAAACTGTCACCTCTCCATTTTACCTTCACAATCCCTGTGAGTAAAAACATGACGACAATACGCAATATTGGAACATTAATAGAATGCGAAGTTATACGAGGGGAGTATTAGTCTAAAGTACAAACCTTGTAAAGCTTAAGTTTAAAAACGTTCCAACAATGTGTTTGTTTGACAAGAAACAATAGTGAATGTCCGCCGTGTATTTGCAAATATAGAAAAAAATTGTTCAGTCTAACCAATATCAAAGTCAAACTAGATTCTACTCAGGGGGAATTTGCAACTTTGTTTACAACAATAAAATATTCGGTGGCAGAGTTTAAGTAAGTTTAATACGAGCTGTCAAGAGATAAATTCCGCAGTGTTCGACCAAATGAAGTGACGAAAATCCACAAAATTGGTTGACCGTCGACTGGAAGTGAGCCAAGGTAAGCTTTTCAAAAAGTGATGTGCATCGCATATTTACTGAAATTTGGACCTCAGAAAGGTGTTAACAAAATGGGTGCCGAGTTTGCTTATAATGAAAAAAAAAACAGCTTCGTGACTTTGGAGGAAACTCCTGAGATTAAGGAACAGTCAAAACAATAGACTGAAAGGGGAGTACCGACCCCAAAGAAGCCGAAGACAGTTCCATCTGCTGACAAGGTCATGGCGTCAGTTTAAAAGGGGGCTTGTGAAGTAATTTTCATCGATTATCTTCAGAAAGAGAAAAAAAATCAGCGACGAGTATTGTGCCAGCTTATTGCAGCGTTTGAATGATGAAAAACGGACAAATTTGGCGCAAATCGCGTCAATGCACCAGTTCTCTCATCCAGTACCCCATTGGCCAAAATTAATCACTTAAAGTTGGAATTGCTTCCACACGCACCGTATTCGCCAGATTATTTCCACACAACACACTAATGCCACTTATTATTGTAAAACAAGAAAATTTTTACATTTATAAATATATACTTTGGTAGTTAAATCATATAGTAACTCATTAAAATAACTTACATAATTTATTAAGTCTCTTACAATAAATATTTGTATTAATTTATGTTGATACTAAATAATTATAACCCAATTGGAATCTGCTGTACTCAAGCCAATTCAAGCATCAATACCTACTTACTAAAATAAAAATATATCGCTAATTGTAATATTTCTCATTTCTTGGTAACTCTTAAAAGACGAGTAGCTACAGTGTAAGTTGAGTGTTCATCATCATGTCATGTTCCTCCGACTAAACGAGGCAACTCACTAGAGACCTTATTAGTAATAAGAGGGAAACAAGTGTTACGCTTTAAACCCAGTGTAGTGGGATTAAAAAGTAATGTAATTATACAAAAATGATATCAGTAATGGGTTAATTAAAAAGAAAACATTATTCCTGCTAAGCGATATATAAATCGGTAATTGATTTGTCGTTTACTAAGGCCATTAATTTCTGAAGAGCGAACTTAAAGTGACTCAGTGCTTAATTCACGAATTATAATAAATAATCTACTCAGTAAGACTAATTTATGCAAAATTTTCGGATGAGTAATTTAATATGTATACGGAATTCATGGTTGTAAATTAAAAATAGGTTGATAATGATGGTTATGTATGTATATATAAGGTGAGTGAGGATATTACATTGTCAAAATAATTGGTATGGAAAGAGATATAAAGGTGCCTTGCCTGTTATGTTAGACAGGATAAAGTTTTAAACTTGTCACTCGGCCGGTACATCGGGTACACGAAGGGAACTAACACCTCCGAAAATTTGAAGAACAAATAGATAAAATTTATTTGGCGTTATACGAGTATACTTAAAGTACAAGTAATGGAGAAAACACCATAAAATATGGAGGTTAGGTGATCACACAGTATATAAATATATGAAATGTTACGGAATGCAGACTAACCAGTTGTAGTAGTCAATGTATTCACTAGGGATTGTAACGTTAATCTATTGAAATATTTACAATTAATTTTTTTGGATACATTTATTTATGATTTACCAAGCACTTTATCGTTCAATGTTCTTTATTGGTACATACACGTATATATAATCTTATATTAGGTACGTAAATCGTTTTCCTGTAATGTGTGCGGTTCCGCGTTGTTGGGCGTCGTCCCGCGATGTCCAGTGCCGCAACTTCCATCTCCAACAGACCATGTTGAATTACTGGTGACTCCCTTTTATCACAACTTCGTCATCAAGACTGTACTTGTCGCGGCGTGTCCAATAAGCCTATTGCAACTCCCACTTTCTCTCTGTCCGTGCAAATGTATGTAATACTGCTTCATCCCACAGATGGTAACAATTACTCTTAGTTGACGGAAACAGACAAGTCTGCTTTCTAAACGCGATGCCCTGTGCGTGCACAAAAACAAGCTTTGACTCCCCTAAAAGCTACGGATGTCAGTTGAGCATAAAATAAATCTTCAGCCAGCAAATTTATATGTAACATTATATCTGCTTTACCTATGAGAACACGTCTTCTTCTTGACTGGACATAAATAAATAAAAAACATTTCAGTGTGCGCTCATATACAACGCTACAATGTTAAAAAAAATATGAAGGAAGGTCGCAGGTATTATAATAATGGAAACAAGTGCGCACAGCAGTGACATTCAGATAGCCTGAGTATGGCCAATTAATGCTGTATGCGCTTGCGACTGTGTTTATACACTTTGGAGAAGACCGATAAATACGAACATTAAAAAAGCGAATATGACCTGCTAGAAGGGAGACAGTTTGTATTTGGAGAGGCGTCAGGAAAGGTGACTTGATGTCAACAACTCTCAAGGAACTGTTTCCAAAATTAAGCTTAAAGAAAAATAATATGGAATACAATGTATTAGATAGTAATCACATCGCCTACAATTATCAGACAACACTGGACACTTCCTTGGAAATTCCAAGCAAATTAATATATTGATAAGGAAAGTCAGTACAGAAAACTAGTTGGTATTGGCAAGAATGAACTTCAAGAGAAAACAAATATAAAGATCTCAGCGCATGCCTGCAAAAATAAGTAGAACAGTAGAAAAGTGTAATCACCATGTGTAGGTACATCGATTAATAGACTTTAGAGTTCCAAAAGAAGAAACCATCTTTAGAAGGAAATAGTTTATATTTTAACTTTTTTTTATTATTATATTTTTATTAGCAATCAGATTACTAATGATCTTTTAGCTAATTTGCTAACATGTACAATTTAATAATAGGGTCTTGTACTGATGTGGTGGAGAGGTGAAGGTTCAACAACGCCACCTCAGTTTTTATTGTAGTCTATTGGCCAGCATCTCTTCAGTCTTCGGTTGTTATTACGTTGTAGTAACGGCTCTAGTAGTCTATTGGTGTGGGATTGAAGTACAGTATGGTGTTTACTATTTTTATCTTTGAAGACGTCTGCTACATATGGTGTATTGAGGTCAGTATGTAAACTGAAGTTGGATACATACCAGGGAGCATTTGTAATAGTGCGGAGGATTTTTGATTGTACTCTTTGCATGATAGCGATGTGAGACTTGGCTGCACATCCCCAGAGCTCTATTCCGTACGTCCATATAGGTTTTATCACTGTTTTGTAAATGAGTAATTTCTTTTCTATTGATAATTTTGATTTTCGTCCAATCAGCCAGTTTAATAATTTAGTTTTTATTTCTATTTGCTTTTTCTTTTTATTGATGTGATCCCTCCATTTCAGCTTGGGGTCTAAGTGAAGACCAAGATATTTGACTGATTCTGCTTTTGGAATTTCTTCCTGATTGAGCTTTACTATAGGACAATGTTCCTTTTTAAGGGTAAATGTTATGTGGGATGATTTCGATGCATTTACTTTTATTTTCCATCTTTTTAGCCAGATCTCTATTTTTTGTAGATGTTCTTGAAGTTTCTGTTATGCGGAATCAGGGTCTGTGTGTGTTGACAGTATCGCTGTATCATCAGCAAAGGTACTTGTGCTTACGTCCATTGAGGTTGGCAAGTCTGAAGTGTATAAGACGTTTAATAGGGGCCAAGGATGCTGCCCTGTCGCACCCCAGAGAGAATGGGATAACGGTTTGAACTTTCTCCATTTACGTAAGTAAGAAATTCTCTTTGGCCAAGGTATGATTTTAATAAGTTGAAGTATTGGTCAGGCAGAGTTCTTTTAATCTTAACTTGTAGACCTGAATGCCAAACCTTATCAAAGGCCTGGCTTACGTCTAAGAATATTGCTGTGCAGTACTGCTGGTTCTCCATAGCTTTGTTAACTACGTTCCTCAATTCTATGGCATTGTTGAATTGTTGAATGCGACTGTCGGAAACCAAATTGATGATCCGGGATCCAGTCTTGATTACTGCTGTCTACTCTGATTCTTTTCAGTATGATCTTTTCAAGCAATTTGGATAGTGTTGATAGCAGACTTATGGGACGATATGAAGTGACGTCAGTTATATCTTTGCCAGGTTTTGGAATCATAATTATTTTTGCAATTTTTAGGGATTTGGGCCAGTAACTTAACCTTATTATTGCATTAAACAAGTACAAGAGTAACCTGAAACCTTCATCTGGTAATTCTTGAAGCATCTTAGCCGTTATGAAATCAAGTCCTGGAGATTTATTTGGATTAAGTCTCTTTATTTCTGCTTTGATTTCATTTAAACGGATTATTTTAATGCGTTGTTCCACTTTAATATGTTCTGATAGTTCTTGCTCCACTTCTTGATCCAGGTCGTTATTATGAGGTGTAAAAACTTGTGATAAGTGTTAACATAACATTTGGATGTGAAGGTGCAGGTATACGTACGGATTACGGAACAAAATTTGTAAACATTGAACATAAAATAAGAAAGCTCAATTAAGAATGACCCAAGCAACCTTCAAGAAGCAGATTTTTTCGGTGATATCATTTAGAGCTCTCGCTGACGACTCAAGAAATTCAGTAGTCAATTTAATTAACAGGGCCGTTAACATTGACTTTGGACATATTTGCAACCGCCTAAATTACTGACCGCGGTTATCAGAAGTTGGCCAACTTACGAAGTAACGTCTGAGAAACAGGAAATGATAGCCGGTAGATCCATTCCGGAGCAGAGTAGATGACTGATGAGGAAATTGACTATCAAATGTTAGACCCACGAGATCATAAGCGGGAAAGACAGATTAAGAAGTTGGCAGAGCTTGTTGGATGAATATCAACCTATTTGTGGAGATAAGTGGCTGATGCTGATACTGTTAACATCTGAGTGAACCAGCTGGTCAAATCTAACAAATCGAGCAAGTTGGCTGTAGGGTATGTTTTGTGTTTACGAGGTTGAAATTCAACTTAACTTTTTATGATTTGATAACTCTGAGTGCCTTCCATCGTGAAGGTTATTCAATATTTCTCTGCTTTATTTTCACTTTTTCTAATCTCTGGCTGTCGTTTTATTCTGCTTGTGTCTTGATCCACCGGGGCACCGAAGAATCATGACGGTATAACGTTCTTGCAGGTGAAAGCACCATTGAACGACATTCGAAACAACTCAATTATGTAACTTTCCTTAATCAAGTGCAGGGTCATCATAGTGGTGACTGTGCTTCTGTTCTACGTCGCTTGGCACTGGTCCACGCAGCTACTCAGCTGCTCATCTGGGTCATTTTATCGATATCAGCACAAGACTATCACGTGTCCTTGCCACAAACCCACATCGCAGCTTACAGGAAATGATTAACGTTGGTAAATTTGTGAGTGAGCTTCGGAGTCCAACGTAACAATAATCAACCTCAGAAAACAACGTATTTTCCAAATGCATTAATAACTTATTGCTGCGAACCAATAACGACTTCCATGAACGTCGGCATTCTCGGCCTTGACATTGCAAGAAATGTACTCAAGTAACCAAAGAAGAGAATTCATTGCTTCCGTATAACACATCCACTTCGAAAGATGCGTTCATCGCCGAAACTACTCACCCGAAGAATATTTCTTACAAGAATGTCATGTTCAAACATACAATGTAGACTGATGTAATTATTACTAAACAACTACCCTATTGAATACAGACAACAGATTTGTACATCTATTTCTTTGTTCGAGTTTTTCATCAGTATTTCAAGAGACTCGACAAAAATGTCACGTGTAGGCCAAAAAAAACTGTATCTCATTCCAGAATTAGATACGTGAGTAATTTATATTTCAATTATTGCGTTGCTGAAGTACTCTTTCTCAGAATCTAAATCAGTCCTCCCAGTCAGACGCATTCTGTATGGACATAAAATACAACAGTATCCATTATTATAAAATTATGCGATCTTTAATACAAACATTATAAAATTTTATGGCCACATAATATTAATAAAATTATTAGATTATAAGATTAATTAAATTATTAGACAATTAATAAATAAACATTAATTATTGCAAAAATTAATTAACTAAAAGACATTTCGTCCTTGGATAAGAACCACTTAGGTTTATAGGAAATTTTAATCAGGAACATCTATAGGTGGCAAATAATGGCAAATTACATAAAAAAAACCAAAATAAGGATTAAATGTAAGTTAATTGCCCGTTTTTCATTATGTTGTTTTTTGAATGTAATTTTCCATTATTTAATCTACTAATAATTTTTAGATATTCTTGATTAAAATTTCCTATAAATTGAAGAGGCCCTAACCCAAGGAGGAAACGTCTTTTAATAAACAATTTTTTTTTCAAAAAATAAAGTTGTCTTATTAATTACCTAATAACTTCATCAATTTTATTTCTGACAGAATTTTTATTATTGTATCCATTACTACTATTTCTTCCAAAGGCTATCCCACGAAATTCCGAATCCACAGTAATTTCTCAATAGCAATCCGCAAAAACTAATAACTGAACCTTTACTGATTTCGATAATCATTTAATTCATAGCTTATCTACTCTTTTATTTCAGATCATACCGATGACATACAGATTTAGACGTAATTTCTATTTGAAAATATTATCATAAGAGACGAAGGGCTTTGATTTGCAATAATATTAGAGTAAAATTCTAATAATGAACGTAGGCATTCACGGTGAACCGATTTAAAAATTGATTTTCGGAACAAATTTTTGTCAGAAGTCAATGTTTCCGCGGCTCATTATCGCCGTCGTCTTGTAGACAGTCTTCCTTATACTCACGGAAACGTGTTCTGACAAAAATTTGACCCGGTTGATAAACCAAAGAAAGAGACCATTTGAAAAGAATCATTTAATAAAAAGTTTTAAAATGGTTAATTAGTGTCGGAGTAGCATATATAGGAATATAAAAAACGACACTATTAACTGCATAAAACGATATCTACGACAGACAGTAAATAAACGAATGCTAATAAACAAATGAGACACTTCCGTCATAGTTTTTCCAAAATCTGCCAAATTTAAATGGACAAAATTGACATCTGATTTCAAAAAATGAACTTTACAATTTGATTAACAACGTGTTTTAATCTTCAACTAATGCTGCTACGTTTCTGACTTTGATAAAAAATTAAGAAATAGTATGAGCTTGAGAGACCTTTTCGAATCGTCAAGGAAAGTTACCGGGTTTACACTCTGGCAGGACGGCATTGCAAATGGTTCGCCGGTACGTCTCCGTGCATTATCTGAACGAATGAAATGATACATGTGAACACGCTTGGAAAGAAATTTAAGTCACCATGTTATATCTCTAAGAAGGATATATTTTCTAAATTAAAGAAAAATTGCATGGAAAATTTATATTTGTTAAACGGTCAATACGTCTGTTATTAGTTTCATATGAGAATTTATACCCAGTGTTAGACCATTTATAAAAGCGTGGAACATAAATTGACCGATTACACTTCCTTGTCATTTACCCGAAGTTAAAGAATTCACCAAATATCGATACCTGAGTATTACGTCTATTATTAATTGTATCATAATTATCCTGGCTGGAGGAATTTATCATTTTAAAACATAATGACAGCATTATTTTGTGGAAAATATTAAAGAATCCCATAACGCCCAGAAGAGAACAGTAATAGTATGTACAATATAATTAATAAATTAATAAAAAAATAATAATATAAGGAAAACAGCATGAAATATTAATGAATTATGCTTTATCAACGAAATCGTAATTTAGGAGTGACTTTGAAAGACGATAAGATCGTATCGCAAGAATCATTCAAGTGTCCTAGACGGAATAATTATTTTATAGATATAAAACAATAATAAGAAGGCAATGTCCAAATTCCATCCGTACAGATAATTCACCCTGTCATTCATTAAAGTTTTTCTCGTATCTCGAAAAGAAACAAAGTACAATACTCAGATAAGTTTCCATCTGAATATTTTATTATTAACTTGATTAAGTCCCAAATTAAGGACGAAATGTAGTGAAAAATTATTCTAATTGTATTATTTACTTTATTAATTAATTAACCTTTTCTGATATTCTAATTTAGATATTAGAAATATTTTACTTGTCTAAAATTTCAACTCTTTTATATATCAGTTGTTTTTTTTATGATTATCTGTAATATATTTTTTAAATGTCGTTTGTGTTTAGTTTTTGTAAATAAATTTCTTGTTCATATATTATGTAAAATTTACATAATTATTTATTCATATTTTATACTCTTTCTATTGAGTTTCATAACTTATTTATTTCACTTTGTTTGTAACAATGTTTTTAAATGGTTGTATATCCTCTGTAGTGAACTGATGGAATTAATAAATAAATTATTATTTATTTTTATACTAGGACTGGCCATAAAAGAAAGTTCATAATTTGGTTTAAAACGTGGCTAAACTCATGCTCCAAATATTGATATTACTTCTATTACATGGCACGCACTTTTCCAGTGAATTTTTCAACCTTCATCAGGTTTCCATGAAAGTATTTTTTCTCTTTGCGCAAAAGAAATATATCACATTTGCCATATATCGAGAGTATTAATTTTTTTAAAAAACAAAGTTTTGCGATTGATGTGGTTCATTACGTCTCTATAAAAGTTGTGTGCTCACACGCAATTCCTTGGTCATACTGTCTTCAGAAGAAGCTTTCACTTTTACTACATGAGCGATAGAAAATTGAATGCATAACGAGTAAGGTAAAACTGTACTATAAAATAATTCATGCGGCTCAGGTTTATCAATTCTTCTAAAGGTTAGATGGCTCCTTCAATCAGGCTGCAGCATTATCTAGGATGCTGGGATTGTTAAACATAACAGGGACAACAGTTGGGGAAAGGTAACCCATTTAGTTTGAACATTCGTGTTGTGGTGTGGTTATGAGCAACAAAACATTAACGTCATCTAGGACTCTATTCTTCAACTGATGGGAATGGCAAACAGTCTCTCGACTCTTGATGTGGGGAACAGAGTTAGAATTTACTACTATATATATATATATATATATTGTAATAATCAAATGGAAGGCGTTAATTAATTTAACGGAATGATTAAATATGATGGGTTAATATAAATGAAAAACTTATTAACAATTAACAAACAAAAATATTTATTTCGTTTTGTGGCTTTCAAAGAATAGAGGTAATTACAAACAAAATTTGAGATCTGTCCTCTCAGGGCCTTTACTGGGTTTGATAATGAACACAAAAAAAATTGATTTAAAATCTTATTAACAAAACAGTTCACAATTTACCTAAACAATATGTCGACAGAATGAAAGAAATTAAAAAGTAAAGAAATTAACTTTGATTTACAATTAAAAGAGATCGAAATCTGACTTCATCCTTTAATTTGCGTTTACAATATTTTTCAAAATTTTATTACTTACGGACCGTTGGTCTGGTACCAGAACAATCAATTTTACCTCGTTCGGACACTTTTACACTCTTTAATTATTTAATATCAGGCCTTTGTTTTCACTGATTCTACACTTCACTTTAATATTTGGCAACATAAGCTGTATACCGTTGATTGCTCCGCTCCACAATAATTTACCAATGTTATTCCGCAACAATTCATCCACGAAGATTGTACAAAGTTCTATTTTGACGAAACTGGTATTACTTTACAATATTCACGTTGCAATACCTCGGTGAATGTTTTACTCTGCTCAATTTTATAAAGACCGTTCTCTGCAAAGTTTTCACCGTCGGCCGCTTCTATTCTCAAATGATTCACCAACTTTATTATACTATGCTCGACGATGTCTGACTCTGTACAATCCAGACCACAACGACCAACTAACTATCCTAGTGCTCTCGAGTTTGAGCGCGCATACGCCATTTTTTACTTTTCGACAAAGCATGCGAGCTCGTTTCTCCGTTGTTGCTTTGTTCGATCAGACCGCTATAATGGATTTATCAAACAATTCAAATTTTATGTCGCAACAATTTATGGCCTAATTAACTATTGCTACAATATATATATATATATATATATATATATATATATATATAATTTGTACTTAGATCTTACGACACAGGATCGCGTCAACGAGGCTCCAGTATTGTCGGGCAGAATGCGCCTTTCTCGGTGCTTCGTCCAGGCCGGGCTTCCTCCACCACCAATTTGATACTGTATGGCTGTCTGGTTCAAGACTGAATATATCCTCCGGTGGTCATATCGTGATTAACAGTCCTCCACTATAATTTTCTTCTCCACTCAAGGAAAATTTGGCACTTACAGAAAATTTTGGACACATTTACAACACTTTTGGACGTGTTCAATGGTTTCTTGTTTTCAGTGAAACAAAATGACTTTGTTCATATCACCGCAAGTGACACTTCCAAAAATTTCGCTACAGGTTGCATGTCACATACTGATATATTATTAACCGCCCCTAAAAATAAAATTATATTTAAAAAATATTTGATGACTTTAACCGTAAAGATGGTTTCTTATTAACTGGTTGCAATTGAATCATAAATATTTACTTTACCTTCATTCATTGTTTGCACTGTATATGTGTAAATATATATTGACTTCAATTTGGAATGCGCATCCCCAGTACCGTTTGGATTGAAAAAGACGTCCCAGTTTTGTATGAAGCAAACACTTTTCAGAATATGATAAGAAATCTTGAGTTAAGCTACCGTGTAGCATACATTGGTGGAAAGAGGGTAAGTATATATTTGTTTGAAAGTGCTTCTTGTCAAATGAAATTCCGCCAAGTCACTAATTCACACCAAATATTTAACTATTGAATTCCCCCGTTTCCTTCCGTGTCTAGGAAAACTAACTCAGTGAAGTGCACCGACCCTCTACTCAAATGTGACACCAATATTTTTAAGATCGATTTCTTTCTTATGTTTATATTTTAATTTTTCAACTCATAGAAATGATCAGACTAATAAAAAAACGTTTCTTCCAACATGACCAGAATGTTTCAGTTGGAATGAATTCTAATTTTGTAAATACTCCTTAAAATCACTTCGGCAGTGTAACATGAAAGTTTGATCTGACCACAATTATTTATATCAGTTGAATTTAATTCTGTGTTAGATTACTTGTAGTCGTAATGGTACCGACTTAATGACAATTCCAGTAGAATCAAAAATTGAGTCAACACATAATCATGGAACAGTTTACGACATAAATAAAACAATCCGAAAATATTATAACATTTGATTGACTTTCAGAATAAATCTAAGTTGGGTAGTTGTATTAATTTAGTAATTGGAGTATATTAGAGGTCAAGTCAAGATGATCGGATCCTCGCCGAGTAAAGTCCGGATAGGACAAAAGTAGATTAAAAAGCTTCGCTGCTACATAGAAATTCTAACTGTAGTCGTGATATCACCAATTTATTTAAAAAATTTAACCAACGCTTTATTTTAAGATGTGCTAAATTACGAAAACTATGACATAATTATATTATTAGAACAATACATAAAATTACTGAAGTATACCACTGCGATCAAAAAGTAAGGTGAAATTGTCATTTAAAACTCCCGGGTTTAGGAAGGCAGGTAAATTTTTTCTGGGCTTGGTAGGACTGTCTATAATATTTTCCAAGCGTCTGTTTGTTAAAAGGTTTAATTATCTCCGAGTTACACGTGTTTATTTAAACAACCAAAAGTGAATTTTGCGATTTAGTTGAGCAAAGAACTTGCATCAAATTTTGTTTGTGGAACGAATATTCTTGTACTGACACGTTGAAAATGTTGCGGAAGGCCTTTGGTGATCAAATTATGGCACAAAAAAAGTTTATAAGTGGTACAACGAGTTCAAAGAGGGCCGAGAACGGGTTGAAGACGAGCCGCGCTCTGGACGACCATCAACGTCTACCGACGAGGGCCACGTCCGAAAATTCAAAGATTTGGTGTTTGAAAATCGTCGATGGACAATTAGAGATCTCGCTGATAGTGTTGGAATATCATTTGGCTCATCCAGAACCATTTTTAAGAATGTTTTGTGTCTCAAACGCGTCAAGTCTCGATTGGTGCCAAAATCGCTCAATGTTTTGGGGAAAAAAAGCGTCGCGTTGATGTGTGTGAAACTTTGCTGTCTGACTATCAGGACCACTTGAAATGCATCATTACTGGAGACGAGACTTGGATTTACGCATACGACCCTGAAAGCACCGACCAATCCAGCGAATATCGTGCAAAAGGTGAAGGAAGACCGAAAAGACCACGGCAAAGCCGATCGAAAATCAAAGTCATGTTGACAGTTTTCTTTGATTATCGTGGTGTGGTGCACTATGAATTCCTCCCGCCGGGCCAAACTGTCAACAAAGAATATTATTTGAGCGTTATGCGTCATTTGCGTGAAGCTATTCGTCTGAAACGGCCGGAATCTTGGTTCCTTCATCACGATAATGCACCATGTCATACTGCATTGGTTCTTCGCGACTTTTTTCCCAAAAACTCGACTCATATCGTTCCGCAACCACCGTATTCGCCTGATTTGGCTCCGTGCGACTTCTGGCTATTCAGCAAACTCAAAAGACCAATGCGGGGATGCCGTTTTGACACGATTGAGGAGATAAAAACCGAATCGAAGAAGGTCTTGAAGGCTATACCGGAAAAAGACTATCGACTGTTTTGAGGACTGGAAAAAGCGTTGGAAAAAGTGCATTTTATCGGACGGGGAATTACTTTAAACGAGATGAAATTGATTTGGAAGAATAAATAAAGAATTTATATTTTTTAAATAAATTCACCTTACTTTTTGTTCACAGTGGTACAAATGATGTTGAGTTAGATGAAAAATTTCTCAGGCCAAGCATCAATATTAACAATTACAACAATCTGACTTCATATTTAAATTACATCATAAAAATAGCAGACTATTAGTCATAATTTATTTAATAATATGTAATGTATAAATTTAAATTTTTATTTTCACTATTTAACAGTTATTGTTGCAAGAAAGTTAATGTTTATTACAACTAGAATTTCTCTAGAATTGTGACTTAATACCTATCATATTAAACAGTAGAATCTTAATACATTGAAGTTCAATTTCTTCAATAAACACATTATTATGAAATTTAATAAAATATAACTTCCTTGCAACAGAAATTGTGTAATAAAACATTTACATTTATGCATTAGATATAATTTTATAAATTATGATTTTTCAGCTCCATTTTTTGTATTTAAATCATGTTAAATATCGTATTAACACTAACATATTACTCCGAAAACTATCGTATTTCAAAATAGAAGGATTAAAATTACTGTTATTATTTCTGTAATGCAATTATAAATTATCTCCTAAAAAATAATATTGTAATATAGTTAACGACAGAGTAGTGGAGGAATTTTGTTTCCACAAGTGCGTGGTTTGAAAAACGATGACAGCTGCTCACGCGTGACTGACAGAAAAATTAATGACTATTTATGCTGTTCCTTGATAGACGTTTTGCCACGAGTCATTATGTCCATGGAAAAGTAAATTTACTGTTTAGAAAAGTAATTACAGTAAAAGGAATAGGTTGTAGTCAGCCAGTGTTGGGTGATGTGTCACAAGACTTGTTTCGAAAAGCACGAGTTTATGTAGGAAATTAAGCAGTTGGTCGTCGGGATCAAAGTGAATCAGTGAATCAGAAGGAACACGGGCCTATGAGAGTCGGTTTCTAGCGTGGATCATCTTCCAGCCGCACGCCACATCCTTGGAAATCTTGTCGCTGCATGCAGTTGACCCCGTTTGCTTTACGATTCCTGTAAGTTGGAATAATATACCCTCACATTGCCATTCAATAGAACAGGCTCCTTTTTCATATTTATCTATTATTCAGATTAATAAAATATGAAGTTAATCGTGTTATGTATCTGTACACCATGAGAGTAAAGAGTCATATTAAATTGTGTAAATAAAACAATAGACGACCTTATACAGATATTTTTTATTTATATTGTAACGACGTTCCTATACCTTTTTGTATCTTCTTCAGGTATTTTCCTACAGAGGAGGTATTTACAAATGATTAGATTTATAGTATAATTCTACAAAGTAAACAGAGGCAAACTAAAGTACACAAAAAAACTTAACGAATTAATATAATAAACTAGCACAACTAAAGGATTAACAAGTAATTAAATTCACACAATTCACTTAACTCTAACAATATTGTAGCAAGATTGTATGACAGAATCAGGATTTGACCTGACATCTGGAGATTTAGTAATATCAGTCCTGTGAACTAGGGGTTTTTTAGCTCGTGATCGTCATCCCTCAGTATAGTTGATAAATAACTTACGAGTAAATAAATGGAACCAAATATTTACAGATAAACTACATAGGAACAGTTTATATTAACAAAACAGAATAAACTATTTAGAAATATAACTTAATTGTGTCGCTGGGCAAATTTTTGATTTTGGTGCTTTACATTTGTTTATTTTGTACAATTATACTATAAATCTAATTATTTGTAAATACCTCCTCTGAAGAAGATACAAAACGTCTTTACAATATAAATAAAAAGTATCTGAAAAAGGTCATCTACTGTTTTATTAATTCAAAACAGTCTTTAAATTAAAACTTTTAAATTGTGTAACTTGTATATTATTATTGCTCATTCCTGGGGGGATTTAATAAACAAAAATATATTATAAATTATTAAAAAAATATTATTTATTTATTCATCAAGTAACGTTGGCTTTGCCGGGTCAATTATTTATGAAAACACAACGTTTCAGCGAAATTCATGTACGCCGTCTTCAGGTGACTGTCAGCCATCATCTGACCCGGTTTATAAACCAAGAATATTTTATTAATTATTTATTCATATCTTACGAGTTTTCAACACCTGACGACACCAACAAAATTTAAAGAAACGTTCTGTGGAATTTTATTACTTATTTTTGCGTGAATTATTGGCTACTTCATTATTTATTTGTTAATTTTCATATTCATTTAAGTTATTATTGCATTATCTTTTAGAAGAAATGGGTTTTTTGGACTAGGCATCTTAAACGAAATCAAGACGGGTAGATCAGTGGTTTGAGCACAAGTCCTGAGTTCTCCGCCCGGTCCGGTCAAGATTTTTCGATCATATTCCAAAACAATGAAGTCTAAGGAAATGAAGGAAGTATCAATAAGTTACGAAATTCTAGTTTTTACATTTACTTATTTCTTCAAAAATTTTATGAAGTGGTAGTTTATTATTTGTTTGTTTATATTTTCTAGGTTTAACATGTTTATAACTGACAGAATAATTTATATATTCAATACTGATATTGCAAATAATTGATATATAAAATGACGCAAAAATCTTAAAAAAAAATCCAAACGATTTATATGCAAATGTTAACGGAAGTCATTCAAAAGATAAGTACGTCGGTGTGTGGTAATATGTTTATGGCTGTTTCTTCAATCATTAAAAGCAAGGACAAGGAATGCATTAAAGTTGCATAATTAATAGAATATCAATTTATTTCCATTACACAAAACATTTATATTACGCAAAAGTTGAGTCTGATTGTTATTGCGACTCCTTCATAATGATAAACCACACAGTCATCTCTAGCCAATTAATCCAGTAAATATGTATAATCCTGTCTCTTCATTGAATTATCCTGCCGTTCTGTTTTCTTGTTACATGTACCACGTGAATCGACTTAAAAACTGTTGCTGCGCGGAAGACACATGGAACAGGTGTTGCTGACTTAATGAATTTTTAGTTAAAATATGTTAAGTGACGTATATTTTTTAAGAATGAATAGTTAATATTTATGTATATTTGCTGTAACGTGTTATTTTACTTAAAGTTGTCAGTATAATAAATCATTTTAGTCACACAGTATAATCTTAACTTAATCTGTCTGCATAATTTTTGTTTATCTTTATTTATAGTCGCATCTACTACAGTGGTAATTAGCGACTACCTGTTTAAGTGAAACTAGTGCATAATTTTGTTTATTGATGAATACCTTTTGTTCCTGAATTTATCAGAATTATGAGCGTTTCAAATTTCATTAAACGGCTCCTCCTTTTGGCATTTAATAATAAGGCGGCTGTTCAACAAATTTAACTGTGCTTTTCTTGCAAATAATTTTGTAAAATATTGTAGTAATTGGTAATTAAGGCATTGTTCTAATTGAAAAGTTGAATTGTAGAGGACTCATTATTGGTGGATATAGCGGACGCCGCAACAAACCGGCAATGCAAAAAAAAGTATTGTTGATCGGTCGAGAAGGTTTTAGGCGCTCAAAATTTACGAGACGAATGAACAGTTGGGCAGCGGACAACAAGTAGAACAGAGTAAAAGAACGAACAGTTGGGCAGTAAACGGCGAGATGTACAGATTAAAATTCTAATTCACGAAAACTTGAACAATCTTTGTCAGTCAGCAGCGAAGATTGAAAGGTCTAATTTAAAGAACGAGAAAGTGTTCCAGTAACCAGTACGCTGTTATATCAAAAATACAGAAACTGAACTAGTCTTCAGTCATCAGACAAAACCAATGAGGTGCATTTTCAACAAAAATCCACGAGATCTACAAATCCAGGTTGCAGTAAATCATCGAGAATCGACAAATTTATTTTAAACCAACTAACAAACTACGCTAATTAGAGTCTGTGAACATTTAGAGACTGTGAGTACTTAGAATCAGTGATATCCCCAAAATTGTGCACGAAAAGTTAAAATGAGACCTGGGCTGCCGTAAGTAGAAAGAAAACTTTAAAATCATTGTAAACCACGTTTAAAAGATAAACGTCAGATCGTTCTTTAATTATCGATAAAATGAGATCTTTAATTATTCAGATCATTCTTTATTTCTTGATAAAGATTGAAATTGTTTAAATTCAATCTTTGGTATTATTTCTTCAGCAACAAATTTCGTCTATGTTCAGATGCATTGATTCCCATATAAAGCAAATGTAATTTTTGTGATTTTGATTATATAAATTCTGCCATTATCAAACCCAGTTCAAGACCTTGAGATCCCAATTATTTTGTATATTTTATAATTGTTTTTAAATTTGGCATAATAAATGTTGTTTGTTGAAAAAAGTTAATAGAGTTTTTCATATAAAAAGAACAGTTTATGTAAATTATTACAATATATTTGTAGAATAATCAGTCTTATTTTCAACTTTGTATTTTTATTAAAGCAATGCCTATGGTTTTTATTGTCCAAAAAAGAAATAAGTTCACTCTTGAAGCGAAACCATTTCACAAGCCTTGAGTCTAAGCCAATGCGACACATTTGTTATCATCTAAATTCAGGATCTAATTACAATGTTTAACAACAAAAAAATTCTGATTCGATCTAATGTATTTTGCGACCTCTACACACTAAAAAAATATCCTTCTATCTCTTACCATAACATTTATCATAACGTGTAATGGAAAATGCGAATTGGAAAAAAAGGTCTATAACAATGGACAAGAGACAGGTAAGATGTAGGATTAATTTACGACCATGCCAAGCTTCCTAGAAATAGCACAGTAGGCATCTTACCACGCAAAAGGTCAGATATTTACTCTTCCTATTTATATATGTTGTCGTCGGTAGTGGAAAACCAAGTTTTCCAATTTTAATGTTATTGAGAAAATATTCTGTGGGCCAAAAGTCACTAAATTTTGCATTTATCGTCATTTTTTCGCTAATAGCCAAAGAATGGAGCATTCTATTGAAAACAATGTTCGGTAATAAATTTCAGATCATAAAATTTTACGTCGAATGATATACTTGATTCTGAAATTTGTTCGAATGAAGCTGTAGAAATTGTTCGTTAAATGTAGTATATCTTTCGTCCTTTTCGGAAAGAATGCAGTTTCTCGCATTTATACTGCTGATATCTCCAAAATTACCGGTCGTACATTCATTTTTTACAAAATAAAATTGTAGATAATTTAATTCTCTTTACCAAGAATTATCTGGTTTAAAAACTCATTGATAAATATCGAAAATACAATCATTTCTCTGGCTGGTTGCGGCGCGGCGGCAGTAAGGAATGGAGCGATAGTTGACTACTAAGCTACTAATCTTAGATAAATAGCTATGCTAAGTATATTCTTACTTTTTAACACCTTTACATTTAGCTATTATAGTAAGACTTCAACAACCCCGTAAATCCTGGTTTTTAGGCCAGAATAACTTTTCCCCAGGCTTTTTGAATTGGAAAATTTGGTTTTCACTACTGGCCAAGACTTATAAAAGTAGAGGAAAAAATATAAAATACCCGACCTTTTCCTCGAGGAAGGCCTCTTTTTGGGACACAGCTGCTGGACTAAGATGTTTATATATTGAGCTGCGGAAATAACAAAAATAAGAACATCTAGCGCAAAGTTAAAAAATTTTGGAAGCACCTTAACCTAGTATTGGTTGGTATGTTTCAAATGAATTTGGTTCACAGATGCATATTAGGCCTATAAAGTTTTCGCATTTTATAAATATTTATTAATCTAAAACGCATTCTGAATACGCTGATTTTTCCAAATGAAACGACTATATATGAACGTTCCTTACTATAAAATACCAGTGTAACATTGGCTCAAAGCTTAAGTCCTCTTGTAATCTAGTAAATGTGTTTATTAAAATGGTTTATGAGGAATACGGCGTAGACGTAACTGGTAAGTAGGCTAAAGGAGTAATTTTACAGCTTCTTCTTATGTTAGAAACTAAATTAAAGAAGGAAAGCCAAATTTCAAAGAAACACAAAAAAGTAGTATTTTATAACTCAATCTTGAATACTCGAAACAAACTATCAGATATCCCTACCGAAATGATACTGAAGAAAGAAACAGTCATAAATAACTGTTGGGACAGCTGTCATGTAAAAATTTATAGTTCATGGCAAGGTTAGGATTGGGTAAACATGTACGAGACACAACTCTACGGAAATAGTTGATATATGAGTACGTATAATAAAAATAAATAGCAATTAAAAGATAAATCAAAACTGTTGTACATATTAAGGAATATGATACTGAATTAATCAATTTTAGAGTGTTACACTTTTAGCGTAAAAGTATGGAATGGAATGGTTCGTGGAATGGTCGCTTGGTACGATCCTGAAAGGCTTAAGTGTCAAATAAAATTTATTATATCTGTTTAGGAGCACAATACTTCTCTTAAAAACTGAAACTAGCTGAGTGCCCTGCGTTGCGCGGGTCTTTATTTAGGTAAGCCCGAAGAAGTATCTAATTCTACATTAATCGAATGGTCAAGAAGTGATTTAACCTAACTAAGCAGATGAAATTTTAATTTCTTCAGAAATCCCCCAATCACCATACTTTCTGAAAGGCCAATTTGCCGCACGGTACACGAAACAAACACACATTGTTTTTCCCATCCACCCCTCTCATAGGGGTAGAAATATAATTTAACGGCAATTTAATGTCATAATTAAACTCAGCGACATCCATAACCCTGAATTTGACTCAATTCTCGGTTGTTTTTGCATTTTTTTTATGTAAACCCCCCACCCGCACCCTTAAGTGTACTCGCCTTCTATTCCCAATGGGATTGAAATTATACACAAACAATATCGGGAGAAACACTACCAATTTCATTGAGCTCGTAAAAGATACGACGAAAAAATCGGTCATTTTAGCTTGTATGAAAATTTCTACCCACATTCACTCCCGGCCCTAGGTGTGGTAACCGTATTAGACTAGCTGGGTGCTGGCTTTGCCCGGGTTGTAATTTATCCATAACCCCCGATATGACTCCAATCTCGGTTGCTTTTGAGTTATTTTTATGTAACGCACCTTTACCCATATCCCTAAGTGTTCTCACCTCCCATACCGAAAGGGTTGAAATCATTGACCCCGAAAAAGTTTCCATCGACGAATGTATCGGCCGTTTTAACATGTTAAAAAATGACCACCCCCGACCACCCCTGCTACTGTGGGTTAAACATATAGTTGAATTTCATAATTGAACTCAGCGACATCCATAACTCCAGATTTTTTCAGTTATCTTTATGTAACGTCTATCCACCCCCACCCCTATGCGTTCTGCCCTCCCATGGTGAAAGGGGTTGATATTATACACAAACAACACACATATAATATGAATGTAATTAAGTATGAAAAATATTCTTCAACGCAAATATTATGTTTACATGTTTGAAAATTTCTAACCCCGTCCACCGCCGCCCCTAACGGTTAAATGTCAAGTTGAATGTCATCATTAAACTCAGAGGCATCAATAACACTGTATTTGACTCCAATCTCGGTTGTATTCGCTTTATTTTCTTGTAACTTTATCATACTGTAAAGGGTAGTAATTGTACACAGATAAAATCGGTAGAAACTCTATCAATCTTCTTGACCCCTAAATATATTCATACGACTGAAATATCGGTCGTTTTAGCATGTATGAAAATTTCCACTCCCGTCTACCCCGTTCCTGGTAGACGTGTATTTTATGCATTATTTCAATCTAAACCCCCTCCTCCACCACCCGTATGGTCAGGATGCTTTCCGCCCTTGCCGTTTGAAATTAGACACTTAAAAATTATAGAAAATTCAGCGACTTCGTAAACATTTCATTCGACGCTAATAATGCCGTTTAGAAATATTTTTAAATGCCACCCGGTCCACCCTCAGTCCTTGACAGTGTCTTAATCCCTCGGCGTTTGTTCCTGGATCGTAAGTAACATGTGAACAAAGTTTGGTAGAAATATGCTATACGGGTTTAAGGTTGTACGCAGAAATTTTTTACGCCCCCTTCAACCCTTTCTCCCAGGGTCTGAACTACTTCTTAACCAGTATGGCAAATGTCAGAATGAAACTCAATGACTTGCATAATTCCAGAATCATCACTAATCAAACTTTTAATTTCATCAACGCCGAAAATTAATTATTCGAAGTTATAAGCCTGTTTTTAACTTTAGCCCTCGTTGACCCGACAGAAACGTTCATGAACATGCCCACAACAAGTCGCGAAAGTTTCATCTCAATCGTACGAATGCTTTATGAACGCATAGGTACGCCAAATGAACTTTAATATTTCGAGTATACACGAACTGGGTAGGGTTAAAACACCTAGGTATGTGAACAAGACTTACCACTTGCATTTCAATCCGCAGAAGCTGTTATTGTCACGGCTCGGTTTTGTAGTGTGAATATTTGCAACGCGTGACATTAGCCATCCCAGTTTGCTAATCCATAAGACATTGCGAAGTGGTATACTATCTTAACGGTATTAACTTCGCTCTCTTGCACAAATACCCTTAACGGATAACATATTGAGCTATTCCAGTAAGTATAATGAAATGGTGGTGTCATTGAAATTTATCATCTATGTCCAAATCCGGAGGAGATGAGTGGCATGATAAATTATCGTCAGTATGAATTGAATTTATAGAAAGTGTAGAAAAATTTAGCATTTTATTTTCTCCTGGATTAAATTATCTTTTTGCAAGAAACCCTAAAATTAAGATGATCCGTGGCAAACCCGACTGTTCCCTTAATATTTCAGTAATGGTCAAATACGTAACGTCAGCTTAAACAACCGACTTAAGTGAAAGTAAGATAATTTATACGTAGAATAAAAATTAATGGACTATAATTTTGTTCTTTTCAAAATATGAAATATATCAATTAATATTTAATTCATATGTAGAGTAAATAAACGACTATTTTATATCACTATTTATTTTTAACGATTTATTTTCACCCATAATCGATGTTAAGATGATTCAATCCTTCTACACTTTTATAATTTATGATCGTTGAAGGTTCAATTGAAAATTAAATTTAAGGACTGTAACACTAGCCCAGTTGCTTCCTTACACACTCCCTCTAAACAACCTTCCATCCGTAATCGCGTCTGGCAAGAATAACTCTCTTACGTCTCTTCTTTTCGAAACACTTTATCACTGACCTTTTTTATCCCTTGTCAGCACAAAAGCATACGCCTGTTAGGTTTTAAATGTTGAGTCCTTCCCTTTATCCCAGACGACCGAGCGTCATCAAGGCGACTACCAGACTGTAATCTTACATGAAACATTCAGGATTTAGAAATAACACGTGGTATTTTTCGATTCTCCTTCAGACTTATTCTCCGTTTTCTTGGCTATGTTACACATAAAGGTCTATTTCTGTGTCTGAAATCAAACCCGGTGAAGAAATGGCGCTGACCACTACATCACAGCCAGTCGACTGATTAAAATATACATTAAAATTACACAGTCTATTATACAATTAAACCCTAACTGCGTGTCAAGATTATTAATCTATGATTTGATTTAAATATATTGTTTTGGAGAGAAATATTTATATTGGCCAACTGTTCTAAATATCATTTTAATGGCTGTGTTCTTTACAATTGAGTTATTTTTGTATGATGTAAAGTTCGCCATTAAATTGTATTAATCGTGTATATTTTGTTTTCAATAATTGATTTCCCCCCCCCCTCCGGGTTATTGATCAAAGCCAGGACCCCTGAGATTTAGTTACCGAGAGTCTCAGGCTCGACTCAAGTATTCTCAAGTCCTGGCAAATCGTTTATCGGCTCCCTGATTTGGATCGCTCCGATCGCGAAATTAAATTAATAAGACGATTGTCGTTTGTTTAAGAAAAAAATTATTTCTGCATATGCAGGGGCACTATATTAATTACATAGTCATAAAAACACATTTTATTTCCCAGAAAAAAATTATCCTTCTCTTTGGAAGCAAAACACTCATCAGACGGACGTCTCCGTAAGAATCGAAGTTCTGCCCAGCGAGCGCGTCAACCATCGACGAAAACAGGTAGTAGTCGGAAGGGACCAGATCTGAAGAATAAGTGGCATGGGGTAGCACTTCCAAGTTTAATACCTCCAAGTAGCTTCCGATCATTGTTGACAAGTTCGATTGTGCGTCGTCGTGGACGAAAATCGGCTTGTCATGTCTCTGCTGATAATCCGGCCTTTTCTTACGCCGAGCACGGTGCAATTTGTTCAGTTGTTAGTGTTAGCTGTGAGCATTGAGAATTTCACCAGATTTCAACAGTTCATAGAAGACAAATACCCTGCTGATCCTACCAAACGCACAGCGCCGTGTTCCGTCCGAAGATGTTTAGTCTTGGGGACGATGTTGATGGTTGGCCAGGATGTCTTCCATTCATATTTCTTGAATTATATTCACTTTTCATCGCCAGTCACAATTCGATGCTAGAACGACTTTATTTTTTGTCCGGAGAGCAAGATATCGTATATGTTTCGACTTCGCTCTATCTGCCTATTCTTCAATTCATGCGGCACCCAACTTACGATCCTTTGAACCTTTACCAGTGGTTGCAGACGCATGTAAATGACTTGTTGAGTAACACCCAATTGCTCGGCAACCATTTTTTTGATTGGATATCGCCCTCGTTCAAAATAATTTGACATTAATGGTCCTAAACCGTCCGGGGCCGATTTCCACGCTTCTTGTCGATCAGGTCAAAATTGCCGTCTTTTAATCAACGAAACCAATCTCTGCTCGTTGTTTCTAATAAAGCACTGTCGCCATAGGCCTACACAAGCATTTGGTGTGATTCAGTATACGATTTCTTCAAATTGTTGAAGAAAAGCAGAGCCCTTTTTTGGCACAAAATTATTCATGATTCCCATAGGAGAAATAAATGTATGTTGTATAAAATTTCTGGTGATAAATTCATAAAAGACGAATTACATCCATGATAGCTTAATATGGTCACTAACGCCGCAAAGAGCGGATTTATGCTCATAAATGAATGGGTCGTTCTTAGTTTTCTTAATTTCATTAACGCTCTGTTTTGAGTCGTCGCACACCAAAAAGACGAATGCCTCCTTAATTCTCAGCACTTCAATGGCACAGTAGGCTACCGCCTCGTACAGGATGAATATTCGGACAAGGAACAGATGCAGCGACCCCGCAGGAACACTACACCGACGACTTTAGTGTCCATCCAACTGAAATATTCACCGCGGCCCGGACACGGACGACTTAGCAGTGGCGACGGACGCAGAAAAGGTACGGAATCTGAGACATGAAATAAGTTTACTAAATGCTTGTTGCTTTCATGAAGAGGTGCTAATATTTTCGGACGACGGGAATACATTCACAATATACTTCAGTTAAATTTATTTTAAATTAATATCAAAGTTAACTGTTAAAATAGAATTAAGGGAAGGTCTTAACATTGTCAAAAATAAGAATTGATGACAAAAGTTTGGGTTAATATTTAGTTAGTATCTATAACATAGTTTCTCATAGCATAAGTAACTTGGAGTTCGGATAGTACCGTTGACTGCTGTCGTTATTAACTATTGTCCCGTTGTTTGCGAGTCACATTTATGTCCAGATACATAGATAGATATATTTATTCTCCATTAGCCCTCTAATGAGGAAATAGGATTCGTCACAAATGTACAATAGATAAATTACGTATATAATATGAATTAATATTAATAGTAATAATTAATAAGTTACACAAAAAAAATTTCAATAGGGCACTGTTCACATTTGTCCAGTCACCACATTAAAACACACAATCTTTAAGAAACACGCACACAACACTTATCACTTCATGGTATTCATCTCCTGTCTCTAGGTACGGAGGGATGTCGTCGTGGATATTTACTAAAACAGAAAGCAGAGGCAGGAAAACAGAACCAAAAGGGGAAAACTGGACACACTATTTACATATTTGTTGCATATTCGGAATTTTGTAGGCAAGTCAGTTCAGCGAATGTGAGAGCTATTCTAAAATTCGTGTACGGAGTAATAAGTTCCATTTACAAGGAAAGTTTTACACTCCTTGACGAATGAGTTGTAGTTGTTGATGTTCTTTACATGTTCAGGAAGGCTGTTAAATAGTCCGATACCGGAATAATGAACCCTAGACTCGTAGAGACTGAGGCTGTGCTTGTCAGACCTGAGAACTGAACGGTTCCTCCATGGTTGTCCCCGTTACTTACAAAAAGGTTCATGTTGCGTTTAACAAATTTTAGTATTTCTAATATGTAAGCACTGGGTAGAGTCAGAATATGAAGTCTTTTGAACAGCGGCCTGCAGCTTCCTCTAGCACCTGAACCTGTTATAATTCTAATGGCTCGTTTTTCCAGTTTGAAAACTTCCACACTACGAGAACAATTGCTCCAGTTGGCAATACCGTAACATATATGTGAATGAAAGAAGGCAAAATAGACTAATGAAGCAGTTTTGGTATCAACTTGTTGCATCGATGGTCTTAATGAGTAACAAACAGAAGTTTGCGCACAAGGCGATCAATGTGCAAGTTCCATTTCAATTTACTGTCGACCTGCAAGCCGAGGAAAGTCGCATGATCTGAGAACTTATCCGTTACGATGTTGTTGGTTTCCGTTCTAAAACGAACTAACATAGTTTTCTGTACATTGAGTGTTAATTTATTGGCGGCGAACCAAGTACTTAAGTTTCTAGATGCAGTCTCAATCTTCCGTTGAGATTAAATCAATGTCCGTAATTAACAAATTAGTGTTATTTGCGTATAAGACAGATTTTATAGGTTTCATATATTCTAGAAGATCATTAATATAAAAAATAAAAAGCAGTGGACCTAATATTGAGCACTGAGGCAATAATTACTTATCCAACAGGTACACCGGGAGAACCATTGCACTTTGATATAGTGTTGGTCACACGTAAGAAAAACATTTTACCTAGCTTGATATCTAGTTCTTTTACGCGGAATTTGTAAAAATTGAAAAAATTATTTGTTTTTTTTATATATAGGCCTGTCAACTAGATGAAAAAGAGATTTTTTCCAGATTTTTGAATGAATTTAATTTTAGCTAGACAACAGAGCGTGAGGTGACGTACAGCCCTCAAATTGGTTGAGACTGCACATAAATGGGGAAGGAAAAAATATCACCTGGAAAATAAAATACTTAGCTTTCGCCTTGACAACGGGTATCCCTTCGGCCATAAATTCCAATTGGAGGAAACAGCGCAGCGAATTTCAGGCCCTTATAGGTGAAAACCCGCCCGCCCCTACCTTACAAAGCCGAAGGAGGCATAAATACATACAACGGACGCCGCCTATTCTACAATAGTATTTTTATGCCGAAGCGTTCACTGCCGTGACGGGCTGGACGTGAGTTGTTTTGCGGAGTCTAGAAAAAAATGAGAAGTAAATTCTGAAAAGCAACTAATGGCTGGACAGTCAATCTTTGCTGGACAGCCGAGGAGAGGAAACCTGTGTCAGAGTTATACCTCAGCAGCTTATTATCTACCTGCACTACACCAGTCCGCTGTATCGCTTGTTGCAGCTCCTGTTCATCACGGTGCACGGTGAACTGTGATCTTAGCAGCCAGTGACAGACCTTGAACCGGAGATCCAGCGCTTAATTGACCTGGCCACGACATCCAGTCCAGAATTACACCAGATGATCCCCTCAAATTCCGCCACACGACACGTTTGTGTGTTGTACTGAATTTAACGTCTTCTTCCCCTGGTTATGCCATTGTTGCTGAACGGTGTCCCAATGATTTGACCTTGCCTACAAGAACCCTGAAATACTAAAATTGCTGGTGCTAGCCGAAGACTAACTGTAATCTTTATAATAAATTTTAATTATAATGATTTATTTTCATATTTAAATCTTCCCTAATTGATATAAAAATGAGATTAAAATTTTCTCTATTAATATTTACCAATAGTTAATTATGAACCCAATAATATAACACACAAACTGCATACCAAAACAATTTAGTTGATAAATAACATAACCTTCTAAATTTCAACCTTTAGTAATAATTAACAGTAATACGTATTAGAAATTGCTGGTTAAAGTAGAGCGAATAAATTAATCGAGATATAGTCAACAATTCTCATTATCTCACACGTAAAATATATTTCAGTTAAATGTAATGTAAATAAATAAGAATTATTTTGTTAGATTATTTATTGAGTTCATTAGTTTCAGTAGAGAAAATTTGATACGCAGCATATGATCTTGAGATTATTATTTTATTATTATTATTATTAAGCTACTATTGGACATTTGCGGTGGTAGCTATATCTACAAAAATGACATCTATCTATATAATAAAAAAGGATGTATATTTGTATGTATGTATGTATGTATGTATGTATTTACGTTGTTCTTTATACAAATTTTATCGCGTGAACAGAATGCAACAAAAAATGGTATACGTATTCTGCCAAAATCGAGAACCGGTACTGTGGGGGTGACAAACCACTAGCATAAATGTGAAAAGAATTATAATTTTAAAAAGTGATCATTAAGTGATAAATTACTGCGCGCCAATATATCATGACATCACGCGACAGAGAGAGACGTTACTACGCGACGAACAAAGGAAATAGTTCGATTTTTCTGTAATGAAATGAAGCAGAAATATTTTCATTGAATAAAAGTATAATTCTATCCAGTAATACTCCATCGAGTGATAATAAAAAACAATACAAAATACTTTACAATCGTTGCGGAAAATGTTAGTTAATTTAGTGAGTGCAATATGGCCACCATTTCTTTACATTTGAAATGTAGCTATCAATTTGATCACTTCAATCCTTCGTAATGTGCGAATACTGATGGACAATTATATCCTGCAATACTCAAGAAGTACTGTCTGAAGACTTACTGACAATTATTTGTTCGCGGAGAATTATATTTCTAAAGAATAACGATGGTATGTTTGTTGCTATTATGCAATTAAATTCTATGTATCTTATAGCCATTAAATTAATGCAGTATATTTATGTATTGGTAAAGAAATTCGGAGGTATGTTTGTTGAGATTGATGCAATAAAATTCAATGTATTTTATAGCTGTTCAATTAAAGCACTATTGGTCGAAATTGTGTACGGAACTAGGAATAGTTAGATTTAGGTTGTGTCTTCTTGACTAAAGATTAATATAGAATTAAATTCTTTTTCGGGTTTGTATAAATAAGACACGGGCAACGCCGGGCACTCAGCTATAATACATAAATAACATATATACAAATATACCATATATGGGTAACATGAACCAACTGTCTTTGTAAAGTTAAGTATTATTTACCTGAAACATTTATTTTCACTGCACTTCACTTGCTTATTTAATTTTTTCTCATAAATCACTTCACTTCACTGTTTACTACGCTGACAAAATAGGGATTAATATATTGTAATAATTAAAGGGGAATTAATAGTTCACAGCAAGCGGTCGTAACCTAAATAAACGAGACATTCTGAAAAAGTAAAGTTGGACACGAAGTTGGTGCCTCAGACAGATTTCTGAGTGTTATAAGTTTCGACGAACAATCCTAAAGGTCTACGAGGAGGAATTCCTGTATCGCAGAAAAATTGGAGTAATTGATGGTAAAGTTCGTCTACGAGGTGCCGCCAATATATTTTTATTTAAATTCAGAGTGTGTGTCGATGAAATGATTCAATTGGCAAGGTACCAAGGAAAACTGTGAGTTATAAATCATTTAAATTATTTTGTAAACGTTAGAATACAGATAACATCGTCAGATTTCGATTTTTTTGGTACCATTTGTAAAATATTAATTTGTAATTTGATTGTTTGAAAAGGGAGTAAAATATTCTTTATTTAAAGGCCCAGAAAGGAACCTGATATCAAGAGAAAATTTATTTGTTTGTATGAAATAAATGTAAAAGGTCGGCGAGTAATTAAATTTGAATTATTTTAATATAATAAATTAATGAGTTTCTGTACTTGAATAAAATTTTATTATTCATCTTTCATGAAAAATTAAAGTATTTCAACGCGGGCTAACTTTAATATAATTTCATTTTAAATTGTTTTCATTCTATTTTTCTACATTTTGGCTTCACCAACGGGTGGCTGCATCATAGTAATTATTGTTCTTTTAATAAGCATTACATTTTGGGCACATCAACGCGTTGTCATTTTGATTTTGTTTAATTAATTGTTTATCACCTGATTATTACATTTTGGCGACCTCAACGTGAGGCACTGTTTATTAATTAATTGGCGTTTAAATATAATCATTACATTTTTGGCGTGCTAACGTGTGGCGAAATTTAATATTATTCCATTTTAATTTGGTTACATCTATAAATATTACAATATATATATATATATATATATATATATATATATAATTGAAATATTGCTATGGAAAGGAAAGAGAGACAGACTGTGGCTTACTTGAAAGTGAAGTGCGATGTAGCCATAAGGAACTGAAGGTTGTTCTTCAATTTTCGGAGGCTCTCAGAAAGGAGGCTGAGAGCTTCCGAAAATTTGAAGAACAATTTTCAGTTCTTTATAGCTATATCGCACTTTACTTTCAGGTAAGACGCAGCCTGTCTCTCTTTTCTTTCCATACCAATATTGCAATTATTTTAGAAGGAAGCCTGCGAGAGCATTTCTCGCAGGTGAACCTTCCCAGAGAGCTCTGGCGGGGGCTACCTTTGGGGATGCTTTCACATCTCTCTGGTTTTTTTGAACTAAGGTTCCCACATTCCGAGGCACCTCGGTCTGTTTTGAGAGGTGTATGTTCCGGGGTCGCAGACCTTGGGCATACGGCAAGAGTTGTCCGCTATTCCTATTGGAATAGTCGGCCAGCTGCCTCCTAAACTGGTCGAGGCACGGAGAAGGGAATGCTGCGTCCCCACAGCAAACTCCTCTCCCGCTATCGGAAGGGCGTGGGACAAGTACCCAATGCCCGACCTACCCGATGCAGGTTTTTCTAGGGTTTTCCCTGCATTTCTTTAGGCGAATGCCGGGTAGGATCCTTAAACCATAGCCCGGGGGCCCTAGTTAACCCTTGGCTACCTTCCTCTACCCTTACGCATCCCCCCTTTCTAATCCCTTCCTATGCTATTAAAGGGGAGTTGCCCAATGTGGATCACCCTCATGTAGCCTGTTGCCTTAAAAAAATAAAAAAAAATAAAAAATGCAATTATTTTTGACAATGTCATATCCTTACTAATATAACATATAATAATCCCATGATTATTGTAGTTTCTTTAGCGTACGTCTAAACAAATCAGCGCTATTCGGAAAAGTCGGCAGTAATTCTGCAGGCAATGAGTTCCAGTCGCGAATTGATCTACTAACAAATGAACGTCTGTGCGTTGCCCTTTTTATTTAGTTTTGAATTGGTGATCATTTTTATAAATATAAGTTGGCGCCAAGAGATGATTTTTAATTTCTCTCCAAGTCGGTTGACCTGCATAAGCTTTGTATATTGCGGAAAGCCTCGCGTGATTCCTCCTACTGCTTAGTGATTCTAAATGCTCACGAGGATTGTTTGCGAATCGACCCCCAAGGAACTTTTCAGCCCGTTTTTTAATCTCGCCCAACGCTAGTGTGTGTTCATTTATATATGGATCCTAACAAGTTCTCCCATATTCCAAAATGGGCTGGACCAGAGATCTGTAAGGGGATATATTTGTTTTTCTCGTACTTTTCCTCAAAACCCTATTTACAAAATGTAGCGCCCTTCACCCTTTACCTGCAACTTCGCTGGCCTGATTTCCCCAATTTAGATCCTTCCTAATCGTGATTCCAAGATATTTACAACTGTTGGATTCCATAACAACTTCATTCCCCATTTTATACCTAACTGGAGGAACATTTTTTTTTGTAAAGACAATTACCTTACTCTTCGTTGAATTTAATTGCATTTTATTTCTAAGTGACCGGTCGTAAATTTTGTCCAGGTCTCAATGAATAGTCCGAGCATCCTCCGCGCTTACTATTTCCCTATAAACCATGCAATCGCCATCAAACTGTTTAATATGTGACTATCATGTGACTAAGGAACAAGAGTGGACCGATTACAGTCCCCTGCGGGATCCCTGATGTAATTTTAACAGAGTCGGAGAATTTTTCATTTACGCGAACTCTGAGTGTACGTTCTTTTAAAAATTCGCGAATCCAATTCAGTACCCGAATATCTGAATCTTGTAACTTACTTAATAGTAGATCATGCGGCCCAATGTCGAACGCTTCAGAAATGTCAATAATTATTGCGTGTATTCCCCTTCACTTATCGACCTTGTCCGAAAGATTTTGGCGGACCGTGGCCAGTTGACTCTCACACGAGAATCCAGTTCTGAAGACGTGTTGCCCGCTGTGAATCCAACCCCTTTCGTCCCAATGCCTTCGCAAAAACTCAGTTATCAAGCGCTCAAATTGCTTGCATATCAGAAATGTGCGGTTAACCGGCCGGTAATTACTAGTTTCCGATCGCGGACCTGGTTTATATATGGGAACTGCAATCGAATTTCTCCATTCTTCTGGAACATCAGAATTCTTTATGGATATTTCATATATAGATAAAGGAAATCTTGCCATATACGCTGTAGTTGAAAGGAGAAGGTGGAGGTTAGTATTGTCGTTAGTTGGTAAATCCCACTCACTGAGGAGCTACAACTACGACACTACTATAGGCCCTACTTAAAAATATTAATAATATTCTTACGAACGGGTTATACACACAGCGGCAAGCTCTTTTTATCACCTCTTAACTGATTTTTTTACTGTACAACATATCCTGAACTCAACACAATAAATATTTCCTTGCGTCAACGTTTTCTGTATAGTTTTACACTAGCAAGTAACAAAACTCAACTCCGATCAACCCACAGTACAATTTCAGGGCAGTGGGCCACTGAGCATCTCATTTTGACACGACTTGCTATTTATCGATTTTGTACGTGAATGATGAACTTGATATTACTCGTCGAATCACTCAATTAGATAACCACAAGTTTTAGTTTGCTTTGGGGGTAACATATGCCTGAAGGTAATCCACGTGGTAGCAACTTTCCTTTAATAGCATAGGAAAGGATGGGGATGCTGAAAGGTAGACGAACGTAGCCAAGGTTTAACTACGACCCCCGGGCTACGTTTTAAGGATTCTACCCGGCATTCTCCTAAAAGTAGTGCAGGACAAACCCTAGAAAAACCTGCAGTAGGTAGGTTTGGCATTGAGTACTTGTCCCACTCCCTTCCGATGACGGGAGAGAGGTTTGCTGTGGTGACGCATCGTTCCCTTCTCCGTGCCTTGGCCAGTTTAGGAGGCAGCTGGCCGACTATTCCAATAGGAATAGCGGACGAGTCTTACCGTATGCTCAAGATCTGCGACCCCGGGACATACACCTCTCAAATCTGACCGAGGTACCTCGGCATGTGGGACCCTTAGTTCAAAAAACCAGAGAGATGTGAAGGCATCCCCAAATGTAGCCTCCTCCAGAGCTCTCTGGGAAGGTTCACCTGCGAGAGAATCCTCTCGCAGGCTTCCTTGACGTCATATTGAATCCTTTCTACCTATATTTAAGTAACTATTTTGTCTTTCTACATATGATATCAAAGGAGTACCAATCGTTAAAAATAGAACAGAAACAACTCTTCGAGTAAGGTGGTAAACAATTTAGTAGTTCAAACAGTCTGCAAATTTCTTGAGGTAACCAGTTCATTTTGCGATACACCTTCAAGTAATAAACTTAAAACAGGCGAAGTCGAATGTGGTAATTGTTACGTAGATGTGAAAGCTCTGTTATAAATGTGCGGCATAATATTAAGTAAAAAGCAATCATAAAAGATAATGGTTCGAAGACGGTCAGCGAGGAGGATGTGATGGCAATATCTGTGATATTTATGTAGCTAAAGCAGTACACATTAGAATAACTTTCACTCAAAGAATGGTATCACTGGAAGATATTAAAGGGTTGAAAAGTATCAAATTATGTTTAAAATATCTATGAAGTTGCAATAGATATTAAATATTTCGGAGACGAGAGCCACTTCAAAACATTTGGGAAACAGAAGAGGTGCGGAATCAAACGGGCAATTGTTTACTTCCCTTTACAGATTGTGAAAGAGACTCTAAAATGATAACTTTATTTTTGTGGAAAGATCTCTTGTCTGTCGCAGGTGACATCAATCTTCTGATATGAAAGTGGACTTTGTCCTGGAGACTTATAGTTTTATAAATATATTAAAGACCTTTCTCCCACCAACTGAAGATCACTGCAACACCTGTCATACAGTTGCACCATTTGATAATCTCTAGATACGATACAATGTTACTTATACTTGAACTTGACCTGTCTCTCAAGTGTGTCAATGTCGTATTTCAGTGTGCAGATACGATCAACGGTTATTCACTCGTGGACTCTGGTCTCATTTACCTATGGAAATATATCTGCAACTATTGATTGAATGATTTCGAATACTATTACTATTTCTAAATTGTCTGTGAATCTCCATCAAAACTTGTTTCCTCACATATCTTTAATTACACTTGCAATAATTAGTCGCATCTATACTCAAAGATGAACAAAACTGGGTTAAAAGTTAAAATTTAACTCAACATCTCAATAAGTCACTATATACTATCACATACATCCGTAAATTGTATGGTAAATTTACCACTCTTCCACGCACAACAATTAAAAACTTGTCCTGATTGAATATGTAAGGTTGCTACAGTTAAATGAACTGATCAGGTTATGAACAAGGTAGCACAAGAACTATATACAGTTAATTTGAAATATTTTTTCTTGAGTCTATAGCGACCGAATGTCTGGATGTATAATTACGTAAATTTAATTCGCCGCAGATAATACGCGTGACAGAGATAGGCCTACCTGTGCCAAACATCGCCGAGTTACCATAGCAACGGCAGACTATTTATTCAAAAAGAATTTATCAGCAGTGACTGTGCTAATCAAATCCAGGGTTATGGATTTCGCTGAGTTTAATTAAGATACTCAATAGGCCATTTAACCCCCACGGGCGGGAGTTGAAATTTTGAAACATGCAATCACTGCGATAATAGCGTTGAATAAATATTTTTCAGGGTTAATTCGATTGATAGTATTTGTACCGATGTTGTGTGTGTAAAATTTCAACCCCTTTTGCCATGAGAGGTGCGTACGTTTCGGGATGGGGTGGATGGTAGATACAAGAAAATAACGCGAAAACAACCGAGATTCGAGTAATATCGTGTTTATGGATGTCGCTGAGTTTATTTGTGACAAACGTGCGGGTGTGGGCTTTCGGGCCTGGTCTGGGGTAGAACTTTTATACACGTTAACCGGCCGGTTTTTGCGTTGAATAAATATATTTTGGGAACAATGAGACTCATAACACTTCTCTACATGTTCTTAGCGTATAATTTCAAGCCCTTTCGGGCTTGAAGGGAGTACCATTAAGGGTGGGGTGTATTCATCGAGATTGGGGTTGAATACTGGGTTATGGGTGTCGCTGAATTTATTTATGAATACTTGGGTAATGCATGTCGCTGAATTTATTTATGACAACTTGAGTAAAGCGCGGAGGTTGGCGGGGGTGGGATGAGCTGGGCGGACGTGGGCAGGGGTAGAAATGTTCAAAAATGTTTACGTGTCGATATTTGTGTCGAATAAATACTTTTCAGTGTCATTTAAGTTCATAAAATTTCGGTATATATTCTCTGTGTATAATTTCAACCCCTATTGGCATGAAGGGGAACACGCTTAGGGGTGGGGCTTGGTGTAGTTTTACTTGAAAATAACGCAAATAGACCGAGATTCGAGTCAATTCTTTTTATGGATGTCGCTGAGTTTCATTGTGAAAAACTGGGTAGCGCACGGGGGTGGGAGGTGGTCTGGGCGGGGGTACAAAATTTCATACAATGTAACGAGGCGATTTTTGCGTGGAATAAATACTTTTTGTTTAACCCACAGTAGCGGGCTTGAAAATTTTGGAACATGTTCACAAGGCGGTATATATTTGTCGAATTGAACTATTTCAGGGTCAATAAATTCAACCCTCTTCGGAATAAGAAATTAACACATTCAGGGATAGGGGTTGGGTTGCGTTACATAAAAATAACGCAAATGCTACTCATGATTTAGTTAAGATCAATTACCTATATTTATGGTGACCCCGGCGTGATTTTCTGCATACACATAACATCTTGGTGGATATTCGCGAACGAAGACTTCTTGATATAAGTACTTTAATGTCCGTCTCCTTTAATGTCAGTACCTTGCCTGCCTATGGTAGTTGGTTTACCGAACAGCTTAGGCAGTTTCCTGAGATCACAGCATTTGTCAATCAAAGACCAGTAATTCAACGCCGTCATACATGAGGGTAATCCACAAGGTGGCACAACTCCCCTTTAATAGCATAGGCAGGGATTTGAAAGGGAGGTATGTGGAAGGGTAGTGGAAGGTAGCCAAGGGTTAACTTGGGCCCCCGAGCTATATTTTAAGGATCCTACCCGGCATTCGCCTAAAGAAATGGAGGACAAGCCCTAGAAAAACCTGCATCTGGTAGGTCGGGCATTGGGTACTTGTCCCACGACCTTCCGATAGCGGGAGAGGAGTTTGCTGTGGGGACGCAGCATTCCCTTCTCCGTGCCTCGACCATTTTAGGAGGCAGCTGGCTGACTATTCCAATGGGAATAGCGGACAACTCTTACCGTATGCCCAAGGTCTGTGACCCCGGAACATACACCTCTCAGAACAGGTCGAGGTGCCTCGGCTTGTGGGAACCTTAGTTCAAAAACGGAGAGGAAAAGGCATCCCCATAGGTAGCCCCATCGTGTCTCTCCTATAAGGTTCTGCCTGCGAGAGAACATCCCTCGCAGGTACTGCTTGCGAGAGAATAGCCCTCACAGCAGTAATTCCATATGACACATCGTCACGACAGGACCTCCCGTTTATCAACGCACACGTCGTGGATAAGCTGCGGGATGCTAAGGCATACGATGGAGCTGGGTTAATGCAGGTCATCGAGCAGTGCTTGGGCGAGCCCCGTCCACATGGTCCGAAAAAATGACGGCTTATGGCGTATATGCCATAATTCTATTACAACGCCCGATATTTACCCTCTTCCGAATGAGAAAGACTTCTCCCAAACTTTGCATGGTTGTGCTGTTTACTCCACTATCGACCTTGTCCGGGCATATAATCAAGTCCCGGTGGCGGTCGACAACATCCAAAATACACCAGTCATTACACCATTTGGCGTGTACGTATTCCTAGTTATGACGTTTGGGCTGCGGAACGCAGCGGTTATTGGATTCCGCATTACGCGACTTACCGTTCGGTTTTGTGTAAATTGACGATATTCAATTTGCGTCCAAATACGCGGAACAACATGAAGAACATCTTAAATTACTTTTTCAGCAATTGAGCCACTTTGGACTTACTCTAAAAACGTCGAGGTGTGTTTTTGGGGCATAGATGGTTCAATTTCTTGGTTATTAAGTCCCTGACAAAGTGGAGGTCATGAAAAATTTCCCACACTCTCAAGGAACTCCGTCGTTTTTTGGGAGCGTTGAATTTTTATCGACGCTGTCTGAAGAATGCTGCCCATGTACTCACCCCGCTTACTAATTGTTAGCAGGTGTTAATAAGCGTGACACCACTCCTTTAATTCGGACGCCTAGTCTTGTTTCGGCCTTTCGAGATGCAAAGCAATTACTAATTGACGCTACCGTCCTTCATCATTTATGCACCAATGCTCCTTTACAACGTTACACCGACGCTTCGGCATAGCCTACACAATATTTCTTCCCATAAATTCTTAATATTTTCATGAATCTCAGTTTCTCCCTTCCAAATTTATGAAGTTAACAAATTAGGATAGAAAAATCTCGAAATGTCCGAAAATCGAACCAAAGACTATTACTTATTATGCGTAGCTCTATCCACTGAAGTATCACCGGCGAATACCAGTCATTTGCGAACTTTTTCTGTACAGAACACGGGATTACCTACAATTTACCAAATCACATTCTTCGCGGCCTCATTTCCCGACTTAAGTTGAGTATTCGTACTCGTACTCGGCGACTATCTTCGAGCAGCTCTCCCGGCGATTTTTGCAGTTCAGTCTTACCGAACACTTTTAAAAACTAATTCTTCCTCACTACCTCCTTAGCCGGTCTCTCTGGACCTCGAAATCACATTTGTCCAGGAAATCACGCAGGTGCCCAAACTTTTAATATCTGGAAGATGCCCCAGGTCCTATTCCCAAAGTTTTCGTCAATCGTAATTTTGGTTCCCCGGCAGTTATATATAACTAACTTTATAAGGTGTTGCTCCAAAAAATAATGTAATAATGGATTTTAGTAATTCTCATGTCAATACAGGCAAAATCAAATACGTTTATTTTTTTAGTATCTAAATTTTTTCACACTGATATCACAAGGACAACTGAATTAAATTTTTTTTTATCTGTGCTACAACAATTTTAAGAAATACCTAAGTTAATGAGGGTTCTTAATACCAGGTTTTCCACGAACTGGGAGGTTATTTTGAGCAGTGGCAAAATTTCAATTCAATCCCGACGCTGTAGACAATTAGTCTCCGAAATACGGAGCACCGTTTTTTTAAAAAAATGATAAAACTAGGTTTCATCTCTTCCGATTCCGTACAATTCGAAGTGGTTAGCGTAGAGGGTTTTTTAGCGACGTTACCTGTTAATTCCTGTTCAGTAGCTTGGTTTTGCGATGTGAAGTTTCCTTCCGGCGTCCTATCATCAACCGCTGCCATTGCTCTCTCTCGTCATAATGTTATGTATTTCTTTTCATAACTTCTATCCGTACGTTTAGTGAAGCAGGTTAAGGGGAGTTGCCCATTGTGGATTACCCTCATGTAGCCTGTTGCCCTAAAAAAATAGTGAAGCAGGTTTCGCTTGGCCGATCTGATAACGAGTGAGATGAATTTCGAGCAACGGTATTCGATCAAGTTTGGCTTCAGACTTGGACACAGTGCAACGGAAACGTTTTCTAAACTTCGGAAAACCTACTGAGTCAGTGTTTAGTCAATGAGTCGGGAGTTTCGGTGTTTTAAGGCATTTGTTGAAGGAAGACAGTCGATTGAAGGTGAACCTCGCAGCGTATGGCCTTCGGTTTCAAGAACTGATACAGTCCGGGATCTCGTTCTTTCAGGAGAGACTGGTTGACAGGCAGATTGATCGCGGCAGACAACACCACCGTCCATCAGGTACTGATCAATGAATTAGGGATGAGAAAACTCTGCTCAAAGGTGGTTGTCACACGACAATTTCAGTAAATCGTTTCTTGGCCGGTAAGACCATTCTGGTGGTTCCTCAGACGCCTTATTCACCCAACTTAAAATCCTTGTGATAATTTCCTCTTCCCGAGATTGAAAACGCATCTCAACGCACGTCGTTTAGAGGATCTGGATAGCATTAATATTGCTGTAACCGACCAGCTGTAGGTTATTCATGTATCCGAGTTCCAGCACTGCTTCGGGTAGCGGAAGAACCGTTTCCAGCGCTGTGTGACTTCCTAAGGCAATTACTTTTAAGAAGACAATGTTAAATGATAGTTTTCTTTAATAAAACAGTTGAAAAAAGCATCAGTCTCATTACTTTAGTTACACACCTCGTACGATGTATATTGTAATTAATAATAATGAGCCTTACGAGAAAGAACGCATGTACATAATTGTTTTATCAAAGCTGCGGTGGGAACTACTTCCCGCAAGAAAGTTAGGGAAAACTTTCACTCGTATCCCCCAAGCTATTCTCACTCACTGTTCAAACAGGATTGAAAAATCCATGAATATTTCACGTAGCAGAAATGTCGTAACTACGTGAATACAAATAACAGTCGAATATGTAGAAATTCACTAAATAAATACTAACGTACCGGTAAAATTACACTAATTATAATTAGGGAGAAGGCCTGCGAGGGATATTCTCTCGCAGGTAGAATCGTGAGATTAGTATTGAATCGATAATCTCATGGACTCGTTTACTCTGAAGCCTCAGTTAACTCTGAAAAACCTAATCGAAAGTTGTGTGTTACTACGATATAGAAAATATAACTGAAACGGCTATCTTATCAGGAAAGTTAGAAAGTGAAAGAGTTTTTATCGTTTAAAGAGCTTTGGAGGACACACATTTCGTCGGATCTTCCTTTTAACTTGCATTTTCGATCACAATCAACGAGCCACAGGAACATTGGTTTAAGTAATGCGGATTTAATTTGAGATAGTCATCTTTCTCCCATGGATAACTTTATGGTCGGTTCGTCCCAGAATTGATTACTTTTACTTCTGGAGTTTAAACTAAACATATTCTCCATAATTAAGTTTCGAACGATTTTACGCTATAGATAGAATTCGTTCATTTCCCTGCAGAATATAAGTTCTGTATCAATAAATATCCGAGCAGCACCGGACAATGGTGTTGTAGGTTGCATCATATTATTACTTTTAATTATTTCAATATTAATTCTTGCTTATAAAATTAATTTAAAATAAACAGTTTGTCTTGAACGTTTACATTAAATAAATTTGAAATTTATTTGTAAATTTTAACTTAAAAATCAGTCAGTGTTTATAAATTAAATATATTACTGGTTAAAACATATTGTTCGTGGATTTGTAATAAACGTGGGTTAAAATAAGACGACGTCGATTCAACTAAGAGCTTACTGCAAAATTTATATCGTGCCTTACGTAGTCGTCTTATTCACTCTGAATATACCCTAGTTGGTCTTCTCTGTCCTCCTGCATTCCCTCCGCCTCAACACCTCCCATTTTCCTCCAAACATACCGACTAAAGTGCTTATATTTCCGTAATTTTTCTTATAATTCCCTATGGCTTTTTTTGTCTTTGTATTTCAAACCGGTGCTTTCGACTTATTCTAACTTTCCCGTCAACGTTTCTTTCTTTCTAGCAGCTCTAGAAAAATTTCCGTTTATAATTTCCTGTCAACGAATTGGGTGCTCCACTCTGTGTTCCCATCCCAAGATTCATATTATATATGTAATTATTTTCCGTAGCTGTATATTTGTCCCCATTAAATTACTACTGTGATACGTGCAAAGCCTTAAAGATTTTGTTTGTATTATTCTAAATAGTATTATATGAAATGTTGGCACGCGGGTCATTGGTACAATTAATATTAATAACAATTTTTTATTTAGGAAAAATTTGCTAGATAATTGAATCAGTAATTTTTTACATTCCTCTTAACATTTAGTAGTACTAAGAAAATTAAATATGTTATAGAGATTGCCAATGTGTAATGAAATGTTTTATTTAAATTGTTTCTTAAATTGACAGCTAACTTTGAGGCCGAGCATTGTAAAGAACAGCATTGTTTGGCGCAATAATACAGACACGATAATAGTTGCTACAGATTATTGTCGGAAAGCGTACACACAGAGAACTTTGGCGGAAAAATCGTGTGTGTTTGGGAGGCAGAACAGTATGTTGTGAGAAACAGTCAGTCAGTCAGTGTGTGTTTGGAGGGCCTGACGAGAGGAGTGAGAGGAACGGTCAGTCAGTCATGTCATGTATGTTCTGGGAGCTGGAGCAGTGTGTTGTGGCGAAACGGCCGATGGTGGCCGAATTCACTACAATATAAGCTGAATATATCAGCATATGTATTAAAAGAATTTTCCACAGCAAACCCGAGTGAGATGATACAAACGACAGTAAAGTAAAAAGGCGCCGAAAGTGTTGTAAATCGTTACGACAAAGTGTGAAAAGTGTAAAATCAGTACTATGGCCTGTCAATAAAATATTGATCCATTAGAAATTAAAATAACCACTAGTGCTCAAACGAGAGCAGCTCTGAACAAAAGGGTATGTAAAAATGTAAATTTTGAAACCTTTACGTAAATATCGTTTACCGCCAAATATTTATAACTTTGTCAGATTTCTCTATAATTTGTTGTAGTTATATTCTAGGTATAAAATTGAGTTATTGTAAAAAAATTCATATTTTTCTCTTCTGTAACTTTGGTGAAAATTGAAAATCACTATATTTATTAGAGGCCCTATAAGCGGCCATGAAATTTAGATTCTCATGAAAGTTGAGGCATTTACTTAAAATCATAAAATGTAAAGAATTCAATGTAAATAAAAATTGCTAATTAAATAATATTTTGTTATCTCTAAAAAAATTATTTAATTTCAATGTAAAATCCCGTAAACTTCCTTTCTTTGTTTCTTTTTAATTAAAATCTCACCACAATATATACAATAAACATAACAATTCAATAAGAACACAATAATAAATCAGTCACAACAATTAGAAAATTATTTAAAACTGATTTTTAAACATAATTCTCTGACGTTTTTACTAAATATTTTTCTATTGCACAGTTTTAAATCTTTAGGTAATATGTTATAAGTTATAACTGCCTTAAAAATATTTTTGGCTATTCTATATCTTAAGTTTGCCAATACAAAATCGGCACATTGAAACGGGAATTTTGCGTGTGTTGTGAGTGACTACTCGACAAGTCTTTATCCAAGTCATGGCTATGTCCTGAACCGATCAGGGGCAAAACAATAGTGACCGTAGGGACGGCGCTGGCCTAGGGCTGTAATGGAGCTATTTTAATATATTTTTTTACAACCTTCGGGTGTAGTTTTGAAGGGAATAGCTCGATTTGTTCTCGAAACTACTTGCGGGTCGCAATGATCATCCGATTCCTTCCCGGCCGTTCAGAGGTAAACAACTGAAAAAGACCCAATTCTTTCCTGACTGGAGTAAAATCAAGTGGAACGTATTTTCATTGTGAATTTTTATTTGCATACCATATATTATTTATTAAAAATACAGTAAAATATAATAATAATTTAATTAATGTCAGTTTAGAAAAGTATATTTCCATGCTAGCTATCTTAATGTGATTCCTGCATCTACTCCATAGAAAACGACGACGCCCACCACACTTAATTCATCTGCGATCGATTGGCTCTGGACGAACGCAAGCTGTAAGACGAGCTCGGACACCCGATGACATCGTTCCTAAGATAATAGAAAGCCGAGCCAACTAGGAAAAAGTCGCAATTTTAGTAGAGCAAATTCTGAGATATACACTAATGGAAGGAAGGCTAACCAGCGAATAAGAGGCACCATCCTGAAGTATGACACCGCGGTTCCGGAATGGAACAATGTCGCGGATAGTGGGTTTAGTGGGTGCAAGTCTCACACTACCGGGTCGAGAACGGTCCCTCCCCTCTGTCTATTACATTCCAACTTATTTCTCCCTCGTAAAATTTGTTTTTACTGTGAGGATTATCATTATGTGTGTCAAATGAAGAAAAATACTCCCAAATTTCTGCAAAAAATTGTAAAAAAAATTGCGTGCTCAGGGTTGAAGGAAAAAAAAATTGTGAATATAATTTTGCACCAAATAACCGCAGATGAGGTTACGTTTTTCCGATTGTGGCCATATAATTCCATGTTGCGTATATGATAATTAATAACAAATGATGTTGAAAAACTGTCACGAAATTGTATCTTAGATATCCAAGCTTTCCGATTTATTTCCCATTTTCATCTGAATTGTATGTAGTTGAATAATTCAATAACATTAAAATAAATCACTGTTAAAAATTACAGGTTAGAACCAGTTTCAGAGCTTTTAAAAAAAATTGAGAACCTGAAGAATGTACTATTACGAACAAAAACGTTGTTTTTTAATTAATTAAATAATCTGAAAGTGGTCATAAATTGTAAATAAGATTTGATTAATTCGGATAGTTTCAATTGTACGTTCTGAAATAATGGAAGAATGATAAAAAAATTTAAAGTTTTTGTTATGGTAGGTAATTCGCAAGATAATGTAGTTTTCTTAAGTCTACATTTAAGAGAATTCGCCATTAAAATATTTAAAGTTAAGTTTAAATTATTTTTTGAGTAATTTTAGGTGAGATAAACCATTGCCCGTTAATGGAATAAAGGATGACTTCAGTAAAAATTTAAAACCAGTCCGGAAAACGATCTTTGGATAATAATCGTTGAACTCTTTGATTAATTGAATAGGGAAATGTTATTAATTGTCTTGTGATTCTTGGTGTTAAGGGCTTACCAATACGACGGGATGGAATCGGGATTCGCTGAGGTTTCATTCTCTCGCCGGCAGAACCTTTCTGTACAGAAGGAGAGGGCTACCTTTAGGGATGCCTCTCTCTCCGTTTTTGAGCTATGCTTCCCACTAGCAGAGGCACCTTTATTGAGAGGTGTATGTTCCGCGGTCGCAGACCTTGGGCATCCGGTAAGAGTTGTTCCCATTGTAACAGTCGGCCAACTGCCTCCTAAACTGGTCGGGGCACGGAGAATGTAATGCTGCGTCCCCACAGAAAACTCTTCTTCTTCCATCGGAAGGACAAGTACCTACTGTCCAACGTACCTGATGCAGGTTTTCTGGAGTTTGCCCTGCTTCACTTTCAGGCGAATGACGGGTATGATACTTAAACTATAGTTAACCCTTGGCTACCTTCCTCTACCTTTCCAAATCCCCCTTACAAATCTCTACCTTTGCTATTAAAGGGCAGTTGCCACCATGTGGATTACCCTCATGTAGCCTGTTACTCTAAAAATATGAAAAAATATTTATATTGCAAACCCGAAATATTTAAACTTAGTTTTCTTACCTAAATATAGATATAAGTATGTATGATTGAAGGTACACTAGTCTTGTAGCACTCAACGATTGAGAAACCTTCTGGCTGAGTGGTTGGGAGTCGATTGTATGTAACTTAAATTGTATTTTGACTGTAAAGTGTTTTAATTCCCCCCCCCCTTTCACAATTTATCAAAGCCAGAAGAACCCCTGAAATTTGAAATTTTCAGTCTCATGCTCGGCTAAATTACTGACGAGTCCTGGCAAGTAGTTTATCAGCCCCCTGTTTGAATCGCGCGGATCGCGTAATTTGAATTTTATAACTCGATTGCCGTATTTATAGAAATTAATTCGGCATACGTAGTGGTTTCTGAGTAACACTCGTCTATTTTTGGTTTCTTTCTCTAATTTAATCATAATAACAGTATTTTGAACCATCAAATAAAATGTTGTAACCTTGCGGTTGTGTATATTTCTACGGAATTAACAAGGATCGTTGTCAGTCAAAAGTGATTTGGCACCTCAAGAACATCAATCAATTCACTCAAATTGTACCGTACATATTAAAATACACACACAAAGTTCATTACTTAAAAATCTCAATTAAATAGAATAATCTGAAAGAGTAATACAAAATAAGCAAATACGTCCAGAAAAAGGGAAAGTAATGACGTCTACAGTAAGTTAATTATGAACGATTAAAATATGATGTGAATTTCATTAATGTTACAGTTAGGTTCCCCATAAATTATTTTTATTTAATGTGGATGAATAAATTCAGTTCCCTTCTAATGAAGACACTGAATTTTTTATTTGATATACGTACCTAGAGCTACACGTATTTTAGTTCTTTCCAATCATAGAAAAGTAGGCAATATGTTGGCGAAAAAAAATATTTCTGAAACTAGTTATATATTTCCTATTATAGGCTTAAATCTATTATATTTCTAATAAAAAAAAAGACAATCTTTTAGGAGAGACGGAGAGGTAACCTTTGAACTAAGGTTAGCAGAAGCAGAAGGACCTGTTTTGAGAGGTATATGTTCCAGGGTCGCAGACGGTAAGAGTTGTCCTGTTTTCCCATTGGAATAGACGGCCAGCTGCCTCCTAAACTGGTCGAGGCACGGAGAAGGGAATGCTGCGAACCCTCAGCAAACCCATCTCTCCTGTAGCCTGTATCTCTGAAAAAAAAAGTTTCTAATAATAAGAAAATAAGGCAAATACAGACGAAAGAAGTAATGATATAAATATCATAACAACGATTCTGGAAACCTTGTTCCTTTCTTCAGGTGCTTAGAAAACTTTCGAGTTTTGTCAACTGTATCGTGTAGTCTTGTCGCTCTACGCTCTTGTGTTTTTTTTAGTTTTATAAGCACCTGAAGAAAGGAACAATGTTTCCATAAACGTTGTGTGTTAATTATATCTTCACTTATTTTGTCTGCATTTGGCCATTTTTTATTATAATTTTCAAAACAGACGAAAATTTTTCATTTTTATTATATTCCAATAAACATCGAAAACCGCTCTCGCAGGAAGAACATTTCTGGGCAGACGGAGGGGGCTACATTCGGGGATGCCTTTCTCTGCTTTTGAACTAAGGTTCCCACAATGTGTATCACCTCGGCCTGTATTGAGAGGTCTATATTCCGGGGTCGCAGACCTTGGGCATACGGTAAGAGTTGTGCGATAATCCTATTGGAATAGTCGGCCAGCTGCCGCCTAAATTGGTCGAGTCACGGAGAAGGGGGCTGTGACCCCGCAGCTATCCCCTCTCCCGCCATCGGAAGGGTGTGTATCAACTAGCAAAAGCCCGATCTACCTGATGCAGGGTGTTCTAGGGTTTTTCCTGCATAACTTTTAGGCCATATTGCCATTTGGTATTCTTACACTACAGCCCGAGCTACTGTCATCCATAAAACATTATTCATATTCTTACGGACGAGATATACGGACCACCGCAAGGTCATTTTATCACACTCTGTACTTATCATCTTTTAAATTTTATGGATGATTTTTTTAACGCACAATGTTTTTAGAATAGCTTTTACTACACTACCAAGTTACCGTCACAACGGTTCGTGTTAAAGTGAGTCCCGGCCTACAACGCTAGTTCAAAGGTCGACTGTCCATTGTTTCTTGACACGACTGGCTAATTCTCTTGGGTTATACCAAGGTTAAAAGCGATTTCAAATTGAATAGTGAATGCGCGCAAGTAATTATCCGATGTGACGAATTGTACTCATCTAATACGTATTATTCCATAGTATGAATAATCGTATAAATAAAACTTACGTAAATTTAAATGCTTTCTTTCCCATTTAATTACTTAATTAATATTCCTAAAAGGTTGTTTAACAGAACAAACTTCCTAATATTTTCAAAAATTATTTTCTCAAATTTTTATTAATTAAATACTTTAAGTGTTAAATATAAAACGTTAAATATATAAACGTTTGAAAATAATCAACTGCGAATATTCTACAGCGTATTATTTTATTTTTCCTATACTGATTATTTAATTCATTCTCAAAATAATGCAAAAAAGTATTTGAAATAAATTTTGGAGCAAGGTCACAGCGTGCAGCCAAACGACACAATTGAAAATATTATTTATGACTGTCAACAGCGTATTTATGAGATTCAATTATTTCCATGATATTTATTAAATTTGTTAATTAATTTTCATACCACGTGCCAACAATCACTCAAGCCTAATTTCTGGTCTTTTCTACATGAAAGCCTAATTTGTTGTATTTGCTACGATAATTGTTTTTCAATGTATTGCTTAGGTTATGCATCGGATAACACACTAGCATTTAACAACGAAGAACGACACCTAGAAAATGTATTGTATACTGTAATAATTTAAATTCTCGTTAACATTCCTCTAACTAGTTGAATGCTCTATAACTTCTCAGCTATAACAATGATATTAAAAAATCATTATGAGGTTGCAGAAGACAATTGAGTTGTGATAGATATGGAAATTTTCTGGAGAAACAATAAAGGCCGTGAGAATCGATTACCATTTAACACGCAATTCCCTGACATAGTTCTGACCCAGAGAAGAAAACATAGTAAACTTAAAAGAGTTTGGAGGGCAGTACTGCAGTTAACCTGTGACCTATATGACGCGAACATCTAATTAAAACTGACCAGTATAATAGAATATTTATTGCCTCCAATTTATTAGCTCCAAAATTTCAACTTCGTCCCACAAATACTGATTTGTATTAAGACTCGGTGATTTTAGGACTACCTAAGCCAGGTTAAGTCTTCATCATGTTCCTGAATACACTCCTCCACAGTACGACCACCATTGACTTGTTGGAAATTCGGATCCGCCATCAACTCGATGGGATGAAACATGATCAGCATCGAAACTTTGGTTTCTTGTGCTAGTCAAACTAAAAGACTGCTCCCATTAGGTTGAAGGGCTGGAATAATGAATGTGAAGGTCCGTGTTTTTGCGCTTTTTCCGCCAAATTCTCACATTGCCATCTGAATGGTGCTACTGGTTGATTGATCGGGCCACACGCTCTATTACCCAATCCTCGCATTTGCAGACGTTTTCCTTTGTTAATTACGAACATACTTTCGGCTTTCATATCCTATATGGTGGGGTGTACGGCTAGCAGTCCGTTCTGAGGTCATTTGAGTAGGTCTTCAGTTTTTTGATGCATTGTTGTCCTTCCATTGTCTTGTCACTATCCGTTACGTGACGAGCATTGACTTGTCACTGATGGCCACAACTGGAACGTTCAGAACCCAGTACAATCTTTAAACAACTTTAAAATAACTGCTTTTGAAAATTTAATGGATGCAATTGTTCTCTTATTATCGCTTCATGGCTCTGATCACCAAGAATCATCCCGTGTTCGAATGTAGTGAAATCGCGTCGTTTGCCCATCTCTCTCTATATAAAAAAGAATGTCAGTCTGTCCGTGTCCGCGCGTTTATGTGTGTCCCCTCTGCACTCTTAAACCATTCCTCCGATTGCGATGAAACGTTGGTGAGTTGTTGTGCGCACCCCTGCGAAGGTTTCTGTCGACTTTTCGAAGCGTTAAGAAAATTCTAAGGGGTGACCGAGGGTGAAATTTAAAAACATTCTAAAACGGCTGATATTAGCGTCCATTAATTATTTTTCGGGCTATATGTGATTAATACTATCCATCCAGATGTTATTAGTGTATAATTTCAATCCCTTAATGCATGGGAAGTCAGCATCACTAAGGAATGGATGAGATATACATAAAAATAACGCGAGACAACCGAAATTTATGTCAAATCCAGGGTTATACAAATAAGTATGTTTAATTCTGACATTCACTATATGTTAGTTGCTGTAGTTCAGCTGTGCGGGTGGGAGAGGAAGTGGGTGAAAGTCCGTTATAAAAGTAATGAGTAAACAACTAAGGCTGCAGTTAGAATCTGACAATAGTGAGTTTAATTCTGCCAGTTACCATACTGGATAAGTTGTTGTTCAACCCCTAGGAGTGGGGGATGGAAGAGAGCAAATAACATTTCTGTGTACAATCTTAATTGCGTAGACCAATTTCTACCAAACTTTATACACATGTTACTTACGATCCAAGAACAAACATTGAGGGCTTAAGCCTGTAGGGGTGGAAGTGGATGGGGTGAAATTTAAAACATTCTTGAAAGGCTATTATTAGCGTCGAATAAAACGTTGTCGCGATCGCTGTATTTGATAGTGTCATTCTAGAATTTTTAAGTGTCTAATTTCAACTCCAAGAGGCAAGGGAGGGTAACGCCCTTACCTTACGGGTGGTGGTGGTGGAAGAGGTTTACATAAAAAGTAATGAAAAAAGACCGATATTAGTGTCGATTCCGGAGTTATAGGAGCCGCAGAGTTTAATTCTCGCATTAACCATGGTGGTTAATGAAATGTTATGTTGACGCGGTTGACTAAAAGCTACCCGGAGTAGTTTTGACCAGGTAATTTATTTATTTTCTTAGGCTACCAGTTATACTTTTGTCTCTATTTAGTTAAAGATGCATTCCTTTACTGCTTGAAAATACCGGGAGTAGTTTTAGATTTTATTAAGTTAACGAGTATTTTTTACTGTTTTAATTCGTCGTTATTTTAGACACTATTCTTTTATGTAGTAGAGGAAAACATGCATACCGTCAGTCATCATTCTGGTTTATTTGAAGTTAGATTCCGATTGTTTAGATTGGGGAGGTGACCGTAAATGGGTAAATGTTCCAAACACTGACGCTATTGATGCTGATTAAATGAAATGTTTACCAACACGTTAGTGTCGAATTAATTCATTATCCGGGTTAATTTAAATAAATACTCTGGAAAAGCCGAGCATTCGGCTAGTATCTTCATAAAACATGTTTTAGGTAAATTAATTATGCTATCGCACTGAAGTCGGTAGAGGGGTCCCGATATAAAAAGGTGATGAGCCAGAAGGACTATTCCGAATATACGATCCTTTTCCACGTACTCACTTTTTATAGTATGAATAATTTAAAATTGAAAAGTAAATCACTAGTGAAAAAATTTAAATTTAACATATTGTTTTGTAATATAATTTGCTTGAAAACATTTCTTATTAGCCCCATATATTGAACAGTCTGTCGACGTGAGATAATAAGTTTGTTCTTGACAATTTATATGCAAAACAGAGTCGCGTAGTTTCTGTAACCCGGTAGTAGTCTAAATCTGAAAAGTTTGAAGGTGAAATTTACTACATACAATGCATGATAATTTCCTTCGTATACTATTCTGTATTCGTTTTTGCACCCAAGTTGAAAATCTCACACGTACCAGCATTCGTACAAACTGAGTTCAAATAAGTGCGTTTCAGAGTTTCAACTTCTTATCTTGCCTCCACGTTTTGTCCAGGCGGAAATTTTTTACAAGGCTGATAATACAGAGCAAAAAAAAATTAAATTTTCTTTTAAACTCAAGAAAGCTAAATCTGAAACCCTCGATAATTATGTACAAGCCAAGACAGGCAAGTAGATTAAACGAGCGTGTTTAGAATAGTCGTGAATCTATGGAAGACTGCATGTAAAATTGAAGAAAGAATACCTAAGTTATACGATCTATTAAAGGATTTTTAGTGAATAATTCAATCCATTTTCACTTCTTAAAATTATAGTAACAACATACAGATTTAGTCAATAAAACATTACCATCCTCCATAGCAAGAGGATTATTTCATGACGAAAAAGCTACTCATGTCTAAGATTGCACATTTCTATTCTACCTTAAATTAAAACTGTAATACAGAATAACATAAATTTTTCAATAATTCCTGTATAATGCCTTCTTTGCTGTTATTTACAATAGTGTTTCGATATAAATTAAGATATAACGCTTCTATTCTTTAATTTTAAATTTATTTATGTTTTGCAAAATTTTATTTTTATCATTATATTCCATCTGATTATCCCGACTGATCTACAAATAAGGGACATATACCGTTAAGTTCGTGAAGTTAACAATGAAGACCATTTGCGGTGATTGACTGACGTACGATTGTATCAGGCAAGTACTCGTAGAAGAAATGAAACAGAAGTGGCGGTTCGTGCGTATGTGTTCATGCACATAAACTAATTTAGGAAGAAATAATTTTTCTTAATTTTACGAACCTTCATAAAAATTGTGATTGAACACTGCGAATCAATGCTTCGATTTCGATGACTTTAAACTCCCCGCCTTGCAGCAAATCGCTCCTACAGCTGGACAGCCAGTGCTATTCCAGTTACAGCATGTTTTTCTATATATATATATATATATATATATATTACATATATATTGTAATAATAATTAGAGGCAATTAGAGGATTAATAATTGGGCAATTGCAGTAAATTGTTATCGGCGAGAATGTAAACACAACAATGGGTAAAACATGTACAGGCGAGCCTTTGTCGGCAAGCGTTTAAGCTACGGGGCTCACAACTGGAGTTGCAGGGAGAATTTTCATTAACGGCAGTTGCACACAGAATATCATCGAGTAAAAGTCGCGGGAGATTTTCCATCAAAAAGTTGGAAACAGAATTCGATCAGATAAAGGTCGCAGGCAAAATTATCAATAAGTAAAGCCGCAGGTAGAACGTCAACAAGTAAAGACAGTTATAAAATTTCGTCGGGGAGTGGATAACATTCTGATTTACCCTTAATCAGAACGAGAACTACAATATTTGCTGGGGAGAGAGAGGGACTTAATGCAGAGGTCCACAGTGTTGTAAGGAGTAATTGTGTCAGGTGAAAGATACAAAAGTTTTGGACGGTGATTTGAAACAAATTAAATTCTGTGAAACGATGGCCTGTTACATGTGAATAGTGTATCAAAGAGCCCAAACGTATGCATGGTACCAGTAAAGAAAACTGTAAGTAGAGAGAGATATTTATTGTAAACGTTAAATAAGGATAAATCGTCAGATTCAAGTTCCGTTTATTAGTTTCAATTCTAATCAAGTTGAATGTTGTAAATTTTGTTTGTTAATTTGAATGTAGGAAAAGGTTTGTTCTTTGTTTAAAAGGCACAGATAACGACCCTGAGACAAGAGTAAATAAATTTGTAAAATGGTAATAACACGAATGTAAATTAATCACAGCAAGAAAAATTGTAAAAATTACTTTAAATAAATTAATTGTTTTCTGATGTTTAAATTCTGTAATTATTTAACATCCTTTCATTTATTTAATAAATAAATTCATCCGTTAATTAATAATAATAATTTAATTTTACTTGAATATTACAATTTGATCTTCAACGAGAGGTAAATCAATTTAATTACATAAGTATTACAATATATATACAAAATTAATACAAAGTTTACCAGGTGGAAAAGATTAAATCCCCTGCTTTTTTGTCAGAAAACCACATTACATATATATATACACAATACAATATACAACATATATAATATTATATATATAAATTTTATATACAATATAATATATATGTATATATTTATATATATATATATATATATATATCCCCTGCTTTTTGTCAGAATTCCACATTTTAAATATATAAAATTTTATATATTTTTTATATATAATGTGGTTTTCTGACAAAAAAAAGCAGGGTATTTAATCTTTTACACCTGATAAACTTTGTATTATTTTTGTTAATAAAGGCCATTTATTTATTTGTAATATTATAATAGCGTCAGATATTTTTTCATCGTTATTCTATTGGATTCAGTTAATGATATATTTGAACGTCAGAAAACCCATGCGTACAAGTTAAGGGTTTGGTAAAAAGACCGTCCAGTTCGTAATAATATAATAAATGTTTTTAAGAATGATAGTAGCTTTACTCCAGCTTCTCTCGAAGGGAATTTCCCTGTGTCTACCGTGCTCCGCTACATCACCTCCCTTCTCTTACTGGGCAGATCGTATTGTTGCTTTATATTTCACTAAGTTTTATTTGGTGATAATGTTTTTACATCCCATTCTCTGAAATGTTAGGTTGTTACCTGGAAATTTTTTTCTGGCAGTACGCACGTGTTTATGCAGGTATTACGGCCGTCTCATATGAATCACACTTATGATGAATTAAAAGAAATGATTGAAGGGCCGTCCACGGGCTTCGGACTCTGACTCCCTGAGCACGTGGGACGCGAACCTTTGTCCTTGGTGCAGCGGTGGCCTACCCCACCACCTCCGCTCCTATCCATCACGCCACCTCCCTCCTGGTCGGGAACTACAAGAACCCTGGCAGCCGCGGCACGGTCCACAAGCCTCTTGCTCGTCCCTGCCGCACTACAGGTAACAAACTCCTCTTACTCCTATATGTATGACCTATATATTTTCATGTTCGAAGGACGTCTGTCACAAGCTTTTCTGTGTGCGTTATTGTTAGACATCGGGATGTTACATCGAGGTGGTCACTGTTTTTGGAACGAAGCCGATGAAGTGTCAATAATTGAATTTTAATTTACCAGACGTCGTGCTGGCGTGTAATACATGATTTAGTGGTTGTGTACTGTTTAGTGTGTCTTAGGGGAAGATATGAAATTAAAGGTGTGTGCTCTGAAATTAAAATCGGGAGCAGATAAATACGAATTGTGCTGGAGGATTGCAATATGACCTACAGGTTATATAGGTCGATTTATACGAGCGCATCGCGTTGATTGTTAGTAAAACACCAGTCATACAACCGAAATGCTGATTTAAAGACTGAATAACCTTGACTCTCGTAACAGAAATATTTGGATTTTATTCTATGCGAACGTATAGCGGTGTCTTATAAACTTAGAAGTGAACACAACATGCAATTTAATGCGAGGAAGGTGTTTCAATGTCCTATTATACTTAGATTATTATCCTAATTAGATAAATAAGTAACGTTTCCGCAATCCTTGTTGCTCTCGTCAGGTGATTCACCTGACGCAATCAGCAAGGATTGTAGAAAGATTGTGTGGTACTTATTTAGCACTTATTTTTGCCTGTAATTTGGTTTAACCAATTATTACACTTTGAACACGGGCGATTTATACTATAATCTCTTTGCTATATACCAGCCGAAATATGAACCGTCACAAGATGCATACATAATAATGGATTTACATAAATTTATAAACAATTATTATCAAAATTGAAGGAATTATTGAGACAGAAACCATGTTTAGCATTAGAAGAATATTTATCAGTTGGACATTTTACATTAGCTTTAGTCTGGCCCATATAACAAATGAACAATTATGACAAATAATTTTATAAACAACACTATAGGAATCCAAAATATTAAGACCATATTTATGTTTTTTAACCAAATAAGACAAAGAATTAACAGATTTGAAAAATACAGAGATATTTACAGAAATGTCAGTTAATTCTTCGTCATATTTAAAAAAATACATAAATATGATCTTAATATTTTGGATTCCCATAATATTGTTTTTAAAAATGAGTTGTAATAATTGCTCATTTTGTTATATCGTCCAGACTAAACGATCTTTGTTAACTCGAATTAAGAAACATAAAGCTGCTGTAAAGCGAAACAATCAGTCTTTAATACACTTATCAAAAACCACCACACATTTCTTCATCGGAGAAAATCTACAATGGCTTTTTGTATAATAATTATATTAAATATGTGTTGAAGGTATCACATATATCTGGTCCACCATATTTACCTAGAAAGTTACCGTTCTTTGTCTGTTACTTAATTTTTAATGTAGTGAAAACCTAACCACAACACCCCGGCATTTGCACTACTGATCCAAATCGGAGCTAGAAAAAATATAATTATTTCATTTCTGAGTCAGAAATACGGATACAAAAACCTGTTGTAATAATAAAAACTTAAGCTGAATTTCGACCGGAATGTATCTTAATTCCGGTGAAACAACATAAAATATTATATGGAAGATTAAGGCAGTTTGGAGATCGACAAATTCATTTTTATTAAGACTAAGACGTTACGTACTAACAGAAAGATATTCCGCGCCGCCGGGGCATTATTACACGGCGACCGCTAAATAATCAACATTAATTTAATTTATATTGTTGTAAATTGAAAGTTAATGACATATAATGGCCAAAGAGTCAGTTAAGTATTAATTATAAATAAAAAAGTTTATAAACTGACTACTTAGCTCATATATTATTAATATTTTGTCAAGTTCAGAATACTCGTATATTCATTTAATTTCGCTTGGAATGAAGTAGAATCGCTTATGTTCTCTACAGACTTGAGACTGTAACCATTTCTCCAGGATATTTAGACAAAATTATAGACTACTGCATTGTCTTTGAAAAGCACGTCTTTATTATTTACAGTAGTTTACATTTCCGACACAATCTCTAAAGTGAGATTTTAATTATTCCATTTAATATTTTAGAAGAAATACAATTGCTTAGTAGTTCTTCATTATGAAAGTTGAATTTTACCGAAAGCTTAAAATAATTCACAATCAATTAATCTCTTTGCAATATTGTTACTGCACTAGATCTGTCCTTGCAATCTTTGTTAACCTTTTCATTCGACCTCACCACGTTGGTTCAAATGTATTTCCGGCCTTTATCTCAATTAGACTATTTGCATCCATAATTTCGTAGTAATTGTTAACAAGATGTACGATACTGCATTTATTAATTCACAACGAATTATTTGGTCCAATTTAATTTTTTCGAACCAATAATTGAACGTAAAGTGTAAGGTCTTAATAACTAGTGTTCACATCTTTCATCAACTTATTCACTCTGTCGTATCTGTCTGACCAAAGATAATCTTTCACATTATATGCCATTAAACATATTTCTCAATTATGCTGGTTTTGCTTTTTGATGATAACCGACTATAAACAGCTGACACAGGCAATTAAATATCCACATGGTATGGTATTTTCAACAAGTAATAGAAAAAACATCGTATTTTAGACGAAAAATAAGTATTGACAAGGAATAAATGTTGTAAATCCGGATTTCGAACCACACTTCAGTTTTACAGATACTGACGCGTTTATGATTGTAAATACTGACTGATAATTCCTTTTTTTTGTGCGACTTGCACATTCCAAAAAAAATGTCATACGTGAGAGAATACATATGTTAAAAACTTTCTCTAAAACAGGAATTCACAAAGAGGTCGATGGAAGTTTACAAAGGGGTATTCCATGTGTCTATGATAATTTTTTGTTTAAAATTTATTTAGTTTTTAAGGAATGTGATTATTAGATAAACTATTTAATAACATGCGAAATAAAATACAAGGAAAAAGCATTCATCTAGTTCATACTAGAATAATTATATAAGGATTTCGCTCCAAAATTGATTTGCAGTTTAAATCGGAATGATTTTACATGTTTGATGTAACTCTTTGCTTTTGACGAATTAATGTCGGTGATATTCGCGTCTACAGTGACCTAAGTTGATTTGTCCACTTATCCCTAATAATTGTAATAATTTCTTCTCAGTTTTCAATTCTTTCCGAAGAAGGACTTGTGGCCATTGTCGCTAGTCAGACTATGAAGTCGTTAAATAGCACTGTTTTTTTAAAAATAAATAAGTATAGCTAATAATAAGTGGAGAAATCCACCCCCACCCTTAAGGATAGTCCCTTCTCATGCCGAAAGGGGTTCAAATTGTTCACAGACAACATCGGGAGAAACACTATCGTTCACGCCGACACCGATATGTATTGGTCGGTTTTGCATGTTTTAAAATCTATACCTCCGTCCACCCCCGCCCTACGATAGTCTTGTCTTACTCCCCCACACAGTTTTTTCGGTTCGGAAGGAACGTCTGTACCAAAATACAAGAAAAAAACATTCATCTAATTCAGACTCGAATAATTATATAAGGGTTTCGCTCCAAAATTGATTTGCAGATTAAATCGGAATGATTTTAGATATTTGATGTTGACGAATTAATGTCGGTGATATTCGCGTCTACAGTGACTACTTGAATCAATTCAAAGATGCCCGTTATGAAGATTTTGAAAGTTTTGATATTCCATCTTGAAAGTGACACAACCAATATTGAATTTTCGCTTCAAGAAGATTTATTTAAATATAAAGATAATTCAAACAATTTTGGATTTGTAAATATATTCCCAAAAAGATTGCGTAATATTAACCCGTATCACGAACCATTTTTATCTTATTTTTTTACCTTGGTTGATTTAGGACTTGGGTAAGTTAACAGTTTAGGAAACAAATTAGAAATATATTAACGGGACGATTTAAAATTAGTGTTGCCTAATATTACATCTGATAGAAAAAGTAATTCAGAAAAGCACCAAACACAACCCAAAGTTTATTTTTTTACTTAAATTATAATTGCACATAAATTCGTAAAATGTATAAATTATTTAACAAAGCATATATTATATTATATTTGTTATGTTTTTGGATTTCCTTACAAGTGTAACATGATACAACGCGCTATTTATGCGCTATTTTTAAAACAGGTTTATTGAAAGAAAAAAAGTCATTGGGGTAGAAGTAGGAAAAAGATTGGGAATACCTGATCCAAAGCTATAATGTGATATTCCATTTGAATCATAAATGTGCCATCGAAGCATACGTAAAGGTCACTATGATTGATTTATCCATTTATTCTACGAAATCGTCAGCCAACAACGTTTCCCTAATACGTGCCAACTCGTTTAATCTACGAATTAGTTTCTGAAATACCGTTCCACTTCAGATGAAACGACTTCGTATCCTCTTAACCAAGGTACTCGGTACTCCCATTCCTTGTCTACTTTCAGAAAGAATACTTCCTTGGCTATCAGGCACCTCACTTATGGGTCTCGAGATCTAGCAATTACCGCTGTCTTTATCTCGAACTCCAATGAATGTTATCGCTGGAGGGGTTCGATAATAATCGTTAAGTTATTATTAGCCTGTTTCCTTATCAGCGGAAACATCATTATATGAACAACCGTGTTGGAAATCAAGAGAAATTCATTCATCTCCAACCGATATATTGATATCGTTACCAATACTTTATATACTGGTTAATTAGGCTTAGTAGAACAACTCCATAGAAGTTAATCACAGAATAAACCAAGGCAATAAAAGCTATTACAGCTTAAAAAAGTAAATGATGTCCAAAAAGATAAAAAGACAGACTAAAATAAAAATATTCACAACCCTAATAAAACCTGTAGTCCTGTATGTGTGTGTGAGAGTTAAACACTAAGGCCGACGCAGAAAAATTGAAAATATTTGAAAGAACGATCCTGAGGAAAATTTATGGTCCAAGCTGTGTTGATGGAATACGGAGAATAAAATACAACGACGAGTTATACAGACTATACAAAAATATTAACATAGTACACACCTCAAAAATATGTAGACTGAAATGGTTAGACACGTGAAAAGGATGGAGGATATAAACCCTTATAAGAAGCTAAGCTTCACAAAGGTAGAACGAAATAGAAGAAAAGGAAGGCCCAAGTTAAGATGGCTAGACGGAGCCTTGATGGACATACAAACATTAAAAGTTAAAGCATGGTGGATAGAGGCGCAAGATAGGAATAGATGGAAGGATATCAGTAAGAATGCTAAGGCTCATAAAGGGCTGTAACGCCGGTCAAGAAGAAGATGCAGAATATAATAATAGATATTTACCTGGCAGTTAATTATAATTAAATAAATAAAATAGCCAATAAGTCAGAGAAATAAGTATATTATATATTACAAACATAAAAAACACAACGTTTCAATCCGTCATTGAGACTTAATCATGCCATAAATCAATAAAATTATATAATATCTTCTTCATATCAAATTTGGATAATTTATATTATAGTAAGGCCGGATTCACGCCTGATTGATAAGATAAGTCGTAAACGGAATACGATAATTGTCTTGTGAGATACGCATCGCTAAGGTTTATAAGATACGTGAAGGAACGACAAAATTAGTACACACTTGTACGATTGTGACGTATATTGTAAGATTAAGAGACACAGCCTGCTTTATCTCTTCCTTCACTTACTTACAATATTGCGAAGGTTGACGATGGAAAATTTAAAGAGTGAGGACATTAACTTTGCGGTTTTTCTTTTATCCAAGTAGAATCACGTTCAATTATTCGTTGAAATGAACAGCTGTCTTGTAACTACGCCTGAACTGCGTTTCACATTCATTATATTAAATAGATCCACCCACCGTTTTCTCCTCTTTGCAATTATTTTCAAATTTTACTTCATCCTCACTTGACGACGAAATCATGATTACTGACTAAACTGCTCCTGCTATTATTTTATCGCTGGCTCATGTCTTGTCCCTACGGTATGATTATTACTTAGTTCAACGATAAAAATTGTGTATCTAATGTCTCCGCGATAAATATCCTAAAGCATCGGTGTGAACTCGTCCTAAGAGAAATATGTCGTACTTGGATATGTATCACCTGATGAAGTCCCAAAGGCGGGATGAAACATTATTTCACGTTAGTAATTAGCACTATATTAAAATTTTTCTTTCTTATTGGTCATATTATGTATTTAGTTAATGGAATATAATTTTTCCTGATCCTTCCCTGTCCCAGCTGTTCGGATACTTCATTTTCCTTCAACCAGCGATTGTATCTTTCTGCCTAGTTGTTTCGAAGACAATGCAAGGTTCACAATATAAGAAGATTTTTCGTAATGAGACATTTTTTCTAATTATTCGCCTTGATTGTTCCTTCTTTCTCATCCGCCACCATTATACTTTTCTTATTTACAGTTTTGGACATTTACATGATAAATATTATATTATAACTTTAGTAACGTTCAAGAATTTCTATTTTAATTATTATTGCTGTGTATTACGATTGCTTATGTTGGACGGGGAAATTTGTGTTCCCAATTTTTAGTTATATTTATTCTAATTGTTATTAACTGTAGCGTCCAACAATTATATTGTAATTTTATGTAATGACGTATCCTATTTCCTCATACGAGGACTAATGTAATAAATAAATCAAATTGAGTCTTAAGTACCTTAACTTTTATTTTTTATTCGTTTGAATTGTTACTAGGAAATAATTTCGAATTCGTATAAATAAATAAACGGCCTTGAGTCAGAAAATTATGATTATTAAAAAAAAGCTAAATGTACCGGCGCTTCGTCCTCATTTTAAAACCTCTTTAGATTTAATCTACAATTAATATTTTTTTTTAGTTGTAGTATTTAAAAAAACTTTATAAATCGTTCTGTTATTAATTAAAAGCTTAAAAGAGGTTCTAAAAATAGGACGAAATGTCGGTATATATTTTTTTGCTAATAAACACAGTTATAATGTTAAAACGACCTTTATAACAGTCAAACTTAAAAAAAGAAAGGAACTCAAAGCTGTCTGCGAGGGCTATTCTCTCGCAGGCAGAACTTGCGAGGGATGTTCTCTCGTAGGCAGAACCTTGTAGGGGAGACGGAAGGGGCTACCTTTGGGGATGCCTTTTCTTCTCCGTTTTTGAACTAAGGTTCCCACAAGCCGAAGCACCTTGGGCATACTGTAAGAGTTGTTCTCTGTTCCCATTGGAACAGTCGGCCAGCTGCATCCTAAACTGGTCGAGGCACGGAGAAGCGAATTCTGCGTCCCCACAGCTATCTCCTCTCCCTCTATTGGAAGGGCGTGGGTCAAGTACCCAAAGCCCGACCTACCTGATGCATGTTTTTCTAGGGTTTGTCCTGCATTACTTTTAGTCGAATCCCGGGTAGAATCCTTAAAATATAGCCCGGGAACCCTAGTTAACCCTTGGCTAACTTCATCTACCTTTCCGCATCCTCCCTTTCAGTCCCTTTCCTATGCTATAAGAGGGGATGTTGCCACTATGTGGATTACCCTATACATAGCCTGTCTACACCTCAACGAAAGGAACTTAAAGTAAATTTGAATTCAGTTTAAGTTCCTTTATTTTTTTTAAGTCTTTCTGTTATAAAGGTCGTTTTAACTTATTATTTTCAACAGACGTTAATTTTTTGTTTAATAAATATAATTTTATCACTCACATCCATTTATTTATTATATTATTAGTGTGATATTTTTTCATAATTAATTACGAATTCAGTTTCGTGTTCTCTACTTGCATTGCATTTTTTCTAGCGTTTCAATTATTTAGTCCTCCGGTTCTTTTATATTTATTTCCGTAATAATTTCTGTACAGAATTTGTACTTCCTCTTTACCTTAGTGTTAAGTCCAGCTGTCTGTGGACACTGTCTGTGTACAAGGTATGTAATACCTGACCGTCTGCCCACTGAATGTTGTGTATTGGTCAGAATGTGGCCAGTCTAGTTCCTTCCGTCTTAATGCCTTTCAGTCGGTTGGAATGTTATGAGACGGGGACTAGAGCTGGATTTAATACTGTGAAGAGATCTGAATTGTAGTGTTTTGTAAGTTTGATCGGCAGTTTTCTTATGAAATTGGTACGCCCCCGTGGAACGTTGAAAACACGTATCGCGAGGCAAATGGCCCTCCAATTGGAGCAGACCGGTGACGCGACTCAGGCGGCCTTGCCATTGGCTGCAACGGCCACGGGTGGCGTGACTGCTGCTGCAATCGATGTTCACACGCGAAAATTTCGAAATTCCTTCAGTTCGCGCCGGACGCTCGAAGGGTGCAGTCGGTTACGGTAAGTCGAGTCCACGCAATTTTTTTCTCTAATGTTAATTCTCCAATTTCCACGTCTATGTAGCGAACGAACTAATTCAGTGTCCATTCTTACGTCGAGTCAATTGGCATTTCCTCGAAATTTGACGACCGGCATCAGTTGTCTGTAAACTCTAGTATTGTATTTGACAATATTGAACTCTAAATTAACCCTGTATATAGTTTTAAATCTAAAAAAGATTCACAACAGTCGTAATATAATATTGAAACGAAGAGTCTTGTTGTTAGAAGCTTTGAAACTGCCAATGGTGTTTTAAAATAATAACTTATTTAGCAAGAAAACTTTTTATTAACACTGTAGACACCACTTCAGTTACATTCAAATACGAATCTAATTAAACACGTCTTTCATTTAATAATAGTACCACAAATGATCATTTAATTTGGCAACTGGGTAACTTTTCATAAACTTTTACCAAAATACTATATATTAAAAATCCAACAAAGCCATAGTTACTAGTGGTTTCCATCATACGAATATGTTTAATTCATTTATACGACAAAACTACAGCATGGAACTTAAAATAATACCATAAATTGTAATTGTTACTCAATACATTCACGTTGTGCGCTTAATAATATTATTCTTTAATGGACCAACGTAGTTTGACAAGTCCAACATCTGCCTTATGATGAAGAAAGAATATCTGACTATTTACAATAATACATACGACGGTATTGAGTCCGAAGGTAATTAATGTTTATTAACAAAAAAAAAAATTTCACGACGTTTCATCACCTTTTTGGACCTCTACAGGTTGGACAGCAGGAGCCTTGCCTTTAAATATTATTATTATTGAATGGTATTCGAGATGATTAAAAACTGTCCTCATACAGGACGAAACATTGTAAAATCAGTATTTTTTGTTAGTAAACATTATTACTTTTCTGAGTTAAACGCCTCTATTTATTTATATTCATAATAATAATGCTGGAAAAATATCACAAATGCAATAATATAAATAAACACGCTGTCTTGTCAGAAAATTCTGTTTATTAACCAAACATTAAATAAACGACGTTTCGTCCTTTTTTAGGACCACTTCTGGTTCATCTACAATTTAGTAATTAATAATTATTTATAAAATTTTTTAAGAACAATAACATTTTTTTCACGTTTTATATTCAAAATTGTAAATAAAATTGTAATAATTTTCCTTAAAAAACTTAATAAATAATCGTTATTGATTTATAAATCGTAGATTAAACTCGAAGAGGTACTAAAAGAGGACGAAACATCGTTTATTTAATGTTTAGTTAATAAAACACAATTTTGTGACATAAGGCCTTGTATTTGTTTACATTAAATTATTAATTGTTTATCTCGACAATTCGCCAAGAAACTTCCTTATCGCACTTTCTCATTGTTGCTTTTTTACTTATCCTCTGACCACGTTTTAGTTGTTACAAAAAAATAAGTATTGAAAATGAAACCGTTGTGTACATCAGAAAGGAAGGTTTTACAAAAACTAGCGAATTAGTAGAGTCGGGAAACTTGCGTGAGACTAACATTTTTCCAGTCCGAACGGAACGTAACTGTACCTAATAATATAAGTTGCAGTGCTTCCGGTTTTTTGGCCAACGATGAAATTCCGTTAGGCATTCCTGTGGAAACGGTCTGCTGATACTTTTCCTTTTGTATACAGCCTCTTTTATCAGCCGTATGAACAAACTTCTGTTTTTAACTGGAATTGATATTTTATCCGACATTTCATAACAAAATAAATATATTAGCCAATAAGTCAGAACTTGAAGCAATGTAGAGCTCAATGATTACGTCACCATTGAAAATAATCATACAAAAATAGAGGTACTACTTTTCGTCTATAATTTGGGACTTCACCAGGTGATAATAATATTAATTAGATAAGACCTAATATATTTAATTTGCTCGTTTTAAAGATTTCCTCGTTGATTTTTAATTTTGATTCTAACCAGTACCAGTTATATATGGCATGGAGTGCCAGTTAAATCTATAAGATTAGGAAGAAGCTCAGACCGACAAGATTCTTTACGCTTTCATCGAATGATCTTCAGTGAGGTGCAACGTTTGTTCTCATTTTCAGCAACGGCGTCAGTTTTCCCGACAAACGAAGAGTTTTCCAATTTTTAATTACATTGTCATCAAGTAAAAATTCGGAAATTTCTTCATTCACATGCGGATTGGTCTATTCTATAAATTTATTTTATTATTTCATAGACTTTCTATGGAGTAAAGATTTTTTTTTTCCTTTGTACTTGTTTCAACTCTTCGTATTTGCACCCACGTGGCGTTTGTAACTTGTAACCTTCCGATAGTTTTCTCTGCAATATTCTTAAGACGAAATACTAATTGCCAATTTTTCTAATTTTTTTTACGTAAAAAATTTATTCCTTTCAGCTTTTCTGATCGTTTCGATAATTTGGAAATATCTGAAACAGTTTTAACAATTTTTAATTGTCTGTTAATATGTTCGATTCTTCTCTCATTCAGCCGAATAAAACATGTGGATTTAAAGTGTGATTTAAATTAATAATAAATTAGAACACGTTAATATTCAGAACAACTTTAATTTGAGAAATAAAGGAGAAAAATTATTATTTTTTACATGTACTTGAAAGTTTCGACGATGCTTCGCGACTCTCCTTTTTTAAAACAAATTAAATTCTATATTTATTTTAGAAATTTATATATAATTTTTTATATGCTTCTGCAAATCCTTTTCTTTGTACAGATGAATATCGCGAACTACCGAAAGCTCTACAAAATGCTGAATTAAAGATTTCGAAAATGATGATCCGTTTTCCATTTAAAATTACTAAAGGGAAGAATTTATCAGTTCTTTAATACAAAAAAGAAACAACTGATCAATTAGCAGTTTTTTAATACAAAAATAAATTTTTTAATACAAAAAGTTTTGAAGAAAATTTCTTTTTTTCTTTGATTATGTTGTTAGGGAAAAGGCGCAAAGTAGTGTCAACTGCGTATAGCAGCATTTAAATACAAAAACAAATAAAAAATGAATAAGAGTCGCACAAAGTAGCGTCGTTACATGCAAATAAATTCATTTATTTCCCTCAAATTAAAGTTGGTCTTAAAATTGAGGTTGTATAATTAATTATTAATTCAGCTAAGCGTGCTAAATCCAATTTTCCGACAAGAGTACATTTTAATGAGATCGCAACTCCACTTCAGTTCATGGAAAACCTTTACGTCGGAAAAATTTCCAAATAGTTTCCATTATTGAATGCTTTCGTTGAAAATTCTAGCCGCCACTGAATTATTCAAGTTACATTGATCTACTTAGCACATTTTCAACAACTATGCAGAAGTGTTAATGATTCTTTTCTTGTAAAAATAAGAATGTATCAACAGTGACACATTGAAAGTTTCCAGATTCATTTCGTACAATCGGCCTCTGGACGCTTCATTGTTACGAGGTGAAATCAATAGCCCGAGTATTTAAAGATGCAAGCACGCAATAAGTCAGGTCATCCTCTTCTACTTCCATTACTTTTTCTTTCTTCTTCTTAGGCAAAACTTGGCTATTTGTGAATCCTTAAATGGGCTAGTTTTAGCAATAGATAATTCGATAATTATACTGCCAGCTAAACCGTTAATATTTAGCAAAGATCTTTTACGTGATACGATTAATCTTTGATTTCTTATTAATTAGTGGACGTAAAAATATGAAGTCGGATCATCGTAGTCTACCTTACATTTTCTTTTATAAATAAATTAATGGCCCAGAAAATTAATTGTTTATTACAAAAAATAATAATTAAATTCACAACGACGTTTCGTTCTCCTTTGGGACCTCATTGAATATGACAATTTTTAATAATTTTGTAAATAATCTAGGAGTAAAATTTAGAGGCTATTGTAACTGAAAATTTTTCTGTATCCATTTATTTATTAATATTATAATATAGTCAGATATTTTTTTACAGTTATATTTTCATTTAGTTTTTATGCAAAACTTAGCTATTTGCCAATCCTAAATGGACAATAAAAGTAAGAAATAGTTGTACTGGAAACAAAACCGTTAATATTTAGCAAAAAGAAATCTTTGATTTTCTGTTCACACAGTGCACGAAAAAAATCACTCCGTCTTTTTACCACGATCTGAGTTTTGGAATCTGTTAAAAAATGTGAACTTGAAAATTGATATTGAATATGCAATAACTAGTTGTGGGCTTGCTTCAACCGCATATTAAACCGTATAATACTGAGAAACTGTCACAATGGGTTCTACATTATACAACGAGGTCGATCTATCCGAAGACAGTGAAATAACTCGAAAACTTCCCACCGTAGCAATAAAGGTGGGTAATTAAATTTGATCGTTTCGACGGGGGAAATCCAATGATACTAAACTGAACTGGTCGTGGAGGGAGCAGATGGAATACTAAATTTTTATGGCAGATTTGGATTCTAAAAGGAAAAATTCATTGATTTGATGATACGTATTGATGTAATTTATTTCGCAGTTAGTGCTGCAATCGAAATAAATTGGAAAATTTCACTTATTCGTCATAAATAAATAAACCGCCTTGAGTCACAAAATGTTTATTAACAAAAAAATTATATATTCAGACGTTTCATCTTTATAATTTTCCCTACCAAACGAACAAATTTCATTGCCCAATTTTTTTTTATACGATGTGTACTTTTCGAATATTCCAATGTCTTCGGATAAATCGGCCATCCTATGTATAGGATCGCTTCAAATTAATTTCATCTCTGTGGAGTGCACACGAATAAATACATAAAATTTTCTGAAACTCAATGGCTCGCGAGTAAATATATTCAGGGTTCACGTTTGCTGTTCTGAATATTAAATTTCGCTCTAACGCAATTACAGTGACACATTTAGCTGACACCGACATAAGGGTAATATGCGACGTGTGACTACGTGGGATTTTCTTAAATACCTCTGACGCCTGCAATTGTACTTAGCCTTTAAAGGATGAAACAACGTTACACAGAGTCATTTCAGGTTTGATGCGTTATTCTGAACCGAAACACGTTATAAAGATCAGACCTTTCGTGCATTTTATTCTGAAGTTGGCTACATTTCTCTTACCTTCCGCTTCCCCCCTTTCAAATCCTGTCCTGTTCTATTAAAGGTGGGTTACCACTATGTGGATTACTCTAAAAAAAAGAGGGAATAACGGTGAAAGGTATCAGAATCAATTTGGAGTGACTTGACGGAAATTTTAGGTCGGAATCTGGTGGCACATCGCGAAATACAAACTAGCGGATTTCCTGTGCGTTGGTCACGAACTTCACGCTCAAAATGACCGAAACAACGCATCATTATGAAACCTATTCGCAATAATACCTAGGATATGGGGAAAAATTGGCGTTTTTTTGTTATACGTTTTTATTATTACTTACGTATTAAATCAGGAGTTCTTTGGTGTACAGATATTACATCAGTCCAGAGATAATATTTTCCTTGTGTTCCATAGTCTGATTATCAGTCTCCTGATCATATTGTAATTTTTTAATTATGTTGGTAACCATGTTAGACTAAATTCCTTTACTTTTTTGTGATTCAATTTTTTATCCTTTTTCATTATATTTATTTATTAATTTTTAGATACAACGGAGGAGGTCCCTAAGCAAAGGAAATAAACGTTTCGTACTTAATTTTAAATTTGAATAAATCCTGACATTTGCCCTATTTACAGTAATTATATTTATATTTAATACAAGTCAAATAATGCTTATATTTTTATTTATAATTATTCCAATAGTACACTCTTCTCATAATTCTGCAACTAAGTGTTAATCTCTCTTCTATTATCCACAGTAATTTTTGATCCTCCTAACGTTTATATAAATATGACAGCCAATCAGAAAATAATAATAAACAAAGTAAATAATACTATTAGAACAATGAATCATTAAATTTCGTACCAATTGTATTACTTACATTATTAATTAATAAATGTTTTCTATTTAACCAATACAGTTATTTATTGTGTTATTATAGTCGTATAATATTAAATCTTGTAGTGTTTGACTCGTTTCAAGAAGGCATTTTTGCCCTATTTCTGAAACGTCGTATTATGAAATATAAGACGATTTATTGTCTATTCTTGTAATTACAACCGTTTTTTCCTCCCAGTGTCAGGAAATGTATGAAATTTGTCTTTCCTCGTAATAATTCTTTATAGTCTTTGTCAGTGTATAGTTGGGCAAAAACTCTCGTAGAGTATTGGACTTAGTGCAAACATTACAATTTGTAAGACCATCAAATGGCGTGAATATGAGGAAGTCGATCAGATATAAAAGTTTCAGGAAGGGTTAGAAACAGAATGCAGTTCATTTATATTGTCTTATTGATAAGTTGTCATGCTAAATAAAATGAAACCGCCTTTTAACGGGAATAAAACTCAGACTTGTCATCGTCCGTGTAGCGATCCAGGACATACTGGCAATTTAAATTTGCAACCGAAGAATTTAAAGTGAGGCGAGTTCCTAGACAGTATGGTTGCAGCAAATAAAGACATTAGAAGCAGGTCAGTTTCTAAAACAGTACATATGATGAGCATGGTTTATGGAATTGAACACGGACAGCTTTGAAATTTGGAAAGAGAAGACCGGAACGTTTTGAAATGATATTGGTCAGGCACAATATTAAGAATGTCGGCGGACTATTCCAAAGGGAAAGTCTAAGATGGAAAGCTGCATTTTGACTTCTAAGCTAAACAATGACAGTTTAATCTAAATGTTCAGTTGGTTATCGTTGGAACCTGTGGCGGCTGCCTCAGACACTTTCAGCGAAGGTCACTTCAGACCACGTGGCCGTCGAAAGTATTCCCCGCCTAAATTGTACTGGTTTATGGAAATGGGAAGTAGCGAGAGTGAAAGTAGTGAAAGCCGGAGGGAAATCACTTCCTGCTGCTGGCCTGTACCAAAGACTCCCAGCTCAGTGTGACCAGGATCACTGGGCCAGGATCACCGTCCTGAACGAACGACTCTGCGAGATCTTGTGGTAACCTCACTCTAGTCAGGTGGTGGTTGGTTACAGACGAATCCTCTCCGCTCATTTGCTTCTAGCGCGACGAGTAAGCTGTACTCAAAGTTAATATTGTTTAACTCGAAAACTAACATAAGCATAATGGATCATGTAATTATAGTGTACAGTAAATCAAGAAGCTAGTACAGAAATGGAATACTGCAAGCATGTCGTTAGGGAAAACAATACGCAGAGCAAAATACGTCTCTACAAAGCATAACATTGGGACAGGAAGCAGAAGCCCGGTTGGTGTACTTTTTAAATGTGGTATTAATATTAAAATATGATAGTAACAATTTAACCGCCTCTCGCAAGTAAATTCGCATTGTGGAGTCAAGTTACACCCTGAGAAGAGCCTCTGACAAGTAAACGGTGATAATTAAACTTAATTACAAATTCCGGAAGTCAGTTTCATAGTCTAAAAAGTTCGTGATGCTGCCTCCACTCGACGACTATACTCCGCGTGGAAGTGAAGGAGTTACAACTACAGACCTTGAACGACCCTGGCCTCTATTACTGACCTCCATAACTTTTTTCTCCAATTCCTTATTCACATTCTTTCAGGTCCTCAATATCGTCGTCACATTTTCCTACGTTACCCTCTTTCACCGTCCTTTCACGTTTTTCCTAAAAATACTTTCTTAACACTCAGAGTTTTTTCAATATATTGTTCTCGGAGTTCAACCGGGTTTTGCATAATTATATTAGAGCGTTCTAATATAATCATGCAAAACCCGGTTGAACTCCGACAACAATATATTGAACAACTACACCGGGAAAGGCTTCAATCTTTGCTCAGAGTTTTGATATTCTCTGTACATTATCCTTCCCTGCTTGATGTTAACTAGAATATCCATCTGTTCACAAAGTGTCTAGTTCTGCATTTGTCCTCAACTCCCCAGTCTTCTTCTTCCTCTCTCTCTCTCTCTCTCATAGCTCCAAAAATCTTTCTAAATATCTTTCTTTCCCAAGCTTCCAATCCACACATTATTATAGGTGTTAGTGTGATCATATATCTTTTGTAATGATATATATATATATTCTGACTATTGAGGCAACTTATAAATAAAAAACAGCCAACAAGTCAGAAAAAATATAATTATTTACAGAAAATTAAACTTCGTTTCGTCAAGCTTAAACTTCAACCTGAAGAAGTCGAAAAGTTAGCGATGAAACGCAATTTATTTTCCATAAATAAATATATTTTTTCTGACTTCAAATTGGCCGTTGTTTATTTATAAAAACATATAGTTTCATTTTTGAATTCCTTCTATTATTTCTGGACTTAAAATAAATTCTGCAAGGCGTAATAGCATCGGTTTCCACTTGGAATTCTTTTTTTGTTTTTCCACTGCTATCCTATTATTACCCAACCTAAATATTTAAGTGCCTCCGCTCTTTGATATTCTTTCCCTTTCATTGTTCTGCCTCTGTTGGGATCTCCCTGGCATGGAATACTAAATTATTCTGCATGTGGATAGTGTTATTAAAGAAACTGCTACGAAATAATTGTGAAAGCAACCACTGAATTTTCTTGTAGAGAAAGCTACTAGTTTCCAATCTTGAATTACGATTGCGTAATACATTTCTGAAACTGTACGTATTTTGTGGAAGTGAAGTATATATGTGATACGTGGTGCTACAGAAGAATTTTGTTGATTAAAGGACGGCCTAGCGAATAATCAAAGTTCCGAGGCACTGATAATTGTGACAAGAAAAAAATTTATAAGTGCTACAATTAAATTTACATCGAAGGACAATAACAGCGATGCAGATGTACTAATAAAAACAATTGAAGGATGTTTATGTAGTAGGAATTACAATGTAAGGGAATGAAGAACATTAAGAAGAACATCAAAGCCAATTTATGGTCATGATGTAAAATCTGTCAGTTTTTTGAACATATATCGTAAATTAATGTTGTAGGCATGTGCACATTCGAGCAATACAAAGGTCAGTAATTCTACCTACAGATTATTAAAACACGAAAAGTATATTCAAGTATAGTTTTCTTCCAATTTTTACATAGTCTGTTTTTAAACTTAGTGACTGACCATTGCTTTTTCTAATAATAAAATCTAAAGATGAAGCCACGCAATTATATGGGAGACTTTTTTGAAGGCTACAAAGATTTACGCCCAGCATACGTAAATAATGATTCTAGATTAATTAACGATCTACAGAGATGATGTTTGAGTATATGCTGGCCTGATAACTACAAATAATTTTGATACGCAACTTTGCTTTGCACGGATTTTTTTTCAAATCATATAGAATATTTAATGGTAATTTGAAGAAAGGGGTGGCAATCCTAATATTAGAGTACTAGCTGGGTGCCCGGCGTTGCCCGAGATGTCCCGATACACTCCAATTTCGGTTGCTTTTGCGCTATTTTTATGTAACGCTCCTCGAACCCTATCCCTAAATGTGCTCACCTCCCATGCTGAAGGTGTTTAAGTCACTGACTTAAAATTATATTTGTAGACATATAATTTTTCCATCTGAAATTAAACTATTTGGTGGTTTTAGCAATCTGCAGTTGGTAGCATTGTATAAAATTAATGCAAAACATTACGAAATACGCTGTCTTCAATAAAAAAATATCAATTTTGAACATTTAAGTATTGTTTTTATCATAATTCTATGTATCTTCCAGTGCGTATTGCAAGATATAATTGGGAAACATATTGGTCTCTGATCCCGTTAAATATTCCACGTCAAAAGTCAAGTTATTTAAAAGAAAATTAATGCCATGGATTGTATAACCTTTCATAATAAATTATATTTATCACTCGATTTGGTATTGGTAGATTTAATTATACTTATTATTCAATCACAATATGTTTGCTCAGCTTCATTTCTCAGAAATTGAACATCTATAACGTCGTTCCCAAAAATGGAAAACAAATATTGCTATCCTAACCTCAAATTTTTGTTTCACGACACAAATTGCACGCAATAATTTGTTTACATTTATACAAATTTATAGAAATACGTTGCGTAAAGTACAATTAATTGTACTTTTAATTCAATTTAAATGTTCCTATTTCTGTACATACCTTTGACTGATAGTGCATTAATTGAATAACGACCATAAAAACTTTGGGAGTTCCGTACGTCATTTTCAATACTTTTATAGTTACAAACATATAATTCAGCAGTCGTACCTTAGACAAATCTTATTATCTTCTGAAATATTATACAGGATACAATAGTACGTTATATTATGAAATTTTATAAATCTCGACCGACACACATTTGAATGTATTATAAGGCGCCATATTGGCTTTATCAAAGATAGCGGGATAATTAACTATTCCAAATTAACTTTGCGCAAGGATGGTAAAGTGTTTCGTATTGTTTTTTATTACTATTCGATGGAGTAATACTGGAAAAAATTTTACTTTTTATTCAATCAAAATATTACTGCTTTATTTCATTACGAAATACAGAACTATATTTAGGATGCGTCAATGTCTTGAAAACTTATGACGTCATCGTCTCGCGCAGTAATTTAACACTATTTCGTAACTTATTTCAATTATAATTATTTCCACGTTTATTCTAGAGGTTTCTCACCCCCACAGTACCGGTTCTCGATTTTGGCAGAATATATATACCAATTTTTGTTGAATTCTGTCCACGCGATAAAATTTGTATAAAGAACAACGTAAATACATACATACATACAAATATACATCCTTTTTTATTATATAGACTAGCTGGGTGCCCGGCGTTGCTCGTGTACTTATTTATATAAACTCGAAAAAGTATTTAATTGAATACTTAAATATATTCCTTGAGTATTTCAGGATATAATTGTCAATTGTCACTCAGTCTTCATACATAACGAAATATTACATTGATGAAATTGTTAGCTAGACTCACAACTAATATAGCGCGAAAATTAACTTACATTTTCCGCAAGGATGGTAAAGTAATTCGTATTCTTCTTTATTACCATTCGATGGAGTATTGCTGTATAAAATTATACTTTTTATTTAAAGAAAATATTTCTGCTTTATTTCATTCCTAATAAAGGAAATATTTCTTTTGTTCGTTGCGAAGTAACGTCTGTCTCTCGCGTGACGTCATTGTCTCTTGGCGCGCAGTAATTTAATATTTAATGATCACGGTTTTTAATTATAATTCTTTCCACATGTATGCTAGGCGTTTCTCACCCTCACAGTACCGGTTCTCGATTTTGGCAGAATACGTATACCAATTTTTGTTGCATTCTGTCCACGCGATAAAATTTGTATAAAGAACAACGTAAATACATACATACATACATACATACATACATACATACATACATACATACATACATACATACAAATATACATCATTTTTTATTAGATAGATTCAATGCAGGACGTTAAAGAAAAGTTGCGTTGTTGAATTAAGTATGGTATTCCGTTAGGACAGAAACTCTGCTATAAAGTAGAATATAATTAATGACTATTGACGTATCTGGTCTTCCAAATGTGCAACTTCAGTGGATGACATAAATATTTTAACACGAGCATGGACTTTTGTTAACCTTTATCGAAGTCAGTTCGTATCATTCGATGTGCACGCTGCGAGTATGAGTAATGTCTTAAATGTCAGTGCGACATATTAATGAAAACTGAGGCTTTTAGCTGTAATATCTAGCATTTTATGTCATATTACGCATGGTTTTACGTCCCGGTCTCATTCCCTAACGGTTTAAGTTGTCTTTAAAAGATTAGAATTTTTGCACGTAAGCGTGGTAACAGTAGGGGGGACCTTGTGCGAGGTTGGCTCTCCCGAGTCCGGCCGCAGGGATCCCAAACAGCTGACTGTCGAGAATAGAACAGCTGAGACTTTCAGGGTCGGCAGTTTGAGCTTATGTCATCGTTCACTATAAATACCGTGCCCTACACCAACTTCGTCGCTCCGTTACGTCAGCGGTGTGCTCGTGCTCTTGAAAATCGCTCCGTCCTTTCAATCACAAGAAATTTCTTTCTGTAGTTAGTATTTGCGTCGTACTTGGCCCGGCAACCATCTCTTTAACTTACATCCCAATTCACTTCGAGTGCTTTGCGTTAATATCGATTGTCAAGTTCACATTGTAATGTTTCATTTTTTAAATTAATGTAATTATAATTCTCTATAACATTCATTTTGTAAAAAAAAAGGAATCCGTGTGTTGTTCGTCGAGATAAGTTATTACAGACTCGTAATATACCACTCCTTTTATTATACAACTGGAATTAACTTTCCTATAAAATCTGTGTCCGAATCATTTCTTATCGATACTAATACAACCAGAAAATCGAGGTAAATCATTACATGTGCGACAGGCTATAGTTTTAAGATCATAAATATATGTGTATACTAGAGAAATATTACGTAGTGCAACATATATATGTATATTTTATTCGGATGAATTCCTACTTACACAATTTTTTACATTTTCCTACCATCTGATGAAACGAATCATTGATGAAAAATACATAACGGTTACCAAGAACTACATAGTCTGATTTGTTGCTTGTCTTACTCATTATACGGTTTTTAGTTTAAAACCTGTGCCGAAATATGTTATATTCTATCGGTTGTTTTCATATTAGATCTATTTATGTCATATATAAATACAACTAATGCTAAATTAGTATTAAGCGAAATTTTTAAAATAAACATTTTTCATCGAATGACTTTTATGTTCCCCTGTAACTGATGTCATTGTTGAGTGCTGTATTTTTACAATGCTTCTGTAACATTGCCAGTGAATTTGATACTGGCCGTGGTAAAATATTTGGACATGGGCCATGACTTTTCAAATCGTTGACATTCGATCTGGAGACCTACTTTAAAATAATTCCCTTTAATTTGACAAGCGTCTTTAAAGGTACGTCTGTAAATACAATTATCTGGAATCTGATAGTTTGCTGGCAAAGTGTCTAGAATATTCGAACAAATCCATCAGAACGGTTTTAGCAAAATACACTTTTCGATATTGCGTCGGTGATTTTAAGAAAATTGTAAGGGTTAATCTAAATTGTTTCGTTGCTTTTTGCCAACATGTGTTTGGGGCTATCCAGTTAAAAATAAGTTTTAAAGATTTTTTTTTAAAAAAATGGTAGTTTCAGCCACTCCCTTTCGGTTACTAATTAATAAAGCAATTTTATCAGAAATTTGTTTTTGTCTCACAAAAAGGTTCTAACCGTAGGACTCATTTTCGAATTTAATTGGACTACATCATCAAACTATCTTTAAATGACAGTTATTTAATTAGATACAATACATTATGCGATTTAAAGCGTTTACACCTAATCGTAACCTATTCCGCAGGTTGGCTGTTGAGTTAGGTTCGCGGTATCGATCGCACCAGACGTGACGTGGCGCTCAGCCATTGGCTGCCAGAGATCTCCTGAGTCTGGCTTTGCGGTTCACTGCCCTACTGTAAAGAACGTTGCATACCGCTTAACGAAACACCCTGCTACGCTTATCCTACGATTCACGAATGATTTCTTATTCTCCCCTACAATTCGAACACTCGCAATTGAAATGAGAGAGTAATTGTAAGCACTGCCGTTAAAAACCTGCAAAGTGAATCAATTGCGATAAGATTTTTTTCACTCCCGTAGTAGCACTAAAACGTTCCTACTTCAATAGACACGCGATATAAATGATAACCTCTCTTGTAAGGTAATAAAATATTTGACCAAACTAAGACTGCTGTTCAGTTCCTTATTTTTTTATGCAATCATATCTCTAAAATAATTTCTTAAAAAGACTAGATGGAACATTATCAATATTCATATTAGTTATTGCATTATAAATGTATTATTGGAGGTGGTGACCAAAACTTAAATATGGTCGAAATAGTTATCTTCAGGTACCAATAGAAAAAAGTCTTGAACTAATATTCACAATGTAATGCGGGATCTTTAGCCATTATTGTTCTGCGCGTTAATTGTTAATGGGATAATATTTCTAAGAAACCGGAAGCTAAATCGTAATCTCTTCATTACTTGGCATATCTGATCTCTTTGAAGTTGGACGTACGTTTTCATTGAACAATTCATTGTTAGGAAAGCTCTAAAGATGGCCGTAAAAAATAATGCATATTTAACTAAGAATGTTACAGGATGCACTGAATAAATTTAATAATGTATCTAACTCTTGCATCTAAATTGTGAGTATATTGAACTATCTTTACAAAGATCCTAAACATTTACTGAAATACACCTCAGATCGTCGCTAATTATTGTCATAAATATTTTCGCCATTTTATGTGCATCTATCTGTCCGACGCATGCGTGCGGAAGCTACATATTTGTAATAACTGTACAACAAATAAAACGAGTCTATAAGTATGCCCCGAGGTTAACTAGTAACTTACTAGAAATTCTCAGTTTTGTAGTAATTTTTTTTCCCGTCTTTGTTGCAGATTAAGTTTCACCATGGCCCCGAATATAATTCCTTCTCCCACGGGCGTTCTCTTCGAGAGTGACAGCCTAGAGCCTGCACAAGTAGAATTAAAAGACAAAGAAAAGGAAGAACCGGCTGTCTACAAGAGGGTCATTGTGTGGCGTAATGTAATATTGTTTGCATACCTTCATGCTGCGGCAGTGTATGGATTGTACCTTATGATCACGTCTGCTAAGCTCCTGACAACATTTTACGGCAAGGAAATTTTTTTGTGCAAAAAATCCAACATAAATATATTTCTACTAGTTGTTTCGTCCTAATAAGATTTGGCTAGTATTACTTTCCCTACATTATTATGGTACTTTCGTTAAGTTAGCCTAAATTATTCTGACTACTCTCATAATTTTTTCTGAGACATTTAAATTAGTATAGTGACCATTCCTAACAATTCAATAAACATTCTGAAGAAAGGAACAAAGTTTCCAGATGTGTGTGGTATTTATATCATCACTTCATTTTGTGTCATTTGGCTATTCTATCTTATTACATTTCAGACACATACTGTATTTTAATTAAAATATTATTCTTATTACAGCTTATATATTATTTCAAGCATCAGGGCTTGGAATCACAGCTGGAGCACACAGACTTTGGGCACATCGTTCATATAAAGCTCGTTGGCCTCTACGTGTGTTTCTGATGATATGCAACACACTAGCCTTCCAGGTATTAATAAGTGATCAGCATATTCAGAATATTATTTGTCAACATATTAAACTTAGTACAATGTACAATGCATAGGAAATCCTCTAATCCTTGAAAATTTTTCTTTTTCAATAAATTTTCATTGATGTAATATAGTCCATTGACTAAATGACTACTACAGCCATTGTCATGTTGATTTATTGTGATGGTCATGATGTCATAGAAATGTGGGGGTCATTTTAAACTGCAATCACTTCATTAAAAGTTCACGTTTATTTACTTAATTGCCATCTGAATTGAAAAGTTGAAATTTGGGGGTTAACTATTCTGTGTTTCTAATTTTATTGTTTTTTACATAAAAAAAAATATGTATAAAATGACCATAATTTTGTAATGCATTATGTCATTAATCTTTTTACTGATTTTGCAGAATCATGTTTTTGAATGGGCTAGAGATCATAGAGTACACCATAAATTCAGTGAAACTGATGCAGATCCACACAATGCAACAAGAGGCTTTTTCTTCTCCCACGTTGGCTGGCTGCTTGTCAGGAAGCACCCTGAAGTTATTCGTAAAGGAAAGCAAATTGATGTTAGTGATTTAGAACGGGATCCTATTGTCGTGTTTCAGAAAAGGTAAAGAACTTAGTCATCTTTGTAGGTTTTAATTGGAACTAATACTATTTTGCTGTTAGCATGTTGTCTTATTACCACTTCTTAATGTTCAAAGCTCTTCTTTAATTGAGTAGTTAATACACTATTTATGTTCCAAATATATTTATTTCTATTTTGTGTACCTAAGCTTGATATTTTCTTAAAAATGTATAGAAAAAAAAGAGAAAGAAAATCTTACTTTAATTTGTGAAAATTTTAATTTGTGAAACAATTTGTTCCATTTTATTATTTGACAACTTAACATCTTTGCTCCTGTATCACAACTTTGATATAATTAGCTTTATAACCAGAGACTGCTAAACTAAATGAGAGTTATATTCGGAACAATTCAGTACAATTTGTAATACTATGAAATTTAAAAGTGCCAGACACAATGTTGAATTTGGTTCCTTCAACTAAAGTAAATATTATTTTCCCAGATTAGTTTTAACAATCTTTCAAAGTAGCAGGTTATAAAATACTTTGGAAACCAAAATTGTTTCCACATTTTAAGTTAAATTCCTTAAATAAAATAAAACCTTACTATTAATTAAGGCAGATACATGTAGACAGGTAGTTGTTATACAATGCAGGAGGAAAAAATGTCGAAAAATATCTAGACAAAATAGTCTAATACAAATTCTTCAATAAGGAGGTCGAGAGGTTAATAGGGTGCCACTATGATCCACAATTAAAAGAACGTTTCATATCGTGTCTCTATTGACAAACTCCTCAGTAAAAATGGTATTTGATATCAACAATTAAAATTGGGCTAATTAATATCTGTAACAACATCAACATCAGAGATTCTTTAAACTATGTCATTGATAAAATTATAAAGATTGCATATATCAAACTTTGTATTTTCTCCTGAAGTACGTTGTTCATATCTTGGGTCATTTGTAAATCTGGGAGGGCTCGAATGGGATTCACAAAAGTGATTTTTACTTGAGTGGGAAAGTAATCAAAGGATCAATTTTTTAGATTTAACTATAATAAGAAAAGGAAAAAGGTTTTCAACAAAATATTATAGGGAGCACTCGGCCACCAATGTTTTTATAAATTATAGGTCATATTATCTCACAAGGTGTAAATATAATATCATGTACAACTTGATGTTTATAGAAATAAAAGTTACATATGTATATACTTCATCAGGGAGGTTAAATTAAAATATTTAAATTTCTATTGGATAACTGTTATCTGGAAGAAATAATTAAAAAATACTGGGACGAACGTGGAAAGGCATGTAGTTTGAAAGCAGTCAGAAATAAGTCAGTTGAGAAAACAAGGGAAAACAATAGTACAGATGAATAATCAAATTAATGAGATTTCAAATAGAATATGGCTACATAGATACTTTTGATATACAATTTTTAATAAAGACTGCAGTGAATAAATGGAAAAGTTTGAGAGAACATTATAGAGAATAAAATTACCAATGATGCAGAAACTAGAAGAAATAATGTTAGAATCAGTTTATTTTATTTCAGTTTGTTGGTAGAATAATGAAATAATATGGGTTTAAATAGATAAAGTTAGTCTTACTATGTAAATCATATAAAGAGTTAAATATTTACATTATATGAAGGGAACCAGAGATAAGGAAAATGAAAAAGTAGTAGTTTACAGTATACAATTTGTAAGAATTCTGAGAAAATATGCATTGATGAATTTTAAAAAAATAGGTTGTGTTTACTCATGTGTAATTTAAAAAAGAAAGCAAAAATGAGTACACCATGAAATAAGCATATAAAAAAGCATGAGGTAGCTTGGGAATAGAGAAAAATACTTCATAAAGAAATTAATGTTCTTTAAATACAAATCTTTATGTATTTTTAGATGTGGCAGTGAATGAAGGAAACAAGATTGGTACTTTGCGTATTATGTATGACTTGTTAATTAAACATTGGAAAAAATTACTTTTGACCAAAAATTAAGTAAGGTAATACAAAATGTGCTGCGGGCATATTGTAGGCTGGTTATGCTCAAAGCTTGGAATTATGATCTGGAAAGGGGGTGTTGCTATCAGTCCAAGGTGTAGAACCTCTGGTTGGGAACCACAGTAGGGGTGGGAATGTAGCTGTTATGATGTAACAGGACAGGTGTGTTCTAAAATTGTGGTACAAGATTATAAGCAAAATTAAAAATATCTATGTAGGACTGAAGGCATGTTTGATTGCCTGTGCTTGGATTGTAATTCTCCTTTACAGATTATGGTCCAATTATATAATGGATGAACACTTCTATTGTAATTGACTAACCATAAAATTTAAAAAATTGAGGTTTTTTTTATCTTAAATAACTTTATATTTTGGTACAACTAATGTCAGTTTATGATTCTGTGAAACCTCTTTTTTGTGCTACATTCAACTAATGTGTTCTTGACAAAAATACTTTATAGTAGATTTTACATTTTAAACTTTTGAATTTAAATTATTTCAAATGTAATATTCTATATGATATCATTTTTATGATTGCAGATATTACTTGATTCTGATGCCAATTGTATGTTTCTTGATACCTACAATAGCACCAGTTATGCTTTGGGGAGAGACTTGGGGAAATGCTTGGTTTGTGAGCACTCTTTTCAGATATACATTTACTTTGAATGTAACATGGTTAGTGAACAGTGCTGCACATATGTGGGGAAACAAACCTTATGACAAGTGAGTATATACTTTACCTTAAAGCTGTTGGGTCACTCCATGTGAAGTGGTCCAGCACTGGGTACCACACCACTTTATGAAAATTCATATTTTGTTGATGCATCCTCTTATGTTTTGGTACTTCAGAACTCATTTAATTAATTTTTTTTCTGTGGACAGTTTAAAAATGACTACCATTTTTGTTGAAGACCTCGTACTATTTTTTTATTACACTTTCAGTTATCTACAATTTTCTTAATTACTTATCACTGGGTTGTCATATTATTTTCAAATGAAGTGAATTGTGCTCAATGCATTCTGAACATCAAATCTCTATTTTCGTACTTAATATTATTTTTTTCATATAATCTGTGTAACACAAATTTATCAATTGCAAATGAAGAAAATTCAATTTTCATAGGCTAATTTCTGCAAAAAGGAACCATTGACAGCCTCAATTTTTTTTAGCTTTTACTTAAGAGTGGTTACTGATAATCTATCAATTGTTAAATACCTATTTCAAAATTTGAATTTATTTAATATCTCTCTAGGCCAACAGTTAAAATAGGACAAGTCTCTACAGTATCAAATTCTATATAAATTTCAACTTTGATATTCAACTATAAACAATTGTGAAATAGAGCAAAAATTCTCTATTTACCATGAGGAATCAGTGGGCTAAAGAGATGAAACCTTTTTAAAATATTTAATTTCATTATACAAGTTAAAGTGAATTCAGAGGGCATTCTTAAAGGAAACAGTTTTTTGTGTTCACTATAATGTTTAATTAGTTTCATCTCTCGAAAAAAACTCCATACACCATTTTATGGCAATATTCATTAGTAAAAACACTGATAGAACACTGACACTCCATTTTGTTAACATTTTATGTGGCTGTTGCCCTTTAAGAACTTGGAGTAATGTGAGACAAATATTGGTGGAGCTTAAAGGCTATATACAACAGAGGCACAAACTTTTATGAAATTGCAAATGCTTGAGTGAGCCTGTAAAAAACTGAACCAATCTTAAAAGTATTGTAACTCATTCACCATTTTGTGACCGGTTTATTTGTTTGTGTAACTTTTTATCTCAGACTGTACTGAACACATTGAAGTTTATTTCGAAAGGATAAGTCAACCCAGTGCTGAGTAATTACGAAAATTATCAATTCTTGTAACCACAAAAACAGCAAGAGTTCTAAAACAAAAATGGCCACCATTTTTAACCATGAACAATAAAAGTTAAAAAAAATTAGACTTGAACAACCAAAACATAAGAAAATGAACCAGTAAAACATTGTTTTTTCTGAAATAGTCAAGCAACAAATTGCGTTATCTGGACCACTTGCTATGAAATAACAATGTTTGTGTAAATTAATATTTATATAGAGGAATTTTGATTCAATTTGTGGATGCAGTAGAGGTGATCTATATTTTACTTCCACAATATAGAAATATTTGTGATTTAAAAATAAACATTGTGGGCTATTGGCATTTTGTATAGGAATTAAAACCTGTCACGTAGTAGTTTTTATGTCTATTAAATTTTTTCTAATATCTTTTGTTGTTTAATAACTATTATTAATAATAAATAATTATTTCTTTCCCAGAACAATAAACCCTTCAGAGAATGTAGGTGTTGCATTATTTGCTTTGGGAGAAGGGTGGCACAATTACCACCATGTGTTTCCATGGGATTATAAAACAGCTGAGCTAGGAAATTATCGACTTAACTTCACAACTGGTTTTATTGATTTCTGCTCACGACTTGGCTTAGCTTATGACCTGAAGACAGTGCCAGTGGAGATGGTTCAGAGGCGAGTGGAGAGGACAGGTGATGGAAGCCATGAAGTGTGGGGTTGGGGAGACCGTGACATGAACCCGGAAGAGGTTAATATGCTCAAAAACAAAAAATCAATTTGAATGTGATGTATTCATAATTGCCAATTTTGTTCAAACATAATTTATTTTAGAAAGGAACTATAGTTGGGTAGATTACCCTAGGTTGTTTAAATATGTTTGTGTTCTAAAGATAAAATTCATCAAATTGCATTGTCATCAAGCATTTATTACCTAGAGTGGCATTTACATGGAATCATTTTGGCAAAATAAAATGAGAAGCACAAATTAATAGTTCCAAGAAAAAAGTATTTTGCAATTTTTGTAGTAGATTGTGAACAACATTTTGACAACTATGCAGATTATGTAAATAAATTATTTTTCAAAGTTAAATTTATTGCTGTTATAAATGTGAAGTGAATGCCCTTATCACAACTATTTTTTTACTATGCTAAATGAATATCCTTTGATGTTTTGATTGCATTACATTCACTTGTTTCCCTTGATGTATCTTTTGGAGTTGGTGTCAATTGTACCAGCACTCTGTTTATTTGTCTTTTATGTATTGTGTTGATACAGTATTGTGACAAATTTATTTATGCAGCTTTTTGTTGTTTTTATTGTACGGAAAACCTTTCCCTACTGTTAAAAAAGTTTTAGTTGGTGCCAAAAACTGTTATGCTATGTGGGTCCAAATCCAAATGTTATAAAAACTCTGTATGTATTTTGTTATTTGGTATCCTAATTTTTACTGTTTGAATAAAATATTTTGGTGTGTCAAAGTGCATGAGATTAATATATGTATTGGATAAATATTTTTCCAAAGAATTCTCTTTTTTATGTTTGACCATATACTTGAAGAATATTACACAACTGTATGGCATTAAAGCTGTGATATTTTGAAATAAAACGTGAATATGCATCTGTAGTTTTTCTTAACCCTGCATAATCATTTTGTTGATACTTAGTATCTCAAATTTATCAGTTAAATAAATTTATTTTACCTGATATTTTTAATGTTTCTATATGATTGCCAATTTGGTTCGAACATGATTTATTTTAGAAAGGAACTATAGTTTGGTAGTTTACCCTAGAATATTTAAATAAGATATTTGACAATGTCATATTGTATTTTGGGATTTCATTCACAAAAATTGCCATTCTATGGTTTTACTATTTGCTTATGATAAGTATATAGAATCTGGTTAAGTGTATTATAATCATTTATGTATGAAGACAGGAGTTTGTAAAGCAGCATGTCATGCCATGTATAATTTAAAGGACTCTAATTTACTAATTAGTTGTAATTTTAACCCAAACCAAATGAAATTCACTTTGATAATTTGAATTAGTCTATGTGTTATTAAATATTTTATTTTTACTGTAAGTAAGATTCCAAGGGATATTTCGTTTGAAAATGATTACAAGTTAATGTAGTAGGGCAGCATGGTTAATAAATTATTACTCATAATTTTAAGAAAGTCAAAACAAATTGGAAGTGTTTATATAGTACAAACAAAATTCTAAAAATAAAAATACAGGGTGAAAAGAAATTCAATTGTAGATCAATGTATATATAAGCATTGATATTAATGAATAACAAATTTCTTTAATGTTTATGAATGAAAAAACTTCACATGATAATAGTTTTAGCATAGTTGTACTGTTTATTCTCTAGTTATTTGTATATTTTTTAGAAATACTAATTAGGCAATATTTTATTTTCGGTTTAATATATTTATATATTGTGATTTTGGGGATAGTAATCATACTATTATTAATTCTGTGTGTAATATAAATACACATATTATGTATTCTGTAGTGTTAGAATTCACAGTGGTTTTATGTATTATTTTCATTGTATTTCATTATGTTATAATTTAAATACAATAAATGTATAATTTTATCCAAATGTTTTAAAATATAAACAACTTATCAATGTATCAACATTTACTTTAATTTAAGTTCTATAGTGCCAGTTTCTAAGTATATTCATTATATATTGAGAGCCTCCGAAAATATGAAGAACTACCTTCGGTTCCCTATGGCTACATCATACTTCATTTTCAGGTAAGCCACAAGCTATCTCTATTTCATTTCCATACCAATATCATATATATATATATATATATATTAAAAATACAGTTTTATCTCATGTTACAGAGTGTTGTCTAGTAGTTTAAAACTAATTTTTTATTTAATATTTTGCCAAAGTTCTTTATTAAATAAACGTGTGATATACTAGTTATAATGAAATTTTTCAATTTTGAACATATTATATGATAAATTACAGGTTATACCCATCAATATACACTTTGATAACTTACAGCATTGAAGTTTGAATCATGTACTGCATTGAAGTCCATAATTCCCGCTAGTGGGAATGCTAGGACAGTGGATAATAACTCTTCTGGATGGAAGGTTAAGGAAATTTACAATATTAATTATAGTGTTCAACAAACTGGTAATGTGCCGATTGAAATCCAAAATGCCACATTATTTGATCTCTATAGTTAGGGACTCTGACAAGTGTCCAATGCAACACACAAAATATTAAATTGATCCAAAAATGTAAGATCTCATTACTAACATTTAAAATTTTTATTCATATTTTTTCTTTTGCATATTGTGAGTGATCATTATATGCTCTACTGAGTTTCATATCTGATCCATGGTTTAGTATTTACTTATAAGCCAGCTCTGATATTTAAATAATTAATTTTACAGAATGTCGAGGTGGCATATGGAGTTTGCTTCTCCAGGGCATAAGGTTTGGTAATGATTTAATATTGATTAGTAAATTTCTTTCAATCTGGACTTGCATGTATTACTATTATTTATAGTGTGTTAGTCCAAGTGAATTGTATTTTATAACACTGTACTTATGATACAAATTGGTTACAAAATAATAATGCCTTCATGTTTGTTTCCCTCAGTGTCTTAAAATTTAACATTAAACATAACATTTTCCTGTAATCTATATTACATCTATCAAGAACTGATTAACCACAAAAATTATTCCCCAAGATTGCGTGCTCGTGAGATCATTGATGGGAATTTGTTATAACTCCAGAAATATTCTGATGAAATATAAAGTTAGGAGCTTCGAGACTCTTTAAAACATATTATTACCTCATATATTGTAATGGGTTGAAGACATACAGGAGAGTGATATCTTAAATTTATATGTATTTTCGGATGAATATTCGAATTCTGCTATTGTCTCACAGCGGACAGATGTGTATTATGGACATCCTTATCACAATGTCCAAACTCCTGAGCAGTTAGAAATACAAGGACTGCACAAAATTTAGCATTTTACAATTTTATAGTATAAGAAGTCCTTTGTTAAGAAAATTTTCAAGGATGTGGGGGTCTAGTTCTTTCTTTTTTTTTAAAAAAAAGGGGGGGTAGAGTGAGAAATTGTATTGTTTTCAGTGAGTTGTTCAAAGTGATTACTTTGATTCTCATATTCGAACCTGGGAAGCGCGTGTGTACCACGAGAGTCTACAGTACGGGTTTTTTTAATATCAGTTCATACTTGCAGAGCAGCAGGCTACGGTATTGTTAATGAAGAAATTTTGTTGCCACTGCTCATAAATAGACACAAAGCCAACCTTGTGATTAAAAAACACGTGTCTATTGATTTATTTTTTATATGTTTTCAAAAACTGTAAAATATCTAAATCGGCGCCCAACAATATTGTTTTTAAAACTTAAAAATTAATATATATTGTAATGCCTGTTAAGTGAGGCATTGATTGTGATTGATAGTCTGGATTGTTGGAGGGGCATTATGTAAAGTGTTTATTTAGGTCTAAGTTTTTCTTCGTCTTGGAAGTGCTGGTTGGGTGGTCTTGAGAATTCGGAACCGTGCACGTGCGTGTGGGGGTGGAAAAGACAAATAGTCCCACCCAGGTAATTGCGAGTCCTGCCTAGGTTGTTGGCTTTGACATGACAGAGTAGTTAGCCATTTGTTGACTACGGAACTGCAGCTGCGTAATATAAATCTTATGATAATGGAAGAAACTGTCAACTGCGACGAAGTTTTCGAAAAATGGAAAAAGTAAAAGTCTGGGAGGATATAAGGGAGGAGATAAGCTTTTGAGAGGCAGTTGTTCAGCGCTCACCGAAGATGGTGGATGTGATTAAGAGAGACATTGTTTAAGCAGAGTCGTGGTACGTTGGCTGAGATGACGGTGGCATTAAGGTCGGAGGTCAGAAAGGACAGAAAGTTGTAGAAAAATTGCTGTGTAAAGTTGTAAGGTAGAGATACAGCAGAATAAATTCATCGAGATACAGCAGAGTAAAGTCGTCGAGATATAACAAACTTTCTTTTTCAAACCAACAGTACTTAGTAGAATCTGTGAAAACCCCACCACTGTGTTCGAAAGGTAAAAGTATCCTGGGGCAGCCGTAAGTAGCAAGAGAACAGTAATTTTTTTTGTAAACCGACTTAAAAGATAATGTCAGATATCGTTCTTTAGTGTTGATAAGATAAACTGTTTAAATTTAAAATCCATCTTGTAGTATAAGTTCGTCGTTAATTAATTTCGTCAATGTATGGACGAATGAATATTTCCTTTTAAAATTAAATCTAATTGTTGAGTTCTTTGATTATGTTTAAATGTTCTGCCGTTATCAAACCTAGTTGAGACCCTGAGAGGTTTTTTTATTAAATTGTATAAATTGTACTAATCTTTTGTAAAAGTAATATAATCTTTTTATTGTAAGCCACCCTTCATTAAATATTACAAAATGGTACCACAACAAAGGGCACGAATAAATTAATAAAATCTTATATAAAAATGTATATTACAATATATATATAATCGGTCGAGATCCATTGCGAGGCTTGTATTAATGTTTATACATGTTGGCGGGGTTCCGGCGGAAATGTGCGCGGGAAATGAAAAATTTTATGTTTCTATAATAACGTACTTTAAAAAAATTGAATTTTTTAACTACTGTTCTGACAAATGGGACTTGGGTACTAGGAAATTTCACTATTTATTCCCAGCCTGTCTACGCCAACTGTCGATTTAAGGTAAGTTTCTCTTTCCTATCCAAATGAGTTAATTACTTGGACAATGTCACATTATCCTGAAATATTTTCATTCCATTGTACCAAAGAGCTCGGTTTTTTAATAGTCAACTGGAATCAACCTTTTATATTTAAGAGCAACAGGCTACATGAGGGGGGATGCGGAAGGGTAGAGGAAGGTAGCCAAGGGTGTTAACTAGGGCCCCCGGGCTATATGTTAAGGATGCTACCCGGCATTCACCTAAAAGTAATGCAGGGTAAACCCTACAAAAAACTGCACAGGTAGGTCGGGCATTGGGTACTTGTCCCTTCCGAAAGCGGGAGTGGAGTTTGCTGTGGGGACGCAGAATGCTGCGTGCCTCGACCAGTTTAGGAGGCAGCTGGCCGACTGTTCCAATGGGAATGACCCCGGAACATACACCTCTCAAAACTGGTTGAGGTGCCTCGGCTTGTGGGAACCTTAGTTCAAAAACGGAGAGGAAAAGGCATCCCCAAAGGTAGCCCCTTCGTGTCTCTCCTACAAGGTTCTACCTGCGAGAAAATATCCCTCGCAGGTTTCCGCCTGCGAGAGAATAGCCGTCGCAGACCTTGTTCCTGGAATCAACCACACCCTTGGAAAAGCAATCTCATTGTTTCGTATAAAACAAATGCGGGAGAAAATTATTTTAAAGAATTTCGGAAATTGCATTAGTGAGTAACAAATGACCAAACTGAGTTTTGTGTGTGGAATAAATCTTTTGCTTATTTATAACAAAATAATTTGTTACGCAATTTCATGATGAGTTGTTGGAACTGTCTGACGTACGCAAACACAAAGCAATTATATCAGGCAGTTGATCCGTTTTTTATTAAATTTATGTGGCGTCAAAAAACGGCGGTAAACATTTTGTAGAAATCTTCAATCATTAATGGTGTTAAATCGTCTGAAATAAAAAGAAAGTGTAATCGGAAATTAATTTCCCCTCTGGAAAATCGTAAAGAAGTGTTGGCCTGGGAGAAAAAATTGGAATATTTCGATGAAATCACTTGGTATAAAGTAAATACTGTCATTATTGTTAATGAAGGATCGGATACGTTAACGGAACAAAAAGTAAGGTGAATTTATTTATAAAATATAAATTATTTATTTGTTCTTCCAAATAAATTTCATCCCCTTCAAAGTAATTCCCGTCCGATAAAACGCACTTTTTCCAGTCCTCGAAACAGTCGGAATAGTCTTTTTCCGGTATAGCCTTCAAGACCTTCTTCGATTCTCCACAATCGTGTCAAAACGGCGTCCTCGCATTGGCGTTTTGAGTTTGCTGAATAGCCAGGAGTCGCACGGAGCCAAATCAGGCGAATACGGTGGTTGCGGAACGATATGAGTCCAGTTTTTGGCAAAAAAAAGTCGCGAAGAACCAACGCAGTATGACATGGTGCATTATCGTGATGAAGGAACCAAGAGTTGTTCGCGCATAATTCCGGCCGTTTCCGACGAATAGCTTCACGCAAACGACGCATAACGCCCAAATAATATTCTTTGTTGACAGTTTGGCCCGGCGGAAGGAATTCATAGTGCACCACACCACGATAATCAAAAAACTTTGCAATACTTCACTTCAAATAAAAAATAAATATAACTGTTTCATAAAAGAACTATTGAGATAAATTCGTGGAAATAATTCTATTTAATTAATTTGTTAACTTAATTAGATACTAGTTAATCATTACAATATATATATATATATATATATATATATATATATATTAAAAACATCATGTCACTGTCACAATGGAATTTTTTGAAGAATATCTAAATTATTCATTATACGTAAATTCATAAATATTTTGGTATTTAAGATATTTGGAATAAATTTGAACATGTTTCTTTAAATATATTACACTTGGAGAATTTCCACATATAGGAACGTTTTATTGTAAACGACAAATTATTAGATTTTTATTGTAATTATAATTATTCACTGTATAACTATTATTACGGCTGTTTTTGGCCGTATTTTATTACTTTATGTATGTGGTATCATTATAAGTTACTTTGCAGACCTAAGGTTGAATATATTTTTAACAGGCCTAGTATATGTTGACTGAATTTCGTTGATATTAAAATCAAAAGCCTTATAAAACTTTGATCTCTGAGTGTGTTGGGAGACATGTACATGCGACTGCGATTATATCATTAAATCCAAAGTATTATAAATTAAATGAAAACTGTAAATTTGTTCAAGTATCAGGTAATAAATTTTATTTGTAATTTGAGTACAGGCTACTTGATGAATATCTCTCTGGCCGCCGCTTTGTTGCCCTCGTCCTCGAGTTTCTGCAGCAAGTTCTCGCCGTCGCACACGGTCGCCGTGAGCGCAGTCCTCACGGCGGAGGTGCCCACAGTGCGCAGCCCCCACGCGCAGCCCAGCGCCGCTCCCACTCGTATCAGCGCCGTCGTGCAGCCGTGCCCGTAGCCCCCATACTCGACAGTCTGGTAGTCCCACGGCAGCATATAGTGGTACGAGGGCCAGTGGCTCTTCGTCACGAAGAACACCAGGTTCGAGTCCGACGAGTATCTGCAACAAAGTGAAACCTTACGAAACAAATTACATTTTTTTTTAAAATTTACAATTTATAGTCGTATTAACCTGATGGTCATTAGCGACTTACATCTGTTAAGTTTTACATTTGTGTAACATTTAAATTATTTTATATAACTCAGTTTTCATAGTAAAATCTATGAGGTTGTTTATTGCTGTTGGTGAGTTGCAGTTCTTCATCATTGAATGGGCGTCTATAGTTGATCTTTTGTCGCTATATTTGGGACAGTCAAAGAGGACATGAGGAATTGTTGTGGGCTCCTTGCATGAGCTACATGACGACTGTGGAGATCTGAAAATCAAGAATGAGTGTGTGAAACTAGAGTGCAATGTTCTTATTCTGGTTACAACAACAACCCTGTTGCCTTCGAGATAGTTCTTTAGGGTGCGATATTTCTAGCCGATTCCTTCTATGTTATTATGCACCGGTAGCCAGGCTAGTGATCTGGTTGCCGTTTCCGTGGATTTTCACTATATTCTCTCTAATTCGATTTATGCAACTATTTCTGTACACTGTACTGGTTATTCTGTGTATTGCGTCCTTGGAGTCGGTTAAGTACATCTTATTAACATGCTGAGAATGTTTTCTATTTTTGGGCCATCAGTCTAGTGCACTGATTTCCAAAGTGGACCCCTAGGTGTCAATTCCGAACTGCAAAGGAGGAAAAAAAAGGGTGCTCACGAGATGTAAATGGGGGTCCACGACAATCGACGTGACCGAAATTTTGGCTTTCCTTAAATGAAATAATTCACATAACAGTGAATCCTGTGATTATTCTCGTATACATGTTTTGTGAAAACAGATTGCTTATCGAAAGGTTGTTTAAAAATCTGCAAAATGTTATTTAATTCTGGTTCGTAGCTACCGATGTAGCTACCGATGTAGCAGGTCGTACTATACTAACATACTATTTTTTAAAATTCAAAATAAAAGTAAAATCAGATAAAACTGTGTCATCGATCGACAACATTTAGTTGTTAATCTGCTGAGGGGTAGATTTAATCAAGCTCTTCAATTTTTTATCAACGTAGTAAACGAACTTCGAAGTAACGCGTTGAATACTAGGTTATTTAGCTTCACACTGTAGTACGCTGCCCTGTCAAAATATTTTATTTTTGAGACAGTTTTGAGTTTTTGGATGATAAAGAACAAATTTCAAAATAAAATTTACCACTTGGAAACCAGACGTAGCTCATTTAACAGATTTGTTCACTGCATTTAACTTACAGTTACAGAGCAGTCTGTAATATATATGTTGAGAAGGGTTAGTTTTATATTAAATTAAAATTTGATTAATTTTTAATGTAATTTATTTACACAAATTCAATAGGGTCCTTTTCGATTGCATCCAGGCAATTTAAATTAACTTATTCTTCAGTTGAAATTTGAGATAATTTACCTTAACCACATTAAATATTCAAGTAAATTTCTAATACAGTTAAATGGGCAAAATTCAGGGCGATTTTTTGAGACTCTGAACATAAACAAGAGTTTCTCATTTGAGGGAATATACGTGCAGCAGAAATCTCAATTATGTACGTCGCAGACAGAAACACGCCTTTTCAGTATTTGTAGTCGGTTTCCCCAGGCAGTTGGACGTTTTGGCTAACCGAAAAATCTTCACAGGAAACATCTGCACTGCTTTCTTCTTTACACTTCCTCGTCGGCATAAAAATTTTCAGGATCTAGACAGTTTCCCTTTCCATCGATCGGGTCTTTCTTTTTCTTCTCCATCTTGTATCTATAAACTATTCTCTCCAAGAACATCTTTCGAATTTTAACATCTTACTCCGACACTTTATCCTTACCCAGACTTCTTTCTTCTCCAATATGTAGACAAACTGTCCTGTTTCTCACTTGTCCACCTTTCAGCTCGACTCCCTTCGTTCCCACCAGAGAGTGGAAACCTCTTCACGTGTTTGATTTTGGTCAATCTCTGTCGATTTTACACTTTCGCGGTCTTACTCTCGCCTTTTGGAAGAATTTATATTCGGGGATTTTGGTCAGGGCTTTACTTCTGAGGTAGGGCTCTCCCATAATCCACTGCCTCTGTCTGAAGGCACGGTTTCTCCTGGACCCCCCCCCCCCGATTTCCGGCGCCAACTTTTACTCAAATATGAAAAATTAATCTTGAATTAATTTGGGGTGTGTTTTTATGCGCTGAAGTCTAAATTTGATAAAAACAAAGTCCATCATTTCAGCTTTTCTTGTCAGAACGAAGCAAAATATTGGACGGCTCGAATTTTCCCAATTTGTCACAGACAAATTGCCAAGATAATGACGTTTAAACCTACGTTCAACATTTAAATATGCTGCACACATACTTTGAAATTAGGTTCGAGAATATTTTAAATAGAAATACCACAGGGGATTATCGATCCATACGGTGACATTGAAGAATTGGTTGTATTTCATTAGATCTGTTCGGAATAAGCACCAATGAAGAGCTTATGGAACAGTTCAGAAAGTGATATCAACAATTTCGGCTTCAGTGAGACATACTTATTACTTATCCTGCATTATGGAGTACAGCTAGAAAGTTTTTGATAGCTTTTCCATCTTCATACCTCCTGGAAAGGCGTTCTAACGCGATTGCCAATCTTATTACAGAAGAAAGAAACGGATTAGAAAATACCGATGGCGGAGATTTAAGGTTAAACTTAACTAAATTGAAGCCAATTGGATTTTTTTTTATAAAACATCAGACTTTGTCCTCCAATTAAAAATATTTATTTTTTGTGTAGGTATTTTTTTTTATTATTTTACTAGATTTGCGTTACGTCTCGTTTGAATGAATAATTGTATAAAACATACTGTTGTTTTTTTTTAAAAAAAATTCACTCTACAGTAAAATGTATCGAAGTGAGTAGTACTGGGTAAGCTGTCAAAAACACAATTGAAGTTAATAAACTTGTAGACCTTTGGTGGAGTCTACGTAGAACACAAAAAATTTGGCAAGTGGTCTACGAGACAAAAACGTTTATGAACCATTGGTCTAGTACAGATACGTCGCTCCACTTGCTCTTTACTGTACTAGCCTCCTCGGATGATTACTTCTGACATTCCTAATTATCCAACCTAAGTGCTGAGACCACTGTTCTGTGATCCACTGTGGCGGCTGGTGTATGTGTCATGTGTTACAGCACATGAATTAATTTAGAGAGATATTTTCACCATTTTAAGACCCTTCATAATAATAGTGTTTTGACAGTTGAATTCCTGATTCGATTTCCTATCGACACACTCACTGGAACTGCTCCCGCTAATGCAGCCTGTTGGTTATCTCTGTGCTAAGGAAATAAAATCTGTCTGGAATGAGAAATGCGCATGCGCAATATTCCCCCACCCCTGCCCTGCACTACCCGAAAAGCGTTCAGCGGCCGTCAGAAGATATAATAGTGTCAAACTGCGTGAATTGGTACTAAAATTAAGTTTATTTAAAATATGAACGATTAAATATTAATTTATTGTTACAAATGTGTGTCAATATGAGTTAAAATTTTTCCATTAGAAAATTAGACACTAATGCGAATTATGTAGACGGAATTTGTTATGTATCATATTACAGTTCGGTTCATTTCCCACACACTAACACAGTTGTGGTATTATTAGTACTTTATATAGTTATCCTCGTAATAATTATTATTGTTACTTGGGATGATGTAACACATAACTTGAATAATGTCACGTGTCACCACTGGTACCTTCTATCAACTATATAACTAAATCTAGATGCCTCAGTATGTCTCCCGCCAACTATACTCGTCTTCTTGTTAGTGTACTCTAAAGCCTTCTTTCCTCGCCGATACTCTGAAAAATATCCTAATAGACTGACTACACGACTCGAGGTAACGTCATCGAGGCGAATCGACAGCAAGAATGAAACACGTTCATTTAATTTATCCTAATTTTTTTTCTAAATCACAGAACACAATTACAAATGGAAAACATTTAAGTGATGCTCGGAGAACCAACAGAATGAAAGGCGACTGAAGACTATGTCCATATTATTTTCAGTGTTAGTACAATTTCAAAATGTAACAAACACATAATTAACATACAAAATAAAATAGATGGATATGCAGGTTTTTTTTTTCGTGTGTTGTTATTAATACATACATTTCAACAACCCAATTGTACAAAATATATCAGTGAGGTACATATTAAATGGAGATTAGTCCGGTTGCAGATTCTTAAACATATTGACTATAACTAATATTATATTTTTTATATTGATTTATTTACAGTCGCATCAACTTCTCTGGTCATTGTCAACTCATTGTGGGTACTCATTTTTGCCTCGTCGGAGGGCTAATTGACGGGACCCGGCATTGTCCTTAAAGTTAAGCAGGATAAAACCTGCATCAGGTAGGTTGGACACTTGATACTTGTCTCACGCCCTTCCGGGAGAGGGGTTTCCTGTGGGGTCGCAGCGTTCCCTTCTCCGTGCTTCGACCAGTTTAGGAGGCAGCTGGCCGACTATTCCAATAGAAATAGTGAACAACTCTTACTGTATGACCAAGGTCTCCGATTCCGAAGCATACACCTCTCAAAACTGACCGAGGTGCCTCGGCTTGTGGGAACCTTAGTTCAAAATTTAGATCGAGAAGAAGGCATCCACATCTCTCCAAGAAAGTTGTCTCTGCGATAGCTGAGAACAGCTCTCACAGGCTTTCTTCAATATACCATACACAAAGAAGTAATAAATAAATACCACACAACTTTAGAGTTCGTCACCCAGTTTGTGCTACGAAAGCAACAAGGTATTTATTAACACATCTGTTTAGGGCTTCTTATTTATATAATTATTTTAACTTACATATAAATGTGATAATTTAAAAATTCCTCCATAATTTTATAATTAGACGTTGAATTTATTATTTTTTAATTATTGATGTTTACAACACCTGAAGTAGGCCCAAATATTGGGGGTGAAAATTTCAAGATAAATTTTATATAATTGAATGTAATGTGGTAATTAAAATATAAAACTTCTGAGTTAAAAGTACATATTATCTAATTATTAAATGTAATATTCAATACATTCATATAAAAAATTGTTTCTTAATTGATTGGCCACTCATAAATCATATAAATGAAATATATATTATAAAATGTTATTTCATTGAATTTATATTTATAGAGGAACGCATTTACCATGATGTATATACACTGAAGCTCAAAGAGCAATCAATACTCATTATTCAAATGCTACTCAGGAATACATATTGTACATACAAAGTTTTTCAATAAATTAAAAGAAACATTTATGGTTGTACTTACTTATCGTTACTAGAAATGCCCCAGATGATTTCTGCGCTGTTAATTAGCCAAACCATATGCAAGACTATTGTATATCTCAGTATGCCAACTATACACACAGAATTGAAGATACTGTCGCCCCAATATTCCGCAGGGGCGTTTATAGGAAGCAGAAATGCGATAATGGGTATGAGAATCCAACAAAACCTGAAAAAGTTTGAAAATATTGTAATTACGTTTTTTATACAAGCATCGCTCGTCCGTGATACATTATACACTTCCATGCAAGAGATTCTTAGGTTCTATGGTCTATATTAGTAAAGGAATTCTTGAGTTTTGTAGCGTGCCGATAATTAGTATCTTATATATTGTAATAATTAAAAGAAATAAATAATAGTAAACAATTATTTGGACTCGCGTGGTCAACGGCAGAAGGCACGCAGGTTAGACAGAAGGAGATAATGATGGTATATTTGAGCGACAGATGGCAAATTAAAGTAGGGCGAGTTAAATGTGTGTACGCCCGGCTCTGTGGTGCCGTGTGCAGATTTGCACACGAACTCTGAGTGCAACCGAACTCTGGGGGGAGAAGTGAAAGTGCACCCGAACTCTGTGGTGCCGAGTGCAAAAGGCCAGCCCGAGGCGTAATTTGGACTCGAATTATCAGCGGCAGAAGTGACACGTGTGGTACACAACGACGAAGTCATGGAGGATATTTGGGAGACAGATGGAAAGTTAGATGAGGGTGTGGGGAGAAGTGCACACGGCTTCGTTGTAAAGTGCGCAAAAGAAAGAAATATAAGGCGTCGTAAGAGGAGATCAGTCATCAGTAGTCAGCAGAGTTTGTCGGTGGACGTTGAGATCGGATTGGGCCAAGTTAGGTGGCCGAGATAAATCAATCAGTCAGCAGTCGTCAGGAGACATAGTTGATGGTGGGGCAAGTTAGGAGGCCCAAATAAATAGGAGTTTCGTCGTGGAAATAAGCAATCCATTAGCAGCGATCGTCAGTAGGATTTCGTCGTGAAAATCAGTCTATCATAAGAGTTCGTTGGTGGACATTGGGCCGAGTTAGGTGGCCGAAATAAATAAGTAAATTGTTTGGAGTAATTTGTCGTGAATCGTTGTGAGAGTAAGGTCATCGTGGAGAGGTGGCTGTGGAAGTGTAAAGTGTGAGCACAACTTGGTGCTCTTTATGGTCTGTATAAAGTGAGTGAGTGTTCGTATGCGAGTGAGCCAAATTGCATTGATTACCAGAGAGATTGTAAGTTCAATATTTCACAGTATTCATAGTTGTAAACTTTTAAGTTAAGTTATAATCTTCAGATTTCAGAATTCAAATTTGGTTATTGTATGTGTTTTTCTTTATTGCATTGTAAAAGTTGTTTAACAAGTATTCGTTTTATTAAAGGCCCAGTAAACGAACCTGAGAAAGATAAAATTTAATTAAATAAAATTAATTATTAACTGTTGTAAAATTTCATTGGAGTATTTGTGTAAATGTAAAATGTGCGTTTAATAAATAATAATTGTTTGTTTAAACTGTTTGTGTCACGTATTATTTTAATATAAGACCAATTATTACAAATTGACGCTCCGAAGTGGGGCTAAACTGGCTGTATAAAAAACTAAATATTACAATATAATAATAAGTAACTTACTTAGCAATTGGTGAACATGTTAGTGGATAGAAGTCGTTTTAAGAGAGAACGTTTTTGTTGAGGTTATGAAACTGGAGATTCAGCAACGAAAATGTTATTCTGAAAGTGGATGCTAAATATCTTTTATTAGTGCACGAACAAAGATTTGATGCAAAGAAAAACTGTATTCTCCAATATGATACAATAATTTCAAGCTCGGAAGCAGCTTCTGCGTTTAACCATTACTTTGTTAATGAACCTAAACAATATGTGAATATTGTAAGGACACCTAAAGACAATTCCGTTCACGAACTTAATAACGCGAAGTAAAGGGCTGATCAGTCAATATTTTTAATCCCGTTAATTAGGGGTGACGTATTAAATATAATGAGCTTAAAATGTTCTGATTCAAACGATACATACGGTGTTAACAGCAAACTCGGTAAGTAATGCGCAGAAGCTATAGCAGAACCAATTCAATACTGTAGTAATTGGTAATTAAGGCATTGTTCTAATTGAAAAGTTGAATTGTAGAGGACTCATTATTGGTGGATATAGCGGACGCCGCAACAAACTGGTAATGCAAGGAAAGTATTGTTGATCGGTCGAGAAAGTTTTTACGCGCTCAAAATTTACGAGACGAACGAACAGTTGGGCAGCGGAAAGCAAGTAGAACAAAGTAAAAGAACGAACAGTTGGGCAGCGGACAGCAAGTAGAACAGAGTAAAAGAACGAACAGTTGGGCAGTAAACGGCGAGATGTACAGATTAAAATTCTAATTCACGAAAACTTGAACAATCTTTGTCAGTCAGCAGTGAAGACTGAAAGGTCTAATTTAAAGAACGAGAAAGTGTTCCAGTAACCAGTACGTTGTTATATCAAAAATGCAGAAACTGAACTAGTCTTCAGTCAACAGACAAAACCAATGAGGTGCATTTTCAACAAAAATCCACGAGATCTACAAATCCAGGTTGCAGTAAATCATCGAGAATCGACAAAGTTATTTTAAACCAACTAACAAACTACGCTAATTAGAGTCTGTGAACATTTAGAGTCTGTGAGTACTCAGAATCAGTGATATCCCCAAAATTGTGCACGAAAAGTTAAAATGAGACCTGGGCTGCCGTAAGTAGAAAGAAAACTTTAAAATCATTGTAAACCACGTTTAAAAGATAAGCGTCAGATCGTTCTATTAGTGACGTGAAGTTCAGCTTACAATTATTCTTTTATTCCTACTTTATGTTTAAGATTTCTTACTTATGTAATGTTCTGTAATCCTAAATTATTCTCTATTATTTACGTATGTAGTATTCCTTCCCCCTGAACCAATATTATTTCATATAATTTCTAACATGTTGTAATGCCAATTAATTAGGCCATTAATTGTTTGGACAGAAAATTTGAATTGTTTGAGAAATCCATTATAGCGGTCTGATCGAACAAAGCAACAATGAGAGAAGCGAGCTCACTTTGCTTTGTCGAAAAGTCAAAAATGGCGTATGCGCGCTAAAACTCGAGAGAACTAGGAGTCAGTTGGCGGAAAAACATCGTGAGAAGCAGAACAAGTAATATAATAATATGTATAACTAGTTAAAGTTGTACTTTAATACGAAGAAAACATTCACGCCGCAAGTATTGCAGCGTAAATATTGGAAAGTAAGAGCAGTTTAAGTCTATCGCAAGGAGCTAAAGAGAAGTTAGTTCGCTCCGAAAGAATGAACACTTAAAATAAATCTTCAAGGAGCTACGTTGCAGTTAATGTACAAATCAGTAAAAGACTAATAAATCTACGAATCATAGGATTCCTGTAAGGCAAGCAGACATCAAATAGCTAACGTTCAGAAGGATCATCCGAGTTCCTGGGAGCCTATCAGTTTTGACTACAATAGTGTAAAATCTGTGAGTCGATGTTTAGAATCAGTGTAAAAGTTTGCCTTAGTGTACTTCCGAAACCAAAAAGAATGCTGTTAACAGCTGGACACTACGTAAGTAACAAAACCAAAACTAATGTAAACTTTAATTAAAGGATAAAGTCAGATTTCGTTCTCTTTTAATTGTCAATCAGAGTTAATTTCTTTACTTTTAATTTGTTTCTATCAACATATTGTTTAGGTAAATTGTGAGTTGTTTGTTGATAAGATTTTTAAATCATTTTTTTTGTGTTCATTATCAAACCCAGTAGTGGCCCTGAGAGAGAGAAAGATCTCAAATTTTGTTGTAATTATCTTTATTGCCACAAAATAAATAAATATTTTGTTTGTTAATTTTTGATTATTATTTCATTTAATTAACGCCTTCCATTTGGTTATTACCTAAATGGCGCTTCACGTGAGGTAAATTCTTCAAATTCTCTAAATATAAATTAAATAAAATAAATTTTTTAATTATTACAATGTATACTTTAAATTCTTCATATCAGTATTTATGTATAGTCTTAAACGTCTAGAGTATTTATGTATGTCTCATTTATACATTTGTAAGTAATATCACTTTGACTTGTCCCATTCCCTCAGCCCAGGACTAATGGAACTAATAAATCGAATCGAATCTAAACTGGAAGGACAAATTAGAAATGGTTGCTATCGGGTGTTACAGAGAGCATATTTTTATATGAAGGCAGCGCCAGTGGAAAAGGTTGAAAATTTTGGGGTTAACTACGACACGTTGTATAATTGTCCATGGAGAGAGATAGTGAAACCAAATAAATTCATTGCCGACTGTGTAAAGGTGCGTGCAGTTCGATGATCAGGTGATGACAAAAGGAGGTGTTGAAAATAACTTCTTATAAAGCCTAGAAGAGATAGTGGAGATGATCCCAGCTGCTGATTGCCTTGTGGATATCTTGATAGAATATCTGAGTTTGTTGAATGTGTTAAGTCGATTACAATGGAGCATACAAGTTCAGGGTATGCAAGTTGACTATAATGGTGAGACGATTTCGAATTTTCGATTGAATAATGTAACTGGGGCCACTTAAAGCAGTTGAAATTAGAATCGGGTTCTTCCTGTATTATTAATAGAGAGAAAACCACGTGGATGACCTTCATTAGCCGTAAGATACCTTAAAGCAGAGTCAAAGGTTTTTAATTGACGTGCCCATAAATCGGGAGACCTCGATTAGCTTTGAGAGGTGTATGCTTCGGGGATGCAGACGCTGGGCACACGTCTTCTGTTGGAACAGTCGGAAAGTGCCCTCAAAAAGGTCGAGGCATGGTGACGGGAATGCTGCGCGCTCGCAGCAGAATTCATCGGAAGGGCGATGCAGGTTTCTCTAGAAGTTTCACTGCATATCATTTAGGCGAGTGATACGTAGGAAGCTTGAACTACAGCCCTGGAGCATTTGGCGTCATTTCTATCTGTTACATCCCACCTTTATAACCCTTACTATGCTTTTAAAGGGGAGGTGCCTCAACGTGGATGACGCTCAATAAGTCTGTATCTTCAAAATAAAATACTTTAAGTTTGTTTCGCATAAAAACATATTGAGTGTTCAGCATTAAATTTTTTTGTTTACGAGTGTGCAAGAGAATAATATTGTTAGCTGTAAGCAGTTGAGGTTAAAGGATGAAAATTCTATTGAAAGTTAAGAAAATTTTAAGATTCATAGAGCGAGGCGGCAATGTTTCTCTATTTCCCAAAGACTCCTGTAACGCCACATAAAATATTTCTGGATTGAAAGTTCTTTAAATATGAAATTACGAGTAATGTATTAAAATATCTTGAGTAATGGGAATACTATTATATAAGGATCTAGATACTGATAGTAAGTAGTAGAGGCTGTTGACAGCCTTACAATATATAAGAAAATAAATGTTTATAGGCAATCTGGAGAACTTTAACGATTGAAAAATATAATGTATAGAGCAATGGGGCACTTATTAAATAGAGATGGTATTCCGGAATAGTTGATACTGCGAAAGAAGTTTATTAGCATTATGCAATTTATATTTGTGTATGAATTTAACAATAGGCTTTGATAGAGTTGCCTATTAAACCAATAGAGAAAATTAGTATACAATGACCATACGACTATTCACAAAAAAAAATTATGTTGATAAATACTTAAAGTTAATTGTTTAGTTTTCACCAAAATTACGTTGTGATTAATTTTTGTTTCTTAGGATGAATTGTTAATATTTATGTATAACTACAGTCATGTATTATTTTGCATTAAGTTGTCAATATCACTCAAATAGATAGTATAGTTACAATATGATTCATAATTTCTATTTAATATTGTATTATAATGAAGAAATAACATGGTGTTTTTCAAATCAGTCATTTATAAGTCTTAATTTTATTAATGTGACAGTACAAATACGAATAGGTCGTCAAAGAGTAAAACGGGTACGTCAATAAAAATATACAAAATTAAAATAAAGAAATATAATGACTAATAAATCATTACATTTTTGATATCCACTTCAAAAGCTTCATAGTCATTGAAATCACAATAAATAGAAAATTTGATAGAAAGTGTCTTAAAATTCATTTCGGTTATTTTAAATTTTATTAAAAAAAATTTTACATCATATTAATTTTTCTGGGGGACCAACTGACTGAAAAATTTATCACTTTATAAATCAAATTTTAAGTTTTAATTTATTTTATACAATTCAATTGAAACAAATTTAATTTTCACACATGTTAAAAGAAACTTTCTTCAAATTTTCGACTATAAAAATTCAACAACATTAAATAAATTAATTATTAAGATGTCATAGTTTTCAACTATTATTATGTTCACCTGGTGAAAGTTCAAATTATGGACAAAACGTAGCGTTTTTCTAATTGTGTTGATTTCAATGAAGCTGTTGAAGTGGATATTGGATATTAAACATGTTCTTACTTTTTGGTCATTATATTTCTCCATTTTAATTTTGTATATTGTAATGCCAATTAATTAATCAATTAATTGTTTTTAAATAAATTTGAATTGTTAGCGAACAGTTTTTTATTATAGCGAGAGCGAGCAGAGCGACAATGAGTGGTGAGCTCTGTTCCTATAATTGAGAGCGCGGAAGGGCGTTTACGCGCGCAAAAGCATGGTCAGTTGGCAGTCAGCAGCGAGGAGCAAAAGTCAAAAGTCTAATTCGTGGAGCGAAAGAGTAAAGTCTACAGAGAGGAGTGGAATAGAGAAGTAGATGTCTAAGAGCAGCCACAAAAGGATAGATATTTTAAAATAAATTTTTACTGAGCTATTTTGCAGTTTCAATCCAAACCGATCAGTAAATCGGTAAAAGACTATAAAAAAATCTGCAACTCGTAAGATTCCTGTAAGCAAGCAGTCATCAGATAACTGACCAATTTGGAGAGGATCATCCGAGTTCTTGGGAGCCTAGAAATTCCATAAGTGAAGAATCTGTGAGAAAAGCTTAGAATCTGTGTAAAGATTTTGCAATATAGTGCACTTTTTGAAGCGCTAAAAGAATGCTGGTACCAGCCGAACAATGCGTAAGTAACAAAAACCTTAATAAAAATCTGTAAACGCTAACTAGAAGGTTAAAGTGAGATTTCGTTCGTTTTTCTTGTAGTTTTTCTATCATTTATCAGCACATTATTTTCGAGTAAATTTTTATTTGTATTGTTAATCAGATCATTCAATAATATTCACTATAAATCATCAAACCCAGTAAAGGCCCTGAGAGAAAATATCTCAAATTTTGTTTGTAATTGTCTTTTATTCTTTGAAAGCCACTAAAGGAAAATAAATTGTTTTGCTTGTTAATTTTTGATCTTTTTCATTTAAATAACCTCACATTGTTAATTATTACATTTTGGCTACCACAAAGTGGGGCAAATTCATTAAGTTAATAAATCGTTTAATTGTTGATTATTACAAATTGGCACCACAACGTGGGGCAAATTTATCAATAATAATTAACGCCTAATTTGAATATTACAATATATTTATGGACATGCCCGATTTACTCTTTGACGAACTGATGGATAAAAATCTTAAAGTATCTGTACCGTGACATTAATAAAATTACACTTATAAATGACTGATTTGAAAAACACTACGTTATTTATTTATTATAATACAATATTAAATAGAAATTATGAATGATATTGTAACTATACTATCTTTCTAATAATCATGCATGAGAATCAGGTAACTATTTCGGGAAATGTGGAGATCCATATATAAAAATACATTTAATGGATGTAATGTGAACGTATAAGCCGCAACAAAACAGCTTACACTTTGCATGCTTAAACATTTGCAAGAACTTAAAAATTCTTTCGCATGCAATAAAGTTTTATATTTGTACCGCGGCGCCTTTATTTGACAGCTCTTATTCTAATGCGCGTTGTGGTACCAAATGGAATTGAAACTTACCTCTTCTGGAACATAACTATTGAATCAGCTTCCAAATCTGACATATCAATCTCTGAAGCCAGTTTCTTGTGTTTTCCGAGTGGTTTCAACGTGTGAGCGAAGATCTGTGAGAAGTAAAATCCACGATTGTGGTTGTAAGGGTCATTGTCCGTTCCGTGGTACTTGTGATGCATTCTGTGATCTAATACCCAGTCGTAGATGCTACCCTGAAATAACCAAAAAAATAATCTCTCAATTTAAGAAAACTTAACCAGCTATTCGCTGCAAATAACTATTGATTATGCGACCATTTGAAACCGAAATCAATTAAATTCCCAGGTAGTTTAGAAAAAAAAACTCATAAAATTTTTCTATTATTATTTTTCGGTAGTGGTTTTCGTACCATTTTCATCAGTTTAATACATTTTTCAGAAAATTGTAAACAATGTTTTTCAACTTGACATCCGTGAAACAAGCAGATAGAAATAAAGTACAAAAGCTATGTGATGATTTCCTTCACCTGGATATGTGGATCACATAAACTTGGGTATTCCATTTACTGTGTGAATACATTCAAATTGGAAGAAAGAGAATTATTTATATTTCCTTACAAAAAATTACAAGTATTGAAATTTGCTAATAATCGGACGTAAATTAACAAACGTGAAACTTTAAATTTATCACCTTGGGCATACGGTAAGAGTTGTTCGCTATTCCCATTGGAATAGTCGGCCAGCTGCCTCCTAAACTGGTCGATGCACGGAGAAGGGAATGCTGCGTCCCCACAGGAAACTCCTCTCCCGCTATCGGAAGGGCGTGGGACAAGTACCCAATGCCCGACCTACCCGATGCAGGTTTTTCTAGGGTTTTCCCTGCATTTCTTTAGGCGAATGCCGGGTAGGATCCTTAAACCATAGCCCGGGGGCCCTAGTAACCCTTGGCTACCTTCCTCTACCCTTCCGCATCCCCCCTTTCTAATCCCTTCCTATGCTATTAAAGGGGAGTTGCCCAATGTGGATCACCCTCATGTAGCCTGTTGCCCTAAAAAAAAACAAAAAAAACTTGGGTATGCAGGTTGTTCTAAGGTTTTCCCTGCATTTCTTTAGGCGAATGCCGGGTAGGATTCTTAAAATATAGCCCGGGGGCCCTAGTAACCCTTGGCTACCTTCCCCTACCCTTCCGCATCCCCCCTTTCAAATCCCTTCCTATGCTATTAAAGGGGAGTTGCCCAATGTGGATCACCCTCATGTAGCCTGTTGCCCGAAAAAAAAAAAAAAAAAAACTTGGGTATACACCAGAGAGCTCTGGCGGAGGCTACTTTTGGGGATGCCTTCACATCTCTCTTGTTTTTTGAACTAAGGTTCCCACATGCCGAGGCACCTAGGCCTGTTTTGAGAGGTGTATGTTCCGGGGTCGCAGACCTTACGCTTACGGTAAGAGTTGTCTGCTATTCCTATTGGAATAGTCGGCCAGCTACCTCCTAAACTGGTCAAGGCACGGTTAGGGGAAAGCTGCGACCCCACAGCTAACCCCTCTCCCGCCATCGGAAGGGCGTGGGACAAGTACCCAATGCCCGACCTACCTGATGCAGGTTTTTCTAGGGTTTGTCCTGCATTTCTTTTAGGCGAATGCCGGGTATGATCCTTAAACCATAGCCCGGAGGCCCTAGTTACCTTGGCTACCTTCCTCCACCCTTCCGCATCCCCCCTTTCCTATGCTATGAGAGGGGTGTTGCCACTATGTGAATTACCCTATACATAGCCTGTATACACAAAAAAAATCGTGTTGTGACGTTTTTAAATTTATACTGTTAGCGTCATTATCTATTATAATTTTTACTGTTGCCTTTTATAAATTTTATTTTACTCAATTTCGGCTTTCATACTTTCAAGTATCAAAACTTGGTTGAAACTTTCCAACAAATTAATTATTTCGGGAATCCGGTGTGAGATTTTATTTAATTGCAAAAAACGTGAGATATTCTCGGCTCATTAACATTTCACTAATAAGTTTAACCTTCTTTCATTCTTCAATTCGAAACGTTCATCCAAATTCGATAACAAATTTAAAATTGTCCAGATGCGTACTTGAAATTTTTAAATTCAGTACATTAATTCATCCATTTATTCATTAACTAAATAACTAGTTTCCCATGAGGCAGCCTAAACAAGAATGGTTCATACCAACATTTATAAGGTTTTATTTTTTATTTTTAGATCGTCACCTGCTTTTGAGTCTAAACCAACTATCATTATGGGATTAAATATTTCCCCATTAACCTTCTCCCACCGTTCGTGATTTATACCACATATACAATGAAGCAGTCAATAAAAAGACAATATTAAGTGATAAAATAAGTTCGTCACCTGGTTTTTGAAAAACCTTACGAAAGCATCAAGGCATACAGAAATGATGTGCAGTATTAATTTTATCTGTTAAGTAGCTATTACTATATCTATTGTGCAGTTGAAATTAGAACCGGACTGTATTCAGTGTAATTGCTTGGAGCATTTTTTTTAAAGACGTAAGCTCCGGGGTCGTAGAAGCTGGGTATTAGCTAAGCGTTGTCCACTGATCGCATTGGAACATTCACCCTGCTGTCTTCAAATACCTTCGGATATTTGAGGTGAGAGTGCTGCATCCCGACAGAAAAAAAAACCTTCGGAAGGACGTAGGACAAGTACCGAGAGCCTGATCTACGTGATGCTGGTTTCTCTGTTTTCCCTGCACCAAATTTAGTCTAATACCGGATAGGATCCTTAAACCGTAGCCAGGGGAAGTACTAACACTTCGCTTAGTTGCTCTCTCTTCCGCATCCCTCATTTCTACCCCTTCTATTCTATTAAAGGAGAAATGGATCAACGTGGATGACCCTCAGGTAGACTGTTTCTAAAAAATTACGTTTTATAATGAAATTGTTCGGTAAATAGCTGTAAATAACTTATTTTGCTTTTTATTTACTTATGTATTTGCGAGAGTGGTAGTAAGTAGTTGAAGTAAGAGTAGAATAAGTGTATCAACACAGCCTTGGTGTATACTGAGGACGAAACGTTCTGTGAATTTTTCTGCTAATAAATTATTTCCGGCCAATTTGGCTGTGTTAATACATTTACAGTTATATTGACGTCAGCCAAGTATAGCTATTAAAAGCAGAATGACCTGTCCCGTGGCGGTGAAGCATAGCGCGAGGAAGAGCCTGAACGATGGCGAGGCGCTGTAGCTTCTGTGCGCCCAGAGGCGGTGCGCTCCTGCAGTCGCCCCCAGAAGCGACACTGCCCCCACCAACACTCCTGAAACACACACAATTCATATATATATATTTTGTAATAATTAACAAGATGAGGCGTTAATTGAATGAAATTTGCCCCACATTGTGGTAGCCATTATGTAATAAATAAATAATGGGTTTTTAATTAAATGTAATAATCTACAAGAATTTAAAACATAGAATTATTTATTTTCACTTTGTTGCTGTAACTCACAAACAATTACAATTTAAAATTTTAGATCTCTCAGGGCACACAACAAATTAATTTAAAAAAAATTAATTAACACACAGTTTATAATTCACCCAGACAATATTTCAATAGGAAGAAATTCAAAGAAAAAAATTAACTCTGATTGTCAATTACAATAGAACGAAATCTGACTTTTATCCTTTAATTACGTTTACATAAATCAGTATTTTTGTATTTTGTTACTCACATCTGTCCAGCTGGTTCCAGCATTCCTTTTGTTTTCGGGAGTTCACTATTACAAAAATTTTACACTGATTCTAATATCGGCTCACAGATTTTACACTCTTGAAGTCCATCTTGATAGGCTCGCAGGAACTCGAATGATCCTCTTTTTTGTCAGCTATCTGGTGACCGCTTGCCTTATATGAATCCTGTGGTTCATAGATTTGCTAGTCTTTTTACCGCTTGGGACTTAAACTGCAACTTAACTCTTCCTGGCTGGCTACAGACGTAAAAACTGCACTCCTTTCCTGGCTGCTGATAGACGTAAAAACTGCTAACTTCTAGTCTCTTCTCTAGACTCATTTGTTCCGTCCTCCGAAATGTCCCGTAACCAACTAACTCTTAGTGCTCTCCAGTTTTAGCGCGCATACATAATTTTTGACTTGTGTACTCCCGAAAACAAAAGGAATGCTGGAACCAGCTGGACAGATGTGAGTAACAAAATACAAAAATACTGATTTATGTAAACGTAATTAAAGGATAAAAGTCAGATTTCGTTCTATTTTTAATTGTCAATCAGAGTTAATTTCTTTTCTTTTAATTTCTTCCTATTGAAATATTGTCTGGGTGAATTATAAACTGTGTGTTAATTAATTTTTTTAAAATCAATTTGTTGTGTCCATTATCAAACCCAGTGAGGGCCCTGAGAGATCTAAAATTTTAAATTGTAATTGTTTTTGAGTTATTGCTACAAAATAAATAAATATTTTGTTCGCTAATTTCGATCTTTTCATTTAATTAAAGCCTTCCATTTAATTATTACAGTTTGGCGCTTCCCGTGAGGTAAACTCTTTAAATTCATTTAATTAAAAATAAATTAAACGACCTATTTATTTGATTATTACATAATGATACCACAACGTGGGGCAAATTTCATTTAATTAACGTTATTTTGTTGATTATTACAATATACTAGCCGATAGCCCGGCGTTGTCCGGATGTTAATTTATCCGCATTTTATATTATACCGGAAAAATAATTAATTCGACACTAATCTACTGGTCATGTAAAATGTTTTATAGTTAATCCATTTTCACACCAACACGGTCAGACGGTGACAGAACATGTAAATTAAACGGTATCTGGAGCTTCACAAATCAACTCAACGACACCAAAAAATATGTATGACACTAATATTGGCCACTTTTACATCCTATATATATTCAACTAAACCAGTAAGCTAAAATTTTAATATAATCGAAAACTAATTCATATTTATATTAAAAAATGGAAAAATTATATACATAAAATAGAGTTATATATAATAACATTAGATCAAACTTAATTTGATGAAACTTACCCCAGAGGATGGTAATAATTTTTGCTTCTCTAAGAACTAGGACGAGACTGTAAGCTGCAAAGGTGTGAAGGTGAAGGTAGACTAGGACTGCTACCCAATTCGTCTCTCTTTTTTCCCATTGTTCGCTAGATTCTTTAGACTTATTTGATTCTTCTTTAACTACAGACTGCTCTTTTTTGGACTCCATCCTTAAAAAACACATATTACATTATGGCATCGGTTTAAAATTGTTAAATTTTATTTGACAGTTCCTGTGAGTATGTAAATTTAATATTATGAAGACTGATATTTTTATATTGAACTATCAGTGTGCCTGGCGTTGCCCGAGTCCTAATTTAAATTAGCCCGGAGAAGGAATTGATTCGACACTTACCTCTTCGTAAACAATTCATTTAATCAGCTTCAATAGCGTCAGTGTTTGCAATATTTACCTACTTATATTGCGGCCTCCCCGACCTAACCCCTCGGCATCTAACTTCAAATAAATCAGGATGATAGCTGAAGTTACTTTAACAACTTAATAAAATAAGAGTGTCCTAAAATCACGCCGAATTAAAACTGAAAAATACTCGCTAAAATTGATGAAATCTAAAAATACTCCCTGTCTCTTAAAGGAGGACAAAAATACAACCTTTAACTAGACACAGAGAAAAGAAAACCTGGTAACCTAATAAAATTAAAAATTTACCCGGAAACTCAAGAGGGACAGAACTACACGTCAACCACGTCCACGTTCCAGTACGAGGAACACAAAATTTCAAGCCACCCTGGCCAGTGCGAGACGTAACTCAACGACTCCTATAACCCAGGAATCGACACCGATCTTGGTTCTTTTGCATTATTTCTTATGAAAACCCCTTCCACCACCAACCGTACGGTATGGATGCTTCCCTCCCTTGCCTTTTAGAGTTGAAACTAGACAGTTAAAAATTGTAGAATAACACTACCAAATTCAGCGCCTCCGAAAAAGTTTTATTCGACGTATAATTGCAATTTAGGAATGTTTTTCATTCCAACACCCTCCAACCTTACGTCTATAGGTGGGGTAGTTATGTCTTAACCCCTCAGTGTTTTTTCCTAGATTGCAAGTAACATGTGTTTAAAGTTTGGTTGAAATTGATCTACGTTTTTAAGATTGTACGCGGAAAATTTGTTTCGCCCCTTCCACGAAACTCCTAGCCTTTGAACGACATATTAACCAGTAAAGTAAATGTCAGAATTAAACTCAGTGACTTCCATAACCCCAGATTCGAAACCAATCTCAGTTTTTTACTCATTACTTTTAAGTAACAGCTTTTCACACAGATCTTCCCCTCCCCCACACTTAGCTGAAGTACAGCTTAACTAATACAGTCATTGTCAGATTTAAAGACATTGACTTCTATAACCCTTGATCTGACACCAATCTCGGTTTTTCGCGTTATTTTTATGTAAAGCCCCTCCACCTTCTCCCGTTGTGGTGCTGACTTCTCAAGCTGTAATAAGTTGAAATAATACACAAAAATTTCTGGAGGGAAACTGTAAATCTCGTCTACTCTGAAAATTAATTCTTCGACGCTAAAAACGACCCTTTTTGCGTTCTTTTAGTTTCAGTCCTTGGGAACAGAATCCGACAGAAACTTTCGCGCGTGCTCACAACAACTCACCAAAGTTGCATCTCAATCGGTTTAAGAACTCATACAGGACACACAGTCGTTCATTTTTATACACCAGGGTTGTTTGATAACTCTTTTAAAAATATAAATAAAATGTGATAGGAATTGGATTATAACGATGGAAGTCAACTTCATAACGAGAACAAATATTGTCATTTAAATATATTTTGCACCTACGTTTGTTTTGGTAAATAAATAGTATATTTAGCTTGCAGTTAAACTACGAAATGCCAATAGCATATAATTCCTACGGCCCTTTCCAGCTGCCTCCTAAACTGGTCGAGACACGGAGAAGGGAATGCTGCGACCCCACAGCAAACTCCTCTCCCGCTACCGGAAGGGCGTGGGACAAGTACCAAATGCCCGACCTACCTGATGCAGGTTTTCTAGGGTTTTTCCCTGCATCACTTTTAGGCCAATTGCCGGGTAGGATCCTTAAACCATAGCCCGGGGGCCCTAGTTAACCCTTGGCTGCCTTCTTCTACCTTACCGCATCCCCCCTTTCAAAACCCTTCCTATGCTATTAAAGGGGAGTTGCCAGAACGTGGATTACCCTCATGTAGCCTATTACCCAAAAAAAAAAAAAAAAAAATTTCAATATAACTATATGTATAAAATTTTAATTCAAAATTTCAATAAACTACGTTGTAGGGAAAGGCTGGGAAAAATATTTTGTATGAATGATACTGAATAATAGGATAAAAAAGATGAATTATTGAAAAAGTATGTTTTAAAATACAATAAAATCTTTAAATGTATACAGAATAAGGTATGAAGGATACTTTTTTTTGAGTGACAGGTTACATGATGGTAATCAATGTGGTGGCAACTCCCCTTTTATAGGTTTGAAAGGGGGGATGCGAAATGTAGAGCAAGGTAGCCATGATTTAACTAGGGCATCCAGGCTATGCTTTAAGGATCCTGTATTGCGATCAAAACTTTATTTTTTTTCAAAATAAACCTACAACTAGTAAATTATTAATGGAAGAATTATGGATGAAGACTTAAGAACACATAATTGACTGTGATGTGTGTAATAACAGTTGGTGTTTTGGGAGCGATATAAAATCATGAAATGAAATTATTTTCCAAAATTAACTGTTTTATTTATTTTTCAGCCAGTTACTCCAATTATCACCCAGTAGAATCAGGGATGCCTCAAGGGACCGTGTTGTGATCGTTGCCCAATTGATCTATACTTCTGACCTGCCGACTACAAACAAAACAACTATTCCAACATTCGTGGATGATACTGCCATGCTTTCAGTAAATTCTGGCACAGTAGTTGCATCACAATTTCTGCAAAACCGATTTAACCTGTTATTATACTGGATTGATAAATGGAAAATCAAGATAAATGAGACGAAATCAGTGCAAGTTACGTTCACCACAAGACGAGTAGTGACCCCGCCGGTCTTTTGGAACAATATTGAAATTCTAATAAAAAACGAAGACAGGAAAATGACCTGGACGAAACTTGTAAAAATGAAACGTCAGAAAATTAATCTAAAATTCAGATAGAGGACTTAGATAATGGGAAAGAGATCAAAACTATCACGGGATAATAAAGTACTCGTTTGCAAATTGCATTATTAAGCCAATATAATAATATATTGGAAGCGCACACATGCCGTGCATTACATTACAACCTTTCCTTGCTGTAAGCTACGATAGATTTACGTCTATTCCTACATTTTACAATATGATATCTCTCTCACAGGCTTCTAAACACAACTCTCACACATACACACTCGTCTTTTGGTTCATGAAATACTTTGTTTAAGCACACTTTATGGTGAAAGCCATGGATCGCCAGTCTCGTCTTCGTGTGGCGTAGTTCATGGTTGGCTTCCATCCATGTCCTGTCCTGCATAGCAGATGTTGCATAGAAGTCCTCCGGTATGTTCCGTTTCCTCTCATACAGATCCTGTAAAAGCTGTCTGAAGCTGGAACCAGCTGGTAGTATGAGATCATATCTTAAATCCTCTATTAGGAAGGTCTCCCTGGTAAGCTCGTACACTAGCCTCGATCTTGAATTCTGCGGAACTCCTAAAATTCTTTTCAGGTATCTAGCCTTGACTCGCTCCAGTTCTTCCAGTTGTCTGTACGTGAGGTATTCTCCTACTACTTGTAGGCCATACGTCAGAACAGGTAGTATCTTCAGCCTAAACAGGTCCATCGCTGTGCTGATCGATAGTTGTGTAATGTTTCTGATTTCATTCATAGCTCTAGTGGCCGCCACTGCTCTGGATCTTATATGCAGTCTGAAACTGCTTCCCGTTGTTTGGATTGTGATGCCTAGATATTTAAAGTTGTTAGCCCTCTTGTGTAGTTTACCATTGCATTTGTCGTTCTCTGCTTCAGTGAGTCTTCCTCCTTTCCTGAACACTACCAATATAAAGCCAATATGGATTTACGATACAATTTACGGCGATGCACAAAGCCCTCTAATCAAAAAATTACTGAAAGAATCCAATCTAAAATACTACGCTCCATCATTAACGCACCATGGCTTGTGTCGAACTTCAACCTGCACAAGAATCTCATCATACAATTAATTGCTGAGGAAATGAAGAGACTTTCAGAACTCTGCTTCGAAAGTATTGAAGGAGACGATAATGAGCAGTTAGCAGAAATAATCAATGCTCCAGAGGTAGCACCTGTGCGGGACTGCGTGAACGGGAAACGTGCACGAACTTTCCCGCCGCTTCCTGTGTCCCAGCGAAGGTTCGCAGCTTGCACGGTATTTCCCGCGTCCCGCACGTGCCCGCTTGCCCATTGTTTCGTTACAAGCCGCCAAAGAAAATCTTAACAATACATTACATTAAGTATTCTAAAAAGTTCACACTCGTTATATTTTATAATAAATATACCTCAAAGCAATTGTAAGTCGTCCTTCTGGAGATATATGATCACAGTAGTTGGTGTCTTGCTTTTTAATGTCATTCTTAATTGAATTGCAAATTACATCAAAACAATCAGGTGTCATTCTGAAATAAATATAAATACTTGCATCATCTCTACGTAGCTCTGGAATTCAGGTGTGATGTTCACCAAATGTTGTACGTTTTGAATTAATTTCGTGAATCCATATTCTTCTTTTTCTAACGAAATATAAATAATTAGGAAACAGGGTGCAGCGGGGTAAATAATTGCCTTGTTGTTATTATTATAATAACTTAATTTGCACGTTTTTCGTCCTCGCCTAGAGCTAGAAAAATTAGAGTATCTTATTCATCTGAAGTCATTATTGAGCACGCTGTCTTAACTTGACTTAAAAATCTTTATTCAAAATTATTAAAAATACCTAATTATTTTCAGTGAAATTACTGTGTTCGCTGAAAAGGCGTCTAGAAAATGAATTCCCATTCCCGCAATGGTGAGGAGGGCCGTGCGATTCGCTGTCCCGTACGTGAGACGGGATTCCCGCTCCCGTTCCCGAAGTCCCGCACTGGTGTGAGAGGGCCTTAAGAAGAATTTGCCAACGGATCTAAAGCCAGAGATACACAACACGAACTAACAATGGTATACTAGGGAAAGCCCAATGGACCAAATTCATTATACAATTAACTTATTACAATTAAACTTTTGTAGATGGCAAATTAGCAGACAATTAATAATAATAGGAGGCGCATCAGTCATTTATTAAGAACTCAATATCCCATCACAAGATGATTAACCAGCAAAAAAAAATAGATTACAATCATCAAATGTCAAATTAGATACTAAATTAGGTCCCCTAAACGTCTCAGTTAGATACCGCCCACCTAAGAATATCATATCTAAAGAAGAATACGTTGAATAAGAAAGATAGCCAATTCAGACAAAAAAGGAAATATAAATATCACACAACGTTTCTGGGATCCTTGTTCCTTTCGTCAGGTGCTAAGAAGAGCCTAGAGAAACACAACTGCACTGGTCTGTTGACAAAACTCAAAAGCGACAAAAACGCGTTTTGTTTTTGCAGTTGAGTTTTTCTAGGCTCTTCTTAGCACCTGATGAAAAGAACAAGGATCCCAGAAACGTTGTGGGGAATTTATATTACCCTTCTTGTTTGAATTGGCTATCTTTATTATTCATAATTTTCAATCACACTGTAATTGTTTTCATTTTAAGAATACGTTGAACTGATAGAATCGCTGGGATCAAGATTAATCATAGGAGAAGATTGGAATTCCAAAAATACAATATGGGGAGTAATATTAATAACCACAAAAGGCAGAAACTTACTGCAGACTATTAAAGAAAGTGATAGCAATTATTTAACAACCGACTGACCCCAATCAAATAGCCGACCTCCTGCATTTTTATATACAAAAAGGTATTTCAACAAAATATCTAAACGTTGAATCCAATTATGATACATCATAAGCTATACTCATGCCATTGCAAAATTTTATACCTTGTTAATATAAACAAAGAAATTAAACCAACCCTGACTAATAATAGAACGTGACGAGGCAAATAATATCGTGTTTTTTTTCTTTATTTTCGCACTTCCGAAGAAGACAATCACAATAAGCTTTGAATGACACGCAACGAATATATTAATACTAATAACTTACTCTAGTGTATCGGTCAGCGCCATTGCCTCGCATCACAGAGGTCCTGGGATTGAACCCCGGCACTCGCCAGAAAGTGTGTCTCCCATGGTCAAGAATACTGAAGGAGAATCCACACAATGAGTCACTCCAAAACTAAATATCGTGGCATCATGTAACATGACTGGCTGTCGTCTTCCTAGCCCGAACTTCTTTGTGTCTGATAAGGATAAAGTGAGGAACATACACAAGGGTTAGAACAGGGGTTGAAGCAGTGCTGGATTTAGGGGAAACAAGGAATTAACCTAGCGTCTTGTGATAGAGGCACTAATTAACAAATCATTATATTTGTGGACCTGGAGAAACAGTGCTAAATAAATAAAACGTTTGTGTATTAAAGAAAATAGTTTGACTTATATATAGTGTTAGAAGAATCCATATGAACATTAAACAGTGTTAGTAAAATGAGAAAATCAGAGAAGAGAATATGTATTTAGATATTTTAAAGAGAGGACTATGTTTCTGATATTTAACTTTTATTCTGAATAAGCAATCACGTAATTAAAGTAACAAATTTTGTCAGAAAATAGAAAAGAGTAGGAATATATATATATATATATATATATATATATATATATACATCCAGGTCAGGTTAATTCAGTCGAAGTCAAGAATAGTAGGGAAAGACGGCGATCGCAGTGTATAAACAGATCAATTAGTAGTGAAGGATCCATCAAATAATGAACCAGGACGACAGAGAAACACTGACAGCAGCGTCCAAGTGCCGGAAGCTTTCGAATAATCTTACAAATATAGCAGTAAATAATTATTGAATTAATATATATAAAATGAATGTATCTTTGTTCCGTATACGTTTCTATACCATTCATCCGATTACGAATTGGTGAGTTGTATGCACGCGCGAAAAGGTTTCTGTCGGCCTCTTGAAGTGTGATGCTACTCCCTAGGGTTTAACCGGGGTGGTGGAATTTTTATAACACACGAAAACGGACAATGTTGGTTTTGGTGCATAATTTCCATCCCTTACACTAGGGGAAGGGAACAACACTAAGGATGAAGATGGAAAAGGATGATACAAAATTAATGGGAAAACAACTTATGGTGGTGTCAGATCCGGGATTACGAAAGTCGCCTAATTTAATTCTGAAATTCACTTGGTGTGGTGGGGTAGGGGGTGGGGAAAGCCTTTACTTAAAAACAATGCGGAAAAAACCGAGATTAGTGTCGAATCTGGGGTTATGGAAGTCACTGAGTTTAATTCTGACATTTACTATACTGGTTAAGATGTAGTCCAACCTTTAGGAGTGGGGATGGAAAGGGGCGAAACAAAATTTCTAGTACAATCTTAAAGGCGTAGAGAAATTTCTATCAATCTTTATACACATGTTACTTACAATTCAGGAACAAACACTGAGGGGTAACCTGGAGAGGGATGCATCTAAAAAACATTAGTAAACGGCCATTATGAGAACTGAAGTTAACGTTTTCTGGGTCGCTAAATTAGAAAGTGTTATTCTAGTATTTTCAGTGCATAATGTCAACTCCAAAAGGCAAGGGAGGGAAGCACCCTTACCGTGATGGATGGGCTATACATTAAAAATAATGCAAAAAGGACCGAAATTGGTATATAATTCAGGGGTTATAGGAGTCGCTGAGATTAATTCTTGCATTAACCATGTCGGTTAAAGAAGTTTTACGTTAAATAATTCAAAGCAAACGTAGTTCTGCAATTAATCAGCGTTACACTAACAAATCATCTTTATTTCAAAATTATCTATCGATAATTAATCGTCGTCATTTATAACAACAAACTATTAGAAGTCACACATTAAAACTATTCCTTTCACCAGTTTTAATGTATGACTTGTAATGATTACCGGGTATATTTTTGATTTTCTTAGGACACCAGTTATATTTTTGGTCGCAATCTAGTTAAATGTTGTTATGTTTACTTCTTCAAGGTACCAGGAGTAGTTTTTGACATTATTAAGTTAGCAAACATTCAAAGGTTACGTAGATTCTCACCGCTCGACTTACCTCATAGGTTTGACTAATAAAATCATTATTATGGCAACTAACGTCGTAAAAGTATCTTCTGAATTGTAAACAGGTGGGTTTCAATCTCATGTCATTGTATTATTTTATCATATCTAATATTTGATTATTCTGATAAAGAGATTGCAAATAGAAATAAAATTAAGTTAACGGTAATATTTTTTACTCCCTTAAAGCTCAAAAAGTATTTTCACGCCCTTGAAAGGAAACCGGGCTAATTAATGACACTTTTAATTCGCCGTAATATTTTATATTCTCTTATTTTATTATTATTTAGATTATTCTGGTATTCCATTGTCTTGGTGTAGATCTACTTCAAGACAATGGAATATCCGAAAAATCTAAATAATAATGTTGCCTTAGCATTGTCAACAAATTTAAAACTCTTATTTAGTGTAGTAGGAGACTCCTTTAATTTATTCTTATTTTATGTAGAAGGAGAATTCCTGAGTTGTAAAAGTATTGTCAGTCATCATCCTGGTTTATTTGAAGTTAGCTGCCGAGGGGTTAGGTCTGGTAGGGGAACGTAAGTGGATAAATGTTCCAAACAGTGACGCTATTGATGGTGGTTAAACGTTTACCAATAGGTTAGCTTCTTATCAATTCTACTTCCTGGCTAATTTAAATAAATACTTGGGCAACGCTGGGCACTCAGCTAGTCAGCTATAATTTTTTAAAAATATTTTTAACTCACTATAACATTTTAAAAATGTTATGCTATGTATACATTTTTATCACACTAATAATGGCAAGTTTTGTATACAACATCGACGAAAAATATCTCAATCTTAGGAGTGATTCATATGGCATTGAAAGAATTAATAAATTTAAAGACACAGGGGTACGCTGGAAAGAAATTTTTGAGAAGTTTATGATTGAAGCTGAAAACTTTATTTTTATTGGAATTGTGCACGAAAGCAATGTATTTTAATACAAAATGTTAAACTGAATAAATCATTAGAATTTCTTAGAGGAAAGAATCTATGAAACACCTTAAATGCAATTAACTTGCACTTATTTAATAATTATCCACAATATTTTTTATTAACTCTTTTTGCTTACAATCGATCCGCATACGGACAATACGTAATTTGTATTACAATTGAATAAATACTATACTACTATAACTTCCTCTGAAGCCACTCCTTCAGTCCCAATCTTTAGTCAGACAGCTAATGTCATTAGAATAAATTATTGCTGGTAAAACTGTGAATATGATTCCTGTGTTTAGAGGAAATTTATTTTAATACATGTTTTCTGTATGTTAATTTTATTAAAGAAAAAGTGTGGAAATATATTATACATAAAAAGTTTAAATTAAACAAAATAACTGGAAAGTTTTTAAAATTTGGTAGTGATTTTAAAAGGTTAATAATAATTTTATATATGATTATAATATACAAAATCGAAATCGCCTGAATAAATTAAAATAAGCAAATATACTGAGAATTAAAATTGTTCTTTTTCTGTAAAACAGCTTTAAAAATGTCGAAACAACAGTAAATAAAAAATTCGTACTTAGGATGTGGAATTTTATATAATAATAAAGTTTGAACTTAAAATTAATTTAAACTCTTAAATGAAAACATAATAATTTTTCGTGTTTAAGAATAAGGTACCTTTGAGGTGTGCTGTCCGCAGTACAGGTTTATTGAGCTGAACTATTATAATACAAGTGACCGCAAGACGTGACACTCTAGCGACGGTAAAGTGCTGACTTGCAGGAAACGTAACCTATCGTAAATGGAAAGGGTCATCACTTCCTCACATTCAACCAACACCTATTGTATTCACGCAGGGACTTGTAAAATAGCATCTTTCATCCAAATGTAAATGAACCCCCGCCATTGTCGTATAAGGGGCTGCTGCAATTCTAGTTTTGGCCGACTTATCACGGATTTTTGTTCTACATTACTCTCATTGTTTTCCAACATTCTGTACATACCTTTTTTGCTGTATCTATCTCGAAAGGCTGAATTTGAATGCAATATTGGAATTTCATTTCAAATGTAGCCTGCATTTGCGTTTTTCTTTTCTTTCACTGGATTTTTTTCTGGGCTTATGATTAACAAACGTTTAATTAATTACAATATTTTATAAATAAACGGTCGTGAGTCAGAAAATTATATTTATTAACAAAAAAATAATTTAAAACGTCAAATTTATTGTTTACTAGCTGGGTGCCCGGCGTTGCCCGAGATGTCCCGATACACTCCAATTTCGGTTGCTTTTGCGCTATTTTTATGTAACGCTCCTCGAACCCTATCCCTAAATGTGCTCACCTCCCATGCTGAAGGTGTTTAAGTCACTGACCAAATATATTGGTCATTTTTACATGTTAGAATATGACCACCCCCACAAATGTGCGATAATCAAAAAGTATTTATTGCACGCAAAAATCAACCAATTACATTGTCTGGAAATTTCTACCCCCGCACAACATGTTCCATACCCGTCGCGTAACCCAGGTTGTCACAATTAGACTCAGCGACATTCATAGTCTCTGAATTTATTCGAATCTCGGTTGTTTTAGCGTTATTTATATTTAACGTATCTCCATCCCAACCGCTAATCTTGCTCCCCTCACAGGGGTTGAAATTTGTAAGCGGAACATACCCATATGCATACCCACATGTATACACACATACATACCCGTATAAGACAATTTTATATAATATATATAGATAGATAGATATACATATACTATTTAAAACAATTATTAAATTTGTAGACATATAATTTTTCCATCTGAAATTAAACTATTTGGTGGTTTTAGCAATCTGCAGTTGGTAGCATTGTATAAAATTAATGCAAAACATTACGAAATACGCTGTCTTCAATAAAAAATATCAATTTTGAACATTTAAGTATTGTTTTTATCAAAATTCTATGTATCTTCCAGTGCGTATTGCAAGATATAATTGGGCAACATATTGGTCCCTGATCCCGTTAAATATTCCACGTCAAAAGTCAAGTTATTTAAAAGAAAATTAATGCCATGGATTGTATAACCTTTCATAATAAATTATATTTATCACTCGATGTGGTATTGGTAGATTTAATTATACTTATTATTCAATCAAAATATTTTTGCTCAGCTTCATTTCTCAGAAATTGAACATCTATAACGTCGTTCCCAAAAATGGAAAACAAATATTGCTATCCTAACCTCAAATTTTTGTTTCACGACACAAATTGCACGCAATAATTTGTTTACATTTATACAAATTTATAGAAATACGTTGCGTAAAGTATAATTAATTGTACTTTTAATTCAATTTAAATGTTCCTATTTCTGTACATACCTTTGACTGATAGTGCATTAATTGAATAACGACCATAAAAACTTTCAGAGTTCCGTACGTCATTTTCAATACTTTTATAGTTACAAACATATAATTCAGCAGTCGTACCTTAGACAAATCTTATTATCTTCTGAAATATTATACAGGATACAATAGTACGTTATATTATGAAATTTTATAAATCTCGACCGACACACATTTGAATGTATTATAAGGCGCCATATTGGCTTTATCAAAGATAGCGGGATAATTAACTATTCCAAATTAACTTTGCGCAAGGATGGTAAAGTGTTTCGTATTGTTTTTTATTACTATTCGATGGAGTAATACTGGAAAAAATGTTACTTTTTATTCAATCAAAATATTACTGCTTTATTTCATTACGAAATACAGAACTATATTTAGGATGCGTCAATGTCTTGAAAACTTATGACGCCATCGTCTCGCGCAGTAATTTAACACTAATTCGTAACTTATTTAAATTATAATTATTTCCACGTTTACTCTAGGGGTTTCTCACCCCCACAGTACCGGTTCTCGATTTTGGCAGAATATATATACCAATTTTTGTTGAATTCTGTCCACGCGATAATATTTGTATAAAGAACAACGTAAATACATACATACATACATACATACAAATATACATCCTTTTTTATTATATAGATATAGATAGATTTAATCTCAATACATTTAATAATAGGGACTAATCTTTTTACTGTGTGTTTTATTAAAGCCACAAAGTCACACACAGGAGCTTATGAAATATATTCGTCCTTTTCCTAGAATTTCTTCAGGTTTAATAATCATGCATTCCGCTTGCAACAGGCAAGGCAGCCAAACCTTGGTTCTAATTTTTTTGAATGATATATATCTAAAATTATTAAACCTGGTAAACCTGAACACGTCCTAAAAAATGTCGAAACGTCGGTACATTTAATTTTTGTTAATAAACATAATTTTCTGACTCAATACCGTATATTTATTGATATTATTATAAATATCATACATTTTTCATCATTAATCATAGTATTATATAAAGTGACTCCGATGACCTGAAAGATTTTATTTTCCAGTTAAAGGATTTAAATTTAGTTTAAAACCTGAATTTAAATACAATTCATAAAACGATTAAGATGTCGAATTATTTCATGAAGTGAAAATGACAACACTTAAAATTATGAAGCCACTAATCGTAGTTTCTATTTTCAAGGCAATTTTAATAGGTACGTACATAGTCCACATTATTTATTTATATTCATTATCATCCGGACTAATTATCCAATAGCTGTGTTGTAACAATTGAAATCGTGTTTCTATTTTTTTAAGATATAATTTAAAATATTATTTATTAAAATCTCCAGAAAACAGAATCTATTGTAATAGGAAGAAAATATGCACAGAAGGTGGTACCACACAGTAAGGTACAATAAAAGCAACAGACATATTTAGGAACTATATTTACAGAGTATTATCATATATTGACATCTAATACTGTAGCATGTTGTTTTGTATGTATGGTTTAATCCTTCAATTAAATCTTGTTGTTTGTTATGCTTTTACAGGTGATTATAGCCGAAAATGGACCGAAAGCTCCTGTTGACTTTTAATGATGTTTGCCATGAGACTGAATAAAGTTTTTTTTAAAAAAATCAATAAACGATAGTGATCTGGTGAGGAGTGATTGATTATAAAATACAAGAAAGCTATTCGGCGTCTATTACTTATAAAATTTAATATTGGGATTGCATTTATGGGATTTGATATAAAAAAAATTAAGTTAATTTTAAATAAGAATTTAATGATAAAAACAAAAGGTAAAATTGAATCTATATATATATATATATAAATGAATTGCTGTTCGTTAGTCTCACTAAAACTCGAGAACGGCTGAACGGATTTCTCTTATCTTAGTCTTGAAATGTTCGTGGAGGTCTAGGGAAGGTTTAAAAGGCGAGAAAAAATCGAATAATTTCCGGGAAAACCCTAAAAACAGCCCTTTTCTATTTCCCATACAAACGTTTTCTAAATAAAATACAAATCTACACCAGTCGAGCAATTTTCATCAAATTTCGTACACGTGTTCTTTGCGACCAGGAAACAAACACTGTCGGGGTGAGACGCGTCTTCCACCCCCAGAAGCGGGGGTGGAAATATTTAAACATAGTAAAACAGCCAATATTTGAGTCGGATAAATATTTTTAGGGGTCAAAGATATTGATAGTGTTTCTACCGATGTTATCTGAATACAATTTTCATCCCCTACGTCCTGTGAAAAGGACACCCTTAGGGTTTGGGGTGGAGATGCTTTACAGTAAAATAACGCGAATACAACCGAGAGTCAAATCAAAGGTTATGGAAGTCACTGTGTTTAGTTACGACATTAAACTTGGCATTTACCCCTCAGATGCAAGGGTAGCGGGGTGCAAATTTTGGAACATGCAAACACGGCAGATATTTGCGTTGAAGAAATATTTTTCAGAGTTAATTATAATGATTAGGGTTCGAGTAGTGTTACATAAAAATTGCGCAAAAGCAGCCGAAATTGGAGTCATATCGGGGGTTATAGATAAATGACATCTCGGGCAACGCCGGGCATCCAGCTAGTTTTAAATAAGAATTTAATGATAAAAAACAAAAGGTAAAATTGAATTAAAGATAAAAAGTTTAAATAATAAAATGATGATAATTTAATCATTACCTCAGGGTTAACAAGAATAATTGTGTGGTGAAACAAAACGTGGCTATTATTTAATTTATCGTTTCAAACAAGTTAGGAACCTGGCAATGCGATACTTGATAACAAAACAAATTTCATTAGGATACTGTGACGGCGAACGTCGTTTGTTGTTGTGGCAGGCATGATAAGGTGTCACTTACCGGCGCTGGCGTCGTGTCGTTGGGAGGGTCCATCCCTTTAGGCGCCGGAAGGAAGATTCTCTTGGTCGCGACTCATTTCTCTCTCTTAACTTGACTATGAAGGCTTAAAATTGCTTGGGTCGTGACTTGTACCGCAACTTCAAACTTAACCTCTCTCTACAGTGACTTGTAAACAATTCTCCAGATTTTTCTCTCCTTCCTCCGATTTCGACTATCCTAAAACTCCTTGGCTCTACAGCCCATGAAGGGTCTTGGCCTACCGAGACGGCTGCCAGACTGTCATCTTACATGACACATTCTGGATTTAGGAGTGACACCTGGTCAGAGTGTCGATTCTCCCAGTCTTAACCCCAGTTTTCCTGACCAGGACGAACACAAACATGCCGGGATTCGAACCCGGTACCTCTGTGATGCGAGGCAATGACGCTGGCCACTACACCACAGCAGGCCGATTTCGACTATCTATTTCCATAATTTTAAGTGTTGTCATTTTCACTTCATGAAATAATTCCTCCTTCTCATTTTTAAAATTGTATATGGCCGTCTGCGAAACAGATACATCCAAGACTCAATTCGGCCTAGTAATTTTTGCCGTCACTGGTAGCTGACGGGAAAGATTCTTCTAACCTTCGTCAGACATCCCTTTTGTAGATCCTACTTTTTGTCTGCATGTCCATTGTATTATTTTCGATTGTACCAAGGGAAGCAGACCTCCTTGGAGTCACCAGTCCCGACCACCTAATAAACCAAGCGTCTTCCGCCTTCGAAATATTTCCGCGTAAAATATTATACATTACTTACTTTTACCACTTCAGTCGAGACAGGATTAGTATCCCTAACCCAGGTTTAACTTCCAGGTGTTTTCCGCGTTACGTGTCATGCTGTCTCGAGACGAACATCAACTTCCAATGACAAAAACTATTAAATTAGACGTAAATGTTATTATAATTACCCGGACCAGAAAAACTTAAAATTTATTTTTATATTTTTTTGTACGTAACATTGAAGTTTGAGTTCTTAGGATTCAAGAATTAGTTTAATAAGAATACAGGTAGTGCTGTCAACTATTTTTTTTCTCTTTATATTCAGTTTTTTTCTCAATGCATACATGACAGTTCGGATCTATTGATAGGGTTTTTATATAAATTAGGACCATCATAGTGATTCAAATCCTTACACCTAAATTATTTCTTCCTGGTGCCACTTTTGTATTTTACATAGTTATCCTCTTAAAATTTGTTAATCTTGTAAAAACGGTTGCTGGGATGACGTAACACGTAACTTTAAATAAATTATAGTATAGGTATTAGAGAACGACGGCTTTCCCGGTGAATCTGTTGTAGATAAAATTGTCGGGTCTCAACCCGGACCAATGGTTTGTTGAATAACAACGTTTCGACAGCAAGTACAGTCACTAACCTGATGACGATGGCGGAGCTTGCTGTCGAAACGTTGTTATTCAACAAACCATTGGCTCGGGTTGAGACCCGATAATTTTATATAGTATAGGTCTTAATGAGGAGAGACTGGATGAGCAAATTGTACAAATTCCTTTATGTTTTAGTTCAAAATGGATATGTACACGGTGTTCGATACCTAGTGTCATCCGCATTCCCATCTGCTGGTATTTTAAACTCTCGTTGTCTCACCACGTAATGGTTGCGACTTTTCTCGAGTGATGCATACCGACCAGGAACTTCTGTAAATTCTGCCTCAATTCCTTTGTAAATTTTCCGCGCCAAAGTAACAATTTCTCTAGTCTCTGAATAAACAATCAACATCTCATCGTGGTTTCATTTCCGGCGTACATAAACAATGTTTCGTATTGCCGCGATATTTTTTTAATTAACCGGAAACCATCAACGTCTCCATATATATAATTCTGGCTAAATGAGCTCACTGGCTTCTTATAAAAATTACATTAGCTGCTTGAAAACCTAATATATAAATGAACTTTGAATGAAATGGAAACAAAACAACCGAGACTGTCAAGGGATACACTTTTGGAAACATTCTTCCTTTAAAAATCTTTGGTATTATATATAAGTTTACATGTAAACCTCATAATGCAAAACTTAATTCTTCAGCAGCCATTCTTCTCTAGGCTTACTCTTACCATTTTTCACATAATTTAATTGATTTGTCTATTACATGCCAATAAAAATTATGAAGCGCATTGTTGTTCACAAACATATTGTCAATATTAATACAAATATTCTGTTCAAAAACTGATCATATTTAATTCATACATAAACAATTTCTTGGTCACTTTCATGGTGCAAGAAATTAATGTATAGTACAAAATATGAAACATTTGCTCTAATATAAATTCTGGTAGAATATATAATCTCGATGAATATTACCTGTGTGCAATGCTGACTTGAGACATAGCATTTCTAGGCCAGGGGACATTCATTTAGAGATAATTGCAGCCACTTCTATGGATCACAGAATTTGCATTACTTTTTCCAAAAAAATTTTTGCCGATCAATGATATTTTATTTCTTTATAATGTACATCAGGAGAATATATCATGTTCATGGTATAAATTGTATGTACATGCATTAGATAATAATGCTATGTTTGATCATTCCATTGTTGTAAATTAAAGTAGCAAAGTTTTGTTTCAATATTTGTTAATATCAACAACTTCATCTGGAATTTTCTCTTGATCTGGAATGAATAGGGATTGACTAGAAATTATTTATTAGAATTTTTTGTCTTTAATGTGTATTTTGGTGTATACTGGAATGTAGTACTCATTAACTGAAAAATCAGAATCAACAAGTTTATTTATAATGGGATTCTATACAGGATTAGAGAAATAGAAAAAAAGTATTGCGAGATTTATGAGTGAAGAATGACGGTCAGTCAAATGTTTGAGGGTACTGATTTTCATCAGTATTGCTCAAGAAAAGATTGACCAGCAGTAAGTTGGAACATTAACTGCAATAAAATTATAAAATTTTTCAAGTTCTCAAGTAAACTTGAAAAAAGAAATAATCAATTTTACATTAGGAAATGGAATATTACATAAATGGAGGATATATAAATTATAACAATTTAATAACTAAAACAATATTATATTCTGTGAAAATTACAATTATAAAATAAACATTTTAAATTCATATCTATTTATAAAAAAAATACTGACTTATTTATGAATGAAGGTATTTTTTGTTTACAAGGAATGTAAACAGATGCACATTTCGTGAACACAAAACATCACAGGCTTACAGTGAAGGCAGTTCAAGCTACAAAGGTATTGAATTGTTGGAATGTTACATTGGCGCCTGTTACACTGGATACAAAAACACCCTGAGTCACAGGCCCAGCCTCTTAATAAAATTTAAGGCACATGCTGGCATTCCAACAGCTGTTCCTATTTCATGTATCTCATGTAATAGACTGTTAGAATTATTATTATTATTTTATTTCTTGAAATATTTTTTAAACTAGAATGCTTCATATAAAGACAGAATAATACTGTATACAGTATTAAAATTAAAACCATAGTAACAAAAACAATGGTTATGTTTGCAATAGAATATGAAATTTCATAATAATTGATAGGAATTCAATGTGAGACAGAGTAATGACCTTTTCATATTGAAGTTTATCTTCCTAACCAAAATTTTACATATGATTATCTGAGTGAGATATATATCAATATATTTTAATCATACAACACCTTATCCATAGACTATAGACATTAAATAGTGGTTATTAGTTGCCTTTCAAGATGTATGAAGAAGCATTAAGCAATTCATTTACAAATAATTGGTCAAATACCTCTATAGTATATTTTTTATTTGTATATTTTTATGTATCAAAATTTTAACTACTTGCAAAATACAACCAGTTCAAGAAAAAAATTCTAATTTGCAGTCTGTATTAATTTAAAACATGTCAACTTAAAAGTAAACACATTACTTCTTAGAAATGAAATACACAACAAATTTCCAGATAACTGATCTTATATATGAAAATAGTACCATTGCCTTAAATGTTTTTAAGAAATAGGATAAGTACCTTTTAGATTTCACAAGTCTGTGCCAGTAAATTACTACAATACTGGAATACATATTAGGCCATTGTATTTGAAGATAGCTTTAAGAAACATGATGATATAAAGTGATTATAATTTATCTTTACAAATCTAATATATATAATTTAATGTTACTTTTATAATAACAAAATAATACTACCATAAAATTTGATGTATTATAAATACATAAATAATCAAATAAACCAGAGAACATGGAAAAGAGCTGTTAACAAATAAAACAAAAGGAATCAAGACAGACAAGATAGATGTGGTAGCTCCAAACTGTGCACTTCATGTGATCATACAGATTGCATTAAATAATGCATGTGAATTATCAAAAGTGATGTTTCATGTAGTTAAATAACTGACATTTCACAGACAGTAAAGACCTCTGTGAATAACACATTATTTTGATGATTTTAATACTTATGTTTTGGTATGTTGAATCAAGTTATTGTAAATAATATTTGTAATTACAAAATTATTCATTTGAAGTTGGTAAATTCTTGACACTATATAATCTAGCAGCATAAAAATACATTTACGTTTTTTTTTCCTTTTTGAACTCTTGAGTGTTAACTTAGTTATGAATAAGTATATTACTATCACAAACACAGGTTTATAGTTATGCATTTGTTTCAGCACAACGTTCATATTTCTTCTGTAAGAAGACAAAGATTGGTGAAATACTGTACAAGTAAAATTGATAATATGATGTTTTTTTAATACTTTAGTGCTAAAATGTGTGATTTGTACTCGGTGTGTTAGGAACAAGCAGGTTTTCAACTCAAATTGCAAGAATGTGAAGGATGCTGACATCATTTAAGAGCCAATGATCTCTTCACTTTTATTTATGCTTGCTGTGAATAACAAAATATATGTAATCAAACCTCTTTAATGAATTTTCTTCCAATGTTTCATCCATTTATAGAAAGATTAGAAGCTTAAGAATTTGAGTGCATCCTTTGCACAAATTTAACATAAAATAAATTGAAAATGGAAGACAAGAGAACTGAACAAATGCCACTAAAAATAAAATAATAATATATAAATCCTCTGTATTCATTCACCATATTAAAATAGTTCTCTTTTCAATTCATACAGCATATGTAACAGATTTTAAATTATTGGCATGTAATTCGATCTCTCTCTATCACTTCAGAAAACTTAAAGTATGAGAATTAAAATAAATGACTATTTATTGAACTGGTATGTACATGATATTAATTGGGTAAATAAATGCTAAATGACAGCCAGAAATAAGTGCTTAGTAAATACCATACAATATTTCTGCATCCTTGTTGTTTTGTCAGGCGATTAAAAAACTGCAACAGCTGTAATGACGCATGACACAAGCCAGGTAACAAATTCAAAAGCTATTGAGTTTGTATGGTGTGTCTTTCTTATAGCTTTTGGGTTTTTTGAATAGCATCAAGGATTGCAGAAATGTTGTGTGGTTTTTAATTAGCACTTATTTTGTCTGATATTTGGCTAATTATTTATTATGTTTTTAACATGGATGTTTTATATTTTAATGTACATAATTTTGTTGGAATAATTAATTTAAATCAATTAATTGAATTACTTTGCAACTTTTTCATGCTACAGTTCAACATTCAGACATAATGCAGAATGTGAAATCGATTTATTATTTAGGTTCTGCAACTAGAGAGTTACCATAGCAAAGCAACTGGGTTAAATGTTCGTCAAGTGAGATGTATGATTAATTTCGATTGATACATACATTTTGCAGAGGACTCCTTTTAAAAGTCAATTTGGAGAAACTGCAAATTGTACTATTTTTTTATGTTGTCCAACTTGCTGCTAATACTTCAATAGGATGACCTTTCAAACTAATGTTTAGAGGCAAAACTTTGTTACATTCTATCAAGTAAAATTAAAATTAAAATTAAATTCATGTTATATTGCAATCAGTTTAAAACAAAATATGAAGTGAACTAATTAATAATAAATATTTATTATTAATGGTTGATATTATATACTACAATCTTGTACAATAAAACATTAAATTACATGTATAAAAATTAAATTCTTGTTTTAACACATATTATACAATAATAATAATAATTATTATTATACAATGAAACTCTATTTTATGATTGGCTGAACATTTTCTGTGATATTATGCAACTACATTACATTATGAATAAATATTTTAAATTGACATTTAAAATATGTTATTGAAAATCTGTAAACATAATTCAAATTACAGAAAGTGAAGATAATTATAATTATGTAAATTTATAGAATACCAATTATTTACATAATTTTTAATTACATTTTCTATATCAAGCAGCACATAATATTTAATTTGATAATGAGTTTGAAATATATAGTAAATACTGTAATAAAGAATAGCATGATTCCAATTTTAATAATAATAATAAAAATTTCATAAATGTAGTGTATATGTAAGTATGTTACATACAGACTGATAAATTGCAAATGTATTGAAATAAAAATAGATTTGGTATCATTGATGTCCTAATTGCCATTAACAATATTTCTATACATCCCACTTAACTTCCATCTAAAAAGTGAGATTTATTTAACTAAAGTTATGCCACTATTTTGTTGCATTGCTATAGTTATTGATCAACATTTTGGAGATTCATTAAGTTTATTTATTAGCCTTTATTTAAATTTGACATTAGTTGAGCCACTTAAGTATGCCTAAAGTTTTAAACTCACAATTAATTAGTTATCCTTAAATTAAGAAACCAAAGTAGCACGAAATTAAAGTGATGGTCAGAGATTTTTCTATCTAAATAATATTTAAGTACAGCTATGTGTGAACATTATTACAAATTATATTCCAATAGTCCTCTTATTTGTCTTTTAATTGCAAGACATGGTGAAATTAATATTGTACAAACATTACTTCTGTTTTTACAATTATATTGTTTACAACATTTTATAACAGCAGCATATATATTTCAAGCAACTTCACAATATATTTTATGAATAATTAGATGGTTCATCAGTTTTCATTATTTGAACCAAGTTGTTACCTGTGGAAAAGTTGTACTTTCCTTAAAGAGAACATTATTGTTCCCATTGGATTAAAGCTTTAGACCACTTTAAAAGGAATAAATCAATGAGTTTCTCTTTGGCTACTTTTTTTGTTCCATCTTCTTCCATTCTTCATCACTCATGTCTTTATCACCCCATCCCCAGAGAGAGTGGCTGCCATCACCTGATCGCTGAACCCTCTGCCTCACCAGGTTAGCTGATACTGATTTGAGATCGTATGCCCAACCGAGCCAAGCAAAAAAATCAATAAAAGCTGTAGTTGGATTTTTTGAATAAGAACCCAATTCTCCTGTTTTGTAATCCCAAGGGAAGACATGGTGATAGTTGTGCCAGCCCTCACCCAAGGCAGCAAGTGATACAGCAAAGTTTTCCACAGGACTAATATTCCTAAAAAAAAAGGTTTAGCATGTACATACAGATACATATTGAAACAAATATTTATGAATAGTAATGTAAATGTCTTATGAGTACACATACTATTATAAATCCACACCAATAAAAATGCAGGTGCTGCCCTGCATATGATTATTTTCTGAACAGGAATTTGTTACAAAGTCAGCACAATAATTACAAATATTCCTACCAACAGAATCTAATAAGGACTGAAGTTTATCTGGTACTGACCAATTATGACAAGTCTCTTACCATTATTTTCTGGTTCTGAAGTTTGTTGACAATGGTGTTGGTGAAGAAAGTATTGGGTGTTTCATTGTCTATAGTAGAAACATCATGAGAGAGTGGAAGAAAGAAAAAAATGATCCTACATTTTTAAAAATAAAAATTTCTGTTCATAACCAGGGAAAGTGTAAAGAATCAGAGCTAAGTGCAAGAGTTCAAACACTCCTTAATGAAACAACCTACTGAATTCAGCTTATTTCAGAGTCGGCTAACGAAACCTTCCCCCCTCTGACTTGATTCCCTTTACATCTCTATCTATAGTTTCAATTCTTTTTAAATCTGGCCACTTTGTTGAATTACTTTTCATGGTCTTTTACGGTGGTATTTCTAGGATTTCTTGCTCCCATAGTCATTCTCAGATTGTTTCCTCAGCTGTAGGTCAAATTCAGCAGCATAATTTCCATTCACATTTTCCTATTGGATCTCTTTTAACTTGAATTCAGAATTTGACAAAAATAATTTTGATCCCTTTCTGGGAACACAGAAAAAAGTAACCTAATATATAACTGTGAAACAATGAACTCAAAAACAACAGGGTAGTGTAACGTGGAAATAACTCCATGTCAAGGATAAATTGATCAATTTAGTTGAAAGTATTTGAGAAGTGCACAGCCATGGCTTATGGTATGCTGGTATGATATGAATGGCCTGCCATAAAAATGGTGCCTTGAGGAAGCAATAATGTGTAAATTAACTACTTTAAGGAATTAACTCGTCCTCTAAGTCAGGTTGATGGCACATTAATTCCAAGGAATTCTGCAAAAAATACATTATGATTGGCAGAAACCAAAATTAAACCCTTGGGTGAGGAAGAAATTTGTCTAGCTCATAGGTGAGCAAAAGATTTGAAAAATGTCAAATTTTGGAGAGAGACCAGTTATTAAACAAACTTCTGAAAAAGAGAAAGATAGTCTTAAACTTTGATCAAAGCAAGTTTGCAAGGAGAACCTGAGAGTTGATCAGTATATGTTGATCAGGAGAGACTGATTCCAATAACAAAGGAAGAGTTCAGCTTTTTCAAGAATTTGATCTGACCTTCTTGGAAGGAGGCCTTTATGTATCCTGAAGACCACAGTAACAGAGTTTTTCAGATGATCACAACCAAGGAGTATTGTATTGATGAACTTTGATCAAATTTATATATAATGCTGCTACATGACCCACTGGTTAATTAAATAGAGTCTCATGTTATGTTTCATTAAAATTCAAGGAAATACCTCCACTAAACATTATCAATTGTGAATAAAGAAATAAATTATATTATTAGTAATTAATGTTTTAATATTCACCGACACCCAAATTGACAGCTAAATAAATTCAAGATATATTCCAGCATTTCAAATTTCATTAAATATGATTCACCAATTCAATGAATAACCCCATTAAACACAGGTTTAAATACAGTATCAAATGTAAGTAAAGTAATTAGAACCTTTATATAAGATGTGCACATAGTTAAGATCCCAGATTTTCAAAAAAAGGTGCACCATCTGGATGAAGAAATACAATGTATTTAGTCTTAATACTTACATACTCAGCATTCCTCCATTCATTTGTAGAACAATTATGCTTCAATTTTATTGACCATCCTCCATATTATTATATTCCACTGACCATATAGTCTTCTGAAGTACAGTACTATTGTGCAATATTTCCCCCATGTACCTTCATGAACAATTCAATGTTCACTTTTTCAGTAATTTTACGAGTGGCCATGTGCTCCCTTTGAAGCCATTCTCAAATAAGGAGGATAATGCCTCCAAAATTTGAACTATGCATCCCGTTTGACATCCTGTTTTACTCACAGATGACCGCCACTACTCCCTCTATATTGCCCAATATCCTCTTCAATTAGAATATAAATTGAACATTAAAGAAAATAAATGGAATTTGAAAGCACGGAAGCCACAACTATAATGAATTATAAGTAATAAATATGATGTACATAGCTCGTAAATAAATTTGGTATTAGTGGTATTAAGTAAGCAGTAAATTGATATAAAACATTACAATACTATATTAATATAAGATATTATTATATATAATATAATAAATACAGATTAATATAAAATATATAATATAATATATCAGAAGATAGTATATTATTATGAAAGATTTTAATTGGTAGACATAAAATCTAGAACTTAATAATACTTGTGCAGCTGTGGATTGTATTAAAAACTAAAAATTATGATTCTAGAGTGGTTTCTAATACCCATTAAGCTATAATATTTTCAAGTATTTTAACAAAATGTCTTACATGTCATATGGTCGATTGCCCCACATATGGGCAACACTATTAACAAAAAAGGCAATGTTGAGAGTGAGGCAAAAACGGAAATTAAATAAGATGAAGAAAGATTCCTTAATTGATTCATCCCAGAAGTACCATGGTATCCATGATGGCAAAAATAAAGCAAGCAGTGCAAAAAGTGGAACATACAGTCTGAAATTAAAGGAAAAAAATTAGTAACAGAGATTGTAGATAAATTTTATTTTATTTTACAACAATACAATATAAAGCTAAATAATTTAATAAAGTTGTAGAATTTGTATTCATTTCCAAGGCATGAAAGTAAAAGAATTTGTGGCTAACTACTTGTTGTGATAGTGGCATCACTGGTGGATTCCAGAGGGCATACAATACTATAACATCTTTGGTTATTATCAATATGCGGGATTAGGAGTGTTTGTAAAAAACCTGTGTACAGTTCTTGTGTTTTGAGTTTAATAATAAAGAGGTTATATGAACCATGAATAATACGATGATACAACACTACTGTTTTTAACAAAATTTTATTTCAGGAGAGTTACAATTTTTCTTACCTTTACTATACTTAAAGAACATTTTTCAAAATAATAATTTAAATGTTTATTTATAACTTAACAATCCACTTTCTGTAAGAAACAAATTTTCAGTACAATAACAAGTTTCACGTTAACTGTGAATGTTGATCATGATGAAATGTAACTCAACATGGGACATAATTGGAAGTCAACTATACAGATATAATTAAATTATTATACAGAAAATTATTAGTATATCAATTTAAATATTAGCTTTTGTATTTTAATTCAATATTTAACATTTATTCTTATTCTAATTCTAATTTAGATGTTTCCTGCAATTTACTGTCGTTTGTGCTTTGAAAATGCTCCATGTATTTCCCAATCTGAGTTCTTCCATTGCAATGTCTATTATCAATTCTTATATAGTGAAAATTAGCTTTATTGACAAGATGTGAACAAAAATTTAATTAAAACGAAAAAATTTACATCTGATTGAAAATAATGAATAGGAAAGATAGCCAATTCAGACAAAAAAGTTATAATATAAATACCACACAATGCGCAAATTTAATTAACTGAAATATTATTCCCATTTTAATTAAATTATTATCCTGTACTGGTCAAATATTTTCAGTCTTTCGTTGTTCTTAATTCCTTATCCCTGCATTGAATATATACTTTTATTTGCATGCAATTATATGCCCAAGCATTTGCATTCACATAATGTGTATTCCCACCTTTCTCCAATTTAAGTATATATATAATTGTAATATTGGCATGGAAAGGAAAGAGATAGGTTGTGGCTTACCTGAAAGTGAAGTGCGGTGTCGCCATACTGCAGTCCGCAGCCGGCCGGTGCACAGAATGGTGTAACACTCCTTCCTGAAGAAGGAGGCTGAGAGCCTCCGAAAATTTGAAGAACTACCTTCAGTTCCTTTCCATACCAATACAATTATTTTTGACAATGTCATATCCTTACTAATATATATTTAATTGCAATATTGGTATGGAAAGGACAGAGAGATAGGTTGTGGCTTACCTGAAAGTGAAGTGTGGTGTCGCCATAAGGAACTGAAGGTTGTTCTTCAAATTTTCGGAGGCTCTCGGCCTCCTTCTTCAGGACAGAGTGTTACACCATTCCGTGCACCTTCCTGAAGAAGGAGGCTGAGAGCCTCCGAAAATTTGAAGAACAACCTTCAGTTCCTTATGGTGACACCGCACTTCACTTTCAGGTAAGCAACAACCTATCTCTCTGTCCTTTTCATACCAATATTGCAATTATTTTTGACACTGTAATATCCTTACTATTATAATATATATATATATATATATATATATATATATATATATATATATATATATATATATATATATAATATGTCAGTTGACCTTTCCTTGAGAGAGGGGCTGACAGTTGTTGGCTTTGTTGGGTATTGATTGTTGCTGTCTAACCTTAGATTGATTCGTTAATTTTTACCCAGCCAGAACACAGTTCAGACCTTCTCTCCTGATGAAGGGGGCTCAGACCCTCAAAAATTTGTAGTATTCACTCTCCGCTGCCAGACTGCACCAACTAACATGTTTATTTAAATAAGCTAGTACTTATATTATAATAAATTGAATATAATAATTGTTGATAGGAAAGTCATATATTAAACATGTTTCACCTTTTTTGCCACATTACAATGGAGTCACTCTCTAGGTCACTCATATCTACTTGCTTCCTTTTTGCCTCCACTAAAGGATGTGGTGTCAGGACTAGCCAACCAACATGAGAATATAGAAACCCTCTCCTTGCATCATGAGGATCAGCGTCAGTTTCACTAAATTTGTGATGAATTCTGTGATCTAAGGCCCACTGATACACATGCCTCTGTAACAGTTTACAATTTCTTTAAGTCAATACGGTCAATTCATTTAGAAAGGTAGCTTACCAGAACATACAGTTTATAAATTAGAGGACTTCTCTAAAAGTTTGAACTTATAAATAACAAAACCTTTGATGAATTTTACATATTTATTTAATGTTTGTTGACTGAATTAAGATTAATTAAATGTAATTATAATACTAAAAGTAACTTTAAAGAAATAATACAATGATAATGAAAAGTGTTAAGGATCTCTGAGATTAATAGTGATACTCCGTACTTAGTCAATTTTGAACCTACAGCAGTAATTACTTTGATATAAAGTTATTTATATACTTTTTAAATTTACTTGTCCAATAAAAGGTTGATATGAATAAAGACCTGGGCAATCAAGTAATCAGTTGTTATACATATGAATTTGAGGGTGAATGTTGTAATTTATAATTTTGAAGTATGGAAAATAAAGTCAGAACAATGAAATCATTGTCCATAGTCTGTGTAAAATTTTGAATTATTGTTGACTATTATGCTCCTTATTCAGCAGAATGTGACTACTCCATTACATAAAGCTTGTTATGTAATAGAATGTGTACTATTCTGAATAATAGATGTACATGATCTGAAAATTAAAAAGAATTATGAGCTCCCATCTGTAAAAATATAATAGGTATGACAATAATAGTTTGGACTTACCTGGCCAGTAATAGTGAATAGGAAGACGAGCAATAGACGTAATGGCCACTTTGCCTTGTAAGCACGATGTGACCATAATCGGTGGACTCCAGCAGTGATACCAAAACCTGAAGTGTAGACTACAACGAAAGCTGCAAAAAGAAAAGCACAGTCATAGACTTTATTAAAATAAATGTCATATTTAATTTAAATTTTCCTATTATATCAAATTAAATATTGTATCTAATCTAATCTTCCAATAAATAAAGAAGAGTGTTAGTTTGTATGTTCCTTAAACAAATCTACACCGATGGAACAAATTTCACCAAATTTCTTACACGTGTTATTTGCGACTAGGAAACAAACACTGTCAGCGTGAGACATGTCTACCACTCCGGAGTGGGGGTGGACAGGGTTGGAAATATTCAAACATGAGAAAACAGCCGATATTAGAATTGTATAAATATTTTAAGGGATCAAAGGCATTGATAGTGGTTCTACTGATTCTATCTGAGTATAATTTCAATCCTTTAACGCATGGGAAAGGAGCAACCTTAGGGGTAGGGGTGGAGGGGCGTTACAAGAAACTAACGCGAATACAACCGAGATTAGAGTCAAAGCCAGAGTTATTGAAGTCTCTGAGTTTAAATATGATATTCAACTATTTGTTTAACCCACAGTAGATGGGCTGGATTTGGATGGGGGGGGGGGGGATTTCGAAAATGTTAAAACAGCCAATATATTCGTCGAAAGAAACTGTTTCAGAGTCAATGAGTTCATCCACTTTCGGCATGGGAGGTGAGCACATTTAGGGATGGGAGTAGGGGTGCGGAACATAAACATAACGCAAAGTAACCGAGATTTTAGTCAAATCGGGGGTTATGGATATATGACAACCCGGGCAACGCCGGACACCCAGCTAGTAATAATAATAATAATAATGACAACAACAACAATGTCTTCATTCTAATTTAAAAAATTCTGTATGGTATACAAAATATTATTCTGGAAGCATCAGTTTATTCATCATACCATAACATTGTATCAAATTGAACTGATAAATATTTGTTAGTATGAAGTATTTTAAATGAATATAAGTTATATGTGACAGTCTATACATAAGAAACTAATGACAATGTCACATTGTCAAAATAATTTATTTAAAGCGGATAGAGACAGAACTATTGACTTACCTGAAATATCTAACGGGAGAGAGCACTACACTTTGTTTCAGCCGACTGCAAAAAGTGTGGTACTCTCTCCTGAAACAGGAGGCTTACACTTAAAATTTTTTAAATGTTTCTTCCTGTCCAACATGACAACCCTGGTCCTCAATTTCATGCTAGCGAATAATCCTATATTTCTGTCTTTGCACATTATCCAATTATAAAATGTGAACTTCGTCACTTAATAATTAAAAATCCGTAACATATATATATATATATATATATATATATATAAATATGTAAATTAATTAATTTATTACTTCTCATTTCCATATGCCGTCTATAACAAATTTCCGGGATTTCCGGCAATGAGGTCATCAAGGCGATTTCCGTAAAATAAATTTGCAATAATCCTAACCACGGATCGGACGATTCAAGGCAATATATGGTTTGCTTGAACACATGAACGACCTTACAGACTCCCGCAATTTTGGGACGAGTAACTTCAAAGAATCAACCCCGGGCGAGGCTTTAGGATAAAATGGTTGTATATTTTCGTGTATCCATCGAATAAAACCCATAATCCTGAAATAAGCAGAAGCCAAACTTAGCAAATACGTAGATATGTTTAGTGAAGTTCGTATCAATCGCACTCTCTGTTACTTTCGCGTGACAGAACTTAATTCGTTCTAGCCATGAAAATGGCTCTATCTAATAGCAATTTACGAATTTCTGAACGAATCAATTAATGTGACTTAATAATCAGAATAATATGTATTTTGTTACTAGAATAATAGTACGTACTAGACATGTTTATTGATTTGCTAATTATCATCAATTCAGAACATTCAATTGGTCCCCGTTTTGCAAATTGCAATAACATGAGTGAGACTTTTGCTAAACAGTATAGAATTATTGCCATGGGTGTTGTGTATGTGCTTATAAAAATACAGTATTTAAAATGAAACTGAACACTACAAAATTATTTTGTTTTCTATGTGCATGATACAGTTATGGACAACAGTAAGAGAGACGCTGGGATCATCAAATTTTTATATTCCGCAATTAAGTATAAGGATAATTTCGTGAAAGCAATTAATTGAAAGTAGAGAAAATTACAAGTACAATGAATAGAAAATTAACGAAACTGAATTTGAAGACATTCATAATTACTGTTTAGCTATATGAAAGATCGTTACAAAATAATTCCCTTGAAAATAATAGGTCTGTAAATTGCAAAGAAACTAGTGAAATCTTAAAATAGGCCTTGATGCTTGTCTCCTACAGTCTACCCAATGCTGTCTTCCAGATTTTTCTGCTCTGTGACAACTATATGAAATTAATATGGTATTGTTTGGATTCCTCTTTTCAAATATTTACATTGAAGGTGATTAGGATGGAAAATTGTACCGCCTACTACTAAATCGTTGCGAATATCATTTAAATCAAATAATATTGTCGGACTTCTTTTATGTGAAAAGAATGTACCTAATGTCACAAATACACTACAAACATTTGAGGAGGTTTTAACCACTAAATACATAACTTAAAAGTTATTCATTAACTTGTAAATAAAACTTTACTTTGTTAGTGGCATCCGGCTATGGTCAATCTTTAGCGTTTCGATATTTAATTTTTATGAATAAAATAGAAATTAAATCACTGTTACAGACTTTACAGGTATGTAGTAAGATACTGTTGTCCAAACCTCGACTTTGTTCGATTTTCACAAGGTAACGGTTTAACTGATTTCCGTTAAACTTTAGATCAAGAGCAGCCAAAAGAACTCGCGTTAAGGACAGAGAAGTAACAAAAAAACATTAAATCAATAAATATGGTCATGGGAACAATGTTTCAAAGAAAAAAGAAACAAAAGTCAAGGATAATTTTTTTCTAGTTCTGCAAATTGGACTGTTTTCATCCAATTAACCCATGTAGTTCCTCATTAATCTTCTCCCATTTTTCATTAATGACACCTCATAGATAATGAAGTAGCTAATAAACAGACAAAATTAAGATATAAAATATGATCGCCTGGTTTGTGCTGTGTGTAGTTCTTAAAGCTCTTCATCACCTGACGAAAGCAGTAAGATTTGCAGAAACGATGTGTGATATTTATTTTATAACTTAATTATTTTATTTTTATTGTCGACTATATGTTAACTTTTATCCAATACGAACTGCGAGCACGACGTTGCCTGGGTATTTATTTAAAGAAGCCCGAAGAAAGAAATAGTAACTTTTCATTTAACCAGCATCAAAAACGTCACTGTTTGGCAATTTTTTCCATTTACTTTCTCCTCCCCGACCGAAGCCCTCTGCAGCTAACTTAAAATAATGATGGCATATGGTAATTTCACCGCTAGGGATTTTTTTCTACGACATAAAATCAGAGTGTCTTACAAATAACGCCGAATTCAAAGAGTGAAAAATATTCGTTAGCATAATTAAGTCCAAATTTACTCCTAGTACGTATAACTAAATAGACACCCAAAATATCCCTGGTACCCTAAGAAACTCAAAAATACACCCAGTAACTTAAGAGGGTCATAAATACTCCGGTTAACTTAACAGGGTCAAAACCACGTCCACCTCCACGTAGAGGACCTTAACTTTCCTTAACCGCCATGGTTAATGCGAGAATTAAACTCTACAGTCCTATAAACCAAGAATTGACACCTATATCCAACTTTTTGGCTTTATTTTTATATGTAAAACCCTTCCACTACCACCCTACGAGTGCTTCCATCGCTTGACTGCAGGAGTTGAAATTAGATAAGTAAAACGTCTTGAGTGACACTATCGAATTCAGCAACACCGAAAACGTTGTATTCGACACTAATAATGACCGCTTACGACTGTTTTTAAATGCTCAACATTCATCCCACCCACAGAGGTAGTAGGTGTGTCTTAACCCCTTGGTGTTTATTCCTGGATCGTAAGAAACATGCGTACAAAATTTCTCTACGCTTTTAAGATTGTACGTGGAAATTCGTTTCTCCCCCTCCACCTCCATTCCTAGGGGCCGAACTACATCTTAACCAGTGTGGTAAATGTCAGACTTAAACTCAGTGACTTCCATAACCCCAGATTCGACACCAATCTCGGTTGTTTACTCATTACTTTTATGTAACGGCTTTTCACTTACTTCGTCCTGCGCCCCTCACGACTAGAGGCTGAACTACAACTTAACTGAACATAATGAGTATCAGATTTGTCCGCTACCTGTTATGGCCGAAATATAGATCAAGACAGAGTTATCAACACTTGTGATTTTTGATCGAAGTTTGATCTACACAGACATTTCGGTCAGACATCGCAATGATTGGCAGAAAATAGTGTCAAACCTTTGAATACTCGTTCATGGTTTGAATAAAATTTTGTGAAGTTGAATGTCCATTATGAACTATTTTAATTTGTGTTTAATGTTACAGTTCTGTTTGATTCATATCTACGTTACCGTTTAAATTTCTTTTTTTGGTGACACTAGCTGTACTTTCTTACTGCACACTAAATGTGACAAAGCCATTGCATATACCTGTACTGAAAAAAAAATCTCTAATAATTTTATTAAATAAGTACAATTACACTTATAATTGAAGAGAGTGCGGCCCTTATCACTAAAATTTGACAATATGACCGTCAGGGGACTTTTATTTTGACATGCCTGGTCTATAGTAATTCAGGGGTCTCTCGTGAGTCTATGACCACGTTTTCTATTTTAAAATTTTATTTAAATTTTAATAAATGTAATTGTTTTAATTAATGTAAATAAATTTAATATAGGGCGATGTGATACACGTATCGTGTGTCGAATACTTCAGTATAGAGAATTTCGAGGATAAAATCTATTTCCAAACTAGTCGTGCCAAATTTTGGACTAGTAAAGATATTAATTAAAAATGCGACAAATTAACCTGCATCAGCAATTCATTACTTTTTTTTTAGATTTTCCTAGTTCTTACTTTTTTCAGGCAGCAGTTGGTGATGTTAACAATTTATTAATAAAAACTAGAAATCATTAAATATTATATAACGTGGTGATATAAGATTACTTTAAACTCATTTTACACCCAATATAAAATATTATGGAAAATATTCAACCATAAACATCACATTCAATTTTTTTAACTAATTATATTAAACCTACAAATGTCGGTAAAATAGAGTGTTAAATAAAATATTTATGTTAGTAACAGAATTGCTCATATAACTGTAACTTAATAGTACTATTTATGAATTAATATAAAAAATTTGTTGGGGGTGGTTATTGAAAGAAAAGTTATCACGAAAAGTTCGATGTAGGAAAAACTACGGCAATCCATAGTTTAGCGTGAAACCTTCGTTTTTAGCTTAATTAATTATTCAGCGTTTAGGAGTATTTTCTGTAAGCTATAAATTGTACTCGCAACTGTATGCTTCTAACATTATTCTTAAAATAATTGTAATTAAAGAATAAAGATGCACTGTACTCGATTAGTGGTTACAGGAACCGTAACTAAATTTCCTCTTCAATCAGGGTAGCGGAGTGGAGACTCACTTCGTTACAATACGGCGGAAATTCTGTATTGATTCCGCACAGATTCGCGGTGACAAACGGAAAAGAAATCGATTAACGATTAGTTGTTAAATCAATATTCCCACTAGTTCGTATACTATGATTTTTCAGCATACTCTGAAGCAAATATGTATATTCCATATTCAGATTTTATTTTAGTAAACGTTTTCATCAATATTAATCAGGTTTGGTGGTTAATTATGAGAAACATGTGTTTGATAACCAAATACAGACAAAACAAGTGATAATATAAATACCACACAACGTTTCTGGAAGCCTTGTAAAGAAACACTTCTTTCGCGTGTATTTGGCTATCTTTCTCATTAATAATTGTCAATCAGACGTAAATTTTTCATTTCATTTCTTAGCAATCAAAATTAAAAAATAAAAATACAGCAACCAATTTTTGTCTCGATTTCAACTTCAGATATAAAAGCAGCAACATTGTGCTGATTACGACCACATACGTCAAAAGTTGAATCGATTTGATGTTTATAATACGACACTTTTGACTTTAATACAAAAGTTTTAAAACTAAGTCGCCTTTACGTATTACATGTAAATACTTATATGTTTAAATCCGTCATTTTACAGTATTTAAAAAAAATTAACGCAATCTCTTACATTGATTACGGTTTACATACTGAAATAATATTTTTAAAATCTGTCTAGTAACATATGCGAATTGTTGAAATAAAAACATGTATTGGAGTTAAAATTATTCGCTGAATCGTGTTCTCCGAGTTATATTACCTCAGAAAGCATCCAAAAAAGGTTCAGCTTAATCGAACAACGTCTGTGTTTGTTGTCGGTTTGAATTTAAAAAGTCGAATGATTCCACAAACTACTGAAATTTTAAAGAAGTTGGTCGAGTGATAATTCCCTGGGCAAATGCAGACTCAGTTCAGAACATTAATATAGATTTTGTTTGACGTCAGAACTCTACAGTACTTCGTAAGCGACGATATATACTTACGAAGCTTGTGAATAAGTGCCTCGGAAGAACCTCTAAAGTTTGTCTTGTTTTTTACTGTGATGTGTAAATAGTTTTTAACATTTGGCATATTTGGGAAAGACCTGATGACGGTACAAACACGTACCGAAACGTTGTCTTAATTTAATAAATAAATATTGTCTGTAATTGGTCAGAAAACTGCATTATCAACTTACGAAGTGTGTTAAAAGCAGCAACAGGAATTTTCGTGTTGTGAAAAGTTTTATTAATTTGTCTCCATTAAATGTTATCCCTTCAACACATGAAACCATATTTTTTTAAATATTTTTTTTGGGCAACAGGCTACATGAGGGTAATCCAACGGTGGCAACTCCCCTTTAACACCATAGGAAGGGATTTGAAAGGGTGGGAGCAGAAGTGTAGAGGAAGGTAGCCAAGGGTTAACTAGGGCCCCCGGGCTATGGTTTAAGGATCCTACTCGGCAACTAGCCTAAAAGTGATGCAGGGAAAACCCTAGAAAAACATGCATCAGGTAGGTCGGGCATTTGGTACTTGTCCCACGCCCTTCCGATGGCGGGAGAGGGGTTTGCTGTGGGGTCGCAGCCTACCCAGTTGGCCAGTTTAGGAGGCAGCTGGCCGACTATTCCAATAGGAATAGCGTACAACTCTTACCGTATGCCCAATGTCTTTTTGGTTTTTTTTAGGGCAACAGGCTACATGAGGGTAATCCACTTTGGGCAACTCCCCTTTAATAGCATAGGAAGGGATTTGAAAGGGGGGATGCGGAAGGGTGGAGGAAGGTAGCCAAGGGTTACTAGGGCCCCCGGGCTATAGTTTAAGGGTCCTACCCGGCATTCGCCTAAAGAAATGCAGGGAAAACCCTAGGAAAACCTGCATCGGGTAGGTCGGGCATTGGGTACTTGTCCCACGCCCTTCCGATAGCGGGAGAGGAGTTTGCTGTGGGGACGCAGCATTCCCTTCTCCGTGCCTCGACCAGTTTAGGAGGCAGCTGGCCGACTATTCCAATGGGAATAGCGAACAACTCTTACCGTATGCCCAAGGTCTGCGACCACGGAACATACACCTCTCAAAACAGGCCGAGGTGTCTCGGCTTGTGGAAACCTTAGTTCAAAAACGGAGAGGAAAAGGCATACCCAAAGGTAGCCCCTTCGTATCTCTCCCAAAAGGTTCTGCCTGCGAGAGAATAGCCCTCGCAGGCCTCTTCACTTATCGCCCAATGTCTTGATATTACACGTATGTATGTATGTATATTACTAACTGCGATTGGGATCGCTCCCGATGGCAGTCTAAAACAAATACATAAACAAAAGTATAACAAATGATACAATTTTGAAAGAAGAAGAAATAATAATAAATAAGTCTCTGAAATTTGTTCACTCTCCTCACACTTCACTTCACTGAAGAATAATATAGACAAAAGCTTATTTAAATTATACTCACTTCACTAATTAATTTATATTATTCTTCAACCTTTTTATTGGAAGCTTCTGCTCAAACACATATCGATCTGTTTAGCAATGAAATTTTCCCTACGACTGTTTCTGAGATCTCGTTTTGATTTTAAATTTGTGATCACCTCTGTAAGTTGGTTTTTCGATTGTATGTCTTTTCACGCTTTATTACCCGCATATGATTTAAAAAGTGGGCAAAGTCTATCTCTCCTCCGTCTTCTTTCTTTCTTCCGTCTTATGCCAGCGCTTCTTCTATCCCCAAAACATTTCTTGGGCTTCATCTTTGGGATAGCGTTCAGCTCTTTCAGCGATGCGCTTTTAATCTCATTTATGGTTGTAAAACGACAGCTCTTTAAGGTTCTCTTTATTTTTGGGAACAGAAAAAAGTCACACGGGACCATTTCTGGAGAATATGGAGGCAGCATTACAGTATTGCTTTCGACTAAAAAGTAAGAAAGAAACAGTGAAGTGTGAGCATACACAATATTGTGCTGCTAACGCCACGAACTCAGGAGTTTTTTTTATAGATTTATTCACGTAAAAAGAGTTGAACTTGAAGGTAGTTATTGATCGTTTGACCTGGTGACAAGAACTCATGATGCACAAAATTACCTTAAAATCCAATAACACAGTTGAGTATAACCTTCACCTGTCGATCTTTTTTCGGTCTTGTCGATCCAGAACGCCTCCACTGGGAGGATTGAGCCTTAGTTTCGACGTCAGATCTGTTAACCCATGTTCCATCATCAGTTATGACACGTTTCAGTGGTTCTATTTCACTTAGCGACTCCTGAACAACTTCCATTCGACGCTGCTTTTGTTAAAAATTCAACAATTTTGGAGGAACTTTTGCTGTCACAAGGTTTATTACCTAAAAGAAACGAAAATTGACATGTCAACACCATCAGCGACGTCTTTCAATGTCCATAATCATTTCTCTCACTTTTTCCACGTTTCCATCGATTGTTGATGCGTTGGTGAGTCCAGGACTCTCGTCTTCTTCAACGTCTTCACGGCCTTCTTGGAAACGTTTATACCACCCGTAAAGACTGGTTTTACTCAGAGAAAACTCACCAAAAGCAATATTTTACATTTATGAAACACTGATACACTTTATTCCATTTTTATAGCAACATTTAATGCAATTTCTCTCGTTCATGACTTAAATCAATAAATTATCGCCGATGTTAACGTTTCTACAATATACAAATACTTTTCAGAAATGTTTACCAACACAACAATGAAAAAATTGCGCTAATCGGATTAATAGAAGATGCGAAATTATAAAATTCCCGTTACTTTATGAACACACGTCTTACAAACATACAATTTTAAAATAACATTAAATATTCCAAATCTCTCTTTATTAGATTTCAAACTTACAAGCTATTTTAGATATTGTAATATACACTTAATTTAATTTAATTTAATGAATTTGCCTCTCGTTGAAGCTAGTAATGTAATAATTAACTGGAAGGCGTTAATTAAATAAAAGAATTAATTAAATTAAGCAATATTTCTTTTATTGTGACAATAATTTAAAAACTATTACAATTTAAAATATTAGAAAATAAAAAGTAAAAAGATTAACTCTGATTAACAATTTAAACTACAACGAAATATGACTTCTATCTTTTAATTACGTTTACATAAATAATTATTTTGTAATTTTTTACATCTGTCCAGCATACCTTTCGTTATCGAAAAACACTATTGTGAGATTTTACACTGATTCTAAGATTCACAGATTTTACACTGATTCTAGTCAAAATTTATAGGATGTCAGGAACTCGGATGATCCTCCCTTTTTTTGTCAGCTACCTGTTGAATGCTTGCCTTAGGTGAATTCTGTGGTTTGTAGATTTGCTAGTCTTTACTGCTTTGGACTTAAACTGCAATTTTACTATTTCTGCTGGCTATGGACGTAAAACTGCTTTTACTTAGCAATTTTCGATGTAATGCTTTCGTGAATGTTTTACTTTGTCCTCAACTCACAACTTCGTTTAATAGTAATACAATAAACGACGGCTAGTCTCTGCCCTAGTATCACTTGTTCCGTCTTCCGAAACTTCCAGGCACCAACCAGCTCTGTTAAATTCTGATCACCAACTCTGTTAAATTCCAATCACTAACTAACAGTTAGACATCGACGATGTCTTTCCGCGAACTCTCATCTTGCGTTTTAGCGCGCATACGCCATTTTCGGACCATCCGACAAAGGAACAGAGCTGGGCTACATTGTCGCTATAGAAGCTCCTGCCGCAATAATAGATTTCTCAAACAATTTAAAATTTTATGTTCAAACAATTAATGTCCTAATTAATTGGCATTACAGTATATGGATGAAAATTTTATCATTATCCCAAAAATTAAGCTGAACAATATTGTGACTATTTTTATCATTCAGTCTAAATTTTACTTAAGAAATTGGACGGAACCTGACCATTATTTTTCTTGATATCTTTAATAATAAATTACTTATCAATTGGTAAAAAAAATCACTATATTTAGGAAGACTTCTTCAATTTTTGTTAAAAAATTTCTTTTCAAAAGAAACCTACGGCTTACAATGTGGTAGATAAGACCGTTACACTGTCTCTGAACAGAAATGACAATCAAATTGTATGATAGAATTTATTTTATATAATTTAATGTAACAAATTTTCCCAACAGGTTAAAAAAACTATTTTCTTCAAATTTTAAAATACAAAAATTCAATATAATTGAAGAAATTTTTATCACAATAATGAATTATTAAGTTATTTTTAACTATTATTATATTAACCCGACAAAACCAAGAATTAGAGACGAAACGTAATATTTTTCTAATTGTTTTAATTTTCAATGAAGTTAATATTTACTATAACTTTAATATTAAAATTTATATTCGTACAATACTAATTTAAAACAGTAACAATATATTAGTATTGTAGTTGCATATATAGCAACTTTAGAAAAAGGTTTTTTTTACGTTTTGAGCACTAAAGAATTATAGTTCTAGCGCTTGGAATTTAGTGAAAAAGGCAGATACTGTTGAATGTTTGCAAAGGATGTTCCCGTCGTTGACATACTGCTGATATCGATTCGAGAAAACTGAAGGTAAAAATATATACGAGATACTGACAAAACGTTAATATTTACTTAAGCACTAATGGTCCTCCCTTCTTTGTCAAAAACGACCTAGTTAGAAAATTTATAAACTGAAGTAAAGTAAATAAATGAAGTCAAACTTTTTACTTACTCTACTAGAATAATTTGCTATTAAATTTAATTCTGAATTTCGTTATGTAAGGATTTTGATGCAACAAGTAGGACACATGCGTCTGCATGTTCCCATTAATACATAACTTATGGATTTGGGAATCTGCTCTCAAATTAAAAATATAAAACGTAAATTAATATTGACTAGGAAAGACTACGGACTGCTTCAAGGCATAATCTGAAAATTCTTGAAAACTGAAAACAAGCTATGTAGAATAATTTTTAAATCTTGTTACACGTCATGAAAATATATTCGTAAAACAAGAGTAAAATCACAACTAAGATAAAATAAATATCTCACATCTGAGACAGAGCAACCATCGTCTCTGACGATAATCTAATAAAATATAGTAAAAATTCTGGGTGAATAAGGCATTTAATTTTAAAATGAATATAATTATTCAATAAATTATAACTGAGACGAGTGGCAAAGGTAGTGATTATAATTAAAAAACTAATTGAAAATTGTAATTGAAGAAACGAATGGAAAATGTGTGAAACGAAAATTTAGTCCACGGATGGTGCTGGTGTAATGCCAATGACGGTTGATGTCCCACATCGATTTGCGGCAGGCGTCCTGGCGAAATGTGCGACGGTCACCCTGCGTGGGCTGGCGGCTACGACTCGCAACAAAAATATCTACGAATCCCTCTGCTCCGCTACGTTTCTCCACCTCACGCATCTCTCTCTCTCGATTTTCAACAAAGCCACGTCTCCGCTAAGACTCGCTACATTTTCTCCGTCAAAGCTCGGCTACTACTGTCCAATTTGCTTGTTTTTGCTTCACCCTCACAAGACGCGAACAGTAAATTGTTCTGGCTCAATGAAACACGGAAGTGTCACGCTTGCAACTAGGTAAGCAATGAGTTGTTCCTCCAGGCACCAGCCTCCGGAAGCCATTGCTCTCTGTCGTTTCACTTCCCTCTTAAACCGAAAGTGTGAATTCCCCCCCCCCCCCTCAAATACTATACGAAGACGACTTATTCATTTAAATGTGAGTACAAAATGTATTTCTCGGATCAAATGTTAAGGGTCTAGTACAGAATCCCGAAACACATTGCCCAATGCACGTTTTCCCGACTGATTGACGTTTTCCCGACACGTCATTTTCCTGAAAGGTGTGTTTTTAAGAAATAAATAGTTGCTGTTGCTAGAAGACGATGGCAGTGTACGTCATCGAAACGTCGCGAATACAATTGTTTACTCGGTTAGAAGCCCGAGAAGACTTTATTCATTCTCAACACCGAGAAAGACTACATTCTTTACTTAGAATGTTACTTATAATATATATCCCACGTCCACCTCTTATCTTCCGTATAATGTACAGGGACAACTTGTAAAGTATACTTCATTACTATAAATTATATAATATATAAAATAAAATATAAAAATGATAATGATATAAATATATATATTAAAAATAAGAGGGATATTGTGATGTAACTTGAAGAACTGGAGAAATTCGGGATACAAGACTAAACGGCTAAAAGGTATGAAGAACTTAGGAAAAAGGAAGAGTTACACCCATATGTGATACAGACTTTAGGAGAAGCAGGTTTAATGCCTCATACAGGATTTTCAGTGAGGTGAAAGTCCCACACTAACCTAAAGGGGGAATTTAGTTTAGAACACAAGAAATTGAAATGATGACTCAAAAATTGCCTTTAAAGTTTGTTGTGGTACAATTAGATTCATGCAATATATACGTATACGTCTTATTTAATCAATTTCATGTGTATTAATTTGTCTTGTTTAAATTTTTAATACGCCAAGTAATGACCGCATCGAAGGAATGGCGTGACGTCATCTGATGACGTCACTTCCGTGTCTCGGTTCCGATCTGTGTACCGATATAGTCAACTTAAGTCCAGCCGATCGCTGACTTCAAGGAAGGAGTGAAAAAAACAACATCGGTACCTTTATATATATATATATATATATTATAAATCTTACTTATATATGTGTTGACATTTAAATGAAATACACTATTAACTTTAAACAATAAACAAAATTTATTATGCCAAATTTAAAACAATTATTCAAAATACAAAATATAATTGGGATCTCAGGGTCTTGAACTGAGTTTGATAATGGCAGAATTTAAACAATCAAAGAACACAAAATTTACATTTACTTTATAAGGAAATCGATGCGTCTAAACATAGACGAAATTTATTAATGAAGAAATTTATACTAAAAGATTGAGTTTAAACAATTTCATTTTATCAATAATTAAAGAACGATCTGACGTTTATCTTTTAAAACGGTTTACAATAATTTTAAGGTTTTCTTTCTACTTAAGGCAGCCCAAGATTCACATTAAATTTTCGTAGCACAATGGTGGGATTTTCACAGATTCTAATTATTCACAGACTCTAATTAGCATAGTTTGTCGGTTGGTTTAAAATGAATTGGTTACTTCTCGATGATTTACTGCAACCTAGATTTGTAGATGAAACAGTTAAAATTCGACGAAATACATTTCAGTTCACCTAGAGCAACGAACAGTAATGTTTGCAAATATAAGGTACGAATGGCGAGATCATGTACTTCTACATGAAAGCAAACAACATTTTCAAGGAGAGATTTGCATAATAATTTGCACACGGTTGCTTCCCGCTGATTGAACAATTATCGCATAGAGGGGACCGACAACCACTAGCAGACCAAAGGGGGCGGCTCATCCGAGGTTCCAGATAGCTGAGGAAGAGTATTTTAATCGTGTGTATTTAAATTTTCAATGAAGTGTCGAGTCAGTGTAAAAATGGCCTTTTAGTGTGGTAGTTTTCAAGATACAAGAGAGATCTGGTACCAGACTGACAGTCCGTGAGTAACGAAAACTATGATATAAATTTGTAAACGATAATTATAAAGGTAGAGTCAGATTTCGTTCAGTTTTTGTTTCGTTCAGTTTTCTTTTCACTTATTTTCATATTGTTTTAGGTTAACTTTTATATTTGAATTCTTAATTGTCAGGTTATATATCGATTTTGTTCTAATTATCAAACCCAGTTATGGCCCTGAGATAAGAGATTCGTCGAATTTGATTGTAATGATATAAGAACTATATGTTCATAAATGCCACGAATTAATAAATGAAAATTAAAGTATTTGTGAAATTCGGCATGAAAAATAGGTTTTGTACATTGTAAAATTTATCAACAATAATAAATTTCTTTTAAAGCTTAGTAAATGTTGTTAGTTGATTCATTTAATTTAAACCCTATCAAGTGTATATTACAATACATATATATGTTTGTCCAAGCTTTGAAAAACTTTGCGAAACTTTGTTAAAAAGTAAAAAACACTTTCATAAACATTACGACCCACATAAATTCTGAGTGATAAGAGCGATAATAAATTGTCGTTTGTGAATTAATAGTTGACTTAGAAATCGGATAAAAAGTTTAAGAACCTTTGTGAATATATTAAATAAAAAAATAAAAATTAGTGTTTGAATTTATGTGGTTGATAATTTGACGAGATCTATATATTCAGTTGTCTTAACATAAATAAATTGGCGCACCATCGTTGAGGATCGACTTAATATATAATAATATATTTATAAAAAAAATACGGAAGTTATCTTTCCATTGGGCGAATAACTCCGCAAACGAATCTATTGGAAAGCAATTGAATAATAAATATATTTTCTCTACAAGTGTGCTGATCGAGTGCTACACTTTTCACAGTCTTCAATTCTGCGACAAATCTCTTGGACACAAACTTTACCGTTTTTGCAATGTCATAATACTTTAATACCCACGAGGTCTATTTATTTGTAAACGATTAAGGGAAATAGGTTTAATACTGAAGATGTAAAATTAACAGTTCATTCGGAGCAACGAAGAGTCTCGTGTCACTAAATGTTTGAATGAGTAACTGAATCATTATTTATTCATTATATTATTTTGGAGGGTTGTTTAGGGATTCATGAACTGAACGAGATCTCAATTAACATCAGGAGATACTTTTTTACAAGCGTGCAACTGTTATTTAGTCTGTTCTTTGATTTCCTGTGTGTTTTCCTCTAACCTCATGGAGCACTTCCTTTGTGTTTCGTCGAAGTGGCAAATGCACTCTCACACAAATACTAATACACTGCGAGTGCATATGCCTTCGGTACTTTCAGTTCCCATTGTCGCTGATGGTGTGAATACATTTATCCTTAGATGATTTAGCAATTAATTAACGGATTTCCAGAGTATCGCAGCGTTATTAAAACGCATGGAAGTGGCTAAAAAATTAATTTATGGTGACCGACAGTACAATAAAATTGGAATATTATGTTGAAACAGTACCCAGCGAGATAGAACTGCAATTTAAGTAAATTATAGACAATTTATTTATTATCTAAACAGACAGTATATTTGAGAATTTATTTGCATATGTCTGTATTTTAATGCACGTATATTATTAAGACTATTAATAAAACCCTTTCGTAATAATTAAGGTTTTTTTGTGAAAGTAGCATAGAAATTTGGAGGTTACCATTCCTATGATTCATAACTTCAAAACGATAAAGAATCTTTCAAGACGTAGGAAAACACATCATTGGGAAACAAGTCTCTCAGTGTACCATTTAAATGTGTTTGGCTCCCGTTAAGTGTTCCCCTTTACATGAGTACAAACTGGAAATTGTATCCATTCACATGAGTCTTCTTCCTGTAACGACGTTGAAGTTACATCATGCGTTTACAGCAGCTACGTGATTCCCCCTCCAAATATGCACTACACAATGGCGCATTGTGTGAAAATTTGTCTCTACTCCAGGCGCGTGTTTTCCTCTCAATTATTGCGTAACTTTAGTAATAAATGTTTCGACACGTAATCAATACTCTTTTCATTGACAATAACATTTTATATACATCTGACGTTTACTGTAGGCCAACTGCAGGAAATTTATCGTAATGACATTTCCTGGACTGTTTCGTACCAACAACATCGATGAAAGAAAGATTGTGGAAGAAAATGAATTCTTGTATAATGGAATTATATTGCGGTAAATGTTCTTAAAATTGCACGATGGAAATACGGGATTATCAGTGACACCTGAACAGTCGAAAGATCCAAAAAGTAACGCCAGAAAGTTATGAAATGCGTTGTTGGAGATAAATCGATCAATTGATAAAAGTATCGAAAATTATGTCAGAAGACTATTAAATAAATAAACATCAGCCAATTTTAAGTACGTAATATAATTTATTGATGTAAAATTAAACAACGTTTCATTTTGTGACCTCGTCAGGTTCAAGTTTAAAACTACAAAAAGAACAAAAATATGAAAATGATTAGAATAACATTTTTAAGAATCATTTGGCAAGTAACAAGACTCATAACTAGTTAAACATAGTAAAAAACATTAATGACAAAATTGCAAATTGAGATAAACATAATGTAATTTATAAAATTAATAGTTTGGATTGTCAATTCACATATATAGGCCAAACCAACCGCTCATTAAAAACTAGGTTAAAAGAACAAAAAAATAATATAAAAAGTAGTATTCAAAATTATTGTTTTTTTCTAAACAAATTTATTTAAACGTCACGAATTACATTTGTGTAAAATATCAATTTTAGACGAGGAATCTAACTACTTTTCAAGATTAATGAGTGAAATTCTCGTATCATATCATGTAAAACATCTATTAACATAAAAAAATTATACTAACAATTCGAATAAAATTTATTTATATATAATATATATTATTTATATATTGTTATAATTTCAAATTCTAAAATGTTTCCATTGTAAACCACACCAAATAATGTAAATTAATTTTTACTGGTTGTCCTCGTTTCAAATTGTACATTTCGGCTACAGCAGTCAGCAGAGATTGACTGTCTATAAAAATTTTGTAAGTGTAACAAAGTTTTTTTGTTATCTGCCAAATGATTCTTAAAACTGTTATTCTAATTAAGAAAAAGTTCTCGGGTTTCCATCCGGGTAAACCAGCGATTGTAACGCGACGTTTCGAGGCTTCGCCTAGAAGATGACGGCAGTGCATTTGGTCGTCGAAACGTCGCGTTACAATCGCTGTTGTACCCCGGTGGAAACTCGAGAACTTTTTCTTCAACAAATGCACTGGGAAAGCCTTCGATATTTGTTATTCTAATCATTGTAATTGTTATGTTCTATTTGTAGTTTTAAACTTGAACCTGATGAGGTCGCAAAATAAGCGATGAAACGTTGTTTAATTTACATTAATAAATTGTGTTTCTGACTTAAAATTGGCTGATGTTTATTTATTTATATTTTTCAAAATAGTTAGAATATATATTTCTACATATCATTATGTCAGAATTCTGACATGAGTACGAGGGAAGAACTGTAAAATAACGACTAAACTAATGAAACATAATTTACATAACCAAATCGTCTATGATGTTGGCTACATTATGCAGTAGCATGTGGATGTTGGCGATAGGTTCAAAACAGTTAACTACTAAACAAATTGGTGATATAAATACGACACAACGTTTCAGGAAACTTTATTTATTTCGTCAGGTGATTAAAAACACAACAGCCGTAGCGACACAAAAGCGCAATACATTAGTCTTTTTGAGTTCAACTAGAGTACGCTTGTGACACTCACTACTCCTGTGTTTTTAATCACCTGACGAAAGGTACAAAGTTTCCAGAAACATTGTGTGGTATTTATATCACCACCTCATTTTATCTGTCATTTGTCTGCTCTAACTAATTATTATATTTTAAAACATTTCTAAACAAATTGGGTTCATGAACAACCAATCCGTGTTTTAACGGATCTGTGATGATATCTTTTTTAGATGAGACATATTTGTAATAAATGCAAAATGATGGAAAAGAAGTATACAATTTGACCGTACGAATGTTTTGAACCCAGTAACTGGAAACGGATTAACGTCACTACAAACCGACATCCAGCGGCCACAATAAGTTAAAGAAACAATAAATAAATGTATAGAAATATTACGGCGAACCAGAAAAAAACGAATAACTGATATGAGTTTACTTATATAAATATTAAAAAAGAAAGATTGTAATGTAATTTTAGCGAGGTGAGACAGTCGCTCGTCTGCGCTCATTGAATGCGGCCGGAAGCGCGACATCAACATTGAGAAAATATTTTCTATACGCAAATGTTACAATGTATGCTACTAGGAGACCAACTAGACGTAACTTCTATATATATCATATTCCAGGAATCAGGAGGAATTCATTCGGCATACCGACAGAACGATAGTAAATGAGTGCAGTAACAAATAGTGAACACAGTTATACCACTCTGAACAAAAAGTAAAGTGAATTTATTTAAAAAATATAAATTCTTTATTTATTCTTCCAAATCAATTTCATCCCCTTCAAAGTAATCCCCGTCCGATAAAAAACACTTTTTCCAACGCTTTTTCCAGTCCTCGAAACAGTCGGAATAGTCTTTTCCGTTATAGCCTTCAAGACCTTCTTCGATTCGGTTTTAATCTCCTCAATCGTGTCAAAACGGCGACCTCGCATTGGCCTTTTGAGTTTACTGAACAGCCAGAAGTCGCACGGAGCCAAACCTGGCGAATACGGTGGTTGCGGAACGATATGAGTCGACTTTTTCGCAAAAAAGTCGCGAAGAACCAATGTAGTATGACATGGTGCATTATCGTGATGAAGGAACCAAGAGTTGTTCGCCCATAATTCCGGCCGTTTCAGAAGAATAGCTTCACGCAAACGACGCATAACGCTCAAATAATATTCTTTGTTGACAGTTTGGCCCGGTGGAAGGAATTCATAGTGCACCACACCACGATAATCAAATAAAATTTTCTACATGACCTTGATTTTGGATCGACTATGCCGTGGTCTTTTCGGTCTTGCTTCACCTTTTGCACGATATTCACTGGATTGGTCGGTGGTTTCAGGATTGTATGCGTAAATCCAAGTCTCGTCTCCAGTAATGATGCATTTCAAGTGGTCCTGATAGTCAGACAGCAAAGTTTCACACACATCAACGCGACGCTTTTTTTCCCAAACAATTGAGCGATTTTGGCACCAATCGAGACTTGACGCGTTTGAGACGCAAAACATTCTTCAAAATGGTTTGGGCTGAGTCAAATGATATTCCAACATTATCAGCGAGATCTCTAATTGTCCATCGACGATTTTCAAGCACCAAATCTTTGATTCTTTGGACGTGGCTCTCGTCGGTAGAAGTTGATGGTCGTCCAGAGCGCGGCCCGTCTTCAAAGCGTTCTCGGCCCTCTTTGAAGTCGTACCACTTATAAAGGTTTTTTTGTGCCATAGTTTGATCACCAAAGGCCTTCCGCAACATTTTCAACGTGTCCGCACAAGAACATTCGTTCCGCAAACAAAATTTGATGAAAGTTCTTTGCTCAACTAAATCACCCATTGCAAAAATCGAAAAATTCACTTTTGGTTGTTTACAAAAACACGTGTAACTCGGAGATAATTAAATTTTTGACAGACAGATACTTGAAAAATATTACAGACAGTCCTGCCAACCTAAGAATAAAATTTACCTGCCTTCCTAATACCCGGGAGTTTTAAATGACAATTTCACCATACTTTTTGATCAGAGTGATAATTTCAACCATTGTGTATTGTTTGGGTAAAATAATATACGTATAAAATAACGCCGTAATTTTTCTTCACGCATTACCCCGTTGTAATATGAATAAGGTTTACTTATTTATAGAATTTAAAATGGTAAATCATTTCACATAACTTCACCTAACAAAATTAGGCTCTGTTCTAAGTGAAATGAGTTCAGCCAATTCATTTACTAAATTTGTAGCCTATTTAATGTGAAGGCAATCTATTGTATGTACAGCTTGATCATGTATGCTCTCGCCTAACCCGATAAGATAAACTCATGATCCTGCTCACCATCTAAACCAAATTCACGTTAAATGAAAAATGGACGCACATTTTTCCAATAGCAAGCAATAACTTCGGTTATCTAACTGCTGAAGTTATACTTGCGTCGATTTGATGGATTGTTTTAAGTAGTGATACATATTTTTAGATCTATGAACGTAAAGTCTTTCTGGATTCAGCTTGGAATTGTTTTACTTTTTTTTTACTTTACCAAAAGTGAATCGCATCGATCACACACTCCAACAACATAGTATTTATTACTATTTGAATTCTTATAAAAAATTTCAAAGGCAGAATCCAAAATACTGCATTATTATGGCATTAAATTCACGAGAAAACGTTTCCCTATGCAGTTCATAAGAAACGTTGCTAATTGAAAGTCCTGCAAAATACAAGTTGCGTTTAGAAACGTGTGTTTAACTAAAACAACCTTGAGACACGATAAGTGTTCCTTATTACCAAAGGAGTTCAACGTGATTCATGACGGACCTTCGCCAGGAACTTTTGATCTGCGTACTAAACTCTGCAACCAACAATTTTTTTGCATTTACTCTCAGTACAGGTGCTGTACTACCCTTATATTTAGATATGATTAATATACATATAGTTAAATTTACATCTAACTGTTTTTCACATGGTTTGCAACAAGTGTTCGATACGTTTTGAGGTTAAATATCCCATGGTACCAGCCTTTTGATTCCTGTTACATTAAACATAAGTTGTTCACTTTATCTGTTCTCGTGTAACAATTCTCCCTTTATTTTTTACATTGCTTTTAAGTATAAGTGAATTACCCGATTAGAAATAGTGACTCGAACATTAATAAATATATTTTAATAATTAATTTAAGAAGCCAATATTAAATAATTAAAACATTTTTTGCCTGCACCCTTCCAGCAATTATATTCGTGTGCAAAACTTTTCACATAACGTCTATAAGAATATTAGTTATATATATATAAAAGAGAGACAATTAAAATTTTGTTGCAACTATAGCAATAGTCACGAACGATAGCGGATGGCACAGATTCTTGAAGAGCTTTCCTCCCCTCTCTCTCCGATGTTGCCACGATGCGAGCGGAGTAAACACATACACGACAACGATCTAACATGGTCATTCTCTAGACGCATTCTAAAACTAATTGGCTGCGCTCCGCGTGCTATAACCACTAATAACAATACTTTCAATGTAAATCACTATTTGTTTTTATTAAAGCTGCAAATTTATTCATTTGATGTAAGAGGTTTACATTTATTTTCGCCAATTAATAACTAATTAATGCTATATATTTAAACGCAGACGGTCGTCTCTCAACTGGGTCATATCGTCCACTCCTATTACCAGTTTTCCTGTTAACCAACTTAAAACTTAAAAGCGCTCGCATAAATACATCTTAATTTTTACATTAATAATGTAATAAAATAGGACTTATTTATTTTTGCATTAATTTGAATAGAAGTTTAGAATATAAACTTGTAGTTCAATAAAATAGCTCAAGATATAATGAATCAAATTGATTTTACAGAGTAAAAGTTTTTCTTATTCCAAAAATTTAATGTTATTAGTTTCTTCCGTCAAAAGGAAAAATTGAATAAATAGTGAAGAAACGGTTAATTATTGACGAAATTACGAAGATGAAGGAAAAAGCACAATAATTCTGTGGTTTCGTGAAACTACATTGCTCATTTCTGTTCAACGTGAGTTTCGAATCTATGGTGGACACGATCCCATAGACGTGCAAACAATTAAGCAATTGTATGAAAAGTTAAAATAAACTGGAAACGTCTGTGATCTTCGTAGAAGTCGCAGATCAACTCTGAGCGTTGTTCATATTAACTTAGTCCTAGAAAATCAACTCATCGTGTATCACGTTGACTAAGATTCTCGCAGATAACTGGCTGAAATTCTTCATAAAATAATTTAAAGCGTATCTCTCTGTTTTTTTTTGAACTAAGGTTCCCACATGCCGAGGCACCTCGGCCTGTTTTGAGAGGTGTATGTTCCTGGGTCACAGACTTTGGGCATACGGTAAGAGTTGTTCGCTGTTCCATTGAAACAGTCGGCCAGGTGCCCCTTAAACTGGTCGAGGCACGGAGAAAGGAATGCTGCGTCCCCACAGAAAACTCCTCTCCTCTATCGGAATGGCGTGGGACAAGTACCAAATGCCCGACCTACCTGATGCGGGGTAGGATCCTTAAACTATAGCCCGGGGGCCCTAGTTAACCCTTGGCTACCTTCCTCTACCCTTCCACACCCCCCCTTTCAAATCCCTTTCTGAGCTATTAAAGGGGAGTTGCCACCATGTGGATTACCCTCATGAAGCCTGTTACCCTAACAAAATAAAAAAATTGAATTTTTTCAGTCTGAAAAGCTGAATTTACTGTATGAATTTTAAACTAATAGCAATCACCAACGATTAGTTAACTCTTTAGTGCATGATTTTTTGTATTTTTTAAACTAAATTTTTTAAGATGTATTTTTGTAAATACAATATGGAAAAAAATCAAACGTGACCAAAGTCAATTTGGCTCATGATGTTACACATATTGAACATAAAATAATTAGGTCTGATTTATCAATAGTTCACAAAAATTGGATAATTATGATTTAAGTTTAATTAGAATACCCAGAGAACGACGCTTAAATTTTATTTCATGAAAAAAACAATAAAAAAACACAGAAGATAAATATTCTGAAATTTATCGGCGAGCAGACAAATTTGGACCGAGGGGTTTACTCACAGAAAGCTAGGACAGGTATGTTTTAATATGTCCACGGATGCCAAAAATTTCACATGTCCTTGTAAGTGCATGTTGTTTCATATCTGCATAAAAAATTAGCTCTCTTAGAAACCAACAAACACTAAAAGCTATGTTGCATATATGCTACACTGTGCACTTAAGTGTTAAATTGTTTTTTTTTTTCGCACGTAAGCTCCATAATGTTCTTATCTTGGGATCGGATAATCCACATGTTACTAAGGTTATGTTTGGCGAGGCCTTATACAATAGCAAGGTCACTGGGTCTACTCGGAAAATACCATTATAGTTATGTAGACGGACGGGAAGTGTTCGTAGGACTTCGGTTAGGAGAATAATAGACCATTTATCAACAAGATTGAGCATCCATTTACTGGAGTTCCACACTTAATCAGGTCCTGGGCGACAAATTTCCACGGGTGGGTTCCAAAGACACCATTGCCTCTTCGGATTCCCGGTATTCCTTCACTTGATATTTCCTTTTGTCATGATATTGAATCACTGCAGACTAGGTTAAACATGCGGTGTGAAGCGCCACAAAAGAATTGTTTGTGAAAACTGGAATACAGCTTCGACATTCTCCGAGCTAATAGAATGTACGTTGAAAACACCGTCATTATAAACGTAAAGCAGTATATTCTTGTCTATCGTAATTATTAATCAGGAAAATATTTTGTATTCTCCATAACGCTATATTAATTTGTTAACACAATATGTACTGAGTAACGCGTCCAGGTCGTTTCTTGCACCAAATAACGTAAAGGGGCTCGTAAACGAGCAACAAAAATTGCACATTGCCGGCAATGTTTTAGGAAACTATGGCCCGGCAATGTGTTGACCGGGCAATATGTTGCCAGCAATTCTACGTCCACCGTGTAACCCGAGCATTTCCCGAGCATTTGGCCGAAAATGAAGTGTTTATTAGCGCAGCATTAATTTAGATGAAAAATTTCAAGAAGGGAATAACCTGGATTCTACTTTAGTTAAACAAACGAGAAACATATCACAATTTAAGCAACGATTTATTATTGAAAATTATTTACTGTAAAACTTCACCAGAATGTCGAAGGGTGACTTTGAATATTAGCTTAAAAATTGGGCCATGATTGAGAGAAAGGACACGGTGATGAGGAAAGCAATACCAATCACTCTTCGTTTCTTGGTGGCAGGAGACTCCTAGAAATCTTTGATGTATTTAATGTATCCGATTGTTTCGCACTACGTGGGTTTACTGGAAGGATTAAATGAATTTATTAAAGAATAGGCCTCTTTATTTGTTAAATATTTATTTTAAAAATTAGAAATTAAATTTTCGTCATATTTTCATTTTTCGAGCACGTCATAACTGGTTTTTTTTGTTTGTTAGCTATTTCTCGCCAACCATCTTTCTTCACTTGGCGATCTCCATCGACTTCACGCCCCACAATGATGGATTTGAGCGAACTTCATCTATAAATTCAATAGTTTTCTCATTTGACCAATTCATAAGTGGAATACTGAATAATTTTTCTCGGAGAACAAAGTGTAATCTCCAGGTGAGGTCTGGGAACTATTGTGGCCCGGCAATATTTCCGTATTTCCGACCCAGGATCGATGTCACAGGCAACACGCCGGCCAGTACTTAAAATTCTAGCAACATTGCCCGGAAATACTGAAATATTGTCGGGCCATACGTATGTATTGCCGAAAAAGATGCTGGATTTAGACAAATATTTCCCGGCTAGTATTCCGTAAAAAATTGCTCGTTTACAGGCCACACACTACGATTGATGTTATTGAATATTTTGTAACACAAGTGTGAAGTGTGCCTTTAGCCGTCATATCGACCAGAGTTTGACGCTTTGTCTAGTATAAAACAACTTCGTAGAAAGTGTTTATCACCGAAACAATTGGTGACGGCTGCATGATCCTATAAAAATTGCTTCCTTCAAGTCGTTAAAACGACAGAACATCCTTATTAGACTTCACATTTCATTGGGACTACAAAGTCAAAGTTTGGTGGACGATTAAAGGCGATAAAAGATAATAGTGAAATAATTAAGGTGAAAATATCATTCAGTTTAATAAAACAGAGCTGTGATACTCATTTAAAAATTATAAGATGTTCATTAAAGTAAAATTTTAATAATACGACAGGTAGCCAAATACAGACAAAAGAGGTGACTATATAAATGCCTGGAAGCCTTGTTACTTTCCTCAGGTGCACAAAAAACGCAACATCGAAGAGACAACTGCAGAACTCAGTTGACAAAACTCCAAAGCTTCTTCTGCACCTGAAGAAAGGAGTAAGGTTTCCAGAAACATTATGTGGCATTTATATTGTCACTTCTTTTGTCTGTATTTGGCTATCTTTCTTATGATTAATTTTCAATCAGACGTAAATTTTTCATTTTAAAGTAAAATTTTATGGAGAAATCCATAACCACTGATTTGACTTCACTCTCGGTTGCTTTTGCTCTTTTTTATGTAAAGCCCCACCACCGCATCCCTAAAGGTGCTCCCCTTCCATGCCAAAAGGGATTGAAATTAAACACAAAAATATCCGGAGAAACGCTATCTACCTGCCCTTAATAATTTTATTTCGATCAAAATATCAGCCTAATTACATTTTATAAGTACTAAATGTATATGTTTCCCTCTGAGATCCATAATATTTTAATAAGTTGTATTTTTTCTATAGTAATCAGTATATTTTGTCTTGACAAGTTCCTCAAATCGAGTCATAAATATTTAGGAGGTAGTAAATATTTATCCATAAGAAAATGAATATATAATGCGAAAAAATTATTCATAAATCACAATTTTATATTTTTTTATCAATATATTATTTAAAACACGTGTACAAATTTACAGACCACTGGCGTCCACTTTCGATTTTATATTAATATTTTTTATTTGACTCTCCCTTTTATTATTTCGGCCAAGAATGGGAGCTCTAACGATTTGCTTTAAGTTAATATTTTTTATTTTATGATTATTTTAAGGATCTTTTTCGATTACCCAACTTTTTACAGCCAGCATAATTTTCTACTAGTTCCTTGAATTGCGAACAACGATATAAAAATACAACACGCAATATATTTTCTTCAGACTCTTCCTACACGTGTGTAAGTATCGGGAAATTTTTTCCCGGTCAAATATTTTTCTATAGTAATTAAAAGTAAAATAATTATTTTATAATATGAAGACAAATAAAATACAAAAATAAGTTATAAATAAATACCATACAACTTTATGCAATCCTCGTTGCTTTCGTCAGGTTATTCAGAAAAGGAAACCGCCTAGGATTTTGATTTAGTCACATGGTTCTTACGGATTATTTATTATATCTTATTTTTGTCTGTTATTTGGTTACTTGTTTATAATTTTTTTTTAACATTTGTTCGTAGTGTAATAGGTATACTATTTGATTTCTCCCAAGTTTTTAAAACTTGATCTTCAATCCTTTTTTGTTGGATTAGTGAAATATTTCAGACTACAAGAAATATTAGAACTGAAAAAAATAGGCGTCATATATATATTATATCTTAAACAAAGCTGAAATTTTTTCAAAAGTTAAGTAGGAACTGTAGCGAAAATAGTTGGCGTTTAATTTCTCGGGAGGTATCAAGGTTTCCTTGAACGATTGCGTAATAAAATGGTCTCTTGTCTTTAAAAGCCTCATGAGGAAAAGGAAAACCACTACGTGAAGAAGCATCGGTTGAGGAGGAAAACTCTACGTATCACACCTGGCTTCAGAAAAGATTATTCTTCATCAGGCACAATGAAGATTTTCGAAAAATAAATTAATTGTAATTTAAATGTATCCATATGCCCGACGATATTCCCTAGATTGCAAAAATATTCTAGATTTGAAAACATTTTAAGGTAGATTAGTTTCATCTACACTGTTAAATTAAGTCAGTTAATAACAATAACTTGATGTTGACTGAATAATGAAATGTAATGTATCTTTAAACCCCATTTCTTAATATACGGATTTCGTCTCCAACCTTTGGCGTTTAAAGTGATTGACTAAGCAAGCTTCATTTAGGAAACTCGCAATGGAAAAAATGGTGAGGACAGATGGAACAAAAGGAGGTTATCAAGTTATACTTTTAAAGGGAGGATACAGCTAAAGTGAAATACGTCGTGAAATACGTCATGAAATACCAAAAATCGTATGATTCAAATCATGAAATAACATATATTGTTGCAATTTAGAAACGTATTCAAAGATTTACAAAAAATGAAGCAATAAATGTGTTAACATAAAAGGACTCAATCATATTTAATTTTAACCTGATCAATTAATTATCATCAGTGAACATAAATAAAATTTTAATTAATTTAGTAAACACGAAAATTGTGTAAAATTAAATAATTGCATGCTCTTAACGACCCTACATTTTATAACCACGTCAAGTTAATAAATTAAATTTTTGGCATCAAATTATTAGACGAATGTTAAACGAATATCCATACACAAGATTTAATTTGGCGCCTTAATAACCTCCTCATACACTTTCTAATGCTTCAGTTGTAAACACGAGTCGCTGTTCCCGATGTTCGGAGACAAAGGTAAATAGTAACTTTTATTTGTCTTATGGTTTAGCACTTGCTAGAACTCAAACATGGGAAACCTATATGTAAATATGTTTGTTCGGAACTTGTAACATGTGAAGCTTAAAGCTGAGAACTTCATGTGGTGTTAAACTTAAATTAAAAATACCACTCGCTATTTGAATGTTTTTGTATGATCACCACAAACTTTACTGACAATGTTCGTATAGAGGATCTATGATTATATAAATTGTACTGTCGAGAGAAAATGTTTAATATGTCACGAACCAGCCGATTTTTGTAGGATGCATCATAAAACGTATGTTACATGCTCATTTAGTTCGATGCAGTTTTATAATAATGTGGTTGTGCAATTAAATACTATTCATTGTCACTCAGACTATAGGAGGAAGTAGAATAATTCATTACATAAATTTATGTTCGTTGATTCAGAAATAACACATTTCCATGAGTGCGTGTGTTGGTAGTTAGAATGTGACAACAGCATTTCTAAAGAGTTGTTTTAAATAATTGATATAATTCGTATAAATCACTGGCAATCCTGTCTTTCAAAGACGTAATAAGTGTCCTAGTTTGCAGTTTAGTAATCATATGTAACATGCCATATTTAAAAAAAACATAGAAAACTTGAAGACTATGATCCTTACACAAATACTGCCCATGTAATCAGTTCTCGGAACTTATTAATAAAATAGAGTGTAGGGGTTTGTGTGTGTGTGTGTATATGTATGTTTATGTGTGTGTGTATGTTCGGCATACAAATCTAGACCCGTGGAGAAAATTTTGCCAAATTTCGTTTAAGTGTTCCTTGCGGGCAGGAAACAAAATCTGGGGAGGGGGGGTAAGACACGTCAATCCCCCCCCCTGGGGGCGGGAGTGGACGGGGTGGAAATTTTGAAACATACTCAAACGGCCGATATTTGTGTCAGATAAATATTTTTCGATCAAAGAGATTGATATTATTTCTACCGATATTTTGTAAGTATAACTTCAACTCCTTTCGGCATGTGAAGGGAACACTCTTAGGGGTGGGGGTGGAGGAGCGTTACAAGAAAATATCGCAAAAACCACCGTGATTGGTGACAAATCCAGGGTTATGAATGTCACTGAGTAAAATTATGACATTCAACTTTCCGTTTAACGCCCAGGGGCTGGGGTGGAAATTTTCAGACATGTTAAACGGTCGATATTTGCGTGTAATATTTTTTTTCGGGATTCATAATATTTCTCTCGATGTTGTCTGTGTATAATTTTAATCCCTTTCGTCTCCGGAGGGTAGCACAGTTAGGGGTGGGGGTGGAGTGGCATTACATAAAAATAACGAAAAACAACCGAGATTGGAGTCGAATCCAGGGTTACGGATGTCATAGAGTTTGATTATGACAACCCGGGCAACGCCGAGCTCCCAGATAGTTAATAATATATTTGTTTTCTTGGATAATTTTCTACTATCGTCGAACGCAGCTTCACTGGCACGATGGGCAGTAGCGAACCCCTGCATAGCGAATTAGATGTGAATTGTCGTGGTTTTTATTCATTTCCTGTATTGTTTAGATCAAATTTGTGAGTGAGTAATACAGATATGGATGAAATCAACGGAATGAAGCAAGTGCTGTATAAGAAAGTTCAAGAAATGGCACTCAAAGTGTATAAAATAATTGAATAATGAGTACCATCTGACAACATCTGAAGAGTGCGGTTTGAATTAAGGACTGAACAGAAAAATAATAGCAGAATAGATTACTGGCAACATCGCATTTCATCATTCAGTGTTCAGTACCAGCAGTTGACCCGCCTTCGAAGTTGCACTAGACTACAACAGTAAATCGTATGGGAATTAATAACCATCAATAAAATGACTTGTTAATTGATAAATGATAAAAAGAATTGATTTTATTGTTACAAATGGAGTCTGATATACACATTTAAAATTTATTCCAAAATCAACTAATAAAAAAACAGCTGTAAAATTAAAAAATTGGAAAAAAGTAATTTACTCAAAACTTTAGTATGTAATTATTCGTAAAGAGGTTAAGAACGCACTCAAAAGCGGGTTATCTGTGCACCGTCGCTTGCATTCTACATCATTAATTATGCGCTCCTTATCTAATCTATAATTAGAGCCGAAGCGAAGATAACGAAAGTATCACTAGAATGCAAAATATTTAATTCGCAAAGGAGCGGGAACTTTTTCAAAATATTTCCGCGCACAATAAGATCTATTATTAAAAATCGAAGGCTTGCTGCTGCAGAAAGAGTGCTCGGGTTTCCCCGATTAAACTGTGGAGTTTAGACAGTCGTGAGCGCTGTAGTCATCTTCCATGCGAATTCTTTCTCAAAGACCCATTAGTATTACTAAGGAACGTTTCTTTAAGAATACTCGCAATTGGGGTGTAAGATATAAAGTAATATCAAGATTTTTATTCCTCTCAATAAAAATCGAGTAGCCTACATGCCATTGTTATTGCCTCGAATCACCACTACGTACCGTTTACCGTTCAATTTGCAAAGTTTCGTGCAGTCTACAATACTTCTACAACAGAAGAAATGCTTTCAAACGAAACCTTGAAGGCCATGAAACTGAATTAAAGGATCAAGATCCGCATAGCAAGTGGAGGTGCCGGGTTCGATACCCGATCGAGATTGTCCATCCTGATCATAGAATTTCGTACTTAAATGTAGTAAAAAAATTTCTGTACCGCAGTAAATCAGAGAAACATTAGTTTATGAAACCTATTTGTATTTAAAACATTACAAATACTAGTAAATAAAATTTACGTCTTTGGGTATCATTTTCTAAGGATGGAAATCATGAGGTCGATTTCAAAATCGTTCGAGTTTTACACAGGGAGACCAACTTATTTAAAATAAATATTTTAAAAGCCAATTAAGTGTTTAAGAACAGGGACAAATCATTAAATAATGGACGAAAAAAAGGGAGCACTGAGTAAAACAAACGCTAATATCATAAATTTAATTTCAAAAATCTTTAATCACTCCTATTTGAAATAATGATTGATCTCGTGTAAATTCTGATAACGAAATATATAAGATGGACTAAAGTAGAAAAAAGGCTACTTTTAAACCATATTATACAAATAATTGTGTTTGGAGACATATATGGTGCTCGTGAGGCTCTTTTGTGTTTCATATAAAAAATATGTTAACCTATATTAATATATTACGAAAAAGTAGGTGATAATGGAACAATACCATAATCGTATAAGTAAAATATTAATTAAATATTGTGAATGTATTTTGTTATTTAAAACAACACAATTATCATTTGATTAATGATGAAAACAAATTTTAATGACTTGATTGATTTAAAATGGTATATATGAAATATATAATGACGTTATATAAATGAATTTCTATCATTTCCAAAATACTCAATGTTTAGTTATGAACACGATACTTTAAATATTCGCTTTCCGCCCTACCCAATGCAGGATTTTCTAGGGTTTTCCCTGCATTTCTTTAGGCGAATGCCGGGTAGGATCCTTAAAATATAGCCCGGGGGCCCTAGTAACCCTTGGCTACCTTCCTCTACCCTTCTGCATCCCCCCCTTTCAAATCCCTTCCTATGCTATTAAAGGGGAGTTGCCCAACGTGGATTACCCTCATGTAGCCTGTTGCCCTAAAAAAAATTTAATATTTCACCAAGGAAGCCTGCGAGAGAATTCTCTCGCAGGTGAACCTTCCCCGAGAGCTCTGGCGGAGGCTACCTTTAGGGATGCCTTCACATCTCTCTGGTTTTTTGAACTAAGGTTCCCACATGCCGAGGCACCTCGGCCTGTTTTGAGGTGTGTATGTGTAAAAGTTGTCCGCTATTCCTGTTGGAATAGTCGTCCAGCTGCCTCCTAAACTGGTTAAGGCATGGAGAGGGGAAAGCTGCGACCCCACAGCTAACCCTTTCCCGCCGTCGGAAGGGCGTGGGACAAGTACCAAATGCCCGACCTACCTGATGCAGGTTTTTCTAGGGGTTTCCCTGCATCACTTTTAGGCGAATTGCCGAGTAGGATTCTTAAACCATAGTCCGGGGGCCCTAGTTAACCCTTGGCTACCTTCCTCTACCCTTCCGCAACCCCCCTTTCAAATCCCTTCCTATTAAAGGGGAGTTGGCACCATGTGGATTACCGTCATGTAGCCTGTTACCCTAAAAAAATGAATAGTTCCCGACATGTCGTTCCCAGATGTTCACAGTATTTACAGGGGGAGGGCGAAGTAGTTAGAAAAAATTGTTCTGCAGACAGATCACTATTTTGAATTATCTGACTCCGATGCACTGTTTCTTTGTGAAAACCTTGCGGATTAGGACACCAATCCAATTCAATTAAAAAATTATAAAGAGTTTTTGTTTAGTTTTTACGCCTTTATCACTTTAATTTATTCGTTGTGCCTGCACCTCAGTGTGCGGGATAACGTTATGCAAGAACTTCCTGTAAATCCCAAACTATTGTGATTACTAAAGTGTCTTAGATTTGTTCAAGTGATGTGAAATTTTTTCATAATTTTTCTTGGCTTTAAAATTCGTCATATACTCATAATTATTTTAACATGATAGGTAAGTGACGATAGGTTTAGTTATTACATCCGAAGTAAAAAAAATTAACTTTAATGCTAATGTGCAAATGGGCAATACAGTCAAAACCATTCCTACTACCCCATCTAAAAGTTTTTATATTCATTTTATACCTTGCCCATCAAAACAATAAAGAATAATTTGAGCAACAAAATTAAATATTGTATGCTTTAATCGGCGCTTCCGCCTTTGTGGTTACCGTTGACAAAGTTGTTTCCCTTGTATTTTCTGCTTCTGTGAATCGTGAAACACTTCCTGCTGGAGAAATTATAAAAATTAAAGTAGTAATATTGTAATAAAGCCAATAACAATATCTTTATTTAATAAGGAAGTACGTAGTTTAATTTAAATCGATAGCATTAGGCATATACGGAAATATTCTCATATTTGCTTTTAGTTAAAATTAAAAATTTATGTCGGACTGAAAAATAATAATAAGAAATATAGCCAAATACAGGCCAAATCAGTGATGAACAAGGATTCCAGATTCACTTATTTTGTCTGTATTTGACTATATTTCTTATTAAAAATGGGATATAGTTATTCAACAAGTATCGATAGAAAGGACGCTTAATGTGTGTTAGACAATTAATTCAGCCATATGAATTAATTCATCAATATGCAGAAAACATCTAAGTTAACGCTTTGGTAGCGGTAATATTTAATATAACATGGATTGCACAAAAATCATGATTATAAGAACGTAGGAAATTTTTCTAATTTTCTAAAAGGAGACCTGTTCACAGAGAAGAGAATGAGTCGAAAAAATGGGTGAAAAGCGATAGAAGTTGTAGCGAGAAAGTATGCCATCAAATTAATGAAAAATTTAATTGGGAAATTTATTGGAGGGAAGCACGGCAGCAAGACGAGGTTTTGAAATATCCTCCAATAAATCTTAGGCGCCTCCGTGTCGTGAAGATGCGAGATGGACGTACGATGGGTCTCTGGTGACGGATTATCAGAGTCCCTGAGAAAGTTGGAGCGGTAGGGCAACAACCGCACAACCACAGAATTTACGACGGTCAGCTCCCTCCACGACCGAACACCTGGCCTCCGCGGAAATTTTAAATTGCAAGTGATTGGCGAAGAACGATCATGTGACTTTGATTTCTACCCCTTTGGTGGAAAAGAAAATCGTCCAGTTGGGAAGTGGAGAGAAGAGTTTTAAGTAAGATCTTGGAGAAGAGAGTTGTGTGTAGTATCTGGAGAGGGAAGTTAAAACGCAGCTTCTTGGAGAGGAGTGAAATGCATTTTGTTCCACAATCTCAGAAAACTCACAAATAGTTGAACTGGAGTTCATCACTCGGGCCTTTGACACAGAGATTGCGTAACGTAAACAGGGATAGTCACCTTCCGAGATAGCAGTCAGCACCAGTCTTCCGAGAAATATTTCCCAATACCCGGAAACTCACCCCGGAACCATCTACTGTCCGTCCATAGGTTGGTCCCGGACGCAGGCAACAACAAAAACAGGTGTGTGCGTACTTTCGAAATGACGTGTACAAGTTATAATCTTTTGATGTAAATTTAATAATTTTTTAGTCTCGTCTAAATGCCCTGCGAAAAGTAAATCCCATGATTATAATAAATGCTATATAGAACTAAATTTTCTTTTAGAACATTTCAATAACTCCCCCTCCCCCGCATCCCCCACAAATTACAAAGTAAATAATAAGAAATATAGTTCCCACTCAATACATATTCCATAGTGGTTGATTGTTCTGATTTTAGATCCATTTAATTTAGTTTAGAACGATCAAATTACGTAAATTCTTTCAAGATTTAGCATATTGTATAAGCAAGCGTATTAATTTTACTTTTCATACTCATTATCGAGCTTTAATCCATTAGTGTAACTGATGAAAATACATTAGGTAGGGTTGACTTCAGACGTTAAGGAGTTTTATCGCCGAGCGAAGGTTCGATGAGTGGGAAAAAAAACCCTCAAAGAATATAAAAATAGTGGTTTACACTTTCACGAGGCACTTTGGGAAAAGGATCTTGCTTTTGGTTACTTAGATAGATCCTGCTGTGAGGAGAGGAAATTCTAGCCTCGAATCAAGGTGAAATTAATTATTTTTCCACCACTCTCTTTAAGGCGGACGAGAAGAGGTCTCCCACATGTCCGACTGAGGGGGTATAGACTTCTACAATACGTTATTTTTAGCAGAATAAGAATATTGTAATGCCAATTTAATTGTAGCGGAAGGAGCTTCCAATTTGTCGGAAAGTCAAAAATGGTGTATGCGCGCTAAAACTGGAGAGCACTAAGAGTTAGTTGGTGGCGGGACATTACAGAGGACGGAACGAATAATACTAGAGCAGAGACTAGCCATCGTTAATGTATTATTAAACAAAGTTGTGAATTTAAGACAAAGTAAAACATTCACGGAACATTCACCCCGTAAATATCGCTAAGTTAGCAGTTTTTACGTCTATCAGCAGCCAGGAAAGGAGTGCAGTTTTACGTCCGTAGCCAGCCAGGAAAGGAAGCCAGTTTAAGTCCAAAGCGGTAAAAGACTAACAAGTCTACGAATCATAGGATTCGTATAAGACAAGCAGACATCAGATAGCTGACAAAAAAGAGGATCATCCGAGTTCCTGGGAGCCTATCAAGGTTGACTTCAATAGTGTAAAATCTGTGAATCTTAGAATCAGTGTAAAATTTTGCAATAGTCTATTTCCGAAAAGAAAGGAATGATGGTACCAGCTTGACACTACGTAAGTAACAAAACAAAAACCAACGATTAATTGTAAACGTAATTAAAGGATAGTCAGATTTCGTTCTCTTTTAATTGTCAATCAAAGTTCATTTCTTTTCTTTTTAGTTTATTTCTATCGACGTATTGTTTAGGTAAATGTGAATTGTTTGTAAATAAGATTTTTAAATCAGTTTGTTGTGTCCATTATCAAACCCAGTAGAGGCCCAGAGAAAAGGAGATCTCAAATTTTGTGTTTGTAATCATCTTTTGTTGCCACAAAATAAATAAATCTTTTGATTGCTAATTTCGATCTTTTCATGTAATAAAAAGCCATCCATTTGATTATTACATTTTGGCGCTTCACGTGAGGTAAATTCTCTAAATATAAATTAATTAAAGCTCAATTTTTAATTATTACATATTGGCTTCCACAACGTGGGGCAAATTAATTAACGCCTTATTTTTAATTATTACAATATATAAGTTGAAAAGACGTCCGAGCCTGAACTAAATTTTGACAGTAGCTAATTAAGACTGATCAATTGGATACCCCAAGTTGTTTTTTATTTTTGACGAAAAGAGAAGTTTTTTTTTCTATTGACAATAATTGAAAGGAGATCTATGTCAGGCGGACTCTTAATAATTAAGCAACCGGAGACGGAACAGATCACCAATAACATCCTTATCACCAAGATGGAAATGGTCCAACCCGGATGGACCCTGGCGCCGCATCTTGGACTACAGGTCTTCAGAGTGCATGATCGCGCAACTGAGATTAAGAAACCCAGAGGCACGGAATCTGACCACTCATTTATGTTAAGTTTCGAATCATTACTCACGGCACTTAACCTTGAGAATAATAATTGTTCAAGTTTAAAGTCGCTAAATTTATCTTTGCAATTAATACAGTATAAACAAATTTATAATTTGGATTGTTAAGAGAATTCAGTTGTAAATATTTCATTTTCCCAATAAAAATAACAGGAACCATGGCAAAATTTAGGAAGTTCGAAGTTTATCAAATGAAGTTGAACGGTAGTAATTAACAAAAAAAACATAAAAAATTGGGGAAATAATATCTTTATTTTTCAACTTGCTCACCTTTTAGATCGATACGACGAGGTTCAATAACTTCGCCAGCATGTTTAAAGAGAGAACCATCAAACTCCTCAAATAGCCATCAACTGCAGACTTCACTTATTCATTGTTGGTAAATTTTTAACCACCGAGCCAATTTTTAAAGTTTGTAAACAGAAAAATAAGTTTGGAAAGAGAAAGTAATCCCAGAAAACGAAATCTGGCGAATAGGATGCGAGAGGAAGCAATTACAACTTTAAAACATTGGTTTTGGCCATGACGGTAATGATTTCGTGAACTGGTACACTGTCGTGTTGAAATAACACTTTCTTTCTGGCCAAATGCGGCAGTTTTTTCTTTATTTCATAATTCAAACTGTTCAATAACTTCACATAAAACGAGCCGTTGATTGTTTTTCCTTCTTGAAGATAATCAATGAAAAAACTGCCACCATGACCTTTCAAACAAATGGTCTTCCTGTGCTTTGGAGACATTTCTCTCCTTTCATCATTCTTTTCACTCTTCTTTCGTCTCAGGTGTGAAGTGATGGACTCGTTGTTTCTTACATAGCTTTGAATCCGGCTTTATTTCTGCGAAACATCGCCTAAAAGTCGATTGAAATATCCTATCGATGATTTTTTTTGTTGCTTTTGTAAGCAAACGCGGCATCCATCTTGCGCACTGCTTTCTCATATCCAAAGTTTTAGTCTATTGGCCTTGTCTGTAGTTTGCGGACATTCAGTCGGCTGTCATCCAATACCATTTTGTGCATTTCTGGCGTGACTATGCGGCGATATTCGTCTTGGCAGTTCGTAAGGCCTTGTTTTAACTCTGCCACCAAATAGTTTACTGTTTCAAACTTCCAGAGTACAATCTAGCTCGCCTTTGATATTGGTTGGGCCGAGACATTTCAAATGAAAGTATAGTTTGACATAATAGTGACCAATTATTTTACATATTTACAAATTCACCATTCATGGCTGTCAAACAAATACTGAACCATGTCCTCAAACGTAAGCTTTATGAACCTGGTAGTATAGAGCACTTTTGTGTTTCAAATAACAAGCCGCGTACTTCTGTGACTACTTAGTGTGATAAATTTTACAAAACCACTTCTTCATTCGACGAAACTCTAAGACAGAAGAAATCGGAAAAATATGGTCTATGAGAATGCATTTGATGGACGACAGTCGCTTTTGTGGGAACACGCATTCTCTCAGGAGAGGATCGCTTCTGCTTCAACTCACTGTGTAAACGGTACAATAACGTTGAGTAACAAAAGCCAATGTTCTGAAGTTAAAAGAACAGTGTCTTTCCCAACTTTAAAGAGGTCGTAAGTAACGAGGCACTTGTTATGGTAACACAAGGTTTTTTTAAATCCAGTTATGCCATGGTCGTGAGATGATAATACATTCGAGAACACATATTATGAGTACGTACAACACGCTGCTACTATAGAATCCTATACACACGTTAACTAAAATACTTTTCATATGTACTGCGAAAATGCAAAACTCGCCATAGAAACGGAATTTTCTCTTGTAGTCTTAACAATTCACTTGAATCAATCCTTTTTATCTAGGAAAAATTAATTTTTTTTAAGAACTATCCGGAAGATTAATTATTTTTTGCTTTAGTTTGTTTCTCTACTATAAAAGTTTAAAGTTCGTTGCAATTGTCTGTTTTCTATATATGGTATATATTCTGGAAGGAATTTGTAACTTGTCGTTTTTGAAACAAGTTACACAGCGTTCAAATTACGCGCTTCATATATGTACCACTTGAATTTAGTATCTTTGGTCGTTTCCGTCTTTACACCATATAAGTAGGAGCACTGCCCTTAGGTGCATTATATTTTAAACTTCTTATGTTAAACGATTGACTATTAAATTAAAATAATAGGCTTTAAAACATATAGGAGCATTTAAATTCAGTGTCAATTGGGTTGAATTGGTTGATAAAAGATAGAAATTTTATGTATAACGGAAGGTCTATGCCAGGGGGCACGTATTAGACGCAATCCGGCCTTTTATATTTCATGAAGAGGCACACGTAAATACTCAAATTCCAATTTTTTTATTTAATGTAATTCCATATTTTCACAAGCCACATATAAAAAAATATAATTATGAAAAAAAATTAAAAATTTTAGTATCAAAATTAAAATATAACAAAATCAAATACAAAGATAATATATTTATTAATTAAAAGGATAATAACATTTAAGTCGAATATTTATAATTGCATTCAGACACGAGTTTCCAAAATTCAATCACAGAAGAAGAAAAATAAAATTTTAATGGGAGCCACAGTTGGCTCAACCGTTGGTCTATGCTAAGTTTTGTTTCATAAAAAGAAGACGAAGATTTTTATTACTATTGAGATGTATAGAGGAGTGGAAGCTAATGACGAGTTTAGTCATAGAGGTTACAAATTAAACATCATCATAAAGACGTGGCTGAGTAAAATCCTTACATTATATTTGCACATGAAGGTTAACGTAAGAGCTAAAAATTAGGTTTCGATCGGTGATATAATAATAATAATTATTGGAAAGTCAACAGATCACTCGATCACAGACTAGGAACACTACGGTCTGGAATATTGTAGCGATTTATTTCTTCTTGAGTTTCAACTGCTATCTAATATCATTTTAATTTGATTACATACAGGTGAAAATGCAGTAGATGGTAGACCGTTTGCAAGTTTGGACGAAGCGCGGATGACGTAGAATGTGACGTCCTCCATTTCCGATCCGCCTTGACCTACACCTCAAAGTACCTGTAATTCCGGACTTCGCTGCATGCTAACAAGTTCCTGTAACATCAGCACTTGAATTATTCTGGGAAAAAAGGTCATAAACCCGCGCAGATGTCTCCTTAGTAAATAACGATGAGTATTCAAACCCAACCAAGCTGAGGATAAGATTTTATGTTCTCGTGTATATTGTATTCTAGACGCAGACTTAAATAGAATCTTAGATAGATACGTGCGTAAAGTAACTGAAATCGGCGTACCATTATTTTTATTTTGTTCGCATATGTTCACCAATGAGGAATAGAAATTGTGACGGTGCTTCCGCTGAACCACTTTTTAGGTAAATAAAAATATATATGCTTAAATCCGCAGTTTGTTCGCAGATAGCGTTAGTGATCAAATTAAGCTATTATGGACACTGCATATCTTTATGAGTTTATCACCTGACAACAATAGTGCAATCATCAGCAATTTCATAGAACAAAATACATTTTTCCTATGGTAATCATGTCAAGTCTTTTCCCGAAAAGAAAATACGCGGGAAGCTCTGCTTTTCTGCTTCAACAGTGCTTTGACAGAAAAAAAAGTGCAGAGATTGGTTTACTCGGTTCAAAGAAGGCAATTTTCACCTAGGTGACAAGAAGTGTGAAATCGGCCCAAGAAGGTTGAGGATCATCAATTGCAGGCTCTTTTGGACGAGGAAGATACCCCATCGTAAACAATGATTCCCGAGCAATTGGGTGATACTCAAGCAGCCGTTTCCATGCACGATGGGCAAATTTCAAAGAATCGGAAAATATGTTCCTCATGAATTAAACGAAAAGCCGTGCGAGGCCGAGCCATTGAGATATCTTGCTCGCGAGAGAAAAAAGAAAGTCATTCATGCTTCGGAATGTGACTGTCGATGGAATGTGGATGTATTTAGAGAATCCTGAACGCAAGGAATCGTGGGTTGAACCCGGTCAACCATCAACATAGCCCGTAAGACCAAATCGCTTGGGACGGAAGACGATGCTGTGCGTTTGTTGGGTTCAGCAGGGTGTCTAGTCTACTATGAACCGTGGAAACCTGGTGAAACTGTCAATGCAAATCGCTGCCACCAACAATTGATCAAATTTCACCGTGCTCTTCGTGAAAAATAGGCCGGATTATTACCAAAGACATAACAAGCTGATTTTCCTCCACGACAACGCACCATCCGATACGTCAACAATTGTCCGAAACTACTTGGAGGCCACTCAACTGGGATGTTCTACCCCACGCCTCTTTATTCATTTGGCCTGAACCATTCCGACTAACACGTGTTTTCGACGATGGGACACGCGCTCGCTGAGCAACATTTCGATTCTTACGAAGACATCCGAAAATGGCTTGATGAGTGGTATTCCTCGAACACAAATCCCTCGAGAGATGGGAAAAATGTGTAGCACGTGAGGGCCGATAATTTGAATATTTTTTTTTTGTCTTTCCATTAGAAAAACATGTGCATTTCTGACTAAAATCCAGCGGATTTAAGATTATGTACAGCTGGTGTAATGATTTCATCATTTCTTTACCTGACTCAAAATATTATTTATCTCAGCTACGCATAGTTATAAATAATATGTACGCGCAATAAACGCGTTTTCTTTCCTTTAAACGAACGTCACAAACTATTTTAGTCGTATATGTGTGCTGACACAGAATGAAGGCCAGTGGGTGAGTTGTGGGTGTGTCGAGTAAGAACGTTAAACAGACAGCTCACTCGTTGACGTAAATGCCCAGAGGAGCTGTCGCTCCACTAATTTTAACTCCTAAGTTCCTCGAAACTCCTGGAGAAGCAATGTTTCTGACAGCCTTTCCTTGCCCCACATCTATTTACGCTAAGTTGTCAACAATATATAGAAAATGTACACTAAGTATGGTGTGAATTTATTTTACTTAAATATAAAGAAAAAGCGTAAAACCATTACATTTGAGATTAACAAAAAACCATTATGTTGTATTTATATGAACATACGCAGTAATAAACACCACAGTTCTAGTGTTCAGAAATTATGTACGCTTGCAATAAAGGTTTGAAAGTCACGTAATTATTAAACGACCTGATAAAATGACGAAGAAGTTGAAAAAGCTGTTAGTAAAATATTGTTAGTCTCATCACCGTAGCAAATACATGATGAGCCATAAATATGTTGTTTTCAGATATTCAAAGAAAGCTATAAATATAATGCAAGACTTTTGTTAAAATAAATATTTTGGAAAATTATTTCATAAAAACAATATCATTGCATTATAAACACGTTTCAAATCTGTACTGTGGAAACTGGGTGCCACGTGTCAGGTGGAATGTCAGCCATCTTTCCGGGATGCTCTCAAGTGGACTATCGTGAGTGGTTTCCTGTATTAAACATAATTTTTTTAAGTGCCTCCAGAAAAAAAAGGAAAGAAAATGCACGTTAGGATTTTTAGGAGGCAATAAAATTTTCCCACTCCGTGAAATTAGTTTTTTTTCGCTAAAATTCTATTTATGACAACTAAAGATTCCTTAGAGACGTGCCACGTGCGTTGTTGTAGTCTTCAAAGTTGGGACAAGAAATCGTGGAAACGGTAATAGCGGTTAAAGTATCGGAAACTCTAATATATTATCATTCTCTAACTTTTGGAGACTGCAGAGGTTTTAAATATATTCATTTATGATTTTACTATTAAATTTTCCAACTAAATGAAATAAGTTTCGCCCGAAAATAAAAAGTTAATATTGTTTTAAAACATAACTTTGCCCAAAGATGTTCCTGATATATCAAACTCAACACATAAATTAACTTCTGCTGAAAATAATAATGCCAAAACGACCTTTATGCAGACAAACTTAAAAAAAGAGAACCATAAACTAAGTAAATTTGAATTAAAAACGTACAATGAATTTATTATGTTGCCTTCTACGGTATGTTATCATTTTATCTAATACAATTGTTTAAAAATCTATTTTCTGTAATTTTTTAAGTCTAAATCTTATCTTTCTGGTTTCATCAAAGGATCCAAAGATACTATTACTAAGATTTCCACTATTAATGTTATTTATAAAAACTAAGTGTTCAAATTGCTACTTCTGTTATATCGGCCGAAATTTTTTTGAAAATTAGAATTAAAGAAAATAAATCTAATTTCAAATTTTCAACATGTAAACATAGTCCTATCACCATCATTGTTTGAAATTTAAGACAGAGAACCAAATTATTGGAAAATATTAATTTCTGAAAAACTGTATAATAAAAATGAAACAGAAAGTCTCAACAAGTAATATAATGTTTTATTTTAAGTTATTTTGTATTCATCTTTGATTTTAGTTCCTTGTTAAATATCCAGTATTAAGTTATTTGTCGTCAGAAAAAGACTCTAATCCGCGTTGAAACGTCAGGCATTTTTAAATTCAAATTTTCTGAGTTTATGTTTCTCGTTTTTAAGTCTGTATAAAGAGGTCATTTTTAGAATTACTATATCAAACTCATTTGAGTCCTTGCAAATTTATGAGCCAGGATCCTGTAGCACAGAAGCTACAACTGCACTAAGTGCTTCCTCGGTCCCTGTAGACATTGGACGATCCATAGGCTGCTGACTGAGGGTGGAAATTGTAGCCGCGAACTCAAAGAATAATAAACGTCTAACACCAATGTAAGAGGTACCTTTTTCGTAAATATGTTTCACACGGAACGTGCATTGTGCTCCCGTGAAAGTATCCACCGCGACTGAGTTCATAATGGCCTACCCTCTATCACCACTTTCGGTATACCAGTCCTGTATACCGTTACATTAAAACCATACATATTTGCGTAAAAATGAATGGATTACTTTTTAAAAATCAGAGCGAGATAGTAGCTGTCGAATTCTTTTTTTTTTGCATTTATTTGGCGACAAAAATTGCACTAACCTCAACGTTTCCAGAAATCACGTCCGTTTGTAAGGAAATATTTCATGTACCAGTAGATTTTGAAGCATCTAAGAACATTAGATGATGTAGTAAATATTTTAAAACACTGCGTCTTCGGATACCTCGATATTATTATTATGAATTTATCTGTGGTTCTAAGATCTGTCGATAGGTTTTAATATAAGATATAACTCAACAATTTTAAAGTTGCTTTTTTTTATACGAGGTATTACAAATCGCGTACACTTTGTATTTATACCGGCGAGATGAGATTATTGTCAGATTTTCTAGTAGTATAAATTCATTGCAGCGGATATTCCTGATTTTATTCATTACTTGAAGTGCATCCTATAGGAACAAGAGTCTTCTCCCACTCGTATGAGATCCGACTTGTTACTTTCCTTCACGCCACTTAAATTATATTTTTTTATGTACTAACCCATCCAAATTTAGTATTTCCGAACACAGTTTTACATAGATTACACATTTTACCAGATGAATTATGTAGGATTGATTGTGAAGAAAAAGTCGTAATAGTTGAGTCTGTAAACATTAAAATGCTATATTACTGCCATTAATAAACGTCAACTGTTGCACTTACCCCATATTGATGTGATGAGCTTCGCTGACGTGAACATGAGGTAGATCCCATAGAGTGCACCGCCATGGAGAAATATTTGTACCGCCAAGTCCAGGTAGCGTAATCTGGGGTTGTAAGCCTCCGTCACTGCGCTCATCTCAGAGCCTGTAGACAAAAATATATTCAACATAAACAATGCATAATTCACATTCAGTTTGTATGTCAATAAGTCTACATTTACGTGACATTTTCGTCCATTAGCGCATCTTTGAGAATGGGCCGTTTAATTTTTTCGTCACTATCATAATTTTCCGAGACTGTTTTTCTATTTGATACAAAAATTTGAAATCCAAGGAAATTTAATATACGTTAGAACATTAAATCTGAATTTCATAATATTAAAAGACAATACCGAAAAGCTTAGACGAGCAAGTGATTACCCGCCACCCATTAGTCACCGCTTTTGGTGACTAACAAAACGAGCCTTTTGACAACCGTATTCTTACCTCACGCTTGTCAGATAAAGGAAATGCGACTAAATAAATGTGAGACGAGAAAACCTATCTAAGAAATAAAACAGACCGTTTCTATGTGCAAGTTCCGCATACAAATCTACACGCCGGGATGAAATTTGACCAAATTTCGAACACATCTTCCTTCCGAACCAAAAAGCAAACACTGTGATATGACACGTCTACCACCCCCACCCCCCTTAGAGTCGCGGCTGGACGGGAGTATAAATTTTCAAATACGCTCAAAAGGCTGATATTTGCGTCGGAGAATATGTTTCTCCAGGTTCTTATTTGTGTATAATTTATAACTCTTTCTGTTTTTGAGGGGAACACCTCGATGGGATGGTGTTGGAGGTCTACTCTAAAAAAATAACGCGAAAACACCCGAGATTGGAGTCAAATCCGCGGTTATAGATGTCGCTGAGTTTAATTATCACAACCTGAGCAATTCCGGGCTCCCAGAGTTGTAAATAAATGGTATATTTTCGGGAACAGTAATGGCCAAATATGTCTAAAAAAAGGAGGGCTAGGCGTCGAAATTATTACTTTCGAGAACGATGATACCTGGATGCAGCCTGATGGAAGACAGCATCGCTTGTTTCAATAAATTATTATACATCTATCCGTCAATGTCCACTGTAATTGTTATTTATTGTCATTGATAAACTTGAGACATGGAATGAATTTTTTTAGTATTCGTTAAGTATAATTTGATAAAATATCCGGAAAGGTATGAGAAGGTTCCTTGATAAATATCAAACCGTAAATATGCTGTAAAAACCGCATATTGAGTTTCAGTAAAAGGAAATGAATTTCGACTACACATTTTTAAATTCATTATAACAGTGGACACAGAAAAACCCTAGAAATTAAGGTAAGTGACGGATAATAGACGAGATCATCACTGAGAGAGAAAAGTATTGGTACTTCATAATTAAGACATGGACTATTTGGATCAAAGCAAACCGAATAGGGGTTTTATATGATTATGATATTGGGAATAACTTAATCTTATAGAAAAATATATTTCCTTAATCTTTCGAATTCAACTGTTTTGTAACTGCATTGGTCAATTTTTTTGAAAATGAAAATAATTTAGAAATAATTAAAACATTAACTAATAAAATGAAACGTTTCTAAACTGCAATTGCTGTTTGCAAGATATGATGATCTACTCTAATGGATGAAACAATGCATTCCAAAGTCACCAACTGAAGGGTAGTATTACGAGGAAATGCTGCGGGCACGTCCAACAAGAACTGATCGTTTGGACACCCTTCGCCAAATTATGGTATCTCAGATAAACTGGATCGAGTTATTGATTAGATTAGCCACAATCATTATAAGTTGAGGAATGAGTATTACACGACGTTTTGTGGTCTGTCGTTGCAGATCCGACGAACAGGGTGCAGTTTTTCCCAGCACTAATAAAATAAAATTATGCATAAATATACAATTCAGCATAGCCATTACTGAATCGACGTAAAGTTAGTCGGGAACTATGAGGAATTTTTTCAAATGCCCATTGTAATTGACAACACAAGATAAGATAAATAGTTTCCTGAACGTCAATGAATCGTCCGGATTATCTGGGTTGACCAGACTGTAGCAATCATAGATTTTGCTGACTAGATCGCAGAGGACGATAATCAGCTGACCGTACTCGTATTACAATGGCTACCGTTGCGCAACAGCGACCTGCAGGCAGTTCCTGTGAACTGATAGCGTACGAACAATTGTTTCAGCGAGAGTGAAGGACGACACTCGCGTTACACGGTCCAGTATCAGGACTTCATTTCGGAAAGTATCAGTTTTCGTAGCTAATGCTGGATTATGAATGACCAACTCAAATACTATGGATCAAAAGGTAGTAAAAGTTTGTCTGAGCACTATAAAATAAACGGAATTAATATTATAGTTGTTTTCCATTCATTTTAAATTAGGTGTAAGAAGTAAGGGGAGCGGTTCGGTAAATAATCATACACATGAGTGTCCCTAATAGACTCGAATTGGAACACTGTTACCAAACGCTGAATCGTTAGTGTATCTTGTCCACCATAGAAATCAAAATAATTATATTTGCAAAGCTATTAATGTCGGTAACTTCACGATGAGACGCCTTGATAATGATCATTATTAGAATTCCTACGTTTCAGCCAGAGTTTGACTAGAAAAATCATATCTAAACTGACGGACACTACTGAAGGGAAAATGGTACACCGACTACATTTACTCAAATATTTGCTGTATAAGTTGGCAGTGACGTTGCCATTTACAGTCAAAGGATGAACAGAGCCAATACAAAAAAAAATTGTAGTGATATATCATCACGTAATGACCAGTGAAGTTAACCGCAACGCTTGTAGAGAAAAGGTGCTAGCTAACATAGCTTGCAACAGGGACTCATTACACAAATATTATGAAAACTGTAACTTGCAACTCGCACAGACGGTTATATAAAAGTGCCACAGTAAGTCATAAGTTGATTGCATCACACTTCCGTACTGAAGAGCTGTGATTCCTTCAATATTTGCTTCATCCGGCTTTCAAAAATCATCTGATCTGTAGACTGCGATCGTCCGACACAGGTTTTTTCGAAATAGTTTCTTCACTAAACCAAGATTTGCGAACTCGATTACAACGGACGTGGACCGTGCATTTTAAAATCTATTCAAAACTACTTTATATATCATTAAATAATTTTTGGAACCCAATCATTGACAATATAGGAAATTTATTCAATTTAATTCATCAGAATATTCAACATAATTGACAAAATTATAGATAATAATATATAACATAATATATTGTAATACCAATTAAACAGGCTATTAATTATTTTTAATATAATTTAATTGTTGGCGGTACGGCTGCTTAAAGGCGACAATCATCTGCGTGAAGTGTGCGTGGAGTATGCGTCGAGAACTGGGACATAGCAGTTCGGTCCCCATAGAGAAATAGAAACAGTAAAAGTCTGCAGATCCAGAATTATGAATAGGGCTATCTAGAAGTCCAACAGCGAGATATAATAGTTTACATAAAACGCAAGTAAACAGTTTTGACGGAGAGACTTATAAAATCGCAGATTGGAAGCAGAAGTTTTGCTTCACAAACTGAACTAACTTTCGCATAGAGAGACTTTGAGGAGACCTACGTCCGGCAACTGGCCGAGGGTGGGCTAATCCAGGTTCGAGGATAGCAGAGATCCAGAGCAACTACCGTGTGTTTAAAATCTAATGAGTAGAATCAGTGTATAATGGCCTGTTTAGTGGGTGTTGACTTCAAGATACAAGAGTCCAAACTGGTACCAGTAGCACTGTCGTGAGTACAAAAAAATTATTAATGACTGTAAACGATAATTGAAGGGTATAGTTCGCGTTTTTTATTTTCAGTCGTTTTCTTTTACTTTTGTATTTCATATTGTATTCCGTTAACTTCAATGAGTTTGGATTGTTAATATTTTAGTTCATTGTATTTGTTCTTCCTATCAAACCCAGTGGTGACCCTGAGATAATGAGAAATTTAACGTAACTGATTGTAAAATAATAAAGCTATATTTTCATAGAACGCCAATTTTAATAAAATAAAATTGAAATATTTGTTTGTTAAATTGACGGAATTCGGTGTGCAAAACAGGGTATATAATGTGTAATTATCAACAATAAATATTAAATACATAATAATTTTGTTATTCCTATTAATTAAGACCATTTTTTAATCATTACATAAATGACTTCCTAAACGTGGGGCAAATTAATTTATTTAAATCAACTTATTTAATCATTATAATAATATAATATTTCAATTATTGTTGACTTGATGAGGTTAAAAATTAGGACCAATATTTTGTTCCAATTACATTAATTACACATCAACCTTATATTTACTGTTTTTCCATTTATTTCTTTTAAATTGTTGCTCCTTAATTTCAGCTTAAGCTCCATAATTCTTCGAAAGCTTCCAATTCACTCCTTTCAGGTTATCCAATTGTTCACGTAGTCAACACATTTTAACCCAATTTCCTCTAAAAAATATAGTCTGCGTAATTCTTTTACATTATCCAGCGTCTCCGAATATATTTTTATATTAAGTGGATCAGTTAATTTGTTGTTTCTTACCAAGGACGACTTTATATTTCTTTACGTATTTGAAAAAGGGAATTTTTCATTTGAAAATTATATAAAAGTATCCAGGATTTACTTTTAGAAAATTAGTATTAAAGTCACAGTGATCAACTACTTCCGCCGAAACCCAGCGATAAATATTTTCCTCCAAATAATTTAAGACTTTTTGCAATTGAAATGAAAAAATTCAGTTTGTTAACTATATTGTGCAGTTGTGTCGCTCTTGGATCTTATGTTTTTGTTTTCTTAGCACCTGATGAAACAAACAAGGTTTCCAGAAACGTCGTATGGTATTTATATCATCGCTTCTTTCTTCTGTTTTTGGCTATTTTATATTTTTAGAGTTGCTAACATCTTGAGATGCTCTCTGTAAACGATTGTAAAGTTAGAATATATAAGATATATTCTTGTTAACGAATAATATTTGAATAAAAAAATTACATTTGAATAAAGCTATGCAAATTTTAGGTTTCAACGGAAGAAAATTTAAATTATTACATTCGCTTTTTAATATTAAAATGTTATATGTCTCATTGGTGGAACCAATATTAATGCTTGGATCTCTAGTTTCGTCACCCTTCACAAATAAATTTATAAAGAAAATTCAAAGCGTGTATCATGTCTTACAGAATTAATTTGCCACAATCATTTACAAACCATAATTATAAAAATATTGATACGGCACTGAAAATTCTATCCCTGGAATCTAAACGTTGCTCTAAAGATTTAAAAAAATATAATGATACTGATTGCGTTCATTTACCCCATACATATTATTTTAGAATCCGTTACAGAACCAATAGATTAAAATAAATGTTTGTGGTAAAGCATTGTGGAGAAAATTTTACTTTAAAAATCTCGTAATGAAAATGTCAAATTTTGTTAATTCTTTGTATATATGTGTATTTGATTTAAAATTTTATGAATTATTAATGTTGTTTAAAGATATATGGTATAAATGTAATTTTTTTAAGTTTAAAATTTTGTAATGAAAAAATTTACGTCTGATTGAAAATAATGAATAAGAAAGTTAGCCAATTCAGACAAAAAAGAGATAATATAAAAATACCAGTGGTATTTATATAATCACTTTTTTGTCTAAATTGACTAACTTTCTTATACTATAGAATTTTATGTTACTATTTTATTACTGTAAAATGGTCAAACGTCCGTAACAAATAAATAAAGGTTCTAAAATCGGTATGAACAATCATAATTTACCACTAGGGAAGAAGTATTGATAGGTATGATTTTACTGGAGTAGTGAAGTGAAGTGGGTGTTCATTGCGGTTTGTATCTGCATCATCCTGGCTCTAAAAATTAATTTCCAGTTCTTTTTTATGAGCGGTTAACAATCAGGAATTTTTATGAGCAGTAAGAGTCATCAGCGACACTCAGTCGCACTATTCAATATATATTGATATTAACGAGCATTTTATGGGTTTTATAATTTGCTCATAAAAATCGTGACGTTAGTGAACTATGGAAGCGTGTGGTAGAGCATGTAGTTGCAGGTGACTGCAATCCTGTGCACATGATGTATTTCGAAGGCTAAAGCAATATCGCTGCCCAGGTGACGTAATATTCTGCTGAAGCGCTGCCCGCGGACGCGGAAGTGACGTAACATATGTAGATAAGCACTGGATTCAAAAGTGACCTTGTGTGTCACCGGCGAAACACAAGAACATCTTACGGAGGGGAAATTGTAATAAAACAGGAAACGTTATCGTGCTAGAGGCGACGCTGCGTCTTCTGCGTGATGGTGACAAACGCTTATGTAAACGTACTGCATAATACAGTACGTTGATATTTCACTGTATTGTTTATCTACGGCTGTAAATGTAAAACTTGACGATGTGTACGCGATAGTTGGCGTATATCACAAAAAACTGAAAAACATTAAAGTCTATAAAAAAAAAGTAGCAGTGTGTTTTCATTATCAACAGACAAAAATAAGTTTCCTACATAAAATACCGAAAAAACACAGCTGGCGGTTGAAACATGATTGAAATCTTCACTGATGTGCTAGAAATAATTTTTGATTTCTAAATTTATCATACACATATTTCAAAAATATTTATAACACGGATTTACGAGTTGTATAAGCTTAAATCCACTGTTTGCGAAAGATGGCGCCAGTACTCTTATTAAGCTACTATGAACACAGTATTCTTTTAACATCTGTCAACAATAGTCAGTGCACATCATCAGCAATTTCATATCACAATATACATTTTTCCTTTCGTAATCATGTCAAGTTTTTTTTGTCAAAAAAGAGCAAACGCGGAAAGCTCTGCTTTTCTGCTTAAATTTTGAAAAGAAAAAAGCTACCAATCGGCATAAAATACTTGTGGAGTCGTATGGCGACAGTACTTTAACGGAAAAAACGATCAGAGATTGGTTTAGTAGGTTCAAATACGGAAATTTTGACGTAAGTGAAATCGGTTCATCAATTGCAGGCTCTTTTGAATGAAGACGATACCCAATCGCAAAAATTGCACGCTGAGAAGTTTGGTGTCACTCAACCAGCCTTTTCCATGCGCCTACCTGCTATAGAAAAGGTTCAAATGATCAGAAAATATGTGCCTTACGAATTGAACGAACACGGAGCGAGAAACGTGTGAAATCTTGAACGCCAGACAAAGAATGCCGTTCCTGCATCTGATTGTGACTGCAATGATATATTTCGAGAATCCTAAACGCAAGAAATCATGGGGTTTATTCCGGTCAACCAACAATCGTGTGCAAGACCAAATCGCTTGGTGCGGAAGACGATCCTGCGCGTTTGGTGGGATCAGCAGGGTATTGTCTATTGTGAACTGTTGAAACCTGATTGAGACTCTCACTGCCCACAGCTGCCACCAACAAATGACCACACTGCACCGTCTCTGAGTGAAAAAGAACCGGGTTATCAAAAAAGACATGACAAGCTGATTTTCCTCTGCTAAAACGCACTTTCGTTCAGGTCAACGATGGTCTGAAAATACTTGAAGGCACTCAACTAGGAGGTGCTACCCCATGTCTCGTATTCACCAGTCCTGGTCTTCGACTACCACCTGTTTTTCGTCAATAGCCCACGCGCACGCTGAGCAGCCACTTCGACTCTTACAAAGTCGTCCGAAAATGGCTTGAAACCAAACCTCATTGTGATATACCTCCTCTCAAACATCAAAACCAATGGTATACCTCACCAGCCCATAAAGCTAATCTATTCGCAAACACTCTCACATCCCAACTCTCTCCAAACCGAACAATCAACTTTTACCACATTAACCTCTTCAATTGTCACCTCTACCTAAACTATTCACTATTCACTCCTCCCCTAATACGCTCTACCATAAACAAATTGAAAAATAAACACTCCGGCGGTCACGACCTTATCACTCCCCTCCACCTGAAAAACCTCCCTAAAAAAGCTTCAACCTTAATAACAATCATTTTCAATGCAATCATTCGTACAACATATTACCCAACAGCCTAGAAGCGCGCACATATAATAATGCCAAAGCCAAACAAACCCAAATCCTGCCCCAATAGTTATAGACCTATCATTCTCCTCCCCTCTTTATCCAAACTGTTCGAAAAACTCCTTCTTTCCCTCCTTAGCAAAGAATTAACCCACCTCATTCCTTCTGCTCAATGTGGCTTTAGGTCCAAACACTCTTGCACCCATCAACTCTACTCAGTGACATCCTACATCAATAATTCATTCGACACCAATAACTCGTGCATTGCTGCCTTACTAGATGCAGAAAAAGCTTTTGATAAAGTACACCACCAATCACTACTTTCCAAAATCAAAGATCCACTTAATGTTTCCCTCTTCAGAATCCTTACTAACTATCTTACTAACCGCTCCTTTTCTGTTAAATTTAAGAATACCTTTTCAAATTACTTCCCTATTTCCTCTGGCATCCCCCAAGGCAGCATCCTAGGCCCTTTCCTCTTCAACCTCTATTTTCACGACATACCTCATCTATCTACTAAAAACAGTACTTTTTGCAGATGACCTTGCCATACTCCTCCAAACATCCTCTCTAGACTCGGGCTCCAAAAAACTACAAATCGCCCTAAATGATATTGAAAGCTGGGCTAAAAAATGGAGAATCAGCATAAACCCTACCAAATCCGCAAGTATTCCCTTCGCCCTTGAAACCAAACATTCCCTCAACCACTCCTTCTTTCTCAATGGCACCAAAATACCTATCCAACAAACTATACCATATCTAGGCCTTATCCTCGATTCCAAATTATCATGGAAACCTCACATAGCCCACATTACCTCCAGAATCAAAAACAAAATAAAACAACTCTTCCCTCTTATCAACAGAAAATCTCCCATATCCCTTAGCACCAAAAGACTCCTCTATCTATCCTTAATCCGCCCCATATGGTCGTACTCATGTGCCATATGGGGATCCACTGCCTATTCCCACTCCAACAAAATAAAAACCAAACAAAACAAAATTCTCCGTTTAATATAAAATTAACCCTGGTACCTTCGCAACTCAGTTATCCAAAAATACCTTGAAATTCCCCTAATCCCTGTCATAATTCATAAATCTACCCAGTCCCTAATAAATAGCTCCATCTACCATCCAAATCACACCATTGAGCTATTCTACAGTAACCCACCCTCTTCTTCACAAAATCACAGACTAAAACGTAAACTCCCAATTGACATCATCCTCCCCCTAAATCACTCTGGAATTACCTAACTCTAGCCCCTCCTACTAACTGTCACTACATACTCCCTAAATTATCCGTTATTCCCATCTTCCCACGTAACATCCTTAACGCTTCAAACATGTAGTTTTCCCAGTGACCAGATTGATCGCTAACATCATGCCGGCTAATATGTTAATATGTGGTACACAAGTTAATCTGCTTCTCTCGTCTCTAACTTGGAATGACAAGGGTCACATCCAAGACCACAAGATTACATGTGAAATATTTATAAATTGTAAATACCTTGTTATTTGTTTAATTTTTACAATTGTAAATACTGTTATTATTATCACAACTGTAAAGTCTCCGGACTAAAAGTTAACTTTAATAAATAAACAAATAAAAAGATGAGTGGTTTGCCTCGACAGAGAAGGAAAATTTTGGAGTGGTATCCGAAAATTGCGCGAGAAATAGGGAAAATGTGTAGCTAGCGAGGAGCGGTACATTGAATATGTTTTTTTGTTTGTATTAAAAAATATTATGTGCTTCTCTGACTAAAAAAATGCGGTTTCAACTTATACACCTGGTATACTAATTTATTTAAATTTATAAAACCCCTGGTTTTATGGTCACCAATTAAATCGCTTGTAATTTTTTCCAAAAATTAATTAAAATTTAATAGTTGAAGAAGCTTTCGGATTTAGCAAATATTAACAATTTTAAGGATGAATCGTACAGTTTAATTATGAAATATATTAATAAAACAATTGATGACCATATACAGACAGTTTTTATTTATATTATGACGACGTTCCGATAACTTTTTGTATCATCAATTGATTTATTAATTCAAAACAGTCGTTGAATTAAAACTATGAATTATATTATTTAATTCATCAATACAATTAGGAACATTACAGTTTTATTTAATTATTACGACTATATTGAAACACTTAATATATTTTTTTAAAAAAATTGTAACGTGTACACATTTCAAGTATATTTGAGGTTGTTTAAAATTTGTGACTTTTTGTTCCAAACTATAATATGATGGATATTTATTATTGCTCTTGTATTCGCTAATTTATATCGATCAGTATTAAATTTGATAGTATGCGTAGAATTAGCTCAAGAATAGAGTAGAAAATAGAATTGTGGAAACAATTGAATTTCTGTGACATGTGTCACGACTTAGGAGACAGAAGAAAAAATGTATCCATGAAACTGATGGAAAACGGGGAGAATGGTTCTGAAAATCTCAGAAATATTGCGTTGGCTAAATTCCGAAATATATTAAAATTGAAAGGAGAGCGTCTATACTTTAAGAGAGAGGTGTATATCATGTGCTTCCCTAAAAATAGTTTCAATGAGAAATGTATAACATCTATGGACAGTAAAACTTCTGTCCTTGATAAAAGGATGGAGTCACTGCGTTTTTCTCTGGGTGGAAAAATCGTATTCTGGTCGTCCGACGCATAGGACAAAAGGTCGATGAGTCATCTCCATTCTTCAACGGGAAAACTTCCTTTAGTAAAAGTCTCTGCTGGAGCTTAAGGAAGATCAAAACAATATAAAAATGTATAAGAATTGAACTTAGTTCCAGATGAGTCATTAAAGTCATCAAAGCGCTGAACCGAAAGTCGTGAACGTGGTAGTCACTAAATTAACAAAAGTAATTATTTAACATAATCAACCATTTTGATTGAAGATTGCTACGTGGCAGACATAATTTCATTTTCATTATTCTGAATCATGTGAAAAAGTTACGTAGGCGGAGAAGGGAATGCTGCGTCCCCACAGCAAACACTTCTCCCGCTATCGGAAAGGGGGGGGGGGACAAGTACCCAATGCCCCTAACTACCTGATGCAGGTTTTTCTAGGGTTTTCCTTGCATTACTTTTAGGCGAATGCCGGGTAGTATCCTTAAACTATAGCCCGGGGGCCCTAGTTAACCTTTTGCTACCTCCCTCTACCCTTCCGCACCCCTCCTTTCAGATCCCTTCCTATGCTATTAAAGGGGAGTTGCCACCATGTGGATTACCCTCATGTAGCCTGTTATCCTAAAAAAAATTGGTAGCCCATTGACTACTACCTTCAGGTACGCCAAAACGATAAATATTATCGTGAATAAGACAATATATTGCAATATAATTCCTCAATAATTTAGTTTAAATTGGATACTTTTACAGTCAATCTGTGGAATAAGAATAATTGTATGGCAATTCCTTTAATTACAGCTTTAAAAAATGAGTAGAAAAATCACAGATGTATGAAAGAATAGTTAAAAAAAAGAATACTCTTATAAGAATTTGTTAGGGGAACTAAGAATATGTGATCCATATTAGAAGTATTATTTCTTCCAATATTATCCACATCGTCAATGTAATTCTCAGCCTCTTCCTGTCATCCTGTCCGAATGGTATTTTGTACATTTTTCTTCCTTACCTATTAGAAACTTCATTTCTTCAAAATACCATAATGTCGGTTCTATGACGTCATATAAACCGCTGTTTTCAGTGTCCTTCATCCGCTTCAATTCTTTTCTAAAGTTAGTGAGCAACGAATTATATTTATTAACTACTGCAACTTATCAGCATCTGGATACTACTCTCTGTATTTACAAAGCAAACGTTCATATTGTTATTTTTTTTTTAAATTGTATTAATATAATTATTGCTTTTAATCATCCCCCAAAGCTGTTATGCTCTGATATAGCTCCTTCCCCTGACTCACTAGAAACACCGGACTCTAACCCTACACCTACCTACTGGCACTACATACAACCACAATATCCGTTCCTGCCTTCATTCCCCATATATTCCTTATTTCACCTTATAAAAACCAAGTTTCTCCGATGCGCAGGTGTTTCCAGAGCAAAATTCCGATAACCATTCATTAATGCATATAATCAAGTACCTTAGATTCTCTCGTCTCTAACTTGGAATGACAATGGTAATCTTGAAGACCCCAAGCTTACAAGTTAAGTGTTGGAAATTTTTAAATAATATAATCATATATTCGTCTATTATCAAAAGGGTAAAGTCTCCGGACTAGTAAGTTTCTTCAAAATAAAAAAAATATTTATTCGTAGTCATGTCAAAAAAAAATTGAAAAATGTTTAATGAGAACCTCACCACTATAGTTAAATGTTCACTACACGACTGCAGAGAAAAGCGTAATAGCATCCATCGACATTACAATATTTTTTTATATTTCAGAATAAATAACTCTTTTTGATTGGCTAAATATATTTGATCTATTCTGCAATATCAATCAATGTGCAATATATTGAACGTCTTGTGACAGCCTCAAACAGAAATAAAGTTTTAACTTACTTTTATGTAATAAACTACATTTCTATATAATAATATAATACAATACAACTGTTATATAAATCGACGTGGTAGGTCCAGAGGGTTTAAACTTTTCAGTCGTCGGGGTTTGTCATCGACGTCGAACAGATATTTTGCACGTTTGAGCGTGTACGCACGAATTTTGTCTCGATATCAGGGACTGAGAAGGATTTACTCGGACTGTACCTTCTGCGGCGTTAATGCTACTTTTTCTCCTGATTTGATACGCTTCTGTTTTTTTTTACGAATGCGTCATGGGCGTTGAATGGCGATGACGTTTTCTGGGAGCGGACCTGACCTACACCATTCAGAGACCTTGAAGTTCGCAGCCCATGTTATGTAATAAAGAAGCAGCTGAGAAACGGATAAATACACTATCTTACTTTGCGAGACAAGTTGTTAAGAGAACGACGTGTTTTTAGGGTCCTTTGTACTTACAATCTCGAATGAATGTTCAAGGATGTTCGGTAGCAAAACATATCAGTACGACTGTTGACGTCGTACGGAATTCCAAACCTACATTCAACATCTTTGCGTCTTTAAAACACATTCCTTATTTCGGTATACGTTTAAATTGAAGAAAAAGTTTTTGTGTCTGTTGTGTTATTAGTTGCGGTATTATATATTGTAATGATAAAAGGGCAATTAAAAGAATTAATAATTAGAGATTATTGAACTGAATTGTTACCGGCGAACACGCAGAGATACAATAATGGACGAGAAATCAGGCCAAGACATTGTTGGTTTTAGTGCGCGTAAGCCGACTGAGGAGCAGTCAGCCACGAAACATTGCTCAATACGGAAGGAATCAAAATTTGTCGGTCAGCCACCAGACATTGTTGAGTACAGTATAATTAAGTTTAGCAGTTCGTGAAGGAACTCAGTCGAGGACGGAACAAAATATATTTCAGTTGGAAATTAGAGACGAGAGCGTCAATCCACATTTAGCCGACGATATTGAAGAATCTTAAAGTCGACAGATATAAATAGGACGAAAGTTTTGGAACAATTGTGTCCGGTGGTCAATCGGCCGAATTTAGCAAAGTGAATCGAAGTAAATTCTGTGGAAACATGGCCTGTTAAAGTGTTCGAAGTGAAAGTGTGTTGCAAAGTCTCTACAATTGCCCTGGTACCGGTACAAACAGTGAGTAAAAGGAAAAATTTAAAATTCATATTGTAAACGTTAATAAAAGGTAGAATTTCGATTTCATTTCGGTTTTATTTCGTTTTATTTTATTACATTTCGAGAGTTTATTAAAAATATTTGTCAGTAGTGAATTGTAAAATTAATTGTTCTTTATTTAAAAGGCCCAATAAAGACCCTAAGCTAAGAGAAAAGGACATTTTTTTTATAAAATTGTTGTAAAGTTCAGCAAGTAATTTGTTTTGTAAGGTAAATAGTTGTGCATAATAAACTAATTTTTAAGTAAATAATAAATGTTTTATTTCATGCTCCTTTCATTAGATAATTTTCAATGATAAGTTCAATTTAATTAATTATTTTCATTTTTGAGTAACCACATTTTTATGCCTAACGTGTGGACACTCAAATCATTTTAATAATTGACGACTTTCATTGTATAATACTTTTATGACGACCTCAACGTGGGGCAAAATCATTTCAATCATTAAATTATTTCATTTGTTTATTACATTTATGGCGCCTTAACGTAGGCCAATTCAGATAAATACTTTCATTTGTTTATTACAATATATATATATATATATATATATATATATATATACATTATAAATTATGTTTAGGGAATATTTTCTTTTATCATTTATGCGTGTTTGTTAATGCAATACTTATTATTATTTTAAAAACATTAGTAGTAACAATACTACAGTATTATGTGTATACATGAATATTTATTTAGTGATGTATCCTGTTACAAAAATTATTATTAATTGATTTACCCTTAATTTTTATATATCATCAGCAGGAAATAAAAAACCATCCATTTTCGAATAATTTACTTTGTGGAATAATGCCCATAAACTTCTTTTTCCATTTTTTTATAAATATATTAAAAGTTAATTTTATCCGTTCTAATAACTTTTCTAATAATCTTTTGAATGTAATTATGTTAACCCTCCGGAAATCCTGAAGAGTTGATATATGTATTATAATAATAAAAAAGCTGATGTTACATATAGGTTTGTATTTTGGTGGAATGGTAAGTAGTTTCAGTAAAAAAAAATACTGGTTTTGCAACATTAAATCGATTTTTTGACAGTCCATTGTCGAATCGTTGAATCGATGTATTTCATACTTCGCCGCTTTCTCATTTGGCATTATATAGAATGCCTAGGAAATGTGTGAAATATGAATAGTTTCGTACATTGCCGGCTAGTTTCCGGCAAGATAAACAATGCCTATAGAATGTCGGATTTTAAACTTTGCCAGGACATACACACTTTTTTTTCTTCTGTAGAACTAAGTAAAGTTTTATCTACTTATAAGCATTTGTTCATTTGCCTAATGCAGGAAACTTGTGATATTAAATTTAAATGAGAACTTTACTCAGGTAAGGTTAGAAAAAATGATAAAATTATAATTAAATTAAATTTTTGTAACTGGCACTGAAAATGGATTATATATAAGGAGTCAGTTAATAATTGATTATAAAAATACAACTACGTACAAATGTTTCTATTATAGTTAGTACATTACTAACTAATTGGTTCCCTAAACCGGCGTTTTATGGATGGTTAACACTATAACCATATGTTATCATAAAAAAACGGGCTACGGTCTACAATTTTGATGACTAAGTGTCTTTCTCACCAAAGTTTTCATAATGTTAATATAAAAATAGTTTCAGACATTTTGATGAATAATTTTCATCCATTGAGTTTATCAAGACATGTATCAACACAAGACTGCACAAAATCAAATCTCGTAACAACTTACTCAGCATTCCTTCTATTACAAAAAATGTATCATTCTTCCCGTTCATAAAGAATATATATTTTAAATTAACTGAACTATTTGAATAGAAGAACATTAATAACAGATATAAATTCATGAACATTTAAAAATTCTTCCAAAAACGTCAAAGATTATGTCAACAATTCAGATAATTAACATTCAGCTACCAAATTGAAACGAATTAGGTGTAGACAGGCTATATATAGGATAATACAAATAGTGACCACTCCCCTCTTATAGCATAGCAAAGGGACTGAAAGCGAGATAATTTCTGGATGGAAATGTATTAATGTATTACTGTAGCCATAAATATTTTAAACGTATTTTAGCCTAACCAACCTCTGAGAGACATTGTCTCAGGTTTTCTGTTTGTTGGTAAGATTAAATGTGATTAAATTATAATACCGGAGAGTGCGATGAGATTAATGTATTAAATAATTGAAGAAATACATTAAAACGTCACAAAATTGGCGCCCAACATGGGGCTGGAATCCACGACCCTGAGATTAAGTCTCACCCTCTACCGACTTAATTTATATCCTCAAGAATTTTTAAATTGTCTCATAAATTTGTGGCACAGAGACCACCTCAACCTTTCGCACTTCATATGGTCACTCAGCAAGCTCTATCGTGTCAAGCCACCAATATTCTACCGTTATGTGACTCGCTCCAAGAAATCAACTCAATCATCAAACCCGACCAAAGAACCTCCACACTCAATAGGATCTAGGAAACTCCATACTATGATAATAAGAAGGGGAAAAATAACTCTGACCGTGGATACCAGCCAACAAAGGGATCGCGGAAAATGAAAGGGCAGATAAAGCAGCTAAAGAAGTCCCACACCAGAGTAGTACAAACATCATAAAGAAAAATATATGTAATACTGCCGATCTTTAAAAATATTTTATAATAATATCATCAAGTACTGGACCAAGAATAGTCTGGAGAAGATCAACTCATCAATGTACATAAATATTAGTCTTTAACGAAGTGCTTTTTCCGAAACATATAAATAGACGAAGCCAAGTTATACTTTATCTAGAATTATATGTGGAAAAACCAAATTAATAGACAACTTTTTCTTTTCTGGTGCTGATCCTCCGCTTTGTTGCCACTGCAACGAGAGATCAACCATCACGCATATTCTGCAGAGCAGAAATTCCTACTCCGTAATCAGAGGTAACGTCTTGGGTAACTTCGAGATAAGCGACTTCTGCCCCGACTATCTTCAACGTGCTGGAGTTCATCAAAGAAGCTAACCTATGTAACTTAATATAGATTTATTTATGTACTTCATGTCATAGCTTATGGAATTCACGGACGTGGTCGCTGATGACACAATATGTTAATGTGAAAATAAACACTCAACGAAAAATGAAAAAAGATACGCATAAATCAAATTCCAAAATTTCCTGTGGAACTGTAATGTTTGTTGCTTATGACAAACAAATAGGACATTAAAAACTCGACTGAAAGAACATATTTCTAATTAACCTTGTGAAAAACATACAGATATCAGCAATCATATAAACTGAAATAACCACAGTTTTGATTGGAATAACGTCACAACATTAGATTATGGAATCAAATATTACGTGAGACTAATGTCTGAATTGTTACACGTTAAATCTAATTATTATTCGATTAATGTTAAAACAGATACAAATAATCTTAGCAACATTTATGACTTTATTCTCGAATAACCTCTCTGATACATATTTGCATACCTTTGTTACATCATTCCTTCTGTTTACTCGTTTTGCATACCGATTATGGAAAAAAGGAGTGTTTTCAAATTTTTTGGTAATATACCTGTGTGTAAGTAATTTTTGGTTATAATTAATTCTTAACTTATTCTATCGTATTTATAAATTATTAAAACTATAATTTTAAAGGAAATATACTTTGAAATTTTGTCCTGAATCTCGACAAACAAGATCGCAATGCTTCATAAAAAATTATTTGTAGTAATAATTAATATCGTTTCTCATACTAGATTGATTATTTATCTGCATTTTATTTATAATGGAATTCATAGCGACATGACCATACAATTTCAGAGTCAACAGTTTGATGGAATTTCAGATGCGAATGCCTGACTCACTAATTTAAGATAAAAGAGATATTGAAACATTTGTAGTCCATAAATGCAGCTCGTTAAAATATTACTGACTCACTAGAAACACCGGACTCTAACCCTACACCTACCTACTGGCACTACATACAACCACAATATCCGTTCCTGCCTTCATTCCCCATATATTCCTTATTTCACCTTATAAAAACCAAGTTTCTCCGATGCGCAGGTGTTTCCAGAGCAAAATTCCGATAACCATTCATTAATGCATATAATCAAGTACCTTAGATTCTCTCGTCTCTAACTTGGAATGACAATGGTAATCTTGAAGACCCCAAGCTTACAAGTTAAGTGTTGGAAATTTTTAAATAATATAATCATATATTCGTCTATTATCAAAAGGGTAAAGTCTCCGGACTAGTAAGTTTCTTCAAAATAAAAAAAATATTTATTCGTAGTCATGTCAAAAAAAAATTGAAAAATGTTTAATGAGAACCTCACCACTATAGTTAAATGTTCACTACACGACTGCAGAGAAAAGCGTAATAGCATCCATCGACATTACAATATTTTTTTATATTTCAGAATAAATAACTCTTTTTGATTGGCTAAATATATTTGATCTATTCTGCAATATCAATCAATGTGCAATATATTGAACGTCTTGTGACAGCCTCAAACAGAAATAAAGTTTTAACTTACTTTTATGTAATAAACTACATTTCTATATAATAATATAATACAATACAACTGTTATATAAATCGACGTGGTAGGTCCAGAGGGTTTAAACTTTTCAGTCGTCGGGGTTTGTCATCGACGTCGAACAGATATTTTGCACGTTTGAGCGTGTACGCACGAATTTTGTCTCGATATCAGGGACTGAGAAGGATTTACTCGGACTGTACCTTCTGCGGCGTTAATGCTACTTTTTCTCCTGATTTGATACGCTTCTGTTTTTTTTTACGAATGCGTCATGGGCGTTGAATGGCGATGACGTTTTCTGGGAGCGGACCTGACCTACACCATTCAGAGACCTTGAAGTTCGCAGCCCATGTTATGTAATAAAGAAGCAGCTGAGAAACGGATAAATACACTATCTTACTTTGCGAGACAAGTTGTTAAGAGAACGACGTGTTTTTAGGGTCCTTTGTACTTACAATCTCGAATGAATGTTCAAGGATGTTCGGTAGCAAAACATATCAGTACGACTGTTGACGTCGTACGGAATTCCAAACCTACATTCAACATCTTTGCGTCTTTAAAACACATTCCTTATTTCGGTATACGTTTAAATTGAAGAAAAAGTTTTTGTGTCTGTTGTGTTATTAGTTGCGGTATTATATATTGTAATGATAAAAGGGCAATTAAAAGAATTAATAATTAGAGATTATTGAACTGAATTGTTACCGGCGAACACGCAGAGATACAATAATGGACGAGAAATCAGGCCAAGACATTGTTGGTTTTAGTGCGCGTAAGCCGACTGAGGAGCAGTCAGCCACGAAACATTGCTCAATACGGAAGGAATCAAAATTTGTCGGTCAGCCACCAGACATTGTTGAGTACAGTATAATTAAGTTTAGCAGTTCGTGAAGGAACTCAGTCGAGGACGGAACAAAATATATTTCAGTTGGAAATTAGAGACGAGAGCGTCAATCCACATTTAGCCGACGATATTGAAGAATCTTAAAGTCGACAGATATAAATAGGACGAAAGTTTTGGAACAATTGTGTCCGGTGGTCAATCGGCCGAATTTAGCAAAGTGAATCGAAGTAAATTCTGTGGAAACATGGCCTGTTAAAGTGTTCGAAGTGAAAGTGTGTTGCAAAGTCTCTACAATTGCCCTGGTACCGGTACAAACAGTGAGTAAAAGGAAAAATTTAAAATTCATATTGTAAACGTTAATAAAAGGTAGAATTTCGATTTCATTTCGGTTTTATTTCGTTTTATTTTATTACATTTCGAGAGTTTATTAAAAATATTTGTCAGTAGTGAATTGTAAAATTAATTGTTCTTTATTTAAAAGGCCCAATAAAGACCCTAAGCTAAGAGAAAAGGACATTTTTTTTATAAAATTGTTGTAAAGTTCAGCAAGTAATTTGTTTTGTAAGGTAAATAGTTGTGCATAATAAACTAATTTTTAAGTAAATAATAAATGTTTTATTTCATGCTCCTTTCATTAGATAATTTTCAATGATAAGTTCAATTTAATTAATTATTTTCATTTTTGAGTAACCACATTTTTATGCCTAACGTGTGGACACTCAAATCATTTTAATAATTGACGACTTTCATTGTATAATACTTTTATGACGACCTCAACGTGGGGCAAAATCATTTCAATCATTAAATTATTTCATTTGTTTATTACATTTATGGCGCCTTAACGTAGGCCAATTCAGATAAATACTTTCATTTGTTTATTACAATATATATATATATATATATATATATATATATATATACATTATAAATTATGTTTAGGGAATATTTTCTTTTATCATTTATGCGTGTTTGTTAATGCAATACTTATTATTATTTTAAAAACATTAGTAGTAACAATACTACAGTATTATGTGTATACATGAATATTTATTTAGTGATGTATCCTGTTACAAAAATTATTATTAATTGATTTACCCTTAATTTTTATATATCATCAGCAGGAAATAAAAAACCATCCATTTTCGAATAATTTACTTTGTGGAATAATGCCCATAAACTTCTTTTTCCATTTTTTTATAAATATATTAAAAGTTAATTTTATCCGTTCTAATAACTTTTCTAATAATCTTTTGAATGTAATTATGTTAACCCTCCGGAAATCCTGAAGAGTTGATATATGTATTATAATAATAAAAAAGCTGATGTTACATATAGGTTTGTATTTTGGTGGAATGGTAAGTAGTTTCAGTAAAAAAAAATACTGGTTTTGCAACATTAAATCGATTTTTTGACAGTCCATTGTCGAATCGTTGAATCGATGTATTTCATACTTCGCCGCTTTCTCATTTGGCATTATATAGAATGCCTAGGAAATGTGTGAAATATGAATAGTTTCGTACATTGCCGGCTAGTTTCCGGCAAGATAAACAATGCCTATAGAATGTCGGATTTTAAACTTTGCCAGGACATACACACTTTTTTTTCTTCTGTAGAACTAAGTAAAGTTTTATCTACTTATAAGCATTTGTTCATTTGCCTAATGCAGGAAACTTGTGATATTAAATTTAAATGAGAACTTTACTCAGGTAAGGTTAGAAAAAATGATAAAATTATAATTAAATTAAATTTTTGTAACTGGCACTGAAAATGGATTATATATAAGGAGTCAGTTAATAATTGATTATAAAAATACAACTACGTACAAATGTTTCTATTATAGTTAGTACATTACTAACTAATTGGTTCCCTAAACCGGCGTTTTATGGATGGTTAACACTATAACCATATGTTATCATAAAAAAACGGGCTACGGTCTACAACTTTGATGACTAAGTGTCTTTCTCACCAAAGTTTTCATAATGTTAATATAAAAATAGTTTCAGACATTTTGATGAATAATTTTCATCCATTGAGTTTATCAAGACATGTATCAACACAAGACTGCACAAAATCAAATCTCGTAACAACTTACTCAGCATTCCTTCTATTACAAAAAATGTATCATTCTTCCCGTTCATAAAGAATATATATTTTAAATTAACTGAACTATTTGAATAGAAGAACATTAATAACAGATATAAATTCATGAACATTTAAAAATTCTTCCAAAAACGTCAAAGATTATGTCAACAATTCAGATAATTAACATTCAGCTACCAAATTGAAACGAATTAGGTGTAGACAGGCTATATATAGGATAATACAAATAGTGACCACTCCCCTCTTATAGCATAGCAAAGGGACTGAAAGCGAGATAATTTCTGGATGGAAATGTATTAATGTATTACTGTAGCCATAAATATTTTAAACGTATTTTAGCCTAACCAACCTCTGAGAGACATTGTCTCAGGTTTTCTGTTTGTTGGTAAGATTAAATGTGATTAAATTATAATACCGGAGAGTGCGATGAGATTAATGTATTAAATAATTGAAGAAATACATTAAAACGTCACAAAATTGGCGCCCAACATGGGGCTGGAATCCACGACCCTGAGATTAAGTCTCACCCTCTACCGACTTAATTTATATCCTCAAGAATTTTTAAATTGTCTCATAAATTTGTGGCACAGAGACCACCTCAACCTTTCGCACTTCATATGGTCACTCAGCAAGCTCTATCGTGTCAAGCCACCAATATTCTACCGTTATGTGACTCGCTCCAAGAAATCAACTCAATCATCAAACCCGACCAAAGAACCTCCACACTCAATAGGATCTAGGAAACTCCATACTATGATAATAAGAAGGGGAAAAATAACTCTGACCGTGGATACCAGCCAACAAAGGGATCGCGGAAAATGAAAGGGCAGATAAAGCAGCTAAAGAAGTCCCACACCAGAGTAGTACAAACATCATAAAGAAAAATATATGTAATACTGCCGATCTTTAAAAATATTTTATAATAATATCATCAAGTACTGGACCAAGAATAGTCTGGAGAAGATCAACTCATCAATGTACATAAATATTAGTCTTTAACGAAGTGCTTTTTCCGAAACATATAAATAGACGAAGCCAAGTTATACTTTATCTAGAATTATATGTGGAAAAACCAAATTAATAGACAACTTTTTCTTTTCTGGTGCTGATCCTCCGCTTTGTTGCCACTGCAACGAGAGATCAACCATCACGCATATTCTGCAGAGCAGAAATTCCTACTCCGTAATCAGAGGTAACGTCTTGGGTAACTTCGAGATAAGCGACTTCTGCCCCGACTATCTTCAACGTGCTGGAGTTCATCAAAGAAGCTAACCTATGTAACTTAATATAGATTTATTTATGTACTTCATGTCATAGCTTATGGAATTCACGGACGTGGTCGCTGATGACACAATATGTTAATGTGAAAATAAACACTCAACGAAAAATGAAAAAAGATACGCATAAATCAAATTCCAAAATTTCCTGTGGAACTGTAATGTTTGTTGCTTATGACAAACAAATAGGACATTAAAAACTCGACTGAAAGAACATATTTCTAATTAACCTTGTGAAAAACATACAGATATCAGCAATCATATAAACTGAAATAACCACAGTTTTGATTGGAATAACGTCACAACATTAGATTATGGAATCAAATATTACGTGAGACTAATGTCTGAATTGTTACACGTTAAATCTAATTATTATTCGATTAATGTTAAAACAGATACAAATAATCTTAGCAACATTTATGACTTTATTCTCGAATAACCTCTCTGATACATATTTGCATACCTTTGTTACATCATTCCTTCTGTTTACTCGTTTTGCATACCGATTATGGAAAAAAGGAGTGTTTTCAAATTTTTTGGTAATATACCTGTGTGTAAGTAATTTTTGGTTATAATTAATTCTTAACTTATTCTATCGTATTTATAAATTATTAAAACTATAATTTTAAAGGAAATATACTTTGAAATTTTGTCCTGAATCTCGACAAACAAGATCGCAATGCTTCATAAAAAATTATTTGTAGTAATAATTAATATCGTTTCTCATACTAGATTGATTATTTATCTGCATTTTATTTATAATGGAATTCATAGCGACATGACCATACAATTTCAGAGTCAACAGTTTGATGGAATTTCAGATGCGAATGCCTGACTCACTAATTTAAGATAAAAGAGATATTGAAACATTTGTAGTCCATAAATGCAGCTCGTTAAAATATTACAAGGAAAACGTTTGTGCGGTCTGTTAAGAAACAAAAGGAATTTTGACGGATTCTGCAAATATATTGTAATTCCAATTAATTAGGACATTAATTGTTTTCAATAAAATTTAAATTGTTTGAGAAATCCATTCTAGCGGCAGGAGCTTCCAAAACAACAATGTAGCCAGGCTCTGTTACATTGTCGGAAAGTCTAAAATGGCGAATGCGCGCTAAAACTCGAGAGAACTAGAGGTCAGTTCGCAGAAAGACATCGTCGATGTATAACTTTTAGTTGGTGACTAGAATTTAACAGAGTTGGTTGGTGCCTGGACATTTCGGAGGACGGAACAAGTGATACTAGAGCAGAGACTAGCCGTCGTTTATTGTATTATTATTAGACAAAGTTGTGAGTTGAAGACAAAGTAAAACATTCACGAAAGCATTACATCGAAACTTGCTAAGTAAAAGCAGCCAGGAATAGTAAAAATTGCAGTTTAAGTCCAAAGTGGTAAAAGACTAGCAAATCTACAAACTACAGAATTCACTTAAGGCAAGCAGTCAACAGATAGCTGACAAAAAAGAGGATCATCCGAGTTCCTGACATCCTTTCAATTTTGACTAGAATCAGTGTAGAATCTGTGAACCTTAGAATCAGTGTAAAATCTCGCAATAGTGTATTTTCGAAACCAAAAAGGGAATGCTGGAAACAAGCTGGACAGATGTGAGTAACAAAATACAAAATAATGATTTATGTAAACGTAATTAAAAGATGGAAGTCAGATTTAGTTCTATTTTTTGAAATTGTTAATCAGAGTTAATCTCTTTGCTTTTTAATTTCGTTCTATTTTAATTGTCAAGTTAATTTCTTCTCTTTTAGTCGACATATTTTTTAGGTAAATGTGATTTGTTTTTTTAATAAGATTTTAAATATAATTGATGTGTCCATTATCAAACCCAGTGAAGACCCTGAAATTAATATTTTAAATTTGTAATTCTTTTAAATTATTGCCACAATATAAATATTGTTTGTAAATTTTATTAATTCTTTTATTTAATTAACGCATTATTATTGTTGTATATTACAATATCTTAATGAAGGAGAGATTCCCTGACCCTTAAATATGCTATTAAAGCTTCAACATTATCATTAAAAAGGACGTAGTGCCACAATATTCAAACCGAAAAGATGATTCCCCTAAATACACTCCAATATATACAAAAAACAGAAATATAAATCAGACCTCAAACTTCCAAATGCCTGAGATGGAAACGCTTCGTTACTGCAGAATTCCTCCATGGAAATTATCCCCTATTATAGCAGACACAAACCTGATCCACTACAAAAGAAAACAGTTAGTACCCGAAGAATGGAAAAATAAATTTACCACGTTATGTGACCAATACCCTGGACATAACCAAATATTTACTGATGGATCAAAAAACGACATTGGAACTCGAAGTGCATTCTATTCATCAGACTCAAAACTCCATCACAACACTCAACCCGATATCCTCCATTAACACGGCTGAACTCTACGCCATACTTATGGCCATGGAACATATTGACTCATCCAACAACAAAAAACATAATTCTTACCGATTCACTGACTGATATTCAAGAAATCACTAAAAAAGATGCATCATCTGAATTACCAATGTTAATCCAAGAAATATACCACAAAATTCATAAAAATGGAAAAACGGTCATTGTAGTATGGATTCCAGCTCATCAAGGTATCCATGGGAACAATATTGCAGACCTGAAGGCCAAGATTGCCACACATGCACGCTCAAAGCCATCCCCAAGACCAACAAACACCTATAAAGATGTGTGGAAAAGTGCCCAAAGTACACTCCAACACCAGTGGAACAACAAATGGAGAGGAATTAAAGCTAGTAATATCCACCAAATCGACCCCACAGCCACCCGAAGAGACAAGGTAGTAATATCAAGAATCAGAACTGAACATTCAAAGATGACACACCTCCACATAATCTACAATAGCCCTTCACCTTACTGTGACCTACGCAAGTCCCGAATAGTTATTAAACATATAATAAGTGAATGTTCAAAATACGATCAAGAAAGAAAACGGCTACTGGACAGTAAAAACATCAGTGAAGTGCTTCACTCAACAGAATACCAAAGACTAATAATTAAACCTGCAAATGATTAATCCTTACTGTGAAATATAAAGAGCCTATAATAAATAACGTAAAATAAATAAGTGTATTAAGTAGTCGCTAATGACCCAGACTTAAAATAAAATAAATTTAAAAAAAAGGACCAAAGAGATAACATTATTCACGAGCTGCCAGCAGTTCCTGAATACAACTGTGTTTTTTTGTTTGTTAAGGTAGGTCTAGTAATAGGCTACACCTCAATCACGGTGGCGTCAGGGAACGAACTTAAAATGAACTCGTAACGCCAAGGAAATTGCTCGGCGTCTTTACGATTCTTACAACCTACACGTTGGGATTAAAAAAGCACTACCGTAACATAAATATAGAACCAGGGCAATAGACCTCGGGATTGGAATCTCTATTCACAGTAAACTGCAGGGAGCTAACGCAATCTTTAATAGTTGAATTTTACTAGCAGGATTGGTATTCTCTTATCACACAAACCTTTAGTAATATTTTATTCCTATTTTATCTTTTACGATTCCGTATTAGTTTAGATACATTTAAATTGCAGTATAATAATTCAGAAAGAACAGAAGAAGCTTCAATCAAATCTCAGTCAAGTAAATCATGAAATTAATTAAAACTAACAGGATGGAAAAATCTCGACCAGATCAGGAATCGAACCCGATACTTGATATAATAATGTTAATATTTGTCATTTATTTTTCATGTCCTCCGTTCACATACATTTTTTACAACTATATCCAAGAAGCAATCAAAACCTTCTACTTCCTCTAGAACATATTTGGGAATCGAAAACATAAACAGAATGACAGAATGAACATGTTAGTTTTTATCTTGAAATTGTGATGCCAGAAATGAAACAGTAAACAAATAAGCTGCGATAAAAGAATTCAACCTATATATTTATAACAGGTCTTGAACGTGACATGACAAATGGACACAGAAGTTAAAAATGAAGCATTCAGCCACCTAAATATTTAATCAACGCGGACAAAGAGTTGGTGTATACAACTCCGAGAACTACTGGGCTCAGGTCATGAAAGGGATACAGAAGGAATTTTTACTCCTGTGTATCCGCCAAAAGAGAAGTTCTGAAAAAGAGGGCGGATGTTTACAGAAAGATTTCGAGGAAGACACTAAGATAAAGCGAAATGGATAGACAGTAATTTAAAATAGAGGCATTAAGAAAATGAAAATAAACTAGTGCCATTCGATTGACGTGCACAAACTTATTAATATTTGAGAGGAATTAGACAACACGAATTAAGAACGAATACATCGAAGCTGGAAAAGACCATCTGACGACTGGAAGATCATGACGCATGTAAGATAATATATTTTTTATTGAAAAATTAATTATCTGTCATTCTATTATGAATCAACTTCGCTTTAATTTCACTCACAATTTTTATGGTTCTATAAACAATTTTAGGTAGCGTATGTGTCATGAACAGTAGAGTAGACAATATACTGTTAAAGTTATTACATTCAATTCCATGAATTATGATGGAGAAATGTAAAATATCTCGCAGATGTTTCAACAATCCTACCCTCATGTAGCCTGTTGCCCTAAAAAAAATACAAGCCGAGGACAAGAAGCCTGCGAGGGCTATTCTCTCGCAGACAATACCTGCGAGGGATGTTCTCTCGCAGGCAGAACCTTGTAGGAGAGATACGAAGGGGCTACCTTTGGGAATGCCTTTTCCTCTCCGTTTTTGAAATAAGGTTCCCACAAGCCGTTAGCATTGTTTTTGCACGTATGGTAACACATCCTAGAATAGAATGAAACAAGAGGGAAAAAGGTTATGACCCATAGCTAGAACCAGGAAAACAGACTACAAGACTGGTCGGACATCGAAGCCTATTCGAATAGTCGGCCAGCTGCCTCCTAAACTAGCCAAGGCATGGTGAGGGGTAAGCTGCGACCCCACAGAAAACCCCTCTCCCACCATCGAAAGGGCGAGGGACAAGTACCAAATGCCCGACTTACCTGATGCAGGTTTTTATAGGGTTTGTCCTGCATTACTTTTAGGCGAATGCCGGTTAGGATCCTTAAACTATAGCCCGGGGGCCCTAGTTAACCCTTGGCTACCTTCCTCTACCCTTCCGCATCCCCCGTTTCAAATCCCTTTCCTATGCTATAATAGGGAAGTTGCCACTATGTGGATTACCCTATACATAGCCTTTCTACACCTCAAAAAAAGAAAAGTTGTAATACGAAACACATAGCCAATGTAAAAAAACTTTTTACCAGTCTTGTTATAATGTGTAATCATGCATAGATAAAAAAGCAATACTATTTATTCATATTTTACTTATAATAGGTGGAAAGTTTAAAATATATAAAATACTGAAAACTGACACATAAAAGTAAAAGTCTGAAAAATTGCATTGATACTAGTTTTAATTATCGTCATTTATCGTCTGGACCACGTGGGGTTAAGGAAATTACGTTTGCAATGTGGGGGGAACGTAGTAAAAATTTCAAGGGGACAAGGCTTACGAGATTTTTCGTTCCATTCGGACATGCTGAATGTATAGTATTGTTTCTGCACGTAATACGGAGTGAAACAGGACAAAATTGTGTCTCTTTCGGAGAAATAGTGACAGCAATAAGGAAAAGCTGACCATAATACCCGAAAGCGTCACTTCCTAACTTCCCGAAGACACAGGAAAACACTCCCCAATGATACCCACCTTACGTAACAAAACCCCAGTGTTAATTCTTTAGTTACATTTCTTATGAATTGAGACTCAATTGGTTTCTTTATTTTTGTTGTTCAAAAACCGTGATTTTAATAAATAGACATCTGAGAATTATTATTTAGCATTAAATCTGTGGCCCCTCGCACATTGTATAGTGAAAAAATTGTAATAATTTATTTGTGGAATAATTCGTAATTGTAATTTAAAACAATTTTCTATTCGAATGATTGTAATAATTAATTTTTCAAGAAATTTAGAGAAGTAATTTAAATTAATTTATTACTAAATTCATATTTATATATAATTTAACGCTTTTATATATAATAACACCACATCAGAGGAAGTTCACCATGCTGATAAATGTGTAACAAGTATTTAATTATATTAAACATTATGCGAATATATTCTTCGTCAATTACGAATGCGCATTGTGAAAGTATCCATTGAGACATAGTTACCAACCTTGATAGTACTCGTAACTACGTTGAACCTCCGTTGCGGTTATGTCGAGTACCATAATTGTTGGATCTTTTTTTCTTGAAACTGGCACAAGAGACCCAGGTTTTGTACATAATTCTAGATACTCAAAGCTTTCAACTACTTCAGATTCATCTAATTACCTGCACTACGATGTCCCGCTGGTATTGACAAATAGAATAGGAAATTTCCGGAAAAATATTTAATTTTTATTATGCTTGAAATGAAATAAATATAGAGCACTACTATTTTCCTTGCTGTACTAAATATTAAAGTGTAAATTTATTCGGGTTATTCTTCAAAAGTATTCATGACATGTAATTCCTTGAAGCGTCATGACGGACAAAGGGGAAGATAACAAAAAAGAATGATAAGGCGTAGCTGTTACGTTTTATAAATTCACTGACCTCTGATACTGGTTCCAATGTAATAAAGTATCCTAAAACGTAGCATCGGCTTTAAGCGATAGAGTCGAGCCTGTGGTCAAGATTTTTCACTCTCTCTGAAAATGCGAGTGGTCGTATCTCTCCTTTCCTAAATACAATTATAGCATTGTGCGGAGAAGAGAGGCTGATGGTTTGAGAGGAAGCGGAAGGCGGCTTCGTATACGAGAGCCGTTGATCTTATAAAACTAACTTCGTCGTGGGTGTATGTTGTATTAATATTGTTGTTAATACTAATGTTAACGATTCGAATTATTAATTAGTTATTATTAATTAGTTTTTATTAGAGATTCATTGCAATTTTCCAGAGAATACCTTACCGTCTGAGGTTAAGGAAATTTGAATAATTATTAACGGTTGTTATATACGAGGGTTAATAAATAAGTCTAGTAAATTTTTGTGAAAGCAGGGAAATTTTACTCATTCGTGCCATTGTTGGTAAACATGATCCTTTCAAAGATATTCCTAAAAGCTTTAAACATAACGCAGTTTTTAGTTGGCAGCCTTCTGTTGTGTTAGAAGTGTGGTAAGGCGGAGACTGGCAAAAAGATAATTTTGCGCTGTCATTAAACACTTTCATTTGAAGGGTTGGACAGCTGCAAAAATCAAAATCGAATTGGATGAAGTTCATGCGGACTCTGTACAAGTATTGAAAATCATTTAATTATGGATTAACCAGTTTGAACGAAGTCGCAGAAGCTCAGAAGATGAAACTCGCTCTGTCCGCCCAATTGAGTTTACCACTCAGGAAAACATCGAAAAAGTTCACAATATCGTGATGGAAGATAGCAGACTAAAAGTGCGAGAGGTGGCTGATGCCGTAGGCTTCTCAACTGAACGAGTGCATTTCATCCTCCATGAAAATGCTTTGGCGTGGTGACACGACTGTTGACATTGGACCAAAAACTGATTCGGAAAAACATTTCAACGCAGAATGTAGCAATGTTTAGGCGTAACCCACAAGACTCTTTGCGCAAATTCGTCACCGTCGATGAAACTTGAATGCATCACTACACTCCAGAGACCAAAAAACCAAACAAAGAAATGGACAAAAGCTGGTAAAAGTGCACCGGAAAAGGCAAAGACCGGTTTGTCAGTCGGAAAAGTGATGACCACTGTCTTTTGGAATTCTCAGGGTATAATACTCATATATTTTTTGGAAAAGGCAGAACCATAACTGGGCTCTATTTTTCTGTTCTGTTGAATCGTTTAAAACTGGTATGATTGAGAAACAATCAAGAGTGGCGCTGAAGAAAGTTTCTCATCCACCCTATTCTTCAGACCTCGCACCAAGTGACTTCTTCATGTTCCCGAATTAAAATAATTGGATTGGTAGGAACAAATTTTCATCAGATGAAGAAGCGATAGAAGCCGTGACGGAATAATTTGCAGAGTTTGACAAAACCTATTTTTGTGACAGGTTGAAAAAATTGGAAACTCGCTGGGCCAATTGTATAGCAAAAGAAGGAGATCATGTTGAGAAATAAAATAAGTTTTCAAAAAAATTCTGTTTGATACTTTTTTACCAGACTTATAAAACAATTCTCGTACTGTTCTTTTAACTTTGCTCGCAACACCTTCGTACGAAAATAAAATGACCCAAATTATTTTCCGTTTACTTTAATTAGATCCGAAGGTAATAAGCCTTGTCAGTAGGACATCTACAATCACGTATGTAACTACAACGGTTTCGAATTCATGACGCTGAACCTCCGCCATTTCATTTAATAATTTGGAACGATAATAAATATAATGAAATTATTAAAGTTTATGTATTATCACTCTAAAGTTAGGTAAACGCATTAAAAAGTGAGGTTACTCCATACCATTTTTTTAACTGACAGAAGTATTTAAAATTTGATATGAAATATTAAAATGAAATTATTCCGCAAAAAGCAATCGCAAAACGTTTGATGTTCTTATGTTTGATGAGGTTCATTGTATATTAATTCCTGTGGCAATTTCGTAGGTTGGCTCAGAAAAAGCTTTAAAATTAGCATATATATTGTAATAATAATAAAAAGATGGACTTTAAAATGAATGAAAGATTATAAACTTTAACAAACAATAAATTTATTTTTAAAACTTTAAAACAATTACACAATTTAAAAAAATATCTCAGGGTCTCTAGTGGGTTTGATAATGGCGAATCATTTTATTTCTCAACTTAAACACAAATTCCAATTTAAAAGAGAAAAGATTTACTCGTCAATGAACTAGGACGAAATGTACTTGTCAGCGAAGTTAATTAACAAATTTTAATCAAAAGAAAACGAAATCTGACGGCTATCTTTTAATCAGGTTTACATAATTAGTTGTTTTTATATTGTTACTCACGGCTGCCCAGCATTCCAGGATACCTTTAATTGTCGAAGCACTATGACGGGTTTTTGCACTTCTTCTAAAACGTACATATTCTAAATTAATATTTTTAGATCAAAACTCAGGAACCAGAATAATCCTCCTTTCGTCTCTCTCTCGGTTGACTACTGCTAATTCTGCCCGGCTATGTTCTCAAGACTGTTTGTGCTTAGCAGGTTTTGTAGTTCTGCTCGAGTAAATATTTCGTCTTGAGCAAAATGTTCAGGTACCAATTGATCGGTAATTCTCGATATTTCTCTGCAACTTTACTTTAAATATTTGAAATTGTTTTGTCTATTTAAACACGACCAATTTCTGTCGTGTCTGAATGCCAACTCAAACTTCTCAATATCTTCCTGCGACCTGCATCTGACCAAGCTTTCCTGCTAACCTCACTCCTCAATATTTTAATGCGACCTGTATCTGACCAAGCCTAACTAACTCCCGTCTCGCAATTTTGAGCGCGCATTACTTCTCCCAACAAAGAAACAATGCTCTTCTTGTCTATTGTTGTTCTGTTCTGTACCGCCGTCAAGAATAGATTTCTCAAACAATTTAGATTTTCAAATTCACAATTAATGTCTTAGTTAATTGGCATTACAATATTGTAATGCCAGTTAATTAGGACATAAATTGGTTTCAATAAAATTCGAATTGTTTGATAAATTAATTATTGCGGTCTGATCAAACAAAGCGACAATGAAACGCGAGTTCACTTTACTTTGTCGGAAAGTCAAAAATGGCGTATGCGCGCTAAAACTCGAGAGAACCAGAGGTCAGTTCGCGGAAAAACATCGTGAGGAGGAGTTCGCGGAAAGACATCGTCGATGTATAACTGACTAGCATTTAACAGAGTTAGTGGTGGGACATTACAGTGAACAGAAGCATTACATCGAAACTTGCTAATTAAAAGCAGTTTTACGTTTGTAGTCAGCCAGGAAAGGGAGTGTTGTTTTTACGTCTGTAGCAGTCAGAAAAGTTGCAGTTTTAAGTCCCAATATGTAAAAAGACTAGCAAATCTACAAACCACAGAATTCATATAAGGCAAGCAGAATTCACCTAAGGCAAGCAGCCAACAGATAGCAGACAAAAAGGAGGATCATCTGAGTTCCTGGCATCCCATCAATTTTGACTAGAATCAGTGTAAAATCTGTGAATCTTAGAATCAGTGTAAAATCTGTGAATCTTAGAATCAGTGTAAAATCTCGAAATAGTGTATTTTCGAAACCAAAAGGAATGCTGGAAACAAGTGGAAATATGTGAGTAACAAAATACAAAATAATGATTTATGTGAACGTAATTAAAAGATAGAAGTCAGATTTCGTTCTCCTTTTTAAATTTTTAATCAGAGTTAATCTCTTTACTTTTTAATTTCGTTCTATTTTAATTGTCAAGTTAATTTATTTTCTTTTTAGTTTATTTCTATCGACGTATTGTTTAGGTAAATGTTGTTTGTTAATAAGATTTTAAATGTGTGCATTATGAAACCCAGTGAAGACCCTGCGAAATTAATATTTTAAATTGTAATTGTTTTTGAGTTATTGCCACAAAATAAATAAATCTTTTGTTTGTAAATTTCGATCTTTTCGTTTAATATAAAAAACCTACCATTTAATTATCACATTTTGACGCTTTAACGTGAGGTAAATTCATTTAATTAAAAATAAATTAAACGAACTATTTATTTATTTATTACAATATATATATATATATATATATATATATATATATATATATATATAAATAGTTAATTCGGTAGAAACTCCAATTTCTTGGCTATTATGAAAAGGAAAAGTTTTACAAATTAACTATATCAGATTCGTGACTAAAGTTTAGTATTTAAGGAAGAAAGTTTGGTTTCATGAATACTTAGTTAATTACGTTGAAGAACCCAGTTAATTATTTTGATTGAGACTTTAACTAATCACTTAACATTGAAGCGGGAATAATAAGATTAAAAATCATTCTTTTTTTTGTCCGGGAAGTATTTATGATTGTAAAGAAAGATACAGATTAGCGATGCTTCTTTCAGCATTTGAAGATACTAGCAGATAGATCTCGACGAATACTTTTTTTGCTCTTTAGAAAACAATGAAGAAATTCGATTATCTGGCAAGATATAAGACTTACGTGATTCTTATCTACGTATTCCTAATTGATTGTAGTAAGAGGTATGGCCACATCAATAAGCCGAGTGATTACATCATTAACGTCCTGACAAACCAATGCTACATTTAATTTGAAATAGTAATAATATAAATGGTTCTATGGTCAATTTACTCTGCAAGTAATCTTTTGAGTATGGATACATATGGAAATCTGCTTTGCTTATGCTCTCTAACTAAAAACTTTCCTGAGAACATTGACACTAATAGTAAAGAGTTACTGAAAAAATATGGCGTTTGTACGATATATTGAAACGACATAAGTCTCAAGAGGTTTTAGTTATTAAAATGAACTTTCGGTATTATTATGCCATTAACACGATTGGACAAAAAGTGATTACTGTTGTATGATCGTGTTCCTCATATATAAATTTTGGAGGATCAAATTTTCCACCAGTGTGTGTACAAAATGGAACAAGAATTTGTGTCGTTAACAAGGCGCGACAACGGACAGTCGATTCTGGGGACGAAAAGATTTTTCTGTCTCGACCACACAGCGGGTGGTGAGAGGAGCTGAAAGGGGCAGCGCAGATGTGCAGCTTGCACGGAGACAGCAAGTAATTTGCTTGTCGAAAAACCGGATTCACACAAAATATATTGTTATGGAGAGCTTCAGATCAAATAAGCACTGAAGGCGACTAATTACAACGATACAGAAGATGTAAGTGTGTGGCTAAAATTGACTGGACGATTGAGGATTTTCTGTAGGAGATGCTGCTCGCCATTATGCGATGACAGCGGCTTAAGTTTATGTAAGAAAATCACGTGGCTGGTTTTTATTACATTTCTAAAACAAATTCAATTGTAATTTTCAGGCAAGTTAGTTTCATAGTGAAATCTGAGATATTTATTTTACAGTGTGAACTTTGTACATATGGATTATTAACATTTTTTCATAATTAATTAGTTAATCAAATATATTGTTATTAAATTAAAGTAAATTATATAAAACAAAATTAATTATAAATTAAAATAATTATTTATGAAATTTTGAGTCTTAATAAATAACCGCATCATAAAAAAAACATAAAAACATATTTTATTGAGTTTATGATTGGAGTAAAAATGCATAATATTGGCCTCTGAAAGAGAGTATAATAATGTAAAATAAATACTGTTTTATGAATTTGGTAAATTTGAACTCATAAATAAGTGTAAATTAAAACGTGATAAAACAAACGATCAAGCTGATCTAAATTCACAATTCCGTTATATTTCAGATTACCGTATAAGCCGTTTCATTTTATATACTTAAATTTATATTTCAATTTCAAAATATCACCAAGCGTAAAGATATGAAATTCATAAACTTATTTACAATGCAGTAAATTTAGATAGTCGTATTTCAAGGTTGCGCTTTTGTGCAGTTTGCATAGGAAAGATAATCTTTCAGCTGCAAACAGTTGAGGACAATATAGTATAAACACGGCGTAACAAAACTAATAAGTCGTCTCGTTAAACATCGTTGAAGCACAAAAAACAGTCGTTAATGCGAAGATATCGCTATTCTCAGACATTTCGAGTGTATTAATTCTAACACATTCGTACAAGAGATATTAGACATATCAGTCAGTATCTTCACAGAATTTAAATCTTGTTAATAAAAGCAATCGTGATATGTTGTGCACAATAAACAGCAATGATTATTTAAACTGATAATATGATTTGTCTTGAAGTATTTAATATTACGAACGTATATTACAGAATATTTCAGCGAAAAAAAATACGATTAATAAATATAGATCATATTGTATTGAATAATAATATGTATTTACTGAAAAATGAATTATTTGGAAATTGGCATTGTAAATACCAAATGCAAGATTTAAAAAAAAATATTAATATTTATTTAAATAAATTCCAATTATTATATATTTAACGACTGGTGTACAGGAATGAATCACTATGGGAACTTTCTATCGCAAATTTTTATAATACAATGCTATTCACATGACATTATTTTTTAAATAATTTTGTATTTGAGTTTGTCATCTGGTTTATGCGGTTCGTCGTTTTACGGCTCTTGCATGGTTTTTTTTCAGTCGCCTGGCAAAAGCAGAAAGACTGTGGTATTTAATTTAGCAATTTTTTTGCTTGCTACTTGGATATTTATCCATCTAATTAGTATATTTTTTAATTTTATATTTTATAAATTAAATAATTTACTATTATTATATGTTTACTGTCAGATGTAAAATTGTTTTAAATTGGAATTAAATAATATTTTCGACTTAGAAACAACAGCTATTTTAGATAATTAATCCAATATTAAAAGAAACTGACTATTTTTTGAAAGGGCTTGCGTCATGTACCCAATTCCTACTGCAACAGTCGGCCAGCTGCCTCCTAAATTGGACAAGGCACAAAGAGGGGAATGCTGCTACCCAACAGCAAACCCCTCTCCCGCCATCGGAAGGGCGTGGGACAAGTACCAAATGGCCGACATACCCGATGCAGGTTTTTCCAGTTTTCCCTGCATCACCTTCAGGCGAATGCACCGGTAGAATCCTTAAACTACAGCCCGGGGACCCTTGTTAACTCTTGCCTACCTTCCTCTACCCTTCCGCATCCCATCTTTTAAATCTCATGAAACCTGTTACTCTAAAAACATATGTAAAATATTGAACATAAAAACGACAAACAGGGTAAGTTAGGCCTTGACAACATCTATAAATTTTAATTACAGAATCTCTGACATGAACTATTTATTCGGGCAAGAGTTGCTTAAGGACTTAAACAAATCATGAAACCTTGTTTTTATATCTTTGTATCTCAAAGTTTCTGTCTATCTTTAGTTTGACTTAAACTTGTGTTTGACTGAGATCGAAAATAAAGGTCGAAACGTAACACAATTTTATGAATCATTAAACAATTTACATTTTTATGTTTGAAAATAGATTGGTTGAACATGCAAAACTCTTTTATTTAATCTGGTGCCTGGATTACGAATTATTATCATCATATTCATGACACCAGAAAGTAGGTTAAATACATTCTAATCTTTACATACATATGTTGAAATAATGACAAAAAATGACGTCGATAAGGAAAACTGTATTCTGCGAGTTGTTTCGGTATCGATTGTGTTATCTTATTCTGCATGCGTCACAACAGGAAAACACCCACCATTACCGACGAAATTGCTGTTTAATTTCGTTCACCGGGATGTTTCTTTCTTAATGTGACAGGCCGGTGAAAGGTTTCATTGTTTGTTCGACCAATTTAGAATAATTATATTTGCGCGAAAGAAAATATTTTTCGATTACAATACATAATATAATAAAACAGGTAGAAGGACAAAAGAAAAATACTTCACTTTTTCATATTTCAGCTTAACGAATTATTCCGAAACGTACACATTTCTAGAATCTAGATACATTTGATCAAAACTTGCAGCAAATAATTCATTCTAAGACGAAACAGTTCCGATGTTCTTCGGCTGATTTCAGACTGTAGTGAAGTTAATGAAGACAAGTGATGTTGGCGAAGGAGGAAAAAGAAGATAGTCTGAGAGACCAACGTATACAACAGTAATCTCAATTATGTTCGTCCACAACCCTTACAGACATGGACCTTTTCGGTCCTCAACTTTAACGTCCGAGTGATGTTTGAAACCATGAGCAGAGATCACGAATACGCTGATTCAAAGTTAGCTCGTTATCATTCAACAAAGCTAAAAGAATAAGGGCCATATGTAAAAATTTATAATATCAATTGATGCGTTTCAAATTGATTCAAATGATATAATAAAAATTTCATCTTAAAATATGTGTCTGAAGAATTTCAACCTGCAAACTTTAATGATTCTCATGAGTAGCTTTGGATATTAAACGGCCCTAGAAGTCAGAAAAGTAACTGAATGTAAAAGATGAGGCCAGTTAGACAAAGTTTCGTAATCTCAGTCTTCCCTCTGGAAATTAACATCTGAAAACAATGTTTTTGCAAAGAGATAAAATTTCCAAACCATTTTTATAAAAATTTTACCTATTTGTCATAAACTTTCAGAGAATATAATATAGATTCCGTCTTTAAAGGCAGCGGTTACGTTATATCGGAGATGACTCCACTATCTGACCAATGGAGAGAATAAAAATTATTTACAAAGTCAGGTCATTATATTTCAAAATAAAAAGAAACGGAAGAAAATTATAACAATCCGTATCATTAGTATGAAAATAGTAGGGACCAACACGTTAAGAGTCATACAAACAATTCTAAGAAATGACTAAATAATAATTTAATTTAATTGAAGTAGCAAGACGAAAAAATATCAGGAATCAAACCCGGGACCTCCGCTTACCGGGCGGAATCTGTACCAACTGACCTAACCGTGTCGACTCCAGGTCCGTTGCGAAATTCCTCCATCCATTCGACCTAATGCAGACTCACCTACAATGCCCCCTCCCCTTTACTAAATCACAATTTTTACGTGGCCTGAATTTTAGGACCTCAAATGAAGAATGGTCTAATGGATGGAGAAATTTCGCACCGGATCGGGAGTAGTCATGTGTAGCTCAGTTGGTACTGATTCGGCTCGTGTCCCGGCTTCGATTCCTGGCCCATTCGAAATTATTCTATCCTGATGCTTGAATTTAATAGTCTATAAGGCTTGAGCTTGTAAAAGATTTAATTTAAACGTAAATACAATCATTTGAAACAAGTTAAAGCCAAAATTTTAACAGATTTTAATAAATTCCAATTATTTGTAATTTATAACAATTATTTTAAATCATGTGCAATTCTTATTCAATAAAAAAATACCCTCATCACATTATAATTGTATATTATAATTTAATAATTAAATTTCATTTGTTATATTATTGTCAGCTTTCATTCACTGTAGTGAAGCAAGGCATTTACAAATTAAGCGAAAACACCTGACGATGTGTTCTGTATTAGTTGATTGCACGTGAAATAGATACATACATTTAATACGAAAACCAATTACACTTGGAACACCAATATTAAAGATTTAAATGTATTAACTCAATAAAATTAGAGAGATAATTTATTAACTGAAAAACACCATAAAAGTTAACACAACGTTTCGTCCTCAATCTAGGACCTCATCAGGTGTACAATGGAGTAAATAATTTCTATACATAGTATCCATTGGAAATCATACAAAAATTTATTTATATTACTTCAATATTTGGCTAATATTTATAGAAGAATTTAGCTGTGTATAGAAATTATTAACTCCATTGAACATCCGATGAATTCCTAGCATCAAGACAAACGATGTGTCATTTTTTTTAATAAACTATTTCTCACTAATTTGGCTCTGGTCGTACATTTAAAGTTATATTGACGTCAGATAAGTATAACTGTTAATATCAAAGATTGTGAAACATGCGAGGAAACATGTAAATTGTAACAGTTACTCAGCTTTGAATACTGAACGAAAGCTGCAAATGTAAAATACAAAACGGCAGTTTCACTTTCATCCAATTTGAAACTCGTGTACGAGCTCAATATGGTTCATTGCTCTAAAATTACCCGACACTCTGGTATTCCCGAATGGTTTTCCGGCAAATTCCCCAAACCCATCTCTGACTGCACTTGACATGAAAACTGATAACACCTTCGTAAATCATCATTCACGTGACGAAAATCTAGATAAAAGACCGTCTGCGACTTGAGTTGGAGGAGTAGGTGTAAATTTGTAATTTACGGTTGTTGAGCGCTCTTATTCCGGAACACAGAAGTCGGACAATCTTCCTCTAACTTCGTTGAATTCGTCTCCATTCAACGCTATCACTTGCGTAACTTCACTTTAGCATATTTCATATAGATACTTACTCTTATCACTTCTCTGTTTCGGGCCACTTCTTTCACGTTCAATTTATTATTGTGAAACACCGCCAGCCGCACTACGTCCTCTTATATGTACTGTTAAACAGAACTAATTTTTTGAAGGCGAATAAAGATTTGCAACATCTTGAATGACGCACACACTTGCAAATGCTGAAAGCGGACGGCATGTGTCACCTGGAGCCAGCAACAGGTGCTGCTGTCCAACAAGTCGACGCGACGCCAGCGCCGTGACTGACGGTCGATAGCGTCGGCCAGACAGGCGCCACGTCGACGTCGTCCTCTGCAAATTGTCGTGTTTATCCGCGTCCTCTTCAGCCCGCAGATTAAGTGACGAGCTTGCCAGGTTTTCTTCGTTAAATTTTGAGCGATAAAATTATAGATTGTGATAAAGACGAATTTTAATCATAATGGTACGAAACTCTCGAGAATCAGGTTTCGCTTTTCCGTTTTTTAAAGACCATCAAGTCACGGTGACAAGATGAAAATAAAAACGAGTACCAGCAGAATTAACAGAGCGTAATTAAATGTAATGATATTTGTATGATTATATAATTCCGAGCCAACGAGATACGAATTGTTATCGATGTTCATATCACGCCCAAAATGTAACTATTTGTGTCTGTGCTTGTATTAAGGAGTGAATTGGTCAAGAAACCAAGGATGTGATCACCCCGAAAGCTAATGACGCCTAAAAGTGAACGGTATGTTAGATGTTTTCAGTGCGAATCCCCAGTTCCAGAATCGCAGTTCCACACTCGTGGAATTATTTATGGTCAATAAATCGACATTACGTTAAAAACTAACTAAATATTTAGAAGATTGCATTGAAATTCGTTAAGCTAGAAATACCAAACCTAACAATGAAAATAAATAATGGGCTCGATACACTTTTCCCAATATCAACAATTTTCTCTGACTTGATGGGATAATTTATTTATTTTATTTATACTTAAGCTCAGATAAATATCAATGAATGTAGTTATATTCGGCGCTATATTTACAAGAAATTTTCTCAGGACACTAGCCGAGTCAGTGCATTTTCTTCACAGGAAAATGGCCGCTAGACGTTCGTTGCCGAAACGTTTTGTACGTTCACTCACTAAGCTCGTCTCATGAGAATATTTCTTGTAATATCAATCAAAAATATATATATATCTTGTAATACTAATTAGAGGCCAGTAAAGATTTTAATAATTGTAATGTTAGCGGACCAATTCTTCAAAGACAACAATGTGTCGGCGGGTTTTGTCGTGAGCCGCGAGCACTTTCTGGAACGGCAGTCTGACTGATATTGGTGTTCAACAGTTTCACCGCCCTGTCTAAAGTGAGAACCATCGACCTACTCAAAATGACCATCAACCGCAGACTCAACGTCTTCATTGTTGGCATTGTTGTACCAATAAATCTTTTTTTTTTTCAAGTTTGGAAAGAAAGGGAGTTAAATCTGGCGAATAGGGTGCGTGAGGAAGCAATTCCAACTTAAACTCACTGATCCATTGGCCATCGTGATAATGGATGTGTGAACTGGTGCACTGTCGTGATGAAAAAACACTTACTGTCCCGCCAAATGCTGCCGTTTCTTCTTGATATAATAACTCAAACTGCAATAAATTCACGTAATATCCGTCGTTGGTAATATTTTTCCGCGCGTCTCCCCCAAAAAACGGACGCCATGTTCTTGCTAGTAAATGGTATTATCTGCCTCTTCTTTGGCGCAGATCCCCTCCTTTCAGTCCATTGTTTTGACTTTTGAAGTCCTTTTTTGACTGATCCTTCGTCTTTTCGTGATGGACCCACGTTTCATCAGTGGATATTAATCGACACCAAAATACTTTATTGCTGTGACTCATCGCCAAACACTCAATTAAAACTTCCTCACAACGATGATTTTGTTGCTTTTGTAAGAAAAGGCGGCACCCATCTTTCTCGCAGCTTTCTCATGTCCAAATTTTCAGTCAATCTGCGTCGTACATCGCCTTTTGAAATGCCTACTATGTCTTACTAGACCGCGCCCTTTCATTTGACCATCATCCAATACCATTTTGTGGATTTTCGTCATCATTTTTGGCGTGGTCACTTAATTTAGACAGCCAAATGCGATGTTAATAGGTCGTGTGGCCAGATTACTGACTGAATTTGCTGCCCAGACAGCTGTAGAAAGAGATGCAAATTGTTTACGTTCCACGACAGTAGAAGGAATTTGTTTTTGAAGGTATGAATAAACTCCGCGATTTAACAGCCTCTAAAGGTGATATGATTGTTGGAGTTCTGTTCCATGCAGCGAGTATCAGCGAAGTAGCTGCATTACACAAGATATATTCCCTCAATTGAGGATTAAGGAATTCATTAAGTAATTGAAAAATAAGTCATTCTTAGCGAAAGATGCAAAATGAAAGAAATTATGAATGCGAGAAGAATTTAATGAACGTTCATCTACACGACGAGTTGTTAATGTTCGTGAAATTATTTATTTCTATGCATCAGACTTCACTTAAATAACTGATAAGACTGTACGGTAAACCTAAATAAAATTAAAGTACTTATTTACGTTTGGAATTTCATTTAAGTGAGCAGTTGATCATGAGGCACAGGACTGCAAGTTTCTTATCGCAGGAACGGAACATTTGTTCTTTGTAAGTGATAACATACGGCGATACTCAAAACGTTTAGTGTTTTAAAGAAAAGCTTATAGTTTTTACAGTTTAAATATAAAAACGAACATTAGGATAACTCCTCCGCCTTCTATTAACCCACGTGATATTCAATCTTATTATTACGAAATACTCAAAATATATACTAATAAACAAACGGCCTTGTTTATTAACAAAACAATTAAATATAGCATCGTTTTTTCGTTGAACTAGGACCTATTCGGGTTTTAAAAATGTATATATAAATCATGTTTGAGGCAATTTTTTGCTGCCTTGCTTGTTGAAACCGAAAATTTTTTATTAGGAAGAACAAATAAATATACCGACGTTTTGTCAGTTTTTTATGACTTCTTCATTTACAGTTCCAACCAGGAATTCATCAAAACCTTTCCACAGAATTTTTTTACATGATTTCAACATAGATTATTAAACCTTAAGATACCCTAAAAAAGGGGAAAACGTCGATATATTTACTTGTTTTTCTTAATAAACAATTTTCTGCCTCGAGGGCGTTTCTTTTTTGTTTATATTGTAATTGTCAGATATTTTTTCATAATTATTATAATACACTCAATGTAATGTACTAATTTCTTTTCTTACAAGGAAATTAAGTTATGCTCGAAAAATTATGTAGTGATATAAACATAACATATTGAAGTATCCAAATTAAAAGGGAAATTATAGCCAACCCGTTGCGACCAATTTATGTAGTGTTCGAAATTTAAAAAGAAAAGATAATTTTTAGGATTTATCCTTCAATTAAACAATTTTTTAAAGAAAGATAAAAAAATTATTACAAATTTCGATTTACTTTAATTTTGGTACAATATTTTTTTAAATGCCACAGCTTTAAATGAGACTCAAAACTTCAGTTCCGCTTACAGGGCCTCTAATAAATTATACTTACTTGCAATTAGCAGCAAAAGAGTAACATAAAAATACTAATTAAAGTTACAATAACATTTTACATTAAAAAAATCTAAAGAAAACTAGAGAAATCTGACGGCAATTATATTTACATATAAAAGTTTACAATATAAGGTTTCTTTCAAACCATTTTATTTAGAGCTGCACTGGTGCCGTATTAATTTGTGCACTTCCCAGTTATTTTCTTTTAAAGAAAAATTTAATCTACAGGCCATGACACTGTTTCACTTCACTAAAAATTCCGACCCACTGCCCACTGGACAACTGTTCACGAACTTTACGTCGTCCTACTTATTATCACAGCTTTACTGTAGAACTAAGTTAATAACAAGCGTTGAATATGGCATTTTCAGCCTTTATTCATTTTTTGCTGAATTCCGCTCCTTATTTAGATTGGTTAAAGTCCCAAATCAGGTCTCATTATCGTTTGCGCTGCAAGAATACACTCGCTGGCCACCATGACCACACTGGTCAGGCTCCCATAACACTCTCCGCCAAAGTTCTGCGTTAGATACGCTTTGCCGAAAATAATAGAGTAGACAACCTTTCAGGCTCATCATTCTTCCGTCACACTGTATGTTTTTTTACAATGGTCTGACCTCAAAGGTTCGTCGACAATAATATTAAAGAAAATTATTAAATTAAACTTTCATTACAAATTGGTAATCTCTACAATATATTTACACTCTTTAAATATTTCGTGCAACAATTATTCACATAAGGAAAAAACTTTTATAATTTGGAGTTTAATCAGAAAAATCGTGCAAAAATACACAAGAAATATTATGTACACCGATAGCAACACTCATTTAAGTACGTTAAAAAAAATTTTACGCAAATTTCGTGTTCCACATTTCAAATATTTTCGTTAATTTCGGAAGATACGTTCGTCTATCAGTATTGACCTGTAAAAAATTTTTTCGATGAAACATGAAAGTACAGACCTGAAAAGTGTTAACTTGTCGGTCTTATTGACAAACTTTAAAACGCCCGTTTGAAAAGTATTACAGTTTGAAACGGTCGGTCAATTTTATAGTATAGTGCTCCACCTGTGTAAATTTTCTGGAATGGAGTAATTCTAGTATAACTTCACGTTTTATCCATTAAAGGATGCGAAATCCAGGTTCACAAAACGGCAAAACCGATTTCTTTGATCTTTTTGAATGATTGTTATATAAACGTATAAATCCCTCATTTGCGTTTTACACAAAATTGGAGGAAGCTTCCATACCTTTACCTTGTACACTATTCACAAGAAAACGCTCTAAACGATTTCGATGAAACTAACACGAGTCTACGTACAATAAACCAAGAAGTAACAAAAAACAAGAACACTTAATACTGTAACAATGACTTATAAGTAACGTGTTTAAGAACAGAGATAGAATCAAGCCCTTTTTATGAATGGTAAACATAGATAGCCTAAAGCTAACACTAACAAGGCTCAACTCATTCATTCGCACTTGGAGGATAGTCAATGATGTTAACTTTACATATTTTTTTTAAAATAAATATACAGTGATAACGATTACGGGTGTAGAAAAAAAAACAAAGAAATAATATAAGTGTAAAAACGTAATATATAATATTGCAGGACCCAATAGATTTTTCATCCCCCATTCAGCAATATAATATTTCAGAATTATTTTCGGTACTACAACACAATTTTAGCATTCTGGTTGTTGCTATATTTATTGATATGCCATAAAAATTCAAGCATAAAATAAATAAATTCCAAAAAAAATACGTTTCGTCTCATTTTGTACTTTTTTTTTCAAATCCTTGAATTAGGATTAAAAATCCAAAAGATGGGAACATTTATTTATTTTTGATAATTTTATGAGATTTAATTCTCGAAATTATCTGTATTGAATAGGCAATTTTCTCTGACATGATGGGATAATTTATTTATTTTATTTATACTTAAGCTCAGATAAATATTAATGAACGTAGTCTTATTCGGCGCTATATTTACAAGAAATTTCCTCAGGAAACTAGCCGAGTCAGTGCATTTTCTTCACAGGAACATGGCCGCTAAACGTTCGTTGCCGTTTTGTACATTCACTCACTAAGCTCGTATCATGAGAATAATTCTTGTAATATCAATCAAATATATATATATATATATTAGATGCCAGTAAAGATTTTAATAATTGTATTGTTAGCGGTACCAATTCTTCAATGACAACAATGTGTCGGCGGGCTTTGCCGTGAGCCGCGAGCACTATCTGGAACGGCAGTCTGACTGATAATGTAGTAGGGAGAGGAAGTCAAAATTTGAGAAAACGAACAGCGTAGCCCGAGTATAAATTCAACCGAGAAAGTTACAAGTTTTTAAATCCAAGTATAAAGTTTGAACAGCGAGATACTTTATAAAAAAAACTGCAAAGAATAATCAAATATTTGCGTCACGCTTACTGAGATCAACATTTTCCAAATAAAGACAATGTGTAACAATATATCAGGCTGATGATCTGGAGGTACAGCAGATCCAGTTCCCGGAGGAAAATTTAATAACTACCACCGTGTGTTTGATTATCAAGTGTAGAGTCAGTGATTCATGGCTTTTTTAGTGTAAATTGTGTGCTCGAGCCGAGGAATCTAAGTCTGGTACCAGCCGAACATTTTTGGAAGTAGAAACCAAGTTAATTTAGTTTGTAAACGATAGTTAAAGGTATTCGTCAGATTTCGTTCGTATTCTTTTGGTTTTGTTTGTTAATTTCTTAATTTATAAATTCTATGATTGTTCTTTACTTATCAAACCTAGTTAAACGACCCTGAGAGAAGACTTATCAAATTTCTAAACACTGAAACTTAAAATGTATTTAACCTCACAGAAAATGTTATAGATTTCTATTAAATAAAATAAATGGTATCATAAAGTTCAAAGTGATAATTATTTATTCATCCTTTCTGTTAAAATAAAATAAATTGTTTCAGAACGAATTATCAATTTAATAAAACTGAAAATTAATTGTTTAAATAATTCCATAAAATTTTGTTTGTTAATTAGTTAATTTCCTCTTTTTTATCATTACATTTCGGCTTCCACAACGTGGGACAATTCATTTAATTAATTTATCTATATTGTAGTAATTAGTAATTAATCCATTGTTATAATTGCAAAGTAAAGGACTCATTATTAGACTATATAAAGCGTGCACCGCGACACAGGGCGGCGAGACCCAAAGAACCATTGTTGAGACGTACGCAGTACAAAATCTAAGAGACGAACAGACTCAGTCAGCATCGAGGAGCGAAAGTCAAAAGTCTACGGCGAGGAGCGAAAGAGTACAGTTTGAGTCAACGGGCAGATATCCATCCGGAAAGGTTGCAAGTTAAAATTGAACAAAAGGTTTTCAGTCTGTAATTCATCGAGTAAAGCCACAAGCAGTAACCTAATAATTTCCTGCCGCAGTAAAAAAAAACTCAATAAGTAAAAAAGAGACCGTCACCGATGTCATCGAGAGGAAGTTGTTAATGATCTGACTGACCATTAATTCAGAAGGAGTAGCCGTTTCCAGCTGAGAGAACATCAAATTTCGACAAGTGTTTTGTAACCAATTTAAATTCAGTGATATCCCCAAAAACCTCAAAATCGAGACCTGGTCGGCCGTAAGTAAAAGAACTCTAAATTTATTTGTAAACCATTTCTTTAAGATACGTCAGATCGTTCTTCAATTATTTCTTTTCTTTAATTATTCAGTTCTTTAATTGTTTTGTTAGTTAATTTAAAATTCAAGTCACCCATTTATCAAACCCAGTAAAGACCCTGAGATTTTAAATATTATTGTGTAATTATTTTATATTGTAATTTTAATAAATTTTGATTAATTGTTTCCCGTAAAAATCTTTTATTTTATTCAGCCACAGCCATAATCAGTCGTTTATATTTAATTATTACAAATTGGCGCATCAACGTGTGGCACGATTTTTTGATAAATAGGGTAGAATAATAATTAAAGAACGAAATCTGACAAACCTCGGTATTGGTGCAAGAGAGTATTTTAATTTGGTTAGGATGTGCATGAAATTTTTGGAAATGAATTAAATTATTACAATATATATATATATATATATATATCATTTAAATATATATATATATATATATATATATATATATATGTTTAAATGATTTTCCTAGTAAACCTACACCCAAAATCCATTTATATCATCGCACAAGTCCCGATTTATGTCATCGGAACATAGATTTATTAAAATTAATTTATATTACAACAAGTTGCAGTTGAATGAAACGTATTATTCCAATTGGAATAAAGGTAGATATTCTGGAAAAGTCATTTTAATTCAACCCTGCATTAATTTATGTAAATCATTCCTGTTTTCTGTGTATGGAACATGATGGAATAATAATATCAATGGATGAAAGTATTAAGTTCAGGCTCTATCACAACACAGATTATGTATTTAAAATTGGTTTAAGGCCAGGTTATAATTTTTTTCCTTTTCCAAGCCAAGTGTTAATAATAACGACAACAACAACATACTGTCGCGGTTTTTGTAATTAAATTAGAAATCATACATGTTTTCCTTCCAAGTCTTTATTTTCGTTGCTAGTCAGCTGACTGTATCCGTATCGCAGAGCTCCGGGTATCTCTCCCAGCCTTTATCTTGGATTTCGGTGTTTGCTCAACTTTGCAATCTTCAAACAAAGCGCACCTGTGCTCACAGGAAAAGACACAAAGCTAAAGGACACATGATTGTGATTTTCCATTCGTTCGATCATTTTCTAAAGAGACTCGCGAGGACATTGTCACTTTTTGGAAAGGATTGATTCTTTAAAACGATTCCATTTGGAATGTTCAGCTTACGACCACAAAGGTTTGAGCATTGGAACGAAATTTAAATAAAGAGTCCAACTTAATTAGCTCAATCAGAATTATTAAAATATATGCTACAAAATTTGATACAAATTTAGTTTCACGTAAACAATATTCAAATAACACACAAAAAGTGCTAAATTAAATCCTACACAAAGTTTCTGCAATCATTGTTGCTTTCGTCAGGTGAATAAAACAACGCAAGAATCGAAAGTACGACACACCACTCAAACTAGGAGACGAACTCAATTCCTGTCCTAAATTATTACGTATATTTGGGTATAAAATGTTTTTTGAGAGCAATAAAAGTTCCGATAATTACTACGCATACGCCCATTTCTTGCATTTATACTTGATAAAGAAATATATAACATTCACAATAACATTCTTGTTTTCTTGACAGAAAATTAAGATTATTAACGTAACATTAATGACGTTTATTCCTTTTTAGGACATCTTCAGGTTTAATAATTTTGCAAAACCAATAGTTGCAAAATTTTCTCCCTTGGCTCCACATTTCCTGGTTCCTCGTGGATCTAAATTCAAATATTCGTGTTGCCGATAATAATTATACTTGAAGATTGAGATAAGAAAATTAAATTAAAAAGAATTTGGTTATTGCACGAGTTGTAGATTAATGTTTAACTCGAAATAAACTGGATTATCAACATTTGAAGCATTTGTAATAGTAAAACTTTAAATGACAGCGTACGTAAAAATCAAAAACAAATCATCCAAAACAGTAAAAAAACCTTAAATGCTATTTTTTTATCTGGACGGAATGTTACAACTTTAATTAATAGATCTGGAAGGATCTCTCGTGACTTAACGATTTATGTTTACTGAATTTATTCGAAAAAAGAATAGGGCTTTTATTTAGCATCAGAAATTTAAAATTTCACAAGCTCAATAATAGTAATTACTTAATATATGGGACCTCTAATCAATTTACATATTAGTTTCCTTCTAATGAGTCCTCATATTTAGGCCATGAAGAAATACGAACTGGAAACCGTAGGTAACCTGAGATAACTGCAAAATGTAGAAAGAGATGGAGGAAGACGTGTATATATGTATATATATATATATATATATATATATATATATATATATATATATATATATATATATTGTAATGCCAATTAAACAGGCCATTAATTGTCTTTAATATAATTAAATTGTTAGCGGTACGAATGTGTAAAGGCGACAATAAAGGCGGGTTTTTACATTGTTCAACAATGGAGACCACGCGCGCTTAACTCTGTATGCACTTGGAGAACACCAGTTGTCTGCGAGAAACGGAACAGTTCAGTTCACGTGGGGATCTGAAAAACGTAAAAGTCTGATGATCTAAAAGTCTGGAATCGGCTATGAATGGTGGCGTACGAGAGATGAAACAGTTAAAAGTCGACGGGGAGATATAATACATAATACATTTGAGTTCACCTAGAGCAACGAACTGTACAGTTTGCAGATATAAAGTACGAATTGCGAGATCATGTATTTCTAAATGAAAGCAAACAACGTTTTCCCGGAGAGATTTACATAATTTTCACACGGTGAAGCAAATGGTTGCTTCACACTGATTGAACAATTATCGCATAGAGGGGACCGACACCCACTAGGAGACCAAAGGGGGCGGCTCATCCGAGGTTCCAGATAGCAGAGGACGAGTATTTTAATCGTGTGTATTAAAATTTTCAATGAAGTTTAGAGTCTGTGTAAAAATGGCCTTTTAGTGTTGTAGTTTTCAAGATACAAGAGAGAGATCTGGTACTAGACAGACGGTCCGTGAGTAAACCAAAACTTTGATATAAATTTGTAAACGATAATTAAAAGGGTATAGTCAGATTTCGTTCAGCTTTCTTTTCACTTATTTTCATATTGTTTTAGGTTAACTTTTTATATTTGAATTGTTAATTGTCAGGTTATACATTGATTTTGTTCTAATTATCGAACCCAGTTATGGCCCAGAAATAAGGTATTCAACGAATTTGATTGTAATGATATAAGAACTGTATGTTCATAAATTCCACGAATTAATAAATGAAAATTAAAGTATTTGTTTTAAATGAATTATATTCGGCATGAAAAATAGGTTTTGTACATTGGAAAATTTATCAACAATAATAAATTTCTTTTGAAGCTTAGTAAATGTTGTTAATTGATTCATTTAATTAAAGCCTTTCAGTTGTTTATTACTATATATATATATATATATATAGTTTTCGACCTTAGCTTTAGAAATGGGAAAAAAGCATTTTTGTTTGAAAATTAATTATTATTTAAGGATCAGGAGGGAAAAGTTTCGACAGGATCGGGAATAGAACCCAGGACTCACGCTTGGTACGCGGATTCTGTAGCGCGGTGACAAAAAAAACAGTCGTATAAACAATAAAAATTGGAAATTTTAGTTATATCTTCAGATCCACCTGTCTACCGCAGGAAATTTTAGTCAAAATGAAGAAAAAAATTAATATAAAAAAGGATTATAACTTGAAGGCTTATTCTGTAGTTCGCTGTCACTACGTTTTTGCTTGTAAATTAACTGACGGCTACTGAGGAAGAAAAAGTAACTCCCCTCATCAGTATAAATCGTAGTGGTTTTGGTTGCAAGAATTCACGTCGTAACACCCGGAAATAAAATCTCAACGTTTACCAGATACTGGAGAAGCGAAGACCTGGAAGACGCGTGATCTCTGGTACAGCAGTGTTCACTCAGAGCTTGACGTCAAGTGTTTATTCTAAAAGTTCTTCGCTTGGACTCTCGTTCTAATTTGTTATAATTGGTTATTTTAATCACGTGCCAAGGTACCCTTTTCGTCCCTTACTCGTTACAGTAACCCCTGGACACGACATTCATTTATGACAATCACGTCGCTTCAGTGCACCTTACAGACTCTCTTTGTTAATTTTGACCTTGGCTCATACAAAAACGTCTTTGACCGAGCCCCAAAATTCCCATGAGGCTTCGGGATTTACCCATAATCCGGAGAGTACCATAAGGAGTCGTCCGTTTTCTACAGTCTCTAACAAGCACCTGGACTAAGCTTTCGTTAATTTAAATAAAATATGTATATAATTAATAAATAACAATGTAGGAAAAGGAACGCACTATAATGCTCTACCACTGATCTGTCCGAGTCGAATCCCAGCCAGGCACAAGACTTCCTCATCCATTGTATAACGTAACTTTTTAGGACTTAAAGAAAAATGGATAATAACACGAGACTGATCAAATGTGCAATGAATTAATTCAAGAACGGATAGAACAGGTTCCAAACCAAACTCAGTCGTATAATCCATGGTGCTGATCAGGATGGAAAAATCTAGAGTTGACTCGGATAGTTCAGAGGTAGAGGACCCGTGTAACGACCGGGGATCTCGGGTTCGATTCCCTGTCTGGTGGAGATGTTTCCATCCTGATCCTTTAATACAGTTTCATGTTCTTGAATGAAATATTATTTAGTATATTTCGTTACCTTCCAACATGTCTTCTTACTACACACTGATTGTTCTTCCATGTTTCTTCATTTTTATCCAACATTCAAATCCCACCCATACCACATATGAAAAAATTGTAAACCTGCAGTTACATATTAATTACGACCTCTTCTCTCTCTGTTTTAAGAGGTGGACCTTGTTCGCAGTTCCTATTAGAACATTGGGCCGTCTGCCTCCTAAACTGACCGAGACATGGAGAAGGGAATGCTGCGACCCCACAGCATTGAAACCCCGCCATTGAAAGGACAAGTACCTAGTGTTCTAACATTCTGATGCATCATCTTTGGGCGAATGCCGGGTAGGATCCTTAAACTACAGCACGGTAGCCTTCCACATCAAAAAGGGGAGTTGCCACGACGTGGCCTGTCACTCTTTAAAAAAAAGCTTCCAGATTCATATTACTGATATTTGCATCTGTCATTTTTAGCAGTCTGCAATATTTTTTTGTCCAATGTTGGCAATGAATGTTTCATGTGCAAATGTTGAATAACAAATGAGTCATTGTGTAAGCCTCTGTTCTCGACAGTAAATCGAACGACACTCAATGCTGGGAGAGGCGACTATTTTTAGATATTAATTAAATTTGAATGTTGCGTTTTATATCGGAAAATATAATTATTAAGAGTCCGATTATGTTAGGTAGAGACTTATACACAGGGCAGCGGAAAACGAAATAACAGATGACATGTAGAGTAACTACGAAGCTAAAGGTCAGCTGAATTTGACTTTTAGATGAGTGAGTCCCCTTTAGAAGAGAAGGTAACATCGTATTGGGGCATACACGACATATATTTACCTTGGTTGAGTTCTGCTCCAGAAAGACAGTACCCCGAGCCTTAATTTGAATGAAGTCATCTCCGTTAATGGGGAGCGGACACAGTCAACTACTTCAGGTCGTAACACGTGAAATTAACAACGATTCACATGGAATATATTATCTGCGCGTTTCCTTTACAGCCAGAACCACCACACTGTGGCCTTCTATTTGCATAAAAATGTTCCTTATGACATCAACACCCGCGATATGATGACAACAAAGTTTTTATGTATATTTGATACAAATTGGTTTTGTTTGAAACCGTTATCATAACATCCATAAAATCAATGGAGTGTAAGGATAATAATTAAAACTAATTTTCTACTACATATATGTTGATGACATTATTTGAATAATTCCTAATACTAAGTTAGACAATGTAGTCAATATTATCATTAAATATTACCACAATATAAGCTTTACTTATGAAATTGAACAATCACTCAATTATATTAATGAATGTTATGATAACGGAATCAATCAAAGTTTTTAAATAAGGCTGTTAGAATATTTTATAGTAGTCAATTAAAGACAAGTATTTATAAAAACAATTTATTCCTGACAAGTCTGAGTTAATTTAATTTTACTATAAATATTTATGTCTAATTATTATGTTAAGGCTGTTGTGTAATATAATATATTATCTGGAAATGATTTTTATACTCACAATTCAATTATTTATGGCTCATAATTTATTATTAATATTTTATTTACTACCATATTTCCGCTTATTTAAGAATGATGTGACCTTGTCAAATTAGTAAATTAATATGGACAGGAAAGGCAGACAGAGCGGCTGACTAACCCCGTCATAGTAACGAGTATATCAAATTTTCAAGGGCTTATGTCTCCTTCCCTGCCTGTGCGGGCAGACCGCAATGCCATCAAGGACTATATACGAAAAATTCAAGAATACGGCAATATTTATAGAAGTTCAACGGGGACAGTAAATATATTTGCAGCCGATTTCAGTCGAACAATCAAGCTGTTATGGCGATTATTTGAGAAAACTTGTGATGTGATGTGGTGAGGTTTTTGCCAATTATTTAGTATGTATAAATTACACGGTTGTAAAATTGAAATTCCACAGAAAATAAGGAACAACTCGAGTAATTGACTTATGAGACGATGTTTTGTTTCGTTGTTTCACATTGCGAAAAGAGGATTAAAATGAACAATAAATCCAGTTGTAATATGCAACAGCTAAGACTGCCATTTGCTATATTACAGAGACATCATTCCCAAGAACTTGAACTCTTCATCGTAGAGTTATTGTCATTTTCTCGGGAATGTGACTACGATGAGTAATAAATAATATAAAAATATACATAGACAAAACTGAGAGAACAGTTTCTACGGCAATGACGGAAGCATATGAACGTGTGCACGACGCGACGTGCAGTCATTACAACGTATCAACTAGCATATCGACCGTTAGTTAAGTCGCAGCACGAAATCTGATTTATTCCAATGCTAATCCGCTGTCTGGATTTCGTCCGTGGGCATTAGTTTTCATGACCGCCATAAACGATTTCAGTAAATCTACGTCAGCAAAATTCATTTTCTCCTCAGCACTGTAAAGTTAAAGGTAGATAATGATGTTAAAAGCTTACACCATAATTTCAGTAATGAAGCCTGGTGATACTTAAATCATGAAGAAGGTTGGAAAATATTCGACGGTACCGGAAATCGAATCCGGAACCACTACTTGTGCTACGGGTAAGCAAGTTGTGACGGTAAGTATTTAATCATAATTAGCAGTGGTCCTGGGTTCGATCCAGATTCCGTCGAATATTTTCTTTCTTTCTCCATGATAGTAATGACTATTTAAAGTTTTAAATATTTTCAACCACATAAATTGAACACCAAAAATTCCCTTTGAATAGAATTGTCTGAAATTCTATCAAATATATTAAATTAAATTGTCTATTTTAATATTTTATTATTAAGACTGCTGTATTGTTTTTTATTTATTTAATTTTTATTATTTATATAGTTTCAACAAAAATAAAACATTTATATAGTAAAATAACAGCCTACAATTTTTGTTGCTAGGGGAGCACTACATAAATATGATAACAAATATGTCCTTTCTCTCTACAAATAACCAAATAAATTGTATAACCATACATATCTGTTGCTGTTAATAAAAAATAAAGAGAATAACTACAATTTGTAACTATAGTTACAATAGTACCGATTTGACCTTGAAACTCTTCCTTGTGTCATCGAATCAAATTCTTGCGACGTTGTCACATATTGTCAACGCAGGAGCAGTAATGGGTTGTAGTAATTTATTATTGACGGTGTGGCAACGTTTGTCTATTTCTCTGCTGTCATTCTGATACACAGAACGGCTTCTAATTAGAAAACTATTATAATTTTGTTATTGTGTAAAAATAAAAAAATAATTGTTTATGTTATTTTCTATTCTTTTGCTTTTTTGTGTGTTTAGTACATTATAAATCACAATCAATTATATTTTTATTATTATAAGTTATATGCCTGAAACAATATACTCGTATAATGGCTATGAAAGGCAAAATATATCGGCGCGTCCCATTGTATGAAAACAGAGTTTTCTCTGTTAAAGCGTTGTGAATAATTCTAGGAACTGGATCGATGGCAGCGACTGGAATGCATTCAAAAGAGTTGTAATTCTTTTTTCTCCGCGCTGAGCTTTAAGAGGATTACCATCCCTTTTCTCTGAAACTTCAATTGAAGACTTGTTGCAGAGGAAGGGTGTTAAAGGACCCCTTCATATTTAAACCGAAGTCTTTATGGTTTTTTCTCTTTTTGTGGCGTCAGCGAACACGTTTGACGACGTTATATTCTAAATATAAATATACATTTGATACAAAAATATATTAACATTATTTTTTAGGCTAGAAACGTAACATTACAATTTTACTAGCGTGACAGGTAATATGTTTTGATGCTTGACCTTAAAGATCCAACTCAACACTCGATGATGTCCAAAATTACAGACGAAATGTCGTGATAATATATTTTGATGGTATTAATTTCTTTGCCAGGTATTATTTTTTTTGTCTTACGCTTAGTTTGTTTATTCATTAATAAGTTATTATTGAAACAAATGCTGTTGTATCCAACTCGAATCGTATTAACTAAGATACTAAGAACCCCAGTAAATTTATTTCTGTAGTTTTACTAGCATTAGGTCATATTCCAAAGAGCCTGTTTAGAGGCTTCAAGGGCGTGGAATGGTCATTATTAGTAAAGAAGTTATTACAATACGTTCTTTGGCATGTTACATAATATTATTGACATATGGTTTATTTTAATATATATGTACCTTACCAAGTGCCCGGCGGGGACCGCGAATTTATTTAAATTTATCCCTGATTCGCCACTAACCCCCTCGGTAAACATTACGTTTACCCATTATCAACGGCGTCAGTGTTTGGAACATTTACCGATTTACGTTGCCCTCCCCGACCTAACCGCTCGGCAGCTAACTTCAAATTAACCAGGATGATGACTGACCGTGCTTTAACAACTCGAGAATTCTTCTACTACTTAAAATAAGAGTGTCTAAAATACTCATCTTTTGGAATTCAATTACGTTTAATCTCCTGTATATGTCAAATCAATTCTATAATAAGTGAAGATGATTTGTGAAGAGCTGATGTCAGTTTTAAACCTAACGTTAATTTCTATTCCCTTTCGCGGATCTGCATTACATCATTTTACACAATGATATGTATTTTCAAATTATCCATCTAACTTATAATAACTACCGGCCATATTATTTGTTTAGTTTCAACTTTCAGAGACAATCAATATCAAATATTACCCTTAAGGCCACCATGACATTACATACAAAAGGAAGAAACATCAAGGGTTAGAATGGATTGCATTTTTAATTTGTTTATTGTCATATGACTTGTGAGACTTAATTGAAAGGTATAATACGAAGTCTTGTCCATCTCCTGAGGTGACTAATTTTTGTTTAAAATATTCATCATACTTTTTGACGTTACTAACCGGATTTCCGTCAAAAGACAATACAGGAAAAAACATGATTTCCGGGAAGGACAAATAAATTTTGGTATATATTGTTTGGTGCACGTCAGTGAAGGGACCGTGGTTTCATCTGATACGACAGTATTTGCGCATATGCCAGAATCTAATAGTTTTTTTCATAGTGAGTTATTTACAGTCGCACCAACAGCACAGGTTATTAGCGCCTCATTACGAGAACTCAATTTGCTTTTTCGGGGTCTGATTTGACGAGTTTCTCTCACGCCCACAAACATCCATCCCCTCGGCGGGATTCGAACCCGGGACCTATGGGATGCGAGGCAGTCACACCTAACCCTACACCACAGGAGGTCGGCTAATATTGTTCTTTACTGCAGAGTACCTCCGCTTGATTATTACCTTGCAGGGATAGAAATTGATATAAAAGCTGAATGAGTGACATGCCAAAAAATAACTTGTTGGTGGAGATTTGTTATAGGATTTCAATTAAAATAAAATGAATTTAATTAATATATGTTGCAATATTATAATATTTACTATTTAATTGAACATAAAAATAAAAGTAGCATGTATTACTCTTACTCTCAGGATTATTGGATTCGGAAGACAATAAAAACAAAACAAACAAAAACGTTCCACAAGCCAGTGTGTTTGCTTCTTTACTTTTTACCTATGATATCCCTCAAACAACCGCACTACAATTGCCATATTTGCCGAAGATATAGCCATATTCTGCTATTCCCATCGAATACGAATCGGCTAGAATACAAATGCAAACTGCTATTAACCATGCAGCCGTTAGGGCTAACAATGATAGAATAACCATAAACCCAAACAAATCCATCACTGGTTTTCCCTTAAAAAGATACCCTTCACTTGCAACATCTGCATTAACAACACACCCATTCCAAACAAACTAGATGCGAAGCTAACATGGTCCCAACACACCAGACACATTAAAAATATCATCAAACACCGCTTCAATATCCTCAAACCATTGCTTAACTCCAGTTCACTTTTATCCCTTTCAACGAAAAAATTACTTTAGGGGCTATATATCCCTTATTGCTCCAGTACGGCTGCAAAATTTGGGGTTCCGCAGCCAGCAAACGCGTCAATAAGACATTCAATCAAAAAAACCAAATCCTTCGTTATATCACAAACTGCCCCCGGGTACTTTCTCCAATTTTGGCATCCACAGTGACCTCAATATTCCATATATCCACACAACAATAACCAAATACATACTTCTCCAATATAAATAAAACACATAACACACCCCAGCCCGTTAGTCTCCGATACAGCTGCCTCTCCTCCAACGTCGCAGATTGAAAAGAAAGAAACCCATAGACCAAAATAATAATCAATAAAATACATCAGATTAGGACGTGATATAAAATGATCCACAGGATGTATACTATATAATATAACATGTACATATATCACTACTATAAATCATTAGACTGTACAGTTTCCTGTAATTAAAACAAACGACCATCATGACATGCTTCGACCTTGGCTATGCAATGTAAATATGTTTTACTTACTGACCGCAGTTATGGCTAAGCACGCGAGTGGTTTCGTAGACGTTGGATCTCTCTTTCTCTGTCATCATACTACAAACTTCCCTTCCACAGGAAGCCCTAGTTAACCCTTGGCTACCTTGCTCTACCTTTGCGCATCTTTTTCACTCATCCTTTCACTCCCTTTACTATGCAATAAGAGGAGAGTTGCCACTATGTGAATTATTCTTCTTCTTACAATCAATGCCCGACCTACCCGATGCAGGTTTTCTAGGGTTTGTCCTGCCGGGTAGGCAGCTTAATTTAGCAATAGAAACTTGTTTTCGGAACACTTTCACATGTCCAAATGTTCATGAGAAAATGTCACGGAAAACGGTAGATATTTCTAACAGAGAACTAAAAGTTTTATTTACCCTCCAACTGATATTATGTATCTGAATGCAGCGGATTTTTCTAATGATATGAGGAAGAGTTTGCTCAACACACAGAATACCATTCCTTTTATGTACCCTTCATCTGATGTTATGTATCTGAATATATTGGATATTTCTAATAATACGTGGAAGAGTTTGCTGAACACACAGAGAACCAAACCTTTTATGCATCTTCCAACTGGTATTGTGTATCTGAATATAAGAGATATATCTAATGATAACTGGAAGAGCTTGTTCAACACGAAGTCTTGTATGTCAAGCGTCATTTGTACTCTTATAGCTTCACCGAAACATTTGTAAGCGCCTCACCCTTCTGATCGAAGGTGATATATATTGCACAGACAGAAAAAATTCTCTTTCATCCATGAGCGGTTTCTCGACTCGTCTATCAAACTAATACCAAATCTGACAACACGCCTTGCGAGTGATCGTAAATGAAATGACACCGACTTGAAATACAAATTACTGACGACCTTGCACAAACACTTCACATAATTCTCACTAAATTTCAGAATCACCTCGTGTGGTGTAGGTCGAACAGTCATCACGGAATCCATTTACTTCGTTCTCGTTAGTTTTTCTTCATAGCCGTCAATTACCAGAATGTGACATTGGAATTACTGACTGTTCTGACTTGTGGGTTGGACTGACACCTCGAGCGCGGTGAGTTATTGATTCAGTAAACACACGGCACCAATCAATGGATTAGAGAAGGTATCGCGTCGCTCAGCTACCGGCCATTCCATTGCGTAAGCTCAAGGACAATGCGAACGCGATCTTACCAGAGTTTACCTACGAAACAACCGAAAATCTCTACAGAATTTTCTCTTCAAGATAAACTCGAACAAGGATAATTGATTAATTAAAATATCTCATCATTGTCTCAGCTGGCATATTTATACTGCCCACCTCAGCGCCATTAATAACTGGTTTGGCGGTCACCACACGCCATAATAAGTGAGAACATGCATTATTATGTCTTCTAATTCTTCAGTGTCACAAAATATAAAAATGAAATAAAAGGTTAATGACACCTCAGATATTAATGTTAAAATTTACGTCTGTATATATATATATATATATATATATATATATATATATATATTACGTTCATGAACAATATGGCAAATAACAGATCTCAGAAGAATAAAAAGAAGTACGTTTCTTCCACAGATTTGTGGACCTACTCAAGTAAATAAACAAGAAACCGGGAAACTGGTATATATATAAATATTATAATACTAATTTGATTGTTAGCGGTACATTTATTGAAAACAACAATCACGGTACCTTGTCGGCAATAGTTGTTGGAAACCGCGCGCTCGTACGGAAGCAAGTCAGGCGAACGTTTTGAGAGGGAGAGGAGGTCTGGAAAAAGTTTTGAGAGAGAGTGAGGAAAGTCCGGCGAACGTTTTGAGAGAGAGAGGAGGCTGACCTAAAAAGTACGAATAGCGTGGTCCAGGAAGTTCAACTGCGAGATCTATTAAACTCTATAAAACACAAGTAAATAGTTATTGAAGGAGAGACTCATGATACAAAATAGCAAAGTGGAAGCAAAAGGTTTGCACCACACAGATGCGAAATAACATTTCGCATAAAGGGCATCGAGGAGACATACGTCAGAGGGCTGACCGAGGGAGCGGCTGATCCCCAAATTCCAGGTGGAATAACAACTAGAACTATGACCGTGTTTGTTAAAAATGATGGGTAGAATCAGTGAATAACGGCATTTTTAGTGAGCTGTAATCCTCAAGCTCCAATAATCAGATCTGGTACCAGAAAGACATTCATGAGTACAAAAACAATTATTTAAAGTCTGTAAAAGTCAGATTTCGTTATCTTGTTAGTTTTAGTTTTCTTTATAGTGTTTAGAATTTATATTCCGTTCATTTCAATTTTGATTTGTTAAATAGTTTATTAAATTTGATTGTTCTTACTATCAAGCCCAGTAAATACCCTGAGAGAAAGAGTAATTAGATGAAATTGTTGTAAAATTATAAAGTTGTATTTTCCTAGTAAGCCACAAATAAAAAAATAAAATAAAATTTGGTTTGAAAAATTTGAGGAAATTAAATGTGCAAAGTGAGGCTGATAATTTGTATCTTTGAAGAATAAAATTTGTTTTTTTCTAATTAATTAAATTTTTTAATTAAAGCCTTCCAGTAAATCATTAAATTTTGGCCCAACAACGTGGGGCAAATTTAATTAATTTAATCATTCCAGTTGAACATTACAATATATAGCAATTTATTATTTATTTTTATTCTTAAAAACATTTATCTTTCGATTATACAGTTATGTTAATATATTTACAAGTATTTACAACAATTATTGTAAAAAAATTACACGTTAACTTAAGTAGGTGGAGAGTCCACTGACTTTCCAGCCCTTGAGTTCATCATGGTTTGAATTTCTGAGGGGTTTGAGGTGGAGGTTGAGGTTGAGATGCGTGTTTTGTTATTAATGCGAAAGTTTGGAGTGTTGAGTAGAGAGTGGAATAGGTGCGTTATCGGTCAAGGAGGTTGTATTGGGGTTGATGGTTAAGAGGATTTGTCAGGATGTGCCTGAGTGATGACGGAGAAGTACGAGGTCTATTGGGAGTTTGCCTTTCAGACGACGGTTTGAGGGCGCCGGAGGGCGATGGCTATGAATGTATTCAATGATCGGATTTTGGTGATTAAGCAGGATATAGATTTGTTGAATATTGTGCTGATGGTAGGTATTTGGATGTCTTTGTGGATTGTGGACTTTCTTAGGAACCATGGAGTATTGGTAATGGAGCGAAGGATTTTGTTTTGGGTAATTTGGAGCTTTTGTGTGTGGGTTTTGGCGGTGAAGCAGGTGAAGTAGGGCAGGCGTAGGACCAGATGGATTGGATGAGGGAGAGGTATATCAGTCGTTTAGTACTGATTCAGACTTGGACGTTTTTGTTTAGTAGTGGGTATAGGGTGTGGTATATATGGCTGTCCAATTATGATAGGTCAAGTGGGTAGCAAAATATCGTAATATTTTACTCGACACATATATGTAAAACAACACAATAAAAACTGGAGCATCCTTGACGTTGATCCCAATTATTTTCAAAGAATAATTTCGGAAATGGTTCACATCAAAATCCAAAAACGGAATTCTCTTAATAGTCAAAGTGAAACTGACTCTTTGAGCAAATTCTACGATCGTTTGCTACCCACTTGACTCCTATCATCTTTGGACAGCTATATATAGGGCCGACCAGCACACAGAAATTTCCCGGTTTCTCGTTTATGTACTTGAGTAGGTCCACAAATCTGTGGAAGAAACGTTGTACTTGATTTTATTCTTGTGAGATCTGTTCATAATCGTACACGTAAACTATGTTCCGAGATTTGAGTATATCTATTTATATAATACTCTGCATAGGTTGAAAATTTTAATCGTGTTGTTTGAACAAAGTTTTCCGTTGCTGAAATACATGATGTGTATCAATTCCTTTAATGCAAAACGAAAAATTGAATCGGGCAGTTCGTGATCGGTTTATGATAATTCTTTATGACACACGTCACTTCCGTTGCGCTCAGCCGTTATTTACAAATTCGAACAATTATCCTTCATAGTCGTAAAAAGTTACACTTTAATAAATGAATTGGAGAATTTCTATAAAATAATATATTTACTGTAGGAGGTAGTAATGCGCATACAAAAATAGATTATTTATTCAGATTATCATGAACAAACTACCTTCAAAATACTGTTAATTAGATTATATACACTTCTTTCGCCCTTTTTTCAATACTGGAAGCAGTCTTTAAATTCTTATGAACCGTCAAGTTCGCCCAGAGATTTTGCCTCTCAATTCGTGGTAATAAAGTTTAAAGTGACTACGTAAGGCTTGAATAGGAGGGCGGGGATTGAGAAACTGATGTCGTGCCTCTTTTTGTCAAAAACCGTATTTTGGCTGCTTGATTTTTGGATTGATGAAACCAGTCACCCAACGGCCAATCACTTCAACAGTCAACGTGAACGACTCATTTGGTGTAGAAAAAAATCAAACCACGGCTTTGGATTTCGCTTACCAGCAATTTTAGGTCTGAACGTTGAATTCGTTGGACTGCTGTTTTGTTGCAGGATCCCACCCGTAACACAAAGTTTCATCCCCCGAGTCAGGGTCTGAGTTTTGTTTCGATTCCTTGCACAAAAAGAGAACTGTTTCACAGTTCTCCTGAAAGAACTCCTCCCATAAAGTAATAACGTAGGCTTTACCGGTGTATTGATTTAATAAAAGATTTATGCGTTGATGAACCGGGTCAGTAGTTTAACTCACCTCTGCCGTCATGAGGTGACGTAATAAAAAATAATAATAAATAATCAAATAGTATTTACAGTAACCTAACTGCTGCGGAGATGAAATTCGCAGAAACGTTTTGTTATAATAAACAACTGACTCGGTTGAAAAACCTGAGAACCTTTTATTAAGTCCTCTGACATTCAGTTGCAATTTGTTGACACGAACTCCAGGATTTTACACTTATTTCTTCGAATTCATCGATTGCTCTTCGAGGATCAAACAAGATGATATCACACACTTTGTGAACATTTTTGTTTGTTCTGGACGCTGATGGTTGATCCCGTTGAGGTTTATCCTCAAGGTACATTTATTCACTTTGTAATTTGGAAATTAATACGTTTTTTTTTACTTAACTCTTCCTTTCTCGTTTTCTTGTCGAAGCATTGAAACTGGTTCTGTGTTTGTTTGCATCAACTGGAAACATATATTGATGATTGCGCGTTGCTCCATAAAGTTCGCCATCGTAAAATCGCAGAGAGCGCTGGAGAGGCTTGCTGAAACAATAATCTCTTTGTTCGCTGAGATAGTTTCACATGAACGCTACCTGGTCAACAGAGCAGTGAGTCCCTACTAAACGTACCTAGAGGGCAAAATCTAGATTCACAATGTAAACAAATGGACGCCATATTGGAGTCACGAATATGGCACGAAAATTAACTTACATATTCCGCAACCATCGTAAAGTATCATATATTTTTTATTATCGTTCGACGGAGTATTTCAGGATAAAAATGATACTTTTTATTCAATGAAAATATTTCTGCTTTATTTCATTACGGAAAAAGGAGATCTTTCCTTTGTTCGTCGCGTGGTAACGTCTCTCCCCCCCCCCCGTGTGACGTCATGGTCTTTTGGCGCCCAGTAATTTAACACTAAATTTCACATTTTTCAATTATAATTCTTTCCACAATTATGCTAGGGTTTTCTCACCTCCACAGTACCAGTTCTCGTGTTTCTAAGAATGTGTGTACCAATTTTTGTTGCATTCTGTCCACGCATTTGAATTGGTATAGAAATTAACGTTAATACATACATACATACATACATACAAATATACATCCTTTTTTATTATATAGAAGATTAAACTTACTAATCACCGTTTCTGAGCACCCATCACAACCCCGAGGAAAACATATAACGCAGAAATAATAATGGTTCTCTGTTATCTTATTACTGTACAGCACAACTGAAAATGTAAGGAGGTAAATAATAAAATAGTAATAATAAACAATATTTTTTGTTACTTTGAATAAATTTAATGCGACACATTAACAAGCTTGTCGTATTAAGGAAATGTATTGGCGGTGGCTGTTCTACAGATGTCTTACAAATGATCATCGCACAAACATGAGCACTTGTTAATGTTCATAATTGAAATTGTCTGTTCGCATAAATTAGTGGTTTCATATGCACTAAAATGCCGGAAGCAAAAGTTTTTGTTCCATAAATAGTGAATTTGAAGTCGAATATCAAAATATCCACCAAATGACTATTGAAATCAGATGAAATTTACAAAACATAGTTTAAAAAAATGAAATAAATATGATTTTAAATTAAAGAATTTACGTAATAATTTCACGTTTTCTATCAAACCATATCATTAAATAAATAATGTTACTTAACCATTTTCCAAGAAATTAATGCTTCTAGGGCAAACAGTAAACAGATTATTTATCAATTAATATTTAAAACCTAATATATATTATAAGGTAATTTTATATCTCAATACGAATGGTACCGTATTCCAGAGCATTAAACGAATTGAATGGAAAATCCGTCGAAAAAGAAATGCAGTCAATTTCTAAATTACATGCACAGAAAAACGACCAGAGCGACATCCATGGTGCGTACTTCAACTATCAGAAGCACATTGGCGCTAAATGTAGCCGGGATTTTCCATTCAATTCGTTTAATGCTCTGGAATACAGTAACATTCGTATTGATATATAAAATTCCTTTATAATATCTTGGAAAATATCTTCCCTGTCAAGAGTCTGTACCTCGGAAATAATTGCAACGATGGTTTTAGAATGGATAATATGTACTCTTCAGGCCACACAAGCACATTACGAACGACTTCTTCCACTAAGTGATCAGTAAGTTATGCTGATTGAGTATACATACGCGCGGGATTATTTTTTTATTTAAAACACTATATTTTTTCACGAAACTCTTCGCGGGCCGCAAAGTGATTGTTGGCGGACCGTACGTCGTGCAGTTCTGTCTCATTATATTCATGTATTCCAACATCCAATTTACTGAATGTTCCAATTTAACACATTGTAAATTTCTAAATAAAATATTCCTGTTATTATTAACATGGTTAATTATTTAATACGACCAAAATCCCTAATGGTTTAATGAAATAGTTGGTTGTTTTCGTGGCCAACGAAACTTCATTACTGACCATCGGTTTTTGGTGCGCCGTTGGGCCACGTTTGTTTTCGGCGTGTTTGTCATAACACGTCGTAAAGAAGCATGGTCCAACAATCCTTAAGTGTCCCTTGCGACCGTTTGACGAGTGCAGTTTTGTCTCAGAGCACGCTCTGTTTCAATGTTTACAAGATAAATATCGGACAGCGTTCGAGCCTCATTGAGTCTGGTTCTCAGTCGACTCCAAGAAAAGTCATGATATATAATTGTAGAACTCTGCGTTTCCGGACAGCCAAGTGAGAACATATGCACTAACTTTAGCACAATCTTAGTTATAAAATATTATAAAAAACCAAATAATCCGGACAGTTTATAATTAACTTCTGGGCTCATTGCAGAACTATGAATATTGTCAGATATGAACGAGTCACTTAATCCAAAGAACACCAACACAATGTTTTTCAATTCACATGAGCCATATCAGCATATCATGCAAATGAAAAACTGTATAAGTCAACAGGTTCCAAATAAGTTGCTGCATGACTAAACCGCAAACTATTAACCAATCTTGAATCAGCAATAATTAAATCGACATATATTAAATTACCAATCAGCAGTTCCAAAATCAAGCACCTGTTCTTCAATCACATCCACAGGACACGGAACAAAGGAAGAAGAAAACGAACAAGATAAATGTTCATCCATCCATGGTAAGTTTTGAAGAAAAAGAGTCTATAATTCCTCCCGTTTATTCAACTAACAAATGTATCCACTGAAAATACCTACCCCGATCATAGTAATCCCAAATCCCCTCCCATTGACTGCAAAAAATCGATTGGCAGTCTGAAGTCACAGAAGAAGAAACCTCCTACAATAAAGCACTTATCAATATTGAACAGGATTATGGGAATCTTGTAGGTATAGAGAGCATGGCTTAGTGGCAGAGAATATGCCAGAAAACAGAAGTCTGGAAAAATTGAAAAATATACGGGAAAAAATTATTATTTACTAAATGTGTCCGATTAAGAAATCGTAAGGTATGTTATGCCCACAAAGAAATTATAAATATGATATATATATATATATATATATATATATATTGTAATACCAATTAATTAAGCCATTAATTGTTTTTAAATAATTTAAATTGTTAGCGAATAAATGAATGGTAGCGGTGAGAACGAGCTAAGCAACAATAAGCTGCGGGCTGTTTCTTTTTTGAGGAGACGGAATGGCGATTACGCGCACAAAAGTATAGTTAGTTTTTCAGTCTACGGCGAGGAGCGAAAGAGAAAAGTCGTCGTCTACGATCAGCCACGAGAGGAGAGACATTGTAAAAGGCAAATCTTCACCAAGCTACTAAGCAGTTCAATCCAAATTCGTAAATAAATCAGTAAAAGACTAAAATCTGCAAATCGTGAGTTCCTGTAAGCAAGCAGTTAGTTGGGCAGAGAGATGTTCTAACAACTAGGCAACGGTGAACCAAGGGTTGCATCATTATAAAGAACTTGAACAATTTCGCGTTGAGGGAAAAACGATATCCGATAGCTGACCAATTAGGAGAGGATCATCCGAGTTTCCTGGGAGCTGAGTAATTGCATTTCGACTTCATATGTGTAGCTATAATTCTGGTACCAGTCGAACAATATGTGAGTAACAAAACTTTGATAATAATATTTGTGAACGATAACTAAAAGGGAAAAGTCAGATTTCGTTTATCTTTCATTTCGTTCGCTTTTCATTTAGCTTTCTTTCAGTTGTCAACTTATTGTCTTTTAGGTAAATTTTAAACTGAATTGTTAATCAGATCATTAAATCATTTACTCCGTTAATTATCAAACCCAGTGAAGGCCCTGAGATAAGAGATCTTAAATTTTGATTGCAACTGTTTGTAATCTTTGGAAGCCACAAATTGATAATAAATCATTTGTTTGTTAAAATTTGATTATCTTTTTTATTTAATTATCCCTATTTAATTGATTATTACATTAAATGTCACCACAACGTGGGCAAATTCTTTAATTTAATTAAAGCCTATATGATGATTATTAGAATATATACACACGTTATATCTACATAAAATGATGATTCAGTTGATAGGACGAATGTAACAATCAGTCGAAAGCTCAAGAACGAAATAAAGATTTTTAGACGGTATTGGTCACTACTTTTGCTGATAACTATCTAACAGTCCAATTCAACAACATATCTATATCAAGTGACGAACCAAGATGGCCACACACTGCATTGCGCAAAGAACTGAATACCATGAAGAAGAAAGTGGTGCAAGAATTATTTTTTTGAACAGTGGACAAATAAGATATAACTTGTGAGTTTATGACTAGAATTCAACGACTGTATTTTATACCAATTAATATAAAAATCTCTTAAAGAATTGACCGTGCTTGCTATGGAACAGGATCACCCCGACCAGTCCATTGTCACCCAAAGCGTACTTCACATGGAGTGCAATGTGTCCCGGCACCCCGTCATGTTGATACCACATAAGCTGACGAATTATCAGCGTCACCATACTTGAACTCAATGGATTTCTTCTTCTGGGGCCAAGTCAAGAGCCCAATTTTCGAGACTCCGGTCGATACTCGCACGGGCCTGGTTGCTAGGATGAAACCGCGGAAGCATCTCGCCAAACCTCTTGGATTTTTGAGCGTGTAAGACAGTCTATGGTGCGTCGTTGAACTTTCTGTCCTGATCTTGGTGGCCGACATTTTCAAGGGAACGGTTCTATATTTGTTACGTGCTGTACTGTACAATGACAGGGGAGATAAAAGTGTATGTTTTTCGTCTGAGGGTTGTTTCATTAGTCTGTACGTTTTGGTTATGGTGTAATTCAGGCTTCTTTACTATTTTGATGGTGTTTTCAAAGAAACAACGGTGATTGCATCAACAGTCCAAATAAATCATAATTGTATTATTACTCTGTACTCTCGCCAGAGACCGTGGGTCCCTGATACCAAAATACTCAGAAGGTATCCCTGAATAACATCTGAAAGTGTAGTTCTGGTTCACCCTGTATGACTATGAGAAATTTTCATTGAGTTGGGTGCAACAATTTTCTTGTGAACAGCTTATAAAATCTGTTTAACAGACAGGTATTCCGTCATATTGATCCTCAGATGCACGAAACGTGAAGATATGCTGCATACACACGATTTGAAGACGCATACAGCGTAAAGAACAATTTTATTAATGTACATGGTTGAAAAGAATCGTACATACTATAATCTCTGTTGCACATATTCTGAAGTCATTACTTTTTTAAAAAATCAGTATATTACACAATGTGTGTAATGTTCGCTTCTATACAGAATGAGAAATTTAACTTCTTGTTGTAATATTACTTCATGGATCACCTCTGAAGACTGGCAAACACACATGTGGTTATATTAGTTTTCGAACAGCGCCCCAGAACCACATATATATATGTGTGTGTAGAGCGTGTACAGTTGGTATTCTCACCGCTTCTGTTATTAGTCTCGCTCTAATACTCATTCGCTCTCGAATTCATGAGGTAGGCAATATGAATTTGCTGGAAGTCGCAGTCTCGGATGTCCTAAAATAACACACGTGCAAGGCGCAGTTTCCACGTGGGATGCGTGTGGGAAGTCAGTTAGTGCCAGGGAGATGAGGTCGACAGCTTCTATAACTTTTGTGTGGGCGTCTCCTGCAACGCGCGCGACTTGTCAAGCAGAATTTCGTCACTCCAATAAACGGATTCTTCTATGAATTCAGAAAATTTAAACGTGCAAAACTGTAATCTACGATTATCTTACATATTCTCATTTTTCCCAACGCTACCAAATTTCTACATCCAATGCAAATACGTGTATAACTTATTTCTGTAAAGTAGGCACTAGTTCTAGCGTATGCATCTGAAGACCCTAACATCACTCAAACCGTTTATTCTAATCGAGGAACTCGTAATAAACTGAGGGATTCAAACGTGGAGGAATGAACTGGATCCACATCTTCGTCCAATTCCTGCTTCAGTAGTGCATAATGGAAACTGACAATTTGTTCCTAAATCCAGGCTGTTATTCCTATAATAAGGAAATATAAGGGCCTAATAGTGCGATAAGGTTGAATAATTAACCATTTTATAATGCATTGTATGACTTTCATGCCTCTTAAACGCTATTCAAAATTCTTTGATACAAAATGAAATAAGCTAAGTTAATTATCGGGATGGCAAAGACTCGACCGGACCGGAAATCGAACCCCGGTAAGATTTTAGTCTGTACACGTCTTCAAATCGAGTGTATTCAGCACATCTTACCATTTCGTGCATCTGAGGATCGGAACAGTGAGTCATCTGAATTCCCGTCTGTTACACAGATTTTATTCGCTTTTCACAAGAAAATTCCTGGACCGATTTCGATGAAACTATCAATGAAAAAATATTCTTTTTCTAGAGGCGCTACAACATTATTGTTTAATTTTCTTGGCCTTATCAACCACAGCCTTCCATTCATTCCTATTGTTTACTTTCTGAGTCCAATTCGTGATCATGTTTCTTTGAAAACAAAATCTTACTCTACAAAGCTATAATAAAACCAATTTGGACATACGGCATTGAGCTATGGGGCTGCTCTTGCAAATCCAACGTCATCATCATCCAACGATTTCAATCGAAAACACTCAGAATGCTTGTAAATGCACCTTGGTACGTCAGCAATCGAACGTTACATACGGACTTCGGAATGTCAACCGTTCAAGAAGAATGCACCAACCACTTCCTGCCCCTCCAACTTCACCCAAACGAACTAGTGTCCACCCTGCAACATGACCCTCCCTACAGAAGACTCCAGAACAAGAAATGGTCGAATGACCTGAAAGCAGTATAAGTTCACGATCCGGATAACGTCATTGGATGGGTATCCGCTCACGTTATTGTATTATTGTGTCATCACATTAACTCATGGAACATGTATTATATAGTTCTGATTGTTAATTTTCTAATAAAAAAATAACCTTTTGGACATCATCTTTCCATCTTGTCTTCGGTCTACCTTTAGTTAATGAGCTCCAACTATATATTTTCTTCACTACACTATTTCTTCTTCACTCTTTCGGCAGACATGACCTAACCAGTTTAAACGTGATGCTCTAATGTGGTTGATTGTGTTATTGTACTTCATAAGATCATTTAGACTATTATTGTCTCTTATTCTACGAGTACCATCATGATGTTTAATGGACCCAAATATTTTCCTCAGTATTTTCCTTTCAAATGTCATTAGTCTTTGTATGTCACTATCCTTAAGAGTCCAGGTTTCTGCAGCGTATTGGTCGTATTGAGGTACGATAAATCTGAAGTTTTGCAGACACTGACAGTAGTTTATTTCTAAGCAGATTCATGTTAGCATAAAAAGCTTTATTACCGGTTATTATCCTGCTTTTGATTTCTTCCTCTATCACATTGTTTCCATTTACTATGGATCCCAAATACGGTATATGATTTAACACCTTGGAAGGTGTCATCTCCGATTATTATATTTTCTATTCTCCGGGTCTTATTATTACATCTTAAATTTATGATTATTTATAATTAATCCATAAAATCGGCATTCTTCTTTGAGATTGTGGTGTGTTTCAACTAACGCTGCTTTATTTCTAGTTGTTAATATAATATCGTCAGGATAAGCTACACATTTCTTAACTCGTGTGGAGATATTGCCTCTCCAGCTTTCTCATGATGACGTCTATAACTATGCTAATGCAAAAATATAGGATCAGAATATTAATCAATACAGACTCTTTTAGTTTTTTTCAACTGTTGATCATCCGATGAAGTCCCACGTTAGGGTCGAAACGTACAGTTACTATACTGTTCTGATTGTATTAATTATACTTTCAATTATTAAATATTTGCCGACTCTTTGGCCAATAAATTTATTTATTGTATTATTATCTGTCAGATAACTATCATTATTTAAAACAAGTTTTCAATCGGTCCGGACATTCCAATGATAGTTCATCCACGACGATTAAAGGTTAACTTCAACCGAAATGACTCTCAAAATTCAGCGAATCATCTTTGGACTTGTATGATTTAATTTTCAACTGAACAGCGTCATAAATTTTTTTATGATTGTACAAATATTCACTGTTCTTGTCGACAGATCATCTTGATTGTAGTCCGGCGCAATTCGGACGTCGGGGGGCGTTGCTGGTGGTCCTCAGAGGGAAAGAGAATAAACCTGCGGTGGCTGATGCAAATGTTCTCATGTGCTACAGAATCAATAAATTTAGGAAGAATTAATTATTCTTCATTTTAAGAAACTTTACAAAACATGTGGTTAAACAATCAGAATTTCTGCTATCGAAGACTTAACTGCCCGCGTTACTCCCGCTAATGCAGCGATCTGGCTATCTCTGTGCAACTCACGACTCAGCATAGGATAATCTCTGCAGTAAAGCTCTTTTCGATGCTCTGGGACAGTGAGAACAAATAAATGGGTCATCATGCGTAGCTTGTTCCTAATATTAACTTTATTTATAATATGTAGAAAGGAAAACTACTTTCGTTTTTAAATATGTGAAAATTTGGAACTAAATTATTCCGCTTTTTCATCTAATACACTATAGAAAATATTTAGGGAGAATTAGAAATGTAGCATATTAAGGGTCGGGTCATTAATAGCAGGTAAATAAATTTGATTTAATATTATAAATATTAACAATTATAATAGTCTGACTTCTTTTCAAATAAATGCTAAAAACACCAGCATATTAGTCAGAAAAAATTTATTAACAAATTTAAAAAAATAATATTTAAAAGCACAACGGTTCATCATGTATCAAAACTATAACCTTGATAAAATTGTTAATATCCTTCTAAATTCTTACCAGTTACAATTTATTTACAAATATATAAAATTAGATTGATTTAATTTATGTACGATAATAAGAAATTACCAATTAATAAGCCTAAGAACAATTTTATCGTACTATCATTTTTTTGAAAAAATATCATTATAAACATTCGGGAACTGTTAAAACTACAATAATTTAAATTTATCATTAAAGACAAAATTAACACTAGATAAAAATATTATTAACAAAATTAGTTTTTAGATTGTAATTCTTGTTATACCGGGAAACGAAACGATGTCTAAAACTTGAATTAATGTATATAAAAATAATTTGAAATTTAATGTCCATATGTATTCAGTTGTGTCCAAACATTTTTTTAAAAATAATTTCGATTGGCGCAACGAAAAAAATTTTAGATGAAGAATGTAAATATTATTCCAGATTGAAGAGCGAAATGTTGTATATTAGATATAATGTTTCGGCTATTAATATTCAAAATGATACGAATAATTTGAATAAAATTCATGATTCCTTAATATTGTAAACTTGTATCATATAAATTTTTATTTCCGTTATTATCTTAAAATTCAAGAATACTCTTAACAGCTGTGTCAATAAGTCATTTCTAAACAAACAAGACGTTAGAAATTGGTTAATCTAATTTTTCCTATAAAATATTGTAAGTAACACTACAAATTATATTTATACATAATTGTACAAAAAATTATCATGTATGATGAGACTTCGTTTACTTTAAATTTCTTAGATAATTTAATTTAATTGTAATTTTATGCCTGAAGAGGTCCCAATAAGGAATAAAACATGTTTTTTTTTCAATGTTTTAAATTTAATGATGAATAAATTTTCTGACTAATAGACTGGCATTTTAAACATTTATTATCAATATTTTTCAAAGTTATTATAATAATTGTAGTTAATAGGGATGTAGAACATAACTTGAAACACTCACGAGCCGCCACTGGACGGAACTGTACATCAACGTTGCCGCACACCTGCGAAACATCTCTCAAAATTGCCTATCACAAAATGTAGTTATGTAACTTGTGTTTTTAATACGAGTGACATGGTAAGGGAGGACTTGCTACAGTGCATCCCGCCAAGCTAGTTGTGTCTGACTTTAGTCTGACAGCATCAACACAGAGGTCGAGTAGTCTTCTCTTACTCTTCTATGTTGTTACACATACGAGAGCTAATTTCCGAGAGACCTGCTGTTTCATCACATGATATAGACTCCATCCATTTATCATAGTCTAAAACACCGACTGATACTCATAACGGAAATGACGTCATTCTGGGCGCGGAAGGTTGAAAGAGTCACGTCAGAACAAGCCTACGCATTATTGTGTTGCATTGTATATCCCAACAATTACTTTCTTTCCCTAGGTTCTATTTACGAGTACGTTACCGTCACTTTATCATCGAACACGCTGAATAAAATTCATGAATGTGTGGGAATATTTATACTCATCGAAAACACTCTTTAAACTAAATGTGGAATTAGTCAAAATACATGTAAGTTATATAATTACCTGCTGCAACCCCCCCCCCCTCCGATTCAAAAATACGATGCACAGGAGGTAGATATTTAGTGTAGTGGTGAGTAGATCCGTTTGGGTGCTAACATTTCCAGGCTTTTGAATGATAACTAAAGACTTAAGGTTGTGAACACTGGAGAACAATATATAAATGAAGAAGGAGGTCAGGCTTAATGCAATACTCAAAGCTAGCGTGAACCGCTTTAGAACTTGAACCAAGGACATAAATCAAAGGAAATGAGGAAATTAAAGACGCAAATAAATTTGTCCCCTGCTATAAATGAGTTACAAAAAAAATAGTAAATAATAGAGAATACTGGACAGGCTTCCGGGGAATATTTCCAAGGGAATGCTACTGCCAAAGTTAACACTTTTCGTGCATTAAACTAATTAATTCTATTAGTCGTATTGTGGAAAACCGCTTCCTGCTCCTAAATGCGTTACTAAAAACTTGAAACATCTTTCCAAATTTTTTTTTGTATGCCTAAGCATGTGTACTATTTTATTTTATATCCAGTCAATGACAGTACATTTTGAATATTCGCATCCTAAATAACTTAATCCAATAGTGAAAACTAATCCAGCAGTGAAAATTCTTGAAGAACGAAAATAATTTCCATGAATAATAAGATATTAGATCCAACTAAAATTAGATAAATGTTAAAAAGGATTCGCAAAATTTAAATCGTAATTACGATTGAGTTTTAAATCATCGTGATTAAATTGTGTATCTGCTTTTCCAATTATCTCATATTTTCGCGAGTTTATTTACATTACTCGTTTTAACGTAAAATTCTGCAATGTTTCGTAAAAAGTTCCAAATTATATATACCATTTATAAATCTACTTATCTGTGGTTAACTAAGAAAGTTGGGTGCAGTTCTGCACCTATTTTATTTTAATGAAAAGTTATTTTGATTGAATTCTGTTCTTATATTTAATCAAAGTATTACATCATTTTATTTTTTAGATATATCTTGATGTTCCACAGATTTGCAACAACATTAAATATTTATTTATGAATAGTTATGTTATACCTGATGAGGTCTCAAATGTCGGTACGGAACGTTCTGTTTTATTCGTATTAAAATTGTTAATGTAAATGTTGCTAATTATATATTAAATGTAATTAAATAACTTAGATTTTTCTGATTGAATTAGCCTTGAATTAATTCAAAAGTCGTATCCACTTTCCAAATATTAGACGGTATCTTTATGTTCATTTTTATTAGAAACGCATAATATTCTAAGATAATTTTACATAATTGGAATTACTTATTTCACACCATATAAGAATTAGCCATTCAAATTCAACTATGAAGAAAACTACGTCAGTTCTTCTTTTGAACTCAACTCAAATTTCTACTTACAAAAGTATAACTAAAAGACGTCGATTGTACTCTAAAATATATATCATTTAAATAATGAAAGACCGTTTCAAATGTAGTACCCGAGATGATTTTTTTCTATTGTTTCTTAACCGATAAAAATTCTCAATTATTTTTATGTAAATTAATCATTGGAGAAAGAAAAATTCATTATAAATGTTGGAAAGCTACTATATCTGAAGTTCTATGGAAACGTTTCATTCCCGGTAGAACGATCGAGTTCAGACGATAAGAACAAAGTAAACTTAAAAGTAGAAGCAAAGTTCCTCCATCGTGAAGACATTTCAAAATAATGCTTCAGTAACAAAGCCGGTGAGGAATCAGCGGAAAACCCAGAGATTGGGGGATTTTCGGCAAGCTAGACGAAACAACGTTACCGTTCAGGCCGCGTTAGTAAATGGGATGACGTTTCTTCGAGGTGGGGAAAACGTCGTATAAAATGGAGAGAAAAAGTATCAACATTTTATAATAGTAACACATTTAGTACAGTCAGGGCAGCGTACCGAGGGACAAAAATTGATGTCCCACACCTCTTTCGTGGGCAGTGTGGCAGCAACTAAGAAAACTTACTTCCCGAATGGACGATGATCAAAGCATATAACGACGATTGCTATTTCCTGAAGAGACAGGAAATCAATCTGCAAGATTGACGAGATTATTTTATCAAACTACGTTTTTTCTGTTATTATATTTCTTATAAATTAGTATTATAATTTTATTTCAAGTTTAATTTTAAGTTGTTTTTTCTAGTACTATGATTTTCCCCCTGAGATAGAGTTAATATTTTGTATTTTAAAACGGTAGCTTGAACTTTTGAAATTAAAGAAAATATTTCTGAATATAAAAAACGTGATAATGAACTTTCAAATTGAATTTAACATTTAATTTGTTAATAAATACTTTTTAAATTTAACAATGATTATAATAATATTACCACACTGGTTCACTTTCTTAAGAAACGGAAGGCAAAGAGTATGATCGTACTTTCTATTAATCAGAAATTAATTGAGTCCTTTTTCTGAAGTTACACGAATTTCAGATGACACTAACAATAATACGAAGTCTTAGATAATGCTGCATTTAAACATTTAATGCAATGGTTTTCATCTAATAACTTATAAATTATTATGATAAAACTCTTTTTATACAAATTAAAACAAAAAAGTGGCAATGAGTTCTGGAGAATTTGTAAAGCTGGAAATTAAAAATTCTACAATGTGGGTATATTTTGAAAAAATCAAATGGACACACTTGTAAACAAATTAAGTCTTGTTATCTGTGCTGTTTGTATAATGTAGAAGTTTAGTAAACTGAACGTTAAAAAGTTTTGTTCTTATTTGCACACTTTCACTCCTTATCTCTTGTTTTATTCTTATCAGAAAAATAAAATTTGTATCCTTTAAATAAATGATTGTGTGTGTCAAATTTATTCAAGAACGTATTTTCAAAAGATTTGACATTCTTACTCTTACATGTCAGTAAATACAATCACTAATGGTAGCCTACTTGTCATAAATAATAGTAATCTTTTCTTGTTCTATTGGGGTGTGAACAATTTTCATATAAGAAACAAAAATCAAGGTATACAAACAGGAGAAAACACTGAAATTTGCTCAGAAAGGAGTCCATTATAATGATCTAAGTTCGTTTTTAAATTACTAGACAATATTAAACAGTTTGAAGATGGTCGAATATAATAAAAAATACGGAATCTTTTTGATTAACGAATTTACAGATTAGACTACATTGTTAACATAAACTTTCCGTAAATGATATTAGAGCACATACTAAAGAAATATATTTACTTTATATGGAATTTTCAATAATTATTGGGTATTATAATTTCTGTTCAAGTACCGACTCATTTGATGCCACAAAAGTCCAGTTTTTCGATAAAGTTATGGTTAATCTTCTATATAATAAAAATGGCTGTATATTTGTATGTATGTATGTATTTACATTGTTCTTTATACAAATTTTATCGCGTGGACAGAATGCAACAAAAATTGGTACACATATTCTTCAAAATACGAGAACCGGTACTGTGAGGGTGAGAAACGCATGCATGTGAAAAGAATTATAATTAAAAACCGTGATCATTAAATATTAAATTACTGCGCGCCAAGAGACAATGACGTCACGCGAGAGAGAGACGTTACTACGCAACGAACAAAGGAAATATTTCCTTTATTAGGAATGAAATAAAGCAGAAATATGTTCTTTAAATAAAAAGTATAATTTTATACAGCAATACTCCATCGAATGGTAATAAAGAAGAATACGAATTACTTTACCATCCTTGCGGAAAATGTAAGTTAATTTTCGCGCTATATTAATTGTGAGTCTAGCTAACAATTTCATCAATGTAATACTTCGTAATGTATGAAGACTGAGTGACGATTATATCCTGAAATACTCAAGGAATATATTTAAGTATTCAATTAAATACTTTTTCGAGTTTATATAAATAAGTACACGAGCAACGCCGGGCACCCAGCTCGTGTTAATATATAAAACTATTGCAGAGAAAATTTTGGACAAGAGTTTATCAGGTTATAAAGATATTAACATCCTAGAAGAATTAAAAAGCAGTTGATGTTTCATAAAAAAATTATCAATCATCTTCAATAACTGGACAATTATTTGATAAATAAAATATATGAAACTACAACCGTATACTGATAAAGAAAACACGATGAAACATTATATGATTCCAAGGTAAAAGGGTGAGGACAATTAAAAGCTTTCACGAAATTTTTAATTGATAAAATAAACATATCAGCTTTAATTGATACTTCAACATAGAGAATTCATAGCAGAAAATAAAGTAGGAATACACTTCTAAAACTATTAGATATCTTATTCATAACAGTAACTTAATAGTTTGGGTATCTACGCTACGCCTTTGAACACGTTTGCATTCGAAGTAAAATTTTACGTGATACTTATAATTGAATACGGAGTGTTCGGGTGCAGTGACTTACCTGTGAATCTGGCGAGTTGGGACGTAATGCTCAAAGTTCCCTTCAGGCGTAGAGCAACACTTCCACAGATAAGGTCGCTTTTTAATAACGGTCACGAGATTCTGATAAACCGCACAGGTGTGAATGTGGGCTGAACCCCAGAACTGATAACAAACGTAATCCTTCCAAGATCACGTGAAGGAACTGCGCAGTCATACCAATAAGCAACGGAAATAATTTCAGGTACCCGAGAGAAATGATGAATTTCTAATAAATCGCAATTGCTACATAGAGATACAAATCAATAATTCCACAAAAATTATTTATTGTCCATTCCTCCACGAGACTTTCTTTTTGTAGAAGTCTCCACAATTATACAAAGGTAATGTAAAAATAATTAAAGTAGACGCATAACTCCCCAAGACACTCGCTGACGGCATCAAGCACCGCGTTCGCGATGACACCGGTTTTCTCTCCGACACAAATGGGATAAAGCAGAAAAAGCGAGCTATGCTTCATAATACGGCGCGTAACACAACCTTGTATTTGCTTATGCCACCAACGAAAATTTCATAATCAAGAGATATAAATGTCATTATGCTTTATGATCTCTAAAATGGGAAAACGTCAATATAATGTTACTATTGACTTCAACTAGTAGTGCGGAAGACGTCATTCCTTAATCGTGACGGTAATTCCAGATATCTAATATCCTGGAAGATTTATATTATGCTCGTGATTGATAAGCATTGAGAAACGCATGAAAGATAAGACCATACGTATCTGAGTCATTGTCATTAATCGTAACCATCACGTGAGTTATCTTTTAGATAAATCAACGATATGTCTAATGGGAATTAGTTATTAAAAGCCATCCCAAAATATGTCACTATTCCTGTAGAATAGTGAAGCATTTAACGTTAAGTATATTATACGTTCTTAAATATATTGTACTCTGTATTTCTTCACACTTCTTGATAAAATTACAATTATAATTTTAATTTTCTTCGGTTTTTTAATTTTGAAATATTTAAGAAGACTTTTACGCTCCTCCAGATATCAGATCGGCTTTCGGTATTTATTTTGAAGCTTGTAATAAATACAAGTAACAAAATGAAATAACTTTTAAATAACGACGATTTTCCCGGTGTAACGATTCAATAATCGATTCTTAGTTTATCAACTGAAAATTGCTTGTGAAATTATCTTTGTTTCTCCAATTTTACTTTGTTATAAGACTTAATACTAGTAATAGTGTCTTGTTCTTCAACCATTCATTGTTTTCTCGAAGTAAAACATAACAAATTTCGAATTAATTAAAGAAAAAAAAACAGATTTATTACAAGCTCACAAATAATGCTATTATTTAAATATAATTATTAATACAATTATTAGCAGCATTCCTTAGCTACCAAGACTCTGTTAAAAATAAATTTTTCAATTGTTTTTTCTTGTTATCGTGTTTTGGCGGAATTAACCCGAACATTTCGAATATTCATCTCTCTGGAATGAATTTTTCCATGTTTTTAATCTTAATCGTCTTTCTTCATTACAGTTATTAATTAATATTATACATTAATATGCATATGGTGAAATTAGCGGAAATAAGGTAAGTACCATTATTTTGGGTGATTTCAATAGGGTTATGGGAAGAAAACCCATGGTTTACGGAAACGAAATGTCAGGAGGAAAATGCTTATTGACTTCTGCCAGCAACAGAAATTGGTATAAGAAGAGAAAAACCAACATGTACGCCTGGGGAAGTGTTGGAGATGTCAAACGGTACCAGATACATTATGTCCTCGTAAAAGACGATTCCGTATAGGCTGTAAAGTAACTTACATACAATTTACTTTTTAGCACACATGAGCACAAGACTTGAGTGATTAATGAAGACAGGTATAAGGAAAACTAAGAAATGACAGTGGTGTAATTACGGGGGTCTTAGAAAACACCATTGAGCAACTGGCCGATTTAAATTGAGTGAAAGAATAATCTTACAGATACACTTAACAATGTAGGAAAAGTTGAGGTAAATAATATGAATCATTATACAACACAATATCATGGAAAATATAAAACAAATAAGGAGACGTAAAAAGATCCATTTAGTAGAGTATAGGAGACTGAAAAGTGAACTACGAAAAAACGATGATGTATGGGAATACGGAAGCAAGGAACGAAATGAGAACAAAGGAACATTTGAAACAGACGACTTTGGAGTGTTTGGTTAAATACAACATTAGTGAGGATCTAAGGCATTAGTATCATCATTATGTGCGTGTATTTGCTTGAAACAGGAGTAAAACATAATTAAATTATTTTGTGTCATAAATATTTATTGCGTTTGCCATCGAGAAATCATTCTTTACGGTAGTAACGAAAACATATTAAATGCAACTTCGTTACCCAACCTACAACTCTGACATACTCAACTGACTAGTTTATTTACGAACAAGTTGGAGATGCTATCTTACGCCGCAAAGTCGTCGTGGCAACACGAATTTATTATGCAAACGACATCAAAATTCCAGCAAATAAAGCAATTAGCGTCGTGTTGTTCGAATCCCCATGAAAGTGTTTCAATTAGCACTCATTATGTTTGCATAGGCAAGCATTCTCCCGCCTTCTATCGGAAATCATTAACAAACACCTTTCTCGCTCAGTCACTCGTTCTTGTACAAACAGAATCGACAATTGCTGTAGAATCAATCAAGTTGTTCTTCGTAAACGTTCAGGGGAACCTTGAAATTTTAGACTATTACGGGGTGTGAAGAACACAATTAATTTTGTTTCGTTGAAAGTAATAAATTTTGGCACAGTTACCGGGTATTGAAAACCCACAAACTGATTAAACAAATGGTTATCTTCTGTCATAAAGATAAAAAAGTTACTGATATTCCGGGAAGTTATATTTCCAAATTTTCACGAATTAGTCTGAATTATTACATCATGACCAACGCATTTTTCCTTCAGATAATCGCTTCACGACAATATGAAATCTTAATAATTTGATCTGGAGAAAATTGTTTAATATCCTAGTTGCCTATTACCTCTGGATGTAAGTCCAAATTTCGTCTAAACGTTGTCTTTTAGATATTAACGAATCACGTGAAAGAAGAATTAATTCTGGTCAGAAAGACACAGGGTTTGTGCTGCATTTAATATATTTTGTACTTCTTATTGTACGAATTCGGTTTGAAATTTATTGCAAATTTGTTACAAAGTTATAATGTTGCCAAAAACAATTACTTTTTTTAAAATTCGGTTTAAGAACAGGCAAGAATCCATTCTGATATTTTCTCATTATCCTTATTCAAAATACGCACACTCATTGTTATAGAAATTAATCCATTTTCCAATTTATGTTTTTTGTATATTCATTTATTTACTAAATTTAATTATCTCAAGCTAATTGGTCCGAATACACTGACCAGTTTATTATAAACACCCTATCAGTACTTCGTTGGGTCATCTTTTGCCTTAAATACTGCAGCCTTTCACCTTGACCTTGACTCCACGAAATGTTTGAAAGGTGATACTAAGAATCTGACACCGAGCCTCGTAAGATGTGAGGGGTGTGTGTATCCAGCTACCGGATTGATAATTCAAGTTTGTCCCCGAAATTGTGTTGGTGATTATAAGGGCCACATGTATCTATATAATAAAAAAGGATGTATATTTGTATGGATGTATTTTCACTGATTTCTATACAGATTTAAACGCGTGGACAGATTGCATCAAAAATTGGTACGCATATTCTTAAAAACACATGAAACAGTACTGTGGGGGTGAGAAACCCCTAGCATTAAGGTGAAAAGAACTGTAATTAAAAAATGTGCCCATTTTGAGTTAAATTACTGCGCGCCAAGAGACGCGAAGAACAAGTGAAATAGTTCCTGGTCCGTAATTAAATAAATCAGAAATATTTTCATTGAATAAAAAGTAAAATTTTAGCCAGAAATAAATGATAATAAAAAATAATATGAATACTTTACGATGCTTGCGGAAAACAAAAGTTACTTTTCGAGCCATATTAGTCACTCCAAAATGGCGACCATTTGTTTACATTGTGAATAATGTAGCTTACAATATCATGAATTTAATCTTTCGAAATGTCTGAAGACTGAGGGCAATTACATCCTGCAATACTCGAGGAGTATATTTAAGAAGAAATTCGGAGGTATGTTTGATGAAATAAAATTCATTGTATTTTATAGCTGTTAAATTAATGCATTATGGATCGAAAGTGTGTACGGAACTACGAACAATTAGATATAGGTTGGATAAATTCTTAAATTAACATTAATATAGAATTAAATACTTTTTCGTGTTTACATAAATAAGTACACGGGCAACTCCGGGCACCCAGATAGTAAGCAAATAAAAGCACACCTCATTTTCCTGAAAAATGCTCCTGCACAATACAAGTACCGTGTCGTGATTGTGGGATATTCCTTCAGTAACATAGTGTATCAAAACTAGAACACAAGTTGTCCAATCTCACATTCCTAGAGCTCTTCAATAGTATTTTATACTATAGCACGTATCAGTAGCGAAGGTGGGTGACGCGGATTGAGGTCGGAGAGGGGATGAACTGCGGAATAAACACATACACGTCAACTGACAAGGTAAAGCTCTAGGGGCTTCCTGAAGCTGTGACTGGCAGCGGAGGGGGGGGGGGGTTGCAGCACCTACGCAGGACACTGTAACCAGGACCGCCAACAAATGTGTCGCGCTTGTGCAGACAGTTACTTTTTTAAAAAATACACCAGAGAGATTACAAACGTAGGATGTACAACAATCCAATAAAAAAATTAATCATCTATCACAGAGTATTTAAAAATTTTAAGAGGGTATTGTGAGGCAGCGTATCAAATTAATTAATTACAACTGCGTCAGTTGTCCCATCCGAGCGCGGTCGAGGGATTCGACTCTGAACATAAGGATGTAAGCATTTACACGATCACACAAAACATATGTGGCGGGAAAGTTCGGTAATATTGTCAATAATTTACCATTTAGATTCGCCATGTTCTCGGTTTAAATTTATATCGACTTGCATTTCATTATTTATCGGCACAAGCGCACAAACTAATTGTGTCGACACGGATCGCTAAATGAAACTACAAACTATTTATGTGAACTAGACCGCTTGCTAAATTAGCACACTAGCTGACTAATTAGGATCGACTAACACCTCAAATGCGAAGTTTCCTTTTATTCACAGACTACTAAGAAACGTACTTTCTCGCTTCTCCCATTGTTGATGTCGTGAGCTCGGCTCACCTGCAATTAGATAGAGGAGCGTCAATCCCGTCAGATATTATATAATTTTTCGATATTCAGGAAATTTTGTTATTGGCATATGAAAATGCTCCAATACCACAAGGCTGCATTTCATAATTTTACGACGAGATACAAGCAATTCGTCATTACAACAGTCCAATATAATAAAATTATTATGATTTGATAATCATAGAAAACTAACTACAAAAGAGGCCTATAACAATCATATATACTGGTTGAATCTGATTTCTCATCAATCCCGTCACTTCTCATCAAGTGGTAAAAGAACACATGACACTTCTAAATAAATGAACAATAAAAGTATTTATAAACAAACAGCAGCCAATTTTAAGTCAGAAAAAATATATTTATTTATGGAAAATTAAACTACGTTTCGTCGCTAATTTTGCGACATCTTCAGGTTGAAATTAACACAATTTTGATAGTCATTTTCCCTTGACTGCCGTGGCCGAAATATAGTTTAATTTTCCAAAAACAAATATCTTTCTTCTGTTTTTATTTATAAGTAGTCTCAAAGTCAATTTATATATTGTAATACCCAGTTAAGGACATGAATTTTGTTCTTATTCCATCAGATTTGTTTACCAACTCAGACTGGGGATTCTTGAGTGATTTGTATATAAAAAAGATAATAATAAAATGATGAATAAGTGGCTCTTAGAGAAGGGGAGGACTATAATTGGACGTTTAGTGGCTCTTACATCTAATGGTTTTGAAAGACATCTAAAGGCATATTGACAGAGGTTTTATGGACATACAATTATATTAAAAGGAAATGTTTATTTTAATTGTATTGAGTGGCTCTCGGAGCGTGAGAAAGCCAACAGCTGGTGTTTGTTTGGCGAACGTGGAAATTAAAAAACTGTGAAAATAAGGGAATATTCTGGAGAGGGAGAGCAGATAGCAGGAGTTGGACTGGAGTGTGGTGACACAGTTCGACTGGAGACCTCGAAGGAGATGGACGTGGAGTCGGGTGCCAAAGCGCAAGAGGGAAGGATGTTGGAGTGTCCGCAAAGGAGGAGGACGTGGAGTCAGTGATAAATATTCGGCCAAATTGAATGGTGGCCGTGCCTAAAATTAAAATAAACATTTTAGTCCATGCAAGCTGTCAGGAGTCGGGATACCAAAAGGATGAAGTGAACGTGTGTCTGTGGAGCGTGTATAAAAGTCTGTGCACAGAAGGGCATTGTAGAGTAAAGAGCATTTCTGAAACCCCCAAATAAAATTGTAAGTAGAAATTCAGTAATAAATTTTGTAAATTGTTAAATAAGGGTAATGAGCAGATTTAGTTTCATTTCGTTTTCATATATTTTAACTGCACTGTTTAATTGTAAATTTTGTGTTCCGTTTCCTTATCAACCCTGTAAAGACCCTTGGAAACAGGGTCTGATTTATTAAAATGTATTCTAGATTAATAAAATTGTTTTGTTGATAAAATTTAATAACGTGTTTAATTTAATTTCCTATAATAGAAATTATTTGTAATATGGCGTATTACAATATATATATATATATATATATATATATATATTCTTAAGAGAAATATTTGCTGGTAAAATTGATTGAAGGTTTTCAGGGAGGTGTAAACTTTTTTTTAGAAGAAGTCTAATAAATAGTTGAAAGACATTTCGCATGTTACACGAATAAAAGTTGTCTATGTATGGTTTTTATAATGTATTTGTTCTCATCGATTTTTAATTTCCATTGTGTTTTTAATTGGTTAAATATAATTCTCAATGATTTCGGTGATTGCCCATCGAAGCGTTGATGTCGGAAGCATCAGCTCGGGTTGAAACCAGAAAAATTATAATTAGAACAATAATTTAAATAAATAAATGGCCTCGAGTCAAAAGAATATTTATACATTTTATTACAAAAAATATTAAATTTACTACAGCAATAACGATGACGGGTTTTGAATTCGGCGACCTCTTCATGTATAACAATTTTTAATAAATTATAAAACATTACTTCAATTAATAATTTTTACAACAGGAAAATTTATAATTAAGAATCGTTATACCTGAAGAAGTCCCTAATGCGGATGAAACATTGTTGCAAATTAGATCTATTTTGTAATAAAATTAATAAATAGCCTTCTGAATCAATTTATTTATTTATATTATTATAACACATTTCAGATGTTTTTCATCATTATTATATTCAGAACAAATTCACCCGGAAAACCTTCGTTCTCTAATGATAAAGTTTCCATTATTCAATTTGCTTTGTTGGTTGTGTATTCGTTTGAAATCATCACTGTCGAATTTAAACTGTAACTGTCACCACGCCTGGACCAATCGTAGATTTTATATGTGATTTTCAAACACTTATAATAATAAAATCTCCATTTATTGGAAGGTTTGTCTCCAGTAACATTTTTGACTATGCTGAGATTCCATACTAGATTTAATCTCACATAAGCAACAATAATAGGCCATGTAACATACTGATTTTTTTCTTGGATGTCTTTCCTTCTTATCCTGTGCAGTTGAGGGATCACAAAATTGAACTGACGTAACAGAATTCTAAATTCCTACTATACGAAGCTTCAAGTTAGTCAAGTGCTGTAACAATGGAAAATATAAATTTCGGAGTTACAACAGTAAATATAGCGTGGGATTTTAAATTTGATTTATGGTTTAAGTCTTATATATACGTCGCACTACATAGAATCAGCCACGTAATTCATGTTTGATGTCTATAGTTTGATAAGGTTGCAGGATGTTAGCATGGCGTGCGTGAAACGCCAGCATTAATCTAATTTCTGATGTCAAAACAAAATTGATGAAAGCTACTTAATAATTGATAATGGAACAATAATGATAATAGAGCTACATTACTTCACGAACCAAAATGTACCTGTAACAGGTAAATAATGAAATATACAAAAACATAACAAAATTTTTAAAGATATTATTTTATCAAGACTGTTATATATAGATAACTATTTTTAAAATTTACAAAAGTAGTTTGCTGATTATAATTTATTAAAACAATTTTCGGGTATAATAATAATTAACATGCTGGAAAATGTTATGTATATAAATACAAGACATAATTTTCAAAATAATTATTTTGACACATTTAAAACTTATTGATAGTATTAAAATTATAAGGGACCTCAGATGTCCAAAAAAATTTAAATGATTTGAGTTAAACTGTAAAAATTATGCTAATTTATTTTCATGGTAACGACGGTTCTCTTAATTTAGATATTCTCTGTTGTATTTTATTTAAAACAACAAAAAATTTCCCAGATTTCATTACGAGGATTTATAATTTATCATGACGTTAAAAGCGTGCCGAAAAACGTTGGACGTATTTACAAGTCTATCCCGGTTGGTCAACAGTGAATAATTATTAATAATTTACCATTTATTTCTAATTAAAAGATGAGGATGGAAAAATCTCTACCTGACCGGGAATCGAACCCGGGTCTCCCAATTGGTACACAGGCGCTCCAACCATTGAGCCATCCGAGTCGACTCCAGGTGTGGCACGAGATTTCTCCATTCATTATTCTATCGCCAGAGTCCAACTTCGTCTAAAATTCGCCATATCACAATCCTCACGGCCTAACCTTAGGACTCAATGAAAGATGGGTTGATCAATGGAGTATTAGTTTAATTCAGAAGAGTCTTACATTCGAAGCTCAGCAATATAGCTCATGAAATATTTTAATTAAAGGGTCAGGATTGGCTGACTCACTGGTTAGAGGACTGGTGTACCAATCGGGAGACTCCAATTTGATTCCCGGTCCGGTCGAGATTTTTCCAACCTGATCCTTTAATTAAAATATTTCATAACCTATGTGGGTAACCTTCAAACATGCTTCTAAATTTTTTGTTTCCATGAATATGTATCTTTTTACAGATGATGAATATATGATACAAGGTATCAGAGTCATTTATCGTTAAATGGCCAGAGGCTCACTTCAGCATATTCTACTTGTCTAACATAATCTCTTAATCTGCCAATAAATTCCTTATCCCAAAGTTATCAGAACCAGAATTATATTTTATTTTTCAATAACATATTATTTGATAAATATCATACTTTTAGTTTCATTTCAGTAACATTCGACTCTGATAAATCCCTTTCGACGTTTAAAGAATCGTTTTATTGTCAACGTTATCATTCCTATCAGAAGGTTCTTCCAACACACTATTCAATACACACTACTGATTGGCGAGTCGTATTTATTTTTCTCCTTGAAATGTAAGTGATCGTATGGGTACGAATATGAAATTCCCGGTCTTTTCTCGAAATTTGGAGGTTTTTTTAACCAGATTTTTAGTAACCTGGAACATGGGACGGCTCGAGATCTTCTCCGTGAATTTAATATTGTGACCACCAGTTTGAACGTACACGAGATTTGCCTGTATAATTCAATTTTTGCCTGCAAAGTCCTTAATGCGGCCGTGTGCGTCGGAAAATTTAGTTCCGCTGGCTTTACAGTACCAGAGATGTTTCGGTCAGTGACCTGCTCGCCAGGTTTACCAACCGTACTACCAATTGTGATGTTACGTAAGAGCTTCCACGCGATCACGTATTTTAGCAGCAGCCTCTTCAGGGCTCCCACAAAAGATGGCAGCCAGACGCACAACACTCACGCGGCAGAAGAAGAAAAAATACAGTACTCCGGAGAACAACTAAACTTGCCTTAATGGACGAATGAGGCGTCAGATTTTTAATAACTAGTAGCTAAAGCACCTGCATAGAGTTGGTAGGAGTCTTAACACAGTATTCGGACGATACTGGGGATCTGCGTCTCAAATGGTCTCTTATTAATCCTCTTGTTGACATCTGAAGCAGCCAAAGATACTTGCTGATGTTTGAGTCATATTAATAATTACAATTCAGAGGAAGCAACTGTAAATGTTTCTGCTTTTCCGGCAAACTGGTGGGAAACGCTAATTTATACATTCAAGAGCATCGGTGAAGGGACAATTATTACTTTTCGCTGAGGACGTGAGGAAATTCATGTAATGTTACTAATAAACAATGACCTGGTTTCGAAACTGGAATTTTGAAATTACCAGGAATTTAAAAATCAAGTACAATGTGAGGTTTGTAAGACACACTTTTTGTTGTGGTAAGAACTTAAACAAAGCTTCTTTAAGTAATTTTCTCTAATATATACACTTAAGCGCATGCAATAACGGACATTAACTGAAATACATCCAAATATAAACCAGAAACAGAATCAGACATTTATTAATTATATATTCTTGAGCTTTCGGCAACCATTATTACCTGAAACTATGTTATTTTTATCATTAAAACAATTTAAAAATCATTTTTACCTGCCATATCAGTTTCAACCAACCTTCATACATCTTCTTCAGTACTAAAATCACTTATATATATAATATTCAAAAAATAAATAGTAATTTTAAGTAATATTTATTCAAATATTCTAAATTTAGTTATTGATTATCTGAATTCCAAATAAATACATTTATTTATCAATTATCACAGTTATCCATGCCGTCAAAACTAGGAAAGCCAGGTAATGAATGAGCTTCGTGTAGACCGATCAGCGTCATCCCTATTCTGTCTGAGATATTTGAAAAACTCCTGATAAAACAGATCTCGAACTACCAACAGTTATACCGGACCACCAATTCGGCTTTCGGGAAAAAATACAACACAACAATAAGCAAAAACCTTTAAGAAAAGAAAATATGTAACGCTGTCTTTCTAGTTATATCACAAGCACTTGATTAAGTATGGCTCATTGGTCTTTTTTTAAAAAAAATCGAAAAAGTGTTTCGTAGCCCGTACTACCATCTGCTAAGGTAAAACATGCAAGATCGATACTTCCAAATAAAAAACAACTTCACTTGTCACCCAGTACAACCAGGGATGCCTCAAGGGAGTGTGCTGGGATCGTTGCTCTACTTCATCTATAAAACAATACAACCCTTGCAACATTCGCAAGGTGATGCTGCCTTTCTGTCAATAAATGCTGACCCAGTAGTTGCATCAAAAAATGTTCGAAACTACCTCAACCTATTATTGACCTGAATCGATATATGGAAAATCAAGATAAAAGAGATGAAATCAGAACAAGTTACATCACCATTCCAGTAAAAACGTAGTTATAATTACACATCGACCAGAAAATGACCCAAAATGAACATGCAAAAATGACACGCCAACAAATTAATCTAAAATTCAGAGAGATGACTTGGTTAATGGGAAGAAGATCAAAACTATCTCTGGATAATATTTTATGTATTATTAAACACATGTGGACTGACGACATACAATTATGGGGATGTACAAAGCCCTCTAATCAAAAAATTATTCTTCACATGGTTTTTTGTACAACTTCACCTTGCACACTGATCTCAACATACCATTCATTACCGAGAAAATGAAGAAAGACTCAGAACTCTACTTCGAACGTATCGAAGGACACGATAATGAACTGGTAGCAGAAATAATCAATTCTGCAGAGGTAGACAGAAAACTCAGAAGACCTGAAGCTAGAGATGAACAACACGAACTAAATAAACTAAACCTAAGGCCGGCCGCACACTGCAAGCGACGCGACGAGTCATTTTGTCGGACGACGACTCGAGGAAGAAAATACATGGGCTCCTTATGGAGGGGCACACACCAGGCGAAACTGTCGCGTACGACACGGCGCGACGGTCTGCGACGGTTTGAGACAGTCCGCGACCGTCGCCTCGTGACAGGCAGACACCTCGAGTCATGTTTCGTCGTGTCGAACGCTGACAGATGGAATTATGACTCGTCGCATTGCCTGGCGAGTCAAACAGCACTGCGCATGCGCCCAGCACATAACCTAACCTTGTATTCATTACTGTATTGGTGTTTACTCGACAAAGGAAGGCGAAAATGGATATATATATATGAGTGTGTGTGTATTGAGTTGAATTCATTTGCTGCTATAGATAATATTTTGTAATGTACGAAGCACGCGTCTTGTTGCTAAATTAAATTGAGCGAATATGTGAAAGAAAGAGACAGTTTATATTATTATTATTATTATTATTTTGTACCTACATTATTTATTTAAATATTATTTTGTTGTAATGACCAGTCTTACACTGCTTTTACAATCAATATAATATTTTCTTCACAAACCTCTAATAAACTAAATGAAACTATATTGCCACGGTACGCTGCCATAGTTGGAATTAATGAAATCCATATATCTGTTTCGAATACCATAGGCAGGATTGGATCCTCTGAAAACTGTTTGAGAAGGATCAATGTCATCTTCCTCAAGTGCAAAAAGTTCTCTCTGAATTTCTGACATGGAAACTTTTGGAGCTCATCCTTGTGTGAAATTGAAAAATTTGTTTTCGTCCGCTCGTAATTCATTAAGAAAACCGTTTATATTTATTTTAGTATTAATTGGGTGTATCCATAAATCTCGAGAACTTTTGCCTTCTTCCAGCAACATATAACAATAAATAATAACAGCTATTTCGTCTTCACTGATATTAAATGAGTTTGGTTGCTAGATACAGCTCGAAACAGCCTGAAACCGTCTCAGACAGCTTGAAACATTTTGTCGGCGACGATTTTGCCTCGGGTCATTTTGCTTCCGACGTTTTGACTCGAGTCATTTTGCTTCAGACAGCTTGCGACGTTTTGACTCGAGGCAAATTGTCGCCGACAGTTTCGTCGCTTCCAGTGTGCGGCCTGCCTTACAATGGTATACTAGGGAAAGGTCAATGGTCTAAACCCACCTCTTCTTAAGACCGTGTATAGATTTTATATATTACAATGAAACTGGTGTAGATTGTAAATTAGCGTACAATTTTTTTTTTTTAAAAAAAAAGGTAATTCGCACTAAATTTTAACAGTTTTTGGATTCTCGATTGAATTACGGTTGGCTATTGCCATAATTGTAACTATGCAAATAAAACATTTTTTATTATAATCAAATATCGAAGGCTTTCCCGGTGCCGTAGAAACAGTTCTCGGGTTTCAGCCCAGGCGCAAGTCATTAAGACGCGACGTTTAGTCGACCAACAGCTATGGCGTCATATTCCAGGCGCCAGGACTGTTGAACGTCTTAACCCGAGATATCTTTATATAACATTTTTATAAGGTTTTTAAATTAATTTTATTTATAGCCGCATCAACTGGTAATATCATCACCGACTTTGTACTATGTTGCATTTATTCGTTGGGGAACTAAGGAAATACACACACACACCCATGCCCACGACGTGATTCGAACCCGGGACCTCTGTGATGCGAGGCAGTGACGCCGATCACTGAACTATTTTTTTTAATATGTTTTGACATGTTAAGCCTCCAACCGAACTCGTTACTCATATGGAAAAGATTAAAAACGAACCAAATTCAGCACTGGACACCGTTAATTAGAAATTTAACAATAACGGTGTGAATCCTCCAAATTTCGTATTACGTTTCAGCTAAATTCATATTAAAGGACCAAAAGATTACAATTTTAATTCTATACAATACAAAATATTGCGTCTATTATGAGAATCAAATCTTGGCCGAGGTAAAATTTAATATTTTCACGATTCAGCCAGGCGTGAAAATGCACGTTTTGGAAGTTTTCAAGCGATATATATGGCAATCCTAGATCAGTGTTACATTAATTAGTTTTCCTTTTCAGATTAATAAAAGCTAAATTAAATACGTTAACGACCATAATATCGGACATTTTGAAATATTTTATTGAATTCAACGACGTTTCTGTACATTTGTGTGATTTTATCAGGTTGCTTGTAATGGATTATGAATAATTCCAGTTACCGTAGAAACATAAGAAACAACCTGATGAAAGTACAGAAACGACGTTTTTTTATTGCTATTATTTAAAAGTATATTGGTCGCGTAGACGACGTGGTCATTAGCGACCCATACATAATTTACATAAGTTTTGGTGTGATACAACATTGACTCCAATAGTAAACATAGAAGTGAGCAGTTTAAAAAGTTTAACATGTTATGCAAGTAAATATTGTAAATGTTTTTCACTTTCAGATAGTGTTACACAAATTTATGTTCATTGGAAAATTATTCATTTACATAAATGGAGATTAATTGTACACTTCAAACGTGGGTTCCTTGCATTTACATTGAAATAGTTCGTATTTGTGAATCATATAGCACATATTTGGATAATATTAAGCACAAATAATAATTTTACATTCATTAAAATTAAACTGTTTGAAACTGCGACTGTTGCGATTCCACTCTACTATTATCATAGTCTTTTTATTAGGAGGAGACGTCTGCTTCTGAATATGAATCACTCTCTTGTTTTTCAACTAAATTTATGAGCCTTTTAATTCTACTTTTTGTCGCTTTATTATTTACGTGTGGGTAAAATGGTTCCAATATATTTATGAATGATTTAGAGTATATTTTGTAAACTCTAATAATGATTCTTTGGCTCTGTGAGTCCATATCATTTAGTATGAGCCTTTAACTGTTCCAAAGAGAAAGGTCGTTGTGTCGAATAATTTTTTTAAAAAGGTCTGTTAAAACGGTCGTTAATTTATCTTATTAATAAAGAGAGACGTAAAATAAAATAACATTTAGAAGACACAGATGTCGACAGTTGTCAGGATCTACGACCTCGTTGTATTTATCATGTTGGTGTCAACTAAACAGATATATTTTATGAGATCGGCAATAAAATAGTGGATAGAAGATAACGGTTACTCCCAATGAATTCAAACCTTTCATGTCCTCATGCTCTACTACGCGCAGCTTATTCTACTCAAACTATTCCGCTATCGTTATCTTTGACCTCCTTCGTTAGCGTCGCGGCAAGAATTTCCCACGAGAAATTGTTATTTCCTTTTCCAATGCCATGTTACCCTACACTTATACCGCAATTTTATATTAATATAACCTCAAAAGTAATGTCAAACTTGAGTTTTCAGTCCGCTACTCGTCGACAGGACTTCGACGCCATTTGGAAATCTTGATGTCTTTCCGATGGACAGTATTGAGGCTACATAATTTTAAATTTCAAAGGCTCGTGTCCCACATTATTTTGAAAAATAATGTTAAAGGGTGCAATTAATATTGAAACTACAACTATAATTCTTCCCAATATTCACGTTTGTCTTTCTAATGTTTGATCACCAGAAAACGGGCTATTTAGGACACTAGCTGGAAATGATTGTCGAGCAACTTGTTAACTGCTCTTGAAAAAGCTTTTAATGTTAACTTTGCCCAGTGCATATATTTTATAAATCTTAAAAATTTGTTAAACTTAAAGAAAATCTGTTTCTGACTAACGAAGAGAGCCACGAATATGAAACTATAAATCCAAGATCTGATAAACATCGGATTAAATTTTATCAACCCTGCATTTATTATTCCTACCTAAATATACTTACGTTTACTGTCAGATATGTGAATAGAAAATAATTTTAGATTATTTATTGATAAATTAAAAAATATCCCATTGTCTGGTGCGTATAATTCAGTTAATGACTTTGTTAATCGACCTGTAAACAGCTGATTTTGACAATAATTCTCCACAAATGTAATGGCATTTAGAAGGAATGTATTGCGAAATTACCATCGCATGTTGCCGTCCTTAATTATTGTAGTTTAGAGGCTGAAGTGGCCGTGGGACTTCCATTGTCCGAATTCGGCCTTAAAGGTATTTTTGACTTGAATATAGTAGATGGTTTGAAACAATTCATCCCAGGTCGATTTCTTCTGGTCTTAAAGATTTATTTCTTCTTTTCTGGATATATATTGCATTGAATTAACTAATGATATTCTGTCTATTGATATTCTCCCTTCGCGTATTCGTTGAATATTACCTTTGGTTCCTTATTGATTATTCTGATTTCATAAACTTTAAAAATTACGTCATTCTATTCACCTTTTCAGGTCCTTAACAGCTTTGACGTTCCTAAGGTTTTCATGTGTCAATCACTGATGATTGATTTATTCACCTTCAACCTATATCATGCCTCATCTCGATATATATGAGCGAACAATATCGATGATATTACGACACTTTACTTGAACTTTTTATCAGTCTTCTGTTCCTGCAGTTTTTCTACCCGCATTCTTTCTTGGAACACGAAAATAATGTATATATACATATTGTAATGCCAATTAATTAGGCCAGTAATTGTTTGGACATAAAATTTGAATTGTTTGATAAATCCATTATAGCGGACTGATCGAACAAAGCGACAATGGAAAAGTCAAAAATGGCGTATGCGCGCTCAAACTCGGGAGCACTAGGAGTTCAGTTCGCGGAAAAACATCGTGAGGAGCAGAACAAGTAATATAACTGTTAGTTGGTGGCGGGACATTTCAGAGGACGGAACGAATAATACTACAGCAGAGACTAGCCATCGTTAAAGTATTATTAAACAAAGTTGTGAATTTAAGACAAAGTAAAAACATTCACGGAAGTATTACCTCGTAAATATCGCTAAGTAAGAGAGTTTTCGTCTATAGCCAGCCAAGGAAGGCAAGCAGACATCAGATAGCGGACATTCAGGAGAATCATCCGAGTTCCTGTGAGCCTATAAATTTTGACTTCAATAGTGTAAAATCTGTGAGTTGATTTTTAGAATCAGTGTATAATTTTGCAATAGTGTACTTCCGAAACCAAAAGGAATGGTGGTACCAGCTGGACAGATGTAAGTAACAAAACCAAAACTAATGATTAATTGTAAACGTAATTAAAAGGATAGTCAGATTTCGTTCTCTTTTAATTGTCAATCAAAGTTAATTTCTTTTCTTTTTAATTTCTTTCTATCGACATATTGTTTAGGTAAATGTGAACTGTTGGTTAATAAGATTTTAAAATCAATTTGTTGTGTCCATTATCAAACCCAGTGAAGACCATGAGAAATTAGTATTTTAAATTGTAATTGTTTTTGAGTTAAATTTACAAAGTGGAAATAAATAAATGATTTTATGTATTAAATTTTATTAATTCTTCTATTTAATTAAACCCAACCTGTTGATTATTACCTAAATGGCGCTTCACGTGAGGTAAATTCTTCAAATAATTAAAACTTCCATTATTGTTGATTATTACATATTGGCACCAATGTGGGGCAAATAAATCAACGCCCAATTATTATTTATTACAATATATATGCTTTGTATGCGTCATTTCTATCTACCCGAATCTGAATGCTATTGGCTTTTGATATTCTTCGACGCTGAAAATTACCTTGGATTACCATTTGTGAACGTGTTAGTTTCAGGCATCCTTGCTACCGAATTGCTTTTCTGAATATTCTAAGACTTCTTATACTGTCCGTGAATTCCTTGGCACTTAGGCTCCGACACTGGAAATGTATGTACAACACAACGCTTGAAGTGTAAAGATAAGTTTTAATGAAGAGAAATAATATGGAAATACCAAGAGTCAACCATCTTGGCCGAGCGTCGATGAGCGACTCCAACGATTTCTCAGAGCTTTCCGAGCAAAGGGAATTCCTTCAAACCCAAAGTGGGAATCCAATAGTAATTAAGAAATGGCCGCCAAAAGCTAAAACATAGTCAGGATTTTCTGTCGCCTTGCATTCACACGCCAGAGGCAAAATGTAAGGAGACACTGCTTGACATTTTAGATGAGGTAGGCCGGACGTCTGTCTTATACTCGTCCTCAACGAAGAAATACAAATTTACATTAATAATTTAATAATTATCTTAAAATATCATTACAGTCTCCGGGAACTTTCCTCCTGCGACAGCTGAGAACAGCTCCCACAGGATTCGTTTTTCTATCGAGGTTAAGGTCGTATTCATGCTTTAGCAAATAACTGTTCTCCTAAAATACCGCGAAAGTGTCACGTTGAACCATTTCCGACACATATAATTCATCACGGAAATGTTTCGAAATTCTCTGCTCTCTTTGTTACGAGTTTCATAGTCAAAAATTCGTTCATTGTGGTCTTGTTTCTACTTCTAATAATATAGATATATAAATATATCCAAGATTTTTGTCAGTCTAGAAGATATTTCCCTTTGCATAAAGGGTTTCAGAACCTGCGACCATTTTACACTGAATTTCTTTATCATTTTTCTAACGTTGGCAGTCATCGTTATAAAAAAACCTTTACATAAATAATTTCCGTGAGAATATTATGATTACTTAATATTCATTTAAATGCCGTAACTTGAACCGAAAATTACGAGCCTTCCTGAAAAATTTATGCCTTTATATTGTAATGCCAATTAATTAGGACATTAATTGTTTGAACATAAAATTTAAATTGTTTGAGAAATTTATTATAGCGGTCTGATCGAACAAAGAGCGAGCTCTGTTGCTTTGTCGGAAGGTCAAAAATGGCGTATGCGCGCTATAACTCGAGACGAGGATAGTTCAGTTGGCGATTAGAATTTGACAGAGTTGGTTGGTGCCTGGACATTTCGGAGGACGGAACAAGTGATACTAGAGCAGAGACTAGCCGTCATTTAATGTATTATTATTAAACAAAATTGTGAGTTGAAGACAAAGTAAAACATTCACGAAAGCATTACATCGAAACTTGCTAAGTAAAAGCAGTTTTACGTCCATAGCCAGCCAGAAATAGTAAAATTGCAGTTTAAGTCCAAAGCGGTAAAAGACTAGCAAATCTACGAACCACAGAATTCACCTAAGGCAAGCAGTCAACAAATAGCTGACTAAAAAGAGGATCATCCGAGTTTCTGACATCCTATCAATTTTGACTAGAATCAGTGTAAAATCTGTGAATCTTAGAATCAGTGTAAAATCTCGCAATAGTGTAATTTCGAAACCAAAAAGGGAATGCTGGAAACAAGCTGGACAGATGTGAGTAACAAAATACAAAATAATGATTTATGTAAACGTAATTAAAATATAGAAGTCAGATTTCGTTCTATTTTAAATTGTTAATCAGAGTCAATTTCTTTACTTTTAAATTTCGTTCTATTTTAATTGACAAGTTAATTTATTTTCTTTTTAGTTTATTTCTATCGACGTATTGTTTAGGTAAATGTGATTTTAAATATAATTGATGTGTCCATTATCAAACCCAGTGAAGACCCTGAGAAATTAATATTTTAAATTATTGCCACAAAATAAATATTGTTTGTAAATTTTATTAAATCTTTTATTTACAAAACGCCATCCATTTGAATATTACATTTTGGCTTCCTCAACGCGGGGCTCGAATATTTCAAATTAATTAATTATAATTAAAGCCTATTAATTGTGTATATTACAATATATTTAGATTTATGTATTTTTTCCATTAGTCCTCTACTGAGGAAATAGGACACACATAAGATAACTAACAGAACACTGCACCCGGGTTATACGTAATAAATATACACAAAAGTAAGAACAGAATTCATAAAAATCTGGAACAAACACATAAGAAATACGAAAATAATAGTCAATCAATTTGAACAGGCTGAAACAAATTATAAAGATATACTCAAGTGAGAAAAATTTATACACTAAACTAGAAGGGAAAAATCGGTTAATCTATCTATATATATAAAAATGAATTGCTGTTCGTTAGTCTCACTAAAACTCGAGAACGGCTGAACGGATTTATCTTATCTTAGTCTTGAAATGTTCGTGGAGTTCTAGGGAAGGTTTAAAAGGCGAGAAAAAATCGAATAATTTCCGGGAAAACCCTAAAAACAGCCCTTTTCTATTTCCCATACAAACGTTTTCTAAATAAAATACAAATCTATACCAGTCGAGAAATTTTCACCAAATTTCGTACACGTGTTCTTTGCGACCAGGAAATAAACACTGTTGGGGTGAGACGCGTCTTCCACCCCCAGAAGCGGGGGTGGAAATATTTAAACATACTAAAACAGCCGATATTTGAGTCGGATAAATATTTTTAGGGGTTAAAGATATTGATAGTGTTTCTACCAATGTTATCTGAATACAATTTTCATGTCCTACGCCCTGTGAAAAGGACACCCTTCGGGTTTGGGGTGGAGATGCTTTACAGTAAAATAACGCGAATACAACCGAGATTGGAGTCAAATCAAAGGTTATGGAAGTCACTGTGCTTAGTTACGACATTCAAATTGGCATTTACCCCTCAGATGCAGGGGTGGGGGGGGGGGTGCAAATTTTGGAACACGCAAACACGGCAGATATTTGCGTTGAAGAAATATTTTTCAGAGTTAATTATAATGATTAGGGTTCGAGTAGCGTTACATAAAAATTGCGCAAAAGCAGCCGAAATTGGAGTCATGTCGGGGGTTATAGATAAATTACATCTCGGGCAACGCCGGGCACCCAGCTAGTAAGTGATAAAATTATTCAAATGAAGTTTTTCAGTAACCATTTACTATTCTTATTCTTTCCTTATCATTCACAGAAGCACAAGCACAATTTCTTTGTTTCAACTCTGTGCAGCCGAGGCGACAGGAAGCCTCGCACTCGTCATAGTGACGAATTCACGTTAGGTGATGTATGAAGTCAGAGAGAGAAACAGAAACAATTAAAATGTAAAAGGTATGAAAATTGAATAAGTAGTACGGTCACGTAGATCCTGATAATGCCAGTACATTTGTGGAGAATTATTGTCAAAATCAGCTATTTACAGGGCCGATTAACATAGTCATTAACTGAATCATACGCATTCGTGTGAAGCTTAGCAGCAGCAGAAGTGAAAATTATCTTTGAAATTAACGAATAATATTATTTTTACCGTTTAGAAAAAGTCTAATTGAGGGCAATTCACGTTGAGGCCATTTTCCTACTATAGAATAGGAAGGTATAGAAACGGAGGATGGAGGAGGTAATGTAGGACCCCCGGGTTACAGTTTACAGATTCTATCCGGCACCTTGTCCCACGATCTTCCGGCGACAGGAAGTGGGGTTTGTTCCAGACTACATGGCTAGACAAGCTTTGGATATCTCTCACCGTAGGCACTAAATACTCCTCTAAAAACTAATCCAGGTGTCCAGCCTTAATTCAAAACTATAGAGAGAGAGAAAGGGAAACCCCGTTGGTAGTTTCCTCTGACTCTTATTTAAGGTTCTCTCAGAACGAATAATTTTTTGGCGATTGACATACTAAACGGGTTGTAAATACCATGGCAATTTCAAAGGTAAAGAAGACTTTTTAAAAGGATGTATGGAAAATTTACAGGAAAATAATTAACGTGAAAGAATTTTGGTTGAATGTAATAAGTGAAATTAATGTTTCTGACTTGTGAAGCCAAAAAGAAAGAGGAACGGTCCACCTCTCTCCTGAATAATAGAGAGAAATTCTCCTAATTGTGAATACTCTATTATGTGTGTCATATACATAAATTTTATTAACAATCTAATAATTAACGGTTAGGTATTGTGTGGGGCTAGCGGTTAAAAATAACAATGTAACATTAACATGAAATATTTACGTCTGATTGAAAATGAATAATAAGAAAGATAGCCAAATACAAAAAAAAAATAAGTTATGAAAAGGTGTAAATAAATACTTTGTATAGTAGTTTATTTAAGGAGATATTGACAGTGTTCCTAAAGTGAACAAGAATAGCAGAATTTACTTTTGCGGTGTTTTTAATTTGTAATATTTTGGCCTTTCGTGCAAGACTGTTTGTATCCTTATTCATTTTATTACGCAATTTATTCCATCTCCTGTAAATTGAGCCGAGTTTAACCTAGATGAATCGATTTAATGTCCAACTGTCCTTTAATGTTAAAGTCAGGTCTGCATTATTGATTTCTATTAAGTCTGATTGCTGAGTACTGATGTTCGAAATAGTGGTTTTCTTGGTTCTTAATTTTTTTTTGCAAATACTTTTATAATAATGATTAAACATAAAGAATTACAATTTCATGGTAATATGTGCAGGAATGTGTACGAGTCTTACATTACCGACCTCGATGTTAGAAAAAGCCGATAATGCGTGAGGCGGGAAACACTCTTGGCTTTTTAACCCCCCCCCCCCCCCCCCGTGCAGGGATTACCACTAATACTCGTAGACCGCTAATGACATTCACAAAAAATTTTATAATTTCGTGACAAGATTTATGCTGAAAGAAACGACCAAGGCTGAATAGTAAACTGGTAGAGGCTGTTACAAGAAATAAATGTATACTTACTGCCCGCAATTCTCTTTTGCGACATATAAATTTTGTAAATTACTTTATGGACCCCGTAATGAACTTTGAGTGGTTTAACTTTTTTTGAAGTTCGAGTATTCAAATTGTGCTCATTGATAAAGAACATTTTTGTTCTACAAGAGCGAAGATAAGATTATATGAAGTGGTATACATGCAGCTCAATTGATATGGGGAAACTGAATTTGCATACTTCTAACAGTACTTCAACCAGGCCTCAAAATATCTCATATATATATATATTTATGAATCCCGGATTTTACGTATCCGATCCGTTCAAGTTAACTTAGTAGACCGGTAAATATTCGACCAAGTTTAAATAACTGCCGGATAATAAAAGGTCCAACTAATAAAATACATGTAAATCGCATTGTTGAATAATAGCGTTTATTTGAAAATTATCATACATTATTTAATTATATATATATTTATATTATACGTTTCATTCTTCATTTAGGACCTCATCTATCTATATATATAAAAATGAATTGCTGTTCGTTAGTCTCACTAAAACTCGAGAACGGTTGAACGGATTTATCTTATCTTAGTCTTGAAATGTTCGTGGAGGTCTAGGGAAGGTTTAAAAGGCGAGAAAAAATCGAATAATTTCCGGGAAAACCCTAAAAACAGCCCTTTTCTATTTCCCATACAAACGTTTTCTAAATAAAATACACATCTACACCAGTCGAGCAATTTTCACAAAATTTCGTACACGTGTTCTTTGCTACCAGGAAACAAACACTGTTGGGGTGAGACGCGTCTTCCACCCCCAAAAGCGGGGGTGGAAATATTTAAACATACTAAAAACAGCCGATATTTGAGTCGGATAAATATTTTTAGGGGTCAAAGATATTGATAGTGTTTCTACCAATTTTTATCTGAATACAATTTTCATCCTCTACGCCCTGTGAAAAGGACACCCTTCGGGTTTGGGGTGGAGATGTTTTACAGTAAAATAACGCGAATACAAACGAGATTGGAGTCAAATCAAAGGTTATGGAAGTCACTGTGCTTAGTTACGACATTCAAATTGGCATTTACCCCTCAGATGCAGGGGTAGCGGGGTGCAAATTTTGGAACATGCAAACACGGCAGATATTTGCGTTGAAGAAATATTTTTCAGAGTTAATTATAATGATTAGGGTTCGAGTAGCGTTACATAAAAATTGCGCAAAAGCAGCCGAAATTGGAGTCATATCGGGGGTTATAGATAAATGACATCTCGGGCAACGCCGGGCACCCAGCTAGTCCGGGATAAATTAATAAGGAGGTATCACTGGGCTAAACGCCAACAAATACTATGTACACTAATAATTGAAGATGTCCTGCGTAAGGAAGAAACTTGTATTATTAACAAATTTGTATCAAGAAATTGATTATAAATAATTACAGCCAATATGTCAAACATGTGTTAATTATTTAAAACCAAAAATTTTATTTACAATACGATGTTTCGTTGGAGCTCTCTGTGCGAATTATTGCGTAGACTGAATAAGAAAGATAGCCAATACAGATAAGAAGGTAATATAAATACCACACAACGTTTCTGGGATCCTTGTGCCTTTCGTCAGGTGCTAAGAAGAGCCTAGAGAAACACAACTGCACTGGTCAGTTGACAACAATCAAGCGACGAAAACGCAACGACAATGGAGGAACCGAAGGGTTAGCATAATAATAAGGGAGCTACGACAATGGGAAAACAGTATGTTTTAGCGTAATAATAAGGGATCGTAGATATTATTAAGTTTCATTGTGTCGTTTTGAACATTAATAGGTGTGATGTTAGATTTAATGTGAAGCATCTCTGAAATGAGTCTGGAATTGTACCTGGTGCCAATGTCTAAAATCTTATCATTTTACCAATCAAATGTATGTTTAGAATTTCTGATATTTTTTGATACTACAGATCGTTTATCAATAGGAATTTCGATATTAGATATATGTTTCTTGATACGTATATTAAGGGAACGTTTTGTTTGCCCTATGTAGCAGGAATTAAAATTAGAGCAAGAGATTTTGTAAACAACACAATATTTGCTGTAGGTTTCAAGTGGGTCCTTGTGGTTTTTAATGAAGTATGAAAGGGTATTAGTGGATCTGTAAATGATGGATAATTGATATTCTTTGAATATTTGGCTTTAGGTGTTTGGGGACGATTGACAATTTTTTTCTCGTACTCCCTTATTACAACTTTCTGCATCACAAATTTGTTTGGTATTTATATTACCTTTTTGTCTGTATTGACTATCTTTCTTATTCATTATTTTCAAACAGAATTAAATTTTATTGCGTAGACTGCTCCTGTTACTTGTCTCGCGCAGTAGCAGCTACTTCCATTTTAACAAAAGCCTTTGAGATAAATGGGACTTTAATATTGCAACTACTTGATGCAATATGATAGACAAAACATTTAAAACGTTTTTAGAGAAGTCCCGGGTGGTTTTCTGGTCATCGTGTCGGCCACACACACGAGCGTAAGGCTGCTCACTAACACGTCCTCGTCTCAAGCGTGTGTAAAGATTCTGATAAATTCACCAATCACATAATTTATATTAAATTGTGACATCGACAAATCGTCCAATAATATTCCCTGTTTCACTCAACGTAAGAATTTAATCGTAGCGCCGAGCCAACAATATTACGCTATAATAAGAAACATAGCCAAATACAGACAAAAGAAGTGGTGATATATGGTAAATACCACACAACGTTTCTGGAAGTCATGTTTCTTTCATCAGGTGCAGAAAAAACGCAAGAGCCTAGAGAGACAACTGCACTCGTCAGCCTTGCTTTGACCGGTAACATCATACCGTTATTAAGAGGGTCAAAACTCAACCGTGTCCACTTCCACGAAGAGGTTCATAAAATTTCATCAACCACCATGATTAATGCGAGATTTAATCTCAGCGACTCCTATAACCCTGGAATCGACACTAATATCGGTCTTTTCTTCATTATTTTTTATGTAAACTCCTTCCATTACCACCCGTAAGGTAAGGGTGCATCCCTCCATTGCCTTTCGTAGTTGAAATTAGACACTTAAAAGTCTAGAATTACACTATCAAATTAAGCGACCCCGGAAACGTTTTATTCGACGCTTATAATGGCCGTTTAATTCCACCACACCACCGCTAGAGGCGGTAGGCGTTTGTTCCTGGATCATAAGTAACATGTGTATAAAGTTTGGTAGAAATTTCTCTCCACATTTAAGATTTTCAACGGAAATTTGTTTCACCTCCTTCCACCCCCACGACTAGGGACTGAACTACCACTTACCCAGTATGGTAATGTCAGAATTAAACTAAGTTGTTTACTCATTACTTTATGAAACTGTCTTTCAACCACATCTACCAGTTGAACTGTAAAGTAAGTAATATATTGAATGTCAGAATTAAACTAATAAATTTTACAACCCTGCATTTGGCATCAATCTCAGTATTTCGCGTTATTTTTATCTAATTCCCATCCACCCACCCGCCCACCCTTATTGGTGCTTTAAGGAGTGAAATTACACACTAAAACCTCTAAATAGAAACTATTTAACACATAAACTTTGAAAAGTAATCGACGTTAATATCGGGCGTCTTAGCATGTTTTTAAATTTCATCCCCCTTCACCCCTTGGCAGTTTCTTAACACTTCGAAAGCCCGTCAGAAAATTCGCGGGGTTGCCAAAGTTTCATCTCAATCGCATAAATGGTTTATGAGTGGATATGACACCTCTCTCTCTCTCAGACACCCACACACGCACTCACTCACTCTCTCTCTCACACACACACACACACACACACACACACACTCACTCAAACACACACACACACTCAAACACACACACACACACACAAACACACACACACACTCAAACACACACACACACACACACACACTCAAACACACACACACACACTCAAACACACACACACACACACTCAAACACACACACACACTCAAACACACACACACACACTCAAACACACACACACACACTCAAACACACACACACTCAAACACACACACACTCAAACACACACACACACACTCAAACACACACACACTCAAACACACACACACTCAAACACACACACACTCAAACTCCAACACACTCAAACTCCAACACACTCAAACTCCAACACACTCAAACTCCAACACACTCAAACTCCAACACACTCAAACTCCAACACACTCAAACTCCAACACACTCAAACTCCAACACACTCAAACTCCAACACACTCAAACTCCAACACACTCAAACTCCAACACACTCAAACTCCAACACACTCAAACTCCAACACACTCAAACTCCAACACACTCAAACTCCAACACACTCAAACTCCAACACACTCAAACTCCAACACACTCAAACTCCAACACACTCAAACTCCAACACACTCAAACTCCAACACTCTCAAACTCCAACACACTCAAACTGCAACACACTCAAACTGCAACACACTCACACACCAACACACTCACACACCAACACACTCACACACCAACACACTCACACACCAACACACTCACACACCAACACACTCACACACCAACACACTCACACACCAACACACTCACACACCAACACACACAAACACCAACACACTCACACACAATTCTTTTTTCTATATATAGAGATTTATTTACACCATTTTAATTACAATTTTTTTAATTCCCAGTCTTAAGCTTTTCGCAGTTGGAAAAAGTCGCCAATCCACTTCGAAACATCGGACTTTCTTAAATTTAAGGATCCCAGAAACTTTGTGTGTTATTTATATTACGCTTTTTGTCTGAATTGGCTACCTTTCTTAATTTTTGTTCCAGTGTTTTAATTTTGTCTACGAAAGCCGTTTTTTAGATTTGTTTTAATTGTTTTATTTACAGTATGTATTCCAATCCACGTTATATTCTTGTACACTAAACTTACAGAAACGCTCACTTACACAACAGGCACTGAAAGAAGTCCAGACACTGGGTCAAACAGTGAACGTTGTCATTTCTGGGGCAATTGGGCTCGCTTTACCAGACTATAGGGTGTTTATGGGTTTTAACAACATTATAAAATTTCACCCTAATGTATAATTTGGAAAAGCGAAGTTTAGCTTTAACAGGAAAGATAAAAAGGAAGTCGGCAGTGATATTTGTAAGGTTACTTTACGAACCGACATTCGTTCTCAAATGATTGGAACAATTACATTGGCAGAACACGGACGGCAGGATATTATTCGTATCCAAAGTCAATTTAATTACTATCTTCGTGCCCGGCTCAATTAATTAGAGGTGGCCTCAGAGACCTCGGGATCAGCCAATAAAAGCTGGACTAAGAGTCGCGTTTGAAAATGTACGGACTAAAATTTCTTTTTGCCTTAAAAGACCAGGTCTTTTTTACATCACCAATCATCAATCATCAATCATAACTGTTACTTCATTTTTTGAAATTGATTGCATAATTTCCTGCAAATGTTCCAACAATAAATTGTCCATTCTTTGCTGTTACGTTAGTAATAACAACCTAATCTGCATTGTGTCACTCCTGTTACCTGACGTGTCACACGTACTCGGTATAAATCATTAAACGGCCTGTTATGACGTCACATATTCAGTGGTCATACGTTTGCGAGATCAAATAATTGTCTTACTCGCCCAGGCCTTGACTTGCACTATATAACGTGACCCTTGCATCATACCGTTTCTTTCCTACCATTAAATTAGCAATTAAGTCCGGTGCCTAGTCCTTACAGCTATATTAAAATCGTTAGAAACTTACGTAGCGACTATAAACTACCTTCTGATAACCAATCATGGCTGCTTTGACACAATGTAAAATTCAATTAAGAACTACATTAACATTTAAATAACATAAAACTACCAAAAAAATATATCAGTATTTATTTTTTAAGTATTTGGTCTGAAGATTTTTAGCACCACATATGGATTTGTAATAGTCCTAATACTTATAAATAAACGCTTAAAGTAACTATACAAACTCTTTCGTTTTACTGCTAATTTATTGTGAGGGAAGTGAGATAGAGTAAAAAAAATATCTCGAGTTGTTGGAAAATAGTGGTGATGAAATAAAATATTATGAAGTCTGGAGCGTTTAAGTATTTTATCGTGCGGCTCATATGAGTATCAACTTCATTTAAAGCCGTAGTATATATAATAAAAAAGGATGTATATTTGTATGTATGTATCTATTTACATTAATCTCTACACAGATTTAAAGGTGTGGACAGATTGCAACAAAAATTGGTACACATATTCTTCAAAACACGAGAAACGGTAATGAGGGGGTGAGTCACCCGTAGCCTAAAGGTAGAAAGAATTATAATTGGAAAATGTGATCATTTTGAGCTAAATTACTGCGCGCCAAGATACCATGACGTCACACGAGAGAGCGACGTTACTACGCGACGAACAAATGAATTAGTTCCTTTCCCGTAATGAAATAAAGCAGAAATATCTTCATTGAATAAAAAGTACAATTTTATCCAGTAATACTCCATCGAATGATGATAAAAAACAATACGAAATACTTAACGATCCTTGCGGGTAATGTGGCCTAAGTTAATTTTCATGCCATATTAGTGACTCAAATATGGCGACCATTTGTTTACATTATGAATCTAGCCAACAGTTTCATCAATTTAATCTTTCGTAATGTCTGAAGACTGTGGGTCAATTATATCCTGCAATACTCAAGGTGTTCTATTCGTAAAGAAATTCGGAGGTATGTTTGTTGGGATTGATGCAATAAAATTCAATGTATTTTACAGCTGTTTAATTAATGCAATATCGGTCGAAAATATGAACGGAACTAGAAACAGAAGATATAGGTTGAATCACGTCTTGACTAAATATTAATATAGAATTAAATACTTTTTCGGGCTTACATAAATAAGAACACGATCAACGTCGGGCACCCATCACAAATTTATTTACATATTTAGCAATCGGCGTCATCGTTCTCAAACGAGGCAAAAATAATTCGTGCTTAGATAACGTTGTGAGGATTATGACGCAACATTGACGAGTTTTGTAATTTTGTAAAAATAATATGCTCGGTTAAAGTTCGTGATGAATTAAAATATACGCAAAGCACCGTTAGTCCTTGACACACACGATCGTCTTCTAATTTTTTGTTGCACCACAGGAACACTCGTAACACAACTGGAATTTGGTTCAGATATTGTCTGAAGAAGATGAACCTGGAGTGAATTTAAACAAAGTCTTGTTCGAAGGGAGGAAAGAATAATAGACTGGTAGAATAAGAATTTGGCTGCGAGTTGTGGTAATGATTAAATGATTGACGTTTCTGGCAGTTAACAACTGTCTTCATATTCATAGGGGAAAATAGCATCACTTCATTGCAGACATGGATCAGTCCAGCCAGATATTGACTGAACCTGTGAAGTCCATATATGGACTTGTATTATCAGTCCTATGCTCTGAAGGCGACACTCCTTCCTATCTTAACAGGACGGTATAATGTAACGCTGATGAATCACAAATTCCGTTGACGCCACGTTGAGGGGAAGAGTAACTGAAGAAGTAAGCGCATTGTACGAGAAAGATGTCAAATTATATTTTAATATGACCAATGTGTCTTAAAAATTACCACCTCTCTGCCTCTCAAAAGTGGGCGTCGAAAAACCGTTAAAAATATTTTTCAAGCAGAACGTATCATTCCTATTTAGGACCTCTTCAGGTGTACAATATCAATTAAATTCAGTTACCTAATTTTTTTTCGATTCAGAAAGGATGTATAAATGAAAGAATCCTACTTATTACATTTATTATAAAATGTCGTACCTTACGGGTTTTGCCATTTTAAAGTGTACGAAGAAACAATCCCATATATTATTTCCAATATAATGTTTTTAAATTTTGAAGAAGAAAAGTTATTGTATTTGTTAATTTTCTTCTTCAAAATTGATACATCGTATTGGAAATAATATAATGGATTGTTTTTTCTTACAGTTGACGGAAAAAGCCGAAAGCTACAGCTTTTTCTAATAAAATTGCTGGGTGACTGGCGTTGCCCGGGTTGTCATATCTCCATAACCCCCGAAATGACTCGAATCTCGGTTGCTTTTGCTTTATTTTTATGTGACGCGCCTCCACCCCCATCCCTAATGGTGCTTCCCTCTAATACCAAAAGGGGTCGAAATTATACACAAACAACATCGGTAGAAACACTATCAATCTAATTAACCCTGAAAAATATTTATTCAACGCAAATATCTGCAGTTTGCATGTTTCAAAATTTTCACCCCCGCTCCTGGGAAGTAAATGGGAAGTTGAAGGTCATAATTAAACTCAGCGGCATCCATAACCCTGAATTTAACTCCAATCTCGGTAGTATTCGTGTTTTTTGTAAGGGGTGGAAATTATATACAGATAACAATTGTAGAAACACTATCAATCTGTATTTATTCATATTAAGTGATATTTACACATTTTCAAAATCAGTTTTATTTCGCTCTGAGTGTGAATTCACATTGCTTTATTAGTTTAAACATAAAAGTTATTTTAATGTTGGTACAGTCTAGTCTTCATGTCATGATTTAATTTTATAAAAAAGTATTATCTAATTTAACTCAAGTATTTGATCTTGCATGTCCGTAAATAAATTTTATTTTACAATTAGATATAAATACAACATGTATTAATCTATATAATTATTTTTGATAAGTGGTTCAATTTTTTATGGTAGTTTTATACTATATTATATTACGTAAGATATATTTTTGTTTATGAATCTGTAATTCTTAAGTAATAGTATGAAGTTAATTATCAGTACTGAAGTTAACCGCTGGTGGAATAAAATAATTCAATAATTCAGTTTTCATACCAAGATTGGAACTAATACATTTCTGTATTTTATCCTGATCTACAGTTTAAGTTTCTAATGATAGATTTTTATCATTCGTCTGTTTATTTTCCTATACCATATGTCATTTCTCATTTTTTGATAATTATTAATAAGTATGTTGTATATTTTAGTTTTAGTGTGTCCTATATATCCAGTATCCGTACGTACTTTTGCTAGTCTTATTGATTTGCTAGAAACATTAAATTTATGATAAAAAAGTGATTAGAATAATTAGACATGTCAGAAGAAGACGGTTTGGTTCATTATCACAGTTACAAGTAAGTGTTCACAACAACCCTGAGAAAAATAGGGCATTAAACTCATTCAAATGTAAATACTTGCAGAGGTACCGGTAACTGTGTTAAATATAGATAATGGAAATTTGTATCATTATCTAATAATGTAATAGAATATTAACGACTATCTATAGGAAAACTAAACAATTTTTTTTAAAAAAAATCAGTAGGCATCGTAAGTGGTAGTATTTTAAAAACCATTTAATTTAAATGTAAGTCAAAATGAAAAAATTTACGTCTTATTGAAAATAATGAATAAGAAAGACAGCCAATACAGACAAAAAAAAAGGGTAATATAAATAACACACAACGTTTCTGGGATCCTTTTTCCTTTCGTCAGGTTCTAAGAAGAACCTAGAGAAACACAACTGCACTGGTCAGTTGACAAAATTCAAAAGCGACGAAAGCGTAACAACAATGGGAGAGCCGAAGGGTTAGCCTAACAATAAGGGAGCAACAACAATGGGAAAACAGAAGTTTTGGCGTAATAATAAGGAATCATAGCAATTATTGAGTTTAACAGTGTCTGTTTGTACATTAATAGGTGCGATGTTGGATTTAATGTGAAGCATCTCTGAAATTAGTCTGAAATTGTGCCTGGTGTCAATGTCTAAAATCTTAGCATTTTGTCAATCAAATGTATGTTTAGAAATATAACTCGATTAAAACTTTCAAAGAAGTGGTGTGGCCAATAACTCTGTATCTCAAATTCCAAAGGAATACGTCGATATGAACATTGAGATTTTCTCCCACTCAACATTATTTCTCGTATTTAGGCGTAATGTTACGTACTCGCGAAGCAAGCACATTGCTTGTGATCTGCTTTTTTACCTCCCGAGTATGATTATTCCACAGATCTAGAAAATCGTCAAGCATTTGACAATGTGCAACTCAAGGCGTTACATAATTTAGCAGCAACTGACAACCAGCAGGAAAAACAAGTCCGAAATCATAGGCTGACAGCAACTGACGCGTTTCGGAAGGTACGAAAAATTCATGGAGGTCTCTCCTGTTTCACCGGATTACCCATGGAAAAATAAAGTTTAATCTGTTTTGAACAGACCTAGTAAAGTGAGGTATAACCAGAAACAATTAAATAGAGGGTGATCACAAGTTTGCGTGTGTTAGTTTTTGTGTTTTATTCTTTTGTGAAGTGTAATTCCTTCTTTTAAGATAGTTAATTCTCGAAATATTTATTTCTTATTTAGTTCGTTTTAATTTATTTGAATACCGTAAAGATTATATTATAGCCTCAGTAACGTTAAAAATTTTCTATTTTAATTGTTATTATTATATAATACTTTTAGTTATATTGGACAGAGAAATTTGTGTTCCCGATTTTTAGTTATGTTTATGTTAACTTCGAATTATTAATTGAAGCATACAATAATTATATATAATTTAATGTAATGATGTATCCTATTTCGTCATACGAGAACTAACGGAATAAAACAATTAAATCAACATATAATCTAAAAAATATTAAATTTATTAAATCTGTTATTGATTTGATTTACCTACAAAATAGTTTATAGTGTTTGGAAAATGTGAAACTATTATGAAGTAAGATAGGAACCATTCGACGGAGCTCTAACCACTGAACTACTGAATTTATTCGATTTACGACTCAGTACGAATGACTTTCATCACCAATCTTTACGATAAAATCTTTAATATAATGGTAATTTAAGGTGTTTATATTATTATAGTAAAAGAAGAGGAAGCAGGTTGTCAGACAACAGAATTTTGTTTAGAACAAGGGTATGATCGATGAAGTTCTCTCGGGATTCCAACCGGGTAGCGTAGTTTTGTAAACACAACGTTTCGATGGCTTGCACCGCCATCTTCTTCAGGTCCCGAGAGAACTTCATCCAGCAACTACACCGGGAAAACCTACGTTCCTCGAGGGTATGATCGTTTGAGAGATGGGAAAAGAGTGGATTGCAAACTATAATTTATGTGATTCAATATAATTTAAAGTTCTGATGAAATAAAAGATTTAAACGACTGAGAGAATAAATGGAGTCTCATATTTTGCGGAATAATAAAAATAAATGTAAACAATAATTTTGATAACATAAATTAATCCGTCCGATAGATTTATAGTATTATAATGACAATATGGCAAAAAGAAAAACATACAATAAAGTAAAAACAACCTCACAACGTTTCTTCCACCAATCGGTGGACCTTATCAAGTGAACAAAAATATTCACTATAATTTGGATTTTTGATATTTTTTTTAAAAATTATCTGGCGCTATGCTGATAAAGTTTACCATTGCTGAGCTCAAACAACATTCTCCGTTATTTACTCATTACTTTTATGTAACGGCCTTTCACCCACTTCCTCACCCCCCCCCCCACCCACACTTAGGGACTGAACTACAACTTACATAGTTAATGTCAAAATTAAACTCATTGACATCTATAACCATGGGGTTTGACATCTATCTCAGTTGTTTCCGTTATTTAACTCCCCTGCACCCCTACCCTTAGGGGTGCTGTCTTTTCGCGTTCTAAGTGGTTGAAATTATTCACTAAACCAACAATCTCATCGCCCTCGAAAAATAATTATTCAACTATTAAATCGGCAGTTTTAGGATGTTTTAAAATTCCTCTCCAACTCCCACGCCTAGAGACTGGCCTACAACTTTACTGCCATTGTGAATGTCAGAATTAAACTCACTGACTGGTTTTGACACCAATCTCGGTTGTTTCGCGTTCTTTTTATGTAACTCCCCTCCGCCCCCTTCCCTTATTGATGTTTTAAGGGGTTGAAATTATACACTAAAAATATCTGGATAGAAAATATCAATCAATTCGACCCCGAGAAGTAATCGACGCTAATATCGGCGGGTGCGCACAACTCACCAAAGTTTCATCGCAATCGGATGAATCAATGGTGTAGGAGTGTATAGAGGACACACACACACATTCATTTCAATATATTGTGGAGCTTACAAATATGTAAAATATTAATAAATATTTTATTTAATTATTGACGGCGTAAGTTTGAGGCCAGAGCATTGTAAATAACAGTATTGTTTGGCGAGAATGCAGAGATGATAAAGCTTGTCGAAAAGGCATATATACATGCTCAGAATTTTAGTGGAGTCAGCCAGATATTTAGATAGCAGAGCAAGTCACCGATATAGAGACAGAAAATATTAAAATGTAAAATCAGTCAGCAGTTGCTGTGGTATTCAGTGAGATAGTGTTTGGGAACAGAATGTAACCAGTTACTCGGGCAGTGAGTGTGTGTGTGTGTGTGTGTGTGTTTGGAGGTCCTGACGAGATAGTTAGGAAAACATTAAAATAAAAAGTCAGCAGAGTTACTCTGATATTCAGAGAGCAGAATGTGTTCTTGGACGTCTTGATCAAACAAAGGATAGATCGTCAGCGAGTGCAAACTATGCGTGACAATACGAACAAAGTATTGGAAAGTTAAAGGATAAAATCAGTACTATGACCTGTTAGTCAAATTAGTGTTGCATAAAATTAAAACAAAACACATGTGAACAAACCAAAGCAAATCAAACTAAATGGTATGTAAAAAAAAAAACTTTCACCCAGATTTTTATAACTTTGCTAGATTTATACCTTTTCAGACTAGTAATAGTTTTTTTTGATATTGTAAGTTTCAATTCAGTTTAACTGTCTTTCTCAGACGCCCGATAAGCTGCCCTGAAATTAAGATTTCTCATAAAAGGTGAGCCATTAACTTAAAATGTAAAATCAACGAAGACCAAATTATAAAATAAATAATTTTTGTTATATCTCTTTTACAAACCACACCAAAAATAATAACCCCGCAAGAAAGATGTCAAAAATTTTCCATTACAAATTAAAAACCTTGAAGCAGAAAAGAGAAGAGCAAGAGAAAAATGGCAAAGAAGCCATGCCCCAGCTGATATACATTTTATAGTCTAAGTAACAAACTCAAAGCAAAATTAAAATCCCGGAACAAAGAATCTTTTAAAGCTATATTACAAGTTTGAATCGATATGACAACTCTATTATGACAACTCTTACTGTCAACCAATAATTGCAACGAGTCCAATCTATCAACAGACAACTACTGGAGGAAAGTGGGCCAAGATTGATAAAGAAAAGGCTGACGTGTTTGCGAACCACCTTGCTGAGGTATTTTGTCGTCACAATAATGATCCAGATGTTGAAATTGATGACTTTCCAAGTACTCCATTGTAAAAAATTGAGAACATAGCACCAGTCTTAAACAAGGAACTAAAAAATATGATACAGTACTTGAACATTAGAAAAGCACCTGGTATGGATCTCATTACTGAAAAATGCTGAAAGAATTACCTGGAAAACGTCTTTTGATTATTACATACTTATTTAATGCAATATTTAGAATAAATTATAGGCCAGATAAACTAAAAGTAGCAGAAATAGTTTCAGTTAGCAAACCCGGTAAAGATCCTAAAAATGTTACTTCATACCGACCCATTAGCCTGCTCTAATCACTTTCAAAACGTCTGGAAAAATTATTGCTTTCATGTATTTATCCCAACTGGATTCCATATTATCAGTTTGGCTTTCGACGGAGTCATTCTACAACTCAGCAGTGTCACCGAGTAACAAACTACATTAATAGAGGCTTCGAAAATAAAGAACATTGTCCAGCGATATACTTAGACATAAGCGAGGCATTCGATAAAGTATGGCATCGTAGTTTACTGTATATGAAATAAAAAGTTATTTGCCTACGTTCTATAAACTGTCGGAATCATTCTGAACCAACAGCAAATTCCGTACAAGAGTGAAACAAGTTGTCACATCTGTACATCCACTTAATGCAGGAGTTCCTCAGGGCAGTGTCTTAGGCCCCCCTGTTGAATTTGTTATTCACCTCCCAACGGTCGAAAATATTGTTCTAGGAACGTTTGAAGATTCTAACCTCACATACGGATATACACCAGGCTTCATCACTCATACAAAAATATCGTACTTCAAGTGAGGCTTCAGAAATGGAGAATAAAAATAAATGTAAAAAAGTCGTCACATGTGACGTTCACATTATGTAAAAAACAGTGCCCACCGATCGATATATACAACACAGATATTCCTAAATCACTGTCAAATATTTGGGTCTACATCTCGATAGCAAGCTCAATTGTAAAATCCACATAACCAAGAAAAGAAAACAAATGGATATTAAATAAAAATAAATGTACTGGTTACTAGGACGCAAGTCACACCTCTCTATAGAAAATAAACTTCTACGATACAAAATCATAATTATATCACTATGGAGCTACGGCATAGAATTATGAGAATGTGGCAGTAAGTCGAATAGTGCAATAATCTAAAGAATCCAGTCTAAAATATTAATAGCCATCGTTAAATCTCCCTGGTACATAAGAAATACACAATGACTTAAAAATCCCCACAGTTATGGAGACTCGCCATCAAAGGTGTGTTAGTCATCACGACAAGCTCAAATCACATTAAAATCCATTATTACAACCACTATTAGACAATGATGTAATAAAAAGACTGAAAAGAAATTGGCCAGCACATCTATAAACGTGATTTAGGAGTTTTCTTCGCTGGAGGCGATCTCGTCATGCTGTAATGTATAATATCTAAATGACATGTTAAAGCTACCTCATTAGATTAAAATGTAATCTGATTGCTGATAAATATTTTAAAAAAATATATGTCTTGTAAAATTTATGGTTTCATTTCGATTTCCTTCCTTTGTTCAATTTAATTAAAAGTGTTTATTTTAAGTAATTTTTTAATTTTTTTTAAAAAAATGAACAACTTATGTCATTAAAATAAGAAGAGAAGTTTACTTATTGCCGACAATCATTAGAAACGACCTTCTTTTACAAAACCTAGCTATCGACCAAACTCAGACAAGCCAGTACGTTGTAAATGTTTATTTACTGTACAGTGACAAGCACAGTAGGCAAATGACGAAGTTGAAATCGGGAAGTAGTATGGGAAAAATTTGTGCTTCGTATGTCTCAACATTTAACACGCGCAACGCGAAGGAGAATGTTGGTTTACAGTATACCTTATTTTATTCCGAATAATTATTATTTTTAACGAGGCCGGTAGTACGGAGGAGGGATACTAGAACCTATTACAATATGAGCGGTAGCCTCAGAAAAATATAGGCATTTGAAGCCATTCGAACCTTCACGCCTGAAGATATTCCCGCCGCTCCTGATCGACTGTCCAAATTGAATCAGCGCGAAACATTGGCCTTCAATTACTGGCCGAGGTGTAGCGAATGTTTACAACACTATGGCTGTCGAGGGACATGGATACAACAGAGTAACGTCCGTAACGTAACAAATCACCGCGATATTCTTGGCAAGACGTGCAAAACGCGAAATAATTTAAAGTGGTCCGACATCTCACACGTGACAACTGCGTGACAGACACAGATACCAGACAACGGGATCGGTTTTCAAGAGCCACTAATGGTCGGTGACGATATGACCACTTCTCAGTGACTGCTACCAAACAAAAATGGAGGTGGGCGGTCAAGTGATAAAGTATTACGTGTTTTTGCAGATTGTGAAATTCACGAGGAAACGACATAACAGGTCAGGACTTGACTGGCATAGGAAAAGAACAGAGGTCAAGCCTCGGACTTGTGGATGCTAAGGAAAGAATTCAGGCGAGGCGGGTCCATCACGTGCACCTGCGAGGTGCCGCGCTCGGCGTTGCGCAATTCTTCCAAATCCACGCACGCTCCCGCAACAATACGCAGCTGCTTGCCGCTGGCTTTAACTTGAATTAACCTCTGTTGAACCCTCAATTCAGCCAAGACCTTCCGCGTGATTACTGACGTCACTCCTCCACGAAAATGCGCTCCTTCGCAACCACTTTCGTCCCGACGCTCCCGGCGAAAAAAACTTACGTAAAATTCAGTTATTCTGATTCTCCACGTTTGGAGGTTGTGAGAAAAATCGGAGATGGGCTGATGGAGGTGCTATAGTCATATAAACACATCGTCACCAATACATCATGAACAAATTTACCGGCATAATGTGCAAAAGGAAAACAACTTAAACAAAATTAAAGTCAGTTAAATGTTTTTAGGAACGCAGGCCCTTAAAACTCTTTTCTATTAATCTGACTTCTGTGGGACCAAGACCGAGTACATGATTTCCTTCACGTGACGTAAGTAAAATGGTACAATGCGAACCAACTCACCTGTGGAACGTCTGTCCTGCGCGCATGCCCTTCACCGTCGGCAATCTACAACGGACTGAGTTCTGCACCCAGCAGCGCTACGACGTGGTCAACGCCTCAACTAATATCGCGACGACTCCAAACTGACGCTCAAACTTACTGCTGGATCACGTAAATTGACAACAAAATCACCACACACATACAATGCCCACCGATATCATATATCATATCTCTCTCTCTCTCTCTCTCTCTCTCTCTCTCTCTCTCTCTCTATATATATATATATATATATATATATTAGGGCAGCAGGCTACATGAGGGTTATCCACATTGGGCAACTCCCCTTTAATAGCATAGGAAGGGATTTGAAAGGGGAGATGCGGAAGGGTAGAGGAAGGTAGTCAAGGGTTACTAGGGCCCCCGGGCTAAGGTTTAAGGATCCTACCCGACATTCGCCTAAAGAAATGCAGGGAAAACCCTAGAAAAACCTGCATCGGGTAGGTCGGGCAATGGGTACTTGTCCCACGCCCTTCCGATAGCGGGAGAGGAGTTTGCTGTGGGGACGCAGCATTCCCTTCTCCGTGCCTCGACCAGTTTAGGAGGCAGCTATATATATATATATATATATATATATATATATATATATAAATATATATATATATATAAATATATCGCAGGTAACCTGCGAGGGATTTTCTCTCAGTTTAATCATGAAGAAATTTTATGTTACTCTTCGTGGAGGACGCCGTTGACAAAAGACTACCCAGAGTAGTTTTGACCGTCTTAAGGTACCGGCTAAATTTTTCATTTGATCTTATTGTACCCTCTATATTTTGGTTTCTATTTAGTTAATATTTCTTTACTTCTTTAAGGTATCTACAATAGTTTTAAACTTTATTAAGTTATCGAGTATTTTTTACTGTTTTAATTCGTCATGATGTTTGAGAAACTTTTATATTATGCAGTAAGAGAGTTGTCCAAACTGTCAGTCATCGTCCTGGTTTATTTGAAGTTAGATGCCGAGGGGTTAGGTCGTAGAGGGGACCGTAAATGAGTAATTTTTATAACACAGGCGCTATTGGTGCTTGGTTACCAAGAGGTTAATGTCGAATCAATTCCTACTCGGGGTTAAGTTATATAATTACGACGCCGGGCTAGTTAAATAATATAATTATACCAGTACGACAGTTGGGAATACACTTCGACAGCAGATTAACCTGGAGAGACGATTTTGTGAGAAAATGGAAACAGATTTAAATGAAATTTAAATATTTATACTGACTATTACGTAAGAAATTACAGATTCTAGTAGAAAACTAAATTCTAGTATTTTTCTAACCGGTTTGTACATGCTGCCAGTGAAGTTTCGACGGCAAGCAACATTATCCTCTTCAGAAGTTGTCGAAACGTCACTGATCACACGTACAACCCGGTTGGAAACCCGAGCGAAATTCATTCTTGCAGTTCACCGCGAAAGACCTCGAATCTTTATAGAATATAAAAGTCCAATTGGATATATGGTTTCATTCTGTTCTCCAAAGGGGATAATCCAAAACATTTCGATCAAGGACAGACGCGCCCTGTTACAACACATCGTTCATCAAAGATGTAATACACGAACGAAGGGGAGAATCGAGAAAAGCCACAAATACAAATAAAAAGCCATTATTTGAAAAACAAGCCAACGGAAGACTGAATACAGAAGACCTGAAATAAGTTTTAGAGGTCGTAATCCTGCCACTGTTGGAGATTTCTTATTAGTCCCGTGTTATCACATTAGCTTCCAGAATTATAATTCTTATTGTTAATTTAAATAAATTTAAATAATAATAAACCGTCAATAGAAGTTCTATATAACTGTAGGTTACAAGTTCCACAGAAGCTTTCAGCATCGCCATTACTATCTTTATGTGTGGTATAAATGTGCATGTTCTAACTTTGGAACATTCATCAATAAATAATAAGATCAATTAAATTTAATAATCAAGCTAAGCAATCTGTTTTCACACTAAGACTAAACCCCAAGTCCAATTTAAAATTATTTTCTTCTCGGGATTGTATTTGTTGTCTAGCGTAAGCGACAATTGCCTGATTCAGAAATTAGGAATCAGTCAATTGTTGATTGCACTAGACAACAATTACAATCCCGAGAAGAAAATAATTTTAAATTGAGCTTGGGGATTTGTCTTAGTGTGAAAACAGATTGCTTAACTTGATTCTTAAATTAAATTGATCTTTTCACTTTGATTCTCAAATTAAATTAACACACAGCCGACTCCTAAACAAAATCTCTCAACCAATATGTGAAGTATGCTATAAATGCAGAAGGCAAAGAAAAAGGTTTCCGAGGCGAAAATGATATAAAAAATAACAGGACCCAAAATACCAAGCAAATATAGTAAAATTTATTGTACCGACAAACAAAGAAATATATAAAATAACGCATATGGAAACCAATGTTCGTACCAAAAACTGTATATGTAAATTCCAATGACTGTATGGCCAAAAAACAGAAAATAAAATATTAATCAACTCACATCGTTTCCTCCACCTGGACCTTATCACTAAAAATTAACTGAATTTAATCATAATAAAACAATGCAACACCATCAATGTCCAGAGTGATCGCGCTTCTCTAAGCAAAACCTATGATCTTTACTTAGTGAGTTCTTTCTTTCTTTTTATATCTTTGGTTTACAAAAACCCCGCTTTGGGTTAACCTTATCCCGTTAAGGTTCACTTGATAAGGTCCACCGATTGGTGGAGGAAACGCTGTGAGTTGGTTAATATTTTATGGTCTGCTTTTCCGGCCGAATTTTTTTTTGAATATTATAAATTTAACAGACAGTTTAATTTATTGTATATGTAAATATTGTAAATACATGAAAACCTGTAAAAGTATTATATGTTGTGGTATTTACATTTAAAATAAAGCCACCACGTTAGGAACAAATTATGTGGTATTGAAAATAATTATAATAGCAAAATTGACAGCACGTTGTAGTCAAATTATGTAGTATTCATTAGATACTAAAGAAACGAAGGAATGAAATTAAAATTAAACTAATATTTTTAAAAGATTATTTATTTGACAAATTTGATTTTCGTTGAATTTACATTTTATATTTTTAAGTAAATGCCTCAACTTTCACGAGAATCTAAATTTCAGGGCCGCTTATAGGGCCTCTAATAAAGACATTGTTTTGCAACTTTCACCAACTTACAAAACCATAAATTAATTTAATTTACAATAGCAAAAGTTCATACAACAAAAACTATAGAAATCTGTAATGTCTGACAAAGCTATAAAGCTGACAAAGTTATAGAAATCTGGCGGTAAACGATATTTACGTAAACGTTTACAAAATTTACGTGTTTACATACCCTTTTGTTCAGAGCTGCTCTGGTTTGTGCACACGTGATTATTTAAATTTTTAATGGAACACTCTTTTTACTGACACTGATTTTATTATCGTCTCACATTTCGTCGTAACAATTTGCAACACTTTCGCCGCCTTTCTGTTTCACAGTCTTACGTATCATCACACTCAATTCGCTGTAGAAAATCCCTTTAACACATAAACTGATGTATTCAGCTTATACTTTGTTGAATTCGGCCATACTCCCAGAACACACATGACTGACTATTTCTGACAATATACTGCTGTCGAACTCTTTCCTGACTGTTTCGTCAAGACCTCATAACACACATACACTGCTTTCGAAACTTCCGAGCGTCTTATATACGCTTTCTCGACAGAAAATCGTAGCACTCATTACAGTCGCTGCATTCTCACGCCAAACAATGCTGTTTTTTACAATGCTCTGACATCAAAATTCCGCCGCTAATATTTAAAGAAACAATTTTTATAAAACATTTCATTACACATTTGTAATCTCTACAGTATATATATATATATATATATATATATATATATATATATATATATATATTGTAATAAACAGCAATTGGCCTTTTTAATTTAATTTGCCTCACGTTGTGGTGACATTATGTAATAAACAATAATGGAAGTTTTAATTAATTTAAAGAATTTGCCTCACTTTGAAGCGCAATTTATGTAATAATCAAATATGAGGCTTTATTAAATGAAATAATAATCTATATTAACAAACAAAATATTTTCATTTCATTTTGTGGCAATAAAGATAATTACAACAAAATTTGAGATCTTTCTCTCAGGGCCTGTACTGGGTTTGATAATGAACACAACAAATTGATTTAAAATCTTATTAACAAAACATTTTACAATTTATCTAAACAATATGTCGATAGAATGAAAGAATTTAAAAAGTAAAAAATTTAACTCTGATTGACAATTAAAAGAGAACGAAATCTCACTTTATCCTTTAATTAGCGTTTACAATTAATCATTAGTTTTGGTTTTCTTACGTACATACTGTCCAGCTGGTACCAGCATTCTTTTTGGTTTCGGAAGCACACTTGCAAAATTATACATTGATTCTAAACATCGACTCACAGATTTTACACTATTGAAGTCAAAATTGATAGGCTCCCAGGAACTCGGATGATCCTCCTGAATGTCAGCTATCTGATGTCTGCTTGCCTTACAGGAATCCTATGATTCGTAGATTTATTACTCTTTTACTGATTTGGACTTAAACTGTAACGTATCTCCATGAAGATTTGTTTCAACTGTTTATTCTTTCGGAGCGAACTAACTTTTCTTTACCTCCTTGCTGTAGACTTAAACTGACAACTTTACTATTCCGCTCTTTGCTGCTCAGCAGAAAAACTTCATCCGTCCACAGCAACCTTTCATCACCAACTTTATCATGGCTGGCTGTAGACGTAAAAAAAACTGACTTCCTTTCCTGGCTGGCTATAGACGTAAACTGCCCGACTTTCATGCGCGCAAATTGCCATTTTGACTTTTCAACAAAAGCGGCCGCTATAATGGATTTATCAAACAATTCAAATTTTATGTCTAAACAATTAATGGCCTAATTAATTGGCATTACAATATATATATTATATATATATATATATATACGTTTGTGTGTGTGTGAAGCAAATTTAATTGTTAACGTATGGTCGCTAAAGACCTTTTAGTTACCGCGACTCTAAATATAACATAATAATAATAATACATAATTGTCTAAAAAAAACACACCGAATTAAAAAAATACTGGTTAACTTAATAAAGTCAAAATATATAATATGTGAAAAAGTGTCTAAAATTTCCCAAAATTTCAACAACATCCTCCCCTCCCATATGATACATGGCGATGTTTTAACACCGAGAAAACACTCAAATGAATGCTAATCCCAAGTTACCCAACTGTAGTTTACATTTTGATACGGCGATTTAATTCTATACTAACAATAAATCTCTAGAAAGATTGCTCGGCCTAAAGATTTTTGAAAAATTTTCGATGGTAACAAATTATAGTGCTAAATATTGCGCAGAATAAAGAACTTTTCTGCAGTTTTATCACCAAGAGAAACCAATTCTGTTAATTAAATAGGCAATCAATAGAACCGTACGCGACAACTAAATGATTTGTTGCTGAACTCTTTAAGCGTCGGGATGCCATTGGTGCGGAATATGACAGAACACCGATAAAGTTGTTACCTTACTTTAATATTCGTAAAACCTCTACATTAATAGACAGCAATTACTTAGGAAACGTCACAAACTCAACACATAACCGCATCAATCATGTGCTGCCCGTTTGATAAAAGATAACACGCCTCTAGGAAACTATTAACTCCTCGACCCTTAACGGATGCAAATACTTTATTAGAAAGAAAGTTTTTGCAACGTTCGTAACGACTGTAACGACCATTGCATTTCAGAGTGTATAATCGTAAAAGATTTAAACTGGCAACTAAAATTGTTGTGTTCAGACAAAAAACCCTTTTCTTATCACATGTTCACTGGATCTTTTGTATTACGAATTTGGTGAACTCGTCTCTTTATTTAATAAATACAACGCGTAGTTTTATGAAACACTAGCTGGGCTGCAGTGACATTATTAAACTCAGCGAAATTCATAACTCCGGATTTGACTCCATTTTAGGTTGTTTTTGCGTTAATTTTTTGCAAAACTCTTCAACCACCACCTCAACCACCTATAAAGATGCTCCGTTCCTATACGGAAAGGCGTTGAACTTTTACACAATCAACAACGGGAGCAATACTATTAATGTCAGTGACCCCGGAAAATATATACTCGACGTAAATATGGGCCGTTTGTCATATTTGTAAATTTTCACCCCGTCCACAGGGAATTTTTTTTTATTAAACAAAACTTTTATCTTAAGATTATTTGTTGTTACATAAGTATTAGAGTATATACAATTAAAATCCTGTACATAATTAAACTGGGAACTTGTCACTTAAGTTAATCCAGCAATTTACATAATTTTGCAATTTTTTTTTTTCATGTATTTTAATTTGGGTGTCTGAGGGGCATACATTGTTGGGTTATGAGGGTTCGCTGGTGATGTTGAATTTGATGGGATGGATGGAGTGGGTGGGTGGGGTCTGCGGGTATGAGGATGGGGTGGGTTAGGAGGTTCCAGAGTGTTCTGGGGGAAGGATGAGGTCGATAGGGCGTTTTCTCTTGAGGGGACGTGCGTGTGGGGGTGGGGGAGGGTTGCAATGGAATTGCTGAATCGTGGGGTTAGGATGGTTGAAGGTGCTTTTGATTAATGAGGTTACGGATTTGGTGATTATTGAATTGACTTGGGGAAGTTTAATGTTGTGGTGGATTATGGAATTTCTGAGGTACCAGGGAGAGTTAGTGATGGTGCGAAGGATTATGTTTTGTTTGGTTTGGATTTTGGCTGAATGGGTTTTGGCTGTTGCTCCCCATATGAAAGAGGCGTAGGACCAGGTGGGTTGAATTATGGAGAGATATACTAGGCGTTTTGTGCTGAGGGCGAGTGGGGATTTTCTGATTAGGAGAGGTTATAAAGTTATGAATTTAAGATTGATTTTGGAGAGGAGGTGTTTAATGTGGGGTTTCCAAGAGAGTTTTGAATTGAAGAGGAGTCCTAGGTAGGTGGTTTCCTTTTTTGTGGGTATTTCGGCGTTGTTTAGATATAGGGGGATGTGCGGAGGAGGATTTTTTGATAGTGTGAATGGGACGGTTATTGATTTAGTGGGATTTATGCTGATTCGCCATTGCTTGGACCAATGTTCTAGGTGACTGAGCGCTAACTGAAGAGGTTGGATATTGGAGGTGAGAGAGGAGGTTTGGTAGGAGATGCCGATATCGTCTGCGAAAAAGATTGTGCTTGTGGCGGGATGTTGTGGAATATCGTTGGAGAAGATGTTGTATAGGAAGGGGGCAATGACGCTTCCTTGGGGGACTCCTGCAGTTATGGGGTGGGGTTGGGAGATGTGGTTATTTAATTTGATGGAGAAGGTTCTGTTGGAGAGGTAGTTGAGGACTATTCTATAATGGGGTCCACAGGGGATGATAGACGTGTTTTCCCCCCCACAGTATCTGTTTTCGGTTCGAAAGGAACACGTGTACGAAATTTGGTCATAATTGTTCTACGGGTGTATGTCTACTTTATTTAATCGAAGAGGGTGTGTTCGATTGGAATCTTTAACGGATAGCACTATTGATTCCGTCGAAAGGATACTACTTCATTTTGTAAATGGCGACAAATAACATGGCAGCGAATGTTTTTGTACGCTTATATACATGAATTAAAGAAAAACCTTCTCGTATACCCTTCTCTATATTTTATTCATGGTTCATACCACCGTTTACCAACCTTTTTATAAGCGATGATCACGTTCAGGATTTTAATCTCATTAACTCACAACAAGTTAAATAAATTATTTTATTGAAAAATAAACTATGAACGTGTGTGACACGTAAAAAAAATTGTTACAAATGAACAAAATTGGTTTAAGGTAAAGTACATTTGCATCAATAAAATATATTTATGAAATTTTGGACAAATAATAGCATAACCACACAGGAAATGGAAGTTCTGGCAATCGATTACAAACGATTAGAGAAATATTATTTTAATTATAACATTGATAATTATTTGATACAGAGATAATGTTCAGCTCAAGATTACTGGAAAACGTTCATGTTGTGTTTAGTTTACTTCTAGACTTTCGTAATAGTTTGTTTGAGTGGTTTAAACAGACACAAATAAATCTTAAATTTGAACTATTACCGATTAAGGATCAAACCCCGATTTTTAAAGTTGGAAAATTCCTAATTTTTCGTAACCAAATCTCGTAAATGTTTTATTTCAAGATATTCTGTAATCTCAATTAGTTCTTCCTGCAACAAAAGTCTAAATAGTTCGGAAGGTTCAGTTAGCCATGAAGGTCTTCATTATCACGATATCTATTTTTTTATTAATTAATACACTACAGAATGTCAACTGTTGAAATCGCATATTTTCAATATACCTACGGACAAGAGAATCAACATATAATTTTAAACAAAAATAGAAGTGTGTTAATCACTTTTACTCGACACCATCTTCGGAGCAGTAAATTCAAACACATGTAATGAAAAATTTGGTTTTTATATTAACAGACACAAATCACTGAATTATTCTGAAGAGATCACCAATTTTCTTTTACTTTTATAAATGCACATTAGACAGAAAAATTTGAGGTATTTCACAAATTTTAGTCATGAATATCGAGGAATAGTAACATGAGGAATAGTATCATGTAGATGGTAAATTAATTTAAACGAAATTATTCCAAATTTATTTAACGCATTGTACATATTCATATCATTGTCAGTTTCAATACTTATTTTGCTATAAATTGGTATTAATAATATATGTATATAATATACATATTGTAGTAATTGGTAATTGAGGCATTGTTCTAATTGAGAAGTTGAATTGTAGAGGACTCATTATTGGTGGATATAGCGGACGCCGCAACAAACCGGCAAGGCAAAGAAAGTATTGTTGATCGGTCGAGAAGGTTTTACGCGCTCAAAATTTGCGAGACGAACGAATAGTCGGGCAGCAGACAGCAAATATAAGAGACGAAAAGAACGAACAGTCAAGAAATGAACGGCGAGGCATAAAGACCAGCAAAGTTTTGTACAAAAGTAATACAGTCAGCAAATGAAAGGCGAGGCATAAAGACCAGCAAAGTTTTGTACAAAAGTAATACAGTCAGGCAATGAACGGCGAGGTGTAAAGACCACAAAATTCTAATACACGAAAAGTTGAACAATTTAGTCAGTCAACAGACAAAACCAGTGAGTGGCTTTTTATATTATATTATATTATCAACATGACTCACGATATCTACGAATCCAGTTTGCAGTAAATCATCGAGAATCGACAAATTTATTCTAAACCAACTAACAAACTACGCGAATTAGAGTCGGTGAACATTTAGAGTCTGTGAGTACTTAGAATCAGTGATATCCCCAAAATTGTGCACGAAAAGTTAAAATGAGACCTGGGCTGCCGTAAGTAGAAAGAAAACTTTAAAATCATTGTAAACCACGTTTCAAAGATAAACTTCAGATCGTTCTTTAATTATCGATAAAATGAGATCTTTAATTATTCAGATCATTCTTTATTTCTTGATAAAAATTGAAATTGTTTAAATTCAATCTATAGTATTATTTCTTCAGCAACAAATTTCGTATATGTTCAGACGCATTGATTCCCATATAAAGTAAATTCAAATTTTGTGTTTTTTTTCATTTGTTTATATAAATTCAGCCATTATATTTTATAAAATTATTACAATATATATGTCAATTAAACATCTACAATGGTTTATGGAAGATTGGAAAAGAAATCCATTTTTCTTTTCTTTCTCCTTGGTTCTAAAGACCATTGAGGATCTTAGTCTACCGGGACGGTTGCCATACTGTCATCTTACATGGCAGATTCCGGATTATTTGGAGTGATAAGTGGTCGGTCAGTGTGCCATGACGAGCGCAAACATCCATGTCCACGCAGGGATTCGAACCCGGAACGCTTGTGACGATGACGATGACCAGTACACGGTACAGTCGGCTGATTCAAATATTATCTAAAACAAAGTAAGATAATAAAACAATTGATGACCTTATACAAACACTTTTTTAAAATTTATTTATATTGTAACGACGTTTCGATACCTATTTGAATCTTATTAAGGTATTTTTCAAATTAAAAAATAAAATAAAAATATGTATCTAATGTGGCTACAATATAAATAAAAAATAAAAAGCGTCTGTGTTAAATTAAAACTAAGTAATATTATCATAATTGTTAATTTTTTCAATTCTAAGCTTATTTATTGAACAATTGTTACTTATCTCAAAGAATGTTTTACCGACTACTGAAAATTTATTCCAGTTTTGAACTTATTTGGAATATGAATTGCTCAATAACCCAACTGCGATCGAAGATTGTACCGTGACAGCCCAGGCTCGGATGATTGCTTTGAATTATTAACGATAACGGATTGTAGGGACTGAACGGAATGCAAAGGGCAAATACAGGGTGGTATTTATGTTCTTGCTTGCTAAAACTGGTCAATGTTAAATTAAAATGCAGATAATTAAGCTAAATCAATACTAGTTCAAATTCACCGAAAGAAAAATGGAGTATATTATTTATAACTCAATCAGAGCGGTTTTTTTTAATAAAAATACATCGAACAGTATTTTTATTACACGCAAATTTTACCTTTCAAAAAGTAGTTATTGACAGACTTTCTCTTAAAGGATTTTGTGTTTTTTTCTGTATGAAAATTATTGGGTCGTACAATTCATACGTAGCTATCGTGGACTTACGAGTCTCAGGGTAAAGTAATCGTCATGCTCCAGGCTGATTTAAGTCACTGAAATCGGTAGATGTTTTTATTTGTGTAGAAAGAGCTGCCTCCCGGTAAGGTCCATCTAATCTCCCCCAAATATGACTGTCCTATCTCTTCTTCAACTTCTCCTTGACTCTCACACATCAACTGCCCTCTTTAACTTTCTTTCTGTCATCACCGCTATTCGAAATCCCTGGCTGTGCCCACTCTATGATTTATCCCCTAATCTCCATAATTTTCTTCTGACAATTCTCGTCCCGTCATTCGTTTGGTAGCACAATATTCTTCTCTCCACTCGCCGATAATTTTATCATGACACCATTCAACAAGGCGAAAGTCAGGCAGCGACATAAAGAATTCTTGGCACTTCTATACAACTAGGAATTTTCCGTATGCCTATTAGTGACGCTTGGCACGGGTCATAAATCCAGATCAAACGGCAGTTGACCACCCAATTACAGATGTCAAAGCTTTCGACTTTACAATACATTTGAAAATATGGCTGCATTGTAAGGCCGAATTCTTCTGAATGATTTGATACAATTTTAGGTGACGTGACTTACATGAATAAATATCATATTCAAATTTGAGGACGTTTTGCTTTTATGGTGTTAACATTCAGCAAATACATTTCTTATAATAATATTATATCCTTCCAAAAAGTACCTGAACATTTTAAATTTAATATATCATGAAATATCTTGAATTATACTTGAATTAACATTTCTAGACTGGCATTCTAATATTCACAGAAATGCACAGTGTCCTCTATTTATTATATAAAATCATTTTCTTGCTTTATTCCTGTGTGTGTATGAGTGAGAGCGGTGTGTAATGTTTGCCGAAATATGTCACCACCATCCACACTCATTCCTTGGCTAATTCCCCTCCTTGCCGTTATGGTTTTTGATTTGACTAATTACATTGAGGGTTCCACTCTTAACCTCAGTGATCGCGAAAACTATTCATTTAACACTAATATATCGTTTTCCCATTATTTCTATAAACCACCCTCTCCAACCTTCACCCCTAAGTGATGTCTTATTCATACAGTGTGAGTTCCTGGATCGTAAGTAAAGTGTGTACACAGTTTGATTCAAATTGATCCACGCATTTGAGATTATATACACACATACATCCATTTTTATATATTAAAATTGATTGATTCATTATATTCATAACTAACGTTACAATATGAAGCGTACATTTTCTTATTTTTCAAATTATAGGAAACTTTTACTATTGCCTACATATTATTATTTAATTTTTTAAAATAATTTGTGATAATACTGTAGAACTGCGTCTTTCGTATATTCTTTATTCCAAATAAGAAACAACATAAGTTAATTTTTTTAAATTCCTCATTTTCTTTCTTACCACAGACACTATCTACTACTAATTTATTTCTTATGAGACAATTAAATATTAAAAATTAAATAAAAAAGGTATAGTATGTTCGCTTTGTTTTCCATGTTTGAATCGTATGTATACGTATGAAAATTACAGTAAATAATAGAAAATTATTTGATTTAATTTAGCAAAACTCTTTATTTGATTTTGTCTAGTCAAACCTTGCAGACCCTCGTTCTCCTAAGCTCCTACGGAAAACAACTAACCTATTCTAGTTTTGATGGTTATTATTAGGGAAATATTTTCATTTAATATTCGTTTAATCCTTCCGAGTTTAATTAATACGATTGTCCTAGTGTTGTTAGTTACACCACTAATTTTCAGAAACTGCGAAACAAATTCCCAGATCCACTGTTTGTCAGAATCTTTTGTTTTCCGTTATCCTAAATCTTTTTTCTCACTTATTTTAGCTAGGGTTACGGAAACACGGACGATTTCCATTATCAAATGAAGGGAACAGCCAGAAATAATTATTTTTACAGAGAAAAATAGTTTTTTTAATTGGTTAGTGAAATGATTGTGTATTGCAAAAGTTTCCAAGCGGCTCCAATCTGTTTTTTGTATCGTCGAACTTCTTCGCTGTGGGTTTCACAGATTAAAAATGAGTAACCCGTGCCATGGAAAAATTCTGAAGTCATATTTATCCACATCCACGCAAAACCGCTTTTCATAAAAACTTTAAATCTGAGAACGAAGTCCCCAGACTTCCAGAAGTGATGAAGTAAGTGTCCACAAAACAATTTCATTTATATCATGAGTGATTTCAGTGAGAAATCAAGGCTTTATTGGGAACAGGAGATTTCGCACGTTTGTGTCGAAAAATCTCGGAAAAATAATACGTGGACAAGAGAATGGTATAAGTCAACTACCAAGAAACGGATGATTCAAATGACGCCTCAAATAACAGGACAATAGTCCCCCAATCTCCGTGCGGACGAAGTCCTTCTCAAGATCATATATTACCACGTAAATCAGATCATCGTGAGATAATTGTATTGAATGAAAGCGTGGTTGAAAATCCCGTAGTCACATGCGTTGGGTTAATGAAAAATCTCGTGAGTACCAGAAGAAAATTTCGTCATTCGCAGACCATGAAGCCGGTTGTCCCAGTTTATGATGACGCTCACTGCTTCAAAATACTATATGGTGGGAGACAAGGGTTAATCACTTCCTCTATCCTATTCAATCTGTACGCTGCCATTATCTAACTCAGAAATTAGTGTGAAAATCGGTGGATGGAACTTGAATAACTTCCGATATGACTCGACCAGAACCTGATGTGTTTGATAAAAACGATTCAAAGATGAAAGAATGAAGTTCGACCTTGTCCTGAACGAGATCATAATCATGGTGATAACAAGATAAATGATGAAGAGTCTGAATGCGTACAAGATATAAAATGTCGACTGAATTGGAGGCTGCAGCTTCGAAGTAAATAACCTTGGGTAGAAACGAAATGATGAGCATGGTGTATGGATGAACATAAGGTCACTATCATTCTGTTTCAGTGATGATTACTATTCTTCATATAAGAATTAAAATTAAACCAATGATTAATTTACATTCAGTTCTTTCTTCACGAGTTATAAGAGGTTAGTCCAAGAATGAATTTGAATAGTAAATTATTGGTTAGCCTTTAAATACACGCATATGCAAAATATATTGAGAAAACTAGTACTTGGTAGCTCAGATAGAGCAGCTGTCTGCTTAAGTTGGTTCCAGGTTTGAATCCCGGTTCTCTCATTTTTTATATATATTATTACATTAATTCAATTTCGCTGAACATTCGATAGCATAGCTTAAGAGTAAGCATTCTTGAATTTATAATTTTCCTCTACTTTCTAAATAGAAGTTTACTCACAGATTTGTTAATTATAATCAAAGACTGAAGGGTACATATTAATGGAGAACCGTAACATTTCTTTACACAAAAATGAATTCCAATATTGTGCCCAAATTTATAGTATTACGATATTTAAGTCGGATAAATATTTTCAGAGGTCAAAGAGATTGATAGTGTTTATACCGATGTTATCTTTGTACAATTTCAACCCCCCACAACATGGTAAAGGAGCACCCTTAGGGGTGGGGTGGACGGACGTTACAAGAAAATAACGCAAATACATCCGAGATTCGAGCCAAATCCAGGTTTATGGATGTTGCTGAGTTTAATTATGACATTCAACCCCCAGGGGCGGGGATGGGAATTTCGAAACATGCTAACACAGTCGATAATTGCGTTGAATAAATATTTTTCAGGTTTAATTAGATTGATAATATTTCTACCGATTTTGTTTGTCTATAATTTCAACCACTTTCGTCATGGGAGGGGATCACGCTTACGGGTGAAAGTGGAGGTTCTGATGAAATTAGTATTCCATCTGTGTAGGTAGTTTAAATCACTTCTTGGCTGATAGATTAATGAGGATTTAAATATTTTACGAGCATATATAAATAAATACCCGGGGAACTCTGACACCCGATATTACTATCTACTTATAAATATTCAGTATACTGAAAAAAAAATTGGTAATGTTTAATATATATATATATATATATATATATATATATATATAGGACTGGTAATTTAAATGTTCAAGCTGAGTGTGATATTTAACCACATGAATACCATGCAATAATAGAAAATAACCGATGACATTATTAGGTTTGATAATGTATATATATTGTAATGCCTGGTAAGTGAGGCATTGTTTCGGATGGATAATCTGGACTGTGGGAGGGGCAAATTTTGTAATGTGTTTATTCAGGACTGGTCTTGAGAATTCGGAACCGTGCACGTGCGTGTGGCTTTTCTCAAACTAAATCTGTTAAGTGAGGCATTGTTTCTGATGGATAGCCTGGACTGTCCGAGGGGCAGTTTTGTAACGTGTTTATTTAGGACGGAGTATTTCTTCGTTTTGAAAAGCTGGGTGTGTGAGAGTGCAAAAAGATAAATAGTCCTGTCTCGATTGTCGGCTTTTGGACATGACAGAGTAGTTAGCCATTTGCTAACTAAGGAACTGCAGCTACGTAATATAAATTTCGGGATAATGGAAGAAACTGTAAACGGGCATTTTCGACGAAGTTTTGGAACAATGGAAAAAGGGAAAGACTGGGGGTATATAAGCGGGAGATAAGCTTTTGAGAGGGAGTTATTCTGCGAGCACCGAAGATGGTGAATGTGTTTAAGAAGTCAGTCGTGCTGTGATCACCGAAGCTGGAGACTATGACTAAGAGAGACATCGTTTAAGGGAGTAGAATGTGTTATAAGTTGCAGTCTGCGAGAGAAACAGCCAAATATTCATCGATAAACATTTTGTATGCTGAAGTCTAATCTATTCTATCCTCAAATTAGACCACTGTCTTCGATTGTAGGAGACCAGGACGCTGCATCCAGCGTCGAGTAGTCTTCAGAACGAACAAATGATATTTCCTTCAAGAACGGAGAACAAACTTTTGTCAAACCAACCGTGTGTGTTAGAATCAGTGTTTAAAACGGCCAGTATATAAAGTGTGTGTGTACGAACGAGCCAAATGTTCCTGAGTAATCGTAAGTTGAAATTTCATGGTATTCATATATGTAAACCGAATTAAAAGATGAAGTCAGATATCGTTCTTTTCTTTTGTGTTAATAAAATAAACTCTTTAAATTTAAAATCAATCTTGTAGAATAAGTTCGTCGATTATTAATTTCGTCTATGTCTAGACGAATAAATATTTCCTTTTAAATTAAATGTAAATTGTTCTTTGATTATGTTTAAATGTTCTGCCGTTATCAAACCCAGTTAAGACCTTTGAGAGAATGAGATATGTTTTTTTTATTAAATTGTATCATTGTTTCAAGTATTGATAAATAAAATTTTGTTTGTTATAAAGTTAATAATTTTTCATTTAAAAAGCCCATTATTTGATTATTACAATATATATAATCGTTAGCAAGTATTTATCATTAACAATGTTCAATTCAGGGTACAGTTTCCTTTCTTATTCCCAAATTACAATTGATTTCTGTTGGTTTTCACGTTTGACGATGATTCCCCTAAGGAAATAAAGCTAATGGAATGTCTGTTAGTAAACTAACGCGTGATGTGACGTTACCCATCAATTTACGTCTTGTAGCTTATTTACACTGTGTTTCTAAACAAATATTATTGCAAAATGGATATATATATATATATTTAAATTCTCGTTCTTACGCAAACTAAATTAAATATTTCACATTTATAAATGGTTTTAACCAAAGTTAATGCATGGCTTTTTAAATAATGCGTGTGTTTGGAATTAAATGACTATTCATATTTCATATTTACAGGATACGATGATTGCTTATAATTAAATAAAACCACATATAGTCTGATATTTTATTTATTCACTCCGAACCTTTCGTCATATTGTGTCATTCAACATGATTTTTTTAAAATTTCAATTTCAATTTCAATTTGTTAATTTATACAAAGTGTACTTTTATGCTATGAAAATATCATATGGCGATAATATTCTCATATTATTAAGTATGATATAACTATCTTAATTCATAATATAGTTAATTTTTTTTTATATAAAAAGTGAATTTATTTTTGTACATACGAATGCTTTCATCTATGAAGTGTATTTTAGTACATTAATCAGGTACGTGTTCCTTTAATCACTTGACAATAAGTCATATAAACTTAAGTTCGGTTTTAAATACTATCACCTTGTTTATAAGTTCTAATTTATTTTAATGTCAAAATCAAATTTAGATACATTGTTTATTCAAAACGCTTCTACGTGAATAACGTCTAATCTGAAGATTTTGATCTTATCGTGATTATGAGTAATACAACTTGCAGAAAGCATTAAATTTCGCTTATTGCGAGAACTTATATAACATTGTCTCGATCTCACCTGAGCATGCAAAGATCTGTACAAAAAATAATCTTATCTTACATGTCATTGATGCTATACTAATCAATTAAAGTTTCGGTGATAAAAAGGGCAATCTATTGTAGTCATTCTAGTATACATACCCTTATTCTTTCTTTAAGGTACGTTTACAATTATTTATAGATTCGAGAGTTTAAAATACAAAGGAACCTTACTTCGAAACATGACTTCCCTCTAGCGTGATTACAAAAGTTAAAGGGCTGAAATTTCGTAGCAAGTGGTTAAATAAAAATTATTACAACACATATTAGATTGAGCATACGGTTTGTCATTGTTTAGCAAAGGTATTTTTCACAACTCCACAGCTAAGTCTTCACCGCTGCTTCGAGTGCGTGAAATTTATTCATTTCACGAACTATTTATACATTTTATATTGTGTTCTCCGTCACTGCATTATTCGTAGATTCAATTTCTACAAATAACTCGTAAAACAATTTTAAAAAATCACAATATTCAATATCAATTATTTTCTCCGTTCAAACTGCGTCATTTTCGGAAAGTTTGAAGAATAAATTTCCCGGGTTGGATCTTGTTTTGCATACGACGCCCTCCTGCTTTCATTTCGTTAAACATCTTTGCTTTTTCTTTAATTGGCTACAAAATACATATTCTGTATTTAGGAGTTCCCAAACTTTGTTCTAAATCAACCACATTAATATATTGGAATAGTCGGCCAGCTGCCTCCTAATCTGGTCAAGGCACGGTGAGGGGAAAGCTGCGACCCCACAGAAAATCCTTCTCCCGCCATCGGAAGGGCGTGGGACAAGTACCAAATGCCCTACCTACCTGATGCAGGTTTTTCTATGATTTTCCCTGCATCATTTTTAGGCGAATTGCCGCGTATAATCCTTAAACCATAGCCTGGGGGCCATAGTTAACCCTTGCCTACCATTCTCTACTGTTACGCAACCTCCCTTTCACTCTCTTTCCTATGCCAATATGTGGATTACCCTATACATAGCCTGTCTACGACATCTTCTTATTCTTCGTCTTCACTTCTCTCTGGTTTTTTGAACTAAGTTTCCCACAAGCCGACCCATCTCGGCCTGTTTTGAGAGGTGATGTTCCGGGGTCGCAGACCTTCGGCATACTGTAAGAGTTGTCCGATTTTCCTATTGGAATAGTCGGCCAGCTGCCTCCTAATCTGGTCAAGGCACGGTGAGGGGAAAGCTGCGACCCCACAGAAAATCCCTCTCCCGCCATCGGAAGGGCGTGGGACAAGTACCCAATGCCCGACCTACCCGATGGAGGTTTTTCTAGGGTTTTCCCTGCATTTCTTTAGGCGAATGCCGGGTAGGATCCTTAAAATATAGCCCGTGGGCCCTAGTAACCCGTGGCTACCTTCCTCTACCCTTCCGCATCCCCTTTTCAATCCCTTTCCTATGCTATAAAAGGAGAGTGGCTATATACAACTTATCTACACCTTATTCTTCCTAAACAAGCGACAAAGCCTGTAAGAGCTTTTCTCTCACAGGCAGAACGTTTCTGGAGAGACAAAAGGGGATGCCTTTTCCTCTCTTCGTTTTTGAACTAAGGTTCCCACAAGACCTAGGCACGGTTTGAGAGGTGCATGTTCCGGGGTCGCAGACTTTGGGCATACAGTAAGGGCTGTTCCCTGTTCACATTGGAACAGTCGGTCTGCTGCTTCCTAAACTGGTCAAGGAACGGAGAAGGGAATGCTATGTAGCCACAGCAAACTCCTGTTCCGTCATCTGAACCAATTCCCCGACCTACCTGATACCGGTTTTTTCTTGGGATTTAGAATTTTCTATATTCTCTAGTTATATTTATTTGATATTATGTATAAATAAAATAATGAAATTGGTCAATAAAAAAAGACAAAATTTGTTATTTAATACAATTATTCGAGAATTACATCTCATAAAATTACAAAAACGAAATTATTAATATACAAAAAAAAATCAGTTTCAACGTGGAAGAGGGCCGGTGCATTGTATAATTTATTTAATTAAACTTTGAATAGAAACTTAACTTCAACAAAAGCACGAAGAACTTTTTTGCATATTGATTTAGTTAAAAAGTTGGGGCGAAACCTTATATTAATAATAAAGAAGTGAATATATAAATGCCACACTAAGTTTATGGAAGCCTTGTTCCTTTCTTTAGGTGTAGAAAAAAAACGCAAGAGCCTAGAGCGACACAACTGCACAAGTCAGTTGACAAAACTCATTCTGAAACTAAATATTGTTTTTAATTTTATGAGATGTAGTTCTCGAATTGAATTACATCCAATAAACTTTTTTTCAGGTTTTATTGGCTAATTTTATTATTTTATTTCTTAATTCTCGTTTGTATGTGCACTAGTTAAAGGTGTTTTAAAAATAATTATATTGTTCTAATATTTTTTAATTAAAATAGCATGTACAGATGCATCTTCAGTATTTAAAAAATTACTAGCTCTTTTGCTGACTATAATTATCTAACACTAGCTACGTAGAAAAATTAGTAAAATAATCCTGAAAATTAGGGAACATATATGCTTCACTATTTCGTCATTTTGTTATTTCGTCGCTGTTATACGACGAGAAAGAAAATTGGAAGAGTCCATTGACTTTGGATGTTTCGCAAATGTTTTGTTCGCGTGCTTTCCGACCATGGAACGTCACAAAGGTGTAAAAGGGCGGGGTTTCTTTTTCTGAGAATGTCTCCCATCTATACTGAATGTAATCAATTTATTACAGAGAAAACGACCGAACAAAACTTTTAGCGAAGGACGTGTCATTTGAATTTGACTGATTGCTTTAATGTCAAAACACTTCGAACACTTGTGTCAGTTACTTAGCATGAATGATTAATGGGAAAACGCTTGCTTTTAATATTTCTTTGCGTTTATTACGGTTATAATGAGTCTTATTATGTAGTTAGAATCTCAGTAAAGTTCACGAGATTATTTTTACTTTTATCGTAACCCGAACAAAATTATAATATTAATTCAGGAATATTGACAAGCATCAATAAGGAGATTCCTTAGAAATTTAATTACATAAAATTAATATATGACTACTTTTTTAAAAAACAAAATACAATTCATAAAAATTATTTACTGCACTGTAGACCTGACGATGTCCTAGAATAAGGCAGAAACGTTGTGTTAGTTTTTATGTTTTTGTGATATTAAATTTTTATTTTATTATTATTTGGTTTTTCTGGTCACGTCCACGCTAAAGTTATTGGCGACCACATTAGGTATTTAACTAATTGGTGTGATAATTGTTTGCTGGTGATATTGTTGATGTTTCATCAGATGAGGGGGGCGATTCCAATTTTTTCGACGAATGTCGCGAGTCCTTTGATTGCTTGCAAGTTTGTGCATAGATCCGTTCTAGATGCGTTGTCCAAGGTAGTCAAACAGAATATGCATGACGGTCAGGGGAGATGTAGCATATCTCACAGGTTGGTTGAGAAGCAGAATAAAATCACATCTCACTAAGAACAGAGAGGAGAAGAGAAAAATTTCAAAGTGTAAGTCTGTCATCGCAGTCTAGGAAGAACCGTGCAAATCCAATTCACGAGTTAAATAACAAGCCTGAGAGGAAGCAGCCCAATGCAGCCACAGATCTGAGGAGATCCACAACCAATGAACCAGAGTTCATTGTCCGACTTCGAGACTATGTGTCGCTGAGCAGGAAGGAAGCCCGAGGTAGAAAGGCCTCCTGACATTCCTAGAAGCATCCCTGAGCCACCAGGTACCTGGCCGACGAGAGAAAAACAATCTCGTGTTTCTGAATTTCCACATTGAGATGCATGTAACGAGATTTCTGATACACGACACCCCATTGATTTGAACTAAATAATATTTTAATTTGAGTCTCTTGTATATTATACCCTGGGCTAATCGCCCAAATAATCCAAACTTTAATAGCCCTGTTAATTGATTTTAAAATTTCGTAATCGAAAATTTAAATGTTTTTTTTATTAAGTAATGTATTCAACACAACCAACCCAAAAATTTACGTTTCTTTATCACAGGGACTGCAAATGTAGTCCCATCTATATGACATTGTTCCTCCTCTCTCTTTCCGACAGTCCATTCCGTTTTTACCAACAGCTACCGTGCTGTCTCAATGAAAACTTCCCATAACTGAAGTGCCCCTTTCAGTTCTCCCACCACCCGCTGCGTGGTCGAGACAAAAAAAACACTTTTCCTCTGGAAAGTCCACTTTTCCGGGTAGCTGTTTTGCTTACGAAAGCAAATTATTTTTCCATTTTATGAGCACTTTGCATCTTGTGTTAAGGCCAATATGAAAAATGTTAGCCTCCAAAGATTATAAACGAGTGACACGATCACACCACACTTCTTAAATCTTTAACGGCATAAATTGTGCCAGTTAAAATTCGTTAATAAATAAGCCTCTGATTTATCGGTCTCAGACAATTTGTTTCTGGCAGTTCTCGTGGTATTAGTTTAAAAAATTTACTATTTCCTCTAAAGAAACAAAATATTGTTCGTTTAACATAACCTCATCCACTGTTAGATTGATTTCCCAAGATTTTGAAATGTCATTATCGAAATAATGATGAAAAGGTCGAGCATTATGATTTCCTTCCACTCTCGAACTTTTTCTTCCGTAATTACACTGAAAATAAAATGTTTCATTATGAGCTATTTTTATTTCATTTGTAGCAAATTTGGCATTGTCAAAAATTATTATGAACATAAAAAAAGCTATTTGCATTTATTATCGACATACACGTCGGGGTACTAAGAATAGTGCGAAGTCAATGTAATTATTCATAGCCAATAATCCAACTGATAATTAAAACGTGTACTTTCAAAATTTGCTCTAATTATTAAAATTGAATTACTTAAATACACGTTATTTTACAGGGTGAACGGAAGTCAATATGGGAACTTCGGTTGTTAAGAGAAACCTCCTGCGACTTCGGGCTAAATGGTGGCTGTCTTAGTTCATGCGTTACTCACAGGACACGTTTTTCCTTTATAGTATGATATAGGTACATCTCTAAGGATTCTTAGTGACGTCAGAACTGTACGAAAATTGTGGATATACCAACCAATAAGTTGTGTGAACTTGTAGAGAACTTGTTTCCCTTATGAATGGATAAAATATAATCAAATTTTTGAAAGGAGCTCATAAGTTAACATTAAAGATAATTTTTTTAAAAAAATAGCGTTTCTATCTATTCTGTATTCGTTACCCCGAATAAATTTACTAAAGTAGTGCACCTTCAGATGTTTACGTACCTCAGGACAATATAATTCTATAATTATTAACACAAAATTACTTGGTATATAATATCCATTAATTTTAATTCAGCGATTGAAATTTTGTTGTTACCAAAACGTCGACGATAGTACTTTTTCGGGAAACCGTTTACGAACGGCACACAAGTTAATATTTGAGAATGGTATAAAAGATCTTAGGAGGTTAAAGGGAGACTGATGGTCTTGCATGTGTATAGCGAAATTTTTTCAAGCTTTATTCAGTAATCTAAGTTTGTTTTGTTGATATATGTTGAAAGATTACCAAACAGTAGAAGAAAGAGCTTTTATAGAATTTTTTTTTGTGAATAGAAGAAATTATGGAAACTCATTTGTTTTTAAGTAAGTGGACAAGTGGATAAGAACTTTTTCTATGAGCAGTAATACTGCGTAGGAAAAATATTTTGTTTAACGGAAATAGCATCACAGGCACCAATCAGATTACATAATTACTTTTTAGTGATTCTCTCGCTTCCTCACTTTCTGTACAGTGAACAGCCTCCAAATCTGGTCGAGCTGATGGGAATTCTGCGTCCCCACAGCAAATATTAAGGAAGGACCTACCAGATGACCCCCACTTTTAGACGAAATCCGGTTACACTGCTTAAACTATAGTCCGGGGGGGCCCTAGTTAACTCTTGCCTACATTTCTCTACTTTCCGAATACCTCCTTTTCTATGTTATAAAAAGATCAGGCTACCACGTGGATAACCTTCATGTAGCTAGTCACCCTGAAAATACTTGCTTGATTTTTGTCTCTCTTAAGCTCAAGTGAATTTTTTGATTCTCTTCGCATGTCGGTAGCTTCTTTTTTTTTTAAAAAACTTAAAGTAATATCGTCTCTCTAAATTGAGTCATATTATCTTCTGGGACCTACACGTACCTTTAGTGTCTCAAAATTATTTTCTTTACCATAATAGAGTAAAAAATTATAATTAGCTCTCTTAAGGTAATACGAATATTTTTCACTGTATTAGCTTACCGAGAATATTTTTAAATCTCTTAAGCTTATAAGAATACATTTTGACTGTCTTGACGTAACGGGAGTATTTTTGACACTCTTAAAGCACAACGAATATTTTTGATAATATTCTGGTGCTGGAGTATTTTTGCTTATTTTAAAGTACTGGAAATTTTTTTGATTCTCTTAAGGATTGTTGATTCTACGAGGTTACCGAGTATACTTTTGACTTTCTTAACGTACTTCTTCTTCTTTTATTGGCACTATAACCCAATGTGAGTTTTGGTCTTATTAACAATTTTCTTCCATTCCGCCCTCTCCTGTGTCAGTCTCCGCCATCCTCTTACTTTCATAGTTTGTATATCCATCTCGTTGTCGTCTAACCATCTTGTCTTCCCCTTTTCCTCCTCCCAATTGGCTTGCAGTCCATAATCCGTCTAGGTGTTCTACTTTCATCCATCCTAAGTACGTGTCTCATCCAGGCCAACCTTCTGCTCTTGATAAACCTAACAATGTCCTCGTTATTTATGAGCTGCTCCAGTTCTCTGTTTGTTCTAATTCTCCATTCTCCACTCGTACATACAGGTCCGTATATCCTTCTCAGTATCTTGCGTTCAACTCTCTTCACGTACCGAGAGTATTTTTGACTCTCTTAAGAAGGCGGGATTATTTTTAACTCGTTTGAGCTCCTGGGGTATTTTGGACTGTCTTAGGGTACCGAAAGAATCTGTGATATTTTAAAGGTACCATTAGTACTTGACTTCGGGTATTTTTGAGGTGCTTTCTGTGAACCAGGAGTATATTCGTCATGTTTATGGTGTATTTTTGAATCTATCAAGATGTGTTGACTGTAAATACTGTATTTAAAAATTTGACGCTTTTCGATGCCAGTTAAATCACATGTTCACCCAGAGATTAATGCCGAATTGCATACATTTCCGGGCGTATATAAACAAATATCCGGGGTACGCCGGACACTCGGATAGTAAACAATAAAATACTGCTGAATAAATTAATACGACTAAAAAATAAACGAGATTTTCCGTCTTGCACCAGAGACAAATAATTTAATTTCCTACGACTCCTTCAAATTGAATTTTTGTCGCTGCCAATAAAATTTTTATCACGTAAATGAATGATAATTACAACAAGTTATTTGAGTAGCGGTGTACAGAGTTTGTATCGTTACACTTTAATTCGCATTATTCCAGGGTTCTGTAGGTTGTGTGAGGCAAATTTAAACTTGAACACTAGTGATAAATAGTCCTCGAGAAACTGCGAACACACGAACCTGATTTACGAGATTACTTTTATAAATTTCGTGTTTTTTTATCTTATGTGGCCACGTTAATGTAATTAGTTTTTAACATACATTCATGGGAACTAATGAATCACTCATATATTTTGATAAATGGTCTCTCCAAAGAACTAAAATTTTAAAACGTAAGCTTTAAAATTTGAGAGACAACAGCAAACAAATTAAGTTCAGCATGACAACAAAAGTGTAATTCACAGGACGTCTAAAAAATCACTGTTAAAATGGGAACTAAACACGAATGCAGTGGTAAAACTAGGACTGAATAACTCGCAGACAATTTCGTGAAATTGCATAGTAATGTAATATTTATGCGATCGAAATAATTTAATTCTTCTCAGACTGGGGAAAGGCGGATATAGCAAAATACGTCAGGCGTACTTGACACGTAAGTCGATAACATAAAAGACTTCTCTAGCCCACAACCTGAATAACATTTATCAGAATACGCATCTATCGTTAATTAAGTCATCAGTTTAATAGATTAGGTACACACAGTGTTAACCGTAATACTCAGTCCATTATTTAATAGTCTGGGACAACTTTTCCTATCTTATGAATCACAAATAATTTAAGAACGCTATTTGAAAGTACAACTATTTACGCCTATCAACTATTAAAAGTTACATAGTATCAAGGCTAAGGAATATTATTAAACTGGCTGTCTATTACCTGACTGGTAAATAGTAAAGTATATAGATATATAGCGAACATGTGAGGAAAGTCGCGAAAATATGAATGAGTGAATAGAAAGCTGGCGGGAATATTAATTACAAAAAGGGAAATTCCATTCATAATTTTTTTATTTTAACCACAACAATGTCACAATGTGGAAAGGTGCTTCTGGATGGAAACAAAATATGGTGTTGTGCTCATCCAGATGGATTGAAGATTTCAGAGATCACAACAAATAAGGTCTGCAAGCGACGAATTGTAACGAGCCTGCAGAGGAAGCAGTGTGGCAAAAGCTGGCTGGACGATTGATGAAGAGGAAATCAATTATTCTCTGAATGAGGATTTTCTGTAGGAGACAAGAGAAGAAGAAACATCGCACGCTATTTCCCGATGACACCGGCTGAAGTTTACGTAATACCGCGGTTGTATCTTATTACATTTATAAAACAATTTCAACTGTCATTTTTATGCTAGATTGTTTCGCATTACACCCTCCGATATTTCTTAAATTATAGTGCGTACTTTGTATATGTGGAAGAACTGTGTAATATATTGGACTCATTAATTTTTCAATCAGATAAATATTGTGTTATTAAAATGAAGTAAATTATATTATACAATTTTAATAACAAATTAAAGTAATTATTTATTAAATATGAGTCTCATTAAATAACCTCACCACAGAAGGTATAGGTTTTATTGGGTCGGGACGTAACCCAAATACGAAGAATGAGACGATAAGTCACCATTCATAAAACTGCATACTGTTGGAAGGTTTTATCACGGCTCTCAAAAATGCGCAAGGTAAAGTGTTTTACAGAACGTAACAGATAATAGCCTCGTACTCCTTCTTGCACGCAGATATTATGTAACAAGTTCCTGTTACACCCATACAAGTTGCGTGAATATAATTATGCAACTACATTCACGTTACGAGTCAATGAATGACGTACCGTGAAATAAATACCTACGCCTCTATTTGATCTACATAATTGGTTAAGAATGCGTATCAGAAAGTAGCCAGCCTAACTGTAACCATTATTTTAACAATACTGTTTACTATAGTTGCGATAAATACTCAGTCTTTTGTTCCGTAAGTAATAACTGGGATTACTCATTATCGAGTAATTTTATTATGCAGTGACGACGCAAAAAAAAATTGAATAGTATCGAATTATATATTACATGCAGATAAAAATAAACAGCTTCAGTTCCACGAGAACGATATTTTACACACAAATTATGAATTTGAAGGCCATAGAGTTTTACATTAACTGAGTGGCGACTTAAGGATCTTGAATTTGAATAGCATGATGGCGAAAAATTACTTAAAACATGATAATAAATGTAGATGACAACGTTGGCAAAATCATTAAGTTCCAATATATATCATATTATAGATACAAAAGCTATTGTGTTATTTCACTGCCCTCAGGTGCATCAAATGTGATTTAAAATGAGTTGTACTTATGTCTGTATTCTACATTTAATCTTCTCTTCATCTGTTTTTTTATATTTATTTCCAATTTTATTTCTCTTTCCATTTAATTATAAAAATTGTATGATTTATACAACGTTTCAGAACTTAAATTTGAATCCAATAGCTACCAATGACTAATGAATTAAAATTTAACACACAATAAATCTCATTATTTTTATGAACAATATTATCAGCCTGGAAAGCTATAAATTTTATATATTATGGTGACAACCAATGTGTAATGATAGGATTTTTTTATAATTTCTTTAATATTTGTATAGTCGGCGTAATAATTTTGGCTCAGGTATTGTAAACAACAGTCAGCGTTGCGTAAGAATGTGGAGTGCTGGAGACGCATTATTGAGGTTGAAAGATTGGACGAGAGAACAAGCCAGTCCATAACGGAAGCCAGCCTGTAGTTGTTGTGTTCAGCCTGCGTATTAATGGAAACAGTAAAATGTTGAGATTGCGTATTAAATGAAACAGTAAAGTGGAGAGGCTGCAAAGATATCCAGGACAGTAAAGTACAGTCGGCTGGTAGATGTAGGATGAAAAAATTCTAGAACGAATGTTGGTGACGTGTCCGGTGGTCAGTTGGCCAGAAGTTTAGGAAAGTAAAACTAAAAGTTATGGAATAAGGTTTTTAAAGTGGTTATAAGTGGGTGAGAGAGACATAACCCAGCGGCGATTTAAAACTGATCAAAATTCTATGGGATTTCATTTTCGGTGGTAATGTGGTTATTGTGCTGATTTAGGTTGTGAACAGTGAATACTACCAGTGAAGTGTATAAGTAGTGATATATGAGAGCAGGTCCAATGATTGGTATTCAGAGTTTCATTGTATAAAAATTGCTTACCTTTAGATTTCTTTAGCTTTCATATTTCTTTAGATTTCAGATTTCTTTTTTATGTTAACATTCCTCTTGTAAATTTAATTAATTAATTTGTAACAATTTGTTTTCATTTGATTCGGTTATAATTGCGGATTACTGTAGGACCGTAAATGTTAGAGGCCCGATAAGTGACCCTGCTGAATTAAGAATTTCACTAAAGGAGTGGTATTTATGTACAGAACCCAAACTAAATATAAATTTTTATTAAATGTTTCATATTTAAAAGTTAATTGTTTAAATTAATTTATAAATCATTAATTATTCACATCGTGGTGGCATTGTGTTTCCTATTACTGTTAGAAGCACTATTACTATCATTAAAATTGAGTATCACAAATATATATATATATATATATATATATTGTAATAATTAACTGGATGGCGATTATTTGCCCCACGTTGGGCGCCATTTATGTAATGACCAAATGAAAAGGTCGATTAATTTGCCCCACGTTGAAGGCATTTATGTAATGAACAACTTGTGACGATTAATTTATTAATTTTCCCCACGTTGTGGTAGTCATTTAAATAATGATTAACAAGTGGAAGGCGATTAATTAAAACAAATGATTAATAAAATTATTAATATTTAAAGTTTTTTTATTTCTTAAAAATGCGCATTATTAGCCCTATCTTTGTTCGCCGGTCTTTGATCAGAATTTACAAAACTTTACTTTAAATTTTTACCATTTATATTGTTCTAGCAAATACACATCAATATTTACAATCCAATATGTTGAAAATCTTTTAATCTCAGGGTCACTACTGGGTTTGATAATTAGAAGACAATCAATGTATAATTTGACTATTAACAATTCAAAATATAAAGAAATTAACCTAAAACAACATGAAATAAGTGGAAAGAAAGCTGAACGAAATTAACTCTGAACGAAATCTGACTCTATCCTTTTAATTATAGTTTACAAATTTATCAAAGTTTTGGTTACTCACGGATCGTCTGTCTGGTACCAGATCTCTCTGTTGTATCGTGAACACTACCACTCTTTAATTTTAATATCAGGCCTTGGTTTTCACTGATTCTACACTTCACTTTAAAATTTGGCAAGATTGGCTGTATTTCGTTGAGTGCTCCGCTCCACAATAATTTACCTATGTTCTCCTGGAACAATTCCTCCACGAAGATATTGGAAAGTTCTATTCTGACAAAAACTGCTATTACTTTCCAATATTTACGATGCACTACTTCCGTGAATATTTTACTTTGCATTAATTCACAACTTTAACTGGTAATACATTAACGACGTCTAGTCTCTGCTCAAGTTTTATTTGTTCTGCTCCTTACCATGTTTCGCTGCGAACTGCTCTCCTAGTGCATACCGAGTTTTAGCCCGCATTTCCCATTTAGGCTTTCAGCAAAGCAACAGAGCTCGGCGCCATTGTCACTTTGGAAGCTCCTACCGCTACAATTCAATTTTTATCCGCTACAATTTGATTATTCAAAAACAATTAATGGCCTAATTAATTGGCATTACAATATATATATATAATTATAAAATGTGTTCGAATATTAATTGACACATTTTTTAAATTATTAATGACTACGTATTATTTATCTAATGGGCACTAATCAACATAAATTATAAATTACTATTTCACTATACCAATATGTTATGTTTATATGGTAACAATATAAATAATTAATTTTGATGTTCTCTGCCATATTAATTTAAAATTGAAATTGATTTAAAATATTTGCTATCACCACTTTCTTAACAAGAATTGGCCAGTATGTTTATGTAAATATTATTTTCTTCCATTATTTTACGTTTGTAACTAGTTTTCCATTTATATATAATTTTGCTATTCTCCGTAACTATTTGATTATTAATTTTTCCGGACAAATAATACCCTATCAAATTTTATATTCAAGAATTCACAATAATTAGGCCATGAAATTAAATTTCATTAAACCGTCAGTTTGGACAAATCTAGAACGGACCAGGAACCGAACCCGGGATCTCCGCTTACCGTGTCGAAATTCAGTTTTATTCCTGGTTTGCTCGAAATTTTTCCATCCTGACACTTTAATTAAATTTAAATACATGGCCTCTATAGCTTGAGCTTGTGGAATATTTGTCTATTCTTGATTTTATAATTCTAAAACCCTTCATCAATTTACATAAATAAATACGTTCTCCATTTAGGTTTCTGAAACCTGGGACAATGTAAGAATTGTTATTTTATAAAAAAAAAAATTGTAGGTGAACCTGCATCAGGTCTAATCGATAGAGGAATTTCTCATTGGATCTGGAGTCGTCAGGGATAGATCAGTACATGGATGGAGCTTCGTCCGGTTAGCGGAGATGCGGATTTATATTCCTGGTCCGGTCGATATTTTCCCATCCTGATACTTAAATAAACAACAAGTAAGGGTTACAATTAATTTGCCCCACGTTTAGACGCCATTTATGTAATAAACAAACAATTATTAATTTAATTGTTCAAGTTGTGGTAGCTATTTAATGTAATAATTAAATATGACGGGTTAATATAAATGAAAAGCTTATGAACAATTTACAAACAAAAATATTTATTCTGTTTTATGGCTTTCAACGAATAAAAGATAATTACAAACAAAATTTGAGATCGATTCTCTCAGGGCCTTTACTGGGTTTGATAATTAACACAAAAAAAATGGTTTAAAATCTTATTAACAAAACAGTTTACAATTTACCTAACCAATATGTCGATAGAATGAAAGAAATTAAAAGTAAAGAAATTAACTTTGACAATTAAAAGGGAACGAAATCTGACTTTATCTTTTAATTAATGTTCACAGTTATTATAATTAAAATTTGGTTACTCACACATTGTCCGTCTGGTACCAGCATTCTTTCTTTCCCCTACACAACACGATAAATGCAAATCGTTATTTACACAGATTCTAGTTCTCACAGAATTTACACACTCCACCGGCGAATAGAACGCAGACAAAATTTCCGGAGCCTTGGATGAACCTCTCCTTGGTCAGCAATCGGATGTCGTCTTCCCCTCAGTGTAAAATTGTTCAAATTTGCCTTATTACTGGAACTGATGATTTGCAGATTATTTGTAGACTTATACTGTTATTTTTATTGATTTGAAATAGACTGTAAGGTATCTCTGTGAAAAATTTGTTATAATGTGCCTCCTTTCCTGGCTGGCTTTAGACGTAAACTGACTCAGGCTTTCGTGCGCCCAAACGCCATTTCGACTTTTCGACAAAGCAACCGAGCTCGCTTCTCCATTGTTGCTTTGTTCGATCAGACCGCTATAATGGCTTTATTAAACAATTCAAATTTTATGTCCAAACACTTAATGGTCTAATTGATATAATTTATAGTTTTACAGAATTATAATGAAAAAGTTGCCGAAAGCTCCACTCACTGTTAGGAAAAAAAAGAGAAGAACAAAAGTTTGTGACTGTAATTTGTTTATCTATAGTCTTAATAATCTATATATATATATAAAAATGAATTGCTGTTCGTTAGTCTCACTAAAACTCGAGAACGGCTGAACGGATTTATCTTATCTTAGTCTTGAAATGTTCGTGGAGGTCTAGGGAAGGTTTAAAAGGCGAGAAAAAATCGAATAATTTCCAGGAAAACCCTAAAAACAGCCCTTTTCTATTTCCCATACAAACGTTTTATAAATAAAATACAAATCTACACCAGTCGAGCAATTTTCACCAAATTTCGTACACGTGTTCTGTGCGACCAGAAAACAAACACTGTCGGGGTGAGACGCGTCTTCCACCCCCAGAAGCGGGGGTGGAAATATTTAAACATACTAAAACAGCCGATATTTGAGTCGGATAAATATTTTTCGGGGTCAAAGATATTGATAGTGTTTCTACCAATGTTATCTGAATACAATTTTCATTCCCTACGTCCTGTGAAAAGGACACCCTTCGGGTTTGGGGTGGAGATGCTTTACAATAAAATAACGCTAATACAACCGAAATTGGAGTCAAATCAAAGGTTATGGAAGTCACTGTGTTTAGTTACGACATTCAAATTGGCATTTACCCCTCAGATGCAGGGTTAGCGGGGTGCAAATTTTGGAACATGCAAACACGGCAGATATTTGCGTTGAAGAAATATTTTTCAGAGTTAATTATAATAATTAGGGTTCGAGTAGCGTTACATAAAAGTTGCGCAAAAGCAGCCGAAATTGGAGTCATATCGTGGGTTATAGATAAATGACATCTCGGGCAACGCCGGGCACCCAGCTAGTAAAATATAAAATAAGACCTTAAAAATGAAATTTGATATGTACTGTTTAGCATATACATTTTATTATTATTATTATTATTTATTATTACAAACCCAGCTCGCAGGCAACAGACATGTCAACATTTTGAGTCGCAGGCACTTTGCTATGTTCCTCCTCTGCACGCCCAAGGACAATAAATATTGCTGGTGGATGAGAAGACAACGTTGTTCTGCTGTAGTGTAGGGAACAGCGTGACTGCTTCGCATCACAAAGATCCCGGGTTCGTATCCCGGCGAGGGCATGTTTGTTTGTGTACGTGAGAGATACTCTCGTCAAAGCAATCTCCCACAAGGTAAATTGAGTTCTCATAATGAGTCGCTAATAACCTGAGCTTTTGACGCGACTGTAAATGAAACAATATGACCTTCGTATTGCATAATTTTATATAAAAAAAAATTTCCAATTATGCCTTATTTCAGTATTCAATAGAAGTCGTTACGTAACTGTGAACAAGGGAAGGAAACTGACTCTTAAATCAAACGTTGGGCATATTTCTCCAAATTTTGCTATTACGAGAAAAATGTCGTAATCTCTCTAACACACTTTAAAAAGGTCTAGCAGGGTTTGACACAATTAAATGATATTGTTGTAATATTGAAACAGTTCCATTGAAACTTATTTTCAATTCTTGTACGTATATGGAATTCATGGTCGTAAAGTGGATTCTTACGAGATGAGTTAACATGAACCCACATGGTATTGAGAAACAAATAATATTACAATAAATAAGTAAGGGAAAATATTATAACGAGCACCTGAGATCATTTTAAAAATAAAGAAAAATTAGGTGATCGACCTTAGCTATGATAATTCAAAATTTCCTGTCATTATCCTGGTAACAAGAGGCTCAGCCTTTGTCGGAAGCGAAACGAGATTTTACCGAAGAGGCAACAAAAGCACGGGGGACAATCGATACCACGTGAATGGTGCCTGCCTGCAAATTCGATAGGCTAGAAGAGCCAATGGAATCACCGGCAGTAATATAATCGATTAACGCAAATTACGAGCACATCAAAAGTTCGTTTTGTGAGAGATTCAACTCGGCTCCATATATGCATGATTCACGTAAACACAGACAAGGATACTTGTTATTAATCAGTATGATTTAACTAGTATTTATGTCCAATTATACAGTTATAACTGTGGCATATTTAATTAGGTGCATTACTTCAACATATTTCCTCAAATTGTAATATTAGTTATGCAAAGTTTAACCGTACCAGTTACACGCGAAATATGTTAATTTGATTTTAATTAATTTATCAACTGATACAAAAATGTGAGTCTTAAACATAGCTCAATGTCCATTCCCCATTTCACTTCCCACCCCAATTTTTTTTTGAGGTGTACACAGGCTATGTATAGGGTAATTCAGATAGTGGCAACTCCCCTCTTATAGCATAGGAAAGGGACTTGAAAGGGGCGATAAGGAAAGGTAGAGAAAGGTAGCCAAGGGTTAACTAGGGCCCTCAGGCTATGGTTTAAGGATACCACCCGGCAATTCGTCGAAACGTGATGCAGGGAAAACCATAGAAAAACCTGCATCAGGTAGGTCGGGCATTTGGCACTTGTCCCACGCCCTTCCGATGGCGGGAGAGGGGTTAGCTGTGGGGTCGCAGCTTTCCCCTCGCCGTGTCTTGACCAATTTAGGAGGCAGCTGGCCGACTGTGCCAATAGGAATAGAGGACAACTCTTACCGTATGCCCAAGGTCTGTGACCCCGGAAAATTCGAGATCTTGATTATTGGTAAGAATTCAGAATTCACCTGTGGTTAAGAAACGTCTTCCATTATCCTCCAAAGTTGCTGACTGGATTTTTTATCTGAACGTTTAATAAACAAAATCATAGACATGATTACGTTTCGCTTAGTAAATCAATGCCGTACTGTAATTTACAGGAATATCGTTAAAATAGTGGCCCTTACATTCAGAAACTTAATGGACCTTGAATTCACTCTCTTTTGAATGGTGAAGTCCAACAGAATACTATATTTGATAAAGAAATTACAAATCTCTTCAGTTATTAATTAATAGACATAATGGTGATATTTCGCATATAATATTTCTATTTTGCTAGCTGAGTGCTAGGCGTAGCCCGGGTATTTATTTAAATTAGCCAGTAGAAGAATTAATTTGACCCCTTGCTAAACATTAAATTATACCAGCATCAATAGCGCCAGTGTTTGAAACATTTACCTATTTATGTTCCCCTTCCCGACCTAACCCCTCAGCATCTAACTTCAAACAAACGAAGATGATGACTGACGATATTCGGGAATTCTCCTACAACATAAAATAAAAGTGTCTAAAAATCACGACTAGTTAAAACAGTAAAAAATCATATTTAACTTAATCAAGCCTAAAATATAGCTGATACTCAAAGAAAAAAAATTAACATGGTAACTTAAAAGGGTCAAACCATCTCCGATTAACCTTTTCTCAAGCACGTCCACCTCCACGAATTTGAACATAAAATTTCATTTACCACTATGGTCAATTCTAAAATTAAACTCAGCGACTCCTATAACCCTGGATTGGTAACTAATATCGGTATTTTTTCATTACTTTTTATTTAAACCCCTTTAACCACCGTACAATAAGGGTGCTTCCATCCTTTGTCTTTTGGAGTAGAAATTAGACACTTACGAATTCTACACTATCAAATTAAGCGACCCATAATAGCCATTTGGGATTTTGTTAAATCCACCCTCTCCACCTTATCCCTAGAGGCAGTAGGTGTGTCTTATGCCCTCAGTGTATGTTCCAGGTTCGTAAGAAACATGTGTTTATTGTTTGGTAGAAATTGGTCTACAGATTTAAGATTGTAAACGTAAATTTGTTTCATCCGCTTCCACCACCACTCCTAGTGGCTCAGATACACATTAACCAGTATGGGAAATGCCAGAATTCAACACAGTGACTTCCATAACCACTGATTCAATACCAGTCTCCGTTCTTTACTCATTACTATTAAGTAACGGCCTTTAACCCGCATCCTCTCTCAACCACACACGTAGGCGCTGAACTACAACTTAACTCACAGTGAATGTCAGAATTAAGCACATTTACTTTTATAACCCCGGATTTTAAACCAATTTCGGTTGTTTCGTGTTATTTTTATGTAACTCCCTCAACCCGCTCCCTTATTGGAACTTTAAGGGGTTGTAAGCTACATTAAACACATCTGGATAAAAAGTTATTAATCTCATTGAACCCAAAAAGTTTCTTTCTATGAAAATATCCGTCGTTTCCAGCAACATCCATAAGCCCGGATTTTACTCGAATATCGGTTGTTTTCGCGTTATTTTTGTAAGGGCCGCTGTACACCCGTAAGGGAGCTCTCCTCCAATACTGAAACGGATTGAAATTGTACATAAACAACATCTGGAGAAACACTATCAATCACATTGACCCCCGTAAAATATTTATACGACGTAAATGTCAATCATTTTAGCATGTTAGATAATTTCCACTCCCGCCCCTGGGGGAGATAGTCGTATCCTACCCCAACAGTTTTTGTTTCCGGTTCGAAAGACACATGTGTACAAAATTAGGTCAAATTTTCTCCACGGGTGTATATTTATATGCGGAACGTACGTACACATGTATTCTATTTTATTTATTAGATTTTCGTTACTTAGTATTATAGGAGACCACTAGCTTTTGAAATAATTATACCTTCTTTATGTCTCTTAATTAATACCTGAAGATGTCCACATGTAACGACGAAACGCTGTTTCTGAATTCTTTTTTTGTTAAATATTTGACTCAGGCTTATCAAAATTTATGTCACCCTCTTTTGCTCTAGTACTTGATTTCTTTTGCACAACGTTAAAATCTAAAGAGCCTTGATGAGTGACCTGAATTCAGTGTTGCCATCACCTCGATTCCGGTTAATGGAGGACTTTATTACCTTCAGCTGATGAGCGTTCCCGTCAAATACCTGTGTGCTTCTTCCAAATAACTTTTTATATAACCAAAGAACTAGGCCAAATGACTCCTTTGTAGTGATTCGGAAAACGGAAGTTGTAAATTTATTTAATTTTGTCATGTATTAGGAGGAGAGGCATTAATGGCGTTCTGTGGCGAGAGATTCTTGGTAAGAGATTTGAATTGAGAGAGATCATGCTTTAAAAAAAATGCATTCAAGCCCACTCACACCAGTGAGAAACACAACTGCACTGGCCTGTTGACAACACTCAACAGCGACGAAAACGCGTTTTGTTTTTGCAGTTGTGTTTCTCTAGGCTCTTCTTAGCACCTGACGAAAGGAACAAGGATCCCAGAAACGTTTTGTGGTATTTATATTTCCCTTTTTGTCTGAATTGGCTATCTTTCTTATTCAACGTATTCTTCTTTAGATATGGTATTCTTAGTTGGGCCGTATATAGCTGAGACGTCTAATTTGACATTTAATGATTGTAATCTATTTGTTTTGCTGGTTAATCGTCTCTTGATGGGATATTGAGTTCCTAATAAATGACTGATGCGCCTCCTATTATTATTAATTGTCTGCTAATTTGCCATCTACAAAAGTTTAATTGTAATAAGTAAGTTGTATAATGAATTTGGTAATCGTCCATTGGCCATTCCCTAGTATACCATTGTTAGTTCGTGTTGTGCATCTCTGGCTTTAGATCCGCTGGCCAATTCTTCTTAAGGCCCTCTCACACCAGTGCGGGACTTCGGGAACGGGAGCGGGAATCCCGTCTCACGTACGGGACAGCGAATCGCACGGCCCTCTTCACCATTGCGGGAATGGGAATTCATTTTCTAGACGCCTTTCCAGCGATCACAGTAATTTCACTGAAAATAATTAGGTATTTTTAATAATTTTGAGTAAAGATTTTTAATTCAAGTTAAGACAGCCTGCTCAATAATGACTTCAGATGAATAAGATACTCTAATTTTTCTAGCTCTAACCGAGGACGAAAAACGTGCAGATTAAGTTATAATAATAATAAACAAGGCAATTATTTACCCCGCTGCACCCTGTTTCCCAATTATTGATATATCGTTAGGAAAAGAAGAATATGGATTCACGAAATTAATTCCAAACGTAAAACATTTGGTGAACATCACACCTGAATTCCAGAGCTACGTAGAGATGATGCAAGTATTTATATATATTTCAGAATGTCACCTGATTGTTTTGATGAAATTTGCAATTCAATTAAGAATGACATTAAAAAGCAAGACACCAACTACTGTGAACCAATATCTCCAGAAGGACGACTTACAATTGCTTTGAGGAATATTTATTATAACATATAACGAGTGTGAACTTTTTAGAATACTTAATGTAATGTATTGTTAAGATTTTCTTTGGCGGCTTGTAACGAAACAATGGGCAAGCGGGCACGTGCGGGACGCGGAAAATTCCGTGCAAGCTGCGAACCTTCGCTGGGACACAGGAAGCGGCGGGAAAGTTCGTGCTGGTCTGAATATGCCAATATTCCGCAATGAAAACACGTCCCGCACCTTTCCCGCTCCCGTTCCCGCAGTCCCGCATTGATGTGAGAGGGCCATTCAGCTGGCAGCAACAATAAGTTTTGAGAAAGTGGAGTTATTTTTATTTCGTCTACTCCAGAGTCGCAGCATATTATTCGGTTTTAATATTTAATAATTTTCAGTTTGCTGTATGTCCTGAACATAATTCCATTGAAGGAAAAAACCTGCATGAGACCAGAGCCATAAATACCTATTGGAGTTATTAGGATGTGAAGTAATACTGAAGCTGCAATAAATATGTTATTTTGGCTTCATACAGTATTGAAATTTTGTTTTCACAGCAGGCCCTAAACGATCCTGAATTTATTTTGTAAGTTAAAATTATTTTTTTGTGAAACCCTGAGTTCTGAAATTGATCGACTTGTTCAAATATACTGTAATGCCAATTAATTAGGCCATTAATTGTTTGGACATAAAATTTAAATTGTTTGATAAATCTATTATACCGACCTGATCGAACAAAGCGACAATGGAAAAGCGAGCTCACTTTGCTTTGTCGAAAAGTCAAAAATGGCGTTCGAGAGAAGTAGGAGTCCGTATGCGGAAAAACATCGTGAGGAGCAGAACAAGTAATATAACTGTTACCAGCGGAGAAAGATTGTTAGGAGCTGTTGACGGAAAAACATCGTGAGGAGCAGAACAAGTAATATAATTTGGGCAGAGGCTAGACATCGTCAATGTATAACTAGTTAAAGTTGTAATTTAATACGAAGAAAACATTCACACCGCAAGTATTGCAGCGTAAATATTGGAAATTCTAAGATGGTTTTACGTCTGTAATCAGCCAGGAAAGGCAGTCAGTTTTTTTACGTCTACATCCAGGAGCTAAAGAAAAGTTGGTTCGCTCCGAAAGAATAAACAGTTAAAATAAATCGTCAAGGAGCTACGTTGCAGTTTACGTCCAATTCAGTAAAAGACTAATAAATCTACGAATCATAGGGTTCCGGTAAGGCGAGCAGATATCAGATAGCTGACATTCAGGAGCCTATCAATTTTGACTTCAATAGTGTAATATCTGTGAGTCGATGTTTAGAATCAGTGTATAATTTTGTAATAGTGTACTTCCGAAACCAAAAAGAATGCTGGTACCAGCTGGATACTACGTAAGTAACAAAACCAAAACTAATGATTAGTTGTAAACTTTAATTAAAGGATAAAGTCAGATTTCGTTTTCTTTTAATTGTCAATCAGAGTTAATTTCTTTACTTTTAATTTCTTTCTATCGACATATTGTTTAGGTAAAATGTAAACTGTTTTGTTAATAAGATTTTAAATCAATTTGTTGTGTTCATTGTCAAACCCAGTACAGGCCCTGAGAGAAAGATCTCAAATTTTGTTGTAATTATCTTTATTGCCACCAAATAAAATAAAAATATTGTGTTTGCCCAGTTGATGTTTATTACAATACCTAACACATAAAATAGTTTATGTGTATGTTCCGTATCTACAACCGTACAGCATGTTTTCCTAAATTTCGTACACGTGTTTCTTGCTAACCGGAAACAAACACTTTGGGGGTAAACACGACTACTGCCCACAGGTGTATGGGTGGAAGGGGGAAGAAATTTTAAAACAACATAAGAGGCCGACATTTCTGTCGAATTGTTCGGATTTGCCGCAAAACACCCTAAACACGTGCATCGAAGTCTTTAAAATTTTATACAGATTTTAGTTATGAATAAAAACTTGATCAGTAAAACAACCACCTATCTCGGAATCTACCTAAACCAAACTCTCACATGTCCAAACACTCCGAAAACGCGTCACCCAATTAAACCTTATTAAACGCTCCAGATCTGGATCCTGCCATCCTAAAACCCTTCTCCATACATACAAAATCTTCATCCGTCCTGTAATAGACTATAGCCACATTGTTTTTACTCTCTTCCCACCATGTCACCTTCATTCTCTAAGGGCCCTGGAAGGAAGAATCCTTCGCTTCTGTCTTTCACTTCATTTCCTACACCCATCTATCAACGTGTTCCAACACCATCGCCTTCTAAATTTCCACACTATCCACTAACGTCTTGCCCGTCTCCGTGCATCCTACGGGCACAGATCCATGAAAAATAAAATTCGAAAAGTCCACCTTCCTATAAAATTTGGCCGGAAACCTAAATTCAAATTTTTTTTCCCGCAGAAGTCATCCTCTATAACGTAATACAAAAGTACCCAGCATTACAACTTCCCAATTTGCCACTGTCCTATCCAAGACATGTTAAAAAGCAAGGCGTAACTTGAAATATATCGCTTGTATTTCATCCCCCGCCCCCTCCCAAAAAAAACTATAAAAAAATCCAAAGCTGAAGAGGGCCTCTGGCCCTATAACGGCAAAGGACACATGTCCTTAAAACAATAATAATACTCCTAAGGCCTAGTACACACTTGTATACAAAGTCGCGCAATTTTGTATCTAGACAATGTCTACAGACAATTGCGCGACAAATTCTTGTATATAGAATTAGAACAAAATCGCAGAACATTGGTCAGAAATGGGATACTTGAGACAATTCTCAGAATTGTTAATCCTACTAATATTAATGACGGGCGTTTGAATGCAAATCAAGTATCTTTTACAGGATATGCACCGTTCTTCTTCGTCTGACTAATTTTTTATGCTCCCATTGAAAAGCTGTATTTCTTTACTACGTCACCTACGGACGCTTAATATTTTTGGGTCAGTTTTTAATAACTATTATCTTCTTAGTGAGATTTTGATAGTCTGGATTAGTGAATTCCGACAAACAAGATTATTCTATTAAATGTTAAACTTTCTTCGTTGATAATAAACAAGCAAAAATAAAATAAATTAACGAAGGGTTCTCTAGAACTGACGGAGGATAATTGTGGACCAAGTCTGCATGAGCCTCCACACTATGAAATGTTGCGTAACAATGCCTCAAATTCAGTTTCTGACGGGAGACAAATGTTCTGCGATGTTGTTCTGAAAGCGTGTCTATATACGAGAATTTGTCGCGCGATTGGCTATAGACATTGTCTATCGCTTGACTTCGTATCCAAGTGTGCGTGCGCTAGGCTTAACACATATAGAGGTGGAAGTGGCATTTTAAAAACATTGGAAATTACAGAGAATAAATTTGACTCTTTAACTACCGGTAGATTTTGTAACATCTTAAGGTATCTGTAATATCTCAGACTCTTTTAGGCCCGTTACACATTCGGCGATTTTTATCGCGGAAGTAAATTTTCCGTCGTACGATTCTCAGTTGAGAGTGCTGTGAACAGTGTTGTTCGAAATGAACAGAGACCAGATTCTATAATTACTGTTATTTCGTCGTCGAATGAAAATGAGAAGAAAAAATAGCACAGGTCTTTCTTTAATTAATGAAATAAGTATTTCATTATATATGATGTCACCCAAATTATTCATAAACGAAATATGCAAAAAAAAAGGACACGAAAGATAGGATGACAAAAATTCAAATCAAGAATGAAAATAACTCCAGCGGTGGAAAAACCGCTCTGTAGGCAAACATATATTGGGTTACGTAGGCCACTGGTTGCAATTTGCGATAAATTTATCGCTGGGCGCTAGAGCCACTGAGCGACTGCCCAAGCTGGCGGCCGCGACAAATTTATCGCCGCATTTATTTACCGCCCAGTGTGCAAACTCTCATTTTTCACTTCAATAGACTACTTCGGTAACGGCGCAGCAATAAATTATCGCGGAGTTAAAAATCGCTGATTGTTTATTGGGACTTACGGTACGAGGAATATTTATCATGTTGTAACGGAACGGAGAGTAGTTGTGATACACTCAAGTTAACAGAAGTAATTTTGTCCATCATAGACTTAAGGGAATATGTCTGATTCTCTTCATGTAATGAAAATATTTTTTGCTCGCGTAAGATTCCGGGTGTATTTTTGTCTTGCTACAGGTACCGAGAGTATATTGATACTATTAGAATAGCGAGAATATTTTTTTCTCTCTTGAGGTGTCGGAATTATTGTTCACTCTCTTAATGTATTGGGAGAATTTCTGTCTCCCTTCAAGTACCGGGAGTATTTTTGACGTTCTTAAGATGACGGAAGACGGACTCTTCAAGAGATATTCGTTGTTGGTGTGTAGACGGCCGCCACGGTTGTTTGGTAGGCGTTAGTTTTTATTTGTAGAAAAGTGCTTTGGATTTTATCGGTTTGAAAGGACTGTAATTTGAAGTTTTGAATGGCAATTCTAATAAGGATAGCAGATCCTCCATGAGCGGCTCAGTCCGGGTGATTTGTGAAGAAAATTGAATATGTCCGTATTTTTAATAACAGTTCTGACCGTAGCATGGGTTTCACAGACGTGCATAATACCAATTTTGTGAAATTGTAAGAATAATGTTATTTCTAACATTCACTGTTATTACTGGAGTTATTGTTATTATCGATGGTTACTTGCGTAAAGGTCAGGTGTGATTATTTGGCGAGGGGGAAAATCATTTAACGTTGGAATTTAAAGTTTATTTTAGCCAATAAGCAATGCATTGGGAATGAGAGATACTTGCAGTCTACTTTCCCAGAGAGCAGCACTTAATATAGACGTACGGCTGTGTATCGCACAGCAAGTCAACAGACTACCTGAGAGATGGCAGCACAGTTCAACTAACACTTTCCTGTAAAATTAAGGGAATATTCTTCTACAACAATTCTATTATTTTTTTCTGTCTTTTAAGAAGTAGCAGGCATTTAACCAACGAGAGGTGAATTAATTCCTACCAATAACCGGAGTCTCAAAGGGAAAATAAAATTCAGGAATGACTTTGTTGATGTGAATGGTTTGAAACATGCATATTTCTTAACTATTTCCAGTTTTAATATGATTGAAAAGTAATAATAAGTTAGATACCCAAATACAAACAAAAGAAGTGATAATATAAATATCACACAACGTTTCTAGAAACTTTGTTACTTTCTTCAGGCGAAGAAAAACGTAAGAAAACGAGAATAACAGCTTGTGTCGATAGTAGCTTATAATAAAAATGTCTTAATATAAATTGAAAAATTGAAAACTATAAATAAATAAATAGTCAGCATTGAGTCAGAAAAGTATAACTTATATTAACAAAATATTAATATAAAGACGTTTCGTTCTCTTTTGGGAGTTCATCAAGGTTGAACAATTTTGAATATAATTCATGCGTAATATTTAGAGACAATTCATATAAATTTGTATCAAAAGGCAGCAGAACTTTGCAGCTTTGCTTCGAAGGGCGCAGGCAACTAGTCTCTAAATTTTCCTCTAATGGCCGCCAAAACTTGTCTTTAAACTTGCTTCTAATGACATCTCACTCTTGTCTCTAAATTTTCTTTGAAAAGCAGAAGAAACTTCCCTCTAAATTTGCTTCGAACGGCAGCAGAAACTCGCCTCTAATGGCAGCAGAAACGTGTCTCTAAATTTGCCTCTAGTAGCAGCAGAAACTTGTCCCTAAATTTGCCTCTAAAAGCAGAAACTTGCCTCAAAATTTTCCTCTAATTGCAGCACAAACGTGTCTCTAAAATTTCCTCTAATGGGAGCAGAAACTTGCCTCTAAATTTGCTCTAGTGACAGCAGAAACTTGCCTCTAAATTTGCTCTAGTGACAGCAGAAACTTGCCTCTAAATTTTCCTCTACTGCTAGAACAAACGTGTCTCTCAAATTTCCTCTACTGGAAGCAGAAACTTGCCTCTAAATTTACCTCTAGTGACAACAGAAACTTGTGTAATATAATAGTCTACACGTGCCCTCCTATCATAACGTCTCTTCAGCATAGCGGACCTAAGAGGGCGCAGCTGCAAGAACGCTGATGCAGTTAAAGACATCACTTTAGATATAGCGAGTAACTAAACACAACAACAACATAAATATTCACCCCTTCCGCCTAGGCAGCTGTAATAACGCTGCGTCTAGACGTCAGCATTTTAAGTACCTTATGCAGACATGCACACGGCAGCAGAAATCTTCCACCCTGTAAGAGTTCTTCTCATTGGAGACTTAAAATCATCAGGGAGGGGGAAAGGAGTCTTCGAATTGTTCAGAGCTTCTTGGGAACGACAGTCGTGATCCAACCTCCAGACGGGTCGGTGGCTCCTGGTGCTATCCGCCAGTTTGTCTTACTTTATTTTATTTCTAACTATTAAATCTCTTTATTCTTCATCAACTCTTATTTGACTGAAGTGCAGCGAAACACCAACCACTACGCCTAGGTTCAATTAGTTGAACCCGAACCCTCGCGTTACCGACTTTCCTATTTCCTGTTCTTAATTCTTCCTTTATCCTCTAGATCGGTAGCCAGGTGAGCTGACGGAGGTATAGCTCGGTTAGTGAACGAACTATCTGGACTTCCCATTTCCAACTGCTGGAATGTTACATGATGGCAGTGCTGGAATGTTACATGGTCACAGCGGTGGAATGTTACATGGTGGCAGCGGTTGGATGTTACACTTGTCTCTTAATTTGCCTCTAATGGCAGCAAAAACGTGTATCTAAATTTTCCTCTGAAGGCAGTAGAAAATTGTCTCTAAATTTAACGGAAGAATTAAATACAAATTTATTAAAAACCGTACAACCTGATGAGGTCCCAAAATAGGACGAAATGTCGGGAAATTAATATATGTTGTTAATTAACATTATACTTTTTACTTATACAAACTATTTATTTATGTTGGTATAAAAAGTGAGGTAAAATAATTAATCGACGGTAATATCGGCCGTTTTAGCATGTTTTTAAATATCACTACCGTTCACCCCTCGTGAGTATCCTAACGCTTCGAAAAGCCGACAGAAACATCCGCGGGGGCGAGCGCTTAGTTTCAGCGCAATCGGATGAAGCGTTTACGAGCGTGTAGGGGACACGCGGACAGTCATTTTTATATAGTGAGAGATTGGAATGTAACAGTTTGAGAAACACATATAAGAAACTGTGTAAACAAATAAATTATCCATTTTTAAAATAAATAAAAGTCGTAGATGTTCTGTAAATTGTCCCGAAATTTATCCAACACTTATAGACACGTCACTAAAATAAATTTAAAAACGACACTCTTTGACGATTAATTGTTTTAGACATAGAAAAGGATTCACTTCACGAATATTCCTAGTTCATTTTTAAACTTTCCTTATTGCTGGAAGATTCTCATCGGACAGTGCTGCTGGTAAAGTGTCCGAATCGCTTATTGGTCAGTTTCAGAAGGAAGTTTACCCTGCGTCCGTTTTATTTTGCGGTGTACTTTTAATTTTAAAAATTGTGGTCGCATCTACTAATATAAGTTTGTTTCTCAGGGCTTTTGTCGGAGCAGTTTAATTGTCTCGTACTGGAGTCTTGACATCGAAATTTACCATTAACTAAAGGCTGTCACCGTCCACAGGTCTCACAACTGGACTGAAAACGTTATCATAGTCCACTCCAGCTTTCTGCTGATACCTTCTGACTACCAGAAGTGCTTTTAATCAGCCAACGTCCTTCATATTTTAACATCCATATGTTGTTGTTCCTGTTTTCGCTGCGGTCGATAACTTTCAGGGTTGATTTTCTGTATGAGCTATCTTTTATTCCCATATATACATTTTCCAGCTTGCAGCATCATTTGTAGTGGTTCACAAATCATCAGAACGTAGTCAGGTGATTCCTGTCTCTTCCTTCGTCACATGGTTATGAATCAACGCAAAAACTCAGCTTTATTACTGTGAAACATCGACAAACTCGCGTGTGAAACATCCTCACGAGACTTTTTTTTTGTTCCATTGCAAGCAAACGCGCAACCCATCTTGACGCACAGTTTTCTTATGTTCTAATGTTCAGTCAATATGCGATGTACAGCGCTTTTGTCTGCAACCTGTCGCACTTGCAGTCGTGTCACCATTTCTGGCGTGGCCACTTCATATGGTCGACCACTGCGATGTTGAGTTGCAGGTCTGCGAGGGATATTCTCTCGCAGGCAGAACAAGGGGCTACCTTTGGGGATGCCTTTTCCTCTCCGTTTTTGAACTAAGGTTCCCAAAAGCCGAGGCACCTCGGCCTGTTCTGAGAGGTGTATGTTCCGGGGTCACAGACTTTGGGCATACGGTAAGAGTTGTCCGCTATTCCCATTGGAATAGTCGGCCAGCTGCCTCCTTAACTGGTCGAGGCACGGAGAAGGTCATGCTGCGTCCCCACAGAAAACTCCTCTCCCGCTACCGGAATGGCGCGGGACAAGTACCCAATGCCCGACCTACCTGATGCAGGTTTTTCTAGGGTTTGTCCTGCATTTCTTTAGGCGAATGCCGGGTAGGATCCTTAACATATAGCCCGGGGGCCCTAGTTAACCCTTGGATACCTTTCTCTACCCTTCCGCATCCCCCCTTTCAAATCCCTTCCTATGCTATTAAAGGGGAGTTGCCCAACGTGGGTTACCCACATGTAGCCTGTTGACCTAAAAAAAACTGCGATGTTGGTCTTCGCAGCTCGTACTCTGTCACCAAATATTTTATTGTTGTAAACGAAGGAGTAAATCCGCCAAAAGTAGAATATAGCTAGTCTTTAATACATTTTATATATTATCTTTATTTTATGTCACATCTACTACAGCGGAAATTAGCTACTACCTCTGGGTCATTTATATGGAACAAAATTAATAATAAATTAAAATTTAGAGTTTCAATAAACAACCTTACCACAATTGAACAACATTTTTCGTGTCTTCAAATTTTATCTCTTTATTTACACCTCTCTACTTTACTCTTCTCTCACAAAAGCAATGGAATACCTGAATAATGTCTCTACTGCCATTACATGACTACCGGTGCTTCTGTCTGCTGGAAGTGACAGCAAGTTGTTGGCTCTGTTATTTCACGAATTTTTAATTTTAAAAAAAGCATATAATGTAAAAATCTAATAACAAATTATTAAAGTTCGATGAATTCACAAACATGTAACAGTATAGTTTAAATAAGACGTTGTGGTGCCATTTTGTAATAAATAACAATTGTAGCTTTAATTATTTAATTTGAATTTAAATGAATTTACCTCGCGTTAAGCGCCAAAATGTAATAATCAAATGGAAAGCGTTATTTAAATGAAATAATCAACAAGAATTTAAAACATATAATTTTTTTTCCACTTTGTTGCTTTAACTCACAAAAAATTACTATTTAAAATTTTAAATCTTAGGGTCTCTACTGGGTTTTATAATGGACACAACAAGTTGATTTAAAAAACTAATTAAAAATAGTTTATAATTCACCAAGACTATGTCGATAGGAAGAAATTAAAAGAAAAGACATTAACTCTGATTGACAATTAAAATAGAACGAAATCTGACTTCTATCCTTTAATTACGTTTACATAAATCATTATTTTTGTATTTTGTTACTCACATCTGTCCATCCGGTTCCAGCATTCCTTTTTGTTTTCGGGAGTACACTGTGGCAAAATTTTTACATGGATTCTAATATCGGCTCACAGATTTTACACTCTTGAAGTCCACCTTGATAGGCTCCCAGGAACTCGGATGATCCTCCTTTTTGTCAGCTATCTGATGACCGCTTGCCTTATATGAATCCTGTGATTCATGGATTTGCTAGTCCTTTTACCGCTTGGGACTTAAACTGCAACTTTACTATTCCTGGCTGGCTACAGACGTACACTGCGTTTACTTAGCAATATTTTCGATGTAATGCTTCCGTGATTGTTTTTACTTTGTCTTAAATTCACAACTTTGTTTAATAATACATTAAACAACGGCTAGTCTCTGCTCTAGAATGATTTGTTCCGTCATCCGAAATGTCCCGTCACCAACTGAACTATCGTAGTCTCGAGTTTTAGCACGCATACGCCATTAGTGACTTTCCGACAAAGTAACAGAGCTTGACTCAATTGTCGCTTTGGAAGCTCCTGCCGCTACAATTAAATTTTATTAAAACCAATTAATGTCCAAATTAATTGGCATTACAATATATTTATTAAAATGGAGATTTCTGCTACATAAGGAAACATACAATAGAGACATTTTCAACTTATACTTATTATTTGACAAATATTTAAATTATTTTATGTTATTCTACTATCACTAATGACCAAAACGTAGTTATATTCGAACTATCGAAGTGTCTTTCATATTTTTAACATCCAAATATTGAGTCTATCGGTTTTATCCAGTAATATACGGTAATCTTGCAAGACGTTATAAACCGTATTAACGGCCAAGATGGACTACAATTTTTATTTATTTTTGAACATTATTTCGGAACACTTTTAAATTGTCAATAAATAAATTTTAACAGTTAAAATCTTGAAACTGCATATTTTTTTTAAAAAAAGTTTACAACTTCCTACTGTTACAAATTTTTTCTGCGTAATGTTTTGCTATTACAGCACTTTCCTTTCTCAAGTTCATGCAATAATTATTTTAAAAAAATATATTTCGACTAATTATTTTCTAATAAGAATACATATGTTTTGTTTTATTTTATTTCAGTCATAATTAATTTTTGTAGATATATATTCTCATACTAATACTTGTATGACCAATTAACTTTTTTATCGCAATTGATATTCTTATTTATAAATAACATCCAATTGGTCATTCATTGATACTTGACCTTTTAATTTTTATAAATAATTATTGATAATATTCTCTGGTTTAAATAAAAAAATTATTTGTTGATCCCCATTATTTGTATTTATGTTCAGTATTGTAGACATCAATTTATTTATATACGTTTAAAAGTATTTTACATTTTTGTTTACGTCTTTAAAGTTTTAGTTCAATTTAAAATTACTTATAATATGTTACCTTAAATAATTCAGTTCTATTTTCGAGTAACAAAATCACGTATTTTGATTTCAATCACATTTGTAATTTGATGAATACCCTTTGTTAACACAACTTTTTTTAGAATTCATTTTTACCTTGAACTGTGTTGCCATGAGAACCGCACAACCGTATTGTTAGAAAAGATTCCTATCATGACTGCTTTCAGTCATTATACTTTGTAATTCCCTGTGAATGTCGACCGTATCAAATAAATTGTATTATGCGTAAAATGTACTATTATGGTTCATAATGTCTTATTAAGGTAGTGGTTAACATCATTCTGCATTTACGCAATATTTGTAAACAAGCTTTCTATTACGTTGTACATATAATTTATGGTGCTATTCAATAGCTTTATTTTAAATTCGTGTATATGAGGATATTTCCAACTGCTCCGTGTCTTACGTAGTCAATATGGAAGGTGATGAGTTGCTGAGTCAATGCAGATTTTTTCCTCCTGCATTTCTCGGTGAATCCGAAGTAAGTCACTGTATACGTCTTTCATGAAGAAGATAAATTGTTTCAGAATGAACTGTACCAAACATTTTAACGTGATCATTTAATTCGTCTTCTGTTCCTTGAAATGCCTACGAAGGTGTAATATCGCAACATGTTCGGGACTAGTTAACCGGCCAAGGAATTGATTAATTTATCAGTTCGTAGTAGCTCAGTTTAGCTTGCATAGTTTGCTTTCTACATTTATCTATCCCAATTCCACTTTCACCTGATAAGATATGGTTTAGTATTTCTAGTAACTGGTGCCATGCTTTGTTCTATATATTTTAAATAAGTACTTATCCTTGTATAAAATCTAATAAATAAAGCAGATTATTTGTTTGTATATTTGTTTGTTTGTTTGATTGTATATTTGTATGTTCCTTATACAAATCTACACCGGTGGAGCGAATTTCACCAAATTTCGTACACGTGTTCTTTGAAACCAGGAAACAAACACTGTCGGGATGAGACGCATCTACCACCTCCAGAAGCGGGGGTGGACGGGGGTGGAAATATTTAAACATGCTAAAACAGCCTATATTTGAGTCGGATAAATACTTTTAGGGGTAAAAGATATTAATAGTGTTTCTACCGATGTTATCTGAATGTAATTTTCATCCCCTACACCCTGGGAAAAAAGGCACCCTTAGGGTTTGGGGTGGAGATGCTTTACAGGACAATAACGCGAATACAACCGAGATTGGAGTCAAATCGAAGATTATGGATGCCACTAAGTTTAGTTATAACATTCAACTGAGCATTTACGCCTCAGAGGCAGGGGTAGCGGAGTGGAAATTTTGGAACATGCAAACGCGGCAGTTATTTGCGTTGAATAAATATTTTTTAAGGTTAATTATATTGATTGTATTTCTACTGATGTTGTTTGTGTATAATTTCAACCCCTTTCGGTCTTTGGAGGAGTGCACCTCTAAGGGTGGGCGTGAAGAGGCATTACATAATAAGAAAGCAGAAACTATCGAGAATGGAGTCGAATCCGGGGTTATAGTTGTCACTGAGTTTAATTACGACATTCGACTTGCCGTTTAAGTCCCCGAAGTGGGAGTGGACGGGGGTAGAAATTTTCAAACATGTTAAACGGTCGATATTTGCGATAATTATTTCCTGAGGTTAATTACTTTCATAGTATTTATACCGATGCTGTTTGTGGATAATTTCAACCCTTGTGAGGGGAGCAAGCTTAGGGGTGGAGTGGAGGTACGTTAAATAAAAAAACGCAAAAACAACCGAGATTAGAATCAATTCAAAGACTATGAATGTCGGTGAGTCTAATTGTGACAACCTGGGTAACGCGACGGGTTTGGGAGGTGGTGGGCGAGAATTGAAGTTTTCAGATAATGTAATCCGGCGATTTTTGTTTAAATAAATACTTTTTGATTATCGCAAATTTGTGGGGGTGGTCATCTTCTAACATGTAAAACCGTCAATATATTTGGTAAATGACTTCAACCCCCTTCGGCATGGGAGGTGAGCACATTTAGAAATAGGGTTCGAGGAGCGTTACATAAAAATAACGGAAAAGCAACCGAAATTGGAGTCATATCGAGGGTTATACATAAATGGCATCTCAGGCAACGCCGGGCACCCAGCTAGTATAGTATAAAGTAAACTTACTTGACTTTTCATAAATTAAACTGTCTGATAGATTTCTACTATTATGATAAAAGTATGGCCTAAAAAATAGACAATAAAATAAAAACAACTCACAACGTTTCCACCACCAATCGGTGGACCTTATGTGAACAAAATATAACTTGATAAGGTTAACACAAACCCAAAGACGTAGAAAGAAAGAGAGAATTTACAGATTAAGTAATGACAACTTCTGGAGTTTAATTCTTCAAGTTAACAACAAAGGGTCTGGATTTATGAAGGTCGTTGAGTTGAACCAAAGAAACGGTACTACGATCTGCAATGGTTGTATGGCAAATATCTGGAATGTGAAAGAAGGGTGGAGCAACTGTCTTTTTGAAATTTATATACATGACTTTTCCAATTTATTTTTATTATTATTACTTTCTATATAGTACTTCTGTGAAATACTGTAAAGAATTATTTTTGTGTTGTGTTGATTCCTGTAGCTCTCGTACCGACGTCTCCGTATCTCACAGCCGGCAGAACGGGTTAACTGCAGTGACGGCTTTAGTCAGGACCACTGCAAGGCGTCGACTCAGGGGTCGACCACTGGCTAAGGCATCGGCCTCCGGGATTGATTTCTGGCAAGCCGTCGTACTAAATTGTGTGGCTTCGATGAACTCTTCACTAACAAATTGTGACCCCTTTCTCACGACGATTCTGCCTCGGACTATATCAGAGACAACAAATTGGAAAACTTCACAGCAGAACTCATGAGATTTGTAGATCGGTGACACTTAAAACGTATACACGTAAAGCAATACGGAGCCTCTCATAATCACATCCACCAGCTTCGGTGAGCGCAGAACAACTGTCCAGTTTCAAAAGCATATCTCCGTTCCTTCCATTATAGCCTCCCATTCTTTTACTTTTTTCATTATTAGAATACTTGGTCGAAATGTCAGTTTCACTGATTCTTCCATTGTTACAAGAGTTATAGCACGCAGCTGCAGTTCCGTAGTCAACAATGGCCAACTATTCTGTCATGTTGAGGCCAACAATCGAGACAGGACACGAAAATTACTTGGATAGAAATATTTATCTCCTCCGCACCCCACGTACGTGCACGATTTCGAATTCTCCTAACCACAGCAAATAACACTTCCGACACAAAGCATAACTAATCCAAAATACTCGCGTTACAATACGTACTTATGGTTATTATTACATTTGCATGTGTTCATTTTCACAGCGCCAAATAATCACTTTTGAATCTTCTTTTCCTTCACAAGTTATAGTTGAATCGCGATGCTTCATGTGAACCTATCTCATAAAATCTTGATAAAGCACGCTTGTTACATGAGCAGATATTGCCTGTGTTATACGTTTCAAAAGTTAGACCATTTCTAAAGGCCGAGTATGGAGACTATCATCTAATTTTGCGTAATTATTTAATTAAATAATTTAAATTCCCGAAAATTTAGCGTTTGTTTCAGAAATATTAAAAATTAATAAAAACTCTCCAATTACGTTCAAAAGTGAAAAATTATACACAGTCACTCCTACTCTGTAAATGACTTTTGGGGAAGTATTTGTATTCATAAATAAACTTGTAATCTTAATACTATGGTGGAAGTCGTATGAAGTATTAACCTCTCTATATGTAAAAAATAATGTCTGTCTGTGTGTCCCCCATGCGCTCCTAAACCATTCATCCGATTGCGATGAAACTTTGGTTTGCTGTTGTGCGCATCCCCGCATCGGTTTCTGTCGGTCTTTCGAAGCGTTTAGGAGTTCACGTGGGTGAGATTAAAAACAATGCTAAAACGGCCGTCTTCAGAATCTAATATTTAGTTTTCGAGGTCTATGTGGATTAATAGTTTCTATCCATATGTTTTTAGTGTATAATTTCAATCCATTAAAACATTAATAAGTGGTGGAGGGTCGTTCCATAAAACAAAACTCGAAACAACCGAGATTGGTGTCATATCCAGCGTTATAGAATGAATAATTCTGACGTTCACTACGTCAGTTAAGTTTCAGTTCAGTACTACGTGTGGGGGTGGGTTGGGGGTGGAGTGAGGGTGAAAGACGGTTATATAAAAGTAATGAATAAACAACGGAGACTGGTGTTGAATCTAGGGTTATGGAAGTCACTGACTTTAATTCGGACACTTACCATACTGGTTAATGTGTAGGCTCACCCCTAGGTGAAACAATGTAGTGAAACAAACAAATGTACGTTTACAATCTTAAATGTGTAGACAAATTTCTACCAAACTTTATACACACGATACTTACGATCCAGGAACATTCACTGAGGGATTAAGACACACCTACAGAAAGGAGTGAAGGGGTGGAATTTTAAAAAATTATTATCATCGATTAAACCTTTGTAGGGGTCGCTTAGTTTTATAATAACATTCTAGAATTTTTAAGTATCTAATTTCAACTCCGAAAAGTAAGGGAGAGAAGAACCCTTATCGCATGTGTGGTGGTTGAAGAGGTTTACATAAAAAGTAATGAAAAAAAGACCGATATTAGTGTCGATTCCGGAGTTATAGGAGTCGATGAATTTAATTCTCGCATTAAACATTTTATGTTCCACTTAGTGGAGGTGGACGTGGTTGGCAAATAGTTATCAATATAGGTTTTGGCTCTCTTAAGTAACCGGGTAATTTTCTTAGCGTACCAGCTATATTTTGGTCTCTATTAGTTAAAGGTTGTATTTATTTATTTCTTTAAGGTACCGGGAGTAGTTTTAGACGTTATTAATTTAGCGGGTATTTTTTTACTGTATTAATTCCACGTGAATTTTAGACACTTTTATTTTATGTAGTAGGGGAATTCCCCAGTACTGTCAATCAGCATCTTGATTTATTTGAAGTTATATGCCGAAGGATTAGGTCGGGGAGAGGAATGTAAATGGTGAAATGTTTCAAAGACTGGCGCTACTGATGCTGGTTAAATTAAATGCTTAACAAAAGGTCAGTGTCGAATTAATTCCTTCTCCGGACTAATTTAAATAAATATTCGGGTAACGCAGTGCACTCGGATTGTAGTCTATAATTATTGTAATATTTTTGAGTAAAATTATTATAGTTATTTTAATTTTATACTCTAAAGTTTTAATTTTAATCATTATATACAGATGAAGTACTTAATATCTTAAGTTATCTTATTATTATATAGATTAAATGAGTAATTAATAATGGGTATGTTGTAAAAACAAAATTGAAGGTTTTATTCTGATGACTATCTATGACAAATGATTCTATTATATTATATTTGTACATTATCAAGGTCAGTGATGAGGGTTCTATTTTTTGTAAGTGTGTATGTACAATGCTTAGCGTATTTAATTTATTTTCTTCTCTACACGCTATATTACGAGTATTATAATAACATGTTTGTATGTGTTATTCGTTTCCAATCGTCCTCAATTTTCTCCTCTGCTTAGTTTAATAGAAATAAATATTTCAGGCATATTCCGTTTATTGCAAAATATGTAACAAACTATGTTTCATTGGGCCATAGTCGTCTGTAATGAGATGACTATGTCCCTATAATTGGCCGACAGCTTCTCATATATTTGAATGACAATTAAATAAATAAAAATTGTCGAGAATTTTTAGGTCTGTATATCACGTCTTTTTTACTTCAATTATATTAATTTGTTTGGTGACAATTTAAATAAAAAAATACAGTAAATCGATTATATGGACCAGTTTTGCCGTGAATTTATAAGTGACAACCAAGGTTACGTAACTGTAAATTTAAAACTGCAAGTCTGTCAAGGAAAATCATTTACATACAATGCAACTTGGTCAGACTCGTGGCTGATCATTTAAATTTATTAATGTATTTCCAAGCTCACTTTGCTTTGGCGTATATTGTATTATCAAAACTAAAAAATAAAATTCACTTTGTGTGTTTGTTTGTTTGTGTATATTCCGCATACAAACCCACAACGCGTGGAACAAATTAGACCAAATTTTGTACTCAAGTTCCTTCAGAACCGGAAACACAATAGTAAATAGTTCATAATTAACAAAAATAATACAAGTTTCGTTACATAATCATATTACTTAACTATAAATTATATCTTATTGTTCTTCTAATAAATAAAACAGGATTTGTATGTGTCTATGATCCACATACAAATCTACACCCTGGGAACAAATTTCACCAAATTTCGTACACGTGTTCTTTGCGACCATGAATTATCGGGGTGAAACACGTCTACCACCCTCAGGAGCGAAGGTTAATAGGGATAGTAATATTCAAACATGCTGAAACGGCCGACATTTACATCGGATAAATATTTTTAGGGGTCAAAGACATTCATAGTGTTTCTACCGATGTTGTCCGTTTATAATATCAACCCCTTACATCAAGAAGCACCTTTAGGGGCGGGGGTGGAAGGGCGTTACAAGAAAATATCGCGAAAACAACCGAGATCGCAGTCAAATTATGGAGGCCGATGAGTTTAATTATGACATTCAACTTTCCGTTTAACTCCCTCAAGGGTTGTTGGTGAAAATTTTCAAACACGTTAAACGGTCGATATTTGCATGGAATAAATATTTGACGGGTTCAATGACATTGATTGTATTTCTACCGAGTTTGAGGTATGGGAGGAGAGCACGCTTAGGGGTGGGGGTGGGTGGCGTTACATAAAAATAACGCAAATACGACCTAGATCCGAGTCAAATCGAGGGTTATGATTATATGAGAACCCGGGCAACGCTGGGCACCCAGCTAGTTAATTAAAATAAACGCGTGTTTGAAAATATCTTTTCGAATTACAGATTGGTGACAAAATGACATAAATCTATAAATCCTGATTTGAAACTGGCTGCAAAATCAGAAGTTCATCAATAATATCGAAGAATTGAAGTTCCGAAATGTTCATCCATTGCTTAACACGCAAGTAAATATTCCTATGGGACAGATTTGAAAAATTATATACATAATCGATTAGTGTCCTTTGATTAGATTTTTTATGCTTTCTGTTTTCAATTCATTACTAATTTTGTGTTTTTTTGTTTACTACCGTTGCAGATTTGTTCCATCAAACTGAATAATGTTTTGTTTGTCATTCCCAGTTAATCCTCGAAGCCCGCGCATTCGCAAACACTGGGATCAGCACATTTTTGACTCCGACGGACGAACCATATTTTGCCCAGAAACATCACGTTCGCAAAAACAATATTATGTAATGTCTTCCGGGTTTATTAGCGATTATCTCATGAACCATGCGGAAAAGTGCCGTTAATCACAATAAAACACAAACACCCCTTGAACTAACTAATTAAAATCAAGACTTTTTGGTAATATCGCTGCCCTATTCCTGGGAACAACAACGTTACTAAGGATATGTTTTCGTTTAAAATTTAATGACGGTGATGCAGTATTTGATTGACTTATTAAATAAATAAGATGAAAAAATTTTTAGTATAAGTTGGTTTAACGTGATTTGTAGGAAACAATTAAATAGTTTATAATCAAGAAAGTTTTAATGTATAAGAAGTGATGCAGTATTTGATTGACTTATTAAATAAATAAGATGAAAAAATTTTTAGTAGAAGTTGGTTTAACGTGATTTGTAGGAAACAATTAAATAGTTTATAATCAAGAAAGTTTTAATGTATAAGAAGTAACATTCGCGAGAGAACCGGGGAAAAAAATGAAAATATATTGTGAAGATGCGGCAGAAGGGAGAAATATACTTAAATAACTTCAGATAATATTTTTATTAAGGTCTGTTTTTTAATAATAACGAATATTAACAGATTTATAATTAGAACAATTTTCATGATAAAAAAATTATTTAACAACTCAACGTTTCCGAGCAATTTTGTATCCTCCGCAAGCTGACTCAAAGGTTTGTCTTGATATAAACGTTTCATCAGTCTGGCTGTGAATATTACGTGTTAGGTTGCTACGGTAAGGGAAAATCAAAATTATTGACGTGTGTGCTTTTACTCATTATATACAATACAATTTTGTTCAGTTAATTGAATCATATAAGTACAAAACGTAAAATTCTCAAAAGTTGAAAGGAGGAAAATACAAGATTATACATTGCAAATACACACACACACACACACACACACACATATATATATATATATATATATATATATATATTGCAATAATCATCCCAGGGATTTAATTACATAAAAGAATTAATAAAATTTAATATATATAATTATTTATTTCAACTTTGTTGCTTTAACTCACAAACAAGTATAATTTAAAATTTTAGATCTCAGGGTCTCTTCTGGGTTTGATAATGGACACAACAAGTTGTTTAAAAAAACTAATTAACACAGTTTATAATTCACCCAGACAATATGTCGATAGGAAGAAATTAAAATAAAAGACATTAACTTTGATTGACAATTAAAATAGAACGAAATCTGACTTCTATCCTTTAATTACGTTTACATAAATCATTAATTTTGTATTTTGTTACTCACATCTGTCCAGCTGGTTCCAGCATTCCTTTTTGTTTTCGGGAGTACACTGTTGCAAAATTTTTACACTGATTCTAATATCGGCTCACAGATTTTACACTCTTGAAGTCAACCTTGATAGGCTCCCAGGAACTCGGATGATCCTCCTTTTTGTCAGCTATCTGATGACCGCTTGCCTTATATGAATCCTGTGATTCATGGATTTGCTAGTTCTTTTACCGCTTGGGACTTAAACCGCAACTTTACTATTCCTGGCTGGCTACAGACGTACACTGTGTTTATTTAGCAATATTTCCGATGTAATGCTTCCGTTATTGTTTTTACTTTGTCTTAAACTCACAACTTTGTTTAATAATACATTAAACAACGGCTAGTCTCTACTCTAGAATGATTTGTTCCGTCCTCCGAAATGTCCCGTCACCAACTGAACTATCGTAGTCTCGAGTTTTAGCGCGCATACGGTATTTTTGACATTCCGACTAAGTAACAGAGCTTGGCTCCATTGTCGCTTTGGAAGCTCCTGCCGCTACAATTAAATTTTATGTCCAAACAATTAATGTCCTAATTAATTAGCATTACAATATATATATATATATATATATATATATATATATATATATATATATATGAAAATGTTAAACATCAAACTTATCAAAATGAAAACTAACAGCTTATTTGTCTCAAGTGTCTTAAGGAAGAAATATAATATTTCAATTGACAAATATAATTTAATATCCTTTAAAAATTCTTTAAAATTTTTTTCTTGAACTAAAAATAACAGTATTTTCTATTTAAAATAGTGTACGGAACAAAAAATTACAATATTTAAAATCAAATAATAATTAATAAAAAGTATTTTTTTCTTTAAAAAGTTTAAACCATTTTTTTCGTAACTTAAAAAATAATTTATTCAAAGATATCGAAGAAAGCTTCTTATAAAACTCAAGCCACAGTTAAGTCCTTAAATAATTTATTAGAAATTTTGCTAAATTTTAAGTTATCATTATCTGAACTGAGCGTGTTTACAGTTGCTTTAATTATTAACGTGTATGCTAAATATTTTTTTAAAAATTTTATATATATTTATTACATCAAGACAAAAATTTATTTTAGACAGCCTGAGGAAAGCGCATAATCGTTGTGCTGTTAAATAAAAAATTGTTATTAAAATTTTAATAAAGTTTATGTTAATGATAGTTAATTATATCTTATTTAAAAAAATTTGATTTGGAAATATACTACATTTGTTTTACAGTACCCTAGCCGCATTATGCGACAATAAGACTGACACGTCTCTATTTTACGAGTCTTCAAGAAATACTGAAACTAATTGTTGTAGAAGAACAAGTTATAGAAGTTGAAGTTATGTAATTGGTGACGACGAGTAAAAGAACAAATTAGATACGCCGTGCGAGAATAAAACCTCTATGAATGTGTATGATGGCATAGCCTGGTGAGAATGTTTGTCATAGAAACAAAATTCTTACTTGATTCAACATTTGAACCGTATTGTATGTATATATTACGAACATGTAGAAATGTACGATAATTTCTTGGTCGTTAAAAACTTTTGAAAGTAGTTAAATAAAGAAAATAAAAAATCATTTGTATATTAAAATTTTATTGCTATGGAGCAGGGAGAAGTGAAACTGAATTCCGTCGTTGGTAATTGCCCCGAGTCTCTGTAGCCTATTAACAACTTATTCAATTAAACGAGCCAAAAAGAGTATTCATATTATCTGTCTTTTCGTTCAACAGTTTCAAACTATTTTTCGTAGTTACAAACAAATGAAATTTTTTTTGTGTGTGCAGAAAGTTACACACTTGATCTGAACAATCCATCATTATCGAACGCGAGACGCAGGGATCAGCGGAGCTTCGTAGATCTGATTTGTGCAAATAGTCCATCGAATCAAGAACTCGCTTGCACGCCAATTTCAGTCTAACAGGTTATAGTAAGCTGTACCAAGAGCAAACCACAGAAATATATATGTATATATATTCAAATATACCACTGTGATAAAAAAGTAAGGTGAAATTGTCATTTAAAACTCCCGGGTATTAGGAAGGCAGGTATTTTTTTTCCTAGGTTGGTAGGACTGTCTATAATATTTACCAAGCGTGTGTTTGTTAAAATTATTAATCCAATTAATCCAATTAATCCAAGTTACACGTGTTTTTTTAAACAACCAAAAGTGAATTTTTCGATTTTTGCAATGGGTTATTATGTTGAGCAAAGAACTTGGATCAAATTTTGTTTCCGGAACGAATATTCCTGTGCAGACACGTTGAAAATGTTCGGAAGGCCTTTGGTGATCAAACTATGGCACAAAAAAACGTTTATAAGTGGTACAACGAGTTCAAAGACGAACCGCGCTCTGGATGACCATCAACGTCTACCGACGAGGGCCACGTCCATAAAATCAAAGATTTGGTGCTTGAAAACCTTCGATGGACAATTAGAGATCTCGTTTATAGTGTTGGAATATCATTTGGCTCAGCCCAAACCATTTTGAAAAATGTTTTTCAAACGCGTCAAGTCTCGATTGGTGCCAAAATCGCTCAATTTTTTGAAAAAAAAGCGTCGCGTTGATGTTGCTGTCTGACTATCAGGACCACTTGAAATTCATCATTACTGGAGACGAGACTTGGATTTACACATACGACCCTGAAACCACCGACCAATCCAGCGAACATCGTTCAAAAGGTGAAGCAAGACCGAAAAGACCACGGCAAAGTCGACCGAAAATCGAGGTCATGTTGACAGTTTTCTTTGATTATCGTGGTGTGGTGCACTATGAATTCCTTCCGCCAGGCCAAACTGTCAACAAAGAATATTATTTGAGCGTTATGCGTCGTTTGCGTGAAGCTTTTCGTCTGAAACGGTCGGAATTATGGGCGAACAACTCTTGGTTCCTTCATCACGATAATGCACCATGTCATACTGCATTGGTTCTTCGCGACTTTTTTGCAAAAAATTCGAGTCATATCGCACCGTAACCACCGTATTCACCTGATTTGGCTCCGTGCGACTTCTGGCTATTCAGCAAACTGAAAAGGCCAATGCGTGGACACCGTTTTGACACGATTGAGGAGATAAAAACCGAATCGAAGAAGGTCTTGAAGGCTATACCGGAAAAAGACTATTCCGACTGTTTCAAGGACTGGAAAAAGCGTTGGAAAAACTGCGTTTTATTGGACGGGGATTACTTTGAAGGGGATGAAATTGATTTGGAAGAATAAATAAATAATTTATATTTTATAAATAAATTCACCTTACTTTTTGTTCACAGTGGTATATTTAGTGATCATCTCAGTGAAATGTTTTGCCTTAAAAAACATTCAGCTTTAAACACATGCAACTATCTGTGTACGACAAATTTTTCATCTCAAATGCATGTACTTTGTAAAATATTTAATCAACATCTTCCTCTTCGATTGTGTCAATTAAAATAATTACAAAAGTTACAGATAAACAATAAATATAAACAAGTTTTAATGTTGGTAAATAACGGTATGTGGCATGTGTATTCTTTCTAATAATAAAGGAATTTTGAGCGCATTAGGCAGAGAATTCCGCTTGATTATGGTTTGTGTCATATATATATTTTATTTGTTCTGAAATTTTTTTCTAGAGTCTGTGACGTCAAGAAGTTGAGCTTCGTAATCTCCGGACATAATCGAAAGGGACGCACGGCATAGAATCAGAGTTTTTACGACCGACCACTGCCGAGCAACAAAATTGTATTCAGCGAGTAACGAAGTTTATAATTTGAAAAGTAGTCGACGAGGGAAGAGTATCAAGTGCAAGTAATGCTTATCAACTCAAATTTATGACGACAGACGGACATTAATGTAATAGTATATTTCTCAATCCTTGATTGTATTGCTTCCAATCCCACGTATATGGGTAACGATATCATTACTTTCAGATCCCATGTGTGGGAGTGACTTCTTCTAATCAGTAATGGAGGGAATCCTGTCGACAATAGATTCCGGTTGAGAGGCCTTCCCGTGGTTGCGGCACGTAGGAAGTTGAGGACTAAGGGAGGGCGCATGGTTCTCTTAGGGGTCCTTCTGAGAAGCTACCACCCTGTCCTGCCAGGAGGCGGTGGAGATTGATTCAAGGCGGTCGTCCAGTCTTCTGGGGTGTGGAATTTGTTGGTGACCCCAGAATCAACCTCACTCCGGAAGGCTAAAGTGTTGTGTGTTTGGAACTCGTCTCCACCTCTTAGCGATGATGAAACCGCCTGGCCATAGGTCTCCTGGTAGAAATAGTTGCTTAGTGAGGGAGATAGTTTGAGAGCCATTCAGGGAAACTAGATTGTGCCGACAAGTTTCAATGGCCTTCGGGAAAGTTCATCTCCACCCTGCGGAGCGACCCTGAGCACTCGTGTTAACGGAGCTGTGTGCGCGCCAGACCAAAGCCGTCCTTCGGGCAATTTGGTACCTGGGGGTGCGTCGGGTCACTGGTCTATCCTCCAGGGTCCCTGTAACCCAGCTGGGTTTTGGTTCACCACGTCCCAGCCCGACGCACGTTGGAGTCGAACTCGAGGGGTTTTGTGGTTTCGTAGGAAAATCTTTCTTCTGTCCTCCTCTGGGTGCAGGAGCCAGCCCGCCGGGATTTAGGTATCAAGGTATACCTGTTCCCTCTTCGGAGGGTTCGAAAAATTGCCGATATGAAGCCCTTACATACATACAATCCTTGACCCACCTAGAGAGGGGACATCAAAATTTACAGATAATCTTTACTTTATTATTTTTTATTTTATCAGCAACCGTGTGCTTGTCATTAAAACTAATCTTGTAGGACTAACCATTAATTTACTTCTAGAAAACTTAAACAAAATACTTGACGACTAAAGTCTATCCAATATTGTCTTCTAGATTTTTCTATTGAGTGTATATTTAGCCCACGTGCAGTGCTCAGCTTTTATACACTGCATTTTACAAAAGATCAGCTGTTTTTCTTCTTTTCAATCTTTTGATGCGATGTTGAATTTCCAGAAGTTGTCGGACCACTGTGTTGAGTGAAGCCTAGCTTCATTTTTCCCAGCATACCTTTGTATTTCTACTTTTAGTGTTTGAATCCGGAGATCCCTATGGAGATCTGTATTTCGGATATACCATAGGGCATTCACGTTGTTTCTTAAATACTTTATTCTGAAAAGTGGACGGTTAGCCTGAAATATAAAATGGTCAGTTAGTTTCTCTGAGGTATTGGTAATTAGTATTCTATTATTTCTAATAAAATAATCATTCGTAAACTAAGTAGGACGAAAATAATTATTCAATGGCAAAAATAAAACAATAATTTAAGACAATATATGAAATTTAAAAAATTTTAACATCTGATGAGATCTAAAGTCATTTACATATTATGTCATAAATGCTTATCTGTTTTTGTTTGCGAACGTATCATTGTTCAGTTAACGACAGGCATATAGCGTTCACTTAAGTAGAATACTATTATTAATTTATGCCTTTAAAGAAAAAAGACTTGTACTCAAAAGTGCCATTCAACGAAAAAATTATTATTAGCAAGTGCTTTGAATTCCTCGGTTCTTTTTATATCCACCTTTAAGGTAATTTAGATGATATACTTTTCTACTCTTAATATGAGGAATTAATTCCTGAAACTTTGTCGTCGAGTTTTCTTACACCCTGTATAACTTAAAGTTAAAGTCTTACAGTTATTTATTTTACTTCAAAATAATACATAAAAACAACTTATAAATAAACAACAGGTAATTTTAAGTCAGAAAAAATTATATTTATTAATTGAAAATTAAACATCGTTTCGTCGCTAACTTTGCGACGTCTTCAGGTTGAAGTTTAACAAAATTTTCATAATTAGGTCATTGTCCCTTGACTGCCGTTGCCGAAATTCAAATTGGCTGTTGTTTATTTATAAAATATCGTTTGACGAGTTAAATTTAGTGAAAATGCACATAATATAAATAATTATTACATTTAGTTTGAATTTATTGTATGAGCTCCATACTTACACGTGTTTTATTGCTAAAGTGTAAGTGAACAAAGATAATATTTGAAATTTTAAAATTCCTTACTCTAATTCTCATTGATTTTTAACATACATTCCATTTCCTTTCTACTCTTTCAAATGGTGTTATTGATTTGTTACTATTTCACAATTAGTAGTTGAAGCTCACTGAATAAATTAGAAATCACGTCCGCTCCCACGGCTTCCTTCCGCCTATTTACTATTCTTACACAGTATAGGGTCAGGATTACAACGCACAATTGCCACAGATGTCCTCGTATAACATATATATTCACGCTTAATATTAAAATATGTAACACCTACTCTGTTTGATAGCAGGAAATTTGTAGTCACTTAACCTTGAGACTGCTACTGAAACTTACAAATAACCTACATGTTAACGTTTGTAGCAATATACCAAAATATTAGTTCACGTCAAACTTTATGTAACGTTCGGTTCTCTGATACTTAATGAATGTACGTTCACATACAATATTCTGAATAAATAATTATAGTATTTACTATTATATTCAAATTAATTCTCGTTAGTACGGCAGACTGTTGAAATATTAATGCTTTGAAAGTGCGAGAACAATGTATCAATGTATCACGTGCGTAATATTATTAAGACCATCTGTATCTATTTAAAAATGAATGTCAGTCTGTGTGTCCCTCATGCGCTCCTAAACCATTCATCCGATTGGATGAAACGTTCGTGAGGTTTCAGACGGGTTTTCGAAGCGTTAAGAAAAATCTCCCAAGGGGTGAACAGGGGTGAAAATTAAAAACATGCTAAAACAGCCGATATCAGCATCGATTAATTACTTTTCAGGGTCTATGTGATGAATAGTTTCTATTCGGATGTATTTAGTGTATAATTTCAACCCCTAAAAGCACCAATAATGGAGGGAGTGGAGGGGCGTTACATAACAGTAATGAGAAAACAACTGGGACTGGTGTTGAACCTGAGGTTATGGAAGTCAACGAGTTTAATTCTGACATGTACCATACTGGTTGATATGTAGCTCTACCGCTAGGACTGGGGGGTGAAACAAATTTACGATTGGAATCTTTAATGTTTAGACTATACACATATTACTTACGATCCAGGAACAAACACCGATGGATTAAGACGCATCTTTTCGGGTGGGGGTGGAGGGGATGAAATTTAAAAACATTCCTTAACGGCTATTATTAGCGACGAATAAAACGTTGTCGGGGTCGCTTAATTTTATATTGTAATTATAGAATATCAATGTGTCTAATTTCAACTGCGAAAGGCAAGGGAGGGAAGCAGCCTTGCCGTACGGTTGATGGCGGAAGTGGTTTACATAAAAGTAATGAAAAAAAGACCGATATTAGTGTCGATTATAGAGTTACAGGAGTCGCTGAGTTTAATTCTCGCATTAACCATGTTCCATATGCATATGAATGAGGAAGGTGGCCCATTGTTGAATTTTCGCGGAGGTAATTAAGTGATTAGATGATAATTTAGGTGGAAAATTACCATACCACGCGTCGACGGCGATGGCGTGTGGCACAGGTTGAAGGAGGAGAGGCAGCGCCGAATAAACACAAACATCACAATTATCTAACGCGGGGAAGAGGTAGCACCTGCGAAGAAAAACACTAAACTGGGCCGCTAATTGCTTTATACCTTATATAGGATCTTATATTTTATTAAATCATTTATTTATTATAATTTTTTAGGGTAACAGACTACATGAGGGTAATCCCCATGGTGGCAAATCCCCTTTAATAGCATAGGAAGGGTTTTGAAAGGGGGGATGTGGAAAGGTAGAAGAAAGTAGCCAAGGGTTAACTAGGGCCCCCGGGCTATAGTTTAAGGATCCTACCCGGCATTCGCCTAAAAGTAATGCAGGGAAAACCCTAGAAAAACCTGCATCAGGTAGGTCGGGCATTGGGTACTTGTCCCACGCCCTTCAGATAGTGAGAGAAGAGTTTGCTGTGGGGACGCATCATTCCCTTCTCCGTGCCTCGACCAGTTTAGGAGGCAGCTGGCCAACTGTTCCAATGGGAACAGAGAACAGTTCTTACCGTATGTCCAAGGACTGTGACCCCGGAACATACACCTCTCAAAACAGGCCGAGGTGCCTCGGCTTGTTGGAACCTACAATATATACAATATACATTCTAATGTAAATAAAACGAGACTCGACAGTGGAATATATACATTCATTCCTTCTAGGACCTGTTATAGTGGATGCAACAGACAGTAACAATATTACGGTAGAACATAAATCATGTTTGAGGAATTGAAGTGTAGGAATTACTGAGATTGAGGAAATTGACTGAATAAAATTGAAAAGCACATCGTTCGTGTTTCCAAAAATCATTCGAATTCCTAGTCGTAAATATTTAAGCGATGTTTCGTAGAAATCTGGAGATTAGCAGATTATAATAGCACCTAGACAGAGTGCTCTTAGTATTTAATTCAATGACCCCATTAAAAAAATATACTAAATAACGCAAAGTGTACGACAGAGGCCATTGATTTACTTTACGCTGAAAAGGTTGGTCTTTGTGCTAGGTTTTTTCGATATTATAGCAGAATGTATGGTAATTCGTCACCATGGTTTGTAGAGGAAGGTCGCAGAGAATTAACTAGGGCCCCCGGGCTATGGTTTAAGGATCCTACCCAGCAATTCGCCTAAAAGTGATGCAGGGAAAACCCTAGAAAAATCTTCATCAGGTAGGTCGGGCATTTGGTACTTGTCCACGCCCTTCCGATGGCGGGAGTGAGGTTTCTTGTGGGGTCGCAGCTTTCCCCTCGCTGTGCCTTGATTTTTTTTAGGGTAACAGGCTACATGACGGTAATCCACATGGTGGCAACTTCCCTTTAATAACATAGGAAGGGATGCGGAAACGTAGAGGAAGGTAAGTAAGGGATAACTAGGGCCCCCGGGCTATATTTTAAGGATCTTACCCGGCATTCGCCTAAAAGTGAGGCAGGGAAAACCCTACAAAAACCTGCATCAGGTAGGCCGGGCATTGGGTACTTGTTCCACGCCCTTCCGATAGCGGGAGAGGAGTTTGCTGTGTGGACGCAGCATTCCCTTCTCGTGGCCTCGACCAGTTTAGGAGGCAGCTGGCCGACTATTACAATGGGAATAGCGGACAACTCTTACCGTATGCCCAAGGTCTGTGACCCCGGAACATACACCTCTCAGAACAGGCCGAGGTGCCTCGGTTTGTGGGAACCTTAGTTCAAGAACGGAGAGGAAAAGGCATCCCCAAAGGTAGACCCTTCGTATCTCTCCTACAAGGTTCTGCCCTCCGAGAGAACTTCCCTCGCAGGTATTGCCTGCGGACATTGAGTACTTGTCCCACACCCTTCCGATTGCAGGAGAGGAGTTTTCTGTGACTAGTTTAGGAGTATATATTTTTCCAGGAAACGACAACCCACCTGTGAGACGTGCGCCCACACCAGAAGGACTACCATGGACAGCGCATCCAGAATAGATTTTTGCAACAACTAATAAGCCATCAAATGACTCCGAATTCGCTGAAAAATTGGAGTCGCCCCCCCCCCCCTTCCCTCATCTTATGAAAAACAATATAACCAGTAAACTAATTGTTTTTAGTTAACTTAGTGTGGGCGCCAATAACTTCAAGGTGGACGCGACCTGAAAACCCGCATAATAATAATAAAAACGATTGGAGGGCTGTACTTGTGCAACTGGTAAAAAGCACGGATCCGCAATGCACAAGTACAGTAAAAAGAGTGTGGTCCGATGAATCACGTTTTCAGTGCAACCAAAAAATTCAACTGTACAATCTTTGTGATCCTGTACGGAATTGTAGAATTTTCTTTAGTAACTGGGAACAGCGAAGTTGTTGACATATCCTATACGATGTAGTGTACAGAGTGGTTAGATATTATATTATATGTTCCTGATATAATATCTGCAATAATTGCATGTACCTTTTGCTGTATTACAACCAGTCTTGCAACCCTTCGTGCTGCTCAGGCATTGACTAGTCGTTGACGGCCACATCTCTGATGTTGCGATTCAGTTCAGTCATTAAACATTCTAACAACTACCGTGTTGAACATTTAAGGCATGCATCTGTTTCGGTGATACTCGCTCAATGGCTCCGAGAACCAACAATCATCCCACTTTCAAATTCTGTTAAATCGCATCGTTTACCCATAGCTTCCGAAAATAATCCCTTAATTAGTACTTTTTATGTATTCGACCCTGTAACGATTTCAGCCATGATTTGCCATAAAACGTGAGTTGGTAATAATATTACGGTCAGTGTGTGAACATATTAATAGATATCTGTTATGCGGAAGAACAAGAACAATAGTGCTGCATCCTTGATAACGATCCATTTTTCTCAGGGCACCGGAAATGAGTTTACCAGTGACGATTGCATTTAATTGCAGGTGAACATTAAAAAATTTAACTGACGTAAAAAGAGCTTCGTAAAAGCCGATTTTAATCAAGTTAATCATGTCAACTAGTAAGAGGATGGTTTGATAAGTCTGGTAAAAATGTAACAAAAATAAATATATACACCGAGTTTTCAACCCATCACAAAAATAGGTTTTGTTAATTTCGGCAAAATACTCCGTCACGGCCACGATCACTTCTTCATTTGATGAAAATTTCTTCACACCAAACCAAATTTTCAAGTTCTGAAACAAGAATAAGTCACTTGGTGCTACGTCTACTGAATAAGGTGGATGACAAACCAATTAGACTCACAACTCGTACACTTTCGCCATTGAAACTGCTTCTGTGTTACGCTGGCGCATTTCCCTGGTGAAAAAGCGCTTTCTTAGTCGTTTCTCAATAAGCACCCGTTTCAGATAGAGCTGAATAATAGAGCCCAGTTATGGTTGTTCCCCTTTCCAAGAAATATATACATATTATACCCTGAGAATCCCAAAAGACTGTGGCCATCATCTTTCCTACTGACAAAACGGTCTTCGCCTTTTCTGGTGCACTTTCACCAGATTTTGTCCACTGTTTTGATTAGAGTGTAGTGTAGTGATGGATCCAAGTATCATCGACTGTTACGAATCTGCGCAAAACGTCTTGTGAGTTAAGCCTCAACATTGATAGATTGAAATGTTTTCCCGAATACGATTCTGGTACAATGTCAACAGACGTGGCACCCATCGCGCAAAAGCTTTCTCATGGTCAGTTTTTCTTGCAGAATGATTTACACTCGGTCAGTTTATAAGTCTATCGCATCAGCTACATCACGCACAATTATATTGTAATAATTAATTACAATTAAATTAAATAAATTATCTGCCACACGATGAGGACGCCAATCTGACGATTTTATCCTTATTTAACGTTTACAATAACTTTTATAAAATTTCTCTCTCTACTTACAGTTTTCTTTACTGGTACCAGTCATTCGTTTGGGTTCTTTGATACACTATTCACATATAACAGGCCATCATTTCACAGTATTTAATTCGTTTCAAAATCACTGTCCAAAACTTTTGTATCTTTCACCTGGAACAATTACCCCGTACAACACTGTGGACCTCTGCATTAAGTCCCTCTCTCCAGCAAATATTGTAGTTCTCGTTCTGATCAAGGGTCAATCAGCATGTTATCAACTCCTTCTCGATGAAATTTTTGTAACAGTCTTTACTTGTTCAATTTCTAACTGTGGCTTTACTCATTGAAAAACTTTCCTGCGACTTTTACTTGATCAAATTCTATGTCTATCCTTTACTCGATGAAATTCTGTGTGCAACTGCTGTTAATGAAATTCTCCCTGCTATTCTCGATGAAATTCTGCCTGTGACTGCCGTTGTGAGCCCCGGAGTTTTAAACACTCGCCGACAAAGGCTCGCCTGTACATATTTACCCATTGTTGTGTTTACATACTTGATAACAATTTACTACAATTTCCATTTATTAATTCTCTAATTGCCTCTAATTATTATTACAATATATTGTAAACTTTTTCGACGTTCTGCTGAGTGGTGACCACAATTGCGCGTCTGGAGCAAGTTTCATCTTCTGTGCTTCTGCGATCTCGTTTAAACTCATTAATCTAGAAGTAAATGATCTTCAATGCTGGTGCAGAATCTGCATGAACTTCGCCCAATTCGGTTTTGATATGTGCAGCTGCCCAACCCTTAAAATGAAAGTGTTTAATGACACGGTGAAATTAATTTTTTTCCATTGTCTCCGCTGGACTACATATCTAACACTGCAGAAGGCTGCCAACAATAGACTACTATGACATGTTAAAAACTTTTAGGAATATCTTTATAGGAACAACTAAATTGAAAAAGTTCCTGCTCTTTCAAAAACAAATACCATTCTCATCGGAAAACCCTCGTACATTACGAATTATATGTTACTTTAACAAAAACTATTATTTTTAGGCAATAAATGAGGAATTTGTGCGCAAAAAGTGTAACGTCAGATGGTTATTTTGGAAAATCGCGGCATATGGCGTAAGAATAACAAGGAAAAGTTTGGATAGTCGTAGGAGTTTTAAAATCTCTTACATCAGGGGATATTTTTCAGTAATAGCTTCGCAAATGGGGCAAGAGACTCATAGTAAGTGAAGTAGCAGTTGATGTATAGTTAAGTAAGTGTAGTTGAGACGCAGTTGACAAATGGTTCATACGCATAAGTAGAGAGAGAAAATTAAATACTTAACTTTGAGCAGTGAAAGAAAGATGAAAGTTAACGGGAGTGATGGATCTTTGTGATAAGAGTTTGTACATTGAGTTACAGTTACAGTCGAGTAGTTATACAGTGAACAGCGAATTGAACCTGTTTTAATGTAGAACCGGTATCCAATTTCAGTACTGTACAAGAACTACTTATGTAAATTGTAGGAAGTTGACTGCAGTTCGACTAAAGTTTCTTAATTTTCAACACAGAGTATGAAATGTATAAACTGAATTGACATTTTATTATTTTAAATATATTTTTTATTATGTCAATAAACAATAAAAACCAAATTATAGTATATCTCTAACAATCTAAATTCAGAATCTGTGATTGGAAACTAAAAATAAACATTCACATCACGAGTTATTCAATATGTCTAGTGGAAAAATTATACGCATTTGTATAAGAAGCGACTAATGAAGCTTAAATTCGTTGAACAATGATTAAAAATTTCTATTACATTGTCTTAAAAATAAATTGTCATAATCAGCCAGTGTTTTCTTTTATTTGTTTAACAGGGAAGGAACACTTTAAGAGAATTTGCTCGAAAATGGAGAGTTTCTGAGTCATTGTTTTTCTGTAATGTTTCATTTAGAAGTTTGGATTTATCGGGTGTCAGCGGGAGACATGAAGGTAGCTATGGTGAGTTAAAAACGAAATATGTATAACAATTTAGAAAATAGTCGATACTAAACATATTTGAGGTAACACTTATATGGAGAAGTAAACATACACGCGTCATCGTGTAACAAGACGTAGACAATTAGGAGAACCCAAGATATGCGTTCACACGGCCGCGTGTTTGCATTATCTTTAAAAATTTAATTAGACGTAAGTTAGACCAAAATAATTACAAGGTAACTATAAATTTCAGTCATTAAAAAGTGCACTGTAAAAGTAATATTAATTTCAAAATTAAGGTTTAAACACTTTTAAAAAAATAATTCTATGAAAAATAACATTAACACTTGGGTACATTTTAATAAAATGACACTCGTGAAGCTATTTTGCTTACGTTTCAGCTCTCAAAATACCGGCAAAAGATGTAATTAAAGTTCGTGGGACAACAATCGGCTTTCAGGAAAATGGTTGACCGTTTTTATACATGTTTGTGTCCGTGTGTTTCTTAATTAGGAAATTTATCTATGATTTGTTGCCATGATTAACACATTAGTTTTAAGTTTTGTCTGACATCAATAAATTAATAATCTAAAGTGTAGCGATTAAAAAACAGAAATAATTTTATTAAATAAATTTATTCATTAAAACATCGTTTTATCTCTAATATTTTTGTGACCACTTCATGTTATGCAAAATTCTTCAATATAAGATTAATAGAAAATTAATAATGTAAAATATATTGAAAAATTATATTAATAAAAATTAAATTTCAAAACAAATAAATTTAAAAATAATTGTAATAACTTTATTTCCTAATTTTCCTAGGCTTGTGTTGAAAATTTGGCACAACAATACAAATCCTACGACTTATTAAAAAATTAACGGATAACTTATTATTTAAAAGATTTTCTCGTTATGACAAAAAAAATTGATGGTTTTATACAGTGATATTTACATGTACCACTGTGAACAAAAAGTAAGATGAATTTATTTATAAAATATAAATTCTTTATTTGTTCTTCCAAATCAATATCATCCCCTTCAAAGTAATCTCCGTCCGATAAAACGCACTTTTTCCCAGTCCTCGAAACAGTCGGAATAATCTTTTCCGGTATAGCCTTCAAGACCTTCTTCGATTCGGTTTTTATCTCTTCAATCGTGTCAAAAAGGCGTCCCCGCATTGGCCTTTTGAGTTTGCTGAATAGGCAGAAGTCGCACGGAGCCAAATCAGGCGAATACGGTGGTTGCGGTACGATATGACTCGAATTTTTGGCAAAAAAGTCGCGAAGAACCAATGCAGTATGACATGGTGCATTATCGTGATGAAGGAACCAAGAGTTGTTCGCCCATAATTCCGGCCGTTACAGACGAAAAGCTTCACGCAAACGACGCATAACGCTCAAATAATATTATTTGTTGACAGTTTGGCCCGGCGGAAGGAATTCATATAGCACCACACCACGATAATCAAAGAAAACTGTCAACATGACCTCGATTTTCGATCGACTTTGCCGTGGTCTTTTCGGTCTTGCTTCACCTTTTGAACGATATTCGCTGGATTAGTCGGTGGTTTCAGTGTCGTATGCGTAAATCCAAGTCTCGTCTCCAGTAATGATGCAATTCAAGTGGTCCTGATAGTCAGACAGCAAAGTTTCACACACATCAACGCGACGCTTTTTTTCCAAAAAATTGAGCGATTTTGGCACCAATCGAGACTTGACGGGTTTCAGACACAAATAATTCTTCAAAATGGTTTGGGCTGAGCCAAATGATATTCCAACACTATCAGCGAGATCTCTAATTGTCCATCGACGATTTTCAAGCATCAAATCTTTGAATTTTTGGACGTGGCCCTCGTCGGTAGTCGTTGATGGTCATCCAGAGCGCTGTTCGTCTTCAACGCGTTCTCGGCCCTCTTTGAACTCGTTGTACCACCTATACACGTTTTTTTGTGCCATATTTTGATCACCAAAGGCCTTCCGCAACATTTCAACGTGTCCACACAATTATATTCGTTCCGCAAACAAAATTTGATGCAAGTTCTTTGCTCAACAAAATCACCCATTGCAAAAATAGAAAAATTCAGTTTGGATTGTTTACAGAAACACGTGTAACTCGGAGATAATTAAACCTTTTAACAAACAGACGCTTGGAAAATATTATAGACAGTCCTACCAACCTAGGGAAAAAAATTTACCTGCGTTCCTAATACCCGGGTGTTTTAAATGTCAATTTTACATTACTTTTTGAATGCTTTTTTCTTGCTATTTGTACTACTGTGAGAATATTCAGGTCTGGGTGGGGTCGGTGGTTGGGGAAATACCAAGGACAGTTGATGATGTATCTTAGGGTTTTATTTTGGAAAGTTTGGATTTTGTTTATATGGAAATTAGCTGCTGCGGCCCAGATGTAACATGAGTAATGCCAGATAGGGAATATTAGTGATGTGTAGATCAGGTTTTTGATTTTTAGTGGCAGTGGAGAATTACGTGATACTAACGGTTTTAATAATATACATCTAGTGTTAAGTTTGTTTTGTGTCTTGATAATGAGCAGAGACCAGGAAAGTTTATGATCTGCAATGACTCCTATTGGATGTTTTATTAGGCAGTAGGTTGATTATTTAAGATTAAGTTGATGTTAATTTTACGTTCGAAGGAGAAGGGAACTGTGACAGATTTCTTAGGATTGAGAGAGATTCTCCGATTATTTGCCCTTTTCTCTATTTGATTAACTGATTCTTGTTATATTGGTTGTGCAGTATTGCAGTCTGAGGCTTATCATAGATGGAAGTAAAGGTGTTATGGAGTTTTGGGATGTCATGTGTACAAATTGAGTAGAGATGGGGTCCAAGAACACTGCTTTGGTGTACCACTGCAGAGATTTTATGAATGGAAGAGAAAGTATTGTCTAATTTTACTGAAAATGATCTGTTAGGTAAATAGTTGGTTATTAGCCTGAAGTGGGAATCATTTAGATGAGGTTTAAGTTTGTAGAGGAGGCCTGGGCTTTATCAAATGCCAATTCAGAGTCTATAAATGTGGTTAGACAGATGTTTTGTTTTCTAAAGAATTATTAATATATTCAGTTACCGGATAGATTAGACGGCGGCACGAGCGCTTGGTTCTGAAACCAAATAGGTGATGTATCTGTTTTTTAATTTTGGGGATTAGAAGTTTTTCAAATAATTCGTAACTCAAAATTTCGGCATTGTTCGCTCTCATTTCGGCTCGTAAAGAGATGTGAAACAGACTAAATTTTCCTCATAAAATAAAAATACAATTTTATTATGAAATAGAGATGTCATTATGTGATTATCTCAATTAAATGCAAGTTTTAGATGATAAAGTCACTATAAAATCCGGAATGTGTCATGGCAGATGGCTGTAGTTACGGTAGGCCATGGCCCTAATTGGGATGTAGCGCCAAGGAGAAAGATGATTAAGTTTTCATCGTTTTAAGATTAAAGAATTCTATGTTATGAGCTTAACATATACTGCATCACGATTTTTAACGTTGATTGACGAGAGTTTTTTTTTTTGGATAACTTTATAACCATCTATTTGTCCAACAGTGATATTGACATAATACCGAAAGCTGAATTAATTAAAACAACTAATTAAATACAGACGAGACTGTTATTTGGTGTAAATTAAATAATTTTACACTTCTGAACTGGTCCCAAAGTAATAGGGACGAAAAGCAACGTATTAATTTCATTGTAAATATTATTCAATACCTTAATTTAATAAAATTGTTACTGACTTTACTAGCCACATATTCTTAAATGAATAATCCACAGTTTAACACAATTCTAATTCTAATTTACTTGCCAGTAATTATTTCACGCAGTTTTCAGAACGTAAGGTCATGATTCTGGGACGTTGTGTGTGCAATTATCGCCATTTCGATACAGTTTAAAATATATTTTTATACAATTTATTGAGTATAGTTAAATAACAGTCGTATTATTTAAAGAACAAAATAATATTTTCAATCGAGTCTCCGTCCTAAATCAGGATAGGAAAATCTCGCTAGTAGTATTATGTTCTCGCACGCATAATCGCGCCAGTTAGAGGAAATTGTGAAAGTATTGTTTACTGCCTTTAATTTAACGACGTTTTTTTTCAGTGAAATAGTAAATAGTGTAATTAATGAGGAAGGTCGTTCTCCAAGCAGAGGCAGACGAAAAGTAATATTAAGAGACGTGAAAGAAAAATTATTCTATTGAATTATTTTAAATAATAACCACAGTTATTAATGGGACTCTCAATTCTTCCGGGGTGCTTATTGGGCCTCTAATAGTTATAGTAATTTGTAATTCTCACCAAATGATATAAAAATCAAAAGAGTTACAAAAAAAATAAAAATTTAATTTACAATAAAAATTAATATAACAAAAATCTGAAATCCAGTGAACTCTATGTAAATTGAAAGAAATCTGACGGTACACATTTTTATATAAGGTTTACAATAGAAGATTTTTACAAACCAGTTTATTAGAGGTGCTCTTGTACCAAAATTCCTCACGCACTTCACTTTTTTTAAAAGAAAATTTATTTTCACAGTCCATTCACTGTTCACAAGTTTCGTTCACTTCGCTAATTTCCGGCCCACTGACCACCGGACACTTCTCTAACAATTGTTCAAGAACTTTCTTTCGCCCTACTTATATCCGCCGACTTTACTTTAAAAGTTATTTAATATCGTAGACTGAATACGACATTATCATCCGTCATCCAGCTTCAACTATGCTGGACAACGACTTGTTTACTCGCGAGAACAGACTTTACTATGATTATCGTCGGCCGGCCTTCAGAACCAGACTCACAATGACCATCATCGGGTCACTCCATTGCGTTGACCATTATCGGTCGACTTCCCAAACAAAAGCTCTGCGTATTAAACAGGCTGCCGACAACAATAGAAACTGGAAAATTCCAATCTCCACATTCTTGTGCCACACTTACAATTATATGGCCTCAATATTACGCCGACAATGCAAATATTTTTTTTTTGAAAAAACTTTCATTACACATCGGTAATCTCTACAATAAATATTTCAAACCAGCTGGGTGCCCGGCGTTGCCCGATTTGTCATAAATTCAACGACATCCAAAAATTTCGTTGAATTTGCTCCATTTGTATGCAAAACATATACACATTGTACACACACACTCATAAGGGTACAACTTAACCGGCAAGTTAAATGTTAAACTCAGCGACGTCCATAACCCCGGATTCGACTAGGTTATTTCTGGTTTATTTTTATATAACGGCTCTGCATCCTCACACCGAAAGGGGCTCCGCTCCTATTTCGAAAGGGGTTGCATTTATACACAAACTAAAACGCGAGAAACACTATCAATCTCACTGACTCGAAAAAATAGTTTTTCAACCTCAAATATCAGCCGTTTGAGCATGTTGAAAACTTCCCAGTCCCGTCACACCCCGCCTCAGGGATTTAAAAGTCAAGTTTAATATCATAATTAACATCTTCGACATTAACCCCGTATTTGACTTCAACCTCTGATTATTTTCGCGTTATTTTTATGTAGGGCCCCTCAACCCACACCTCTACGAGTACTCCTCTCCTTTGCCGAAAGGGCATGTAACAGAAAAAAAACGTCGGAAAAACACTATCAATATCTTTGACCCCGAAAGATATATATTCGACGGAAATATCGGTCATTCTAGGATGTTTGAAAATTATCACCTCTGTCCACCTCCGCCCCTGAGGAGTATTAGCCCGGTTCGAAAGAAACACATGTACGAAATAGGGTCAAATTATCTACACGGGGTAGATTTCTATGCGAAACACACAAACAAACGTAGTCTATTCTTATTTAATAGAAGAATATATCGCACAAATTTTATTTATAAATTTTAATCCACATACATTCTCCTTGTGAAGTAATTTATAGAAAGATTCCAGGGGCTCAGCAATTATAAAATTAAGTATGTGAAAAATAAGAACTACAACGAAATCATCAAGCAGTACACGAATTCATCTCAGTAATAGTTTTCGAAGAACAAAATTCCAACTTCCGTCAAGTTTCGTAAATATTTCGTATTTCTAGAAGGGGACTACTTTCACTCAAGGTATCAGAATTATTTATCTTGAATATTGCGAGTGACTGGTTTCCCGGTTCTTAAGATAATTGTAACTGTTCCAGAAAGATAACTCCTCGTTTCCTCAGAAATCAGTACGACTTACTGTTTCGCAAGTTGTGATATTACAGGAAATTGAACAATCAAAGCTAAGTTGGAATCGGGAATTAAATTATTTGCAGTACTATTTTTTGACAGTTGGGTGTCAGGCCTTTGTACTGGAATGAAAACAATGGGCACAAAGAATTGTGTACGACGAACAATATTTATTTTTGCCAACATTTTGTTTCCGCAACACGTTATTTAGCGTCAAGTTTTATTTATTTAATTTATTATAATTCTTTCACCACCGTTTATCACTAGAAAATTAAACAGTTGAACAATTAAGTGTTTATTCAACTCTTTAATTACTATGTACTGAATGTAGTATAATCAACTTTTAAAAAAAAATCATTTAAAACTGCGCGCTAGTTGCTCTGTCATTTTTAAATAAGTATTTTTCGTTTAAAGTGTTCCAATTTTTCCTAATAGGGCTCATGATTATTTTTTCTTGTTTTATATTGATGGATATGGTTATTTAAAAACTAAAGTTACGGCCCATGTTTTTTTTTTAAAAAAAATCATATTTACTGTTTTCATAAAGTTGGTTTATGATTACGATCTTTCTTATTACATTAAGGAACTTTAGACTTTAGACGTGGCTAAACATGAACCTAATGCTTTAGTAAAAAAATAAATTTTGGTCGTTCTTCCTCAGGAATACCGAATGAGCTTGGAATGAATTTGATACCTGATTTGGTTTCAGTTAGCCAATGAACAAAATTATAGAAATATGTAGAATTCCATCCACAAAAAATATTACTGTGATCACCGAAAGCTCCTTAATTTGAGTAAATATTTTAGTACAATTGTTTAATTTTTGACTGATAAACCACGATTTAATTACAGTGTTATAGTAAATTAATTAAAAAATAAAATAATAAATCCTTCATAAAATATAAATATCAAGTTGCTTTGATGTAATAGCTTCAGTTACGTATCGGAAATATCTTCTCGCTTATTCTTGACATTAAAGATTAGGTCTGTCAACTGTTAAGTAGTCCCTTAAAAATAAAAGTAAATGGGACAGACAAAATATATAGTTTTCACTTTTTTAAATGGCGTTTGGCTACTTAAGATAGCCTAAAAGTTATACCATTTCATAGAATTTTACTGTAAAGCGAACAAATATCATTCCCAAGCTGTTAAAAGCAGTTTTCAAAATGTTCGACGCTCAGTCTCAATATAGCGGTTTGGCAGATTGATATGACTAAAACCTCTCATACACTGGCCAGATTATGTTGACCATTCTTATCAGTTCTTCATTTGAACAACTTTGGACTTCGGAAATTTTTCTGGGCATTGACTGCACGAGATGATTAAAGGAGATGCGAGGAATCTGACACCATATCTGACGAGGTGAGAAGATTTATGTATGTGAAACCACCACTGCACCAAGGCGCATTATCTCGATCAAAATGGTCGTCTCCATTGGGATACGTCATCAACGTGATAGGATGTACTTGATCAGAAACGATACTGAGGTATTGTGCTATTCAGATGTTCCACCAGGAAAGCATGCCACAAACAATCACACAGTCCCTACCATCTTGAGTGATGATACTGTGTAACACGTGTATTTTGGTTTAGTTTTCCTTTGTCTCGGAAGTGTTGTTTGCTGTCGTTAGGAGAATTCGAAATCGTGCACGTACGTGGGGTGCGGAGGAGATAAATATTTCCATCCAAGTAATTTTCGTGTCCTGTCTCGATTGTTGGCCTCAACATGACAGAGTAGTTGACTATGGTTGACTACGGAACTGCAGCTGCGTGCTATAACTCTTGTAACAATGAAAGAATCAGTGAAACTGACATTTCGACCAAGTTTTCTAATAATGAAAAAAAAGTAAAAGAATGGGAGGCTATAATTGAGGGAACGGAGATAAGATTTTGAAACTGGACAGTGGTTCTGCGCTCACCGCAGCTGGTGGATGTGATTATGAGAGGCTCCGTCTTGCGTTACGTGTATAAGTTTTAAGTGTCACCGATCTACAAATCTCATGAGTTCTGCTGTAAACTTTTACAAGTTGTTGTCTCTGATATAGTCAAAGGCAGAATCGTCGTGAGAAAGGGACCACAATTTGTTAGTGAACAATTCATCGAAGCCACACAATTTAGTACGACGGCTTGTCAGAAATCAATCCCGGAGGCCGACACCTTAGCCAGTGGTCAACCCCTGAGTCAACGCCTTGCAATGGTCCTGACTAAAGTCATCACTGCATTTAACCCGTTCTGCCGGCTGTGAGATACGGAGACGTCGGTACGAGAGCTACAGCAAGCAACACAACACAGAATAGCAGTACGTATTTGGTACGGGCAGCAGATCTCTTCTATGTAAAAACCACAGGTGCCTGAGATAAGAGTTTTCTTGTTAACTGTAATAAACTTATTTAAAAATTTCTTTAATGGTCAATAATTTTTTATTTAACGTAAAAACCCAGCCCAATAAATAATTATTTACAACTGAAACGTTATTCATCCGACCACAAGTTTTTTGCCAATGTTTCACTGTCCAATCCTAGTATTCCTCTCAAAATTACAGACGTTTTCTCTTGTTAACTGCAAATGTGTCTTTACAGACCTTCGGTTACAGTTTGCGGTGAAAAGTGCGTTCAGGGAACATTTCAGAAGATCGCTGTTTAAGACCTGGAGTAATTTGATGCGCTGTTGATCATATTTTGTCTTGTTGTTACTCCGTTATTCTCGAGCAGACCCAGTTTTGCACTCTAGTCGTGATACATTTTAACGACAGCTGTAATTTAACAATTAACGATGGAAGTTACATCGCTAGTACTCGTTCCACGGATCTGAATGCCAAGAATCATTCAGCAATCAAAGTCTCATGAATCGCTTGGTTTTCATATATCATCAGAAAAAAAATTACTTCTACTATCGCAGTGAACATTTATCTTGTCTTTTTATTTCTGTCTGGCCCTCTAACGACTTCAGCGCGGGGTAATAGGTAATTTAGGTATAATTATAATCTGGCCAGTCATTGGGTATCAACGATATAAAGTTTCATCAAAATCTATTCGACTGTTTCTTTTTTTTGTGAAAATCGAACAAAATAATGATTTTGGATCGTCCGCAACACAGTCACAGTGCTTGTCACGGCTCTGTGTACCGAAAATATAAAGTTTCATCGAAGTAGGACCTACAGATATATTATGAAAACTCAGCGAGACAGCCAGATTTGAATTTAAATAGAATTTATTTCTAATTTCCTAATGCCTGAAAATCACTTGATAAAAAATGTATTGGTTTATTGTGATATGTATTTTAAATTATTCAAATAATTTTAAATTTAATTCTAAATTAGGCAGTAGAGATTTACCTCATTTATTTGTTATAAACTATGAACACTACTGAAATTTTATTTGCGGCGTTATGAAATAAAACTTGTCACAGTTTGTCATAGGTCACTTCCTGATTTCTACGTCACCATTCTTCTGGCCCTGACATATGAGAGTATGAACAAATGAACAACAGACAAACAACGTCATATATTTCATGTGACAGTACGCACGCCAATTTCAGTAAAAAGTTTCTTTAAATTGAATATTTTATTGCTTTATTTTATAATCACTACAATTTGTCTCCGTTTGCAAGGTGAAAAATAATCCTAATATAGTTACATAAAGCTTCATGACCGTTTTCATATCAGGAATTTACCTAATTATTTTTCAAATGTCCTATCCCAAAATTATGAATTTTTCAATTCTGTACAAATTGCGTTTCACAAATGTTGCAACAAATTACTGCAAACCACCAGAAGATACTGAAATTCATGAATAGTGATATAGTAAGAATAAAACTATTGTCTAAAGCAGAATAATTATCTAATTTCGTAAGTGAGCTATTACTGAAAACATTATTCAACTAAATGAGAAGAAATGGCAAAACTTTCGTAATTATAAAAACATTCACATTTATATTTAAAATATTTTTTGTAAATAGTGCATTACGGCATTGCCAGTTTTTTTTTTAATAAAAATTTATAATGGTCGCGTTAACAACTTGGTCATTGACGACCCATAAATAAATAACAAATAGTGCTTGTTTACGTTGGTATGCTGCGATTCACACTGATTCCAATGCTATACATACAATTGAACAGTTTGAAAAATTAATTATACATTTCAAAATGTGGGGTTTTTACATTTTCATTTTGCAATTCACATTTGTTAATTATTTATCATAATAATAATATAATTAATTATATTAACTTATTTGAAGCTGTGACTGTTGCAAATTCCACTGTACTGTAGTTTTAGTTTGTTTTTATTAGGAAGAGGCGTCTGCTTCTGAATATGTATCACTCTCTTGTTTCTTGACTAAATTTACGAGCCTTTTTATTCTACTTTTTACCGTTTTATTATTTAATTGTGGGTACAAAGAGTCCAATACATTTATGAATGATGTAGAGGATATCTGGTAATCTCTAATAATGGTTCTTGGGTTCTTTGAGTCCGTAGCATTTAGTATAAAAGCCTTTAACTGTTCCAAAGGGATAGGTGGAGCACTGGTTTCTTCTTCGTATAATATTTTTAGTGGACCTAATGATTGAGTAAGCGCCTTATATTTATGATCCTGAATGTTTTGTTTTGTTTACTTGGGTTGATTAATGCTTGTCTTATGTTCAGGATTACGGTCGTCTTTCTTATCAGCTTGGCTCGTCGAGCTCGTAGATTCAGTTCTTTTTTTGACTGTTAGTTGTGAATTATCCATGTCCGTTTTTTGGGCTTAATTATTTGCATTGCCAGTTTTGTCAGGCGGTAAACACAGCAACACGTTATGTTTTACCTCTTCACTGGACTGGATGAAAAGCCGAGAACTTTTTATGGAATTACACATTTTTTTTATAAATTTCCTAGCTGATTGCCAGAAACTTCTATCCCCACCCTAAATATGCTAGAGATTTCGAACCTCCATAGCGTTTATTTCTAGAATGTAAGTCAGATTTCTACCAAGTTTCCTTGAAATGGTTTCACAGATTTAAGAGAGTAATATATCTCTCTATATATAAAAATGAATGTTTTTGTGAGCCCTACCCGCTTCTAAACCATTCAAACGATTGCGAAGAAATTTTGGTGAGTTGTTGTGCGTATCCCCCGCAAAGATTTCTGTCGGGTTTTCGAAGCGTTAGGTAACTTCCAAACGGGGGTGACAATTTAAAAATTTGCTAAAACGGCCGATATTACCGTTGATTAATAACTTTTCGTGATTAATAGTTTCTATCCGGATGTTTTTAGTGTACAATTTCAACCACTTAAAAATACCAATAAGGGAGGGGGTGGAGAGGCGTTACATAAAAAAAACACTAAACAACGGCGATTGATGTCAAATTCAGGGTTATAGAAGTCATAGGCATTCACCATATGTTAGGTTGTAAAATAGGCCCCTGGGTGTGGGTGTGTGGGTGGATATGGGTGAATGGTCGTTACATAAAAGTAATGAGTAAACAATGGTGACTGGTATTGAATATGGGGTTATGAAAGTCAGTGAATTTAATTCTGACATTTACCATACAAGTTAAGACGTAGCTCAGGCCCTAGAGGAAACGGGATGAAGCAAATTTCCGTATACAATCTTAAATGCGTAGACCAATTTCTAGGAGCAGATGTTACTTACGATCCAAGAACAAACATTCAGGGGTTTAGACACACCTCCCGCCTCTAGAGGTCGGGGCGGAGCGGATGGCACTTAAAACATTCCTAAACGACTATTATTAGCGCCGAATAAAACGTTTTCGCGGTCCCTTACTTTGATAGTTTCATTATAGAATTTTTAAGTGTTTAATTTCAACTCCAAAAGGAAAGGGTGGTGCTGGAAGGGGTTTCCCTTAAAGTATTGCAAAAAAGACCGATATTAGTGTCGATTCCGGAATTACAGGAGTTGCTGAGTTTAATTCTCGTATTAACCATGGTGGTTAATGAAATTTTATGTTCCACTTCGTGAAGGTAGCCGCTGTTTGACAAAAGGCTGCCCGTAGTAGTTTTGACCCTACAATTGTGCAGTTGTGTCGCTCTAGGCTCGTCTTCGCACCTGACGAAAGGGACAACGATCCCAGGAACTTTGTGTGGTATTTATTTTATTACTTTTTTGTCTGAATTGGCTATCCTTCTTATTCGCCTAAACTTTTTCTCAATCATGGGCCCAATTTTTAAGCAAATATTCGAAGTCATCCTTCGACATTCTGGTGAAGTTTTTAAATAAGTCTTGAAGTAATTCGTTGCTTAAATTGTGAAGTGTTTCTCGTTTGTTTAAATAAGGTCGAGTCCAGGTTCTTCCCTTCTTTAATTACTTCAAAGTTTTTATCACAATTAATGTTGCGCTAATAAGCACTTCATTTTTCGGCCATTATTGCGGGGCCATACTTGCCGGCAACACATTGCCGGAAATGTTGCCGGGCCATTGCTTCCTAAAATATTGCCCCGGCAATGTGCAATTTTTGTTGCTCGTTTACGAGCCCCTTTACGTACCCCCCTCCCCCCAACATGCTCAACTTAACCGTCACGATTCAACAAAGCGTGAGCACAAAAACGAATTTTGGTCATTTTGGACACATTATTAATTTTCCATTCTCATTCCCTGCCCCAGGCGAAGCCAATGATATGCGATTTAACTACAACAATGGCTGGACTGTTACCAAACGACGTAGTGCCCCATAAACCTTTGGAATCGACACAAATCTCTTTTATAACGGACATTTTGTGATTAATCCGTTTTTACGCACTCACCAAAATGTTGAAGGAGCGAAATAACATGAATCTAATTAAAAATATCACTCACATTCGACATTTATCGCAGTAATTTTGGGCGGTTTATTTTTCATCCCTACTTACCGGATCTATGGGAATTATGCTTGTTAATATCTCAAGTATACGTGGATTGTCTCGTGATTTTAGCCAAAACAACTGTTTTCATTCGCTGTATGAGGCAATCGACTGAAACAAGTTTTAAATGATTTACGACGTGCTAAACTACGAAAAAAAGTGTGGTTTTCGCATGAATTGCGTTTTATGAAGAAATAGAAAACCTTTCGTGTCATGACTTAATACAGAAAACTAAGAACATTCCTTAAAATGCGTCACGTGTAATAGGAGATTTACTTTAATATCCTAATAAAATAATTCAACATTTTCTCCTATTCTGGATAGGCTGGTGTAATCTAAATTAATGTAATCTACTGTATACACAGAATCTTCACTCTTGGCCGTCAAATTGTTACTGCACTAGCTTTTAACTTACCAAATTTCACACAATAAATATTAAAGGGCCCAGGCCTGCGAGGGATATTCTCTCGCAGGCAGTACCTGCGAGAGATATTCACTCGCAGGTAGAACCTTGTAGGAGAGATAGGAAGGGGCTACCTTTGGGGATGCCTTTTCCTCTCCGTTTTTGAACTAAGGTTCCCACAAGCCGAGGCACCTCGGCCTGTTCTGAGAGGTGTATGTTCCGGGGTCACAGACCTTGGGCATACGGTAAGAGTTGTCCGCTATTCCCATTGGAATAGTCGGCCAGCTGCCTCCTAAATTGTTCGAGGCACGGCGAGGGGAAATCTGCGACCCCACGGCTAACCCCTCTCCCGCCATCGGAAGGGCGTGGGACAAGTAGCACATACCCGACCTACCTGATGCAGGTTTTTATAGGGTTTTCCCTGCATCACTTTTAGGGGAATTGCCGGTTAGGATCCTTAAACCATAGCCCGGGGGCCCTAGTTAACCCTTTGCTACCTTCCTCTACCCTTCCGCATCCCCCCTTTTCCTATGCTATAAGAGGGGTGTTGCCACTATGTGGATTACCCTATACATAGCCTGTCTACACCTAAAAAAACATACAAAAGTTTTTGATTTACACTAATTTTCATATCTCAAGGAAGAATGGTCTTTGCATCATAAATTAATAATAAATGCTTCCAAACGCAAAACTATTAGCTTTACAAATCAGAAAAATGTTGAGGGTGCAAATTAAAAATTAGGGTTAGAATTAATTTAAGTATCTAATAGCTGAAAATATTTAGGTATAACGTTTAGTAAAGACCTATCATGGGAGGAAACGTAAATTCAGAGAACAACGAGGGATTGAAAACTTCGTACGGAGGCTTTTAAAGACAATCACCAGGCACAGTAAGGCCGTTGCTTATAGAGCTTCAGTGGGACTTATTATAGAGTATGAGCACATTCAGGCACCGGAAAAAATTCATAAAAAAAGAATTGAAATTATCTTGTAAACTTTGGCAAACGTGTTAGACTTTGGGAATTATTCAGAGCACACGATAACGAACCGGCCTGGAGAATGTAAACAGTTTACTTTTACCTGCCACTTATCTAAAAGCGATCATTCGTACAAGATTAGATAGAGAAATTTCCATTCCTAAGTAGAACCATTCGGGATTCAAATAGCACTGTCTGTATATAAAAATATTCAAAACAAGTTTAACGACTAATGATAGGGATTTATTTGAAAAATAAAATTGAGTTATTAATAAGTAGATGGTTTTTGAAAATGAAATGAAAAAATACTAGCCCATTAGTCACAAGTTTATTATAAAATTTAAAACATTATAACATAAAAAACAAGACGTTTCACCTCTAATTGGGGTCTCTTCAGGTGAAACTTTCAATTGATTTCATAATTTAAACATTCGAGGAAAAACATTCTTAGAAATATGATGCCTTACAACACAATTTCGTAAATATAATTCATAGAGCATTACTAACAATTAATTACATGGAACTTGGATTTTTATAAATTTCTAACGTTCGTTTTGCATAAACATTGCGACCGAAATGACTGTTAGGAGTAACATTTTAAATTAACGATATAAATTAAAACAATTATAAAATATAATAAATGGATAACGATAAGAAAAAATCATAAATTATATTCAAATTATGGGTATAATTTATTTTACATTAAAACCCAATATTGGATCTAGTATGTAACATTTCGCTCATCAATATGCAATAATTTTTTATATTGTCATCTAAAATCTTTTCATATACCAATTTAAATTATCGTTTATTTTTAAAAAAATGTTTGTAAACAATTGAATAATTTGGGATGTTAATTTTTTAATTTTTTTTATGTTCATTGATTCGAGTTTATAAGAGTGTTTCGTTTGCCCGATATAACAAGAAGTTTAATCTAAACATTTAATTTTTTTATCTAAATAATTAATTTTGTCTTTAATACTTTTAACTAAATATAAATTGTGGGAAGTTTTAAGAAGAAACCAAATGTCATATTTATTAAACAAATCAGTATTTTTATATTGTATATTTTCAATAAGCGTAGTACGATAAAAACTATTATTAATTGTTGAATTGTTATTATCGTACAGAATTTTAATCAATTTAATATTGATATATTTGTAAATAAACTATAATGGTAAGAATATAGAAAAAATATTATCAATATTATCTTTATAATGCCAATAATTATATAATTTGACTGCCTTATCCGCCAGATTAAAAACCATAGAGTTTTGTGCGAAAAGGGGTAATTAGACGTGTAATTAGTGAATCTTCCTGATTTTTTTAAGTTTTGGTAACAATTAGTTAATATCTTACTGTTTGAAACTGGGACAAAACCATCCAAAAAGTGATCTTCCTTATTTTGAAAAGTGAAGTGTAATTTAGGAAGTATTGAGTACATTGTAAAATTTATTTTAAGAAGGCAGATTAATATAATTACTAATTTTTTGTAATTTAGTTTAATCTTTATAGTGTGGTGTAGTGAACATATTTTTAACATTGCCATTGGATTTAAATAAATCCATCTAATTAACTTCAGGTTATCCTTGGGATGGGTGACAATGACACGGCCCCTATTACACTTGTGACACCAGTGATAGATTGTCTTGAAAACAAACTATGGGTTTTATTAAAAAATCTGTCCCTTAGCCCAACTATTTGACTGGTTCTCATGCAGTACAAGTCGTGGTCGTTTAAGGTTCAGATTGCGAAGTTTGCTTTATGACGTCTTAAGGATCAGTAGGTTTGTCCAAAAAAAGACCTCCGCGAGGCCGGGTATTTTTTTTTCCACTTTGCATACGTTGTGGCCATTAATAAAAAACCAAGTTTTCCAATTCTAAAGGTATCGGGAAAACTTTCCCTGACCTAACAACCTCGATATTTTGCACCTCTTCTCAGTTTTTCGCTAATAGCAAAACCATGAAGCGTTCTATTGAAATAATGCTGGGTGATAAATTGTAAAGTATAAAATTCTACATTGAATGGTGTATTCTAGTACGAAATGAGGTCGAAAGAGGTGGTAGAAATCACTCGTCAAATTTACGTCACTTAGTAAAATTAAGCAGTTTGTCATTTTTCTAGTGCTGATATCCCAAAAATGGTCGGTGTGTACACATATATTATAGCAGAAAAGTTTTAGAGAATTGGATTCTCTTTCCAAAGAATTTTTTTGATTTGAAAAATCCATTGAGAATTGCCAAAAATACACCCATTTTGCTGGACGGTTGTGGCCGGACCGGCTGCGGTCGTATCGTGACGCTGAGGATGCGAGTGACAATTAGAGATCTCGCTGACAGTGTTTGAATATCATTTGGCTCAGCCAAACCATTTCGAAGAATGTTTTGTGTCTCAAACGCGTCAAGTCTCGATTGGTGCCAAAATCGCTCAATTTTTTGGAAAAAAAAAAGAGTCGCGTTGATGTGTGTGAAACTTTACTGTCTGATTATCAGGACCACTTGAAATGCATCATTACTGGAGACGAGACTTGGATTTACGCATACGACTCTGAAACCACCGACTAATCCAGCGAATATCGTGCAAAAGGTGAAGCAAGACCGAAAAACCACGGCAAAGTCGATCGAAAATCAAGGTCATGTTGACAGTTTTCTTTGATTATAGTGGTGTGGTGCACTATGAATTCCTTCCGCCGGGCCAACAAAGAATATTATTTGCGAGTTATACGCCGTTTGCGTGAAGCTATTCGTCTGAAACGGCCGGAATTATGGGCGATCAACTGATGGTTCCTTCATCACGATAATGCACCATGTCATACTGCATTGGTTCTTCGCGACTTTTTTGCCAAAAACTCGACTCATATCGTTCCGCATCCACCGTATTCGCCTGATTTGGCTCCGTGCGACTTCTGGCTATTCAGCAAACTCAAAAGGCCAATGCGGGGACGCCGTTTTGACACGATAGAGGAGATAAAAACCGAATCGAAGAAGGTCTTGAAGGCTATACCGGAAAAAGACTATTCCCATCGTTTCGAGGATTGGAAAAAGCGTTGGAAAAAGTGCGTTTTATCGGACGGGGATTACTTTGAAGGGGATGAAATTGATATGGAAGAATAAATAAAGAATTTATATTTTATAAATAAATTCATCTTACATTTTGTTCACAGTGCTATATAGATACTCTCTTTGTAACGCTGGACTGTTTCTTACTCACAGAAAAACAATACTCTTAAAAAATTTAATATGCGCTGAAAAAGACAAGCTTCAGCCTCGTCAGTGCCATCCTCAGCGCCTTAATTTTAGGGCAACCGGTCCGGCGGTTTACTGCCAGAAAAATGGGTGTATTTTTTGGCAATTCTCAATGGATTTTTAAAACCAGATAATGCGTTGGAAAGAGAATTAAGTTGTCTAAAAACTTTATTCTATGCCAAATAAGTGTACTGCAGCCCATTTTGGAGATATCAGCACTAGAAATATGACCGACTGCTTTCTTTTCCAAAGTGACGTAAATGTAAATTTGACGAACGATTTCTGCCACTACTTTCGACCAAATTTCGTACTCGAATACACCATTCGGTGCAAAATTTTATGGTCTACAATTTATTACCGGACATTATGTTCAATAGAATGCTTTGTGCTTTTTTATTAGCTAAAAAATTGAAAGAGTCGTGGTTTTTAGGCTACTGGACGTTTTTCCCAGACCTTACGAATTTGAAAACTTTGTTTATAACTAATGGCCACAACAAATACAATATCAGATTTTTTTGCGCTATTTCCATAACTTTATATTTCTTTTATATTTTTCTACCTTTCTGTCTATCACTCTCAGGAGAATTACTTCTTCTGTCTCTGCGTAGCTCCAGGACGCCTTTTTGAAACCTCGGGAGCGCGTCATTAACTCACTGGGTTTGTCGAGTCGCAGTGCAAAATTACGCCCCCCCAAATCTAAATTTCATCTCCATAGGAGTTCCCACAACGTTTTCCCAGGACCTCTCACATGACGTACTACCACTCCCATCCTGAAACTCTCTGACGTCAGTGTCCGTCCCTGTCTCTCTGTGATTATGTCCAATCAGAATGCGAAATGACGCCACCCAAATCTAAATTTCATCTCCGTAGGGGTTCTCACGTCGTCTTACCATGACCTCTCCATATGACGTACGGATTTTCACCACTCCGACCTTGAAGCTCACAGACGTCAAGTGTCCGTCACGAAAGTCCCCGACACAGTGTCGCCGACGTACAGGTCACACCGTACGAGTCTCTGGTAAACAAACTCATAAACGTCCGGCACAGAGCAGCCATCACCCGATGTGTACAAAACTGAAATTTGAAATATGTATAAACGCTCCCTTTTAAGTTTGGGGATGAAAATTAATTAGTTCCCTGTAAATTAGAAATTTAGTTTGATTTTTTATGCTATACCCAATATAATATTAATATAATAATATTGTTTTTAGTAAAATTATGATCTATACTTGTGTTTCATGGTGGTTTTTTTTCTATTTTGAGCATAGTTTGTGACAAAATTATCAGATTAAACACTGACTCCGTTTCTCAAAATTATTTTAAGTTTTAAATTAAAACCAGCTTCCGACAGTCTTTTCCTAAATACTACAAAATTTTGCGTCACAGTTATAAATAAAAATAATGCCGGTTTCTTATTAGTTTCTTCAAAAAATGACTTTACCATATCGTTATGGTCGAAAATAAACACTTTTACTGGAAAGAAGCAATAGATTCATTCTGGGTTAAATATTAATTAAACGTGCATGGTTTCTTTTTTAAAACCATATCCTTCGTACACTACTAGGAGAATTGACTGATTGAATTCATAGAATGTTTCTGATTACGTTTCCTAAACCTGTCACCTTAATTCGGACCAATACCGATTTGTAACACTAGAGCTTTAAGGGAACCTTCAGAAGTGTCTCAAACAAAACAAAATTCATATTAATAAGAAATATAGCCAAATACAGACGGAAAAGTGATAATATAAATACCACACAACGTTTCGGGAAGACGTCCCTTTCTTCAGGTGCAGAAAAAACGCAAGATCATCGAGAGGCACAACTGCAGTTCTGTGTTATTTATATTATCACGTCTTTTGTCTGTATTTTGGCTAAATTTTATATTATTAATTTTCAATCAGACGTAATTTTTTTTACGTTAATATTTGGCGCCTAGCCGTATCATTAGTGCCTTCTATTTCTTTTAATCGTATATATTACGTATTTTCTAACATATATTTTGATCACTTTCGGCTTCAATATTTATTCTAGTTTTAAAACGTGGTTTTTCGAACAATTATGCAATTTAGAAATTAAAGACATAAACTCACACATTCATTCTTTAACTAAACAAATGTTTTTTATGATAATTTTATAACCGTAATGGTGAATGCCAACATCGGTAATGAATTTTTCTTTCACCAATCCTCTCGTTTAATCAGATATCATTTTCGCCTAAGGGCAGATAAAATTAAGAAGTTTGATTTCCTATTGGCAGTTGCGTCTCTCTAGGCCCTTGCGTTTCGTCTGGACCTGAAGAGAGGAACAAGGCTTCCAGAAACGTAGTGTAGTAAATATATTATTAATTGTTTTGTTTGTATGTGGCTGTCATTCCTATTTTTAATTTTCAATCAAACGTAAATTTGTCATGAAAAACATGGAAATAATACCATTGTTTTCCTAATACAATCATTTTTGTTATCTATAACAAATTTTTAAAAAATATGTTTGAAACATTATTTATAATCACAGTAAATATGTACAAACTATATATGTATATATTGTAATGCCAATTAATTAGGCCATTAATTGTTTGGACATAAAATTTGAATTGTTTGATAAATCCATTATAGCGGTCTGATCGAACAAAGCAACAATGAGAGAAGCGAGCTCACTTTGCTTTGTCGAAAAGTCAAAAATGGCGTACGCGCGCTAAAAATCGAGAGAACCAGGAGTCAGTTGGCGCAAAAACATCGTGAGGAGCAGAACAAGTAATATAATTTGGGCAGAGACTAGACATCGTCAATGTATAACTAGTTAAAGTTGTAATTTAATACGAAGAAAATATTCACGCCGCAAGTATTGCAGCGTAAATATTGGAAAGTACGAGCAGTTTAAGTCTACAGCAAGGAGCTAAAGAAAAGTTAGTTCGCTCCGAAAGAATGAACAGTTAAAATAAATCGTCAAGGAGCTACGTTGCAGTTTATGTACAAATCAGTAAAAGACTAATAAATCTACGAATCATAGGATTCCTGTAAGGCAAGCAGACATCAGATAGCTGACATCCAGGAGGATCATCCGAGTTCCTGGGGTGTACTTCCGAAACAAAATAGAATTCTGCTGGACAGTATGTAAGTACCAAAACCAAAACTAATGATTAATGAAAACGCTAATTAAAGGATAAAGTCAGATTTCGTTCTCTTTTAATTGTCAATCAAAGTTAATATCTTTACTTTTTAATTTCTTTCATTCTATCGACATATTGTTTAGGTAAATTGTAAACTGTTTTCTTAATAAGATTTAAAAATCCATTTTTGTGTTCATTATCAAACTCAGTAGAGGCCCTGAGAGAAAGATCTCAAATTTTGTTGTAATTATCTTTATTGCCACAAAATAAAATAAAAATATTTTGTTTGTTAATTTTTGATGATTGTTTATTACATAATGTCACCACAACGTGAGGCAAATTAAATTAAAAAGGCCAATTGTTGATCATGACAATATATACACAGATACAAATAGCTATATTTCTTAATCTTTACGATTACAATACACATTCGTTCCGTAATTCACATCGCACATGGTTTCCTGCTAATTTCGAAACAATGTATCACAGTTCAATCAAGATAGACACTTTCCAACGTCCTTTGTACCTGGCAATCCAATTATTGTTCCTGGCGGGACGCAATGCAACTGTGGGAACTAATAGTCCTTGAGCATCAGTAATAGATGTATAATTTTGAGGACAGACGGAATTTTGTAATTGGCTCTGTGGTGGGTTTTTAGTATATATGGACTAGAAACGTAGAACAAAGTGTGCAGTCTGAGCCGAAGCGTTCCAACTTACAGTTTACCTCCGTGAGTATTCATGCAACAAACGATTCTTGAAAGAGGGTGGTAACATTAAAACATTTTAAGTTAACGTCTGCTCTTAGTTATAATAAGATTTAATTAATCTCAAATGATTTTATTAGTAAACACATAAACAGCATATTGAACAAAATCCAATATCCTACAGTCACTCGTCTCCAAACACCTCAAGCCAATTTTTTTCTTGTACTCCCTTATTTACTCACAAATTTATCCAAATATTCAAAGAATATCAAATATCCATCATTTACAGATCCACTAATACCCTTTCCTACTTGGTTAAAAACCACAAGGACCCACTTGTCACCTACAGCAAACATTGTGTTGTCTACAAAATCTCTTGCTGTAATTGTAATTCCTGCTGCATAGGACTCACTAAACGCTCCCTTAATACACGTATCAAGGAACATATATCTAATATCAAACTTCCCATTGATAAACAATCTGTAGTCTCCAAATATATCACCAATTCTAAACATACATTTGATTGGCAAAATGCTAAGATTTTAGACATCGACACCAGGTACAATTCCAGACTCATTTCAGAGATGCTTCACATTAAATCTCACAGCTATTAATGTACAAACAGACACTACGAAACTCAATAATTGCTATAATCCCTTATTATTAATACGCTGAACCTTCTGTTTTCCCATTGTCGTTGCTCCCTTATTGTTACGCCAACCCTTCGGGTCTCCCAGTATCGTTACGTTTTCGTCGCTTATGAGTTTTGTCAACTGACGAGTGCAGTTGTGTCGCTCTAGGCTCTTCTTCGCACCTGACGAAAGGCACAAGGATCCCCGAAACGTTGTGTGGCATTTACATTATCACTTTTTTGTCTGAATTTGCTATCTCTCTTATTCATTATTTTCAATCAGACGTAGTTGTCTTCATTTTAACAGACTTTTTATTGAAGCATCAGTATAGAAAAATCTCTACCGGATCGGGAATCTTGGTACTCAGATGCTTTACCAACTAAGCCATCCGAGTCGACTCCAGGCCCGGTACGAGACCGCCCCATCCATTGTATAGCCAGAACCGGGCTTCACCTACAGTTCACCAGATCACAATATTCATGGCCAAACTTTGAGTCAACTCCACACGTCAGGTGCGATCTTTCTCCATTCAATGTATAGACCTGAATACAAGTCTCACCAACAACTTACTGACTCGGATAGCTCAAATGGTAAAGAGCACCACGTACCAGGTCCCGGATTCGTTTCCCGGTCAGGTCGAGATTTTTCCATTACAATTTTTTTAAAAAATTTATAGCCTCATTTGCCGACATTTATTCGAAATAATTACGCCTCTGACCGATTTACCTCCTTTCTTAATTGAAATCCTAAATTTAGGCCGTGCAAGTTTCCGTCGGTGAGGCTGTATTGAAGTCTAGACAATGGACTTACCTGACAGGGAATCGACACTGATATCTCAGATGGTAAAGAGCACCACGTACCGTATACCGGGTTCGATTCCCTGTTTGGTCAATATTTTCCATCCTGATCCTTTAATTCAATTTTAACGTATTAATTTTTTTTATTAATTAATTGGCCGTTAAATACATTTTATTATAATGCCCGTGGTATGATAGTTCTCAGATTTATTTTCTTTGAGTAGTTTCTAATGACGAGAATAATTTTTTAGTACTGAAAGTCTGACGGTTACTTTATAGATTAAAAAATTTCTGGTATCAAATTTTTACACAGGGTTTCGAGTGATCTTGACGTTATCTGAAAATGTTTCGACAACTACAATAATCTGACTTCTATTCAAATAAACGTTAAAAACACAAGAAAATTAGTCAGAAAATTTTTATTTATATCCAATTAAAATCAGGTGAAGAATAATATTAAAATTAGCCATTATTCCTGTCAAATTGTATACAAATTCATAGATAGAATATATTCATTCGTTGTAAATTTTAACAGTAGCTTTGGTCGTTATTTTTCGAAAAAAAATTCCGTCAGCCTCAAACAGATGACTATGTCGAAAAATAACGACGAAAGCTACTTTTATGAATAGATATATTGTTTATATTATACCATTGACAGGGAAAAATTTAATTTTAATATAATATATAAAATAATAATTTTTTAGAATTCAACTGTAATTGTAAATATGAAAAGGATCCAAAGACGGATGAATCATTGTGGTTTTTAAAAAATATTATGAAAATATTTTTTTTCAGGCTTATAGGCTGGTGTTTTTAAATTTTATTTGAAATTTATGAAATTCAAAGCGCAATAATTCGATTAATAACCTATTTTTAATTGAAAAATCGTAATTTTATAGCTTATTTAATAAAAATTCTTATTTTGAAGGGTATCTGTGTGAAATATGTCTAACAATAGTGAACCTAACCATCTACAAAGTAACGTTTATGAAAAAACGGAAAGGTGTGCCCAGTGGATCGAATATACAAAACGCAACACTTGTCTGGAAACATGAAACCAATTTTACTAAAAATATTACTAGCGTAAAATGTAGTTAAATGATTAGATCCTTAGAAAGTAAACAGAAAGTGAACCCTCTTAATTAATTTGATGAGAAACGGCATGAGAACTTGATCATTTCTCTGTCTCGGAAGATAACTGATAATATTTATGATAAAGTAAAACACAAAACGTACAGGGTGCTTTGAATTAAATTCCCCACTGGTAGAATCATAATTAATTCGATTAAGCGCAACCACCATAAATAAAATGTATTTCACGAAGTTTTCTCTTCCAAGTTGATCCAAATACATAGTATGACATTGAATAGCCCATTCACTGCCGATACGGTCTCTGGGACACTGGAACACCATTCTATGCAAACGACTCGCTTAGCATAGAAAATGGCAATGATAAGCTAACAGCTGTGGAATTGTACCAGGTCAATTATACAAATATGCCATACAATAATATCGGGATGGATTTGCGCCTAGTTATGATTTTATAATCTATTCTGTGAGTGAATTATAATTTAAAATTGTCTTGTTTTCCGATAAAATAACTAGAAAAAAACATCAGGTAAAAACTGACATGATAAGAAAAATATTACTATTACTATTACTCCAGAAGAAAATATTTGTAAACTAGGATAATTGTCCAAATAAAATACACCAAATTTAACTCTTAATGTATTTCACTTCACAGCAATTTCCATTCATTTGAGACAATAAAAAATTATTATTTCCATTTAGTTGAAGACTGAAGTAGTCTTTATAGAATAACACAATTTAACCCTTTGACAGCCTCTATTTTCAGTTATTAAAATAACGAGACATTTCGGCTAATACGCCGGCCTTAATATTGGGAACAACATCATGTATCTTTTTTACAAAATTGTAAATAACAAGAATTATATCATACACCTTAACAACACGTACCCCTTTTATTTTATTAATAACTTCCTGGGTGACCAGTGTTACCCGGGTTGTCGTAAAGTAACTCAGCGACATTCATAACCCTGGATTTGACTCCAATTTCGGTTGTTTTCGCGTTATTTTAGTGTAACGTCCCTACACCCCCACTCCTAATGGTGCTCCCCTCCAATACGGAAAGAGGTAGGTATTATACACCAAAAACTCAATAAATATTTATCCGTCGCAAATATCGGCCGTTTGAGCATGTTTGAAAATTTCCACACCCGCCCCAGGGGTTGGTAGTCGTGCTTACCCGCACAGTGTTTGTTTCCGGTTCAAAAGGAACACTTGTACGAAATTCGGTCAAATTTTCTTCACGGGTTCTCCAAACAGTTTATTTTATTTATTAGATAATTTTATTTTGACGAGTAATAATTAAATCAATTATTTTAATTATTACACAATAAATTGTTATTTTACATGTAATTATATGTGATATTCTTCTATAGACTGAAGATGTTGGTCGAAAGCTCTCGATGTTTTAATAAATAAAAATGGGATCTTTCCAATTATTTCCTTATAGTATTATGTGAAACACATCGGAAATAATTTAATTAATGTTTTATGTTAACTGTTGTTCTTTTTATATAATTTCCACCGCGACCTATTGCTCTTCTGATTAATTTGCTTAGTACATAAATTGAAAGACAGTTTACTAATAAATATACGTTGACTTATTAGTTAAGAGAACATCAAAAACGTTAAATTCAAATTGACAATATAGTCTCTTATATTAAATGATAAAGGATGGAATTATTACGACCGGACCGGGAATCGAACCCGTGACCTTCTCTTGGTACATAGAGCAATTTACAATCCGATCTAAATGTTAACGTCGCTATAAATCTCTAAATAACAATACTGCATGAAAATTATACACGTGTAGTTGAGAACTTCGTCTGTATACGAATATGCTTTCGGATCTGTTCCTCAGTTTCATTTCATTAAATTCCATCATACTGATATCCTAAATTCGTTAAAGCGTAGTTCTGAGATTTCTTCTACTCCCTCAATAGCTTTTTAAAGAATGCATTTCTACGAATTCATTTTGAGTACCTGTCACAGATGATAAATTGTGATTTCTTTCAAGTGACAACCTTCAGCGGGTTTTTTTATTCACCTGTTTCCTAGCCGTTGTCGTATATCTATTTTATTGAAACCACGACTGACAAGACGCACGAGTGAGTCCTTGGATTTGTGTTTCCCAATAACCACAAGAAATAAAGGTGCATCATAATAAAGAGGCTGATGTTGCCAAATTTGCCCATTGCAATGTTCCTGCAATAATAACTTCAGAGTTAATTTAGAATCGATATTAATTTAAAAATAATTACCATTGGTACGTCTCATCAAATATTTTATTCTCCATTTATTTGTAAGAAAATATTCTTTAGAGTTTTTATTAGTCAAATTTGTTATCCCCGTCCAAACTGATTATTATAAATATATTGTAATGCCAATTAATTAGGCCATTAATTGTATGGACATAAAATTTGAATTGTTTGAGAAATCCATTATAGCGGTCTGATCGAAACACAGCGACAATGGAAAAGCGAGCTCACTTGCTTTGTCGAAAAGTCAAAAATGGCGTATGTGCGCTGAAACTCGAGAGAACTAGGAGTCAGGTGGCGGAAAAACATAGTGAGGAGCAGAACAAGTAATATAATTTGGGCAGAGACTAGACATCGTCAATGTATAACTAATTAAAGTTGTAATTTAATACGAAGAAAACATTCACGCCGCAAGTATTGCAGGGTAAATATTGGAAAGTCTAAGAGATTTTTACGTCTGTGGCCAGCCAGGAAAGGAAGTCAGCTTTTTTACGTCTACAGCCAAGCACTAAAGAAAAGTTAGTTAGCTCCGAAAGAATAAACAGTTAAATTAAATCGTCAAGGAGATGCGTTGCAGTTTACATCCAATTCAGTAAAAGACTAATAAATCTACGAATCATAGGATTCCGGTAAGGCAAGCAGACATCAGATATCTGACATTGAGGAGGATCTTCCGAGTTCCTGTGAGCCTATCAATTTTGACTTCAATAGTGTAAAATCTGTGAGTCGATGCTTAGAATCAGTGTATAATTTTGCATTAGTGTAATTCCGAAACCAAAAAGAATGCTGGTACCAGTTGGACAGTATGTAAGTAACAAAACCAAAACTAATGATTAATTGTAAACTTTAATTAAAGGATAATATCAGATTTCGTTCTCTTTTAATTGTCAATCAGAGTTAATTTCTTTCTATCGACATATTGTTTAGGTAAAATGTGAACTGTTTGTTAATAAGATTTTTAAATCAATTTGTTGTCTCCATTATCAATCCCAGTAGAGGTCCTGAGAGAGAGAAATATCTCAAATTTTAATGTAATTATCTTTATTGCCACAAAATAAAATAAATATTTTTGTTTGTTAATTGCTTAAACTTTTCATTAAGAAAGCCAACCATTTGATTATTACATAAATGGCGCTTCAACGTGGGGCAAATAAATTAAATTAACGACCTATCAATTGTTGATTATTACAATATGTAGTGCTTCACGGCACTAGTCAGGATTTATTAAAATGACAATTAACTTCAAAATGATTCCTACTTATGTTCAGGGACCTCTTCAGTTTTATATAATTAACAAAATATGATGTGAAATTGTATAAATATTTAACATAATATTTTCTATTAGTCCGAAAATAAATATTTAACTTACTAAATTATTACTTTAGTCCATGATAATTTTATTTATATTTAGTATGTCATATTAATATTCTCTTTTTATTTAAAAACAACTTATTGTTTCTTTATGTTTGTCCAATCTGAAATCTAGCCTTTTATTTGTTACATATATATGATATTTACTATTTTCTTTCAAAGAGTTTCATGTTACTTACCAAAAATCAATATTTACAAAATCGTTACGACTTTCATCTCCATAACTATCCACTTTTCAAACTTGCTAAGTCTTTGTTCTAAACACTACTTTCCAATTTAACTCCTCACCGATTGCATAATAACTGTAACTAAACTGTTCTCATTCGATGCAAGAGGGTTTGAAGCGTCGCCTCGACACTGAACAGGTCATTTTGACGAATCATTTATCCTCCCTTGATCGTGGATCAAAGTTGGAGGGTTCAACGTCCGTCGCCAAAATAGATTCAGTGACATTGTCCAAGCAGGAAAGAACATTTTTTTCGTATCCGCTAGTCTGTTCAACCGCACTGACTGGGGTTTAATATTCACATAACCACCTACGGGCCCTAATTATCCGAGCCGACTAACTTCATTTTCTTTATAATATATTTTCGGGACTAAATGTCACACCTCAAACTATCAACGCCTAATTGTTCACTACAGACTTTCGGCAATTTCCTTGTCTATAAACAGACTCCTAGATGTTCAATATTATCGTTAATTTATTGCACAATTATTTTATATTGTATAATAATATTGACCGTCTGTAGATCATGCTAAAAGATTGGACAATATGTTGAGTAAATCAAAAAAAGTTAGATATTTATTACACAATATGAAAAATATTCTATCGCGTGTGGATGATATTGCGCAATAATGCTTCAGTTCTGTCTCTGCGGCCATGTATTTTATAACATGACTACGAATAAACACGACGAAAGGTTATTTTGTAATGTGTAGAGCAATATCAGAGTTTACCAGCTTTGTGGAATATTAAAAACAATGAGTATAGTAATCGAAATTTTTTTTTAAAAAAAAATTAACAATACGAGCGTTTGCTTTGTAAATATAGAGACAAGTATCCCGATGCTGATAAGTTGCAGTTAGTTAAATTAACTAACTTTAGTAAAGACTTGAAGCTGATGAAGGATTCTGAAGAGAGAGAAAAAAAAGCGGTGTTGGAGGTGATGACGTCATAGAACCAACACAATAGTATTTTGAATAAATGAAGTTTTTAATACGTCAGGAAGAACTATTCAGACAGAGGATGACAAGGCTGAGAGTTACAGTGACGATGTGGATGATGTTGGACTAAATAATAATACTGAATTTAGAAAATCAGCTGGCTCACATTTTCTTGTTTCACCTAACAAATTTTAATTTCTTTTTTCTTTCGAATCAGCTGAGTTTTTCTTCTTCTTATTTTTTTAAGCTATAATTAAACAACTTGCTTTCATTATTCCACGTGTTGTTTGCTGAAGTGTCTGTCGTAAACTAAATTATTGGGCAATAATATTATAACGTGTGTGCCGTCCCAGCGATAATATTGAACGTCTAGGGGCACCTTAAGGATAGCGGAATATCTCGAAAACATCACAACATCAAAATCCTCACTTTCTGTCCTCCTCTGAGCTAACCTAACTCACGAAATCAGACCCATAAAATATTATCTTGTAAATAAACTCATCACTGAGAGTAAATTAGCATTTCAAAGATGTTTGGTGTGATAAGCCACGATTTAACGAACTGAAAATGAGTAGCGGATAGTATGCATAGAGAGTTCGTTTGTGTGAGGGTACTTGGAGGGTAAATGACGTCCGTTGCTGACAGACACATGTAAAAGAGCACGTAGGCGGAAGAGGCCATTAGTCATATCACTCCTCCGTGGTGAAAAAGTTTCCTCAAGCGTTCAAGCAATCACCTGGCACTTAAATTACATTGGCGATCTAATAATCACGCTCCGTGGCTAAAGTATATTTATTTTTAAAACCGGAGTATGTAAAATGGTCGTCTTCTTCCGGTTCTACGATATAAATACAGCATCTACATAGCAAAAAATGTACTGCTAAATACGATTAGGTGTTTAGTTGGACAGACTAAATGTTATACACTTTTTGTAACCAGTGATGTGGGGATGAAAATAAACAACAAGTTTGCCTTATAATTTTCAAGTAAATTAATATGAAGAAGGTATTGAGAACAATAACGAATATGAATCCAGAATTCGTAGAGAAATTGTGCGACAAGTGCAGAATTCCATTTGAGATGTCAATTTGCGCAACGGACGACGAGTAATTAATTCAATATTACCTCTCTCACATGTATCGTCCAATTTTCACACTCGATAACACAAAAATTCATCTGCTTTTTCTCCAAATCAGGAAATGGAACCTTGCGAGAAGAATCATCACTCAAAAATATCCAACGTTTCCATTCGGTTTTCCGTCCTCCATTCAGTCACCTTTCTTTAATTATTTTTCCTCTAAATTTTAGAATGGTAGGCATAAAACTTACGTCTGATTTATACGCACATCAGTCTAATTTCGATTAAGGATCACGAGGATTGAGCGTGGCGTAGTGAGCCGTCGATGTTGACGATGGTCGTGCGTCCCGACGGTCTTTTAGGACTTTAGATCAATTCATCAGCCTTAAAGGGCAGAAAATAGTGTATATAGTTTGCCAAATAGACTGATAGCGCTCGACGAAACCATCAGGGATGAAAGGTTGATCTCACTGAATATCAGTAAACTAAACCTGAGACACCACAAAAACATATGAACTATATTACTACAAAGAACTATAAGCACCATTTCAAAGGTTATAACAAAAACTGGAAAACTTCGGAGGAGAAAATAGCACGGAATGGGAGCAGGGATGTGATGCAGGGAGTGGGGAGCTATCGCCATGCGCAGGACTATCACTATAGTTTTCTGAACCTAAACCTGAAATTTAGGGGATAGTTGAAAAGTGGCGCTGTCATCGCGTGGCTCGTGAACTATCAGCCTTCTTGAAGAACATACGCACGTTCCACGACAGTCGTCCGTGAGCGCCTGGCCGGTGACAACGCGACTTCCTCGTCATTTCAAACCAGTGAGTACCATTCCTCATCGACCAAACAGTCAATTGTAACAGCTACTCCATGGCTGATGTGAAAAGCTTATCACCCCTACCTTGTCTCGTAGACTGTACCCAACGGCGGGAACCTCCCCCAAATTTTACTGATCATACTTCAGGACATTTGAGCCTTCGCGACAACAAATACCTCACGTTTCAATAATTTTGAAATATTTTTTGGAAGGAGTTTGTTATTAAATATCAAACAGAAAGAAAAACGTTTTTAAGGCTCAGACAACCAGATATTTCAGAGCTAAATTTGTTGATCATATTCTGGAAAAAAAAATACACACTTCTATTCACTTTTAAATAATACGGTTAATACAATGTAATGTATTTCTCATTCCTTGTAGATTAATTAGTCTGTTAACAAACGACATCTTCTGAATATATAACGTATCAACGGACAAACATTGTTCCGTGACATTTTTCAGAACTGACAGGTCAGTAAAGGCTTATATTGGATAATTAATAATATTAAATATGTTATGAATAGAATAAAACATAGAAAGCAAGGAAGAATTATATCTTGAAATACATACAACTGGATTCTAAAATCGTCTTTTCATGCATATAATAAACGCTATTCTTTAAACACATTTCAGTATTTTAGTGAACGGACAATTTATTTAAAAATATTTGTTCTAAATTTCGAATAACAGAATTTTTTTTTTAAACTAACTCCAAGAATTCTAAAATTAAATTATCTTAGACAGATTTTTATTATTTAGCGGCTCTACAGCCCATTTGAGGGCCTTGGCCTACCGAGGCGACTGCCAGACTTTCATCTGACATGACACATTCTGGATTTAGGAGTGACACGTGGTCATTGTGTCTTAATCATAGTTTCCGTGACACATTTCAAGTAGTTAATTATAGGTTCGCAGAATTACAATGAACACTAAATTCTCATCGGAGGTATTTTTATGAATTTAAATTGCGGTATAAAATGCTCATAAAGGGCTTGTATTCCAGGAAGTAATTTTTTTTTACTGTGTTTGACCGGAATGTTCTTAGGTCGCAGTTTAAAAACGTAATTTAGTTGATCTGTTGACTTCTAGTCTTTATCGTATTCGTTATTTCCCTGGGATTTCCATAATATTAGCTTTCGTAAAAGATATCGGGGTTTTATAATGGGTCCAAATTGTCGGAAGGTCCTAAAGGTTGTACCTTTAAAAGTAAATAATATTACAGTGATATTTGTAATAGACAAAGCTGCCATTTAATTGCATGTAAATAAACCAAATATTGATCACGGATTTATTTATAAAACAGTCAGGATGCTTTTCCGTCGAGACGTTTCTAGGACTTTAATAACGGTTGCTTATGCTGCACTCTTTCAAGGACTACCGAGTCGTTGAACGTCGCTTTCTTCGTATGCGGAAGATGCAACATGAGATGCAGATTGTGCGTAGCGTCTAATTGCGTGAGTGTTTCCTAGTCTTATCGAAATGCGCTGAATTGGCGCCCCAGTCAAAGAAAAGGCCTTATGTAGCACGGCCATTTCGCTGACTTCATTAATGTCCAGTACGTTTATCCTGCTCTCGACAGAAACGCGGAAAGCAATAATTAAATGGGTTGATTACAACGGCCAAAAGATATATATGTTGTTTAACGTGTGCTAAGTTAACGGAACATTTACGATAAGATTTTGTTTGGGTGTAATACTTAAACAGTTTTATATTAAAAAAATTCAGTGTTTTATGTTACTCTTTGTGTTGTGTCACACGTAAGTTCCCTGTTATTTCTATTTAATTTATTACGAGAAAATGGGTGGTTCAAATTTTGAGGATTTAAAAAGTGGTTATAGTTCCAGAAGCCCTGTATAGATAGGTTGAAGCGGTTATCACTGAGAATACGCCTCCGTTTTCCATACTTTTCGAAAATGTTCATGTTTCAGGTTTCTGAAATCGTTGGCTTTGTTTATAATTTGTATTGAGAGGAGGTGGCCTGAAGGGGTCATTTTTAGAGATTACTTGGCGTTCCTTCGAGTTACAGAATTTTTTCTGCACTGAAGAAGTGTAACACTGAGATCCGGGATGACTTGGGTGAGGAATAATTGCAATACGATGAGAAGCGAAGAACACATCGGCGTTGGTGACTCTTGTTAGTGAGAGCGCTTTGATTTCTAATATAAATTATGATTAATTCTCAGATCAATATTTATAAAAATATTACCTTATATACTGTGGAAAATCCCTATACTCATCATGGAAAGGATTACGGTTCAGGTCAGACTTCGGACTTCCGGTCAGTTACCTTTGCGGTCGCTTCAGAATCTATTCCCATGTGTGGTCAGATTAGCAGGTAGGGATGGTCTGCCTGGAAAGGACGTATTCACAGCTCATTATGTATCTAGCGGACTTCCAAACGTTTAAGGAAATTCTGGAATGGAATTCAAAAAACTGCGGAGTAGTATTGGTAAACTGACCAGTCAATTCTGAAGTCCGAAATTCAATTTAGGTCGCTATGGATCAGCCAGAAAAGTGCTAAATTCTTAATATGTGAGTATAACAGTATCGCTGTTCTTCTGTAAGCTCGATGTCAATGACCGTCTCTTGTAACGCAAAATGGTGGTATCTTTAGTCTTATCAAGTCGTATTAGATAGCTGAAAACAGTTTGACTTAACTTCATATATAATCACAAACTTGCCTAGACTTCCTTGCTTAAATATAATTGCATGCTTAAAAAGATTAAAAACAGTTTCGAAATCGCACCTCGCATTTAAGAACATTTTTATTATCACTGTGAATATACGAAAAGTATAATAGTTTCACCAGACATTATATAACTTCAATTACAATTATTTTTGGTCACAGGCCAAGAAAATTGGCATGTCTGAATTGTGCGGTGTTGTCATTTATCTCTCCGTCTCTCATTACTAATTTGAAATAAGTTCGGACGCTCAATATAGGCAACCCAGGGTTATTTCCGGAACGGGGTGACCTTGGCTCTCTTTACCAGTCTTGTGTACGGAACGGAAAATACTTTCCCAACCGCCTTATTCTGTGGCATCTACTACAAAATTTCGTCACTTGAGGGATTATTTTTCATTAATATTTTTATAAGTGGCATGTATTGTGAACGATTAATAACTAGTCAATTATTTTCCATGGCCTCGTCTGATAGACACATGTTAAATTTGCTTCGTATCCGTATTTAGTACTCGTTAAATGATAATGGAGTAAATAATCCAGTTTTTTTACCAATATTTTATTTATTTACGACAACGTATTGGTACGTGTTTCTACCTTCATCAGGTCCTTCCTGAAAATTTATTTTGTATAATTTCTCCGCGGAAAGACCTGATGTATGTACAAACACGAACCGAAACGTTGTCGAAAATAAATAAAATATTGTCTTATATTGGTAAAAAAACGGCATTACTTATTAAATCTAAACAGACGTAAAAGTACAATCTTTAGAATGGAGTAATATATACCAAAAATATATTTAATATAAATGCATAATATTATAGAGTCTACGGCTTTACCTCGCTGATAAAATAAGTGATAGTTTAATGTATAATTTGGTTAAGCCGATGAAATTCCTTGTTATGAGACCACTGATGATAGGTATTAGAAATGCATAACTATCATGGAAAATTAAGTGAATTTTAATATATTAACATTTATGAAAAAAATCAGGGGAGGGAGGGGGGTTACTTATATAAGTATAAAAGGAGGACATGTATTGTGTCACCATTTAATAATATTATGAGAACACTAGGGCTTGTTTTTTTTCTGCAAAATACCAAGTTGAGCTTTCAAAATTAGTCGTTTGATACAAACCATCCATTAGAAAATAGAAATTTTCTCAAGAATATTCAGTTAAAGGTCGATCAGGTTGTCGATTGATAGTTTAAATACTGTGTCAACGTGATGCAACCTTATGAAACATAATTATAAATAAATAATGTCAGTGATCAAGACGGTTAATTACGAATAGAAACTTTTAATAAGTAGCATAAATATGTCCTTGTTGTCAGAATAATTATTTCAGAAACTAAAAAAACTGTAGTACATTAATTAACATACCTAAAAGTCTAACCAAACGTTACAAAACTTGAACGAAATAGAAAAAAAACATCGTTATGCTTTACGATAAATCAGTTATTATTGTGTGTGCCGTCAAACAATGCTTGTAAGCGACAATACCCATGAGTAATGAGAAAAATATATCGAGTGCCGATTAGATACAAATATCCATTGAAAGAACTTGGATAAGATTATTCTAGAACATTACCGTGTTATTCCTTTGGATCTTAAAATTTGAAAGATAATTAATTACCTCTTCAGTTAAATGTGATATATGTATGATAAATAAATAAAACATTAGTTAAATATTACTTTCCAAGATTGGATCGAAGACGAAGCTCCGGAAATATTATCCTCGAAACAATTAACATCGTAATAAATTTATTTCCCGATCCTTGACAAAAAATTTAAATCGGTGACGAGATTATTATTTATTTATTTACGATTTATAGTCGAATAAACCTATTGGTCATTAGCGACGTGGGATTATTCGTTAAAAGAAAAATATGGGTCCTGCAAAAGCGCTCTTGAAGCGAGTAAATTCCATTGGAAGAGACTGTTGACACTTTCACTTGCCAAAATAAATAGGAATTTTCACTCCAACAACAGTTATTTTAAAACTGTATCGTTTTCGTTATTCAACAGTTCTCTTAGTATACACGTATTTTTATTATCACAGAATACCTCAAATAATTATATGAATGCATTAGGTGAATTGTCAATCGTTTAGTTGTGCTAGTTTATTATATTAATTCGGAAAATACTTGAGGAAGATACGAAAAGGTATCGAAACGTCGTCACTATATGAATACGCTATAAAGTGTCTGTATAAGGTCAACAATTGTTTTATTAATTCAAAACAGACGTTAAATTAAAACTTTTTATAAAAACTTTCTGATCGTCCGTATTTCATTATTTAAGGATTACGATTTTCTAGCTTTAAAGTCGATTTAATTGCATGATTCTAAGAATCGATTGTTTACGTCTAGAAAAAAAAACTACCTAATTTTATAGCAAATAATTCCAAAATCCTTATATAGCGTCAAACATTTCCGGAAATTGTACCCACTTCAAAGCTTATATATTTCACGTTTACTCTTCGATATATGTTATATAGTTATTTTGATATTATATCTTAAGGTTGGACCACATGATTAGAATTTACATTTGTACCGTGTGAAATCCGTGTATGAATATTGGCGACCAGTATGGCTGCTAGATTGTTTATTTTTCTATCATTCAGAATTTGTTTAGAGACGTTACCGGAGTTCCGATTTCTCTCACTCTATCTGTAGTTTTCCCAGGTATTTTTTATTTCTAGTAACGCGATTACAGCTACGTAAAAGTGCACATTGTTCGCTGTACTGTTACTCTGCGGATGACAAGTCGGCATTGAAATTTTTATTTCAGTGATTTATCTTATTTGCTCGTAACCTCAATAAACTTCTTACCTTCTGACGAAATAATGTGTTTCCACATAAACAAAGCGAGCTGGATTTCTACATCAGATTTCCCTTCGGCTCTAATCTCATTTTCATACAAAATGTGTACCTTCAACTGTAATATAAACTCAGAGGTGTTGGATTCTACCAATTTTCTTCAATGAGCTCTGTGACCAGAACAGAGCATTTTTAATAATGTTGTAAAAGAAAATTTACCGGTATAATTAAATGTAGTATCAGGTGAAATGAAAGTCGCTGCAGATCTATCTATATAATAAAAAAGGATGTATATTTGTATGTATGTATGTATTTACGTTGTTCTTTATACAAATTTTATCGCGTGGACAGAATGCAACAAAAATTGGTATACGTATTCTGCCAAAATCGAGAACCGGTACTGAGGGGGTGACAAACCACTAGCATAAATGTGAAAAGAATTATAATTTTAAGAAGTGATCATTAATTGATAAATTACTGCGCGCCAATATATCATGACATCACGCGACAGAGAGAGACGTTACTACGCGACGAACAAAGGAAATAGTTCGATTTTTCCGTAATGAAATGAAGCAGAAATATTTTCATTGAATAAAAGTATAATTCTATCCAGTAATACTCCATCGAGTGATAATAAAAAACAATACAAAATACTTTACAATCGTTGCGGAAAATGTTAGTTAATTTAGTGAGTGCAATATGGCCACCATTTCTTTACATTTGGAATGTAGCTATCAATTTGATCACTTCAATCCTTCGTAATGTGCGAATACTGATGGACAATTATATCCTGCAATACTCAAGGAGTACTGTCTAAAGACTTACTGACAATTATATTTCTAAAGAAAAACGATGGTATGTTTGTTGCTATTATGCAATTAAATTCTATGTATCTTATAGCTATTAAATTAATGCAAATTAATGTATTTTATAGCTGTTCAATTAAAGCACTATTGGTCGAAATTGTGTACGGAACTAGGAATAGTTAGATTTAGGTTGTGTCTTCTTGACTAAAGATTAATATAGAATTAAATTCTTTTTCGGGTTTATATAAATAAGACACGGGCAACGCCGGGCACTCAGCTAGTATAAAAATATAAATAATCCAATTTCAAGTTTTACTAACTGAATCCTCCCTCAAAAATTTTTCAGCCACTTATAATTAATAAACTTCTTATCCAATCTTCCATCTTAGAACAAAACCATCTGTGATGATGTTCTTATCTGTAGCTATGAGATAACCGTATTATTTCTGATCAATTATAAAACCATATAAGCACGGAAAAGCAGGAAACTGATCCTATTAAAAAATAAATCAAGGAGCAATTTCATCTACATACGTCTATGCGATAATTTTCATATAATAGCTAGCCAATTCTTTATTAAAACAATATTTGTCGATTCTGGAAAAGATGATTATCCATACTTAATCACAACAAATAAATCATTTCATCAGTGATTGATTTAATTTTCAAGAAAATCTTTTTAATACTAATTTTAAGCATACTCTGTAAATATCTATTTGGTACTATCAGCATTTCTAAGTCTATTTTTCTGTATTACATCGAGGTTATTAATTTAATTTTTATTATAAGTTTTAATTTAACGTCTGTTTTGAATTAATAAAACAATTTATGACCTTATACAGATACTTTTTATTTTTATTTATATAGTGACCTTTTTGTATCTTTTTCAGGTATTTTCCAAATTAATGTAATAAACTAGCACAACTAAACGATTAACAAGGTATTAAACTCACACAGTTTATTCAGTCTTGCTACAATCTTGTTAGCGTTAAGAGAATTGTGTGCCTCGGAACATTTTTTCAAAATTGTGTGAATTTAATAACTTGTTAATCGTTTAGTTGTTCTAGTTTATTTATACTAATTTGGAAAATACCTGAAGAATAAACAAAAATGTATCGAAACGTCGTCACTATATAAATGAAATATAAAAAGTGTCTCTATAAGGTCATCAATTGTTTTATTAATTTTTATTAATACTCTTAATAAATTGTAAATATTGTACTGTTTTCTTAGTTATGTTGTACAGAAAAAAAGTGAATTCATGTTTGTCATTTTTATGTCTCATCGGATGTTTAAAGGATGTTTATTTATTTCATGTGATCAAACTCCGACATCATAAATCAACGTAATGTTTCGTGAAGTAATATTAGAAAATAAAAGCATCAGCGGGACATTTTTCCCTAAGCAGATAGAAGTCTTGCGACTGTGCCTAAATTTCACGGCAATTACATCGGAAGTGATCTCAAAATTTTACCACTAGTTTTCCATCCCAGATAAATTCTCTTGGGGGTTCAAAGTGACAACTTGCAGTAATGGTCATTGCTGAATATAATTAACTCTGCAAATAGTTATATCCGAGAAAGCGGAAAATGCTTATTTAGACGCTGAGTTCATTAACAGTTTGAGGAAACTGATTTAAATCTCAGTTCCAGACATCTGTCTACCGTTATTACGACTGTATGTTCTACACTTTATTTAATACATAGCTGTTTGGAACAGTTAAAGAATTTCCCATGGCCTATCCTTATCTGTTCTTTCAATAAATGCATTTTTCCCCCCAATATACACCATAATTTACAGTCTGAGATGATCCTCGTTTCTTCTGACCTCATCGAAGTAGGTTCATGTTAGAATTTGTTCCTGATATACTTTAGCTCTAAAACTAAAGATTAATCAATTCACGTATACGACTTTAACGTCTATGACTTTCCTTCCTTTCTTTATATTTTATTTGTTTTCTTCTATAACTTCTCATTCCTATCGTTTCCTTTTCACAGAAATTTCGTGTCTTATCCACAAGATGTAACTTAATCGATTCTATTATCAGCAATATTCAGACTATTTTAATGTATTCTATCGTAGTTAATTATTTTATTTAATTTTTATTGATATTATCAATTAATTGTAAATATTATATCGTTTTCTTAGTTACATTGTACAGGAAAAAAATCGTCCATTGAGATCGATTTACGAATTTTCTTGGTACCCAAATATTACCAGCACATATTCTGAGATGTCAAGGACTTCTCTCACCCACCACTTTCCTCCTCCCCCCCCCCAACCCCCAAAAAGTCCACCGTTCTATCAAAACATATTTTATAAATGTTTATACAATTTAAATAATTATTAAGAATAATTTGTATCAATTTCTGCTTATTGCTTCATGAAAACCCCGTGCTCGGTCATTAAATAAAACGCTTAGGCTATACTTTCTTTAAGCGTCTATTATTATTTAAGTACTAGCTGGGTTCTCGTGTTGCCTGTGTACTTACTTCTATAAGCCCAAAAAGTATTTAATTCCACATTACTCTGTTAGTCAATAAATTATTTAACGTACCTATGATGAGGAAATGCTAAGTTCGTCGTAACCGATCAGTGCCTTTGGAGAAGCATGAATACTCCCGATAACAAATATTATCAAAAATAATCTTAAAAAAATATAGCTAATACAGTCTAATACGTACTACCTTAAGAGAGTTATTTATACTTCAGAGTTAAATTCTCATGTAACTCGAGTGTAAAAAAATACTCCCGGTACCTTTAAAGAATCAAAATTATTTGCCATATCTTAAGAGAGTCAGTTAATTTCATTCCTTAAGAAAATTTTTCAAAAAAAGTCCCGGTGTTATAAGGGAATCAAAAATACTCACTTACGAAAGACAAAAATAGTTCCTTTATGTTCACAGTATTTGATTACGATTCAAAAGCCACACGAGTACAAAATTTGGTCGATTTTGCTCCACGGACGTAAATTTGTATGCGGAGGATACGGTCAATTTAATTTTTTAAATTCGAAACAGATTAAAACAGCCATAATCATGTTTTTATGTCCAATTTAAAAAGTAGGATGAGGTCAAAAAATATTCTGCCTAAAAATATATCAATTAACTTTACTAATCTAATTATATTCGAGAAATAAATCAAAAATATAAAAAGCTTAAAAAGCATGAACATGTGTATTATCAGTAAGTTCCTGGATAACGTAGACTTGATTAATCCGCGCTTTATTTTCTTCAACTCTTCATTTTTATAGATAAAAACAGATTTCATTAATTTCCTTTAAAGGTTATGGGGTTTATTATGAAAAATATGAATATTAATGATTTTTGTTTTAAATTAAATTATGTTTATAGGCGGTGTTGGTTTTAGCACTAACTTCAGAATTTTTATTTAAAATATATATAATTTATATATATTGCATAATTTTTGTGGATAAAAATAATTTATAAAAGTATAGAGCATTCAATTTTGTATTTGTAATAAATGTACGGTTTCAACATGATACGGCAATTGTCGGTCTAGGACCAACAAATAAAACATAAACAGTAAATGTAGATCCTATAAATACCTTTCTCGTTAGACATTTTCCGTGGAGAAACAGTTAAAACTCATTTCCGTCAACTAATGCTAATGAGCTAAGCTTTCTGATTTCATCGCTTTCGGCGCTAACAATTGACATTCTAGCGAGGAATACTATTTATGTGAGATTACTTGATCGTTGGGCACTTGAAGGGGATGATGTAACTTGATTCTGTACTTGAGGTCGAAGTCCTCGTTGCGAAATGTGCACCATAGGCAGGGCGTCCAAAAGGTGCAAATTTGCCACTCAAACTTTAGTTTGGTTTATCAGCTGTATTGTTCTTTTGGCTCCGTCTATACGTACAGTACAGTGCATAACTCAGGCGATTTAGTTTTATGAAACACTTAGAAATTGGGCAATAAAAAACTTCTTGCAGGGTAAAACAGAAACTTCGATCGTTTCTATTAATATGTTGTAAATATTAACTTTTATTATAATAGCAAGAAGGAAAATGTTATTCTTGATCAATGGACGTTGAATTCTGTAATCGTTTCGCATTACGCCCTTTTACGTTTAGTATACTTTGAGATATATAAGCCATAAACAGTACCAGTACTTTAAGAGCTTTGAAATACAGCGGAAAACTATTACTACAGTTGATTTTTTATAATCTTTTATGATTAATCACTTATATTCAACAACATTATTGTAATTTCTCAGTTTCTCGTATGCATTAGTAGAGAAACAGGCAGACGTATTGATCTAAAAAGTTTTTGAATAGAAAAGTACAATATTACAGGTACCGATGATAAGGATTCCAAAGCTAAGTAATTCCAAACACCAATTAAATAGAGTATGTAACAGATCTCCTTATTCGTCCAATGTGATTAAGTGGTTTGATTTAATTCATATGTGTTTGTATTTTCCAGTTTAATTGCCTAAGTGTTGCCTTTCATTATTCTGTTTTAATGTTTTCTCTCATTTTTGAATTGTTTGTTTCTGGCTTCTAAAGCAACGGTCAAGGCACGGCGAGTGGAAAGCTGCGACCCCACAGCTAATCCCTCTCCCGCCATAGGAAGGGCGTGGGACAAGTACCAAATGCCCGACCTACCTGATGCAGGTTTTTCTAGGGTCTTCCCTGCATCACTTTAAGGCGAATTTCCGGGTAGGATCCTTAAACCATAGCCCGGGGGCCCTAATTAACCCTCTACCCTTCAGCATCCCCCATCTCAAATCCCTTCCTATGCTATCAAAAGGGAGTTGCCACCATGTGGATTACCCTCATGTAACCTGTTACCCCCAAAAAAATTTGGTCAAATTTGTTACACGGGTGTAGATTTATATGCGAAACATACACACGTTGTTTTCCCCTTCTCCTCCTCATAGGGGTAAAACAAAACTTTACCGACAAGTAGAATGTTATAATTAAACTCAGTGACATCAGTAACCCTGGATTTGACTCGAACCTCTGGTTTTTTTTGCGTTATTTTATTGTAACGCTCCTCCAGCCCCACCTTTAAGGGTGCTCCCCTCCCATGCCACATGAGGTTAATATTATACGCCAAAAACATGTAGAGAAACATCTCATTGACTTAGAAAAATAATTTATCCGACAAAAATATCGGTCGTTTTTGAATGTTAGAAAATTTCCATCCCCGTCCACGAATAATTTTTCCATCCTGATCCTTTAATTAATAATAAAGTCGTGTCTCACCCCCGACAGTGTTTGTTTCCGTTTCGAAAGGAACACGTGGTCTTCCATTAATTTAAAATGTAATTTGCAGTTGCTAATAGAAATTCTGTTGTACTGCAATTGATAAGTAAGTGGAACTAAATTATTTTTACTGCTTGTATATTCATCACTTCATACCATTCTCTAATCTGATGTGTCATAAAATACTCTCTTAATCTTTCAGATGTCGCAACCAACTGAAAGCAACTTTCTGAAAATTTCATGCTTGGCGCCTTTGTTTAATGCGAATTCTTGCAATTCTCTGTTTAATATTTTGTTTAGTTGTGATGGCATTTATGGCATCCTGACAGATCATATTTTATTCAACCGCCAAATTTCCAGTCCTTAAGTTTTCTTTCTCTTAATTGTTTAACAATTCCAATGTAATAATTACTTTCAGTTCACGTTGCAGCCGATGATACAGGTACGAGTATAATTTTAGCGGTCAGAAATTTTATTTTCCTATTCTTAAAACTCAGGGGATTCGCGACTGAAGAGAAAGTATTTACTTCTATTATGAGTAGTTGTAAACCAGTAAGAAATTTAGTTCTAAACAAACTGTGTCCTTTGAAACGTATTATCCAAGTGTTGAAAGAAATCACGCTTGGCTAAGATTAGCTTGTAATGTGACCCTTTGACTTGTAAAGTAAATAAAATCTGGGCCGGACCAGGAATCGAACTTAGGTCTTCATTCGGCACACGGGCGCTCTAACCATTGAGCCATCCGAGTCGACTACTGGCCCTGTACGAGGTTTCTCTATCCATTATTTTATAGCCACAGCCAGGCTACACCAACAATTTTTCCATACTGATGTTTTAATTAATAATAAAGGTACTATACTTGTCAAACAAAAGCTAAATTATCTTTTATAGTGCTTGAAATGAACTTCAACATATACTGGAACTTTCAGTGAAAACATATTTACTATAGTAAACTTCACAGAAACGTAAAATTACCTGTAGTGGGCTCCGACCACCAGTGGCGGACAGTAATGGCAAGCAACAACCACAAATCTCAAGTCCGTTCTGGCCGACTTTTTTTTTTTTTTTTAGGGTAACAGGCTACATGAGGGTGATCCACATTGGGCAACCCCCCTTTAATAGCATAGGAAGGGATTAGAAAGGGGGGATGCGGAAGGGTAGAGGAAGGTAGCCAAGGGTTACTAGGGCCCCCGGGCTATGGTTTAAGGATCCTACCCGGCATTTGCCTAAATAAATGCAGGGAAAACCCTAGAAAAACCTGCATCGGGTAGGTCGGGCATTTGGTACTTGTCCCACGCCCTTCCGATGACGGGAGAGGAGTTTTCTGTGGGGACGCAGCTTATCCCTCACCATGCCTTGACCTGTTTAGGAGGCAGCTGGCCGACTATTCCAATAGGAATAGCGGACAACTCTTGCCCAAGGTCTGCGACACCGGAACATACACCTCTCAAAACAGACCGAGGTGCCTCGGCATGTGGGAACCTTAGTTCAAAATAAACCAGAGAGATGTGAGAGCATCCCCAAAGGTAGACCCCGCCAGAGCTCTCTGGGAAGGTTCACCTGCGAGAAATCCTCTCGCAGGCTTCTTTTTTCTCTGGCCGACTTTAAATTAGGCTGCCGAATATCAAAATCGCTCACACAAAACAACTGAAAGCAGAACCGAAAGCTGAGTTTTTAAAATTAAGCGTTTCTTACCACGCGATAATCCAATCCATACGACTCCCTCAGTCAAAAAACATTCTTCTTCATTTCTCTCCAAAACGGCGAAGTTTAAGTATAATGTCAATGAAAGTGAGGAAACATCTAAGCGAAACTAATATACAAACTGCGGCCAATAATAATAGTTAAAACAACTACCATAGTCAAGACGTGTTTCGTTTTCATTAAGATATACGACTCCCTCAGTCAAAAACATGCTTCTTCTTTACTCTCCAAACGACGATTAATTAAATTCCTGGCACTGACGAAACAAATCAAAAACATCACCTGAAAACAAAATTATTCTAAATATATTGTAATATACACAATTGATACGTTAATTAAATGAAATTTGATTAAATGAATTTAATGAATTTGCCTTTCGTTGAAGCTAATTAAGTAATAATTAACTGGAAGACGTTATTTTAAATTAAAATAATTTATAAAATTTACAAACAATATTTTTATTGTGGCAATAATGTAAAACAATTACAAATTTAAAATATTAAATTCTCAGGGTCTTCACTGGGTTTGGTAATGGACACATAAATTATGTTTAAAAATCTAATTAACAAACAAATCACATTTACCTAAACAATACGTCGACTAAAGAAATGAAATTAGCTTGACAATTAAAATAGAACGAAATTAAAAAGTAAAGAGATTAACTCTGATTAACAGTTTAAAATTAGAACGAAATCTGACTTCTATCTTTTAATTACATTTACTTAAATCAGTATTTTGTAATTTGTTACTCACATCTGTCCAGTTGGTTTCAACATACCTTTCGTTATCGAAAAACACTATTGCGAGATTTTACACTGATTCTAAGATTCACAGATTTTACACTGATTCTAGTCAAAATTTATGTCAGGAACTCGGATGATCCTCCTTTTTGTCAGCTATCTGTTGACTGCTTGTCTTAGGTGAGTTCTGCTAGTCTTAGGTGAATTCTGTGGTTTGTAGATTTGCTAGTCTTTACTGCTTTGGACTTAAATTGCAATTTTACTATTTCTGGCTGACTATGGACGTAAAACTGCTTTTACTTAGGAAGTTTCGATGTAATGCTTTCGTGAATGTTTTACTTTGTCCTCAACTCACAACTTTGTTTAATAGTAATACAATAAACGGCGGCTAGTCTCTGCTCAAGTATCACTTGTTCCGTCCTCCGAAATGACCAGGTACCAACCAACTCTGTTAAATTCTGATCACCAACTCACTCTGTTAAATTCCAATCACCAACTGAACTATCCTCGTCTCGAGTTTTAGCGCGCATACGTTCTTTTGACCTTCCAACAAAGCAACAGAGCTGGCCTACATTGTCGCTATGGAAGCTCCTGCCGCAATAATAGATTTCTCAAACAATTTAAATTTTTATGTTCAAACAATTAATGTCCTAATTAATTGGCATTACAATATCCAAACCGAATACATATAAAATTTAGCACTTGCCACGCTGTGAATCGTTATAGTACATTAAAAGTTGAATACATCAAGATTTTTTCGTGGAAGATTTCTTTTCCCACGAAACGAACAGCAGTAAACATCTTATTACGAGGGTGTCATGATTTTTACTCGAAATTAACACGTGAAATAAAAAAAAGATTAGCTCTACAACTTACGCCAAATAATCGACATTTTCAACGATGAACGTAAAAGTTCTTCCACACAGTCTACGAATGGTAAAAATTTTGATTACTTTAATTCATAAAGGAAGTTGAGGATGCCAACAGGAGTCCTCGAATTAAAATCACTTTTAGTAACTAATAATTTTTCGGCATTATACCTTACATGATTTTTACACGCGTGTCGAATTCTAGAACATTTTGATCTGCGTTTATAATTTTAGAAATTTTGGTCCCCTTTTCACCGGTAATTTAAATTGTAGATCGTCCCAGGAAACTTGTTTTGCACGGGTCACTGTGAACGCGCGCCTAAGGAACAAGGTTAAACCTTGTTGCAAGGGGTCCTAGGAATAGCAACTTTCCCCTTTGAAAACTCAACCCATTCAATAGTTATGCGATGTTTTCGCGCAAACAAAACTTCACATTCTTTGATGGGGTTTTAGTTCTGCAAAATTCTAAGATTGGGAGTTTATTAACTGCAACTTGTCTGCAGTGACAACTTTCTCGTTAATTCCGTTACCTAATCGATGCCTGTTGAATGCTTCAAAAACACGGTTAATTATGTAATTTACGCATGTATGAATTTGGTTTGTGACACAAGTTTGATATTTCTAACTGTTAAAAATATGTTTCTGGGTCTTATTGTTGCTTTAAGCCAAGTACTTGTTAACTTAAGCTTGACCCTCCATTTTGCATACAACTATTAAGACAAAATGTCTGATACAGCGATGAAGTCCCAAAATTGTGGACGAAACGTCGTATATTGTAATTATTTTTTGTTTCAGTTAAATAATACATTGTTTGGTAGATTTTATGTTTATTAATTAAGTTATAATTGTCAGATTAAGTTGAATATTAAACTTGTTTTTTAATGATAAATATAGATATATATTTTGACTATTGTGAAAACTAATAAATAATAAACATCACCCAATTTAAGTCAGAAAAAAATATTAATTAAATTAACGTTTCATAGCTTAATTTTCGACCTCATCAGGTTCAATTTTAAAACTACAAAAAGAACAAAATAATTATAACATTTTTAAGAAACATTTGGGAGATAAAAAATATGAATTTTGTTAGACTTGTTGGAATTGTTGATTACTAAGTATTCTCGTAAATTATGGATGATAATTAAAATTGGTAACGCGCTAAACGCAACTAATTATTGTGTCACTAAATTTTACTCTCGTCATGAAGACGTAATTAACGGAATAGAAGCAACAATTGTGGAGTTTTCTTTTATTCAATTGAAGGAGATCATTGCAAATTACCAACAATTACCAAAAATGTATCTCAATATTACTTTATCAGTAAATAATTTTGGGAATAAATTCACTTTACAAATACAATATTTTCATTTGTACAGTAGTACGCATGTATGGATTAAACTCCTTGCATTTTATTGGACTATTAACTTATACAAACAGTGACAGTAGAATAAGCGACTTTTAAAATATGGCCGAACCATGTCCCCCAGTTATCTTTGGAAACGTTTGAGTTGGAGCCCTGTGGTTATTAATGAAAGGTTAATTGTAAAAGGTGTTGTTTATTATTAATACTGTTAAACTATGGCATTGTAAACACTGTTCGTACATATTTAAGATACATTAGTAGGCCTACTTCACAGAGATAAGATCTACGTATTGATAACTAGTTTGTACCAAGGAAATTGGACAAAGATGTTACAATTAAAATACTTGAATCTGACTTACATTTTATTTAAATAACTATTCATTAATATAACTGTTGAGATTTTATTTGTATTGCTGTAAATTTAACGACGAATTACTTCGTCACACAAGTTGTTTCCCATGAATGATTGGCGTGGATTAGATGTTGTGGGTCCTGACTTGATTTCGTTCGTTAATATAGTTATTGTGGTGATTTCAATTAGTATACTTGCACGACTTTCTTTTATTTTCGTACGTGTTTTACTTTCGAGTTAAAAATTATAGAACGTCAATGCATCTAGCAGAAAATCCAACGCATTTCTCCCTGTTTGTAATGGTTCTAGGCAACACTAGCGGTCAGCCGATCCGTTTCTTAAAAACGTAATTTCAAGCATTAACATTTTTATGTTTTGATAAATATTCTAGAATTGTGTTGTCAATAAACGGACACTTTCGAAAGATTGCGACTGCAACCACGAGGACTATTAGCAAATGGTCGCTCTTCCGCTAACGGCACAAGTGTTGCGAAGTCTCGAAACGGCTCGTTTCTATTCAAGTATTTCCATCCGCGAAGTAAACCGAACCCTTCGTGAAAATGCTGTGACACTAGAAACGGGCTTAGTAGAAAGTTTGCATAGTGAGTTTGTTTACAAGTTTCCAGTGTTCTTAATTAATAAAATATAATTCTCAATCGGATATTTTTGTTGTTGCTTAGAACCACGTGTGCCTAGTAATTGAGGAATAATATTTTATTACTCAAAATACTTAAATAATAAATTGTCAGGGTTCTAACAGAATATTTACGTGTGTAAAATTAACATTTTTAGAGGATCTATAAAGGACTGTACAGAACTTTTTATTTATCTCCATTACAGATCTGTTCCCAAACTCAGTTAAATTAATTTATATCACCTATTAATGGGCATAATTTACAAAAACATATTTGTTAATGAAGGTCTTCTGTATCATCGTACTGACTATAAAATTACAATCGATATCTGAAAACGGCAGTATCTTTATCGTGTGTCTAATATTATTTTTGGACGCGTCCGTGAGTATAAAAATTTCTGAAATTAAAATACAATATGTCTGTGTTAAACTATACTAATTAGGCAAAATAGCCGAATAACAGACAAAATTAAGTGATAATATAAATACCACACAACGGTTCTGGAATCCATGATCATTTGGTCTGTTTAAAAATTTCTTATATACTCTTTTGGCCTTCCAACGCAACATTATTCCCGATTCGTATTACAATCTAACCAAATTTTTTATATTACAGTCCTTTCGATTCCACTTTTCTATGAATTCATCATTTTTATTGTGATCTTGTTCACATGTTCGTCCGACTTATTTGCTACTAAATTCTCAGTCTTAATTTTTTCCTTTTCCAATTACCCATTTCGTCTTGTAGACTTGTCACTTTCCCGTAATTAATTCATGAGCTCCTCTTCGATAAATATTACTTCTGACTTCATTGCCTTCGTTAAATAATATTTTCATGAACAATAATCCCGGTTCTAAGAATTTTTCCTAATAATAAGTTTAACAACTTTGTCTTAGCTATCTAAATATAAAAAATATATTGTGTGTATTTAATTAATTAATTAATAATGCATGGCTCAGAACATCAAATTATTCGATAAAATGTATATTTTATTTTATTTAGCTTACGACAAAACTATATCTATCAGAAATGCTTGTACACTGATCATATTAGAACTAACTACTACAACACATAATATATTACTTGCTAAGCCATACGTCAAACCCTATTACAACTATACTATTTTTTGGCAAATGATTTGGAAAGGAGCTTGTCTGTAAACGAAAAATAAGGAGAATATTACACAGTGAATGGTTTACATATAATAATGAAGAGGCTTTATTTTACATTTCAATCAACGAAAGATGCAAATAATACAAAAATTAAAATTCAATAACTCTACAGAGAGGAAAAAAACATCTATTTTCGGAAAATGTTATAAAGGGAAGCTTGTCTGAAAAGTAAAAATAAGTTTTTCTTTACTTTTTATTTCCTTGAGCCAGCATCTCTCCTTGACAATTTGTCACCTAGATTAAGAAACGTGGAAACTACTTGACAGTTACAAGAAAGCCGTCCCTTTAAATAATTAATTCAATTCGTTAAAATTCCGCACGAATATATTCCGAGAATTAACACAAGTTATTAATGACCCGTATAACACAAAATAATTTTAAACAATACATAATTTTAAAGTGATTAAACGTTTCGATCAGCAGTTGTGATACTGGGCTTTAAAATTATGTATTGTTCAAAATAATATTTTTTTTATTTTGTCTGTTATACGGGTCGTTAATAACGTGTGTTAATTTGTATTATTACAGTCGCTCAGTTTCTATAATAATAAGAGCATATACCAATATAATTCCAAAATGCCCACTGCACTGTTCGTTTCTCCCATAAGACGTCAGCTACCAACAATTGTTTCTTTCACTTATACCCACTCGTATGAAAAACATGTCCACGGCGACGCCGAAGACTCGTTAAAATTCTTACACAGAATAAACGATAATCGATTCAGTATTCATTGATAATACTTGTATGTAACGAGCTTCGTTTCCTAAAAATGTTGAAATATGTCTGTGTGTCCCCAATGCTCTTATAAACCATTCATCCCATTGCGATCAAACTTTGTTGAGTTGTTCTGCGCACGCCCGCGAAGGTTTCTGTCGGCCTTTCTAAGCGTTAAGCAGCTTCTAAGCGGTGAACGGAGGTGAAATTTAAAAACATGCTAAAACGGCCGATATTAGCGATATTTCGCGGTCTATGAGATTAATAGTTTCTGTCCAGATGTTAAATGTGTATAACTTTAACCCATCAACGCACCAATAAGGGAAGGGATTAAGGGTAGTTACACAAAAATAACTCGAAACAACCGACATTGGTGTCAAATCCAGGATTATGGAAATCAGTGAGTTTAATTCTGACATTTACCCTGCTGGTTAAGATATAGTTCAGCCCCTTGGAGTGGTGGTGAAGCAAATTTACGTATAAAATATTAAATGCGTAGTCCAATTTCTACCAAACTCTACACATATATTACTTACCATCCAGGAACAAACACCAAGAGATTGACACACCTACCGCCTTTTGGGAGTGGGATTGGAGGGGGAGGAATTTAAAAACACTCCTAAACGGCCAATCAGCGTCGAATAAAACGTTTTCTGGGTCGCTTAATTTGATTCTAAGTGTTTAATATAAACTCCAAAGGGCAATAGAGGGATGCACCCTTACCGTACCGGTGGTGGTGGAGGAATGGGTTTACATAGAAAGTAATGCAAAAAAGACTGATTAGTGTCTGGGGTTATAGGAGTCGCTGAGTTTAAGTCTCGCATTAAACATGTTGAGCCCTAGTACTTTTTTCCACGAGTGAATAAAATAAAAATAGAAAACATGTGACTGTGTTGGCAAGTTCTTTGGAATTGCCAATTGTTTTAATTAACATCCAGTAAATTTTAAGACGTTTCGTCTGCCAATCGACAGACCTTCTCAAGGGTAACTTCTAACTAAAGTCTATTATCGGCCATTTTCACGTTCCAACATAACAACAAGCAGACACGAATATTGTTTATTAAGAAATTGCGCGTCAGAAAATATGCATGGATACAAACTTATTTAGTACTAACTAATATTCAACAATGTTTAGTTCTGTTATGTTTTTAAATTCTAGGATAAAGGAAATGCCACGTTTTTTCATAGGTTATATTGGAGTCAGGACTGAAACCTTCATCATTTCATTTGTACTGAGACTTTTTCCACTTTCCTCTAACCTTAGAATCCGATTGAGTGTGACGTTTTTGATTAATTTGTTCAACCGACTTGTTTCTTTCACTTGTTTTAAAGTCCATTATTTCTGCGGTTTTGTCGGGTGTATAATGTAATTTTTTCGTAGTTTTCATTTCGAGGAGAAAAGTAGGAAAAGAAGCGGTTAAATCACAGAATTCTCTCATTACTATTCAGACTATGCAATTCCCGAATAATTTTTATTTCTTAAATTTCAAAACCAACTCAGTGTGTTCATCGATTATCCAGTGAGACTATTGTTGTTGATTTATCCATTTTCCCATTATTAAACATTTTGTGCTTATCACAGTAAAGCGTAAACGATCTCTGCTCGAAATAATGTGGTGATAAGCGTAAATATGAGACTCATTACAGTCTAATGACGAGTCCCATCCGTCATCTTTCATCGAGACGGTCAAGGAACAAGTGCAATTAGCTATACTTTTCCGTTTTTCTCTATTTTTAGTATTTCGCAATATCCACCTCCAGCTAATTTTTCCACTTTCTCTAGGCGTTCAAAAAAAACTATATTTACTTAGTTATTTCCATGAATATTTACAAACATCAGTGCAATATGTTATTGAGGCTAACAAAAAAAACCTAAACAAGTGTTTATTTGGGTGAATTACAAAAAAAGATTTAACTGAAATTATTTATGTTTATTTACTTCTGTGTGATCAGGATGAAAATATTGTGATCGCCCTTGCAATCAATAGAATCAATCACATACAACATTTTATTCTTTCAAATTTTATTACGTAAACAATAACTTTCAATATTATTTTATTATTAAAATGACTACATTTCAACTATAAAATAATATTTTTCTAACAAACATGGGTAATTGTTTGTCTGAGTTAAACTATGAGAGTTCACCATGACTAACCATGGCCTTAGATATCTACAGGAGCAAGGAAAACTACGTCTACAATCTGAAAGAAAATCATTTACAGAGGGTTATAAACATTTCTAGACACAAAGGACCAGCGCCTGGTTTGACAGTGGTTAATTAATCCATTTGAGGAATTAAATTGAACTTTGTCAGATAATTTTTTTTAACGTTACACACAACTGGACAGAGGAACACGATTCACAACACAGTCAAATTTTTCTTATTACGTGTAAATAGTGAGACAACAACAATTATTAATTTTTCTCTATATGAACCCACGTAGAATCCAGAGTTAACTAACGCGAAATACGACGCTGGCATTTGATATTATGAGACTTTGCGAGGATAGAGTGTTAGAATTGTTAAATTGGTATAGAATCAGATATAAACTCTTAAAAGATGGAACGTTCATCTCTGTAGGCGAACGGGGTTTATTAATGATCTAAGAGTCGGACCAATTCTGGTCCCTCATTTTTCCAGCGCCAAAGTTTCGTTTCCAATCAATTCTCCCACCCATAAAACTTCTTCCTTAGGTTTATTTCGTTGTATACCCACTTACAACACTTTCATTTTATGGAGCTCTGGCAAAAGTATTTTTGTATCTATCAGACACTTAATCACGAACTGGATGCGAAAGATTCGAGAAGCTGTACTGAAAGTTTGAACGTAGACCTGCGAGGTATTTTACATGACTCTGCTTGATCCAATCTGCTGTCTTGGCAAAATTAATTTAGGTCGCCTATGATCGTTATTCTTCTTTATTGTAATATTACCAGTTATAGAATACGGATGATATCATTATTATGAGTTAAATAAATATATTCGTTGGATACGGCAATATTTGCTACACTTTAAATATTCCATCCATTTTTCAAGACATTGGTCTATTCTGGTGATACATTTCAAAATGTTAATAAAACTTGAAATAAACCTTGCCAAAAATTGAAAGAAATCTATTAAATTGATATCCCACAGCCCCTCCAAATAAAGACATCAGTGCCATCGAACAAACTAAAATTTACATTAATGGTGCTGTATCTGTGATTTTGAAACATAATTGTTAATATATAAAAAGCAAAAAATAAAACAAAACTTTGTGAGTTTACTTTTCTCTACTTGTGTCAGTAATAAAATTTGTTTTAAATATTTGTATAACTATTTTTCTCTTTTGCTAATCTCTTCAGTAACAGAAGTTACTATGTAAAAAAATTTTAATATCTGGTTTGTATATTATGATTGCTGTTTGTCCATTTTATTCTTAGCTTTTCATTTACCTTCAACAACAGCATTTACCTGTTTGAGTGCCTCTGTATGGTTTTTACTGACTTTTAAGAATGCTCCAACATTTTTTCTTGCTCAATTAATTTCAACATTCCTCTTTATAAGACTCAATAATAGTTCTGGTTTATATCTGTATAATTCCTATGGTGCATAATTAAATTTGAAAAACATCTAGTCATTTTATGTTATCCTCCAGCAGCCTTCCAAGTAATGAAGCTTAGAACTGTCCTTGGCAATCTTACACCCTAAATAAAACAACTCTTTTTCTTTTCTTTCAACAATTCTAATATTAGTAGGTCCATTTTTCAAATCATGATTAGAATTCTCTTACTCAAATTATATTAATAAATTCTGATCTCTATTGAAACTTCATTTTAGTTATATTTTATTGGAATTTGTAACCTAAAACTTATTATTTTATTTTTCAGAAAAACACTATCATGGCACCAAATGTTACATCTACAGTAACTTTGGTTGATAATATTTCAATTCAAACAACAAATACTAATAAAATAGTAGAACCTGTAAATAAAAAATATGAGTGGAAAATAAGATGGAGAAATGTCATTGCATTTATATACTTGCATTCTGCATTTCTGTATGGACTATATCTTTCATGGACTGTAGCACAGAGGGCAACAACAATTTGGGGTGCAGTATAAATTTAGATTTAACTGTAGCAATAAATTTTAATTTAATATTAATTCATAAATACATAAGTCAGCAAACAAATTGAAAATCTTATGTTATGTTGTAAAAAAAAATTACAAACTGCAACTCTTTTGTGAAAAATGTTTCCTTAATTTCTGAAATTTTCTATAAATACAGAAATAATAATAACGTTCCTTATCAAACAAATAAAATTGAATATATATATTTATATATATATATATATATATATATATATATATATATATATAAGTATATATATATAATATATATATATAATTACAGAAATAATAATAACGTTCCTTATCAAACAAATAAAATTAAATATATATATATAAGTATATTTATATGAAGGAACAGAAAAATAAATTAAGGAAATCATATGCAGTATAAAATCCACTTCATGAAATTCCAGATATCATCATAATAAAAATGCTGCAATCTTACAAGAAAACCACTAAAATTATTTGTAATCATTCACTTAATACAGGTATCTTTCCAAATGTAGTAAAAGTTGCAAAAGTTATCCCACGCCTTAATAAAAGTATCTCAAATAACATCTAAATTTACACTTCTTACTGTATTCTCTAAAATGTTGGAAAAAGTAATTTATAAATGGATATCTAATTTCTTAAATAAACATAAAATCCCAGTATGGATTTAGAGAGAAATTCTCAACAATAAAACCAAGCTGATAGGTTAGTTGACAACAAGAAAATGTTGAAAGAGGTTTTTCAAACCTTTTGATGTCATAAACCACATTAATTTATTTTCCAAACAGAAAGTTATGTCATCAGAGGGGTAGTCCTAAACTGGATACAATCCTATGCAGGGAAGAAGTCAAATATTAAAGAACAGACACAACACAATTGATTTTCACTAATCATTGCCCCTCTCCACCCCCCCCCCCCCCCCCCCACCAAAATAAATAACTTTTTGTTTATATTACATATAAATAACCTATCTCAACACATAAATACAGAATGTACTGTCCTGTTTGCTCACAGAAAATAATCTGATCATCGATATAAATAAATTACTAGCTTAAAATTTTTATAATATTCAGAACAAAACTCTATACAATCCAAACATAAAATAAATGGGCAAATATATCCTCAAATAAAAGTTGAAAATTTTTATGTATATATTTAAATGATACTCTGGGTTGCACTGATCATATTACACACTTAAATGCAAAACTAAGTCAATTGTGCTACCTTTTGAGAGCCCTCTGTAACCAAATATGTAGAAATACATTGTGCACTATAGTTTTTCATATACTATTGAAATTTGGCTCCAGATTCTCTTTCTATCTCCAAAAGTAAGATGTCAGAATCGTAGGAGTAAATATATTTATGAAGTAGTCTTAAAAATGAATCACAATAACTCACAGTGTGATTTCAAAAAGAATTTCAGAAGAAATTCAGATTATCTTTTTATCAACGGTATAAATACCTCAAACAAAACAAAAAAATTGTGCTTTTATTAAATCATTTTTAATAAGTCACCTAAAATGTATTTACAAGACAGGACTCTTTTAAAAAGTTCTGTATGCATATTTTCAGGTTCATTGCCTCTATTTTATCAATGAGTTCTTAAACATGAAGTAGTTATATAAACATTATATGTAAGAGTACGTGTAAGTAACTGTATATTTTTAGTACCTAAGAAATCCTAATGTGTCCCATATCATTATAGAAGATCTAGTGGTTGAATGAATATCTAACTAACATTATCTTGGTATCTTCTACTTGTTTTAAGAATTTGCAAATTGTGTTTATAAGTCAATCATTTAGTGTTACCAGTTTACGAAGTTGAAAGATAATTTAACAAAAAAAATTGTGTTTATTGCAAACTTTAAGGCACAAGAACAGCGTGGTTTATGACATTTACATTGTAACTATTAACTAAAGATTCATTTTTTAATTCCAATTAATTGTGTTTTGTCAAGTAATCATTTACAATAGCATGTTAACAATTTGTTTACAATGAATAAGCCAATTACTTTTTGTTTGTAGGAATTGCTGTTGGGACTATAGCAGGCATAGGTATTACAGGAGGAGCACACAGATTATGGGCTCACCGAGCATACAAGGCCAAATGGCCTTTGAGACTCTTATTAGCTATGCTCCAAGCAACAGCTTTTCAGGTATTTACTTTAAAAATTAGCAATAATTATTATTAATATTTACTTGACAATCTTAGAAAAATGTGCATTAATCATGTACATGTTTAAATATAAAAAAAAATATTTTATTTCAAATATTTTGATTGAATATCAGACACTAGTTAAATGAATGTTTGTCATTACAGAACAGCTATATGTAAAGCTTATGTATATAACTCATATGGATAAGAAAGAGGGATAGAGAGTTGCTGATTAATTTGACTATGTCACATTCCCTTATTTGATTTATATATAAATTGTTTGGAAGGATTAAAAGATAATGGGTGGCTTACCTGATATTAAAGGTTAGCTCCATCGTGCAGGACATGAGAAAAAACTTCAATTTTTTGAAGCCTCTTTCTTCAGCACTTTACCAGCACATGAGATGATTCTCCTAAAAAGGAGGCTAATGCCTCTGAATATTTGAAGAAATTCCTCCTGTCCTGCATGGTGAAACCAAACTTCAGGAAAGACACTGATTTTGTTTATAATTATTAACATATGAAAGAAATATTATTATTAGGTTGAACTCTTCTTTTCAGTTAAACCAAAATTATGGTGTTTTCAAAACATAATATATTAGCAAGAAAGAGTGATCATTCAGTGGTAGGCCTATTTTCCACATGCAATACTCATTTTAAAAAAGAAAAATATATGTCTGTTTTGAAAATTAATAATAAAATAAAAACAGACAAAAGGAGTGATGTTATAAATACTGCACAATGTTTCTGGGAACGTTGTTTCTTTCTTCAGGTGTTAATAAACCTAAAAAGAGAAGAGCCTAGAGTGACAAAACTAAACAATACAGTTAACAAACTCAAAAGCTTTACATTAACAACGTTTCCAGAAACATTGTGTGGTATTTATATCATCACTTCTTTTAAGTGTATTTAATCTTATTATTATACTCATGTTATTGGCTGAAAACAATGGTAAATTAATAATTCTAGTCCCATTGTTAATTTTATAGATTAAAATTTTCTTATAAGGAAACATTAAATGAAGGATGTTTAATCATTTCATTTTATGTTTAGGTCTTTATTCATTTACTGGTGGTGTTAAATTTCATGAGGTATATTGATTTCAGAATATTTTAAAATGCTGTATGGTAAATGCCAGTCAATTTATTTGTGGAATAAAATAACTATAGCTCAATCTTAGCCTTTTAAGGCACTTTTTTGCAACATTATTTTGTTTCAATTATATCTATCATTAAATAATTTGTTTCTTTCATCATAGAACCATATTTATGAATGGTCAAGAGATCACAGGGTGCATCATAAATTTTGTGACACTGATGCAGATCCTCACAATTCAAACAGAGGGTTCTTTTTCTCTCATATGGGATGGTTATTGGTAAGAAAACACCCTGATGTTAAACTGAAGGGTCGAAGTGTTGACATGAGTGATTTAGAAGCTGATCCTATCGTTATGTGGCAGAAAAAGTAAGTATATTTTAATTAATATTTTCAATTGAATACTATGAATACTACATTTTAATCTAATTTGTTCAAAATATTCTGATTCTATAATTAATATAAGTGAAACAAAAGAATCAGAAATTCAATTGAATTTGTGTCTAACAACTTGAGTATTTGGGGAACTGATGTTTTTTTTATTAATTAGAAGGAATATGTGGTACAAAATTAATTCTTTTGTTCGGGTTTTATTTCATAAAATTATATACCATCAATCAGTATTTCTATTGTCCACAGGTATTTTCCAGTACTTATGCCTCTAATGTGTTTTGTAATACCAGTGATGATTCCAATGGCACTGTGGGGAGAAAAGTTATATATTGCTTGGCACGTTAACCTCATGAGGTACACTTTGTCATTGCATCTGACATGGTTGGTTAACAGTGCAGCACATATTTGGGGTACTAAGCCATATGACAGGTGAATAATTTTGAATTCATAAAAACAAAATTATATTTTATTAAAAGTAAACTGTGAATTACATAGCTTAATTAATCTAAATAATTTCATACAATTCATAAAAGAGCAAAATGTTCTGAAATGTTGCAATTAGATATACAAGAACAAGTTACTTAATTCCTTTTAATAAACATATGAGTATGTACTATACTTTTCATATTTATATGTTAATATTGTCACATGAAAAGAGAAACAGTGATTTCTGAACCAAAATAAAAAAATTAATTTAATTTAATAAACGTTTTCGTCTTTTGTGGTTGAATAAACAAGAATAATTTCTGGAATTACTTTATATAGAGGTTCCAATCTCAATATGTATGGTTTCATTAGAACATCCTAAAATGCTTAACATATTACACAAACTGTGTATGAAAAATTATCATATTTTTATATTTTCAAATGTGTCACAAATATACAAAAGAATGATATAACTCATATTAAGCATTTCTAATTTGTACACAAACAGGAAACAATAAATTCAATCAATTAAGCTGTAGAACTTCTATGATGTGGAGGAAATGAATTAATATTAAGTACATTACTGAAAGAAAATCTTTGATTAAATGTTTCTATAGTTTATAGACATCCATCCGATTAAGCGAATTTTACAAGTATATACATGTGAAAACATTTTATGTATGGAAAGAATCTAAAAATTTTCAATTCCCTTGTGAATTCATCAAAATAAAACTATATCACTGTAGTAATGTTGCTGCAATTTGGTATTGAAATTATAATAATTTCATTCATAATATGTTATTTCTGTGCAATAAAGCAACCTAAATAGTTAACAACTACATTTTACTACTGTAAACGTCATCTCTATATTATATTACCTTTAACATGACATGAACCAATAAATACAATATTCTATATTGTTTTTAGAAACTAATTTATGAATGGTTAAATAATAATACATAAATAGTTAGAATGAAAATTTTATAGGAGAAACTTGTATTGCTTTACTAGTAAAAATAGATATATCTAGTCTTTACTTTTGGTGAGCATAGGTTCACTTTATAGAAATATAATTGTTCAAACATTTTGTGTTCCTCAGAATTACATTTTTATGTGCCCAGGTACATTAAGTTTTGAAACCAAATGCTTGGTAAGTTGTGAAAAACTTTTTGTTTGTAATTGAGCATTATAATGTGTAACAGGCAGTGGTTAGTGCAAATAACATTGAAATATATGTAATGTTTTTATTTATTACACAAAATATTTTTTTCCAGATGTGAAACAGCTTCAAGGTTTACAAAATTTAAGATTACAAACATATTATGTGTAATAAATTAAATCATTATAAATTTTTTTAATGTTGTCTGCATTAATGACCAGTCATCATACACAATAATACTATCTGAATTAACAATATTACTGTTGTTAACATTTAAAATTGTCTACTTACAGGTCAATTAGTCCCACTCAAAGCATACCTGTATCAGTTCTGGCACTTGGTGAAGGGTGGCATAATTATCATCATGTATTTCCATGGGATTACAAAGCTGCTGAATTGGGAGACTATAGAATGAATATAACAACTGCATTTATTGATTTCTTTGCTCGCATTGGTTGGGCTTATGATTTGAAAATGGTTACAGAACAAATGGCAGCCAAGAGAGCAGCAAGAACAGGTGATGGATCACATGAATCAAATGTAATTTGGGGATGGGGTGATAAAGATATGCCACAGAATGAAATTAAAGAAGCTGAAATCATTCACCATAACACAAAAGAGCATTTAAATTAATCTAGTGTGTTTATTCATCATTAAAGCACCTCAGTGCAAAGCCAAGTGAAAAGTAGGAATAATGATATATACATGTGGCATATTTCGTACAAATATTGAATGAATTAAAGAAATATCTCATTTCTGATACGTATTATCAATTGACCAAATTTGTTTTATCTGTAAGTAATTAATCTATTTTAGCATCTAAGTTAATATCCATGGAAAAAGGCTATACAAATATAAAGATTAATCTATGGAATATCATGAAATATATGAAAAATTACAAAATGTAGATTTATTTCAATTTTTTTAAAAATTTTAGTTTTATATTAAAAATTATGTTTCACATTTTACAATTTTCGGATTAGCAAACTGAAAACAATGAAATTTGTTATAGGTAGAATAATGGTTTGTGTTTTGCATGTGATAAAAATCTGGCCTTTAACTGATACTTAACATTACAGTGATTTAATAACTGGCAAAATAAAAATAATATTGGGATTTAAATACAAAATTGTATTTTAAACTTACGCTATTTGAAAAGACTGTTCATATATATTCATGTATGAAGCATTCATATAAGACTATTCTAAATATTAAGAAATTTGTCTTAAGGTGTACATTGTTATTTTATATATTACTGTTTTTAACACATTTTATGTTGTGATGAAATTTAAATTATTTATTGTAATTGTTTTATGTTTCTTTATGTATTCTTAATTAGTGTTGTTACTTTGTTAATAAAAAATGTTACAATCCATTATTTATTTATTTATTTATTATGCATTAAACTGAATAAGCATTCAGAAACACCAACATTTCAGATTTTGGAATATTTCTGTATTTTGACATATTCGTGCATGTAGCCTTGGAAATTAACTATCCAAATCTTCAATTACACAGGAAGAATTATAGGTGAGCCTGGCTTGAGCTTATACACTGGATGGAAGTCTTGTACTTGGGGGGCGGTGACTCACGTAGCTCAGATTGTAGAGCAACATGTAACAAGCGGGAGTCCTAGGTTCAACTCCTGATCTGGTTGAGATTTTTCTCTCCTGACCCTTTAATTCAGCTTCTTTTTAAAGCGTTTCTTATGCACTTTTTATGTCACAATTTCAATGAATACAAAAAAAATTATTCACAGGCATCGATGCAGGTACTAGAGTAATTATAATTATTTATGTTTAGTATGGGTTATGTTGTAGACATTTAAACAATAGAAAACCACAATCCCGACCATTTTTTGCTCAGTCATCAATTTAAAACTTCTTACATCAACTTTCTGAAACTTTATGTCATATTATTCTATTAAATAAATAAATAGAAAGATATTTAATTACAATAGTAAGTGAAATAATATCATAGTTACCAGATACTAAATACAGTCCTCCTGGTATAAATCTACGCCCGTGTGGTAAATTTGACCAAATTTCGTATACGTGTTCGTTTCGAGCCGTAAACAAACACTGTGGGGCTAAGACACTATTACAATTCCCTAAGAAAGGGTTGGGAATTTTCAAAGATGTCAAACGGTCGGTATTTCCGTCGTTAAAAATTTTTCTGTGTTAATGAGATATAACGTTTCTCCGAATATTTTTGTATATAATTTCAACCCATTTTGACTTGGGAGTGAATTACCTTCAGAAATGGGGTTGGAGGGGCGTTACATAAAAATAACAAAAAACAATCGAGATTGGAGTCGAAACCGGGGTTATGCATGTCACTGATTTTAATTATGATAACCCGGGCAATGCCGAGTACCCAGATAGTTAATAGATAGATAATTTTGGCTTTTGAGATTGTCAACTGAACAGTGCGTCGCTCTAGGTTCTAGTGTGTTTAGTTTTTTTAAAAAATTAAGATTTAATGTCGCATTAACCTTTTGGTCATTAGCGACTTACATCTGTTAAGATCTACATTTGTATAACATTTAAATTACTTTATACAACTCAGTTTTCATCGTAAAGTCTATGAGGTTGTTTATTGCTGCTGATGAGTTGCAAATCTCCATCATTGAATGGACGGCTATGGTTGATCTTCTTATCTCGCTATATTTGGGGCAGTCAAAGAGGACATGAGGAATTGTTGTGGGCTCCTTGCATGAGCTGCATACCGGCTGCAGAGATCTGAAAATCAAGAATGAGTGAGTGAAACTGGAGTGCAATGTTCTTATTCTGGCTACAACAACCTGTTGCCTTCGAGATTGTTCTTTCCGGTGCGATATTTCTCTGATGCTGCTGACATTTCTGAGGATGACTCCGCATTCCTCTGGTTTCACCGGTCTACTCCACTTTTCCTCCAGTTCCTTGTAGAATCCTACTCTGCAGTCCCTGCTGGTGCATACTGGCAGGTTGCTGGATCTTCCATGATGATCAGCTTCCATCTTCGCTTGGAGATCTGCCCTGTCGTGTCCTACTATGTCCTTATGCGCCCGTAGCCAGGCTATAGTGATCCGGTTTCCGTTTTCTTGTATTTTCAATATATTCTCTCTCATTTGATTTATGCAACCATTTCTGTGCACTGTACAAGTTATTCTGTGTATTGCGTCCTTGGAGTCTATTAAGATGATATTGTTGGCCTCCGGTGTTTCCAGACACAGTTCCGAGGCCATGAAGATAATCAGGACCACTTGAAATGCATCATTACTGGAGACGAGACTTGGATTTACGCATACGATCCTGAAACCACAGATCAATCCAGTGAATATCGTGCAAAAGGTGAAGCAAGACCGTAAAGACCACGTCAAAGCCGATCGAAAATCAAGGTCATGTTGACAGTTTTCTTCGATTATCGTGGTGTGGTGCACTATGAATTCCTTCCGCCGGGCCAAACTGTCAACAAAGAATATTATTTGAGCGTTATGCGTCGTTCGTCTGAAACGGCCGGAAATATGGGCGAACAACACTTGGTTCCTTCATCATGATAATGCACGATGTCAAACTGCATTGGTTCTTCGCGACTTTTTTGCCAAAAACTCTACTCATATCGTTCCGCAACCACCGTATTCGCCTGATTTGGCTCCGTGCGACTTCTGGCTATTCAGCAAACTCAAAAGGCCAATGCGGGGACGCCGTTTAGACACGATTGAGGAGATAAAAACCGAATCGAAGAAGGTCTTGAAGGCTATACCGGAAAAAGACTATTCCGACTGTATCGAGGACTGGAAAAAGCGTTGGAAAAAGTTCGTTTTATCGGACGGGGATCACTTTGAAGGGGATGAAATTGATTTCGAAGAATAAATAAAGAATTTATATTTTATAAATAAATTCACCTTACTTTTTGTTCACAGTGGTCTGTACGTGAACTGCAAACACAGTAATTTGGCACATACAAAATTTTGTTTGCAAAATTTTAGATTAATGAACGTACACTAAAACAATTTTCCTTTTCAATACATAAGACAATTAAGCGCCTAAATAACTTCAGATATAGGAGAAATACATAAAAAATAGACGGCACTATTCTATTTAGTAGTTTTGTTGATCCGAATAATACAAACACTATAAAGGTCTCTCTATATGATGTCTAAAAATATCCCACCTTAACTAGCAAATTTTTTTTTATTATTTATAATGTATTTTGACGATTGTCTTGAGCATTTTTTGTACTGTAGAGCAGGATGAGTACTCGATTATTACAAACAGTTCGGTTGTATTTGAAATATTTCTCGGTATGTGTTGATACGTTTATAATAAATCTTTCTATTGTTAGCTGCTCCCTTATCCTGTTGTTTTCTTCTTAGACAATGAATCAATGCCGTAAAATAAACTAGAAAAAAATTATCTTTGATGAAAACGTTAAAATGAATATTATATTGATTTAAATTTTATATATTTTTTTTTGACAAATAAATTTCATATTTTAATATTGAGGGTTTCTCGTCACAATTTGACATCTACAATTTTGAATTCTATTTTGATTACGGCACATATATTGAGCATTGAATAATAGAGTTAGTTGTAAGAAAATGATCAAATATACAACGACTTACCGTAATGTTATCAGTTAACTCGGAGGCAAACAACGTATAATTTCTTAGCAAATGTAAACGTCAGAGTAATACGCCGCTTTAATAACCGTTGCAAGTTATGGCAACCGTGTTCGTAGATCGTAAAAGTGTCATAAAATCCGTTAGGGAACACCGCATCTTAAAGGAAGTAAATATTTTGAATGAGGGATTTACCTGACGATGAAAATAAACTTGCCAGCAAATAAATATTATAACCACACAGAAAAGTGTATGTTTGGTAAATAAAATTAAACATTAGGATTTTAATTGGGTTTGCTACAGAATGATTACGAAAATTAGGAGGCCAGTACGAACGGAAATTAGAAGATTGAAATCTAGAAATAAAACGAGAGGATTTCAAAATTTGATACAAAGAAGGATTGAGAAAATGAAATTATTTTAGGAGCGTAACATTTTTATGCATTTTCGTAACGATAAAACTGAAATACATCTAATCTCTATTGTAATAAACTAAATAATATTTGCCGCAAAAGTAGTACTATGAAGTCAATATTTAATAAGGGTTTAGAGAATTATAATAAGCTACCTGTGGAAATATGAAAACGCACAAGTATCAGTCAATTTAGGAAAAGAATCAGAATGGTTTTTTTTCGGGGTAACAGGCTACATGAGGGTAATCCACATGGTGGCAATTCCCCTTTAATAGCATAGGAAGGGATTTGAAAGAGGAAGGTAGCCAAGAGTTAACTAGGGCCCCCGGGCTATATTTTAAGCATACTACCCGGCATTCGCCTTAAAGTAATGCAGGTCAAACCCTAGAAAAACCTGCATCAGGTAGGTCGGGCATTGGGTACTTGTCCCACGCCCTTTCGATAGCGGGAGAGGAGTTTGCTGTGGGAACGCCGCATTCCCTTCTCTGTACCTTGACAAGTTTAGGAGGCAGCTGTCCGACTCTTCCAATGGGAACAGCGAACAACTCTTACCGTATGTCCAAGGTCTGCGCCCCGGAACATACACCTCTCAAAACAGACCGAGGTGCATCGGCATGTGGGAACTTTAGTTCCAAAAATCAGAGAGATATGAAGGCATCCCCAAAGGTAGCCTCCGCCAGAGGTCTCTGGGTAATCAGAATGTATGCTAGAACTAATTTGAAAGCCATTGGAGAAGAAGGAAGCCTGCGAGAGAATTCTATCGCAGGTGAACCTTCCCAGAGAGCTCTGGCGGAGGCTACCTTTGGGGATGCCTTCACATCTCTCTGGTTTTTTGAACTAAGGTTCCCACATGCCGAGACACCTTGGCCTAATTTCAGAGGTGTATGTTCTGGGGTCGCAGACCTTGGGCATACGGTAAGAGTTGTCCACTATTCCTATTGGAATAGCCGGCCCGCTGCCTCCTAAACCGGTCATGGCACGGCGAAGGTAAAGCTGCGACCCCACAGCTAACCTCTAACTCCTCCGCCATCGGAAGGGCGTGTGACAAGTACCAAATGCCCGACCTACCTGATGCGGTTTTTTCTAGGGTTTCCCTGAATTACTTTCAGGCGAATGCCGGGTAGGATCCTTAAACTATAGCCCGGGGGCCCTAGTTAACCCTTGGCTACCTTCCTCTACCCTTTCGCATCCCCCCTTTCAAATCCCTTCCTATGCTATTAAAGGGGAGTTGCTACCATGTGGATTACCGTCATGTAGCCTGTTACCGTAATAAAAAAAATGTAAGCCATTGGTTTTGTATTTACTGATTTATTTATTGTTGTTAATATGTTATTAGCTTAAGCTAAATAAATGGAAATTAATTAATTAATGAGACAGATAAATAAACTTATGAGGCGAATCGCCACTCTAGCAAAAACATTAATGAAGCGCGTTGTTATTTTATAATAAAGTATTTACTATCGGAGAAGTTGTTCATTAGATGCTAAATTTTTATTTGGGATAATTAATGAAATTCAATCCGAATTCATCATGGAAGACTGCTAGATAGAGCAACTCCATGGATCTACTTTGTTCAATTCAACGTTTAAACGACAGATGAATCAGTCTTTTTTACCTCGTCTTTTTTATGCCTTCTTTAATTCCATCTTCCAAATATACCAATTAGCCGTCGGTAAACACAAGAAATAAAATGCTCACTAAATGGAAAAATGCTGTCATCCATTCGTGTTTAACTAAATGAATGATTCTATTTCATTGCTTTGTAATAGTATCACATTCAAAAGGCAAAAATGAAAACTGTTATTAAAAATATATGTTGATAACAAATACAGTATGTCAGGTCCGAAATGTCTGGAAACATTCCCAGTTACTTGATGTAAATCACGGGGGGTTTCAAGGCAACTGAGTATACGTAAGGAAAAATCCCTCAGTACCGTGGCGCTTCTGAAATACGCGGAAAACAGTTAATCTTGTCTCCGACTTTGTCAAGCAGGTATTCGTATTATAGAAAGGTTGTTAACCCCAAATGCAGATTAAAAATTTCACCATGTTCGTTGACAAGAACGTAGTTATCCGTTATGTTTAAAACCCGCTAAATAACTATAATTATATTAAGCGACAAAGGCTGTAAGGAACGACGTAAAACTCTCTTTAAACGTCTATATTTTATATCTATATCTTAGGAATTGTAAAATTTATGACACTTAATATTAGCTTATTCATAACTAACTATAGAGAACCAGAAACCGGTTAGTACGTAGGTCAGCTGAAAATCGTTTTCAACATTATGAGAGCAGTATCCATTGTATCCGGAATAAATCTACTATCAGAAGAAATTTGAACAATATTAACCAACATACAAAAGCCTGCAAATCTTTTTCGTTATAAGGCGTTTATTATTTTGTCCCTGAATTTCCCAATCCATCTGTAAACACTTAAAGGTCTTCTCTTGTAATAGTGTCAATCAGTGTTGGATATACTAATTACCCTTGAGTCCGGATTCAAAAAAGAGTATAGCGTTTTTTTTTACGAATTTAAATGTTAATTGTGAAGTTTAGTTCATTTTACATTTTTATTCTACCTGTCAACAAGTGAGAAGATTGAGGGCCATGAATTTCAGGCTCTTTTAGATGAGGCCGAATCGCAAAAAAAATTTTGCCGATCAATTGGGTGATACTCAACCAGCCATTTGCATGCGCCTAAGCGCTGTGGGAAAGGTTCAGAGGATCGGAAAATGAGTGGCGCGTGAATTGAACGATATGCAGACGGAGGGACGTCGAAAGACAGGCGAAATCTTGATCGCCAGACAAAAAAGAAAGTCATAATTAAAAATATTACGTCTGATTGCTTTCATATTTTAAAAAAGGAAAGTCGAGGGGGACGCAAGAGAAATCGTGGTTTGATCTCGACCAACCATCAACATCATCCAGAAGATCAAATTACTTCGGACAGAAGATGTTGCTGTGCATTTGGTGGGTTCAGCAGGGTATCGTCTACTATGAACTGTTGAAACCTGGCGAAACTACTCGATTCCCACCACCAACAAATGATCAAATTGCACCGAGCTCTGCTTGAAAAAAAAAGATCGGATTATCAGCAAAGACACGACAAACTGATTTTCCTCCACGACAACGCACCATCGCTCACGTCAACAATGGTCCGAAACTACTTGGAGGCATTCGACCGGAAGTTGCTACCCCATGCCGCCTATTCACCAGATCTGGCCCATTCCGACTACCACCTGTTTTCGTCGAGGGTCCACGTAGCACTTCGATTCTTAAGAAGCCGTCAGAAAATGGCTCGATGAGTGGTTTGCCTAGAAAGAGAAGGAATTTTTTTGGCGTGGTACCCACAAAATTTCCATTAAATGGGGAAAATGTGTAACTAGCGAGGACTGGTACTTCGGATATTTTTTTTTTTGCTTTCTATAAAAATAACATGTATTTTTCTGACGAAAAACAGCGTATTTATGCTTGCTCACCTGGTATATAAACTCCGATTGATTTTAAAAGTAATAATCGTCATGTTGCTTCCAAGTTACATTCGTTAAATTTATAAAAATATTTATAATTTTTACTGCTCTGTTTTCACTTAAAAACTTATGTTTATCTAACCAAAGCCTTATTCTTAGTAATTGTAGTTAAAATCAATTAGTTTGATAGAAATATTTAATTTCCTGCGTTGAAAGAGAAGAAGAAAAATTGGAAGCCAATGAGGGATTAAACTTTCTGATTGGAATATAATATATAACACGTGATTGAAGTTTTGAACAGTTATACCGGTAAATTATTTTCCAAATGTATTCAGAGGAATAGTTACGTTTATGTTGGTTGATAATTTTCTGCTATAAGTATAGACTTGCAAAATATCAGCCCCAGTTATAAGATACAAGGAAGTAAATGAAATTTAAAATATATGGCAAATTTATATTCAATAAAAATATAATGCAATATTTGATCTGGTTTTCATTCGTCTGTTTTAGATACATGAAGTCCATTTAGTTGAATGCAGATCAAGGGGCCAAGGACGAAAGTATTTAATTGGGAAATAAATCTACAAACTAAAGCAGACCAGACAAAATAGAAGTTTGTTACATCTCTGTTCCACATTATTAACAGAATGTTATGTTTACTCCTATTCGTCTTAAAATATTCCCATTATTTATGTCGATCAATGGTAACCTTGAACCACAGAGAAGGAAGCCTGAGAGAGGATTCTCTCGCAGGTGAACTTTCCCAGAGGGCTCTGGCGGGGGCTACCTTTTGGGATGCCTTCACAACTCTCTGGGTTTTTTTAATAACTAAGTTTCCCACATGCCGAGGCACCTCGGTCTGTTTAGAGAGGTGTATGTTTCGGGGTCGCAGACATTGGGCATACGGTAAGAGTTATCCGCTATTCCTATTGGAATAGTCGGCCAGCTGCCTCCTAAACTGGCCAAGGCATGGCGAGGGGTAAGCTGCGACCTCACAGCAAACCCCTCTCCTGCCATCGGAAGGGCGTGGGACAAGTACCCAATGCCCGACCTACTGATGCAGGTTTTTATAGGGTTTTTCCTGCATAACTTTTAGGCGAATGCCGGGTAGGATCCTTAAACTATAGCCCGGGGGCCCTAGTTAACCCTTGGCTACCTTCCTCCACCCTTCCGCATCCCCCCTTTCAAATCCCTTTCCTATGCTATAAGAGGGGAGTTGCCACTATGTGGATTACACTATACATAGCCTGCCTACACACACATAAAAAAAACCTTGAACCACAAAATTTCATTTTAATAGTAGGAATGGGGCAACCGGAATATTATTGCAAAGTCTATAACGCAGTTGGCAAAGAAAATGAGGAATTTTTGATCTTTTGTAGGGGTCAACGACCTTTCTGTAAGAGGAGTGCCGACTGGACAAAATTGGAAGTTGTGTTTTCCTGTATTTACGAAGCTCCACCTTAATTCAAGGGTTTTCCTCGTCGTACCCTCAGGCGGCTTACAGTTATCCTTGATATCCCTGCACTACGTTCATGGAAATACTTCATGACATCTTAGACAAACAAAAATAGAAACTTATAGTACTAAAAACTGAAGACACAACGGGAACTAATAAAACCTAGTTTGCTACATTTTTGAGAATATTATTACTTCCTTTTAATTGGATACCTGGTAGATTTGGAAAGTTAAATTAAAGAAGGTAAAAATTAAAACATATTCAACTGGGCTGAACCAAGTATTTCCGTGGTTATATTACTGGACATATTAACTAACATTTCTGCATAGTTTTTAGAGCTGACTTCAATTATTTATCAAACAAAAATTGAGCGTATGACGAATAACATCTCGGATAGTAAATAGATTGTTTCATAATAATTAAAACGCGCTACCGAATTGACTGATAGGGTTTTACAAGATTCATTAATCGAAAAATTTCAGATTTAAATTCAGAATTTGTTTACTTCATCCAAAGTTTGTTAGTTCATGTCTGTGCAACTCCGTATAAAATAATAAAATATCCACTATTCATTAACTGTTTCAAAAAATTATTCTTTTATTGTTTCTTTTCTTACTTAAAAATTTAAAACTGCGAATTTCCGGCTCGACTCATCATTAAATTTTTATTTTCTCAATTAAATTTATGGTAACCTGAATCCTAACGTTTCACTTTCTTTATCTAACTCACAGTTCCACTATTTCTATATATCAGCAAATTGGATTCGCGTTATTCGTTGCCAAGTTTATTTTCAGCTTGCGAAATAGCTTCCATTCAAAATATTTACGTCCTTTGAAATCCACCGTTGCATAACGGATTTTATGACACTTTTACGATCTAAGCACACCGTAGTTGCCACAACTAATTTACTTTGCAACGTTCATTAAAAAAATTGTATGCCTCAGTGGTTTTCGTTTTTGCAATGAATTATATATATGTATTAATATAATTCAGAAAACGTTTGATATGTGCTAATTATCATACAATTTAATCCATGAAAATAATGGAAATTAATTCCTTTATTTATATTAGCATTTTGTTACTGATTCAAAATATAATTCATGATTACAGCAAACTGTGATTAGCAGTCGTCAATATTAGGGCCTTTCCTTTGCATGAAATATATTAAATAAATATAATAAACGAATTTCACTTTCTTGCTCGACAGGTAATATTAAACGATTAAATCAACAACATCAGTTTAGGGTTCTCGAATTAATTAAAAGACAGTTGCCCTCATATGATATAATGCCAGGCAATTCAGTATAATTGAAAGTTACGTCATTGATTTGAAACGTCCAGACTGTTGAAATCAATTATAAGAAAATTAATTCAAAACTTAATAACTTTGATTAACGACAGTTATGGATCGTATATTTCTTGGCGGTATATATTTTTATATGGTAACAGGCTGTGTATAGCGTAATCCACATGGTGGCAAATCCCCTTTAATAGCATAGCAAGGGATTTGAAAGGGTAGATGTGGAAGAGTAGAGGAAGGTAGCCAAGGGTTAACCAGTACCCCCGGGCTATATTTTAAGGATCCTACCCGGAAATTCGTATAAAAGTAATGGAGGGAAAACCCTAGAAAAACCTGCATCAGGTAGGTCGGACATTGGGTACTTGTCCCACGCCCTTCCGATAGCGGGAGAGGAGTTTGCTGTGGGATCGCAGTATTCCCTTCCCCGTACCTCAACCAGTTTAGGAGGCAGCTGGCCGACTATTCCAATGGGAATAGCGAACAACTCTTACCGTATGCCCAAGGTCTGAGATCCCGGAACATAAACCTCTCAAAACAGGCCGAGGTGCCTCGGCTTGTGGGAACCTTAATTCAAAAACTGAGAGGAAAAGGCATACCCCTTCGTATCTCTCCTAAAAGGTTCTGCCTGCGAGAGAATCCTCTCGCAGGACCTACTCTGGGCCGAGGTATAAAATACTTTCAGTAGTTAAAGTCAAAAGATCAGTTTGTGACTGCAATAAAATCATCTGACAATGAACTGAATGCTGTAAGTTGTCCCAAGATCTTGTATCTGAAGGTTGTTTTAGAGTCAACTGGCTACATGGGAGTAATCCACAGGTATTTGAAAGGGGGGAGGGAGAATGAGGGAGGGTAGAGGAAGGTAGCCAAGGGTTAACTAGGGCACCCGGGCTATATTTTAAGGATCCTACCAAAGGATCGCCTAAAAGTGATGCATGACAAACCCTAAAAAACCTGCATCAGGTAGGTCGGGCATTGGGTATTTGTTGCCTCGTCTTGTGGGAACCTTAGTTCAAAAAACCAGAAAGATGTGAAGGCATCCCCAAAGGTAGCCTCCGCCGGAGCTCTCTGGGAAGGTTCACCTGCGAGAGAACTCACTCGCAGGCTTACTTATCTGTATCAGAAGGCTTTTTTTTATTCTTTTTTTTCATTTTTTAGGGTAATAGGCTAAATGAGGGTAATCCACATAGTGGAAACTCATCTTTAGTAGCATAGGAAGGGATTTGAAAGGGGGGTTGCGGAAGGGTAGAGGAAGGTAGCCAAGGGTTAACTATAGCCCCCGGGCTATGGTTTAAGGATCCTACCCGGCAATTCGCCTAAAAGTGATGCAAGGAAAACCGTAGAAAAACCTGCATCAGGTAGGTCTGGCATTGGGTACTTGTCCCACGCCCGTCCGATAGCGGGAGAAGAGTTTGCTCTGGGGACGCAGCATTCCCTTCTCCAAGTCTCGACCAGTTTAGGAGGCAGCTGGCCGACTGTTCCAATGGGAACAGATCAATTCTTACCGTATGCCCAAGGTCTGCCCCGGAACATACACCTCTCAAAAAAAAGGCCGAGGTGCCTCGGCATGTGGGGACCTTAGTTCGATATCAGAAGGCTTGGTGGGTCTGAATTTAAGCAGCCAGAATGTAAATCAGCAAGTGAGACGATTGTTAAAATAGCATTTTTTATTAGGAAGAGATCTGGTCGAGCAGAGATGTTTCTTTAACTCAAGTATAATTCCAGTATGCCAGTACTTGAGAACTGTAGAAATTCGACAGCCTGTAAGATACTGACGAAGAAAAGTTAGAAAAGAATAGAAAGAAACAAGTATTTCGGACCGAATGGGACCACCCTAAGGGAAATATTATGAGCGTCTATACACGAACTAAACTACTGCGTCTAAAAAAGAAAAAGATTAGTTAAATGTGAGAGATAGAAGAAAATTATAAAATGCGGTGTTCTCCATTATAACTTAAAAATAAATGTAGAACGAAAATCTATTTTAGAAAGTTTTAAGTGCGTCACCTGAAGAGAATGATATTTGTAAATCCGTGTGAGATCTCAAAAGAAAAAGCAGAATAAATTTTAGGTTTGGCTGAACGTATGTTACTCGAAACAAAATATTATAAGGCTTTTCTAGGATATAGTGATGAAACGTATATTTTACGAAAAAATAGATTTACGCTACATGTTCGATATGTTTTTTTAAATTACCGAAAGTAATAATGAAATTAGGTCACTTTATCTTCTTTGAAAAACTTAAAAATATTATATTTATTTCCCGCTGCCGACGTTTCACAGTTCTCAACTGCTGACTTACTGGAATTATACTTACTGATAATCTTAATATTAATTTTTTACCTAGTACGTATTTAATTTAATTACTGTAAACAATATATTATACTTTAGTACCGTTAAAGAATTTTTATAATTATTATTATTACTATATAGTACTTTTAGTTATGTTGCTCCCGTTTTTTAGTTATGTGCATGTTGACTTACAATTGTTATTTATTATAGCTTCTAATAATTATATTGTAATTTTATGCAATGACGTATCATATCACCACATTCGAGGACTAGTGGAATAAATAAATAAAATTAAATCTAACTAGGAGGAATTAGAACTTCATGCAAACTGTAATAATTCCATAAAGTTGCATTTTGCAATGACATGTAGCCAAGTCATAGAGAATTATAAAAAATAACTTATACTTCCCGAACGATAATATACAACATCGACAGTAGAATTCATATGGAATAATCTGTTGCTGACCGACAAACGAACTCTTCACCCTTCCGGTTAGTTTATTGACCATTTTTAGTATTTCTTCCATATTCCCTCCACCGAGCTTAATTTTTTTCAGCCTCTAGCATTATAGCCCAGTAGGTATGTTCCAAAAAAGGCCTCCGCGAGCAAAATAGGTCGTGTATTTTTTTTCCAACTAGTATTTGTTGAGGGAATTAGTGAAAAGGCAAGTTTTCCCATTCTAAAAGCCTCGAATAAAGTTTCTGTAGCTTAAAAAGCACGAAATTTTGTACCTCTTTTCAGTTTTTCGCTAATAGCAAAAGCATGAAATATTGAAAAAAATGTTCGGTAACAAATGTTAGAGCACAAAATTCTTTACCAAATGGTGTATGTCTGATTACGAAATTCTGTCGAACAAAGCGGTGAAAGTCGTTCGTCAACTTTACGATATTTTACGTCGTTTTCGAATAGAACGAAGTGTGTCATTTTTATAGAGCTGATATCTCCAAAATGGTCGGTAGTTAACTAATTTATCATTGAGTAAATGTTTTAGAGAATTTAATTCTCTTTTCAAAGAACAACCTGGTTTTAAAAACCCGTTGAGAATGGCCGAAAATACCTTTTTTTTAGGGCAACAGGCTACATGAGGGTGATCTACATTGGGCAACTCCCCTTTAATAACATAGGAAGGGATTTGAAAGAGGTGATGCGGAAGGGTGGAGGAAGGTAGCCAAGGGTTACTAGGGCCCCCGGGCTATATTTTAAGGATCCTACCCGGCATTCGCCTAAAAGAAATGCAGGGAAAACCTTAGAAAAACCTGCATCGGGTAGGTCGGGCATTGGGTACTTGTCCCACGCCCTTCCGATAGCGGGAGAGGAGTTTGCTGTGGGGACGCAGCATTCCCTTCTCCGTGCCTCGACCAGTTTAGGAGGCAGCTGGCCGACTATTCCAATGGGAATAGCGAACAACTCTTACCGTATGCCCAAGGTCTGTGACCCCGGAATATACACCTCTCAAAACAAGCCGAGGTGCCTTGCTGGATATTGTAGTAATTAGTAATAAATTAATTATTATAATTATAAAGTTGAATTGTAGAGGACTTATTATTGGATATAAAGCGGACACCGCAACAAGGCGGCGAGACAAAGAAGGTATTGTTGGAGTTAAGAGAGTGTACGCGCTCAAAATCTACGAGACGAAGTTAGTTAGTCGGACGGCGGACACAGATGCAGGCAGACATCAATTCAGAAAATTCAAGTTTTAAAAAGTTTTGTAGTTGGGCAGCGGACATAGAACAGTTTAAAAGCAATCTTCAGTCAGCGGCAAGACGCGAAAGGAAAAAGTCTACGTCGAGAACTGGGACATAGCAGTTCGGTCCACATAGAGAAATAGAAACAGTAAAAGTTTTCGGATCCAGAATTATGAATAGGGCTATCTAGGAAGTCCAACGGCGAGCTAATAGTTTACATAAAACGCAAGTAACCAGTTTTGACGGAGAGACTTATAAAATCGCAGTTTGGAAGCAGAAGTTTTGCTTCACAAACTGAACAAATTTTCGCATAGAGAGACTTTGAGGAGACCTACGTCCGGAAACTGGCTGAGGGTGAGATGATCGAGGTTCCAGGATAGCAGAGATCCAGAGCAACTACCGTGTGTTCAAATTCTAATGAGTAGAATCAGTGATATCCCCAAATCGTGTGCACAGAAAAACCAAAAATGAGACCTGGGCGGCCGTAAGTAGAAAACTTTAAAATTGATTGTAAACCACTTTTAAAAGATATGTCAGATCGTTCTTTAATTATTTAGTTTTTTAATTATTCACTTCGTTAATTATTTACTTCTTTAATTGTTTAGTTCTTTAATTTAAATTCAATCATTAGTCTTATTTTCGTCCGCAACAAAATTCGTCGAGGTTCAGACGAATTAATTTACCTAAAAAGCTAAATGTAATTGATTGTATAAAATTCACCCATTTATCAAACCCAGATAGAGACCCTGAGATCCCAAATATTATATGTGTTTTAACTTCGATAATAAATTTGTTTAATTGTTTCACTTGACTTCTTATTATTTAACGAAGCCTTTCTAATTATTACAATATATACCGCCGGTTGCGCTAATATGGCGCCGAGTGACGATTATCTACGTGTCTTTTGCAGAGCATATTAAAATGTTGAAGAGTATTTTCTACGAAGAAGTGTTTCTTTTGCAAGGAAAAATGAATAGCAATCAGAACTAGGGACTTGAGTCCGACACACAATTTGAACGAGAACGAGCAGTAAAAACTCGGCTACATTGTTGAGTGCGGTTGACAAAGGAAACAATTTTAAATTTAAAAGTATGACGATACGTAAATTAAATATTACAAAACGAAAGTGTAAATAAAGTTTCATTCGTTCTCGTTTAAATTGTGCATTTCGGCCACAGCAGACAGCGAAGAACGACAGTGAGAATCAAAAATTTGTAAGACCACCAAAATTTATGTTACATATTATCTGCCAAATCTTTAATCAAAATTTATTTTAATTATTGTATTTTTTTGCCTCTGTACTGTAAAACGTCAAACCTTACAAAGTCGCAAATAAGCCACGAAACGTAGACTAATTTTTTTTTCTAACTTCAAAAGGCTGTTTTTTATTTATAATTCATCTACGAGTCTTCTGAACATCGCCTTTGCTTTTTGCAAGTCAGTCTTTAGCCTTGCCGACTAACTTCCTGTATTCACTTTCTGTATTAAATTTTCTAATTAATTTAAATGTTTCCCTTGTAATATTAATTCTAATTAGTTTCAATTGATTTTATTGCCACAAATTATTTTTCTAAGACGAATAATTAAAGATAATAATAATAAAGATAATAAAGCGGTTACGCTTACCGTTATTTACATACAGCGCTTAGAATGCTACATTTAATTTATTTACAAAACTTTTTTTATCTTTAATTATTCGTCTTAGAAAAATAATTTGTGGCAATGAAATCAATTGAAACCCATCTTCGGAACAATAAAGAAATTACATCTTTTAAAAGAATGCAGCACTAACATAGCACTGTGGACCAAAAGTAAGGTGAATTTATTTATAAAATATAAATTCTTTATTTATTCCTCCAAATCAATTTCATCCCCTTCAAAGTAATCCCCGTCCGATAAAACGCACTTTTTCCAACGCTCGAAACAGTCGGAATAGTTTTTTCCCGGTATAGCCTTCAAGACCTTCGATTCCGTTTTTATCTCCTCACTCGTGTCAAAACGGCGTCCCCGCATTGGCCTTTTGAGTTTGCTGAATAGCCAGAAGTCGCACGGAGCCAAATCAGGCGAATACGGTGGTTGAGGAACGATATGAGTCGAGTTTTTGGCAAAAAAGTCGCGAAGAACCAATGCAGTATGACATGGTGCATTATCGTGATGAAGGAACCAGGAGTTGTTCGCCAATAATTCCGGCCGTTTCAGACGAATAGCTTCACGCAAACGACGCATAACGCTCAAATAATATTCTTTGTTGACAGTTTGGGCCGGCGGAAGGAATTCATAGTGAACCACACCACGATAATCAAAGAAAACTGTCAACATGACTTTGATTTTCGGTCTTGCTTCACCTTTTGCACGATATTCGCTGGATTGGTCGGTGGTTTCAGGGTCGTATGCGTAAATCCAAGTCTCGTCTCCAGTAATGATGTATTTCAAGTGGTCCTGATAGTCAAACAGCAAAGTTTCACACACATCAACGCGACGCTTTTTTTTTTCCAAAAAATTGAGCGATTTTGGCACCAATCGAGACTTGACGCGTTTGAGACACAAAACATTCTTCAAAATGGTTTGGGCTGAGCCAAATGATATTCCAACACTATCAGCGAGATCTCTAATTGTCCATCGACGATTTTCAAGCACCAAATCTTTGAATTTTTGGACGTGGCCCTCGTCGGTAGACGTTGATGAACGTCCAGAGTGCGGTTCGTCTTCAACGCGTTTTCGGCCCTCTTTGAACTCGTTGTACCACTTATAAACGTTTTTTTTGTGCCATAGTTTGATCACCAAAGGCCTTCCGCAAATTTTTCAACGTGTCCGCACAAGAATATTCGTTCCGCAAACAAAATTTGCTCAACAAAATCACCAATTGCAAAAATCGAAAAATTCCCGTTTGGTTGTTTACAAAAACACGTGTAACTCGGAGATAATTAAAACTTTTAACAAACAGACGCTTGGCAAATATTATACACAGTCCTACCAACCTAGGAAAGAAAATTACCTGCCTTCCTAATACCCGGGAGTTTTAAATGACAATTTCACCTTACTTTTTGATCACAGTGGTACGTGATACAAATATTAATATATCCCACCTGAGCACATATAAATATTGTGCACGTACAACTAAATTAATTATCATTAATTCAGCAGTATATTAGGAAGTAATAGGCAAAAATTGCTTTTAGAGAGATTATTAAATTGGAATAATGATGAAAAATATAATCATATAAATAAATATACTGCCTTGAGTCAGTAAATTATATTTATTAACAAAATAAATAAATGCTGTTTCGTCATATTTGAGGACCTCTTCAGGATTAATAATTTTGGATATAAATCGTTCTGGTTCTAATAGAGGACGAAACGTCATATATTTAATTTTTTGTTAGTATAAATAATTTTCTCCCTTAAGGCAGTATATATATTTATATTATAGTGTTAAATCCTTTGGATGCGTAATAATCGTCATTCTACAGCCAAATTTGGCGTATCTTCATAATTTTTTTAAAAGAATATTTTTTGTCTTCACAGTTTCATGGGCAATAATATATCATGCTAAGTCAATATGATGGGAATTAATTTTGATATTTCTATCTCTGAAATATTGTACTGAAAATTAAGAGAATAATAGGAATACAATTGAAGTCCTAAATTCATATACTCGATCATAAAACGACTCCAATTATAACGCCTCAAATTATTTTCCCTTTGATTTGCCTCACTTACAACACAGGTTGTTATAAACTTCCAACATTTATATTGATGCAGATTAATATTTTTTCCCGATTTATAGAAACCTCACAGCTATGAGATAAAGAGACAGTTATACATTATTTGTTCAGGTTTCATGCTGCCCGTATTAGATGTGTGAAAAACCTGCATACAGTTGAAAGCAGAGCGGAGAACCGTGAATACGAAATTTTCCTTCAAACTAAAGGAGAAAAAACAGTTTAGGCCTTTCTTCCAGTTTTAAATAGAAAATTTTCAAAACTACGCTGTTCCACATTGTTTACAAATTTTAATTTTTCTCCTTTTCAACTTAAAATAATTTCTTCTCAATGCCAAACAATGGAAAATCTCTACCACAGAATTATTTATTTTAGCAATAATTGAACAAAAAGAATATTATTCAAAACTCTATAAGGGAAAACTGTATACTTGGAAAAGGAAACTATGGAATTTTTTGATCTGTTTGCAGGGGTCATCGACCTTCCTATAATAGGAATGCCGACCGGACAAAGTCGGTGCTGTTTTCCCCGTATTTCAGAAGCGCCACCCGAATTGAGGGATTTTCCTCGAAAGCTTACTTGTTCCTGCACTAAAGCAAAGTAATTGGCTAACAGGTATTTTTGGCAGCTGAAAATAAAGAAGGCAAAATATGACGAGTTGAAGTGTCAATTTACGGCTAGGCTGAACCAAGTAGTTTGGACAGTTTTGTAGATACAGGTACACTAAATTACAATAAAATATAATTATTCTACATAAAGCTGACGTGTAAACAGAATTTCAATTGTAAAAAAGCAAGGGAAGAAAAATATTAATCGAAGTTGAATTTTTAAAAAATACATAAATAAAATAATTCAATGTAAGTATTAATTTTAATAGTCTAACTTCTTTTTTAAAACTAAACGGTAAAAATACCAGCTACTGGTCATAAAAATTATTATCATATTTAAAAAATAATATTTAGTAGAAAAAACGTTTCGTCCCTGATTGGGACCTATTCAGCTGTACAATTACAAATAAATTGAATTATAAATTATCATAATAAAATTTAGAGGTGTCGTCAAACCGTTCGTAAGAAATTAGTTAATCTAATTTATTTTATAATTAATTATAACTGAATTGATCTGTAATTGTACACCCGATGAACAGGGATGAAACGTTGTGTCTATTAAATATTACGTTTTAAATATGATAATAAGTTTTTCTGACAAATAGGGTGTTTTTTTTATTTATAGTGCAATTATACCGGAAAATAGACATGTGTAGGGACTATACTTCATATTCCTCGATTTTATTTAAACTGATAAATAACTGTTACAGGAATAAAACATTTTTCAGGCACTATATACCGAATTTTTAAAATGTCTTATGAAGTTTTCAATCATGTTGATCCTAATCTTCGGCAAAATTATTATTTTTCTTTAATAAAACGGACATAATTGTATACTTTTCTTATAAAATCTTATAATGAGCTTAATAAGAATTTTTTAGTATATTATTATCAACACGGACGAAAAATAAAGAATAAATTAAAATAAATGACTATTGAGATTTAATTATTTTTTTCACAGAATCATTGAACTACATATTTTGTTCTGCCTAATATTTCTTTGTAAATGTCGTATAATCTTTCAAGAAACACCTCAAACATAAATTTAACATGTAATGAGTAACGACTCAAGATATTAATTACATCGTTACTACACAATGAAAACGCACTTGAGTCATACTTCGACGAGAGTGGAAACTAATTGGAGATTGACCTCACACTTAGAAAAGGGTTTCACTGTTCATCAATCGAAACATTTCGGAGATGAATTTTTTTTCACTTACCATTTGGCAGGGCCAGAACACGTTACTTGTTTGTTCCACTTTATTGATACCCGATTGGCACTATTTAGTTACTCTGCAAAAGAAAATTAATTTCTTCTAGTTGTTCATTGCAAAAGTTCAAATCGTAACATTTTGGTAGTCCATTTCAAAGTTCTAATTTACGTCAAATTTTGTAATCAATAGTAACAAACTTAGTCCATAAATTATAACCCTTGGCTATTTCCCTCTACCCTTCTGCATGCCCGCTTTAAAATCCCTTCCTGTACTATTAAAGGTGAGTTATCACCACGTGGATTACAATCAAGATAGTCTGTTACTTTTAAAAAATATATATATAAAAAAAAATTCACATCAACCGTAGTGTTTTATTTTCTTTATCACGATTCGAGTATTTGTAGATGATTGTAATTTGTATTTGCGTTGATGTGCTACCAAGTATATTTTCATGGACAGGTGTAGCCTCCATTCAAAATATTTACGTCCTTCATGATCCACCGATCCCTAACGGATTTTATGACACTTTTACAATCTAAGCACACCGTTGTTGCCACAACTCCCTTACTTACAACGTTCATTAAAACCGTTGTATGCAGCAGGGGTTCACATATTTCCAGAAATTATTGTTTTTCTTACTCTTAGCTCACATTTAATATTTGCTATTTTTTTATGAGAAAACTGTAATCTAAATCATGTAAGTAATTTTAAATAAATCAATGATAAAACAGTCAATAACAGACAATTGAAAATATATTATATTAATTAATTATTAAATTGCGAAATGTACGAGTCCTCATGTTGGCCCTCTTCAGGCAATGATACCATAGTGTATAGAGATATGTTCGTAATAAATATATTATTTTAGGAACATTGAATTTATAATTCTAAATTAATCCATACAGTATTAAGAAATAGAAAGTAGGCTTATGTGGTGAAAAATACTTAAAAACTTACGATGCATAAAATACGTAATGATTCGGTGTATGTTTTTACATTAATGGCTTTGGGATCACTTTTAATGTGTATCATTTCAGAAATTAGTCTGCATTGATAATTGTTTTCTATAAATAAATTGCGAAAATTGTCCAATTGATTTCGTGATTATTATCTAATAATTTTGTACAACCGAAAGTTTGTCTTACGTTAATCTTACATATATTTAAAATGAGGGAAAACAAAACGTTCCCTTAATACACATATCAAGGAACATATATCTAATATCAAAGTTCCCAATGATAAACAATCTGTAGTATCCAAACATAATAAATTCTAAACATACATTTGATTGGCAAAATGCTAAGATTTTAGACATTGACACCACGTACAATTCCAGGCTCATTCCAGAGATGCTTCACATTAAATCAAACATCACAGCTATTAATGTTCAAAAAGACACTATGAAACTTAATAATAGCTATGATCCCTTATTACTAAAACATACTGTTTTCCCATTGTCGTTCCTCCCTTATTGTTACGCCAACCCTTCGGCTCTCCCATTGTCGTTACGTTTTCGTCGCTTTTGAGTTTTGTCAACTGACAAGTGCAGTTCTGTTGCTCTAGGCTCTTCTTCACCCCTGAGGAAACGGACAAGGACCCCAGAAACGTTGTGTGGTATTTACTTTATCACTTTTTTGTCTGAATTGGCTATCTTTCTTATTCGTTACTTATTTTTGTTCTTTGATTCTAGTTTCCAAACGGTTCTTTTAATTTGTCCCACATATGTGGAATCACAGGTTTCACATGACAATTCTTAAAGTACTATGTTGAATTTCATAACATAAAGGACACTGTCAATACAAAATAATTCAGAAACATTCAAATGAAAATTTAAAACCCTAGTACTTTATAAATAGAAGAAGACTTTACAATTTTTATTTCAAAATAATTAAAATTTTCAATACCATACTCGAACTCTCGAAAGTTTTTGGACCCTAACTTACATACACTCGCACTAAAAATTATTGAAATTTTCGAGGCAAACTATATGGATGTATAATGTATATTAGAAAAAATAATCCTTACTAATATGAAATAAAAAATACCCAAATTATGTATTGAAAATACAGTTTATAACCTATATTGTAAAGTAATTAACTAGTTCATGCATCCTCAAGCTGAAAAAAAATTCTGGTTATGAGATCGCAGAAATAATTTAAAGCCGTACTGTGAGACCATCTCGGCTCTCTGAACGAGATCGATTTCGACAATGTCCAAACATTACATTGTATGAAACCGGTAAATATTAAAAATATTAGAAAGAAAAATTTCAGAAACATTTTTATATCTTTAAAAACTTTGACCATATATTTAACAATAGATATGAAATTAATGGTCTGAGTAAATTAGAATTACGGCGTTCCATTTAATAAAATTAAACACCCTTGACAGAAATGAATTAGCCATAAACTATAAACTTCTGGTTATTTAATTACAATTAAATTATTACTTACAGTAACAAATGCGTTTGTTTTGAGTTGGGTGTCGCAAATAAAAAAATATGTTTTAATATATTAACAGTAATGCATGTTCTATAAACGATTGATTATGGCAATAAGCTAAATTCTTTAAAAATTATGAGACTGTATTTTAGAAATAAAATTCCGATATTTAAACATGAATGTAGTTTAAAAAGAAGAATGTCAACATTATATTTATTACTGATTGTCATCATCTATGGAAAAATGTGCTAATATTTATAAATTTATTAATCACTTACTGTTTTCGAGAAATAAAAAAAATTTAATTTAACATGAATGATAATGATGTAGAAAATTAAATTTATCATTAAAACAATTTCTAGACAATTAGTTTAATAGATGGAAAATCGTCAGGAGGATGAAAGCATGAATTAAAACTGAAAATTTTCTCTGAGGAGATGGAAACGAAACGGGCAATTGGATGACGTTTCGATGGCTGGCACCGCCATCTTCTTCACATGAAGATTGGTTGGAATCCCGAGAATTCTACAGAACAGCTACACCGGGAAATCCGACGTTCCCTATCAAACAAGTGTGTAAATTATTCGTCACAGGCAGACGGACTACACTACAAATATTAACTTTTTTTTTTCCAAAAGTGATTTTCCAAGCTGACTGATCTTAAGCTGTTTATATATTATATGACTAAACCACATATATAACACATTATTTAAAATTATTGAACAATTCAGCCACGATTAATAATGTTTTTTACATTACATTTGAATATTGATTGGACTTCATTTTAATATACCTACAAATACTTCAATATCTATTTCTTTTTAGTTTAATTGAAAAGTATATAGAATACAAGTGTCTTCACATATTTATGAATAAAATCTGTGGCTGAAAACGTGTATTGGAAATGCAAAGGAAACCTAATAAGTCGTAAAGTGACTTATTTGGAGATCCACAATAATCGATAAAAGTAGTGTTGGTAGTTCTATTTAAATGTGGATTCAGAAATAATCTGTTTAGAACGTGAATTATGCAATATAATTTAACATGTTTTTTTAACTGGTATTTCTTCGGCAACGGTCCAGCAAATACGATCCAATCTGAAATTGATGAATTTTAAATTATATATTTCGTATGTCTTGACTTTATAAACGTGGAGAATATTTACAGTAAAAATCGATCCTTTATTAATAGTATAAATACGCAATGAAAAACGTTTTCAAATCACATCCCTATTTTTTATCTTATTTGGTTTTGAAACCCTCTTTTCCACGACATTTTTATGATTTATTATTGGATCCAAGGACCTGAATATTCAGCAAGTAGTCTTAAAAACCACATCTTTTGGTTTTATCGTAATTCATGGCCACATTAAAAGGTATATAAATATTCCATAATAAATCTGAAATAGCGGAATATATTTCTATTATTGAAAAAATAATTAGTTGAAGTACTATAGTGATTCGTCTGCAGTTTTTTTGTTCTGAAGATCAGAATGCAAGTCTGATAGTTACCGAGTACCACTCTATAAGTACAATAAAAAATTAAATTAATAGCAGAATTTTTTAACATTAATATAATGACGCAAAAATACTGATAGGGATCGTCAAATAAGTAAACATTGTTTTAAGATCGGTTCTCATGTACATAAATATTATGTTGTTTCGAATTTCAGTTTTGGGTTTTCGACAGATCAATTTCACAATTTACGAAAATTTTGATTAAGAAACGAAAATTATTTGCAAAGAATGTCAAGTATGTTTAATGTACTGACATTGCGAAAATAAAGTACCTAGGCTGAAGAATAAAATTATTTCATATTCTTCTAATAATAATTACTTGAGTACTGTACGAATCGATAAAAAAAATACAGTATATTATCAGAAACTGATGAGATCTAAAATCGTGGAAGAAACGTTATTAACTTTCGTCTCTAAATTGGTCATTACATTATCAAAAACTATCGAATACTTTTAAGAATGGTTTAATTAATATTTTAAATTGCAATCTTTCAACATTTTACACATCAGACAATTAACACAGTCACACCAGTTTGAAGATACATCGATAATAACTTCCAAATAGTTGTAAAATCCTATTACCACTTTTATCTCGTGTAATATAATAATTTTAAAAAACCAACTTTGGAGTCTAAGTAAATTATTTTTTTTACTTTCCGGTAGAAGATTTGAACTTTACGAAGCCATGTTAATTATATTTTCACTCATTAGTAACATAATATAGTTTTAATCAAAATAACACTATCACTCTTCATATAACAAGAGGATTGATTGTTTTCGTGACTAAATGTATGTTGTTACCTTAATTACAAGGAGTGAATATAAATGAGTACTTTGTAAAGTTCGACGCTTCTGAGACTACAGTGTTGGGTTTTATGTTACATATTATTTTTCAGTCTGATCTACAAATGAGTAATATTTATCTAGCTCTCTTTCTGAAAGTTACACATGACATAGTTATTAATTTTATTATTTACCATCCTACCATATTTTATGAGGTGATTTTATTTAGCAAGAAATATATAATGACCTAATATCAATTTTCTACAGTATCCGAATATTGTGATATTACTCTGACTCTTCCATTTCGGAGTTTAAAGAAATATTTGTACTTGATGAGCTGCATCTAAGTAAAATGTTGGTGTAACACATCGCATTATACATTTCAACCTTAAACAGTTAGGTTTCTTTGGTCCCAAACGATTTGGTTATCATAATCAGGCCGACTTTCTCCTTTAACTGTAATCCGGCTTAGAGTACTTAGCGGTAGCTTTTTTCCCCGGGTGGATTTTCCCCAGACCCGGCGTCTTTCCTCGGCGTACCTAGAATTGAGAGTTAACGACCTAGCACAGGTCAGTGCCGTATGAAATCCTTGCTAAGTTTAGTCAAGGGCACTTGCAGCTGAGCCTTCTTTGTTCTATGCTTATATCATAAAACACGCGATTGAATGTGAATAAGAACTCGAGCATTAGTTTCGCTATTGTCGAAAAAAATAAGTACATTTATTTCAACGAGCAAGGAGCTCAGTGCGTGTATATTCCTTCAATAAAATCCAAAGTCAGAAGCACTTGAAAAATATAAATATATTCTTAAAGGCTGTATTCGATAAACTATGCTTGCAACAAGAAAATTACTGACTTTATTACTTTGGAAAATCTCTTTACTATTCAAGTAATTATTATTAGTGCATATGAAATAATCATACAGATAAAATGATGATTTGGACCAACTCAGGTATTTTCTAAATTAACAAAATTTTTGTAATAAATATGGAAAATTAATCCGACTAGAATTGTAATTAATGTATTGCAGCCATGAGGAAAAAACATTATTAATTAAAATGTACATTCATTACAACGCTACAAAACGTTTCCTTTTCTGGCCATGATACATTTAATTTAGGCAAGTTGTTATATTTATCTGACAGAACAGCAAGCTGAAATTTGAAACAAAATAATAAAAACAATTGATGGACATTCAGTCAGAAAATTAATAAAATTATTAGACAATTAATAAAAATTAATTATTGAAAAAAATAATTTATTAAAAGACGTTTCGTCCATGTATTTTGACCACTTCAGTTTTTAGGAAATTTCAATCGAACATATTTAATAAAACCAAATCATTATTAAAATACTCAAATTTAATCATTATTATTTAAAAATATCGACCACAGATTAAATTAATGGTGTCTATCAGCCACCAAGAGCCGAACTTTCCTTAAATACTTATTTTATTGAAATTTCTTTAAAACTGAAGGGTCGTAATCCAAGGACGAAACCTCTGTTATTTTTTTTTCAAATATTAATGTTTTCTTATTAATTGTCTAATTATTTCATTAATTTTCTGACTGAATGGTCATCAAATTTGATTAATATCTGTTCTGAAATAATTTTTATTATTTGAAACCAAAATAATTTTTTTTTCAAGAAAACCGATCATAAACTTTATTTACTTATGTTGAGACCTTGATTATCAATATAATATTTGCCATTTCATTTGATAGCATTGATATATTGAGTAAGCTGTAATTTCTTTCTATGAAGACGCGTGTTACGACACTTAAAAAGAAATTATATTTGGAAATTGTTTATACATAAGTATTTAATTGTTATCCAAAAATGTAAAATATATAAAATTTTCACCAGATTTGGCTTAATTACATTTATATTAATTCTAGTCGAATTTTCCAATTTTATTACAATTTTTTTTTTAATTTAGAAAATACCTGAGCTGGTCCAAATCATAATTTTATCTGTATGAGTCGTAGTATTACATTATTTCATATTCATCTAATAATAATTACTTGAATAGTATAGAGTTTCCAGCATAGTTTAACGAATACAGCCTTTAAGAATGATTTTTTTCAAGAGCTTCTAACGTTGGATGTTATCGAAGGAATATACGCACTGAGCTCCTTGCTCGTTCAAATAAATGTACTTATTTTTCTCGATAATAGTGAAACTAGCACACGAGTTCTTATTCACATTCAATCTCATTCATGACCACTATAAAACGACTAAATATTCAAATTAATTCTTAAATAGTCAAATACTTTTCTTCTAGTTAAAATGTAATTTTATAATTAGCAATAATCATTTCGGTCTTTAATTTTATTGGTTATAATTTGTTGGCAAGTATTTGAAATATTTCCCTGCAAGTGTCCATACGATTATATTAAAAGTAAAGACTGAAATTATTATAGTCAATTATCAAATTACATTTTAAATTGTAGATAAGTATTCTGCTATTTAAGAATTTGTTTGGAATATTTCTAGTCGTTGTTTAGTGCTTTTAATTACGGTAAAACCAAATCCTGTTCAAATTTAGCATATACTACATTATTAATAGCAATTAACAAATATTTATTTCTAAACTATTTATTAATATAATTTGTCCCGTTAGTATCGTAAGGAACCTGACTCGTGTCTTTGCAGCAATAAATTAAAAGGCATAGCTTAAATAGTAACCAAGTGAGATCGTCCTTAATATGAAATGCATATGGTAGGTACGTCAAATTTTCGTATATTCGTATATGGAAGGTTAATCTACTGATGTAAAATGCATTTGATTTGAAAAATTTGTACGAAATCTTTTTCATTTCGAACGTAGAAATATGCATTTAGTAATTTAGGCATTCAAATTTCTTGACCTAATTGACTTATTAATAATATCAATATTTATAAGGCCACGATATGACGCGCGAAAGCGTATTGAAACATTCTCTATTTGAATTGTGAATCTTAACAATTTGAAGACATTTATTGGACGGCTGGTTGACAGCAATGGCGTTACGCTAAGTCCAACCCCTTCATTTAGAGTACGGGTGGAGGGGGTCGCTTATAAGAAACCAACCCTTCCGAAAAAGAGGAAGTTAACATCATGAAGACCTGCGGATTGGTGATTCTCCTGCTGCCGGTTCTGGCACACATGAGTGGAACGGGAAAGTGGTAAGTAATGTTACCGTTCTCTATGAAACGCAGATAGTGTTAAAATAACCCAATCCCAAGTAAATGGTATTTAAGTAAAATAATTCTTAAATGAACGTTATTTAAATATCGGTCGTTACTTTCTTTGTGATCTAAGTCACGAGCAACATATTTTTTTTTTAGAAGAAAATGTCAAAAATAACTTTTCATTTAAAAAATTATTACTTTTCCCGTGAGAATGGTTTTCTGTAATTACAGTTTCCAAAAAATATAAAATAATGACTAGATTATTTTACTTGAAGGGCTGCGTAAATGGCGTACGTCATATCCTCGTTAGTTACCCTTTTATATCACGTTCAACTATTTTCCTATGACGATGTATCAAAATTTCTTCCATCCAGTCATGTCATTTTACTTTTCGTCATTTTTAACTAAGAAACATCAATGAAAGGCAAGGCAATCCATCGCCATTATACATATAAATATCGTCCTTTTTGTCGTAGGATGACGAATATTTGTCGATAATTGTTTCAGAAATTAATTAATCTTAATGAGACTTCTCATTTAGACTCGTTGATTAAGTATCTGCTTGACGCCCATCATTTTATTGTATTCCGCTTAGTTAACAAGATACATATTTATGTTTTTAAGAGGTAAATCATTCTATCGTACATTATTAGTGTAACATTTTGGAAACGAAAAATTCCTATAGTCCAGATACAACAAATTCTGGTAATTTTTTTTCCATGGAACATACAAAGGCTAAAGATCATTATTCGATTATAAATAATTTTCCGATCCTTCTTAGTTTCACCACAAAGTAAACAATTTCTGTTTCATTTGGAGAAACATCAATGAGAAACAAGCGTGTGGTTTTAAAATTCAGAGAAAAGTACATTAATATAAATGGATGCAAATATTTTATTACGCGAAGTGTGACTTTCATTAATTCATTAATAATTGATTAACGCAAAAGAAATTTTATTTTCTGAAATAGGTCATTGTTGAATTTCAAACAAACGCAAAAACAGATTTTGTATAGAGTTTGTGCGTTTTTCCACCATTTCCCTACACTCGTTTTGAGCGAATGCCCCACCAACTTCTGCAACCATCACGTCATTCTTTCAGCGCGAGTAACATATGCAGCTATTATTAGTTTCATTAATTTGATATTCGTATTAATAAAGTATGTAATCTGTTTGTTTGGATACAATATGTTATTTTTATAGTTTCAATTAAATGCAGGGATGACTTTAAGAAACACTTTTGTATTTACTGTCTTATTGGTAAGGGAGATTGCGCACCTTATTAATTGTCATAAAATTTACTTTCATGATTATTATTATTTTTTAAATATATATATACATGCTTACGCTAGGTCGTAATATTATGTGTTAGCTCCGTACGTAGTTTTAGAGATAAGACGATGATACAGAGATTATTGTCATATTTGGCGAAGAAATATATGAAAAGAGAGCTGTTGAGAGGGAAATTAGATATAGATTAGGTAGCAAAGGAAAAAAAAATTTCATGGAGTAATAAACATCCGATAAATTGTAGAGACGTCAGTCATCCTTTACAGAAGCGGACCAGCTCGATTCGGCGAAACCCAGAGGAATGCCTGATGACAGCTTTAGTAAATACCCGAATAGCACTATCCATATTTTATATGTATCATTGTCACAGAATTTCATATCTAAAACAAGCGATTAATTGAATTCTTTTAAACTGACGTGTAAAAAATTAATTGAAGAGTATAAATCGAACAGTCTCCTGGAATTTATCTTGCACATGTATGACTATATTCCATCGTCGTCGCCCTTTCGACATGGCACCAAAAGGAACCTAGGTTGGTGATACAGACGAAACATAATGGCTTTCAGTTCTACAATTTTAATTTTTCTTTCAAACAGCGTCATATTTTATAAAAAGCGATGAATACTTCAATGACAACATTCACGAGAGTTTCATACCTACATTGACATTTATTTAAATCGTTTTTTTTTAAATAATATCAGGTGTGTATTCCCGCAACTATTATTTCACTTTGAATTTTAACAAAATTTATATTTTATTCAAATTATTTAACAGATTAATACGTCATAACTTTTCAGAAAGGCACTGTTGTAGGATTTTAAAATAAAAAACAATATGAGCTTAAAATTGTTCACATAGAAATCTTTACTTTGTTGAATACCTTCCAAAAAATCTTTTACAAACATATTCACTAAGAATAATAATTTATTTTCATTGTGTTCAGGGAATTGAATTAATAAATGTAACATGCATTTCAATTGGAATTACTATAGCACCTAAATTTATGCTTGCTAGTCATTAATATGTGTTTTTCATATTCAATTTAAAAATTACTCAACATTTTGCTTATTCTAAAATAATTTGAGTATTCCATCTGATAAGAGAAGAGTTGTCTTTAATATTTCTAACTTATTTCTGCCTCGAGTGTACTAATATTTATACAGGTATTGTTAAATTCTTGAGAATTTACCTTCAGGGTAGGGGTTTTTAATTATTATATTATTGATTATTCATAAAATGTGATATAACTAACATGAAAGTTGTCTTAACATTGAAATATTTTTTCAAACAGGTCAACAAGTCTTAATAGCATCAGAGGGGCATTTGAAAAAGCTCGAACATGGCTCCAGGATACGGTATGAATTGTTCTTTCATCAGTTGATTCATACAGAAATAAATTACAGTTAAATTTTTTTTTATGAATCCTATTAGTTCTTACACTATGTATCTGATTGCTATATTTCTACCAATGACATTTATGTTGTCATATTAATCCATGGAACTGAATGTATTTTGTTTCAGTTTCATAGATTGAATTTCTTCTGTGTAGAGATTATATGTGGGAGATATGTAGTATTTATATATATACAAATACCACAGTTGTGCAGTTTTTCAGTTAATTGGACTAATATGATATTTATAAATATTTATTTGTATCATTTTCACTTCAAATAAATAATTTTTGCATGACTCTTTGTATTTCAGGCTTGCTATGCACTTAAATTCTTCTGATAATAGTTTGTTTCCTAAGATTCAATGCCATAGACTAATTGGGCATGATATATTATCTTAAAGGTGCAAGTATAATATCTTAGCACTATTATTTTCTGGTTCTTATTGAGCCTGCAGATAATGTATTAATTTATTACACAATTTGTGCTCAATATCATGGTACAAGAAGTTAATTTTTTCCTAATTTATGTCATGGTTGTTTTAACAACTCAATTAACTTAGGCAGTTGCAATTTATTGTATCTGCCATTTAAATCCTACAGAGTAAGTTGAAGTGATAAAATGCTAAATTTCATTGGCTCAAAAAATCCATAGGGTCTTCAGAGTTCTGAATTGACAGACAGTGTTGAGGCTGGTGCGCGATTAGCTCTGCAAGAGTGTCAATCACTCTTCAAGTGGCGACCTTGGAATTGTCCTGACAAAGCCTTCTCATTGTGAGTATAATAATTTAGAAATCATATTGTAGCTTTATAACTATATTTAAAAAATTATCTATTACATTATCCATACTGTTACAATTTGTAGTACCACTAAGTAATAATTTCAAAGCTGATTTAGGGTATTAAGCTGATTTTTTGTATCAGAATGAATATATTTTTTCTTTCAAATCATGCCTATGTTTTTATACATTATATTAAAAAAAACTGAATGTTTCCAGGAAAGGCCGGCGTGTAGTCACAAAGGAATCTGCTTTTGTGGCGGCTGTAACAGCTGCAGGAGTTACTCACGTTATTACAAAAAACTGTTCAAGAGGAGATCTTCCTGGTTGTGGCTGTGACACTAAATTACCCACAGGAATCCGTTATGTAAAAGGTATTTTACTTGTACTATACAAAATTTAATGAATTTTGGATGAACATAGTGTGTATTTTACATATTTTTGAAGTCCATAGACATCTCTCATGGGAACATTTATTTTTCAGATAGCAGCACTGACACCTGGCGATGGGGAGGGTGCAGTGATGATATTAGCTACGGTGAAAAAATTTCTTCTAATTTTTTGGATGGTTTGGAGAGACGGGGTCAGGATGCTGTTGCCTTTGTCCGACTGCATAATAATTTGGTTGGAAGAATGGTCAGTTGAAATACTAAACATTAAATGGCTTAACAAATCTTTTTTTGGGTTTCTTTAAACATTTGTGCATGTATTTCTTATTCTCTTTTCAAAGACTGTTCGTAGCAGTTTAAAAAAAGTTTGCAAATGTCATGGTGTTACTGGTAGTTGCACGATGAAAACATGCTGGAATACACTGCCTAATTTTCAAGAAGTTGGTGAGAAAATATATGAAAAATATTTTGATGCCACTAGGTATGTACATTCATGTTTGTGAAAATGTTTTGATATCAATTAGAATATTTTTATATTTATATCATGTTTGATTTGATTTTAGAATAGATTATGAAGGTTCCTATGGCTCTGAAGCTCTGGGAAATACTGCTACAGTAAAAGAACCAGAAGTTGCCAACCAACTATTATTTTTGGAAAAGTCACCAAATTACTGCTTAGAAAATACAACTACAGGTAATGTCCTTCAAATATATTTCCTCAAAACCCATTAAATATATAAATTTATATTAATATATTAATATACACATTTGATAGTTATTTTACATTTTTCACCAGCTGGTGATTTGTAAGCATTGTGGCTGAAAACATTTATTACTTATTTATATGATTACTGTAGGAATATTTGTTTTCAAAGAATTGATATTTAAGAATATATAGAGAAAACTTTTACAAGTCACAAGCTACAGTTAAGTTGATACCTTAAATTAATATTCTCATCATGAATGACAGCATACACTATTGAATGAAATTAGTGAATGCAGTCATAAATTAACCATGCATATAATTAATTAATGTCAAATAAATTCATGTTGAATCATTCACATGTTCTGTATGGAGTCCTTCAATTTCACAAAAACAGTTGGCAAAGTTAAGGGATGCTATAAAAGTTGTTTGTAAAATTAGAAGAAATGTATGAATAGTAAATTATGTTTTTAGGTTGGCCTGGAGTTAAAGGACGATCATGCTCTAAACCTTCTGCTGCTAGTGAAAGTAGTCTTGAGGAAAGAATGAGTTGCCATAATATTTGTGAAGCATGTGGTATGGAAGTTGGTTGGGAGAAAAAGGAAATAGAACCTTGTTGCAAGTGCAGTTTCAAATGGTGCTGTGAAGTAGAGTGTCACAGTTGTCAACAAACTGTTGATCATTATTTCTGCCAATGATGATACAAATTCATGTCTACTAAATGCAAGTACAAATATTTTCAGTTAGGGACTAAGTCATTACACATAAATTTCTTATTGTCCAAGTTGCTTAATTAAAAATTTATTTTCACACATTATTGTATATTAAAGAAAGCATAGCTCTGATCTAAGTAATGTACATTGTACATTGAATGTTAATATAATGAAATTTTGTTTTTGACTTCAGTGATTGTACATTTTTAATGTATTTTTTGAGCTGTATTTATTCTTCACACAAGCATTTCTTATTATTACTCAAATTATGTATTTTAATAATAAAATTTCTTCACTGTTAAAAAATGCTTTATCATACATTAAACAGACCATAATATTGAACTGATGATAAGTCCAAAAGAAACTATGTTTTATGCAGTTTAGGAAGTTCAAATTGAACTTGAAGAATATATTTAAAATGAGTGTTTTAACTTTGTTGTATGTAAATTGCCTTACCTTTATGTCCGGTCTGTGTCAGTTAATTTTAATTTTAGGCTGAATTTGTATTTTAAAATATCCTTAACCCAAACCTCAAATATTAAATAGTGAAATAAGTTTTCATGTACTTTAACGTAAATATAATTTGTTATAAATGAGAAATATTTCATTTTCTTTCTTGTCTTTTCTATTTGATATTCTGTTATAAATACTTATCCAGTATTTTTTTCTACTTCTTGATAATTTGTGATATTGTATAAAAGAATGTGATTTTTCTAATTTTAATATTTATTTTTATGTAAATAAAACTATTAAATTTGAAGTTGTGTCTATTATCCTTTCCTTGAATTTTTCTTAATATTGTTTGGAATAACTCACGCTAGAGACACTTATAAGACAGTTTCATAGGCAGTTGCATCTCAAATTTATGTACCTAGGTAAATGTTGGGATCTAGACGGAGATTACTTTCAGTTTGGATTTTTGTATCAGTTTACTGAAATATTGTATTTATATAGTAATATGTAAGTTTTAAATGTTAAGTCAGGATGTAGAGTATACATTAAGAATAACATTCTTCTAAGATGATGTAATTTACTGATGTTAGTGCACATTACTACTAAATATTTACCAATTTATAAAAAGCCAGGTTAGCCATTTTAGAAGTTTGCTTTAATTTGTAATATAGTGGTGTATCCTTAACAATTTCTGAATCCAATGGAAATTATTAATGTGTAGTAGGTCTACTTGTGAACAACTATCAAGTCTAATGGAGCTTTTGTTTCTCATTAATAAGAGACTTCCTCTGAATGTTAATGTAGATGTTACTTGTTTGCTGCATCAAATAAGCAAGCAACTTAAACTAATGCAGGTTGTATTACATCCAGAAATATTTTCATATATTTTAACCTTGGAAAACCATGTACCTACACAGTCTAAAAATCATAGAATATTTATGAACCATATGTCAATTTCTTGCATATGATTTACTTAGTTTTTATAATGTGGAATTATAATTAGTTATTTTCTAATCTTTAATAACTTTAAAAATTTAATTTTCTATTCAGTATTAGAAATTAATAAATTTATTAATTAATTGTTTACTGTTTTGTAATTATTGTGGGTACTAGTTATCCTTAAATATAAATTGTAATTTTTTGTGTAAATATATGATTGAACAATGTAGTGATAAGTGATCCTGTGTTTTTCTATAATTTGATCATCTTTGTGAAAGTCTGTTTTTTTATATGGATGGGGAAGAGGCAGATAAATAGATGTGTTACCTGAAAGGGGTGCCAATGATGCTATGTCAGACAGGAAATATTTAAAAAAAATTGGAGGTGCTACCCTCCTTCGTATGAAATGAACTTTGTGCTGGCTGACAGTTCAGCGGTTTGCAAGATCCAGTATTTTACAATAGCAAATAATCCTCTTATAGGCCTGTGCAGGATGTTTTAATAATACTTATACAATATTCAGAGTTGGGATCCTCACACAACAAAGAAAAAGGTTTGGATAATCATGTGTCTGACAGTCCATTATTTTTCTGTTTGAAAATATGGATATTCTACTAACTAATTAGTGAGCATTGCAAATGACACAAACTTATATTGTTCAGAACACCATACACTTGCCAGTACATATGCACACACTCATCAGATTATGGACTGTTGCACTCTCAGAGACTCCCGCATGGTGTCTTATTGTTAAGTGTCCATGCATTAGGAACGTTTGCTGTATAAACCAATTGGTTTAGGTGGCTCCACAAAAAAAAATATCCAAAGTCTGGATAACATGCATGTAATAAAACTGTTCCTTCTCTGTCTATACTTCTGTGTTGTTAAATATAAGACATTAATAAAATGTGCTGGAGCCCCATCGTCCAAGAACTACATGGTGCTGATTTGCAATGACACACCCAAAAAGTGTTTTATGAATGACAGCAATAGTAAGATGTACTGGAGAATAATAAATTAATGTATTATATAAATAAATATGATAATAGAAATCTATCTGTGAATATTTGCCTAGGAAAGATGAAGCACAATCGGAATGAGAAATTGTCAGCTGTAAATAACATTAGGAAATTGATGTTAATATTTGTAAGTCTTAAGAAACAAAAAAAAATATACGAATATAAACAGCACAGTTATATATAAAATTTGCAACACATTACTGCATTATCCATAGGAAATATATTTTAATTTCTCTCTACATAATAGATATAATTATATTATATATAATATAATATATAATGTATATTATATACATAATATGTATATATACATGAAGTTATATTTACTTTATTAAGGTATATAGGAATTTCAAACAAGTTTGGTATACATGTTACGATCCGGGAATACACGCTGTGGGGGTAAGACGCGCCTAGTAGGTGGGGGGGGGGGGGGTTAGGCGGTTACATAAATATAATGCGAAAGCAACGAAGATTGGTACAGAATGCAGGGTTATAGAGGCTATTGAGTTTACTTACGCTGGTCAAGTTCAGCAAAGCAAGTGACGCAAGGGGTTGATACATAAACGACAACTACCGAGATGGGCGTCAATTTTTCACTGTTTAGTTGAATACAAGAAGCCTGATAAGTTCATATTCAGGCTTTAATTATAGGGGTGGGAATGGGTTAATTTAATGTCCAAATGGTCCGATATTAGTGTCGAATTTTAAATGATAGAACTCAATGAATTAGATAGTGATTTTCATTATAGTTACATCGGCATAAGGAGTGGTGGAGGAAGGTAAAACAGGTCACATTGGCGTCGATTACACAGTTTCTGTGTCTTTGAGATAAGTAATGACGCTTCCGATGCCAATTAAATCATGTGTTGACCAAAGTTAATTTCTTTTCTGGTCTAATATAAATAAATATCCGGGAAACGACGAGCATTCAGTTAGCTAAGATAATAAAAATTTGTGAAGATATGTGATCGACGATATTAACGACCTGATAAATTAAATATCCTTGGCCTACAACGTTACTTCCTAGGAATATCTGTGGAAGTAACTGCTGTTATGATTTTTTTATAAGTAAACAAAATTTCTGTGTCTCGTTTTTTTAAATTTTAGTATGCGGAATTCCAATATATTGTACAAATTTACACGTCGTTTGAAATCTCGGAATTTCGATTTTGTGGGTGTAAAAGAATAGGTAATTATTTAGTTAAGAATAATTTAATTTTAAAACTATTTTAAAACCCCCTCTGAGTGCTCTCACCATAAAGCTTATTCTAATGTCTTCTAGCTCTATACCTATAATATATATTTTCTATTAATTTGATGCCAATTTACATAGTAATATTTCAACAGAAAGTTGTAGAAAGGGAAAATAAGACAAAGTGACAGAAAACACGTTACATCAAAATCATGAACTATATTTCGTTCCATATTCGTCTTTAGCTTAATACAATATATATTTGTATGAATAAAATTGCAATTTTAATTTGCTAGATAATTTAAAGCAACAATTTTTTTCAACATACGCTAAATATGTTTTCATCAAATTTTAGTATCAGAATATTCAAGATCTCTGAAGAATTTTTGGATTATAGTATTAATCAATTATTAAGATCTCATCTTTCTATTGTTCCCCTGCAGAAGACTAAAATTAGGAACGAAACGTATTGATATATTGTTCTAATTGTATCAGTCACATTGTTAATTTCTGACTGGTTGGAATTCATATTTATTTGAATTGAATCAAGTTTTATATAAAAAAATCAATCAATTTATTTATCAAACTTCTTGACTTCATTCCAGTTCCCTCGACTGGTATCGCCTCATTACGGATTTAATTTTCTTTTTAATAATATTGTATTAATTAGCACATAACTTAATAAACTTTATACACAAGTAAACCTTATTCACGTATTTACGAAATTACTTTGGTTACCAAAATTATTGAATAAAACTCATGATTACCACTCAATTAAATACTCATTAAACAGTGTTTAACCAGCGTTCATTTGAAGCACCTTTCGGTTAATACCATAGTCATTTTCTTATATTGCTTACAATTTATAGGTAGAACATAATACAAGATGGCTATGGTATTTACTGAAAGCCGCTTAACTATTGAGTTGACATTTTTATTCGTGTGACAATCTGGAGTTTTATTAAATAATATTTAATGTATAAATATCACTCCAATTGATTCTAACGTCAAAATGATAGTAAAAAAAACGTCTGTGTTAAAAGTGTACTAATTAGATAAATACATAGGTAAATAACAGACAAAAATAAGTGCTAAATAAATACTACACAACTTATTTGCAAACCTTGTTGCTTTCGTCACTACATTGTGGATTTCTATGTATATTTTTCGGATGCATCGGTTACCCGGCGTCCTGGGAGCTAATCATCCAAAATGGAGGATCGACAGCGTTTATGTTCAGCTGCAAACTTATTTAGCGTTGAAAACGATGGCGAGGATGTTGATTCTTAGCTCCTCATTTATAACTGTATGTGTTAACCCATTTATGATTTTCGATTATGGGTTTTTATCCGTCTTTCACGCAGCATGTGCAATGGTTTATTACAATAAAACGACTGAAAAAAGCTTTGTTGAAACTTTAAAGCATACCAGTTTACAGAAAATACTTTTAATTGATGGTCGTTCCAGCCCACCATGTGTCAGACAGAGAGGTTTCCAAAATACCCTCGTACTTAGTGTTACAGAAAATTACTGAGAAGTTGAACTTTTTTCATGAAAATCAGTAGTAGAACAAGGCTACCACGACATGTGTATCAACAAGTTGTTCTACGTTTTATTGGCGTATTATTAAGATTTCGTATCCAAGTTTTGTTATATCATTGAAGTGACGTATTATTGTTATTTTAAAAATTTCTTATGCTATTAGTTTATGTTAAATTTGGCTTGTAACTAGAGAAGACTCTAGCGGATGCTAGAAAGAGGTTTCATGGACGAGGTCCGATTCAAGAAAAAGTATTTGAGCGGCTATGCGTTTCAAAGGAATCCGCCTACCCATCTTCATGTAAGAAATAATCACGAAAGTGAGTGAAGGGAGAAAACAGAGAATTTATCACGTCGGAAACCCGGTTGAACGACCTTCCATGTTGTGACGGTATTGATTTAAAAATGCGTGTTAGATTACATATATTAAAAAAAATTAACTTATTGATTTAAAAATATATTTTACAAATTATTTAGTACATTTTTCTTTATTTTTGTAAAGCATTAGTCACAGTTTTTTATTCCAAATAATAACTCTATCTCAGGTTTTTTTTAAAAAAAATTCTCGGTATTATGACAAGAAAAAAGATCAATGGTATAAAATTTAATAAGAAATGCTTACATTATCTTCCACATTTTAGTAGAATATTTCCCGGTGTTTGACGTCTTCAGAAAATTAGGATCCGGCTTCCTCTGTTCCAATGTTTGTCCAGTCTCGTAGTCCGTTTTCCCGGTTGTAGCTATGGTACATAATTTTTGCCCTTTCCCTCCGCGGTTTTACGATGTGTTACCATGCGAACATATCAACATGTTCCAGATGAAGGAGCCTCGCAAGCACTTTTATTTCGCTTTGTATACCGTTTTACTACCTGAGAAAAACGTTTTCCATTTTAACCACGTGGCCTTGACCAAACAAGAGTTTCCCGTCGGACAAAACTACCCTACGATATTAATACAAACAATTATTTTGAAATGGGTGATTTATGATGGATGGAACATTGCATCTACATTTAAGGTTCATTTTGAAATATCAGCTAAATTATAAAAGAGGTACTCAATCGTAGCACAATGTGAAAGAAGGAAATCTTTATTTTATGAGGTCAATAGCGTCCGATACGTTCAGGAGTAACACAGTTTATAAATGAATTATTGGGAGATTGTAAAATTGGGTGTGTATTATCGTATCAGTTGATTGTTGTCAAGAAGTGGAAATTTTTTTTTCAAGATAGTCCGGTGACTAGTTGATCATGTTTGAGTTGTCGTCTTTGAGGATCCGACGTCTGTTTTGTTGATAGGCGCTGTTGCTGAGATCTCAGACTGTTTGTGAATATGTGAGAGTGCGTCAATCTGGTGCGGCCCGATATGATTCTTGAAAGGGGCACCTGATCTCTTCTGGATGCCTTCGAGGGGAAGTTTGGTGGTCTTGAAGTTGGGTTGAGAAGAAACTAATTTTGATTCTCAAAGTAATATTGAATGTGTAAATTAGAAGTGCCTTAGTCAAATCTGAATGTTACCAACTAAATAATCACCAGTTTATAAAAGTGAGTTAAACGGTACTGCGGGCGCGCAATGAAAGCGTCGTGAATTTGTGTTTTAAGCAAGTGAGAAATAGAACCAATGTCAGTAATGACACGATGATATGAATACAATTTCTTTGTGATTTATAGCCTGTTTTTCGTTGCACATTGTTTCAGTACATACATCTTCTCAGTGAGACATCAGGTATTATTTCACATACCTCGGGATATGATCAGCGGGATATGTTGAGCCAATGCACTACGCCCGTGCTGCTTTGCAGCTCTCACCGGCCAGTGCAGTGTCCCGTGGCCCAATGCGGCACTGCCGTGGCCATCAGCACTCTGGGTCTGCACTTCGTGTACGACCACGCGCAGGTGCCCACGGCCGTGGTGCGCTCCGGCAGTCCTCTCAGCGTGTCCGTGCACTCGAGTGCAGTGGGGCCAGCTAAGTGTCTGTCACTGCTCCGGTTGGAGGGTCGCTACCGGGGCGTGATCGCCATGGATCCCTGTAGCCAGTCACTAGCTCTGCCGCTGATGGCCGCGCGATACGGCTCCGTGATGGTCTTCTGGCTCGCCGACGTGTGCAGCGACGACGTCATTTACGCCATCGAGGCCTGGAGCGACGACGGAAACATGCGCCTCGCTTTCGAAGGTCCCGTCGTGGGGCTCTTGGACAGCACCACTCCAAGTGACGTAATCTCTCACGGCGACGCTCTCCTCCTCTCCGAAGGACAAATTAAATACCTGGGAGCTACCAAAGACATCTTCAATTTGACCGTCACAGTATACTGACAGGTAATTCCGTTACTATCTCGAAAATATTATTCATTTCATTTCTCAGGACCAATTCTTTATATTGAAACTTCTATTTTTTACGAAAATATGCTCGTACTCAATCAATTTGCTAGCTCGCAACGGTTATGTCGTTATTTCCACTTGCTGAAAACAAATTTTCTTCTTGATTCAACTTCCTACGAGCGTGAATTATTTAGTTTGGAACTATTGAATGTAGTCAAAATGACAACAAATTAGTGTCTTCTTCTTGAATAATACTATTCATACGTTATAACAATCCCCAAAATAATTTAAAACACCAGTCGACATTAATTCCAGAATGTGCCATTTAAGATGACAGTCTAGCAGCCGTCCTAGTAAACCAAGACCCTCAATGGGCTGTGAAGCCAATGATAATAATCTTCTTCTTCTTCTATATAATAAAAAATGATGTATGTTTAAATGTATGTATGTATTTACGTTAATTTCTATACAAATTTAAACGCGTGGACAGATTGCAACAAAATTTGGTACACATATTTTTCAAAACATGAGAAACGATACTGGGGGGGGGGGGGTGAGAAACCCCTAGAATAAATGTGAAAAGAATTATAATTAAAAAACGTGTTAATTTTGTTAAATTACTGCGCGCCAAGAGATCGTGACGTCACAGGACAGAGAGAAACGTTACTACGCGACGAACAATAGAAATAGTTCCTTTTTCCGTATTAAAATAAAGCAGAAATATTTTATAATTTATAATTTTATCCAGTAATACTCCGTCGAACGCTGATAAAAAAAATACGAAATACTTAACGATCATTGCGGAAAATGTAAGTTAATTTTGGTGTCATATTAGCGTCCCCAATATGCCGACTATTTGTTTACATTGTAAATTTAGCTAACAATTTCATAAATTTAATCTTTGGTAATGTCTCAAAAGAGAGGGAGAATTACATCCTGCAATACCTAAGGAGTATATTTAAGTATTCTATTCATAAAGAAATTCGGAGGAATGTTTGTTGGGACTGGTAGAATAAAATTCGATGTATGTTATTGCTGTTCAATGTATGTTATTGCACTATCGATCGAAAGTATGTACGGAACTAGGAACAGTTAGATTCAGGCTAAATCACTTCTTGAATAAAGATTAATATAGAATTAAATACTTTTTTGGGTTTATGTACATAAGGTACACGGGCAAAGCCGGGCAATAAGTAAATATTCAGATATTTTTATCTTTATTACTATAATACCACTGAAAAACAAAACGTAAGGTGAATTTATTTATAAAATATATTATTTATTCTTCCAAATTAATTTCATCCCCTTCAAAGTAATCCCCGTCCGATAAAACGCACTTTTTCCAAAGCTTTTTCCAGTCCTCGAAACAGTCGGAATAGTCTTTTTCTGGTATAGCCTTCAAGACCTTCTTCGATTCGGTTTTTATCTCCTCAATCGTGTCAAAACGGCCTCCCCGCATTTGCCTTTTGAGTTTGCTGAATAGCCAGAAGTCGCACGGAGCCAAAACAGGGGAATACGGTGGTTGCGGAACGACATGAGTCGAGTATTTGGCAAAAAAGTCGCGAAGAACCAATGCAGTATGACATGGTGCATTATCGTGATGAAGGAACCAAGAGTTGTTCGCCCATAATTCCGGCAGTTTCAGACGAATAGCTTCACGCAAACGACGCATAACGCTCAAATAATATTCCTTGTTGACAGTTTGGGCCGGCGGAAGGAATTCATAGTGCACCACACCACGATAATCGAATAAATCTGTCAACATGACCTTGATTTACGATCGACTTATTCCGTGGTCTTTTCGGTCTTGCTTCACCTTTTGCACGATATTCGCTGGATTGGTCGGTGGTTTCAGGGTCGTATGCGTATATACAAGTCTCGTCTCCAGTAATGATGCATTTCAAGTGGTCCTGATAGTCAGGTAGAAAAGTTTCACACACATCAACGGGACGCTTTTTTTTAAAAAAAATTTGAGCGATTTTGGCACTAATCGAGACTTAACGCGTTTGAGACGCAAAACATTCTTCAAGATGGTTTGGGCTGAGCCAAACGATATTCCAACACTATCACCGAGATCTCTAATTGTCCATCGACGATTTTCAAGCACCAGATCTTTGATTTTTTGGACGTGGCCCTCGTCGGTAGACGTTGATGGTCGTCCAGAGCGCGGTTCGTCTTCAACGCGTTCTCGGCCCTCTTTGAACTCGTTGTACCACTTATAAACGTTTTTTTGTTTCATAGTTTGATCACCAAAGGCAACATTTTCATCGTGTCCGCACAAGAATATTCGTTCCGCAAACAAAATTTGATGCAAGTTCTTTGCTCAACAAAATCACCCATTGCAAAAATCGAAAAATTCACCTTTGGTTGTTTACAAAAACACGTGTAACTCGGAGATAATTAAACCTTTTAACAAACAGACGCTTGGCAAATATTATAGACAGTCCTACCAACCTAGGAAAATAAATTACCGGCCTTCCTAATACTCGGGAGTCATAAATGACAATTTCACCTTACTTTTTGATCACAGTGGGACATCAGTAACTCTACTTTGTGACTAGCTGAGTGCCCAGCGTTGCACGTGTATTTATTTAAATTTTGCTGGAGAAGGACTTCATTCGACACTTACCTCTTTGTAAATATTTCATTTACGCCGCTTTAATAGCTTACCTGTTCCGAATACTTACACATTTAGGTTCGCCTTCCCGCCTAACCCTTTGGAAAGTAACTAAAAATAAACCAGGATGATGACTGACGGTACTTTAACAACTCACAAATTCTCCTACTACATAAAATAAGAATGTTTAAAAATTCACGTCTAATTAAATAGCGTGAAAATACTCGCAAACTTAATAAAGTCTTAAAATATTCCTGTCACTTTAAAATAGTTAAAAATACTACTTTTAACTTAAAAGAGATCCAATATATACCTGGTAGCCTAAAAAAATAAAAAATACACCTGGTAACTTAAGTGGATCAAAAATACTCTGAGTAACTTTTTGTCAACCACGTCCACCTACAATTCGAGGACCGTAAAATTTCCTAAGCCGCCATGGTTCATGTGAGAATTAAACTTAGCGACTCCTATAACCCAGGAAACAACATCAATATCAGTATTTTTTGCATTATATTTATGTAAACACCTTCACTACCACCCATACAGTAAGGGTGCTTCCCTCTCTTGCCTTTTCGAGTTGAAATTAGACACTAAAAACTTCCACGCTTCACAGGGGGGCAATTTGAATGTTCAGGGGGGCAATTCGAAAATGAGTTCGTCTAAAATTTAAGAACCGCTTCCTAGATTTAATTTATTCAACAGGAAAAATAGTTGGTATCTCAATTTAAAATAATCATTTTGTTTATAGCGATTTCCATAGAACCGCACTTGAAAGATTGTAGTCATATAAATTTCGATGTACTCTGAGAGTATTGTTTACTATGTATAGTGAAGTTGTAGTACGTGCTGTATTGCTATAATATGCGATACGTGCTTGTCCACTGTAGTCAACTCTACAGCGTGTTAAATGAAATAAGAATTTATTTCAAAAGCTCGAATGGCGATAAGTTTAGCGATCTCAGGTTAAAATAAATTAGCATGTTTTTCACTTCATCCACGTTCACCCTTTCGAAGTTGCCTAACGCTTCGGAAGGCCGACAGAAACTATAGCGTGCGTGCGCACAACAAGTCACTAAAGTTTCATCGAAATCGGATGAATGGTTTCAGGAAGCATAGGGGACACACAAAAATTAATAAATACATACATATGTAATGAGCAAAAGAAATTATTTATTAAATTGCCCCACGTTGTGGAACAAAAAATGTAATGAGCAATAATAAAGGTTAATTAAAGGAATTACTTAACAAAATGATTACAATAAAAAACTTTCAATTTGCCAAATATTAATTTAACAGGTGTTCATTTAATTTTTTTACAAATGATTTGCCCTAAGTTTCAAAATTAACAAACAAATATTTTTTATTTATAATTGGTGGCGTTTAAAGTAAAATACAATATTTTATATTTCACAAACAATCAAATTTAATAACTCTTCTTCTCAGGGTCTTTAACTGGGTTTGATAAGTAAGAACAATAACAAATTATACATTAAATAATTAACAATTCAACCAAATTGAAATGAACGGAATACGAAATCTAACAAAATGAAAAGAACAAAATCTGACTAATACCCTTAATTACCGTTTACAGAATTTAATTAGTTTGGTTTGTACTTACATATGTCCTGCTGGTACCAGACTTAGTTTCCGCATCTTAGGAACACAATTCACTAAAAAGGCCATTAATCACTGATTCTACACATCATGGTATCATGGTAAAAACACACGGTTGTAGATCTTGTATTATTCCTCCGGGAACTCGATCAGCCGCACCTCCGGTCAACAGTTGGACGTATTATTTCTCAATGCCTTTATGCGGAAAAATGTTATTTCGGTACACGTATGTATCTGAACGTGGCACTAAACTCTTTGTTTCAGCTTTGTGGTTTTTATAACGTGTCTCTCCGTACGGACCTTTTTACTTGGATTTTGATAAGTCTCTCAGTTGAATTTTTAAGCTTGGGCCACGCTGTTCGTACTCTTAAATTTTGCTCCCTCTCTCGACCAGAATATCCGCCAGACTGAATTCAGCCAGTCCTGGTAGATCGCAACAAAGACCGCCGTCATTGTTGTATTTAAGAATTTGTAGAATTAATTTAAACAATTAATGTCCTCCTTAATTAGTATTACAATATATATAGACAAAACAATTCTTATCGGATAAGTAATTCTAGCGTGAAATTAATGGGAAATATGTGATAGGAAATTGGTTTATAGAAATTGATCTCAACTGAGGGCTTGATTTGGAAAATAATTTGTTCGTACACATGATGCAGTAATTAAATGGTTTTGAAGGCAACTTTAGTTAAATTAATAAAAGATAGATAAATATTAAAAGTACAAACAAGGAAACGCATTTATAAAAAAGTAAGAAAATACTACACATTTCAGGACAAAATTAAAAAACGATTTTTTAAATTACCTGAAAACATTTATTAAAACATTATCCACAACAAATTCAAAAAATAAGACGAAGTTTAAGAAAATTATCAACAACAATTTCTATAACAATGTCTCCATTTTTCTTCAAAAATAAAATACCACGTTTAAATAACGTGGATCTAAAGTAGTGGCAGTTTGACTTTAATTACCATTAAGTTGTTTGTTCATAATTGGAGGTATTTTTTCTTCTTTGTCTTACAGGGTGAAATAATCACTAGCGGAATGTGAAGATAATGAGCCAAGTTCAGAAATTAGATAACTTCGGGACATCTAAAAGATTAGTCAGATGATAAGGAATATTCGATGCCTTAGAAGAGTGAAGTTAAGTGTCAGTCCAAGTTTGACGTATTATTACAATTTTTAATCAACTATCTGATAATAAATATTGGGGAATTGTGACTGCAGTACCTTCTTTATTTGTTCATCCGTCTACTTCGTTCAACTTCTGATTGATCAAGTTTGACATGATACGTATCTGAACTGTAATGATGAAAATGTTTTCGAATTTAGATATTGTTTGAAAGACGTAATAAACCTCACTGATGAAAGTCTACTTCCAATCATACATAATTCATCAATAATTAATTGTACTTATCATTTGAGTTTTGACAATTTTCAAGAAAACAACCATCAACATAGAAGTTGACATCAAACATAGAATCTGCTTAATTGTAAAGCTGTGAACTTTAATTTTGAGCTTCATATCAGTACAAATATGATTTCTTATTATATTTTTGATCGTGAAAGTAATATGGCGAAAATAATAATGGTAAAAAAGGCTGAATATGTGATTCACAGAGATATTAACTCGTCTTAACTGGTTTTATAAAAACGAAGCCCATTTTTAACACAGACTCGATGAACAATTTTTCTCGATTATTAATGGCGCAAATGTACGATACGTAACTTTCATAAATCAAGACGATTTCAGAAGACGTGATGTGCGCTGTAGTAAAATAAGAAACAGAGGATCAATTTAATGAGAAAATTATTCGAAGCTAATTTTTGCATGTCATTATAATTAAATTACAAACCTACTATCCAATTGTAATATGAGGCGTATTGCTGGACTTCAAAGATGAACACTAAAGGTGGGAGTATAGTGACTAGAGATGCGAACCTTGTGGAACGAACTTGATCAAATGAAATATTCCGAAGAAAGAACTGTACAGTTTGTTCACTTGCTTCGTGATCAATCGTTCATTTCAACTCCGGATTCCGCGAATCCAACTTCATCCTGCCCAAGTGTCACTCTAACTCCTCATGAGAACGAGTCGGTCGGCAAGTCCATAATGTCATATCCCATCCGTTGATCCATATTAGATATGAACTAGCTAGTTCACAAACGACACATCCCGCAGTTCAGACTGTCCCCATAGTACCCAGGAAAAGACATCCGAGTTTACAGGACCAGTCCTTCCTTAAGTGTGCTAGCCGAAAGCAACGAGAAACCTCTTCAGATAAGAAGAAAAACTAGTCAGCATCAACTGAGCAATAAAAATCTGCCACACGATCGCAAACCCTTCTACTTCCTCCTGAACAAACTCCTATATCAGGCTGCTTTTGCAGAACATATCGGCAGGTCAAAACTCAATCCACCTCATCTGGATACCCGCTCATGCTCACATAGCGGACCCTCTCGCTACCAACGTATACAGCTTGATCATCAACCTGACACATCCACAGTGAGCACAACCTCGCTATATGAGCATGAGCGGGGATCCAGATGAGGTGGATTGATTTTTGACCTGCCGATATGTTTTGCAAAAGCAGCCTGATATAGGAGTTTGTTCAGGCGGAAGTAGAAGGGTTTGCGATCGTGTGCCAGATTTTTTTTGCTCAGTTGATGCTGACTAGTTTTTCTTCTTATCTGAAGAGGTTTCTCGTTGCTTTCGGCTAGCACACTTAGAGAAGGACTGGTCCTGTAAACTCGGATGGCTTTTCCTGGGGACTATTGGAACAGTCTACAAGGAGCTCAAAAAGAATCAAAATAGAATCAACACGGCAAGCATGGAGACGTACTGGAAACAATGGACTCTTCCATCAGGAAAAAACAATATTATCCGAACTAATACTTCTTAACAACCTCCACAGAAACCAGCAGATATTAATCTCCAGGATAAGATCATACGAACTTCTCTCATGCTCACCTCTTCTGCAAAGAGCCATAACCCATATGGAATCCCTGCGACCAATTCCTCACCATAAAAACTCGTACTCTTTGAATGAAGAAAATTCGAAGAAAAACTAAACAAGGAAATAGGCTAAAAGTCTCTGCACTGATCAAGACTCAATCGCTTCATTACAAGCTTTCGTATCCAGTTACCAAATTGATCATCTAATTTGAGAAGTAACTGAATGCAACCACAATATTCGTATTATAAGAAAGAAAATATTATGTACCCTATCAGTTAAATAATGAAAAAGTTCGCCATTAACATTTTAGTTGACGCGACCATAAAATACCAATAAAAAAACTCTTAGAAGTCACTCGCACCAATAATCCGAGAACTAAATCAAAATTCCCTCCTGGTTAACAAATACCTTTGGGGATGCCTTCTCCTCTCTCTAGTTTTTTGAAATAAGGTTCCCACAAGCCGAAACACCTCGCCCTGTTTTGAGAGGTGTATGTTCCGGGGTCGCAGACCTATTGGAATAGTCGGCCAGTTGCCTCCTACATTGGTAGAGGCACGGCTGCGACCCCACAGCTAACCCCTCTCCCGATATCGGAAGGTCATGGGACAAGTACAAAATGCCCTACCTACCTGATGCAGGTTTTTATAGGGTTTTACCTTCATCACTTTTAGGCGATTGCCGGGTAGGATCCTTAAACCTACTTATCCCTTGGCTACCTGGCTCTACCTTTCCACATCCTCCCTTTCAGTCCATTTCCTATGCTATAAGAGGGGAGTGGCCACTATGTGGATTACCCTATACATAGCCTGTCTACACCTTCTTCTTATACCAAATACTGTCAAAATAGTTCAGTCATTATCTCATCTTAAGAAAAAATTAAATCAATTCCATAATCATCAAAACACGCCTCAACAAATTATCCGTTAAAAGTTCCAGAACACCAGCCAATTTTTACAAAAGGATCAGACACTGCAAACGGAGCAGGATGCGCAGTCGATTCGAATAACAAAATTGCAAGATATAATCTGAATAACATAAGCTCCATCTTCTTCTGCTACGACTTTGCCATCCGTAAAGCTCTAGTCATGATCCGAAACCTTACGGAAACCAATCTTGAAATAGATACATACTTAGAAAGTTACATCGCCAGAATCGATATTGATGACGACAACATTAGAAAAAGATGTCACTAAATTGGAAACATAAAGAAGTAATAATTTGATGGATTCCATCACATCTTCATGGGACAGAGAAACGTCCGAATTTACTCGCCGATATACGAATTAATAATTTTTATACAATAATAAATAAATCCTACTAGATAACAGAAGATACCCGATCATCTATACACGTTTAACGAATATCTCACTCCAAAGTAACACATCTTATCGCAAAATACACCGCCACTTTGTGAATTCTGTAATACCTATAAACCTCCAAGCATATATTTGAATGTAATTCGGCAGAAAATCATACTCAACAGTATAAACATAGGCACTTCGTCAGGTTTTGTTCTGTGATCGCAGACGTTGGGCATTCGGTAAGAGTTGTCCGCTATTCCTATTGGAACAGTCGGCCAGCTGCCCCCTAAACTGGTCAAGGCACGGAGAGGGGAAAGGTGCGACCCCACAGCAAACACCTCTCCCGCAATCGGAAGAGCGTGGGACAAGTACCAAATTCCCGACCTACCTGACGCAGGTTCTTCTAGGAACCTTAAACCAAAGCCCGGGGGCCCTAGTTAACGTTTGTCTACCTTTCCGCATCCCCCCTTTCACTCCCTTTCCTATGCTATAAAAGGGGCGTTGCCACTATGTGGATTACCCTATACATAGCCTGTCTACACCTTTTCTTTTAAAAAAATCCCTTACAAAGTGTCACCATCAGCCTAGTGGACAACAATTTTTTACCTGAATAAATATGTAATATAAACAATAGCCGTTTTTAATGACCACAAAGGGTCACACGACATTAAATAAGTAGGTAAAAACTCTGATTTCACCTTTCTTTTTCTGTATGGAAGAATATATTTAATGTATCTGTTTAAAATTGCTTTATTACAATAAATATCAACTAGAAGTATCCATTTTTTGTATTTTTAAAAACACTAATTCTAATTTTTACCACTTTGGTTCCCACTTTCCCGTTTATATGATGTTGTAATACTATTTTCAATCTCGTTAAAATTTTTATAATTTTCTCAAGTTTCCAGTATTACCATTCTTCAACGGCAAACGCAAATATTTTTCCTAAAAATGTTCATGCGTATCTTCCGCAGCACAAAATAATAAAACATTTATTTCTGTAAACAACTATCTCTTCCCAATACATTTACTTTACAGACACGCCCTTTATTAGGTTATTATAAACAAATACCATGACAAATATATTTAAATCGAGTTCTTTTTTTGTTGTATTACTTTTTATATGGCTGTTTATGTTTACAATAGAATTTAATCGTCTATAATTAAAAATTGAACCTACGTATGACAAAATTAAATCAATTTTATTTATGTTCCATGTATTAATTGTTGTTTGGCATGTTCAAAACTATCCATTGCTAAGCAACATTGGCCATTGTTTTAAGACAAACCGAGTCAGTCTGTGTTTAGCGCTCGTCATGCGAAGTCAGGCTCGAGTGTTCCTCTTACAGGAAAGTTTGTGATAACAGACCTTTGTTCTGTCTATCGATTAATTAAAAGCTGAATATTGTAAAATGGTCCTTCGACAGCCACCACAAGCACTGACAGCGGCCATTGGTCATTGCCAGTCACCAGTCTTCTGCCCGTATCAGTCGTCAGAATCATCGATTGGCTGTGTTTGAAAAGGCACTGGAAATATTTTTGTAACTATTTCATATTGAGATCAATTCTTTTATTTACAAGTTTTAATTTAACGTCTGTTTTTAATTAATAAAATAATTGATGACTTTGTACCGACACACTTTAATTTTAATTTTTATTATGACGACGTTTCGTCGAAGAATATACAAAAAGGTATCGGAACGCCGTTTTAATAATAAATAAAAAGTGTCTGTACAAGGTCATCAATCGTTTCATTAATTCTTTTATTTACTTAAAATAGTGTAGATAAAGTTTAGATAGAAAATATATAAATTTGCAATTATTGTTGTAAATTGTTGTTAGTAATATTGCAAATCATTTTTAAAATTGTTGAAATCCACAAGTTAAATCATATATTTTCAAATATGTCACGTGTCAATGAAGACTTTCATAATATTTATCAACAAAAATAACGATATTCAAGGAAGTATGCAGATGATGACTGTACGATAATGGCATATAGTTTTTGATTTAATATGAGAACGTCAAAGCTCAGATGCAAGAATTCAAATTTAACAACGCCAGATAGAAAATAAAAAGTTGCGTTCGCTCATCGATGTGTACATAATTATTTTCGGTAGATTAAGATGCTTGATTTAACTTTTGCTTGTTTTTGCAATCTCTGTGTGTTTAAAGTTAAACGCTGACTTTACGTTTCCATTTAGGTCCGTTACACACACGGCAATTTTTATCGCTATATTCAAGCAATTATCAAGATTTTAGAGAACAAAGCTATCAACGGTGATTGTTCAACCAACGTCATCAACAGTTAGGAGCAGAAGGTGATTTGTGTTTGAAAACTAAAACATCTTTAAATTCAGTGAAATATGGCCTTTCTGTGATGTGTTTAAAAAATCAAGTGAGATCGAGCCCAGATGATCAGATAAGGGTAAAGTAAACAAAACGGAATTTTATTAATTGTAATCTTAATGTGTAAATATTATTATCGTCAGATTTCGTATTTCAATAATTATTTAAGATTTTAATTGTCATTTTGTAACTATCTTTATTGGAGGTCCGATAGGCGGCTCTGAAAATTAAGCCGTGGCACAACAATACGAACTAGAAAAATTTCAATTTGTTTTTTTAAATTATTTTTGTTATAATTTGAATTCATGTTTTCATTAAAAATCCTTTCATTTTAACTTTGAATTTGTTTATAAAGTAAGGCTTATCTTTTTTTAAAATCAAATTAAATAAATTTCTAAATAAATTTTGAATATTACATTTTAATCATTCATTTTTCATTATTACATATATAATCAACTAATAGCTTTAAATTAAATGAAATATTAATCAAAAGGATAGGCGTTAATTAAATTAATGATTAAACAAGATCTTACAAATAAAATATAATTTATTATCAAATTGTGGCTTCAAGAATCAAAACAATTACAATTAAAATTTTAATATCTCAGGGTCTTTAATGGGTTTGATGATTAGGACACGATAAAAGTAGAATTTGACTAACTAACAATTCAAAATATTATTTGCTTAAAATTAAAACAATAAGTCGATCAATGAAAGAAAACTAGAAGAAAGCGAACGAACGAACGAAATCTGACTCTATCCTTTAATTAGAGTTTACAATATTATCATAGTTTTGGTTTTGTTACTTACATACTGTTCGGCTGGTACCAGAATTCTCTGTAGTTTTAGAAGTACACTATTGCAACATTTTACACTGATTATAAATGTCGACTCACAGATTCTACACTATTTGAATCGAAATGGAATTTCTTGGCTCCCAGGAACTCGGACGATCCTCCTAATTATCAGTTATCTGATGTCTGCTTACCTTACAGGAATCTTACGAGTTGCTAATTTATTAGTCTTTTACTGATTTGGATATAAACTACAACGTAGCTCAGAGAATATTTGTTTTAATTTTTATTCTCTCGTGGGTGGGCCTAAATGTAGACTCTGCCTTTCCGCTCCTGACACGTCCACTTGTTGTCCTTTCTGGCTACTGACTCAAAACTTCATCCGTCCACATCAATCTTTCGGCACCATCTATCCTAGTGCCTCTCGAGTTTGAGCGCGTATTTCCATTTAGGCATTTTCTCAAAGCAACAGAGCTAAGCGCTATTGTCGCTTTTTAATTTCTAATAAAACAATTAATAGCCTAATTAATTGGCGTTACAATATATTAATATATATATATATATATATATATATATATATATATTTACTACAACCACCATTTTTTTTTATGTCGTCGAATTAGTTTTTCTTATTTTATTTTGAGGTATTTGAACTGGCTATACTTTATGGTTTTAATGTTCGACTCAGTTTGCCCTATAAACAGGATCCACGTAAATTCCCCAAACAAACATTTTTAGAGGGGACTGAGTAGGTCACGGTTTTTATACGAACCCATGAACGGAAAATTTTCCGAGTGACAACCATTTCAAAATAGATTTTTAACGCAACCACTTTTTCTTAAGTAAAATAGTTAAGTAAGACTAAATTATTTGTCTTATAAAGCAAGTCAGTCGGTTAAAATTATAAAGATTAAAAAATTTACGTCTTATTGAAACTTAGCCAACTCAGACAAAAAAGTGATAATATAAATATCACACAACGTTTCTGGGATCCTTGTGCCTTTCTTCAAGTGCAAAGAAGAGCCGAGAGCGACACTTTTTTGTCTGAATTGGCTAGCTTTATTATTTAAAAATTATAATGAAACAAAATGTATCTTAAACATTTTCATAAAAAATATTGTTTACAGTCTAGCTTAACAATTTGTTTTTGTCTTCTTCGAAGGATGGTTAAATTATGATCCACTACAACTCCGCTTCAATGTGGCGACCACCAGCGTGCATTGTACGTACGAATGATGTTGTGGTAAACACACAATATAAAACCGGAGTCCCATCAACCTGATGTGCAGGAGAACTTCTTCTTTTTCTACGGGAGTCTCGTGAAACAAACTTTTCTTACGACCTAACAAGAGAAAGTCAAATCCAGCGATCGTGGAGGCCCCTCGATCGGACCCAAGATGGGTACTTTCAAGTAAGAACCTTGAAATATTAAGTAGACATTTTAATACAGATTCAAGCAAGTTTGAGTGACGACGAATTAATATTCACCGACGTACGGGTAGAATTAGAAAAGAGATGCATAAGTATTTATCAGCAGCAGTTTAAAACATTTAGGTTCAGAGATGTGCCAAAAATTAGCCTACTGTCATTATTTGACTGCCATTCTTTGGATATCAACACTTATTTACAATTCTATTTTTGATAATTGTATAATAAATTTCGGAACAGGACGAGTGTAAGATCACCGATGTGACGTCATACCTCACAAACCGCCGCCGTTTATACGCTATTGGCCGGATCTTAAAATTCAAAATAGAAAACATAAATATAATTATAAACATGCAATTTATTTACATGTCAGGAAGATTTTTTTTATTTATTTTTATTAAAAGTTTATAATGGTCATTGGCGACCCATAAATAAATTACAAATAGTTCTCGTTTACGTAAATATGCTGCGATTCACATTGATTCCAATAATATACATACGATTGAACAGTTTGAAAGAATAATTATACATGCCAAATGTGGGTTTCTTACTTTTACATTTTACAATTCGCATTTGTTAATCATTTATCATAACAGTAGGATAATTAATTATATTAACTTACTTGAAGCTACGACTGTTGCAAATTCCACTGTACTGTGGTTATAGTTTGTTTTTATTAGGAAGAGGCGTCTGCTTCTGAATATGTATCACTCTCTTGTTTCTTCACTAAATTTATGAGCCTTTTTATTCTACTTTTTGCCGTTTTATCATTTAGGTGTGGGTAAAAAGAGTCCAATACATTTATGAATGATGTAGAGGATATCTGGTAATCTCTAATAATGGTTCTTGGGTTCTTTGAGTCCATAGTATTTAGTATGAGAGCCTTTAACTGTTCCAAAGGGATAGGTAGTGCACTTGTTTCTTCTTCATATAATATTTTTAGTGGACATAATGATTGACTAAACGCTTTATTTATGATCCTGAATGTTTTGTTTTGTTTTCTTGGGTGGATTAGTGCTTGTCTTATGTTCCGGATTACTGTCGTCTTTCTTATCAGCTTGTCTCGTCGAGCTCGTAGATGCTTTTTTTTTGTTAGTTGGGAATTATGCAAGTCCGTTTTTTGAGGGTTAATTATTTCAATTGCGGGTGCCGGGTTCTTACACTGAATTTTGTCATTATTTTCATTTGCAGTCAGATTATTCTTTAGTATTGCATCTCTATTAGGACAATTTATCGCGATATGGCCGGGACTTTTACAATTATAACAGTTACCGTTCCCCGCTGCTAGATACACCCTATAACTAGTTTCTTCATATTGCACCATTATAGAATCCGGAAGGGATTTTAGCTTATCTGGGTTAATGAAGAATTGTCTTCTGAAACTTTTAATGTGAGAAAATCTTCGATCACGTGTACTTATTCTAATATCCGATATTTTAGACTCTGGAATTATATTTAGCTTTTCTAGTTCTAGCACAATTATCTTCTTAGGGATAACTGGGCATATATTTGACAAGATTACACGGCAGTATTTTTGCATTAAAGGTCTTATATTAACCATCTCACCCTTTATTGTTATTGATTTATGAACTTTTATTAGGTTTTCGACATCCTCCTTAGATGTTAGAAATGCGCATATTCAGGAATTGGCTATTTTAGAGATGTACTTAATTCTGATGGGGTCAATAATATTAGCTAAACCTATTAGGTACTCATCTGTATTTAAACTTGCAACAGCGTCCAGAATTATGGCATGCATTTTATCCAGTTTATGTTCCGTGGCCATCACCTTCGAATACAATCTCGCCTCCAAATTCTGTGTGGACGTCATCTTCAGGTATTCCTCTTCTTTACACTTTCTGGGATTAGTGGACTTTCCTTTATATAGCTTAGATATCATGTACTTATACCTGGAAGAATTGCACGGGCACAAATTTACTATATGACATTACGTTGCGTTAGTATTTTTCACATTTATCGTCATGGTCGAGCACTTTTTCGTTCTGCTCTGTACCGTTATAACTCCCTAAATGGGTCAATAACATCCTATTAAATTTGTTCCGTCGACTCCAATGCACACGCAAAAAATTAACTAAAAAAGTTGTTTAATAACTGCATTGCGAAGATCAGATAATATTTGTGACTTGATATTGTGACCAAGAATATTAAAAGAAATAATGTAATGCAAAATCCAAAATTACGCTCTAATCTCCCGAAAAACTCACAAGTATGTTTCAGTACTTAATAATATTTCTCAGAAAATATTTCGTATTATGAATATCCGGAATATTACGAAAAAAAATATAATTGAGAATGAAAATGCATTAGAATCTAATTTCAAATATCTCCTGAAATATGTTTAATAACTCCATATTGCTCAGAAAATATTTCTTCCTTAATATTGAGAACCATAATATTCCGAGAAATAATGTAATGGAGAATACAATAGAATAATTTCACTTTATGCTCATTGAATTGAAAAGGATGTTTGAGTTCTGCATTATATTGCTCATAAAATATATGTGACTGAATATTGAGATCAAGTATATTACAAGGAATAATGTAATTGAATTGCAAAAGCAGAATTTCACTACAATTTCTTAAAGAACTCCCAAAGTATGTTTAAGAACTCGATGTTATTGCTGGGTAAATATTTCTGAATAAATATGAAGATCAAAATTATTAAAAAATTAATTTGAAATGAGAATTCAAGAGGACAATCACACTCTAATTTCTAGTAGAACTCCAAAAGAATGTTTAAGAATTCCATTATATTGATCAGAATATAATTCTAACCAAATATTGAGAACCAGAATATTACAAGAAAAAGTGTCACTGGAGAATGCAGGATTAACAACTCAGAAAATATTTCTTACTGTATATTAAGATTCAGAATATTACGAAAAAAAATATAATGTAGAATGAAAGAGCAGAATTTAACTCCAATCTCTTGAACTACAAAAGTATGTATAATTACTAAATTATATTACTCTGCTAATATTTTGTATGGAATATTGAGATCCAGACAATTACAAGATATAATTTAATAAAGAATGCAAAAACTCTTTTACCGAACTCCGAAAGGATGTGTAACTTCTGCAATACAGAGTTCAGAACTTATTTCTGACTGAATATTGAATGTAGAATACAAATGCTGAATTACACTGTAACTCGACAATTTTGATAAGTACTTAAAAGTTACCGTACAGAAAACATATTTTTCTTATTATGAAGACCCAGACTATTACGAAAAAAAATACCAGGAAGAGTGCAAATGCAGTATTATACTCTAATACTCGAGTAACAGAATATTTTGAGAAATAATGTATTGCAGAATACAATAGAAACACTCTATGCTTTTGAACTCAAAATGGATCTTTAAATACTGCATTATATTGCATAGAAAATATATGGGTCTGAATATTGAGATAATGTATATTACAAGAAATAATGTAATGTATTTCCAAAAGCAAAATTATGCTCTCATCTGTTGAAAAAGCCAAAAAGTACGATTATGGTATTTATAATAATATATAAAAGCACACATTTCTAAATGGATATTGAGATCTAGAATATTCAGTGAAATAATGTAATTGCGCATACCAGAGCAGTATTACACAATTATGTCTTAAAGAACCCCAAAATAATGTTTATGTACTCCTTTTTATTGGTCAGATAATATTTTTGACTAAATATTAAGATCCAAATATTTAAAAAATAAATTTGAATGGGGAATTAATCAGAATAATTACACTCAAACCTCTTGAACTAAAAAATGAATTATAGTAACTACTGTATGTTGATCAGAAAATATTTCAGACTTGATATTGTGATCAAGAACATTCGAAGAAATAATGTAATAGAAAATCCAAAATTACGCACTAGTCTCTTAAAGAACTTTCCAAGTATGTTTAAGTACTTAAAAATTAGTGCACAGCAAAATTTTCTTACGTATTACGAAGATCCAGATTATTACGAAAAATAATACCCTTTAGAGTGCAAATGCAGTATTATACTCTATAATTCCTTAAAGAAACCCAAAAGTATGTTTAAGATCACCATTAAATATAATGGAGCAATAGCCCCGAAACTATTTCTGCTTGAATATTGAGATCCAAAATATTCCGAGAAATAATATAATGGAGAATACAAGAGAATAATTTCACTCTATGGTCATTAAATTAAAAAGGATGTTTGAGTTCTTCATTATATTGCTCAGAAAATATATGTGACTAAATATTGAGATCAAGTATATTACAAGGAATAATGTAATTCAATTGCAAAAGCAGAATTTCACTCCAATCTCTTAAAGAACTCCCAAAGTATGTTAAAGAACTCGATTTTATTGCTCGGTAAATATTTCTAAATAAATATTAAGATCAAAATTATTACAAAATTAATTTGAAATGATAATTCAAGAGGACAATCACACTCTAATTTCTAGTAGAACTCCAAAAGAATGTTTAAGAATTCCATTATATTGATCAGAATATAATTCTAACCAAATATTGAGATCCAGAATATTACAAGAAAAAGTGTCACTGGAGAATGCAGGATTAACAACTCAGAAAATATTTCTTACTGTATATTAAGATTCAGAATATTACGAAAAAAAATTAATGTAGAATGAAAGAGCAGAATTTCACTCCAATCTCTTGAACTACAAAAGCATGTATAATTACTAAATTATATTACTCTGCTAATATTTCTGATTGAATATTGAGATCCAGACGATTACAAGATAGAATGTAATAAAGAATGCAAAATCTCTTTTATCGAACTCCGAAAGGATGTTTTAGTTCTGCAATACAAATCTCAGAATTTATTTATATTTAATTTATTAAGTTATGTAAGATACAAACGTTGCACATATCTGGCGACACACGCCGAGAACACATCCATATACTTCGGGAACTACACTCGTACAACAATGTTGCCAAAACGAAACAAACATACATGGAACGTACATAGAACATTCAAAGTTATGACAACAGAATTTAACATTCAACACTCCCTCCAATTATGTTGTCAATTGAATTTGCATTTACGAGAAATTCTGTAATGGATAATGCAAGAAGTTTGACGTTCTTCACAGTGAAGTGGGGAATCGGAAACGTAGCGTTTCATAAATAAATAAAAAAAATATATTTCTTATGTGATCTCACAGGCGTAGCGATTTAATAAAAGACGAACTGTGTAAAGAAGTCGTTACTCTAAGCAGTAAAGGAATTGTCAGCACTGACTAAAGATACTGATTTATGAACGAATGTCATCGAAAAGGCGACGTGGACTGTAGCCTACTCCAAATAGGGCCAGTGTAGGTGCAGGCTGACAAGATGTCTGTTTGCCCGCGATACACGACGGCATTCCTGATCATCGCCATCGAGGAACGGCAGTCACTGACAATGGGTGGCGAAGAGTAAAAAATGAGATTTTAATCTATCTCTTTTACAATAGGTGATTTTGTTGAGCAAAGAACTTGCAGCAAATTTTGTTTTCGGAACGAATATTCTTGTGCGCACACGTTGAAAATGTTGCGGAAGGCCTTTGGTGATGAAACTATGGCACAAAGAAACGTTTATAAGTTTACGACGAGTTCAAAGAGGGCCGAGAACGCGTTGAAGACGAACCGCGCTCTGGACGACCATCAACGTCTACCGACGAGGGCCACGTCCAAAAAATCAAAGATTTGGTTCTAGAAAATCGTCGATGGACAATTGGAGATCTCGCTGATAGTGTTGGAATATCATTTGGCTCAGCCCAAACCATTTTGAAGAATGTTTTGTGTCTCATACGCGTCAAGTATCAATTGGTGCCAATTTTTTGGGAAAAAAAAAGCGTCGCGTTGATGTGTGTGAAACTTTTCTGTCTAAAATCAGGACCACTTGAAATACATCATTACTGGAAACGAGACTTGGATTTACGCATACGACCCTGAAACCACCGACCAATCCAGCGAATATCGTGCAAAAGGTGAAGCAAGACCGAAAAGACCACGGCAAAGTCGATGGAAAATCAAGGTCATGTTGACAGATTTATTTGATTATCGTGGTGTGATGCACTATGAATTCCTTCCGCCGGGCCAAACTGTCAACAAAGAATATTATTTCAGCGTTATGCGCCGTTTGCGTGAAACTTTCGTCCGAAACGGCCGGAATTATGGGCGAACAACTCTTGGTTCCTTCTTCACGATAATGCACCATGTCATATTGCATTGGTTCTTCGCGAATTTTTTGCCAAAAACTCGACTCATATCTTTCCGCAACCACCGTATTCGCCTGATTTGGCTCCGTGCGACTTCTGGCTATTCAGAAAACTCAAAAGGCCAATGCGCAAACGACGTTTTGACACGATTGAGGAGATAAAAAGCGTCTATACCGAAAAAAGACTATTCAGACTGGAAAAAGCGCTGGAAAAAGTGCGTTTTATCGGACGGGGATTACTTTGAAGGGGATGAAATTGATTTGGAATAACAAATAAAGAATTTATATTTTATAAATAAATTCTCCTTACGTTTGTTCACAGTGGCATTCCAATAGGAATTCAGCCGTTTCATTACATTACTTAATTGAACGTCTGTAGCAGATGTTTGAGTTAGCTTAGATCAAAATGTTGTACGTTACCGGTATTAGTGCACGAGTACAATATTTATACCGCAAAATAGTATACCGCGAATTTTCTACTCTGCAATTTCTTAAGGATTTTAAGCCTTTGTTCCTTTACTTTGGTGTTTTAACCTATACTCAGTTATGTGCTCGAAATATTCAAGACCTTTTATTGCAACATGGGTAAACTTTCGATAACTGCACAAATCATCTGTACGACACGATATATCGTTCGTAGCTACGAATAGAAAAGTATCGCTTCAGACTCATTGAATCTATATATATTCCTACATAAACGTTTTTTTAACATTATTTAGCTGATTCTGCAAGTAATATACAATTCAAGGCTAAGATATAATAAGAAATCATATGGCTGAGAGTATATCAAATACGAGAGAGGGTTATGTGATAATATTTCACACCTCTGGCTTATTACGTTAAGTTCAGGTTGACAATTATTTATGTATGTCTTGTGGTAGCTTGCGCTGAAGTCTTTTATGAGTGTTTTTTTGTCCGAGCTTTAATTTCGTTGAACTTGTACAATTCTCTTTATTTTTGAAGAAGTTACTGGTTAGGCTGTGGAAATAGTCTGTTATTAGTGGAACCTTCAACTCTTGACGTATTCGACTTTCGGATGAACCACGGGCTGTAACACTTTATTCTGCATGGTATGAAGTTTCTTGAGCGAAGTTGTAGGTGCGTTTCTCCAAACTGTGTAGGCGAATGGGTCGGAGAATCGATTTATAAATTAAGAGCGAGGATTCAACTCGAAGCTGAGATTTTCGGTGAATCAAGGGGGAAGAGCAGAGAGTCTTGTGTAGCAATCATTTAGTTTTTTTATGAATGTGGTATCTCCAGTTGAGTTTTGCATCTAGGTGCACCTCTAGATACTTTATCGAAGAGTCCTTTGGATTGCATGATATTTCATTATTGTGTAGTCGAAATGTTGGTATTTGAGTGTAGCGCTTATTTAATAGTCTCGAAAATGAAAAGACCGTAGTAAATAATTGAATATACTAATAGTTTGCTGGAATTATATGAAATTCTATTAAATATGTGTAATCCTGTATTTTCATTTAATTAAAGACCTGTATTGTTTTCTCCTTACATGTACTACGTGAATCGACTTATGATCTGTACTGTAGCTTGGTTGGAAGACATATGTCCACATTATTTCTCCTCGGAGGACGTTTTAGACTGACTTTATCAAGTGTACACAATGTCACATTTTTAAGCCTACTCTTGGACTCAACCTAAAGGAGACTAAAGGAAGAATCAAGATTTTTTAATTCGTCCTTAATTACTCACTAATTACAAAAAATCACGTAGCTGTGTAATTTTGAGGCATTATTAATTTCAGGAATTTTGAAATTAATTTATTTCATGTAATATATATGTGTTTGTTCATTTGAGCCAGTATTAATTATCGTTTATTTTTATTTTCCCCAATTTATGTAATCTGGTATTGAACCGCCGGATATACAACGAAGAACTGACGTCACTCCTGACGTCATCTGCCCTTCCAGACGTACTTATTTACAATCCAGCTGCCCGTAATCGGCGTCAATGGATGGAAACCGAAGAAAATGTAAAGTTTAACAGAGAACGTTGACACAGACAATTTTCCAAATCCAACTTCCTGACATTAACGGCTATCTATACTTGTAATATTATTTGTATTCACTTCTGGGTCTTTAGTCATGACTATATAAATATTTTTATACTTATCGTTTGCGTGTATATGATTTCAGTACATTATTCAAGTTAAAATAATTACCAATAAAGGAATATATCTTTAATCGTTTATTTTGTATATCGCTGTTTTAGAGTTACGTTCTATCTATTAATTATCTATTATAAATCAGAGACATACCATGTTTTGGATTCGATAGGCGTAACGGGGAGATCGGAAAACTGGTGTATGAAGGAATTGGAAATTTCCGGAACATTAAGAGAGAATTTTCTTGAAATCATAGGGATCATTTAAAATACTCATGAAACTAGTGGTGAAGAAGCAGTGATATAAGGCTGGTAATGCGTGGTGGGGACTTAAGCCCAGAAATATCCCGGGGTAAGAGATATAAGACGAGAAGGGACAAATGGTCCACACAGAATAATCTGCTGGCAAATGTAGCATTAGGAGCCGTGTTGTGAGTAGGGATTTATCTGTCTGATGATGATTGGGAATGAACTGGGACGGAGAGTAGAGAATACAGTTTAGTAAAGGTCGACATTTATTTAGAAGGAAGGTGGGAAGAGTGTAAATAATGTTGGAATTCGACTTATCAGTTTTCTTTGACATAGATTTTTAATGATATTTTATTATTCATATTTAGTACTACAATATATAAACAGCTGTAGTAGCTATTACTGGTTTCAGCCCACTGAAAGTTTATTTTATTTTTCTCAAGGAAATTTAATATTACAACACGTAATAGAGCCATTATTGCTCCGTTAGCCATTTTGTCAAGAATCATGATTTGAATTGTTTATTGAAAGAAACGTTAGATTGAAACTACTTGACCGATAATTAATTTGAGGTTGTACGGGGCTTTTGGTCTTAAGAACGAGAGAATTGGGGAAAAAACTTTTGTAAGACTTTGTGTAGGGGAAACTGTTGCAAAGTAGTATCAAGGGAGAAGATGGGAAAACGTGGATTTCAGTAGGAATTGGTAAGAATTTGGTAATGCTATTATGGAAGAGGAGAAGCTTCTTGGAGAAGTTTCTGCAAGAACAAAATAGACGATAATGTACGGAATGACCACACATTTTTAGTGTCCTACAGATTTATTAATCTGGCCTATTATTTCGTAATCACTCGTCAGAAATTTGTCTTCCCTTGGGCTCCTCGAGGATTTGTGCATCTGAGGTTGAGACAACACATTAACAAATTTTCACTCGGTTTGGATTTCAGTGCAGGTGTAGAAACCCTGTGGTAACCGGTTTTGAGGGGCCCCTCAACAGATCATGTGGGCTGACCTGGACCTTTTGATTGGTTCGCCGCCTTGTAGCAAATGGGTCTTCACTTAGGAGGGAGTTTTTCTCAGTCACTGAAGCCTCTCTGTGAGATTTTCTTTGGGGTTGTGAAGGCTCTTGAGCGCTCTTTGCTCGGTTTTACTTTTCTATACCAAGCTATATCTTTAACTGATATTTTTCATGTCGGTGGACAGTACTTAAATACGAAGAACCTCATGTTATTAACTTTACTATTTTCCTATCCCAGAAGTCTTTCGTCGCCGAAGAAGAGACGTCGCTAGATTTTCCTCTGACCATTCATTCAGTTTGATCAAAACCAATAGTTGACGTCGGCCTTATACTGATCTCTGAGTTTTAGCAAGTACCATATTTTAAATTAGAAAAGAAATGTCATCTATTGAAGGTATTATGGAATAATAGCTTAACATATATAAAAACAGGGATTTATTTAGTGACGAACTTGGGGCTCTAAAACACTATAAACTCCATATCGATACTATATTTTATTACCCTATGCCGTATGCATTACGAGATAAAGCGAGGGAAGCTCTGTATCTGATGTCACGCGGAGGAAATATTCAACACGTATAATAGCAGCAAGTTCGGTTTAAAAGAAAGGCGTAACCTTAAGATTGTGTTCAGATGCGAAATCCGTAAATTGAGTCACAACTGAGATGAAAACGAAACCCACTTTAGTGGACGGTTTGCCAGCAAAATATTATTATGCACCGTCTTGACGAAAAGGCTTCACTGATTTTTTCTTTTGGAATAGAGTTCTAGAAAATTGACCGAATTCCCTATTGACAATCATAAATTCGGTTTTTTAAAACTTCCCTTTGGTTCGTTAGCAGACCTGGCATAGGCTTATGACTTTCGTGACTTTTTAACAATCTATGTTAATGCTAAGGGTGAACGACTGATCGTGAGTTCAAAACTAGAGAAACACTTGGTAAATTTATATACGTGACTGAGCAAGCCTTTAAAATGTTCATTAACGGGAAAACTTGGTTCGACCGTCTATAATAAGATAAAATTATAAGAATCTACCGCAGCGAAGGGATAACGATGGATATATTGCGTCTTGTTTTGCGTTGCGACAGGTAACTGTGTAGCCTTAAAAAGTGACCTGTTCCTTCCATATATAACACACAAGTTAATTATTGGCAAGGCCTCACGTTGGTTAAAACAATTCTGAAGATTTTCTATTTACGAAACCGAGAAATCTAACAAAGTGTCCTGGTAACAGCGGACGAAAAGGCGAATTACAAAGAACGTCTATCAATCGCTATATCGTTATGTGATCCTAGATCTTAATTCCCACAGACACAGAAATACGTGGTTACCGCTGTCTTTGCCAAGTCCTCGTTCGTCACTGGAACCTGATAATACGCCCGTTGCAGATAAACAGGGGAAATATTCGAACGATCATGTTCCACTTCAAATCCTCGATGATAGGCGGTGCTTGTGTTTTTTTATATAAAATTTATTGTCGCATTAACAATGGTAGTCATTAGCGACTCCTAAAAACAGTTTACATAAATTATTATTTGCAGATTATGGTTCTATTTTACATAATGCCGCTTATTTTTGCTTGGTAGATGAACTTCAGCATCTTTAGGATCGTCGGCTCAGATGTCGCTAGATCGGATAGATGACTATGATGTTATTTCTTGTACTAGCTTAGACTTCACAGCTCAGCAGGATGTGCTTGGTAGTTAGGGTTTCTTTGCACTTTGAAAAAAGTGGTGGCTCTGTTCTGGAAAAAATATTGTTTTTGGTTAATTTGGTGTGCTCCTATCTAAATCGGAGAGGATTATCTGGTTTTCCGGGTTAACTTTTTTCCGGTGCTTGTCTTTTACTGCCTGTAGTCTCCATTATGTTTCTGAACGAGTTACACCATGCTGGCCTCTTTAACTCTTACAAGCCCACATCATTCCTTACTCGAGAAGAACGTCGTAACCGAGAGTCGAAAAATATTGAGAAATATGGGAACTGGAGATATGAATCGAGATTTTTCTACAGCAGCTGACGAAGCTTTTTATTACTGATACACATAAAGAGAAATTACTGTTATACTAGTGTTTAAATATTGTAATATTCAGACGGTTGGCTTTATTAAATGAAAAGTTTAAACAATTAACAAACAAAAATATTTATTTTATTTTGTAGCAATAAAAGATAATTACAAACAAAATTTGAGATCTGTCCTCTCAGGGTCTCTACTGGCTTTGGTAATGAACACAAAAAAATTGATTAACAAACAGTTTACAATTTACCTAAACAATATGTCGATAGAATGAAAGAAATTAAAAAGTAAAGAAATTAACTCTGATTGACAATTTAAAAGAGAACGAAATCTGACTATATCCTTTAATTTGCGTTTACAATATTATTCAAAATTAGGTTACTTATGGACCGTCGGTCTGGTACCAGAACAATCAACTTTACCTCGTTCGGACACTTTACATTCTTTAATTATTTAATACTAGCTGAGTGCCCGGCGTTGCCCGAGACGTCATTTATCCATAACACCCCCCCCCCCTGATTTTTTCGTGTAACGCAACTTGCCCCCCCCCTATCCCTAAATGTGCTATCGGTCAGGGTTGCATTGCTTGAAAATTCACTAAATTAAATTAATAATGTGGTACTTAATTTAGTAATTTTCGAAATTAAATAATTAATTTTTATTTAAATTAAAAACCTATTTGTTTAATTTTATTTATTTTTCCTGCAAATCAATTTTTTTTAATAGTGGGGGATGATGTTGGCGTTCATCTTCTTCGTATAATCAAAAATTACTGTACTCCCAATAATTACAAATTTAAAATTATAGTAAAATTTTTTTTTATTCGTTGCATAAGTTTTCATGTAAAGTCCCATAAACACAACTAAATGGCTGCCTGTAATGTGTGAAGGAAGGAAGGAAGAACAGTAGCTGGCGTCTCATGCAGTTCCCAATAGTCACGTGCATCTTAAATACAATAACCTCCTAAACAACGCACAGACTCTCACAACGGAAATAATTATAATAAGAAAGACAGATTTCACGGTTACGTACCAGGTTCTGGATGTTGTCGTTGTCCACTGCTGGTCTGAAGACTGTGTGGCGCTGCGTGGCGTGTCCGTTGGGTATACCATATATGGTGGCGGACATGCTGCGACGTGATTGGCCGTTGAGGATCTCCTGACATTTACTACGCGGCATGTGTCCTGGACGCTGTGCTCAGGCGATCCTCAGCGGCCAATCTGGTCGCAGCATGTCCGCCACCATATATGGTATACGCCACGCAGCGCCACACATTCTTCAGACCAGCAATGGACAACGACAACGTCGAGAAATCTGAACCTGGTGAGTAACAGTGAAAAATTTATTAAACATATAAATTGTTACATTAGCAGACGACATCAGCAGTCATAATATATATATATATATATATATATATATATATATATATGTCACATAATGTATCAGTATTTAAATTAGAGATTAATTATACGACGATATATTCAACGATCATCAACATGACTGAGCAAACGTTGAAAACATCAAAACACAAACCTTTCTTTCACTCAGACAGTCTAAAGATGTTACAAATATGTACAGAAACGTTTTTCGTGTTGTTAATTAAAGATTTTATGATTATTAATTATTTGAAATTATAAAAATCGTCTGTTTATGGCCGTTAAGGATGTTCATTGTTAAAACAGACGTGAAAATAATAATATATGACTAATATCTCACTGTGAAGAGCTGACCATTTGCATAAAAACAAAATAAATTATTCAATTTAAAATAAATATAGAATATTTATAGAGATAAAAACATCATAGTTACACAGGTTTTAAAAATATATATATGTGTCTTGTTTGACAATGTTAATCGTAAATGGGTTATTGTTTCCTAAACCCTGTAACTTCTATTACAATTTTGCTTCTCAGCTAAAATGATGACTATGCACCAATTATTATCTGCATCTGTGACAGGACTATTTATAAAATCATTATCTGATTTATATTCAAAATTTGATTTGATTTACAAGACTTGACAAATATTGATCTGAATCAGATGAATTTTGACACAGTGCACATTAATTTAGATGTGCAATATTTATCAACTACTATGTAGTGTAGACACTTTTCAGCTGGAAAAATATTCTGATTTAAATATCATCAAATATAAGTTAAAAATATTCCTAGTGAAGATCTGTTATTTTAATGTGAACTGTAATATTGAAATGAATACAGTATTTTGTAATGAAAAATACTTTAATATTATCACTTATTTACTCTGTATGTTTCTTATCATCGTTTGTTCATTCTTCATGATCATGGACATAATTTCTTTGTGACTCACTGTATCTGACTACATTTATAGATTTGGTTTATGTTACTTCTCCTATATCTAGGAACATACATACATGTATGTGCTGCAGATTCATTCATGATTCATCTTTACTGTTTACCAATTTTTTCTGTATCTGTCATAAAAATGGGTTTGATTGTAAAAAACTAATCTGATTTAGAAGCAAAATTTGAGAAGTCTTTGAAATAATTGTACATTCGATTGTAACCACCTAACATCAAAATTTGGTTCACAGTTAACATATATATTTATGTTATCACAATTATTCCCAATTTGGATATATATATATATATATATATATATATATATATATATATGTACAATGTTTTTTAAATAAATGCTGAAAGTAGCTCAGAAATTGAAAAACGTTCCTTTAATCTTTACACATTTACATTTAAATATGCGAAATAATATACACACAATTTTTTTCACAAATATCGGCTGAAGAAATTGGTGAGTTTTTATGATGAATAGCTCAGACATCCTTCCCTAATATGAAATATAAATTATATGTAGTATTATTACTCACTAATAATATGAAAAGTCAACTTTGTTTAATGACACATATTACACGCACTAATTTGTTTACATTTATACAACTTTATTGAAATACATAAATTGCAATTAATTGTACTCTTACTTCATCTAAATGTTCCTATTACATACCTTTGACTGACAGTGCATTAATTGAATAACGACAATACCAAAATCTTATTCGGGGTTCTGTAAGTCATTTACAAGACTTTATATACATATAACTCATCAGCCGTATTTTATACATTTTTTTTAGGGCAACAGGCTACATGAGGGTGATCCACATTGGGCAGCTCCCCTCATTCTCTACTTCTGGTCATAGTGTATCCTCTATAATATTTAAGGAGGTAATAAGAGTTGTATAAAATCTCTACCACCCCCTAACGTTTCCCAGGTTGTCATAAACCAACTTGTGACAACTCAGTGACATCCATAACTTGAATTTGACTCCAATCTGGGATTTATTCAGAATATTTTTTGTAACGCCCCTCAAACCCCCACCCCTAAGTGTGATCTTTAACGTGCCTTAAGGGGTTGAAATGAAAAACAAATTCGGTAGAAATATTATCAATGACATTGACCTCGATAAATATTTTTTCCATACAAAAATCGACTGTTAAACATTCTTGAAAATTTACACCCCCGCCAACCCTTCCTTGGGGGAGTTAAACGATTAGTTGAATGTAATAATTAAACTCATTGACATCAATGACCGTGAGTTAGACTCCAATGTCGATTGTTTTTGCATCATTATATTGTAATTCCACTCCAACCCCACCCTTAAGTGGAGCTCCATTCCAAATCACAAAAGGGATTGAAATTATACGCGGAGAAAGTGTAGAGAAATTTTAATTGATCCAGAAATATATTTAATAACGACCGGTAAACATGTTTTTAAAAATTCTAACACCTGCCCAACTCCTTCCACCTCAGCCCACCCCTCGCGCGCTGTTCAGAATGTCATAAATAAATTTAGCGACATCCTTTTCCTTAGATTTGACTGGAATCTCGTTTTTCTCTTGTCAGTGCCCTCTACCCCCACCCCTTACCATGGACCCCCTTCATGCCGAAAGAGGGGATTAATTTTTAGACACACAACTTGGGTAGAATTACTTTAGATCTAATGAACCCTGAAAAATATTATTCAACTCTAATATCGGTCGTGAGTTCTTGTTTCAATATTTCCACTCCCGTCAACCTCCACTCCTCGGGAGTTACATGACAAATTAAATGTCATAATTAAACTCAGCGACATTCATAACCCTGTATTTGACTCTAATCTCGGTTTTATTCACGTTATTTATTTTTAACACCCGTTGACCCCCACCCCTAATGTGAGCTCCCTCTCAATTTCGAAAGGGATTCAAATTAAACTCAGCGAACGTGTAGTGAGATTTTAATAATCTCATTGTTCCAGAAATGTATGTAATCGTCGCAAAATTCAGCAGCTTAACTTACTTTAAAATTTCTATTCCCCACTCACCTCCACCCAACCCCTGCCACCCCAGTCCAGCCCAACCCTGCGCGTTGCCCAAATTGTTATAAATGAACTCAGCGACATTAATTACGTTCGACTTATTCGAATGTTGGTTGTTTTCGAGTTATTTTCTTGTAACACACGTCCTCCTCCCCTAAGCGTTCTTCACCCTCATGTCGCAAGAGGTTGAAACTGTACAAACTTAAAATGGGTATAAATACTATTAATTGATTAACCTTGAAAAAAAATTATTTTCCGCAAATATAGATAGACCTTTTAACATGTTTGAAAATTTCCAACCCCATCCTCTCCCGCCCCTGGGGGTTAAGTGGGCAATTGAATATCATAATTACATTTTGCGACACCCAGAAACCTGGGTTTGACTCTAATTTTGGTTTTACTCGCGTTATTTATTGTAATGCCCGTCCACCCTCACCCCTAAGAGTGTTCCTTTTCCATGCTGTAAGGGGTTGAAACTATACTCAGATAACATCGGTTAAATTACTATCTATCTCTTCGATCCCAAAACTGTTTATCTGCCTAAATATCTGATGTTTTAACATGTTTGAATGTTTCCAGCTCCTCTCCTAAGTGTACTTCCCTCTAATTCCGAAAAAGGTTTAATTTTACAAACAACATCGGTAAATATATTGTCAATGTCATTGACCTCGACAATGAATTATTTAATGCAAATATCGACCGTTTAACATGTTAGAAAAATTCCACCCCCGTCCACCCCATCCACCCCAACCTTTTGGGTTAAATGGCCAATTGAATTGTCATAATTGAACACGGCGACATCCATAACCTTTGGTTTGACTCCAATCTCGGTTGTATTCGCGTTATTTTCTTGTAATACCCCTCCACCCCCAACCCTATGGTGTTCCTTTCCCATTCCGTAGGATTGAAAATTTACTGACATACATTGGTACAAACACTTCCGCCCTATCCCACACGTTGCTCAGGTTGTCATAAATAAACACAGCGACATGCATTTCCTTGGATTTTACTTCAATCTCGTGTGCTTTTGCATTATTATATTGTAACTCCCCATTACCCCCAACCTTAGGCGTTCTCCCCTCTCATACTGAAAGGAGTAGAAATTATACACAAACATCACCAGTAGAAATACTATCATTGCCATTAACGCCTGCCGAATATTAATTCCGCACGATCATCAACCGGTTAACATGTTTGAAAATTTATAACCCCGCCAACCCCTTGTTGGAAATGTTAAACGGTAAGTCGAATGTCATAATTAAACTCATTGATATCCATAATTCTTTGATTTGACTCTAATCTCGGCTGTATTCGCGTTATTTTCTTGTAACGCCCGTTCACCCTTGACCTTAAGGGCGCATCCCTCCCAAGCCCGAAATGGGTTGAAATTATACACGGAGAACATGTAGGGAAATTTTATGAATATCATTGTTCCCTAAATATATTTATTCGATGCAAAATTCGGCCGGTTAACTTATTTTACCCTCTGCCCAACCCCTCCTACGCCATCTTACAACTGCGCGTTGCCCAGATTGTCATAAATTAACTCAGCGACATCCATTACCTTTGAGTTGACTCGAATCTCGGTATTTTTAGCGTTATTTACTTGTAACCCACCTCCAACGCCACCCCTGCTGAACCCTCGTGCCACAAGGGGTTAAAATTAATAAAAATCACATGAGTAGAAATACTATAAATCTAATTAACCCTGAAAAATATTTATGCAACGCAAATATAGGACATTTTAGTATGTTTGAAGATTTCCATCACCGTCCACCCATGCTCCTAGGGGTGGTAGGCGAGTTACACCCGCACAGTGTTTGTTTCCCTGTCGCAAAGAACACGTGTACGAATTTTGGTGAAAGTGCTTCGAGGGTGTAGATTTGTAAGCGGAACATAACCATATATCTACCAACATGCATACTCGTATAAAGCAATTTTATGTAATAGAAGCTATGTATATAGATAGATAGATAGATAGATATACACTATTTAAAACAATTACTAAATTTGTAGATATATAATTTTTCCACCTGAAAATAAACTATTTGGTGGTTCTAGCAATCTGCAGTTGGTAGCATTGTTTAAAATTAATGCAAAACATTACTAAATACGCTGTCTTCAACAGAAAAATATCAATTTTTAACATTTAAGTATTGTTTTATCATAATTCTATGTATCTTCCAGTTATTATTGCAAGATATAATTGGGCAACATATTGGTCCCTGATCCCGTTAAATATTCCACGTCAAAAGTCAAGTTATTTAAAAGAAAATTAATGCCATGGATTGTATAACCTTTCATAATGAATTTTATTTATCACTCGATTTGGTATTGATAGATTTAATTATACTTATTATTCAATCAAAATATTCCTGATTTACTTCATTTCTCAGAAATTGTTCATCTATAACGTCGTTCCCAAAAATGGAAAACAAATACTGCTATCCTAACCTGAAATTTTTGTTTCACGACACAAATTGCACGCAATAATTTGTTTACATTTATACAAATTTATAGAAATACGTTGCGTAAAGAACAATTAATTGTACTTTTAATTCAATTTAAATGTTCCTATTTCTGTACATACCTTTGACTGATAGTGCATTAATTGAATAACGACCATAAAAACTTTGGAAGTTCCGTACGTCATTTTGAATACTTTTATAGTTACAAACATATAATTCAGCAGTCGTACCTTAGACAACTCTTATTATCTTCTGAAATATTACTCAAGATACAATAATACGTTATATTTAAAATTTTATAAATCTCGACCGACACACATTTGAATGTATTATAAGGCGCCATATTGGCGTTAAAAAGATGGAGACGATATTTCTAATTTCCAAATTAACTTTGCACAAGGATGGTAAAGTATTTGGTATTATTTTTTTATTACTATTCGATGGAAAAAATTATACTTTTTATTCAATCAAAATATTTCTGCTTTATTTCATTACGAAATACAGAACTATATTTTTATGATGCGTCAATGTCTTGAAAACTTATGACGTCATCTTCTCGCGCAGTAATTTAACACTAATTCGTAACTTATTTCAATTATAATTATTTCCACGTTTATTCTAGGGGTTTCTCACCCCCACAGTACCGGTTCTCGATTTTGGCAGAATATATATACCAATTTTTGTTGAATTCTGTCCACGCGATAAAATTTGTATAAGAAACATACAAATATATATACAAACAAACACTCTGCTTTATTTATTAGATCAGGCCTTGGTTTTCACTGATTCTACTTCACTTTAAAATTTGGCAAGATTGGCTGTATTCCGCTGATTGCTCCGCTCCACAAAAATTTACCAATGTTATTCCGCAACAATTGCTCCAAGAAAATTGTACAAAATTCTATTTTGACGAAACTGGTATTACTTTACAATATTCACGTTGCAATATCTCGGTGAATGTTTTACTCTGCTCAATTTTATAAAGACCGTTCTCTGCAACGGTCTTTACCGTCGGCCGCTTCTATTCTCCAATGATTCACCAACTTTATTATACTATGCTCGACGATGTCTGACCTCTGTGCAATCCAGACCACAACGACCAACTAACTATGCTTTAGCGCTCGTAAACGCCGTTCCGCGCTCTCAAGAATAGGAACAGAGCGCACCACTCATTGTCGTTCGGATCGCTCTCGCTATAAACTATTCGCTAAACAATTCAAATTTATTTCAAAACAATTAATTGATTAATTAATTGGCATTACAATATGTTCCCCTAAAATCATGTGCGTGCAACAAGAATCTTATGGACATAATTCAAAATTAATATGCCTTTCTGTAATTAAATGAGGAAATCTTCAAATGTTTTTGTTTTGGAATTTTGTATATTATTATTTTGTTGAGAGGGCGGAGCGCGAGAAAAATATATACCTGTATACGTGTCCATATTTATTTACGAAATGTGCTGAATGTTATGCTCTTACTAAAGCTAGTAAAATTCTATAGTTAAGTTTGTGTTAATATTTGAATAGATTACGCTGTTTTTGTACATTTGAGTTTATAAAAATAATTTGTGATTGGAACTACAATGACGATTACCATATATAAATTACTAACATTATATATAAGACGATGTAAAACTTGGTTAATGAGACTTTTTATTTTTTGCAAACTCTCTGTTGTCTTCAATTAATCTTAAAAACTGGTCTATCTGCCACAATAAAAATTATTACCTTAGTACCTATATATCTCTCAAATGTGTGAACAGAATAACAATGATAAGCTTAACTACGCAATCGGAATGTAACTTGCAATTATAAGTTAAAGATTTTTTTATTACTCCAGTTTTTCTTAGTTCTCACTTGAAATGGGAGACTATAAGTGCATTTCTATCTTATTCCAAATATACGTGAGGGATTGTTCGATTTCCTGAATGCGAAATGCTTATATCCAATTATTTAAATTAATTGATGTGTTATGGCATTGAAAAATTGGGGCAATTGCTCCAGGAGCATTGAATTATTCAAGTTGCAAAATCGTGTCATTAAAATACTTTCTAATACGAATAATAAATTCAGTTGTAAACCGTTTTTCAAAAGTCTGCGAATATTAACTCTTCCAAACGTGTTTATTCAAGAAATTTTAAAGTTTGTTAAGTGGAACATGAAACTTTTTCAAAGGAATGGCGAGTCCCACGATTGAGAGACTAGAAATCGCTAAGGTCTAAGATCTTTGCTCTCTCCCAGAGAAGTATTCACCCGTCAGGGATAGTTTTATACCAAAGAGATATATAAACATAATAGAGTGGCTATATCAGCGTTACAGCGCCCTGGGTGGCAGCAACAAACAACACTGACCGCCATTTTTTAGTTGGTCCACTTCACCTAAAACCCGATTTGTGTTGTGCTACTGATGGTGAAAGTTTTGAAGTTTTTGTGTTAAAATAAATGGTTTGTTATTATAAATCATGCCAAACGTGTGTTCAGCCTACAATTGTAGTAATCGTAGTTCGAAAACAAATGAAGTATCGTATTTTAAGTAAGTATCGGCATAATAATTATAAGAAGAAAGATAGCCAAATGCAGGCAAAATAAGTGATAACATAAATACCACACAACGTTTCTGGGATCCTTGTCCTTTCTTCAGGTGCTAAGAAAAGCCTAGAGCAACACAACTGCACTCGTCATTTGACAAAAAAAGCTTTGGAGGTGCTGTTGTGTCGCTCTAGACTACGAACGGTTACATGTTGCAAATAGAATGACGAGGCTACACGTTCAGTATGAGGCACAGAAAATGAAGGTAGCATTGGCTGCCCAGACGCGAAGCAATTCTGTAGCAGATTTTTTTGTAGAGACTTGGGTTTGTCTGAATTTGTAAGTTGTGAGGGCACGGTAAAGTTAATAAAAATGGTAGATAAAGCATTTGATTTGCTGAATTCGTGCAATGTTATGAACAAGGGTACAAAAACTCCTGTATTTAGACGTAATAGAGCGGCAATAGAAAGATCTGTACAGTATTTTATGAATTTAAAGCTGTACGATGGGATTTTATTCAGGGAGGAAGATGGGTGTGTGTGGTATTGTTTTAGATCTTCTCAGTTTGAGACAACTGGCAAAGAATGATGTGTGGAACGATTCTCCAGTTATATGAAGTAGGAGAATGAGCCAGGACCATTTAGAACTCTTCTTTTCTTGCATACGAAGATGTGGGGGAAATCGAAATAATCCAAATGTATTACAGTTCAGAGCAGCATCTAGGAAATCTTTGATTACGCAGATAGAACCATCCAATAGTACGGGAGAAATTATGGAGACACTGGTTGTACCAATTGAAAAAAATAATATAAATCTTTTACAGATCACAATTTGATCATGATTACATCCCTGAATATGAGAGATTAACATTATATTCAGAAAAAGTGGTAGAATATATTTCAGGAAGTGTTTTAAGGATGGTGGTAAAGTGTTTAGAGGTTCTCCTTGCTCCTCGCTCTCAAAGAAAAACGGGATTGATTAAAATAAAGGACTTTAAAGACCAGTTAATCAACCCGTCGAAAGACGTTGTGAAATTATTTACACTTGCTGAAAAAGCATTGAGGAAGAACGAAACACAAATAGGAAAGAAGTATTTGCTATTAAAATTGTGTGTGGAGGTATTCCAGACATAAAAAAATTTTATTTTGTGAATTCTACCATTTAATACTATCGGCCGAATTTGGTGAGGAAACTCACTACTCAATTTTAATAAAGGTTTTATTAAAACAGTACTTCAATTGCAGAATTCGTTATATCTGTAAAGAAAAAGCAATGGATGAAAGAGGACGCAACATAAGGCAATTGTTTACAAAACTGATATTATTTAAAGGCCAATAAATTTTTCTATGCCTGAAATGTGTTATATTTTCTTAAACCTTAAAATATATTGTCCTTAGAGATTTAGTTTTAGGTCATTTGTTGGCAGAGTTCAAGGCTAGAAAACGATGGGGAACGCCCACCTGACAGTATAAAACATGGCGGCTGAGTTTTCAATTTGCTTCAAACATGGCGGCGACGTGTCCAGTCTATGTTGTTTATATATGTCTTTGTTTTATACAATAATCTTCCTCCAGATGTAAAGAACAATAATAACTACAAGAGTTTTGGGATTCGATGTAAAAATATTCTAGTGAGAGTGCGTTTTACTCAGTACAAGAGTTTCTTGATCGTTCCCATAATAATTTTTTTTTAAAAAAAACTGCAAAAGTGTTCAATGTGTTGCTAATAAAACACTTATTTCATAACTGGCTTATTCTCTTTTCGTCTTTTCTGCTCTTTTGTTTGTTTGTTTCTTGTACGGCCTGAAGTTAGCAGATTCCTCGTCAATCTGTTTCGTGAAGGTACTTGTCCGTCGTTTGTTTCTCCTCCCAGTGTGTGTGTGTGTCAAGTATTGAAATTATTTTTCTGTGATGTGTAAATTCTATATTTTATGATAGTTCATAATCGAATTATTAATTATTTACTAGGACATATTAACTATTTTTTATTAGAACTGTAAATATTATATTATACCCTTAGTATAGTTAAAGAATTATTATTTTTATTATTATTCATATTATTTTACTTATGTTGGACAGGGAAATTTGTGTTCCAGAATTTTAGTATTTTTATGTTAACTTCTAGTTATTTGTAATTGTAGCATCCAATTATATTATATTGTAGTTTTATGTATTGACGTATTCTATTTTCTCATATGAGGACTAATGGAATAAATAACTAAAATACCCTACACCCTCACTTTTATATATAACTAGCTGGGTGACAGGCATTGTTCGGGTATTTATTTACATTATTCCGAAAAAGTATTTAATTTTAATTCATGTATTTGTGAAGAAGTGATTTAACCTAGTTATGCAGAGAACTTCCCACATGCTGAGAGAATCATAAATACTCCAGATACCAAATTTAAAAAAAATACTCTTCGTACCTGAAGAATCTTAAAAATATAGAGGGTACCATAATACATTTAAAATACAATCACTATTCAGCCTAACAGTAAGGAAACGAAACTTTATCCTTTGAAGAGGTTTGATTATTATTATTATTATTGGTTTGGAAAAATTTACACATACCCCAGTACTTGAGGTTATGTGGGACTCAATCAGACTAATACCCACTAAAACCCCAAAACCTTAGCCACCCCACGATACAGCTGTCAAGCATTCCTTTGCAGGCTTGTTTGGCGACACGCCTTCATCACGTCAGGGAAGATGTTAATATTGGCTCAGTGGCAACTTCTCTCTCTTCTTGTGGAAGCTTTTTCATCCCGCAAGCGGCGTACCTCACTACCGCATTCCATTTCTCTTCCGACTGAATCATTTTCTCTGCTCGTAGTATGTTGGGTCCCGGCTTAGATAAGTTCTAATGAGATGCAAGATGTCTTTTGCGCAACGGGAGGCCCTTTATATGAAGAATTCGTTGATGTTGAGATCTAAAAGGAAAAGAAACACTACATAATAAAATAAATTTAAAAAATTTTTACTTGCAATTTTAAAAGCTATTGTTCAGCTAACCACTACCCCCACGAGTCCAATAAGGGGCACTAGCGAGAAGTACTAGTGGGGCTTCCTTTACAAGTGGGACTATTTTTAGCGAGGTTCCTCAAGCAACCGTTATTCACGGTCGACGTAGCATTGCCTACATCTTAGATTAAAGCAGACTCATAGGTAGATGTTCCTAGAGAGCTCTGGATGGGGCTACCTTTGGGGATGCCTTCACAACTCTCTGGTTTTTTGAACTAAGGTTCCCACATCCCGAGGCACCTCGGTCTGTTTTGAGAGGTGTATGTTCCGGGGTCCCTGACCATGGGCATACGGTAAGAGTTGTCCGCTATTCCTATTGGAATAGTCGGCCAGCTGCCTCCTAAACTGGCCAAGGCATGGCGAGGGGTAACCTGCGACCCCACAGCAAACCCCTCTCCCGCCATCGGAAGGGCGTGGGACAAGTACCAAATGCCCGACGTACCCGATGCAGGTTTTTATAGGGTTTGTCCTGCATTAGGCACCTCGGGTTGTTTTGAGAGGTGTATATTCCGGGGTCACAGGCCTTGGGAATGCGGTAAGAGTTTTCCCTGCTCCCATTGAAACAGTCAGTCCGATGCCCAAACTGGTGAAGGTACGGTGAAAGGAAAGCTGCGTGCCCGCAGTAAACCCCTCTCCCGCCATAGGAAGGGCGACGGTCAAGTACCCGATGACTGACCTACCTGATGCAGGTTTTCTAGGGTTTGTCCTGCATCAGATTCAGGCGAATGACGGGTAGGATACTTAAACTACAGCTCGGGGGCCCTAGTTAATACTTGGCTACCTTCCTCTAACCATCCGTATCCTCCCTTTCAAATCCCCTCCTATGCTATTAAAGGGGACTTGCCACCATGTGGATTACCCTAATGTAGCCTGTTATTCTTCAAAAAAGGTAAGTCAATAATTATATAATAAATTTGTATTAAAATCTAAAACTTTGAAACTTCATAACATTGTGTTGTAGTACAGAAATTGATGGTACAATTCAATTGAACTGCGCAAAGATGTTAAACATATAGTTCTTAGAATTAATTATTTTTTATTTATTGTCAACATATTACTCATTGGCGACTTTCCATAACTACTACATGAAATTATTACATTGGATTCATAATACATATTATTCTTATCCTAAGATTCATTGTCTAGTTAGATTACATATTGAATGCCAGTTTCCATATTTGTCCGCGAAGTTTTAATTTCAGTGACCGCCTTGATTTGACGAAAGTGGTGACATGTTTATTATTTCTTAGTTCCGCAGCATTAGAATTCTACAAACTGTTTTAAAATAATGGGGTTTGTTGTTTCATCCAATAATGGGAGATGGAAGGAAGCCTTCGAGAGAATTCTCTCCCAGGTGAACCTTCCCAGAGAGCTCTGGCGGAGGCTACCTTTGGGGATGCCTTCACATCTCTCTGGTTTTTTTAAACTAAGGTTCCCACATGCCAAGGCACCTTGGCCGGTTTTGAGAGGTGTATGTTCCGGGGACGCAGACCTTGGGCATAAGGTAAGAGTTGTCCGCTATTCCTATTGGAACAGTTGGCTAGCTGCCTCATAAACTGGTCAAGGCACGGAGAGGGGAAAGCAGCGACCCCACAGGTAACACCTCTTACGCCATCGGCAGGGCGTGGGACAAGTACCAAATGCCCGACCTACCTGATTCAGGTTTTTCTAGGGTTTTCCCTGCATCAGTTTCAAGTGAATTGCCGGTTAGGATCCTTAAACCATAGCCCGGGGACCCTAGTTAACCCTTGGCTACCTTCCTCTACCTTTCCGCATCCCTCCCTTTCAGATCCCTTCCTATGCTATTAAAGGGGAGATGCCACCATGTGAATTACCCTCATGTAACCTGTTACCCTAAAAAAAAGTTTCATCCAATATGGTTTTCTTAAATAAATATGAACTTCTCTGAGATTACATATCAAGAGTTGAATGCATTGATTTAAATTATATTTGAAATATAATTATAAATTAATTACCTGTTATTCAGACCCATGCTCAGAGGAATCGAATGCTTGCTTCTGTAATGATAAATAAATAATAAATTATTCTACTACGTCGATAACTTGATGGATTAAGGTTATTTTCCTGTAAGTACAAACACGCCATTGGTATTACTGGAACAATGCAGTTAGGTACTCTAACTTGTGTAAGTGTAAGAATACCAAATTAGATACTCTTCAGTTTGTTGACTAACGAAAATACGATATACAACTAGAAAATATGTGGTCGACCTGCTGTGGTGTAGTGGCCAGCGTCATTGCCTCGCATCTCAGAAGTTCCTGAATTAACCCCGGCATTGACATGGATGTTTGTCCTGGTCACGAAAACTGGGGTTAAGACTGTGGGAGAATCGACACTTCTAAATCCAGAATGTGTCTTGTAAGATGACAGTCTGGCAGTCGTCTCGGTAGGCCAAGGTCCTCTGTAACTGTCGAGCCAAAGAGAACGGAAAATAGAACTAGAAAATGCCGGAAAACTTATTTCTGGTATGAGCGATTAATATAAAATCCAGATACGTTAAGTTGAAACGAAGTGTTTCCAAATAGATAGATTTATTCAATTGTATTGGGCATAACATAGTGGCAATGTTTAAAATACATACAATCAAGATACAAAAACTCTCGCAGGTGGAACATTGCTGGAAAGACGGAGGGAACTTTCTTCTGCTTTTGAACTAAGGTTACAACCAGCCGAGGCACCTCGGTCAGTTATGTGAGGTGTATGTTTCGGCATTGCAGACATTGGGCATACGGGAAGAATTGTCAGCTGTTCCTATTGGAACAGTCGGCCAGCTGTCTCCTAAACTGGCCGAGGCAAGTGAATGCTGCGTTCCACCAGAAAAACCTTCTTCACTCTTCAGAAGAGGCTGAAACATGTATCAAGTGCCGAACCTACCTGATGCAAGGTTTTTTATAGTTTGTCCTGCAACACTTTTAGGTGAATACCCGGCATGATTATTAAACTATAGCCCGGAGTTCCTAGTTAGCTCTTTCCGATTATCCATTTCGTATCGCATGCTATTAAAGGGAAGCAGCCACCACGTGGATTATCCTGTCACTCTCTAAAAAGAACTATACGTTGACAATTCTGAATTAACCGTGGAATTCTATTCCGCGCAATTATTTTTCTATATTATGTCGATACCGTTATTTACATTTTCGATGTTCTGCACTTCTATGGAGCTCTGTTTAAGTAGAATAAATTTAACTTCTTATGGCAATTAGTTTTTTTGTTTTGGACTCACCTGGCGCCAGAGTGGACTTCCAATGTAGATTCTGTATGACTAATTAACTGTCTGAGATTCTATAAAACGCTTTCTTATGCTGCGAAATATTGCACCAGGAATGTAATGTGCTATGTGCGCGTATCAATTAAATTTATGAGTTGCAATTTATCGCACCATATCTCGCATGACCTCAGAAATTTTAGTGTTTATTATTCAATATCAGCGGAAGATATGGCAATTGTCGGCAATGTAATCGCATGAAGGAATGTGCAAGCAGTGGAGAATTGTTTCTTTGTTCATCCAAATTCCTCTACTAGTATCAAATGTAACCTGAATGGTAATATGTACTGTACGGCTGGTCTTTGACTACCGAACCGAACATCACAAATAAAATGTTTTGTTAATTTTCGTTTATAATCTTCGTTATTCGTTACCGCAATCTGTCAATGTTTCAAGATACTTATCTTATTGCAATAATACTGCTCAATTCTAATTAAAAAACGCTGTTACTTAGATTTTCTTTTTCGATCTATATGTTTTAAAAGTTAAGCGACCAGTTAAATATAAAAAAAAAATATTAATTTTATATGAAACTTATTTTATTTTTATATTTACCAAAAATTATTATTATTCAATTTCAGTTGCCTTAGAGTAGGTATATATCTAAACGTAAAAGAATGTTCACATCGGAATATGTTGAATTTCATGGAATGATTATATATAGGCCTATATATTATAAGACGAAAAAGAATAACACTTTTATACTAGGTTGAATTTTACAGTGGCGAATCTATTAGATTTATTGGGGGTTGCATGTCTTAATTATATTGTTACATTGATGATGATGATAATAATAATAGAGGTTTCGGTTATAAAAACTTATTAATATTAACATTAATAGATTATAATTATTTTCAGTAATTTTTGGGTTGGTAATTTTTTATAGTCAACTCAGACTATATGACAAAGATGGCGATGTTAGCCATGGAAACGTTGTGCTCAAATCACGTTACCCGACCGGAAACCCGAGAACTCTTTATACATTAATAGATTCATAAGAGAAATCCTTATATAAAATGGCACCACAAGACCGTACCAAATACGTCTTCATAGCAATGTTCAGCCGAGAAAATGTTTTGTATTGAACTATTGATGTCACTCGAGTCAATTATCCATGAATAAACGCCCTTACACATGGGTCATTCCATGCCAACTGACCAAATTTACAGATAAATTTTTTAGACAGCAACTCCAATCTTGCTGAAATTTTGTGTAGGAACAGATATTTGTCTGATACAATGCTGAGTATTTTTTTTAGGTGTAGACAGGCTATGTATTAATCCACATAGTGGCAACTCCCCTTTAATAGCATAGGAAAGGGATTTGAAAGGGTGAATGCGGAAGGGTAGAGGAAGGTAGCCAAGGGTTAACTAGGGCCCCGGGCTATGGTTTAAGGATCCTACCCGGCAATTCGCCTAAAGGTGATGCAGGGAAAACCCTAGAAAAACCTGCATCAGGTAGTTCGTGCATTTGGTACTTGTCCGATGGCGGGAGAGGGGTTTTTCTGTGGGGTAGCATATTTCCCCTCGCCGTGCCTTGACGGGTTTAGGAGGCAGCTGGCCGACTATTCCAATAGGAATAGCGGACAACTCTTACCGTATGCCCAAGGTCTGCGACCCCGGAACATACACCTCTCAAAACAGACCGAGGTGCCTCGGCATGTGGGAACCTTAGTTCAAAAACCAGAGATGGAAAGAGTGAAGTCTATAATGTGGCCATTTTGTCAATTGACGGTAGAATAATCGGTGATGATTTAAATTTGAACACTATTCGTTTGCATAAAATATTGAATAAGTTGTTTTTTTCATGAAAACAGTGCGCGCGAAGATGGTTCCAAAAAACTTCACGAACTGAGAAGAGGGCCAATAGGAGGCATGTCTTGATCTTTTTGACTACCTTAAGAGTTATCACAAGTGATGAATCAGTGATTTTTGAGTATGACCTCGAGATAAAACACCAAAGTCAGGAGTGGCCCACTTAAAACTGTCCCAATCCCATTAAAGCGAGAAAGAGCAAATACAAATTAAAACAGATGCTCAGTTATTTTCAAAATGACAGGTGTTTATCCACGAGAAAATTGTACCTCGAGGACCAACTGTCAATCAACATTTTAAACAGCAAGAGCCTGAAAGACTCAATAAGAAGAGACAAGAAATTTCACTATATTGGATGTTCCACCACGACAAGACACCATGACACTTAGTAGTCATCAATAAAAATGCATTCCTATAAAATCAGTAATAATTAATTTTCTAACACACTTCAACGATACAGGTCACTTAAATCTCATTTAGTTTCCCATTATTTTACTCTTCAGTCTAGTTTTCCCTTATGAATCATGTCTGGTAGGCAGGTAGAATATTATACTATTTTAAAATCTATTATTGACACGTTTAAAAAAATTGATTACTAAGATTATCAAGATATTTATAATTTGCAATTTTGACCATTTTGAATAAGGTGAATTATATACACAAGCAGAAAAATTAATTCTGCTTTAGCACTATTCATCGGTTTTAAAGTAAAAGAATGGTGGAAGGATAATGGTGAAGCGGTGCGCAGATCCGCGTCACGCCTCCTCTCCGTGACTCTGCAAACTGAGATATTCGGAAACATTTTACGAACCTCGAGCTCTCTTTTCTTTCATACCACAAAGATTTTAATTCGTATTTTGTCTCTTGCCTTCTAGTTGTACCGTTCTTTTCATTTGATACGTAATGAAATGTGTTTCAGAAAAGGGGCAACGGTGAACGCCTATGAAGTCTTGACTATACAATAATGCGCAAAGTACTCAATTTGCTGTTTCCAAAGATTTTTTATTAGCTCAACTGATCAATAAGGTGTATTTAAGAATTATATTATTTTCTTCCTATTAATATTTGAATTTATTAATTCCTTCAGATGGGGTAAGGAAACAATATATATATTGTAAAGGCCGGACTTCTTCAATATTAAGAACGTGTGATAAATAGTTCGTACGACGTTTTGTGTATCAAACGCGTCAAGTCTCGATTGGTGCCAAAATCGCTCAATTTTTTGGAAAAAAAAGCGTCGCGTTGATGTGTGTGAAACTTTGCTGTCTGACTATCAGGACCACTTGAAATGCATCATTACTTGAGACAAGACTTGGATTTACGCATACGACCCTGAAACCACTGACCAATCCAGTGCATATCGTGCAAAAGGTGAAGCAAGACCGAAAAGACCACGGCAAAGTCGATCGAAAATCAAGGTCATGTTGACAGTTTTCTTTGATTACCGTGGTGTGGTGCACTATGAATTCCTTCCGCCGGGCCAAACTGTCAACAAAGAATATTATTTGAGCGTTATGCGTCGTTTGCGTGAAGATATTCGTCTGAAACGGTCGGAATTATGGGCGAACAACTCTTGGTTCCTTCATCACGATAATGCACCATGTCATACTGAATTGGTTCTTCGCGAATTTTTTGCCAAAAACTCGACTCATATCGTTCCGCAACCACCGTATTCGCATGATTTGGCTCCGTGCGACTTCTGGCTATTCAGCAAACTCAAAAGACCAATGCGGGGACGCCGTTTCGACACGATTGAGGAGATAAAAACCGAATCAAAGAAGGTCTTGAAGGCTATACCGGAAAAAGATTATTCCGACTGTTTCGAGGACTGGAAAAAGTGCGTTTTATCCGACGGGGATTACTTTGAAGGGGATGAAATTGATTTGGAAGAATAAATAAAGAATTTATATTTTATAAATAAATTCACCTTACTTTTTGTACACAGTGGTAGGAGAGAGGGTTATGTGATAATATTTCACACCTCTGACTTATTATATTAGGTTCAGGTTGACAATTATTTATGTATGTCTTAAACTGGTTCGAAACTCAAGAAGAATTGATGCAGCAAAAACGCTGTAGTGATGCTCCACGGTACATGAGACTCTAGCTATATGCTTTGCAAATTAACTTTATCTTGCTTTCATATCCATACCATTCCGGTATCGCAACGGTTAAAGTTGATTTAGTACTTGATAAGAGAAATGCTTTATCGGCGTTTATTTAAGCCGTGATGTTGCTGCGCCGCATCGCAGAATGTCGCCACTACAGCAGAAGCTACTCCGGCACAAGATCCCTATCGCCGTGGGTCTCGTCGGTCTGGCTTTCCTCATAGCCACCATTGTTCTGGGAACTCAGGTGACGGACCTCAACCATCGACTCGAGCAGCTGCAGAAAACGACCACCACAACAGAGACTTCTACAACAGTGACTAGCTCGGAGACGACTTCAGCTGAGAGTTCTACAACAGTGCCTGTCACGGAGCCGCCTACCTCTACCTCTAGTCCGACCAGTCCAACCGAGCAAGAAACGACGGGGGGCCCCGAAAGCACCACGAGAATTCCCACAACCACTCAGCCAGCAGAAACTACCACACTCCTCCAGACCTCTACGCAGCCTGAACCGGAAACGACCACGGTCCTCCAAACCTCTACGCAGCCCGAACCGGAAACCACCACGGTCCTCCAGACCTCTACGCAACCCGAACCGGAAACCACCACGGTAGGAAACCCTACCACCGAAGAACAAGAAACTACTAAAGATATCACGACCACGACGATGCAGCACACAACCGAGCAGACAAACACCATCACAGATGAGATCACTACGACACTATCAACTGAGCAATCCACCACGAGAGCAACCACAACATCGCTGGAAACCACAACGCAATTTGACACAACTGAGTACACGACGACGAGTGAGAACGAAACAACGGCAGCGACGGAGACTTCGGTTACTGGTGGACCTCCCATAACAGGTACAGATAACAATTCCATTTCTACCGACGACAACACAGACAAAACAGAAACTGACAACACATCCACGGATCCAACTCCAATGATGGTAGAACCGCTCGGGTAGAAATTCAATCCCATAATTCCTTAACAACAGATTTTAAATAAAAGCCTCAGAATAATTTCCAGCATGAAGATGCGTCATATTTTGGATTACATTCAATAAATGGTTTAGATAGTTCGGACGGTTTAGCATGTGAAAATTCAAGCACTTAATTGTACCACTATTCGTGAGATCTATATGACAAAAGCTAAAAGACTACATGAAAAGTAAAGAAAATAAATTATCATTCTATGTACTCACTGTATTAAAATATTCAACATTTAAGCATTAAATTAATTTAAATTCATCGCATTGTTCTAATTTTCGTGTTATTACAGATTACCTCATTATTAGATCTCGCAAAATGTAAATAATTATTTCTGTAATAAAATATGTTAACGCCAAATTCTAATTTTCAGAACTCGTTGAACGATATCCAGCAGTGTTCCTTACCATATAAATCAGTTCATCCAACCAAAATCCATTTCTTCACCAATGAACTTTCTATTTGCTGCTATTGTATGTCCGAAATACTTTTTTCTCCTTCATTTCACAAAGATTAGAATATTTTAAGTGTATATTAAACTACCAGTTAATTGTAACTGTGTATGTAGACCTATGAACGTGTAATTAATCCTATATCTTCACTGGAGGACTAACTGAAATTAATCTAATCGAATGCGAAAGCTCGAGTGATGGTAGAATGGTATTTATTTCTGCATCGATTATTACTGTCTTTGTTTCACTACAATGTAAGACTGAAACTAACTTATAATAATAAAAACATTATTAATATATATTATTATATTTATTTCATTCCACGCTTGTCCTTGATTTCTTTGTTGCAACCATCCTTAATAAATCACGGTCCCACATTATATATTCCTTTCTCCCTATCAGACGTTAACAAACTTTAATAAATTAGTGTGTGGAGCTAAAGAAGAAATTTAATTTTTTATTTAAAAAAACGGTAACAGGTTACATAATGGTAATCTATGAGGTGGCAACTTCCCTTTAATAGAATAGGAAGGGATTTTAAATGATAGAGGAAAGTTGCTAAGGGTTATCTAGGGGACACTACCCGGCATTCGCCCAAAATTGATTCAGGACAAACCCTAAAAACCCTGCATCACGTACGTTGGGCACTTGGTACTTGTCCCACGCCCTTCCTATGGAGGGAGATGTGGATGTGAAGGCGCAGCATTCCTTTCTCCGTGTCTCGGCCAGTTTATGAGGCAGCTAGCCGACTGTTCGAATGGACTACGTCCCCGAAACATACACCGAGATGCCTCGGCTTGTGGGAATCTTAGATCAAAAGCAGAGACAGAAGAAGGCATCCCCGTAAGTATCCCTTTCCTTCCGTCTGCGAGAGCTAACAACAGCTCCCGCAGGTTCTAATGCGCTTTCGAACCTTTTTTTTATGTGTAGACAGGCTATGCAATGGGTAATCCACATAGTGGCAACTCCCCTCGTATAGCATAGGAAAGGGATTTGAAAGGGGGGATGCGGAAGGGTAGAGGAAGGTAGCCAAGGGTTAACTAGGGCTCCTGGGCTATTGTTTAAGGATCATACCCGGCAATTCGCCTAAAAGTGATGAAGGACAAACCCTATAAAAACCTGCATCAGGTAGGTCGAGCATTGGATACTTGTCCCACGCCCTTCCGATAGTGGGAGAGGAGTTTTCTGTGGGGACGCAGCATTCCCTTCTCCGTGCCTCGACCAATTTAGGTGCCAGCTGGCCGACTATTCCAATGGGAATAGCGGACAACTCTTACCGTAGGCCCAAGGTCTCTCAGAACAGGCCGAGGTGCCTCGCCTGGTGGGAACCTTAGTTCAAAAACGGAGAGGAAAAGGCATCCTCAAAAGTAGCCCCTTCGTATCTCTCCTACAAGGTTCTGCCTGTCTAGAGAGGAGTCTTTTTTTTTTTTTTTTTCTTGGGTGTAGACAGGCTATGTATAAGGTAATCCACATATTGGCAACTCCCCTCTTATAGCGTAGGAAAGGGATTTGAAAGGGCGGATGCGGAAGGGTGGAGGAAGGTAGCCAAGGGTAACTAATGCCCCCGGGCTATGGTTTAAGGATCCTACCCAGCATTCGCCTAAAAGAAATGCAGGACAAACCCTAGAAAAACCTGCATCAGGTAGGTCGGGCATTTGGTACTTGTCCCACGTCCTTCCGATGGCGTGAGAGGTGTTATCTGTGGGGTCGCAGCTTTCCCCTCGCCGTGCCTTGACCAATTTAGGAGGCAGCTGGCCGACTTATCAACAATTCAATTAGTTGCTTCCAGTACACATTTCATGTGCAAGTTTATAATTTTCTGTCTTACTTTCCATAAACGTATATAACCTTGGAGAATCATAAATGTATTAAAATATCCTCTGAGATTTACAGACACGCGATCTAATACAGCTAGTAATTGCACTCACATATCAAGGTTTATTCGTAACAAACAATTTTTCCAAGAAACATTCGGACTATTCTCAGATGAAATAATTATACTGTGATAAATCAAAATATACTGATGCCATTATCATTTTTAAGGCAACCAATACAATTTAGCTTTTATAAATTACACGTGTACAGTTTTTAAAAGAGAACAATCGAAAATGTTTAATGAGAAATTCGCTTTTTGATTTAGTTAAGTTACGCCTTAAAAGGTAACTTGGATTTTTAATTCTTAAAATACTCGATTCAGAATTAAAAATATGTTTTCTTTAATTTTTTCTTCGTCTTATTTAGAAATGAAATACTATTCGTTTTAATCTCTAAATATGGAATAGGAATACTTGTAACTAGTTCCTATTCTTTACAACGATGTTGTAATTTACTGATTGAAGAGTTCTCGATTTCTAAGAGCAAATTTTTATAATAATTACATTTTTCAGAGTTTAATTTTTTTCTTTAGACATAGCTTTCACCACAAATTCCTTCAGTGAGTGTTATATTTTCAGTTTTCTCTGAAAATTACAAAGTTGAAAATATCCCATTTTAATTAATAAGAAAGATAGCAAATTAAGACAAAAAAGTGATAATGTAAAATACCACACAACGTTTCTGGGATCCTCGTCACTTTCCTCAGGTGCGAAGAAGGGCCTAGAGCGACACAACTGCACTTGTCAGTTGACAAAACTCAAAAGTCGGACGTATAATCTACAGTTTTACCTTGGTATAAGTGATAAATATGTACAAATAAAGGGTCACTCAGAAAGTAATTTCGATTTTTTCCCAACAGAGGACTTGACTATAATTTGTAGCAGTCAACTTCATACTTAAGTCACAAAATCATTATATATTTTGACAGCCGAAATAGCAAGGATTGCTTGTGAAAAAGTTCGATTGATTCTAGTTCTTTTTGTACCCTTTTAAATATCGAAAGTGAAAAGTAACATTTTCGACATATGTTACTTTTTTTTACTATTGAAACGGTAAAAGTGCCGTTCAACAAGAAAAAAATTATCTGATGTGTATGGATAAGATGTATTGACAGTACGCCAGTACCATAACTGGTTTGAAAATTTTATTCAGCAAATTTTGTTCTTGTAGATGCAGCACGTTCTGGAAGGCCAGTTGAAGCTGACGAAGACACCATAAAGGCATTAATTGATGCAAACCGGCGAATGACAACTCGTGGAGATAGCTGAGAGATTAAATTTATCGAGTTCGACGGTTCATGATCGATTTAATCTCAAAGCTCGACATATGGGTTCTAATCATGTTCTAACGGAATGAAATAAGTGCCGTCGCGTTGACGTCTGTGATTTTCTTCTCAAACGTCAAGAAAATGATCCATTTTTGAAGCGCGTCATCACTGGGGACGAGAAATTGGTTGTCTACAACAATGTTAAACGCAAGAGATCATGCAGGAAAAAAAAAGAGCCGGCACAAGGGAATTCGAAGCCGATATTAACAAAAAAGATCTGTTTGGTGGGATTTCAAAGAATCGGTTTTTTTAGTTCCTACTGTAACATCCCAAACTGCCATCATGTAACACTCCACCTCTGTGAACATGTAACATTCCAGCAGTTGGAAATGGGAAGTCCAGATAGATCGTTCACCAACCGAGCTATACCTCCGTTAGCTCACCTGGCTACCGATCTAGAGGATAAAGGAAGAATTAAGAACAGGAAATAGGAAAGTCGGTAACGTGAGGGTTCGGGTTCAACTAATTGAACCTAGGCGTAGTGGTTGGTGTTTCGCTGCACTTCAGTCAAATAAGAGTTGATGAAGAATAAAGAGATTTAATAGTTAGAAATAAAATAAAGTAAGACAAACTGGCGGATAGCACCAGGAGCCACCGACCCGTCTGGAGGTTGGATCACGACTGTCGTTCCCAAGAAGCTCTGAACAATTCGAAGAATCCTTTACCCCTCCCTGATGATTTTAAGTCTCCAATGAGAATTCTTACAGGGTGGAATGATTTCTGCTGCCTTGTGCATGTCTGCATAAGGCACTTAAAATGCTGACTTCTAGACGCAGCGTTTTCACAGCTGCCTAGGCGGAAGGGGTGAAGATTTATGTTGTTGTTGTGTTTAGTTACTCACTATATCTAAAGTGATGTCTTTAACTGCATCAGCGTTCTTGCAGCTGCGCCCTCTTAGGTCCGCTATGCTGAAGAGACGTTATGATAAGAGGGCACGTGTAGACTATTATATTACACTACCGGACAACAGAACGATCAATTCTGAATCGAACTGTCATCAGTTAGACAAATTGTATGATTCACTTAAACAGAAAAGGCCAGAATTGATCAATATAAAAGGTGTAGTGTTCCACCAACATAACGCGGGACCTCATCCAAGTTTGGTAACTCGCCAAAAGCTTTTGCAGCTTGGGTGGAATGACTTGCCACACCCAACTTATTCTACACCTTCTGATTATTATTTGTTCCATTCTCTACAAAAGGTAAAACCTTTACTTCAAATGAGGCGGTCAAAAATCACCTAGATCAGTTTTTTGCCAGCAATAAACAAAAATGTTATGAGCGTGGAATCATGCTATTACCAGAAGGATGGCAAAAGGTATTGAACCTGAATGGACAATATATAATTCTATAAAAAAAATTAATTGATCTATGTTCGCGTCAACCTGCTGATTATTGACGACCCTCTAAAAGTATTTACATAATTAAGTTACAGCAGGTTAGAAAATTTCCAATTGTGAACAACGTTTCAAATAGCGGATGTCAGTTTTGCGTCGGAGACGAACACCACGAGGGCTCTTGATCACCGTGGTGTGTATGCAGAAGTCTTCTCCTGAGAACTCGGCTAAAGTCCTCCTGCGTATAGCCTCATACTTTGTGCATTCAAATAGAATATGCTGGATGGTGAGGGCTTGATCACATACATCACAGTTGGGCTGATCTGTTCTGGAAAAAAGATATTCGTGAGTGAGTTGGGTGTGCAAAGTTCTAATTCTGGAAACTATTATTTGTTGTTTTCTTGAGATGTTGTTGAGGTGGCACAGACCTGCTGATGTTTGCAGGTTCTGATGGAAGAGGCCGTTATTTCCTCCTCTCCTCGTGTCCTGCCAGCTACCCTCCACTTTTCCTGTACATTCATTTCGAATGTCCGAGGCTGTACAGGTTGGAGCTTCGAACAAAAATATTTATTTTCTATAAGAAAATCGTCTTTCATTTTCATTAAAAAAACGAAATTACTTTCTGAACAATCGTATAGATTATGTTTTGAACTTCCAACAACAATATTTCATTCATTTCTGATTCGTAATGACAAATGTGACATGTAAACCATCAAAAGCACCACATTTCATAATTTAGAATGATTTTGTATTATATAAGCTAGGTAATTGATGTACAATTTATATTTCAGAAAACCTGCCGCAACCCAAATATTATCACTTATTCTTCTGATCATATTTGTGTAAAATTTCATCAGCGTCTGGCATTTTGAAGGATCCAATAGTCAATTTCGTTCGTAGATATTCCGTCGACTTCATTCTAAAAAAAAAATATTTTTTACAATCCAATAATTACTAGATAAACTTGTTTCTAGTTTCAATTGTCTCTCTAATCTCCTATTCGATTGCGTTATCTTCATTATTGGTTTTAACAGAATCGGGAATTCAGTAAACTATTGCTCTCCAGTTTATGTGCTCGTATTCAGTTTTTTTTAATCAATGAGTTAGAACTGGAACTATATTCCAGTTTTTTCTAGAGGTTTCCTGGTTTTTTCTAAATCCACATTCATTTCTTATCGTTTACTTACAACACAATCAAGGAGATCGTTTTAATAATCCTATTTACCTATTCGCTTAACTGGTTATTACGAGCCCTACCAGTTTGTATAATTTGCACGTCGCAGACGCCTGCCTGTTGTTTGTAAAACTATTATTAAGTAATCCTAATTAAAAATTATTCATTATACTTCTGATTGTGGAAATCTAAGGTATCCTATTAACAACAATAATAATGTATTTCATATGCAATCTCACAGTTGATAAAATATATTATATTACATATTTTAATACATCTGAAATAATTGTAGCATAATAATTGAATCGTGTATAATAATACTAGATAATTCTATGTCGTAGTTTAAAATCTTGCAAAATATCGATTAATACTTTTAATATTTCTCCAAATAAATAAAATTCCCTGTATGTGTGTATGTACCGCATAAAAATCTACACCCGTGAAACAAATTTCTCCAAATTTCGTACACGTGTTCCTTTCAGACCGGAAACATAATTATCAAACATGCTCAAACGGCAGATATTTGCGTCGGATAAATATTTTTCGGGGTCAATGAGATTGATAGTATTTCTAACAATTTTTTCTGGGTATATTGTCAATCCCTTTCGGTATGGGAAGGGTGATGGAGGGGCGTTACAAGAAACTAACACAAAAAAAACGAGATAGAAGTCAAATCCGGGGTTACGGATGTCGCTGAGTTTATTTACGACATTCAATCTGCCGTTTAACCCCTAGGGACGAGGATGGAAATTTTCAAACCTGGTGGCCGATTTACTCGTCAAAATAAACTTTTTCGGAGTCAATGAGCTAGATAGTGTTTCTCCAGATATTTTTGTGTATTATTTCAATCCATTTCAGCATGGGAGGATAAAACATTTAGGGGGGTGGTGGAGTGGCCTTACAAGAAAATAACGTAAAACATTTGGAGTAAAATCTAGGGCTATGAGTTTAATTACGACAACCCGGGTAACGCCGGGCACCCAGTTATTACAGTATAAAAATAAGCTTTCCTTAAACTAAGTGATTCTGATAACGCGCAATTTAACAACTGGAGACGCTGTCGAGAGAATAAAATGAGGTTATGACTTCGAGGTTTAATTTTCCGAATTCCGTGTTTGCATATGCAGCAAACGACTGTCTGAGATGTTTATTTTTATGAGTTTACTCACTCTTGCTTGTGAATGGTCGCTTAAACTTGAGTCTAACAAATTATGACTGGAATCTTTACTATTGTAAAGCACTGAGAAACATTAGATTTTCAAGTAACGTCTGCTAGGGCGTACTGAAAAGTTTATCTTGATTTAATAAATTTCACTAAATAATTAAAGACAAAATTCACAAAAATTAACAACACAATGGAACTTACAATAGTAATTTCAATGAAAATAATCGCGGGAAAAGTTATATTCGACAGACCAAACGTGTATTAGGAACTAGGCTAAAAGAACATAATTACAATTACAAAACCACCATTAGTCTCGAACCATAGATTAGACGAAAACCAGGAATTGAATTAGTATTACGTTGAGGTGTTAGATATTGAACAAAATTTATTAACTAATTAAGTTAAGCAATTTTTAAATTTTCTACATTGTTTATTCTGTTCTGTTAATATTAACTGCACCTTTTTTGTAAACCTGTGGTTCTGTTGTTATCGTTTATTGCAAATTTACTCACAAGTGAATTTGTTAACATTACCGAGGGGTGTCGCTTAACTTGCCCAAGGTAACAGGGTTCGTATTATTAAATTTCCAGATGTCACGTCAAAGCCTCAGGGCTGCAGCCTTTCATTCATTCTTGTTACGACCTCGTTGGTGTTAAGTGAATGGTGTGCTGGATTTTGTGAACTTAACAACATGTCAATTGTTTTTCGTACCAGTTAGTCATAATACTTTGGTAAGTTCTTTTTGTTTACTTTAATTTGTCTTTATTTTCATAGCTGACTTAGTCTCTAAATTTAACCATTTCCTCTTGAGAAAACCTGAAAAAGAAACGAACATGTATCGAAACGTTGTTACACTCTGAATAAAAAAGGTGTCTGTATAAAGTCAGACAGTCGTTTATTAGAATTATTATTAACTAGCTAGGTACACGGCGTTGCCCGAGATGTCATTTATCTATAACCCCCGATATGACTTCAATTTCGGTTGCTATTGCTCTATTTTTATGTAACGCTCCTCGAACACTATCCCTAAATGTGCTCACCTCCCATGCCGAAGGGGGTTGAACTTATTGACCAAATACATCGGCCGTTTTTACATGTTAGAAGATGACCACCCCCACAAATGTGCGATAATCAAAAAGTATTTATTCCACGCAAAAATCGGCCGATTACATTGTCTGAAAATTTCTACCCCAGCCCACCACCTCCCAAACCAGTCGCGTTACCCAGGTAGTCACAATTAGACTCAGCGACATTCATAGTGTCTGAATTGATTCGAATCTCGGTTGTTTTTGCGTTTACTTTATTTAACGTACCTCCATCCCACCCCTAAGCTTGCTCCCCTCACAGGGGTTGAAATAATCCACAAACAACATCGGTATAAATACTATCAAAGTAATTAACACCAGGAAATAATTATCGCAATTATCGACCGTTTAACATGTTTGAAAACTTCCACCCCTCCACCACTCCCGCTTCGGGGACTTAAACGGCAAGTTGAATGTCGTAATTAAACTCAGTGACAACTATAACCCAAGATTCGACTCCAATCTCGATAGTTTTTGCTTTCTTTTTATGTAATGCCTCTTCACGCCCACCCTTAAGGGTGTACCCCTAAAAATCCCGAAAGGGGTTGACATTATACACAGAGAACATGTAGAAAATTTTTACGTATCTCACTGATGCCCAAATATAATTATTCGAAGCAAAAATCTGCCGGTTAACATGTTTGAAAATATATTCCCACACACAAGTCCATCAAGCCCCGCACACCACCGACAAACCCCGTGCATTTCCCACGTTGTCATAAATACATTCACCTATATCTCCAATCTGGGATTTATTCACGGTATTTTCTCTAAACGCCCTTCCAACCCACCCGTAATTGTGATATTTCCCTGTGTCAAATTAAAAGAAAAATCGGCAGAAATCTTATCAATGACATTGTCCCCGACAAATATTTATTCGCTACAAAAATCGACCGTTTAACATGTTTAAAAAATTTACACCCCCGCCAACCCTTCCTTGGGGGGAGTTAAACGGTTAGTTGAATGTAATAATTTAACTCATTGACATCCATAACCGTTGATTCGACTACAATGTCGATTGTTTTTGCATCATTATAATGTAATTCAACTCCATCCCCACCCTTAGGGGGAGCTCCATTCCCAATCCCGAAAGATGTTGAAATTATAAACGGGCAAAATGTAATTGATCCCGAAATATATTTAATCGATGCAAAAAACTGCTGGTCAAATTGTTTTAAAATTTCTATTATATTCAGATAACATTGGTAGAAACACTATGAATCTCTTTGACACAGAATAATATTTATCCGGCTCTTACATCGGCCGTTTTAGCATGTATGAAATTTTGATACCCCTCCACCCCAGCTCCTGGGGTTGGTACACGTGTCTCACGCCGACAATGTTTGTTTCCTGGTCGCAAAGAACACGTGTACGAAATTTGGTGAAATTTGCTCCACCGGTGTAGATTTCTATAAGGAACATAAAAACAAATATGTATACAAACACACTTATTTATTTATAAGATTATCATCTTTACAAATGAAATGTTTAATAAATGACAAAACATTATAAACTAAATCGAAACCTATTTAGAAGTTAGATTGAGTTTAATGAACATTACATGAAGAAACCAAATTTCAGCATTCATCGTAATAGTATATGAGCCAATAAATTTTCATAAGACCGTCATTCATTAATCAATTTACATTTTATTACTTGAATATCACCCGTCAACCTTGGCTGGAAGTATTCTCTTAAACACAATTAATACGGACAACCAAGGAAGCAACTTTCATTTTGTTTTTCGTCCACTCAAACGTATCACGGAACAAATAAGATAATGTAGGACAACAGTTCAATGTTGCCATCTGTGAATTCGGGTCCAGATCAACGACATCTCGTCAAAAAGAAGAATTTAAGACGATTTTAGACTTATTTTAATTGATTCCATTAGTCCTCTCTTGAAGAAATAGGGCAAGTCAAAAACATTTTAATACATACACTACATAAAATAAATCAATGAAGTAAACTTCCTCTTCTAAACTGCTTATATCCACCATGATTACTTTTTAGTGTTTGTATGTCGTTCAAACAACCATCTAGAAAACTTAGTGGAGCCTTCCCTTTTCTTGTAATTCATTCTAACTGTGAAAAGGTTAATTTCTTCCATTGTTCTAACGTGTCCTAATCATCTTACACTTTTTTTCCAGTTTGTATAGTTCATCATTGAGTTTTTATGCTCCTTATACCATTAACACAGTTTGGGCCATCAAACTTCCTTACAGATATTCTCAATTTATCTTCATGATTCTTAGTGAGCGTCCAACTCACACATCCATACAAGAATTCAGGCCTCATTAATCATGTATATTGTAGTAATTGGTAATTAAGACATTGTTCTAATTGGAAAGTTGGATTGTAGAGGACTCATTATTAGTGGATATAGAGCGGACGCCGCAACAATCCGGCGAGGCAAAGAAAACATTGTTGATCAGTTGAGAGAGTTTACGCGCTCAAAATCTACGAGACGAAGAGTACAGTCGGGCCGTAGGCAGCGAGGAGAAAAGACTAAAATTCCAAGTCATGAAAATTTGAACAGTACAGTCGGGCAGCAGACAGCGAATAGACCAGACGGAAAGTTTTACAGTCGGCAGTCAGAACGGAAGAATGTGGTCCAGTCACAAACATGCTTTCAAATATTAAAAAGTAAAGCAATATTCAGTCGGGAAGGAGACAGAGCAACTAGTTGCAGTAAAGCATCGAGAACCAACCAATTTGTGTTAAACCAACTAACAAACTACACCAATTAGAGCCTGTGAACATTTAGAGTCTGTGAGAATTTAGAACCATTGATTTGCCAAAAATTGTGCACGAAAAACTAAAAATGAGACCTGGGCAGCCTTAAGTAGAGAAAAACTTTAAAATCATTTGTAAACCGTGTTTAAAAGATAAAAGTCAGATCGTTCTTTAATTATTTAATTATCGATAGAATGAGATTGTTAATTCTTGATAAAATTGAAATTGTTAAATTCAATCTTTAGTATTATTTCTTCCGCAACAAATTTCGTCTATGTTCAGACGCTTTGATTCCCATATAAAGTAAATTTGTGTTTTTTTTCATTTGTTAAATTCAGACATTATATATATATTTAATTATTACAATATATTCTTATTATAGTCTTGTCATCTTATTACTTTTTGACGTGACTATTTTAGGATGTAATAACTTTTGTTACCATTCGTTAATTTATATGGCGTGGTTAATGAAAACACAATAATGTGAAAGTCAACATACACAAATAAGGACAATACGCAAAACTCGTACGGTATATATAAAATGGAAATTTGTAAGTGAGAAAATTATAATAGCACGCCATTTTCATCATTTGTGTTTTAGTTTTGCATTAATTTATAAATGAGAAAATAAATTGTTATATAAATATTAAATCTGCAAAAAAACAAAAAGGAGTTTTACTCTTTCATGAATGTGATTATTAATACTGTTCACAAAAATTAAAATATCTAATATATAAAATACTCTGTACGTTTGTGTGTTCCACATATAAATCAACACCCGTGGTGCAAATTTGACCAGATTTCGTCCGCGTGTTCCTTTGGAACCGGAAACAAAGACTTTACGGGTAAAACACCCCAGGTGTGATAGTGAGCGGGGGTGCAAATAATTATACGTGCTCAAGAGGCCGATACTTGCGTCGGATAAATAATTTTCGGGGTCAATGAAATTGATTGTGTTTCTCCCGATATTTTTGTATAATTTCAACCCCTATAGGCATTTGAGGTGAGCACCTTTAGGGGAGAGGTAGAGGCGGAGGAGCGTTACTTTGAAATAAAGTTAAAACATCCGAGATTGGAGTCGAATCCGGGTTTATGAATGTCGCTGAGTTTAATTATGAAATTCAACTTGCCAATTACGTTCTTCTACCGCTATGAATGTACAAATCTACACTCGTGGAGCAAATTTGACCAGATTTTGTAAATCTTTCTTTTAGAACCGGAAACAAACACTGTGGGATTATGACACGACTACGAGCCTTAGGGGCAGAGGTAGAAATTTTCATACATGCTCAAACGGCCGACATTTGCTTCTAAAGAAAACTTTTCTGGGCCGATCAGATTGATAGTGTTTCTCCCAATGTTTTTGCCCCCCCCCCCTTAGGGGTTCAGTTGTAGTTACAACCCTAGGAGTGGGGGTGTTTTTAACTCTCCTAAGGAACCAAAAGTAATTATTACTCATTTTTTACTCTCTTAAAGTGTGGAAAATAATTTTGATTCTTTTAAGGAATCGGGAGGGTTTTTTACTCTCAATGATACCGGGAACAGTCTCTTCGAGGAAAATTTAAATACATTAAAACATTATTGGAAGTGATAGTGTCTACTAGATACTTTGGTGAGTTACTTTTATAATTTCATATTAATCCATAATCAACTTTGATACGTAGAATCGCTGAATTATCGGAGAAGTTGCCAGAAAGTTGTACATTTGGGCTTAAAATGTTCCTTTTGCAACTTGCGTAATAATACTCGTAGATCACACCCAAATTAAGCAACCCGTGGGCTCTTTTAGTCCACTTACAAACACATCAGCAAATTACTTCCCACGTATTGAACGGATATAACTAAAAGTTTAGTATCTCAAGTAATTGGAGGTCGGAACTTCTTCAAACGATAATTCGTCCAGCTCTCAAGATGATAAGAGGTGTTAAGAATGATAACTGATATAAGAGTGATGTATCACTTAAAACATGTTACTCATAAATCAATTATGAGTTCATTCATTTGGATTTGAAATTGAATGGCAATGGTGAAATAACACATCGACAATACTTTTTGGGTCTAGGGACGGAGAAAAAATCTCTTCACAAAACTTATTTATTATCCAAGTAAAGGAATGGAACACCCAATTTGTAAATTGTAAGAGTACGCGCAAGTTCGTACAAACTCTTACAGGTATAAGAAACCTCAGTTCTTCCCAGACAATTATTATTATTCTTTTAGTTTTGACTTGTAAGACGCGGAACTTAAGATACGTGTTCGAGTGTCTGAATAGACTGATGGATATTATGCCCTTAGGTGCGGACCAGTCACTGAGATTGTGAGAGAAACCTATTGAAGAGCATAGGGCTGATAAACACTTTTTTATTTTATTTAAATAGAATCAAAAACACATATTCCACGAGCTATTTTTTATTGATTTAGAATTCGTCTACTTAATTGAATTCATTTATGACCTGATGAGGTCCTCTCCAATATTCGGTCCCCGGTTACCACATTTTCAGGTCAATTGGTTAGCATTTCGTGGGACTTTATGTTCCAGCAATGGGTATATGAAGTTTTTTCTTTATCAGCCAGGAAAAAAATGCTCAGTGATAATAAAGTGCGTTCAAGGGCTCACGTGCTAATCTCTGCTTCGACCATTCTATAACAACCTGGAGTCAGGTCACATTTGGTAATACGAGGGTTGTTAGATACGTCTGCGGAAAAGTTCACAGATTCGTAATGGAAGATCGGAGACTAAAAGTGCGTGAGGTACCTGATGCCGTAGGCTTCTGAAATGGATGCGTGCGTTTTTCCTCCATGAAAACGTTTTGGCGCGATGGGTGCCACGTCGGTTCACATTGGACAAAAACGTATTCGGAAAAATATTTCAACGCAGAATCTAGCAATGTTTAGGCGTAACCCACAAGATTTTTGCGCAGATTCGTCGTCGATGAAACTCGGATCCGTCACTAGACTTTAGAGACCAAAAAACAATCAAAGCAATGTAAATAAGCTGGTAAAAGTGCACCGAAAAAGCGAAGACCGTTTTTTCCGCTGCAAAGATGATGGCCACTGACTTTTGGATTTCTTGGGAATAATCTGTTATTCTGTTCTCTTGGATCGTTTGAAATGGGTGTTGATTCCGAAAAGACCAAGATTGGCGCGCAAGAAAGTACTGATTCACCAGGACAATGCGCCAGCGCAGTCAGCAGTAATCTCAATGGCGAAAGTGTATGAAATGGGATTCGAATGGGTTTCTGATCCACCGTATTCACCAGACCTAGCAGCAAGGGACTTCTTCTTGTTACCTGATCTTGAAAGTTTGGCTTTCACAACTGTCATACAGCACAATCTTGCAGTCTATGGTAAAAACACGTATGCTGTTTCTGGGAGAAGATGCTAATTCTCAGTGTAGATTATAGATACCCAACACAACAGAGAGCCAAACATTACGGTCATAAGTCCACGTCAGTAAGGAGTTACCCTGTGAGAGCCTGATCGAATAAAAATGTATTTAACGGTGCTGCTTGAGTCGGGTTATTCTTCAGACCATTTACTCCCGCATTGCAGACAGAGCAGGTCTAGTCAGAGCGAAAGCGAAAACTTCCAACCGACTGTCTTCCTGTTCCAACATTGAAATGAAATCCTCGAAAAATATTAAAGAATTTGGCGCAATTGAATGGAAAATAAATACTGGGTGCGAATTCTACGTTTTAGTTGAATACCTAAGGGAAGTCGAAGAAGATTCCTCAAAAAATTTTAGAATGCGTGAAATTACGTTCTACGTAATGTTAAACGTAGGAGATATAGGAGAGAAATATCCACACAGAAGAGAGGTTGAGCATGACTTTGGCGTACATTATGGTGTTATTTCGTCACTAAGGAGTAAAAAGTGGCTGATGTAGTCGACCGTGTCGTGATATGTGTTAAAAACCCACGTTAACCTTGATTCATCCTGGATGAAGTGCATTGTGTACGCGTCGTAAGTTACTAATAAGCTCCAATAGTCGCTTCACCTGAGTTAATATTTAGATTAATTGATTCCATTAGTTTTGAGCTGAGAAAATTGGACGAGTCAAAGAATCAGATGATATAATACAACAATGAAGTATACACCAATGAGACAGACAAACAAAACACACTCAAACTAGAAGCATACGCATGCTCGACTGCGGACGTTTGTAGCCTCTGTTCAGCTTCGATACCGTCTTTCCGTTTTTTGCATTTATTTATTCAGCAATCATAAAAATACAACTTTTATAAGTTAATATGTTAACTTAGGCATCAATCAGGTAATTTCATTATACGGTAAGAACCCTCTGGGGGTGGGACCTCTTGACTATGATTTGTGATCATCTGAGTCCTACTTTGTTCGGTTGCGTCAGGTCTGGCTACATTAGTGAATTAGAAATGACTTTCTATTCTTTCGTAGCGCTCTTTATTACGTTCTGGATCCAGGATATGTAATGGTCATTGTGATGGTGTCGTTTACTAGATATCATAAGTACATTGGATTGACATATCTGCATAATGGCGATATTGGATTTACTGGTGTATCTCCATAGTTCGATACCATATTTTCATACTAGTTTCAATATACTTTTGTAAACTAGGATCTTATTTTCGAGAGATAAGTTGGGTTTTCTACCTAATACCCAATACAACTCTTTGAATTTTAAATCAATCTGTTTTCTTGACTCCTTGATGTGTTCTTTCCATGTTTGTGTCTTATCTATAATCATCATGAGTTTCACAATATGGTATTATTTCGTAACGAATATTGGATTTTGGTATTGTTACACTATTGAAAAACTGCTAGGTATTCGATCTTTCCCGAGAAAAATATTATTTTTGTAGATTAATTTTCGTTTACTTTTTTTTCAAATTTTTCTGTCCATTTTTGTACGAGATTTAATCATGTTTTTGATGTTCTGAGGCAGTTTCTAGGTTTTTGTAGCTAGAATATATGAGCAAAATATTAATTTGAGTGATGTCGTCGGTAAACCGGATGTGTATAGTAGGTAAAGTATTGGGCCCGAGAAAGTGGATCTGAGGAACGTCGTAACACGCGGAATGGGCCTTCATAAGGAAAGTTCAACGGGCGTCGAACGAGATCCACACGTACAAATACATAGTCTGTTTCGTGTAGCTTACTATGTATGAACACCCGTCTCAATATAATGCGCTGGGAGCGTCGCTCGAATCTTCCGCAAGAGCACGCGAAACTTGTCAAGAAAGAAAAAATTTCGGGTTCGGACTCACGTCCTCTCCAATGGTGTCCGTGGAGTACGAAGAGAAGTGTCGAACGAGAGATCCGTCGAACAGCATCCCAAATCCTGTTTTATCGCTGTGCGAACGCCAAGTACAACGATCCAATCGTCCGAAACATGGCACATTAAGGACGCATTCAATGATCCGCGCCATCGCTCGATCACACCATTGGCAGCTGAATGGTAAGCTGTAGTGCGCGATCAACGACAAACAACTAAATGCGTCAAAGCGTTGAATAATAACGATTAAAACTGTGAACCTTGGTCTGTCATGGCTATTGCCGATGCACCAAATCTGAAAACCCAACCCGTATAAAACACGTTGATCACAGATTCAGCAGAGATCACTTGTAGAGGGAACGCTTCTGGCCATCTGTTAAATCTGTCCATCAACGTCAAAATGTACCGAAATACTGTGATAGGAATGTCCAGATGGACATATGAAAACTGAGAATCTGCAAGGCGCTTGACAATGCCGCGAAATTTTACTCTTTTGGTACGGAAGAGACGCGCGAGTCCAATTCAGAATATCTTGAGACATATGGGGCCTAACATACTTCCGTGCAATAAAGTACTTAGTAACTCACCGGCTGGGATGCGAGAGACTATGTAAAAGATCAAAAACCTTCTTTCGTAACGAATCAGGGATGTACACCTATCAAAATTACATCTCACAGAATTTAACTTGAGTTGATCTGCGTGAATGTAGTAGTGCTGAAGTTTCTGGTTTGTTGGAGTTTCTGGTATACCTGGTATAGTAGTCTGTGCTATGGTACCATTCCTTGTTACTTGGCCTCGAGAGAGAATTAGTTGCGGTGGCTATGTGATGGGATCATGTAGCTTCGGGGTGAACTTCAGGCCGCAATGATTAATTTTTACTTGAAAAAATCCTAATCTGGTTGATGTGTCTTTTAACAGTTTTTCCCTGATACTGTATCTCGTAGTTCAGGTCTCCCAGACAGGTAATGTCAATGCCAAATATTTTGTATGCCAAATTAAAATAGTCTGATTTTCCTGTATTTCATGTTCGAAACGTGGAGTCCATTTGAGCTCACTGCTAGTGGCTGATCTTCAAATACACATAGTTTTGTCGAATATTCCTGTACGTAAATCACGTTACACAAAAAGTTGGTCTGGAAATAATCACGTTGTCGAGTGGTTGAGTTCTTTGCATAAAGGGCATCTTTCACCTTTCTGCTTGTCCATTTGTAGTAGGATGATATGAGGCTGTTAATTCTTTTTACTGATAATTACTCCACTATCTCGTATGAAAATTTTGAATTATTCGTACTTACTGTATTGTTATAAAAAACAACAGTAACAGGAGCACCTTAATTGCTTCTTTACCATTGATGCAGTCATCTTTGTTCTAAATACAGAATATTTGTCTGGAATGAAAAATGTTCACGGTATTCTGTTTCACTCCCTTGACATGAAGCTCCACAAACTGCCACCTTTATAGATCAATGGCAGACAGTGCATGCAATATTGCCAACATGTATGGATTTTTCTAAAATTAACTTTATTTGAAATATGTACAAAACTTTCATACAACAAATGAGTGACAACTAGGTTTTAATTTTAAAAATTTGGTAACATTAAATATTATGTAGACAAAATTAGAAATTAAGCAATTACAGATTTTTTTTTCCAGAGTATTGGAAACAGTATCACACTTGTAGTATTATTAGAATTTTATGTAGTTATCCTCATAAAAATTGTTATTGTATCTTAGGGTGATATAGCACATCACTTTAGAAACTCACAAGCCACCACTGTCAGTCTGGGCAGGAAACTTGGTTCAGTAATATATGTAGTCAGAATTAGATTAAATTTCAGTGATTCATGAAATTTATATAATATTTTATTACCTCTCCTTATAAATTGACATGTTTTTCTTGCCCCATCACTGTCTGCATCTCTCTTGCTCGCTCATTCATTATTAAAACCTTTTGTCAAATTCGAGCTCAAAATTCCAACCTAAAAATTAAAATTTCTTCTTTGTAGGGATTGCCAAGGGCGCCTTGTGTCACATACACATTTTCAGAATTCAAATCTTGAGATCTTCAATCTTCATGACTCAAGTCAAGCCAGAAAATTATAATAATTGGGAAAAACACAGTGATAATTAACCAACAGCAACTATATGAACAAAATTGCAATATGACTACATATATATATATATATATATATATATATATATATATATACCATCCTTTAAGATTATCTACATCACTCTTATTCCCAATTTTTGCAAAGTGCAATTTTGTATTGTCTGTAACTTACAACAACTTATTAAAAAGCATCACATTATGGTGATCATTTCATAGCAAAACATTTCTCCATTAAATTGATGAAATTTCTGTCTCTTTCTTCTTAATATTATATTCCAAATGCTAATCTGCATGACTCAAATTTATTCCCTATATTATCTTCCTTAATCTGTAATCTGATCCATAACTCATCTTAAGCCATTTCTAAATTTTCTGGGCTTTTTGTTACTTCCTTATACTTTCCTTCTGTATTGCCTGCATTTTCTTTGCCCTGTCTCTCACATTCTTCTTGTTGCTCTTTCGACAGCCATGCTTCCATAATTTAATCTTCCTCTAAAATCTTGTGGGTGGCATGCAACACCCTCAGAGGTTGAACAAAAGATTCTCTATCCTTTGTTCAGTTAACAGCTGCTTGCATCAGGTCAAAATCTCTTCACACCATTCCAGAAGCCAGTTTTTTCATTGACCTGCAACACATGAACATGAGTGCCTTGCACCTCTCAGACAACCAGATGAAAGTGACCACACTGGAAAGTTCACAATAAATATATTCATACCACTCATGTGTTACATTTATAACCAACTATACATGTCCAGCCAGAACTAGACAATCAATACATATCCCCCATTTTCTTCTCAGAATTGTGCTAATCTTGGAGTAGACAATTTTATCAATTTGTCAAATTTTTAACATCTGATTCCTCATACCATTTTACTGTGTTTTTATATAGCTCCACCACCATTTTCCCATTTCCTTCCCTTATGTATGAGGATTTAGCAATCATTTCCTGGAAATGAATAAAAACTGAAGTTGAAGAAGCAGCTGACAAAGTGCTAGAACATATTAATCCTGAGAAAAGAAAATATTGGCTGTCTGAAGAACTAATCTCTTGAATGGAATGTAGAAGAAAACTAAAGAACTTGGAATATGAGGCAGGAGAAAAGTAATACAGTAAATTAATAAATAAAATTAATGCAAAGACAAGTTCTTACATGATATCTGTAGGGAAATAGATACAGTAATGAATGTTTGAAACACAACTGTACAAGAAAGTTGAACAATTCTTCGAAAGCAGATGAATTAATGTAATTTTGAGGTAAGAAAATCTCTAGTATACAACCACAAGGAAATATCTTAAATGTGGAAGAAATATATAGAGGAGCTAGTATGAATGAATAAATGAGATACATATTGTGGACACTATGAATAACCCTGTAATTAAAAAGTGGAAAAATGAGTTTATTTGAAAATTAAATGTGTTACAAAATGTGTGGCTGGCAGTGTTGTAGATGGGTTTTTATTAGAGATTAGAATCATGAGATTGGCAGGGTGTTTGTGTGTCCAGATAAGGTCAAACACTTGTTCCTCTGGCTAGGTAGTGGAGTATTTGTGGGAATGTGAAATGGGAAGGGGCATGTATGTTGGAACACAGGTGTATTTTTTGTATTGTATTGCTCGAATGTAATCTAAATTAATTAAATAGTTGTATGCCAGACATTAGGACACAGTTTACATGTAACCTGACTGTAATTAAATTTAACTTTTTTACAGATGACTATGGCCCAATAAGAGGTCGAAAACTTCTCATGTATTTTGACTGACAAATAAACTCATCAAAAATTTGAGGACAGTGTATCAAGTTTTTCTTAATACAAACTCTGAAAGTATTTATATAGTTTAAAGTATGTTGTTAACCATGCTGACAAATATTTAAAATACATATTGGATGAGAAATTTGTCTGGTTCTTCTCTCACCTTAAATTTGAATGGAATTTATGTAAATGTTAGTAAATATTAATGTAGTATGTGCTGAAATTATTTTAATTAATTTCCAGTATCTATTTTGAGCAATTTAGGCACATAACCAATGACCAGAGTAGATAAGATCATGTTAATAATAAGAAATAGTTTTCTTTTAGTTTCTCCTTTGATAAATTTATTAAACTCTTGCTGTAAATGTTACTGTATGGTTAATCAACAAGAGTGGCAAAAAGTAATGGATTCAGCAGTATTCCATATTAGTAAAGTATATTTAGATTTTAAATATCAAGAAGCTGGACATGAAGGATATGAAATGTCATGAATGAATAATTGCTATTTATAATACCCTGTACATTAAATTATCTATTTGATATGTGCTATAGTAATTGTTGAAACTATATTTTAAAATAAATCTAATTTTCTTAATAATTAATTGAATAGATAGAGGATTTTATTAAATGTAGTGCTATCATTAAAATGGACTGATGTCTGTGAATTGGATAATGTTTTGCTTTTGCTTGTGTAAATTGGTATTTGCTTCTAGTATTACAATTGTGTGCAACTGTATTTGTGGTGAATAGATTTCTATTATTTATTGCAAACAGCATTGATGATTTTTGTTGTGAAATGTAAGAGATACTTCTTTCATAGTAATATAATAATATATTGGAAGCGCACACATGTCGTGCATTACATTACAACCTTTCCTTGCTGTAAGCTATGATAGATTTTCGTCTATTCCTACATTTTACAATATGATATCTTTCACAAGCTTCTAAACACAATTCACACACACACTCATCTTTTGGTTCATGAAATACTTTGTTTAAGCACACTTTATGGTGAAAGCCATGGATCGCCAGTCTCGTCTTTGTGTGGCGTAGTTCATGGTTGGCTTCCATCCATGTTCTGTCCTGCATAGCAGATGTTGCATAGAAGTCCTCCGGTATGTTCCATTTCCTCTCATACAGATCCTGTAAAAGCTGTCTGATGCTGGAACCAGCTGGTAGTATCAGATCATATCTTAAATCCTCTATTAGGAAGGTCTCCCTGGTAAGCTCGTACACTAGCCTCGATCTTGAATTTTGTGGAACTCCTAAAATTCTTTTCAGGTATCTAGCCTTTACCTGCTCCAGTTCTTCCAGTTGTCTGTACGTGAGGTATTCTCCTACTAATTCTAGGCCATACGTCAGAACAGGTAGTATCTTTAGCCTAAACAGGTCCATCGCCATGCTGATCGATAGTTGTGTTATGTTTCTGATTTCATTCATAGCTGTAGTGGCCGCCACTGCTCTAGATCTTATATGCAGTCTGAAACGCCTTCCCGTTGTTTGGATTGTGATGCCTAGATCTTTAAAGTAGTTAGCCCTCTTGAGTAATTTACCATTGCATTTGACATTCTCTGCTTCAGTGAGTCTTCCTCCTTTCCTGAATACTACCAACTCCGTCTTCTCTTCATTTATCTGTACATCATTTCTCTCCGCCCATTCGCTTAGTGTGTTTAGCGATACTTGCAGATTGTCGATATCTGTCGCTGCGATGGCCATGTCATCAGCGTATATATATGTGCTTGTTCCTGCCATTCCTTTGTTAACATCATTCGTGAGAACGTTCAACAGGATAGGGCTGAGTGGGTCGCCTTGGAGGACACCGTTCGTCTGTGACAGCCAGTCTGATACGCCCTTCCATCATTTATCGGTATATGGTTTTCTGCCAGTATATTTGATATCAGGATCATTATGCTCATTCTTCCAATTAGTTCCTCCAGTTTGTCTATTAATACTTTTCTGTTAACCAGATCAAATTCTTTTGAGTAGTCAACAAACACCACATATAGTTTTCCTTTTGGTCTTTCTATCGTCTGTTTTATTTGTCCAAACAGGTTTTCTACTACCAGGGTCGTGGGCTTTCCCTTTCTAAAACCAAATTGTTCCTCTGGTAGAAGGGGCTCTAGCTTCTCTGCCAGTCTCTTGGCGAGGATTCCTGTTAGGGAGTTTCAGTGGTGTGGATTCCATGGCTATTCCTCTATACACGTTTGGGTTCTCTGTGTCTCCTATTCCCTTGTATAATAGCTTGATTGAAGACTTTTTCCATTTGTCTGGTATATTTCCTAATTCTATACATTTATTTAGGAGGGAGGTCCATATCGGCAAATATTCTTGCTGTCTGCTTTAAGTGTTCATTTCTTATTCCATCAATTCCTGGTGCTCTGTTGTTCCTCATTTTCTGTATCGCTCTCGCAATTTCCTCTGTGGTGAAGATCTCGACAGCTTGTGGAGTCTTAGGTGTCTTTATCACGGGCCTTGTTTCTTTTGAGCAGATTGTTTTTCTTATATGGTCTTTCCATGTTTCCATGGGGATGTTGGGTTGTATTTTCTGCCTTTTCGGTCTCAGAGCTCGGTAGGGGTCTTCTTTTGCCTCCTCTACCATTTTTTTATGTTCTTCTTCCAGGTGTTGCTTTTTCTTCTTTCTTATTAGGTCCTTGTATTTCTTTCGTTCTCGTTGGTATTCTTCGGTGTTTGCACTTGCCATTTGTTCCCTACTTTTATGTAGTGTTTTCAGTGTCAGTTTTCTTTGCTCATAACATTCTCTATCGAACCATGGCTCGCTTTCCTATTTGTGTCTTAATTACATCTGTAAAGATTAGACTACTCTACAATATTTAGGTGGATATTTAAAATTAATATTGTTAGGTAAAATATTTTTATTATTATTTTTAATGGATTTAATAATCTCTTTTTCTCTGAATTGTGGTATACTAAAGAAGAACCGTGATAATGAAAAAATTCTATATTTATAATCAGTGGTAGTTCGTGCATATGTGCTCATGTGATAGACACTTAAATTTAGGAACCATTGATTTTTCTTAATTTTAAGAACCTTTATAATACCTGTGTTGTAACAGTGTGATTTTATACTTAAATTTCAAATACTTTAAACTGCTTGCCTTATTGCACATTCGCATTAATTTGCCTAGCAGGCTATGTTTGTGCTACTCAGCATAGTATCTCTCTCTCCCTGGTAAGAGAAATTTGCACGTCCAGTATTCCATTTCACTCCCTGCACTACCTGAAAAGTTAAACCGTCAGCCAATTTGAGTGCTGTATACGTCAGTCTGAACAAATATAATGCACATTATAATCAATAATGGAACTTCATCTGTCTTGTATTAAATATAATTAGTAAAAATTGGCCATAAGTCAGAATTTATGTATAAAACATTAAAATTTACAATAAATTAAAATACATAACGTTTCATCCCTTAGTTTAGGGACCCCTTCATATGCATCTAAATAATTAATTAAGATATATATGAAAAAAACAATAAAAGGCTGGATCCCAAACAAATAAATTAATTAAGTATAATATGTTTAGTAAGCAATTATATGTGGATGATGTTTTTGCATAGTTGCCAAATAAAAAATTGAATAAATTTGTTAATAAATTTGGTAACTATAATACCAATTTAAAGTTCACTTTTGAATTAAAACATAATAATTCTATTAACTTTCTTGAAGTATCAATATTTCATCATAATAAAGTTTTTACTAATTGGATCAAGAAACCTACCTAATCATTTGAATCACTCTCTTTCTCACATAAAAGAACTATAGTTTTTAATTTAGTTGACATTGCTGTTAAACTATCTACCACAGATTCCACAACATTAAAATTAACAATTATTTTTATATGCTCTTGTCAAATTCTTACCCCCAATTTCCTTAATAAACATATTGAAAGTAGATTAAACTCAATTATAATGATAATATGTCAATATAAAATAGAATAATTAGATAAAATAGCAAAATACAGACAAAATTAAGTGATAATATAAATACCACACAATGTTTCTGGGATCATTGTACCTTTCAGGGTTTTGAGTTTGTCAACTGTAAAGTTTGGTTGTGTCAGTCAAGGGTCTCATGTTTTTTCCAACCACCTGACAAAAGGAACAAGGATCCCAGAAACATTGTGTGGTATTTATATCATTACTTAATTTTGTTTGTATTTGGTTATTTCATCAAACTATTAAACTCAGTTATATATAAAAATAATTCACCCACAACCTTTAGGAGTAAATAATTCCATGGGATACATTATTTTACTTTTTCTAGAAAACATACCATTTAAATTAATCAACCTGTTTGCCAAGTATGGTGGTAGGATAATATTTCTATTATATAATAATTAAAATTATGCTAAAAATTCTGACAATGTTACAAAATTTTGAGAAACATAATGTAATATAAAAATGAATGTTTGGTTTGTATTGTCTGTTATATTGGGCTGACAAAACCAAAGCTTCAAACCAGAATTAAGGAACATTATGTTACTTTAAAACAACCTTTAGATAAACAATATTTTAACTGAGCATGTATACATATATGATCATAAAAATGATTTTTTTAAATGCTGAAAGAAATTATTATCCTCATTCGATGAGCAAAATGCAAAAATTAGGTCGAATATAAATTAAATTAAGGTTAAAATAGATACCTAAAATTAAATTGTATGTTTGATTCAATTTTGTCATGAATAAAAATAATGTATTAATAGCAATTTTAAATCTTTAATTCTTGTCTTTAAAAATATTTAGTTACAACAATGCCCCAGGCCCCTCACACCCCCGCACACCACCGCAAACCCGTGCATTGCCCATGTTGTCATAAATACATTCACCTATATCCATAACTCTGATTTGACTCGAATATCGGTGTTTTGGGTTATTTTTATGGAACTCACCTCCACCTCTATGCGTGCTTTCCTATCATGCCGTAAAGTGGTGAAATTATACACAAATAAAATCAGTAGAAATACTATCAATGAAATTGACAGCGTAAAATATTTATTTCGGCCACCCCTCACATTCCCCAGGATGTCATAAATAAACTCAGTGATATCCATATCTTGAATTTGACTCCAATCTGGGATTTATTCACGTTATTTTCTTGTAACACCCCTCTAAGTGTGATATTCATGTGCCTCAAGGGGTTGAAGTGAAAAACAAAATAGGTAGAAATATTATCAATGACACTGACCCTGACAAAAATTTATTCCCTACAAAAATCGACCGTTTAACATGCTTGAAAATTTACACCTCCACCAACCCTTCCTTGGGGGAAGTTAAATGGTTAATTGAATGTAATAATTAAACTCATTGACATCCATGACCGTGGATTCGACTCCAATGTTGATTGTTTTTGCATCATTATAATGTAATTCCAATCCACCCCCACCCTTAAGGGGAGTTCCATTCCCAATCCCGAAATTATACAGAGGCAAAATGTAGTTCTTAATCTAATTAATCCCGAAATATATTTAATCAACCTGCTAACTTGTTTTAAATTTTCTATCCCCGTACACCTTCGGCCAACTCATCCCAACCCAGCCCACCCCCGCCCCATTTCCAGATTGTCATAAATAAATTCAGCGACATCCAGTACATCAATTTGACTCGAATTTCAGTTGTTTTCGTGTTATTTTCTTGTAAGTTCCCTCCACCCCCACCCCTATCATGCCTACAAACAACATCGGTAGAAATACTATCAACGTCAATGACCCTGACATTTATTTCACCCTAATAACGATGATTTAACATGTTTGAAAAATTCCACCCCGTCCATTCCCGCCCCAGAGGATTAGATGGGTAATTGAATATCATCTCAGATAACATCGGTTGAAACACTATCTCTTCGATCCCTAAAAATATTTATCTGCCTAAATATCGACTGTCTTAGCATATTTGATGTTTCCACCCTCTCCCTAAGTGTGCTTCCCTCTCTTGCCGAAAGGGGTTATATTTTACAAACAACATCGGTATATAAATGTCATTGACCTTGACAATTAATTATTTAATACAAATGTCGACCGTTTAACATGTTATAAAAATTCCACCCCCGTCCACCCAATCCACCCCGTCCCTTGGGGTTAGATGGCCAATTGTATGTTATAATTAAACTCTGCGACATACAGAACCCTGTATTTGACTGTAATCTCGGTTTTATTCGCATTATTTATTTGTAACACCCGTCCACCCTCACCCCTAAGAGTAATTTCCCATGCTGTAAGGGGTTGAAACTACACTCATATAACATTGGTTGAAACACTAACTATCTCTTAGATCCGAAAATTATTTATCTGCCTAAATATCGGCTGTTTTAGCATGTTTGAATGATTCCACCCCTTCTCCTAAGTGTACTTCCATTTCATGCCGAAAGGGGTTAAATTTTACAAACAACATCGATAGATATATTATCAGTGTCATTTATTCGACAATTAATTATTTCATGCAAATATCGACCGTTTAACATGTTAGAAAATTCCACCCCATCCACCCCCGTCCCTAGAGGTAAATGGACAATTGAATGTCATAATTGAACACGGCGACATCCATAACCTTGGACTTGACTCTAATCTAAGTTGTATTCGCCTTATTTTATTGTAGCACTCCTCCACCCCAACCCCTAAGGGTGCTCTACTGCTAAGCCCGAAAGGGGTTGAAATTATAATTAGAGAACATGTAGAGAAATTTTGTAAATCTCATAGATCCCGAAAAGTATTTAGTCGTCGCAAAAATCGGTAGATTAACATGTTTGACAAGTTCCAACGACGACAACTCCCGTCCATGGGAGGTTAATTGCTAGTTGAATGTCATAACTAAACTCAGCGTTATCCATAACTTTGGTTTTGACTACAGTCACGCTTGTATTCGAGTTATTTTCTTGTAATACCCCTCCACCCCCATCCCTAGGTTGCTTCTTTCCGATTACGCAAACGGTTGAAATTTTACTGACATACATTGGTACAAACTCTATTAATCACTTTTACCCCGAAAATATCTATCCGACCAAAATATCTATCGTGGTAGCATGTTTGAAGATTTACACCCCCAACCACCCCAGCTTAGGGGACTTAACGGGCAACTTGAATATCATCATTAAACTCACTGACAATCATAAACCTGGATTAGAGTTTGCGTTATTTTTATATAAATTCACTCCACCCCAACCCTTAAGGGTGCACCACTCCCATATCAATCTCTTTTATCCCTAAAAATATTTATCTGCCTAAAATATAGAATGTTTTACCATGTTTGAATATTTCCACGCCACCCCTATGTGTGCTTATCTTTCATGCCGAAAGGGCTTGAAAATTTACAAACAACATCGGTAGATATATTATAAACGTCATTGACCTCAACAATTATTTATTCCATGCAAATATCGACCATTTAACCTGTTTAAAAAAATTCTACCCCCATGGAACACCGCTCCTGGGGGTTAAATGGCCAATTGAATGACATTATTAAACTCAGCTACTTCCATAAAACTGGATTTGACTCCAATCTCGATTCTATAAGCGTTATTTTCTTGTAACACGCGTCCACCCCAACCCTATGGGTGCTCCGTTCCGATGATGTATAGTGAGATAACATCGATAGGAACACTATCAAACTCTTTGAACCCTAGAAATATTTATCCGACTAAAATATCGGCTCTTTTTGCATGTTTAAATATTTCCACCCCCGCTCCTGGGGGCGGTAGACGCGTCTCAGCCTGCTAGTGTTTGTTTCCTGGTCGTAAAGAACGCGTGTACGAAATTTGATGAATTTTGCTCCACCGGTGTAGATTTGTATAAGGAACATACAAATATACAAACATACACACAAACACTCTGTTTTATTTATTAGAAGAAGAAGATAGATTACCTTAGATTTTAATGTTATATAAAAAATTCCCAATTTTGGCCAATTTCCACTAATTACAACATTTATTACCCCAAGGTGACTTTATACAATCCCGTTCCAGTTACTTTACTGTACATCACAAACTATGTAATTTTTTTCTTCAAAGAAATAGAAAATTTAAGTAATAAAAGGAGCGAACTAAAAGTACACAAAGTTTTGTTTTTGCTTCCAATTATTAATATCTGCAACTGTGTTGTGTTCTACATCAATAAATCATTTCGTATTTTATTAAATATATTTTTCCTTGTATCATTTCCTGTTCAGGTTTTCCTGTTTCACTTTCGTAACTCTCCATGTGCAAGGGTTAAGAACAAGATGAACGGGATTATTAAAAGGGACAGTGACGGGGATCACTTCCTAAGAAATCGTTTTGAACTGGTTCGGAGTCAGAGAGGGGAGATGGCAATTCTGTCAAGTTAAGAAGCAGCACGGACCTTATCTAACCGTACTTAAGCTTCGTACCGCTGGGCTCAGGCTGCTTTGCAAACATGTTTCTCAAGGAGTTGTGGAAGAATCACAAGGTGCCTCTGATCGTAGGACCGATCGCACTGGCGTTTATGATTACCACCATCGTTCTCGGCATTAAAGTCTCAGAGCTGAACTCTCGTCTAGCAAACCTGGAAAACGACCAAAACCAACAACATACTTGGGAGCAAGATGTCAGGTAAGAAAACGTCACCTCTCAAAATATATCCATATTTACTGTCACATTGTTTGATCCACGCTAGAGGCTTTAAGATCTTGATAGTGACGCTAATGCGCTTGCTGACACAATTTTTGTAAAAATTAGTTTATATCTTCTGATCTGCTGGTAACATTCAAACGTTTGCTACATTTCGAGGATTAGTATTACTTGTAAGGAGTTGAAATTAAATCAAAGCCCTCAGTTATTTTACAAAGAATTTGTAAAGTCATCTAGAAAATAATATTAAAACTTTATATCTATCTATATAATAAAAATGGCTGTATATTTGTATGTATGTATGTATGTATGTATTTACGTTGTTCTTTATACAAATTTTATCGCGTGGACAGAATGCAACCAAAATTGGTATACGTATTCTGCCAAAATCGAGAACCGGTACTGTGACAAACCCATAGCATAAAGGTGGAAAGAATTATAATTTTAAAAAGTGATCATTAAGTGATAAATTACTGCGCGCCAATATATCACGACGTCACGCGACAGAGAGAGACGTTACTACGCGACGAACAAAGGAAATAGTTCGATTTTTCCGTAATGAAATGAAGCAGAAATATTTTCATTGAATAAAAGTATAATTCTATCCAGTAATACTCCATCGAGTGATAATAAAAAACAATATATGAAATACTTTACAATCGTTGCGGAAAATGTTAGTTAATTTAGTGAGTGCAATATGGCCACCATTTCTTTACATTTGGAATGTAGCTAACAATTTCATAAATTCAATCTTTCGTAATGTCTGAAGACTGCAATATTCAAGGAGTATATTTATGTATTGGTAAAGAAATTCGGAGGTATGTTTGTTGAGATTGATGCAATAAAATTCAATGTATTTTATAGCTGTTCAATTAAAGCACTATTGGTCGAAATTGTGTACGGAACTAGGAATAGTTAGATTTAGGTTGTGTCTTCTTGATTAAAGATTAATATAGAATTAAATTCTTTTTCGGGTTTATATAAATAAGACACGGGCAACGCCGGGCACTCAGCTAGTATACACATAAATTAATACCACAATATTGACCATTACATAAATTTGGATACATACTTCATATGCCTCTACTTTGTTAGAACACCAAATGTACATTATATAAACTCGGTATTAATTTTCACTGGGTTTGCACATATTTTTAATGATCCAACTATGTTATCGTGAGAATCGTACTGGTGATGAAGGAAGAAATAACAAGATGTGTTGTCCCATTGACAAACTTCTTACCATAATGCCATCATTACAAAAATACAAACTGTTGTAACAATAACAGTCCAGCATACGTCACATCTTCCCGCTTAAATGTCAACTCTATATCTAATTGCTTTTATAATATTACGCTTTTGTCTTGTTCAAATCTCTAGTTGCTTGTCTTTGTTTCATTTTTATACCAAACGATTTTCTCGGAGTTGCATGGGAATTTACAGTTGACTCTTCCACCTTTTCTGTAACAGGTACAACACTGTCGTTTGCCACATTAATTTCTGTAGTCTCATCTACACTCACTACATTCGAATTATCTACATGACCCTTTCGCAAGTGATACATGTCTGCCACAATTTTAACCCTTTTGTACCTCAATTGTACGATCTCCTATCCTACTTCCGATTTTTTGCGGGATTCCAACCTTTCTGATTCAGTCCTTTGAAAAATCCGAACATACGCACTGTCTCCCACCTGAAAAACGTGTTTCTCTTTACCAATGAAATTTCGCAACTGATTCTCTTTGGCTTTCAACCTAACATTGCTTTCATTTGGTCTAATTTAATCTAGTTCTAATCTGTGAACTTTTCAGGTGAGTCCTGTGTACTGCAATAATCAGAATTCCGATAGGTAACAAATATCCATAAATATAAGTAAATTGAGGACCATTGTTGCTAACAACTTCTTTGGGTATTCAAATCACTTTAAAAAGTTTCCTAAGGTAATTTTATCGTCGGTTCTACAGAAATTCATTTAATTTTAAATGCATCTGGCCATTTTGTAAATGTATCCATGTTTACGAAAAGCCTATGTCCTAAAAATCGATATTAATTTCTTCAAACTTCCTTGTTACCTCTTGTCATGCTTTTATAATCACCTTTGGAGGTTCCGAACGAAAGCTAGCACACTCACATTACACCAATTTACAAACGTTTCTTTCTATGTCCATTTCGAGGTTTGGTCACTTGAAATAAGACCTCTCATAAAACTTCATCTTCATCATACCCATGTGTGAATAATTAATCTCGTCAAACATTCCGTTTCTAAATTTGTTTGGAATAACAGTCCGATATTCCCCATATGAGTACACCGGTTTTAATTGTTTTACTATTATTACTTTACAGTTGTGATATATGTACATGTTATTATCTTCTTCTTATTATTATCTCATAAATAAAGCAGAGTGTTTGTTTGTATATATGTATATATGTTTGTATGTTCCTTATACAAATCACCAAATTTCGTACACGTGTTCTTTACGTTCAGGAAACAAACACTGTTGGGGTGAGACGCGTCTACCACCCCCAGGAGCGGGGTTGGAAATATATGAACATGCAAAAACAGCCGATATTTGAGTGGAATAAATATTTTTTGGGGTCAACGAGACGTGATATGTGTATAATTTCAACCCCTTACAGCATTGGAAAGGAGGAACGTTAGGGGTGGGCGTGGTAGGGGGTTACAATAAAATAACGCGAATACAACCGAGATTGGAGTCAAATCCAGTGTAATGGATGTCGGTGAGTTTAATTACGACATTCAATTGGCCATTTAAACCCCACGGCCGGGTGTGGAATTTTTCAAACATGGTCGATATTTGCCTGGAATAGATATTTGTCGGTGTCAATGACGTTGATATTATTTGTACCGATGTTGTTTGTAAAATTTCAACCCCTTTCAGAATGGTAGGGGAGCACCCTTAGGGATGGGGGTGAGGGGCGTTTCAAAAACATCAGAGATTCGAGTCAAATTGGGGGTTTTGGATATACGACATCCCGGGCAACGCCGGGAACCCAGGTAGTACTAAATAAATCCTGTGGGGCATTTTGTTGCACCTCCTGAACGTATGTATTTTATTGATTATTAATTTTATTTTTAATCGACGATGTTGGTCGGGAGGTGGAGGGAGGGCAGCTGTATCGGATATTAAGGGGTTGGGGTGAATTATGTATTTTTTATGTTGAAAAAGTATGTATTTGGTTATTGTTTTGAGGATATGTGGAATATTGAGGTCACTATGGATGCAGGATTTGGAGAAGTATCAGGGGCAGTTTTTGATATAACGAAGGTTTTTTTTTAATATTTAGTTTATTGTCACATCAACCGACGTGGTTGTTAGTGACCACGATTCACTTTACAAATTACTACTATATATTTTTTTTTACATTGTGTTTTAATTAGTTACAGGATGTTGGCTGCGTCTTAGGTACAATATGGTTTACAGTATTTGATATTACAGATTGTATAGGAAAATCTAGTACGGCTAAATTAGATGGCATCAATCTCGTTTAGGTCCCTAAGAGAGTCCATGATTGAGTTAATATATCGTGGTTCGTTGAGGCATTCCTTGTAGCTGTCTGGGATTCCACAGTCTCTTCTTTTTTGTAGCGTGTACGCGCACTCGTTTTTATGTTTCGGATGGTAATTTTGGAGTTACATTTGTCTCATGCAACAGGGTTGGTTTTGGTCATTATGTGTCCGTGAGATAGTCTAGAATGACCAATTCTTAGACGGGTGAATACGGTTTCAACATGTCTGTTTAAATTGTACTGATATGGTTGGGTTTCATATACGCTGTCCCTTATTTCGTAAAGTTTTGTCTGTTTATTTAGGATTTTATTTTTAGATATTTGGATCCTATTGACGTTTGTTTAGTCTGCGGAACCCCAAATGTTACAGCTGTACTTCCATAATGGAGAAATAAGGGATATATAAAGGATTTTTTTTTCAATGAAAGGGATAAAGGTGAATTAGGATTAAGTAATGGTTTTAGTATTTTGAAGCGGTGATTGATGATTTTTTTTAATGTAACAGGTGTGCTTGGTCCATGTTAGCATAGAATAGAGGATTAAACCAAGGAATTTGTGTTTTTTTTGTTTGGATTGGGTGCGTTGTTAATGTTGATATTATTAGTGAATGGTATCTTTTTTAGGGAAAAGGGAACTGTGATGGATTTGTTTGGGATTATAGTTATTCTCCATTTGTTAGCCCAGATGGCTACATGGTTAATGGCAGTTTTCAGTTGTACCGTAACCGATTAGTAGTCATGGGGCTGGCAAAGTATGACTATATCGTCAGCAAATATGACAGTTTTCAAGCTTTGGAGGATATCATAGGTATAAATGAAATATAGGAGTGGGCCAATGGACCCCTGAGTGAATAGTGTGTATTGATGAAATGGTTTTGATATTTGACAAGGTAAGAGCGGTTTGTAAGATAGTTTGATAGGAGGTTAAAGTAGGGGTTGGATACGTGAGGTTTTAATTTAAGAGGAGTAAGGGATAGTGAACCTTGTCCAACGCTTTTTTCTTTCTTTAATTATTGTCGGCGTAAATTTGAGGCTGAGTATTGTAAAGAACAGCATTGTTTGGCGCGAGAATGCAGAGACTATAATGGGAGCTACGAATTGTCGAAAAAGCATATATAAGACGCTCAGAACTTTTAGAAAAAAGTACAGTACAGTGAGAGAGAGCACAGTTAGAGAGCAGCGTGTTGCTGGAGACAGTCAGTGTGTTTTGTAGGCTAGGCGAGAGTCTGTGGTGGTCGAATTCAGCAAAGTATTGGCTGAATAACATCACTTTCTGTATTAAAGCAATCTGAGTGTGATGATACGTACGACAGTAAAGAAGAAATGCGCCGAAAGGGTTGCAAAGTGTTACGACGAAAAGTAAGTGATATGGACTGTTAATAAAAAAATATTGTTGTATATAAAAATTAAAATAACCACCTGTGCACAAACCAGAGCAGATATGAACAAAAGGGAATGTAAAAAAGTAAATTTTGTAAACCTTTACGTAAATATCGATTACCGCCAGATTCCTATAACTTTGTCAGATATTACTATAGTTTTATCAGATTTCTATTGTTTTGTTGTTCTTTGTATAAACTTTTGTTATTGTAAATTAAATTCATTATTTTGTTTTTGTAACTCGGTGAAAATTGCAAATCACTGCCTTTATTAGAGGCCCTGAAATTTAGATTCTCATGAAAGCTAATAAAATTTACTTAAAAACAAAACGTAAAGTCAACGTAAATCAAAATTGTCAATTAAATAATCTTTGTTATCTCATTAAAATTTTGGTTTAATTTCAACGTAAACTTCCTTCATTTGTTTCCTTTTATATTGTGTATACCACATAATTTGGCTACAACGTGTTGACATATTTGGTTATTATAATTTAGCATACCACATAATTTGGTGCCATCTTTTGTATATTACTATATATTGTAATAAAAACCAGGTTAACGATTAATTTAGCCCACGTTGGTGAAGCCATAAATGTAATAAACACCTTGATAGGGTTAATTAATGAATCAATTAACGAAAATTTATTTATATTTAAAAATTTATTGTTGATAAATTTACATTGTATAAGATCTATTTTGCACGCCGCATTTCATCCAGTTAACAACAACTACTTTAATTTTTCATTTATTAATTCGTGGCATTTATGAAAATACAATTCTTATATCATTACAATCAAATACGTCGGATCTGTATATCTCAGGGTCACTAATGGATTTGATAATTAGAACAAAAGCAATGTATAAACTGACAATAAACAATTCAAATATAAAAAGTTAACCTAAAACAATTTGAAGATAAGTGAAACAGAAGAAAACTAAATGAAACGAAAACTGAACGAAATCTGACTATACCTTTTTAATTATCGTTTACAAAATTGTATAAAGTTTTGTTACCCACAGAATGTCTGTCTGGTACCAGATCTCTCTTGTAGCTTGAAAACTACCACACTAAAAGCCGGTTTTACACAGACTCTACACTTCATTGTAATTTTTAATACACAAGATTGAAATACTCATCCTCTGCTACCTGGAACCTCGGATGAGCCGCCCCCTTTGGTCAGCTAGTGGATGCCGGTCTCCTCTATGCGAAAATTGTTCAATCAGCGTGAAGCAACCATTTGCTTCATCGTGTGCAAATTATTATGTAAATCTCTCCGTAAAAATATTTGCTTGCCTACATGTAAAAATACAGGATCTCGCCATTCGTACTTTATATCTGCAGACTTTACTGTTTGTTGCTGTAGGTGAATTGAACTGTATTATATCTCCCCGTCGACTTTTAACTGTTTCATCTCTCGTACGCAGATTTTAGACTCCTTCACCTTTCATCGCCGATTCCAGACTGCCGTTCTCCAAGCGCGCGGTTTTTCAGTTTCCATTGTTAAGCAAAGGAAAACCCCGAATTGATTGTGGCCTTTACGCATTCGTACCGCTAACAATTTAATTATATTAAAACAATTAATGGCCTGTTTAATTTGTATTACAATATATATATATATATATATATATATATATATATATGTCCTTAATGTTTGTCAGATTTGTTGACAAACTGAAACTTGGGACGTTTGAGTGGTGTGTACATTAAAGATAATGATAAAATTGTGGGTAAGTGACCTGCTAGCGGATGGAAGGACAGATAAGTAGTGCAATTTTGGCAGCTTTTAGAAATAATTGTGTGACCGACGGAACCCTAAGAAAAACATCGTAACAGATGGACGACGCAAAGAGATTAAAAGGAGACGTTTAATATAATTGGTTGAGGGACTCGCACAGCAAATGGACGGTAACAGATGTTGTTGTTGTTGAAATTGTAATGCAAAAAACTGGGAAAAACAAGGGAATATTCCGGGAGCCGGGATATATAAATAAGAGAGAGAATAAAGGCGAGTGAGTGTAAGATACAAGTAAGCCTGCGAGAGGATTTCTCGCAGGTGAACCTTCCCAGAGAGCTCTGGCGGGAGCTACCTTTGGGGATGCTCTCACATCTCTCTGGTTTTTTTGAACTAAGGTTCCCACATGCCGAGGCACCTCGGTCTGTTTTGAGAGGTGTATGTTCCGGGGTCGCAGACCTTGGGCATACGGCAAGAGTTGTCCGCTATTCCTATTGGAATAGTCGGCCAGCTGCCTCCTAAACAGGCCAAGGCATGGTGAGGGGTAAGCTGCGTCCCCACAGCAAACTCCTCTCCCGTCATCGGAAGGGCGTGGGACAAGTACCAAATGCCCGACCTACGCGATGCAGGTTTTTCTAGGGTTTTCCCTGCATTTCTTTAGGCGAATGCCGGGTAGGATCCTTAAACCATAGCCCGGGGGCCCTAGTTAACCCTTGGCTACCTTCCTCTACCCTTCCGCATCCCCCCTTCCTAATCCCTTCCTATGCTATTAAAGGGGAGTTGCCCAATGTGGATCAACCTCATGTAGCCTGTTGCCCTAAAAAAAAAAGGCGAGTGAGTGAGTGTTGGTCGGTGGGAGAGAGAGAGAGAGAGGATGTCGTCGTCGAGAGTGTTGGAGTCAAGCCTGAGTCAGAGTCAGGAGCAGGAGACCGTCGAGAGAGAGAGATTTTAGCTTTATCATTTTGTGCGGACTGGAAACGGACGCAGGGCCGAGAGTAATCAGCTGAACATCGGCCGTCAACAGTTGTCATCGTGGAGGTTTGACTGCCATCAAAGGAGTTCGAATTTGTCGTTAGGGGGACGCCGTCGACAGTGTGAGTGCAGCCTGGGGGACTTTTAAGCATATATGAAGTGAGTGTGTGGACCCAAGAACGTGTAAGTCTATTTTCTGAATTTATAATTGTAAATTGTAATTAAAGGGTATAAAGTCTGATTTCGTTACTTTCGTTTATTCTTTTATTTAATTTATTTCGTTAATTTCGTTTCATTTCATTTTTCATTTTATTGTAACTGTATCATATTGTGCCGTTTTCCTTAACAACCCAGTAAAGACCTTGAGGGTCCCGAGTCCGATTATTTAAATGTATTTCATGAGAAATAAAATTGTTTTTTTGATTTGTATTAATTGTAAAAGTGTGGTAATAAATGATATTGTTTGTTTAAAATCTGTGGTTATTATTTTAGTTATTACATAAACTAGGGCAAATTGCATTAATCTAAGGTTTATTAAAATTTGTTTGTGTATATTACAATATGTATATTTAAACAATTTGTAACTATATTCTGTCACAATGTTAAGAAGTTGAGGACTGGAGTGGTTGTATCGGAATCCTAATTGTCGGTTAGGGATTAAGTGCTATTTAATTGTGGTAAAAGTAGTTTTTCGATGACTTCTGCAAGTATTGGTACGACACTGATGTGTCGGTAATTGCTGGGGTTGGTTTTTCGTTTATAAATTTGTGTTAGTAGAACTAGGTTTTTTTTTGTGTAGAGCTTTTAAGTGATTGGTGTTTGGTGAATGCCTGGAGAAGTTTTATTTTTTAATTTGGAATTTGGTTGTCACAACGTTTTTGTAGGTAAACAAAGTTTAATGTGAGAGTTTAGATGAGGGGATTTAACTGTGATTTTCAATTCCGAATAAATTGATTTGAGTCACCCTTTTCAAAATAGTAAATAACTTTACGTAAAAGTAAATCCTTTCCAGATTCAATACCGATCTTTGTAACTAACGTTTGTTGTCAACTATTTCAAAAAAAGAACTATCATCCTTCCTTTTCGAGGTGATGCCCGCTTACAGCCTTGAGAAACTCATTAAGACTAGCATAATAGTTATTTACTGTTTTATCTGGTAATTGAAGCACGTTGTAAAATTTAATGAGACTTTTATAATTACCTTATGTTAAAAAGTGGTGTTAAATGATTACTTAATAACCCACTAAGCGTCTTGAAATCCTTTGTTTAAAGTACAAAAATTACGCAACATCGTGTGCAACCTGGCAATTAAATCTGTTACCAAAATAGAAACTTTTTTTCCCCCTTCATCTTCAACTGCATCTGCTGTAAAAAATTTTATTTGGAGTACACGTCTCAGACAAGTGTCAGTCTCATTAGACTTTGGCAAATAACTCACTGTTTACTAGACAGGTTAATAAAAATATACGAGTAAATAACTCGTATAATCTGCAACATGAAAGACAGAAAATGTCATAAGTTTGTAACTTCACAAAATATTAAATATGAAGGACAAAAATTCTGCATCAAATAAAACTCAGCAGATAATACAGGAGTGACTCTTACCTCTTGGTAAACATGAAATCGACATGATTTTGATTGATTTATTGAACCCAAAAGTCCTCTACTGAGAAAAAAGACCAACTACCAATATAAATATAAAAATTCATTGAGCACAATACGAAAATAATATAAACTACAGATATTACGCAAATAAAAAAAGTATGTACATGAGAAATTACGACAATAAACTTCACAATTAGCACTAGTTAAGGTTTAAAATTATTACCAAAAAAATCGTCAATGTTTTTACAGTAATAAATGGTCTATATGGAGGAAAATGCTTCAGTTCAGAGTAAAAACTTGACATTAATGGCACTGACATGTGGATACTTCATTCAGAGTCTGACCTTTCGGTTCCAATCATTTTTAAGAAACACGAATGAGATATTTACTGTAACAATATTCTTATTATCGAGGTTAATAAAAGTTTAGATATCAACTTTTTACGATTGTTCACGGTAAATATATTGGCGACCCAGTATAGCGTTCTCCCTCACAGATGCTACCCCCTCATAAACTTCAATAAGCGCTCAGCGCTTGACCGCGTTGGACCGTACATGTCTTTATTCCGCGCTTCCTTTCTTACCTTCTTTCAATCTGCGCCGCCAGCCTTCGTTGCAGACGCGTGGTATAACACTATTATTACGTGCGTGTTTACCTGACTTCATTTCGGTTCTTTTACCTTTTCTTGAGAAGAAATTTGGAGAAACTGAAGTCACGACAGCCTGATGGGAAATAAAACCACATTAAATCTAAGCAAGAAACAAGCTAGCACGGCTCAAGAACTACTCGCAAACGAGTTAAAAAGGTGGTTGTCGAACATTTCCATGAATCACAATAATTGCAAAATAGTCCTGGTTGTTGATTATTTATCTATTTTTCATCATGTGTAAATTATATGTATATGTATTGTAATAATCATTAAAATAATTAATAAATTATCAAACGAAAGGTTAATTAAAAAATTAACAAATATAATATTTTTTTTATTTTATTCGCTTGTGGCTTCCAAAATTAAAACAAATACAATCAAATTAAGATCTCTTCTCTCAGGGTCACAACTGGGTTGATAATTAACAGTAAAATGATTTATAAACTAATTAACAATTCAAAAATAAAAATTTACCTAAAATAATTTGACGATAAATGAAATGAAAAAAAGCTAAATGTAAATAAACTGAACTAAATCTGACTATTACATTACTAATTATCGTTTTCAAAATTTTATATCAAATTTTTGGATACTCACGTAATGCCCGTCTGATACCAGCTCTTTCTTTTGTAGCTTCAACACTACACAAAAATGCAAATTTTTACACTGATTCTAATTTCCTCGCAGATTTTACACACACGCGGTCGAACTGCACGTCCTCAGCTATCAGGAACCTCGGTTGTTGTCTTCCCTTTCTGGTCAGTTAGCCGGGTTGGAACCCTCAATGCGAAGATTGTTCAACTTGTGAAGCCAACTCCTGCTTCCATACAGGAACTCGTGATTTGTAGTTAATGTTAGCAGACTTTACTTATCATATGCAGAGTCCAAACTTTAACTACTTTCTTCTCGTCGCAGATTTTAGGCTTTTTAGTTTCTCCTTGCTCGACCCAACTACCACGTATCTCGGCAAAAACTTTTTTACTGTTTTTCCTCTCGTCGCCGACCGCAAACTGACTTTCTTTTGCGCGCGCAGCCACCATTTCGGCTTTTCAACAAAGAAAAAGAACTCGCCGCTATTGTTGTCTTTCATCGCTCGTACCGCTACAATTAAACTTATTCGCTACAATTCAAATTATACCTAATCAATTTAATGGTCTAATTAACTATTGCTACAGTATATATATTAAAATAACAAAATATAGGATGAAAATAAATTAATACCTTATCAGAAGATAAAACAATGTTTTATTTTATGTAGTTTAGCTAATGTAATAAAATTAATACCAGATATCCGTAATTGAAGCTCATACTATTAATCAGATATCTTTCGTGCACGATACTCAGGGAAAGGAGAAAAGAAATTTAATTGGATATAAAACTATAAACACACATAAAATTTTTTTACTCGTTCTGTTTTTTTTATCCCATCACGTTGACTGTAAAGTTCTGAAGATAAACTGTAGTAATTTAATTTTCCGTCCAAATCGTTGTATTGCCGTGCAATAACAAAAAAGGATCTGAAAGACTTCGGCGGAATCAATATTTCTACCAGATCAGAAAATTTGTCATGCGTTTTACAGAGATATGTTTGGTATAATTTTATTCTTTAAAAGAACATATTTTACCTTATTCGTTACAGATATTGATAATTGCAACCCATACATTTTCTAAAGTAAATTAAAGGATGAGAGTGCTTTTGTTTTATAATTATGTCTCAGTGTAATCTCATCGATCAAAGGACAGAAAAAGTAAGGTGTTAAAATGAATCTGGAAGTAAAGCATGGTGCAAGCACACAATAATATCTATTATGTCGGGTTCTTGAATAAGTATCAGAATCTTTGAAGCCGACAAATAGAGGTCTTTCACGAACAAAAACCCCTGACGTATACATATTTTAGACCAGTATTTCCGAAGATCACATGGTTTTTTTTGGAGGGGTGTAGACAGGTATAGGGTAATCCACAAGGTGGCAACTCCCCTTTATAGCATTGGAAGGGATTTGAAAGGGGGCATGCGGAAGGGTAGAGGAAGGTAGCCAAGGGTTAACTAGAGCCCCCGGGCTATATTTTAAAGATCCTACCCGGCATTCGCCTAAAAGTAATGCAGGGAAAACCCTAGAAAAACCTGCATCAGGTAAGTCGGGCATTGGGTACATTTTTGTTGGGCATTGGGTACATTTTTCACGCCCTTCCGATGGCGGGAGAGAGGTTTGCTGTCGGGTCGCAGCTTGCCCCTCGCCATGCCTTGGCCAGTTTAGGAGGCAGCTGGCCGACTATTCCAATAGGAATAGCGGACAATTCTTACCGTATGCCCAAGGTCTTGGACCCCGGAACATACACCTCTCAAAACAGACCGAGGTGCCTCGGCATGTGGGAACCTTTTTTTTTTTTTTTAGGGCAACAGGCTACATGAGGGTAATCCATGTTGGGCAACTCCCCTTTAATAGCATAATAGCATAGGAAGGGATTTGAAAGGGAGGATACGGAAGGGTAGAGGAAGATAGCCAAGGGTTACTAGGGCCCCCGGGCTATATTTTAAGGATCCAACCCGGCATTCGCCTAAAGAAATGCAGGGAAAACCCTAGAAAAGCCTGCATCGGGTAGGTCGGTACTTGTCCCACGCCCTTCCGATAGCGGGAGAGGAGTTTGCTGTGGGGACGCAGTATGCCCTTCTCCGTGCCTCGACCAGTTTAGGTGGCAGCTGGCCGACTATTCCAATGGGAATAGCGGACAACTCTTACCGTATGCCCAAGGTCTGTGACCCCGGAACATACAACTCCCAGAACAGACCGAGGTGCCTCGGCTTGTGGGAACCTTAGTTCAAAAACGGAGAGGAAAAGGCATCCCCAAAGGCAGCCCCTTCGTATCTCTCATAAAAGGTTCTGCCTGCGAGAGAACATCCCTCGCAGGTATTGCCTGCGACAGCATATCCCTCGTAGGTCTTTTCCTGTGGGAACCTTTTTTTTTTTCTTTTTTTTTTTAGGGCAACAGGCTACATGAGGGTGATCCACATTGGGCAACTCCCCTTTAATAGCATGGGAAGGGATTTGAAAGGGGGGATGTGGAAGGTAGAGGAAGGAAGCCAAGGGTTACTAGGGCCCCCGGGCTATATTTTAAGGATCCTACCAGGCATTCGCCTAAAGAAATGCAGGGAAAACCCTAGGAAAACCTGCATCGGGTAGGTCGGGCACTGTGTACTAATTTTGATATGTTTGACTGTAGAGTGAAAAGTAAAAAAAAAAAAGTTGATGTTTTATCATTTATTAATTTAGACAAGGCAAAATGCTAATGTAGTAAAAATAAATGTTATTAATTGGAAGACTAAGTCTGATGTTTTAATAGAAAATTTTCTATATCTGGCTTCAATTTAGTTAGATTTATCCTCAAATCTCCTCGATCAGTGATTTCTAATCTGTTTCTTTCTTTCGTAATAATATTGGCAATCGCGCTTTCCACGAGGTATGAAGATGGAAAAGCTATCAAAAACTTTCTGGAGTTAGTCCATAATGCAGTATGGTAATAGGTGTGTCTCTCACGTCAAAATTGCTTATATTCCGTTCTGAATTGTACCTTCGATGGTCCTTATTCCGATCATTGTAATATGATTTTGGTTTCTTCATTGTCACCGTATGGATCAATAATCCACTGCGGTATTTCCATAATCAAAAATACCTCAAACCTAATTTGAAAGGATGTGTGAAGCATATTTAAATGTTGAACATCATAATTATGGCAGTTTGTGTGACAATTTTGTTTACTTCATTAATGACAAATTGATGAAATCGATGCAATCTACCACTCAGATTTTTAGCAACTAAATGTTTTCGATGGATGACACAATTGTATCTCATTTTTCTGAAATAAATTCTTTTGAATTTACACAAATTGAGTGTTTTTTATTGTAAAGCCTGCTATATCGGTCAAACGAAGCGTAAGCTTCGAACCATTCTTTAACATTTTGTAAATTTAAAACAACATTTTGGTAACGAATCTGTTTCAGCAAAACATGTATACATGAATAATCACAGAATTCATTAAATTATATAAAAAGACAGTACATAGGTACCCACTTTTTTGTGAATTATTCTATTTAAAAGAGCCAAACGTTCCGTCACTACCTGTTTAGCTGGGATCCATTCTCGTGGACCCTCATTCACATATCGTGATCCCTCAATTTTTGTTTTCACAAATATGGACCACTTCTGAATCGCCCCTAGGGTAATTATTATTATTATTAAGCTACTATTGGGCATTTTCCCAGTGGTAGCTATATCTACAAAAATAACATAAAACAAAAATTTCATATATACAAATATAACATATATAAACTTTTATGGGTAACATAAACCAACTGTCCTTGTAACTGTACCTGAGAAAAAGAAAAACGCTCCACTCCCTATATTTTTTTTACTGCACTTCACTTTTTTATTTGTTATTTAATCTCACATAAATCACTTCACTTCACTGTTGACCACGCTGACCAGATAGAGATTAATAAAAATTAATAATTAATGTATATATATAATACCCCGTGATCATTGTATTCTTCTTGGCCAACGTCTATTCGTAAAAGTCGTCAGTAATTCTGAAAGCAATGAATTCCAGTCACGAATTAATCTATTAACAAATGAATTGTAGTAATTGGTAATTAAGGCATTGTTCTATTTGAGAAGTTGAATTGTAGAGGACTCATTATTGGTGGATATAGCGGACGCCGCAACAAACCGGGAAGGCAAAGAAAGTATTGTTGATCGGTCGAGAAGGTTTTACGCGCTCAAAATTTGCGAGACGAAAGAACAGTCAGGCAATGAACGGCGAGGCATAAAGACCAGCAAAGTCTATTTTACAAAAGTAGTACAGTCAGGCAATGAACGGCGAGGTGTAAAGATCACAAAATTCTAAGACACGAAAAGTTGAACAATTTAGTCAGTCAGCTGCGAGAATGAAAACGGTCTAATTTAAAGAACGAGAAAGTGTTCCAGTAACCAGTACGCTGTTATATCAAAAATGCCGAAATTGAACTAGTTTTCAGTCAACAGACAAAACCAATGAGGGGCATTTTCAACAAAAATCCACGAGACCTAGAAATCCAGGTTGCAGTAAATCAACTAACAAACTACGCTAATTAGAGTCTGTGAGTACTTAGAATCAGTGATATCCCCAAAATTGTGCACGAAAAGTTAAAGTGAGACCTGGGCTGCCGTAAGTAGAAAGAAAGCTTTAAAATCATTGTAAACCACGTTTAAAAGATAAACGTCAGATCGTTCTTTAATTATCGATAAAATGAGATCTTTAATTATTCAGATCATTCTTTATTTCTTGATAAAAATTAAAATTGTTTAAATTCAATCTTTAGTATTATTTCTTCAGCAACAAATTTCGTCTATGTTCAGACGCATTGATTCCCATATAAAGTAAATGTAATTTTTGTGATTTTGATTATATAAATTCTGCCATTATCAAACCCAGTTCAAGACCCTGAGATCCCAAATATTTTTGTAATTTTAATACTTGTTTTAAAATTGTTAATAAATCTTGTTTAATAGTTTTCACGTAATAGTTCTTTTCATTTAAAAACGCCACATAGTTCATATCATGAATTATTGTCAAAAGATAACAAAAGCTAAGTTAATAAATTATTACAAAATATTTGCGAACGTCTGTGCGTTGCCCTTTCTCTTTTTTTTTTTTTGAATGGGTTATCATTTTTAGTAATCTAAGTTGGCACCAAGAGATGATTTTTTAATTTCTTTTCAGTCCGGTTGACGTGTACAAGCTTTGTATATTGCGGAAAGCCTCGCGTGATTCCTCCTACTGCTTAGTGATTCTAAATGCTCACGAGTAATGTTCGCGAAGCGACCTCCAAACATCTTTTCAGCCCGTTTATGAATCTTGTCGAACTGTATTGTGTGTTCCTTTCTATATGGATCCCAACAATTCCTCCCATATTCCAAAACGGGCCTGACCACTGATCTGTAAGCAGATCTTCGTTTTCCTCGTACTTTTCCTCAATACCCTATTTACAAAATGTAGCAATTTTAGATTCTTACTAATCGTGATTCCAAGTTATTTACAACTGTTGGATTCCGTGACAACTTCATTCTACACTTTATACCTAACTAGAGGAACATTTTTTCTTTTTTGTAAAGACAATTGCCTTACTCTTCGTTCAATTTACTTCCATTTTATTTCTAACTGACCACTCGTAAATTTTGTCCAGGTCAGCCTGAAGAATCCGAGCGTCCTCCGCACATACTATTTCCTTATAAACTATAAACAGTATAATATGTGACTATACCAATGATTAGATCATGATCAACGAACATGAGTGCACCGATCACACTCCCCTGCGGGACCCCTCACGTAATTTTAACAGAGTCGGACAATTTGTCATTTACGCGAACTCTGAGTGAACGTTCTTTTAAAAATTCGCGAATCCAATTCAGCACCCGAATATCCCTGAAGATCATGCGGCACAACTTCGAAGGCTTTAGACGGACTGCTCTCCTAATGTATAACAAAACTTCGCTAACTCTACTGTCCTGTAAATTTTCTGCGCCATAACATCTCAGTATGTGAAAAATGTTTTACAATATGCAACATCTATTAGTTAAACTAATAGAACACCCAACTAAAGCGATTGCATAATTGATAAAAGATTGGTGACTGTTTTCATTAGACATACCCCTGTGAACAAAAAGCAAAGTGAATTTATTTATAAAATATAAATTCTTTATTTATTCTTCGAAATAAATTTCATCCCCTTCAAAGTAATCCCCGACCGATAAAACGCACTTTTTCCAACGCTTTTTCCAGTCCTCGAAACAGTCTGAATAGTCTTTTTCCGGTATAGCCGGTTTTTATCTCCTCAATCGTGTCAAAACGGCGTCCCCGCATTGCCCTTTTGAGTTTTCTGAATAGCCAGAAGTCGCACGGAGCCAAATCAGGCGAATACGGTGGTTGCGGAACGATATGAGTCGAGTTTTTGGCAAAAAAGTCACAAAGAACCAATACAGTATGACATGGTGCATTATCGTGATGTTGTTCGCCCATAAGTCCGGCCGTTTCAGACGAATAGCTTCACGCAAAACGACGCATAACGCTCAAATAACATTCTTTGTTGACAGTTTGGCCCGACAGAAGGAATTCATAGTGCACCACACCACGGTAATCAAAGAAAACTGTCAACATGACCTTGATTTTCGATCGACTTTGCCGTGGTCTTTTCGGTCTTGCTTCACCTTTTGCACGATATTCGCTGTATTGGTGGTGTTTTCAGGGTCGTATGCGTAAATCCAAGTCTCGTCTCCATTAATGATGTATTTCAAGTGGTCTTGATAGTCAGACAGCAAAGTTTCACACACATCAACGCAACGCTTTTTGCCAAAAAATTGATCGATTTTGGCACCAATCAAGACTTGACGTGTTTGAGACACAAAACATTCTTCAAAATTGTTTGGGCTGAGCCAAAGGATATTCCAACACTATCAGCGAGATCTCTAATTGTCCATTGACGATTTTCAAGCACCAAATCTTTGATATTTTGGACGTGGCCCTCGTCGGTAGACGTTGATGGTCGTCCACAGCGCGGTTCGTCTTCAACGTGTTCTCGGCCCTCTTTTAACTCGTTCTACCACTTATAAACGTTTTTTTGTGCCATAGTTTGATCACAAAAGGCCTCCTGCAACATTTTCAACGTGTCCGCACAAGAATATTCGTTCCGCAAACATAATTTGATGCAATTCTTTGCTCAACAAAATCACCCATTGCAAAAATCGAAAAATTCACTTTTGGTTGTTTACAAAAACACGTGTAACTCGGAGATAATTAAACCTTTTAACAAACAGACGCTTGGAAAATATTATAGACAGTCCTACAAACCTAGGGAAAAAAATTTACCTGCCTTCCTAATACCCGGGCGTTTTAAATGACAATTTCACCTTACTTTTTGATCACAGTGGTATAATGAGAATATCGTTCAATTCGTCTAATCTTTTAACGATAAAATCCTAGAGAAACTTATAAATAATTACAAAATATCCAATTCTTTAAAGTTATAACTTAAAGAACTGTGCTTTTTTTTAAAATTTGGACAAACAAGCGAGTAGTTTGAAAATTCCGGGCAGGTAAACAATTTGAATACGTACTTTCTCGCTAAACGTTGTGACTTAATTCATTAATAATAGGTTAATTAGATATAATACACAAATAAGACACAAAATTAAGTACCGCTCAACGTTTATTGAACCGTTGTTCGTTTCGTCAGGTGATTAAGAAAATTGCTTTTCACTTGTCGTCTTGATTGTGCGGTTTTGTCGTTCTCACGGATCTAGCGTTTTTAATAACCTGGCGAAAGGAACAAGTATTCCAGAAAAGGTTTGGTGTTTATATTATCACGTAATTTTTTCTGTTATTTGGCTATTTTATCTAATTAGTACATTTTTAACACAGACGTATTATATTTTAACAATTATAATAATCTGACGTCTTTTAAAAAAATTGTTAAAAACACCAGCCTATTAGTCAGAAAAAATTATAATCAAAATTAAAAGATAATATTTAATTACGATTATTATTGTCATCTATTTGTTGTATTATATCAAATTTTTATTTTGTTTACTTCAAATTCAATAGCACTCTTAACATGTATGTCAATAACAATCATTTCGGCCGCAATTTGTGTGCAAACCGCACGTTCGACATTTATTAATCTAAATTTTCTTATAATAAATTGTGAGTAACGCTATAAATTATATTTATACATAACTAGCTGAGTGCCCGGCATCGTCCGGGTATTTATTCAAATTAGCCTGGAAAAGGAATTAATTCGACACAAACCTCTTGGTAAACATTTCATTTAACCAGCATCAGCCTCGTCAGTGTTTGGAACATTTACCTACTTACATTCCCATCACCGACATCTAACTTCAAATAAACCAGGATGATGACTGACTATATGCGGGATTTCTCCTGCTGCATAAAATAAAGTGTCTAAAAATAACGTCGAATTTAAACAAAAAAAATTACCCTAACTTAAATAAAGTCTAAATTTACTCCCGGTATCTTAAAGAAGTAAATAAATACAACCTTTAACTAAATATTATAGACAGTCCTACCAACCTAGGGGCAAAAATTTACCTGCCTTCCGAATACCCGGGAGTTTTAAATGGCAATTTCACCTTACTTTTTGATCACAGTGGTATATATGGTATTACATCAGAATACGCGGTGTGACTCTCTTTAGTAGATATGTAAAATCAACATCATTTAGACTTTGAAATGTATTATCGGTTTTCTGTGGCCTACCAGTTAGCTTTCTGATTACAGCTATAAAACCCGCAAAAAAAATGTGAAATTAGACAACAACGTAAGAATGAAATTCAATGAAAGGTCTTAGAGATTGTCGTGTGTACAGAAACCGAAATTTTTTATTATCTATTACGTTTCTGCGACTACAATTTAGCGGTTGCTCAAGAAATTGCGTTAGATTTTTCGTATTACAGGATTTTATGTCCATTATGTCAAAATATTTAGTTTCATTAGGAAAAATTTCTCGATGAAGGAAAGATAGGAACGGCTGAGTATTTTATTTATCACGTCAGCCACGATACTGTTGAAGTTCCACCACGGTTGACACCCGCGTTGACCTCTGATCCTCCTATTGAACTTGCCTCTCTCGCCAGTTAGCGATAAAGGTTAACCTTGTAAACCATTTTCCCCAACGGCGTTCAAGCTTATGTAACTTATAACAACAAATAGATTGTTTTAAATACGTTGATGATATATTCATAAAATTGGTATAAATATACTAAATTATATTTATTTACAAAAAATAAAACATCTAGGATTATCTTCTGGATAGTTTCGAATTGATCATAATACAGCACTGGTAACGTATTTATTCGACCAAAGTTTTCCCCATTTTAAGAATTTGAGGTTCGACAACATTGTATTGAAACCTCTAATGGTGTTTTTTTTAATTAGATTATATTTAAGGTAATTTTAAATATTTGAATCTTCTTTAAATTCTTCAAGGAATGTTGAAACGTAATAACCTAATTTATTTATTTATTCACAACTTTAAATAAATGTGTCATTGAAATTTAATTAAGTTTACATTAGACTAATTCACTAGCTATTTCGTTTAGAGTTTAGAAATATCGTTGGGTGCGAGCATGTACGGAACTGTCCCGTGTTGTAGTGGTCTTTGGGTGTGACAACGGGATCCTTCCAGGAAAGTCAGCTCAAAATCCTGGATGAGCTGAACTCGTCTTCTGGGCTTTGGCTCGAAGCTTTGATCCTTCTCGTCTTCAGCGTTGTCGGACTCAGCCACTCCCGATGTAAAGTATGAACCTAGACAGTTCAGTTCTCTCTAAATTCTGGACCACAACTGTCTGCCTCTCTGAATGACAATTGCTTTTCTCTCTTGTATCATTCACGACTGCCTGACTCTCTCTCTCTCTGAAGTCTGAATCACATCAATCTTGAAAATATTTTGCTCACATCCGAGCTAGGGGTTGAAATTTGTGCCATGTGATCGTTTCTGTCAATCCTATTTTTTTTGTATGCCGTAAAAATTTGGTTTTGATTGTAGAGAGGAGTTAACACTCGTTGTCCTTCAGATTTTCTTGTCCCGTTGACCTGACATTTTCCCAGGGGTGAGTTAATCCCTCATAGTTGCTAATAAACACGGTTTCGCCTCGTCGGAATTCGTCATAATTATAGGACGGATGATCTAAAGTTACCATCCGTGCGCTTCTCAAATATTAAGTACATTTATTGATTGATTCCGAACCTTGAGTAGCAACAACAAAGAAAAATTACTTTCAGTTCTTAAACATTTTCCATCGCAACAATCTTTGTGTGAGCAGGTCTATTTCCCTGATGTAGTAGCACTCGCATCTGCTTCAACTCTCTTTGACAATATTTGTGGACCGTACATGTGGCTCTTCGAACTAGAGAGAAAGCCTGCGAGGATTCTCTCGCAGATAACCTGCGAGGGATTTTCTCTCGCAGGCAGAACCTGCGAGGGATTTTCTCTCGCAAGCAGAACCTTTTAGGAGAGATACGAAGGGGCTGCCTTCGGGTATGCCTTTTCCTCTCCGTTTTTTGAACCAAGGTTCCCACATGCCGAGGCACCTCGGCCTGTTTTGAGAGGTGTATGTTCCGGGGTCGCAGACCTTGGGCATACGGTAAGAGTTGTTCGCAATTCCCATTGGAATAATCGGACAGCTGCCTCCTAAACTGGTCGAGGCACGGAGAAGGGAATGCTGCGTCCCCACATCAAACTCCTCTCCCGCTATCGGAAGGGCGTGGGACAAGTACCCAATGCCCGACCTACCCGATGCAGGTTTTTCTAAGGTTTTCCCTGCATTTCTTTAGGCGAATGCCGGGTAGGATCCTTAAAATATAGCCTGGGGGCCCTAGTAACCCTTGGCTGCCTTCCGCATCCCGCCTTTCAAATCCCTTCCTGTGCTATTAAAGGGGAGTTGCCCAATGTGAATCACCCTCATGTAGCCTGTTGCCCTAAAAAAAATATGGCTCTTCGATGACTCAATTGCGGCTCCCATTAAAATTTCTTCTACGATTGAAATTTGGAAAATTCGTGCCGGAATCAAAATAGTCAAACTTAAAGAAAGACGCTTGACTTATGACCGTGGTCGTTTTTTTCAATTAGGGGTGTAATTTTTTTGTTCAGCTCACCAAACGTGTCTCAGTTCAATTCGAAGGTAGTTTTGAAATCAGCCCCTGAAATTAAATCTACGCTTTGGTAGGAAACGGTCACGAATAAGTACACTATTCTTCATCAACCAATTCTTCACCCACATCCTCTGCTTCAATTATCGTTTTCTTAGTTTCTTCTTCTCCATCAAGGAACCAATAATAATCACGGCACTACATTCGTCAGAATAGGACATCTCTTGAAAACACCGTGTAATTAAATGAGGTTTGCACAAGCAGATTGAAGGTGTATGTAAATGTTTGATATATCAGGTAAACATGTAACAAAAAGAATCTTTTTAGAAAACTTACTTTATTTCTCAACAGTTTCCTTCGTAGACTATACACTTGACCCAACGATTTTCTATTTTTTTCAATCCATCGCAAAAACTCTAAAAACTACTTCGTCAGCTCTTTTTTAGATGATAATTTCTTCCCACCAAACAAAATTTCGCATCCCAACTCGTACATTTTCAGCATTGAGGATGCTGCTGTGTGCGGTGGCGCATGGTCCGGATGAAACAGTCCTTATCGCGCCAATCTCGGTCTTTCTCAATTAGCATCCATTTAAAAAGATCCAACAGAGCAGCAGAATAGAGCTCAGTAATGGTTGTGCCCTTTTCAAAGAAAACTATGATGACAGTGACCATCACCTTTCCAGCTGACAAAATGGTTTTCACCTTTTCCGATGCACTTTCACTTTTTTTAATTGTGTTGATTGTTTTTTGGTCACTGGACCGTAGTGATGGATCCAAGTTTCATCGACGGTTGCGTATCTGCACATAAAGTATTGTGGGTTACGTCTAAACATTGTTAGATTCTGCGTTGAAATAATTTTCCGAATCAGTTTTTGGTCCAACAGTCAACAGTCGCGGCAACCATTGCTTTTTCATGGAAGATGATATGCTTTCGTTCAGTAGAGAAGCCTACGGTATCAGCTACATCACTCACTTTTAGTCTGTGATGATACTCCATTACAGTATTCTGAACTTTTTCAATATGGTGGCCTCAATTTGGCGGCCGGAGAGAGTTTCGTCTTCTGTGCTTCTGCGACCTCGTTCAAGCTCATTTAACCAGAAGTAAATGGTCTTCAATGCTGGTGCACAGTCCGCATGAACTTGATCGAACTCGGTTTGGATTTGTGCAGCTGTCCAACCCTTCAAATAAAATGTTTAATGAAAGCGAGAAATTCGTTTTTTCTCATTGCCTCCGCTTGACTACATATTTAACACTACAGAAAGCTGCCAACAATAAATTATGACTGGCAAATGTTTAAAACTTTTAGGAATATCTTTGATCATGTTTACCAACAATGGCGCAGAAGTGAAATGTTTCCTGCTCTTTCACAAAAATTTACCAGGCTTATCGAACAACCCTCGTACCTGCTGTTACAGAATCCCATTTGTCGCGCAAATGTTTTGATCGAGTACGGGACCCTTTGTACCACAAGATTGATGCAGATAATTAAGGGAAGATAATGTGTTTTGGCCAGAAACCCTTGTCCCGCCATCGTAAGGGCGTGGATCAAGACCTACTGCCCGACCTACCTGATGCAGGTTTTCTACGGTTTGTCCTGCATCAGTTTTAGGCGAATGCCGGGTAGGATCCTTAAACCACAGCCCCGGGGCCGTAGTTAAACATTGGCTGCCTTCCTCTACCTTTCCGCATCCCCCCTTTCAAATCCTTTTCCATGCTGTTAAAGGGTTGTTGCCACCACGTGGATTACCGTCGTGTAGCCTGTTAGTCTAAAGAAATTAAGAAAAAAATTCTTACAAAATAGTAGCACTCACGTCTCCAAATACTTTTAAAACGCGTGAAACAGATCCTTCGAGTAACGAATACACTGATTCGGATCCAAAAATATCAAGTTCAGGTACTGAAATATATTAACTGACTTGAGTTACTGAGTTACAAATGAAACTATATCTTAATTATCGTGTAAGTCTTACGTAGAGAACAAATAAATATTAGCCACTACACCTGTTAAAATTGTTTCAGGTTGCCGAGAGACGTGTTACCTCTAACGTACTCTCTGTTATTGCATCCAGACTTAGAAAAAGGCGTTTTCTCGGGAGATGTGAGCATTCGTCTAATTGTAACGTCGAGCAGAAAATGGATCGCAGTGCACCAGAAGTTCCTCAAAATTTACTTCACAGAACTTCTAGAAGAATCCTCCAAAACTTCCAAAGACGTCTTACGGATACATGACTACACGCAACATGAATTCTGGGTCTTGGAAATGGCTCAAATAATTCCTCCGGGAAAATACATCTTAAATATGAAGTTCAGTGGGAGCTTGACTCGGGGTATAGTCGGATTCTATCGCAGCACTTACAAGGAAAATAACATTCAAAGGTAAGTTTTGTTTTAAGTAAAAGTATTACTTTTTATCAAGAGAATCATTCACGTCAAAGAACACATTCAAATAATATACGGATGAAATACGATAGGGTTGGTGAATATGTAATTAATTGTTATATTTTCGAAGTTATTTCTATTTTTAATCAGGTAGATTTTATCCCCACTTCCCTTCTGTTAACTATATTTATTCTAACTTGTACTAATTAAAAACGCAGGTTTCCATTTATTTTGAGTAGGCTTTTCTTCAATATTTGTAGAACAGATGCCAACTGTTGTAGTTCAAATGGAACAATTGAATATATCCTGACGCGCTCTATTTACCTCTGATATTTATTAAAATTATATTGTATTATTTAATAGTTAATACGCTACTACATATATAAATATCTACCAGTTTTATTTTTGTAAATTTTAAATGGTTGAGTTGTTACGTCTCGGCCTATAACTACCCTTTCTTTGATTGAGTTGAATAAATATATTTATTAGACTTAGGTTCCTAATACAATGTGATTTCTCTGGCATATACTGAAATAATTTCATAAACTCCATCAGGTATTTCGGACCCACGCCATTCTGATAACTGAACTGGATGCAGCATTACCTTCTCAATGCCTCGACCATTTTTTTCTGTGGGAGAGATTAACAAGTATTGTACGAGTATGTTTAATTCTGCACGTTGACGTGGCGACTTCTGATTGGTCCTAGGACATTGACACTTCTTCCGTTACCCAACGTTTGGTTTCGTAAATTAATCTTATTATTAGAGATAACAAGGAAATGTCAAATAAGCCTCCCATAAAAAAATTTGTCTATCTGGTGGTACACAGAATTAATTAACGAAAAATCTTCAAAATAAGGCATGATTGATGGTCCTGATTAAAATAATTTTTATTGATATTTTTCACTTTAGCTTTTGATTCCGTAAATTGATTACTGTAAAAGTGTTCTTTGCTAATCGCTCAGTATCAGCCATAGATATAAATCACTTACTTTAGTTACTTATAATTTTACTGATATATTATATACTGCGTTTAGGGGTAATGGTTATGTTCTGTTGACGTATTTGAACATTACGTCTTCAAACTTGGATGTTTTCAAGTTTTGTAGTGACAAACAAGTGTATTATCCACTTCAAATAAGATCTGATAAAGGTAATATAATTCCGCCAATTTCGATACAGGAAAATTTGCGCCTTTAATCTTTTTAACTACTTTCTGTGTTCCTACAACATTTCTGCTAAGGTTTTGATAGTTCAATCCTCCATTTATAATAAATTATGCTTTAGTTAAATATACACATTCATACCGTTTATTACCTTTAAAATCCATCAGATCACCTTTACTGACGCTGTTTGTCTTAAATTTATTATTCTTAAAGTACCATTGTTAATTTGAAACTGATTCGTTATTATTCATAGTCATACCTTTACCTATGTAATGGAGCTCTTAAATTACGAAGTGTTGGCAGAAATTTAAATTCTTGTTGTCTGTCATCTTTCACCATGGCTATATTAAGAAACCTTCCGTGATTTATAATTCATTCTTCCATTCTTAATGGATGTAGGGTTGTACAATGTTTAAATTTATTATGCAAGAAGGCAGAAAGCTGTAACGTGGTTGAGGTTTTCTCACTAAATCAAATGAAATTCACTATTCTGTCTGTTACATGCACAATTGCCACTTTTAATCTTGTAATTACTATCACGTTTAAAATTTTCCTATGTCTTAAAAGTAGTTGTTATAATAAATTACTTGTATATAATGTGATTGCGTGCATTTGTCGTTTTAAAATGCAGTCGACGCTATGATCCATATTACTTCTTGAGAATTTCGGTGAGTGTTAAACGTTATAAGAGATGGAAAAAAAAAAAAAATTCATCTATGGAAATTGAGTTGGTTTGGAAAAGCAATGCAAACTAAACGTTTCTTAATTTTTTGACAAGCATGTTTTATTTTTCCATATATCGACCTTTCGCCAACTATGGTTCTGTTTAATAATTTCTATTAAATAATAATATTAAGTTGAGTTGAAAGTAGAAAACAATATTTGGAGGGCCGGTCTGAGGGATTAATGATTATTTGACTTTAATTTAATCCTTAGATGATATATAGTATATAAATCCGCTGGTTTTTATTAGAAAAAGAAATTATTCAAAGTACCGAGCATCGACAGTTACTTTTCTCATTTGCACAATCTTCTGTTCGCTTGCGTGGGCATAAATAATTTAATAGAAATAATATTTTTTTCATTTCTTCTAGTCACTCAGTATTTCGTGACTGACGCCCAAAAAAAAACGAAAAATAGAGTTTGTGTACGCACAAAATTTCATTTCCAAATTTCAATTCCAATAGTATTTATAAAGGTCAATCTTGTAGGGTTTTAATTAATTTGGAAGAGGTTTTCATATCAGATATGACTCGAAATATTGCGGTATTAATAGTTCATTTTTAGATTTGACATTTAAAACATTCAAAAGTATATGTTTGAAAACTTTTTTTTGCTTACTTTTGTGCAAGTTTCATAATTATTACTTAACATAGCTCAATGTGCAGTTAACACAGTATAAACTTTACAAATAGTAATAATGGAGAATAAACTCACCACGTCACTACAATTTCCGTAGATACTCGAAGAAGCACAGTTATTTTTGCAGTTTCTTGTTAACATTGTTCGCTTCGGGACTGTAAACTTTTGTCAGTCCTAAAATACTGAGTGACTAAAAAATATGTAAATAATTTTGTATCTATCACTTAATGTTTGGAGATAAACCCGTTAATTTTATGTGAATTAATTTACAAGAATCTGAAAACTGAATTTATTCGGATTATATCCTTGCCCCAATGGTTTTAATCAGTTGCCAAATCGTAAAGAAATAACTTTTTTTAAAATATATTGTAATAATTAATATATAATATTATATGTGATTGTGGCGTTTCTAAATGAAATACACTAATAACTTTAAAGAACAAACAAAATTTATTAAGCCAAATTTTATAACAAGTATAAAATACACAAAATATTTGGGATCTCAGGGTCTTGATCTGGGTTTGATAAATGGCAGAATTTAAATAATCAAAATTACATTTACCTTTTATGGAAATCAAAGCTTCTGAACATAGACGAAATTTATTGTGGAAGAAATAATACTAAAGATTGAATTTAACAATTTCAATTTTATCAAGAATTAACAATCTCATACTATCGATAATTAAATAATTAAAGAACGATCTGACTTTTATCTTTTAAACACGGTTTACAAATGATTTTAAAGTTTTTCTCTACTTACGGCCGCCCAGGTCTCATTTTTAGCTTTTCGTGCACAATTTTGGGGACATCACTGATTCTAAGTTCTCACAGACTCTAATTAGCGTTGTTTGTTAGTTGGTTTAACACAAATTGGTTGGTTCTCGATGCTTTACTGCAACCTGGATTTGTAGATCTCGTGGCTTTAGTTGATAATGGACTTCATTGGTTTGTCTGAATTGCTTTACTTTTTAATAACTGAAAGCATGTTTGTGACTGGGCCACAATCTTTCGTTCTGACTGCCGACTGTAAAACTTTCAATGAGTTCTTTTCGTCCGTTCTATTCGCTGTCTGCTGCCCGACTGTACTGTTCAAATTTTCATGACTTGGAATTTTTGTCTTTTCTCCTCGCTGCCTACGGCCCGACTGTACTGTTCAAATTTTCATGACTTGGAATTTTAGTCTTTTCTCCTCGCTGCCTACGGCCCGACTGTACTTTTCCTGACTGTTCGTTCGTCTCGCAAGTTTTGAGCGCGTTGAACCTTCTCGACTCCTCAACAATGTTTTCTTTGCCTTGCCGGATTGTTGCGGCGTCCGCTCTATATCGACTAATAATGAGTCCTCTACAATCCAACTTTCCAATTAGAACAATGTCTTAATTACCAACTACTACAATATATAAAAAAATTAATTTTCGGCAATTTGCCATTGTTAACTATTATAATATAGCATACACATTATAGATTTCATTGAATATATGTATATGAACAATTATTTGCCAATCATTTAAAACAATTATTTTACTATTACTTATGTCCGATACAATATGTAGTTATATACAAACCTTCAAGTTTTGCCAATTTAAACATTTAAACATTGAGTCCATCCTTTTTTTTGTAACATTTGTTATATGGTAATCCTGTAAGACATGTATCTAAGGTTCGGATGGAGTTCATTTTTTTATCAAAATTTATGTAAGGACGTTGTTAGTTTTTGGAAATTCAAATTTTAATTAAAAATAGATACTCCACTATAAAGATAGTGATAAGGGTGGATGATGAGACTCTCAACTGCATACAAATAATTACTTAAATTTATTATTAATTTTGTTGGACATAAATGAATTGAATTTAATAACGCAAAATTTACGTTATTGGCAAATTAAGGATGGCATTCATTCACATATACAAAGTGCGCACTGCAAAATAAGAAATATCTCAGGATTCATTGGGAAACGAACGTGCGGGAAAATGACAATTGAAATTTTTAGAAATGTAATAAGAGAAAACCGCGGGAGTTTCTTACGTTAAGTTCATTGTCAGCGGGAAATGGCGAGCAGCGTTTCTTCTTCTCTTGTCTGCTACAGAAATTCCTCATTCAGAGCATATTTTACGTCCTCTTCCTTAATCGTCCAGTCGATATTAACCGCACTTTCTTCTGCAGGCTTATTGCAATTCACTCATCGCCTTCAGAGATTATTTCATCTGCAGCTCTGAAATCCATATGGATGTTCACACAAGAATGGTTTTGTCTGCAACCAGACGCACACTGCCAAACTCGGTCCTCTCTACGACCGTCCAGTCCGTTTTACAAACAACTTCCCTCGCTGTCCTCATGCCACTGCACATCTGCTGACCCTTTCAAGCTGACCAGTGGCCACCCGCTGCGCGGTCAGGACAAAAAAACAACTGTCCACTCCCCAGAACCCGCCGCACTTGTTTACGAAAGCAAATTCTTGTTCCCTTGGAGCACACTATTATGTATCTAGTGTTAATGGCAAAATGGAAAATTTTATCCTCCAAAAATTATAAATGAGGGACACGATCACATCACAAGATGACATTATATCGATGTAAGTTGTGAATTGAGGTCTCCATTATGTATTTATCGACTATTAGTATTAATTTTAAACTATGTTTAAGAAAAAATTCTGAATTAATTTTCGTAGATTTGACATGGAATGGCCCTTTATACTTTGAACAATAGTAAAAATTAAACAATATAGTCATATAATTTTGTTTGTATCATAGTAATTTAATGTTTACAATTCATAGCACGATTGGCGGTAAAGCGGGATTAACACAATCCATTGTTATAAATCATACTCCCGCAGAAAACGTAGGATTTTCTTATCTTTAACTCTACCGTGTGCACGATATGTTGATCCGTAAACATGACGTCAGATAAGTTAGGTAGTCCATTACTTTAAATGCAAACGACGAATTATGGCTTGAGAAATGAATAGGTAGACTATCAAATATGCGAGTTACATTTTCCTACTTAATCACTACTTCATCTAATGGAGTTTTACCTATCAATATTTCTTTGACATCAAAAGTCACATACATACATTATTATTGTTAAATGATATTACAATCATTTTTAAAATAGTAGCTTGTTTTAAATCAAGTCGCACATAAATATAGTAGATGAAAACTCAGTTTTAGAAAAAGCTTCAGCTACCCAACGTCGCTATTCCACGAAAGGGAGAAACAATAATTGACCAATTTTTTAACAAATATATTTTAATTAAATTAAGCCCATACACGTGTCTATATGTGTTATTAATTCAATTTGTTTTCAAGATTCCTTTCTCGCAAATTGAGTACCAATGGCTGAGTACATCATGGAAACGTTGTGTGTTATTAAATATTTAACCCGGTTGGAAACAGGAGAATGTTTAATAATATAAAACTAGATTAAAATTTTATTAATTTATTCTTACATCTTCTTATGGTATGGAGAGTTTGTATCATCACATGTTTTTCGTGGTATATATGTATCTCTAGATTAATTAAAATTGAACCAGAATACTTCTAATAAATCTAATAAAATCTCAAATTAAATAATTAGATACCATTTATTAAATTTCAATCATTTATGCTAACCCGTTACCAAAACCGACGTCTTATAATTTATTTAACACAAATGTCGCGATATATCAAATTAATTTGGCATTCTCCCTTAGACGATTTGCTTCTAGATGGCTCTGTAGTCGCGTAGGGTTGCTGCTATCTTGCGGGAGAAAATGGAACTTAAATAGTTGTAGGGTTTCTATCAATCGTAGTAATAGATGATTTTATGTTTCATTTAATTACTGGAACACGATTTTGAGTTTAAATTATAATACGTTATATTCATTATTAATATATTTTCGGTAGTAATAGTAAAATAAAGGAAAATAAAGTAACCAAAATATTAATTTTCAAAGACAAATTGGGGCCTTATAACCTATTATTCAATGTTGATATTCGTTTTTTGATACTGGGAAAATTTATGAGAGGACTGTTTCATTCCATACATTTTCGAATAATTCACTTGAAGTCACTTCACCGCTGTTTCAATCCTAAATCACAAGTAAGTGCAGCATAATAAATACAATTCTTTACTCAGTATCGTGAGTTAAGTAGAAACTGAATATGATTATCAACATTAAGAAGGTTAAGACAGGCCTTGTGGAGAATTATGCAAATAATAACTAGTAACGTATTAGATTTTGGTAGAGTTCCATATTTAAGAATAAGTTACATCCATAATTGCTAAGTCACAAGTACATTTTTAAGGTTATACCAGATGTGCATGCGAGTAAAAGTTACCGCATTTAAGTGTTTTTCTGCTGTAAAGAATGCAATTGTTTCTTCTTGTGCTGTATTTCCGTTGGAGACAGATGATCCAGTAAGAATTAGTTCTAGGAGAAAAATAATGTAAACTTAAAATAGTCAGTGGAGGTATTTATGACGTAAGCGTAAGACTGTCGTAAAGGGCGATTTTCGTATTTTACCCCAATTTGTAGCTAATACTGTCCGTTAAAGTAAGGGAAAGAAAGATTAATATACTAAAAAATTAAAAATACTGAGATATATACAAAAGCTTGTGTGACGTCACGATTTGTTTCTACCTGTACTACGGCTGCCAACCTCCACGAGTAACCTCGCCAGAGTGCTGCCAACTTCAGCAATATCATCGAAACACTCAAAATAATAAAAACATAAATTAAACAAATCACGTCAGTCACCAAATTATGAGACAACATTTAACTCTTTATGTACTTCATAAAGTTATTATTTTGATTAAATAAAAGAAACATTTACAATAGACACACTAGATATCTTGAAACATGTCCGACAAAATGATCTATATATCCGTTTTTTTTAATCTTTCTAACAGTAGTCTATGAATACTAAAATTGCCAAAGATTTTGTAACATAAAAAATAATTTATTGCGATCAACAACCAGACATCAACACATGATGTTAAGGAAACGTTCAGAGAAAGAAAATTATGTATGCGTAAATAATAATATTTTAATTTACTCCAACTGGACGTTCGACTGCAATGAAAGGGCATATTCTATGAAAATAAAAATAAATATTTGAATAAAAATATAACACCGACCTTTGTTGGGGCCATGATAAAGGGAAATAATATACGCAAATAAAAATATATATTACTTATATATATATGTTGGTAAACCGAACATCCCTATGTTATTCTAAAAATGGGATACAACTGCTGAAGTCTGACGTATTCAAGTTCTGACGTCAAGTATCCATAATTATAATTACACCGAATAATTCATTCTTTCCATTTCTCTAACTGGTCGTTATTTGCTACAATAATAAACAATAAAAATTCGCTGTTTACATCTGAGATTTAGCTTTCCGCTATAATGCCATATGCAATTTGTATCTAAATCATAAGTTTATCAAATAATAAGTATTATAATTGTAAACGAAAGGAATTTCTACCATTTGTTTGTGTATTTTTTCAAAAAATAATTAATTGGTGACGTCACACATTTAATTGCAAATATTTCCGCCCAGTAATTATTTAATTCCCTTACTGAAAATGGTAAATAATATCTGCAAGTGTAATACTACAGAAACGCACTTCGTAAACGTGAATTTAGGGGTTACAGGAGGATATTGGCAGCAAAATTTTGGGGTTAACTTGATCATATTGGTAGCCCTGATACGCTAGATTGTACCTGATTTCAGGTTGTATTCAAGTCGTGACATCACAGATCTTTACGAGTATGTATCTCCGTAATTATAATTTGAACCCAATAATTCTACTTTCTCTTACTCAAAATATACATGAAAATCGACTGCTGCCATCTAAGAAACAACCCAAAGTCTGGTACAATAATACCGATCTTTCATTGAGTAATATTTAAATAAACCTGACCTGTCTTTTAAGCATTCATTTACTTCAAATGCGCTTCTGGATAACCTTTTAATGAGTATTTGTTAATTCAATATCATGGACGGGTTGCTTTCGGTTTCGTCTGCAAATTGGCTGTCTGCTGTTTGGCATTCGAGGGCCGGAAGATGGCTGATGAATGATCAGATGGTAGCGGTCACTAGTTTCGGTGATTTACCCGAAACTGAAAACACAAGATCGAGAAGATCTTCAAGTGCGAAAAGGAAATCCGAGGCAGTTGCCTCGGAGTTTGGCTAGGAGAAATATTGAACGTGTTATTTTAGAAGTAAGAAACAGACAGTAAGTCAGTTTGCACTAGTTAAGTACAAATCATTTAGTGGAAGTTGCCCGGAGTTTGTAAAGCACCACTTTGCCTAGTCATACCAGGGTGTTCTAAAAAGTTTACGACCTCAACATAAAGATAGCAACAATCGTAAGAAAAAAGCTATGTAATGTGTTTGTGCATATCTTGAAAGGTACTCGCCAAAATTTCAGCCATTTTGGACGCACAATTGTTGTTTGACGATCAGTGGAGTGAGTCGATGCGAGTGGGTTTGTAAAATCGTGTATAGAGCAGTCAGTAAATATTGCTTCTGAATGGAAATACGCTTACGAAAATCAAAGATGAGTTCGACGCTGTGTACAGGGTCTCTACACCGTCATTTACCTCCATGAAATTTTGAGCATCTGAATTTAAACGTAACCGTACCAGCTTGGGAGACGATGAACATTTGAGACGTCCAAAAACTGCAACCACTGACCATAACATCACACAAGTTCACCAAATGTTGCTATAGACTGTCGAATTAAAGTGAGAGAGATAGCGGAGGCTATCAATATGTCCAAATAACGTGTTTGTCACACATTGAATCATGAAAAATCTGTCAGTACGTTGGATGCCGCGTTTGCCAACACGAGTTCGAATGTTTGAAGTTCAATTTTGCGCTCGGAGGACAGAGATTTTCGTAAACAATTATTTTGCAGAGAAATACGTAGAGTTCAATTTGGACGAGTTAAAGAAACGGGAGCATCGCTGGGAGATGTGTGTAGACTGTGTAGAAAAATAAAAATAAATTTGAATAATAAATGCTTCGTGTATTTGTTAGGTCGTAATTTTTCAGATCACCCTCGTATTCTTGCATCAATCTTGTTTCGTCCAGTTAGTCCTTGCCGTCTTCTTGATATCCTTGCCTCATCCATCACCAAGACACCTTATTTGTCGCTAATCGTCTTGAGGGTTTATTCATTACTACACCAGCCTTCCATTCTCCCTGCATCCAGTAAACTTCGCTGAATATGCGAATGGCTTGAGCGACATTTTTCAGATTAAGATGGCATTTACTTTTATTTTTAACGCCGTTACATATTGCCTAATTCTTTTTCTCCGTTCCTTTTCGTAGTTAGTTTCTGCCGTATTCGTGATCACTGACTATGATGTTCATCTAAATCATTTTCTGTAAAAAGGAAACTGTCATTAAATTATAATTCCATTATTTCGTAGAATTTAATATTAAAGCAATTTTCACTCATCTGAAAAGACTCCACCACAGACACGAAAACATCTCGAAATTCCAATGAAACCGCTAATCTGTATTTGATTCCGTGATACGGTGGCAATAAATTTTATAATGTAAACTGCTAAAGAAATTCACTCTAGAATCTATAAACAATGGCAGAAGACAAGATTAGCACGAAGAAAATTCAAAATCGAAACTGACCGAAGATAGGGGAACTTAAGTAAAAAAAATTAATTAAAAAAAATATTTGTGGTTAAAATCGGTTATGAGCAATTAAAATCGTTGTTCAACCACATTTCTTTAAGTACTAAAAATATATTTAGCAATTAATGAAGCGAACGTCACATACAATACATGCAGTGATAACCTTACATGAGGAATATTTCAAAAATAGTCGGGTAGTATGGGCCACCCCAAAATTATTGGGTTTTTTAAATTTAAAAAATATTTTCTTCGTGTTTAATACTCGTATATTTTATAATGTTTTACAAGTCATTTACACTATCATTTATTTACCTTCCAAAGATCACAAAAATATGAAAAAAGTCGTCAATGTCCGCACAGAGTTCATGTGCCCAACCTTCACAATTTTTACTCTGAATCCAGTTTTCTTCATAATTTTCACTGAATTGAATGCATTCCTCATCTACTTTATCTTTAGAAGTGCTTGGTGTCGGATTTTCATAATTAAACATTTTTATTTGTTCATTTTTATTCTTCTTGACGGCCATCTTTGGTTTGTTTTTCGAAAATTTCATTTATTTTCTTATCTATTTTTCTTTTTCTTTTTGATTTTCTGACACTCTGTCAGTCAACTTTGTTTTTATTGGAGTCGATGTTAATATTTCGCTTCTCTCTGCCTTTCGTTTCCGACTCACGAATCTCTGCGGGAAGGCAGAGGCGACATTTCTTTTAAAACTTTTCCAAAATCAGAAAGTTGTGTTGAAGGAACAGGAGATCTCTTCAGAAGTGGTTCTAGAATCTGCCTTGGATGAAAGCTGCGTTACGTGGCTGATACCACCCGAATGTGACATGTCCCATACTACCCGAGCCACATTGATTTGGAAAACATGGCTGCAAGAAAAACAGGCTGGAGAAAACGAAATGAAACAACCAGTGTCTTATATTAATAGAGTAAACTAAATAATAGCCTGAATTTCATAAGTATATTCCTAACTGAAATGATTCAGGGTGATGGTGAAAAGTATTCCAGGCAGCAACTTGAAGGCGCGCAGGCAAACAATAATCACGTACACTGAACACAATGAACTGAAGTAAACAATCTTTCTGCGCATGGCAGAACTATGCACGTAGAAAAAGGCTAGACTATGTACGATGCTGCTATTTATCAGCAAATAGTTGATTGACCAATTGGCCCATACTACCCTCCGTTCCCGTGTATGTGGAATACAACCACGACTCCTTCACATCTTTGTTGTTCGAAGAAGAAAAAAGATTCTATATATGATTTCAAATCTCCCGACAGAAAATCACCCCTCGTCAAATCAATTTTTCAATTTCACCAGAACCTCAATTGAATTTGTAGCAGTAGAAGTTGGTTGGGCTCTGAGCTTCCACTTATAAAAACAGTTTTGCATCAACACGGGCATTACATTTGCACCTAAATTTTGAAGGTACTGTAACATTTAATTACGCCGTTCGTTGGTATGGCGTATTGTAAAAGTTAATTTAACAATTTTGCGGCGCCATAATATGAAAGTTAATGGATTCGTCACACGTCTTAATGTAACGACAATTTTCTGCCACAGGTGTTTTCGCTAATTTTACCGGGAGTACTTTGTTATTTAACACTCTGTTATAAAAATGTTAATAATAATTTACCAATTACAGGTGATTTGTGAGGAAACTGTTTTAATTTTAGTTAATTTCGTTCAGGGTTGGGCGCCATTAATGATATTTTACGTATATAATTTACGCATGGAAAAGTAACATTTATAATATTAACGAAATTTTTTGCTGAGCAAGAGATCTTAACCATATCGTGGGAAGAATAATTGGCACATGTTTCCGTGGCTCTATACGGGGAAATTGAAAGTTAATTGTTCTTATATGCACCGGTTTCGCCCAGGCCCATTCTCCGGAACTGCAGTCTAAATTTTATAATTCTTTCAGTGGAATGCTTCACGACGCAGTGAATTTATTTATTTTTATATCACTATTCTCTGTTTTTAACTCACTTCAACTTTCCAGTTCTGACGCCATCCTAAATTGCATTTCTTCCACTGTCCACTCCCTGAATAGCTGCCAACCCACAGTTAACTTGTTCGTTGACATTGAAAAAGCCTACGACATGGTGTGGATAGAATAACTCCTAAACTTAAATATCCTAATGAAGTTCGTACGCCTTATGCGATCATTCGTAGTAGACAGGTCCTGCTTTGTATCAATAAATGATAAACACTCTCCCTATTTCATCCCATCTGCTGGCCTCCCTTAAGAAGTCATATTTTCTCCAATTATTTTCAACGTATATTGCCATGACCCCCCCCCCCCCCATCCTACTGGCGTTAACGATAACCTTTCCCAGTTGGCTGACGATACCGTCTTCTGGACATCAGACAAGAACCTTTTGAACACCATCAACACGTCCCTAGTACCCCTACAAGAATGGCTCTCCAAGTGGAGTGTGAAACCCAACCCTACCAAAACCTCTCGTGTTATATTGCGTCACCATCACATCGAGAAAAATTCCATCCGTATAGTTTTCTGGAACCAAGTAATCTCCCCTTCCCCCTCAACCACCTATCTCGGGATTCACCTCAACCAATCTCTCAGCCTAATACCACACGTCCAAACACTCCGAAAACGCGTCACCCAACGATTTAACCTTATTAAATACTTACGCTCCAGAACTGGATCCTATCATCCTAAAACCCTATTCCATACATCATTCAAAATCTTCATCCGCCATGTAATAGACTACAGCCGCGTTGTTTCTACTCTCTTCCCACCACGTCAACTTCAATCTCTAAGGGCCCTGGAAAGAAAAATCCTTCGCTTTTGTCTTTCACTTCATTTCCTACACCCAAACACCATCGCCTTCTAAATTTCCACCCTATCCACCAACGTATTTCCCATCTCCTTGCATCCTAAGGGCACAGATCCATAAAAAGTAACATTCCAAAAGTCCATCTTCCTATAATATTTGGCCGGAAACCTGAATTCAAATATACTTATCCCCCAGGCTTCATCCTCCATAACGTAAAACATAAGTACCCAGTATTACAACTCACCAATTTCCCACGGACCCGTCCCAGACTTGTTAAAAATCGAGGCGTAAATTGCCCCCCAAAAAAACTATTAAAAAACTCCTATGCTGAACAGGGTCTCTCGGAAAAGGACACATGTCCTTAATAACAATAATAATTAATAACACACTTCACTTTTCTTCTTAGCCTTCCAGTATGACTACGACATGAGGACCATAACTAATCTTTTTATTAATAATTTTACTACGTAGTATGTAATAGAACTAAATAGACTTGATGACTCAACTCATCAGTAACATTAAATAAGCTTACTTTACTTTAGCAAGATTTTTTAATCGTTAATTTCGAAGAGATTTTTTTTGTCGAAGTATCAAACAGCCAAATAACCAGTGGCGTAGCGTGGCTGGGGTTGTGGGGACAGGTGGCAGTTTTTGGGGACGATAGAATTTCTGTATATTTAATTAAAATAGCTAAATAAGAGGGTGACGAATATGGCCTCCGTCCCGGGCGGCTGAAACCCACGCAACGCTACTGGTGATAATATAAATTTTGTCTATTACTTCACAATTTTTTTTCTCATTGGTACGTTTTTAACACAGACGTTTAATTTTACTTTAAAATTTTTTCGTCTTGTATTTACGGAGCGCCAATACAATTAACACTTCAACAGTATGTAGTTTACAATTTGTACATTCCAATTTAAGTATTACTATTATTCTCAACACCGACCTGCTGTGGTGCAGGGGTTATCAAGACCGTCTCGCATCACAGGAGGTCCCGGATTCGAATCCCGGCATGTACATGGATATTTGTGCTCGTTATGGTAATGAAAACTGTGGTTCAGGCTTTTTCAGATAAAGAGGGGACATGGTTTCCAGAAATGGCTTAAAACAAGCTTACTTTGTTCATAAAATCATTGCTTGTAAAAGGTAAATGTCTTTAGACAACTAAATCATACAACAAATGTTCTCCAACTCGAACAAATAATTTTACGGATAGCTTTTCTACGCATCACTGAAAGAATGACGAGATTTTTTATCATTAACACATATTAAATAATTTTGGTTTTCATGGAAACAGCATCTGAGGGTCACATATCTTATCTGTCTCCTCTGAAAAAATCTAAAATTAATCCTATAGGCCTATAATTCTTTTTTGTTATCTGTTGAAGTGATTAACCTTAGATAAGAAATTATTAAATTTCAGTAGGGAATGTGTAAACCAGAGTATCCTGCTGCTTAATGGAACGTATATATACAATGTATAAGACAGCTCCACTTCATAATATCTGGCTTTTATTTTTTAAAAGAAAGTTGATATATTTGTTATCAACCTTTCGAACCAAACTACGTTTTAAAATAAAAACACTTTGTGTTGAATGAAATTAAGCATAATTTTGTTTGCCTTATTCAATCCTCTCATATTGTTTGGGAAATTTGCAACTGGTATTTTTGTTACCAGTGAGAATCGTAAGTTCTCTAGAACTGATTAGTATTTTGAATTTTTTTAAAAAAAGGTAAGGGATGTTTGATGTTGAGAAATGAAATTAAAAATTCTTTATATCTGTTATTTCCTGTTATTGAGTAGTTCTTCTCTATGGCTACTCAATACACATAAACGAAAGTTAACGTACAATGTAAGGAAATTCGAATAACAAAGTAAATAATTTATATATTTAAACCGCCGAAAATATCACTTAATAAATACACTAGTTCAAGCGTGAATCTATATAATAAAAAAGGATGTATATTTGTATGTATGTATGTATGTATGTATTTACGTTGTTCTTTATACAAATTTTATCGCGTGGACAGAATGCAACAAAAATTGGTATACGTATTCTGCCAAAATCGAGAACCGGTACTGTAGGGATGAGAAACCCGTAGCATAAAGGTGTAAAGAATTATAATTGATAAACGTGATAATTTTGTGTTACATTAATGCGCGTCAAGAGATCATGACGTCAATGGACAAAGAGAGACGTTACTACGCGACGAACAAAGCAAATAGTTCATTTTTCGGTAATGCAATAAAGCAGAAATATTTCCATTGGATAAAATTATAATTTTATCCAGTAATTCTCTATGACATTATAATAATAAAAAAAACAATACGAATAATTAACGATCTATGCGGAAAATGTATGTTAATTGTCGTGCCATAAGTGACTCCAATATGGCGACCATTTGTTTACATTGTGAATTTAGCGAACAATTTCATAAATTTAATCATTCGTAATATCTGAAGACTGAGGGACAATTATATCCTGCAGTACGCAATGAGTTATTTAAGAATAAATTCGGAGGTATGTTTGTTGGGATTGATGCAATAAAATTCAATGTATTTTATAGCACCGGGGATGGAGTGTTGTTGAAATTACCACTCTTTCTGCATACGTAAGTAAAATAATTTATTGAGTAAAGATTAATGGAGAATTAAATACTTTTCTTGTTTATATAAATAAGTACACGGGCAACGCCGGGCTCCCAGCTAGTACTATAATATAACTCCGATATTACCACGTCCATGTGTGTATTTTTTTGTAGACAAGCTATTCTAAGAAATTGTTATCCATCGTTTTCCGTTTCCTTTCTTATATTTTTGTAACAATACTCGTATTTACTGTAGTGTGTTTAATTTAATGCCACACATAGGCACCTTCCACGATCAATAATACTGACCGTGTAAAGGTAGAAATATTGATGGATGACATGGATTGAACAGATTTCCAAAAAATCAGGTCATCAATTTTATAACGTGATTGATATCATTAACCAAATTACAACGAAATACAGAGGGTTTTTGCTAATTTCTATGAGAAATTTAAAACGATTTGTGTTTTAATAATATATTTTATCACAACAATGATAAAATCAAGATTTTGTAGTTTATTCAATACTGCAAAATTATAATTTTGATATTGAGGAACTTTTTCCCTTCAAGGGTTTGTGGACTCAATTAAATGTGACCGAAATTGGTACTATTTACAATGTTTATATTTACAGTGCTTCACTTAAATAATCGAAGTGCCTCAGCTGGTGGTTGTTCATTATCAGGAGAAAGTTATTTCGAAGAATTCGTATACTCATAGCGATTTTCATTTCGCTTCTGGATCATAATTTCTAGAACTTTTCTTTCTCAGCCAAGTTTTATCAATGCTAGAAATTAAACAAATTTCCGTCTCAATCAGCTAAAAAATAACGTTCCCACGATATAAATTCTACTAACATTTTTTTCCTTTTATTTCCTCTGTTGACCTCAATTCATCTTATATATTTCGTAATGTTAACATATTGATATTGATTACGATATTTGATTAAATTTTTAGATGAGTGGATTAATACTTTTCATCACATACAACTGAGTGGAATATTTTGTACATACATTTAGACTTCACAGATTTGAATGGCAGTTATTTTTATTGAATCTGCTGACATTACTGCAGAAATTTTGTGATCCTAAAAATATCTTCTGGTGGCTAAATACCTCAAGGTATTTCTCACACTTGACGATTTTCTGTTCCTAGACAAATACAGCTCAACTTTATTCAATGTTCTCTGAATAACAATTATCAATTTGTATCCCGTAGAGAAAGCTCAAAGAGTCCATCCGGGGCTTAAGCTGAACTCTGTTGTGTCCCTAAATCTAAAATTATGAAATACAAATTTTTTGGGGCACAGTTCGGGGCAATATGAGTACTAAAAGGAATATTGTCGAAAATATGGTCCGTACGATTTAAGAATATCGATACAAAAATTGACGTAAAAACTTAATTAATCTTAACTTCAATACTATTGATTGTGTAAGGCGCACTCACCAATTTTTAGATCAGAATAAGCCTTATCCACACCACAGCCAACAAATTTCGAAATCAGATGGAGTAAGTGTAAACGTGCTTTTAAGAATGTGCGTTTATACCATTTTATTACTTGCTATAATAAAAAAAATATGCCCTATCAAGGTGAGAAAGAACGTAGAGAAAAGTTTAAATGATGAGCAATACTAATTTATATTTAGGAGCTGTATGGGTTCGTGGGGATCAATTTCTGATTGCCTTATAATAATAGGGTGAATTATGTGGAATTTTTGGACTTTGAAAATAACTTCGACAATGAAAATTGTTAAATGTTCAACATTTTCTGTAAAATACGTTTGAAAATACAGAAATAAAGGCATTGCCTGCAACTGTTGCAGCTTTAATAGGATGGAAAAATAAATAGAGACGGTGTTACCACAAATATAGAAAAACAACTGTAGGATTATATATATATATTGTAATACTAATTAGATGCCATTAATTATTTTAATAATTGGATAGTTATGATGGATTGTTAGCGGTACCAATTTTCAAAGACAACAATGTATAGGCGGGCTTTGAGTCGCGAGCACTTTCTGTAAGTCAGTCGGTCTGTGTTGAAGTCGGGTGTGGAAGTCAAAATTTGAGAGCGGACAACGAACAGCGTGGCCAGCGTATATATCAAACCCTTTTTTTTTAGGGAAACAGGCTACATGAGGGTAATCCACTTTGGGCAACTCCCCTTTAATAGCATAGGAAGGGATTTGAAAGGTGGGATGCGGAAGGGTAGAGGAAGGTAGCCAAGGGTTACTAGGGCCCCCGAGCTATAGTTTAAGGATCCTACCCGGCATTCGCCTAAAGAAATGCAGGGAAACCCTATAAAAACCTGCATCAGGTAGGTCGGGCATTGGGTACTTGTCCCACGCCCTTCCGATAGCGGGAGAGGAGTTTGCCGTGGGGACGCAGCATTCCCTTCTCCGTGCCTCGACCCGTTTAGGAGGCAGCTGGTCGACTATTCCAATGGGAATAGGGGACAACTCTTGCCGTATGCCCAGGGTCTGCGACCCCGGAACATACACCTCTCAAAAACAGACCGAGGTGCCTCGGCATGTGGGAACCTTAGTTCAAAAAACCAGAGAGAGTTGTGAAGGCATCCCCAAAGGTAGCCTCCGCCAGAGCCCTCTGGGAAGGTTCACCGGCGAGAGTGCAGGCTTCCTTATAGATCAAACCGAGAAGATTACAAGTTTTAGAATTTGAGTATAAAGTTTGGACAGCGAGATACATTGTAATACTGCAAAGAGTAACCTAATAATCATAAATTTTCTACGAGTACCGAGACCATCATCAGTTTCCACATATTTTGTAACAATCTGTCTAACTAATAATCCAGAGGGAGCAGCAGTTCCAGTTCCCAGAGGAGACACTCGAAGGCTACGAACGTGTTTTGTACTTATTAGAGTCAGTGATTTCATGGCCTGTTAGCGTGAATTGTGAGCCCGAGCCCAGGAGAGCTAAGTCTAGTACCAGCCAAATATTTTGTAAGTAGAAACCAATTTAATTAAGTTTTGTAAACGATAATTAAAGGTAATCGTCAGATTTCGCTTTCTCATTTTGATTTGATTGTTTAACTTTTAGTTTGTAAATTCTATGATTGTGTAACGTAAATATAAACGTTAGAAGGCCGAACTAATTCTAAATAAAATGTCGTTTGTTAATTTGATTTGATTATTAAATTTTGGTGTGCCAACGTAGGGTAAATTAATTGTATCATAAATTTTGTTTGTTAATTAATTCTTTTTTTATTACAATATATAAAATTAACAAGTAATGTTGATAATTACCAGCAATGAGAAACAGTAGGCCTACATGAATGATGAATAGTTACGCTGATTCCCTTTTATCAAAGAAGGATTATTTGGAATATTCACTTAAAAATATTAAAGAGAATTCAGGAAACTCGCCTAAGTACAGCTTCAAAACAAACAGATACAAACGAACGTTGTGCTTAGTAGTAAACGGGAAAATTTCCTACTTGATTCCAAAATCTGTTCTGACACCGACGAGATGGAGAGAGTTTTTCATTATTTTATATTGAACAATATTACGTGAAAGGTAATGAAACCAAAAAAGGAGACCTCGGCGAAGTATTTAATCTTGGTGATTAACGTTCAATACTTTTCAAGAGGGATTTAGGAATCCGAAAGAGGTTTATAAAACTGCAAGTGTTAAGTACAGGACCAAGAGTGTGTGTGCAGTTGTAAATGTCGCAAAGACAAAACAAAAGTGCAGATAAAATTGACTACTACTTTAAGGACATTTTTTTTTTGGCGATGAATTAAGTCTCTGCAGACACGTTTGTGGTAACAGTTACCAATTACCGCTGTGACATTGGTCGACGTTGAAGATACAGAAAATGGAGGACGATCAGTGTATATAAATCAAATGATTAAGAAAAGGTGACGCAACAAGCACTGCGATGTGAACCTGTCGAACGTGGCAGCTATTTGTAAAACCGTATCGATCAACCGTGTGAATGGTAACTACAGATTAATTGCCGTGTTGAAATGGATTTCAATTTAAAATGTTTTTTTATAATTGTTTGTTTCGCTGTCTCGTACGATTCATCTTTAAAGGAGCCATAAAACCTTTTATCACCTCCTCGAACGAAGTCTTCCAGAAGGAAAGAGCATGCTGAAGGCACTGGTTCTCCTTGCGGTAAGGCAGGCCACACCACTTTAAAAAAAAATTATTTTACACTTGTTATAGTTATAATTCAGTTTGCATTTTGTAAAATAATGCTGTACCATATCTAAAAATGATTTTGTTAATATGCAAATTGCAAAATAAGCTTATGACCGGCATTATTTTCCTGTATATTTTTATACATTTTTCCAACAATTAGGAAATAATTCAATTTATAATGTGCACAACTGTATACCAGACCCCGGAATTTACTTACTGAAACCTAATGTTTATTTCGGTACCCACAAATAAAAATCATCCCAGGCTTATAGAAACATTAACTATGCTGATATTTGATTTTTTTAAAAATAAATAATTTCTATCTGTTGAATAATTAGTTCAAAACTGTGTCATTTCAACATTCATAATAATATTTACGAAATAATTGTTACGAAAGAATTTCTCTAATATCTTCGGAAATGTATGTCGATATTTACTTGTAACAGGGAAGAAATTGACATGTTTGAACGTATTTATTAAAGAATAATTCAATTTTATATTTCTGCCAAACAGAGACCTAGACATACATAATACTTCGAGATTGGCTAATATATATATATATATATATATATATATATATATATATATATTGTAATACTAATTAGAGGCCATTAATGATTTTAATAATTGGATAGTTATGGTGGATTGTTAGCGGTACAAATTTTCAAAGGCAACAATGGATAGGCGAGCTTTGTTCGGCCGCAAAGGCTTTTCTGAAACAGTCGGTCTGGTGTTGAAGTCGGGTGTAGAAGTCGGAAATCGAGAGGCGTACAACGAACAGCGTGGCCGGCATATAGATTTAGTCGAAAAGGTTACAAGTTTTAGAATTTGAGTATAAAGTTTTGGACACTGCAAGGAGTAACCTAATAAAAAGCGCCACAATAAAATTTCCATAAGTACCGTGACCGTCGTCAATTGCACAGAGAGACAATTTTGTAACAATCTGTCCAACTAATAATCCGGAAGGAGCAGCGGTTTCCAGTTCCCAGAGGAGAGACTCGATAGTTACGACCGTTTTTTTGTTTAATGTAAATGTAAATTCAGTGATTTCATGGCCTCTTAGTGTGAATTGTGAGGTGAGCCCTAGCCCAAGAGTAAAGTCTGGTACCAGCAAATGTTTTGTAAGTACAAACAAATTTAATCAATTTTTGTAAACGATAATTAAAGGTAAAGTCGTCAGATTTCGCTTTCTCATTTTTGTTTGATTGTTTAACTTCTTACTTTATAAAGGAATTTGATTGTTAACGTAAATATAAAGGTTGTTTTTTTACTTAGAAGGCCCAACAAAATTCTATATAAAATATTGTTTGTTAATTTTGATTTTTTTACCTCACAAAATGTCGCCTCAATTTTGTTTGTTAATTAATTAATCTTTTGTTTATTACACCGATTAAATTTAATTTCAATCTATGATCATTAAAATATATACACCACACTTCTTTAAACCATTTATATTGATAACTCAAGCATAAAGAAACTGGAACAGTTTCATACGATATGTTTAATGTTTGGTTAGTACAAACTGTAACATTTATAGAGCATACGAGCGAACTATATGGGCGTAATAAACCGCTGTACCTTAAACCAATTAAATTATGAATAAACCTGGCGAGTCCCCGGCGTTGTCCGGGAATTTATTTAACGTAGCCCGAAGAAGAAATTGATTCGATACTTGGTAAACATTTCAGTTAACCAGTTTAAATAGCGTCAGTGTTTCGAACATTTACTCATTGATTTTTTGTTTCCAGACCGAATCTAACCTCAAATATACCAGGATGATGACTGACGGTACTTTAACATCACGGGAATTCTCCTACTACATAAAATAAGTGTCTAAAAATTACGCGAAAAATACATCCGATCTTAATAAAGTCCAAAAATCCTCCTGATACATTAAAGGAGTAAAGCTGTACAAAATTTGATTAAATAGAAACCATAAATCTACCTGGGACCGTAACAAAATAAAAATGCACCCGGTAACTCAAGAGGGTCAAAAATATTTCTGGTAATCTCTAGCCCCTCGGAATCGAAATTCAAATAAACCAGGATGATGACTGACGGTACATTAATATCACGGGAAATCTAGGTAACATGTGGCTACGAGGAACATAGAATATATTTAAGCACCATTGTTAATGCGAGAATTGAACTCTGGCTCAAAACTAAACTGCTGACTTAACAAAAAATCGACACTCCTCCATTTCATTTAATAACTCCTGGTACTCCTCTTCCCAACAATATTCTTCACACCGATCTTCTCACTAAGAAGTTTACTCCCTACCCTACCAACGACCAAGCTTTAGAAATCGATCTTAATCAAGTCCTTTACCAACCTCTGCAACTCTCCCAAAAGTCTTTACCACAAACAACATCCGTTATACCATTCGTAAACTCAAAAACAAAGCAGCACCAGGTCATGATTAAATCACAAATAACCAGCTCAAAGCACTCCCTCCCAAATAAATAGTTCTAATAACGCAAATCTTCAACGCCATTATCAAATCCGCTCACATTCCACGAAGCTGTAAGCATGCCATGATAGTCATGCATCCAAAACCCTACAAATCTAAATCTGATCCAATAATTTACCGACCAGCAAGTCTTCTCCCTACCTTATCCAAATTCTTTGAAAAACATCTGTTACCAAAACGAAAAACCCAATAATCTCACTTAATCCCTAACATATAATACGGTTTTCGCTACAAACACTCTTGCACGCAACTCCTCTACAAAGTCACAGATTAAATCTACTCATCATTTGAAAAGATAAACGTATGTCTAACAGAATTCGTAGACTCGGAGAAAGCGTTTGACGAAGCACATCATTCTACACTTCTCTTCAAACTGAAACCCCACGTAAGAGAAACTTCCGACTCATTACAATGACCTTCCTAACCGCTCATTTTCTGTCAAATATAACAACTATATAACCAAACCAAATCTTATCCTTTCAGGAGTTCCCCGGAGAAGTGTTCTCGGTCCATTTCTATACACTCTGTACAACCACGATATCCCTTAACTCTCCCAATAGTTTAACAGCTCTTTTTGCAGACGACATAGCCATCTTGAACCAACCTCCCGACTTCGAAACACCCCGACAATCTTCAAAATTCATTAATTTTAATCAATGCACGGGCTAATAAATGGCGAATAACCATAAGTTCTAGCAAATCAAACATCATCCTATTCTTGCTAAAATAAAATACAGTTCGCAAACTCTCTGTTCCTTGATAACTCGCCGATACCGAATTTTTCCGCACACACATATCTCGGACTAACGCTCGACTCGAAATTAACTTGAGTACAACACATTAGCAACCTCAAGTCTAAACTCAACAATAGATTATCGCAACTCAAACAATATTAAAAAGAAAATACACAACATCCCTAGCAACAAAAAAGTTCATTTATACGTCGCTAATGAAGCCCATCTGGCAATATGCTTCCTCCATATGGAGAGTAGCAGCCGAAACACACCTGAACTAAATCCAAGTAATCCAAACTAAATCCCTTTAACGATGTCCTAGGTAATTAAAAAATAACAGACTGCATAGACGATATAAAAAAATCCTTTGGTTCCCTCATTAAAAACTGAACAGCGCATACTAATCCAACAATCTAAGATGACTTTAAAGATAACGTCCACAAGACCTGCTCTACTAATTACTGTTTAAAATTTATAGCTTACTAAACTTAGACCTTAATTTTAAAAAATCCATGTAAATTAATAAGTGGTAATTGTTTTGGACAACCTAATGGTTGCAACCAACTGCATGTTATCATGTTAATTTCATTAAAATACTTAATCATTAGTATCACAACTGTATAATTGCAAGACAAGAAGTACAATAAAAAAATAGACTCAGCAATCGACACCAATCTCTGTCTTTTTTGCATAATTTTTATATACGCCCCTTCCCCCACCAGTACGGGTGTTTCACTCCCTTGCCTTTTAAGATTGAAATTAAACACGTAAATCTTCTACAATGACACTATCAAATTCTGTGACCCCGTAAACGTTTCATTTGACGCTAATAATGGACATTTACACATCTTTTTTTAAGTGAAACCGCATCCACCCCCATCCCTAGAAGTCATAGGTTTGCTTTAATCCTTCAGGCATTGTTCATGGATCGTAAGTAACGTGTCTAAAGTTTGGTAGAAATTTCTCTACGCGAAAGTTTCCTTCCCTCTATAGGCTGAACTACATCTTAACTAGTATGGTTAATATCAGAATTAAACTCCGTGACTTCCATAAGCCCAGATTCAACACCAGTCTCGGTTGTTTACTCATTACTTTTATGTAACGGTCTTCCAGCCACTTCCTCCACCACTCTGACACCTATGCACTGACATAGTTGTCAGAATTAAACTCACTGACTTTTCTAACCCTGGATTTGACACCAACCTCGGTTGTTTCGCGTTATTTTTATGAAAGTCCCCTCCACCGCGTCTCTTAATGGAAGTTATACACTAAAAATATTGAACGGAAACTTTTAATCTCACCGACCTCGAAAAATCATTATTCAATACTAAAAAACGGCCATTTTTCCATGTTTTGAAATTTCATCCCCCTTTACGCCTTGGAAGTTGCCTAACTCTTTGAAAGGGTGACGGAAACCTTCGCAGGCGTTCATACAACAATTCACCAACGTTTCATCGTAATGGGATGAATGGTTTAGGAACGATAGACATACATACATACATATATATATATATATATATATATATTGTAATAAACAAACAAACCTTTAATTAAAAGATATTAAACAAAAAAAATTAATTAAAATTTGAATGATAGTTAGCCACACGTTGAAGACATTTATGTAACGATTAAAAAGGTGGTCTTAATTAATAGGAATAATTAACATAATTATTATGTATTTAAAAATTTATTGTTTATAACTTCACATTATATGCCCTGCTTTGCACGCCGAATTCCATCAACTTAACAAACAAATATTTCAATTTTTATTTTATTAATTCGTGTCGTTCTATGAAAATATAGCTTTATAATTTTACAATCAATTACGTTGAATTTCTCATTATCTCAGGGTCACCAGTGGGTTTGATATGAAGAACAAATACAATGAACTAAACATTAGCAATCCAAACTCATTGAAGTTAACGGAATACAATATTAAATACAAAAGTAAAAGAAAACGAATGAAAAGAAAAACGCGAACGAAATCTGACTATACCCTTTAATTATCGTTTACAGTCATTAATAATTGTTTTGTACTCACGACAGTACTTCTGGTATCAGTTAGAACTCTTGCAGCTTGAAGGCAACACCCACTAAACAGGGCATTACACACTGATTCTACTCATTAGATTTTGAACACATGGTAGTTGCTCTGGATCTCTGCTATCCTGGAACCTGGATTATCCCACCCTCAGCCAGTTGCCGGACGTAGATCTCCTCAAGATTAGTTCAGTTTGTGAAGCAAAACTTCTGCTTCTAAATTGCGATTTTATAAGTCTCCATCAAAACTGTTTACTTGCGTTTTATGTAAACTATTATATCTCGCCGTTGGACTTCCTAGATAGCCCTATTCATGCTTTTAGATTATCAAACTTTACTGTGTTGTATCTCTTGCAGACTCTTTTATGTATCCTTTCTCGACGCAGACTCCACGCAGACTGAGTTCTCTCTAAGCGCGCTCGGTTTACAGTCTCCATTGTTAACAAAGAAAGACCCGCTGCGATTGTCGTCTTTAAGCACCCGTACCACCAACAATTAAATTATATTAAAATCAATTAATAGCCTGTTTAATTGGTATTACAATATATATATATATATATATATATATTGTAACATGATTGTTGCGAGGTACGGTCGAGCGCCCTTGGCGGGGGTGACTGCAGTGGTTGTGTTTATGCAGGTGCCGGAAATGCGATGTTATTTTAGGCCGGCCAAGGGGAGAATCGTAAGGGTCAGTTCCAGGCTGGACTCGACCGAGGATGGACGTGTCCAACTAGATTTAAAAGTTTTATAAACCACGCCCTGTAGTTTAATTATATCTCATGTTCGATTAAATAAAATTATGAAAGATTAAAAAGTTGTTTTGGTGGTTTTATCCCAAAAATTACCTGGCGCCCAAACATGAATAATCATCGAAAAAACGAAAGGCGGGTAGCGGAGCGGCTACAATATATATATATATATATATATATATATATATTAGTGGTGGTCTCCTGATTTTATTCCATGGTTAATTCATTGACTATTCATGATGGAAACCACAGGACAAATATTTTTCTATTATAAACTACATATATTACTTTGATAGTAACAAACCATATATACATAGGCTACTAGCAAGAATGGAATTTGAAAAACTTTTAATTTACTATGTTTATGTGAGAGAATTTCACTAGTACAAATAATTATGTTAAGTTTTACTATTAAAATGTTAGTTTTGGTAACAATTATTTACAACATCTAGTTTTACTGTGTGAAGGGTTTTTTCGACTGTGCCATCGATTTCAGATTAAATTCGCCATGGAAATGCCGTGGCCTTTGTTTACCCTCACACGGTTGTGAAGCCAATAATTTCTAGTCCAGATATTACGTTACTGTAACAGCGTCTTAAAATTGTTGGCAATCGCCATTTACTCTGACATCAGGATAATTAGCGTTATTATTAGTCATTTTTCTTTCTCTTACTGGTGGAGCTGTGAAGATCTCTGTCAGACAGTGAGCAGGAAACCGAATAAGAAGTATGACATGTTACCTAAATATTAAGTTGAGAAATAATTATGTCAGAATTGAAAGGAGTTTGAAGAAAAGTCCATGGACCCACTCGATTCAGTCCAGCTCCAAAATGGTAGCTTTTAGAGATTTCGTTTCCGTCTTCACCTTTAGCTTCCATATTAAACGGCATTATATGAAATATAATCATGCTTCTGGGGTACGCTGTTGACCCTTTTTGTTAATCTTGATGTAGCTTTCATGAGACGCTTGGTTCAAATGAAATAGATCCGTTTCTCATTACATAACGGAGTAATCTTTTATAATCAGCGAGAATGAGGGGGAGAAGAGATTAAATCCTCTTAATTCTAATTACGGACCATATCTTTTCAAAACTCTGTAAAAAACGGAAAACTTACGTAGCACAATGAAGACTCTGAATCAAGTACTAAAATACACTAGCAGTAGCTCGTCATCTCAAGATGAATCAAAATATCGACTCATATATTGCAGTATAATCTTCGAACTTCTATTTCATTGACTGAAGGAAAGTGACGCCTATTAGACGTCCACCATAGGAAGCCTGCACATAATTAGCCTCACCCATCTCTAGACTTCTTTTTGGATGCAAGTATGTTTAGAAATTTGGTGAAAGCAATCGAACGGGTCTCACCTACACAGAGAAACAGTTCATCGTTGGCTGGAATCCTGCTCAAATATGTACTTTTTAAGGGAGTAGGGGGAAGCTATTCAGAGAAACAATTGCATTCTAGAGTGGCCCCTTGCCATATTATAATTAACTATAATATTTAAAAATTGTAGAACATGAGGATCCTGTAGAGCATAGTTACAAATATTCCCCACATTATGTTGACAATTTATTATAAATATAGGTTTTTGTTCGTTGAAACTGATATTACACAATGATGACATTACTGATGAGTAACACATCAGGTGTCCAACATATCCAAATCCATGGTTAGTAAAGTTAAGACTAGTGGGGAATGAATAAAATGCTAAGAGGATGATAATTTGACTGAGTTATAAAGTAAGGAGACGAAGAAATGGCCGTTTTGTTTCCAATAATAAATTTTCTGAGTCCTTGGTGAGTTAGGAACATCAGTTCAGGCTTTGAGATGGATGCTCACAACTCTTACAGTCATGGACATGCTCAGTTCATGCTAATTCAGGGAGACGAGTATCTATCTCGTCTTTCTACACCCGTGTGATTTTCCTGCCTTGTTCACAGAGAAATTGACAACCACAATTTGGGGATTATTTTTTAACAATACTAAAAAACTGCGTCTGGTAGATCGGGCTCTCTGTACTTGTCCCGTGGAGGTGGGACATTGCATTGCATTCCCCACTCCGTGTCTCTACCAGATTTGTATACAACTGACGGTCTGTACCAATGGGAGAAGAGAACAACTTACCTTATGTGACCCCGGTTCATATACCATCAAGCTCCTCAAACCACAGAAAAGACTACGTGAAGTATTATCTGGTGCGACGATCAGAGTTCAACCGTTCCATCTGACAATTTTACTATTTCGTTTTTCTGATCTCGGGATACCAAGGTGAATTACTGAAAGCGAACTTTTCCCCTGAAGTCCAGTCCTCACAATCCGCGTTCTACTCGTATCTGATTACGTGCTTCGTAAACATAACTCAGTGTGTCTCAAAATCCCTTCCTATAGCTATGGCCTGCGAGGGCTATTCTCTCGCAGTCAGAACCTTGTAGGAGAGATACGAAGGGGCTACCTTTGGGTATGCCTTTTCCTCTCCGTTTTTGAACTAAGGTTCCCCCAAGCCGAGGCACTTCGGCCTGTTTTGAGAGGTGTATGTTCCGAGGTCGCAGACCTTGGGCATACGGTAAGAGTTGTTCGCTATTCCCATTGGAATAGACGGCCAGCTGCCTCCTAAACTGGTCGAGGCACGGAGAAGGGAATGCTGCGTCCCCACAGCAAACTCCTCTCCCGCTATCGGACGGGCGTGGGACAAGTACCCAATGCCCGACCTACCCGATGCAGATTTTCCTAAGGTTTTCCCAGCATTTCTTTAGGCGACTGCCGGGTAGGATCCTTAAACTATAGCCCGGGGGCCCTAGTAACCCTTGGCTACCTTCCTCCACCCTTCCGCATCCCCCCTTTCAAATCCCTTCCTATGCTATTAAAGGGGAGTTGCCACCATGTGGATTACCCTCATGTAGCCTGTTACCTAAAAAAAACCCTTCCTATGCTGTTAAAGGGGAGTTGATGCCACGTGGTTGACCCTCATGAAGACACTCAAAAACTGGTCTTTGGAAATGTTTTCCTTCGTGGGCTACCGAAAAATAAAATACCTCTTATTTGGGACGAATCTCTTAGGAACTTGTTTGATAGCTCCAGTTGGTTTGTATGTGTTGGCAGCTTTCACTGCTTGACAAGCACGTACAATCCAAAAAAGTGTCAAGGTCTCAGTTGCGTCGGAAAAGAACTTTCGCTGAAATGTCTGCATTGTATCGTGCCTAGCATTAAATTGTTTTAAATACGAGAGGAGTTTGGGAAGTGTGGGTAAAAATGTAAACAACTTCATTTTAAGCTCATTTGAGAACAAAACAACGGACTGGAGTATCGTTGGGAAAAGTTAAGTTTCAAGTGATCCGCAAATTTATTCAATAATTTTATTCACCTGGGAATGTTTAAGTTTTACGAAGTTATAAATTTGTCATAATTCGAAACATAATTGAAAAAAATTAATCACTGATTTGAGTTTCAATCCGGTAAAAATTAGTTGACGGACTATACGCTCGCCAACATCAACATAGATATGTCAGAATATGAAGCAATCTCCTCAACACCCCTAGACTAATAATTACACTTATGAGGATTAGCAAGATAATTTTGTTTCAGGACGGCATAATTATACAAGAAGCATATTTTTGAAAAAAAATTATTCATATAATGGCATCCTCATATTATTGTATTGTTTAAGTTAGCTGTATAAAACTGAATTAAAACTAAAATTTACCAGAGAAGGGTTTCCATAACTATTTTGCTTCTCACCGTATATACTCTGCTACTGGTGTAAAATAAGTGATGAGCGAACCAATTACAAACAACGTTCAGATGAAAGAATTAAATTTCCTCCTCACATTTAATGACAAGGAGTTAGCCAGAAGGGCACAATTTCACATTATCTTGACGGTGCAGGTGCAAAGAAGAGCCTAGAGTGACACAACTGCACTTGCCAGTTGACAAAACTCAAAAGTCCTTAAGGGACAGGGATCCCAGAAACGTTGTGTGGTATTTATATTACCACTTTTTTGTCTGAATTGGCTATCTTCCTTTTTCATTATTTTCAGTCAGACGTAAATTTTTATTTTTAATGAGATACTAATTTTTTCTTCAGAGGTAATATGATGAACCATGTCTATGGTATGGAGATGGGAACACTTCTACAGGTGTAGAAAACTAGCCTTCCCAACAGTCAACTGCCTCAGCTTTCTCATTAGAATGAAAAATTACTGTCGAAATTTATTTCCGAGTTACTAAGAGATTTATTTATCTCGGCACGAGTATCGAATACTGAATGTTAAACGTCATCACATTGAATTTATACCTGTGTCCTCTATTTAAATTTTTCAAACGTGTTTCAGTGCATATTGTTCGTTTTGCTTGCATATTATATTTGTAATTCATGTCTGTTTTGTTGTTAAATTAATTACAAACCCTTTGTATTTTGTCATGTGATTTTGGAGGCTGTATTATGGGTTTCTTTCTTGATTGATACGTGGTGATTGTTTTTTTTAGTGATTTATAGTATAGTAATTCGTTAATAGCCGTGTGTGAGAAACATTTGAAGACTTTTTTTTTTATTTCCATTAGACAACGGCTTTTCAGATGAATACATCTACCAATTGATTTCAAATTATGTAGACAAACACCGAAATCGGAATTGGACTTGGTCAATATAGTCAATTCAAGCCACATCCTTTCGCACGCTTTTGACCGTGAGCCGACTTTCTCTTCGGTGTCCGCGTATTACAGGTGCTTTTTTGTACTTTGCCTGAATTACAAGCTGTTTAGTCGTTAGGTTGTCGGGGCTGGGCAATGTTGTTCCTTCAGCTTTTGAGCGTGCTTGGTGTGGGCTTGCAGGCCATGGGCTGGGCTTCCTGCAGCCGCCTCCCTGAGGACGTCCTTCCACTTCACTACGACCTCTACCTCCGCCCAGACCTGGATGCAGGAGTGTTCAGGGGCAGGGTCGACATCACCGTCAAACTCACCGTGCCACGCTCCTGGATCGCCGTTAACACCAAACACCTCAGCATCTCCGACACGAAACTGCGGGATCTCTCCACGGCCTCAGACCTGCTCATCAAGAGCGCCACGGAATCTCGCGAAAATGAGCAGTGGGTTGTACACACCGAGGATCTCATCCAGCCCGGCGATTATATCCTCCGGATGGACTTCAGAGGCAAACTCACCGATAAATTAGTCGGATTATATAGAAGTTCGTACATCGATCCAGTCTCGAAGACAAAGAGGTTAGTTCAAATTATAGAAACCGCAGTATTTTTACGCGAATAAGGTGATTAGTTCTCCAATAGTGATTTGAATAAACCATGGTCGTTATTCCTTACTTCCCTTACTCGAAAATTCCCTTTGCGAAATTGTAGAGAGGACTGAGTAGACCATGTTTTGAATTAGAAATGTACCGTGTCTATGCTACTATTAATCAAAGGATTGTTCAAATTATGATCCACTACAACCCCGGTTCGATGTGGAGACCACCAACGTCGTTGTACATGTTGTGCCTACGAATGATATTCTGTTAAACTCGCTCCATCACACCTAGTACATCTTCAATCTGTTGTGCAGCGAACACAGCTCAGATCTTTCTCTCTTTCTCTGGTAGTCTCACAAATTAAATTCTTCATACGATCCCTCGGGAAAAGTCGGTGATTTTGGGGGATACGCAATTGGACTTAAGTCTGTGGTGGGGACATTGGTTCTTATTTAAAACACGATCTGTTCAGTCCCTTCTAGAGGTCCTTAAAAAAATTAAGTTCATCAACCCAGTTTTCTTCTCTCCATGACTCCATACGTTCATTCGTTCTATAGCTGAAATGAAAATGAATGTTTAACTGTATCCTGCCGGATCTTAAGTGCTCACGTATATGGCCATGTCATTAGTGTAATAGGGGCATATAGAAGACAGTGATACTAACTGGATGAAAGAAACCAAATATAGAGCAGAACACACACTTAATAAGTTTAACATGATGGTAAGTTCCAATGCGTCAGTAACTGTAGATTTACTTATAATGAACTCATTCCTCGAATCCCTTTTCGCGTACTCTTATTTCAAATTTCTTCAGTGTGCCATTTGTTTCTAAATCCTTAGTTCCTTCCTGCTTTTCTGAAGATTGAGCACAATAGTTCACTACAAAGTACAAGTTTTCGATACGTACAATAACTGTGACTACCAGTTCATATGGTAAAACGTAATAGTCTTGTTTATAAGTAACTCATTCCTATTTCTGTCCGTTCCAGCCTTCCTCGTCATAGCTCCATACTCTTTGAGCAATTTACACTCCATTAGACACTCTTCTGATTACTCATAAATTCTCATACCAAAGTCGTTGAAAATGCTAGTGAGTTTCTTTTAAATACATCCTATTCGAACATGATTCTTCCACGGATCTCTAGTATTATTGATAGGCCTACGTTTGTACGACTGATTCAGGTTCTTCTGTTGCGCGATATATTGTTGAACATAACCTTTGTTTTCATGAACTCAGTCAATTTAATTTGTGATATTCAACTGCCGTATTAAATTCAGAAGTTGAATTCAATACTTACGTGTGTCTGATTATAGGGGAGACAATAACACAAAGCCACCCGATGGGGTGAAATTGCTATCTCGGCTTTCTGCCTCTAATTTTTTGGTAGTGGACTAAAATAAGCAGGTCTATGACTGTAAAGTTTGTAGAATCTCTCATATCATTAGAGACGATGCGGTATCACGTATAATTTTCACCCTGTCGATTTTCTCTTTCGCCTTCATCACTTCTTTTAATTTTTCTCCCCACATGGAAAAGTTAGGTATGGCATAACGAGTTTATTTTCTGTTAGAAACAGATGTTGTATTATATATAAGATACAGCCCAGCCAATGCTCAAATACTTGTAATTTTTTGTGTTCTTTATAAATGTTAATCTACATTTAACATTTAACCAGATACAGTTCAAAATTGGTCGTACTTACCTACCAACCATTTAATGTATTTATTTTACTGAGCAAATGATATTTATAATTATTTTACCAACCTTTCTTGCTAACTTACTTTATTCTTCCTGAGAGTGTTTCATTGTTATTATTTTTAAGCTGTTCAGATCAAGTTTAACATTTTTAATTTTCGTATACTTTATAAAAACAAAACAGTGAAAACAATTTACTACTCCTATTATTTGATATATTCGTTCAAAGCTTTAAGGAAAGCGTCATTGCTGATGGTAGTATCCCTAAAAGAAAAGTCTCCAAGTGTCATCAAAATTAATTCATTCTAAATTGTGATTTCACAAAAAAATGATCAAAAAGCATCATGAGTTGATCAGAAAGTATTTGTTTTACAATTAGTATTTTAAACTGTCATAGTGTGTTTGTTACACCCTTTAGGAAAGGTATTTTGTCAAATCCAAGTTTTTAATTCAATACTCTTTTTATATGTAGTAAGCATTGAGGCATTTTCCCTTTTATGTCATAGGAAGGAATAGAAATAGAGATGCAGAAGGGAGAATAAGGTAGTCAAGGGTTAATTAGGGCACCCTAGCTATAGTTTAAAGATCCTAATGGCATTCGCATATATGCCGTAGAGAAACTTCATCAGGTAGGTCAAGCTCTCTGGACATGACCATCACCCTTCCGAATACTGGAGAGTGGATTTGCTAGCCGCCTACTCGAATGGGAGATTACGACATCTCTTGCTGTATGTCTGCAACACCTCTCTTCTTATGGAAACGTTAATTTAGTTACGCCTGGTGTATTTTGCCTCAATATTTTTATAAACTTTTATTTTAAATTATATATAATATAATTTACAAATTATGACTTTATTATATTTTCATCTAGAAATATTCATATAATTTGATCAGATTTTTCCCAGTTTATGCAATAAGAGAAATGTTTCACCAATATTTTATGTTCAAAGAATAAATGTATCTATGGTGACAATATATGAAGCACGGCGCTACAATCTTCTGCAACTTTCTGGTGAAACTGCTACAAAAGTGTGTTAACTTGGTACTTTGTACTGCCATAGCATGTGATAACTACATAGACACACATACTACAATTATTGTTGCAGAATTACTATTCTCAGTTGTGAAAAGAAAAAGGATTTTCTCTGAAAAATTTAATCAATCCTGGTTATTACAAAACAAAGCAATTTTTGAGCATTTGGATTGTCATTAAGTAATGTTACTACATCAAAATTATTCACTGTTTCTTTCAAAAATCATTTCATCGTTGTTTCCTTCGAATCATATGTGTTTGAAAGATGTTCACATTCGGTATTAGTCAAACAAATACAGCTGTGAAAATAAAATAAAATCGTAGCGGTCATATGGTTGGTTTTGAATGCTTGGCTCCATTGGAAATTATCAATCAGATTTACTTCCAAGGTGTTCTCAATAGATACAGAATATTAAAAGAACTTTACAAATGTTTCGCACAAACCATAATGCTTAGTTTGAAGAAAAAAACATTTACATTTATATAATGAATATTTCTTCATATAATTAATGTTAGTAGTACTTTTACTACAACACTAGGTATTTTTTTTAAATAATGAATATATTTAGTTATTTATTGGACCAGAGTATAAGTAGTATACAAATTGTTGGAGTACTCAAAGTATTAGACGTCTTATCTAGTGCACTTTCCTCTCAATCAGTTCATAAGAATTTTTTTTTTACAAGTAAATTGAGTGAATTGGACTCATAATATTTTTCATAGTTCACCGATAACGATTTTGTGTTACATGTTCCAAGGGCAATTTGGAGGAGTTTTTTTACTGCGACATCCAAAGGACTATAAACTTTACTTCAAGACAATTAAAAAATATATATATATATACATTATATCTACCAAAGGAACAGTCGTTAGCTCAAATTGGGGTGTCCTTTACTGCACTTTTATGAAATGTGATATTTATGAGCATCTTAAATTGAAAGGTTTCTAGGAAGTATTTTATATGCAGCTCCTGTGGTCTCTTCTGGTGTTATATTACTAGAGATAAGGATTTCTGCTTTGGTGGATGAATTCTTCCAGCTTATAGTGAACAAACTATCTTTCACCGCCTCCGTGAATTCCCTAAATCAGTCCCACCTGATACCCTCCTGGTTACCACAGATATTCTCTCTCTGTACACTAATATCCCTGATGGCCTGGTGGCACTTGAATATTTCTTGTCCCACGGGCCACAAAATTCTTTCCCCATCACTAACTTTCTGATTTTTCTCAGCCAGTTTGCCCTTACCAAGAATTACTTCTCTTTTTAAAACAACATCTACCACCAAATATGTGGCGCACTGCTATGGGCACTCAGATGACCCCCCTCTTATATCAACCTCTTTATGGGACAACTAAACAAGCAACACTTGAATTTCTCTTCAGTGAAACCCTTAAACTGGTCAGGTTCATAGATTATATTTTCATAGTATGAACCCATGGACAAGATGCCCTTTCTGATTTTTTTGAAAACATAAACACCAAATTCCCCATTAAATTCACTTGGAACTACTCCCCCCACCACACCAACTTCCTTGATGTCGATATACACCTCGGTTCTGGCCTAATCACCACATTAAACCGACCGACATCTTACTATACCTTCACTTTACCAGTTGCCACCCTGAACATACCAAATGCTTCCACCATATAGTTATATATATAACTCTTAAGGAAAATGTGATGAGGTCAAATTAAAGAACACATTTAGATAGGATAGAGTGACAGCGATATCATATTACCTGAAATCAACTGTTGGTCATTTCCTGATGAATGGGGCTCAGGCCCTTGAAAATTTGGAACTTTCACCTAAGCCAGAATGGACCAACAATTGATTTCAGGTAAGTCAGCATCACTGTCTCTCTTTCATATCCAAATATATTATTTAATTTGACCTCGTCAAATTATCCTTAATATATATATATATATATATATATATATATATATATATATAACTGTGTCTTAGGCCAGACACAAATTAATATATATATATATATATGTATATATATATATATATAACTGTGTCTTTGGCCAGACACAAATTAATGAATTCTAACTAAGGTGCACCGGCCATTAGACAACAACTTTTCTCTGCTATACTTTTGTGACGACTCCTTTACTATAATTCAACAACAAAGTACTCCCCTGCTATGCTTTGGCGACGACTGGCCACACTACACTCTATCAAGAACCAACAGCCTACAATACCTTAAACCTGTGGCATTATTGTCCATTCTTGTGTGCAACCTGCATGCTTTCTGCCACCAACAATTCGAGTCCAAATTTTCTAATTATCAATTAATAATTGCCTTTTAGTTACCACTATATATGGACTGTATTATCGATTCTTGTTGAATTGTAAATTATCTATATGGATGTGTGATTGTGAAAATAACTGGTATGGACATTAAAGTCTATAGTAGATGGCTTACCTGAAATTGAGGATTGGTTTTGCAATGTTAGACAGGACAATTTTTTTAAAATTTTTGGAAGATCATGCTGCATGCCAGCTGACCACTCAGTCTATGAGCACACTTACCTTGATTAAGATTACATTTAAAATAGGAACCAGTTATGAATAAAGAATAAAAAAACTTATGAATTAGTGTACATTGAATGGTAACATAATAAAAAATTAATTACACATTATTTTTACATTTTGTTCTTCATTCAATAGACTATCTAAATACAAATGTCAAATTATGTTTTAATTACAAATATAGTTAAATACAATTAATTTAAATGTTACCTAATTACTAATTTGATGGAGATCATTTTATGAAATTAAAGTGTATTAATAATGTGCAATGGATTATATTTAACAAATTATATGCTGTTTGACAGTTTTCAAAATCTTGTATTCAAATTTTAAATTATGTAAATATTTTCTTCTAGAATTGAAATTTAATTTCACTGATGTATAATTTGTATTTTATCCCAAATGTTTTCATCCGTCACTTTAAAAATATTAATTAATAATTTTATAAAATATTGGACAGGTCATTTGGATAATTATGAATCAATGTTGAGAAATATTCTATGTATGAGTTTCTTGTTGAATTGTAAATGATCTTTTAAAAAAGTAATTAAAAATAGATTTTTTCCTGCCTTTCAAAATTAAATATGCCTGATTTTCAAAATTAAATATTTCAGTAAATTATTAATTAGTTTTCTTATTAAATGAGACTATGAAAAACTATTTTGGATACAATTTAAAACATAAATTAATAAAATATTTCAGTTTACTCATATTATTTCAACACTAGCAATTTAGTTTTGGTTAAGAAAACATGTTACATATAATACATCTTGTAATTCCAGGTATATTGCTACGACAAAGTTCCAGCCTACTGCTGCACGAGAAGCCTTTCCTTGCTTTGATGAACCTAGTTTCAAATCAAAATTTTCTGTTAAACTTGTACGACCAACAAATGGGTATTCTTCACTTTCCAACATGAATGTTGAGGTATATATTATGACAGCAGTTTGCTTGCATATTAAGGATAAAAACAAGATAGATATTCAATGGTGGTTATTTAAATTAAATTCTTTTTTAAAACCATAATTTTATTAACAGCTTGATACTCAAATAATACTGAGAAACTAAGATAACTGTATTTATAACAAATTAAGGTGAACTGCAGACAGCACCTGCTCTAGTATTTACATTGCCCTGTACATAAAGACAAATCGCTATCCCTTAAGAATATATATATAATTTGTGGCCAGCCGGCACACAGTTCAGATCTTCCTTCCTGACAAAAAGGGGCTCAGGCTCTCGAAAAGTTGAAATTCCTTCTTTGCCAGACAGGAACAACTACTGATTTCAGGTAAGTCAGCATTGCTTTCTCTCTTTCCTATCCTAATGTGCTATTTAATTTGACCTCATCACATTTTCCTTAAGTGTTTATATATTGTGGAAAATGAGAATATATATATAATCATTTAGATAGGAAAGAGAGACAGTGAATTTGACTTACCCCGAAATCAATAGTTGCTTTGTCAGGAAGGTAGGTTTGAACTGTGTGCCGGTTTGGCATAAATTCTTATATATATGTATATATATATATATATATATATATATATATTGTAATAATTACAAATTAAATAAATTTATAATAACACACTGCCTCATGTTAAGGCATCAGTTTGTAATTAATACAAATGAAAGAATGATCAATAAACACTTTAATGCATCAATTTAAATATTAATTTAAATTTTAAATGAAAGGATAAAGAAAATATTTGTTGACAATTGAATTTTCTATAAAGCTATTTTCGACTTCAACGTATTATTTACAATACAAATATAAAATGCTGACTTTAAATTATAAACGATATTTGAAAACCAAAATCTGACGATAATTACCTTTACTAAATGGCTTACAAATATGCATTTAGTGACATTGGACCTTACAGTTTCTGGCAAGCAGGGCAATTTGGCTTGTTCAATACACTTACACACTCATTACACTTTATAAGAGGCCATTTTAACACTGACTCCAATTATCACTGTTGGTTTGACAAAAAGTTGGCTTTACACTGCAATATCTCGACAACGACTTTACTCTGCAATAATTCAACAACTTATTTTGCAATCTCTCCACGAAGATTTTACACAGATATACTTCCTCAACAACTTTTCTCTGCTATACTTTTGCGACGACTCCTTTACTATAATTCAACAACGAAGTAGTCCCCTGCTATGCTTTGGCGACGACTGGCCACACTACACTCTAGCAAGAACCAACAGCCTACAATACCTTAAACCTGTGGCATTATTGTCCGTTCTTGTGTGCAACCTGCGTGCTTTCCGCCGCCAACAATTTGAGTCCAAATTTTCTAATTATCAATTAATAATTTCCTTTTAATTACCGCTATATATATAGTAATATTGCAATAGACTTTCCTTTCCTTTGCCAACTTATCTCATTGAAACATTATATATTCTCAGGTGAGGCTTTAAAAATACATTTCTCAGTGACATGACCTGCTCAGGACCACAGCAACAACACCAAGCTGTCTCCTCCCCACCATTTATGGAAAAAACTGATGACAAACTAATAACCATGTTGCATGCCTTCTAAAGACTGTGACTGCCAGTTATGCCACAATATATACTCATTTTGATAAGAAAGAAAGACAGAATAGGTGACTTACCTTCAATCAACAGTGGGTTCAGTCAGACTGCAGAAGTAAAAATTCCAATTTTTGAAAACCTGAGCCCCCTTTATCAAGATAGTAGGTTGAACTGCATACCCGCTGGGCACAAATTGACCAGCTGGAACAGAGTTCAGACCTAATAACTTGATTAAGGGGGCTCAAGTCCTTGATAAATTGAATTATTACTTCTGCACAGCCTGACTGGGATCATCTGTTGGTTTAATGTATCTCTTTTGTATCCAATTGTTTTATTTAATTTTTGTCCATGCCACATTTTTGATAAGTGCTTGATATATATTGTGTTTCAATTTTAATTAGTTGTTAATTATTATTTTACCTCACCTTTTAAATATTAGATTCCAATTAATAGACCTACATTTCATGTTATAGTTTGAACTGCCAGATGAACCAGCTACTGGATTAACAACTACAGTGTTTGCAACATCAGTGCCTATGGTTACATATCTGGCTTGTTTCATAGTCAGTGATTTTCAACGTCTTGCCCCTTTACCCATTCAAAATTTGGATAAAAATAAATTTGAAGTCAGTGTATACTCCACACCTGGTCAAATAAACAAGACACAATTTGCACTTGAAGATGGGCAAAAGATGACTAGTTTCTTCATTAATTACTTTGGCATTGATTATCCACTTCCAAAATTAGGTATTATTTTAATATTTAGACCGTGCATTTTACTCTAGCAGTGGCACAGTGGCTTGAAATTATTTATAATTTTGAATACAAATATAAAGATTAGTGTAATGTTTAACAGTATTATCATCATAATAATTAAAACATGAAATATTTGTAGTAAATTGGGTGAGTGAATCTATTCTCCATGCATTAACATTTCTTAAAATCTAAATACTTAGGGGACAATTCAGTATCAAACAGCTTTGTTTATTAATTTAATATTTCTTGTTAAGGCCACATTTATATAACCATTATATTATCTTTTTAACTTTACACCTCTGTAATACATGTTTGTATCATTATATGAATGAATATATTAGACTTTAATTAATGTACAGAAGGAAGCTCATGTTCAAAAAAGTGGCTCTTTTAACTCAGATGCAAATTAATTATTAAATACCATAACACAATGCATAAGAACTGAGCTACATGTGAGTTTAAATGATTCATTCAACAATCACGTAATTTTTGGGTAATAACATGTGTAAGTCTCTCTTTCCTATCCAAATGTGTTATTTAATTTGACCTTGACACGTTTTCCTTGAGTGCTTTATATATACACACAGTACAACCCTGGTTAACCAAACCAAAAGGGATGAAGCTGTCTTGGATAACAATTTTTTTTGGTTAAACCCATCCTTGTCAGGTTGAAAACCTTGTGGTAGGAACAGATGCCATCTCTGCCCTATCGTACAGCCCACCATAACCTTTCAGAATCACACAAAAACATTCAAAATCAAAGAAAATATCACCTGCCTCTCCTCCCACACCATTACCACTGCAGCACTGTCAAACTATCTAAAATTCAATTCCCAGTAGCTGCTCATGCCCAAAGCCACAATATAAACAATTTCGACCAATGCTTCACACTCACCATCCTTAAACCTCTATGCCCCGATTCATCAGAGGCAGAACTCCATCTGTGGGAACTCTCTTTCCAATATGTCTTGCAGTCCAGGCAAAGCCCTGGACTCAACATCCTGTAAATAGTGCCCTTCCTACCTGCCTGCCATCCCCACTTTCATGAGACCATGTGAGTATGTATGAGCATGCTCATGTATGCATGTGTATGCATACATGTGTGTGTGTTTGTCTGTACATGTTTAAGCATATATATGTATACATAGGGTGCTTTGTATGAATGATCACTATCCGAACCTTTCCTATGCCATGACCTTCCCTTGAGAGAGAAAGTTAGTGGCCTGGTAGGGTGTTAATTGTTTATGGGCTACCAGCCGTGCAGCGGTCAAAACTCCACAGCCGGCTGGTGCATGGAATGGTGTAACACTCCTTCCTGAAGAAGGAGGCTGAGAGCCTCCGAAAATTTGAAGAACAACCTTCAGTTCCTTATGGCGACATCGCACTTCACTTTCAGGTAAGCCACAACCTATCTCTCTTTCCTTTCCATACCAATATTGCAATTGTTTTTGACAATGTCATATTCTTACTAATATTATATATATATATATATATATATATATATATATATATATATATATGTATGTATTCATTCAACATGTACAGGGTTGTTCAATAATACATTTACATTTACAAACTTGTCCTCTTCTTACCAAAACAAAATAAAAAAGCTCATAAGCTGAACAGTTATTAAGTCTTTAATTAAAGAATATAATGTTCTCCAAGCACAGCTTCTTACAAGAGTATGGAAGCAAGTGGTGTCCATTTTGAACATTATTGTTTCTGAATTGATAAATACTAGCTAGTAAGCTGATTTTTAAAGTCAGTATTTTTTCATTAAAAACTCTAAAAAATATATTGTCAGAGCTATACTTATATGATCTTTTTCATATACTTTTGGTATGAATAGAATGCCCACAAAGTTTGTAAAATTGTTATATAATGACAAATATGGGTGACATTTGTTTATGAGCAAACTTGGTAGCATAGTCACATCCATGAAACACCAAATACTGTTGCTTAGCTATAAATGTATGAACCATTTTAAGAAATGATCAACTGTAAATTTTAGTAAAATGTTCATATTTTATCATCATATTATCTTGTTCTTTTTTAGATATGATTGCTATTCCTGATTTTGTATCTGGAGCAATGGAAAATTGGGGGCTAATCACTTACCGAGAAGTTAACCTACTTTATGATGATCGTATAAGTTCTGCAGTTAATAAACAAAGAGTGTCTTTTGTTGTAGGTCATGAACTGGCTCATATGTGGTTTGGTAATTTAGGTGAGATTTATTGACACATCATCTTATAGTTTTAAATTTAGTTCCAAGTCAATTTATTGTTTTTTAATGACTTATACTTATCATAAGAATACTACTTGAAACATACTAATGAGATTTAGTTATAGTGTTTATTTATTAATTACTAATAATTCAAAGCAGTACCAATAGGTTTAATAAATTTTCCTGTGCATTATCCAAAAACCACTTATTACTAAATTATGTTAACACTGAAGAACATAGTGTAAGACTTTGTATCATATCAAAAATGATTTTATCAGTTAATTGGGCGAGGAGGAGATTAAAAAAGACAGAGTTATTGTAAAGTACACAGTTTCGTTTGAATTAATATATATATGCATATATATATATATATATATATATATATATATATATATATATATGTATATATATATATATATATATATATATATATATATATATATATATATATATATACACACAATATTAGGAGAATCCATTAAGGAATTGGAATTAATTTGGTGACAAAGTCACATTCAAACTTGGATAGTGAGGAAGGATAGAAATAAATAGGAGAAATAGCGTAATCCTCCTATTTCTCCTTCCTCACTATCCATGTTTGAATGTGACTTTGTCACTATATATATATATATATATATATATATATATTAATATATCCTGCACCTGAGTGATAACCTAGGAAGTGCTGGTGATATCATCACAAATGTCTGATGACTTCAAACAGACATTTTAATACAATTGAACCATGATTGGTGTTAAGCCATGTACCATAAAAGCATTCCAAAGTACACTGCAATAATCATTAAAAAGTTGCCAGAAACATCTCATTGTTGGGGATCTTTCCAAAGTAGTGTGAAATTAACTGTGTAGAAATCATTACATAAACCACTCCATATGATAAACATTTTTTCAAATGGGAAATTAATATTTTTATATATTTATGCATTTCATTTTATATAATTGTTTGATATTCTCAGAATATAAAGCCAATTATTTCTAATATGTACTTGAACTTATTTATTTTACTTGGCAGTAACACTGAAGTGGTGGGATGATCTTTGGCTAAATGAAGGTTTTGCAAGTTTTATGGAATTCAAAGCAACTAATCATGCTCATCCAGATTGGAAGACGGTGAGAATGTTTTAATTAATACAGTTACAAATAAGATTTTTTACATTATATATATATATATATATATATATATTGTAATAGTGAGAATGTGACATTGTCAAAAATATTGGTATGGAAAGGATAGAGAGATAGGTTGTGGCTTACCTGAAAGTGAAGTGCGGTGTCGCCATGAGGAACTGAAGGTTGTTCTTCAAATTTTCGGAGGCGATATTGCAATTATTTCTGACGATGTCATATCCTTAATAATATCATATATATATGTACACACTTCTTTACTGATTTCATACAGTATTTCAGAATTACATCCCTCAACCTTTAATTATACTCACATCTGCAACACATAAATTATGGGTGTAGGATTTGTTATGAATAAGAAATTAGGACAATATGAGCAAAAGGCTATTAAGGTAATTCTCTATAAGGTGCAGTCCTCTAATTTTAATATGCCTTTTTTTAATGCAATGTATATTTGCTTACATAGTTTACTATTATAGGTAGAAATAATAATTAATTTTGTGGAGTAATAGAAAGATATCTGTCACTCCTTTGGTGATGTTTCAGAAGTTGTAATGAACGGTGTTTCCTTAATATGTAGTCACTAGTAATAATGAATATTCTGAAATTTATTGATCTTCCCATGTCAATAATCTGGTAATGTAAGAATTACTGAATATCTCTCATATACATGATCAGTTTTTATACCCATGTTTTTTTTCGTTACCACAGATTGAACAACCAAAATTACTCCCTGCATTGAATTATTTTAATTCCTGTAAATTAATTACTTGTATGCTTTTCAAGACTGCAACCAATCAATCATTTTAAAAGTTGATTCACTCAGGGCCATAAGAAAGTTATTCTACATGTAATAGAACCATTTTAATATATCAAATCAAAATGTTTTAATGTGTAGTTCATATGTTACATTATATTTACTTCTCATTCTTACTCAGCTTTTAATAATACCTTATAAATCTCCACCAATATCTTATAAAATCTAATTTCCAAAGACAATGTCAAGCTCCCATGATAGATAGTTTTATGATCCAAAATGTCACTATCAACGCTATCTTCACTATAACATTATTTGACATTTATTATATAGTTGTTCAAGACTTTTAAGTGTACATTATAACAAATATTTACAGAAATTGTATTTCTCATAGTTTATTAATTTACAATGCTATTTTTTATAGTTAACTTTCTATAATACAACTATTTTTAGAGTATTAGATTACAAGCATCGGATATATATTTTCAATCAAGCTGGTAATATTTATGTTTTTTTTTAAGTTCCCTCGCTCATTATATAAATTGAATTGCTGCCAATATGTATATTTTGTGTAAAAGTTCTCTAAGCTCAAAAAATTGCTTGCAGATGGATCAATTTCTGATTATGAATCTTCATCCAGTTCTCGTTTTGGATGCTGCACTTAGTTCACATCCAATTGTTCAAGAAGTTAAAAATCCTGATCAAATCACAGAGTTATTTGACACTATTTCATATGACAAGGTATGTAAATTCAAAAAAATTGTCAATAAGGGTAACTATATATATTCTACAATATTTAATTTAATTATTATGTTTTTTGTATTGTAATAATTAAAAATTGATAATTCAATTTGCTCCACATTGTGGAATCCATTTATGTAATAATTAAAAATTGAGCTTTCTTTAATTTATATTTAGAGAATTTGAAGAATTTACCTCACGTTGAGCGCCATTTTGGTAATAATTAAATGGAAGGCGTTAATTAAATGAAATAATAATAAAAAATTAACAAACAAAATATTTATTTATTTTGTGGCAATAAAGATAATTACAACAAAATTTGAGATCTTTCTCTCTCTCAGAGCCTCTACTGGGTTTGATAATGGACACAACAAAATGATTTAAAAATCTTATTAACAAACAGTTCACTATTTACCTAAACAATATTTTGATAGAAAGAAATTTAAAAGTAAAGAAATTAACTATGATTGACAATTAAAAGAGAACGAAATCTGACTTTATTCTTTAATTAAAGTTTACAATTAATCATTAGTTTTGGTTTTGTTACTTACGTAGTGTCCAGCTGATACCAGCATTCTTTTTGGTTTCAGAAGTACACTATTGCACTATTGCAAAATTACACTGATTCTAAATACTGACTCACAAATTTTACACTATTGAAGTCAAAATTGATAGGCCCCCAGGAACTCGGATGATCCTCCTTATTGTCAGCTATCTGATGTCTGCTTGCCTTACAGGAATCCTATGATTCATAGATTTATTAGTCTTTTACTGATTTGGACATAAACTGCAACGTAGCTCCTTGCTGTAGACATAAAATTCTCTTACTTTCCACTATTTACGCTGCAATACTTGCGGCGTGAATGTTTTATTCATATTAAATTACAACTTTAACTAGTTATACATTGACAATGTCTAGTCTCTGCCCAAATTATATTACTTGTTCTGCTCCTCACGATGTTTTTCCGACAACTGACTCCTAGTTCTCTCGAGTTTAAGCGCGCGTACGCCATTTTTGACTTTTCGACAAAGCAAAATGAGTTCGCCTCTCTCATTGTTGCTTTGTTCGATCAGACCGCTATAATGCATTTATCAAACAATTCAAATTTTATGTTATATAAAAAATTACTTTTGTCCGGTGTTTCAAAAAATGCAAGATATGTTTAAACTGAAATTTTATATTTTAGAAATAAGATGCATTTTAATTAGCTTTCTTTTGTTAGTAGAAGTAAAATATGAGCTATGTGGAATAACACAGTCAATTTGGTCATTATTATAGGAGTAAATTTCAAACAGTCACATTTAATTTATAGAGCAATATCATATACTTCATTGTACCTTTTTTGGTATTTGGTTATCTGTTAAAATATTTGAAAGACAGTTAACTCTTATTGGCTTCTAGAATAAATGTAGTTATTTGGGCTATAGTATATGAATCCCTATATATATAACCAACTAGACCAATAAACTACTTCTACTGTTACCTATATTCATATGTCAGCTATCATGGGATGCAAACATTTTATCTCTTGAGGAAGGAGGCCAGTTACTGCATAAAATTGTGTTTAATATCATTTTAAAATTTTACAGGGATCGTCAGTAATACGTATGTTAGAGGACTTTATGGGTGAAGTTGCATTTTCAAAAGCTATCACTAACTTTTTACTAAAATATAAATTTAGCAATGCTATTACTGCTGATTTATGGAGGGAGTTACAACAAACTGTAACAGATAAAAATGTAAAAGTTAATAAAGTAATGGACACATGGACAAGACAGATGGGTTTCCCAGTATTAGAAGTTACCAAGAATAGTAATCATACACGTGTGATAAGCCAGAGTCGTTTTCTAGCTAACCCAGATGCAGTTAGCAATCCTGCGGAATCACCATACAGGTAAATTACTTTTTGATAATAAAAAAAGTTAGTTAATCTGAAAATTTTGAATAAATGAAACAAAAGAAACATTCGTTACTTTGCTTCCCAAAGTAGTCACTATATTTACTGTATGTATAACTATATTTACAATAAAGTAACGAATGTTTCTTTTGTTTCTCAGCTACTGAGAAGCTACTACTATTTTGACAGCTTCTTAAAAAAATAATTCAGGTGTTGGGTCTAATGTATTAAATTCAGCTATTCTTGTAGTTTCAAATTGTCATTTAGGTCCAGGGTTTGAATTCTACAATGGGCATGAGCTTTGTACATATCTTTCTTAAATTCATCATTATCAACAAATGCAATAATTTCAGGTTTCTTACTGCTGTGTTCACAGTGTTGAGCAATACAGTTGATTTAGTTCAACCAGGTGAGTGAAGGTAATATGAAACCACCACTGTAAATATTTCTCAAGGACAGGTAACTAGAATTTCCTAAATGCAGCATCAGAACTGTTAATGATCATTTAATCAATTTTGTTATACATTATTGTCTAATATCCGATTATAAAAAATTAATTATTTTTAATTATATCTTATTATTAAAATCAGATGTTAAAATAAAATATTGTGTTTTTTGTTCCACTATAAGAATAATGAGAATAAGAGAAGCAAGAAAATTAAGCTAGTTCCCATGTGCTGTAGGATAAAAACAACTATGCTTGGTGTCACAATTACTAAAGGAATAGTTGTGCAAGAGGACTGAAACAAATGATTTTATGGGTTAATTTTTATTATAATGAAATTTATTAGATTCTGGCTTACATAAATAAAATTAAATTTAATGAAAATATATGACAATTTATAGACAAGATAGAATAATATTTCAGAGGCAAAATAATTTGAACTTACTCTCCAGTAAACAAAATGTTAAGAAATGAATGAACCCTTTACGAGTGGTGAGTTGTATGATTGTAATATTACAAGATTTATTAATTCATTTATAAGCACTAAACAGACATCTGTCCAATTACATAGATACGATGCATTTGTTGGAATGTTTAAATACAATAAAAATGTGCTATTGTTACATAATATTGCAATGTGTGATGCAACAATCTACACAATTTAATAACAGATTAATTTGGTAATACAATATAATTTTATTGTATTTAAGTATTCTAATCTTATAAATAAGTATTCAATAAATCTAATTCAGGTGGTAATTAATTGTATACTGAAGTCATTCTGTGCATTGGAGACATTGAGGCAGTTATTGATTTAATGTTTGTGCTATAAAAATAAGGGCTGGTGTCTGTATGTAAACAATGGTACAGAAAATTAATGTAGGATAACAATCTATTGTCATTGATTTCAATATTAGAGCTTGTAGAGAAAAAGGATTGGCATTCACACAAGTCTGATTAAAAGTTTATCTATACTATATCTTTCCAAAAGCCCATCATATGGTGTGTCTAAGTTGTATTGCATAGTTTTGATGTACTACAAAAATCTGAAGAACTTTTTCTGAAATTTCTCTAATTCATGAATTTGTGCTTACTAAACAGAATCCCAGATTAATAAGGTATACTCTAATATTCGCCTTACTAGAGATAAATGTAAATATAATAGGGTGGATGTATTTCGAAAAAGTTTAGAATTCCTTACAATTAATCCTATATTTGTTCACTTTTATGTGCATGTGTATATATGATCCCCAAACGTGGGCCTTTGGTCAAAGATTACACTTAAGTCTTTTGCCAAGTATTCAGTAGTTAATAGTTCTGTTGCCATTGTGTAATTGTACTTGAAAAAATTTTGTGTACATTTTTGTGTTAAAGAAAAATTTATTTGTTTCTGAACATGCAACAATACTGAACAGATATTCTTAAAGGTATTAGCTAAAACCAAGAAATTTTCTTTAGTAAGTGATGCTCTTGATGCGCAGAAGTTTTATTATATAAAACATGGGCTGGCACTGTTTCAACACAATACTGCCAATTTACAAATGGAAATTAACCTTCTTTCAGAAATTTCTGGCATATTTTTTAACTTGTAATAATTACCTTTCATTTTCTCTTCCTAATATTACTTCATCAACATATACACAGTATTTGATTTAATTAACATTGCTACAATTGTAAAATTTTCTTCTTCACCTAGAGTTAATTGAAGCAATGCTTTTGTGACAAAGTATGAGGAACAGGACAATCCATATGTCACTGTTTTTAACTTAAATACTATTAGTTGATAAAAATATTTATTGTAATGAGATGCAATAACTGCCACTAGATGGCATTGATAAATGTTAACATAGTGTTAGTTACTGCTACAAGAGTGTGTTTTAAACAATATAGCTGTATGTTAATCAGAATAAACGAATGTATTTTGTGCTTCTACAAGTGTGATGTTCCTCACAAATCATAGCCATCTAGTTCCACTAATTACAACCGAATAACAAATACATCTATATGTTTAATTATTATCTTCTTTCCAAACAATTCTTTGTAAATTTTACTGTTCTTTGTTCATTAAAATTTGACAATTCCTTTTTTCAAAACAGAAACAAACTCATACCTATCATATCTAACCCTGAAAAGTATTGAAAACAAATCTGACTGTACCACCGGACGAATCATCAAAGAATCATTAAAAGAAATCCCTGTATTAGTCTTCATAAAACTATTGTAAACCATGCGAAGTTTTGTGCTGGTATGCTCAGGTTATATAATTGGATGAAACGGTAAATAAAATGTCTCACATTTAGAACAATAATTTTCGTCAACAATACACATGTGCCGTAAACAATATGTATGCTTGAAAAAATGTCACATACTGAGATTAGGATCTTTGTGTTAACCTATGTTCTAATTGTTCAAATCACTTCAAAGCTTGTCCCTTAAAAACTCCCAAAGAAATTTGATTATTATTTCCTTTTCATGTTAACAACATATCTACCATATGGATTTAGTTGAAAATTACTTTTAAACAAAGTTCACATTCTTCTTCCTCTTCCTATGATAATGCCATCTCTTCCTGTAATACATTCACTATGACAGTGTTTCCCAACCTTTTTTTAACATGCCCACCTACAAATTTGAATAAACTCATCAAAGTCATTAAATGTGGGCAATTCAAGATAGATGACATGTTTTCCCAATCTTTATTTGTAACAATATCCATTTTAACTAGCATGTGAATAAGTAGCAAATCTATTGGATAGTTTAGTGCTGTTACATGTTTACATGTTTCTGTATGCACTTTCTTTCAGAAGCTTGTTTTGCTCAATTTTTGTATGCAATATTTGTATGGGGAGGAAAGAGTCAGTTTGTGGCTTACCTGAAATTGAAGCACAGTTTAGCCACACAGGACCAAAGGAAGTTCTTTATTTTTCGGAGGTTCTCAGCCTTGCTCTTCAGGAAGAAGTGGTACACCTTTCCATGCACATATATATATATATGTCCGCAGCCGGCCGGTGCACGGAAAAGGAGGCTGAGACCCTGCGAAAATTGGAAGAAATACCTTCAGTTCCATATGGCGACACCACACTTCACTTTCAGGTAAGCCACAACCTATCTCTCTGTCCTCTCCATACCAATATGCAATTATATATATATATATATATATATATATATATATGTATATATGTATGTATGTATGTATTATACAATGTAAGGAACTTTAATTTGGCGACGAAGTCACATGGGATCACAGATAGGGATGAAACAGAAATAAATAGGAGACTATGTATTCCTCTTCTAAATAACTATTTAATTATTATTAGATTGTCTATATCTGCCTGTTCAGGAACTTTACCCGGTGCCCAAGATGGTTAAGGCGTTTGTGTACTGAGCAGATCATGCAGGTTCAAGACCTGCCTGGGTTATATATTTTCAGTCTTTCCTTCTTCTAGCTTCCTACTCCCTGCTTTGAACATATGCTTTTCTATGTGCGTAATTCTTCACCCAAGCATATGAATTCACATAAAGCATAATCCTCCTATTTCACCTATTTATTTCTAGCCTTCCTCACTATTCAAGTTTGAATGTGACTTTGTCACCAAATTAGTTCCAATTCCTTAATGGATTCTCCTAATATTGTTTAACACAAAAATGTACACAAAAATTTTTTCAAATACAATTACATAACGGCAACAGAACTATTAACTACTGAATACTTGGCAAAAGACTTAAGTGTAATCTTTGACCAAAGGCCTACTGTTATATATATATATTGGTATGGAAAGGATAGAGAGATAGGTTGTGGCTTACCTGAAAGTGAAGTGCAGTGACGCCATGAGGAACTGAAGGCTCTCAGCCTCCTTCTTCAGGAAGGAGTGTTACACCATTCCGTGCACCGGCCGGCTGCGGACTGCGCACTTCACTTTCAGGTAAGCCACAACCTATCTCTCTATCCTTTCCATACCAATATTTTTGACAATGTCACATTCTCACTATTACAATTAATATATATATATATATATATACATACATACAATGAAATAAATAGTTGGTCCAGTTGGACTGAGGAGTGAAGATATTACAAATTTCAAGGACATGAACCCCTTCATCAGTATAGAAGGTCTGAACTGCATACCAACCAGGCAATCAAAAAAGAATCACATGCAAACTACCCAAACCCATTTTTGACCAATATATAAAACATAGCCTAATCCTCACCACAACCTACTTTTCTGAACTATAAAGCTCAACAAGTAAAGAGGATGTGACATCAAATTAATTAACTCAACTGAATAGTAAAGGGAGATTGAGACCAGCTGACTTACCTTAAATTAATAGTTGCCCTTTCTCAGGATAGAAAAGGAATGCATGTTGTGCTGGCTGGCCATATAGACATTCTTGATTGTGGCGACATATACAGCAGGCTATGATGGTTATAATTGTTGGATTGCAGAAGAAATGAGAGATTCATGCATTCATCTATCAAATAAAATTGCAGTTAGTCAAACTATTATCTTTATGTATGTGTAATAATCAAAAGTAATAAAAGGCAGTGTTAATATTATGAATAAAAACTTCCATTTCTGGTAAATTGGAGTTTGAACAACAATAATATTTTATTTTTAATACCTATACTCCTGGTAACACTTTTTCCTGGTATAATATTCATACAAAATTAACTTATTGAACCATGGATTGGTAAAACCTTATAGTTTGTATAGTATTTAAGTACTTATAATTTTTGTGTTTCTTGAAATGACTGTTGATTGTTTTTTATAACATTCTATTATAGTTACAAATGGGATGTTCCTGTAACATATTTCACATCTGAAAATCCAACCCAAATAAATAGAATATGGATGTATAAGGAAGATAAAAGTGGTAACTATTTTCATAGCTTAATGAATAAATAAGCAAAACAACCAATATGTCAGAAAAAAATATAATTAAACCAAGACATTTCAGCTACAACAATCATAGAATGCAGTCCATGGCTCTAAATTCATATTTCTTCTAATTTAGCATTTATATGCATACATTCAAAACTGTATATTACCTGAAGAAGTCCCAAAATTGAGACATTGTATTGAAACAATTTTTTTAAAATTAATTATTAGATTTTTCTGGCATATTGCCCATATTCTGTATGTATTTATCAAATGATAATTTTCAGTATAATATAAGTTCATGATTTCATACTAAATATTTCAAATGGCTTCTAAGAGAAGTGGAACTTCTATTAGTCTATAAAGAAAGTAATGGGACATCAACAAGTTAACCTTATAGTACATAGTGTAACAATTTTATTAAAAATATATTTTTATATTTGCTTATCATATCATTGATGCATTAATAATCTGGATTAATAAAATATTTGTAGTTTTGATTCACAAGCTAAAATATCAATTGTCATATTTAATCTACTAATAAACCTGCATTATTCTTTTAAAATTTATTGTTTTACTTATTTTTCAAATTTGATATTAAATGAATTGATATTAAAGTATCGGAGGTAACTAGTAGTATATATTTGATTTAATTATCATCAATGCTTAATGGTGTTCAATAACTAGACGCAGTGTAGCAGAACTAAACATTTTAATTAACTATAATACATTAGGAGCTTTACAAAGCAACATACTCATTCATAGACACACAACAATACACTACACAAAAGTGAATATTATGCACAAAATGTCAAAGTATGTAAAGAGATGAAATGTTGCCAATCACAAATTCAAATGTCCTAAAACATTATTACATTTCAACAAATGGCATTGTTAATATATATTATATAAATGAATTGTGATGTTACATGAAAAGAAATATGCACTATCACCCTTAAGCAGTATTGATGGCATTTTATTCCCTAATAGCTAAATAGAATAACTATGTTATGTTTGATGACTTCAAAAACATGGTTGGTTCATGAGATTATCTCTAAAATATAGTGATATAGGAATTTTCACATTCAGGTTTTTATTAAGATAATATTTGAGTTTTGATAGTAGTTTTAAAAAACTGGAGCAATATTTGGAAATAAGTAATATTTATTTTTGAAGAATGTATATTTTATCATTACAGTGGAAATATCACTATCTGGTACCCCTCAGTGGTTCAAAATCAATAAGGATCAAGTTGGATACTATCGTGTGAATTATGAGCCTGAAGACTGGAATGCTCTTATTAATTTATTAAATACTAATTACAATGTAAGTTGATCAAACATTTAATTTTGCCTGAGCAATATTAGAATAATATTATGAAAGGAATATTAGAATAATATTATTAAAAAAACATTAAATCATTCATTATACTTTAACAATTTTTCAGTTTTATGAATATAAGTCAATTAATAAAATAATACACTTTAATTTATCACATTTCCAGTTTTCAAGATATGATGAAATTGATATAAAATATTATTTTCTTATAAATATTGATTATTATTATTATGCACTATTATTTACATTTAACATTAATTATCCAGAATCCCACAAAGGAAGCCAGCTACAAAATAAAGGAAAAATTACCTGCTCCTCCTCCCACATGATTTACCAAATAAATTAGTTACTTTGTCCTGAATTCTACAACACCAATTAATGAACTCATCGCCAACCACTGCACCATTGTCAAACTTTAAAAAACACAATTTGTAATAGTTGCTCAAAATCAGTGCCACAACACCACAATTTGAACCAATGCTTCACATAAACACTCCTTTAAGGCCTGCTCCCAAAATGTCAGAGGTTAAATTTCATCTTTGGGAACTCTCCTTCCAACATGTCCTACTGTCCAGGTAAATTTGTGGACTTAACATCCTCTAAAAACTTCCTTCCCACAACACCACACTCCACTACTCCATCCCACATTTACTTTCCTAATTTACCTGACACCTTTATTTGCATGTGTTATATATATATATATATTAACACTTAATGAAAATGTGATTAGGTCAAATTAAATAACACATTTAGATAGGAAACAGAGACAGTGATGTTGACTTACCCACCAGTTTGGCAAAGGTGAGAGAATAGTACACATTTTTGAAGGCCTAAGTCCCCTTTGTCAGGAGAGAGAGAGTCTGAACTGTGTGTCGGCCGGGCCCGTTATTTTTCCATTGTTGTGAACTTTCCTTCAGAGAAAGACAGATAGTTCTTGGCTGTCGATTGGTGTCAATTGTCACTGTTGAACAGCTGCTGCACCATAGTTTGAATTCGTCAATTCATGCCCTGCTGGCATGCAGTTCAGACCTTCCCTTCTGATAAAGGGAGCTCAGGCCCTTAAAAATTTGTAATATTTTGTGTTATAACACATTTGATGCACCATTTTATAAATTCTAATGAAATAATGGATTGTGCATAATACACAAGTAATAGACTGTAGTCAATAAAACCATGTGTATAAAATTCTCCTGGAATTGCAGCCAGTTAAGTTAATTGAAAACATGTGACTTTCAATGAGTTTCATGTTTTCAAAGAAATTACCTGCATGAAATCCCAAGAGAATATCACCCAATACCTACACTGGGGAAAACCATTGATCTGCAATCTTAAAATCATGTTCCCTGTGTGTACTTGTACAGCAAGAATAGCTAAAATTGCTTGCTTTCCCTTGTTTATTTTCACTATGGTGGATTTAATTATGGTCAAAGATTTATGGCTCATTACTATATTGAAGCTTTATTTATCTTTAACAATTACTTATATCATTCACATTGTCAAACTAATTGTGTGAATCAAGTAAGTAATACATTTTTTTAATAAGAAAGATAGCCAATTCAGACAAAAAAGTGATAATATAAATACTTTTGAGTTTTGTCAACTGACAAGTGCAGTTGTGTCGCTCTAGGCTCTTCTTTGCACCTGACGAAAGGGACAAGGATCCCAGAAACATTGTGTGGTACTTATATTATCACTTTTTTGTCTGAATTGGCTATCTTTCTTATTCATTATTTTCAATCAGACATAAATTTTTCTTTTTAATACATATTTTCTTCAAAATAATGATAATGTATTATTGAAAAATATTTTTTCCCCATAAACAAGATGAGAAAATATAATTTATGTTATAATATGTAGTGGAACTCAGTATATAATTCATATCAGTGTGGAGTTGTTGCCAACTTCTTCCTTCCTATCTTTTAATAATATACAATTTTGAGGAAATATGAGAGTCTAATTTTAACACACTAGTAGTGCAGTATATGTATGTGTATGTTTAATTTCACCATACAGCTTTTATTAATGTATTTGTTATCTTTCTTCTGTAATTTACACATAATTTTACTTATTAAAATACCATTTTCCCTTTAAATGAGTTGGTAATGGTAAAAAATTAAGACACTTGTATAGTAATTTTCCAAATCACATATTTCTTTACATGTAGGATTACATGGCTCTGTTTTGATAGTAAAATTTAAGCAAATAATCCCTCAATAACCATTTCAAACAAGCTTTATTTTATGTAACAGAAGCACTCAGAAAGAATTAATTAACTAGACAAGCATTGAAAATAAGTTGAATTATTTGCAGGTATTGTGTTTCTTTGCTGTTTATAATGTTATGCACAGATTTCGTTTATTTTTATTAGTTTTCACATTACAATATTTGTTTCTACTTTAAGTAAGATTATATGGAACACTTTATCAATTTGCTTTTAGGTTCTTGAAATATCAGATCGTGCTAATCTTTTGGAAGATAGCTTTAGTTTGGCAGATGCAGGCTATCTGGATTTCAAAATTCCTTTAGACTTATCCCGATATTTAGAAAAAGAAACAGAATATGTGCCTTGGGATGTAGCATCAACAAAATTTACCAAACTGAGACATTTGCTAGAATCATCTGGAAATGCTGTTAACTTACTTAAGGTAATCTAATTTATAATACTAAGCATTGTTCAATTTTACTATTCACATATTGTTATATATTACTTTAAGAATGTAAACCATTTACAAAATTTGTAAACTCACAAAATTCTTTTATAGTTAACCCTATAAACTAACTTTCAATTACATATAATCTAACATATATTTTAGTATGTGATCATAATAAATTCTATTCAATTCATAATAGAGTTAATTTTTACATTTTCTCAAGTACTCAAGTACTTATGTATATCTTCTTTCTCTTTCAATGTATGTCTGTTTTATTTCCTTACATATACTAAAATAGAATATAAAAATATTTTCTCTCTTCCATTTCAGTTGTATTATTTACTATTAAGTTCAGGAGGTTATTTCTTATGTCAAAGTAATCCATCACTTACCTCTGGCACATCTTATAATTCACTTGGTTGCAGTATTCAAGTTTTTCTGTACTTAAATGCCAAATGTTTTTACTTGAATTTTTTCCAAATATCTTATTCATGTATTCCTGCTACATTTCACTGTACTCTTTCAGCTTCAGAGAAATTGTTCTTTCCTTTAACTGCTATCTTCCTTTCAATTAACTTATTATTATCCTCATTTTAGTATTCTTCTCATTTTGGCTTTAACTGGAATGAAAGTTATCAAATGTAAGTTTTAATTTATTATATGAAATTTATTTTAATAAATTTAAATTTTCTCAACATGTATAGTTATATATGTTATCTTCAAATTTTAGAACCAAAATTTAAGAAATTTTTATATCCAACATAGTTATTATATTAGGTCTCATCTTTTCTAATTAATATTATGTATCACTTGATGAAGACACCATTTAATGACAAAATGTAGTGTGTTCCTATTTTTATATCAATATTTTCAATATTAATGTAATCATTGAAACTAAGAATAGTTAAATTTTCATTTTCTGACTTAATGGGTAACATTTATTTTGTCATTTTTTTATAGTTTAATTTTAAATAATATAATTTTTAATACAGCCAACTCTGTAACTTCAGACAAGCTAATTATGATTTTCATTTATACAGAATTATGTTCAAAACAAAGTAAGAAATATTTACAATTCAGTGTCTTGGACAGTTGAAAGTGATGACAGCCACCTTACTCGGTAAGCATACTTTTTATTTGGTAATATATATAACTTCACTTCACCTAGAATATTATGGCAGTGCATTTGGTCATCGAAATGTCGCGTTACAATCGCTGTGTTACCCGAGTGGAAACCCAAGAACTTTTTCTTCAACAAATACACCAAGAAATCATTCAATATATAATCTCATCACCCATATTTCTCGAATTAGCTTCTTTTAGTAACACTTTTGCTACAGTGATGGCTTATTTATCTTCATTCTTCCATGAATTGAGCTGATTTTATCCATTACTGCTGTTTTAATGTTCCTGTGTTCTATGTATCAACTTGTTATTCTTTGGTTATATTAGAGTCTTGATAATTGTAGTTCAGAGATCTCATCAACCATCTATTCACTTTATCTTAAACCTACATTTATTTACCATTTCACTGCGTCTGTAACTCTAACCTATGAGGGTAGTCCCAGACCTGACACATAGATGGTGACTGAAAGGGGAGAGTTGGCTCCAAATAAAGCAAAAGCAGTTCTATCTGCTATCTCAATAGCAGTACTCCTGTCAAGTAACAATGGCATACTGAAAGGTATTTTGTGACTGATAAACACTGTCCTTGAGGGTATGAATTGTTTGATGTATGTATTTTAGCCTATAGTTGCAGGGTATTTCATATATTCCTATGGTCCTTAAACCAACCTTGCCTTCATATTCTGTAGCATTTCTGTTATACTTTGCTGTGTCTGAAATACAATTTTTATATCATGAAAAAACATGTCTTGGGTAATGAACCAAAAAAGAAACATCTCTGAAATGTTGCATATTAAAAGCAACTTAATACAATTAACATAAAATAAGATAGTTAATTTATCAACATTGTCAATGATTTCCTGTTACACAAGTTTGATATGTATCATCTGTATAGTTATATTTTTGTACTCATCTGTTCCCTAGTTTCAATATGATCTCAAGCATTGTTTGATAATGACCAACATGAAGGTCAAAACATTACACAAGAATATTATTTTTCAGTCATCTAATTTTTTATTATCTATAATTTTCATTTTTGACCTATAATATATGTTAAATATTATAATAAAAGTAATAATTTGTGTCTATCTTTCAAAACAACTTTTTAAAGTAATCATTGAACATGGGTTAATTTACAGTCAGCTCATAATCAAATAATTGTGGCTCATTTGTTTGTCAGCATATCTAAATATGACCAATGTATTCAAAACTTAATTGTTGTAATTTTCTATTTTCAAATAGAGTTTTTTAAAACTTAAATTGCCAAAGTGATTTTAACTGCCCATTGAATTTTGGAGTTGAAGGGAAAAAGTGTCCAGTGAAAATATATTAAACATTGTACACATATATGCCAATTGTTACATTTTGAAGAAAGAAAAATTTAGAGACCTCACAAGCGTTGTGCTGATTTAATGGAAATGTGTTAAATGACCAGTAAATGGTGAATAGCTAAAATAGGTTCTCCTGTGATACTTTTAAAAATAAATGCTGTAAGCATACATAATATCCATTCTGTATGATTAAACAAAGTACATGAATAAAATGTTAAAAATGAAATATTCATCTAGTTTTTAAATTTGTTGACTTTTGAGTTAATATTGTTATGAGCATTTTGAGGGTGTTGCATTGTCTGAGTAAAGAGATGAGAGGGAAAAAAGGAAAATAGTAGATAAACAACAGAGAGAAAATAAATTATAAGACAGTTAAACAAAAAGACAAAAGGTACAAGTAACATGACAGACAGGTTTATTGAGTGAAGTTGATACCAACAAAGTAAGAAATTATCCTAATGAATTTTCTATTATTTGTTCTGAGCCGCATAACTACAAAAGAAAATAAAGAATCTATCTATATCGAACTCAACAAAGCCATTTCACAGTCTAGCATAGACTTCCCAAAAATATTTCTTTTATCTAATTGTCACAGTTCTGTCTCTCAAAATTCTCAGTAGCTGACATCAACCATCACATTTCTTAATAAAAACAGTACAAATACTTGCAACCTCTTCCTTGCTTCTTCATTCATATTCTGAACTTGTGATAGTTCTCTATTCAGAACCAGGCTTAAAATATAGGAAGTATTCAGAATTTTATTGTAGTTCAGGATGTTTTTCTTTTCCAGATACAAATCAGAGTTTCTTTTTTTAAAAAAATATTGGAGTTATTTCTACCTTCACTCTATATTTACAAATCCCTTCCAGAAAAACTACTGTCCTATTAGTCTCCTATCCACCCTTTCCAAACTGTTTGAAAAATTACTTTTACCAGACCTCACCAAACAACTTGTCCAATTAATCCACAACTTCCAATATGAGTTCTTCCCAAAGCATTCCTGCACCCAACAACTTTACTCCCTCACCAACTTTGTCAACAAATTCGAAAACAAACTATCCTGTATAGCCTCATTCATTGATGTCCAAAAATCATTTGACAAAACTCACCATCAACTATCTTTTAGCCCAAACCAAAAACATACTAATCATTACCCAGTACAAAATTCTTAACTATCTCACAAACCATTCCTTCTCTGTCAGAATTAATAATACCCTCTCCCATCCTCACCCTAAAACTGCATGTGTTCCACAAGGCAACACCCTCACTCCCTTCTTATTAACATTTCACCCTGAAATCAAACCCATCACCATACTCTTCCAAACTGCTTCCCTCACAACAGGTCTCCACCCACTCCAAACCGCTCTTAACAACCTTGCTGTGTGGTCAGGCAAATGGAGAGTTAGCATTAACCCCACCATTCTCCCTAAAAAAACATCCCCCTCAACAACTCCATCATCCCCCCTCCCCCACATAAAAAAACAGCAACCTACCTAGGGATCATCTTCAACTCCGAACTCTCCTGGCAAGCACATATCAACCATCTCATCCAAAAAAATGAAAAACAAGTTTAAATCACTGTACCCCTTACTCCATAGAAACTCCAATTTATCTATAGACACCAAAGGATTAATATACCTCTCCCTAATTCAACCTATTTGGACCTACTTCTGCCCCATTTGGGGTTCCACTGTGAAAACCCACTCCCAGAAAATCCAAAGCCAACAAAACAAGACCCATTGCATAATCATCAACTCTCTCTGGTACTCCGTAATCCATCAAGACATTAAAATCCCCACCATCAGTACCAAAATAAACAAATCAACCTCATCCCTGATCAAACCACCCCATCACACAATAGAACAATTCTACACCAATCCCCCCGACTCCTCCAACCTGATGCCTCAAACACAAACTCCCTACTGATAGCATCCTCCTCCATGAGCTCTCAGGCACCTCCTGACACCTACCTTTATCATATACTCAACCACATTTTCCCTCAGTAATTTCTACAATCCTGTCCCAACATACCAAACCAACTCTACAGCCAACCAAAACACATCCCATTTTCCACTCCAACCCCCACAAAACTATACCCACAAGGAACATAAGGGCAAGAAGGTCAATGGACCTTCCATCTGTTTAAAGTGACCATGTTACACTTTTTACTCATTTTAATCAACTCAAATGTAATATTATTGATTAAATTTTTAAGAATAAATAATAATAAACTCTATATTTACCCGCTTATCCACTTTTTCTTCAGGATGATTTATTACTTCATTCCTATCAACTTCACACAATAACTGGTATAACTGTCTTATTTCATATATATCTCTGATTTTTTCTGTTGTTTATCTCCTGTTTTTATTTATCTTCATCCCTTTTCTCATCTTCTTTTTCTTTACTCAGATAATCAAATACCTGAAAAATACTTTCATAAACTTTTAGTTGAGCTTATAGTGAAATGTGTCATGACAAGAAAATGTTACAAACAAAATCATGATACCGTCTAGTTGAATGCAGAATACATTGAATCTGTTAACTAACTAGGGATTAAAATAATTGAATTTATATTTTTAAAGAGTAAAGATGATGAAACTATTTTTTGTTACTGTTCAATTTCAGGCTCCTACGTTCTGTGATTCTTGGCTTGGCATGTTCTGTAGATCTCCAAGAATGTAAAGAAAAAGCAAAGTTTCTATTCTCTGAATGGATTAATAATCCAAATAATAGACCTCATCCAGATATACGGAGTCATGTGTACTATTATGGTGAGAACATATAACACAACTACTTACAGATTTTCAAATAATTATTATTTATATTTCAATAATATTAATATGTAAGACAAACTAATTAATAGAAATTTCAGTAATCTAATTTTGGTGGGAAGAAGTGAGAGGGATTGTTTGTGTGGTAGAATTAATGTGTTCTTCTTTGAAGAAATAAATTTATTACAACAGGTACTCTCTAATTTTACTATCCATACATCAAAGCTTTTAATTAATTACATTGATTAAAAAATTTTGAAATTAACATGATTAAAATAAATTGTGGCTTAGTAAGTTGATTTTATTAATGTATAATATGAGAAATATGAAAAACTAATTGACTATAAAAGAGTTGTTATGATTTATTATCAACTAGCTGGGTGCCCGGCGTTGCCCGAGATGTCCTTTTTCTATAACCCCCGATATGACTCCAATTTCGGTTGCTTTTGCGCTATTTTTATGTAACGCTCCTGGAACCCTATCCCTAAATGTGATCACCTCCCATGCCGAAGGGGGTTGAAGTCATTGACCAAATATATCGGCCGTTTTTACATGTTAGAAGATGACCACCCCCTAAAATGTGCGATAATCAAAACCGTATTTATTCCACGCAAAAATCGGCTGAAAACATTGTCTGAAAATTTCTACTCCAGCCCACCACCTCCAAAACATGTTGCATTATCCACGTTGTCACAATTAGACTCAACGGCATTCATAGTCTCTGAATTGATTCTAATCTCGGTCGTTTTTGCGTTTTTATTTATTTAACGTAATTCCACCCCACCCCTAAGCTTGCTCCCCTCACATGGGTTGAAATTACACACAAACAACGTCGGTATAAAATTTATCAAAGTCATTAACCCCAGGAAGTAATTATTTAACAAAAATATCGATCGTTTAACATGTTTGAAAATTTCCACCCCCGAACACTTGCGCTTGGGGGACTGAAACGGCAAGTTGAATGTCATAATTAAACTCAGTGACAACTATAACCCCGAATTCTTCTCCCATCTCGATAGTTTCTATTTCCTTTTATGTAATGCCACTCCACGCCCACACTTAAAGGTGCACACCTCCCAAGCCTGAAAGGGGTTGAAATTATACACAGAGAACATGTAGAGAAATTTTATGAATCTCATTGATGCCGAAATATATTTATTTGAAGCAAAAATTGACCTGTTAACATGTTTGGAAATTTCCTCCCTCGCCCAACTCCGCCAGGCCCCTCACACCCCCGCACACCACCACCAAACCCCGTGCATTGCCAACGTTGGCATAAATACATTCACCTATATCCATAACTCTGATTTGGCTCGAGTCTAATTTTTTTGGGGTTATTTTTATGGAACACACCTCCATCTCTATGCGTACTTCCCTACTATGCCGTAAGGTGTTGAAATTATACAAAAAAAATATCGGTAGAAATATTATCAATGACATTGACAACATCAAATATTTATTCCCTACAAAAATCAACCGTTTAACATGTTTGTAAATTTACACCCCCAACACTTCCTTCGGGGAGTTAAACGGTTAGTTGAATGTAATAATTAAACTCATTGACATCCATGACCGTGGATTCGACCCCACCCTTAAGGGTAGCTCCATTCCCAATCCCGAAATTATACACGGGCAAAATGTAGAGAAATTTTATTAATCTAATTGATCACGAAATATATTTAATCGACGCAAAAAACGGCCTGGCAACTTGTTTTAAAATTTCTATACCCCGTACACCTTCGCCCAACTCATCCAAACCCAGCCCACCCCCACGCATTGCCCATATTGTCATAAATAAATTCAGCGACATCCAGTACCTTAGATTTGACTCGAATCTCGGTTGTTTTCGCGTTATTTTCTTGTAAGTCCCCTCCACCCAACCTTAATCATGCCTACAAACAACATGGGTAGAGATACTATCAACGTCAATGGCCGTGGCATTTATTTATTCCACGCGAATATCCAATTTCTCCCCGTCCATTCCCGCCCCAGAGGATAAAATGGGTAATTGAATACCATCTCAGATAACATCGGTTGAAGCAGTATCTCTTCGATCCCTTAAAATATTTATCTGCCTAAATATCGACTGTTTTAGCATGTTTGGTGTTTCCACCATTTCCCTAAGTGTGCTTCCCTCTCATGCCGAAAGGGGTTATATTTTACAAACAACATCGGTATATATATTGTCAATGTCATTGACCGTGACAATTATTTAATGCAAAAATCGACCGTTTAACATGTTATAAAACTTCCAACCCAGTCCCTGGGGTAACTTGGGTAGAAGTACTATAAATCTAATTAACCCAGAAAAATATTATTCAACTCTAATATCGGTCATTATTTCTTGTTTCAATAATTCCACTCCCGTCCATCTCCACCCCTCGGAGTTAAATGACCAAATAAATGTCCTAATTAAAGTCACAGACATTCATAAGCCTGTATTTGACTCTAATTTTGGTTTTATTCGAGTTGTTTATTTTTAACTCCCATTGACCCCCACCCCTAAAGTGAGCTCCCTTCCAATCCCGAAATGGGTTCAAATTAAACTCGGAGAACGAGTAGAGAAATTTTAATAATCTCATAGTTCCCGAAATATATTTATTCGACGTAAATTTACTTATTTTAAAATTTCTACTCCTTACCCACCTCCATCCAACTTCTCCCACCTCAGACCACTCACGCGGGTTGCTTCAATTGTCATAAATAAACTCAGGGACATCCATTACCTTCGATTTGAATAAAATCTTGGTTATATTAGCGTTATTTTCCGGTATCTCACCTCCACACCTACCTCTAACGTGAACTCTCGCGTTATTTATTTGTAACGCTCGTTTACTTTCCCCCCTAAGACTGCTCATTTTCCATCCTGCAGGGGATGAAACTATACTTAGATAATATCGGTTAAAAAACTATCTCTTAGATACTTTAAAATATTTATCTGCCTAAATATCGGCTGTTTTTGCATCTTTGAATGTTTCCACCCCCTCTCCTAAGTGTGCTTCCCTCTCATTCTGAAAGGGGTTAAATTTTTTCAAACATTATCGGTAGATATTTTATCCATTTCATTGTTCTCGAAAATTAATTATTTAATGCAAATATCGATCGTTTAACATGTTAGAAAAATTTCACCCCTGTCCACCCCATCTACTCCCGCCCTTGGGGTTAAATGTCCAATTGAATGCTATAATTGAACTCGGTGACATCCATAACCTTGAATTTCACTCGAATCTCGGTTGTATTCGCGTTATTTTATTGTAGTGTTCCTCCACCCCACCCCTAAAAGTGCTCTACTGATAAGCCCAAAAGGGGTTGAAGTTATTCTCAGAGAACATGTAGAGGAATTTTATGAATCTCATTGATCCCGAAAAATATTTAGTAGTTGCAAAAATCGGTAAATTAACATGTTTGACAATTTCCACAATCGACCACCCCCATCACTTAGAGGTTAATTGCTAGTTTAATGTCATAATTAAACTCACCGTTATCCATAACTTTGGTTTTTACTCCAGTCTCGGTTATATTTGAGTAATTTCCTTGTAACGGCCCTCTACCCCCGCCCCAAGGGTGCTCCTTTCCCATGCTGTAAAATGTTGAAAATTTACTGACATACATTGGTACAAACACTAATAATTGCTTTTACCTGGAAAATATTTATCCGACTCAAATATCGGCCTTGTTAGCATGTATGAAGATTTCCACCATCAACCACCCCCACTTGAGGGACTTAAAGTGCAACTTTAATATCATAATGAAACTCACTGACAACCATAACCCTGGATTTGAGTCCAATCTCGATTGTGTTTGTGTTATTTTTATATAAATCCACTCTAACCCCACCGTTAAGGGTGCTCCACTCCAAATGCCGAAAGAGGTTATATTAAATACATGTAGAGAAATATAATAAATCTCGGTGAACCAGAAAAATATTCATTCGTCGCAAATATCGACTGCCAATTCCCACCCACCCCTGTGCATTTCTCAGTTTGTTATAAATTGTCTCAGTGATATCCATAACCCGATTTGACTCGAATCTTGGTTTTATTCGCGTTATTTTCCTGTAAAGAATCTCCACCCCAAACCCTAAGGGTGCCCTTTTCTCAGGGTGTAGGGGATGAAAATTATATTCAGATAACATCGGTAGACGCGTCTCACCCCAACAGTGTTTCTTTCCTGGTCGCAAAGAACACGTGTACAAAATTTGGTGAAATTTGCTTCACCGGTGTAGATTTGTATTCTCCACCCCTAACCCTAAGGGTGCCCTTTCCCCAGGGTGTAGAGGATGAAAATTATATTCAGATAACATCGGTAGAAACACTATCAATATATCTGACTCCTAAAAATATTGGCTGTTTTAGCATGTTCAAATATTTCCACCCCCGCTCCTAGGGGTTGTAGATGTGTCTCACCTGCACAGTGTTCGTCTCCTGGTCGCAAAAAACACGTGTACGAAATTTGGTGAAATTTGCTTAACGGGTGTAGATTTCTATAAGGAACATACATGCATACATACACACATACACTTATTTTTATTTATAAGATTATTACTGCACACCAGAACCAAACAATTCAATGTTGCATACACTTATGCTGTCATTTATTACGTATAATAATTATCCCTATTTTCTTTTCAGGAATGAAGGCTGATGGTACTGAGGCAAACTGGAATAAGATGTGGAACATTTATATGTCTGAAACAGATGCTCAAGAGCGTAGCAAGTTGCTTAATGGTCTTGCTTCAATCTGGAATGATAATGTTATCAGGAGGTAAAGTCATTATTATTAATGGTATATTATGGTTATGAAAATATTTAATAAAAGAGTTTCATACATAAAACATATATCATTCATAAAATAAATTTGAAATTGTTTCATTTTTATTTTGTGATTTTATTATTATAAATGTTTTACTATACCTATTATTAATCATGTATATCAATACTGAGAGTGACTTAGTATAATCATTGTACCATTAATGTTGTCTTTCATGAATAATAATAGTGTTATCATTAATGCTATACTTATAATTTCTGAATTTTAAATTGTAATTTATTCATTAGCAGCTGTGCATTTAAAAATTAATTTATATTTCATTCTTATGTTATTAGACTGAATTCTATTTTAAATAGAATAGCATTCATATTTGATATAATGTCAATGAAAATTAAATTGTTTGTTCATTAAACTTAAAAATATTGCAGAAACATTGTGTTGTAATAAACAATTGACCCCATTAATAAACCGAAAAAACATTTATTAAATTATCCATCTGTTAATTACACTGTATTAGAGGAAATAATTACAAAAAATGTTACATTACAACCTTAAGATTTCCCACACACTGAAAATACTCCAACTGTAAACTGAGACTTCATCAAATCCATGTTAATTGACTTGTTCTGTCAAAATATATTTTTATGTCATTTTATCCTTCAAGTCTAGTACACAATGTTAACCTTGTTGGTATTTGTCATAAGATATTTCCAGACATTGTCTGGAAACAAGGTCTTTATTTTATCACAATACATCTGTACCTATGACTTCCCATCTTTCAATATCATCTCAGAATACTTTGAATAACCAGTACCAGAATAATTTGTGTATGAGAAAGAAATATATTCATCTCATTCATTTGATGTATGAATTTAGAAGTTATCAAAAACATGGTTCAAGTAATGTCATCAGAAATATTATTGAATGATATGTACATCTGTTGATAAGTTAATATTAATAAATTGGCAGATTTACAGTGTTACAAAGAAGTTACATTGACAAAATAGAGTAATAGTTATTGAATATAGATTTCTCAGGTTTCTACCTGGGTTACATCTTGTGTGAAACACAGTGTTTGGACAGCAGAATTACTATTGAATTGCATGAAATGCTCAACATTGTGTTTCACACAAGATATAACCCAAGAAATCTACATTCATCAAATTCACCAGGAAAATCTGCATTCTCTAACATCATAGATGTTAATTAATCAATTATTAACCTTCTACTTTATTTTTTATTTATAGTGTAAGCACGCTTTTATAGATGTTTGTATCTTCGTCAGGTATTAGTAACTTTCCAGATGTCAGGTCAAACCCCTAAGGCCTGTCATTCAGTCTTGCTGCAATTTCATTTTAAGTGGATTCTGCACCTCAGACCCCTTTTCAAAACTTTGTGAATTTATTAACATTTTAATTGTTTTTAGTGTTAGTTTGTTATAATAATTTGGTAAGTTTTTCATTTTTTTTAAACTTTAGATTGTCTTTGTTTACTTTTTGTAATTAGTTTATGTATTAATCATTTGTAAATACCTCCTCTTTAGGATAATACCTGAAGAAGATACAAACATGTATCGAAATATCGTTACACTATAAACAAAAAATAAAGTGTCTGTAAAAGGTCAATAATTGATTAATTAATTCAAAACAGACTAAAATAAAACCTTTTAATCATAGATGTTACTTAAGCAGCTAGTGTAACTTTGTATATGAATGGTATTACAATGTTTTATGTGGATCATTTCAGAAATTAACTTAGCATGATATCTGAATTCAAATCTAAATTTTTACATTACATATACTGTGTTTGGTCAGTATTGGAAGTTTAAAGTTGGATCAGTCCTCTTTAATACTAGTACTAGATACAGACCAAAAAATTTATCACTTGTCTGCATAAATTAATTATGTGGCTTAGAAATAGGAATTTGGGAGACAGTAAGTATTTTTTAATAGTGTTTATCAATAATTTAGTGTGTGAAGAAGGATAATAGTTTCCACTTGAATGAATTTAATGTTCATTTTGTAAAAAAATAGAAAAAAAGTATATGATTTATGAAGTTCAAAGTATACTAAATAAAAAACATGTACAAATAATAAGATAGCAAAATACAGACAAAAGAAGTAATAATACATGTACTGTAAAAATTGTATTTGTTTCTCTGCATGTATAATAAGTAATTATATAACTGTAATATAATCAATCATTAGAAATTTAAACAGAAATTCTTCTACTAAAACTAAGCTTGAGTTTTTTATTCATTTATCAAATAGTTTCATATTATATAATTTTTTTCTACTATAATTTACATAATTTTGGCAATATAAAATTGAAACCTTGATTTTTCTGTAATTCAACTTATTTCTGTTTATGTTTCAGGTTTTTGAATTATGCAAAAGATGAAGCCAATGTAAGATCCCAAGACTATTTTACAGTCCTTGGTAACATAGCTCGAAATCCAGTAGGAAATCAAATTGTCTGGGATTATTACCGGTAAGTGTAATATTTGTATTTTATCATAATTATTGCATATTTCAAACCATTTCCAATGTTATATTATCCCATTTTTCTGAAGTCTACTCTCCACCTATCCACTTTCATAAAGTTATTCCCTTATGTATTCTAAATATTTCTGTTATTAAATGTCCATCACCTTTAGAAGTCTTTGTCCATAACTGCCTATACTAATTTTTATCAAACTTTCTCATCTATTTTTCAATGTACACTTCTTACACATCAGTTTTCTAGGCATATAAACTTTGAGTGTCATTGCTTTAGTCCATTTCAACTTGTTTGTATTGTCATAAGGCATGAAGGACCAGATTTCATTTATAAATTGTCTTAGATATATATATTATTCCATCAACCCATTTATTTCCTGTATTAACTAAAAGTTACTTTGTCATCTTCTTGTGATATTCAATTCCAGCATTAATTTTTATGATTTCTTGGCATTTTGTGATGTACAATACATAACCAGCTCGTCAAATAGTAATATCTGAACTTGGTATTATCTGGCCAGTTTTCATTATATCCTACCATATCATGAGATATAAAGAACCGTATTATTATATATATATTATATATATATATATATATATATATATATATATATATATATATATATACATTCAAACTTGGATAGTGAGGAAGGATAGAAATAAATAGGAGAAATAGGAGGATTGCGCTTTATTTGAATTCATATGCTCGGACGAAGAATTACGCACATAGAAAAGCATATGTTCAAAGCAGAGAGAAGGATGGAAGAAGAAGGAAAGACTGAAAATATTTGACCCAGGCGGGACTTGAACCCACGTATTCTGCTTAGTACACAGACGCCTTAACCATCTCGGCCACCGGGTCAAGTTCCCGACCAGGCAAATATAGACAGTCTTATTGTGGACAATTAATAGTTTTAGTGGAGGAAAGGATAGAGTAGAGGGAATGAAGTATTAGGAGCTTCCATTAAGGAATAAATACAATATTAGGAGAATCCATTAAGGAACTAATTCACATTCAAACTTGGATAGTGAGGAAGGATAGAAATAAATAGGAGAAATAGGAGGATTGCGCTTTATTTGAATTCATATGCTCGGGCGAAGAATTACGCACATAGAAAAGCATATGTTCAAAGCAGAGAGAAGGATGGAAGAAGAAGGAAAGACTGAAAATATTTGACCCAGGCGGGACTTGAACCCACGTATTCTGCTTAGTACACAGACGCCTTAACCATCTCGGCCACCGGGTCAAGTTCCCGACCAGGCAAATATAGACAGTCTTATTGTGGACAATTAATAGTTTTAGTGGAGGAAAGGATAGAGTAGAGGGAATGAAGTATTAGGAGCTTCCATTAAGGAATAAATACAATATTAGGAGAATCCATTAAGGAACTAATTCACATTCAAACTTGGATAGTGAGGAAGGATAGAAATAAATAGGAGAAATAGGAGGATTGTGCTTTATTTGAATTCATATGCTCGGGCGAAGAATTACGCACATAGAAAAGCATATGTTCAAAGCAGAGAGAAGGATGGAAGAAGAAGGAATATATATATATATATATATATATATATATATATATATATATATATATATATATATTGTAATAGTGAGAATGTGACATTGTCAAAAATATTGGTATGGAAAGGATAGAGAGATAGGTTGTGGCTTACCTGAAAGTGAAGTGCGGTGTCGCCATGAGGAACTGAAGGTTGTTCTTCAAATTTTTGGAGGCTCTCAGCCTCCTTCTTCAGGAAGGAGTGTTACACCATTCCGTGCACCGGCAGTCCGCAGCCGGCCGATCAAAGATTGAAGCATTTCCCGGTGTAGTTGTTCAATATATTGTTAGTCGTCAAAACGTTGCATTCTAATATAATTATGTAAAACCCGGTTGAACTCCGAGAACAATATATTGGATAGATAAAATGATTGGGAGGTGTATATTTATGAAATATATAAAAATAAAGTGGGACAAAAAATTTTCAGGAATCACTTACTTCATTAATAATTTTATATCAATATTATCTTTGATCCACTTTAAAACAACCTAATCAAAAGTATCTTTTAAAATAAATGTTTCCTTCAGTGAAGTAACAAAATCTTTATAAAACAATATTTAAAATAGAAAAACTATAATTTGACCCTTATTTTAAAAAACTTTAATTCATTTTTTGCAGAAATAATTGGAAATACTTGAGTGAAGAAAAATTTAGCCTCAGTAATCGGTACCTGGGCCAGTTGATCCGTTCAATTACCCGGCATTATGCACAAGATAAAAAGCTTCAGGAGGTAATCATATAGTTTTTAACAGTTTCTAGGGAATGTTCCTACATTTTATGTAATCATTATAATAAGAGTTTGTTTAAAGTGTAAATGTGCTATGTTTTTAAAGGAAATCTGTATTAACTAGGCTTGAGATAAGTTATTTCTATGAAGCAATAAATACAGTGGAAGGTGCACATAAGCTACACATGCACCTTTTAATCTTATATTCCAGAATAACTTAGCACTTAGCCACTCTCATTTCATAGTACAATATGCCATGTCCTCCAAACGTCCAAAACTCCCAATTATCTCATAATTTCCAGAATTAAAGAAAACATCATTGCATATCAATGGCATATTCTTATAAAAAATCAGGCACATAATTGAGCTAAATTACATTTGACAGCCTATAATTCTCTTTCAGAAGTTAAATTACTTATAAAGTAATTATAAACCATAAATTATCAGCTATTGTTCTGTCATTCTTGAAACTGATGGTATACACTGAACCAATATATATATATATTTCTTTCAGATAAAGAGTTTCTATGAAGAGCATCCAAATGCTGGAGCTGGAACTGTAGCGAGAAAACAAGCACTTGAAACAGTTGAAACTAATATTAAATGGTTGAAAACCCATGAAAGTGAATTGATTAAGTGGTTTGAGTCTCATGAATAACAAATATTGCCATATTTTATTAATAAAAACTTATTTTAAATATGGATTCTTAAATTGAATTAATAAACATACAATATATTGATTTTAATACATGTTTTTAATCTTCAATTAACCTGTTTCCCTTCTGATACATGAGTACTTTATAAAATAATGCCATAATATGCATAAGTGTTACATATGGGATGATGAAGAAGTTAAAAACAACTATCTTACAAAGGATATTGATTAAATTGCTTTAACTGAGAAATTGAAAAAAAATACTCATTCCCCACAATTCATAACATCACAGAAATAAAGGCCATATATATCTTTATACTTCATTGATCCTTTCTGACATCTTGCATTGTAATCAAGCAGCTGTACCCAATTTTATATTGGAACTAGCTTAGTGCCCAGCGCTGCCCAAGTTTTATTAGTCCAGAGAAGGAATTGCTCCACCAATGGTATCCCTACCTTGAAGTGGTGGTGGGACTTGAGTGGTCAAGTGATCCTGAGAGCTATGCCAGTGGTAGTGTAAAAAGTATCATGGTAGGGCCTCCCTTGCTGTAAAGGTGATGACCCAGACTAAATGGGATACCCTGGTCCTCCAGGTTGGGGGTTGGACTTGAGGTTAACACCCTCCTCCCATAAAAAAAACCAAAGTTACAAATATTCAAAGAGTTGACACCAGACAGATGAATAGACGACGACACAGCATGCACCCTGAACAACGAATGGAAAACAAAAAGACGAAAACTAATCTCCGAATAGGAATGAGGAATATCTGATCCCTCTATAGCCTGGGATCTCTTAAGAAACTGCTAGACCAGCGTGGGTAACTCAAAGAGAGTAGCATCTCTATACAAAAAATTAGATGGATAGGGAGTGGTGTACTAGAAAAGAGAGAAGGGGCTATATTTTATAGCTGTGATGATAATAGACATGAGTTTGGGACAGGATTTTTAGTTCATAAAGATCTGAAACATTTGGTGATTAACTTCACACCTATCAACCCAAGGCTGTCAATAATCAGAATGAAAAGAAGATTATTGAATTACAGTATAATTAATGAACATGTGCCAACAGAAGAAGAATATAGAATATAGTGAAGATCAAAAATATGATTTCTATGACACCCTAGAAAAAGGATACGATAAATGCTCAAGGAATGATATCAAGATTGTACTGGGTGATTTCAATGCACAACTTGGAAGAGAGATTGTGCTCCAACCTAAAATTGGAGCTCATAGTAAGCATGGGGCAACTAATGACAATGGAATGAGACTGATACTCTTCACAGTATCTCGGATTATGATTGTGGGGTCTATCAGATTCCGCCACAAGGATATACATAATGGTACATGGAAATCACTTGATGGTAGAGTAATTAATCAAATTGACCATGTGATGATAGACCAGAGGCATATAAATCAAACATATTGGATGTACGAACCCTCCATGGACTCAGATCATTTTCTAGTGATGGCCAACAAGAGCGAGGATATCAAATGCCCTAAAAGAAAGACGAATTAGGGGAGAAAGTTATAACATTGCAGCTCTGAAATCAACAGAAACCCATGAGCTGTACTGCCAGAGTGTCTCTCAGGTCCTAGAATAAGAGCAGGAAGCGATTAAGAATAGTAACAGCATAGAACAACGATGGCTAACCATAAAAACATTCGGATACTAGGGATGGAAAGACAATCTAAAAGATCTGTATGTTTTGATGAAGAGTGTAAGAGAATTACTGAAGAGCAGAACACTGCATACAAAAGGACATTACAGACGAAATGTACAAGAAGAACCCTGGAGGATTACCGACAGAAAAGGAGGATTGATACACCAACAAAAGAAAAGGGAATGGGCTAATATGGAAATAGAATGTATGGAATTGCATGAGGCAGAATGAAACTAGAAAGTTCTACAGAAAAATAAACATTGCTCGAAGACAGTTTAATCTGATAACTAGCCTGATTAGAGATGAAGCAGGAAATATAATAAGTGAGAGCAAACATATGCTCGAAAGATGGTGAAAGCAATTCAACGAAATACTTAATCGAGACTTAGAACAAGTAGACAACAATCCCCATGAGATTGAGCAAGGACCGGGACAGGAAAGTCCACTGGATGGTCCAGTGATAGGGCATGTTAGAAAAGCAATTAGAAAGGTGAAGAATAACAAGGCACCTGGTAGTGATAACATAACAGCAGAACTGTTGAAATGTGGAGGAGTAATATTGGAGCAATCCTTGTTTGAACTCATTACTCTTATGTGGGAACAGGAGAGGAGTGGAATGAAGGGATAATATGCCCTATAAATAAAAAAGGTACTCTTTAATATTTTTATACTCCCACAGGTGGACAGAGAGATCGGAGTATATCAGAGTGGGTTCTGACAAGGGACCAGATATTAAACCTTCGAAAAATCCTGGAGAAGACTGCTGAATACAGAATTGAAACTCATCACCTCTTTATTAACTTCAAGGCTGCATATGACAGTGTGAATAGAGAACAGCCATATTGTGTGACACAAGAGATAGGGGTACACGGAAAGCTGCTGAGAATGGTAAAAATGATTATGTCTGATGTAAGCAGCCACATCCGAGTTGGTGGAAATTACTCAGACCCACTTAAAATAAAAAATGGGCTACGCCAAGTAAATGCACTGGCATGCCTATTGTTTAATGTAGCACTCGAGAAAGCGATTAGGGATGCATGCCTACAGATTAGAGGCACTATTTACAAAAAGGCAGTGCAGATCCTGGTATATGCAGACGACTTAGACATTGTAGCGCGAACAATACCAGCGCTGAAAGAAACCTTTACAGCCTTAAACCAAGCAAGTAGGATGATGGGCTTAACGATAAATTAGGACAAAACAAAATATTTACCATGCAGGAAAGTATATCAGTCCAACATGTCAAGACCTTTAGAGTGGATGGACATACATTCGAGAGAGTTTCAGGTACCTTGGATCCATAGTAACCTACTGGAATGATACCTCATCGGAAATTAAATCCAGATTAGTTTCAGCAAATAAGGCATATTTTGCCTTGAGTAATTTATTCAGGTCAAGACTCCTCAGCCACCCAACAAAACTTACTATTTATAAAACTCTGAAACATGGCCTCTGATGGAAACCGACGCAAGGCTGATGGATGGATTCGAGAGAAGAGTTGTTAGAAGGATAATCGGCCCTGTGTGCGATAAGGGACAATGAAGGAACAGCTACTATACAGAATTGTATACTATATATGCTGATGCTCCAGTAACAAAAATCATATGATCAGGAAGGATAAGATTGGTAGGCCATGTAGCACGAATGAAGGAGTCTGAGGTGGCAAAGAAGATTCTACTTGCAACCCCAGGAGGACAAAGAGAATGATGTAGACCCCATAGAAGTTGGACAGAGTGGAGGAGGATCTATGGAAGCTGGGATGTAAAAATTAAAGAGGACAGCATATGACCATGAAGGATGGAAGAAGCTCGTTGGAAAGGTCAAGGTTCACTACGGACCGTAGCACCATGGAAGAAGAAGAGAAGGAATTGATTCAACACTAACCTCTTGGTAAAAATTTCACTTAACCAGAATCAATAGCATCATTGTTTGGTACATTTACTTATTTACCTTCCCCTCCCCAACCTAACCCCATCGGCATCTAAATTTAAATGGATGATAACTGACAGTACTTTAACAACTTAAGAATTCTACTGTATAAAATAAAAGTTGACAAGCCATTTTTTGCGTTGATTAAATATATTTCGGGATCAATTTATAAATGAAAATATAATTGGCACAATTGGATCATAGGAACAAATATCAAAGAGAAAATATATCAAAGATTTGTATAAAAAACAGGTTAAAAACTATGGTTTTCCAGGAATATTATAAAAAGAAGTCCTACATTTGGTACAGTTTAAACTAAAAAGACTAATGTTTAGTGTAACTTCACTTCACCAGTTGTCACCCTGAACATACCAAATGCTCTGTCTTGAAACAGTCTTGGCACTTACACCAACCAGATGCTCAATGCTTTCATAAACAGAAAATACCCTAGTGACCTTCTCCAGAAACAAATATCTTGTGCACTATCCACTGTTCAACTACTGAAACCCATCCTTGATCAACATAAGAAACATAGTCCACTCCTTACCACAACCTACTTTCCTGGACTACAAAAACTCAACTGCATTCTCCGCCTGGCCTACACTGGATTGCAATCCAACCCAGATCTTAAAAACATCCTTCCAACTATACTCCCCACCTGCCCAAAAAGTTGTCTTCAAATCTCCACAATATCCTTGTCCACCCTTGCAGGCCCCACCCTAAAACTCACCAACTTAAGCTCGATTCCCAACCTAGCAGCAGAAACAGGTGCCAAGTCAGTTCCATCCTTCAGCCCACTACAATCCTCCACAAATACCCACCAATAAAATCAACAAAAACATTACCTGTCTCTCCTTCCACATCATCTATCAAATTAATTGTGAACTCTGTCCTGCTTCTATATCGGCCAAACCAAATGACTCCTCCCTGAACACATTGCTAACCATGCAGCAATTTCAAACTATCCAAAACCCATTTCTAATAGGTGCTCATGCCCAAAGTCACAACTCCAACAATTTTGACCAATGTGTCACCCTGACCCTCCTTAAAGCCTTACTTCCTGGCCTCATTTGATGGTGAACTCCATCTTTGGGAACTCTCCTTCCAGCATATCTTACAGTCTAGGCAAAGTCCTGAACTCAAAATTCCTGTACCCACTGACCCCATCCGGCCATCAACTCAGAAATAGACCAATTTGTCCGTTCACATGGAAAACTTCAAAAATTATCATCAGCCTCCATTGAACTCCTCACCCCCAAAAAACCCAGAACACCCACCTTCTACTTGCTCCCCAAAATCCACAAACCTAATATACCGGGCCGCCCAATAGTTGCTGGCTACAATTCCCCTACTGAGAGGATTTCTGCATTGGTGGATGAGTCCCTCCAACCAATAGTAGAAAACCTACCCTCATTCATCCAAGACACCAACCACTTCCTACGTCGTCTCCACGAACTACCAAAACCTCTTCCACCTGACACCCTTTTGGTCACTATAGATGTAGTGTCACTTTACACCAATATTCCCCATGCCAATGGACTAGCGGCACTTGAACACTTCTTGTCCCGCAGGCCACAAAATTCTCTCCCCACCACCAATTTTCTGGTTTCTCTTACCCAGTTTGTCCTCACCAGAAATTACTTCTCCTTCCAGGACAACATTTACCATCAAACCAGTGGCTCAGCTATGGGCACCCAGATGGCCCCCTCCTACGCCAACCTGTTCATGGGACGCCCACCTAAATTCCTCCCCATTAAAACCCCTGGCCCGGTTCAGGTTCATAGATGACATTTTCATGCTATGGACTCACGGACCAGACTCCCTATCTGAATTTCTCCACACCCTGAACACCAAACACCCCGTTAAATTCACCTGGAACCACTCCCCAACCAAAGTCACCTTCCTAGACGCTGACGTACACCTGAGCTCGGGCACGATCAACACATCTGTCCACATCAAACCTACAAACACACTTCAATATTTTCACTTCACTAGTTGCCACCCACACCACACAAAATGCTCCCTCCCATATAGTCTAGCCCTCAGGGGAGCACGTATTTGCTCCACCTGGAACAGCCTCGCCTCTTACACCAACCGGATCCTTAATGCCTTCATCAACAGAAACTATCCCAGCGACCTCCTCCAAAAACAGATAACCCGGGCCCTATCAAACCTCCAAACAACCACACCCACTCTTGTCCAAAACAAAACAAGTAGTCCGCCCCTCACGACAACCTACTTCCCTGGACTACAAAAAATCAATTCCATTCTCCCCCTAGCTTACACTGGACTGCAATCCAACCCTGAATTGAAAACCATCCTCCCCACCTGCCCAAGGGTTGCCTTCAGTCGCCCACCCAACCTCCGAAATTTACTTGTACACCCTTGCAAAACCCACACCACCACCCGCCCACCCCTACCGGGTTGCAAACCTTGTGGTAGGAGCAGATGCCATGTTTGCCCTATCTTACAGCCCACCACAACCTTTCATAATCACACAAAAACCTTCAAAATCAAAGAAAATATCACCTGCCTCTCCTCCCACACCATCTACCAAATTAACTGCAGACTCTGCCCTGCCTTCTATATAGGCCAAACCAAAAGACCCCTCCCTGAACGTATAGCCAACCACCGCAGCACTGTCAAACTATCTAAAATCCAATTCCCAGTAGCTGCTCACGCCCAAAACCACAACACAAACAATTTCGACCAATGCTTCACACTCACCATCCTTAAAGCTCTACCCCCCGATTCATCAGAAGCAGAACTCCATCTATGGGAACTATCTTTCCAACATGTCTTGCAGTCCAGGCAAAGCCCTGGACTCAACATCCTGTAATTAGTGCCCTTCCTACGTACCATCCCCTCTTCCACGAGACCATGTGAGTATGTATGAGCATGCTCATGTATGTGTAAGTATGCATACATGTGTGTGTGTGTGTGCATGTTCATGTGTATTTGTATGTTCAAGCATACATGTATACATGGGATGCTTTGTATGAATGATCTGTATCCTAACCTTTCCTATGCCACAACCTTCCCCTGAGAGAGAAAGTTAGTGGCTTGGTGGGGGTGTTGATTCTTTATGGGCTACTGGCTGTGCGGCGGTCAAATCTCTGCAGTCCGCAGCCGGCCGGTGCACGGAATGGTGTAACACTCCTTCCTGAAGAAGGAGGCTGAGAGCCTCCGAAAATTTGAAGAACAACCTTCAGTTCCTCATGGCGACACCGCACTTCACTTTCAGGTAAGCCACAACCTATCTCTCTATCCTTTCCATACCAATATTTTTGACAATGTCACATTCTTACTATTACAATATATATATATATATATATATATAGACCAACTTACCTGAAACAAGATCCCATGAGTAAAAAATGTTGTAGCCATGTAATTTGTTAGTGGTATTGTTAAAAGAGGTAAAAGTAATGAGGCTGGAGGCTTTATACATGGAAATCTTGATTGTGAAAGCAACAAGAAAAACAGTAAAATATAATGTCTTAACATCATTTGCCTTTAGAAAAAGAAAGTTTTCAGTCTTTGTGCAAATCACCCACCCATGTCTGATGATATTTAAAGAATCTACTGATCCAATGCTATGTAAATAACAATTAAACATAATTTCATCATCTTCATTCAGGTTCAACAGGCTTCTACATTAAAAATTATGTCAAACTGGTTTAGTTACCTGTGTAATGAATTTAATTTTATTAAACCTTTATTGCAATTTTATTTGTATCAAATGATTCTTGATAACTGTTGACAAAAAAATATGCTTAATTAGAGTGTTTCTACATATAAAAGCATAATTTTATTTGCTGCATGTCTTTTAAATATATTTTTGTTATCTAAACATTTCTGTCTTTTGTTTAATTTATGATTTTAAATGTTGAATAATAAGTAAAAAAAGAGTTTGGAAAACATGTGAAATCTTAAAAGTTATATATCTCTGATCTACTTTGAAGAGATTGCTACTTAAGCTGTCGAGTGTTTCAGAAAGCAGAGAACAATGGTTATGCTTTTTCGTTGATGATGTAATGATTTTCTGTGCCTCAAAAAATATTATACTATTGTGCAGGTCTATATGAACTTTAAATCTTTTTATATTTAAATCCATTGAATGATCTGTGCATAAATTAAATTAATAAATGTGTTTCCGTTCGAATTGGAAATCAGAAGTGTGATTCATATTATTTCTGGAATGTTAATAAACCAATACTTTCTTTTATGCTTGAATTAAACTGAATTCTCATCTATACTAAGAAATAAAGTTTTCATTCTTAGTTGTACCATCTTATAGTAATAAAACCATAAAACAAATGTTTAAATACATAAATTGGGTGAAATCACTTAAATTGCTATATTGATGAAATAATAATTAAGTGAGAAACATTTATTTCATAATTTCAAGAAACACCATGGAGGCTTTGCTTAAAATCTTGCACTAATAGTATCTATATAGTGTAATGCTTTTTTTTTGCACAATAAAATACACACAACAGTTTTTAGTTATGCTTTCTCAACTTACACAGATAACGCATCTGAATCAATTTGATTTCACCATTTTCAAATTTTAGAACACCTTCCTGATTGTCTACAGATAAAAGTTTTCCGACAGCCTCCCTATCTTCTCCCAAAATAACTTTTGCAGCATCTCCTGCTTCTGGACAAACAGGTTTAAGATGTTCTGGACAAACACTTACCATTCTTCCTTCTTCCTTAAGTAGTAGAGAACACATCCCTAGTGTGTGAGTTTGAATAACAGCCTGCTTATTCCAAAGAGCTTGATCATCATATGAGTCTGTGATAGAAACTTCTACATCACTAGTAATCCAATCATGGTTAGAGTAGTCATCTGTATTCGTTTCACTTGCTGAGAAATAATATGATGGTGACTCGGTTGCAGTGAATGGGCTGAATTCACTTGTTGAAGGACTTTCACAAGAAATATTTCCTGTTGAACCATGGGTAAATGCTGAAGGACTCACAGCTCCCAAAAAACCAAATGATATATTATGTTGGTTTGCTTGAGGGGACATTGCTGCATTATATGGTGAATATGATGCATTCATACCATATACACTGCCATAATCAGATGTGTAAGGCGATGAAGCTACGGGAGTAGTAACATTTTGTGATATTTCTGAAAATTTAGGTGCCGGTGTATTTGGGATTGCAGGATCCCAAGCAATGCAAGATGCTGAAGGATAAGTGTCATATGGTGAATTAACATTGCTATAGTGTGGGGTTTGTGAGCCAGACTCATAAATTGGTGTTTGTGTTTCATGTAATGGTGTTTGACACCCATGAATTGGTGTTCTACTTCCTTCAAATGAATCTGATAAAGGAGAAATGTGATATGTGGGAGCAAAGCAGGAAGCTCTGGAAACAGATTGTACAGGAGCAATGTGCATCTTACTAATACATATACTTTGACAACCAGAATGAAGCTCTAGTAGCACAGAGTTATGAGTAACATCTTTTACTGTGCCAACGGAGCCCTTGTATGCTCCTGCAACTACTTTAATAGTTTTCCCAATTATATCCCTTACTCTTTTAGCACCCATGAAACTGTTCCTTTCAAAACCTTCTTTAGAGATATTTTTTGGAGAAGAATAACCTGGTAACATTACATTATCATTATTAACACTCCCAAAAAGTTGCAAATGCTTGGATTTACACACAAAATATCCTCCATTTTCAGCATATGTATATGCATGTATAAAAACAAAACTTCTGTATAAATGTTTTATTGGCCCACGAAGATTTTTATGAGGACCTTCTATAACTTTAACAATATCTTTAACTTTGATGCTGTTCTTTTCTGAGTCCAGGGAAACTGCATTCTTTGATTCTCTTCTTTTATTTATTGCCTGGGGCTTCATTTTAATTACCTTCCCAAACATATTTAGGATATGAAAAATCTCTTTTTCAATTCGAACAATAACCCCCACAGTTTGACCATCAATATAAACAAAATCTCCCCATTCATATTTTCCTAAAGAATCAAGTCCTGTGGCAGTATTAGAGCATAGCTGAACATCTTTTGGAAGAACTTCTATTTCATGCATTGTAAGGTCTGATATTAAAATTACTCGACTTTCTTCGTGTCGTACAATAAGACCTGTTTCACCTTCATAATTACCATTAATGACTTTAACATGATCTCCTACTTGAAAATATTTACGAAGTTCATTGGCTTGAAATTGTATGGGCTCTACAAGCTTATCATACTTTGGCATAACAACCACCATATTACCATTTACAGATATTACTTTACCTTTTAAAGTTTTGAGTTCACCTTCACACACTTCAACATTGTCATCAGGTGATAGGTTGTGACTTTTAAGAGTATCACTTGATAGTGTAACTGTGAAGTCATTTGACATTTTTGTAAACCATTCCAACTCAGTTAATGATGGTTTAACTCCGTCTGATATTATAGCATTCACAGAAAATTTTTTATACAGAAATCCATCTCGATATTGATTACCTTCAAAAATAAAATAATTTCCATTTGTCATAACTTCTCCTCCAATTGCTCGAATTGCCTCACAGTCAAACGGTTTAACAGCTGGTCTGCATTTCCTTTTATTTTTCAAAGCACCATTATGTGTGTTTTTAATAACACCTCTTAGCTTCATGAAATCTATTCGTGGCAAAAGTTTCAAATACACACTGTTTTCTGCTTCATCAATATTTACTATTTGTGCAATATCATCACGATACAGACCAGTCTTTAGTCGTACAAACTGCTTAGCTGACAATATGGGTTTTCTTTTAAACACTTTCAAAACATCTGTCATTTCAGTAATTGGAACCATTTTTTGGTCCCATTGACCCATCCGTAAACTGGAAATATTTTGAATAGCATGTTTAACATTTTGTTGTTTAAAGGCTTCAATGTATATGTAACCATTAATTCCATAGGAAGCAATAACTGATTTTATTTGTAATGGATCTTCTGTGTCCTGAAAAGCAATAAATTTACGCATCAAGTGCAAAGTTGTAGCTTTCTCCTCACCTGAATGGCATTTCACTATCCATAAGTTTGGATCTTTTATACCAGGCAATAATGTTTGTTGTGTAATGTCCTCAGAAACAGAATCTAAAGAAGACTGTTTAGAAGATTCAGAAAAACTCCCATATTTTCTATATATATATTCTTCAAGTTCTTCTTCTTTAGGGGAATTCCAAAGGTTTAGACCTCTTCTCTTTCCTTCAATTTCATATGGAGTAAGCCCATGAACAATATGTTCATCAACTATTTCTATTTCTTCAGCTCCATCCTCCCACTCTTCTTCATCTTCTACTTCATCGTCCACTTCAGCTTCGTCAATAATGAATGCCTTAGAACCTGAATTCCTTTTATGCCTTCTCCATGGTTTTTCTTTACTTTCAAATTCTGTGCCTCCAATATCATCTTTGCCTGTATCAACAACTGATTCAACCTCACTGTAGAATTCACTTTCGTATGAGTCATTATCATTATATGTTTTAGAATTTCCTGGAGTGCTCATTGCAAGGAAAACAATTTTCTTGTCTCTTACAAAATACTTTATTTCTTCCTAGTAAATTTAATGTCTTAATCCATCTGATCACCTTTAAATTAGAGAAAAAGAAATAATAATTATCGAATACAATAAGTATTATACATTAACTTTTATGATATCATAATGTAACAGACATTTTATGGCAAAAAGAGATAACTACTTTTTTCATTTTTCATGAAAAATGCTTTATTTCTTTTATATATAACTTTTTTTTATCATGCTTTAAGATTATCCATGCTTGAGAGTAAATTACAGAAAACATTATATTCTAACAAATAAAGTGACAGTCAATATTGACATTTTTAAATGAAGGTCAGACCAAACAGAAATTACATTAAGTTGAAGAAGAAATGAATAGGTGGTATTAAATGTTAATAAATATATTAAATGCTTCAATTAATCTTATTTAATTACTGAAATAAGCCAGCAGATGCAGATAAAGTGATTACTTCTGAAGCAATCTGTGATCCAAATTTTACACAAAGTATACTGTAAAATTATTCAATAACAATTTAAATTATCCTCAAACAATTGTGACAATAAATTGGCACATGATTTATATTATTATTATTAAATCAATGATTTAATGAAAAGCATTTGAGGTAGAAGAGTTCTGTTTAGCTGGAACTTTTGTGACTGTATCCCTCTCTGGCTAAAATCATTTAGCTGAAAAATACACTGAAAATAATCCTAAATGGCAGAATTTACAAACCCATTACTTTGGGCCCTAATCACTCCACTCCTACTGATATATATTAATTAATACAGAATGTTACCCAGTTAAAATACTATCACTCCTTTATATTGAATTACCCACACTGAAATACCAAAGAACTCTTATTGTTGCAAACAAAAAATAAAAAACTATCTGTCTCATGCCATCCTAAAGTAACTGTATATTACTAAATAACAGATAATTAGCTATTGTGAATGAATTCCTCAAAACTTTTATTATATTATTATTAAAATTAATATTTCTAAAAATACTCAGGAATATTTGAAGGCTGAATGTAAGTAATAAAAATCTGTCAGTAATGGACATGTTTAATAAAATAATGGCTGCTTTAGAAGTTACGAATGAGAAAATAGACAGAGTATGTGAAAATTTACAGCGTTCCGCAAATCAGTCGGTGAAAGAAAATGTTGATAGAACTGAGGAATTGAGTTGCAAAGTTAACGGTGAATTAAAAAATGAAAAACGTGAAACGGAAAACCAATTGGGTTGCAATAAAAGTAATTTGACTTGTGCAGAAAACAAGAATACTGAGAACAACGTCAGACTCAGTCCCCTGTCCGATAAACTTGATATTTTATGCAAAACGGGTGTTACAAAAATAAAGATCTTCAATCGAATGGTAGAAAAAGTAATAAATAGTAAATATAAAAGGTATAAATAGTAAATTGAACAAAGAAAAAGATATGAACGCAATTGATGCAAAAATTCATTCATCTTTACAATTAGTATCTCTTAATATTAAAGTAAAATTAAAAATGATAGAAAACAATGATAAAAATTATTTTAGTAACTTAAAAAGTAAATGTTGGATGACAGAAAGTCAGCCGAAAAAAATAATTGAAGTGATATTATTTCAAAATTACTGAAGACCACTTATGGTAAATGCAAGGGTGAACTTGGAGCACCCAGTGCCCAGTGAAAGTGCTGTCTTTGTACAGATTAGGGTAGAAAATTTGCTCGAAATGTTGATGCGGAGGAATTTCAAGTATTTTACACTAATTTTTGTTTTCCTAAATTATTATTACTTTTACGTTTTCCAGTTTTCTGAAATTAATTTCCTCATTATATTATTCCTTGAGGAAAGGATGCGCTGGAAATGCAGTCCCGAATTACACAAGTACTTAAAGCAAGTCATTAAGGTCCTACCTCCCGAGGGAATACAAATTTTATTAGTTGTGAATATTAGCTATTTCAAGATTTAGTCTTATTTTGTGTAATGAGTATTCTATGTGTATAGTAAATTCCTTTGAGATTAATTTTTCCTTAGTGCACATTTAACCATTTGTACAGGTGGTAAGAAATTGTAAAGGGAGCGAAATGTGGGGTTAAAGCTTCCAAATTGAAGTCACAATTTTCTAAACCTCGTTATCTTTGGTGCCATGTGTTGTGAATGTGCTGTGCAATTATGCAGTGTTAAACTTCGTTCATGAATTGAAACGAAGAAAAATAAATTTTACTGGTCGTGATTAATACTTAATTTGCAAACATGGTACTGTGTTTCTCTTACACTCAGACTTATTGTCTAAATTTGGACTTGGAAATATTATTGTTTTAATGTTAATTATTTGAATCTGAGTAGAAAGTAAGGTAAATTGTTGCTGTGTCAACATATATTTTATTGTTATATCTCAGTTGAGATATTTGAGTATATACGTCCAGTGAAAGAAGGAGTATTAAAATATTGAGACAGACTGAACAATGAAAATTGAATGGAAAAATTAAAGATTGCGCAGACCTAATGTTAAAAATAATAATATAATTTCATATTTTATATTAAGATAATTTTGTTAGTGTCAATTAAATATTTAGTTTGTAATATAAAAGTATTCCGGGTTTTTTTCAGTACTAATGTATATTTAGATTAAGTTCGCAGCACTGTGTATTTATGTAAAAGTATAGCAAAAACAAGTTTTTCAATACTTTTAATTTTGGCGAGGAGGTAAATGTTGTGTGATCGTACCCCCCATCATAATTCGCCTTAGAAAGTGCGCACCTACGGAAAAGAATTTGCTCGCTTAAACAATGCTATACGCCAGGTAGCGGAAGGGACCGTTGTTTTTGTCTTGACGCGGCGGGTGGAATCTGAGTGAATGGTCAGCCAGATGTTAAGGGACAGTCGCTCAGAGGACGGCAAGGACTGAGAGGGGAGTTGGCGGCTGATAGACCCTGGAGAACAACCAAGCGGGACCCCGACAACTGGCTGTCGACGGCGGGTTTCTGGATACCTGAAGACGTGAGGCTGCCCGCTATTTTCCGGAGGACACCGGCACAAGTGAGTGAGCAAATCCCGCGATTAACTTCCTTTACATTTTTTTAAATAGATTACAATTGCCATATCAATTCAGTTTGTTCGATTTCCACCCGGAGGTGTTAAAAATAAATGTGCGCACTTTGCATATGTCTGCTTGAAAGGCGCAATATTTGGAATAAAGTTAAAATGAATGTACAAGAGTAAAATTAATAATAAATTACAATTCACATCAATGGAAACAAGGAGTCTCTGTAGTGACCTTACAACACATGATTTTCACACACAAAACTGTGATACTTTTGGCAACACAATGAGGTTTTCTTGTCCATATGATGGGGATATATTTTGTACTTAGTTTCAATTTAATGGTTGAAGTTTGGTTTTCTTGAAGTAAAGTGTCTTCTTCCACATATTGATATGATTCTCACAACTCGTTCTCAGGAGAGACATGAAATAGTGAGGAACTCTCAAATGAGCAGGGTATAAAGGTCCTCGTTTAGACCCTTTAGAAAATGTCTCCTTAACATTTTTTTTTATATTTTACAATATTTGTCCTAAGAAGGTGAGTTATGATATTATGGCTTCATGTTGTGGTATTATGGGCAGCCTCTTTCTTAGACCATTTAAATTTCTTACTTTTTCCAAGATCTAATCTTTCAGCAATACCATCTGTAGAGGATTCTCCACTTTCTTCAGTGTTGGTGTCTTAATGTACCTGTACAATATCCTCTGTTTCACTTACCCTATCTCCTCCCAAAATTTCTTCTACCCCCGGGTCTTAGTTGAAAATTTAAAGGATCCAAAGACTGTCAACAATTATTTTTTCTGCAATAGCTCACTCAAAACACTTTTAGGGTACACTTTTTGGGAACTAAGCAAATTTACTTTAAAGTAAACTTTTAAAAAACTGACAACTTAATCTTGTCACTTGGGATGTAATCTGCCCCAAAGGCAAAATAACTATCAATTTAAACATGTCAAGGTCACAAAAAGAACTGAAATAAGACCAAGAGTCAAGAAGGTACCAGGGGTGGGGGTGTGCGGGTTGAAATGTGTCTATATGACTGGGCAAAACATCTTGTGTGCAGTATAATCTACCCCATGAAATGACTTTAGGGTTAATTATTAAAAAGCAAGTTTACCATTTGCTTTACAGACAATATTTTCAAGCTGTGTCTCCATGAACTCTATAAAACCCCATTTTTAATCTTATTGCCATAAAACCAAATACTCAGCTACAGAATGAAAATGTATTTAATATTTAGGTAAACATCAGTTTAAATTCACATGAACACCAGCATAAAACAGTATATGTGCAACACAAGTTGTCACTTTTCCCACTCAAAACAGTTCATCTCACACAGTTAAGAATTGTCTGGTACACTACTTTGAATAGTATAGCCAAGTACACAAACCCAGATAAGTTGTCCCCACCCCCTAAGACACACACTTCTGCTCTTCAAAATGATCTCCATAGCTCTTATGATTGGCCCAAAGTGAGCCTATACATTGCCAACTTAAAAGTAGGACTATTACTCTCACCACTTCACATGATAAAATATCATCTTTATTTTTCACTTAACAAAGTCTGGATTCAAAGCAAATACCTGTTAGAGAGTTAATTTCCATAAGCAAAGTTCAGTTTGAGGAATTTAGAATTTTAGAAAGTGTTTTTCAGTTGAGGACAAGAGGAGAAAATAAAAATGTCACGTGTGTAACTTAATTTAATTTAGAAAGAACAGAAGAAGCTTCATGAAAGTTCAACCATATAGACCATGCAATTTAATTAAAGTATCAGAATGGATAATTCTCGACTGGACCGGGAATCGAACCCAAGTCTATGACCACTGCTATCTGTATCTTATCTACAAATTATTTACAAGAAATATTTAGGTCGACTGCAATGAATTATATTTTTTCAAACAATAAAAGTAAAGCCAATTGTAAAAAGGACTATAGACAACAAAAGTAATAGTGCAACTATCCCCTACCTAAAACACAATGGAAACGAATTTACAAACCATAAGGATAACAGTAATATCATTAATAATCATTTCACTGTGATTGCATTATCATTTGTCTCACAAATATCAACACCACCTGTGTTTTTCACAGCTACACACAAAATTTCTAATAACTCACTCTGTTTTTACACCTGTGATGCCAAAAGATCTATTAAAAATAATCACAAAGTCAAGCTCGATGACAGCTGGTACAGATTTCATAACTGATTTTATTATTAAACATCTCATATAGTAGATCCCTTATGTGATATCACTGATCTATTCCCAGAAATATTCAAATTATGAAAAATTATTCCTTTACAGAAGAAAGGGAGTTACAGGCAATTACAGACCTATTTCAATACTAACAGATTTTTCTAAAATCCAAATAAGATTGAAAGTAATAAGTTCTTTTACAGGAATCAGATTGGGTTCCCAAAAAAAATCAACAAATCTTTGTATTCTTTTTTGTATAAAGTATTGGAAGCCTACAATAAAAAAGAGTTCGCTTCTGGTTTGATTTAGCCTTGGTAAGGCATTTGATGTAGTGGACCATTCAATCATCCTAAATATGATGGAAGATATGAGAATCAGAGGGACCTGTAATGACTGGTTTAAATCTTATTTAACTAACAGAAAACAGTTTGTTGAATACATCACTATTGATGGGCCAAAAACCTACCTACTACAGTCCTAAAGTGGTGTCCATCAGGGATCTATCCTTGGTCCACTACTACTTCTTATATTTATTAATAATTTACCACCAGTGGCAGCTCATGACATTTTGAAGTTATGTGCTACATCACCCCAAGCAACCATTCTTTACGAGAATAACTCTGTAAAATATTAATACTACAACAGCGACAGTGTTACAAACACTCTGACCGCCCTTTAATATGCTACATTTCTAATTCTGTCTGCATAATTCCCAGTAGTGTCTAATACACTAATAACTTTAAAGTGGAATAATTTATCATCAAATTGACACATATTTCTAACACAAATGTATTTTTCCTTCATACATATGTTTAATAAAGTTAACTTTGGGAACAAGTCAGTGAAAAGTGTTGAGTGCAGAGTCATGTGGTAGATATTCACACTATGATGCCCCTTAAATGTTGAATTATTTAAAATAAGCTTTGATTCTGAATTTTTTAAAATATTAATAAAATAAAGAGGAATTTTAGTTTTGTTTTTAAAACATAAAGTACTTTAAAATAAGATAATCTGTAGTATCCAAACATATAATCAATTCTAAACCTACATTTGATTGGCAAAATGCTAAGATTTTAGACATTGACACCAGGTACAATTCCAGACTCATTTCAGAGATGCTTAACATTAAATCAAACTTCACTGCTATTAATGTACAAACAGACACTATGAAACTCAATAATTGCTATGATCCCTTAGTATTACGCTAAACCTTCTGTTTTCCCATTGTCGTTGCTCCCTTATTGTTAGATAACCCTTCGGCTCTTCCATTGTTGTTGTGTTTTCGTCGCTTTTGAGTGTTGTCAACTGACCAGTGCAGTTGTGATTCTCTAGGCTCTTTTTAGCGCCTGAGGAAAGGGACAAGGATCCCAGAAACGTTGTGTGGTATTTATATTACTTTTTTGTCTGTATTGGCTATCTTAATCTCTTAGTTTGTTGAGCTTTACGGGTGACACGGGGGTGTGAAAAGGTGTATTGTGCATGGGCATTCTCATTCAAGACAAAACTCCCTTGCTGTCTCAGCGATCGCACTGAATGGTCAGCTTTAGCAGGAGCTAGGGCACCGCAAAGCGGGGAATTTCAAGTCTTCGATATCGAAGCATATATTCGCATGGTTAAAACATCAGGAATGTTCTTAAAATTAAGAAAAAATATTTCTTCCTAAATGAATTTAGGTGCTGTAGCACAAGAGCTCATACACACAAGCCGCCACCGTTTGCCACACAACATTGCCTCACCAGTGACAATTGTTTTTCCCGGTGACACAAATTTTCTCTTTACTGAAAACTCTAAAGAGAAGGTCCTCACTGTCATAAATGAAACTAGAAATCAGCTACTCAACTGGCTGTATACAAATAAGCTTCTAATGAATACAGACAAAACAATTTTTTTATGCATTTTAAACCGTCCAAACAGACTGACAGTGTAAAACTAGGAAGTGTGGTGACAAACAACTCACCAATCACTAAACTCTTAGGTATTTGGAACAAACACATAGAATATATTTGTAATAAACAGTTGTGCATTCAGAGTCATGAATAAAATCTGTGACATTGCCACTCTTCGTACAGCATACTTTGCTTGTGTTAATTCCCTAATATCATCTGGGATACATTTTTGGGGATACCATCACAAGAAAGTACTTACTCTGCAAAAAAAAAAAATTATAAAGGATGTACTTTTCTGATCTCCTACCAGACCCATTTTCAAGTAACTTGGGATACGTCTTGTCCCTTGCATATACATAATGGAAACGGTCTGCTTTATTAATAAAAACCGTGATAGTTTCAGACTGATCAGTGACATCCATGCACACAATATACATGTGTATAATAATGTACATTTACAGTTTCAAAGGCTTAAACAATGCCAAACTGGTCTAAAAAAGTGGTGTTGTATAACAAACTAAAAGGAGCTGCTTGCTACATTTAGATACAATGTAAAAATTATTGGAAAAACACCGTTTCTAATCCGTACAAGAGTATCTGAATGCCAACCCCATTAACTTTAAATGTGTTTAAATCATTATAATTTTTTATTTAATGTTATATATTTATCAGTATATGCAATTATGTTGTTTAATTTATTATAATATTCATTTCATATATTTAACATTTAGGTATTAAGTTATCAATTGACTTGTTCTATTCTTGTTTATCAAGATTTCTGGATTAAATAAGTACAATATAATCGTCTTTTTTTGGGTGGGGGTTATTAGTATAAACAGAAATGGATGTCGGTAAGGTGGCTTCGTTTATGATAAGTTGAGAAACGCCATTAATTCAATAAATTAAATTTCCTTCAGTTTTTCTTCTGGTGAAAACCGGGAAAAAGGGGTAATAATTTTAAGCTGTGAAGAGTCCATAACGCGCAATGACATCGTACAAAATTTCTCTAAAGAACTGAGCGCTCGAAGCCCGCCTTAGTCGTCTCTCTGTTCAGCTACATAATAAGTAAATTTACGATTCAGAATGAAAATAGAACGGGTCACGTTAGGGAAAACTATAAAATATCACAAAATAAATGCAAATTCGAGAATTATAGAACTGATAGAGTACATGAAGTAGGGAGAACACATTGTTAGAAGAAATGGGAGACGAACGTAATGAGTTTTCAAATGAAACCACGATATCAGAAAATCTGACTGAGAGGAAAGGTGAAACAAGGCCAAGTAGAAGGTTAATACCTAAAGGGAAAAATGTAGAGGGCAACAAAAGAACCAAGACATTTGGAATCATGTATATGTATATGTATATGTATATATGAGGCTGCAAAAAAAGCTTTATGGTAATTATTTTGGTATATAAAAATCGCTGCTTTTGGACGTGAAAATATTATAGCATACGCCATTCTTCGAAACAACCGTGTAACGATATAATTCCTCTTTGATATGCTAGAATTAATTTTTTTTTCTGTCTGAAACGTAAAATATTTCAATAACTGTCACTGTATCCGTTTCGCAACACACAAATGATTATCTTCGGACCACCATTTTGTTTATAAAAACTTTATCCCGACTTCAAATTACAGAGCAGTGTTAAAATAAACAAAAATTAGATTAATTATCAAAAATATATAAAAGTTTTCGTTCGTGATGAATTGTTTCTTACATTATCGTGCAAAGCATATTTTTTGAACGAATATAATGTAAAAGTAGACAAATAAGAAATTATTAGTTTTAGTATAAAATTGTAATTGGGAAAATGTAAGCTACATTTTCATTTCCAAAATATTTAATTTGTAATTTCATTTTTGTCTAATTTTATCATATTTTTAATATATCGTTTAAACGATAATGCAATTCAGAAATCATGATCTTCTGGTAGAAGAATCTAAAATATTGGATCACAGTTTTTTTTCAGCTTATATAATTATTTTCTACTTATCACTTAATACTTTACATTAAAAAAAACTGAAAATAAGATTATTTTTTCGTACAAAGATCAAAACGGTCCAGTTTCTTATATTGTCAATTAATGATATACCGAATTACTGAATTTCATCCATGATTTGGACTCGATTGCTTTTCTGCATCGCGATTGTTAATTAAATATCGAATGCAAACGTAACAAAAAATACGTCGTTTTCGTAGTACTAATTGAAAACAAACGTCTGAATTCCCTCTGCATTATTATATCATTTTATATATAAGAATTTATTAATTTCAAAACTATACCTATTATCTATAATGAAATAGAATATATATAGGCCTACGTGTTACTAAATATTAATACAACGTACCATTCATAAAAATGTCCAACTTAATATCGTTAAGATAGCGAATTAATCCAGTCAGTTGCAGTAGATCATAGATACGTGTAGTACAGCTATAGTATTTTCTCCCAATAATGTCTCTGGGGAAGATGCGCATTAGCAAAGAAACGCGAAAAAACCGCAGAACACAATTAAGGTAAAAATATAACTAGAATAAAATAAATAAATATCCGGCCTTGAGTCAGAAAATTATGTTCATTAAAAAAAAAATTAACTCTACTGACGTTTCGTCCTCTTTTAGGACCTCTTCAGGTTTAATAATTTTGCTGCTTTGTCTGTTGCAACGGAAATGAAACTCATTTATAATATTGTAAATGCCAGATATTTTTGTATCTATTATTAGTCATTTATCCTGCAATATTTCACGAATTAGTAACTGTAGTCAGATGAGTTTTAATGTTCGATGTGTATGTCTTATAGACCAGTTATAAATTCTAAAACAATATTTAATTATGCCAATTCTATGCCAATTAAATAGTGAGAACCATCATTTTTCAATTTCCGGTTGGCTGTAACGGGAACTTCCCATTAAATTTCTGCAACAAAATTACAGACTCTTGTAAGCCTTGTAACTCCTAAAGGAGTTATGATTCCTATGACAGAGTAAGCTCTCACAAGCGACCTCCCCCACCCCCCTCCCCCACTGTCTCGATAAACGTATCACCGACCTACGCCTTTGTGAACACCGTGAGAGGCCTGATTCGATTACGTCATGCGTGGCGTGGTTACAGATCCATTTGCACGCACTACACATGCCCAAGAGACGGAGTTATGATTCCTATGACAGAGTAAGCTCTCACAAGGGACCTGCCCCCCCCCTCCCCCACTGTCTCTATAAACGTATCACCGACCTACGCCTTTGTGAACACCGTGAGAGGCCATATTTAGATTCGATTACGTCATGCGTGGCGTGATTACAGATCCATTTGCACGCACTACACATGCCCAAGAGACGGTTCTATACAGTTATACCAATCTAAGGAGCTCGGATATAAACGAAATTACATACTATTGTAAGCCTTGTAACTCCTAAAGTACACCATTTGAGTTATGATTCCTATGGCAGAGTAAGCTCTCACAAGCGACCTGCCCCCCCCCCCTCCCCCACTGTCTAGATAAACGTATCACCGACCTACGCCTTTGTGAACACCGTGAGAGGTCATATTTATATTCGATTACGTCATGCGTGGGGTGATTATAGCGCCATTTGCACGCTCTACACATGCCCAAGAACGGTTTCTTTCCTCTATACAGTTATACCAATCTAAGGAGCTCGTGAGGTTTCTTTTTTAAGTTATGTGCTCTTATCACATTTACTTTAAATGCCCCCCCCCCCTCCCCAACCATGTAGTAATTCTCAACGATCAACAACTGACTCAAACAGTTCCTCGGGGTACATATTGACCCGGAGGAAACATATTTCCACAAAGAGGAAACGTCTCGGTTTAAAACTGAGACAAATGTACTGGAATATTGGTAGATCATCTCATCTAACACTGGAAAACAAGCTCCTGTTGTACAAATCTATCATCAATCCGATTTGGAACTATCGTATCCAACTATGGGGATCGGAAAATAATTCAAAGCTGGAAATACGAGGGTGAATCAAACATAAACAAGACTTATTTTTTTAAATATTTATTTTGATTTTAAACGCACAAACAATCATAGTTTATTTTTCTACATAATCTCCTGATTTATAAGAACATTTTTCCCAGCGTATAGGTAATTTTTGAATTCCTTCCACGTAAAAAGAGTCAGGTCGTGTTTGTAGCCAATTGCGCACATATGCTTCAACCTCATTATCGCTGTGGAGTTTTTGCCCTCCCAAAGCTTCCTTGAGAGGACCAAAGACATGGAAGTCGCAAGGAGACAGGTCTGGACTGTATGGAGGGTGTTCCAGTGTCTCCCAACCCAGTTGCTCCAATTTTTGCTGTATGGGGGCGAGCATTGTCATGGAGGAGAATCACTTTTCTCATCAGAAAGTCTCGTCTTTTGCGGCGATATGCAAGTCTGACCTCAGTCAAAATTTGGCAGTAGTATGCCGCATTAATTGTTCTGCGCTCATGCAAAAAATCAAGGTGCAGCAGGCCACGCTGGTCAAAAAAAACGGTAGCCAAAACCTTGCCAGCCGATAATCGTGACTTGGCTTTCACTGGTCCGGTTTCTCCTTTCTTCCTCCACTCCATACTCGCTTGTTTCGAAGGGGTGTAGTGATGCACCCACGTTTCATCACAGGTGACAATGTGAGAAAGAAATGGGTCTCCTTCTTCCCGAAATCGTGCAATTAGACGCTCACACACTTGAAAACGATTCAGTTTCTGGTCAACTGTGAGAAGGCGAGGAACACACCTGGCACACACCTTGCGATACCCTAGCTCCTCTGAGAGTATAGAGTAAGTGCTCCCATAACTTATTCCAACCTCAATTGCAATATCCGAAGTTGTTAGACGCCTATCACCTTCAACAAGTTGACGAACACTGTCGATGTTGCCCGCTGTAATGCTGGTGCGGGGTCTGCGGTCCTGGCTCTCATTTTCAACACGTTCACGGCCCTCCACGAACTGTTTATGCCAAGCAAACACTCTAGCTCACGACAGCGTCTCTTCCCCGAACTGTGCAGTCAATCTTCTCAAGATTTCGGCCGGTTTTACACCTTCTGCAGCTAAAAACTTGATAACAATACGTTGCGCAATAGAGGGAGGTACCTCCTGCTCGGACATCGTAACGATGGACACTGAGCGAGTCTATGATGATGAGTCACGTGCTTCCCCCACTCCTGACAAACCAACCTAACAGCCAATAACAGCGGAACGTTCTTCCATCACTATTGCGCGCGCAGGTCCAAAAGTCTCGTTTATATTTGATTCACCCTCGTATTACAACTTTTCCAAAATAAAGTGATGAGACAAATAGTAAATGCTCCATTCCACTAACATCCAAATAGCAGAAGACCTGCAAATTCTAATAATTAAAGGTGAAATTAAGACATTTAGTGTACGTAATTGTCCTAGAACTCAAGTTTACTCTAATGCACTTGCCAGAGCTTTGAACACACAAGTGAAGTGCCACGAATAAAAAGATTCAAGCAAGAAACGCTAATGGACAGAACTGATTAGGATTAACTTATGTGTACTGCTTAAACGCATCGTGTTATCAAACTTATCTGAAAGATATTTGCTATAGGTATCCCTACCGGTCATGTTCTGTTTATTTTTGTTATCTAACGGTACATAAATTACTTTTTAAAATGAAGAAATTTACGTCTGGTTGAAAATAATGAATAAGAAACCGGGTTTTGCATAATTTTATTAGAACGCAACGTTTCGACGACTAAAAGCTCTGTCGTCATCTTCTAGGCGAAGTGCCGGAACCTTTTTTTTGGGGGGGGGGGGGTAACAAGCTACATGAGGGTAATCCACGTTGTGGCAACTCCCCTTTAATAGCATAGGAAGGGATTTGAAAGGGGGGATGCGGTTGGGTAGAGGAAGGCAGCCAAGGGTTCACTAGGGCCCCCGGGCTATGGTTTAAGGATCCTACCCGGCAATTCGCCTAAAAGTGATGCAGGGAAAAACTCTAGAAAACCTGCATCAGGTAGGTCGGGCATTTGGTACTTGTCCCATGCCCTTCCGATAGCGGGAGAGGAGTTTGCTGTGGGGACGCAGCATTCGCTTCTCCGTGTCTCGACCAGTTTAGGAGGCAGCTGGCCGACTATTCCAATAGGAATAGCGGACACCTCTTACCGTATGCCCAAGGTCTGCGACCCCGAAACATACACTTCTCAAAACAGGCCGAGGTGCCTCGGCTTGTGGGATCCTTAGTTCAAAAACGGAGAGAGGAAAAGGCATCCCCAAAGGTAGCCCCTTCCGTCTCTCCTACAAGGTTCTGTCTACGAGAACATCCCTCGCAAGTTCTGCCTGCGAGAGAATAGCCCTCCCAGACATTCTCGTATCGGTTGGATTTATTTATTTTAATTTTATTATTTAGGGTAACAGGCTACATGAGGGTATTCCACATGGTGGCAACTCCCCTTTAATAGCATAGGAAGGGATTTGAAAGGCGGATGCCTCGGCATGTGGGAACCTTAGTTCAAAAAACCAAAGAGATGTGAAGGCATCCCTAAAGGTAGCCTTCGCCAGATCTCTCTGGGGAAAGTTCACCTGCGAGAGAATTCTCTCGCAGGCTTTCTTGCTACCCCGGTTGGATTTTTTTTAGGATAACAGGCTACATGAGGGTAATCCACGTTGGGCAATTCCCCTTTAATAGCATAGGAAGGGATCTGAAAGGGGGGAAGGGTAGAGGAAGGTAGCCAAGGGTTAACTAGGGCCCCAGGGCTATGGTTTAAGGATCCTAACTGGCATTCACCTAAAAGTAATGCAGGACAAACCCTAGAAAACCTGCAATAGGAATAGCGGACAACTCTTACCGTATGTCCAAAGTCTACGACCCCGGGTATTTGGTACTTCTCCCACGCCCTTCCGATAGCGGGAGAGTTTGCTGTGGGGACGCAGCATTCCCTTCTCCGTGTCTCGACCAGTTTAGGAGGCTGCTGGCCGACTATTCCAATAGGAATAGCGGACAACAAGGTCTGCGACCCCGAAACATACACTTCTCAAATCAGGCCGAGGTGCCTCGGCATGTGGGAACCTTAGTTCAAAAAAAACACAAAAAATCAGAGAGATGTGAAGGCATCCCCAAAGGTAGCCTCCGCCAGAGCTCTCTGGGAAGGTTCACCTGCGAGAGAATTCTCATAGTGCCGGAACCTTTTTTTTTTAGGGCAACAGGCTACATGAGGGTAATCCACTTTGGGCAACTCCCCTTTAATAGCACAGGAAGGGATTTGAAAGGGGGAATGCGGAAGGGTAGAGGAAGGTAGCCAAGGGTTAACTAGGGCCCCCAGGCTATATTTTAAGGATCCTACCTGGCATTCGCCTAAAGAAATGCAGGGAAAACTTTTGAAAAACCTGCATCAGGTAGGTCGGGCATTGGGTACTTGTCCCACGCCCTTCCGATAGCGGGAGAGGAGTCATTCCATTGCATATTATATATATCCTCCACTGAATCATCACGCTGTGAGAGCCAATCAGCGATCAGTCAACAGTCCGCCTCCGCCATGTCAGCATCAGTCAAAAGGCCGGCCACTCGCCGAGGTACATTACCCCCAACAGCCCCGTCCACAATAGAGCTCCGGATCCCTCGACTTAACAATGTTATAGCTGGGTCCCAAGTCTTGCTCAATTAAAACCCGGTGTCCCGGTTTAGCAGGTTGTCTTGTGTCCTAATATGTATGGCCTCTTTGATGATGCTGCTCCAGAAGCCATTGACACGATCCAAGATTTTGGTTTCATTGAACTTTATGTCATGGCCGGATTCTATGGCATGTTCTGCCACCGGTGACTTATTTGGCTGTTTGAGTTTGAGATGTCTTTGATGTTCTTTGCATCTGTCCATTACCGTGCGAATAGTTTGTCCGATGTACTTCTTGCCGCATTCACATGGTATGCTGTAGACCCCAGGAGTACCAAGTCCTATACTGACTTTAACCGAGCCAAGCATTTCTTTAATTTTCTTTTGTGGATAGAACACCGTCTCAATGTTATGCTTGGCCAGTAGGCGTCCTATACGGTTGTTGATGTTGCCGGCGAAAGGAATGTAAGCATGGTTGACTGCAATTTCCTTTTCCTCTACTGTTTTCTCCCTTCGGAGCTCAAGTGCCCTCTTTATCTGGCCGGGATTGTATCCGTTTTGGCGGAAAACGGTTTTAAGATGTTCTAATTCAGATACCACCCTGGTTGGCCCTATGGACCAAGGTTGAGAGACCTCCACTCTTCTGTGACGGATGGTGGAAGCTGCTGGCATGAAAATACCGATCTGTATGTGTGGCTTTCCGATAAACGGAATGGCCAAGTCCATTAATTGTTTTTTTTCTTTAAAATAACCTACGATTGTGATATACTCAAAAAATTATTAGACAAATTATACGAATTCTATTCATACTTTGAAAATATAAACTACTTTAAAATAACATTTTTAATTACTTAATGGTTCAAATTTAATATGATTTCGCTTCTTATGCTTTACTATGCCTCTTCTATGTATAGCACGGCACGGACCTGTGCTCAGATGAAATGAGCTTTACGGGTCGGTGCAGGGGACTACTGCGCATGCGCATTTCTCCTTACGGTGACATTCTGTGCCGTGGAAGGCTGATCACACGAGTGCGAGGAAGGAAAGCATTTTAAAGTCTTCGAAATCGAAGCAGAAATTTCATCAGTTCTTAAAAATTAAGAAAAAAAATAATTATTTCTAAATTTAATTATGTGCTCTAGCACAAGAGCACATACGCAGGAGCCGCCACTGATAAAAGTATTATGCGAATGGAAACCTCACTAACTTTAAAGGCCGTTATACAATTTTTATTTCTCTCATGTGATACGGCTTCTTATATTTCGATCAAAACGGACAGTTCGTTAATTTTAAAGAATATTCAATTACATGTGTTAAAGATACAAGTTGACCATTAAAAGTATAGAAATAGAATGCCTAATTTGTACAAATGATAAATATATATTGTAATGATTAAATAAATTAATTTGCCCCACGTTTAGGAAGCCATTTGTGTAATGATTAAAAAGGTGGTCTAAATTCATAGGAATAATGAACAAAATTATTATGTATTTAAAAATTTAAAGTTGATAATTTCACATTATAAACCCTGCTTTGCACGCCGAATTCCATCAATTTGACAATCAAATATTTCAAATTTTATTTTATTAATTCGTGGCGTTCTATAAAATTATAGCTTTATAATTTTACAATCAATTACGTTGAATTTCTCATTATCTCAGGGTCACCACTGGGTTTGATAGGAAGGACGAATACAATGAACTAAAATATTAGCAATCCAAACTCATTAAAGTTAACGGGATACAATATTAAATACAAAAGTAAAATAAAACGAATGAAAAGAAAAACGCGAACGAAATCTGACTTTAATTATCGTTTACAGTCATTAATAATTGTTTTGTACTTACGACAGTGCTGCTGGTACAAGTTCGGACTCTTGTGTCTTGAAGTCAACAGCCACTAAACAGGCCATTATACACTGATTCTACTCATTAGATTTTGAACACATTGTAGTTGCTCTGGATCTCTGATATCCTGGAACCTGGATTAGTCCACCCTCAGCCAGTTGCCGGACGTAGGTCTTCTCAAAGTCTCTCTGTGCGAAAATCGGTTCAGTTTGTGAACTACTTCGATTTTATAAGTCTCTCCGTCAAAACTGTTTACTTGCGTTTTATGTAAACTATTATATCTCGCTGTTGGACTTCCTAGATAGCCCTATTCATAATTCTGGATCCGCAGACTTTTACTGTTTCTATTTCTCTATGTGGACCGAACTGCTATGTCCCAGTTCTCGATGCATACTGTTCCGTTTCTTTTCGCGTCTTGCCGCTGACTGAGTCCTCTAGGCGCGCGGTCTACAGTCTCCATTGTTAACAAAGAAAAACCCGCCTTGATTGTCGTCTTTAAACACCCGTTCCGCCAACAATTAAATTATATTACAAATTAATTAATAGGCTGTTTAATTGGTATTACAATATATATTGTAATGTAAACTAATTAGGCCATTAATTAGTTTTAATAAAATTTAATTGTAGCGGCAGAAGCTTCCAAAGCGAAAATGGAGATGAGCTCTGTTGCTTTGTCGGAAAGTCAAAAATGGCGTATGCGCGCTAAAACTGGAGAGCACTAAGAGTTAGTTGGTGGCGGGACATTTCAGGGGACGGAAAGAATTATACTAAAGCAGAGACTAGCCATGTTTAATGAATTATTAAACAAAGTTGTGAATTTAAGACAAAGTAAAAACATTCACGGAAGTATTACCCCGTAAATATCGCTAAGTTAGAAGTTTTTATGTCTATCAGCAGCCAGGAAAGGAGTGCAGTTTTACGTCTGTAGCAGCCAGGACAGGAAGTCAGTTTAAGTCCAAAGCGGTAAAAGACTAACAAATCTACGAATCATAGGATTCGTATAAGGCAAGCAGACATCAGATAGCTGACATTCATGAGGACCATCCGAGTTCCTGGGAGTCTATCAGTTTTGACTTCAATTGTGTAAACCTGTGAATCTTAGAATCAGTGTAAAAGTTTGCCATAGTGTACTTCAGAAACCAAAAACAATGCTGGTACCATCTGGACACTACGTAAGTAACAAAACCAAAACTAATGATTAACTGTAAACTTTAATTAAAGGATAAAGTCAGATTTCGTTCTCTTTTAATTGTCAATCAGAGTTAATTTATTTTCTTTTTAGTTTATTTCTATCGACTTATTGTTTAGGTAAATGTGAACTGTTTGTTAATAAGATTTTAGAATCAATTTGTTGTGTCCATTATCAAACCCAGTAGAGACGCTGAGAAATTAATATTTTAAATTGTAATTGTTTTTGAGTTATTGCCACAAAATAAATAAATATTATGTTTGTTAATTTTGATTATTATTTCTTTTAATTTTCGCCTTCCATTTAATTATTACCTAAACGGCGCTTCACGTGAGGTAAATACTTCAAATTCATTAAATAAATTTAATTAATTAAAGCTTAATTGTTGTTTATTACATTTTGGCTACCACAACGTGGGGCAAATTAAATAAATTAATTGTTTATTAATATATATATATATATATATATATATATATATTTGTGTGTGCGTGTGTGTATTACTGTGTGTTTGACATCCCAATTCAACCGACTGCAATGAAACATTAGTGACTCTTTAAATCAAAAAATAAAATAAAATCTGTCGGCCTCTCGAAGCGTTAGGCAACTCCTCAGGGGTGAATGAGTTTGGAATTTTTAACGGCCGATATTTGCAACAAATAAATATTTTTCGGGGGTCAATGAGATTGATAGTGTTTGTCCCAATGTTGTTTATGTATGATATCAACCACTTTCGGATTTGGAGTGGAGCACGCTTAGGGTCGAGGGTAAAGGGACGTTTAATAAAAAAATAACGTGAAAATAATTGATATTAGTGTCTATTCCGCGGTTATGGTAGTCGGTCAGTTTAATTCTGGCATTCAACACGCCGGTTAAGTTGTAGTTCAGTCTCTAGGAGTGGGGGTAGAGGAAACTTTTGCGTAAAAACTGTTTAAGTAAAACAACCTCTACCAACAGTGTGAACGGGAGTGGAAGGGGCGGCATTTAAAGAAACTCAAAATCCGCAATTATTACTGTCAGATGAAAAGTTTTAGGCGTACCGGAGTTGGATAGTGTAATTCTACAATCAGTCAGTGCCTAAATTCAACACCTAGCGAAAATGGAAGGGATTACCCGTAGGAGTGGGGGCGGAAGGGCTTTATAAAAAATAATGACGAGAATGCTGTCATAATCCACGTATAAGTTGTAGCTCAGCCCCTAGATTATAGAACGCCCATTACATAATTATAATACGAAAAAAAACAGAGATTGGTGTAGAAGTCACTAAGTTTAATTCTCACATTCAACACGCAGATTTAGTTTTTATTACAGTGCGTGTGGACTAGGGTGGGAAAATGTTGCGCGTACAATCTTAAACGTGTTGATGAATTTCCACCAAACTTTGTACTTAAGATCGAGGAACAAACACTGGATGGGTAAAACGGTGTCGTATTTTGAGCGGCCGTGTCCTTAGCGGACAACAGACCTTCCTCAATCCTGACCGCTAAGTGAGCAGGTATAAATTTTTCCGAAGTGCTACTTTATAAGTCTTGGTTTTAACATTAAGTGAAAGTACACAAGTTTAATGTATAACATTTCTGAAACTTATCTGGATTTATAATTTCTATCTCTATCTATAACATGGAAACTGTTCCAATTGGTAGTAATTCGTTTAATAAATATGCTTAGAAATGATCAATTAGGATGCAAATCTTTTAACAGTTATATTTAACTGACGCCCTTAAATAAATGAAAACGTCAACATGTTTAGTTATAAATTTATTATTAATTTATATTTTTAAACATTTTAATAGAAAAAAAATCAAAGTTTAATCCCTAATTTATTAGGACCTCTTCTAAAAATTCCAACAAAGCAAGATGATAATTTATAATAATTGTTAAATACTGTTAAAGTTGCTCTTCGGAAAACTGCTCGCTTTGCGGTCAGGATTCAGGAAGGGACTATTGCCCGCTCACTGCACGGGCGCTCCAAATACGGCGCCGGGTAAAACACGCCTAGCAGGTAGAAGATACGGGGAGTATTTATGACTCTCCTAAAATGCCGTCAGTGTTTTTGTCTCTCTCAAGGTACCACGAGTATTTTCGCCTCTATGGTACCGGAGTATTAAATGTACCGCTTTTTTAGACTTTTTAAAAGTTAATATGTATATTAAAGGTTCCAATAAATTTCTTGACCCCCTTAAGGGCATACCAGTTATGATAAAATTAACATTCCAGCGGCATAGGTAGGTTAGACTTCGAAAAGTAAATGTTCCAAAAATTATCGTTCTTTATGCCGGTTAAATCACGTGTTCACCAAGAGATTTGATTTGATTCGAATTAAATAGTTTTTCAGAATATAATTACCCGGGGAACGCCGAGAACCCAGTTACATAAGTCTCAGAGCTTACGAATTTGTGAGTATACATTTTATTAGTTTGTTCAGTGGAACGTTTTATTTATTGTTCGCATGGATTAGAATTTCATCTGAAATAATTGAAATTAGATGCAATATTTAATGTTTATTATTTTTAATTATTCTGATTATATTTAATTAATGGACGTGCCTGTGTCATTATTTGACAATTAATGAACCCCGTCTACGCCAAGCTAATACAACCCGGAAGTGCTTATTAATTTATTTGAAGAGTTTTCAACAAATATTGTCATGAAATAAATCCAGATGTTTTAAAGGAATATATATAATTTTCCGATATCTGAATGGTTTCGAAATCTTCAATAAACACTTATGATTAAGATATGATTAACGCAATACGACTGAAGTAATTCAATCACTTCTGTATTCGTTTTTTCTTGTTGATCTGCGTCATTATTTAGCATGGTTTCATAAATATGCCATACAAGAATAAGTAATAGAAAATATTGATGTCACAAGAAATATTCCAGAAATGTCCCAGTTCCAAGCTGGACTCGACCAAGGATGGACGTGCTACCACGAATTACAAAAGTTTGATAAAGCACGCCTTGTAGTTAACTTATATCTCATGTTCGATTAAATAAAATTATGAAAGATTAAAAAGTTGTTTTGGTGGTTTTCTCCAAAAAATTACCTGGCGCCCAAACATGAATGATCAACGAAAAAACGCAAGGAGGGTAGCGGAGCGGCAACAATACATTATTGATTTCTATATCAGTATTATAGACCGTCTGTACTTTTTGCTCAGAACAAAATGATTTTGAAGTAAGCCAAACTATTAATATAATAAAATATCAGCGTGGCCGATTCCATTACAAACGACATCTTGTTATGGCATATGACGTACAAATAACGGGAAACAGAAGAGGTGGCGACGCACACAGCAAACAATGCGGTGGATGGCATCGGTTGGATGTTTCTTTTACAGTAACAGGCTACTTGAGGGTAATCCACATGGTGGCAACTCCCTTTTAATAGTACACGAAGGGATTTGAAAGGGGGGATGCGGAAGGGAAGAGGAAGGAAGCCAAGGGTTAACTAGGGCCCCGGGGCTATAGTTTAAGGATCCTACCCAGAATTCGCCTAGAAGTAATGCAGGACAAACCCTAGAAAACCTGCTTCAGGTAGGTCGGGCATTGGGTACTTGTCCCACGCCCTTCCGATAGTGGGGGAGGGGTTTTCTGTGGGGACGCAGCATTACCTTCTCCGAGCCTCGACCAGTTTAGGAGGCAGCTGGCCGACTGTTCCAATGGGAAAACAAACAACTTTTACCGTATGCCCAAGATCTGTGACCCCGAAACATACACTTCTCAAAACAGGTCGAGGTGCCTCGGCTTGTGGGAACCTTAGTTCAAAAACGGAGAGAGAAAAGGCATCCCCAAAGGTAGCCCCTTCCGTCTCTCCTACAGGGTTCTGTCTACGAGAACATCCCTCGCAAGTTCTGCCTGCGAGAGAATAGCCCTCCCAGACATTCTCGTATCGGTTAGATTTATTTATTTTAATTTTTAGGGTAATAGGCTACATGAGGGTATTCCACATGGTGGCAACTCCCCTTTCATAGCATAGGAAGGGATTTGAAAGGCGGTTGCCTCGGCATGTGGCAACCTTAGTTCAAAAAACCAGAGAGATGTGAAGGCATCCCTAAAGGTAGCCTTCGTCAGATCTCCCTGGGGAAGGTTCACCTGCGAGAGAATTCTCTCGCAGGCTTTCTTGCTACCCCGGTTGGATTTTTTTTTAGGATAACAGGCTACATGAGGGTAATCCACGTTGGGCAATTCCCCTTTAATAGCATAGGAAGGGATCTGAAAGGGGGGAGGAAGGTAGCCAAGGCTTAACTAGGGCCCCAGGGCTATGGTTTAAGGATCCTACCTGGCATTCACCTAAAAGTAATGCAGGACAAACCCTAGAAAACCTGCATCAGGTAGGTCGGGTATTTGGTACTTCTCCCACGCCCTTCCGATGGCGGGAGAGGGGTTAGCTGTGGGGTCGCAGCTATGCCCTTGCCAAGCCTTGACCGGTTCAGGAGGCAGCTGGCCGACTATTCCAATAGGAATAGCGGACAACTCTTACCGTATGTCCAAAGTCTGCGACCCCGGAACATACACCTCTCAAAACAGACCGAGGTGCCTCGGCATGTGGGAACCTTAGTTCAAAAAACCAGAGAGATGTACGAAACTGTTAATTGGGTACTTAGGGATATACTGCGCTTCGAAGAACATTTGCGTATCGTCAGCAAAAAGCCAGTCCGTGTGTTCGTCGCCCTATACCGAATAAAGCCCGCAAACGGGGAACCAAGGCAGAGTAAAAGGAAATTACTCTCCGGTAAGTTCCATGCTGTTTTACGGAACCCAAATATAGGCGGAGACAATTGTTGTATCCTAGTGGCAGGATAGTTTAAGGACGCACGCATTAGCGATAAATATATTGGCACAATTAGATACACACACTATGAACAATTAAAGCTGACACAAGTATTTACACTATGAACATTGTATAACATAGTTAGACCTATACTATTGACTTGAGTCTACTTAGGCTCGACTGACATTGACTACTGGGGTGCTGTGTGCCGAATTGTCCTCCTGAGTATATTTCTCGATAGAGAAAAAGTGAAAAAAGACAAAGAAAAGAATAAAGAAAGAAAAGGAAACATAACAGCAAGAAAGAGGCAGGTTAAAGAAATGACGTGAAAAATGGTCTAGAAGATCAGAACAAAGATGTAGAGATTTACTCCAAGCGAAGAAAACAAGAAAAACAAAAAGAAAGAGGCTGTGTGCAAGAAACAAGTTAGGAAAGAAGTGACGTGAAAGGTCGTCTAGAAGTTTAGAAAAAGATGTAGAAACTCCAACGTTTCGAACAGTAGCGAAAAAACTGTTTGTCTTCAGGGAGAGAACAAGTCTCAGACGCGCAGCGTGAGAGTCCGAACGCTCATTAGGGGGCAGACCTACTAAATTCGGCCTGGTCGTGACAGCTGTCCCTGTATTTATACACTGGAATATCCAAAAAATCTAAATAATAATGTTACAGTACTGAGGTTCTGAAACAAGGAATTTAACCAGTCTCTTCCCAAAAATGGAGTAATTCCTTTAGTTAAAACTACTGCAAGTGGTAGTTATGAAAAAAAAAACACATTATTTTCAAGATTTATTTCGACATACAATCCACCTAAGACAGGTAAAGGCATTTGCTGCTGATGATTTAACCTGAAACTTAAGACAAAACAATATTATGCTTATAGATATCCAAAGGTATAATAGAAAAAATAGAACCAGTATCAACAAGAAACTTTATCGGACGACTATTGACTGTAACTTCAATTTCTGAAGCAGCCAAGAATGTTTGCGTTGAAGCAAAATAACACTCAAGTAAAAAAAAAAACACAATTAACACTGACTCTGCAAAACTGAGACGTGTGCCCAATATTGCCACATTAATAACACGACCACTCCGTAGCTGGACATACTAGCGGGTTGTGTTTTTGGGCATACGGTAAGAGTTGTCTGCTATTCCCATTGGAACAGTCGGCCAGTTGTCTCCTAAACTGGTAGAGGCACGGAGAAGGAAATGCTGCGTCCCCACAGCAAAGCCCTCACCGCCATGAGGGGGCAAGTACCTACTGCCCGACCTACCTGATACAGATTTTCTAGGGTTTGTCATGCATCACTTTTATGCAAATGACGGGTAGGATCCGTAAACTATATCTCCGGGGCCTTGGTTAACCCTTGGCTACCTTCCTCTACCCTTCCACATCCCCCCTTTCAAATCCCATCCTATGTTTTTCATCTTCGTCGTCAACTTATGTTGTATCCTAGTGGCCGGATACATTAGGGTTGCACACATTAGCGATAAATATATTAGCGCAGTAAGACACACACACACTATGAACATTTATTACTGACAGACGTAAACACACTAAAGTTCCGCGCGTCTAGCCATGCCTTCCCGACAATGTCCATCGCAAGCATTCTTGGCTCAGTATTCTCGCTAACAATTGTTATTCACAATGCCGCCGCCAATAATTAACGAAAACAATGTATTAATCAAACACTAATTTTTAATTTCTTAATTATGTCGATTTGATCTTGTATTATGCCTTCGTCGACCTCATCTTCCCACGCCATCTATTGTTGGTTTTTGTTAAGTTTAGACACATTAAGGCGCGCGCGTCGATGTGTTAGTACAGTTCCCCGTGTAGGTCTCGTCGGGGTATGGAGCTGAGTCTCCAGGAAAGAACTCAAAACATTGGAGCATAGAATTATTGGAAATGTTATAAGGAACTTTAAAATTTGTCGTCGATAAATAAGCCACACCCTGCAGATGTGTCTCATCTCTCTATTAAGTCTAGAAGATCTCCCGTAAGTGGAGGAGGTTTTACTAACTTGCCATCAATTGCTTCGAGTGCTCCAGGGATTCCTCGTAAATAAATACTTATTTTGTATTTCCATGTGCTCCAGTTTGATTTTCCTTCCAGAAGTCCAACATTGATTATCCTGGTTAAATCCATCACTTAGCCGAGTCACGTGACGGGATAATCTCGAAGTGAACTACGTGGAGATTTTTTTAAATACCGCTTTTGCTGTTTATATATACACTTTTACGCACAACTTCACTGCGCAGCTGGTCCCCATAACCTGTTGGAAGTATTTAATAAAAAGACAGCACTGACTATGTATTTAAGAATGTATTATCAAATCTGAACATGTATATCAAGCACGATACTGACAACAGTAGCCAAAGAATATAACATATAAGAGATACTCAAAGAGAATATAAACATAATAGAGTGGCTATATCTGCGTTACAGCGCCCTGGGTGGCAGCAACAAACAACACTGGCCGCCATTTTTTAGTCGGTCCACTTCACCTAAAACCCGATTTGTGTTATGCTTCTGATGGTGGAAGTTTTGAAGTTTTTTTGTTAAAATAAATTGTTTGTTATTATAAATCATGCCAAACGTGTGTTCAGCCTACAATTGTAATAATCGTACTTTGAAAACACATGAAGTATCGTATTTTAAGTAAGTATCAGCATAATAATAAGAAGAAGAAAGATAGCCAAATGCAGGCAAAATAAGTGATAACATAAATACCACACAACGTTTCTGGGATCCTTTTCCTTTCTTCAGGTGCTAAGAAGAGCCTAGAGCGACACAACTGCACTCGTCATTTGACAAAAAAAAAAGCTTTGGTGGTGCTGTTGCGTCGCTCTGGACTAGGAACGGTTACATGTTGCAAATAGAATGACGAGGCTACACATTCAGTGTGAGTCACAGAAAATGAAGGTAGCATTGGCTGCCCAGACACTAAGCAATTCTGTAGCAGATTTTTTTTGTAGAGACTAAATTTGTAAGTTGTGAGGGCACGGTAAAGTTCATAAAAATGGTAGATAAAGCATTTGATTTGTTGAATTCGTGCAATGTTATGAACAAGGGTACAAAACCTCCTGTGTTTAGAGGTAATAAAGTGACAATATGCAACACAATAGAAAGATCTGTACAGTATTTTATGAATTTAAAGCTGTACGATGGGAGTTTATTAATTTGTCAGGGAGGAAGTTGGGTGTGTATGGGATTGTTTTAGATCTCAGTTCGATGCAACTGACAGAGAAGTATGTGTGGAACTATTCTCCAGTTCTCAAATTTATATTAAGTAGGAGAATGAGCCAGGACCATTTAGAACTCTTCTTTTCTTGCATACGAAGATATGGGGGAAATCGAAATAATCCAAATGCATTACGCAGATAGAACCATCCAAAAGTGCCAATAGTATGGGAGGAATTTTGGAGACATTGGTTGTACCATTTGAAAAAAATAATTTTAAATCTTGTACAGGTCACAATTTTGATCTTGATTACGTCCCTGAATATGAGAGATTAACATTATATTCAGAAAAAGTGGTAGAATATATTTCAGGAAGTGTTGTAAGGATAGTGGTAAAAAAACTAAAGTGTTTAGGTTGTTTAGAGGTGCTCCTTGCTCCTCACTCTCAAAGAAAAACTGGATTGATTAAGATAAAGGACTTTAAAGACAAGTTAATCAACCCGTCTAAAGACGTTAAGAAATTATTTACACTTTCTGAAAAAGTATTGAGGAATAACGAAACACAAATATGAAAGAAGAATTTGCTATTAAAATTGTGTGTGGGGGTATTCCGGACGTTGGGACATAAACAAATTTTATTTTGTGAATTCGACTATTTAATAGTTTCGGCCGAATTTAGTGAGGAAACTCGCTACTGAATTTTAATAAAGGTTTTAGTAAAACATTACTTCAATTGCAGAATTCGTTATATATGTAAAGAAAAAGCAATGGATGAAAGAGGACGCAACATAAGGCAATTGTATATAAAACTGATATTATTTAAAGGCCAATAAATTTTTCTATGCCTTAAATGTGTTATAATTTTTTAAACCTTAAAATATATTGTCCTTAGAGATTTAGTTTTAGGTCATTTGTGCGACAGAGTTCAAGGCAAGCAGACGATGGGGAACGCCACCTGACAGTATAAAACATGGCGGCTGAGTTTTCAATTTGCTTCAAACATAGCGGCGACTTGTCCAGTCTATGTTGTTTATATATGTCTTTGGAGATACTTTATAGTACTCTCAAAAGAGAAAACAATCACAACTATTAAATAATTAGTAAAATATAATTTTCACTAACAAATGATTTATTTACTCTACTTCTAGTTCTATTTGTGATAGCAGAATTTTCAATATTACTTTCATTGTTACTCACTATGTCAGGAGAAGGAAGGTATTCTATTGATACAGAATGAGAACATTTATTTTCTTTATTTGGTTGATGGTCTACCACTTTTCCTTGACTTGGCATATTAAATATATTAACACACAAATTATCTGTTCCTTTCCAACAGTTTTTTTGGAGTAAAACTTTTTCCCATAGCCAAAATAAGAAGTTTGTACATTTGCTATTACAGCAACAACAACAACAACATGAACATAAAATAAAAATTTCAATAAGTATTGAAACACCACTAAATGTTGACATGTGTAAGAAATATTTCTGATAATATTTTTGTTTTTCTTTATTTATTAACTCATTAACTTCATTCACCTTAATACTACCTAATCTTAAAACCTCAGAGGATGTCATGACATTTACTAAAGAAACATCAATTTTAATCTTTTAGTAATCACTCATTTCCATATCTAACTTATATTAGATGTTAATGTATAATGCGTAACATAAGAGGAAAATGTTTTGCATTCTGGATTTAGAATAAGCTTACCAAAATTTGTTAATACCAGTTGCTTTGTTTCCTTTCTACACAATACTGTTAACTTATCTGGTTTTGGAGCTACATGTAACCACTGATTGCTCAAGTATAAAGGAATGAAAAACATTTGTTTCAATTTTACAATTGTTGTATCACACTCTTCAGGAACAGTTGTTGTAGATGAGTGTAACAATGTTGCTTCACAATCTAATTTAGGTCCATATGTGTACGTCAGAACATTCTCCTTACACACATACTTTAACTCATTAGGATGCATACAGTTGGATAATTCCCTTACTGACATCTTTCCAAAGTGTTGTCTAACTGGGTCACTTAAAATATATTCTTTGTTTGAATCAATAAATACATAAAAATGGTAGGCGAGAGTAGTGGTATCTCTAATATATAAACCAGATTTTGAGTGTTTACATAAGCATGAGGTGTTATAAGTGTTTCAGTTCTCCATAAGAAAAATTTGGAAAATCCAGTCTAGTAGGCAATTTCTGACTAAGCAATAGGTCTTTAACTTTCTCTAATACAATTAACTGAGGTTGCAATATTCCAGCTCCCAAATGGACAAGTGCATCTAAGATTACCTCTAATGAATGTTGACATTCATCTATACCCGTCTGTATAATTCTAATCTTTTCATTAACCAGAGTAACTATCTTAAATTGATTTTCATATGTTAGTAATTTAACATCGGTATCATTGGAAAAATAAATTAAGCTATCTCTTAACATATTTTCATTATTATTAATTATCTGTATTGTTAGGTGTACTGAATTAATTGTGGATTTAATTACAATCACTTAACCTTTTGCAATATGTAAAAAATCAACTTGTTCTTTTTCCAAATTGGAAATCTATTCGTTATAACTTTGAGCATCTTTTTGACTTAGTGTTCCAAACAAAATTCTAGATACATCTACAATGAAATTAAAAACGTCTCGTTTTTGTCACTTGAACTTAGAAAATGAATTTGCACCTGGACTAATTATATCTTTCTACTGAATCTTTTAATTTATTTACATAATGAATTTTTGTTCCATCATATTGTTGAAATGCTCCACAATCTGTGAAAACCCTTTTGTTGGAGATGGCGACTGAAATCTCTTCAGCTTTCCAGTGGCTGTTTTGTACGTCCTGCCCCATGGGGCAGCGTCAATTTCCTTGCTCAGCTTCTTAATGTAGCGACCATTGCTAGCCTTTATAGCTGCTGAGAGTGCACATCGAGCTTGAAATAACTCTTCGTGCAACTGCTCAAATGTTTCCTTAGCATACGTAATCTCTGGTGAAGCCTTCGGGCATGGTTACATGAGTTGCGCAATGCCAATAGTTCCTCTGTTCACCAGTACACTAGTGACCGAAGGCAGTTTCTTTTCCTTCATGGCAAGGAAGCGTCATAATCCCATAAGACCAAAGCCATTGTTTTTTAGTTTTAAATTCTTCTACACCTGTTAGTATTTCAATATTTCCCAGAATTAGCCGGAGTTCACGGACATGTTTTGCTTCCACCCCACTACTCTTTTATGCCTCAGAATGCTCTGTATGTTGTCTTTGTGTGTCATTTAGGTTAACTCCTAACATAGTAGGGATGTAAATTAATTATGTTATGAATCCTAATTGGCCTGTGGTTGTACACTGTGGAACTATCGGTTTTGAATATTGACAGTATTGCTTGATGTACCTTCTAACCACCGCAGGACGTTTTGGTCCAGACGTTACTTAAATGTCCCAGCTTTAAGTGCACCTGGAAATAGTTTCTTACAGAAAAATATAATTATTTTTCCCACAAAGATTTTCTAATTGGACACAACATTCATCTTAATCTTTCTCTACACATATCACAGGTATACTTGGTTGAAATAATTAGTAAAATATAATTTTCACTAACAAATGATTTATTTACTCTACTTCTAGTTCTATTTGTGATAGCAGAATTTTCAATATTACTTTCATTATTACTCGCTATGTCAGGAGAAGAAAGGTATTCTTCTCACATATTGTTATCAATCAATCTGCCAAAATTAGACGTGGATTATGAGCCTCTGAAGTGGCAATATCAACTTTCTACCCAAGTTGTTTGATTTGACAGCACTCCACTTTTATTTCTTGTGCTATGGAAGCATTATTTTCCTTCTGTTTTTTTAATGCTAGACTTCGTAACAACAAGTTCTTCACGAAGGCATCCAATCTCATTTCGAACTTAACATTGTATTTTTAACGTGAAATGTTTTTTTCAGTTACAACAGTCATACGATGCAGTCCATAACACAAATTTTATATCTGGACAACTAATTTTAACATGATATATCTTGGAGTGCAGACATTCAAAATTTTCACCTCAAGAATAAATATATTTAGGCCTCTTTACTCATATTTATTAACTGATGATGTCCTAAAATAATGGACGAAACGTCAAAGTTAAGGAATAATTTCTTTTTTTTATGTTGATTAATATAACTTTTTTCTGACAAAGTGACCGTTTTGCTGGTTATTTATTTATAGATGTGATATTAACTTAAATTTTAGAATCAATTGATATTAAAATTAACATTCTGTAAATAATTCCAAACAAATTCCAAATGAAGTAATTGAATTTATTGGGTAAAATAAAATAAATAATTTAGTGAATTGTTATAATAAATTATGTAGTCATGACTCATTTAATATCATGGATGGAATATAATCGAATACTATTTTCCTGATACTAAGTAGCCAATAATCTCTCCAATAAGTTTAAAGAACATGAAATAAATCTTCGCACTTTTTGATCAAACTGACTTCAATTTGTGTATCAATGGCAAATTCAATTATTGTATTTATTTCCTTCACCCTCTATCTGAAGATGTAAATACTATTTTTTATAAGAATATTACAACTGCTATTGATTATGAACTATTAAATACAAAATGATCATTGATATCATAAATGCTCTGACATTTCTATATATTATATTTAACAATTTGTTTATATTCATTACTGACTGATGCAATTCAAAATGATCGCTGATACCATAAATGCTCTCATATTTCTCCATATTATATTTTAAAAAAATTTATGTTCATTACTGAATGATACATTATATACAAAATCGAGTATTAAAAATATTATGATCAATGTGAACATGGGAGATAACAAAAAAATGTCCCGTTTGATGTAAATTTCATAATTGGCAACATTGGGAGCTTTAAATTTGCGCGCCAAGTGTTCGTCAATGTGGTTTGCTTGGTCGAATATGTTGTTCAGGCGTTCAGTGGGAAGTTGAACTTTATAGCCAAAAAAAGAAAAACGTGTTGTTGGAATCTAACATAATATTGTGAAATTATTTGCAAAAAACCTCCGCAATTAGCGACCAGGAATTATACAGGTAGCAGCTTATATATCTTAGGAGAGCAATAAAATATTTTCGTATATGTAATGGGATTATAGGAGGCATAAAATATTGTCGCATAAGTAATACGAATAATAATGAAAGCTTTAACTTGAACTATTGATAAAATATAAGTAATAGGAATCATAATGAAAGCTTTAACTAGAACTATTGATAAAGTATATGTTTATATGATAATAATTTTATATCCAATAAAACATTGTACATTCTAAGTCATGTTCAATAAAAACTATATTTAGAGTTTATTCAGTATGAAGCAAAAAGGAGACTACATTGAGAATTATTGATATTTTTTTCACAATTTTATGTACATCCATTTAATTTTATAATAATTACATTCTTTGCTATTTTTACTTTTTAACTGTAGAAAATATTAAGTATATTTAATTGCAATAACAGTTCTTTGTTTACAGAAAAATCTACAATGCCTCTTAGTAGTAAAGAAGACAATTCCAATAATTCATCAAGTAATCAAAATATATCCTGGAATGATGCCCCTTTTATGGAGTATGAAACATCTGATGAAGACATTTTGGATCAATATGACATTGATGAAGAGGAAAAACATAACAAAGAAATGAAAGCAGTATGACTATTTCATAGTGTGCTACGTCATAGGTTTTATATATATATATAAAACACATTATGATAGGAAATGGAGATAGTGATGCTAACTTAACTAAAATCAGTAGTTGGTCCAGTCTGGCATAGGTTGAAGTTCACATTTTCCTTAAGTGTTATATATATATATATATATTTTATCATTGTCAAAAATAATTGCGATATTGGTATGGAAAGGAAAGAGAGCTAACTTGTTGCATACCTGAAATTGGAGTATGGTGTAGTATGGTGAGTATGGAACCGAAGGGAATTCTTCAAATTTTCGGAGGTTCTCCACCTCCTTCTGCAGGAAGGAGTGTTACAGCATTTGGTGCACTGCTTGGCTGTGGATTCCGAAAATTCGAAGAACTTCCTTCAGTTCCATGTGGCTATACCATACCTCAATTTCAGGTAGGCCACAAGTTAGCTCTCTTTCCTTTCCATGGCTATGTTGCAATTATTTTTGACAATGTAATATCCTTACTAATTATATATATATATATATATATATATATATTTATTGTAATAGTAAGAATGTGACATTGTCAAAAATATTTTGACAATGTAATATCCTTACTAATTATATATATATATATATATATATATATATATATATATATATATATATATATATTGTAATAGTAAGAATGTGACATTGTCAAAAATATTCGTATGGAAAGGATAGAGAGATAGGTTGTGGATTACCTGAAAGTGAAGTGCGGTGTCGCCATGAGGAACTGAAGGTTGTTCTTCAAATTTTCGGAGGCTCTCAGCCTCCTTCTTCAGTCCGCAGCTGGCCGGTGCACGGAATGGTGTAACACTTCTTACTGAAGAAGGAGGCTGAGAGCCTCCGAAAATTTGAAGAACAACCTTCAGTTCCTCATGGCGACACCGCACTTCACTTTCAGGTAAACCACAATCTATCTCTCTATCGTTTCCATACCAATATATATATATATACCTTTTATTATGAAACATTGTGCACCAATTTGTAATAATCGGTCTTATATTAAAATAATACATGACACAAGAAGTTTAAACAAACAATTATTATTTATTAAGACACAATTTACATTTACACAAATAATCAAATGAATTTTTACAACAGTTAATAATTAATGTTTTATTATGAAATTTTATTTTCTCACGATTGTTTACTGGACCTTTAATAAAACTACTTGTTAAACAACTTTTACAATGCAATAAAGAAAAACACATACAATAACCAAATTTGAATTCTGAACTCTGACGATTATACCTTTACTTAAAAGTTTACAACTATGAATACTGTGAAATATTGAACTTACAATCTCTCTGGCAATCCATGCAATTTGGCTCACTCACATACGAACACTCGCTCACTTTATACAGGCCATAAAGAGCACCAAGTTGTGCTCACACTTTACACTTCTACAGCCACCTCTCCACAATGACCTTGCTCTCACGACGAATTCCTCCAAACAGTTTACTTATTTATTTCAGCCACCTAACTCGGCCAATGTCCACCATCGAACTCTTATGACAGACTGACTTTCACGACGAACTCCTACTGACGATCGCTGCTAATTGATTGACTTATTTCCATGACGAAATTCCTACCGACTGTTGATGACTGCTTGATTTATCTTGGCCACCTAACTTGGCCCAATCTGGTCTCAAGGACCACCAACAAACTGCTCACAGACTGATCTTGATCTCCTCTTACAACGCCTTATATCTCCTCCTCCTGCACACTTTACAACATAGCACTTTACAATGTAGCCCCACACCCTCGTCTAATTTGCCATCTGTCTCCTAAATATCCTCCATTACTTCGTCATTGTATCCCACTCATGTCCCTTCTGCCGCTGATAATTTGAGTCCAAACTACGACTCGGGCGGGCCTTTTTCACTTGGCACCACAGAGTTCGAGCGTACCTAGAGAGAGTTCGGGTGCACATTCACTTCTCCCCCCAGAGTTCAGTTGCACTCAGATTTCATGTGCAATCTGCACAGCACCACAGAGCAGGGCATACATACCTCCTTTAATTTGCCACCTGTTGCTCAATTATTCCATCATTATCTCCTATCTAACCTGTGTGCCTTCTGCCATTGACTACACAAGTCCAAATATTTGTTTATTATTAATGATTTATTAATAATCATTTTATTTTGCTCATATCAGCTGTGCGGCAGTCAAAACTCCGCAGTGGGCCAGTGCACGGAATATATATATATATATATCTGTGTGTGTATATATATGTGTATGCATGCATACTTTTCACCAGTCCCTTCAACTAAACAACTATCCTTGATGAGTGCACAAGTACTAATCACCACACACATCCTGAATCCATAATGAATTCTTAGTGTTTCCCTGATATAGATCAATACGCTGCCACCATCTTTCTACACACAACAAATTTTCATCACGACTCTGCTTAAAATAAGGTATGAAAGTTTACTAATTTAGTTAAACAGAGCAACTGCTACCAAAATATGGCTTCCACAAATTCTGTATCCCTCTCATCTCATTGAACCTCAGCTTGACAGACATCTTTCATCTACCACAAGCTACCATTCTGGTGTTCCAACTTAGGCAGAACCAATCGACAAAGATCCCCAAACCTCCAAAAAATAGCATAGTATACCTTTTCTCAAAAATTTTAAATGAACATGACATTTTGATCCTTGATTAGGTCTCACTTTCGCCCCTACTCTAACCTTGAACTCCTTCAGACTTGCCTTTGACATCCTTAAATCCTGAAAAACAGTCCAGTGGAAGGTACATTTTACTAAGAATCCCTCAGTTAACCCTGAACCATTTGACACCTCAGCCTTCCTAAATTTTAAGAACTTTCCAAACTATAATCTTCAAAACTCCCACCAAACCACCAGCTTAAAACCTTCACATGCTCTCTTGTCTCCCATATATCTTCACCATCCATTCCCTCCCCATTTAACCCAACCTAACCTGTGGCCAACACGTAGCACTCTGTAATAGTATAATTGTTATTCTCCTTGCTGATAAGGGATCTACCACTGCTGTCACGGACATGTAGAAAGTCATACACTTTACTTCACTAGTGGAGGGTTGACAAAACATATAAGCCTATACCTACTAATCCCAATCTAACTATTACATTGGAAATAGACAAGCTTGTCGAAACATATGAGGGAATACCTTTTTTTTTTTGTGAGGACTTGCGCCTCTTTGTCAGTAGAGAAGATCTGAACCACATGCCGGCCAGGCATATATATAAAATAATTAAGGCCAGCTGGCACACAATTCAGACCTTCTCTGATGTAAATTTGAAGTTCCACCTATGCCAGACTGGACCAACTATTGATTTCAGGTAAGTCAGAATCACTCACTCTCTCTCTTTCAAATTTAGCATTGTTATTTTATAACAGACATTAATTTCCATGTTAATTATTTGTTTTTGTTCATAAAAATTGATGTTTCAATGCCTTTTGCAGCAACATGGTTTTCAGAGATAACTGTCTATAATTTGTGTATTGTGCACACCCTATTTTTTTTTTGTTCAAAAAGGTGTGTGGCATACACAAGTATTTGCACTGTAGGAACCACAGTAGACATTATGTGACAGTTATGATGCCTAAACATATATTCTTGGACCTGTTTAAGGTTCCATTTTGCTAAAATGTACAGTATAACCCAACATTTAATATAAATTCCTTGTTTATTTAAACTTACAATTTCCTTCATTGGCTTCAAAACAGTCATCATAATATAATTCCACCGACCTATAAGTCTGAGGACTTCCACTTTAATTTCATTTAATGAAGATAGTTCCTGTGCAAAGATATTTTTATCAAAATTTTTGTGGGCTGCTAAGGTGTGAAAATGATATGTATTTTCTGTACAAATCTGGTTTGAATGATTTTACATGGGAGAATAGCTCATGGCCAAGTTGTCCTGGTTTTTGCATATTTGTATTTACCTTGTTCAAGTAGCTGGTGACATCAACCAGAAATGCAAAATGAGATAACCATACATCATCTCAAAGGTTTGACTAGTATGGATTTGCCCTTCATATCCATAAATGTTTACATTTCTCTTAAGTCATAAAATCACTTTAACATTTTGACTTTACTGTATCAATGAACTTCACAATAAAACACAAGGTTTCCATATTCTGATTCCAAGTCCTGCAAGTATTGTTGGAAGTGCCAGTGATTCAAACCTTGATTTGATAAAATTTACACACAAAACAACTGCCTCCATTATGTTTCTGAAATTTCATGATTAAGCACAGAGCTTTTCTTAATGAATGATACAGTGAAATACGAACTGATTATTAATGTCAATATCTCTCTTTGATAATTATGATTTTAGTTTGTTTTTCCCTATCATTGTGGGAACTCCATCTGTAGTGACACTGCTTAACTTTGCCAACTCCAGTCTAAAAACACTAACAATTTCTTCAAAACTATCTTCCCCTCTTGTGTTGTCTTTCATGGTTCAAAGTGCGAGAAACTTTTCTGTTATTTTAAAATTTTGGTCAATTGCACGGATAAAAATTGCTAGTTGTGCTGTTGTGTCTCACTAGGCTCTTCCCAAAAGGGGTCTAATTCTTAAGTTTTTAACATTAGTTCAATAATAAAAATAGTAAAACAGTTAAAATGTTGGTGGACATTTTCAAAATGTATTAGAGTGTTGTTCTATCTTTTAGTCTACAATCAGAAAGAACCAGATTAGTGATGAAATTGTCTTTCACCATTTAATAATATATACATTGTATGGAAAATCATTCCAGCTTTTATCTATATACATACACATTGAGACATGCATACAATATAAAGTTTAATGCTGATTTTGCTTCATCATCTATAATTGATTCCTTTTCTTTTCATGGATATGGTGTTAAGGTGGAAAGTGAAATTAAGTTATGTTACAATATAATTATATTTTACAACTTGTATTACTGTTTTCAGATGTTAAAAAACATCTTTATAAATCTTCCATTCATACCATCACCAACCCATACATGTGAAAGATGTGTCAGCCGGCCACCAACTGATAGTGTTAAAGAAAACATTGATAAATTTGGTGTAGAGATAAAAGTAGGAGCTTTTAACTCTGCTGAAGATAAAATTTTAATGAAAAACTGGGAATCATTTGCAAATGTAATATTTGATTGGAAATAGTGCAGTAATTTAAATATAAGTGAAAATCAGTATTCTGTATTTACATTAATATAGTCCGCAATCTTGTAGAATTAATCTGCATGAGCATAAGTATGTTTACAATGTATGGAAGTCCAGTATTATATATAGTCTGTATGCTGTGTCATCTTGTTTATGGGGAAAAGTATTTTTCTAAATCATTTTTTCCAAAATTAATTTTTATTTTAAAGAAAATATTGTACCAAAATGTGTCGAACAAAACCTATTGCAACGTGAAATAATCACACACTTCCTTACTTATACTTATGGATTTTCACCACTGCTGCTGGTTCCTGAGGTGCTTACAGCAATATCATCAGAAGAAATTAAATCTTCAGTACCATCAGTGGCATTTAATATGGGACATTATTTAAAACTATGTATGACTGATTTCTTTTCAATGAATCCCTGTGTTGATATATTCCAATGACAGATGAGGAAAGCACACATTCCTTCATTCTGCCTGTTGTATGTATCCCCATTTTCTTGTTCCAATTATTGATAGAGAATATGTGCGACATACTCATGTAAATATAGTAAATCAAAACTTCTACACAGACTATATGTATTCTTTCCCTTTCTGTTATGGAAATATCTCGTGGAAAATTCCAAAACAGCATATTTTATTTTTGCTACGAGAACTGCTCATTCAATAGGTGACACTCTTATAAAGAATGAAACTTTAAAATTAATTGAACAACTTTAATACTTTGAAACAAAACACTATCCTCTGCTGCACAAAATAGATATTTCTGGTTGTTCTGGCATATCTATTCCTTCAGATCGATACTGATGCATATATCTTTGTCAAGGAGGTGAGTTACTCTTGGAAATTGTTTTCATCGACTGCAGCCTCTACTGCTTGTAACTTTTTCTTAATACTGTCAAGGTGGATGGTTTAAGGTCTACCATTCCAGCTGATTACAAAGTTTATAGGTGGTATAACATATGAAAAATTTCTTTGCCACTCTGTGGGGAACCATGTTTTGCATGAGGTACACTCGATCCCCAACAATTAGTGTTCGCAGAAAAGTAGCTTGTTAATCCTTGTTCTGTTCTTGGTTTCACTTCCTGTACTAGCTGAGACTGCATCCTCGTATGCGAGTTCTAAACATTGTCGTAATTACTGAGGATAATCCTCAATTAACCCTTTGGCCTGTGATTTAATTTTCAACATGTTGGTCCTTAAACATTAACAGAACTGCTGAACCTTCGAGCAATTCCATGGCTCTTAAGTTGTACCAATCCCACACTACTTACATGTGGTGTGATACCTATTATAAAAATATAATTGGGGAAAGTTAACTTAAAATTACAAAAATACAAATTAAAAACAAACAAATGATTAAAACTAAATGATATTTATATGAAACAATAAAGGTTAATAATTGAAGTAAATATATCACAAAAAGTTTATTATCTTGAAGTAAAGAATCAATCCATAACATTTAAGTCCAATTTCTGAATAAATTCTCAATAAATAACACAAATAGAGTTTTTACAAGAGTTAAAAAATGACTAATCTTCAATCATGTGATATTTTTCGAAGGAACTTTGCATCTTCAGCACTTCCACAGTGTTTCACTATGTTTTTTATTTTTCATACAAACTACAGTGCCTTGATGGCCTTGACTTCAATGGTGTTGGGTCAATGTGCTGAGGAAAGTGACCCCAATGTTTCACATGCAGTTTCTCGGGTAAACCTCCATACGATAATCATCCTCATTCTTTAGTCTGTTTTTGGTATATTCTTCAGTAGAGATTTGGCAATTTCAGTCCTGTATTCTACATAACTGTGTTTTTCCCATTATTAATTTTGTTGAACAAAAAACACATGTTATCAAGTGCAATGTCGAACATATAACAGAAAATTTTTCAATATCCTTTCAGATATTTTCTCATGATTGATAAGCTCACTAGCATCTGGTCTCGCCAATCAATTCCAATCATTCCTTTGTTGTACTCAATGACACATTTTGGTTTCGAAGTATGATTGAATTGATTTGTGCTCTGAGACTCTTGTTTGTCAGTATTCTGTTACTGCTTCTCATTCTATATTCGCCACATTTTAATCTTGTTTTTCAGAAATTTTTCTTGGCCAAAGGGTCAATTGTGCATGAAATTTCAGGTGAATGTTAGAATTAAAGAGAAAAGAAATTTCATTGCCAAAGGTCAAATAGCTCAGTGCCAGATCTAATGCTTGTATCAAATTTTACCCTGTTTATTTATAACCTTTCTCAAAATGTCAAAAAGGATCAATTAAAGTGTTCTATACAAACCATCTAGAGATGGCTAGTGTTGATGGGTTTTACTCCCGGCATTTTGCATGTCTGTTTCATCAGCATTGAAATAAAGGCTGTTCCCTGATCTGAAAACAGTTGCTCTGGTACTCCTTGACGCCCTACAAATTTTGATACAAAAATTTCACTAATTGTGTCTGCTGTATGAATCTTTGTTCATCAGCCAGATACCCAGTAAATGGTGTATCATGAAGTTGGTGTATAACTTTTTGGCAGATGCTAGCGGGCACCTGCAGTATCTGCAAACAGTCCAATCCATGAAATAATTTTCCATCCTCATCAATTTTTATGTTCCCTGCAACAACCAGTTTCTGATATGTCTTATCTACTTCTTGGGCTTGTTTTATTTTATTGCGGCTGCTGGGTTCACCTACGGCAGAGTATGCCTTATATCCAACATGGCGTGGTTTTGTCTTCTGGGTGGCTCACACATTACATATGTGGTGAAGTTTGACATGCTCTGGTTCAACAACTCCAACTGCAACACCTAAATTTGTTCCCTTGGCAATAGTTACCTCTCGTTGGTTAAAATTAACGAGTCGTCCAATGGATTGACTGCAACACATGGTTTGTATTGCATTCCATTTGGTAGTTTTGTGATCTCAACTACTTTCTTCAGTCCATGATGGCAGCACAATCTGACCTTTAGAGGATTTTGCCCACATTTCTATCTGGATGATGTTATTTCAATATACCTCTTGGAGAGTTTTTCCCCCTTCTCTTTGTGATAGCTGTCAGAACCTCCTGTCAAGCAATGTCTTTTGTGCTCTTACTGCCAAAGGAAGCTAGCACGTCCCAATAATATCCTTGGTTCAAGTTCAGTTACCATTCTGCATTTCTCTGTTAACAAAATTTCCTGAAATAGTCTCCATCAGTTGTGAGGCAGATAAAATTATTCTCTTGGCAATTGGAATGGGATGATCAACCCAGGAGATGAATGCTGACAGGTGGCACAGAAAACAAAGCGCACACATTCTCCAGATGACTATTTAGTTGGGAAACTTTGTTCGTGAATTGGGTCACGTTTGTTGATAGTGTTTAGGTAATAGTGTTAGCCGGCAGGTCTGGGTCATGGCAAGAACGGTTCAAAAAGTTTTCTCAACAGTATCAGGTTGACCCCAAAAATATTGTTCATTCTGGCCAACCCCACCAAGATATCTTCCTTCTTCAAGGTTGACAGTGTTCTTATCAAGGCAGGGGCAATCTGAAGCCTGGAGTGTATACATCCAGTTACTCATCTATCCTCTTTCTCTCAATGCTGGAGGATAATGTCTAGGAGCATCTCATCAGCATCAATATGGGCTGATGATCCCGTCCAAGAATGAGTCAAACAATATTAATCCCAATGCTCAACGGTGTATTTTATTTTTGCTATGAGAACTGCTGCATCAATGCACAACACTTTTATAAATAATAAAACTTTTAAATGAATCAAACAACAACTTTAATACTTGAAACAAAACTGTCGACAAACAAATTCAAATTGCTTTCATCTAAAGATTCAATAATAGTCTTTCATTTTTTTATTCCAAGGAAATTCTGAATGTTATCACATTGTAGCTGCTTTTTGATCCTTATGATTGAACCTGGTTACACTATATAATAGAATGAGATAGACAGAAACTGGAATCTATTTTTTTTAGTTACTCAAGGCAGGAAAAAATTGCAGGTTTAGTACAAAATGGAAGTTAAAAAATAATTTTTTAAAAAAAGTAAAACAAAAATGGTTAAATACTTTATTATTTGTTTAACATTTTGATTAAATTGTTATTAGGGGACATTTTGCGTGAATTTTCTTTTTAAAATAATTAATTTCCATTAATACAATTTTAGAGAATTATAATGGAAATTGTTCTCATTTTACACTAATACTGTTTAATGTTGGAACTAGTGAAAGTCTTAATTAAAATTAAATATTCATTCAATTGCATTCTACAATTCTGTGCAAAATAGTGTTTCATTCATCACAGTTATGTAATTTAACCTGTGTATATGCATAAAAAAATTTTCTGGAATATTAGAAGTTCCAAATTAAAGAATGTATTATTTCTTTGTGTAGAGAATAAGTAATGAGAAGACTATATTCAAGGTCCAAATTATTACATTATATTTAAATTTTCTTATGTTTTTAACAATGAGAGATGGGAGGAGTTTTGCTTCTGTTTTACTTCAATATATATCTGGATGTTCAACAGTTTTGCAATATATTCAGTTCTCTATTTTTGTTTGTGAATAATTATGATACACCTGATAAAGTCCTGAATGCAAAGATGAAAAGATGTGAACTTGTACTAAAAATTTCAATGTAAATCTAACTCATTAAATATTAATGTACTTTTTATAAACTCAGTTAGGTTTTTTCTGTGTTAATTGGGCATGAATAATTATTGTTATTATAAATTAATAAACTGTTTGATAACTTTTAATTTGAACCTATTAAAATGAATTTCAGTTTTATACATGCCACAATATAACAAGGTCATTTTGAGATTCATGCACCTTTATTATTTTCCCTAACTGGTTGTTGAAAATGTATTTTAAGTGTTAAAAATCATTTCTTATTTTTAATTTAATTTTTCTTTTCAGGAATATATGTTTGATGATCCATCATTGTTCTTCTCATTAAAACATATGAAGCTGGTAGAAAGAATAAAGTTTGCTCAATATCTAGGACATAATCTTCCTCATAGATACCTTTATAGCATATTATTAAGATTTATTAATTTATACAAAACTAAAATTAGTGGCAAGTAAGTTTCTCCAATATTATCACACAGGCAAGCTTATTTTCATTTTTCTCTCTTCTCCTTTACTCTTTACCTTACTTTTGTTCTCCAGCCCCACCACTTGACACCACTTTCGTGTTTCTGTTCTTGAGAGATATCAGTGGCTTTAATGTGTTGGATACTTTTTATGCAAGTTGACCCCTACTTTGACATTCAGTTGAAATAGCCCATTTATTATTTATTATGAAGGGATATAAGTCCTCCAAAATATTTTCTGAATTCTTTTCCTCATCAAAGTCACCTGGGTTTTATTTGACTGCAGACTTCATAGTGTTGATGGAAGACCATTATGTGAAAGTCACATGCTACTCAGTGTCCCTCCTCCCTATTTCAAGCAAAATTTATTTTATTCATTAGGTGTCTTATCACCTCGAAAACTGAATTTCTTAAATTTTATAAGTTTTTATTTATTAGAATCTTCTTCAATTACACCTAGTCATCTTCATTTTCATCGTTGTGTTTGAATAATATCCCAGCTACCTCATGTGAGATGGTATTTTCTATCAGAACTAATTTATTTACTTTTTTCAGTAGCTGTCTCTATGTTGGCTACATTCCTTGTTTTCATCATTGCCTATTTATTTACATTTATTGACGATTTATTTGTGGGCCCACTATTGTGATCTCAAATTTCTAATGCAACATGCAGTACCCCATTTACTTTCTCTGTTACCTGAGTAATTCCCTGTTCTCTATTGGTCTGCCTTTGTATTGAAGCTCGTAATGATTTTTTAAAGTGACACATCTTTATATGAAGTTCACTTAGTTGTGAAACTATTTAATGTATTTTGACATTAACCTCTGGTTTGAATCTAAAAAACACATTGAGTATATGACTGTAAGCTCATATAATATTATAGGATCAGGATGGAAAACTCTCGATTGGACCTGAAATTGAACCTGGGGCCTCCACTTGGTTTAGGGTGCTTTATACCGTTTGAGCTATCTGAGTAGGCTTGTTGTCAGTTGTGAGCTTTCTCCATCCATTGTATAGGCCTGAACACAGGTTCACCTACAATTTATTGAATCACATTCTTACGGGCCTACATTTAGGACTTCAATGAAGAATGTATCTATTTCTTCTTTTCTTGGATTGAAGCTCATATAACATTTAATTGTTACTTAGAGGCTGTAATGTTTCTGAAAGTCCATATTGTATACAAATTAAAATTAATACTCGACAACATTAACTTCATATAACTCGCAAAGTTTTAGAAGTAATGTTGACGCAAGCTGCACAGTCATCCACTCCCCTTATGTTGTAGTTTGGGTAGAACGGAGTTCAGTTTAACACAATCCTTTTCTGTGGTAACTAGGTACTGTTAAAACTGTTCTACAAACATTGACACGAGAATATTGTATTCAGTTTATTCTACAGTCTGCTATTGAGGCCTTAGCATCTGATGGAAGAATTTGGGACTTGCTGTTAAATTTATAGGGTTCAGGGGTAAGAGTGACAGGCTTTGTTTACTTAGTTGCTGGGCATTTAAATTTTTGTTGGAATGAATAGGAGATTTACGAAGGTCTTATCATTGGGATACAGCCTTGCTGGTGGGTGTCTTTAAATTTCCTTTTAAATAAATTAGGTTTTATACTTAATTTATGAAAATTGACTTTATGATTAAATTCACATGCATGATTGGCTAATTTTGATTTCGAAGTTTTTTCTGAGTAGCATATTGTTTTTGTGCTCTTAAATTCAAATTCTTATTGTTTTATATTTAATAATATCTCTGCAAGCTTCATTCCACCACTGCCAAATAACTTTACTTCTACAAGTTTCAGGATAAGTTGAAGTTAAGAATCTCATTCATAAAATTTAAGAGATGTTAACTCCAGGGTGTTTGTAAGGATACAATGAATGTTTTTAAAATTGATGGTAGTGTCTCCCCAACTACTTTCGAAGGAAAAGGTCTATGCTGACAACAAAACTTCCCTCCATGTTATTCCTTCCCCTACTGTGCAGATTGCAGTTCATGCTATTCCTCTCACCCTATAATTATGTTAAATATATACTCATATTAAAATCAAGAAATGGGTTTGGTAAGTTTTCTTGGTTTCAGATATTTAAACCTGAAGTGGGATAAGCATACTGTAATGTAATAATTTATTCTGCATTACGTGATTTTTACTTTATCTCTTGTCCGGAACCCACAATCTTATTAACTAGTAATCAATTTTATAATGTAATTGATTATTACATTATTAACAAGTAATTATTTAAAAATATAATTAATTATTAAATAGTAATTACTTATTTAATTATATGGCAGAGTGAAATTAAACAGTACAGCTATTAACAATTATACGGTTGATCATAATATTCCTGCTTTAATTACATGATTTAAAATACTGGCTATATACTTACATAAAAAAGACACTTTTTATCAGGGGATGGCACACTCAAAATACTGTGTATTTTTGTAAATGCACATTTCTGAATATTCATTCAGACTAGTGAAAATGAGTCTGAACTTAAAGATTCTCCAACTCCTACCAAATCAAATTAATAGAATCAATTAAAATGTTAACCTTTACATTACAGGTATGCAAATTGATTGACTTTGTTCATTTAAATAATTAAACTTAGTATTATTATAATACTACACAAAAATGCAGTAGTGTTTCAATTCACTCACGGAAATGTTATTGTATGTTATAGTTTACAATGTTGTTTGCAGGTTTGATAAAGAATCAGATGAAATTTTGATGAAGCATATTAACAAACACAAAGTTCTAAATTTAGTGCAATTGTCAAAGATTTTAAAGAGAGACAAACAATCTATTTATCGAAGGTGTCATTTCCTCAAGCAGATACAAGATAATCCAGGTTTGTTAAGAAATAAATATGTTTTTAAATCTGTATACATTTGAAGATTTTCAGTTGAATAAAGCAGTATGATGTTGTTATTTACAATAACAATGTCTAAATATTCAAGTCTTATGAGAGCCAAATAGAGAAATTGTAATCATCTCACATGGAATTAAGTTAAAAAGTTAATTTTATTAATGTGCTATACAGCATTGTAATAGTAAGTAATATTAATTTCATTTATTTGTCTCTTAGCTATATCATTAAAGAAATACCAAATAATTACCAGTAAAAGTGAGGAATGCAGTAGTGTTTCAATTCACTCACGGAAATGTTATTGTATGTTATAGTTTACAATGTTGTAAGGTGTGTATGAAGCAGCAGTGACTTGGTTTTTTTTTTAAGTTAGGTTCTAAATCATCACAAGCATACATTTTTACTATGATAACTATGTAAAATAATAATACTACAACAGTGATAGTGTTTCCAATCAACCTGTAATATGCTACACAATATCAAGTAGTGTCTAATTTTTAAAAGTGTAATAATTTAGCACTAAATTGACACATTTTTAACATGAAAGAATTTTTTCTTTATACATATATTAAATAATGTTAATTTTTATGTACATTATATATACATTATGGTTGTATTGTATGCAGGGTTATGCAGTAGATTTTCACACTGTGATGACCCTTAAATTTTTTCTTTAAAATAATCTTTGATTATGACTTCCAAAGATTTTCAGAAATGCACTAATACTATTTTTGTTTTCAAAATATAAACTACATTAAAATAATATTTTTAATTAAATGTGGAAAGCACCAGGAAATTTATTATAAAATTTATAACTTTATAATTTAACAAACACAACATTTCAGCCCTAATTGGAACTTTTTCAGGTGTACATTTCAATTAAATTCATTATAATATATTATATGAAAATTTAGATCAATATAAATTTATTAAGTGTGAATTGCACATATACTTTGGCCGAAATCACTTATCACCCATGTTATTTGCCAATAAAAATGGAGACTTTTGCAGGGATAAAGCAATGAATGGACATAAATTATTATGTATAGGAACTAATTCTGGGATTATATATATTTTTTGTTACCCTGAGGATGATTTCAGTAAATAATTTTAAATGGTTTTGTTAATAAAAGCTCATAAAGAAGCAATACCAAGCTTGCTACCAATTCTAAAACTTTCATTACTAGTAATGAATTGGGCACTATTTCAATGTGGGCAATAAATTACACAATAAGTCACTTGAGAACTGTGCCAAGTTTCAAATCAGCATCTCCCTGCATTACAACATGGAAGCACTATATGCTCATGAGAAGTTTCAGCACATGCTCATTGCATAACAGCCATTAATGTAGTTCCTGCTGTTGGTCTGTTACCTTCGGAGGATTCCTTGAGAGTAAACATAAGAGTGTCAGTAACCTTACGACATAGATCTAAATTCAGCCCAGTCAACGTTTGGCAGATCCGTTGTGCCAGAGAGCTTATAGAACATATTTTCACTGTATAGAAGGTAGATTGTTAGTTGGTGGACAGATTTTGGATAATAAAGATGCAGCATTTTGTATTTCTTGCAGTGAGAATTGGGAGAGTGAGTGAAGCTGGGCTGAATTTAGATCCATGTTGTAAGGTTACTGACACTCTTATATTTACTCTCAATTAATGTTCCTTTCTTGTGAAGAGTAATAGAAATGTTTATGTTTTAAAATTATGGTTTATCATTACAGATTTGTAAGATTACATGAGTATGCATATGTATGTGGGTTAATGTGAATGTGTGTGCATGTTGATGTGGGTGTGCGATACATGTTTGAATGTGTGTATGATAGTTACATATCCATTTGCAGTACTTATCAGAACTATGACCTTTCCTTGAGAAAGAAAGTGGACCTGTAGGGTGTCTATTGATTATGGGTAACAGCTACCCACACCGTAGTCAAAACTCACTCCATTGATGGCTGGCAAATGGCCAAGAACCTCTGATAATTTTGCCCCACAGTTGGAAGCCAATTAATGTAATACTTTAATCAAACATTGAGATTTTTAAGATAATTTGGGTTCTAATAATTAATTAAAAGTTTGAAAATCGAAAACACAAAATTTTAGTTAACGAAAGATTTATTAATGTCGTGAAAATAAACTTACTTTTATTTATTAAAATATTTTGAATGTAACACAATCAATCATGAAAATTCAGTAAATATTTGAAAATGAATTTAACAAATTATTTAAGATTACACTATATGAAAGTTGATGGTACAAAACTATGAAATAATTTACACTGTATTTATTATTAATTTTCTGTAGAGACTTGTCCAGAGCATCACATGACAGGTGACAATAATATAACATCCCCAGCCTACTTAGCTAAGTTGAATTCTACTAATCACAATCTCCTTCAATTTGCAATCAGTGTGGTGCTGCTAATTTTTATCAGAATCATCAAACTGATTAATGTTTTTACATAACTTTATTCTCAAAAAATGAGACATTCAAAATATCTACAGGCAAGGTGTAATTACTGTAGATACAGAGGATGTATGTCTCATACACGTGGTTTAAAATACAGCATTAATCCCATTGGTTTATATGATATCTGTCTCGTACAGAGACCACATGGTATGAGATCCTAGTTCCGTTCTTCAGTTGCTAAGAGAACTAAAAAACACAAGCGCTCTATTTCTTATTATTAATTTTCAAAACATAAATTTTTAATTTCAGTACCAATAACAAAGAGTGTTACTGTATATATATATAGCCTTTGTCACATTTTCTTTGTTATTTGTATATGTATATATGTATATATATATTGTAATAACCACATCGGGTATACATAAAAAAATATGATTTTGATTTTAACAAACAAATTTATTAAACTTCATCAGAAATTACAATTGAATTTAATATTTTACTATTATAATAAGAACTCTTGCTCTCATGGGTCTCTACTGGGTTTGACAACGGACAGAATTGAACTATTAAAAAGACCCAACATATATGTTTTAAATTAAACAAAAGTATCTACTAAATTTATTAATGAACTTAACCTATAGATTACTTCTAACTTTATTATCAAAAGAAGAGAATGACATCTGACTGTTATCCTTTAATAACGTTTACATCTGTTAATATTATGCATTCCAACTTACGGTTTCTCAGGTTTTCTTCGACTCGTTCTTTAGACACGCACTTTATAGCCTTGACATTCACTCACTTACTTTAACACAATATCACTGGTTCGCCGATATCTGGTTCTCCATATCCAGTGAAATAACCCAGGTGTTCGTCGTGACACTCCTTGACGTCGTTTGCTGCATCCAGGTCGCCTACCATCGAAGACAGGTCAAATTCTCCTACTCATACAGATAGAGCTTCTGTATGTTAAAAATGTTTGTAGTTGTTATAGTTTTGCTGACTGACTCTGACTATGCTACATGTTCGATGCCCACAGCATCTCTCTCTTACGCTGACTGCCTCTCATTCCTCTCCCACGCTAACTGTCGAGGTTCACAGAACCCCTCTCCTACGCTGACTCTCGCTGACTGTCCACACAATAGGTTATTTCCCCTATATATACCACTAGCCTCCTTGTTTTTCTCTTGATGCAAAATTTCGTCGCAACGTCGCGGTGACAGAATCCCATTACTGAAATTTATGTCCCGGCCGCTGGAGTCCTTCCACCGGCTGCTATCTTTTGTCCGAAACCCGACAATCGCAACAGGTCCAATTTGTCTTTGGACCTCTCCCCTCACAAGTGCGCGATACTAATTTCTCCAGATCCTAAGTCAACAAGTGCCTGGACCCTCATCATCCCAAGTAATTGCGCCACTTGACATGCTTGCAGCTGCAGTATATTTCGCCCCCGCAATTACTCAGGACTCGTTGGCCTCACCCGGCTCGCACAAGATCTTTTCTTGCAAGTTCCAAGCAAATACGCCACTTGTCAGGTCATTCATCAGAGACAATAGCCTGCTCTAACATAACCACTTTGGGACCATCTGCTCGCCCACGTTCTGCGTTACGAATTTGCCACGCCGCTCCCCAAATCAATAAGTTACTGGACCCGCAAATACTCTTTAGACCTAATTGCCGCACCGTCACACTGTCCCTACAAATTACGCCTTCCTCTCTGCCACTCACCAGCACTCATCCTAGATAAATGTCTTACCGCTCCGTCTTGTCACCTCGTGACAGGACCCGCAATCACTTTTCCCTCGCATTCTCTTTACGACATGTGCGCTGTTTTTAAACCAATGCATTATATTAAATGCATTACAATATATATATATATATATATATATATATATATTCTGGTAATTTCTACTATTAAAATGATAAAATGACAGTTAACCCACAGTGAGGTGCCAATTTGTGGTAATCACTAATGAATTAAAGGTTAAATTGCCACATTAATACATCATTTTAAATATTAAAATGAGAGGATTTAAGAATAATTAAGATTTTTTTAAAAGAAACAAAGAAAATTAATTTTATTAAGGCACCAATAATTAAATTTATAAATGTTATCAAAGGAAATTTTTCAACAGTTATAAAAAATTAAGTATTATTATTAATTATTAATTAATATTTTACAATCCAAATTTACTCTTTCTCAGGGTCTTTACTGGGCCTTTAATAAAGAAAATATTACTTAACAATTACATTATTATGAAGCTATTATGGGCCTACTTCATCAATGTATTATTTTCAATGCAAACAAAACACGTAAAATGTTAACTTTAAATTCTAAATGACACTCGAAATTGACGATAATTACCTTTACTTTGGTTTCCAAATATGAATTCAGTGAAATTGTAACTTATAGTTTCTGGTAATCAGGACAATTTGGCTCGTTCATTCACTTACACACACATTACACTTTATAACAGGCCAATTTTCACACGGAGTCTAATTAATACTTTTTAGTTTGCCAAATGTGGATTCTCTGTTCGTTAAGGAAATGTTATTCACTCATTCCAACGATTATTAGACTGGATGCAATTACTTGGTCTCCCAAAATCAAAGCAATGGTCTAATTTGAGAATAGAATAAATTAGACTTCTGCACTCAAAATGTTTATTGATGAATATTTGGATATTTATTTTGCAGACTGAGATTATAACAAAACTGTTCTAACTGACCTCGCTGTTGTACTACTAGTACCTGGACTATTTCTGAATATTTTACTCTTTGTCCGTCCACAGCAATCTTTCTATGACAACTGCTCTCTGCTATATTTCTACGAAGACTCACTCTGCTATATTTCTACTAAGACTGGCGCACACCTTGCATCCAACGAACCAACCGCCTACAATACCCCAAACCTTTAGTGTTATTGCCCATTTTTGTGTGTTTTCTGCTGCTAACAATTCGAACCAAATTTTTGTTTATTAATTACCAATTTCCTTTTAGTTACCACAATATATATATATATATGATATTAGTAAGGATATGACATTGTCAAAAATAACTGCAATATTGGTATGGAAAGGAAAGAGAGAGGTTGTGGCTTACCTGAAAGTGAAGTGCGGTGTCGCCATAAAGAAGTGAAGGTTGTTCTTCAAATTTTGAGAGGCACAGCTAGTAGTATATATATATATATATTGTAGTAAACCAAATATAAAACTAAAATTTTTATATATGGTTTACTACAAAAGTGGCGCCCAACATGGGGCTTTCTTTGTAAATTAAATTGAAAAACAGTAATTTATTTGTATGTATTACAAGTTGGTGCCCGAACGTGAGGTAAAACATATAAAAATTGTATTTTATAAATGGTTTACTACAAAATTGGCAGTCCAACGTGGTTGAATGTTTCTTGAAGTAAAGAATAGGATACTGTGTTTTAAAAAAACGAAATTGACGATAACATTGAAGTATTGATGCAAGTGGAATTTTTTTTTTTTTTTGCATGTGTTAAAAATTTAGAGGTTCATTTAAAAAGAAAAATGATGATTCACGTGCATTTGAATTCCGAAATTTTATGGGTAGCTGGATTTAATTTAAAAATAATGGATTATAAAATAAATATGGAAGGGGATGGTGATATTGGAGTATTTAAAAAACATGAGCATGGAAAAGGATCAAAATTGGTGAAAACTAAATAAAAATATTGCATATTCCAACAAAAATATAGAAGATTTAATAGCAAGAAATTATAAAAATATAGCAGATTTAAGAGCAGAATATAATAAAATTAGGGAAGATAATAATAAAAAGATGGCAGATTTATAGCAGATAATGATAGAAACATGGCAGAATTAAAGACAGATTTAAGAGAATGGAGAAAGGAAAATATTGAGGGTAATGATAAAATTCTTGAGACTATTAAAATGGGTATTGCAGAGATAAAATATGACTATAGAGGAATTAAATAAGAAAGTTGTAAACATTGCATTAGAAATATGTGAAGGAGCAAATAAAGTGGGGTTGTTGGAAGATAAAATAAAAATATGAATGAAATGGAAGTTATAGATATTGAAAAGGTTGATAAGAATGTAGATTTAATGGGGCATAAAGCTGATAAAAATACTAGAGAGATTAAAGGGTTAGACATTGCACAGGTTGAAAAACAGAAAGATGAAATATTGGGAGAGATAGAGGAAAAAGTTAATGAAATAGAAAATAACTGTGAAGGGATAGTAGAAATATTGCAGGGAGAAATGATAAACCAAAATAATGCAGTGATGTTTGAGTATAAAGAAATTGAAAGGGGAACAGCTGATGGAATTATTGAAAGTAGATCATTGGTGGGTCTGGAAATAAAAAAAATGAATTTAGGGATACTGGATAGATTCCAAATTAATTATTACTCTTGATTAAAGATTGATAGATTTAAGTTGATTTACTTTGTTTTGATTTATTTGAATGCCAAAATTATTTTATATTAGGAGAATTAACCCTCTTTGTTAATTACACGTGTAGCATACTTGGTTACTCTTCTTTTCAATACTCTACTACTTCAAACTTATACCTTGAAGGGATAGTTGTCTGTAACTATTATACACTTAGGCAACCTTCCAGCTACAAATTGTAGGTTCTTTTCAGCAATTTAGTCTTCATCACCATTAGGTGATTTATCCTTTTGACTAAAGCTATTTCTTATTTTCTTCCTCAAATAGATTTGCTATATTCTGACCAAGGGATGGCAGAATAAAGTAGATACTTAGAAGTTGAGGGAAAACCATTGTAACATGGATTTCTTTTGATTTTCTTTGAAATACCAGGGGGGGTCTAAATTCTCACTTAATTCGTATTGTGATAGGGGGCCACTAACAAAGTGTTTTATGGATAGGCAAGCGGCATGCATGCCCAAGAACGTTTCTATATTGTTATTAAATTTCCTTTCGTGGCGTTTTATACATTTTGTATTGCTAGAAGTAAATATGGGGGCGGTTATAGGCATCAACCAGTAATTGCCCATCATGAAAATTTTAATAATAGTAAGGTTTTGAGATTAATTATTTGAAATAGGTTGTGATGATTTCAAACCTCAAAGAATAAAATATAATTGTAAATAATAATAAGTTTAGTAGTTATATTCAGAACTTTGAGTTATGAGGAGGTTTGGCTATTTAAGCTGATTTACTTTGTTTTGATTTGTTTGACTGCCACCATTATTTGGATAATTGAATATGTGGCAAATAAAGGTTTGAAATATATAAATTTATTTTTTAAAAAATTCACATATAATTATGACCATACAGGATATTTAAAAGTTAATGATAGTTTTATTTTAGATATGATTATATATTGTATCAATGTGGAAAAATGGATTGTAAATCTTTACATAAGAGTAAAATTTTATATAAAAAAATTTTTTTTAATAAGAAATCTGACGATACAGCAGTAAAAATAAATTTTGTATTGGTAAAATTGAGTTTTCATCATGTATTAACATTCTTGAAACTAAATTTTGGGCATAAATGTACTAATTAAAAGGAAATCGTTAATTAATAAACAAATATTTGGAATCGTATTGTCAGCAGCAGAAGGCACACAGGTTGTACGCGAGGATGATGCAATGTGGGGATAACTGGGGGGCAGATGGCAGATTAGACGAGGGTGTGGGGAGGTGTGCAAAAGTTGAGGAAATATAGCAGAGGAGTCGCCGTGAGAGAGGCAGTCTGGCAGTAGTGTTCGTCTGTGGTGGTCCTTGTGGAAATCGGGCCAAAATAGGGTGCCTAAATTTAGGTCCAAAGTTGCTGAATAAGTAGAACTGATAACATATTGATGTGGATTAGTGGACTGTGAAAGAAATATAATTAAATTGTTCGAAGTAAAGTCGTCGTGAGAATAAAGTGGGAGTCTTCGTGAGCAGTCTGTGAGAGAGCTACGTGTGAAGTCAATATTAAACATTTAGAGTGAGAGTCTGTAGAGAGTGGAGCTATAGTAAAGTCATCATTGGAAATATAGCTGTGCACAGACGCAAAACCATTGTCTTCGATTTGGGAGCTCAGACAACTGCATCCAGCAGTTAATAATCATCGGAACGACGGCATAATACTTATGAAATGAACAGTGAACCAACTATTTCAAACTAAAATTGTTATTACAGTCAGTGTACAAAAGGAGCCTGTGTATAAAGGTGCAATAAGTGTGTGAATGTACGAACAAGTCAAATTTCCTTGCATACCAGAGACCGTAAGTTAATATTTCATAGCATTTATATTTGTAAACTCATTAGTAAAGGTATTATCTTCAGATTTTGAATTTGCTTAGAATTTAAAGTTTGAATTGTATGTGTTTTTTTTCTTTTATTGCATTGTAAAAATTGTTTAACGAGTATTTGTCTTATTAAAGGCCCAGTAAATGACCCTGAGAAAGAGAAAAGTTTATTGTAAAACATTAATTAATAACTGTTGTAAAAATTTGCTTGATAACTTGTGTAAATTCAGTTGTTTGTGTGTTAATACATTAATTTGTTTGTCTATTTTAAAATCTCGATTCTTACTAAAACACTCAATCATTTTAATATTTGTGAGTACCACAAATTGTCATCTTCAACGTGTGACTTTCTTTGTAAATTAAATTGAAAAACAGTAATTTATTTGTATTTATTACAAATTGGTGCCCGAACGTGAGGTAAAACATAAAAATTGTAGTTTTATAATTGGTTTACTACAATGTGTGTGTGTGACATACATACATACATAAATACATACATGTTCACATTATTTATCCATATTGGTATGCCCATGTTTGAACCCACATCAGATATGTTTATACATTAATTCTTTATTTTTTTGAAATAACAATATGTAAATGTTTTGTTTTTTTTCAGATTTAGTAAAGCCTATAAATTGGAATTATGAAATAATTGAAAAACTGTTGAGAAGTATGCTAAATGTATGTAACATTGATGACATTTCACTGCTAAAAAAAAAAACTATAACATTTGACACATGGCTTGATATAGAGAAAGATTGTGGAATACCTGCTATGCGAGCTAAAAAGTTTTGGCTGAGGAAGTTACATACTCAACTATTTTCTGTAAATTTTGTTACAAAAAATGATCTTTCTATCAAATTGATTGAAATGTAAGACATAAAAATGGTACCATTGCATATTTTAGCAGATACATTCTAAATTAAATACACTCTTCGTAAATAATAATTACACTATTTTCCTATTATCCTCTATTATTGATTCATAATCTTTTATAAACAAACTTATATAGAAAACTTTCATTAAAGACATTGTTGTAGGAGAAAGTAAATGTTCATTTCAATATTGCATATGAGCATATTAAAATACAGTAAATTGTATTTAAGAATGCAAAACATTAATTAAAGTATCAACAATTTTCATAATCCTGATAAATATTTGGTTTTGTTTAATGAAATAGTTTGGTCAAGTAAAAATAACTTTAAAATACATATACTTAAACACATTTTCTAATAATATTATTTGTAATGTTATAGATTTTTTCAGAGAAAATACAGATACTGGCAGGATGTTAATTGGAGTGAAATTTTGGGTTATTTTGATGATGATGGATTGACAACTGCATTTTTAAGCCACAGGTGGAACTTACTAGTAAGAAAATTTGTACCAAAAGAAAGAAGGAGTAAATTAAGAAGTATGTTTTTTTATTGTTTCCATCATTTATACCCAAATGTTAAGATACATGTAGGTAATTTTAAGAAGACTGTATTCTTGATTAATAATGGAGGAATACATCATTTGAATGCTTGAAACTACATATTTTGTTTCATCCATACCATGCTCTATATTATTACTGATGAAGAACAAATATCATGTGTTAAGATCATATCTTTATGCAGCAAAAACACGACAGAAAACCTCTATGCTTTGAGTTGACTGAAGTACAGTTCCATAAAAGAGAGTCAGGTTAGTAGCTTTTGTTGAGTGGAAATTGCTGGGAACATACTCAAAATAATAAATAAGAAGAAAAATGGCCAAATACCAACAAAATAAGTGGTGACACAAATATCACAGAACTTTTCTGGAAGCCTTGTTCCTTTCTTCAACTGTATTGTGCAGTTGTCACTCTAGGATCTTGTGTTTTTGAGTTTTCTTAGCATCTGAAGAAAAGTGCAAGGTTTCTAGAAACCTTGTGTAGTATTTATATTATCATTTCTTTTGTCTGTATTTGGCTGTTTTTCTTATTAATTTTCAAACCAGACATAAATTTTTCATTTTCCCTTGGAGGGATAGGGGTGTCCTACCCCCTCTGTTTTTTCCCAGATCTTTAGGAACTTGTGTACCAAGGAAATTGCTCCATACATGTAAATTTGTTTGTTGGACATAAGACACTAGTATGCAAATCTACTTTTATTTATAAAAGAAAAGTGAGAAGATTTCTAGCAAAATGGTTGGACTAAGTGAGAGGAGACCTCAGAACCAGTTGAGCAAATTCTCCCGTCATTTACTTGTGCTATCCCAGTCTGTGAATTAACGGCCTAATGAACCAATTATTGTTTATTGCAATGTTGTTATCTTGAGATTGATATCTGTAACAATTTTAATCAATTTATGCCTATTCCAAGACAATTTCTTACATCTCACAATAGAATTTAGTGAAATCTGCCATTCAGACTACTGTTACAAGTCTGTCATAATGTTCTGGCCACATAATTTAAATTTCTCTCTGCAGTAAATGGAAGTTTTATAGTCTGGTAGTACAGGTACCATTACCATTGACTTTGTAAACTAGTATGTAATGCCTCTCTTAACTGAAGGCTTGAATCTGGTCAAGGAACACGACTCCTGTGTTGAGTCTTTGAGTATTCTTACATCTGTTGTGTTAGTTGCATTGTCGGGTGGGTGGCTTATACCATGAAGCTGAATTGTTTGTCTTCCAATATTTTATTGTAGGTGCTTATTTATCTACAGTTCATATTCTCAAATAATGATATGCTAGATAACAAAGATAATGATTTGTAGTTTTTAGAGAAAACTGATATTTCTTCCTGGTTTTAAGTAAACACCATCTTTTCTGTCTACATAAACATTTATAACAATGTAAATTTTATATTGTGACCTTTTTAATATATTTTACTATGTTATTACAAATCATTATGTTAATTTAAAATTCATATATATTTTTTCAGAGACAGTAAAATTCCTGAAAATTTGTGAACCAGAAATAAAAAAGTCCAAAAATTGGGTCTTGCAAAAGTTTATTTATAAGAAAAGACGAGGTTTGAAAGTTATAAACAACCCAGAACAATTACAGGCTGTGTAGAATTACTAGTATTCTCAATTTTTTGTGGACAATGTTGTTGAAATATTTAGTGAAGAACTTATCAAGTGTTTTTTTGTAAATAGTAGAGATTATGAGAGGATGTAAAGAAGTGAAGGCATTGACAGCAGACTCTCTGAAATATGTTATGTACATTAAATGAATTAACTCAATTAGTGTATCATACAGTGAAATAACATTCTTACTTCACAGTTCTTTTATTCTGCAGTTAGTTAAATGCCATTATTAAAACTATACATTTCAAGTATCTCACCTTTGCCTTCATGCCATTAAAAGTCACATTTTTAAAAAAATAATATTATAATTAAAATCTACTTTCTATCCTTTCCCTTTTCTCCTCTTTCTAATGAAGTTGCTCTAAAGCTAGTGACACATACAGCAGGTGTGTGGTGTAGGTGGATGTAGTGGTTGATGGCACGTTGTGGTGTGTGCACAGGTGAAAATCTGGAGCCTGCCACAGACTCGGACAACTTAAGATAATTAACACACCGGTTAAAGTTATATTTCTATATATGAATTATTCACACCATTACAAGATAAATGATAACAATTGTGATTGGTTGGGTTTATAATGTTAAAAAATAATCAAAGGAATTATTTAAAGGTTTTTATAGACAATTATTTTTTAGAATGAAGAAAACTATTGACATTGATCTATATAGATTTTTTGGGTTTTCGCTATCCAGAGAAACGATCTGATCTCTTATTCTCAGTGTTTAACTATGGATGGAGATATCGAGGATTGAGATACTTGCACCTGTCGTGACTCTGTCATATAGCTTGTATTTGCGGACCAACTGTCGTCTTCTTAAGGAGTATTGTGTGTGTTTGATGATGATACATCTACACAGCACCTTATCAGTGTGCAAAGTTTAGATCTTATCGATGAAAATAGTCCTGGCAATCACATGTCCTATAAAATTTTTCATATCTGAAGAATATCTGGTGCACACAGATCTGTACCTGGGTAAAAACCCAGTATCTAACTGCTATGCCCAGTCATATATCATGATGTGAATAGAAGGCGCTGTTTAGCCCTCTACCTGTAACTGTAGTGATAGCACACACTATTGTGGGCTCTCACTGTTAACATATTACTATACTAGTTAGCAATAAATCATATTCATATATTTCGTGGCTACTTAATTCACCTCAAGACATCACAAAACTGGCGACGAGGATTTGGAGAAAATTAGAAGCAATCTACTGGCAAGTTTTTAACAGAACTTTTTCTGACTTACATAAATCTATTTGGCCGACTTGCCAACTTATTATTCACACGTCTCTGGCCATGTTGAATATATCACGGCCGAACGATATCGCTTCAACCAACGCAAACAAAAAGATACTGAAACCGTTGCTGAGTATAACGCTGCACTTTAACAGCTTTCAATTCATTGCAACTTTGAGACTGATCTCGTGAACCGTCTACGCGATCGTCTTCTCGATGGTATTCTCAGCGAAGGGACACTTAAGCGACTTCTTGCAGAACCCGATTTAACGTATGCCAGGGCTGTCAATTTGGCAACATCAATGGAAACAGCGAACCGTGACGCTATTGATTTAAAAAAGAAGGAGCAAACTGTAAACCATCTTGAATCCAAGCCAAAATTTGACAACTACAAACAGCGAATGAAACCAAATAGTTCATATGGTAAATCGAATTCGCGATCTATTTGTTTCCGATGTGGAAGGGCGCGACATGAAGAAAAACAGAAATGTCCCGCTATTAATGCAACCTGTCGATTCTGCAAGAAGGTTGGGCATTATGACAAAATATGTCAAGCCAAGCGCAAGCAGTATACTACTCAACAAACGAATAAATCGAGAAAACTATCCTCAGCAGCAAAACGTTCGGTATGTAGCAGTTCATACTTCGGAAGAATTGCCATTATATACGTTGGAACGAAATAAACAAAATCCTATAATCATTCCTATCGATATTGAAGGAATTAACATTTCAGCCGAGCTTGATACTGGATCAGCAGTTTCTGCGATTTCTGAAGAATTATATCGAAATTTCTTTAAGCACTTGTAACTTAAGTCAACTGGTGATGGTTTAAACCGTATGGAAGTCCTGCAATACAGCTAAAGTGAATACTAGCGGCGAAAATCACCTATAATGGTAAGACGAGCTTACACAAAATGTATGTTAGTGCGGATGGAGGACCATCGCTGGTCGGAAGACCATTCTTATGAGATTTCAATGTTAATCTTCATCATATCAAAAGCCTCCAACACTCCAATTCAAATCATACAAAAATATTCTGCACTCTTTAATACAGATCTGGGAAGAATTAATAAATACTGTGTACAACTTAGAATAGCCAGTGACGCTCCTCCTGTATATATGCGGCCAAGGTCAGTACCATTTGCTCTTAGTGATAAAATTGAGGTTGAACTGCAAAGACTGTGCTGAAGGCATCCTACAACCCGTACAAGATAACTAATCGGTTGACTGGGCAATACCTATAGCTCCGGTTAAAAAGAAGGATGGATCTGTGGGGATTTTAAAGCCACGATCACCCTCATCTTCTACCGCATCCTCACCCTACCAATGAGGAAATCTTCCAGAAAATTGCAAATGGCGAAAAGTGTACAATACTTGATCAACCATCTGCATACTTTCAGTTGGAGTTGGATGAACAGTCACAGGCCCTAACTGTCGCACAAGGGCAATTTCGTTTGAAACGACTACCACAAGGCGCAACGCCAGCTTCATCAATCTTGCAGTCAGCCATTGATAATTTAATTGGAGATCTTTGTGGTGTTGCTTCCATGCAGGACGACATCATTGTTACTGGAAGAAATGATTGAACATTTGGTTAACGTAGATGAAGTTCTTCGACGTCTTCAAGAGGCCGGTCTTCGCCTTAATAGATTTAAATCCAAGTTTATGCAACATTCAGTTGAATTTCTTAATCACACGATCAGTAAGGAAGGTGTTGGTCATACCAAGAATAAATTAGATGACATTATTTATGCACCTCCTCCGAGTGATTGGAGAGGACTTAGTTCATTTCTTGGGTTACTTAACTACTGCAGTAACTTATTACCAAATCTGTCTCAAGAGTTAGCGCCAATGCAACAACTTCTTCAAGATGGAGTAAAATGGAAATAGTCGAGAGCGTGTCAAAAATCATTTGACAATGCAAAGACCATGCTACAATGAGCCAATCTACTCGCTCACTATGATCAGAATGTTTCTATAGAGGTCTTCTGCGACGCTTCAAGCCATGGAATTGGTGCAGTATTAGTACACCGATACTCTAACAAATCGACACGTCAAATATCGTTTGTTTCACGTACATTCACCCAGTCTGAATCAAACTATGCTCAGATAGATAAAGAGGCATTAGCGCTTAAATTTCACCAGTATTTGAATGGACGTAGATTTATTTTGTGGACGGACCACAAGCCGCTGGTGTCCATTCATAATCCATGTAAACCTACACCAAGCACTATCGCACCACGGATGCAGAGGTGGTCATTAGTATTATCTGCTTATGTTTTTTATATAAAATTCTTACCAACGAAAGACAATTGTGTAGCTGATCTCCTGTCAAGTTTGTCACTACCTATACCGCCAGACACTGAAAATACACCTGATGAAGTTGTATGCTGCTACATCATCTAGAACAAACATTTATTTCCCATAAAACTGTCGCAGAATACACACGGAGAGAGCAAAGTTTATTTGATTTGAAAGTCATCAATTTATGCGGTTAATATTTATTTATCTACAAATACGTGTAAGTACTAACTAATTAATTTACTCCTCCTTTTTCTCCCCTAGAAAAGGAGGAGCAAAGTTTATTTGATTTGAAAGTCATCAATTTATGCGGTTAATATTTAATTATCTACAAATACGTGTAAGTACTAACTAATTAATTTACTCCTCCTTTTTCTCCCCTAGAAAAGGAGGAGCAAAGTTTATTTGATTTGAAAGTCATCAATTTATGTGGTTAATATTTAATTTGTTTAATATAGCACCAATGGTGCTATACTTACTTGTACTTTTTTCAATAAAAGGGGGTATTATACCCATTCAAGTACCAAGTGCACGACCTACCTGTTGCAGGTTTTCTAAGGTTTGTCCTTCATCACTTTTAGGCAAATGCCGGGTAGGATCCTTAAACTACAGCCCGGGGGTCGTAGTTAACCCTTTGCTACCTTACTCTACAATTTCAAATCCCTTCGTACGCTATTAAAATACGTGAAATGTTCTCGTAAAAGTTAGATACAAAAATATACATGTCACATGTAATTATAATTCTATTTGTTAATGTAGAACGCAGGTTTTGTTTTTTAAATCTATGAATATTTCACTTACGTTAAAGTGATATCCATTTTCGTGGTAAAATACATTTGCCTTTCTCCGAGGTTACGAAAAAAATGTTATTGGAATGGGTTTAGATATGTGTAGAAACTAATTCCTTACTACGGAAATTAAAGGAAACTGCACTCGAAATCCATGCATCAGTTGTCTTATGCAGAGCAATTTTTTAACCCACTTTTGTCCGTTGTTTTTGTGTTACTACCAACTTTAGTTAATTTCACGACACAAGACCGTTAGTTAAATTAAACGTTAATAACAGTAGGGGTAAAATAAATTGAACTTTAAAGTCTTCAGCATGAAAAATATTACCATATCCGACTAGACATATACCATATCAGTAGGCAAAGTTATTGAAAACGTTTTTTCAAAAAAAAATTGAAATGGTTTTTTGCAAAATATTTTGAAAACGTTTTTTGGAAACGATTTTCGGAAAAAAAATTTAAAAACGATTTTTGGAAATTTTTTTGACAACTTTTTTTTGAAAAAAATTTGAAATCGTTTTTCGAAAAATTTATTTGAAGTGTTATTTGGAAAAAATTTAAAAAACGTTTTTTGAAAATTTTTTTGGAAACGTCTTTTGTAAAAAAAATTTAAAAACGTTATTTACAAAATAAATTGAAAACGTTTTTTGTAACAAAATTTTAAAAACGTTTTATGTAAAAAATTAATGTAAACGTTTTTTGGAAAATTGATTTGAAAATGTTTTTTTAAAAACGTTTTTTGGGCAATATTTTTGAAAACTTTAATGTACAAATTTTTTGAAAACGTTTTTTCAAAAAAAATTGATATCGTTTTTTGGAAAAAAAATTAGAAACGTTTCTTGGAAATTTTTTTTGACAACGATTTTCGGAAAATTTGTTTAGTAAACGTTTTTTTTAAAAAAAAATTGAAAAACTTTTTTGGAAATAATTTTTGGAAACGTCTTTTGTAAAAAAATTTGAAAACGTTATTTACAAAAATAATTGAAAACGTTTTTGTAACAAAATTTTAAAAACGTTTTATGTAAAAAATTAATGTAAACGTTTTTTGGAAAATTGTTTTGAAAATGTTTTTTTGAAAACATTTTTTGGGCAATATGTACAAATTTTTTGAAAACGTTTTTTCAAAAAAAAATTGTAATCGTTTTTTGGAAAAAAAATTAAAAACGTTTCTTGGAAAATTTTTTTGACAACGATTTTTGGAAAAATTATATAAAAACGTTTTTTAAAAAAAAAATTGAAAACGTTTTTTGGAAATAATTTTTTAAATCGTTTTTTCGAATGAGGAGTGTGTTGGTTGTGGAGGCGTTCGGCGAGCACCGAGTATGGAGAAATTTTGCAGCCTGCGAGAGAAATAGCAAATTTATGTCAACGATAAACATTTTTGTATGCAGAAGTTCAATCTGTTGTAATATCAAATTTGACCACTGTCTTCGATGGTAGGAGACCAGGACGCTGCATCCAGCGTCGAGTAGTTTCAGCACAAGCAAGTGGGATGTCCTTCACCGAGTATGGAGAATCAGCTACCGTCGAACCAATAATATGTGTTAGAGTCAGTGTTTAAAATGTTCCTGAGTAATCGTAAGTTGAAATTTCATGGTATTAATATGTGTAAACGGAATTAAAAGATACAGTCAGATATTGTTCTTTTCTTTTGTGTTAACAAAATAAACTCTTTAAATTTAGAATCAATCTGGTAGAATAAATTTGTCAATAGTTAATATCGTCCATGTATTAGACGAATAAATATTTCTTTTAATTTAAAGATAAATGTTGGGTTCTTTGATTATTTCAATGTTCTGTCCGTTATCAAACCCAGTAAAGACCAATGAGAGAATGAGATCCTTTTTTTTATTTAAATTGTGTAAATTGATAAATTTTGATAAATAAAATTTGTTTGTTTGTTAAAATATAATTTTTTTATTTGGACACCCGTATGTTTATTACATTTCGGCTACCACAACGTGGGGCAAATTAAAGAGAAATTGTTTGATCATTACTATATATTGTAATGCATTTAATATAATGCATTGGTTTAAAAACAGCGCACATGTCGTAAAGAGAATGAGAGGGAAAAGTAACCGCGGGTCCTGTCACGAGGTGACAAGACGGAGCGGTAAGACATTTATCTAGAATGAGTGCTGGTGAGCGGCAGACAGGAAGCCGTAATATGTAGGGACAGTGTGACGGTGCGGCAATTAGGTCTAAAGAGTAATGGCGGGTCCAGGCACTTGTTGACTTAGGATCTGGAGAAATTAGTATCGCGCACTTGTGAGGGGAGAGGTCCAAAGACAAATTGGACCTGTCGCGATTGTCGGGTTTCGGACAAAAGAGAGCAGCCGGCTAAAGGACTCCAGCGGCCGGGACGTAAATTTCAGTAATGGGATTCTGTCACCGCGCCGTTGCGACGGAATTTTGCATCAAGAGAAAAACAAGGAGGCTAGTGGTATATATAGGGGAAATAACCTATTGTGTGACAGTCAGCGAGAGTCAGCGTAGGAGAGGGGTTCGGTGAACCTCGACAGTTAACAGTTAGCGTGCGAGAGAGGTGCAGGACGCATCGAAGAGTCAGCATCAGTCAGCAAAACTATAACAGCTATAAACATTTTTAACATACAGAAGCTCTATCTGTATGAGTAGGAGAATTTGACCTGTCTTCGATGGTAGGCGACCTGGATGCAGCAAACGACGTCAAGGAGTGTTACGGCGAACACCTGGGATATTTCACTGGATATGGAAAACCAGATATCGGCGAACCAGTGATATTGTGTTAGAGTCAGTGAGTGAATGTCAAGGCTATAAAGTGCGTGTCTAAAGAACGAGTCGAAGTAAACCTGAGAAACCGTAAATTGGAATGCATAATATTAACAGATGTAAACGTTATTAAAGGATAACAATCAGATCTCGTTCTCTTCTTTTGATAATAAAGTTAGAAGCAACTTTTGTTTAATTTAAAACATAAATGTTGGGTCTTTTTTTTAATAGTTCGATTCTGTCCGTTGTCAAACCCAGTAGAGACCCATGAGAGCAAGAGTTCTTATTATAATAGTAAAAATATTAAATTCAATTGTAATTTCTGATGAAGTTTAATAAATTTGTGTGTTGAAATCAAAAGCATATATATTTTTTTTATTTATACCTTATGTGGTTATTACAATATATATGAGAAAATTAATACATAAATAAACTTCAGCCAATTTTAAGTCAGAAAAAATTATAAATTTAATAAATTAATAACGTTTCATCTCTTAATTTGTGACCACATCAGGTTCCATTATTTTTAAAAAATTATGAACACCTCTTTTTACGTAACGTGTTTGTTCTGCTGAAAAACTTGGAAAATATCGATGTACAAATTCAAATGGCGTTTTTCCCGTTGTTTTGTGAACTTAAATCTCTTTCTAACCCTTTAATTTGTAGATCCCAATTATTGGATTCTATCCCGATTTTAGTTTTTAATGCGGGAATGATTAGTTCATCCATCTCAGCGCTCTACCTGCGCTTGTCTACTCGAATTAAGCGTATGGTGCATGCCATGCTTTGCACAAAACGCTTTAAAATGTGCGGATGTAAATGTAGTACCTCGGAACACTGATAATTCGGTGAGGAAGACCAAAACATTCCATGAAGTGTTCCAGTGTTGTAGTTTTCGCGTTAACGTTCGATACGGCTTCCAATTGGTTGGCATTTTGTGAGATTATCCACCATTTCCCAAAATTTATTGATTTCCTGGCGGCCATGCGACGAATGATCCTAAATGATCAACATGAATCACGTCAAAAGGACCCTTATCCGGAGGGGTTGGATGAAGCACTCTTACTTGCCGACCGGATTTATTTTTCGCCATAATACACTGTATGCATGTTTGAATGTGCCTTTTAACATATCCGCGCATATTCGGAAAATAATAATTATTATTATCATTGTTATTAAGGAAATGTCTCATTTGCCGTTATAGGGCCAAAGGCCCTCTTCAGTATAGGATTTTTTAGTAGTTCTTTTGTGAGATGGGGACCGGGGAATAAATCCAAATGACTTATTTAAATTTATGACTTGATTTTTAATAAGTCTGGGATGGGACGATTATAATTCAGTGGGTAATTGTAATACTACGTACTTTTTGTTTTACGTTATGGAGATGAATTCTAGGGGGTAAGCATATTTGAATTTAGGTTTCCAGCCAAATTTTACAGGAAGACGGATAGGATTTTTGGAACGTTATTTTTTATGGAAATGGTAAATTTCTAACATTTAAATACTTAAATCTGAAAAATGAAAGGTTATATTAAATATAGAAAATAACATGAAAATGCATCATAATTATAGGAATACTAGTGGAAAACGATATTATTTACTTATTATTTTCGGTAGCTGTCTATATTACTTCGACGTCACTGTTAGTATTTGGTCAGTCTTTGGACCATCGTTATAAATAAAGCTGAATATAATTCAGAATAATAAACGGCAATTGTAATTAAAATATTATAATATTGGCAAGTGACTTGAATTTATAAATTAAGCGTTTGTGTGTAATACCATAATTTACTATGGAAATTTTAACTAGCCAATTTAAATATTGAAATGTTTCAGCTGAAGCGAAGAACGACGCGCAACACTGAAACATGTTATCAGACGCCTCTTCATTCGCCTAGTTGGAAGTCCCAGATAATTCCGTCTATCACGGAGATCATCAACGTATTTTTTACAAGTGGGTCATTACTCAACTTTTTTTTACTGTAAATGTATTTTCGTAAATGAATATTAAAACAGAGATTAAATGAGAAGAGAAATGGAGGATCTTTGTTTAGAGATTGAAAATAACATATTGTAGTAATTGGTAATTAAGGCATTGTTCTAATTGAAAAGTTGAATTGTAGAGGACTCATTATTGGTGGATATAGCGGACGCCGCAACAAACCGGCAATGCAAAGAAAGTATTGTTGATCGGTCGAGAAGGTTTTACGCGCTCAAAATTTACGAGACGAACGAATAGTTGGGCAGCAGACAGCAAGTAGAACACAGTAAAAGAACGAACAGTTGGGCAGTAAACAGCGAGATGTAAAGACCATGAAATTCTAATTCACGAAAACTTGAACAATCTTTGTCAGTCAGCAGTGAAGACTGAAAGGTCTAATTTAAAGGACGAGAAAGTGTTCCAGTAACCAGTACGCTGTTATATCGAAAATGCAGAAACTGAACTAGTCTTCAGTCAACAGACAAAACCAATCCAGGTTGCAGTAAATCATCGAGAAACAATAAAGTTATTTTAAACCAACTAACAAACTACGCTAATTAGAGTCTGTGAGTACTTAGAATCAGTGATATCCCCAAAATTGTGCACGAAAAGAAAATTTTAAAATCATTGTAAACCTCGTTTAAAAGATAAACGTCAGATCGTTCTTTAATTATCGATAAAATGAGATCTTTAATTATTCAGATCATTCTTTATTTCTTGATAAAAATTGAAATTGTTTAAATTCAATCTTTAGTATTAATTCTTCAGCAACAAATTTCGTCTATGTTCAGACGCATTGATTCCCATATAAAGTAAATGTAAATTTTGTGATTTTGATTATATAAATTCTGCCATTATCAAACCCAGTTCAAGAACCTGAGATCCCAAATATTTTGTAATTTTAATACTTGTTTTAAAAGTGTTAATAAATCTTGTTTAATAGTTTTCACGTAATAGTTAAAAACGCCACATAATTCATATCTTGAAGTATTGTCAAAAGATGCAAGCTATGTATAATAAATTATTACAATATATTTAACCTATTTTGTCTTACGGTTATTAATGGGTAATGAAACGAAAAAGTGTGTTGTATAAATCAATTGATTGAGACTCAAATGGTTTATAAAAATGAAAAACTTAAGTCTGATTGAAAAATAATAATAATAAAGATAGTCAACTACAGACAAAAGAACGTTTCTGGAAACCGTTTTCGTTTCTTCAGTTGCAGAATTATATCAGAGATGCGTCATATTAAATCAAACATTACTGAAAATAATGCACAGACACTATGAAAAAAGGAAATAAATAGTCGCCAAATGAGAACATGGTGGTAAAGGAAAATAAAAGCTGAGATAATACACGAAACAAATGGAAAATTTAACCACTCTCTTTTCGACACTTGCTTTAACAGATTCTTTTGGTATGTGGGTAAAAGTGGTGCCGAGAAAGTCAAACAAAACTAGATATCCAAATTTAAATGTTGTTAGACCGAACGATTTGATTGTGAAGGAACTTTTTACGCTGACATCCTTATATCTATTAGGAACGATGCCGAACTGAAGGACCTAGGTGAGAGTGTCAGGAAGATTCGAAATAATATTTACGGAAATCTTTTGGAGTTCGATCAGAAGTAACATAGAAAATTGTACCAGAGTGTAGCAAAGAAACTGCGGGGGCAAGTCTGAGGTGGTTTCCAAAACAAATATTGCGACAATTGAAGTAAAGGGCTTAGATGAACTGACTCATCCTGATGATATTATCAAAGCTCTCCAGAGTCAACTTGAAACGGAGGAAATAATCAAAGCATCTTTAGTCAAATCACTGCGAAAGCACGCACACCGCGGTGGTGGTACTTCCAAGACATATAGCGCTGAAAGCCTTGAAATCAGGGAAAATTAAAATAGCGTGTGATGGAGTAAGGTGCTTTAAGTGCCTTGGGTTTGGACATTTGTCACACGCTTGCAAAAAAGGCCCTTATAGGTCTATTAAATTTGGTAACGTTGGTCATACCTCCGTACGTGTGAATCACACAAAGGCAGACCAGTACTTACATATGCCCAGCCTACAGGTAGATAATACAGGCTATTTCAAACGGAAGATGATGTGGTTCCTCCAACTCAACTTAAATCACTGAGCGGCTGCATAAGACCTACTTCTAGAGACAGTACGTGAGCGAAAGATCGATGTTGCGATTCTGTGTGAGCAGTACAGGAATAAGGACATGGTCGACGGATCTCTCCGGGCGTGCAGCAATTTGGATCTCGGGAAATCTTTTTATCCGAGAAGGTCCTGTAATATAATAGTCTACACGTGCCCTCTTATCATAACGTCTATTCAGCATAGCGGACCTAAGAGGGCGCAGCTGCAAGAACGCTGATGCAGTTAAAGACATCACTTTAGATAAAGTGAGTAACGATACGCACAACAACATAAATCTTCACCCCTTCCGCCTAGGCAGCTGTGAAAACGCTGCGTCTAATGAAGTCAGCATTTTAAGTGCCTTATGCAGACATGCACACGGCAGCAGAAATCTTCCTCTCTGTAAGAGCTCTCATTGGAGACTTAAAATCATCAGGGAGGGGGAAAGGAGTCTTCGAATTGTTCAGAGCTTCTTGGGAACGGCAGTCGTGATCCAACCTCCAGACGGGTCGGTGTCTCCTGGTGCTATCCGCCAGTTTGTCTTACTTTATTTTATTTCTAACTATTAAATCTCTTTATTCTTCATCAACTCTTATTTGACTGAAGAGCAGCGAAACACCAACCACTACGCCTAGGTTCAATTAGTTGAACCCGAACCCTCACGTTACCGACTTTTCTATATCCTGTTCTTAATTCTTCCTTTATCCTCTAGATCGGTAGCCAGGTGAGCTAACGGAGGTATAGCTCGGTTGGTGAACAATCTATCTGGACTTCCCATTTCCAACTGCTGGAATGTTACATGATGGCAGTGCTGGAATGTTACATGGTCACAACAGCGGTGGGATGTTACAGTCCCAAACAGTGAAAGAAGGATTCTTTTGAACCAAGTTGGAAGGCGTGTATGTCTACAGCGTTTACATACCACCTAGTACCACGAACGATGAGTTCGAAGTGTTGCTGAGACAACTTTCGGACGATCTGCGAAATCGAAAACCCTCAATTATTGCAGGAGACTTCAATGCTTGGTCTACGGAATAGGGTAGTAGAGAAACAAATAGACGAGGTGAGACTCTGCTAGACATTTTTTTCTTTGTAAGTGTTGTGCTTCTTAACAGCACCCCAACCCTTACTTTCATCAGAAACGGAAACAAAGAGCTCTAAGAATATCCAACCACAATGAACTGGCCCAGAAATATCGAGATGCAAGATGTGCTTTACACAAAGCAATCAAGGCTAACAAAAGCCACTGAATATATTCAATATTTATTCACGTGATATTTTTAAGTATTAAAAGAAAACATACAAAAAATTTAATTTATGCATAACACGAAGCTATAAATATCAGGATCTAATAAAATATACTACATATTACATGTATTAATTTAACACACTTCAAGGGAATTCACATGTACAAAGACAATGAATAAACTAATTTGAAAAGAAATCATAACAACTATGTAATTCAATAAATTACAACATATAAAAACACAAATAGTTTCTTACAAAGTTTTCAACTTTCACATCTAACATTTCAAGCATTTTGAAATGCAAAACATTTTTACAATTGACATCAGCTAAGTAACTCTTTCATATGCTACAAAGTTGCTTTTAAAAACGAACAAATGGATTAAATTAAATTCCACAGTTCTAAAACATTTTTGAAAATCTACTACAGCTTACAAGTCTCACTTACATATATATCCATCAATTAATTTTAAATTAACATCTCCCTGATACTTATCCTAAAAAAATTACAAAAATAAATTCTAAATACATCTGTGTCAGCTAATTGGTCTGTACAATTATTTGCAACATGAAATGGAACATATGATCCAAAACCAATTATACATATACAATATTAACATTTTAACAAGATTTATAAATACATGCATGGTTAAACTGACAGACAAATATGATTAACCATCAGCAAGCCAATGAAAATAAATAATATTACTTACAAAAGTTTTAGTTACATTTTAATGAAAAATGTTCTAAGGATATATGGGATGAAAATTTTGTCAAGGTTTATTAATGGCCAATACATTAAAATAGCCTACATGTTAATTTCTGTATAAATTTTTATTTCTTACTTTGACCTGAGAATATAAAAAAGGCACTGCATTCAAAAATTAATAACTTTAGAATCACTTTTCATTTTATTTACAGATAATATTCAGAGAGTTAAATTCATTGTAAATATGAATAATAGGTAAAAATCTGAAATGTTTTAAATTTGTTAAATCAAAACAGTTTTCTGAATGACATTGGCATAAAATACAATAGATTCTATATTTGATTTCCTGCTTTTGTAATTAAAGGCATTTTTTAAAAAAATTGTGTGTGAAAAGTATAGGATACGTGGAATGTCTGAAAATCATTATGCATGCTAATATATAGTATATAAAATAACATATCTGGAAAAGATTGCTTTAAATCATGACATAAAATTATAAAAATTCAAAATTTTAATTTGTCAAGTTTATCAATAGTTCTCAAACAATCTCATATAGTTCAGTTTACATAATATGCCAGATAACTATATGGTTTATATTTTCTAATTCAGCCAAATATGTCATTTCATCTTCAATGATCATCATTGATTAAAGATCTTGAGGAATTTAAAGAGAATGTGTAGAGAACAGTTATAGTTTGTTACCCTAACTGCTGCCCTTGTTATTTAACAACAGAGTAAAGTGGAGCCTTAACATATAAATATCCAATTCATGAAGACAATAAATACATATTCAAGAATACATTTTGTGATTTCAACCCATTGTATACAAGATGAAGATTATTTAATATAAGCAGATTAATTGACTAGCTTCTGCTTCCTGAAACCAGATTAATAATACTAACACACATTTCTACAAAACTTTGTATTTATCAGTAACAGACATGGCTGATGTGTATTATAGACAAGTTCTACTATTGAAATAATAATGTTCTACAAGGTTTTCAATCAAAACAAATTTTTGTTTAAAACATACAAATAAATAAGAAAAACATAATGTTTCATAGAAATAAATAAGACAATACATTATAGATTTCAATACAAAGAAAAATGATTCATTCTGCTTATAAATATGTTAAAGATTAAACTTTGCATTTTAAAAGATTGAACTAAGTTGAGTTACATTCTATATTACATGCTCAAATTAATTAGTAAATAGAGTAGGTGATCACATTAAAATTAGACATGTAACAATAAAAACAATTTAATTACAATATATACAAACTTTTATCCCAAAAATTGAAATATTAGTTTCCATTTGCATGAATGAATCATTTTAGTCTTACTATGTGTTTGACAGTTTTGAATACACTTCAAAAGCAATCCTATTTGAAACAATAAAATGTTAGCATGGTGATGTCTTTACATTCTTATTGGTACTAATTCAATAATGAAAAGGCAATGCCACTGTCAGAGAAAATATTGGTAACACAATGGCATTATTATTTTGTGCATATAGAAAATATAAGGCATGATTTTGGTTCCTAACAGCTCCCATAAATCCTCAAGACACATAGGCTTTCACTTCCATGAGAAATAATTGAATAAAATCACAAAATAAGTGCACACATCTCACTGTTTGAAAAATATGACTGCACTATTCATACTTCAGTATTTTAAAAAAGGATACTTTCAGGTGCCAAACTTAACATTTTACTCTGTGAAATGTTTATTTAAAATCTTATAAAACTTCATAATACTCTAAAAGGCTTTATTGTATTGTTTGTAAGTCAATGGGCAGTGAGTTTGAGCAAGTGCGGCATATGCTGAATGGGGATCTGCAAACTGCTCTTCGCTGCTAAGTTTGTTCCAGATATGTACCGTATATGCTCCTTTGACTAGTTTTAGAGTCTCATTGGCTACAGTTGGATCAAAATATTGGCGCCATAAGCGATAAGGGACCGGAAATAATTGGCTGGCAGGTAACACATAGAAACCCGAACAATTTCGCATTTCTGCAACCTGAAATTAAAGAAGACCATATCACATTAATATTCAAACAGTATTCTAGAAATGCTTTTAATAATTAAAAACAATTTATTTATTTTCACAATAAATTAACTAAACTGGTTTAAATCGTATTGTTCTAACAAGGACATAAAGGGCCACATATTTAATCATAATTAAAGTGGTAGTGTCTTAAAACAGCATATCTGAATAAAATATATTAATAAGTTTTTAAAATAAGTTATATTGAATAGATATAATGAATGGACTGGAATCGAACCTTGTGGAATCCACATCATTAGTTGTCCCTAAGCATAATGAAAAGTTTTGACAGAATATAATCCTTCAGTTATTTAGGATGTCCTGTTACTTAAGTAGGAGTTTCAGGATCTCCATAGTACTTATTTTTTCTAATAAAATAGAATCACGAAAAAAATAAAATCCATTGAAAATATTAATGAAATAATTAGGAAAGTTCCACCAAGTATTTATTAAACACATAACTTAAAACAGAATTAAAAATATCTGCAATATGTTTCAAGAGTATTTTCATGTGCATGCCATTTGTTAGGTTGATCAGGGTTATGTTTATATAGTATAGTTATTTTTTTAAAAGACTGGCTCTAATATTAGAATAAGTTTATTTCAAAACACATAAATACCTGATCTTCGTAGCAAAATTTTTTTAAAACTCTGGTAATTAGGCCAGGTCCATTGTGACCCCAATTATCTCCATTGAAATTGTCTTTCAAGTCAATCACACATGCTTCAGCCACTTTAAAGCCTGCTGACCCTTCAGAAGCTGACATTGCAAGGGCACAGCTCCCAATAACATCAGGAGACTCTGCACCAGCCCAATTTTCTCCTAATGGATCTAAATTTCTGAAATTTAAAGTAACATTAAATTGATTTGCACAACCTTTAAATAATTGTACTTACAATACTTTATTAAAACATCATATAAGCAAATTCATAAATAAATGGATATTGTTTGTAAGTCAAACTTCCAAGTGGCCTAAAATTTAGTCTAACTCATACACTTAGATTTAGGTTAAAAACACATCTGTGTAGTAAGGTTCTGTACAATATATCTAAAGTGTAATTATGTTATAACAGTAAATAAGTAAAAACTGTATTTTATTGATAACCAAAATGACCAGGCTAAAAACTTGTACATACAAATAAAACGGGAATAAAATATTTTATTATTGAGTTACACTAGGTATGAAATAACACAAATTGATATAATATGGGACAAGTGACAGTAAAATGTTTTGCTAGTCAATGACACTGATTGGAATAATATAATGTTAAAAAAAGAAATGATCAACAAATTGTATAATTTTTAAAGCTATCTTAAAAAGCTGAAAAATTTGTAGAAACAGTATTTATGTTTCTTCATATTAGAAAGGATGTTTGTTGATACTTCAACTAATTGAAGAAATTATTAAAATTATCAGTTATAAAAACATAACGTTTTTAGTATTAAGTTTTAATCTTCTTGTCATTTTCACATATACATGACTGAAATCTTTCGTATGCATCTTACAAAATGTCAAAGCATTAACTTTGGGCGTGCTGGATCCAAAGGACTCCCCAATCACCAGATTTGTTTAACCTCAATTATTTATTATGAGTACATCTGATGGCCATCATTTTCAATACTCCCTTTGACTGAATTCAGGACATTTTTTCTCGACATTACACTGCGGTTGCAAGCATGTGCAATATGCCCAGTGTGTTTTGAATGATTTGTCAATGACTCCTTCAATGCTAGTAAGCAATTTTCAAAATTTAATGTAAACATTGATGAAAAGAAGCAGTTTGTGATGTATTAGGTTGGAAATAAACAATAGTTATCTTTTCAAGTCTAATTTTTTGTGTTCCTATTCGAAAAATGTATGTAGTTTCAGTATATTGAGAGATAATTTCTGGTGCCACATTAGGTAGTAAGAAGCATATCTAATTATGAAGAGGGACCAGGACAACACTTCGTTTTTGCTAACAAAATTATCATAGTATTCTTTAAATAGTGAATAAACAAGAAGACAATAATTCAAACTGAAATTCTGTGTGAATAGACAGAATTAATAAATACAAAGAAGAAAAAGGATTGAGTTTCTTGACTCAAAATGACAAACATACATGTCAGTCATTTATTAAATAACATATATTTCCATATGCAGCCAAGTTTTCTTCTTATATTCTCATTTGTTTATTCTGAAATTATAGAAATAAAAGTGACCCAATTTTTCCCCTTCTACTAGCCTTTCATGAATGAGTTAATTGTATGTTTTTCTTTAAAAATAAGAATGTTTGGGATTATTTATGTATACTGTATTTATATTCAACGAAATTGCACTTGCTTTATAAAAAGTTAAAATAAGTGGTTCTAAAATTGAATGTCCATTCCAATCTAAAGGAAGATTACAATACAATCCATACATTATCACCTAACACAGACAAAAGTCACCATCAAAGCAAAGTTCATAATTCTTTATTTACTTCCACTAGCTTTAAAGATGCGGTTAATCTTTTACTCCATGAGTAAAGGGTAATCAGGCAACTAACTTTACTCACCCAACACATTACAACTGGTTGGAAATCAGATATAACTAATACTAGTAATTTTATTCCACTCTATTGCATAATAACACATGTAAACTCTTATTTATAATAATTTTCTCTCCCAGAATTATTTGATATACTCGTAAATAAATAAAAAAAATCATGTAATGTAAGTTTTTAATGTATCTAAGATGGTGTTACTTTCAAACTTTCAATGCCTACCTTGTGACAACTATGTCCATGTCTAGATATATGCCTCCATATTTCCAAAGTGCTGTGAATCTAAGGACATCACTTGAATGTTCTTTTGGATATTGGCTTTGCGCTAAGGCTCCAGAAGTCACTAAATTTTCTAGAGGAGTTCCACCCAAAAATGATAAAAGACTAATGTGAATAAAGTGAGGCCCTTGGATTGGCTCTAGTTTTGGACACGTGTGGAGCACATATACGTTTGCATTTTCATTGTATTTAACAGCAGATTCAACAGCACACGCTTGTCGGGGTGTCAGCTGCAAATGGCTCCCATTCTGTATACACACACAACACATGTGAATATTATATAACATTAATGGTGTTATTCTATTTAAAAATTAAAAATTGTTGAAAATGTAAAAACAACTGAATGAGATATAATAATTAAATAAAGAAATATCCAAAAAACAGAAAATTTAATGATAAAATAAATACCACACTACGATTTTGCAATCCTTGTTACTTTCATCAAAATTGTTTCAAAATTGCAAACGAGACAAGAATGACACTAAACACAAAGCATTGAGTGAAACTATAATGACTAATTTGATTTAATAGACATACATATATGATTCTACAAATTGTGAGAAACCTGTATTCTATTAAGTAAATACTACTGAAGAATCTTGAAGTAATTAAAAAATGTGGTTTTGTATTATTCAAGTCTTATTAAATTTACAAAAATGGTGAAATAGTGCTTAATTTCTTCTGAAATGTTTATTACATTTCTTTTAAGATATACATTTTGTCAAAATATGAGCAAACAAAATGATATTTTCATCAATAAAATGTTAATTTAGTCTTCGCTATCAATTATTATGTCTATATATTAGAGAATAAAGTAATTAATCATTTTCTTCATTTCTCTAACAGTCAAGTTAGAAACCAATTTAAATGGGAGATTCTCTCTCACAGGTTCTTTTCTCTGCTTTTGAATTAAGGTTTCAATATGCAGACACTCAGTTAAATGAGGTCAGTACTCATAGGTTGCAAATGTTGGGCAGTCATAAAACCTGACCACTCTCAGCCAACTGCCTTCAAACCAAAGGAATGGAGTCAAAACAGGAGATTATCTCTCATTGGTTCTTCTCTCTGCTTTTGAATTAAGGTTTCAATATGCAGACACACTGTTTTTAGAGGTATGTGCTCATAGGTTGCAGTCATATGACTTGCCCACTGTCAACCAACTGCCTTCATCCTGAAGGAATGGTGTCGGGTAATGCTGCACCCAAAACCCAACGAATGTGGTGCAGGCCTCTCCAAGATTTTCACATAAATGTTGACAGTATTTTCCAGAGATGTACTTGCTCAAATTATAACTTAATTACAGTATTGTGTTGTCTCTAAGTTACTGATACAATACAATTGCATATTACATTTTTCATCGTCAAAATCATGTGTGGTAAATTTGAGCAATTCTGAATTGAAAGGAGAAATTTATTAAGTCAGTGTCAAGCTAACCTCGTCAATGGCACACGTTGTTTCTACGAAAAATATGTTTTTCTGCCCTCGTTGAGGTCCATCGGCAAGGTCCCCGAAAGTCAGTGTCGGGTGTATTACGGCCCCTGTAAACGAAGACTGGACGCTCAGATACCACACGGACAGTGTGGAGACTGCTAAGAATGCAGATATCAACAAGTACGAGCGAAAGCTGCCATATCCATTCATCTGAAACAAAATGTCCGAAATTAATCAAACTGAATAAAAATACATTATGTAACCCCCCGCCGCCCCCCTTACGATCCCAAATACTTGTTTTACTTTTCTGAGTGTCAGTCTCGTAGTACATATATATATATATATATATATATATATATATCTTATATATAATAAAAAAGGATGTATATTTGTATGTATGTATGTATGTATGTATGTATTTACGTTGTTCTTTATACAAATTTTATCGCGTGGACAGAATGCAACAAAAATTGGTACACATATTCTTCAAAATACGAGAAACGGTACTGTGAGGGTGAGAAACGCCTAGCATACATGATGTGGAAAGAATTATAATTAAAAACCGTGATCATTAAATATTAAATTACTGCGCGCCAAGAGACAATGACGTCACGCGAGAGAGAGACGTTACTACGCAACGAACAAAGGAAATATTTCCTTTATTAGGAATGAAATAAAGCAGAAATATGTTCTTTAAATAAAAAGTATAATTTTATACAGCAATACTCCATCGAATGGTAATAAAGAAGAATACGAATTACTTTACCATCCTTGCGGAAAATGTAAGTTAATTTTCGCGCTATATTAGTTGTGAGTCTAGCTAACAATTTCATCAATGTAATATTTCGTAATGTATGAAGACTGAGTGACAATTGACAATTATATCCTGAAATAATCAAGGAATATATTTAAGTATTCAATTAAATACTTTTTCGAGTTTATATAAATAAGTACACGAGTAACGCCGGGCACTCAGCTAGTATATATATATATATGTAACATATTTGTATAGGAAAGAGAGACAGCGATACCTACTAACCGTAAATCTGTAGTTGGTCCAGTATGGAATAGGTGGTAGTTAAAAATTTCTGGGACCAGAGCCCCCTTCGTTCAGATCTTCCTTCCTGAGGAAGAGGGCTAAGGAATTCGAAAATTTTAACTTCCACCTATGCGAGACTGGGCAAACTACTTATTTCAGTAAGGAACGAAGGTTTTCCCGGTGTAGTTCCTGGATGAAGTTTTCTCGGAATTCCAACCGGGTAGCGTAGTTAAGTAAACAACGTTTTGATGGCTTGCACTGCCATCTTCTTCACCTGAATCCCGATAAAACTTCATCCTACTTATTTCATGTAAGTCGGCATCGCTGTCTCCTTTTCCTATGCAAATGTGTGATTTAATTTGACCTCGTCACATTTTCATATATATATATATATATATATATATATATATATATATATATATATATATATATATGTGTGTGTGTGTGTGTAATATTAATATATAATACATTAAATAGATGATTAGTCTTCTGAAATATTTTCGGGATATATCTTGAATATATAATCTGAAAAGTTATTAAGTCAGTGTCAAGCTAACGTCGACAATGGCACATGATTTTTCTACGAAAGATATATAATATATTCAATTGATGATAGATCAATACTCTATTGAAATTTTTTATGCATAAATATTTTTTTAATAAATGAATATTATTCTCTTTAACGGAAAATATAAATTGATATAAAATTTTCAATATAGCATTCATCTATAGTTAGCGGACGAGATTGTTGGCAGGCAGAAGCGCAAAAAGATGGTGATTTAAAATATAAATCATAAATAAATTTGAACACGAATTAAATATAATTAGTGGAAATTGGCGAAAGGTCAGGATTTAAACTTTATCAATTAAGAAAATATAAGGAAAACAATAAAAGATTCAATCCAAACGAAATAAATTAAGTGTAACAGTTTACTTACTTTGTTAAATAATAATAATAAAAAAAATTTGAACTAAAAAATTAAACAGAAAAAATTTAGACATGCTCCATCAACTACCAAGGCAGAAATGAGAGAAACAATTCCATTTAAACACAACACAAAGTTTGCATTGTTGGTTTATAATGGAGGTATCAACCACAATGGCTAAGCCACAGATGGGACGCTACGGCGTAGAAAATTACTTCTTCCCGTCTCTTTGGAAACGGGGGAATAAACTAGTTAATGCTTACAAGAAATAAACCCTCAAAATTGTAAGATGACATTATTTTCAATCAAAATTACGCAGAATCATAAAAAGAATTTAAATTTCCAACTCGGTGAACGAAAGTTGATTGTCCCATTATTGAGGTGTTGGAAATCCTACTAACTTTGGCCGAAGAAGCACTTGGTGAAACAATTTTATATGGTTATATATAAATATATATTCTGACTATTGAGAAAACTAATAAATAATAAATTTTCACCCATGGCAGTCAGCAGAGATTGCCCTGCCTATAATTTTTTTTTTGAAAGTTCAGCCTGATAAGCTCGCCAAATAAGCGACGAAACGTTGTTTAATTTTACATTATTAAATTATTTTTCTAACTTAAAATTGGCTTATATTATTTAATTTTATATGGGGTTGCCAACCAAAAATGTTACTAATGCTCACACTTTACCGTAATGAAAACACACATGATATGGGACATAAATAAAAATAAATATGCACACAGTCAAAAAAGATTAAACAGTTAAATTAAGTACGTTAAACAGATTTAAATTAATTTTTTTAAAATAATTTAAGTTTTGTATATTTTAAAACATTCAAAAGAATAATTAATTATATTCACTTCAAAAAAATTGAATTAACAGTAAATATCACGTCATTTAATCAAGATAATCATAATGACTAATTCAGAATTTCCACCACAATGATTTTCAAGATATTCAGGCTCTACATAATATTTCATGCTAAACGGTAATGCTAAATGTGTGAAATATATATATATATATATATATATATATATATATATATATTTGTGAGGTGTAGACAGTCTATGTATAGGGTAATCCACATAGTGGCAGCTCCCCTCTTATAGCATAGGAAAAGGATTTGAAAGGGGGGGGTGCGGAAGGGTAGAGGAAGGTAACCAAGGGTTAACTAGTGCCCCCGGGCTATGGTTTAAGGATCCTACCCAGCAATTCGCCTAAAAGTGATGCAGGGAAAACCCTACAAAAACCTGCATCAGGTAGGTCGGGCATTTGATACTTGTCCCACGCCCTTCCTATGGCGGGAGATGGGATAGCTGTGGGGTCGCAGCTTTACCCTCGCCGTGCCTTGACCAATTTAGGAGGCAGCTGGCCGACAATTCCAATAGTAATAGCGGACAACTCTTACCGTATGCTCCCAGAGAGCTCTGGCGAGGGCTACCTATGGGGATACTCTCACATCTCTGTTGTTTTTTTTTTGAACTAAGGTTCCCGCATGCCGAGGCACCTCGGTCTGTTTTGAGAAGTGTATGTTCCGGGGTCGCAGACCTTGGGCATACGGTAAGAGTTGTCCGCTATTCCTATTGGAATAGTCGGCCAGCTGCCTCCTAAACTGGCCAAGGCATGGCGAGGGGTAAGCTGCGTCCCCACAGCAAACCCCTCTCCCGTCATCAGAAGGGCGTGGGACAAGTACCAAATGCCCGACCTACCCGATGCAGGTTTTTTATAGGGTTTGTCCTGCATTACTTTTAGGCGAATGCCGGGTAGGATCCTTAAAATTTTGCCCGGGGGCCCTAGTAACCCTTGGCTACCTTCCTACACCCAACCGCATCCCCCCTTTCAAATCCCTTTCCTATGCTATAAGAGGAGAGTTTCCACTATGTGGATTACCCTATACATAGCCTATCTACACCCCCCCCCCCCCCCAAAAAAAAAAAAAAAAAACATGTACAATCGAAATCGAAGCCTGCGCAGGCAGAACCTTGTAGGAGAGATACGAAGGGGCTACCTTTGGGGATGCCTTTTCCTCTCCTTTTTTGAACTAAGGTTCCCACAAGCCGAAGCACCTCGGCCTGTGTTCTGAGAGGTGTATGTTCCGGGGTCACAGACCTTGGGCATACGGTAAGAGTTGTCCGCTATTCCCATTGGAACAGTCGGCCAGCTGCCTCCTAAGCTGGCCTAGGCACGGAGAGGGGAATGCTGCGACACCACAGCAAAATCTTCTCCGGCTATAGGACGGACGTGGGAGAAGTACCCAATGCCCGACCTACCTGATGCAGTTTTTTCTAGGGTTTTCCCTGCATTACTTTTAGGCGAATTGCCGGGTAGGATCCTTAAACCATAGCTCAGGGGCCCTAGTTAACCCTTGCCTACCTTCCTCTACCTTTCCGCATCCCCCCTTTCAGATCCCTTCCTATGCTATTGAGTTGCCACCATGTGGATTACCCTCATGTAGCCTGTTAACCCCCCCCCCCACAAAAAATGCTTTGTTTTTTTACAGCATATTGGTCGTTTACTGGCGCTATCTTCTGAGTTCATTTGTAAGCCTAGTTCATAAATGCCATTTTATCTTTCTTCGATTGTCTGCAATTATGTTTCACCTGACTTATTTAATGACTTCATTTTATCCTGTCTAAATAAGCAAACTCAAGAGGACAAGAGTCAGCACAATCATTTTAAAAATTTATATTTATCCGTAACTATTTTTAATTAAGTATCTTGATAATGTTTTGAACATATTCCATTTACATTATTTTGAATTCATTAAAAATATGAAATATTTTCGTACCGTAAGCATTAACTAGTTTATTCCCCCGTTTCCAAAGAGAGGGGAAGAAGTAATTTTCTACGCCGTAGCGTCCCATCTGTGGCTTAGCCATTGTGGTTGATACCTCCATTATAAACCAAATGTCACATCCCCGCTTTATTCTCAGCCATTTAGGCACCCTTCAGTCACTGCAGATCGTGGATGGTTTGAATCTACGTCAGAAAAAATTCAGAGCGTTGTGAGGTTCCTTCAGTGATATATTCGAAATATTACTGCGCAATGTTTCTTGGTTTTACCTTTGAATTACTCTGCTCAAAGAAGCCATCTGACCTTCTAGTACAACACGAAGTAGTTTTCTGTCACCTCACACGTATTTCTCTATTATGGAAATTCTTCCTTTCTACTTCTCCAGCAACAGAAGTAAATCAAATCAAAATATTTCGAATTTAGGAAAATAAAATTAAATAATCATGAATTTCACGATTACGAGCTCTATTTGGATCACGTGCATCGCATTACATAAATAATAAACAAGATTGTCCTATATAAAGAAATTAATTCTACATACGCATTGGCGCTCGGGGAGACAATCGAAAAAAAAATATCCTGAAGGAGCACATAACGGATTACAGAATATAAAGGAATTATTTGTATAAGTAATGTAAATGCAGAGTTTTTTGAATGTTCAATTGTTGGCCCGGCCAGACGGCTTTGTTGGCGAGTAGTCTTGGCAGCTGCGGCATGAAAGAGGAATCAGAGCACCGTGCAGGTGGAGTGTCGCACGTAAAAATTAATTTAAAATTAATAACGTTTTCAAAAGTAATGGTAAAGCAATTAATGTTGACTACGAGTGTGTTAGTTTCAAAGAGTATATCAAATGTGGTGGGAATTAAAGCCAAGTGTTCTATCTTCGAGCGTGTTAATTGAGTCACGCCTCATTTAGAGTAGAATCGACGCAGTGATAGTAGTGAAAAATTGAAGTAATTAGGACAAAAAAGCGGAGAAGTGCAATTTGATTAAATATTTCAAATGCTTCTAGCCACGCAAGAAAGGAAGCCGCGTGTTCCAGATCAACAAAGGACGACGACACAGATAAATGCAAACTTTCAGTGGCAATATTTGATTTATGCCACAGTAACTGCCAATTGTTCCTCCCACGGGAAACCAGGGATTAGGACCTAATGTTTAACTTGAAACTTTCACAAGTATTTAACAGTGTTCAATGTAGACAAATCTCTAACTGTAATTAGTACTTTTATTTTTCATGATAATCAATGTTATCATTAAAGGCGCCCACCCTATGAAATAAGTCGTCACAATATATTGTAATAACCAGCTAAGACAGACATGAAGTCTGTTCTTATTTTTGTCAGATTTGTTTACGAACTCAGACTGGGGATCCTTGAGTGGTGTGTACATATAAAAGATAATGATAAAATTATGGATAAATTTGAGAGAAGGGAAGGACAAATAATTGGGGCATTTTGGCAGCTCTTAGAGCAAATTGTGTGACCGACGGAACCCTGAAAGGCATCATAACAGATGGACGAGGCAATTATACTAAAAGGAGATGCTTATTGTAATTGATTAAGTGGCTCTCGGAGCGGGAGAAAGCTAACAGATGGTGTTTGTTTTGGCGAACATGTAAGTTCAAAACAACTGTGAAAACAAGGACATATCCGGGAGACGTGATATAAATAAGAGGGAAGTTGGACAGGGGAGGATTCATTATCATTTCGTGTTGGAGAGGAGACGGACGTGTCAGCTGGGAGAGATCGCTGGTGCAGGGCCGAGAGTAATCAGCTGGACATCAGTCGTCAACAATTGGAAGTTTCATCGTGGAGGTCTGTCTGCCAGCAGAGGTGTTTGAATTCGTCGAGAAGGTGACGTCGTCAAGAGGAGGTGGCTGTGATAGCAGAGTGTGAGCGCAGCCTGGTGTCTTTTAAGCCTGTATGAAGTGAGTGTGTGGACCAGAGAGCGTGTAAGTTTATTTATCTGAATTAATAATTGTAAATTGCTAATAAAGGGTAAAAGTGTCAGATTTCGTTAATTTCGTCTCATTTCGTTTCAAAGATTTCGTTTCAGTCGTTTCAATCATGTCAATTATTTCGTTTCAATCATTTCGTTTTATTTGTTTCAATCGTTTCAATCGTTTCAATCGTTTCAATCAACGATTTCGTTTTTCATTTATTGTAACTGTATTTGTTTAATTGTAACATTTTGTACCGTTTCCTTATCAACATAGTAAAGACCTTGTGGGTACCGAGTCCAATTATTTAAAATGTATTCTAGGTAAATAAAATTGTTTTGATTTATAAAATTTCATCAGATTTGTGTAATTGAAAATTGTGTTGTAATAAATGATAATTGATTGTTTAAATGGGTAGTTATTTTATTTTTGTATTACATAAAATAGCTACCACAACGTGGGTCAAATATCATTAATCAAAAATTTATTAGATTTTATTATAATATATAACAAAATTATGTTATGTATATTGTGACCACTTATTTCTAAGAGTGGGCGCATTAATTAATTGAAGTTCATCGTCAATTTAGTCCCTTTCCTTTTCATACCAATTATTTTGACATTATCACTCCCTTACTCGCAGTTATGAATAGATATATAAATTAGAGTATATACTTTTCATATCAATTACAAATCATAATACTTGCACGAGTAATGCACTTTCTCCAGAGATATGTATTTCAAAGCTGTAAAGCCGTTTTATTCGTTCCGGAATTAAAATATTTCAGAACGTATAAGCGGTTGGATTGTAAATTAAGCTGAGGAAAGGTTTCAAAATTTATTTTCTTTAATATGGTATGTAAACACACAACCCGCTGAGTAGATATAAAGTGATTAATTATTAAGAGCCTGTAAATATTTATGAGGTTGTTTCGTGTATTGCCATCTAAAATAAACGAGTGTTAAAAATGTCAACTCAATTCAAAACCTGAAGGTGGCAGAGAAAAAAATGATTATGATATTTAGACCTTAATTATTTCCTCTGAGTAATCAGAATAATGTTAAGTACGCGTATTGCTATGGCTGGGTTGCTTTTGATATACCTAACGTTGAGAACCTGTAGAGTGGAAAATGTACAGCACATGTTAACATTTTGTGCGTTCACACGTTGTTCAATGACAATATAGAGCCAGTAGTAAGTCTGTTGATTTGTTAATTTGAGTATAAAGGTTTGTTATTTTTCTTGCTCCAAGTTTCTAAAGAGACACCCCTTCAGGGGAATGAAGTTAGGAACTAATTTCCCGGCCAGAGCTTTCACTCCTAATTAACAGCAAAATGCGTGACAAAGCCGCCTATTTATTCATCACGTGGGGGCCAGCTTCGCTTTTAATTAATTGGGGGAAGAAGAAATGACCTCAAAGTAAACCGAAAGAGATGCCTTCAGCTCCCGTAAATCAACTGCAATACAAGGAGCAGGTAGATGTAGGGCGAATTGCAAAATTTTCCACATAAATCGGAACGTGAGCCAATATACAGATATTATATAAATAAGGATTTATTTACTCATAAAAAATCTTCTCATTGTTATAAATTTCTACTTTGTATATTGTAATAATTAAATATAATATGAATGTGGCGTTTCTAAATGAAAGAACTTAAGTGTAAACTATTAAACAAGATTTATTAACAATTTTAAAACAATTATAAAATACACAAAATATTTGGGATCTCAGGGTCTTGAACTGGGTTTGATAAATGGCAGAATTTATATAATCAAAATTACATTTACTTTTTATGGAAATCAATGCGTCTGAACATAGACGAAATTTGTTGCAGAAGAAATAATACTAAAGATTGAATTTAAACAATTTTAATTTTATCAAGAATTAAGGATCTCATTTTATCGATAATTAAATAATTAAAAAACGATCTGACTTTTATCTTTTAAACACGGTTTACAAATGATTTTAAAGTTTTTCTCTACTTACGGCCGCCCAGGTCTCTTTTTAGCTTTTCGTGCACAATTTTGGGGACATCACTGATTCTAAGTACTCACAGACTCTAAATGTTCACAGGCTCTAATTGGCGTTGTTTGTTAGTTGGTTTAACACAAATTGGTTGGTTCTTGATGCTTTACTGCAACCTGGATTTGTAGATCTCATGACTTTAGTTGAAAATGGACTTCATTGGTTTGTCTATGGCCAGCATGATGAATCTACGCTCGACCACCGAATACACACTAGTTGCTCTGTCTCCTTCCCGACTGAATATTGCTTTACTTTTTAATATTTGAAAGCATGTTTGTGACTGGACCACATTCTTTCGTTCTGACTGCCGACTGTAAAACTTTTCGTCTGATCTATTCGCTGTCTGCTGCCCGACTGTACTGTTCGTCTCGTAAATTTTTGAGCGCGTAAAAACCCTCTCGACCGATCAACAATGCTTTCTTTGCCTTGCCGGTTTGTTGCGGCGTCCGCTCTATATCCACTAATAATGAGTCCTCTACAATTCAACTTTTCAATTAGAACAATGCCTTAACTACCAATTACTACAATATCTTACAAGGAAATAATGTTCATTAGTCTAAAATTTATTTCATGAAGTTTTTAATAATTGAAAGTAAGACCTCATAAAAATATCACTTTCATTATATTATTTAATTGAAATGAACGCGTATTTGGACCCCAAGCCCCCCCCCCCAAGTCGTGGCCAATCGCAAACTTATTAGTTCTGAAGAAATATGCCTCCAGGTTAGTCCACTTAAAATACCGGCGTCGGGAAAAAGAAAGGTTTTTAAGACAACCTTGACATTGTATAAAGAGTTCTCGGGTTTCCGGTCGGGTAACGTGATTTGAGCACAACGTTTCCATGGCTGACACCGCCATCTTCGTCAGGTGAACTGTTATCGAGATCAGGATCGGTGACATCTAACTGGAGGTCCAGCCTCCTCTTCAAGTCGTCGGAGATCCTTTCTCGTGGAATCTGCTCCGCGATGACGATTTTTTTTTTTTTGTGTAGACAGGCTATGTATAGGGTAATCCACATAGTGGGAACTCCCCTCTTATAGCATAGGAAAGGGATTTGAAAGGGGGATGCGGAAGGGTGGAGGAAGGTAGCTAAGGGTTAACTAGGGCTCCCGGGCTATAGTTTAAGGATTACCTGGCATTCGCCTAAAAGTAATGCAGGACAAACCCTATAAAAACCTGCATCAGGTAGGACGGGCATTTGGTACTTGTCCTACGCCCTTCCGATGGCGGGAGAGGCGTTTGCTGTGGGGTTGCAGCTTCCTCCTCGCCATGCCTTGGCCTGTTTAGGAGGCAGCTGGCCGACTATTCCAATAGGAATAGCGGACAACTCTTACCGTATGTTCAAGGTCTGCGACCCAGGAAACAAACACATCTCAAAACAGACCGAGGTGCCTCGGCATGTGGGAACCTTAGTTCAAAAAACCAGAGAGTTGTGAAGGCATCCCCAAAGGTAGCCTCCGCCAGAGGTCTCTGGGAAGGTTTACCTGTGAGAGAATCCTCTCGCAGGCTTCCTTCGTTGTGTATGGCCGTGATGACGAGCAGGAATTGACATCTAACTGGAGGTCCATCCTCCTCTTCCAGTTGTAGGAGTTCCTTCCTCGTGGAATCTGCTCCGCGATGACGAGTCAAGCCAATTAGGAGTTTTCAGGTGTGGTCCGTAAGTAACAGCGATTGGTTCGTCCCCTTCCACCACAGTCTGCATCACGGCTCGGCGCAATTCCGTCAACAATACGGACCGGTGTGTTGGGAATACATGCAAGCAATTCGCCTGCGAGAGTTTCGTTGCTCGTGCGTCTTCCCCATCCTGATTGGTGGCTGCGGCCGGTGCCTCCTTATCCACCCGGGTCTCACATATTCTTCGTAATACAGGATTCAAAGCCTTGCTCAAGTTTAAACCCAGAGTCTTTGTTAAAGAGTTGGCAATTGGAAGTCCTGATGGCAACCGCTTCAAGTACAATACTGTCCCAGAGATGGCTAGCAGAGTCCAGTATTGTTGCTCCGGCAAAATCCATCCTATGTCCCGTCATGAGAGCATGTTCTGCTACCGCTGATACAGCCATTTGTTTAAGACGGATGTTCCGTTCGTGTTCGGACAGTCTTCTACCGTTCTTATTGTTTGGCCGAGAACTCTTTATACAGAACATACGTCGGGAAAACTTACGCTCTTTATTAAATCTTGACATTGATACCGCTAGATGCGTCACCTGCATTCATCTAAATTATGGATAACAACTAATAACCGAAAAGCGTCGATACGAGACTAGATGACTCGTAACTCGAAGCTTGTTGAAAATTAACGATGCTTTTGGAAGGAAGAGGTTTTTTTTTAACTTGAGCAATGTGTAGCGGTAGAGGGAGTAGTGACCGACAGGAATCAGACTAGTTATTAGAGCGTGATGTACGGAGCTAGTTATCAGGAAATTAAGATTAATGCATGTTAATCGGAGTGTAAATGTGTAAAGTAATCATCACCGAGGCCAACAACGGATGACGGAAGACAACGCCAACGACCGCAGACGTCGAGGATTCATCTCCCGACATATTTAATATAATTATTTTATTTAAATGTTTACAATAGTTCATGTAAATATTATTTAGTAATACCTATATGATTTTTTATTCGTAATTTCATTTTCAGAAATGGAAATAAATATCTATAACTTTATAAAAGTTAGATAAAAGACAAAAATAATCTTTGGACTATCGTTTTCAATAAAAATGATTCAGAATAAATGGCAACTGTAATTTAATGCACTTTTTAATATCGAGAAGTAACTTGAATTCATAAACTAATCTCACTGTTTGGTTTATAATACCTAATTCACTATCGAAATTTTGGAACCGGACGGGTTGCATAACGAGTATTACCCACAAAGCTCCGCTCCTGATACGCCATTGGCCCCATCTAGTGACGCCATACCTTGTTCACAACACCAACAAAATTATAAACATGAAATTTTATTACATGTCCTGAGGAATTGTACAGGCACAAATTTACTGTACGAAATATCGTTGCGTTAGTAGTTATCACATTTATCGTTATCGACACGCACCTTTTCGTTCCGCCCTACGGTGTTATAATTAAATAAGTCAATATCTTCATTAAATATGTTCTTTGGACACTATTGCACACGCAAATTATGTTCCTGGCATACGATATCGTTAAAAACTTTCGGGAAATCAACCGATAAAGCGAAGTAGACGGACAATGTTAACTGCCATTAATCTCAGAATTCTTTAAATAATTTATTAGGAACAATATATATTCATTTTAAAGTAATAAGCATTAAATGACTTTATCAACTTTATTTTTAAAAATTAAGCTTAAATGAAGGAAAGTCCGTTGGTAAATCATAAATATTTGAATAATTAAATCTGAAATATGACAGGAAATTTCCACGATAGAAATTAATTTCTACTTAACTGTCCTTTTTACTTTGAGGATGAAATTGAGGAAAATACTTTGCTAAATTCCAAATATTTAAATTATTAAATCTGAAAAATGAATATAGGTAGAAATTAATTCGTATTATATCGTCCTTTATTATTTTGAGGCCGAAATGAAGGTAAATCCTTTTTCATATGTTTTAAAAAGATTATTGGTGTAATAACTCGTCCTGTTATAACCACGACGGAAGTTTTTGAGAGAACTGGAGTTGCCAGCTTCCAAGAACAAGTACGGGGAAAATGACGAAAGCAGCAGTTATTCTGCAGCGTGAGGAAGGGAGCGATACTCCAAGGTAATCGTTTTCATTAGATAAATATTTATATTTTTGCCGCATTTTGTTAAAACGTTTCTTTCACGTGGAAATGTCATTTTGACAATTCTCTAGCAGTAACAGTAATAGTCGTTTTAAATTTCGTTACCTTTGGGGATGCCTTCACATCTCTTTGGTATTTTTGAACTAAGGTTCCCACATGCCGAGGCACCTCGGCCTGTTTTGAGAGGTGTATGTTCCGGGGTCGCAGACCTTTGCATACGGTAAGAGTTGTCCGCTATTCCTATTGGAATAGTCGGGCAGCTGCCTCCTAAACCTGTCACGGCACGGAGAGGGGAAAGCTGCGACCACACAGCTAACCCCTCTCCCGCCATCGGAAGGGCGTAGGACAAGTACCTAATGCCAGACCTACCTGATACAGGTTTTTCTGTATCACTTTTAGGCGAATTGCCGGGTAGGATCCTTAAACCATAGCCCGGGGGCCCTAGTTAACCCTTGGATACCTTCCTATACCCTTCCGCGTGCACCCTTAAAAATACTTTTCCTATGCTATAAGAGAGGAGTTGCCACTATATGAATTACCCTATACATAGCCTGTCTACACCTCAAAAAACAGTTATAAGTATTTTGTAGGTATTTCGTTGCCTGAGTAAAGAGGAAAAGGCGATAAAAGTGCGGGAAAAGGGAGGAAAATAATATACAGAACAGAGAAAAAAAATATGCAGAGGAATAGAATAAAAACAGATGAACCAGACATGTAAGATTTTTGAGCGAAGTGGTTCGCAACGAAGTAATAAACCTTCCACGAGATGATGTGTGCTACGATCGAGTACTTCCTTTATAATACCGCCGACTAAAAGTACAAAGTAGACTTAAAAGCAGACGTGAAATGCCCAACATCGTAAATCCTCCAAACATTTCAAAATAATGGTTTGCTATAGTAATAAAAAGGCTGTGTCGACCCGACGGAAATAACTTGAGGTTTTGAGATTTCCTGGTTGGGCTGGTCAAATTCCACAGCTGGAAGAACGATATATAAGAAAAATCTATCCAGTCTGGATATTTTGGAATGTTAACATAGTAATAGTAATACATCAGAGCGAGAAAGGAGAAGGGAGCAATAGTTAATGTCCCATATCTCTTTAGGTCTTTTCGGTTGTGTAAGCAAACCCGCGATTTATTCTTTCATTACGTTTCGAATAAATGTGAAATCAAACGACGTATGCCGTAAGTTGTTCTCAAAACGAGATTTGTATGCTCTGAGAGTTAATATCTTACAGGTTAAAACTGCGGATGCACTTACATTAACAAAGCAAAATGTATGAATTTAAAGACTGATGATATTGTTAATAATATTAAAATTTTGAATTGTAATTTAAACTGTTTTTCAAAATAAATAAAACAATTTTTTATTCAATTAAAAATTATTTCTTGTATGAACTTATATTTATTTATAACAATATTACAACAAATTATAAATGTTTAATTCGTTAGATGTAGAAATCACTCGTATTGCTGTTAACGTTAAAGGTTAATTTGACGAGATAAATAAAGTTTCTGAATATTCAAGAAATTAAATGCACGTACTGGATTTTTTTTTCGTAAATTTAATCATAAATTTTTGGATGAGTAACCACGAGTTACAAATAAGACTTATGGAATAATATTTCCTGCACTACGGTGAGTGTGAAAAACTAATTTAAAATTATTCGAACATAAAATAATTTGTTATATAATGAAAAGGTTATTTCTTATTTAAACCTAAAATCTAACACAGTAAATAAAAAAATTAATTGCCTTGAAAATCACCGAGAAAAAAAATTATACTGTTAATTGATAAGCTGAGATCACAAATATTGGAAATAATTTTAAAAAGTTTGAAGGGATATATTTTAGAGACCACCAATGTGTAATGAAAGGATTTTTAAAAATAATTTCTTTAATATTTGTATTGTCGGCGTAGTAATTATGGCCCAGGTATTGTAAACAACAGTCAGCGTGGCGTAAGTGTTGGAGACGTATCACTGTCAGCGAATATTTGAGGTTGTAAGCTTGGACGAGAAAACAAGTCAGTCTGTTTTGGGGCCCGACCGATGGTGGTCATGACGAGTACGCGACGAAATACGGCCGAAGGTGGTCGCATTCAGCGTAGGATATTAAGTGAAACAGTAAAGTGGAAGGCTGCATAAATATACAGGACAGTAAAGTACAATTAGTCAGTTTTCATTAACATCCAGAACAGTAAAATACAGTCGGATGGTAGATGTGGGATGGAAAAAGTAGTAGAACGAATGTTGGAGAAGTGTCCGGTGACCAGTTGGCCGGAAATTTAGCAAAGTGAAATTAAAGTTGTGTGCATATTTAAATAAAATTTCTTTTAAATAACGAGTGAAGTGTATAAGTAATGTGTTATGAGAGCATCTCTGATGATCTGGTATGTAAAAAAAATTTCCATTGTAAACCTTATATAAAAATTGCGTACCGTCAGATTTCCTTAAATTTCTCTGGATTTCAAATTTTTTATGTTAACATTTTTTTATAAATTAAATTATTATTTTTGTAACATGTGGTTTTCATTTAATTTTGTGATAATTACAAATTATTGCAACTATTAGAGGCCCAATAAACGGCCCTGAAGAATTAAGAATTACACTTAAGCCCGTGGCAATTATTTAAAAGTTTATGTACAGAATCCAAACTAAATAGAAATTTGTATTAAATGTTTTATCTTTAAATGTTACTAGATAAAATTAATTTATAAATACTATTAATTACCCACATCGTGGTGGCATCGTTAGTCTATCATTACAGTTTACGGCATCATTTCTTTAAATTATTTATTACATTAATTGGACGCCACAACGATTTTATTATAATCTTTAAATTATTTATTAAATTAATTTGATGACTTATTTTATTTCTCTACATTTATTATTACATTAATTGGCACTCCAACGCGAAGGTTATTTTATATTTTAAATTTATTATTACAATATTTTTCATTATCATTAATTTAATTGGAAAAAACTTGATTACAGTGGACTAATATCACATTATTCAGAAATTTTTTTAATTAATTTTCCGATGACTACTTTTCTGCAGTTACCGTTGTTTTGAAGAAGACGCCATTCCGCTTGAAGATAAACATTAGCAACTCAGTTCGTACCCCGTCATTAAAAATCTCGCCTGGGATGTATATTATGTTACCTTGAATTTTTAACTTTATATCTTTGCCGTTTTCATTTAGCCTCTTCAAGGCCCCATCTGTTTGATTTGGTATCCTACCTCCCAGACTAGAAAAATTCTCAAACATTTGCATTTAGCACGAGTAACAAAATTGCTCATCCCACTTTACATAAATCGTTGACTCATCATCTCCGAAGCGAGACATAACATCTAATTGTCGTACCTTCTCCTCAAGGTAAACCGCATAAATTAAATGTTTTCATGGACAATTACAGAAAAGGCCAAATCAAAGTTTCGTATAATACTGTCGACGTCATTCAAGAATAATTATTTTTTTAAGTTTTAGAACGAAATAAAAGCCTTTCACCTTCGTGATTTTGAGGTAGTAACTGGATAACTTCGATAACTCAGCATGTTGTGAAACCGACGTTTCGTCCACTATTTTGGGACATCATCAGGTAATACACCGAAATAAGCAAGATTTATACAATATGTCAGAAATTTAAAATGTACAAGTCTAGTTAAGCAAATTATTCAAATTTAAAGATTTGAATTAACTTCCTTAAAATATAAATTATGCTAAAGATGAAGAAGAAGGTTTAGACACGTTATATATAGGGTAATCCACATAGTGGCAACTCCCGTCTTATAGCAGGAATGGGACTGAAAGGGGGATGCGGAAGGGTACAGGTAGATAGCCAAGAGTTTACTATGGCACCGGGCTGTAGTTTAAGGATGCTACCCGACATTTTCCTAAAAGTGATGCAGGGAAACCATAGAAAAACCTGCATCAGGTAGGTCGGACATTTGGTACTTGTCCCACGATGGCAGGAGAGAGATTTGCTGTGGGGACAAAGCATTCCCTTCTCCGTGCCTCCACAAACTTAAGAGGCAGCTGTCCGACTATTCCAATAGGAATACCCGACAACTCTTACCGTATGCCCAAGGTCTGCGAACCCGGAACATACACCTCTCAAAACTCACCAAGGCGTCTTGGCTTGTGGGAACCTTAGTTCAAAAAATCAGAGAGTGGAGAAGGTATCCCCAAAGGTAGTCTCCTCCAGAGGTCTCTAGGAAGGTTCACCTGCGAGAGAATAGCCTTCGCAGGTTTTGAATGTATGCATAAAAAGAGTGTTTAGCCTGAGCGAGGAAAATCTTTGGTGCTCGATATGTGTTGTCCAACCCTTATAGTATGTAGACATCCTGAACGTTGGTTTTGGACAATGGAGCAACCAAGCCGCCATACTGGTCGGTAAAGTAAAAATAATTTCCAACATTTAATGCCAGATCTCGTGTTAAACGTCCCATATTTGTGTCGAATAAATATTATTCAGTATCAAAGAGATTTATAGTACATCTACAGATGTTCTTTGTGTATAATTTCATCCCCTTGCAGTATTGGAGGGAAGCGCCGTTAGGGGAGTTACATAAAATTAACGCAAAAACAGCCGATATTCGAGTCAAACTCGGGGTTATGGATGTCACTAAGTTGTATTATAACAACCAGGGCAACGCCGGGAACACAGGTAGTATTAAATAAAATCGTAATAATTTTCAACATTTAAATTAGTGTTCTTTACGATAAATTAAGGTGTCGGTGGAGCCTTCTGAAGATTCCCCAACGTCAAAGAAACGCAACACAAGAAAACCGAGACAATTTATTTCAGAAAGTTTAATTCTATTGTTTTGGATAAATAATTATAAGTTCATCAACTGAATTTGGTTCAGGTGATTTTTTACCATAAAGCATCAATTTTTTTAGTTTTAATTTGAACTTCATGGCGACAAAGTCTTTATGTTAATCATCCAGGTGTTTCCGACATTGGCCTACATTACAAACATGTTTATATTGTAATGCATTTAATGTAATACATTGGTTTAAAAACAGCGCACATTTCGTAAAGAGAATGCGAGGGAAATGTAATTGCGGGTCCTGTCACGAGGTGACAAGACGGAGCGGTAAGACATTTATCTAGGATGAGTGCTCGTGGGCGATCAGATGGTCCCAAAGTGGTTATGTTAGAGCAGGCTATTGTCTCTGATGAATGACCTGACAAGTGGCGTATTTGCTTGGGACTTGTAAGAAAGGATATTGTGCGAGTCGGGTGAGGTTGACGAGTCCTGAGTAATTGCGGGGGCGAAATCACTGCAGCTGCAAGGAGAGTCAGTGGGTGTAAGGGTCCAGGCAATTGTTGACTTAGGATCTTTAGAAATTAGTATCGCGCACTTGTGAGGGGAGAGATCCAAAGACAAATTGGACCTGTCGCGATTGTTGGGTTTCGGGCAAAAGATAGCAGCCGGCGGAAGGACTCCAGCGGCAAAGACGTAAATTTCGGTAATGGGCTTCTGTCACCGCGTCGTTGCGACGTAATTTTGCATCAAGAGAAAAACAAGGAGGCTAGTGGTTTATATAGGGGAAATAACCTATTGTGTGGACAGTCAGCGTGGGAGAGGGGTGCAGGACGCATCGAAGAGTCAGTGATGGTCTGCGGCAGTCAGCGTAAGAGAGAGATGCTGTAGGCATCGAACGTGTAGCATAGTCAGAGTCAGTCAGCAAAACTATAACTACTACAAACATTTTTAACATACAGAAGCTCTATCTGTATGAGTAGGAGAATTTGACCTGTCTTCGATGGTAGGCGACCTGGATGCAGCAAACGACGTCAAGGAGTGTCACGACGAAAACCTGGGATATTTCACTGGATATGGAGAACCAGATATCGGCGAACCAGTGATATTGTGTTAGAGTTAGTGAGTGAATGTCAAGGCAATAAAGTGCGTGTGTAAAGAACGAGTCGAAGTGAACCTGAGAAACCGTAAGTTGGAATGTATAATATTAACAGATGTAAACGTTATTAAAGAATAACAGTCAGATGTCGTTCTCTTCTTTTGATAATAAAGTTAGAAGCAATCTATAGGTTAAGTTCATTAATAAATTTTTGTAGATACTTTTGTTTAATTTAAAACATAAATGTTGGGTCTTTTTAATAGTTCGATTCTGTCCGTTGTCAAACCCAGTAGAGACCCATGAGAGCAAGAGTTCTTATTATAATAGTAAAATATTAAATTCAATTGTAATTTCTGAGGAAGTTTAATAAATTTGTTTGTTAAAATCAAAGCTTATATTTTTTCTATGTATACCCGATGTGGTTATTACAATATATTAGTTACAAAATGAATAACGATGAGTTAGCTAGAAAAAAAAGGGCTGAAGGCCAGCTACGTAATGCAATGACTGATGAACAACGCGACGCTGTAAAATGAAGGTCTTTGTAGACGACTTAATGAAATGACGGAGATGGACAACGTGACGCTATTTTGTTGTTCTGTTCTAAACCAAAACATCACGCGAGCGACGTCGCCATGACAAATTAGTTACGAATTAGACGAATGTGAGTTTCGTGTGTTGTTTACATTAGATATCCGTAAAGCCGTTATTTTGTTGTACGTGATATTGAACGTAGAAGGACTGATTTAATAGGCTGAGACGTTTCATCGAGAGCCAGGTCATCAGAGTCAAGAGCGAACGATGTTCAGCATGACCTCACGTTCTGGAGGCCCCTAGTCACCTTCGGGCCCACGCGAGTCTGCGTTGCGATTTATTTCTGGAACACCGAACTCATTTTGCCAGATCTTGTGAGGCAAGGCCAAGTGTACTACCACAAAGCATACGAATGTCTTCAGTTAAATCATATATATATATACATATATTGTAGTATTTACTAATGAATGAACAATTTAATAAAAACCCGGATAAAAGGTGCCACACGTTAAGGCGCCAATGAATGAAAGTTAAAGCCTCACATTAATGCGTCAATTTGTAGTAATTTATGTATTAAAATGATAGAATTGTTTTAATAAGAATCAAGATTTTAAAATAGACAAACAAATTAATTCATTCATTAACGCACAAAAAATTAAATTTACACAAGTTATTTAGGCAAATAAAATTCAATTTACATTATCAATTAATCTTTTACAACAAAATGGTCGTTTTCTGGGTTTTTAATAAAGAAAATACCTGTTAACAATGAAATTTTATGAAGCTAACATGGACTTAATTTATCAATAGATTCATTACAATGCAAAACATAAAATATGAACTTAATTTCTGAACGAAATTCGAAATCTGACGACAATATCTTTACTTAGAGTAATTCTGTGGATAATACTGATAGTAATTCTGTGGAATTTTACCTTACGGTCTCTGGTACTCAAGGAAATGGTCTCGTTCGTACACACACATTTATTGCACTTTATAGAGAGGTCATTTTTATCCACTGACTCTAATTAACGCTTTTAGTTTTGCAAAAATTTGGTTCACAGTTCGTTTAAGAAATCCTATTATCTCGTTCCGAAGATTGTTAACACCTGGAAACGGTTAATTTTACCTTACGGTCTCTGGTACTCAAGGAAATTGTCTCGTTCGTACACACACATTTATTGCACTTTATAGAGAGGTCATTTTTATCCACTGACTCTAATTAACACTTTTAGTTTTGCAAAAATTTGGTTCACAGTTCGTTTAAGAAATCCTATTATCTCGTTCCGAAGATTGTTAACACCTGGAAACGGTTACTTGGGCTGCCCAAAATCGAAGAAAGTGTTCTACATCGAGAATATAATGATTTAGATTCAACACGTTACATATTTAGCGTGGAATATTACGTGGTTACCTCACAGACTGCCACTTGTAAAATGTTCAAACTGATTTAGCTGTTGTTGCATGTATCCAGACACTTTCTGGATTTTATACTTTTCGTCTGTCCAATGCTCTATATTCCCGAGAAGATTGGCGCACATATCGCGTCTAGCAAACCAACAACTACAATACACACAAGCATTGCATTCTTGCCACATTCTTGTGTACAACTTGTGTGTTTTTATGCCGCTAACAATGCTAGTCCACATTTTTGTTTATTAATTAATTATTTCCTCGTAATTACCTCAACATATTGTAATAATCAAATATGAATAAACATTTCATAAGTATTAGCCTCACGTTGAGGACGCCAAAATGTAGTATATAAGCACGAAAAACAATTAAATATGATAGTTAGACACACGTTGGTGACGCCAAAAATGTAATGCATACAAATGTGAAACAATTTAAAATGAAACAACAATGCCAACGTTAATGCATCAATTTAAATGCTGGAAATTTTAAATATAAGGATCATAAATAAGAAATTTATTCGATGCACACAGATTTCAAATTACAAATAAATATTCGATTACCTTTTACAACATTTATTACGTACAAACAAAATTTTTACTCTGAATCTCAGGTTCATTATCTGGGCCTTTAAATGAAAAAAGGTATTAATCCTTTTTAAAAAAATCAAATTTCTGTGACGATTACACTTTTATGAATTAATTACAAATTAATATTTACAATATTCAAAAAAATTCAAAATCTGACGATTTTATCTTTAATCCAAGGTTCACAATAATAATTTAATTGAGGTATGACTTACAGTTTCTCTGGTACCAGGGCAATTTCACTCTTTCCGCATCACTTACACACACTCAATTTTCTAAAAACAGGCCATTATTTTCACTGAATTTACACTTCACCGTTGGATTAGCAAGTGTTGGCTATATCTTGAAGACGACGTATTCCGCAATTATGCCAATTTCCGGTAATTCATATAATTCCCCACGTAGAATTTTCAAAATTATTTGGCATAAACAAGTACACTCCGAAATATTTCCTCAGCACTATCCGAGTGAATACAATACTCTGCCTCTACTTAACAACTTTACTTTTCAATACTTTAAAAACGTCTTGTCTATTTCTAATACGACCGCTTTCTGCCGGTCTTGATCGCCAACTGCCCTATACGTTCTCAGCGCGCTAACAGTCCTACAATGCCTTAGGCCTGTTATTATTGTCCATTCTTGTGTGTGATTTGTGTCTGTCTGCCGATAACAATTCAAGTCCACAATGTTTAATTATTAATTTCCTTTTAATTACTACAATATATTGTAGCAATAATTAATTAGGCCATTAAATTGATTAGGTATAATTTTAATTGTAGCGAATAAATTGAATTGTAGCGGTATGAGCTATCAAAGACAACAATGGCGGCGAGTTATTTTCCTTTGTTGAACGCTGAAATGGGGAATGCGCTCGCGGGGAAAATTCAGTCAGTATGGAGCCTTGGTCGAGAGAGGATGAAACAGTAAAAAGTCTTCGCCGAGATACGTGGCAGTTCGGTCCACAAAGAGAAATAAAAACAGTAAGGTTCTGCACTGAGCCTGGGTCGAGAAAGGAGAAACAAAAAGCCTAAAATCTGCGACGAGAAGAAAGTAGTTAAAGTCTGGACTCTGCATATGACAAGTAAAGTCTGCAAACATAAACTACAAATCATGAGTTCCTGTATGGAAGCAGGAGTTTGCTTCACAAATTGAACAATCTTCGCATTGAGGGATCCGGCAAAGGCTAGCTGACCAGAAAGGGGAGACAACAACCGAGGTTCCTGATAGCTGAGGACGTGCACTTCGACCGCGCGTTTGTAAAATCTGCAAGGAAGTTAGATTCAGTGTAAAAATTTGCATTTTTAGTGTAGTGTTGAAGCTACAAAAGAAAGAGCTGGTACCAGACGGACAATACATGAGTAACAAAACCTATATAAACTTGTAAACGATAATTAGAAAGGTAATAGTCAGATTTCGTTCAGTTTCTTTACATTTAGCCTTCTTTCATTTCATTTATCGTCATATTATTTTAGGTGAATTTTTATGTTTGAATTGTTAATTAGTTTATAAATCATTTTACTGTTAATTATCAACCCAGTTGTGACCCTGAGAGAAGAGATCTTAATTTGATTGTATTTGTCTTAATTTTGGAAGCCACAAGTGAATAAAATAACAAATTATTTTATTTGTTAATTTTTGATAATCTTTTCTTTTAATTAACATTTCTTTTGATAATTTATTAATTCTTTTAATTAAGAGCGAGTCGGGTGATCATTATAATATATATATATATATATATATATATATATATATAAACCTTCTGTCCCTATTATTATTACTCCTTTCTACTTTTTAAGTTAACCTCATAAGCGTCACTACAGCTAAAGTCTTTCCCATTACAGCGTTCAATGTTTCTCGTAAACTACGATCGTAATTAGTTATCGTTACTGGCATTGTTTTTTATTGCCAGAATTACTGTTACTGAGGCTGTAATCCTATTTTCGGTTTTAAGATGTTCACTGGAACTTTTAAATCTGTTATCTATGTGACCAACCATAATGTTTTATCGACCATCGTCATTGCCTTGCTACACACATCAACTTAATAGGAAAACAATTTCCAAAACCTGCTGTTTCATCCGTGTGTGCAATAACATTTGTCCGATAAAGTTTAGTATTTTTGAAACGGTTTCCCGGTACCGTGCCAATTTTCTGTGACTTGAGCTCTTAAATTGCAGATTGAATAGTGTAAACTAACGTCAAGAGCAGACTCGGGACTCAAAATATTTACATTTTCTTCGGAGTTTCAGCTCAAAAACGTCGATTTCTTTCACTTCCTCAGAACTCTTATTTTTGCGTTTTCGTTCATAGTTTTATTATAAACTATAAATATTCCGATATAAATTAATATATTGTTACGTACGTATTTTTGCGCGATTAAAAAATGTTTTTTCTCTGAAGAAAATAAGCAGCTTCAATCTAAGCTCAGTAATATAGGCCATATAATTGGATCAGGATGGAAACAACTCGCCCAGACCGGGGAATCGAACCCGGCTTTAGCAGTCGGGTGGTTTCACACTAAATTATTTTTTGTTAAAATTGCAACTGTTGGCAAAATATAGAACTAGCTTTGCGACATATCGATGACGAAATGAATTTTATAGACTGGGTACAGTCCGACGACAGTCCGTACGAACAGATGTAGAGGCAGAGAGTTTAAAATCGAGACTCCAGTCGCCATCTGCAAATACATCCAGGCTGAGAAATTTGGTGTTGACGATTGGTCGGATATGATGGGATAAGGATGAGAATGGCAGATTTGGACTCGAAGTAAAATTGTGATTGGAGGACAGAAGCTGTAGTAAAATAAATTGAGGCGTGGTAAAAGACGGCCAAAGTTATAAAAAAAAAATCCTCTAGAGAACCATAGAAAACAATTTTTGAGGAGTTCCAGTTTTTGGAAAGTGTTCAGAGGAGACAGTTTCGGACAACTTTTGAGTAGAAGGTAGCTGACGGGTAGAGAGAGAACAAAAGATTGTGTGGAGGATTTAATATGGAGAAATTGATGTGTGGCCAATTTTTGCGGAGAAAGAACGTGATTTGATGATGTCAGGAATGAAAACCGGAGATTCCGAAGTACGCCTACGCGTTAGATAAGCAATGGCCAGGTCTGTGTTCCAAGAAAAACTACGTCCTGTTATAAGAGTGAAAGACACGAGTGCAGGTTTTATAATATAACGTATACACATTAAATCCGTATTATTATTAATTTTTATAAAAATAATCCGCTATACGCCCCCAAAATATATTTTAGTAGACTATCTAAAAAATTAATTTTTATAATATACAAGAATCTTTAAACTAATTACAATTATTATTATTAGATACTCCAACGGTATTACGTCAATTAATGTGGTAAACAATTTCGAAAAATCAAAGCCCCTTGTTACGTGGTAACTTTTCAAATATTTTTAAAATTTATTTAAAACAACGCATTAAACAGATACTTTAAACTACGGACGTATTTAGTGAAAGAAATGTTTACTCACAAATTCATTTTGAAAAACAAAAATTTATTACAATTTACATTTAATAAATTTTTATACATTAATGGCACGGCTCTTATCAGTTTCTTGATACATCTAGGGGCCCGTATCAGGCCTCGAAACAGTAGTAGGAACCCGAAATGAAATAGAAAATTTATTGAATATTACAAAATATTGAAATTAATTTACAAGTTTTACTTGAAACTGACATAAGAAATCTGACGGTAAGAACTATTATACAAAGTTTACATGTATTTTGTTACATACCAAACATCGGAGCCAATCTTTCACTTCACACGGATTATTATATGACCCTTTCACTTAAACAGTCCATAATATTACACTTTCTACACCAGTTGAGTCAGCAGACGCGATTAAATCCCTAAAACTCCACGGATAATAATCAGTTGATTTCCAATACTTCGGCGAACAGTAATAATGTTTAGAGCAAGGAAAATTGATTTACACTTTCCAATTATAAGTCAGATTCAGTTCTCAATAATTTGTACCGTTTAAATCAATCCAACGGTTGCCAGTACAACTCTTCCTATAAAAACTTATACGCTTGTCTCCTTCAATATCTAGACAGGTTTTAACTATCCCTTTAACACCAGTAATCTTAATAATTTATCTTTAACACGTTTATGTCCACATGAAGACTCACAGCTAACCAGTCTGGGTCACCGATCATCGGACTGTAATAGTCCGACTGCTCCCGGTCTTCGCCCGTCTGAGAGACAGAACTAAACTCTCGTCAAAGCCTTCAACCACAAAAACGCCACCGACAACAATACTCTAATCTCTGTATTCTTACGCAATGCTAACTGTTACTTTCAATACCCTGGCTACAATATTACGCTGATAATACAAATGTTGAATAATTTAGAAAAATAATTTGGTTATATACATTAGTTGGTCATTACAAGATATTGTAATGCCAATTAAACAGGCCATTAATTGCTTTGATATAATTAAATTGTTAGCGGTACGAATGCGTAAAGGCGACAATGAAGGCGGGTTTTTCCTTTGTTCAACAATGGAGACCGCGCGGAGAAAACTCAGTATGCACTTAGAGAACGGAAGTCTGCTGCGAGAAACGGAACAGTTCAGTTATATAATAATTTGCACACGGTGAAGCAAATGGTTGCTTCACGCTGATTGAACAATTATCGCATAGAGGGGACCGACAACCACGAGCAGACCAAAGGGGGCGGCTCATCCGAGGTTCCAGATGGCAGAGAACGAGTATTTTAATCGTGTGCATTAAAATTTTCAATGAAGTGTAGAGTCTGTGTAAAAATGGCTTTTTAGTGTGGTAGTTTTCAAGCTACAAGAGAGATCTGGTACCAGACAGACGTTCCGTACGTAAGAAAACTTAAATACAAATTTGTAAACGATAATTAAAAAGGTATAGTCAGATTTCGTTCAGTTTTCGATCCGTTCAGTTTTCTTTTCACTTATTTTCATCTTGTTTTAGGTTAACTTTTTATATTTGAATTGTTAATTGTCAGTTTATACATTGATTTTGTTCGAATTATCAAACCCATTTACGGCCCTGAGATAAGAGATTCGACGAATTTGATTGTAATGATATAAGAACTGTATGTTCATAAATGCCACGAATTAATAAATAAAAATTAAAGTCTTTGTTTTAACTGGATGAAATTCGGCGTGCAAAATAGGTCTTGCAAATTGTAAATTTATCAACAATAACAAATTTCTTTTAAATCTTAGTAAATGTTGTTAATTATTCCTATGATTTAAGACCACCTTTTTAATAATTATATATTCGACGTCTTCAACGTGTGGCTAATTATTCAAATTTTAATTAATTTTTTGTGTTAATTGATTCATTTAATTTAACCCTACCTGTTTTATTATTATAGTATATTGGAAATTTATTTGGGTCTCTCTTTTTGGATTACAAATTATATGTAAAATAATTGTTACGAATAAATCTAAATCAATAATAATTTATTATAATATATTTTAGCGCGTACATTTTGACGCATGCTTCGGACGGGTCGACAGCCCTGTTTTTGTTTCGAACACTCCAAGAAGGCCAGGGTGAGGTCAATGGCCCGGGTGGTGTTTCGCGGACAAATGCGTTGGCCGCTGCAGGTAGAGGCGAAGTGTCGGGACGGAGCCCTGGTGACAGTGAGGTGAACCCCGAAGGTGGAAAGAGGTGTCCGGACTGAGCGGGAAATAGGTTTAAGGACTTGGAAACGTAGTGGTGGAGTGAAGTCAGGGAGAGAGATGGTGAACTTTGGAAAGACTTAGTTAAAGTTAGGAGAAGGGGATTTTTTGGGCAAAAAGTTATCGTTGGAAGCCACGATTGGAGGAAGATTGACGTAGTTGAGAAGTGGAGATAGTGAACGTGGGGATACGACGGAGCGGCCGCAGGATCATCGGACGCCTCTGCCATTGACCGACGCAGGAACAGTTGGATGTCAGTGAAAGAAATGCAAGCATTGTGGCTATAAGAAAGTCAGTTCATATGTATAATAAAAAATGTATCTGTTATAAGGCCTGAAATCCTGAGAATAAATGAAATGGTCAGTATTTATTTTTGTTATATAAATTAAATTAAATAATTATTCGCACCCTTAACAATATGTTTGTTACGCTTCTCTGTTAGTTTGTATTTATTGGCAGGAAGCTTTAAAAACGTGTCAGTGTCACAATAATAAACAGTCTTTTGTTTTTCAATTGCGTACATATCCTGCAGCTAGAGAGTAATTGCATTAGACATTCAAGTTAAGAGATATTTATTTCACAGGCTGTTTTCGTCATGGAAGATACAACCTTGGGAGTGATGAAAATAAACAACAGTAAAGGTAATCAGCGCCACCAAAACTCTGCTCCACCCAACTGTCAAAACAACTTCCCTAGTTAACTACAGCGATTAGACTCTCCGCTGTGACTCTCAAAATTTCTCACTTCCACCCACAAATCTCAACTTGACAAATCATCCCTTCTCCCACGAAACATGTGCAGATGTTGACAATGCATTTTGATGAATGTTAAACAATCGAGGCTGCCCGAAAACGTGCAAGGTTGACACAGACAACCCGTTTGGGGATAAAGACACGAATTATGATGATTAATTTTATTAAATTTTCTAAACAGGAAAATCGAGAGTTTTGAATAATAACAGTGACACTCGTCTATCGCGAGAGTAGTCATTCAAATGTAGGTATATATATGTTTCATTCCATAGCTTTATTTATCTCACATTAGTTGAATTCATTCATCTATATAATAAAAAAGGATGTATATTTGTATGTATGTATGTATGTATGTATGTATTTACGTTGTTCTTTATACAAATTTTATCGCGTGGACAGAATTCAACAAAAATTGGTATATATATTCTGCCAAAATCGAGAGCCGGTACTGTGGGGGTGAGAAACCCCTAGAATAAACGTGGAAATAATTATAATTGAAATAAGTTACGAATTAGTGTTAAATTACTGCGCGAGACGATGACGTCATAAGTTTTCAAGACATTGACGCATCCTAAATATAGTTCTGTATTTCGTAATGAAATAAAGCAGAAATATTTTGATTGAATAAAAAGTAAATTTTTTTCCAGTATTACTCCATCGAATAGTAATAAAAAACAATACGAAACACTTTACCATCCTTGCGCAAAGTTAATTTGGAATAGTTAATTATCCCGCTATCTTTGATAAAGCCAATATGGCGCCTTATAATACATTCAAATGTGTGTCGGTCGAGATTTATAAAATTTCATAATATAACGTACTATTGTATCCTGTATAATATTTCAGAAGATAATAAGATTTGTCTAAGGTACGACTGCTGAATTATATGTTTGTAACTATAAAAGTATTGAAAAGACGTACGGAACTCCGAAAGTTTTTATGGTCGTTATTCAATTAATGCACTATCAGTCAAAGGTATGTACAGAAATAGGAACATTTAAATTGAATTAAAAGTACAATTAATTATACTTTACGCAACGTATTTCTATAAATTTGTATAAATGTAAACAAATTATTGCGTGCAATTTGTGTCGTGAAACAAAAATTTGAGGTTAGGATAGCAATATTTGTTTTCCATTTTTGGGAACGACGTTATAGATGTTCAATTTCTGAGAAATGAAGCTGAGCAAAAATATTTTGATTGAATAATAAGTATAATTAAATCTACCAATACCACGTCGAGTGATAAATATAATTTATTATGAAAGGTTATACAATCCATGGCATTAATTTTCTTTTAAATAACTTGACTTTTGACGTGGAATATTTAACGGGATCAGGGACCAATATGTTTCCCAATTATATCTTGCAATACGCACTGGAAGATACATAGAATTATGATAAAAACAATACTTAAATGTTCAAAATTGATATTTTTTTATTGAAGACAGCGTATTTCGGAATTTTTTTGCATTAATTTTATACAATGCTACCAACTGCAGATTGCTAAAACCACCAAATAGTTTAATTTCAGATGGAAAAATTATATGTCTACAAATTTAATAATTGTTTTAAATAGTGTATGTATATCTATCTATCTATATATATTATATAAAATTGTCTTATACGGGTATGTTCGTGGAGCGTTAGATAAAAATAGCGCAAAAGTAACCGAAATTGGAGTGTATCGGGACATCTCGGGCAACGCCGGCACCCAGCTAGTAAATAAATAAAATGTCCAAATGGTCAGAAACAATTTAATACAAAATAACATGACATTTAGTTCCTGTTTTGGAACTTCATCAGGTGTAGAAGTATAAGATGACAAATTTGGTATGGAAGAATATAATTTTTCAGGTAATATCTTCCAATAAATTATAAAATTTCATTCCATAATTTTGCAGGGAAAATATTCATCAATACCAAGTTTATTATCTTATACTTTTAGACTTGTTGAAGTTCCCAAACAGTATCTAAACGTCGTGTAATTTTTAATTAAATTTTTCTTACGTATTGGTCATTTTATGAACTTATATTTTATTTCGTTGTGATTATTCTTAAATAGCGATAATTTTTTCGCACTCCTTTTTGAAATCTCCGTGAAAATTAACTGCTCGTAAAGCAATTACTAACAGCAACTGCGGTTTTCCCCGGCGAAGTTTCTTGAAGCCGTTTAGTCACTTGAGTTACAATTGTTATGGTAATGGATGCGGTCGCCTCGGAACCTCGTTTGCAAATCCAACACCCTGCCTCTTCATAAATAAATGATAAATTGCTTGTAAAGCCTGCTGACTTAAGTATTGCCCCAGCTGAGTTTCAGCTTTTAACCATTTGACACACAATTTGGACCAGCACAAATGTTTTTTCGTTGTCTAAATGGACGAGTCCCATTGCGTTCCATAGGGTTCTATTATGGGTCCACTCCTGATTCTACATAACCAACGTAGTCATTTACGTAATCTAAAATCGGTTCTTTTCGCACATATTTTTAAATGTATTGTATTAGCAATCAGAATATTACAATATAATTCTATAAGATAATACGATGGCCTCAGAATTGATATGATGATGGCTTCTCCAGTGACAAGTCTTCAGATATTCCTTCGCTCACTTGGCCATGTACGTTTAAGCGTTCTTCAATTTTGCATTTCCAGAAGAGTATGTAGGTGTGGTTTTCTGGTTTTGTGTTTTTTTGTAGTTACACCTTTGACCTTTGCTGTACGTGTTTAATCTTGTTGCTGCTTTCAAGTCTTTATGAAGCGAGTCGTAAGATACGCGCCATGGAGCATCGGCAATGATACGTAATATTTTTGATAGATTTCTCTGTATTATTTCCATATGCTCGTGCTACCTCAGAGTTCAACACAACAAACCCCTCTATGTTTAAGGATTGTTTAATAGATAAGCAGTTTATTTTCAAGTGGTAGTTTGGACCTCCTACTCAAAGTAATCTTTGAATTTCCTAGAATTTTAGATCTATTTGCCCACGTGATACGAATTTGGTGATTCAAGACGCAAACTCTGATAATTGAATACAAGAAGTAAAAATAATTTACATCGAATATACCGGAATATCAATTTTTAAGAAACTTCCTGATGATTAAAGAATTCAGTTGCACTCTAGTTTCATTCAAATGTGATCATATTTTTTTTTTACTAAGCTACTTCTGCTTTGTAAATAAGTTCTTGCAAAATAATTGTATTCCATTTTTATTTATTTTTACAATTTAGCATAAAGCTAATTACATATTCTTCAATATAACTATTTGTCTATCACTATTTTTTATCTCAAACAATAACTTTTTAAAAATACATTTACACTTGACAACTACCGGCAACTCATTAAATAATATTAACCCTTGGTACTTCTTAGATTCAGATGCTCGATAAAATAATTTTCCCTCCCCCTGGTGTTACGATTATGAAAATTTAATTTTCTTTCAATAAAAATATTTAAATACTCGGGGAAACTGCCTCTTATCTATTTTATAAATAAAAATTAACACATACAAAACTTGGTCCCTATTATTTAACAATTCTAATTTATTTATCGTATCCTAAATCTTACAATATTAATCCTCTATTCCATATTATTTCTAATTTATTAATACATTACTACTTATACCAAACAATAATGAATTACAATAACGTATATGAGGAACTGCTATTGACATAAACACTGCTTTTTTTGCTTTAAGGGACAATATGTGTCTTAAACTACTGACTACTCCTATTTTTTTGGCAATTTGTTTTCAACATATTATACGTTTGTCTCCTTCAATATCTAGACAGGTTTTAACTATCCCTTTAACACCAGTAATCTTAATAATTTATCTTTTACACGTTGATCTCTACATGCTAACCATGTATTTATTAACTTTTTGCTCACAGTTAATAATAATTCCTAGGTACTTAAAATATTGGAACAGTCGGCCAGCTGCCTCCTAAACTCGTCGTGGTACGGAGAAGGGAATGCTGCGTCCCCACAGCATACTCTTCTCACCCTATCTAAAGGGCGTAGGACAAGTAACCAATTCCCGACCTACTTGAGGCAGGTTTTTCTAGAGTTTTTCCTGCATTACTTTTAGGCGAATGCAGGGTAGGATCCTTAAACCATAGCCCGGGGGCCCTAGTTAACCCTTGGCTCCCTTCCCCTACCCTTCCGCATCTCAACTTTTAAATCCCTTCCTATGCTATTAAAGGGAATTTCCTACAATTTTCCTACAATTTTCCTACAATTTTTTACCTACATACATATATTTGGTTTTCTTAGTATTCCAACTTAACTTATTGACACACAATCAATTTATAATATTTACAAGCTCAACATTAATTTTATTTACAATGTATTTACAATTTTTACCAGATAATAAATTCAGGGTGTCATCAGAAAACAGATGAATTTTTACTTCCTTCACTACTTCTGATAATTCGTAATGCACAAAATGAATAACAGTGGCCCTAATTTACTGCCTTCAGGCACTTCAAAATCAACTTATTTAAGTTCAGAACATGCTCGATTAATTTTATCATACTGTTATATATTCATTAAATAATCTTTTATCCAACTCAAATATCTACCTCGCATTCCATATCTGAACAATTTAATCAATTAACTTTTCTCTACAAACAGTCTCGAAAGCCCTCTTGAGGTCCAAGAATAAAGCCGCTCTATCATTTCCAATATCCCTTTTCCATGTCTCTACTACAAGTTGTCCAGCAGTTTCTGTCGAATGCTTACGCCTAAACCCTGACTGATACACAGAAAATTTTAATTTTATTTACATGTTTTATCAATATATTGTAATGCCTATTAATTAAGGCATAATTGTGATTGATAATCTAAATTGTTGGAGAAACATTATTGACGGCGGTACCGAACACTACAAGCGACAATGAAGGAGAGTATTGTTGTCTTGGTTGGAAGAAGGAATAGCGCGCACAGAGACGGAGGGAGAGTTTAGTTGGTGAAGAATTTCAGTCGAGGACGAAACTAAAATTAATTCAGTTGGAAATCAGAGGCGAGAGCATTAAGAGTTCGCGTTATGATTTGGCCAGCTGCAGACCTCATTAAAATAATGAGAAGTTTTGAGTTGGCTGGAAGGTTTGGTCAAGTACAGGTCGTATTAAAATAGACGAGATATTCTTTTAAAAAGTAAAGTTGGCATTTTGGCTCCTCAGCGCTCGGATCTACAGGACGAGAAGCAGTTCACGTTAGAATACGTGGAGTTCACATTGCAATACGGTAGAGTTCAGTCCGCATTTCGGCTCCTCAGCGATCGGGTGGTCGTAAAAGAAGTTTTGGAAATTGGAGATTAAACACGTACCGAGAGACGAGGACTAAAGCGAAAGGCGAGAGCGAGAATCGAAGGCAGAACTACGAAACCTGCTAAACACCAACAGATTTGTGGACGTAGCCGGCAGTGGAGATTGGCAGAGGTCAACCGAGGAGGAGACGCAAAGAGGTTCCTGGTTCCTGATTTTGTTCCAAAAACATTAAATTTAGAATCTGTGAATTAGTAGAAGCTGTGCAAAAACCCGTCATAGTGCTTCGTAAATAAAAAGTATCCTGGAATGCTGGGCAGCCGTGAGTACCAATATAAAACAATTAATTATGTAAACCGGATTAAAAGATAGACGTCAGATTTCGTTCTCTTCCTTTGATAAAAATTGTAAATTAGAATCCATCTTGTAGTTTAATTTCGTCGACAAGTAAATTTCGTCTTTGTTAATTGACGAGTAAATCTTTTCTTTTTTTTAAATTGGAATTTGTGTCTTTAATTATTTTAAATTATTAGCCATTATCAAACCCAGTTATGTCCCTGAGAGACTGAGATAAATTTTAAGTTGTATTATTGTTTCTTCTTTTGATAAAATCTCTTTGTTTGTTTGTAAAAGTTTATTAAATTTTTTTTATTTATTAACACCTCTCGATTGTATATTACAATATAATAAATTATAGACTCAATCGTTTTATCAATAATAGGTAAGCCATTCACTGGACAAAAATCATCGATAGCTATACTATTTGAACTTTAAGAATTGGTGTAATACACGAGACTTTCATTGAATCCGGTACAATACAGTTACAAGAGATTTATTTACAATACTTCACAGCCAACCACATCTCAAAATTCATTTTAATAGTTTGGCACTGAGGATCCATTCAATTCCAACATTTTTTAATTTTACTACAATCCGACCTATACAATTATTATTTATAGCAGGTAAGTCATCCAACATTTCATCATTATAGATTATATCTTGTATTTCAAAATGATTGCTACTAGGGTCAGATATTTTCCTAATTAATTTATTTCGAATCTTGGAACTTCCGTGTAAATATTTAGGATCAATTATTGGTAGTCTTTCATTATTGAAAAGATTTAGAGTGAATAATAAGGCTATATTATAATTTAAATTTAATCTGATACAGAAAAATATTAAGATTTATGTTAACTTATTATAAATAATTCCTGAGGAAATTAAGTTATTTATTAATGTAATATAGGTCCAACCCAATGTAAAATTGAATTAATTCTTTTGTTTATACTGCAACAAACCACTTGCATTTATGGTTTTCTGCAAACGTACTCAGTCCCAGCTCCCAACAATTTATCTCAACGCACTGGAGATTGACAAGGAATTAAAACGGGACCACCATATCAATATACTTCCGGACAAACTCGGCTCAATCTGCTGTACGTTGCGGCTGTTACAGCGAGAGAGAAAAAGTGACGCACCAAGCATAATTTCATTACGTTGCGTCTCCCTGATTAGCATACTGAGGTCGTACAAGTCACGCCTCAAATGTTTGTTTAACAAGAACAGGGACCAGTGAGAAATAAAACCTCCTCGCATTGAAAACCGCTCACGAGCTATCAGTGTATAAACGATTAAAGGTAAAGAAAATTCTGTAGCTCATAGTCAACAACGTGATTAATGGCAAATATAGGCATGTACTGCAAATAGTGGATCAGGATATATCTGCGGATATACCACTGTGATCAAAAAATAAGGTGAAATTGTCATTTAAAACTCCCGGGTATTAGGCAGGCAGGTAAATTTTTTTCTTAGGTTGGTAGGACTGCCTATAATATTTGCAAAGCGTCTGTTTGTTAAAAGGTTTAATTATCTTCGAGTTACACGTGTTTTTGTAAACAACCAAAAGTGAATTTTTCGATTTTTGCAATGGATGATTTTGTTGAGCAAAGTTCTTGAATCAAATTTTGTTTGCGGATCGAATATTCTTGTGCGGACAAGTTGAAAATTTTGGGGAAGGCCTTCGGTACTACGGCACAAAAAAACGTTTATAAGTGGTACAACGAGTTCAAAGAGGGCCGAGAACGCTTTGAAGACGAACCGCGCTCTGGACGACCATCAACGTCTACCGACGCGGGCCACGTCCAAAACATCAAAGATTTGATGCTTAAAAATCGTCGATGGACAATTAGAGATCTCGCTGATAGTGTTGGAATATCCTTTGGCTCAGCACAAACCATTTTGAAGAATGTTTTGTGTCTCAAACGCGTAAAGTCTCGATTGGTGCCAAAATCGCTCAATTTTTTTTTAAAAAAAGCGGCGCGTTGATGTGTGTGAAACTTTGCTGTCTGACTATCAGGAACACTTGAAAATGCATCATTACTGGAGACGAGACTTGGATTTAAGCATAAGACCCTGAAACCACCGACCAATCCAGCGAATATCGTGCAAAAGATGAAGCAAGACCGAAAAGACCACGGTAAAATCGATGGAAAATCAAGGTCATGTTGACAGTTTTCTTTCATTATCGTGGTGTGGTGCACTATGAATTCCTTCCGCGGGGCCAAACTGTCAACAAAGAATATTATTTGGGCTTTATGCGTCGTTTGTGACTGAAAATCTTGGTTCCTTCATCACGATAATGCACCCTGTCATATTGCATTGGTTCTTCGCGACTTTTTTTTTCCAAAAACTAGACTCATATCGTTCCGCAACCACCGTATTCGCCTGATTTGGCTCCGTGCGACTTCTGGCTATTCAGCAAACTCAAAAGGCCAATGCGGGGACGCCGTTTTGACACGATTGAGGAGATAAAAACCGAATCGAAGAAGGTCTTGAAGGCTATACCGGAAAAAGACTATTCCTACTGTTTGGAGGACTGGAAAAGCGTTGGAAAAAGTGCGTTTTATCCGACGGGGATTACTTCTAAGGGGATGAAATTCATTTGGTAGAATAAATAAATAATTTATATTTTATAAATAAATTCACCTTACTTTTTGTTCACAGTGGTATATGCCATCTCAAGCAAAGTTGTGAATCACTGTGCCGACCTCATAGCTACTCCCCTTTCAAATCATATTCAACGCATGTCTTTCTACCAGCATTTTTCCCCCGACTCCCTTAAAGCTGCAAAAGTTATTCCGATCTTCAAGAAGGGTTCGTCCACCGACGCATGAAATTACAGACCAATTTCCGTACTTCCGATATTTTCAAAAATACTAGATAAAATTCTACACAAAAACTAACTTGAATACTTGACGAAGTATAAAGTAATTACTCCTGCTCAACACGGCTTCCTCAACCAAAAATCCACGAGCACTGCTATGTACGAGTTCATTCAAAGTATACAAAATTCCCTTGATGGAAAACTGAAAGTAGCCGGAATTTTTGCTGATCTCTCGAAGGCATTTGATCTTGTAGATCACAGCATACTCCTCCAAAAATTAGAATATTACGGGATCAGAGGCAACGCTTTGGCACTCTTTGAATCATACCTCAACAATCGGAAACAGAAGGTGGCCTTAAAAAACAAAGCTGGTGAGGTGCACTTGTCAGAGGCATTTCTTGTGGCGTGCCTCAGGGCTCAATAATAGGTCCACTGCTTTTTCTTTTGTATATTAATGATCTTCCAGAATATATGGAACCTATAAAATCTGTCTTATACGCAGATGACACTAATTTGTTAATTACAGACTTTGATTTAAATAATCTCAATGCGAAGATTGAGACTGCATCTAGAGACCTAAATACTTGGCTCGCCGCCAATAAATTATCGCTCAATGTGCAGAAAACTAAGTTAGTTCGTTTTACAACAGAAACCAACAACATCGTAACGGATAAGTTCTCTGATCCTGCGACTTTCCTCGGTTTGCAGGTCGACAGTAAATTAAAATGGAACTTGCACATTGATCGCCTCGTGCGCAAATTTAGTTCTGTTTGTTACTCATTGAGACTATTGATGCAACAAGTTGATACCGAAACTGCTTCACTAGTCTATTTTGCCTACTTTCATTCACTTATGTGTTACGGTATTGCCAACTGGGGCAATTGTTCTCGTAGTGTGGATGTTTTCAATCTGCAAAAACTAGCCATTAGAATTATATCAGGATCAGGTGCTAGAGAAAGCTGCAGGCCGCTGTTCAAAAGACTTCATATTCTGCCTCTACCTAGCGCTTGCATATTAGAAGTACTACAATTTGTTAAACGCAACATGAACCTTTTTGCAAGTAACGGGGACAATCTTGGAGGATCCGTTCAGTTCTCAGGTCTGACAAGCACAGCCTCAGTCTCTACGAGTCTAGCGTTCATTATTCCGGTTTCGCACTATTTAACATGTAACATGTAAACAACAACAACCACTACAACTCATTCGTCAAGGAGAGTAAAACTTTTATTGTAAATGGAATTTATTACTCCGTTCACGAATTTTTGAATCGGTCTGAAATTCGCTGAACTGCCTTGCCTACAAAATTTCCGAATATGCTACACATATGTAAATAGTTTGTCAAGTTTTCCCCTTTTGGTTCTGTTTTCCTGCCTCTGCTTTCTGTTTTAGTAAATATCCATACGACATCCCTACGTACCTAGCGACAGGAGATAAATACCAATAAGTGTCGTGTGCGTGTTTCCTAAATATTGTGTGTATGATTGTAGTGACTAGACAAATGTGAACAGATATGAATTTGTGTGTGTGTGTGTGTGTGTGTGTGTGTGTGTGTGTGTGTGTGTAACCTAGTAATATAAATTTTGTTTATATGTAATTTATCTACTGTACATTTGTGACGAATCCTATTTCCTCTTAAGAGGGCTAATGGTTAATAAATCTATCTATCTATCTGACTCACCATGTCCTTCTGCAGGTAACAAAGGCGGAAGTATAAAAGGAGTGATTGGTGCCGAGGTCTGATAAAAAAAAACAGCCTAGCGTACAAAAGCAGGTGAAAGGCTTACTAACTCATTACAGCAGCCAATCACAGTTGAGTGTTGTAATTTTTAAGATTAAAATCGAATTCCTTTAGTAAAACGCTGCATTATAGCTTGCGACGGCTATTCTCTTGCAGGCAATACCTGCGAGGGATGTTCTCTCGCAGACAGAACCTTGAAGGAGAGATACGAAGGGGCTGCCTTTGGGGCTTTTCCTCTCCGTTTTTGAACTAAGGTACCCACAAGCCGAGGCACCTCGGCCTGTTCTAAGAGGTGTATGTTCCGGGGTCACAGACCTTGTGCATACGGTAAGAGTTGTCCGCTATTCCCATTGGAATAGTCGGCCAGCTGCCTCCTAAACTGGTCGAGGCACGGAGAAGAGAATGCTGCGTCCCCACAGCAAACTCCTCTTCCACTATAGGAAGGGCGTGGGACAAGTACCCAATGCCTGACCTACCTGATGCAGGTTTTTCTAGGGTTTGTCCTGCATTTCTTTAGGTGAATGCCGGGTAGGATCCTTAAACTATAGCCCGAGGGCCCTAGTTAACCCTTGGCTACCTTCCTCTACCCTTCCGCATCCCCCCTTTAAAATCCCTTCGTATGCTATTAAAGGGGAGTTGCCACCATGTGGATTACCCTCATGTAGCCTGTTACTCCCCCCCCCCCCCAAAAAAAAAGTAAAATAATCGTACTACGTAATGGTGTGCATTTGTGTGTGCAATGATCAAAATATTTCTTTTCCTTTGTAAGAAGGAAGTTCGTTTTTAGGGTTATTTATATTGTGCAACTTCCCTATAATAGCACAGGAAGTGATATAAAAGGGGAATTCACGACAAAGTCAATAGGTATTCGCTTAAATGAGACTCTCTCTACTTGTCTCACGTCCTACCGTCGGCTAGAGGCAGCATTCACGACCGACTCGACGCAGAACGCTATGTTCGTATGCGGTATCCTTATCTTGCTGTGACATTTCTTATCTGTTTCCTACTTGGATTATATCAGGAATATATAAATGAAACACGAGGAGATTGGAACTCTTACGAAACCACGTTTCCACGGTTTAATTGCTACTTGGAGGACTCTTGCTCCACACTTTGTGGTTCTGAGAATGTATTCGCAATCCTACTCGTGACGAGTTCTTCACATAAAGACGGAAATAGAGAATCTAAATCATATTCCTGAAGGTCACGTCTCAGGTCTCGTTTTCAATAACACAAGATATTAAACACCTATGAAAAGTCTTCGCGAAAATGTTTTAAGTTGCCAACAAGTTGCGTTTCTAACAATTATCTGCATTTTGAGTAAAAACCTTGATATGTTCAATTTAGAATAGGTGTTGACTTACACAATTTCAGTTTTCATTTGGGAATAAGACTCACGAGATATTAAAAAATTAGTATTCCCTTCCTTAGTCATTTTTCAAAGCTCCAAATATTTTGTGTCACTGACGATTATACGAGGATATGTCCATAATAGGTTACAAAATTATTTAAAAAATATTTTGGTTGATTCGCTTAAATTTTTCAAAGTAATCTACTTTCAGCTTGATGCACTTCGCCCAGTTTCTTAAACTATTAAAAATCTTCCAAATACCAAATTTTCGGAGCATCCACGAAATTAGCGTTTCTTTTCGGCTATGATCATGTTCAATTTTTCCAGATTGCGAAATAAAAAAAGGTCGCAGGTAGCTAAAAGTCTAGGAAATACGGCGGATACCTTGAGAGTTCTACTTTCAATTCCTCAATTATTTTCATCGAAACTGCACATTAATTGTCTTGATGGAAGATCACTTTCTTCTAGGCCAAATGTGGAAGCTTTCATTTTTTTTCTTCGTTTTAAAACCAGTTCAACAACGACGCTTGATAAATTCCACTTATCAACTGTGCATGTCACTAGTAGCATGCATCCTGAAAACCCGTGATCACAGTCTTCAGAACTGGTTCGACTGAAGTAATGTTTCTGGAGTGTAGTGGCGGATCTATGGTTCACCAAACGTTTTACATATACGCATAATGTAGTCAAGAGTTGAGACGATACTGGACCACTGAGACGACTCTAAGCTAACGAGGCATCCATCTTATGGATATTTTTTTGCCAAAAATTTTATACAAAATCTACACCACTGTGTCTTATGATATTACGGTTGATGTCACTTCTTATAAACAAACTTGTTGCAATACGACCTGTGTTTCTGTATTTTCTTATTGACCTACACCCCGATGAAAGTTTTGCAGTCAAACTCGATTATTCTCGATAACCAATAGATTAATTAATTTGTGCTTGACGTTTTAGAGATGAAATACTCGCGTAGTATTTTCTCGCTTCAATTTACACGTCATCTAATTACTGGTCGGTATCAATCGTGCTATGTGTAAACAATTTTGTACTACAAAAACGTCTGTCGGAATTCAATTAAAACTTCCTTCATTCCTCGCCAAAACAGAAGGGGAGCCCGATTTTTGTTCCTTTTCCATCCTTCTAAGGGTTTATTTCGAAAAATTAAGAAAAATAGAATTAAAATAAACTGCTTGTGTTATTTTCATTGTTCACCAGAATTAAAAAACCCTAATCTATCTATATAATAAAAAGGATGTATATTTGTATGTATGTATTTACGTTGTTCTTTATACAAATTTTATCGCGTGGACAGAATGCAACCAAAATTGGTACACATATTCTTCAAAACACGAGAACCGGTACTGTGAGGGTGAGAAACGCCTAGCATACATGTGGAAAGAATTATAATTAAAAACCGTGATCATAAAATATTAAATTACTGCGCGCCAAGAGACAATGACGTCACGCGAGAGAAAGACGTTACTACGCAACGAACAAAGGAAATATTTCCTTTATTAGGAATGAAATAAAGCAGAAATATTTTCTTTAAATAAAAAGTATAATTTTATACAGCAATACTCCATCGAATGGTAATAAATTAGAATACGAATTACTTTACCATCCTTGCGTAAAATGTAAGTTAATTTTCGCGCTGTATTAGTTGTGAGTCTATCTAACAATTTCATCAATGTAATATTTCGTAATGTATGAAGACTGAGCGACAATTGACAATTATATCCTGAAATACATATATTTAAGTATAAAATTAAATACTTTTTCGAGTTTTTATAAATAAGTACACGAGCAACGCCGGGCATCCAGCTAGTTGTAATATAAAGAATCCTCATGAAATTAAAAATAATTGTTAGTGTAAAATAATAAAACTGAAACCCAAAGAGAGTCGCAAAATATTTTCTATTTAAAATAATATACATTACATTTATAACAAAACACATAGATTATACAGACATTTCATGTCGATCTAATTCTCTTTGTGGATGTTTACGGCAAGCAGACTCGTTGTTTCTTACTCCTCACACAGTATGATGTTTATTTTCGTAAGACGAACCATGTCTCTCAACATAACAAACATGAAAATGTATGCAACTTAAATTAATTTATTTTTTGTTGGGTATTTTTCAGAATATGTTCGGCTGTAGTGTAGAATTAATCGAAATAAACGACTTGAATTTAACAGATATTTATATACAATACAACGTCTCGCTTATAAAACATATGATGAAGTTTCAAATAATAAACTAAACATTTGTTTCTGACAATTTAATGACCTATTTACGGATATGATACACAGAAGCACGGCGCTTCTTCCACGATTGTGGATCTTGTCAGCTCTTGTAAGCTCTTCCAAACACAAGTAAAACTGCAAATGAATTCACAACTTGATATCTTTGACAATTTTACTTGCATTTGAAAGTGTTTAATTCAGTATTCTATCAGCAATATCCACAATACTGGAAGAAACGTATTTCTTCTGTGAATTATATTTGTAAGTTGGTCATTACGTAACCAAAACTATTAGATATATTTAACGACCATTAATATTTTATAGATAAAAATATTTATCATAAAAATCTTTAATTAATAACAAAACAACGTTTCTGTACGTATTTGTACTCTCTTCGTGCTGTCTGACTTAAAGAGAAATTTATTTTAATGACGCAAGGGTTGTTTTCTGATTTACATACACCAAAACATCACAACGAACTTTTCTTTTAGTCAGACAACATGGCGACAGTACAAATACGTGTATAAACGTCGTTGGGTAGATGATAAAGGTTTTTATGGCGAATAATTTTTTGAATTATAAAAGAAAAAAATGCTAATGGTTGCACTGTTAAAAATAGACGTAAAATTAATATTAACAAAAACTATTCTTTACGAATCAAATAACGTCATTTGTAACATGTGTTTATTTGATTATCTTCTATATAATAAAAAAGGATGTATATTTGTATGTATGTATGTATGTATTTACGTTGTTCTTTATATAAATTTTATCGCGTGGACAGAATGCAACAAAAATTTGTATACGTATTCTGCCAAAATCGAAAACCGGTACTATGGGGGTGACAAACCCATAGCATAAAGGTGCAAAGAATTGTAGTTGATTTATTTTTACGAATTTTCCCATAAGAGTTAATGTTATAATTTAGTGTAAAATTAATGCGCGCCAAGAGACCGTGACGTCACATTTATCCGTTGGCGCGTGATACAAACGAGACTTTCACGCGAGACATTCACGCGCCATAAAAGTATATAGTACTGTGGGTGTGAGAACCGACTAGCATTAAGGTGGAAATAATTATAATTAAAAAATTTGAACATTTTGTGTTAAATTACTACGCGGCAAGATACCGTGACGTCACTGCAAACGCGAGAGAGAGTCGTTTCTACGCGACGGTACTGCACAACAACAAAATAGTAGTGAAATGAAGCAGAAATATTTTGATTGAATAAAAAGTATAACTATATGCGGCAATACTTCATCTAATGATAATAAAGAAACAATTTGAAATACTTTACGATCCTTGAGGAAATGTAAGTTAATTTTCCTGCCATATTAGTGACTCGAACATTTGTTTACATTAGGAATGTAGTTAACAATTTCATAAATTTAATATTTACTAATGTCTGAAGGCTGTGGGACAATTATATTCTGCAATACTCAAATTTTTTTGGGGGGATTGATGCAATAAAATTCAAAGTATTTTATAGCTGTTCAATTAATGCACTGTCGGTCGAAAGAATGTACGGAACTAGGAACAATTAGATTTAGGTTGTCACTTCTTGACTAAAGATTAATTTAATACTTTTCGGGTTTATATAAATAAGTACACGGGCAACGCCGGGCACCCAGCTAGTATTAAATATTATAATGTGTTATAGTTGTTAATTAAAATTTCCACCTCCGGCCCCAGGGCTGGTAGTCGTGTCTTACCCCCCCCCCCCCCCACAGTGTTTGTTTCCGGGTCAAAAGTAACATGTGTACAAAATTTGGTCGACATTTCTCTAAGTGTTTAAATTCTTACGCGGAACATACACAAAAACATCAATTTTTATTTATTAGAAGATTGATGTGCAACTCATTATATACCTCGTCAGTTGAAGAAGCTTTAATTAATAACTGTAATATAAATTCATAATTATGACAAAAAATTTTAAAAGTTCCTCTGTTTTTTTTAAAATATTCGTATTGCTATAATAAATTTTAAATTCTCTACTGACCATCCAAATTTTCTGAAATAGCAACGGCGATCAACATACCGCAGATTGTCGCCCGCTGCTTTTGGAGCGTATCCTTAACTCATTTTTGCTGTACAATGAGGCTCCTTCCTCGTCGCCGCCACGCCGTTGCTCGTGTTCTAACCCAGACTTGATCCGGTACCTTTCTTAGCAGCCGACGTGCCGCTCGACTTCCAAGGCCAAGTGTGTTTTAATACCCCGACATTCACTTTCTAAGAGACAGTTAATACTAGTGGAACAGAGCAGGACAGGGAAAGCTGGCCAGAGCGTAGAAAGTTCTTGTCATCCTGAATTGCCCTCAGCAGATTTCCACTGCAGCCAACAAAACCGAACTTGTTACACTTCAACGCCACTGATCAGCGTAGTTTTTGGCTATTGTTCATTCCTTTACTTCTATCTCCGCTGATGTCGCCAGTTGTGTGTCTGTTAAATTAGTAGACTTTCAAACTTCAATAAGCAACCCTGTCAATTAGGACTATTAATATTCACATTCTTAAAGCTTTTACCCCCCCTCAAAAGACTAATCGTAAATCACTTGCTCAAACTGGTTTCAGTCATCCTGCATCACCTTAACTGACCCCAGATCAAACTGCCATAGTGCTTGATACTTTGGACAATACTGAGAAGCTGATTCTCAAGAGGAGTTACTAATAAACCCAGTCTATTATTTTTTTGTTTTTGTTAAAATAAAACCGTTGGATTTATTGACTGTTTGGAGTTATATTTCATTCCTAGTGTTTCAAATTCTAGCTGTATAATAATCATGCTACATATCCGTATTGTAATCACGTGTTAAGCCCAATATAGACCAGACAACAATTGTTCGGAAACAATTGCCAATTTTCGCCAACGTTTAAATTAGTAGAAATTGGCCAACACTCAAATTTTTTATTTATGAACATTAGAAATATTAAATAAAATACATCGAACCGTTTCTTCCCTTTGATTAAGGACCTCTTCAGACGTTATCTAATTGTTTTATGAGAAATATAATAAAAACAATAAAAATATTGAATCCCAAACCAATAAGTATATTTACATTATTAAATAAACAATTTGAATATGTTATATAAGTTTAAATTTGAATAAACAATTTAAGTGAAAAACAATTATATCTTCTCCATCAACTTCCGTGGTCGAAATGCCAGTAAACGAAGTCAAATCATAAACTTCAAAAAGTGTCCACACCATAAAATAAGTTGTTAAATTACAAAATTATAATATAATTGTTAAATTAAAAATTTAGTAGAGAAAATGAACACTCTTGGGAAACTATAAGGCTAGGAAAGGCCAAATTGTTTCGGAGAATAAAAAATTAATATTTATAGAGGATATACTTTTCCAGTTTTTAAATTGACTCCAACAGTTAAAAATTATTTTAAATTTACAATGATGTTTTCGTATTTGACTTTTATACATATATTATTATTATAATTATATTATAAATTGAAATTTGAAAATCAAAATCAAAACCCGTACTTGAGAAAAACAAAATATTCATAAATTTCTTTTAATAAAATATTCTAATAAACGTACCGTCGATAAAACTGTCCAGATAATCAGTTTATCTCATTCGAAGACTTTAGATATATTTTTCCGCAATTGAAAATAAATAACAAAACTGTCTTTAGACACAAATCCAGTTTCTTCCTTAAACCCACTCGATCCATTCGATTTATTCTCTTTTTTCTTCAGAGTATGAATTAAAGTTACTGGCAAAAACGGAAAATATCTGACAATTTTTCTGGTTTACTGTTTTTTTTCTGGATTTGCTTAGAAGAAACCGAATTTCCGCATATGAAACGTCCGGTAAATGCTCTTAAATAATCGCTCAAATAGTACTGAAGTACTCGGGAGAAACTCCACGTCATTTTTGGTGAAGTGACAGGTGTTAAGCCTGCCTGTGGCAGAGATTAATGATTTCCGCCGACCGGCAGCATAAAACGGTCCAAGTCAATGTTTTCACAGACGCGTACCCAGAGGAGAGCGAGGCCACTTAGCGCATCATACAGTAGAATAATTTATTGCAGTTTTCGCATCGTGAGGGTGGACGAAACGATGAATATACTTCGCATCCCAGGCTAATCCTAAACTGAGAATCTAAAGACATCAGCCTCAGTTGCCCTTGTGGACAGAGGCAGCCACATATTTTACTGGAGGACATCGCCAGGACGCTAGCCGACAACCCTCACCAAGATCAGCCTCAGGTCAGCAACATGCCACGGATACGTGGGCAAACTATGCATGCAATTGGCTTTTTATTTAATATTCTTTTTAACTATCTCTGTTCATAAGCAACAACACTTTTTTTTCATCTTTTCAAACATTTTTATTTTTAACTAGCTGGGTGCCCGGCGTTGCTCGTGTACATAATTATATAAACTCGAAAAAGTATTTAATTGAATACTTAAATATATTCCCTGAGTATTTCAGGATATAATTGTCAATTGTCACTCAGTCTTCATACATTACGAAATATTACATTGATGAAATTGTTAGCTAGACTCACAACTAATATAGCGCGAAAATTAACTTACATTTTCCACAAGGATGGTAAAGTAATTCGTATTCTTCTTTATTACCATTCGATGGAGTTTCGCTGAAGAAAATATTTCTGCTTTATTTCATTCCTAATAAAGGAAATATTTCCTTTGTTCGTTGCGTAGTAACGTCTTTCTCTCGCGTGACGTCATTGTCTATTGGCGCGCAGTAATTTAATATTTAATGATCACGGTTTTTAATTATAATTCTTTCCACATGTATGCTAGGCGTTTCTCACCCCCACAGTACCGGTTCTCGATTTTGGCAGAATACGTATACCAATTTTTGTTGCATTCTGTCCACGCGATAAAATTTGTATAAAGAGCAACGTAAATACATACATACATACAAATATACATCCTTTTTTATTATATAGACTAGCCTGAGTGCCCGGCGTTGCCCGTGTCTTATTTATATAAACCCGAAAAAGAATTTAATTCTATATTAATCTTTAGTCAAGAAGACAGAACCTAAATCTAACTATTCCTAGTTCCGTACACAATTTTGACCAATAGTGCTTTAATTGAACAGCTATAAAATACATTGAATTTTATTGCATCAATCTCAACAAACATACCTCCGAATTTCTTTACCAATACATAAATATACTGCACTAATTTAATAGCTATAAGATACATAGAATTTAATTGCATAATAGCAACAAACATACCATCGTTACTCTTTAGAAATATAATTCTCCGCGAACAAATAATTGTCAGTAAGTCTTCAGACAGTACTTCTTGAGTATTGCAGGATATAATTGTCCATCAGTATTCGCACATTACGAAGGATTGAAGTGATCAAATTGATAGCTACATTCCAAATGTAAAGAAATGGTGGCCATATTGCACTCACTAAATTAACTAACATTTTCCGCAACGATTGTAAAGTATTTTGTATTGTTTTTTATTATCACTCGATGGAGTATTACTGGATAGAATTATACTTTTATTCAATGAAAATATCTCTGCTTCATTTCATTACGGAAAAATCGAACTATTTCCTTTGTTCGTCGCGTAGTAACGTCTCTCTCTGTCGCGTGATGTCATGATATATTGGCGCGCAGTAATTTATCACTTAATGACCACTTTTTAAAATTATAATTCTTTTCACATTTATGCTAGTGGTTTGTCACCCCCACAGTACCGGTTCTCGATTTTGGCAGAATACGTATACCAATTTTTGTTGCATTCTGTCCACGCGATAAAATTTGTATAAAGAACAACGTAAATACAAACATACATACATACATACAAATATACATCCTTTTTTATTATATAGATTATTCCTGTTCATAAACATCACCACAACCTTGAGAGAACTTCTATACTGTAATAATAATTGTATTAAATAATTTATAAAATTATGTGAAGGTCTCTTTATTTAATCGTAATTTTTCTTTTATTTCTTTCAATATTCCCAACGGATTAAGACAATATTTATTAGTGTACATGTAGTTGTCCAGCCCCTAAGTTTGGTTTAATAAAACTCATTTGAAAGAAACGAATGCAGAATAGAGTATTAATTTTTTTCTCGTTACGAGTGTTACATCTGTCGGAATATAATATGTTAAGGAGTACAGTAATAAATCTTCCAATAGGTAAAAATTGTTACCAATAATTATGTGAATAGTAAAATGTCCTGGGCAGTAAGTAATTGTATAGAAAGCTGTATATGTAGAACGGTAATAAGTGTAAGGAGGACAAGTACAAGTGGAAACCGAGCAACAGTTATAAATAATCACTCGTTGGCGTCCGTGTCAGTGAACTTAAAGCCGTGTAATGTCAGACGGTTCTAATTTTAAATTGTAAATACCTTGAGACAGGTTTACTTGACTTCAAGAGCAGAGCAACGATTCTTAAATTACTCCGTATTCTTATCAATGAAAACAACAGGAAGAAAACTTTAGTTTAAGAGTGAATAAAGTTTCTTACTCTAAGAAGCAGCAAAAGTTTTCACTGTAATTTCTTATTGTGCCCACTGGTCTTGAAAAACACTTCCGCGGAATTGTAAATATAAGTTATCGCCGTTTGTCATCTGACAACAATGTCATTATCTTCGTAGGAGGCGTGGGATACATTATTCAAAGCTTTTATCGCGATAAACTGTCATTCGTAATCTATGTCAGCGTTTACGCGGAAACGACGATCGACATTTTCGTCGTCATCCGTTTACGCCCCCTGTTCACATTATTGAATCTATTATGTATATTATCTTAACGTTGACGCTCGTTATGTACTCGGTCGTCGGGAAATGGAAAACAATTCGAACGTGTCTCAATAAGAAGTGAGGAAATACGTATTTAAGCATTTCTTGCATAAATTGATTTATAACGAATGGCTCTCCATCGAGCTGACAACATAATTAGGCACGGTAAACGTTCGTTTTTTTTTGGACAGGAATATTAATCGTAAACTGACATACCTAATTTCACAGATAATAATTTAAATTGTTGCAAATTTTGTGTAATATAATTTAATTTTAATGTTACTCTTTTTAAAAAGGCTAAAATCATGAAATATGTTTGAAAATGAGCAAATAATTCGAAAGTTTTGGCCGATTAAAATAGTTTAACAATATACGAGATTTCGTGTGGATTTTCTCCCCTAATATTAATCTGTTAACATTCTATATCAATTAAAAGTCAATAGTTATATTTATCTGACTTCCGTTCAATCACTATGTCGATAACAATTTAATAAATAATAATAAAGAAAAGTAACAACGTTTAGTTTTTTTCTGGTAACCTCCTCAGGTACAAAAGTATGAAAATGAAAATTTGGTATGGATAAACATAATTTATTTCCAGTTATTTCATTAAGTAATAAATTTTGAGATAAATTATTATATTTATCGATAGAACGAATTTTGTGTTATTTTTTATGTTATTAAATATTTTCTCAGATTTTATGTATTTATTTAAAGTTTACTTTAATATTTTGAGTTTTAAAAACAAAAAATAAATGGTAATTATTTAACCTACATGAATCTATGAAAGTTGTCCAATATGTTCTTACTGACAATCTTTAAATTTATTTTGGTATAACATCTTTTATATCTGGTAACGTTATTATATCACTCGTATTAGATAATATATGAAATATTTAATTATTGGCAGACAAGAGAATTTAATTTCTTTTACTCCATTTTTGTTTAACAATTATGTATTTATGTATGTGATAAAAATATTACATTATAAATCCACCTATTTTGAAATGAAAATTTTTGAATGTATTTAAACTACCCAGAATATAGACATTGTTCTTAATATGCGACAACAAAATACTGGATACGTCTGAGAGGAGAGTACTGCGAAAAGTATATTGTGAAAATGGAGGCGGCACAGAAATGAACTACACTATAAACATATAAAGACTCAGCAGGATAAAAGATCATCAGCACTGAGCTGATAAATGGCAAGGAAAGCAGTAGTAGACCAAATACCAAGTGGCAGTGTGGAGATAAACCTAAAATGGAGGAGTATAGGATATGGAAGGTGAGGGCACAAGACAGGTGGAGAAGGGTTGTTGAAGAAGCTTCACCTATCAAGAACATGAGAAGAATAATGTTAGCTACAGAATTATGTATACGCATTCACTCTGTTGATGGAGATATACAGACTTCTACATTTAATAAGCACAGGGATTGAATAAGATTAAATAAAATATTCATGATATGAGATTCTCAAATAACATAGAATGAAAATACTATATATATTGTAATACCCAGCTAAGAAGGACATGAATTTTGTTCTTATTTTATCAGATTTGTTTACCAACTCAGACTGGGGATTCTTGAGTGGTTTGTACATATAAAAGATAATGATAAAATGATGGATAAGTGGCTCTTAGAGAAGGGAGGACTATAATTTGGTATTTTGCGGCTCTTAGGGCTAATGGTTGTGACCGACATCTTGACGACGGAACCCTGAAAGGCATAATAACAGAAGTTTGGTGGACGATGCAATTATATTAAAAGGAGATGTTTATTTTAATTGATTGAGTGGCTCTCGGAGCGGGAGAAAGGCAACAGCTGGTGTTTGTTTGGCGAACATGTAAATTCAAAACAACTGTGAAAACAAGGGAATATTCTGGAGCCGGGATATAAATAAGAGGGCAGATAAAAGAGGAGTTAGTCAGGGAGGATTATAGAGAGCAGACAGTCAGGAGCAGGAGACTGCTGGGGGAGAGCGTTGGTGCAGATTCGCAGGGCGGACGCAGGGCCAAGTTAAAGTGACCGAAACAATGTTATGAACAGTTATAAGTTTGCATTCAGGAGAGATCATCGGATGGTAGGCCAAGCTAGGTGGCCGAGATTCATCAACAGTCGGTAGGAGTTCGTCGTGAAAATCTGCCTGCCAGCAGAGTTGGTTGAATTTGTCGTGAGGGTAACGTCATCAAGAAGAGGGGGCTGTGAAAGCAGAGTGTGAGCGCAACCTGGTGCCTTTTATGCCTATATAAAGAGAGTGTGTGCTGGTATGCGAGAGATCCAAATTGCATGGACCAGAGAGATTGTAAGTTTATTTTTTTCTGTATTCATAATTGTAAATTGTTAAATGAGGGTAAAAAGTCAGATTTCGTTTCAATCATTTTAATTTCGTTTTTCATTTATTTTAACTGTTTTGTTTAATTGTAACATTTGTGTTCCGTTTCCTTATCAACCCAGTACTGAATCTAATTTATCAAATGTATTCTAGATTAATAAAATTGTTTTTTGATTTTATAAAATTTCATTCGATTATTTGTGTAATTGTAATTTGTGTCTTAATAAATAATAATTGTTTGTTTAAATTGGTAGTTTTATTTGTGGGTATTACAATATATATATATATATATATATATACAATATATATATATATATAATATATATATATATATATATATATATATTGTAACACGAAAAAGTAAGCCTAATTATGCAGTGTTTGTTCAATTGTTTGGCCGGCCAGACGACTTTGCTGGCGGATAGTCAAGACTGCCGCGTGATGAAATAAAGTCGAGTGGAGTGCAGACTGATATTAAGCATCGCACGTATAAATTCGTTTTATATTAACAGAGCTTTCAAACAAATTGTTAAAGTAATTAAAGTTAACTACCAGTATGTTAATTTAATCGAGCACATTAGGAATAAAACCCACGAGTTCTTATCTTCGAGCGTGTTAAATGAGTCACACCTCAATTAGAGTAGAATCGACGCAAACAAGTGATAATAGTGAGAAAGTGAAGTGATTAGGGCCAAAACGCAGAGCAGTAAAATTTGATTAAATATTTCAAGTGCTTCCAGCAGTGCCTCTAGAAACCCGAAGCCACGTGTTCCAAATCATCAAAGAACGACGACACAGTTAAGCAAATACAAACTTTCAATTGAAATATTCGATTTATGCCACAAAAACTTCCAATTGTTCTTACCACAGGACCTCATGCTTAACTAAAAACTTTCACAAGTATTAACTGTATTCTTCGTCAACAAATCTCTTCAACTGTAATGAAAACGTTTCTTTTTTAATGATAATCGATTATGTCATTAATGGCGTCAAACCATCTAAACATAAGACAACACGTAATGTCGACCAATGTGTGGGATCTCAAAGAAATCGTCACATAATATATAATTTTGTAATCTTTAAAATTAAAATACCCGTCCTTCTTCAAATAATAAAATAATATAGCGTGGAGGGATTATTACACTTGCAATGGATCTAGTGCATTTTAAATTATAATAACTCGATCTAAATCCTACACCTTTGTTACTAGGAAACAATATGAATATTACGAGGCGACGAAGCATTTCTTTTCGATTTCTGAGGGAACGTTGAGGATATTCTTCTTTCACCACTTGTTGCCCTCGATGATAGAAAACTCGTAGCGTACGTGGATTCCTATTACCGCAAGTCTTTCGCTGATGCTTTGTGCCAAGCACGCTCCTGGTGCTGATGTAAGAGTTAACTTGGTGAATAAAATCCATGTCCACCTTATTTACTTGGCTTCAGAGCGCGTAGGTCGTCGTTCATGACCGTGACCTCCATACGACTCCATGTTACGGCAAGCCCAAGGAAAAATATTTCATCGTGGCGTTCGTAATCGTCCATACCGAAGGAGACCTTGCGTGTGATGACTGATCTAAATACTAGAAAACTCGTTTTACGAGAATGAATATGACTAAGATCATCCTCATGATCATTGCCACCAAGTTCTTCCTGACTTCCACCTACTTTTTCATTAACTACCACTATACTTCACCGTGAACGACAATTTAGAATCACTGTGTAGTTTGAATATCACGTGTCTTAGTGTGTTAAATATATTGTAATGCTTTGAGGGAAAGGCATTGTTTCGGATTAATGGTCTTGGCCGTCACAGGAAGTGGCAATGTGTACTTAGGATTTGTAAGGCAGGGCAAGGCACACGCGCGGGTGGCCTGTCGAAGATAAATCTGTTAAGGCAGGCATTGTCTCCGATTAATGGCCTGGGCAGTTCACTTGTTGACTTAAGATCTGAATGGAGGAGTCAGGGCAAGGCACATGTGCGGGGGCCTGTCACAAAATAAATCTGTTAAGGCAGGCATTGTTTCGGATAATGGCCTGGACAGTGGATAAGACATTCTGTAATGTGTTTACTTAGTTCTTGGGAGCGTTGGTCGTGTGAGAAGACAAGTCCAGAGTAATTGAGGGTGCAGTTTGGGCGGTCTGGAGAATTTAGAACCGCGCACGTGTGGGGGTGAGGATACAAGTGCAAAGTAATTACGGGTCCAGTCTCGATGTGACATGACGGAGGGGCTAGCTATTTGCTAAGGAACTGCATCTGCAGAATGTAAATCTCGGGATAATGGAGAAACTGTCAACGAGCAGTTGCGACGTAGTTTTGGGAACAAAGGAAAAGAGAAGGGACGGTGATATAAAAAGAGAAGATAAGATTTTTGGAAGTTAATTGAGTGTGAGAGCTAGGAGGTGTTAGTTGAGTCTTGGAGCTAGAAGGTGAAGTTGAGTCTTGTGTTGGTTGTGGAGGCGTACGGCGAGCACCGAGTATGGAGAAATTCTGCAGCCTTCGAGAGAAATAGCAAATTTATGTCAACGATAAACATTTTTGTATGCAGAAGTTCAATCTGTTGTAATATCAAAATTTGACCACTGTCATCGATGGTAGGAGACCAGGACACAGCATCCAGCGTCGAGTAGTTTCACCACGAGCAAGTGGGATGTCCTTCACCGAGTATGGAGAATCAGCTATCGTCGAACCAATAATATGTGTTAGAGTCAGTGTGTAAACGTCCAGTCTATAAAGTTTGTGTGTAATGAACGAGCCAAATGTTCCTGAGTAATCGTAAGTTGAAATTTCATGGTATTAATATGTGTAAACGGAATTAAAAGATACAGTCAGATATCGTTCTTTCCTTTTGTGTTAATAAACTCTTTTAAATTTAGAATCAATCTGGTAGTTTAAATTCGTTAATAAGTTTCGTCGATGTCTAGACGATTAAATATTTCTGTTTAATTTAAAGATAAATGTTGGGTTCTTCGATTATTTAAGTGTTCTGTCCGTTATCAAACGCAGTAAAGACCCATGAGAGAAAGAGATGCTTTATAAATTATTAAATTGTATAATTGTAAATTCTGTTAAATAAATGTTGTTTGTTTTAAAGTCTATAATTGTTCATTTAAAAACCCATCATATTTAATTATTACAGTTTGGCTACCACAACGTGGGGTGCGATAATTAAACGTTACCCCGTGTTTATTATAATATCTATGAACATTGACTTTACTGTTTCCCTGAAATCCCATTGAATCAGATCTAGTGGAACCTTCTTATGTAATCAACAGAATTTCAGTTTAATAATAAGAAAAATAGCCAAATACAGACTAAAGAAGTGATGATGTAGACACCACAACGTTTCTGGAAACAGTGTTCCTTTCTTCAGGTGCTAATAAAACTGTTGTGTCGCTCTAGACTCTTCTGCTTTTTAGTTTTCTTAGCATCAACACTTCTTCGTCTGTATTTTGCTAGTTTTCTTATTTTTAAATTTCAAAACAGACGTAAATTTTTCATTTTAGAATTGCAGTTTTACTTTTTAAAATGGATTATAACAGGATTTATGGTGCAAGTGTCAAATTATCCCTTTGAGAATTTTGGTACGAACAGTGACGACTCGCAGAGACGGTGTGATCTCAGTACTCCATGACCTCGTGCTTGAAATGGATACGCCTAGTGTGATAATTCAATTACGCTGTAAACGTCTGTTAGCATAAATATGTTAGAGAATAAAATAGTATCAATCATTACCGTGGTCGGAGATGCGTCATGATAGTACATTTTATAAATATTTTTTCCCAATTACTATAAAAATTCGACCTTCCAGTAGTTTACCGCAAGGGGTTTGAGTATTTTTTTGAGAAAGAAGCGATCTTGATAGAATCATCTTTTTTTTTTCATTTTTTTAGTCGCATCAACTTCTAGGTCATTAGCGACTACTTAATACACTTATTTATTTTACACTAGCTGGTTGCCCGGCGTTGCTCGTGTACTTATTTATATAAACTCGAAAAAGTATTTAATTGAATACTTAAATATATTCCTAGAGTATTTCAGGATATAATCGTCACTCAGTCTTCATACATTACGAAATATTACATTGATGAAATTGTTAGCTAGACTCACAACTAATACAGCGCGAAAATTAACTTACATTTTCCCCAAGGATGGTAAAGTAATTCGTATTCTTCTTTATTATCATTCGATGGAATATTGCTGTATTAAAAAATTATACTTTTTATTTAAAGAAAATATTTCTGCTTTATTACATTCCTAATAAAGGAAATATTTCCTTTGTTCGTTGCGTAGTAACGTCTTTCTCTCGCGTGACGTCATTGTCTCTTGGCGCGCAGTAATTTAATATTTAATGATCACGGTTTTTAATTATAATTCTTTCCACATGTATGCTAGGCGTTTCTCACCCTCACAGTACCGTTTCTAGTATTTTTAAGAATATGTGTACCAATTTTTGTTGCATTCTGTCCACGCGATAAAATTTGTATAAAGAACAACGTAAATACATACATACATACATACATACATACAAATATACATACAAATATACATCCTTTTTTATTATATAGATTTATTATTATAGGTTCTTTATATTTCATAGTAAATATAAATCATTTTCAGGTATTTAATTAGTAGTCTTAGATATTCTGTTGAGTGAAGCACTTCACTGATGTTTTTTACTGTCCAGTAGCTGTTTTCTTTCGTGATCGTATTTTGAACATTCACTTATATGTTTAATAACTATTGAGGACTTGCATAGCTCACAATAAGGTGGAGGGCTATTGTAGATTATGTGGAGGTGTGTCATCTTTGAATGTTCAGTACTGATTCTTGATATTACTTCCTGGTGTCTTCGGGTGGCTGTGGGGTCGATTTTTATTGCTTGAAATTGTTTTTTTTTTGGTGGATATTGCTAGCTTTAATTCATCTCCATTTGTTGTTCCACTGGTGTTGGAGTTTACTTTGGGCACTTTTCCACACATCTTTATAGGTGTTTGTTGGTCTTCGGGGGTGGTGTCGAGCCTGGATGTGTGGCAAGCTTGGCCTTCAGGTCTGCAATATTGTTTTTTTTTTACAATCTCAGAGAATACATTACAACTTCGAATTATATTTTATGTCAAGCAACGATTTTGTCTTCGTAGCATTCTCCTTCTTTCCGTGCGCCGCAAAATTTTTCATCAATTAAAACATTGTTTCCATAACACCTCAAGTCCCAGGTAAACAAAAAATAAATCCTATCTGTTTTCATCTTTTTTTTTTCCTCTGAAGAATGGTTCAATAAGATTTTCAATTAATTTTTTAGTCAAAGTTCTTGGACATAAACATAACATGTAACATTTTAATTTCTTATGAGTACTACTTAAAAAAAGACAGAGCTGTATTACTTTCAAAATCCAAGATTGTATACCGTAGCTCTCTTGAGTATTGTAGCCTTTCTAAATCAATTGGTGAGAATGGAAGTATTGTGAATAGATATAAATTAAGATGCCAGTACAGTCAAAGTTCATGAGTAAATTATAAACATAATTATTGAAAGTATTGACTGCAATGGGCGTGCAAGTGAGTGAGGTCACGCTCGTCGGTGGCCGACGCCATGAACATTAAGCCACCAGATATGTTAACTTTAAGGTTAATATTTGAAGTCTGAACTATTCAAAAACATTTCTTCTATATGTAGCACAGAGGTTGGAGTGTACGTAGAGAAAGCCAAAAATTCTATAAATCTCTCACGACAATCTCAGAAAAGAAAAGGCTAAGGGAGAGTCTTTGACTTGACGATGGTGATCAAACTTACGAGGGTGAATCAAATATAAACGAGACTTTTGGACCTGCGCGCGTAATAGTGATGGAAGAACGTTCCGCTGTTATTGGCTGTTAGGTTGGTTTGTCAGGAGTGGGGGAAGCACGTGACTCATCATCATAGACTAGCTCAGTGTCCATCGTTACGATGTCCGAGCAGTAGGTACCTCCCTCTATTGCGCAACGTATTGTTATCAAGTTTTTAGCTGCAGAAGGTGTAAAACCGGCCGAAATCTTGAGAAGATTGACTGCACAGTTCGGGGAAGAGACGCTGTCGCGAGCTAGAGTGTTTGCTTGGCATAAACAGTTCGTGGAGGGCCGTGAACGTGTTGAAAATGAGAGCCATGACCGCAGACCCCGCACCAGCTTTACAGCGGGCAACATCGACAGTGTTCGTCAACTTGTTGAAGGTGATAGGCGTCTAACAACTTCGGATATTGCAATTGAGGTTGGAATAAGTTATGGGAGCACTTACTCTATACTCTCAGAGGAGCTAGGGTATCGCAAGGTGTGTGCCAGGTGGGTTCCTCGCCTTCTCACAGTTGACCAGAAACTGAATCGTTTTCAAGTGTGTGAGCGTCTTCTTGCACGATTTCGGGAAGAAGGAGACCCATTTCTTTCTCACATTGTCACCTGTGATGAAACGTGGGTGCATCACTACACCCCTGAGTCGAAACAAGCGAGTATGGAGTGGAGGAAGAAAGGAGGAACCGGACCAGTGAAAGCCAAGTCACGATTATCGGCTGGCAAGGTTTTGGCTACCGTTTTTTTTTTACCAGCGTGGCCTGCTGCACCTTGATTGTTTGCATGAGCGCAGAACAATTAATGCGGCATACTACTGCCAAATTTTGACTGAGGTCAGACTTGCATATCGCCGCAAAAGACGAGACCTTCCGATGAGAAAAGTGATTCTCCTCCATGACAATGCTCGCCCCCATACAGCAGCCCTGACCGTACAAAAATGGGAGCATCTGGGTTGGGAGACACTGGAACACCCTCCATACAGTCCAGACCTGTCTCCCTGTGACTTCCATGTCTTTGGTCCTCTCAAGGAAGCTTTGGGAGGGCAAAAATTCCACAGCGATAATGACGTTGAAGCATATGTGCGCAATTGGCTCCAAACACGACCCGACTCTTTTTACGTGGAAGGAATTAAAAAATTTCCTATACGCTGGGAAAAATGTGTTTATAAATCAGGAGATTATGTAGAAAAATAAACTATGATTGTTTGTGCGTTTAAAATCAAAATAAATATTTAAAAAAATAAGTCTTGTTTATATTTGATTCAGCCTCGTATCTTAAAATAAGTGGAGTTGAGGATAGCCATCAGTTTCAATAATTTCTTTCGCAACACGTTTGCGTGCTACAATGTCAATGCAGCAAAACCAACTCTCCAAGTTGTAGAGCGAGGTCGAAGACCTGTTGATTCTCCGGCACATGGCATCGCGCAAGAAGGGGGGCATGCGCAAATAGGTTCGTCTGTCAAAGTGTTTTTATCGAACGACTGCAGCGTGCTCTTCATTCAAAGTCTCTTTACGATCGCTAAAACATTTGTCTAGCGTTACTTTCCGTAGAGAAAAACATTCAACATCAGATAATACCCGAGTACGACCTTAACAACGCTTGTGATGATTCTCACAATTACGAAAACAAATAATAAACGTTTTAAAAAATAAGAAACAATATTTACAATAATGTAAACAAAACAGTCGTAAAAATTTCTGTCAATGTGGCATTTATGTGTAAAAATATGTATATTAGTCAATATTGAATGTATTGTTAATTTCAATAATTACATTTACAATCAAATTAATGAGTAAAAATAATCAAAAGTAAATAAGTACATAGAATAAAAAAAAATTGTTTTAATGATGTTTCAGTAAGAAGATGAACCGTGCAATTTCTAAATATTTTAAAATTTCTTTATCAAAGAATGCCTCATCACGTCATTGATAAACTAATTCCTAGGCCAGCTTTTTAGCCTATAGAATTCTATTCTAATACTTTGACTGCTGGTCGAATAAAAACAATTTTTAATGTGAAAAATGTTTGATTTGGATTTTTTTTATTATAATCCAAATAATCCTACTTCAACGTCATAAAGAAAAAAAGATATAAGTTTGTATACTTCCATACCGTCAGAATCTTTGTTTTGCAAGGTAATAATAGTTCACCACAATTTCGTGGAACTACCCGAATATTGAAATAACTGTACTTAAGCAGGAATAATTTTACAACATAAAGAATACAATAAATGTCCATCTAAGTTAAATGAGAAAAGTCTGAAAAAGAAACAACGGCAAAGAGAAACATCTGCTCAAAAAGAAAATTAATTAAGTAAAATAACTGGTGACAAAAATGTTTAATATCTTAAAAATTCAAGAAGGTAACTATTTTTTTATTTTGTAAGAAAATATTGTAATAAATTTCTCATAACAGAAAGCAAGGCCAAAAACATCAGAGCTTGATTATGTTTTTTTGTTTAAATTTTCTTTACCAATTTTTATGAAGATTATTATATAAGGCTATTCCTGAATGATAAATTCTTCACCCGTATAAAATAAGGTAGTGTTTGTTAGATCTGAGGAGATATTTTTTTTTTCGTTTCGTATCCCTGATTTTTTTAATATTACGTTTGATGACTTCTAGTTTATTTATGCTTGCTACTTGCTCTGCAACCTGAACCAGTTATTTCCCTTTTGTAATTTCTGTATTCACACGATAAGAGTGCAACGTAAACCACTTATTCTATTGTGGAATCGACTTTGTTCATTAATACTCTTAAGGATTATCGGGCTGAAATAAATGTGCTGACAACATCAATGCGATCGTTTTAATAGCACTCCGGAGTAGCTATTATGCTATTTTCCTATGTAAATCGAGCTATATCATTACTTTGTGATACTTTGTTATTACTACTCAACCGTATATTTTGTTTTTCCTGTCAACAACTGAAACATTTGTTAACTAAGTGCAGCACGTTAAAGTATCTTACCTAAAAAATAAGTATTATCGATATTCCTTTTTGGCAATCCTGTTTCTGCTTTTGTGTTTCCGTAAATTCAGACCTAAATCGTTTGTTAATTCTTCAACATGACCTACAGTGGATATACGTTTGTATTAATTTTTTTTAAATAAATAAGATACTTCGTTTGTGAAGGTCTAATTCCACTAAATATATTGTAATGCCAATTAATTAGGATATTAATTGTTTGAACATAAAAATTTAAATTGTTTGAGAAATTCTTTGTAGCGGCGGTCCAGAACATAGCGACAATGTAGTCCAGCTCTGTTCCTTTGTCGGAAGGTCCGAAAAATGGCGTATTGCGCGCTAAAATGCGAGACGAGAGTTCAGTTCGCGGAAAGACATCGTCAAGGTGTAACTGTTAGCTGGAGGAGAATTCAACAGAGTCGGCGATTAAAATTTTACAGAGTTAGTTGGTGCCTGGACATTTCTGAGAACAAAGTAAAACATTCACGAGAGCATAACGTCGAAACTTGCTAAGTAAAAACAGTTTTGTGTCGATAGCCGGCCAGAAATAGTAAAATTTCAGTTTGAGTCCAATGCAGTAAAGACTGGCAAATCTACAGACCAAGTAATTCGCCTAAGGCAAGCAGAATTCACCTAAGGCAAGCAGTCAACAGATACCTGACAACAAAAAGGGAGGATCATCCGAGTTCCTGACATCACATAAAAATTTTGGCTTAGAATCAGTATAAAATCCCGCAATAGTGTATTTCGAAAACGAAAGGTATGCTTAAATGCTGGACAAATGTGAGTAACAAAATACAAAATAATTAATTATGTAAACGTAATTGAAAGATAGAAGTCAGATTTCGTTCTCCGTTTAAATTGTTAATTCGTTCTAATATTTTACTTCTTAATTTCGTTCTCATTTTAAATCTCGTTCTAATTTAATGGTCAAATAAATTTCCTTTCTTTTAATTGTGATTTGTTTGTTAATAAGATTATAAATATAATTGATGTGTCCATTATCAAACCCAGTGAAGACCCTGAGAAATTAATATTTTAAATTTGTAAATTGTTTTAAGGTATGGTGACAATAAAGATATTGTTAGTAAAGTTCATTGATCTTTTCATTTAATAAAAATAGCCATCCATTTGATTATAACATTTTGACGCTCAACGTGAGGTTATCTCTTTAAAACTCTTTAAATTCATTAAAATAAAATAAATAAAGGCTTTTATTTTAATTATTACAATATGTATGAGAAACTTTGATTATTTTAAACTCATACTGCTATTTATGCAGCATGAAGACATCCGTATTGTGTCAGAGCGCTGGACGAAAGGGATTTCCTAGGTATGAAATTCCAATCCTGGTGGGAAGGGGGGGGGGAAGGACCCGGAAGTGTTCGTAGGAGAGGGAGATTAGATCCCGAGTGAAAATCATCGAGGCATTGACGTTCAGAAAACAATAACTAGGTGGTAAATTTAGTGAAAACAATTGGTTGGATTTGTTGGAAGAAGTGAGAATGTAGATTTGTGTCCAAAAGAAAATTATTAGTGAAGGATAGAAGAAGTGTAAATTTGAGGAGTGGCATAAAACGGCAGCGATTTTTAAAAAGAGTGTATAGGTGACAAGAGTTGATGAGTATTTATAGTGTTCCCCTGCAAGTAATAAGCATATGAGTAGAAATTCGGAAGCTCATCTACGCCACAGATGGCAGGTCTGCTTGCCGAGGACAACTCCAGGATTTCGTCCTGTATGCAGGCACAAAAACAAAACACCACCGTAGGTTGGGGGAGGAGATAATACTTTAGAATCAACTCGTTTAAAATGAGGCAGTCTGCTATATTTTCCATAAAGATCCTGGTAAGATTTATATTAGTTAAATTTTTGTATTGTAATACTAGGAGAGTGTTCGGCGTTGCCCGGGTATTTTTTTAATTAACCCGGAGTAGGAATTGATTCGACGCCATCCCTTGGTAAACATTTCATTTAACCAGCATCAATAGCGCCAGTGTTTAAAATATTTACCCATTTACCCTCCCCGACCTAAACACTCGGCATCTAACTCCAAATAAAACAACGACGATGACTGACGTTATTCAGAAAATGTCCTACTACATAAAATAAAAGTGTCTACAAATCACGACAAATGAAAACAATTAAAAATACTTGTTAATTTAATAAAGTATAAAACTACTCCCGGTACCTTAAAGGGGTGAAGAAATACAACCATTAACTAGAGACCAAAATGTAGCACGTACGATAAGAAAATAAAAATTTTCCCCAGTAACTTTTCTCGACACAATTATCGTTTTTTATGCATTATTATTATATAAACCTCTTCCACCGTCATACGCACCATAGTAGTGCTTCCCTCCGTTGCCTTTTGGAGTTGAAATTTTAAAATTCTAGCACGACACTATCAATTTAAGCGACCGCCGGAACGTTTTATTCGACACTAATAAAGGCCGTTTAGGAATGTTTTTAAATTCCGCCCACTCCATCCCACCCCTAGAAGGCGGTAGGTGTGTCTTAACCCCTGAGCTGTTGTTACTGGATCGTAAGTAACATGTGTATAAAGTTTGGTAGAAATTTCTCCACGCAGTCAAGATTGTATACGGAAATTTGTTTCACCCCCTTCCACTCCCACTCCTAGGAGCTGAACTACAACTTAACTGACGTAATGAATGTCAGACTTAAACACATTGACTTCTATAACCACGGATTTGACACCAATTTCGGTTGCTTCGCGTTATTTTTATGTTACTCTCCTCCAACCCCTCCCTTATTGGCGCTTTAAGGGGTTGAAATTGTACACTAAATACATATGGATAGAAAGTATTCATCACATAGACCCCGAAAAGTAATTAATCGACGTTAATATCGGCCGTTTTAGCATGTTTTTAAATTTTATCCCCGTTCACCCCTTCGAAGTTTGCTACTGCTTCGAAATCCCGACAGAAACCTGCAAGGCATCAACAACTGACAAAAGCTTCATCGAAATCGGATGAATGGTTTAGTATCGCATGGACACACACACACACACACAGTAATTTATATATATATATATATATATATATATATATATATATATATATATTGTAATAATTAGAAGGAAGCGTTAATTAAATGAATTGCCCCACGTTGTGGAAGCCAAAAATGTAATGATCAATAAGAGTGATTAATTAATTAACAAACAAATTTTATTAAATGATTTAAACAATTAATTTTCAGTTTTATTAAATTGATAATTAATTCTGAAACAATTTTATTTTATTTTAACAGGAAGAATCAAGAAATAAGTACTACTTAAACTTTACGATACCATTTATTATTTAATAGAAATTTATAACATTTTCTCTGAGGTTAAGTACATTTAATGTTTCAATGTTTAGAAATTTGTTAACTCTTCTCTCAGGGTCGTTTACCTGGGCATGATAAGTAAAGAACAATCATAGAATTTATCAATTAAGAACAATTTAATAGAAATCCAAAATGAGACGAACGAAATCTGACGAATACCTTTACAAACTTAATTACCTTGGTTTCTACTTACAAAAATGTTCGGCTAGTACCAGACTTAGTTTCCTCGGCTCGGGCACACAATTTACACTAAAAAGGCCATGAATCACTGACTCTACACTTGATTGTCAAACACACCGTCGTAGTTATTGAATTTTCCTCCGGGAACTGGATCTGATGCACCTCCGGATCATCAGCCAGACATATTGTTACACATTGTCTCTATGTGGAAAATGTTGATCTCAATACGCGTAGGAATCTTATTGTGGCGCTAAATATTTGATTATTATTTACAGTTTTTACAAAGTATCTCGCTGACCAAACTTTATACTTGGATTTAAAAACTTGTAACTTACTCGGTTGAATTTTGTACTTAGGCCACGCTGTTAGTTCTCAAATTTTTCTTCCTCTCCCTACTACAATATCAGCCAGACTGTTCCAGACAGTGCTAGCGGCTCGCAAAAAAGCCCACCGACACATTGTTCTCTTTGAAGAATTGACACCGCTAACAATCCAATTATTAAAATAATTACTGGCCCCTAATTAGTATTACAATTAGTATATATATATATACATTGCAACCAATTGATTTAGACTCTATACAATTAGTGTATTATTAAAATAACAAAACAATTATAAAATATAATTTTATTACGGCTTTATCGAATTTTACCCCCTACAATTTAAACATTTGCACCATAATTTCACGTTACTACTTATTGTATGAATTTTCTTGTGACTGACCCCCTTTCCTTATTTGAGCACTAAAAGGAAATAAATGTAACCTAAAAAACAGTGCATATATCGGCGTATGGATCGTTTTTCGTGACTCTGTAAACGTTTTTAAAAAAATCGTTTTAACAAAAATCTAGAGTAGAGATAACACCTTGTGGACAGTGCGTGACTTGGTGACCCAGTACGTGTCCAGGCTGCCTGTCGCGCGAGGAAGAACATGATTTATGGGATGCAGTCTCCGAGAGCTAATATTAGACCCGCTTCCCGCAGTTGGCACATGGCCCTTGGAACACGCACACGCAGGGTTAAACATCCAGACTTCAACATCGCCAGCACATGGGGAAAGTAATTGAATTGCGCGTCCGTGACTCGCGGTGCTTTGTTGGTCAGCGTAGCCTATTTTCGATGGTTTTCTACGCGCCTTCTGAGAACTGAGAACGAATCTGAATATACCTATCAAACCAACTACCTGGACACAGTCTTCGTAATTGGAACGGATAATATAAGCAAATAGGAAGAAAAAATCCAATCAGAGGGATAGAAAGTGAGGCTCATCATTACCGTATCTCAGTTCCACTTCGTTGGGTTGTCATCTGGTTGTATCTACGTGGACATTAATAATATTAACAATTTTTGGTTACCGATAACTAGTTGAACTAACTGGCTAATACTAATTAGACAAGTAAGTAGCCAATTAAAAGACGCTATTAAGTGATAAATAACACCCAAAGTTGTTTTCGTCAGGTGATTAAAAAAACGCTCGAGCTGCAAAAAACAACAACAGATGATTCAAAGGCTTTTAAAAATATGAAGAATTTCTCAAAATTAATTCTGGAATAGTACCTAGTGTCAACAAGTAAAATCTTAGCATTTTCCAATCAAATGAATATTTCGAAATGATATGGTGAGATTTTTTTAGACACATGTTATTTGATATTAAGTGATCTTTTTGTTTGCCCAATGTAGCAGGAATTACAATCAGAGCAAGATACTTTTATTTAATTCGGTAAAGCAAAGCTTTTGAATTCGTCACCAGGTTTGTGCGATGTGATGTTCTTGTGGCTATTGCGTTTATAAATCACCTGACGAAAGCAACAAGGAATTGAGATTTATTTTATCGCATAATTTTGTCTGTTGTTCGGCTAATTAGTTTTCTAATTAATGTAATTTCAACACAGACCTTTTATATTTTAGTTTTATAACTGGAAAATTTATATATATTGTAGTAATTAGTAATTAATTCATTATTATAATTATAAAGTTGGATTGTAGAGGACTTATTAGTGGATAAAGCGTACACCGCAACAAGGCGGCGAAGCAAAGGAAACATTGTTGAGAATTTTACGCCCTCAAAATCTACGAGACGAAGTTAGTTAGTTGGACGGCGGACACAGTTGCAGGCAGATATCAATCCAGAAAATTCATATTATAAAAAGTTTCGCAGTTGAGCAGCGGACATAGAACAGTTCGAAAGCAATCTTTAGTCAGGCAATGAACGGCGAGCAGACGCAAATAGAACAGTCTGATAGCAGTGACAAACATTCTCTAAAATATTAAAACAATCTTCAGTAGGGAAGGAGAGATTGAAATTAAAGTCGTAATTGGTGGCAGAGCGGAAATTCAACCCGGAGAACCATAGACAAAATCCAACTAAAACTACACGAGATCTGCAAATCCAGGTTGCAGCAAAGCTTCGAGAAACTACGCCAATTAGGATGTGTTAAAATTTAAAGCCTGTGAATACTAGAATCAGTGATATCCCCAAATCGTGTGCACGAAAACCCAAAAATGAGACCTGGGCGGCCGTAAGTAGAAAACTTTAAAATTGATTGTAAACCACTTTTAAAAGATATGTCAGATCGTTCTTTAATTATTCACTTCGTTAATTATTTACTTCTTTAATTGTTTAGTTCTTTAATTTAAATTCAATCTTTAGTCTTATTTTCGTCCGCAATTAATTTCGTCGATGTTCAGACGAATTAATTTACCTAAAAAGCTAAATGTAATTGATTGTATAAAATTCACCCATTTATCAAACCCAGATAAAGACCATGAGATCCCAAATATTATATGTATTTTAAAATTGTTAATAAATTTGATTAATTGTTTTCTAATAATAGTTCTTTTTATTTAGCCACAGCCATTTGTAATTGGTATTTGTAATAATAAATTATTACAATATATATATTGTAATACTAATTAGAGACCATTAATTGTTTTTATATAATTGGATTGTTAGCGGTACATTTCTTGAAAGCAAAAATCACGGCACTTTGTCGGCGATAGTTGTGGGAAACCGCGCGCTCGTACGGAAGTCAGTCCTGCGAACGTTTCAAGAGAGAGAGGAGGCTGACCTAAAAAGTACGAATAGCGTGGTTCAGGAAGATCAACTGCGAGATCTATTAAACTCTATAAAACACAAGTAAATAGTTCTTGACGGAGAGACTCCTGATATAAAATCGAAAAAGTGGAAGCAAAAGGTTTGCACCACACAGATGCGAAATAACTTTTCGCATAAAAGGTATCGAGGAGACATACGTCCGATGTCTGACCGAGTGAGCGACTGATCCCAAAATTCCAGGTGGAATAACAACGAGATTTACGACCGTGTTTATTAAAAATGATGTGTAGAATCAGTGATTAAAGGCTTTTTTTTAGTGAGTTGTGACCTCAAGCTTCAAGAATCAGATCTGGTACCAGAAAGACATTCGTGAGTACAAAACAATTATTTGAAGTCTGTAAACGAGGATTAAAGGTATAAGTCAGATTTCGTTATCTTGTTTAGTTTTCGTTTTCTTTATTGTGTTTAGAATTTATATTCCGTTCATTTCAATTTTGATTTGTTAATTAGTTTATTAAATTTGTTTGTTCTTACTATCAAGCCCAGTAAAGACCCTGAGAGTTAGATGTAATTGTTGTAAAATTATAAAGTAGTATTTTCCTAGAAAGCCACAAATAAAAAATAAAAATATAAAATTTGGTTTGTAAATTTGATGAAATTAAATGTGCAAAGTGAGGCTGATAATTTGTATCTTTGAAGAATAAAATTTGTTTTTCTAATTAATTAATTTTTTTAATTAAAGCCTTCATTACATTTTGACCCCAACAACGTGGGGCAAATTTAATTCATTTAATCATTTCCAATTTATCATTACAATAAATTCCTTTGATGTGGAGAGCGTATAAGTGGTATATTTTAATTCAATATGGAGAATCATGGACAGCTGTAATGAATTTATCTGGGGAAAAATCCATATATCTACCAATTATTGTGTACTGGAATGCATTGAACGATTTAAATCTCTCTCTCAGAAATATTGATTACCTATTACTCGAATATTCATTTAATTAGTAAAAGTTTCCCTTCTTCCGCTCCTGCTTCGGCTTTTATTATGTGCTTCGTGTATCATTTCAATTTACGTGATTTCGTAACAAGTAGTTATATAATGCTATCGTCTCAGAAGCAGCTGGTGTGACAGATACCACAGCGTATGGAAATTAAAGCTCTCACTGAAGTGAGAGGAACATTTCAGTTTTTCATGTGCTCAAGCGAAAGCGACACTTAATTCACATTAAATACTTTAAAATTTCGCTCGAATTTCCTGCAATATTTTGTTTTGGATTGTGTGTAAGGAATTGTGTGGTTAATTTAATCGATGGTCTATAATGTAATTTAATAAAGCAGTCCGGGATTGTTCCGAGTGACAAAATTCTATGACAACAGGTCACAAAAAAAATAGTTATCAGTGATGAGGAATAATTTAAAATACATCTATTGTAGGAAAACGTCTTGACAACAGTGAAATTTATATCCACCAGGGATATTTATTGCAAGTAATAATGACAGGGTCTGTCGCGTATAATGGTGACTGTCAGCTGCGGACCGGCTGGTTATGGTGAGCCAACTTAAAATTATAGTCGGTCATATTGTTGAAAAGGAAGTCAAGTTTTTCAGGCGATGGAGTGAGTGAATTAATTGCAATGAATAACACATTATTCGATTAAACTAAATTCTGGTAGGTCGTTCGTTTCAGTTATGACGGCGATAAGAATGTGCTGTTAATAATTCCCAAAAGCTGAGATAATTTAGGAGGAATGAGATTGTTGATTTACGGCAGTGAAAAACCGAGGAAATTAGATATATCGACGTGGAAAAAATAGAAATTTTATTTTTGGAATGGAGAATGAGTTACATATAACAGCGAGAAAAGTTGTAGTTGTCGACACTACGAGGCATCCAGTACAAACAAAGGATTGAATTTTATTCGAAGAGCAGCAAAATAGCAACAGGCGAGGAAAGCAGTACAGAGACACTATAAAACTGGCAACATTAGACATCGTGCACCAAGTAACTTAAAAAGCATTTTGAAATTTGAAAATATAAAATTTTAATTTTAATAATCCTTCAATAAAATCTGTAACATTAAATTGAACATAGTTCTTGAATTGAAAATTAAATAAATCCAATTTCTGATCATTAACAATACTAAATACCATGTTAAACAAAACAACCTTATATAAATCAAATTACACGAAGAGCCTACAATGGCAGTAGAAGTTGAAACTTCATTCGTCGTCTAATACATTCCTCAAAACAGTAATTGCAGAAAGAGTTATTCGTACAATTATAGTTTTACTGAGAGGTTTCTTTAAAAAAATTAAGCACGAGTTTCGTGTAAAACAAAATTCACAAAGAACGAAAAGTTCTTCTCGTTGCAAATTACATTAAAAATTCCATCATCATTTAAAGCAATTATTTCTTGCGCTGTGCCAGAATATAAAGGGTCTACCAACAAGAGTGTCAAAACTATAACGGCCACGTTGACAACTTTGAAAGCTTGGCGCTGGACTGTAACAGCCGTGCTCATTAGCGTTTGGCGAATCATCACGCTGACTTACACGATTCAACAACGGGCGGAAATTATAAAACAGTCCGGCTACTGTGAATGGCGAGCGCTACAGAAATGCGGTAGCCAATTATTTGACGTGCACAGTGCATTCATTAAAGCTGAACGGTGCCACATGTCACACGACGCACGAAATTATCGCATCGTTGCACGAAATATTTCCTGGAAGGGTTATGTGGATGGTGATGTGAACTGGCAAATATCACCCCTTTCGGCTGCTTCCTATAGGGGTTATATGGAATCGCAGGTTTACGAGAATCCGAGAACATCACACTATTGTGAATTAATCACACGGAAGAGTAGCCAGTATATTGTAACGCGTGTATTTTGGTTTGTCTCGGAAATGTTGTTTGCTGTGGTTTAGAGAATTCGAAATCGTGCACGTGCGTGGGGGTGGAGGAGATAAATATTTCCATCCAAGTAAATTTTCATGTCCTGTCTCGATTGTTGGCCTCAACATGACAGAATAGTTGGCCGTCGACTACGTAACTTCAGCTGCGTGCTATAACTCTTGTAACAATGGAAGAATCAGTGAAACTGGCATTTCGACGAAGTTTTCTAATAATGAAAAAAGTAAAAGAATGGGAGGCTATAATGGATGGAACGGAGATAAGCTTTTGAAACTGGACAGTTGTTCTGCGCTCACCGCAGCTGGTGGATGTGATTATGAGAGGCTCCGTAAAGTTGTTGTCTCTGACATAGTCCGAGGCAGAATCGACGTGAGAAAGGGGCCACAATTTAGTACGACGGCTTGCCAGCAATCAATCCCGGAGGCCGACGCCTTAGCCAGTGGTCAATCCCTGAGTCGACGCTTTGCAATGGTCCTGACTAAAGTCAACACTGCACTTAACCCGTTCTGCTGGCTGTGAGATACGGAGACGTCGGTACGAGAGCTACAGCAAGCAACACAACTCAGAATAGCAGTACGTATTTGGTACGGGCAGCAGATCTCTTCTATGTAAAACCACAGGTGCCTGAGATATGAGTTTTTCATGATTAACTGTTATAAACTTATATAAAAATTCTTTAATGGTCAAATATTTTTTGATTTAACGTAAAAACCCAGCCCACAAAAATAATTCTTTACGATATGGATCTTAAGAATCCATTTTTTAAAAAAAAAATATAGCAGAGGAGTTATTTTAATGATGTTACAGAAATGTCAGAAGTAGCTTTTTAATATGTAATACCGAACTATTGATTAATGCGTGACGTTTTCATTGTGTTTCGTTTCAAAGTCGTGACACTGAATGGTAGACCTTTTATATTATTCATTACTTTCATGTTGATCGAAATGTATTTTAATATTTATCGTGCATTCCCAGATTAGACCTTTCTGCAAGGGCTGACTTGCGTAATTCAAATTGTTTTAATATACAGGAAAACTGCAGTGATATAACTGCAGTAGCTATGAAAAAGCATGAAATCCAGAAACTGCACCGTGCTTGTAATTTTTTAATTTCGATATGCTGCGTTTTAGATCTTTTGAGAATATAAGACATTTGCATAAAAATTATAATTAGACGAAATAGCCAAATACAGATCAAATTAAGTGATGACCAGATGATCAGGAAACATCGGCAGATGAATGAAGTATGGGATCGCAGCGGTTGCTCTTGAAGCTGATCGTATTGAGGCAGGTCAAGAACGTTCAGAAGCCATGGTGAATTGGGAAAATTAGCATTTCGTACACTGACAAATGAATTGAAAATATTTTGATGATATGCTGGTAATTATATCATCACTTAATTTTGTCTGTATTTGGCTATTTCATAATTATTATTATTATGTTTTGGAACTTTTACTACGCCAAGACATCGCTTTGTGTTCATGTGACGAATCGCACTGGTAACTTTGACAGAAAACAGAAAAACAATGGCCACGCATAATAGGGTCTTTTCACATCTGGTGAACTGTAGACCGGATGAGATAGCATTTGCAATGATACTGCCTTGTGAGAGCGAGCGTTGTCGACTTCGACTCAGTTTAGATTTAGACTTCTTGCAGTGTTTACAGGAAGTTCTTACAGTACACAAACGAGGTTTTTGTTCACCGTGATCTTGTATGAAGAATCTTTGATATCCGTACACAGTGACTGATCATCCAACATTTTCTTTAACTTTGATTTACCTCGCAGATGGCTCAAAATCTCTGTCAAATGTTTTATAAACAGCGACACTAAAAAAGGTTGCCTTTCAATCCGGAATCTTGAAATGTCCTGGACTGTTCAACAGTCAAGAAGTGAGGGGTCTCAAGGCTTGTAAATTTATTATTATATATTTAATTCATTTGTCAGTGAACGAAATGCTAATTTTCCCCATTCGCCATGGCGTCTGAAAGTTCTTCACTTGTCTCAATACGATCAGGTTCAAGAGCAACCGCCACGATTCCATACTTCGTTCATCTGCTGATGTTTTCTGATCTCCTTGTTCCCGATGATAGTCGGTAGGTGGTCTCATGGCCACTTGGTAAAGGATTATCCCAACAATAAAGTCCACTGAGAACTCATCAACATCACTCCAACGATTTGTTTTCCGAGATATGAATGTACAATCTTTAATTTTCTACAAATATCACTCATTATCCGAGACACACGCAGGCTCCATTTCTAGGAAGTGCTATTTAAGCGAATGAATACTATATGGATGAAGCAAATCTCGTTATGTTTCTTAAAACCTTGAACTGTAACGAACGTAATTTCAACTTTTGTTGCGTCAACGAATCCACATCACCTTCAACCTGTGCATCAATCACGAAATGACCAATGGAGAAAAATAAGTTTAAACTTTCGCCCATGCATCGTTCAAAGTTCTCCATGTAAAGTACTGATCACTTTAACACCAGTGTTATCGAAAACACCTCTGTCGATTTTACGGAGAAGTTTAAAGCAAACCTTGAACACGTTAACGTTGATGAACGGTTTATATTTTCGTGCAAATCAATACAAATCAAAATCTGTGTTGAGCGACTGATATAAAGACTTCAAAGGTGCCCAATAAATTTACCTCGTCGCGTTGCAGACAGGTTTCCCTATTGTGATGCTACAAAATGAGAGTATGGCATGTGAAGGCCAGAATTGATTACTCAGGTCTTTGATGTGGCCACGAGCAATCTTCTATCAACGTCTTTTGTTGGTTAGTTGAGAAAGGGAGAGAGGGGACGGCAATATCCACTGGGTACACAGCGTTTCCTTCATTACACCACTGCACACAGACATTGTTAATCCTACAGGAGAACAGAATAGTGTGATAACGTACGAAAACAGATTCAAAAATATAATAAGATATTTATTGCAGTCTTTAGTTCCGTGTTTAAGAAAAATCTGGAAAAGGATAATAAAAGTTGTTGGTTAGAAAAGATGTAATAAAAATTTCATTCACGAAGGTGGAAAAAAATCTTCAAACATGCTAAAATGTCCGATATTTGCGTTGCATAAATATTTTTCAGCGTTAATTAGATTTATAGTATTTCTACTCATGTGCTTTTTATTAATTTTAACCCATTGTGGCATGAGGGTTGAGCACATTAAGGGGTGGCGGTGGAGGGGGGTTACAAGTAAATAACGCTAAAAATACCGAGATTCGAGTCAACTCAAAGGTAATGGATGTCTCTGAGTTCATTTATGACAATCTGGGCAACGCGCGGTTGTAGGATTGGGTAGGAAGGGTTGGGCGGAGGGTAGAACTTTTAAAATAAGTTAACCAACCGAATTTTGCATCAAATAAATATATTTCGGGAACAATGATATTCATAAAATTTCCCTACACGTTCTCCGTGATTAATTTCAACCCATTTCGGGCTTGGGAGGGATGCGCCCTTAAGGGTAAGGGTGGACGGGCGTTACAAGAAAATAACGCGAATACAACCGAGATTAGATTCAATTCAAAGTATTATGGATGTCAATGAGTTTAATTATGACATTAGAATTACCGTTTAACATTCCCAACGAGGGGTTGTAAATTTTCAAACATGTTAACCGGTTGATGATCGTGTGGAAATAATATTCGGCAGGCGTTAATGGAATTGATAGTATTTCTACTGGTGAAGTTTGTGTATAATTTCAACTCCTTTCAGTATGAGAGGGGAGGACGCCTAGGGGTGGGGGTAGAGGATCGAGGAGCGTTACATAAAAATAGCGCAAAAGCAACCGAAATTGGAGTGTATCGGGGGTTATGGATAAATGAAATCTCGGGCAACGCCGAGCACCCGCTAGTATTGAATATAAATAGTAAAAATCATGCAGAGATATGAACGGCTTGAAAGTAACACACAAAATAGTTTTCCATCAACTGAAGCATGGAAATATTTAATCTCCAATTTACAATGTTATAACTAATAAAAAATGCAGAAGAAATGAGTGAAATTTCTTTAGCCAAAGAATAGCTTACGAATTATTTGATAAAAGTACTCAAGAACTAAAAAATAGCTGTTATTAATTTATTTGTTACCGAATTACATTTATTATTTTTAAAATGAATAATAACATAGTGAATCCTCCTCACTTGCACGACAAAGGCTGAAATTTTAATCCAAATTAAACAGTGGCATATTAACAATAAAACCTCTGTACAGATAAATTATGATTGGACAGCATAAATTGAGAAAAAAAATATATCTTCAAAGTCTTTAGAATATTTCCACGGAGAAGGTAATGCTGCGTCCCCACAGCAAACTCCTCTCCCGGTATCGGAAGGGCGTTGGACAAGTACCAAATGCCCGACCTATCTGATGCAGATTTTCTAGGGTTTTTCCCGGTATCACTTTAAGCTATCTCCGCCGACTCCCAACATACACTAAAGTTCCGCGCGTCCAGCCATGCCTTCGCGACAATGCCCATAGCAAGTAAGCATTATAGGCTCCATATTCTTGTTTTATTATTTACGACAATGAAAATCATTAAATTTTGTTTATTAAATAATTTACCTGTCTTTAATTACCAAAATATATAAAGGAAAATATATAAGATTTAAATTCTTCAGTTTCATCTTCAATGTTACAAAAATTTTCCTTTAGATTTGACTGTTATGTTGTGACCTGAAATATTAACTTATCCTCGATCACTAAAAAAGGGAACACTAGTGTGAGCCATTATACAAATTATGTAATATTGCAAGAAATAAAATGTTCGAGATACGTCTTAGAGAATATTTCGACAGTATGTATTTATTTGATTAAAGAAAAGTTAGGATAACTGTGTGTTTTCTTTTTCTGGAATAAAAACATATATAATGTAATTCAACGTTGCTTGTTCTACATAAAAAAAAATCTTGTCAGTCGACATACACACACGAAACTACTTTTCCGAAACACGGCTTCCTTGAAACTATTACCACGGCTACGTAAGGCCAGTTATCCATAATCATAGTGTTATTACCGTCGGGAACACACGAGGCTATTTTTATAATTATATGCTATTTCCCTTTACAGTGTTTTGCGCACTTGGAGTTAGTAAACATCTCTCATTATCCAACCCTCTTGCTTCGCCTTTTGAGATATCCTCTAGAGACTTCTAAATATATTTTCTCTGCGTTCTTGACTATGATGCGTTATATCCAATTAAACTCTGATAGTATTAGCGCGGAAGTAGTATTTTTTCTTTATGTCCTATTATTTAGATTTTTCCGACAACATATAAGTATTTTTTGAGAATATAGTTGACCTATCCCACCATTCTCCATGATTATACGTCAACGCTTTCCAAGTATTTGAAACTATAAATCGCATTGCTATGTTTTTTTACAATAGCAGCTGATGATGTTACGTTCGCTGAAGATCACGACCCTTTTATTGAATATCGTAATTTTAGACATCTGCTTTCTGACTACTATTACCTTCGACTAGGTAACTAATGGATTGTACATAGGCGGGATAAATTATTTGGAAGTTGTTATATGCATTTTTTTTCTGTACGTAAAAAGTGTGGGAAATGTATATTCACGCGTCTGGACTGACGAGGTCATTGCACGGAACTCGGGTAGTGAAGGAAAAGGAAACAGCCATCAGCGGTCTTCCGTTAAGAGGATTAGAGAAGGGCAGGAAGATACCCAGAAATTATTAACATCTAGCAAAACAAATCTTTGTCCCGCGGAACAAAAAATATACTGTAATAATTAACAGAAGATTTAAATAAACTAATTTGCCCCACGTTGTGGAAGCCAATTTATGTAATAATTAAAAGGTGCTCTTAATCAAAAGAATTAATTAACAAAATTATTAAGATTTAAGTACAAAAGTACTTTAAACGCTAACGAATATTTTATTTCAATTATGCAATTCGTGGCGTTCTAGGAAAAATATAACTTTAAATTTTACAATCAAATACGTCGAAATTCTCTTTATCTCAGGGTCATTACTGGGTTTGATAGTAAGAACAATCCAATTTAATAAACTAACATTAACAATTCAAACTCATTGAAATTAACTTAATACAATATGAAAATAAACGAAATGAAATAAACTAAATGAAAAGAAAAACGAACGAAATCTGACTTTTACCTTTAATACTCGTTTACAGATTTTAAATAATTGTTTTGTACTCACGAATGTCTTTCTGGTACCAGATCTGATTCTTGGAGCTTGAGAACAACACTCACTAAAAAGGCCATTATTCACTGATTCTACAAAATAAAATTTTAATACACTCGGTCGATGTTGTCGTTCTCTGCTACCTGGAACTTAGGATCAGTCGCCCTTCAGTCAGCCCTCGGACATAGGTCTCCTTGATAACTCTATGCGAAATTTAGTTCAGTCTGTGTGATGCAAAACCTTTTGCTTCCAAATTTTCGATTATTATTTGAGTCTCTCCGTTAAAACTGTTTACTCGCGTTTCATGTAACTAATAGATCTCGCAGTTGTACTTCTTGGACCGCGCTATTCATACTTTTTAAAACATCATCCACATTTTACGTTTTCAGTTCCCCGAACTGATCTGTCTCGCTTCTCGCCGCAGACTGACTAACTCTCGTACAGAACGCAGTTCACAACAAAGGCTCCGCCGACACAAGAGTTACCGTCCCTTGTTGTCCTTTGGCAACTCGTACCGCTAACAATCAAATTTAATTAAAACAATTAATGGCCTCTTTAATTGGTATTACAATACAATTCACTTCTTGATAGTCTGGAAGATAATATTTTATACATTATCTTCTGACCTAATAAAACCATCTTCAGAAGTGTTTCCCAACCTTTTTTTACCATGCCCCCCTCTATAACAAAAATATTTTTTATATTAAAAAGCTGATTTCCAATCGAACAGTAAACATTTCGATGTGTTACAAATAGTTTTAATAGTAATACCATCATTTATTTAAATATTTGAATGATAAGTCGATGGTTTCTACATTTAAAAAACATATGATTGAAAAAAGAGCCAGATACAGACAAAATAAGTGATGAAATAAATACCACACAATGTTTCTGAAAGCTTTGGCTCTTTCTTCAGGTGCAGAAAAAACGCAAGAACCTAGAGAGACACAACTGCACAAAAGATGTTTAATTTTGCTAACTGACTACACTTATTTTGTCTGTCTTTGACTATCTTTCTTATTGATGATATACACGTTTCTGCAGTTTCATACAAAAAAAGTTATATATTTCATGATAATCAATATTTTGAAATGCATTTGAAATATTAAACATGCAGGTAAAATATTTTGCTTCAGAAAAAGTTTTCAAATTCTTTGTGTCTCTCAGGGCAGTGCTTACGAGAGAGAATTGCGATTAATTACAGCCTAATTTGCTCATCATATACAAAAACTGTAACGTCATATTTGATTTAGAGTGTTAAACATTTATTAGGGTCTCAATAATGGTTCTTCGACTGATAAGGATTTGATTTAAAAATAGCCTGATGGCAACACATGAAAACCTGAAAATTCGCAATATATAAAATCAACTGGATTTTATTGTTTCGCCGTACATGCACCGTACAGGAAAATAATCACGCACTGGGAGTCTGGTTCTGAGGTCCTAGGATCGATACTGGACGACGCGGGAAAAACAAGTGCCCCAACCATTCTATAGAACGCCCAAACAAAGGCTCTTTGTTGGATGAGCGAACGTCAAAGACGGTCGTCGCTAAGCTCCATTTAACGTAGACCATGATTAGAGAAAAGCCTTACTCGATAGTTAGAAAAGTTTTCTTTAATTAAAATCACTGGATTTGACGATAACTTTGCTTGTACGAGAAACAGAATGACAATTTTTTGTGTAATTAAATGACGTGAAAAATTCACAGTTATTTTCCTTTTCAAATTGATAAATATTTCAAGTAATCCGCCGTGTGCAGTGGTCCGCTGCCCTGTAATTGCAGTGGGGGTAGGCCGGAGTTTAGTTTAACACGAACATTTGTTAAAGCAACTTAGCACTGTAAAAATTATACTTAGGCGCATAACATTTACTCATGGAAATGTATTGTGTTCAGCTCAGCACCAATCAGAAACCGCCACGTCAACAACGGCTACAGCTGCAAGTTTAGGCGTACATAAATTATATATATATATATATTGTAATAATCAACACGTAGGCTTTAATTAAATGAACAGATAATCAAAATTTAAAACATAAAATAAAATTTATTACCAAATTGTGGCTTCAAACTCAAAAACAATTACAATCAAAATTTTTATATCTCAGGGTCTTTACTGGGTTTGATGATTAGGACACGATAATAATAGAATTAGACTAATTAACAATTCAAAATATAATTTACCTAAAATAAAACGATAATTCAATCAATGAAAAGAAAACTAGAAGAAAGCGAACGAACGAAATCTGACTTTATCCTTTAATTAGCGTTTACAATATTATTCAAAATTATGTGACTTACGGACTGTCGGTCTGGTACCGCAACAATCAATTTTTACCTCGTTCGGACACTTTTACACTTTAACTTTTACTCATCAGGCCTTGGTTTTCACCGACTCTAATTAATACTTTTTAGTTTGCCAAATGTTTGGCTCTCTGTTCGTTAAGGATATGTTATTCACTCGTTCCGACGATAATTAGACGCTGGATGCAATTACTTGGTCTTGAAAAATTGAAACAATGGTCTAATTTGATAATAAAAATTAGACTTCTGCACTCAAAATGTTTATCGATGAATATTTGGATATTTATTTCACAGACTGCAACTTATAACAAAATTGTTCTAACTGGTCTCGCTGTTCTACTACCGGTATCTGGACTCTTTCTAAATACTTCATCCGTCCACAACGATCTTTCGGCACCCACTCTATCCTGTAGACGTAAACTGACTCAGACTTCGTTGCGCGCAAACCCCATTTTGACTTTTCGACAGAGCAGCCGGACTCGCTTCTCCATTGTTGCTTTGTTCGATCAGACCGCTATAATGGATTTATCAAACAATTCAATTTATGTCCAAACAATTAATTGACATTACAATATATAAAGTGTGTGTGTGTATCCTGCTTACTAAGAAAACTAATAAATAAATAAACATCAGCCAATTTGAAGTCAGAAATAAGAATTATCGCTTAATTTGCGACCTCATCAGGTTCAAGTTTTAAAAAATTTTGATGAACAGGTGCTAACGTTGTTAATTTAATAAATTATTTTTTCTGACTTAAAATTGGCTGATGTTTATTTATTTATTAGACATACATTACTTAACGAGAAACAAAGCGATTACTATAATTACATCTTAATTTAATTGGTATCAAAGAAACAAACCATCCTTATATTATCTTGGAAGAAAAATTATGAAGCATATTAAAAAAAATCAAATATTACCGAATAAGTTATTCACCAAATTGTTTATCACTGATAATATTTGTTAATTAATGCCCGAACTTTACCTTCTTCACGAGTAACTTTTATGCAGACAATTTTTGTTAAAAGGTTTGTAATATAAAAGTGTAATATAGGCAACGTCATACTAAAAGGAATACTCGTGCTCCTTCCTCATTTCCCATAGATAAAACTCGTTGGAAAAGAAGTTCGAGATAAATGATGACCACATTTTAAGAACAAAACAAGTTACGTCCTTTAATGCGTTTTCAGATCATTTACAGTGATTTATGCGTAATAAACCAAACAGAAAAACAGTTTCCACCTTGCGGATTTAATGTTCCGTATAATTTAACGACGACAGATTACTAACTACACGATTCAATTAGGAAAAGAATAAATGCATTTAGTTGAGTGATATTTACTTAAGCGTAAAATTGATTCCATGTCATAGTTATCGCAATAATCACGCGGAGACATGTTTCGTATTCAAATTAATTAGAGTTTAGTGGAAAACCATATGAACTCGAAAGAAAGTGGACGGTGCTCCAGAGTAGACGAAGCAGTTTTCAGGAGTCATAAAAAATTTATTTGTGTATAGAGAGAAAATAGGTTTCTAAAATAAACTAACGAATAAAGTCAGAAAAGTAGGATATTTATTACTAAAGCAAACATATTTGCTGATTGATAATTAATAATAAGAAATATAAACAAATTCAGACAAAATAAGTGATAATATAAATATCACACAATACGCTCTTGCTTTTTTTCTGCACATTAAGAAAGGAACAAGGCTTCCAGAAACGTTGTGTGATGTTTATTACTATTAAAGTTACACCTTCTGAATTTACAAATGAAATAGGAATTTAACGGTTATTCCCGACTCTGAGTACATTAATTATAAAGTAGACCTAAACTAATACGTAAAAAATTTTCTTCGTGATCACGTAAAATTTAGGTTCAAAGAACTGTAATAAATCAATTCACATGTTACAAAAAAAGAATATTTTCACTTTGTAAAATTTATTTATTGATTAACCGATCCCGCGGGTATTTATTTCAATCTGACATTAGACAGTGTGTAGTCTAATAAATTTTAGTTACATATATTTAAAAGTTCAATCATATTATATAAATTATAATACAAGGAGTTTTATAAACTCGATTTTATATTATATATACTGTAATGCCAATTAATTAGGCCATTAATTGTTTGGACATAAAATTTGGATTGTTTGAGAAATCCATTATAGCGGCCTGACCGAACAAAGCAACAATGGAAAAGCAAGCTCAGCCTCTTTTGTTGAAAAGTAAAAATGGCGTATGCGCGCTAAAACTCGGGAGAACTAGGAGTTCAGTTCGCGGAAAAACATCGTGAGGAGCAGAACCAGTAATATAACTGTTAGTTGGTGGCGGGACATTTCAGAGGACGGAACAAATAATACTAGAGCAGAGACTAGCCGTCGTTAAAGTATTCTTAAACAAAGATGTGAATTTAAGACAAAGTAAAAACATTCACGGAAGTATTACCTCGTAAATATCGCTACGTAAAAGCAGTTTACGTCTATAGCCAGCCAGGGAAGGAAGCAAGCAGTTTTACGTATACAGCCAGTGAAGGAAGGCAAGAAGACATCAGATAGCTGACATTCAGGAGGATCATCCGAGTTCCTGTGAGCCTATCAATTTTGACTTCAATAGTGTAAAATCTCTGAGTCGACTTTTAGAATCAGTGTATAATTTTGCAATAGTGTTCTTCAGAAACCAAAAGAATGCTGGTACCAGCTGGACAGACGTAAGTAACAAAACCAAACTAATGATTAATTGTAAACGTTATTAAAGGATAGAGTCAGATTTCTTTCTCTTTTAATTGTCAATCAAAGATAATTTCTTTTCTTTTTAATTTCTTTCTATTGACATATTATTAGGTAAATGTGAACGGTTTGTTAATAAGATTTAAAAATCAATTTTTTGTGTCCATTATCAACCCCAGTGAAGGCCCTGAGAAATTAATATTTTAAATTGTAATGGTTTTTGAGTTAAATTTACAAAGTGGAAATAAATAAATGATTTTATGGATTAAATTTTATTAATTCTTTTATTTAATTAACGACTTCCATTTAATTATTACAGAAAAGGCGCTTCAACGAGAGGTTAATTCTTTATATTAATTAAAACTTCCATTATTGATTATTACAATACTATAGCAAGCTTTAGCGAGGAAGGCGGCTGGCGCAGATTAGATGTAGAAGCAAGCACAAACAACAAAGAGTACAGACAGCATTTTTAATTTCAACTCCAAGAGGAAAAAGATTTTTTTTAAAAAATCCAGTCCCCAGTACGTAATACATTGCTCCTGTGAGATGTTGAACGTGATCGATAACGAAAGTCTCACTGGAAGCTGCGATATCTCAATGGTAAAATGAGTCGGAATGATTCCGACCTGATTCCTCCTGTAACGTTCCTGTTACGATATTCGCTTCAACTACTTTAATCACAGCCTTTTAGAAGGTTCTACAGAGTTCTGTTTGATGAGCTATTTAAAAATATTCGTGTAAAATCAGAGAGCAATTGCTCCAGTGCTTCAAAAGTTTCCTGTTGAACATAATTACAGACAGGTCAACGCATGTGTGTGTTTGAGTGTACGTTTCTCCAAGCAATCATTTATATAAATCGCGAGTTTACACAGTTCAAGCGGTCCACTCATTCGAGACTATTTTCAGAAGTACGATGTAAATATCTGACCACGACAGGAAACGTTTGGCTTGTCGGGCAATAAGCAGGAAATCAGATGTGGATACAAGATAAATAAATGGACCTATTCATAAACCCACACAAATTCTTTATGGAACTGTATCTGCCCGAAATTGACTTTCAGATAGCAATATCCTCCCGAACGAACGTAGAACAGGCAGCACGACGTAAAGCGCATAACATGGCCGACACAATTCGACACGCTCTAAAGTTTTAAACTTTCTCAAAAAGGAAATAACATTTCCGGTTCATTCACCTTTTTTCGATTCACTTTCCAATTCACGCATTGAATTAATTAATTTTACGTTTCTACTTTGTAACAGCTGTAATTAAAAATTAAAATGTAGGGAAGTCTAAATTAAAATTTTTATATAAATAAAATAATTGTTAAACTTAGCCAATAAGTCAGAAATGTTGTTAAGTTCAATAATTACATTTCCAGTGAACGTATGTAATCACAATACACACATCCAGATCATACATTAATCATTCAAAAGCGGTCTTATTTAATAAACCTATAAAATATATATACTTCTAAATATAAAAACAGAAAAACTGCCATTGTCTCAGAAAAAAAATTGTATTCACCAACAAAAACAGTATATTATTACAATAAGACGTTTCGTTCAATATTTTGGGACATCCTCAGGTAATATCAGGTACAGCCAACCACATCCCAAAATTCTTTTTAACAGTTTGGCATTGAGGATCCCTTCAATTCCAACATTTTTTAATTTTACTACAATCCGACCTATACAATTCTTATTTATAGCAGGTAAGTCATCCAACATTTCATCATTATAGATTATATCTTGTATTTCAAAATGATTGCTACTAGGGTCAGATATTTTCCTAATTAATTTATTTCGAATCTTGGAACTTCCGTGTAAATATTTAGGATCAATTATTGGTAGTCTTTCATTATTGAAAAGATTTAGAGTGAATAATAAGGCTATACTATAATTTAAATTTAATTTGATACAGAAAAATATTAAGATTTATGTTAACTTATTATAAATAATTCCTGAGGAAATTAAGTTATTTATTAATGTAATTAATTAATGTACAATAAGACGTTTCGTTCAATATTTTGGGACATCCTCAGGTAATATAACCAAATAAGCAAAATCTATACAATTATATTTAATTTACATTTCAAATTTGAATTTATTTAATAAGTGAAAGCAGTAAATTAACTACATACGTATTTAAATTCACGAAATCTTTATTTAAAAATTGGGTATATATTTATATAAAAAAATAAAACATTTAAAAAATGACTTTAATAAATTGGGTTATTAAAGACTTGAAGACATTCCAAATTCCCCCGCTTCTCAGATTGAGTACATTTTAAAAATTATGACTGCCAAGTCTAAACGATTATTTAAATAATTAAAACTTGATCTACTGACATAATAATTTCAGCAAATACATTCTCCTGTAGCTAGAACAGTTCTCGAGCCTTCTCAAAAGACTGAAGACTGAGCACCCAACCAGACTTCTTTCAACAACAAGGTCATAATTCTTCGCATCCTGACATTTACAATTTCTTGTTACTACTTAATTTATCTACACGTTCAGCCGTCATATTCTGCACGAAATTGTTATTTGTTGCTTTCTTACCGTAGGACATATATCTTCTGTATTCTTCCGTTATATTTGTTTGGTTCGTCCTTCTTTTCGGTTCTTTCCTATTCCATGCAAGCTTTTTAAAATTGTTTTCTCTTTACCTTTCTATCCTGATCTCGGCATTCAGTCATTCCATTATTTATCACTCCTACATTACTGAAACTTTTAGGGATGATTAAAAGATTTTTTAAGCTTTGTCTGAAAGTTTCTTCAACCCAGATTGGCGAATGTTTACTTGCAAATCCAAAAATCCGATCTCGATGGTTAAATAACATTTGCAATTTGTCCGCAACAATTAACTTCAATTTAATTAGTGTGATCAACTTCTAAATAGTTACCGTGTTCACATACGATTGTTACTTTGAAATCGTCACAGGTGCTTTCTAATTAAATTTCATGCATAGATTTGTAAAAGAAAAACCGTTTCTTATTATGCGGCATTTATGCCGCGATCGTAACAAAGGTTGAAGTTATCGCTACAGATTAGCAAATTCAAGCTTACTACAATATAATTTTTATTTTATTTAGGAATGTATGGTCGGAAGTGACGTAAGACTCCAGTTGACTCAACTGAGGACCTCGTCGCTTGACTATCCATTGTGTCTACAAGCGTGCGCGAAATGCCTGGCATGTTTGGAACTGTTAGAAAATTACTCCTTTGACGCTACCGTAATTGGTCGTAATTTTGAGCGTTTATTGTAAGCATTGCTGGAAAGAAACAGATTTCTTTGACGTAAATAAACAACTTTTTTCTTTTCAAATCTCATTTTTTTCGTGTTCGTGCCTCAACGCGTCACTTCCGATCATACATTCTTATACAACGAAAGGTACGTTTCTGTAAGCTGAGTCAACACTCAAAGTCTGTCCCATGACTGCAGAATCACCCTGTATAACAGAAACGGACGATGTGTTTGTTTCCCTGGTGATCTCAAAGTTATCGATTTACTCCATAAACTACAACTGGCTTTCACAAAGTTCTCTTGTTTTCTTCCAGAGTTTGACAACAGGAGAAAGGTAAAGCATTCATTTAGAAGAAATGGGGAAAATCTCTTCTAAAGAAAGTATCGTGGTAAGAGAACTGCTTGCGACTTCAGAGAAGATTTATTGTTCCGCTACAACATATTAAGTTTCTTCTACCTTTAAATATAAAGTATGTAAAGATATTAAATTATTTTGCTGCCGCAAACTCTTGCAGCCACAAAACTTTGGTTTCATTCTTTTCACAGACCATGAACTATATTATCTATGTCAGCGACAAATAGAAATTCAAGGGTTTTCTCTGACAGGGGATATCGTTGCTTTGTATTCAGCATTTCTCCTTGGAATTTATGCAAATATGGCTGATCTAGAAACAATGATTTAGTTCGCGCCACGTCGTATTCCACATAACTTGATTTATTCCTCTGTTCCCAGCCGAAAGTCGTAAAATTGAGAATTTGAATGGCAACGCGGATATAAACAGAACATAAAAAAAAATTCAGGTATGGACATGTAAACTAAGTTCCGACAATAAAACTCTGATCATTTTTGGGGATATTGCTGTCTAGATAATGAAATATCCAATCCCGCCTATCTAATTATTATATTTCTATAATTCTTCAATATAAACCTTATGCATTAGTCATTTTTTGAGTGACATTATATTTACCCGTTTTAGAATTAACGATAGTTACATAAGTACAGTAGTGGAGTTTGAATCTATACAATCAGAGCACGTTTTTACTCTACGTTTTGACGAGACGACAAAAACCAACTGTAAAATAATTGTTTTTTTAAAAAACAAAAATTATCATTTCGTTACAAAAAAAAACAAGTTCATTATTTGGATGACAGAAGTGGCAAGTCTAAGAATAATGATACTGTAATAATTAAAGGGCAATTAAGAGTTAATAATTATAAACTGTTGAACTGGAGTTGTTACCAGCAAACACACAAAGGTACAATAATGGACGGGAATATGAACAGGCAAAGTATTGTTTGGACTTGGCGCGCGAAAGTTGGTGGAGTGCGCAGTCAGCTACGAGACAGTGCCGAGTACGGAATAATTAAAATTTAGCAGTCTGCAATCAGAGGCGATAGAAATTAGTTGTATTAGGAATAGTCGACAGAATGTAAAACATTAATAAGTAAAGTAGAAGCAGGCAGCAGTAAAAACGACAGAAAGTGTTTGTAAGCTAAATCAACGGGACGTATTATTGAAAAGCAAAGTTGGATGGGATTAATCCAGATAGCCACTCAGAACAGTCTCCGAGTATTACGCCAAATGATCCTGTGAATCGACGAGGAGGAATTCTGCGAGGTGCCGCCAATAGTGAAAAGTCCAATAGTTAAAACAAAGTGTAAATTCAGTGTAAAATGGCCTGTTAATGTTTTACATCCTCTCGACTATTCCTAATACAACTAATTTCTATCGCCTCTGATTGCAGACTGCTAAATTTTAATTATTCCGTACTCGGCACTGTCTCGTCGCTGACTGCTCACTCCACCAACTTCTCACTCCAAACCTTGCCTGTTCATATTCTCGTCCATTATTGTATCTTTTTGTGTTTTCTGGTAACAATTCCAGTTCAACAGTTTATAATTATTAACTCTGTTTGTAATATTGTTTGAAGTGATAATGTGTTGCTGAATCTTTCCAATTACCCTGGTATCAGTACAAACAGTGAGTAAAAAAATGGAAACATTCAGATTAAAGTGTAAACGTTAATATTAAAAGGTAGAATATCGTCAGATTCAGATTTTATTTCGATTTTTTTATTAAAGTATTTGCCAATAGTAAATTGTAAATTAATTGTTTAAAAGGGGAATAAATGTTCTTTATTTAAAAGGCCCAGTAAAGACCCTGAGATAAGGAGAAAATTTCAGTCATTTATAATAAAATTGTTGTAAAGATGGGCGAGTAATTGTTTTGTAAATGTAAAGTATTTGTTTATAAATTAATTAATTGTTGGGTCAGTTGTAATAAATGTTTTATTCATGCTCCATTATTAGATAGTTTATCATTATATTAATTTCCTTTTAATTGTTCATTACATTTTGGCGTGCCAACGAGTGGCGAAAATTTAATAGTTGTTCTTCCATTTAATTAATTGATTGTTATATTATTATTGAGTACTAGCTGGGTGCCCGGCGTTGCCCGAGATGTCATTTATCTATAACCCCCTGATATGACTCCAATTTCGGCTGCTTTTGCGCAATTTTTATGTAACGCTACTCGAACAATAATCATTATAATTAACTCTGAAAAATATTTCTTCAACGCAAATATCTGCCGTGTTTGCATGTTCCAAAATTTGCACCCCGCTACCCCTGCATCTGAGGGGTAAATGCCAATTTGAATGTCGTAACTAAACACAGTGATTTCCATAACCTTTGATTTGACTCCAATCTCGGTTGTATTCGCGTTATTTTACTGTAAAGCATCTCCAGCCCCAAACCCGAAGGGTGTCCTTTTCACAGGGCGTAGGGGATGAAAATTGTATTCAGATAACATTGGTAGAAACACTATCAATATCTTTGACCCCTAAAAATATTTATCCGACTCAAATATCGGTTGTTTTAGTATGTTTAAATATTTCCACCCCCGCTTCTGGGGGTGGAAGACGCGTCTCACCCCGACAGTGTTTGTTTCCTGGTCGCAAAGAACACGTGCACGAAATTTGGTGAAAATTGCTCGACTGGTGTAGATTTGTATTTTATTTAGAAAACGTTTGTATGGGAAATAGAAAAGGGCTGTTTTTAGGGTTTTTCCGGAAATTATTCGATTTTTTCTCGCCTTTTAAACTTTCCCTAGACCTCCACGAACATTTCAAGACTAAGATAAGATAAATCCGTTCAGCCGTTCTCGAGTTTTAGGGAGACTAACGAACAGCAATTCATTTTTATATATATAGATTACATAAATGACGCCTCAACGTGTAGCCATTCCAATCAGTTAATTTAATTTGGTTTTTATTCGTGAGTATTACAATATATTGTAACGAATCCTGTGTCTTACATAATTGTATTTAATTATTTCAGAGAAAATCCCCCCACATTTCAGGCGAGAAATAGGTGTTTGGCTTGCAAAACAATAGGCCCCTGCGGAGATGATCAACCGAATGTTTTGTTTGTACATGTGCGTGCTGTGCTGAACTGAGAGGCTGCGGGTATTAGAGAGGGACAAATTATTTCTGTTATTCCATCATGGGGAGGGGTTGGGGGTGAAGCAGCACTCTGGAGAGATGTACGACAGAGTTTTTAGCTTGTGAATGTGCCAGAGAGTGTTTTGAGTCTGTTATTATAATCGGCTGACATAGAAATGCACGACAGTAGCTGCGGAGTTGCGCGTTGTTAATATTTACTGACGCGCATGTTGTCACAATAACCAGGCATGCTAACTGTGCTAGAATAGACAGACTACCAACAAGCAACAATTTTACTGACGGACAGCACAAAACGCCTAGTATATCTCTCCATAATTCAACCTACCTGGTCCTACGCCTCATCCATATGGGGAGCAACAGCCAAAACCCATTCAGCCAAAATCCAAACCAAACAAAACATAATCCTTCGGACCGTCACCAACTCTCCCTGGTACCTCATAAATTCCGTCATCCACCACAACATTAAACTTCTCCAAGTCAACTCAATAATCACCAAATCCGTAACCTCATTAATCAAAAGCACTTTCAACCATCCTACCACCACTATCCAGCAATTCCATAGCATCCCTCCCCCACCACCACACGCACGTCGCCTCAAGAGAAAACGCCCTATCGACCCCATCCTTCCCCCGGAACACTCTGGCACCTCCTAACCCACCCCATCCTCACACCCACCCATTCCATCCATCCCATCAAATTCAACATCACCAGCGAACCCTCATAACCCAACAATGTATCCCCCTCAGACACCCAAATTAAAATACAAGAAAAAATTGCAAAATTATGTTAATTGCTGGGTTAACATAAGTGCCAAGTTCCCAGGTTAATTATGTACAGAATTTTAATTGTATATACTGTAAACTTTATATAACAACAAATAATCTTGAGATAAAAGTTTTGTTTAATAAAATAAAAAATAAAAACTGGCGGACATCGCCAGGACGACAGCCGACAACACCGATTCAACGACCAAAATCCACAAGAGGACAACAATATTCCAAGAATAAGTAAGCAGAAACGTGTCACTCCTATTTCACTATTTACCATTTTTATTTTATTTCATCTAATTAACGTTTTAATATGCATAATTATTTTGAGATATTACTTTGAGATAAAGTCAAAGCTGAAGTAATAATAATATTGACAATCATAAACCTTTTTTGGTATATTATATGTATATTTTAATGAAACGTGTAGTTAAAACCCTTGTTAATTTATTAAAAAATTAAACAATAAAGTATATTTAGTTTAATTTTATTTTTCGTTTCCCCGAAAGATTTATTTTTAATGTATAACTCATATATATGTGTATTTATAAAATAAATATTAAATAATGTTTTAATTCCATTATTTTTCACGACACACTAATCGAAACGGGTTACTTTTGTGCAGGGAATTTGCAATTACGAAATACTAATCAAATTAATGGGACGTAAAGCTCGGAAGCTTCGAGTACTTGCTCGATAATAATGTCAAGGATTTGCAGCTCGTGATTGAATAATCCTCTTGTCGAATCCGATTTCGCAAATTAATGTGGGTAATTCTACGAAACCGTCTGATGAATAAGCGTTTCATCACGCGAAATAATTGTGTGTCATGCATTCTCTCACAATTAAATTGACACGTTTTACAATCCTCATGCGAGGATGAAAACACTGCACCAAAGGCAAACCCTAATGTTAAAAATCGTGTAAAAACTACTGATTTTTCGTTAATGCGTTAAGTCTGGACTCAGTGTTTCAGTATTTATTATTATGTCATTTGATAGTTCCATTTATAAGGTTATTTTTGCGGCAACATTCTTGTCTACATTTAAAAGCAAAATTTTGGTAAAATAAAAATAAATTGGACAGACTGAATCGGAGGCTTCCTTTGGGGATGTCTTCACATCTCTTTGGTTTTTTGAACTAAGGTTCCAATATGCCGAGGCACCTCAGCCTGTTTTGAGAGGTGTATGTTCCGGGGTCGCAGACCTTGGGCATACGGTAAGAGTTGTTCGCTACTCCTATTGGGAATAGTCGGCCAGCTGCCTCCTAAATTGGTCAAGGCACGACGAGGGGAAAGCTGCGACCCCACAGCTAACCCCTCTCCCACCATCGGAAGGGCGTGGGACAAGTACCAAATGCCCGACCTACCTGATGCACGTTTTTATAGGGTTTGCCCTGTATTACTTTGACGCTGAATGCCGGGTAGGATCCTTAAACTATAGCCCGGGGGCCCTAGTTAACCCTTGGCTGCCTTCCTCTACCCTTCCGCACCCCCCCTGTCAAATCCCTTTCCTATGTATAAGAGGGGAGTTGGCACTATGTGGATAACCCTATACATAGCCTGTCTACACCTCAAAAAAAAAAAATAAGACTTAATTTTATGTTTTACATTTTTTAAATGGTGAATGACAATTTAAGATAGACGCAAATTTATAACTCCGTAGGTTACAGCCTATTTAAATAAAGCTACAAAAATGCCTGTGATAAAAGTAATAATCAGGTTTCGAAACGTTCGCCATTTTGCCCCAACAAGACGAATGGCACTTTGATGTTTCTAATCGTCTCTTTAACAACCATGTAACAACCATGTCATATTTCCTGTGAATATTTAATAATATTAAGGTTTTGGTTCGCCAGCCATTTTGCTTCAAGATGGCGGATGGCAGTTTGACATGTCTACCTTCTTAAGTATCAAACATAAAAGTTTAAAAAGTTCCGTCCACATAATTCAAAACATTTCATTTAAAGAAAAGCGAACAAATTTTTAATTTTAACATCCGTCATTCTGTTACCGGGTGGCAGATGGCAGTTTGATGTCGCTATAAAGCTTCTGACAGCTCTGTATAACCACAAAAGATTTCCTCGATGTCGTTGTTTCTTAGAAAGCGAATAAAGTCCGTGTTACGGACAGAACTCTAGATACAATTCCCAGAAAGCTCTGGCGGAGGCTACCTTTGGGGATTTATCCACATCTCTCTGCTTTTTTGAACTAAGGTTCCCACATGCCGAGGCACCTTGGACTGTTTTGAGAGGTGTATGCTCCGGGGTCGCAGACCTTGGGCATACGGTAAGAGTTGTCCGCTATTCCTATTGGAATAGTCGGCCAGCTGCCTCCTAAACTGGCCAAGACATGGCGAGGGGTAAGCTGCGACCCCACAGCAAACCTTTCACCCGCCATCGGAAGGGCGTGGGACAAGTACCAAATGCCCGACCTACCTGATGCAAGTTTTTTATAGGGTTTGTCCTGCATTACTTTTAGGCGAATGCCGGGTAGGATCCTTAAACTATAGCCCGGGGGCCCTAGTTAACCCTTGGCTACCTTCCTCCACCCTTCCGCATCCCCCCTTTCAAATCACTTTCCTATGCTATAAGAGGGGAGTTGACACTATGTGGGCCCTGGCTGCGATCACCATTGCCAGTAATTTAAATGACATTGGTTTCGGATCCTCCAATGAGCAAATTGTAATTAAAAACTAAAATCACTGGAACCGTAAGATAATTTCTTTTTATTTATTCAAATTAAAATTTTCCAAATGAAAAATTCAAAAATTCTCTAAAAGTGATTTCGGATTCCTAGTTTCCTTTACATATGTATATATATTTCAAATGAATTTTTATCGTGTAATTGAATGCACACGTTCTATTGAAACTAATAATATTGATATTACCTCAGAGGAACTAAGTTTTTAAAATAAAATATGAGGAATTGTTAAATTGTTTGTTTTTAAAAAAATTAAGTTCTGTATTGAAATTAGTTAGCAAACTACACTTGTATGTTTGATGCGACAAGAATTTGAGTTTTTATAATTACTAACGAAATCTGTTTAAGAGGCTGAATCATTCAGACAAGCCATTTTACAACAAAACTACTTATGCCGCACAAATTTGTTTCAGGATTTTTTAGTATAAATATCGTGTGTGATTGCCGCGGACAGTTTGCAGCGAATTTATTAAGCTCTCCGACAGATGATTCAAAGTAGGTTAACAAATTTGAACTCGGGAGATTTTTTTTTGAGGTGTATACAGGTTTTGTATAGGGTAATCCACATAGTGGCAACTTCCCTTTAATAGCATAGGAAGGGATTTGAAAGGGGGGTGCGGAAGGGTAGAGGAAGGTAGCCAAGGGTTAACTAGGGCCCCCGGGCTATATTTTAAGGATCCTACCCGGCATTCGCCTAAAGAAATGGAGGGAAAACCTGCATCGGGTAGGTCGGGCATTGGGTACTTGTCCCACGCCCTTCCTATAGCCGGATAAGAGTTTGCTGTGGGGTCGCAGCATTCCCTTCTCCGTACCTCGACCAGTTTAGGAGGCAGCTGGCCGACTGTTCCAATGGGAACAGCCAACAACTCTTAGCGTATGCCCAAGGTCTGTGAGCCCGGAACCTCTCAAAACAGGCCGAGGTGCCTCGGCTTGTGGGAACCTTAGTTCAAAACCGTAGAGAGGTTTTTTTTTTTTAGGGCAACAGGCTACATGAGGGTGATCCACATGGTGGCAACTCCCCTTTAATAGCATAGGAAGGGATCTGAAAGGGGGGATGCGGAAGGGTAGAGGAAGGTAGCCAAGGGTTAACTAGGGCCCCCGGGCTATGGTTTAAGGATCCTACCCGGCATTCGCCTAAAGAAATGCAGGGAAAAGAGAGAGTTTTTTTTTTATTATTTTTTTTATTTTTTTAGGGCAACAGGCTACATGAGGGTGATCCACATTGGGCAACTCCCCTTTAATAGCATAGGAAGGGATTAGAAAGGGGGGATGCGGAAGGGTAGAGGAAGGTAGCCAAGGGTTAACTAGGGCCCCCGGGCTATGGTTTAAGGATCCTACCCGGCATTCGCCTAAAGAAATGCAGGGAAAACCCTAGAAAAACCTGCATCGGGTAGGTCGGGCATTGGGTACTTGTCCCACGCCCTTCCGATAGCAGGAGAGGAGTTTGCTGTGGGGACGCAGCTTACCCCTCGCCATGCCTTGGCCTGTTTAGGAGGCAGCTGGCCGACTATTCCAATAGGAATAGCGGACAACTCTTGCTTACCGTGTTTACATTTTAATAAGCGAGAAAATATAAAATTTTCAAAAACTCATCTTTTCGGAATTTTGACTGGTTTGATTAATTTTGGCACTGCTTGAATAAGTGACACGTACATTTTACTGATCTACACATATTTTTCGACATATTTCACGGAGTTTCTACTGTTACTGACCCCACCCAAAAATGTAAAAGCCATTCCTTGACTGATCCTTCCGCCCCTTGAATGATAATTACATTTCTAATTCAGTGTTTATAAAATTTTAACCCTTGCATTTGATAGATTAGTGAATTCATTACCGATTTTCCTGCGAAATCCAGACTTGAAAAGCTTCCACGGATGGTAAAGATATATTCCAGACTGCAGAGAAGCTATAAAATTAATCCCCACCGTTCATATTTCAGACCATGACAGAGCACGTGACGTCAACGATATATCCAGAGAAAATAATGACGTGAGAATCGAGGTAAAACTGCTTTGTTTTGCAATGATAATAGAGTTTCGCGTGGAACGAATCCTTGAGAACAAGTTTACATTTGCAAAGGACTGATGGATTCTGCCGGAGACATTTGTAAATTCAAATAACGTTTACATTATCTCTACGGCGGAACATGGTGTTAGTGAAAACTGAAACTTACGTGATTTTATTCCAAATTGAAAAAAAATATATATTATATTCCTCAAATTACCGAGGACAAACATTCCGGTAAACGATAATATAAATAATCTTTCGTAAAAACGTAGAATTGAATGCGATATGCTTACAGAGACGATTGTGCCACTTTTATTGATGAATTAGATGCTTTTATAAATTAATTACTATAGTTAATTTTTGGCTTCAACTGTAGTTGGAAAGACTAAATGCAAATTAAACAAGTTCTGTGAATTTTTTGAAAAATAAATATCACATGCAGCGAGGTCCGGTGACCTTGGAGGCCAGTGATATAAGGCTGAATCATTCTGTCGAGTACGGCCGATCCATCGTCAAGTAAGCCTATCATTTAAAAATTCCGGCATGTACATGGAACCAAGTGAAAGTCGATTTTCTCTCCATTTACAATACAGCGGCGAATCACATCAGGTTAAAAGCTGAACAGTTCTGAATTCTTAAAAACCAGATTATTATTTTTGGAACACCCAGTATCATAATATTTTAATTCACTGCAAATCAATATAGTAAATAGGTTAATTACCAAGTGTAATAATCAACTCCTTGGAATATTTTAAAATAATTAAATCTTATTTTCATGACCACGCCGAAAATATACATAATGAATATTAAATTAATTTACTTTAATCTGTAATTAGGGTTTTTACACATACTATCATTGAAATGCAAAGTAGTTTGGTATCGCAAAGTTGTTTTCCTGCTTGGGCATTTTTACTGCGATAAATATTCTTCTAAAAAAATGTGTAGTAACTCAATAGTATCTTCAATTTATCACAAATTAATTTTTATTTTCCCTACAATGATAAAACACTTATTGAGACCATTGACGAAGAATCAAATTGTATTTTTTTTCCCCTCCATCTAGGCTTTTAAAAGAAATTGGAATAGCAACCACAAGTTAAATTTTGCGTGGGTTTCCCTCCATCTGTTGGCATAATCTTTTTTTTTTATATTTAAAATTATGCCCAATGAGACATTACAAGTATAGAAACAAGATATATACATCGGCAAAAGACTACCTGTAAGAAGAATTCGAGACAATAAAATATTTACAATATATAGCGAACAATAAAAAATTGATACATATAGCAAAGGTAAACCCGTAAGATGTTTCGCCGATGAGCAACAACAGAGAACTGACAATGTTGTTTAAAAAGTAACATAAAAATTTAAAACAGCATTTGCAAAATAAAAAAACGCATTGTGTGCAAATTCGCTTTGTCGTCCTTCATAGATATTAGTGATTCATTTGCATAACTATCGTTAATTACAGGCAATTATCGAATTCTGCTTTGTTCATATTAGACCGCTCTTTCATCGGTTGGAAGAAATGCTTCAGGCTGTGAAAGCAATCCAGAGTCACAAAAAAATAAGAACCAGTACTGAGGAAGTAAAGAAAGGCTGCTTATCGTGCAAATAAAACACAATGACGAGGTTACCGCCCCCCCCCCCGCCTCTCCTACTACTTCTCGCACGAGATCATGAAATACTAATGCACATCCTCTGCACAAAAGGTTATCAAAGCTGGGCGCAGCTTGGTAACGATTTCATTGCCTGTTGAGTCTCTCAAGCGATAAATTTGTCGTCGGGCGATGATCAAATAAACTGAGAACAGCGATCCACAGCAGCCAGTTTTACTCATAATAAACTCGTCACTGAGTTGAAGCACTAAATCCCCTAATTCTAAAAGGATCTAAAAATTGTTATATGCTAAAAAAACTGTGCTTCTATAATATTAAAAAAAATTAGCGTTAAATTCATGTTTTTTATTTGAAGATGTGATAATCTATATAATAAAAAAGGATGTATATTTGTATGTATGTATGTATGTATGTATGTATGTATTTACGTTGTTCTTTATACAAATTTTATCGCGTGGACAGAATACAACAAAAATTGGTATACGTATTCTGCCAAAATCGAGAACCGGTACTGTGGGGGTGACAAACCACTAGCATAAATGTGAAAAGAATTATAATTTTAAAAAGTGATCATTAAGTGATAAATTACTGCGCGCCAATATATCAAGACATCACGCGACAGAGAGAGACGTTACTACGCGACGAACAAAGGAAATAGTTCGATTTTTCCGTAATGAAATGAAGCAGAAATATTTTCATTGAATAAAAGTAAAATTCTATCCAGTAATACTCCATGAGTGATAATAAAAAACAATACAAAATACTTTACAATCGTTGCGGAAAGTGTTAGTTAATTTAGTGAGTGCAATATGGCCACCATTTCTTTACATTTGGAATGTAGCTATCAATTTGATCACTTCAATCCTTCGTAATGTGCGAATACTGATGGACAATTATATCCTGCAATACTCAAGAAGTACTGTCTGAAGACTTACTGACAATTATATTTCTAAAGAATAACGATGGTATGTTTGTTGCTATTATGCAATTAAATTCTATGTATCTTATAGCTATTAAATTAATGCAGTATATTTATGTATTGGTAAAGAAATTCGGAGGTATGTTTGTTGAGATTGATGCAATAAAATTCAATGTATTTTATAGCTGTTCAATTAAAGCACTATTGGTCGAAATTGTGTACGGAACTAGGAATAGTTAGATTTAGGTTGTGTCTTCTTGACTAAAGATTAATATAGAATTAAATTCTTTTTAGGGTTTATATAAATAAGACACGGGCAACGCCGGGCACTCAGATAGTACATTATAAATTGGAATGTGGATGAAATACAAACCTCCGTATGAAAATTAAGAAACTTATATATATGCATTTAAAAACTTAAACTATTACAATTCAAATTCATACAGTGGTAAAAATAATCTTCACGAGCAATAAAAATGTTGATAGTGCATGTTAGTAAGTGAAAGGGCAGAATGGTACAGTTTGTTATTAATTTTTTGAAAGGTTCCAAATCATTGTCGGTGAGTTAAATATTATTTCAATAAAGCAATTTAAAATTTCTAACTCTAGACTACATGAAGCTTCAATAATATTTTATTATGCCATACACCCGAATCGTATTATATATATATATATATATATATATACAAATTGTAATAATTAAATATAATATGAATGTGGCGTTTCTAAATGAAAGAACTTAAGTGAAAACTATTAAACAAGATTTATTAACAATTTTAAAACAAGTATAAAATACACAAAATATTTGGCATCTCAGGGTCTTGAACTGGGTTTGATAAATGGCAGAATTTATATAATCAAAATTACATTTACTTTTTATGGAAATCAATGCGTCTGAACATAGACGAAATTTGTTGCGGAAGAAATAATACTAGAGATTGAATTTAAACAATTTTAATTTTATCAAGAATTAAGGATCTCATTTTATCGATAATTAAATAATTAAAGAACGATCTGACTTTTATCTTTTAAACACGGTTTACAAATGATTTTAAAGTTTTTCTGTACTTACGGCCGCCCAGGTCTCTTTTTAGCTTTTCGTGCACAATTTTGGGGACATCACTGATTCTAAGTACTCACAGACTCTAAATGTTCACAGGCTCTAATTGGCGTTGTTTGTTAGTTGGTTTAACACAAATTGGATGGTTCTTGATGATTTACTGCAACCTGGATTTGTAGATCTCGTGACTTTAGTTGAAAATGGACTTCATTGGTTTGTCTATGGCCAGCATGATGAATCTACGCTCGACCACCGAATACACACTAGTTGCTCTGTCTACTTCCCGACTGAATATTGCTTTACTTTTTAATATTTGAAAGCATGTTTGTGACTGGACCACATTCTTTCGTTCTGACTGCCGACTGTAAAACTTTTCGTCTGATCTATTCGCTGTCTGCTGCCCGACTGTACTGTTCGTCCCGTAAATTTTGAGCGCGTAAAACCTTCTCGACCGATCAACAATGCTTTCTTTGCCTTGCCGGTTTGTTGCGGCGTCCGCTCTATATCCACTAATAATGAGTCCTCTACAATTCAACTTTTCAATTAGAACAATGCTTTAATTACCAATCACTACAATATACGGATTTTCTCCGTTTAATTTAATCGCATTCTGATACAAGATAAATTTTGTAATCGATGATTTCGTCCTCTAAAAAGCTTATTATCAATTTTTTCATTACATGATGGCAGACGCAATTAATTCGAATGCGTGACAGAAAATGATTGCCTCTTCAGCGCCGGAATTCAATGACTTTGGAAAGAATCTGTGCAATATACTATAATGCCAATTAAACAGGCCATTAATTGTTTTTAATATAATTAAATTGTTAGCGGTACGATTACGTAAAGGCGACAGTGAAGGCGGGTTTTTCCTTTGTCCAACAATGGAGACCGCGCGCGTTTGAACTCAGAATGCACTTGGAGAGCCAGTCTGGAATCGGCGATTGAGAGGTGAAGGAGTCAAAATTCTGCGTACGAGAGATGAAACTGTTAAAAGTCGACGGGGAGATAATACAGTAGAGTTCACCTAGAGCAACGAACAGTAATGTTTGCAGATATAAAGTACGAATGGCGAGATCCTGTATTTCAACATGAAAGCAAGCAAATATTTTACGGAGAGATTTATTTAATAATTTGCACACGGTAAAGAAAATGGTGGCTTCACGCTGATTGAACAATTATCGCATAGAGGGGACCGACAACCACGAGCAGACCAAAGGGGGCAGCTCATCCGAGGTTCCAGATAGCAGAGGACGAGTATTATAATCGTGTGTATTAAAATTTTCAATGAAGTGTGGAGTCTGTGTAAAAATGGCCTTTTAGTGTGGTAGTTTTCAAAATACAAGAGAGAGAGAGAGAGAGATCTGGTACCTGACAGACGGTCCGTGAGTTATAAAAATTTGGTAAACCATAATTAAAAAAGTATAGTCAGATTTCGTTCAGTTTTCTCTTTATTTATTTTTATACTGTCTTAGGTTAACTTTTTATATTTGAATTGTTAATTGTCAGGTTATACATCGATTTTGTTCTGATTATCAAACCCAGTTATGGTCCTGAGATAAGTGATTCGACGAATTTGATTGTAATGTTATAAGAACTGTATGTTCAAAAATGCCTCGAATTAGTAATGAAAATTAAAGTATTTGTTTTAAATGGATGAAATTCGGCATGACAAATAACTTTTGTACATTGTAAAATTTATCAACAATCATAAATTTCTTTTAAAGATTAGCAAATGTTGTTAATTGATTCATTTAATTAAAGCCTTTCAGGTGTTTATTACATTTATGGCTTCACCAATGTGGGGCAAACTAATCGATATTACAATATATATTTATATATTGTAACATGAGAATTAATCTTGGTCGGTTGCGAGTTATTATGGATTGTTTTAATGTTGTGTTGGCGGCGTTTCGGGGTCAATGTGAGCGGGAAACTGTAGAAATGGTTGTGGAGCAGTCTGGAGAAAGGGGAAGCAGAACGGGTTCGACCGCTGAGTAGGAAGCCTCAGAAAACTTATTCTATCTGTATCGTTATAAGGAGATAATATAGAGCAGACTATAATAAACCTTGCAGATGTGAATATTGTCTTATTCCTCGGATATTATAGTTTACAGAAAATCACTTTTTTTTGGTAAATTTTATTATAAATTTCCAGTCGTCCATTTACATGTGGCCCTGTTGGAGAGTCATATAAGGACTGATCTGAGCTGACAAAACATCAGAGGAATTTTCTAATATATATGTAATAATGATTTAGTTATTGGTTTCGTGTATTTTTAATATTATTAAATGTACAAGAATGAAGGAAGTTATTTTCAAACTCTTGTATTGTAATTATAATCTGTTATATACGTATTAAGTCCTTCAGGATATTTACATTGAGTATTTAACCATGGATTTATTCGGTTTATAATTAAAATCTCTTTATTTTGCATAATTTAATTTGTTACTTTTAAAATCTGTGTTTTAATTATTGTAATAAAAATACTAATTAATAATCGGAAGCGACATTCATGGGAATTGGAGCGTAAATTCTAATTGCCGAGTACGAAGTGACACTAGAGAATAACGTTATCCTGAGGGAGTTCCTGAACAGCTGTGGAGATATGACCTGCTTGCCATGTTGGTTCGAGAACAGAGGACAGTAAAAGAAAGTGTGTGCCAATTTAATTTATATGTATTGCGAGGTCAAATCACGAGGTTTTTATATACTACCTGATGAAAAACTGTTTTCATCTTCTACAATTTTGTTTGTAAGTAACTTCACAGTTTTAAGCGATTATATCATTTGCATTTTTAATTTTGTGTTGTTTTGAACTTGTGAATTTAAAGAAGCGTAGCAAATTAATTTTAAATAATAAAAATGAATTAAATAGTTAATTTTACAATATATAAATGTATATTAATTTTATAAACCCCAATGGTTGTTAATCATAGAGAAGCCGCGTCCTATTACATATTAAAGAGCGGATTTGACAATTTTGGAGGATAGATCAGTTGGTGTAAACTAAGTTGGTTCGGTAATGAGACATTAAACGTATTTACTATTCATTCCTGGGCTTTTGAAGTCGGTTAATGATGGGACAACGCGGGACCACAACACAGAACAGACATTGCAATCCACAGGTGTCAAGGATCAGAGGATATCACTAACCCAATAACCGTATATAACTTTGACATTTTTAGAGAAACTATCATTTGAAATTTATATATCTGTTGTTGTTTTTTTGAGTAACCGACTACACGCCGGTAATTCACATGGTGGCAACACCCTCAGTATAGGAAGGGATTTGAAAGGGGGGTTGCGGAAGTGTAGAGGAATGTAGCCAAGGGTTAACTAGAGCCCCCATGCTGTAGTTTAAGGATCCTAGCCGGAATTTGCCTAAAAGTGATGCAGAACAAAGTAGACCTGTTTTTCTTGTTTTTTTTAGGGCAACAGGCAACTTGAGGGTAATCCACGTTGGGCAACTCCCCTTTAATAGAATAGGAAGGGATTTGAAAGGGAGGATGCGGAAGGGTAGAGGAAGGTAGCCAAGGGTTAACTAGGGCTCCCGGGCTATGGTTTAAGGATCCTACCCGGCATTCGCCTAAAGAAATGCAGGGAAAACCCTAGAAAAACCTGCATCAGGTAGGTCGGGCATTGGGTACTTGTCCCACGCCCTTCCGATAGCGGGAGAGGAGTTTGCTGTGATAAAAATTTAATAGGAAAACACATTGAATGGGTCATTGTCAGATAATATTATTTCTCCCAGTTTCACAGTCAATACAGAACCCGGTCGCGGCTCCTTCACCATTGTAACTCCTCGAACTGGTCGACCCTACAAATTTCCGTTACCGCTCCTTAAGACGTAGCTGTGCGCGGTTCCTACACGATTAACACTCGCGTATGGTGAATATGTCTAATGACAACTATTATGGTAAGTTTACAGATGAATCAATGGCTACCTCAACCCATATTTACTCGCGGCTATATTCTTACTGTATAAAACCCAAGAGGGTCTGTTTGAATTGTTATCTGACGATGACAAGTTTCCTACCACTTGATGCAAACATTTTCCGTTCCATATTTAAATTTAAGATAATACAGGTTGTGTATAAGAATCATTAAATGGCAGACTATTTTGCTCTCCGTGTTTTTTTTTTGTTTTTTTCTCCGTACTAACACCAACAATCAGTTGCAGTTCAGCAGCATACATGAGATAGAGGATTTAATACTTTACGAGCCTCTTGCATGCGGCGAATTATGTAGATTAGAATTAAGGCGAAAAATATTTCTTAACCCTTACAACGAAAAGGTTGGCGAGTTAGTCATCCGAACTGGTGGCGTGTTAACAGTTCATACGGCGCAAAACTCCAAGCTCAGATCGCACGATATTAATGTTAATCGATGAAACCGGGAAATACCAGTCCATAAATTACGGTTAATATCGTCGTAAATTCATTCGCAATGCGAGTTCCGAGAAGTTCTTTGGCTTTTCGAAGAATTCGCGGCGAGGTTATTTCTCGGTAATGATGCACAGAATTTTGAGAAAACATAAAATACGTAATACAGGCATGCACAGACTTAATAACTGGTGTAAAAATCTTGAGTTCGAAGAGTAAAATGAGAGTTTAAAAATGTAGAATTTCCACAATATTTTATAAGACGTAGGGATATACGAAAAAGGGAAGGGGATTTCAAATTTGCGTATAAAACCATTTTACTTATTAAAGAAAGCGAATAATGGCAGGGAAGACGTTTAAACATCACACAAAGGTTTTCAGTGCTTGAACTAAGTTCGTAAGGCTATCGTAAATTAAGATAAAGCCCATTCCCAACATGTTTAATCACCAAGAGGTCATGTGATTCTCAAAGAACTATAGGACAAAAGTTCTTATCCAGTGTGAATTTTATTACGATTCGTCGACGGAAAGCTCAGTTTGGAAAAATACAGTAATTAATTAATTACAAGGAGCAATTTCTACCCAAATTTATTCCTATGTTACTTATGATATAGAACAAACACTGAGGGATTAAGACACACTAGGGGGAGGAATTTTAAAACATTCCTTAACGGTCGTTATTAGCGTCGATTAAAACGTTTTCGGGGTCGATTAATTTGATATTGTCATACTAGAATTTTTAAGCGTCTAATTTCAACTCCAAAAGACAAGCGACGGAAGCACCTTTACCGTACGGGTGGTGGTGGAAGAGGGTTACATAGAAAGTAATGCATAACCGAGATTAGTGTCGATTCCGGGGTTATAGGAGTCGCTGAGTTTAATTCTCGCACTAATCATGCTGGTAAATAAATACCACGGAAGCGCCGGGAACTCAGCTAATATGAAATAAAAATAAGTGCTACATAAATACCACACAACGTTTCTGCAACCCTGGTTATACTCGTCAGGTGATTCAAAAACTGCAAGAAATGTGATCGACGCACCGCACAAACCAGATGTGACGAACTCAAAAGCCCAAGTTGCAGAAACGTTCGTATGATAGGGCAGCGATATGCATATCGCGTTTGCAGAAAAGGACAACAGAAACTTTGAAAAACTAATAAATGCATGAGATAGGAAAAACCTGAAATTTATGCAATAACTGGATATTTAACTATGTTCCGGTAAAATTGTGGTAGAAAATTTTATATGAGTAGTGAAAGACTTTGGACAGTTAAGACAGTAAGACAACCTATAATTAATAAAAAAATCATGAATAACATTAAAACTTGTATTATTTTATTTTTTGTTTATTCAAACCAAATTACAGTTGAAAATTGAACTTAGTATCCCACAATATTCTTCTCATATTTTTATTAACAATAACAGAAGCATTCGACTGTGTTCATTTTCGTTCAGTAAAACTATAAATCATTATAGAAATTATAATATTTAACAATAAAAAAGGCAGCCAAATACAGACAAAAGAAGTGATGATTTTAATACCACACAAGGTTTCTGGAATCCTCGTTCCTTTCTTCAGGTGCTAAATTCTAAAATCACAATAGCGTAGAGCGACACCTGCACAAAGGCTTTTAGTCTTAGCACCTGAAGAAAGAAAAAGGCTTCCAGAAACATTGTGTGGTATTTGAATCATCACTTCTTTTGTCTGTATTTGGCTGCCTTTCTTATTAATTTTTAAAACAGTCGTAAATTTTTCATTTTAATTATAAAATTTTGCGATACAGGTTTATATACCTTCTTCGCTATATGTTACATATATAATTGCCATAAATCAACAAAAATTATATATCCTTATATTACTATACAAAAATGTTCGGGAATTTTTCGTGTAACGATGTAAATAATTAATTATGATGTTCTCTTTGATATTAATTTAAAAATTGCAATTGATTAAAATTATTATCATTCAATAAATACGAATAATATTAAAACTATATATAAATGTGAACATATAAACACATATTAGCATATATTAGAAGCTATTTATAAAATACAAAAGTGGTAAATTATCGTAAACAATTATAAATTTTATAATAATTTTCAGCCGTGATTTTATAAATTATTTACAAATTTACAGAATGATAATTACGAATACAGCCGAAATTTCATGTTACTGTTAATTTAAAAAATCATCAGAACTATATTATTAGGTTACTATGTATAAACAAAGCTTTTCTTGAATTTGGAAAGTTTTATTTCTAATAAAAAGAACCTGAAATTCCAAATGAATAACTTTTAAAAATTATATTTCATATCTTTCTAATTCAGATTTATTTCCATGAGGTTTCTCTTGTTATAATGAAGTTTTATGAGTTTCTAGTCTCTTTCACCAAAATATGGCTTTTCCTCTCTAATCAAGACTATTATATGAGTACAACGTATATAAATTTCGACTATAACATTGCTTTTCTTTCCAATATACTGTTTTAAATTTATGTATATATATATATATATATATATATATATATATATTGTAATGCCAATTAATTAGGCCATTAATTGGTTTTAATAAAATTTAATTGTAGCGGCAGGAGCTTCCAAAGCGACAATGGAGCCGAGCTCTGTAGCTTTGTCGGAAAGTCAAAAATGGTGTATGCACGCTCTAACTCCGAAGAACTAGGAGTTCAGTTCGCGGAAAAACATCGCGAGGAGCAGAACAAGTAATATAACAGTTAGTTGGTGGCGGGACATTTCAGAGGACGGAACAAATAATACTAGAGCAGAGACTAGCCGTCGTTAATGAATTATTAAACAAAGTTGTGAATTTAAGACAAAGTAAAAACATTCACGGAAGTATTACCTCGTAAATATCGCTAAGTTAGAGAGTTTATGTCTATAGCCAGCCAGGAAAGGAAGTCAGCAGTTTATGTCTATAGCCAGCCGGAATAGTAAAGTTGCAGTTTAAGTCCAAAGCGGTAAAAGACTAACAAATCTACGAATCATACGATTCGTATAAGGCAAGCAGACATCAGATAGCTGACATTCAGGGTGATCATCCGAGTTCCTGTGAGCCTATCAATTTTGACTTCAATAGTGTAAAATCTGTGAGTCGACTTTTAGAATCAGTGTATAATTTTGCAATAGTGTACTTCCGAAACCAAAAGTAATGCTGGTACCAGCTGGACAGATGTAAGTAACAAAACCAAACTAATAATTAATTGTAAACGTAATTAAAGGATAGAGTCAGATTTCGTTCTCTTTTAAATTGTCAATCAGAGTTAACTTCTTTTATTTTTAATTTATTTCTATCGACGTATTGTTTAGGCAAATTGTGAACTGTTTATTAATAAGATTTTTAAATCAATTTGTTGTGTCCATTATCAAACCCAGTACACGCCCTGAGAAATTAATATTTTAAATTGTAATTGTTTTTTAGTTAAATTTACAAAGTAAAAATAAATAAATAATTTTATGTTTTAAATTTTGTTTATTATTTCATTGAAATAAAGCCTCTTTTTTAATTATTACAATATATATACATGTTGATTAGAAGACAAAAAATAAATTTAATGTCACGGACTGCGTCCTATGACTGTTGTAACCGAAATATTTTATCATAAATATGCATACATTCATATTACCTTGTGAAGACTTTTTGTTTTGGTTGATTAATATACACTTTTTTCTGATAAGTTCACAGCTTATATTTATTTAACTTTAGTAATGAAGGTATTTATAAATATATTATTAAAGAATGTTCATGTCCTTAAATGGGACATTTAAAAACTATAAATAAAATAATTCAACCGAAGTCAAATTATAACAAACATTAATATATATGAATTAAATTTCTTGATTTATAGGTTTCACTTTAAAAATTTTTAAATTATTATTGTGAAGATTGTTTAATGCCGAAAGCTCCTGCAATAAATGTTTTTAATATATTCAAGATTCTAATTGTTTGCGAATAATAAAAATTGTTTTTTTTTCAAATTAAAATGCTAATTATTAATATTTATCGTGAAATTTAATCAATCATACAGCTGCTAATATTTTCTGAAATTTTCTTCTCTTTCTAAGTTCGAATACGGGTAAAATGAATTTTTGTGTTATTGCTTTTACGACAACGAAGCGTGATGTTCTTGTCCAATTTCCGGTCTCTTCGCAATATACTATGCATTTGTTTTGGTATGTCGCATCTAATGTCAAAGTAACGGTTTATCATTCAGACAGCAATTAAATTAAAAGGTATGTTAATTAATTAAAAGGTAAATGAGATTATAAATCTCGACGTGCTAAGTAAAAACAGAATTAAAGTGGCAAATATTCCCTGCGTCAGTGTCCAATTTACGTGCGTAATACAATCGTGAGTGACAGCTTTATACTTTTATAGCAATTGCTCAGTTACGAGGCAAAGTCTCAAAAGAAAACCATCGCGAAGACGTGACAATGTTTACGAATCCCCAGAGCGACGTCCAACTCCGTGGCAACTTTGCACTTTCCTGTCAAGAGAACGCGAGGCTTCCTCGCGAGGCTTTGTAACTCGATTCTTCTGAAAGCGTCATTTCAACTCTTTAACTTCTTGGAAGTTATAATGCGTATCCCTGAAGGAGAAGCGAATGAATGTGTCTCACCACGACAAATGAATTGCAGCTTTGATCTAGTCGCCCTTCTTTTTATTATTCACCTAGAGAATCAATTTTTAACTTACAAAATATATGATAAGGTTAAGATTTATTATTCATTCCATTAGTTCTTGGACGAGGAAATAGGTTACGTCATAATATAAGATTACAAGAAAAAATATATTACAATTTTTTGTTTACTTTAATTCTTTTATCTAATTAGCAGCTTTTAAAAATAATTTTTCGAAATTAGTCATCAGGATACTCACAAATTTCATTAGAGGAGGGACAAATTATTATGATGTTCCTAACATCCAAATCTTTTGTTGTATTTTACTGTAATGACTTCACAATAAAGAGGTTGTAAATATGCTGATGAATTGATTTTAATTTGGAAGCGCTCATACGTAAATTAAAGTTTGTATTATTCAACAAATAATTTTTCATGTTAGCACGAAAACGAGTTGGTGTAAAATATTATTGGATGTGTTTATATTATATACTAGCTGGTTGCCCGGCGTTGCTCGTGTACTTATTTATATAAACTCGAAAAAGTATTTAATTGAATTCTTAAATATATTCCTTGAGTATTTCAGGATATAATCGTCACTCAGTCTTCATACATTACGAAATATTACATTGATGAAATTGTTAGCTAGACTGACAACTAATACAGCGCGAAAATTAACTTACATTTTCCCCAAGGATGGTAAAGTAATTCGTATTCTTCTTTATTATCATTCGATGGAATATTGCTGTATAAAATTATACTTTTTATTTAAAAAAAATATTTCTGCTTTATTTCATTCCTAATAAAGGAAATATTTCCTTTGTTCGTTGCGTAGTAACGTCTTTCTCCCGCGTGACATCATTGTCTCTTGGCGCGCAGTAATTTAATATTTAATGATCACGGTTTTTAATTATAATTCTTTCCGCATGTATGCTAGGCGTTTCTCACCCTCACAGTACCGTTTCTCGTATTTTGAAGAATATGTGTACCAATTTTTGTTGCATTCTGTCCACGCGATAAAATTTGTATAAAGAACAACGTAAATACATACATACATACATACATACAAATATACATCCTTTTTTATTATATAGATTAATTTTTACTCAACGACAATCCACTTCTAAAATCGCGTCTTTCTTGAAAGACGGTCCTGATCCACTAATTCAAAATTTCTGCTTATTTCCTCCGATTTTTTTTTATTAATAGCCGTTAATGCACTCAGAACAGTCTGCTTCATCTATTGGACAGCATTCATCTAGTAATTATGTCGGAAATCTATGTATCTACAGTGTCTATATGTTTATATTGTGAGATTCCATATGTTATTCGCCGATTTTGCGAACGTTTCAGATTTTTGAATAAGAAACGTAGCCAATACTGACAAAAAAGGTAATATAAATACCACACAACGTTTCTGAGATCCTCGTTTCTTTCGTCAGGTGCTAAGAAGAGCCTAGAGAAACACAACTGCACTGGTCAGTCGACAACACTAAAAAAAGGCTGCCGCAGTTGTGTTTCTCCACGAACAAGGATCCCAGAAACGTTGTGTGGTATTTATATTACCATTTTTGTCTGTATTGGCTATCTTTCTTATTCATTATTTTCAATCAGACATAAATTTTTTCATTTTAGTTTCAGATTTTTCTCTAAATTTGGTCAACAATACGCGAAAAACACTCTTAACGCTTCTCAACCAACAATATAGACCTTTATTCAAGCATGAAATGATAAATAATCTTTTTACTAATAAATTAGCGGCAGGTTTCTCTGTAGATAATGAAACAAATGGCACACTGAAATTTTCCATCCTTGTCTTCTAAAAAAAAAGAGAGATCCTAAACCATTCATCCAATGAAACTTTGGTGAGTTGTTGTGTGCATCCTCGCCAATTTTCTGTCGGTTTTTTGAAGCGTTTCAAAACTCCCAAGGGGTGAACGGGGATGGAATGTTAAAACATGCTAAATCGGCCGATATTAGTGTCGATTAATTTTTTTTCTGGGTCTACATAATTAATAGTTACTATTCAGATCTTTTTAGTGTATTACCCCTTTAAAGGAGGTGGTGGTGGAGAGACGTTACATGAAAATAACGTAAAACAACCGAAATTGGTGTCCAATCCAATTAGGTTAATTCGGATATTTACCATTCTGGTTAATGTGTAGCTCAACCGCTAGGAGTAGGGGTGGAAGCGGGTGAAAATAATTTACGTTTACAATCTTAAATGTGTATACCAATTTCTACCAAACTTACGATCCAGGAACAGACACCGAGGGGTTAAGAGACACATACCCGCTCTAGGGAGTGAGGGTGGACGTGGTGGAATTTCCTAAACGGCCATTATTAGCGTCTAATAAAATGGTTTGGTGTCGCATAATTTGATAGTGTAATTCTAGAAGTTTTAAGTGTTTAATTTCAACTCCAGAAGGAAAGGGAGGGAAGCACCCTTACGGTAAGGGTAGGGGTAGAAGGGGGTTACATAAAAAATCATGCAAAAAAGACCAGGATTGGTTACAGGAGTCGCTGATTTTAATTCCCGCATTAATCATGATGGTTGATGAAATTTTATGTTCCTCCACGTGGAGGTGGACGCGATTGACAAAAAGTTACCCGGAGTAGTTTTGACCCTCATAAGTTACAGAGTTAATTTTTTATTTTCATACGTACCAGCTATATTTTGGTCTGTATTAAGTTAAAGCTTGTATTTCTTTACTCCTTTAACGTACCGGGGGTAGTTTTAGAATTTATTAAGTTAGCGAGTATTTTGTACTGTTTTAATTTGTCGTGATTTTTTAGACTTATTTTATGGAGTAGAAGAATTGGCGCATACTGTCATTCATCATCTTAGTTTATTTGAAGTTAGCTGCCGAGGGGATAGGTCGGTGAGGCGTACCTAAATGGGTAAATGTTCCAAACACTGACGCTGGTTAAATGAAATGTTAACCAAGAGTTTAGTGTCGAATTAATTCCTTCTCCGGGTTAATTTAAATAAATACCCGGGAAACGACGGGCACTTGGCTAGGTTCGGTCTAGTTCATGAGTTTGCTATAAAAATATTATTTCATTTCAACTCCGAACTTTCCACATAGCCAGAGTCAACGACATCTGGATTCAGAAGTTGGATGAAAAGTGGTCTATAATATTTTTTTAAAAAATATGGTACTAAAGATAAAGAAACTTCGACATTTGAATCTGTATCATCGGGAGTCCAACAGGGATTTGTAATTGCGCCTCTATTAATTATATTATTCATTAACGATTTACATAATGGTATAAATGCGACGATTTTCAGATGACTGTGTCAATAAATGATGAGCAAGAGGTAAGGACCCTCCAAAATGACGTAATAATTCCTGGTATTCTAGTTGGTTTTCTACCGTTAAGTAAGTGCATGTTGTCAAAATTCTCATCGAAATGTGCGACAAAAATCCTCGAGGCAACAATGAATCTTTTCTTAATGTTCTTCAAATTAAAAAATAGCTTGGAGTTTAATCCACTTTCTAGCCCATTTTCACTTCTTTCCAAACGAAATAAAATGAAAATTAATTATGGCAAAAGGCAATCAGTTTTACGTAAATGTTCCTACAATATGCCGTAGAATATAAAATGAATGGAGGAACAGCGGGCCAGGAAACAAACTGTAAATACCTTGCGATCTATTTTAACACAGGCAAATTATGCTGCAAGTGCGCTATGGAATACTTTACACTTTTTAATGAGAGCCCTTAAGAAGAGAATTGCGGTGTCCAAAGAAATGGCATACATAACGCCACTTTTGGAATGTGGTTCAACTTGCTGGGATACGTATAGGAAAAATCAGAATCAATCGTTTTAAAGGAAGCAGAAATGGCCGCAATATTAGTGGAGATAGGACCGTTCACGTTTTCAAATTAATGCAGGATGGGAAAAAAAAAGGTTAGAAAATTCTCATTCCTAAATGGGACAATAAATGACGAACAAATTACCTGCAGGAGTGTTTGGAAGAAAAGTTAGACGCAATCGGAACACACTAGTCAATATAGGTTAGTGTAGTGAAATGAAGTGATAGTGCTTCGTGAAATCAATCAGATTCACAATAAACTAAAGTAAAATATAGTTTGTATCTTTAGTTATTCTCTATTTTCAGGTATACTTCCACAGTTTTTTCAGAATAGAACAATATTAAATTGTCCTTTTTAATAGTGACTTTCAATCAATATTATATATATATATATATAATCTTACGTCCAGTTTATTTATTTAAAATAATTATATTTATTGTCCTTTTCAATACTGACCTGCAATAAATATTATTCTATACTAGCTGAGTGCCCGGCGTTGCCCGTGTCTTATTTATATAAACCCGAAAAAGAATTTAATTCTATATTAATCTTTAGTCAAGAAGACACAACCTAAATCTAACTATTCCTAGTTCCGTACACAATTTCGACCAATAGTGCTTTAATTGAACAGCTATAAAATACATTGAATTTTATTGCATCAATCTCAACAAACATACCTCCGAATTTCTTTACCAATACATAAATATACTGCATTAATTTAATAGCTATAAGATACATAGAATTTAATTGCATAATAGCAACAAACATACCATCGTTATTCTTTAGAAATATAATTCTCCGCGAACAAATAATTGTCAGTAAGTCTTCAGACAGTACTTCTTGAGTATTGCAGGATATAATTGTCCATCAGTATTCGCACATTACGAAGGATTGAAGTGATCAAATTGATAGCTACATTCCAAATGTAAAGAAATGGTGGCCATATTGCACTCACTAAATTAACTAACATTTTCCGCAACGATTGTAAAGTATTTTGTATTGTTTTTTATTATCACTCGATGGAGTATTACTGGATAGAATTATACTTTTATTCAATGAAAATATTTCTGCTTCATTTCATTACGGAAAAATCGAACTATTTCCTTTGTTCGTCGCGTAGTAACGTCTCTCTCTCTGTCACGTGATGTCATGATATATTGGCGCGCAATAATTTATCACTTAATGATCACTTTTTAAAATTATAATTCTTTTCACATTTATGCTAGTGGTTTGTCACCCCCACATTACCGGTTCTCGATTTTGGCAGAATACGTATACCAATTTTTGTTGCATTCTGTCCACGCGATAAAATTTGTATAAAGAACAACGTAAATACATACATACATACAAATATACATTCTTTTTTATTATATAGATATTGTAATGCCAATTAATTAAGCCATTAATTGATTTTAAATAATTTAAATTGTTAGCGGTATTTGAGCGACCAAAAGCGACAATAGCGCTGAGCTCTGTTGCTGTTATAAAATGCCGAGAGGGAAATGCGCGCTAAAACTCGGGAGGCACTACGATAGTTAGTTGGCGGGAAAACATTGCGAAGAGCAGAACAAGTAGTAAAACTTGAGCAGAGGCTAGACGTCGCTAAAGTATTAACAGTTAACGTTGTGAATTAATACAAAGTAAAACATTCACAGAAATATTGCATCGTAAATATTGGAAAGTAAGATCAGTTTTGTCAGAATAAAACTTTCCAAAATCTTCGTGGAGAAATTGTTCCAGGAGAAAATTGGTAAATTATTGTGGAGCGGAGCAGTCAACGAAATACAGCCAAACTTGCCAAATTTTAAAGTGAAGTGTAGAATCAGTGAAAACCTGATATTAAAAATTAATGTGTGTAAAAGTGTCCAAACGAGGTAAAATTGATTGTTCTGGTACCAGACCGACGGTCCGTAAGTAACATAATTTTGATAAATTTGTAAACAATAATTAAAAGGGTACTCAGATTTTGTTCAGAGTTCATTTAGTTCATCTTTCATTCCACTTATATTTTAGGTTAATATTTTTATATTTTAAATTTTTAATAGTCAAATTATACATTTATCGTGTCCTAATTATCAAACCCAGTGATGACATATTGGATTGTAAATATTGATGTGTATTCACTAGAACAAAATAAATTGTAAATAATTAAAGTAAAGTTTTGTCAATTTTGATCAAAGACCAGCGTCCAAAGATAGGGCTAAAAATGTGCAGTTTTAAGAAATTAAAACTTTAAATATTAATAATTTTATTAATCATTCCTTTTAATTTAATTAACGCCTACTTGTTGATCATTACAATATATATAAAATCTTAAGTCCAGTTCATTTATTTAAAATAATTATATTTATTTATTTAATTTTATGTATCTGCCACCGGACAAAATAAATACAAACATGTTCCGAATTTATCGTATCCAAGTGTCTTTTACTGCGTCGTTCAAGTAAATTTATTACTTAATATAATCTGTCAATTATCATTTAATAAATAAACAACACAGTCAATCTGCCACAAATTATGTATTAATTCATTAAAACAAAAAATCGCTTCAATACAACGTTTCGTCCACAATTTGTGGACTTCTTCAGGTATTATACAGTTTTGAATATATGCTAAATTAGAAGAACAAATATGAAGACTGCGTGCTATGACATTTATGGCTGGTGATTTTTGGTTTTAATTAATTAATACATTCTTTCGGACATGTTCACTGTGTTTATTTATTATTTAAGAAATTTCCTGTTCCAGACTTCTTCAGGCATCCACCTTCAATTATTATCGTATAACAAAAGTTATACACAAAAACGTAGAATATATTTTTGTACATTACATTGATGTATTTTTTTTGTCATTTAAAATAATCAATTTTACTTGTATTACAGAACACGCCTGTTGTGATATTACTGTAAACAATTTCAGCCTCAAAATGCAGAGATTGTGTCGTTTGTTTATAAGGCTACTTCCTTAAATATTAAACCTAGGCCGTGTAAAGAGCATAGAATTTGTAATCCATGTTGTTAGTTTGTTTCAGTGTATACAATAAATTATATCCTGTTCTTTATTTTATTTTATTTTTTTTAAAAAAAAGATGCTTTACCTTGAGTCTTGGTTCTGTAAAGCTTACGTTTATCGTTGCCACAAGTGACATTACAGAGGAGATTAGCTGGAAAGACCAATCAATAACGATGAAATGGCAGTTTTCCTGGACTTTTTTTTTAAAGTTAATGGCAACTATCTTCTGTTTTACTGGCTAATTTGCATACTAGTTTTAGAAAACGATCGGACGAGTCTTCAAGGCTCGTGACAACGTTTAAGAATTTGGCCATTTCAATGTAAATAAAATCGGACAAAATGTTCACGCGAGCGAAGTCTGAAGTGCACCAAGGACGAATGTAACCGAGACGCGTACACAACACCGTATTGGAAGTCATAAATGCGATAGTGGTGAAACGATAGATCTACCAAGTACGATAAAGTCACGAGTACTTCCTCGCGTCCTGCTTTCTGTCAAAATTCAACGAGATCTGAAACGTGCTGAATTTTGAGATGATTTACTCCGATACACGGTTCTTGGTAATGATACTTATAATTCTCCCCACTTGTTATATGACACGAGCACGATAAACTTCGCACTCCAAGTATACACAACGCAACCGGATCCAACCATCATCGATGTCCATATCAAATATTAATACAGCTCCAATATAAAGTGTTTTTACTTAATTTTACGAAAAAAACAGTTAAAATACGGAACAGAAATATATCATACGAATTTTGTTTCGAGAATTACAATACAAATGTTAACGGCCAAATAAGTCATTTTTAATAAACAAGTTACAAATTCTTCAAAATAAGTTTGTTTAGACGTCGTTTCGTCCTTACAATAGGACCTCTTCAGGTGTTAATCAACCAGGAGACATCTCTGGGTTCCATGCCAGCGAATACTCTATAAAATATAGTCAACACTCGTAGAAAATGACTTCTATTTTGTAGAGTATTCGTTGGCTTGCAGCCTAGAGATGCCTCCTAAATGATTAACACCTGAAGAAGTTACCGTGTAACGACGAAACGTCATGTATGTCTATTAAGAATTTCTATTTAGTTTTTATTCCAACTTCCTTGCCCATTAACATTTATATTATAACTTTCAATATCACATAATTGTCTATTTGTTTCCAGAAATTAAAAAGTTCTGTTGTTGCTATTATTGTTATAGTTATTTTCCTACTGAAAATAGGATCTTGTAGTCGCTGTGCACAATCTGTACTAATAAAATTATTTTTTAAATATATATTTTCTAACTGATGCTATCTGAAATCAAGCTTCATAGAATTTTAATGGGAACATTTCACACATAATTCACATATCACTTTTGTAAATGTTGATATCACTTTATATGTAAACATAGCGATACGCGTCATTTAATTGGTTGCAATTAGTTTTGGGTCTGTTTAGAAAGTTAATAAAAACTGAAGATGCGCCAGGATTTCTGCCGTAAATATTAAAGCGTGTTATGAGAAATTAACCACAGTGTTTTTATTGGCACATTGATACCACTGTTAGTCGTCGTCTTGTGTTGAAATACCGTATGTTTAGGCGGTGTTGCGAAGTCCATGTGTGGTTCAGCCTCGCAAACACTTTGTAAACAATAGAAGATTGAATGAGTGACGTACCATCCGTCGTGGGTAGCCTCATCATCCGCGTGCGTCTGCGTGTGCATGAGGTCGGGGTCCGAGTTCTCCGCGACGCCGACGCTCACTGGACCGCACTCGCTCCGACTCCGGAGAGACACTGACATCGACGTTTCAGCCAAGCTCCGCCCCGCCCAACGCTCCCCTCCACTGCATTAGAGCACGGTCAAATCACATGGACGTTTTAATGCCTTCCCTAACGCTACAGCTGTTTCTATTAGCGGCAGAGGGTCGCGACGTCTTTGATCCTGATCCCCTGCGACACAGCACACTCTCCGTCCCAAGCTTTCCTTTATGAAACACGGCACGGAGACTGGCTACATTGTAACAATCAGCGCTCAGAGAAGAACAATCGCAGAAATGCTCATAATTACAGTAGCAACAGCGGGAGTTGCTGTCAGTATATGTTGTATTACAGTGAAAGCAGAGTAACTGTAGTAGTAAGTGCTTGAAGCAAGGTCATCAGTAGCATTGACATCAACAGCAATAAAACGGGAAGTGTAGTGACTACTACAGACAGCAGTAACAGAGGATGGATTCACTACCAGATTAACTTTAGAAGTGATGTGAGGAATACGGCCAGCTGTAACAGTAGCAGTAGAAGTAAAGTTTCTTTAAAGAGTAAAAGTAGATCAGCAAAACGGCTCACCCCTCTCTTAGCGGTGCTGCCAGATCGTTCACCCCCTCATTGGCCGTTCAGAAATAACCGCCGGAATCTATTATTGGTCACCATGTTGGCATCGTATCCCGAAGAGTGGTATTACATTTTCGTGGCGCAGACTACAGGTGGTTTCTCAACCTCCGCACGCAGTTAAAACATTGCTGACGGTTCTGACAGTAGTGGTTAGCTTTTGGCACAAACTCTAGTCTTCGGGACATACTGTTGACAGGACAATCGCAGAAATGCTCATAGTTACAGTAGCAACAGCGGGAGTTGCTGTCAGCAGTATATGTTGTATTACAGTGAAAGCAGAGTAACAGTAGTAGGAAGTGCTTGAAGCAAGGTCATCAGTAGCATTTTAAATAAACAGCAGTAAAACAGGAAGTGTTATGACTACTACAGACAGCAGTAACAGTGGAAGATTCGCTACCAGATTAACTTTAGAAGTGATGTGAGGAATACGGCCAGCTGTAACAGTAGCAGTAGAAGTATCGTTTCTAGAAAGAGTAGATCATCAGCAAAACGGCTCACCCCTCTCTTAGCGGTGCAGCCAGATCGTTCACCCTCTCATTGGCCGTTCAGAAATAACCGCCGGAATCTATTATTGGACACCGTGTTGGCATCGTATCCCGGAGAGTGGTATTACATTTTCGTGACGCAGACTACAGGTGGTTTCCCAACTTCCGCAAGCGGTTAAAAACATTGCTGACGGTTCTGACAGTAGTGGTTAGCTTTTGGCACAAACTCTAGTCCTCGGGACATACTGTTGACAGGACAATCGCAGAAATGCTCATAGTTACAGTAGCAACAGCGGGAGTTGCTGTCAGCAGTATATGTTGTATTACAGTGAAAGCAGAGACAGTAGTAGGAAGTGCTTGAAGCAAGGTCATCAGTAGCATTTTAAATCAACAGCAGTAAAACAGGAAGTGTTATGACTACTACAGACAGCAGTAACAGTGGAAGATTCGCTACCAGATTAACTTTAGAAGTGATGTGAGGAATACGGCCAGCTGTAACAGTAGCAGTAGAAGTATCGTTTCTAGAAAGAGTAGATCATCAGCAAAACGGCTCACCCCTCTCTTAGCGGTGCTGCCAGATCGTTCACCCTCTCATTGGCCGTTCACAAATAACCGCCGTAATCTATTATTGGACACCGTGTTGGCATCGTATCCCGAAGAGTGGTATTACATTTTCGTGGCGCAGACTACGGGTGGTTTCCCAACCTCCGTACGCAGTTAAAAACATTGCTGACGGTTCTGACAGTGGTGGTTAGCTTTTGGCACAAACTCTAGTCTTCGGGACATACTGTTGACAGGACAATCGCAGAAATGCTCATAGTTACAGTAGCAAGAGCGGGAGTTGCTGTCAGTATATGTTGTATTACAGTGAAAGCAGAGTAACAGTAGTAGGAAGTGCTTGAAGCAAGGTCATCAGTAGCATTTTAAATAAACAGCAGTAAAACAGGAAGTGTTATGACTACTACAGACAGCAGTAACAGTGGAAGATTCGCTACCAGATTAACTTTAGAAGTGATGTGAGGAATACGGCCAGCTGTAACAGTAGCAGTAGAAGTATCGTTTCTAGAAAGAGTAGATCATCAGCAAAACGGCTCACCCCTCTCTTAGCGGTGCAGCCAGATCGTTCACCCTCTCATTGGCCGTTCAGAAATAACCGCCGGAATCTATTATTGGACACCGTGTTGGCATCGTATCCCGGAGAGTGGTATTACATTTTCGTGACGCAGACTACAGGTGGTTTCCCAACTTCCGCAAGCGGTTAAAAACATTGCTGACGGTTCTGACAGTAGTGGTTAGCTTTTGGCACAAACTCTAGTCCTCGGGACATACTGTTGACAGGACAATCGCAGAAATGCTCATAGTTACAGTAGCAACAGCGGGAGTTGCTGTCAGCAGTATATGTTGTATTACAGTGAAAGCAGAGACAGTAGTAGGAAGTGCTTGAAGCAAGGTCATCAGTAGCATTTTAAATCAACAGCAGTAAAACAGGAAGTGTTATGACTACTACAGACAGCAGTAACAGTGGAAGATTCGCTACCAGATTAACTTTAGAAGTGATGTGAGGAATACGGCCAGCTGTAACAGTAGCAGTAGAAGTATCGTTTCTAGAAAGAGTAGATCATCAGCAAAACGGCTCACCCCTCTCTTAGCGGTGCTGCCAGATCGTTCACCCTCTCATTGGCCGTTCACAAATAACCGCCGTAATCTATTATTGGACACCGTGTTGGCATCGTATCCCGAAGAGTGGTATTACATTTTCGTGGCGCAGACTACGGGTGGTTTCCCAACCTCCGTACGCAGTTAAAAACATTGCTGACGGTTCTGACAGTGGTGGTTAGCTTTTGGCACAAACTCTAGTCTTCGGGACATACTGTTGACAGGACAATCGCAGAAATGCTCATAGTTACAGTAGCAAGAGCGGGAGTTGCTGTCAGTATATGTTGTATTACAGTGAAAGCAGAGTAACAGTAGTAGAAATGCTTGCAGCAAGGTCATCAGTAGCATTTACGTCAACAGCAGTAAAGCGGGAAGTGTTGTGACTACTACAGACAGCAGTAACAGTGGAAGATTCACTTCCAGATTAACTTTAGAAGTGATGTGAGGAATACGGCCAGCTGTAACAGTAGCAGTAGAAGTAAAGTTTCTTTAAAGAGTAAAAGTAGATCAGCAAAACGGCTCACCCCTCTCTTAGCGGTGCTGCCAGATCGTTCACCCTCTCATTGGCCGTTCAGAAATAACCGCCGGAATCTATTATTGGCCACCATGTTGGCATCGTATCCCGAAGAGTTGTATTACATGTTCGTGGCGCAGACTACAGGTGGTTTCCCAACCTCCGTACGCAGTTAAAAACATTGCTGACGGTTCTGACAGTGGTGGTTAGCTTTTGGCATAAACTCTAGTCTTCGGGACATACTGTTGACAGGATACGCTTTAATTCCCTTTTTTTAACATCTTGCCTCTTAATAACATATTATCTTCATCTATATGATGATCTACTGAAAACCAAGATTTTGTGTACCGACTAATAAAAACCTCAGGAAAAGGAAAATAAATTGTGCCGAGTTTCGTTGAGTACTAAGAAATCCAGGTCTGTCCAGAAAAGGATTTTTAATTGAGCTTCCCCCCCCCCCTCACTCCTCACCACTCAAACGCTCTTGCAAAACTTTTGAAAATATCCTTTGCGTTTGACTGCAAGTCACAAGTAAGCAATATTATAATTCAGAATACTGGCAACAGAAAGCAGCTATATAAATCCGTGAGAGTTCACATACAGTTGATTCAATAGTCATTTACTACAATTTAAAGTAGTGTTTTTCAATTTATTTTTACCTTCCCAGGAATCGGTAAACAAAAATAAATGTTTCTTTTTGTAGCCGCCACATTAGATCTTAATTTTTACATTTTTCAAATGGCGGTTCACAATTTAAGATATTTTGAAAGCTATTTACCGATTCCAGAATACTCGCCGTTATCAGTAAAATGAACAAAATTCCACTTAAATGTTTATGAACGTTGGTCATAGTCTCATAATAGCGGATGGCTATTTATTATTGCGGAAAACCTTACAACAACATTTCGCCGAAATGGATTCGACCATTTTCTTGAAAAATTCTAATAAAGTCAGCCCATTAACCTTGACAGATAGAAAGGACACAATTTTTTTTTCTTTATTTACGTAGATTGATTTTTAAGATGTGTTAGTAGAAGTTAGAATATTAGAAACAGTAGTGGAAAAGCAGTTAGTAGTAATATCTTCAGCCGTAGGAGTAGTAGCGGAGGTAGGATTGACTGTCTGAGACACGCATACCCACAACTTGATGAACTAATCGATAAATGTGCAGCAGCTACGGCCAGGAAAGTTTCTCTTGAAAGTAAATTGTTACATTTAAGACATACTTCAAACTATTTCTTTATTTTATACTTACTTCATTTCCAGGTTATTATGTTAGTAAAATCAATTTGCAACATTATACTTGAATGATATTTTAGAATAATTTTATTTCCGAACTACCATTGTTGCCTTAAATATTTTTCTTCAGAATTTAGCGTAATTTTGAAATAATACTCTACAAAGTATTTTAAAAATTAATATACAGAAAAGAATTTAAAATAAAAATTAAATAAATTTAAAGAAAACTTTATTAATAATTTTATTTTTATAAAAATATTTTCTCAATGCATTTCGAGAAACAGGTGAAATCTTGAGTTGTGTTTTCTCTGCTAATATATTACTATTATTACGTCTGAAGTACTTCGGTTAATAATAATATGTCAAATTAAATTCACTATAATTTCTCAGACTGCATAATTTTTTATTACATTTATGAATAAATTTAAGTTATTTGTATTTATGTATCTTCTCGTTTATCTATTCATCTTTTTCACTTTATAAATTTTCATACTAACATATTTTACTATATCCAAATCGTCGATTTTATTAATTATCAAACTATAGTATATTGTAATGAAAAATTTACGTATGATTGAAAATTAATAATAATAAAGATAGTCAAATTCAGTCGAAAAAAGTGATAATAGATCACTGTGAACAAAAAGTAAGGTGAATTTATTTATAAAATATAAATTCTTTATTTATTCTTCCAAATCAATTTCATCCTCTTCAAAGTAATCCCCGTCCGATAAAACGCACTTTTTCCAACGCTTTTTCCAGTCCTCGAAATAGTCGGAATAGTATTTTTCCGGTATAGCCTTCCAGGCCTTCTTCGATTCGGTTTTTATCTCCTCAATCGTGTCAAAACGGCGTCCCACATTGGGCTTTTGAGTTTGCTGAATAGCCAGAAGTCGCACGGAGCCAAATCAGGCGAATACGGTGGTTGTGGAACGATATGAGTCGAGTTTTTGGCAAAAAAGTCGCGAAGAACCAATGCAGTATGACATGGTGCATTATCGTGATGATGGAACCAAGAGTTGTTCGCCCATAATTCCGGCCGTTTCAGACGAAAAGCTTCACGCAAACGACGCATAACGCTCAAATAATATTCTTTGTTGACAGTTTGGCCCGGCGGAAGGAATTCATAGTGCACCACACCACGATAATCAAAGAAAACTGTCAACATGACCTTGATTTTCGATCGACTTTGCCGTGGTCTTTTCGGTCTTGCTTCACCTTTTGCACGATATTCGCTGGATTGGCCGGTGGTTTCATGATCGTATGCGTGAATCCAAGTCTCGTCTCCAGTAATGATGCATTTCAAGTGGTCCTGATAGTCAGACAGCAAAGTTTCACACACATCAACGCGACGCTTTTTTTCCAAAAAATTGAGCGATTTTGGCACCAATCGAGACTTGTCGCGTTTGAGACACAAAACATTCTACAAAATGGTTTGGGCTGAGCCAAATGATATTCCAACACTATCAGCGAGATCTCTAATTGTCCATCGACGATTTTCAAGCACCAAATCTTTGATTTTTTGGACGTGGCCCTCGTCGGTAGACGTTGATGGTCGTCCAGAGCGCGGTTCGTCTTCAACGCGTTCTCGGCCCTCTTTGAACTCGTTGTAGCACTTATAAACGTTTTTTTGTGCCATAGTTTGATCACCAAAGGCCTTCCGCAACATTTTCAACGTGTCCGCACAATAATATTCATTCCGCAAACAAAATTTGATGCAAGTTCTTTGCTCAACATAATCACCCATTGCAAAAATCGAAAAATTCATTTTTGATTGTTTACAAAAAGACGTGTAACTCGGAGATAATTAAATCTTTTAACAAACAGACGCTTGGCAAATATTATAGACAGTTCTACCAACCTAGGAAAAAAAATTACCTGCCTTCCTAATACCCGGTAGTTTTAAATGACTATTTCACTTTACTTTTTGATCACAGTGGTACTTATACTTGATTTACATATTATGAAGAAATAGTCAGCCGATTAGTGCTCTAGGCTCTACTTAGCATCTGAAGAAACGGACAAGGATCCCAGAAACGTTGTGTGGTGTTGATATTATCTCTTATTTTGTCTATATTCGGCCATCTTTCATATTATTAATTTTCAATCCGAAGTTAATTTTTCATTTCGAGAATTATTGTTAGAAACACCGTCAGGACACATCAATATAAAAATAAGCTCTGCACAATTGCTATAAAAATTAATGAAATCAAGGAAGGACTATACTCAAAAGATATTTTATTAAGAATATATTGTTCAGAAAGTTCTTAAATGGATCAAACCATTGATAGTTACGGAAGCGGCTAACCCGTTGTCTCTGCTTCATTACACTTCCATTCACAATTTGGGGCGACCATCTCCGTTTCCACGAGCCGTTTACGAAGGATTGACTGCTCCATCAGGCTGATTACGCAGACACGGCCTTGGTCCTCGAGTCTTTGGACAGCAGCCAACACACAGGTCTGTTCACAGCTGGCCAACCGACCTTCCTTTATCTTAATTCCGAGAGTTGTTGCATTGCATCATGGGGGGGCGGGGAACTTGGATAGCTTTCAATACTCTGAGTGTTTGCAATCTTCGCAAGTTTTGTAGAGAGCACCGGTAGCTTTCATCAAAGACACTCTACGAAACATACAGCAGTTTTGCATGCTTCAACAAGACGAAGTGCTGTCAACGTGTGTTCTACCTTATTCCACTAATGGATTTTCTGTAATAAATAATATTTACTTCGCAAATTCGTTAAGATAAACAGGCACTAAAACACTTTTCTGTTTAGTGACAGTTCAAGTTAGGACAAAATATGTTTGCTTCTGAGTGAAAAGAAGAAGATCTTTAAATGAGATAAAATAAAATTTTATTTTCTATTCTAATTAAAAAAAGGTTGTTGACTGAAGAAAACCTCGTTCACTATTATTCTCCGTGGTGATTAACCTACTTTACCACCACAACATCGCACCAGGTACCTCGCCTGCATCATGAGAGGTCTGAGACAGGGTCCAGCTGAGAGAATGAGATGAACAGGATAATTTGAATAAATTATTCTCGCCTGGATCATGGGAGATCTGAGACAGGGTCCAGCTGAGAGAATGAGATGAACAGGATAATTTGAATAAATTATTCTCGCCTGGATCATGGGAGATCTGAGACAGGGTCCAGCTGAGAGAATGAGATGAACAGGATAATTTGAATAAATTATTCTTGCCTGGATCATGGGAGATCTGAGACAGGTCCAGCTTAGAGAATGAGATGAACAGGATAATTTGAATAAATAGTTCTCGCCTGGATCATGGGAGATCTGAGACAGGGTCCAGCTGAGAGAATGAGATGAACAGGATAATTTGAATAAATTATTCTCGCCTGGATCATGGGAGATCTGAGACAGGGACCAGCTGAGAGAATGAGATGAACAGGATAATTTGAATAAATTATTCTCGCCTTGATCATGGGAGATCTGAGACAGGGTCCAGCTGAGAGAATGAGATGAACAGGATAATTTGAATAAATTATTCTCGCCTGGATCATGGGAGATCTGAGACAGGTCCAGCTGAGAGAATGAGATGAACAGGATAATTTGAATAAATTATTCTCGCCTTGATCATGGGAGATCTGAGACAGGGTCCAGCTGAGAGAATGAGATGAACAGGATAATTTGAATAAATTATTCTTGCCTGGATCATGGGAGATCTGAGACAGGTCCAGCTTAGAGAATGAGATGAACAGGATAATTTGAATAAATAATTCTCGCCTGGATCATGGGAGATCTGAGACAGGGTCCAGCTGAGAGAATGAGATGAACAGGATAATTTGAATAAATTATTCTCGCCTGGATCATGGGAGATCTGAGACAGGTCCAGCTGAGAGAATGAGATGAACAGGATAATTTGAATAAATTATTCTTTGGCTAGGAGGATGGTCCATGCATTTTATAAATATTTAAAGGAATTCGTAATTATGTGAAATATTTTTCATTTCGAACTTGTCAATAGAATTTCTTACACATTTTAGGATCCAAATAAATACAAAAGATGAAATATCTATACATTATAGATTTATTAAATTAGGCTCCTCCTTTCTCATTAACGTTTATGTATCGCCTGATGATGTCACAAAACTCGGAACTAAACGATTTGTGTCAATTTTTTACTCATACTTTCTCTGTAAATATTGATTAAAAATCACCTTTATGACTTATTCACTAATTTGTTTGTTATTATACTTAATTTTAAAATAAATATCAATTTTAGATGATTCTCAGCCTAGAAATCTCTTGAATCTTTATCAAATAGTCTATATTACGAGACCTCTAATTCTGATTTGAAATTTTTTGCTAATCATTTCTTTCAAATATGTATCAACTAAATTTAATTCAACAAAGTTAAGGATTTTTTGCACATTTAAAAATGAAATTGTGGTTAAATTTGATCAACTAATTAGTAAATTTAAATATATATTTCATTTTGGCACGGTTCTTTAAAACCAACCTCGTTCTAATTTCTTTTCATTGATTTATTTCCAAATATAAACAAAATATTTCGATAACGATGATTATTACACATTATTTACTTCAGATATTTAAAAATCACTGATCACCCATAATTGCACCAGTGGTAGGAAAACGAAGCCTGGATAACAAGCTGGAAAAGTATATTTATACTACAGTTATAGTTTTATATGAAACTATAAAAAGTATTTAATAAAGCCATAGAGTTTGAACACACGAGTAAACATGTGGAGGATGAAGTTAAACGGTAAATAAGGGGCAAAATCTTAAAATATATTCGTAAATATTTCATAATTTTGTATACTTGTTGCAGATTGAACTTGATGATGATCATAGAGCAAGGACTGAAACATGAGGCGAAACTTCAAAACTTCCAAATTGGTTATATCACGTCTTTTGAAATCTGTGACCTTTAATAGAAGTAACTATACAGCTATATTTCATACGCAAAACTAATCTATACGGTTCTGGTGACCAGTCTATACTACACATATAGCAACTTTTTCTGATACTACTCGTCATGTTTCAATTAATTTTTCTGGATTAAGGTCAAAAAAGTTTATTTTTGGTGGTTGTGATTTAATTTATTGTATTGGTATTTTAATATTTAATTTTTTCAAAATAATAAAAATTTAAATTTTGAATTTAATAAATGTTTTTGTCTGTATTTTGTATTGCGTGTATTTAGGTTTAAGTTTTTCTTTGTCTCGGAAGTGTTGTTTGCTGTGGTCTTGAGAATTCGAAACCGTGCACGTGCGTGGGGGTGGAGGAGATAAATATTTCCATCCAAGTAATTTTCGTGTCCTGTCTCGATTGTTGGCCTCAACATGACAGAATAGTTAGCCATTGTTGACTACGGAACTGCAGCTGCGTGCTATAAATCTTGTGACAATGGAAGAATCAGTCAACTGGCATTTCGACGATGTTTTCTAACAATGAAAAAAGTAAAAGAATGGGAGGATATAATGGAGGGGACGGAGATAAGCTTTTGGAAACTGGACAGTTGTTCTGCGCTCACCGAAGCTGGTGGATGTGATTAAGAGAGGCTCTGTAAAGTTGTTGTCTCTGACATAGTCCGAGGCAGAATCGTTGTGAGAAAGGGGTCACAATTTGTTAGTGAAGAGTTCACAGAATAGCACCACACAATTTACTACGACGGCTTGCCAGCAATCAATCCCGGAGGCCGACGCCTTAGCCATTGATCAACCCCTGAGTCGACGCCAGTACGTCGGTACGAGAGCTACAGCGGGCAACACAACAGAGAATAGAAGTACGCATTTGGTACGGGCAGCAGATCTCTTCTATGTAAAAACCACAGGTGCCTGAGATAAGAGTTTTCATGTTTAACTTTAATAAACTTATATAAAATTTATTTATTGGTCAAATATTTATTTTGATTTAACGTAAAAACCCAGCCCACAAAAATAATTCTTAACAGTATATTTTAAATTATTAATGAGGCCAAAACAGGCAATTAAAAATTATAATTTAATAATGACTGAAAAGTTAAATTAATTAAATTTTAGTTTTTTGTTATAATTTAATAATCACTGAAATATGTTAGATTAAATTAATTAAATTATAATAACAGATAACATGCCAATTTACTTCTACATTCTATTATTTTCGTGCTTATGATTTGTGAGGATACATTATATATTAATTTAATTAAATTATATAACTGAAACATGTTAGATTAATTTAATTTAATTTTTTGGTCAGAATTAATAATTTTATATTGTATTAAAAACTATTAGATGCTCATTAATACTTTATTCATTGTGATCCAGATTGAAAATAATGACAATGTTTACAAATACTTTCCTACTCTCCGTGAACTGAATCAACTGGGGGCTCATACTAGAATTCAGTAGACTCAGAAGATGGCGCCTCTAATTTCCAGAGCAAGGTTTCCCAGTGTTGGAGAATAAATCAGATGACAGATCAATAATTAATATAGGTTGAATTATTCACTACTGTGTGATAATATTTTAAATGTATTTTCGATCACCGCTTTGGAATTTGATGGTTAGTTTTTCTCCACAGATTGAGAAATTATACTCGTTACCTCACTGTATGATCAGGCTGCTTCCTCAACGACCATGTAGATCTGCCTATAAATTGTTTCATTTCTAATTCCGCCAGTTAATCCGTACGGTTAGAAGGAAATAGAAAATTTATAGCTACACTATACAGTTCAAACATGTAAAATGTATAAAAATGTCAATGAATCTTAAATCTTAAATGATTAATAATTAGTATATATATATATATATATATATATAGTGTAATACTAATTAGAGGCCATTAATGATTTTCATTATTGGATATTTATGGGGGATTGTTAGCGGTACCAATTTCAAAGGCGACAATGGACAGGCGTGCTCTTGTTGTGTTGAACCGCGAGGTTTTGGACAGTCGTGTGTTGGAAGTCGGACAATCGGGTGTTGGAAGTCGAACAACGAACTGCGTGGCAGGTAAATAGATGTAGCCGGAAATGTTACAAGTTTTGAGATTGAGTAATAAAGTTTTGGACAGTAAATCTCAACGATAAAGTTACAAGGAGTAACCTAATAAATCACGCTTTTTTTGGGTGTAGACAGGCTATGTGTAGGGTAATCCACATAGTGACAACTCCCCTCTTATAGCATAGGAAAGGGATTTGAAAGGGGGCATGCGGAAGGGTGGACGAAGGTAGCCAAGGGTTAACTAGGGCCCCCAGGCAATAGTTTAAGGATCCTACCCGGCATTCGCCTAAATGTAATGCAGGACAAGCCCTATAAAAACCTTCATCAGGTAGGTCGGGCATTTGGTACTTGTCCCACGCCCTTCCGATGGCGGGAGAGGGGTTTGCTGTGGGGTCGAAGCTAACCCTCTCGCCATGCATTGGCCAGTTTAGGAGGCAGCTGGCCGACTACAATAAATATCTATAAGTACCGTGACCGTCATGAATTCCGCAGAGAGACAATTTGTAACAATCTGTCCTACCAATAATCCGGAAGGAGCAGCAGTTTCCAGTTTCCAGAGGAGAGACCCGAAAGTTACGACCATGTTTTTGTTTAAGAAAATGTAAATTCAGTGATTTCATCGCCTTTGAGCCATGTGAGCCCAAGAGTTTAAGCCTGGTACCAGCAGATGTCTTCCTATGCTATTAAAGGGGATGCCACTATGTGGATTACCCTCATGTAGCCTGTTACCCTAATAATAATAATAATAATAATAATAAAAACATTTCCTATTCCCTTATCTTTATCATCTAATTTGCCTAAAACAGTGTGTATAAACTTTTTATTTTTACAGTTATGATTAGTGACGGTCATAAATAATTTACTTTTTTCTCGTAAATATACGAAAGTGTTAATTAGTTACCGTGTTGAATCAGCATTGTGTCCACTGGTCAACGTCCGTGCTCGACATGCGTTCCAATTATTAATCTTGTGCACTGCAGAGGCAATGCACTTGATTAATAGTCCACTGCGGAAACGCGTCGCCCCTCAGTAAAAAAAAGTGAGTTGAACGAACTCTGGCACGAAACTAGCGGATTATACATCTCTACTGATATCACAAGGAGAATGACGTTGATTTAGTGGGAGGTACAGGAGGTACGTCCCATAGGTCGAGCAGAGAAACGAGACAAAACTCGAAGATCTGATTCGCTTTCATTATAACTGCTTTTGATGGGGAAAATCCTCGGTGAAGTGCAGAAATTTTAATAACGAAAAATATGGCTTTTGAGGTTTTCAACTGTATTGTGCGGTTGTGTCGCTCTTGGCTCTTGTTTTTTTGTTCTCTTTGCACCTGAAGAAAGGAACAAAGTTTCCATAAACGTTGTGTGAAATTTTAATCCTCACTTATTTTGTCTCTATTAGGTTACTTTATTTTATTATTAAAATTAGAAATTAATAATGTACCTGGAAGATCTTGAAACTACCGCCACTTGGTCATGAGATTTTCATATTCAGGACACTGTATGAGAAGGTACGACAATTGTACTATTTTGTGGTAAGTCCACAGATGAAGTCTTTCTAAGCCGAAATCGTGTAATTAGGATAATGAGTCAGGTAAATTCCTTGACACTTGCAGAGAGCTATTCTGGTGAATTCATTTACTCATTGATGGTATTTGTAATAAATAATTATGATAAATTTAGTCCCAACACAGATATTCATTTATTCAGAAATAAAAATAATTTAGATAAGGGTTGTCAGTCTCTAACCGGGGTAGAATTTACAAGAAGTTAATTAACTTTCATGATAAATAATTAAGAAGCATTCAGAAGTGAGCTTAAAAATTTGTTCTTAGCCACTTCTTCCACTCAGTAAATGAGTTTAGGGAAAAATAATTATATTTCATAAGTAATGGATTTATTAATTAAACAAAAAACACTAGTTCATACGACGTTTCGTCCACAATTTTGTAACTTCTTCAGGTAAACAGGTAATATGCATAAATAGTAAGTTTTATATTATAAACTAGACCATATATATACTTCGACCAAAACATGGTTAAATGAGTAATTAATTATAGTGATTTCTCCTTAGCCGCTCCTCATATTCAGTACAAGAATCTGTCATTTATCAAGTAAGCCTGTGAGAGCAGTCTCTCGCAGGTGAACCTTCCCAGAGAGCTCTGGAGAAGGTTACCTTTGGGGATGCCTTCACATCTCTCTGGTTTTTTGAACTAAGGTTCCCACATGCCGACGCACTTCTGTCTGTTTCAGAGGTGTATGTTCCGGGGTCGCAGACCTTGGGCATACGGTAACAGTTGTCCGCTATTCCTATTGGAATAGTCGGCCAGCTGCCTCCTAAACTGGTCAAGGCTCGGAGAGGGGAAAGCTGCCACCCCACAGCAAACCCCTCTCCCGCCATCGGAAGGGCGTGGGACATGTACCAAGTGCCCGACCTACCTGATGCAGGTTTTTCTAGGGTTTCCCTGCATCACTTTTAGGGAAATTGCCGGGTAGGATCCTTAAACCATAGCATGGGGGCCTAGTTAACCCTTGGCTACCTTGTTCTACCTTTCTGCATCCCCCTTTTACTACCTTTCCTATGATATAAGAGGGGAGGTGCCACTATCTGGATTACTTTATACGTAGCCTGTCTACACCTTCTTCTTCTGTCATATAGAATTCTGTTAAAGTGTAGTCAGAAATCATAATCAACGCGTGTTTTTACTAATATATGAGTTTAAATAGCTCCCTAAGACAATTATTTTGCATAAAAGTATTTCAAATTCAAATGGTTGTAAATAGCTAACATGCATTATTCGTAGCATAAATGAACGAATTTGTAAAATTTTGCACTTTTATGGGATTATTTACATCTTCTAATAAATAAATAAAAATTTTGTGTATTTTTTTACCAAATTTTGTACACGTGTTCCTTTCGAACTGGAAACAAACACCCTCGGGGCCAGGGGTGGACATTTTCATACACCCTAAAACGGCCTATATTTGCCTCGAATAAATAATGTTCGGGTTGTCAATGAGATTGATAGTATTTCTCCCGACGTTGTTTGCATATAATTGCAATCCCTCATGGCATATAACCGCGATTGGAGTAGAATCCGGGGTTATGGAAGTCGCTGAGTTTAAGAATGATATTCCGCAAGCAGTTTAAGTTGTTGTTATGCCCGTAAGAGTTGGGGTAGAGGAGGGCAAACAAAGTTCCGCGTATATTCTTAAAAACGTGCTGAGAATTCTATCATATATACAGGTAATACTTACATTACGAAACAATCACTGGATCGGTAAAATACCCCTGTCGTCCATAAATGTGGGGGTGGAAAGGGTGGCATTATAAACATATTCTAAATTACAGGGACTTTTTTAGAGTAGTGATAGTGGTTTTGTGCCTCTTAAGGTACCGGGACTCTTTTTCACTCTATTAAGATATAGGGAGAATTTCTGACTCCCTTAATATACCCGGAGAAGTTTTTACTCTATTGGGGTATTGTCTTAACATGAAGGATCTATTATTGACTTTCTTACGTGAGTATTTATGATCCTCTTAGCCTACAGGGAGTGTTTTTATCTCTCTTCAGGAACCGAAAATAATTTCGACTCTCATTTTTTTAAGGTACCGCGAATGTTTCTTACTCTCAACGGTACCGATAGTATTTTTTACACTCATATAAAGAAAATTTAACTCAATTATGGCAACGGGAGTATAATTAACTCTCTTAAGGCAGAGCGCGTATTTTTGACTGTTTTAATGATCGAGTATATTATTTCAAGAGCATTTTTTGTATTTTTTATCTGGAGTATTTATGCTTCTGTAGAGTCACTGATGGGTTATAATGAAATTAGCATTCCCTCTGCATAATTATTGACTAATAGATTAATGTGGATTTAAAATCTTTTTCCGGCTTATGTAAATAAATACCCGGGCAACAACAGGAATACAGCTAGTTATTATACTAAATTAGACGAAAACTGAACACCTTGACATTCCTCATCCTCGAAGTTTGACTTTTATAGAAAATCTATGGAACGTGACATTATCGGCGTACGCCTTCCGTCCTTCGAAATATTCTCATTTTTTTTAAAACTTTATTTAGCAGGGTCTGCAAATAAAATTCAATTCACTGCTATGATATAATAAGAAATCATGAGAAGATAAGTTAAGTGATTCTTAAATGTAACCTGTTGGAAAAACAAATACCCTTTTTTCCAAACAACACATTTATCTATGTGCTTTATGAAAGGCCGTGATTGACATAAGGAAGTGATTGATTGTCATAAAAGAAAAGATAAGTTGCGTACATATTGGGATAAGATTGGAATCAATCAATCATAGCACCCATCATAAATAAATCGATTTTCAGTTAAATGTAGCTTCAATTTATTCCATTATCTGTTGACACATGTATCTTAATTTTTTTTAAAAAAAAAAGTTTCATTACACTTTTATGAAGGAATGGACTGATGAGTTCAGATTAATGCAATTCGATGTCTTCCAATACATCAACAACAAAAAAACAATCACACATTTCTGTGTACATAGTTTGACATGAACGTCTCTCATTCGTTTACGATCGTGTGACATATTCTCAAAATGTTGGAATCATTCATAGTGTATGTGGATGTCTTTGGAAATGGACTATATTAATATTTACGATATTTCGCTGACACTTTCACAGTTTATGAGACGATACGCGAAAAAGAAAACGGTTACCGAAATAGGATGAAATCAAATGACCGTTCAGATTGCTACATCTTTTAAACAGGTTTTCCATATTGCCTTAATATATTTTACGACGTTTTTCACAGCATTTTTGAAGGTTCTCTTTGCAGTTCCTCTCCATCAAACCGTGTAAGAGTTTTTTTTAAGGGTAACAGGTTACATGAGGGTAATCCACATAGTGGCAACTCCCCTTTAATAGCATAGGAAGGGATTTGAAAGGTGGGATGCGGAAGGGTAGAGGAAAGGTAGCCAAGGGTTAACTAGGGCCCCCGGACTATAGTTTAACGATCCTACCCGGCATTCGCCTAAAAGTAATGCAGGGAAAACCCTAGAAAAACCTGCATGAGGTAGGTCGGGCATTGGGTACTTGTCCCACACACTTCCGATGCTGTGGGGACGCAGCAATCCCTTCTCCGTACCTCGACCAGTTTAGGAGGCAGCTGGCCGACTGTTCTAATGGGAACAGCGAACAACTCTTACCGTTTGCCCAAGGTCCGTGACCCCGGAACATACACCTCTCAAAACAGACCGAGGTGCCTAGGCTTGTGGGAACCTTAGTTAGAAAACGGAGAGAGGAAAAGGCATCCCCAAAGGTAGCCCCTTCCTGTCTCTCCTACAAGGTTCTGCCTGCGTGAGTTTTTTTTAGGGCAACAGGCAACATGAGGGTACTCCACGTTGGGCAACTCCCCTTTAATAGCATAGGAAGGAATTTGAAAGACGAGATGCGGAAGGGTACACGAAGGTAGCCAAGGGTTAACTAGGGCCCTCGGGTTATATTGTAAGATTCCTACCCGGCATTCGCCTAAAGAAATGCAAGGAAAACCCTAGAAAAACCTGCACCGGGTAGGTCGGGCATTTGGTACTTGTTCCACACCCTTCCGATAGCGGGAGAAGAGTTTGCTGTGGGGACGCAGCATTCCCTTCTCCGTTCCTCGACCAGTTTATGAGGCAGCTGGACCATTAATCCAATGGGAATAGCGGACAACTCTTACCGTATGCACAAGGTCTGTGACTCCGGAACATACACCTCTCAGAACAGGCCGTTTTTTTTTGTTTATTTTTTTTAGGGCAACAGGCTACTAGAGGGTGATCCACATTGGGCAACTCCACTTTAATAGCATAGGAAGGGATTTGAAAGGGGGGATGCGGAAGGGTAGAGGGAGATAGCCAAGGGTTACTAGAGCCCCCGGGCTATGGTTTAAGGACCCTACCCAGCATTCGACTAAAGAATGCAGGGAAAACCCTAGAAAAACCTGCAACATTTTTTTAGCGCAACAGGCTATATGAGGGTGATCCACTTTGGGCAACTGCCCTTTAATAGCATAGGAAGGGATTTGAAAGGGGGGATGTGGAAGGGTAGAGGAAGGTAGCCAAGGGTTAAAAAGGGTCCCCGGGCTATATTTTAATTTTTTTTAGGGCAATAGGCTACATGAGGGTAATCCACTTAGGGCAACTCCCCTTTAATAGCATAGGAAGGGATTTGAAAGGGGGGATGCGGAAGGGTAGAGGAAGGTAGCCAAGGGTTAACTAGGGCCCCCGGGCTATATTTTAAGGATCCTACCCGGCATTCGCCTAAAGGAATGCAGGGAAAACCTTAGAAAAACCTGCATCGGGTAGGTCGGGCATTGGGTACTTGTCCCACGCCCTTCCGATAGCGGGAGAGGAGTTTGCTGTGGGGACGCAGCTTACCCCTCGCCATGCCTTGGCATGTTTAGGAGGCAGCTGGCCGACTATTCCAATAGGAATAGCGGACAACTCTTGCCGTATGCCCAAGGTCTGCGACCCCGGAACATACACCTCTCAAAACAGACCGAGGTGCCTCGGCATGTGGGAACCTTAGTTCAAAAAAACCAGAGAGATGCGAGAGCATCCCCAAAGGTAGCCCCCGCCAGAGCTCTCTGGGAAGGTTCACCTGCGAGAAATCCTCTCGCAGGCTTTCTTGGGTGGGGGGCTATATTTTAAGGATCTTACCTGGCATTCGCCTAAAGAAATGCAGGGAAAACCCTAGAAAAACCTGCATCAGGTAGGTCGGGCATTGGGTACTTGTCCCACGCCCTTCCGATAGCGGGAGAGGAGTTTGCTGTAAGAAACTATATATGTTAGCATTCTCAACTGACGAGTGAGAGAGTGATCCAAAAGTCGCGCTCATTTACATTTCGACATATGTTCAAATTAATATGAACGAATTGTTACATCCCGACAGTTCACACTAAATTGGTCTACAACAAATTCAAATGAACGACTGGCAAAATAAATAATGTTGCTCCTGAGAGCAACTGTCAACTCGGCAATACTACAGACGTCACGTGACCAGCACACATTAAATGGCCCCTACATTGTTGTCGGTTAGACCAGTGGTGCTATCTTCTGGCAGTCGATAGATATAGTTTAAAAAAACCTACTATTTACAGAAATATTTATTTCGATATGCATGACTTTTCGATCCTTCTGTACATCTTGCATGAATGGTACAAGAAGGTGGACAAATTTAGAAAAAAAATGGCAAAGAAAGCTAGCTAGGAACTATTAAAAGTGAATGTGGAGGTTCATTGTAATTCTTGAAATTTCATGGGAATATTTACGAAAATTTTAATATTTTTATTCATAAAATCACTGTCTGACGTTGCCCTAGTATTTACTTTTAAGTACCCTGGAGAAGAAGGAATTAGTGAACGTTTAATTTAAACAGCATTAATATCGTTATTGTTTGGAACGTTTTCCCATGCACACTCCCCTTCCCGACCTAAGCCCTCGCCAGCTAACTTAAAGAAAATCAGGATAATGATTGGCGGTAATTAAACAATTCCGGAATTCTCAAATGGGTAAATGTTCCGAACAATGACGGTATTGATGCTGGTTAAATGAAATGTTTACCAATAGATTAGTGTTGAATCAGTTCCTTCTCCGGGCTAATTTAATTAAATTTCGTGCGACCCTCAGCACTCAGCTAGTAATTTTAATATTATAAAAAATTAACATGTAAATGGTTGAAAACAAAATAATTTACTGTCTTACTGATTACAACTCCCACTAAAACAGTTTTTACTATTACATTATCAGACGCTTTGTGCAAGGACATAGGCAAATATTATCAACGTAATGCATGCCTAATGCACGACATTAGGAAATATTATCATGCCTAATGCACGTCTGCGATATGTTAAACAATCTTGCTTTATCAGCTTTTCTGAGATAGGACCCCTAATTTGTTGTTTCAAGATCCAAGATAGAGCACGGGAGTTCTAGAGATAGCTTTGAGGCGCAGAGGGCAACGATACGATTATATCTCCATTCTAAAGGGCGCGTGACTCCGTTACCCTTACAAGGGTAGGCAGGCTAAAATTATCCAGGGCAATTATGCAGTTCATGAGAGTTCGCCAATTGTGTCTCTTCTCTCACATAGCAGGTGCATGACCTCTCCAAGCCTCAAGCATTGCTCGTAGAGACGCTTCCCTTTGTAAATGCCGCCCTAATCAAGCTTGTCCCGTTCAAGTACGTTTCTCTTCAGTCTTTGCTGATAAGGAACGGGATTATCTGCTTTCAGAATAATCTTTCGTATTCGTCCAGGCTTTTATAATCGAATGTTTCAGTTAGTCGAGTATTAGCATAGAAGGTCGCGTAATTTTCCTACTTGTGTATGTAGTAAGCCGTAGAAAAAAAACAAGATTTCCAATTGGAAAAGCTACGGAACAATTTCTGTGGCACATAAACCACGAAATTTGGAACATTTTTGCAATTGAGAAAACTAATAAATAAATAAACATCAGCCAATTTTAAGTCAGATAAAAGAATTTATTAATGTAAAATTAAACAAACGTTTCTTCGTTCGTTTGGCGACCTCATCAGGTTTAAGTTTAAAACTACAAAAGTAACAAAACAATTACAATGATTAGAATAACATTTTTAAGAATCATTTGGCAGATGACAAAAAATATAAATTATGGAGTGTAAATTATTAATAAATTTTTCGCGGTTAACCACCAGGTTCAGATTTATCGACGTCCGACCGATGATAGTCTGAAGACAGCGGTAGAGAATGACCGCAGAAACGTCAATGTCGAGAAATATGAACCTGGTTCTTAACCGCCAATAATTTATTAACAAATATAAATTATGTTCGACTTGATCTGTTATTCTATACTGACTTCCGTGGCCGAAATGTACAATTTAAAACGAGAACGACCAGTAAAAATTAATTTACACTGTCGGGTGCGGTTTACAGTGGAAACAATTTAGAATTTGAAAAAGGAAACTGTCATAAATGTTTTTAGAGACCACGTGGCTGCGAGGAAAGAGACAACACGTGGTTGCTTGCACGAGAACTTTATTAGGACCTCTGGCCTGGCCGAGCGCAGCGTACGAAGTGAGGCCCCCTCTCTCCGGTGCCTCTCCAAGATGAACAGGAGAGGGGGAAGGCTGCGTTGCCGCGTCGACGTTAGTGTGGGCCATATCTTTGGCCCCAAATGTTATTCAAATTATTAGTATCGTTTTTTATATTAATAACTGTTTTATATGAACTCTAAAAGTAGTTCGTTTTCTCGTCCAAAAATTGTTACTTTACACCAATCTCTTTCGTGATTATTTAAATGTATATGTTTAGACAAAACAGAATAATTTTGAATACAACTATTTATATTATTTTTTGTTCTTTTAATCTAGATTTTAATGAGCCGTTGGGTTTGACTTATATATATATGTGGCTTGACGATCCAAATAATTAATTTTATAAATTACATAATGCTTAACAAAATTTTCATTTTTATCCTTAATACTTTTTACTATGTTTAAATAGTTATGAGCATTAAAAATAATTTTGACACCATACTTTTCTAACAGTACAATTAATTAATTTGCGTTGTAAGCCAGCAATATAAGGTAAAACTAAAAACTACATTTTTTGGTGTCAATTTTAATATTTAAACTGTTACTGTTATATTTGATATTATTTAATCTGACCCTAATGAACTTATTGACAAATTTCAAGGGGCTATGAATTAAGTAAAAGAATATTCTCGACTTTAATTAATTTATTAATATGGTACTTAATATGAGATAATTTAATAGTTTTATCTACTTAACTATAAACCATTGCTTTCTTTTAGAAAATAGGATTGTAGAACATATAATTGAGAACTGTTGGTTTTTATAATTATTATAATTTATTATAATAATTTATTATTAATAACAGTTACCAAAATGTCTAAAAACTAATGTTCAATTTCAAAATTAAACTTAAATTATTATGGTAAATAATAAATATTTTAAGCAAATAATTTAAATTAGTTTTAGTAATGCAAAAAGTGTCATCAACATATCTCCAATAACATATTGGTTTTAAATCTAATTTGAAAATACGTAAAGCTTTAAAATCTCTGCAAAAAAAATGTGATAAAGGATTTTCCCTACGGGAACCATTGATATCATGATAAATTAAATTATTAAAAGTGAAATAAGTACTATTCATAATCATATTAAGTAATCCAAGTATTTCAGGTAATGGTGATGATGTGATCGCAAAACAAGTGACGAAACGTTGTTCAATTTTACATTAATAAATTATTTTTTCTGACGTAAAATTTGACTGATGTTTAATTATTTATTAATTTTTGCAGTTATTCTCAAATAGCTGAATCATTCTATTTAAATACAATGTTCAGTAATAAATTGTAGACCATTCTGCGTCAAATCGTATATTAAATTATGCAATTTGGTTGAATGAAGCAGTAGAAATTGTTTGACAAATATAGGATATTTCGTCATTTTCGAAAATAATACAGTTTGCCGTATTTCTACTGCTGGTATCCCCAAAATTGTGGATCGTATACACTAATATGTAATAGAATAAAATGTGGTGGAGAATTTAATTCTCTTTCTAATGAATTATCTGGTTATAAAAACTAATTGAAAATTGCCGAAAATACGCCCATTTGGGTCTGGTACAAAATCCCGACACGCACTTACTTGTCCGATGCACGTTTTCCCGACATCAATATCCCGATGGACGTTTTCCCGATAGGTCATTTTCCCTAAAGGTGAGTTTTTTCGAAATAAAGCACAATACTAATTTTGCAGATCACTCTGTAATTTAAGTTATTCATTAATACGTGGAACAATTTCAAACAAACTGGGTGCAAGTATCACTTAAGATCCAGAAACAACCCTGCGGAACTAAGATAACTCTAGCACCCCTATAGGTGGGAATAAAAGGGGTGGCTTTTCAAAATTCAAAATATGCGACAACTAGTAATAGTTTACGTGGTCACTCAGATTCATAAAGCCACTCTGGACGCTTTTAGTGTGGAATTTCATCCACTAAACGCAACGACATGTATGAGCTAGGGTGAATGGGGTGACAAAAAATTGGGAAAAAATCAAGATTGGTGTAAAGTGTTCCAATCATTAATGACTAATTTAATTGACAAAGTTTTAACATATTTAAAAAGGATGTGAGGTGGATGCGTAGAACATTTTATATGTATGGAACTACTGTGTATTATTTTAATATTCTTAAAGTCACGGGGAGTATCTTTTTCTTTAAAGTCCAAAATGTTTGACCCCGGATGACATAACTAAACTCAGCGACTTCCAAAACACTGGATTCGACACCGATCTCGGTATTAACGCAATTTTTTTCAACCCCTTTGACCCTACCTCATGCCTGTCGTTGCCTTTAGTGGATAAAATTCCACACTAAAAGCATCGAAAGTGGCATTATGAAAAATATCGACCCCGTACACTTGGTGCCAATATAGCAGCTACAGTATATTTTGAATTTCGGAAATTCCACCCCTTATACCCCCAGAGTTATCTTAATTCATCAGGGTTGTGCCTGGATCTTAACTGACACGTGTACCAAGTTTGGTTGAAATGGTTGAACGCGTTAATGAATACCTTAATTTACAAAGTGATCTACAATATTAATATTATGCTTTATTTCGTAAAAACTCACCTTTTCTGAAAATGACCCTTCGGGAAAATGACCTGTCGGGAAAACGTCAATTGGAATCATGTCCTGTCCGGAAAACGCAAATCGGGATTTTACCCTCTTGGGGCAAACGTCAATCGGTATATTGTTGTCGGGAAAACGTTCGGACCCCGACCAATTTTGGATGAAGAATTCTCGGGATTCCAACCGGGTATCGACGTTTGTTAGGAACAACATTTGATCTCCTTCAGGGAAACCCTCCGTTCCTTACTGAACACCCATTTTGCTGGCTGGTGGCGACAGGGGCTGTTGATTAAACATTTCAACTTAAAGTTTGTTATAAGTAACATTGAGTAATATTCAGATGAATTCATAGAGCCACTGCACATAAGAGACTTTCTACCGAGCGCCGTTTCAATTGTTAGTGTGATTACTCAATACGAGTGCGCACACTCAACTGATTCGAGTCGGCAGATAGACTGGCCCATTTTTAGGTAGATAAGCTTCCCGATTCCCGTTCAACTAATAAGTTGGCCAACTATCGGTCGACTGCAATAAGAGTGCGCACACTCGCTGATAATCCCACCACAAAGATTCATGTACCACTGTGAACAAAAAGTAAGGTGAATTTATTTTTAAAATATAAATTAATTATTTATTCTTCCAAATCAATTTCATCCCCTTCAAAGTAATCCCCGTCCGATAAAACGCACTTTTTCCGACGCTTTTTCCAGTCCTCGAAACAGTCGGAATAGTCTTTTTCCGGTATAGCCTTCAAGACCTTCTTCGATTCGGTTTTTATCTCCTCAATCGTGTCAAAACGGCGTCCCCACATTAGCCTTTTGAGTTTGCTGAATAGCCAGAAGTCGCACGGAGCCAAATCAGGCGAATACGGTGGTTGCGGAACGATATGAGTCGAGTTTTTGGCAAAAAAGTCGCGATGAACCAATGCAGTATGACATGGTGCATTATCGTGATGAAGGAACCAAGAGTTGTTCGCCCATAATTCCGGAATTCAGACGAATAGCTTCACGCAAACGACGCATAACGCTCAAATAATATTCTTTGTTGACAGTTTGGCCCGGCGGAAGGATTTCATAGTGCACCACACCACGATAATCAAATATAACTGTCAACATGACCTTGATTTTCGATCGACTTTGCGATATTCGCTTAATTGGTCGGTGGTTTCAGGGTCGTATGCGTAAATCCAAGTCTCGTATCCAGTAATGATGCATTTAAAGTGATCCTGATAGTCAGACAGCAAAGTTTCACACACATCAACGCGACGCTTTTTTTCCCAAAAAATTGAACGATTTTGGCACCCATCGAGACTTGACGCGTTTGAGACACAAAACATTCTTCAAAATGGTTTGGGCTGAGCCAAATGATATTCCAACACTATCAGCGAGATCTCTAATTGTCCATCGACGATTTTCAAGCACCAAATCTTTGATTTTTTGGACGCGGACCTCATCGGCAGACGTTTATGGTCGTCCAGCACGCGGTTCGTCTTCAACGCGTTCTCGGCACTCTTTGAACTCGTTGTACCACTTATAATCGTTTTTTTGTACCATAGTACCGAAGGCCTTCTCCAAAATTTTCAACGTGTCCGCACAAGAATATTCGATCTGCAAACAAAATTTGATTCAAGTTGTTTGCTCAACAAAATCACCCATTGCAAAAATCGAAAAATTCACTTTTGGTGAAACAAAAACACGTGTAACTCGAAGATAATTAAACCTTTTAACAAACAGACGCTTGGCAAATATTATAGACAGTCCTACCAACCTAGGAAAAAAATTTTACCTGCCTTCCTAATACTTTATTTCACAGTGGTATTTGCGTCATATATTTTTGTATAATTTAATTTTTGGCAATAGCGTTAATTAATAACATTTCAGTAGAAAAGTTGATGAATCAAATTGAAAAAAGACCTGATTTTATATCAAAAATTGTAAAAGAATATTCAAACATAAATGTAAAAAAAGCTATGAGACGAAGTATGTTGAATTTTTACTCCTGAATATAGTCAATTTGATTTCGAAGTGAAATGAAAACAAGATATCATTATTGCGTCAAACAATGGAGCAAAATTAGTAATATTCACCCTACATGGTTAATAATGTTACAACATTTTACATTTATTCATCTTGGAGACTGTACACGGTTATTGTAATTACTTTAATCAAACATAATTAATTTTTGGAGTAACAGACTACGTCCACGTGTTTGAAAATTCCCCTTTAATAGCATAGGATTTGAAAGAGCTTATATGATAAACTATTATTTTTGGAACTTCACGGACAATGCGAGTAACTAACAAAATGTGATATAAAAATGAATTAGACGAAAAGAAGTAATAATTCAAAAGTTTAAAATTCACATAAGAAGCGTTTTATCACATTTTGTAATTACAAAGAGCGAATGAAGGCTGAATATAGAGAGAGCTCTTATCGCACAGGAAAATACGTTGAAAGCGAAAAGTACAAAAAACGTCTCTTAAAAGCTTCATAAATATTGAGCTTACACAAACCTGACGATAAACCTATACAACCAAGGACTTAACATTGCCAACTCACAGTGAGGAAAACTTCATACTAGTCGTGCGTGTTAATTACAATAATTTCATGATATTCCTAAAGACAGAGATATTAATCCAAAGACAATGCAGTTGTCGGAGCCAGTAATTTAGATTTGTATTGACTATCCGCTAATCCCCAAACTTGACTTGAAATACGGCAAGATCAATAGTCTAATTTTTACCTGGAGAAACTAGAAAAACAAATATTTCGGCTGTTCAGCAATTTTTTAGTTATCCCGTTCAGTCGATCTTACCGTTTTGCCGCATATATTTTTTTATAATATGCCTCTAAGTTAAAAATTAAATGACAAAATAGAAATTACTACTTCTTTTTCATTTACCATATAATGATTTATGCCCATTAAAGCCAGAAAAATTATTAAATGAGTTTAAAAATAAAAATTACATTTAATATTTAGAATTAAAGTATAAGAGTGGAAGAATATCTACAGAACCCGGAATCTAATGAGGAAACTCTCGCTTACTGCGCGTTCGTTCTTCCACTATACTATCCCTGTCGACTCCAGATCCGGTTCGAAATTCCTCCATCAATTTAACCTAATGCAGTCTCACCCTCAATTTACAAATCAACTAAGTCTAATGGATGGAGGAATTTCGCACCGGATGTGGAGTCGACAGGGGTAGGTCAGTGGAAGAACGTTCTCCCGGTAAGCGGGAATTCCCTGGTACGGTTCCTAGTCCGGTCGACAATTTTCCGTGCTGATTCTTGAATTCAACTCAACTATAGCCTGTGAGGCTTGTGGATTGTTAAAGCTTTCTCCCTATATTTAACAAATTGCATTTACCACTGTGATCAAAAAGTAAGGTGTCATTTGAAACTCCCAGGTATTAGGAAGGCAGGTAATTTATTTTCCTAGGTAGGTAGGACTGTCTATAATATTTTCCAAGCGTCTTTTTGTTAAAAGGTTTAATCATATCCGACTTACACGTGTTTTTATAAACAACCAAAAGTGAAATTTTCGATTTTTGCAATGGGTGATTTTGTTGAGCAAAGAACTTGAATCAATTTTTGTTTGCGGAACGAATATTCTTGTGCGGACACGTTGAAAATGTTGCGGAAGGCCTTCGGTGATCAAACTATGGCACAAAAAAACGATTATAAGTGGTACAACGAGTTCAAAGAGTGCCGAGAACGCGTTGAAGACGAACCGAGCTCTGGACGACTATCAACGTCTACCGACGAGGGCCGCGTCCAAAAAATCAAAGATTTGGTGCTTGAAAATCGTCGATGGACAATTAGAGATCTCGCTGATAGTGTTGGAATATCATTTGGCTCAGCACAAACCATTTTCAAGAAAGTTTTGTGTCTCAAACGCGTCAAGTCTCGATTGGTGCCGAAATCTCTCAATTTTTTGGGAAAAAAAAGCGTCGCGTTGATGTTTGTGAAACTTTTCTGTCTGACTATCAGGACCACTTGAAATGTATCATTACTGGAGACGAGACTTGGATCTACGCATACGACCCTGAAACCACCGACCAATGCAGCGAATATCGGGCAAAAGGTGAAGCAAGACCGAAAAGACCACGGGAAAGTCGATCGAAAATCAAGGTCATGTTTACAGTTTTTTTTATTATCGTGGTGTGGTGCACGATGAATTCCTTCCGCGGGGCCAAACTGTCAACAAAGAATATTATTTGAGCGTTATGCATCGTTTGCGTGAAGCTTTTCGTCTGAAACGGCCGGAATTAAGGGCGAACAACTCTTGGTTCCTTCATCACGATGATGCACCATGTCATACTGCATTGGTTCTTCACGACTTTTTTGCCAAAAACTCGACTCATATCGTTCCGCAACCACCGTATTCGCCTGATTTGGCTCCGTGCGACTTCTGGCTATTCAGCAAAACCAATGCGGGGACGCCGTTTTGACACGATTGAGGAGATAAAAACCGAATTGAAGAAGGTCTTGAAGGCTATACCGGAAAAAGACTATTCCGACTGTTTCGAGGACTGGAAAAAGCGTAGGAAAAAGTGCGTTTTATCGGACGGGGATTACTTTGAAGGAGATGAAATTGATTTGGAAGAATAAATAAAAAATTTTTATTGTAAATAAATTCAGCTTACTTTTTGTTCACAGTGGTACAACGAAAAAATAGCGTTTTAACCCGACTTTTGGGACCTCTTCAAGTGTAACAATATTATTAATTGGCAAAAAAGGAGAAATGACTATGTTGTAACAATTTTGCCAGAACCAGATATATACAAAATCATGACAATTATATAATGTAATGCTTTAATTTCACAAACAAAATTACAAATTTAAGAGTTATTAGAATAGCATACATTAAAATGAAACACATTCGTACCATATTGTTGATTCAAACAAAAAATAAATCATTTATTTTTGTGGCAATTAATCCATAAAGTATTCATACCTTTTTAAGTGTCTTAGTTATGGAAGTGGCTTGGCACATAGAAGAGTTTTGAATATAAAACGGACAATATTTCTGTGACGAGCTCTGCCATATTAACCAATCATTTCTTAAAGCATTAAGTAATGGACTATATTAAAATTATATTTATTTAATTGATTTTAAAGACATTATATACTTAAGAAAATATTATTTATAACTTTTTATCATCGTTGAATCTGAAAAGTCTTCGAAAATGTCGGGTGAGTCAATTATTCAATGTACCAGTAGTTGTCTTTTGAGGCTTAGAGAAATCCGATCTGCTGCAAAAATCAAGCCGCTTATTTCTACTGTTTGTTGTGAATTGCAGTGGCTGGTAACAGCGATGTTAATCACGGATATTACTTGTCTGCACACGTCCCCTCTCTCGTGGATGCACGCGGACTCTGCCGCTGGCGCCATGGGGCTAATGAAATTCGTCTGTATCGATTAAAAATCGCCCTAAACGTCTGACTCACGTGACCGTTAACGAAACAGGGGCAAACAGGTCGTAACAGCGGCACTAACAAATCTCAGGCAACATAACGAGCGAATCATAAAAGTTCTTATCCAGTAAATCAAACTCTCTGTTGGGAAATTCTATATTAAAATCGTGGGGGGCTGACTCAATCAAATAAATTAAGATCTGACGCCAATAACGAGAGAGAAAAAAACTCAGAGAAAACAGTATGTGTGTGTGTAATATATATATATATATATACTTGTTAACAATGAAATTTTATCTATCTATCATGGACTTAATTCATCAATAGATTATTACAATGCAAAAACATAAAATATGAACTTTAAATGCTGAACGAAATTCTAAATCTGACGACAATATCTTTACTTATGAGTTTACAGATAGTAATTCTGTGGAAGTTTACCTTACGGTCTCTGGTACTCAGGGAAATTGTCTCGTTCGTACACACACACTTATTACACTTTATACACTGACTCTAATCAACACTTTTAGTTTTGCAAAAGTTGGTTCACTGTTCGTTTAAGTTCCGAAGTTTGTCAACTGCTGGATGCAGTTACCTGGGCTCCAAAAATTGACGAAAGTGGTCTAAATCGAGAATATAATAATTTAGACTCTGCGCTCTAAACATTTAGCTTTGAATACCACGTGGTTATCTCACAGACTGCAACTTGTAAAAATGTTCTGTTTTAACTGTTGTTACATGTATCCAGGCACTTTATGGATTTTTATACTTTTCGTCTGTCCACTGCTATATTTCCAAGACGACTTTACTGGAGCTCGGCTCCCCACAGACTCTGCTCTGCGCGTCTAGCGAACCAACCTCTACAATACCCAAAAACATTGCATTCTTGCCACATTCTTGTGTACGACTTGTGTGTTTTATGCCGCTAACAATGCGAGTCCAAATTTTTGTTTATTAATTAATTATTTCCTCTTAATTACCACAATATATATACATCGTGCTTCAACCTACACAACGCAATGGAATCACCGTTGAAGTATATTTAATATATACCGTCAGAAATTCACGTAAATGTAGTGTAATAATTTTATAAAACGCTGTATTTTTAAATAAAAACTTATCACGTGACGTAGTTATGTTTCTTTTCCGGGTGCTGAGATGATCCAACCTTTGAGTTTCTTGCTTCTGGCGGCGCGTAAAATCTTTCCGCAAGTGAAGTTTACCTCCACGTCCGTCGAATTGCCTTTATAATTCTTTAACATTCAACTCCAACTGCTTACAGAATTTTTCTCCGCACCTCCTGTACTCGGATGAGATTCAACTGTCCCATATCCCATTTTGAAAACTCTGAAAGGATGAAAGTCTTGACTTTCCAGTCGGAAATTCAACTTTCTTCACCACGGGGATCACACGGCGGAATTCCATGGCTGTGTAGCCTCACTTGCATGTTTCCCCCCCCCCCCTCCCCCCACACCGATTTCGACCATGTCAATCTTCATCTTCAAATCAACGTTCGGTCCCCCGACAAAACATGCGCCGTCCGGAAAAACTTTGGAAGTGAAAACAAAAAGGGCAATAAAATATGATTACTGGAATTCTGAATAATATATATTATAAAATGCAAATTTTTAAGTTTTTATCCTCGTCACAGTACAATAATTACGATCACTGTCACCATATATACGAATTTACCCTCCAGTAAAACATATTTATGTTTACGAATCCATTTCGTTTAAGAAACTGTTCGGCGACTAGTATTATTTCTGTTGTAATGAGTAAATTATATATAATAACATTACATTACGTTATATCTAATTCCATGATTACGATGAACTTCAATGTGCCACCTTAATTTTTACAATCTTCGGTCATCAAAATATTGTTAACAGTTATAATTTTTTAAAAAATGGCTTCATGTTATATCGGCCAAACCAAACGGCCTTTGTCCACCAGAGTTAAAGGGCATAAAGCCAATTCCTAATTATAAAAATAGTCCAATAACTAAAAATTGTTTAGTTTATAATCATGTGCTTAATTTTGATAGAACATCAGTCTCTGACAAAGAACCCATCTAAAAAACAAGAATCATCTCTGAAAAGTTGCATATTAAACCCAATTAGAATACAATTCACATACAACAATAAATTTCATATTTCAGTTATATAATTGTTTATGGTTTGTAATTATTGTAAACTTCACTTATAATTCCTGAATAAAAGTTAAGCATGGTGGTTTTGTAGATATGATTCACAGTGTACTAAAGCTAGCAAACACGTAGCAATCAGTTATTTATTTGTGTCCAGAATACGTATTAAATTTTATTGTTTCAATAATTTTCTGTCTGGAAAAGCTCATACAGCCATTATTGGCATAGAGCACAATTACTTTCCTTTCCGAGAATTGAGATGACGTCAGAGTCTAAATTTGACACTGTGGACACAGTGCGCTTGAGTGCTTTGAGCCCCACCGCTGCAGACATCCCTGTGTTCAATACGGATCAGGGTTACCAATAAAGAAGAGGAAAATACAATTGAATGAAAATTCTTCGAAATAATTGCTGCTACAATATAGACAAAAAAAAGTTAATAAAGGTTGCTGTTTATCTTAGCAAACGATATTATTTTTAAAAAAGGCAAAGAAAAATAGAAGGCTCATAAAAAGTGTGTACCGTCGAAGTTATCTCACTCTGAGATTACGAATACGTATGTTCAGATCGAAGTCCGGGAAAGAGCAACAGTCTAACGAAGTGTGGCGCGGAATAGCAAAAATAGAAAGCACCTAAAGAAAACGCTAAAGCAAAAGCACTAAACACGGATACATTGAAATTATAACGTCAACGACAGGATTTATGACGAGGTCTTGAAGTCACCAGGTCAGCGTCAAGCTGGAGGTCACCGGAAAAAGAATGGAAACTGTCAAACAAAATCGGTAGGAAATCGAGAGTGGCGTTCCGGAGGTAGTGAAAGTTCACCCTAAAGATATTCTTGGGAGCATAGGAAGCGTCATACCAGAAGACACCTTGGATGATAATAGACAACCAAGACCTTGTCTGCCATTCACGAAGTTCTTGAAGGAAGCCATGGACAACATAGGAAGCGTCATACCAAACAGACCATGGATCATAATAGAGAACAGGGACCTTGTCTACCATTCAAAGAGTTCATAAATGAAGCAATAGGCAAGATTGGAAACTTCGTAGATCTGTACGTACCAGAGAAATGAATCCATGTCTTCCATTCAAGAATTTCTTGCGAAATATAGGAAGGGTCATACCAAAGACACGATGGATCATAATAGAAAACAGGGACCTTGTCTGCCATTCACAGAGTTCTTGAAAGAAGCCATGGGCAACATAGGAAGTGTCATTCCAAAGACAATAGAGACATAATAGAGAACAGAGACCTTGTGTGTCATTCACGGAGTTCTTGAAGGAATCGATGGGCAACATAGGAAGTGTCATTCCAAAAACAACATGGATCATAATAGAGAACAATGAGTTTGTCTGCCATTCAAAGAGTTTCTGAATGAAGTAAGCCATTGGGACGATAGGAAGCGTCGTACCTCTGCACGTATCAGAGAAATGAATCCATGTCTTCCATTCAAGAATTTCTTGCGGAATATAGGAAGGGTTATACCAAAGACACAATGAATCATAGTAGAGAACCGAGACCTTGTCTGCCATTCACGGAGTTCTTGGAGGAAGTAAAAGGAATCATAGGATGCGTCTTACCAAAGACACCATGGATCATAATATAGAACCGTGCCTTGCCTGTCATATTCCATTAAGAAGAGATAGGAAACATAGGAAGGATCGTACCAAAGGCACAATTGATCAGAATAGAGAATGAATGTCTGCTATTCATGAAGTTCCCAAAGCAAGCCACTGGGAACATAGAAAGCGTCGTAGTAAAGACACCATGGATTATAATAGAGAACCGAGACGTTGACTGTCATTCAAATAGTTCCTGAAGAAACCGTGAGGAAGTTAGGAAGCGTAGTAAGAAAAATGACACCATGGTACATACTAAACAACTGGAACCCTGAAAAGAGCTAAAGTGATGAAAGTCATCAACAAAAATCTTAAAGATCATGTCGGAAAGGTCGAGGTTGCTGGTCCGCGGCAAAAACACAAAGGTCTTGTTCAAGCAATTGAGAAAAGAGGCTGACCCGGGTCAGAATCTGATAAGCCAATTGCCGAGTGCAGAGGAACGGTAGTCGGGTATTTTCTGCCCACCAAGGTATTACTCTCAAGAATTCGGACTTGAACAAAGTCTCTGCTACCAATGTGGAGTCGAGGAACATAAAGACAGCAACCACACAGCAGACGCGACGTGCGTATTGTGTATCGAGAGTCATGAAGAGCAATCTCGTCCGACTCATTAACGCAGAATTCAAAGGTTTAATGGTGGTGAAGCTTCTCCTGATCAAACAAAAGACTGCTGACTTCATATAGTCACATAAACCTGTAATCATCAACAGAATAAGGCACTATAAAGGTCAGGTCGTGATTGCTGTGTTGGTGTTACGATCATGGTGATAGTGATAATATTTATTTTGTTTTTGGAGTACTAAAGCAGATAAGGGCCGAATTTCAAGCCAAAACGAAAAGGTTTTGTGATATCAGTGGATGACAGTCCAACACTTCCAATAATAATAACACCTTCTGGATATCCGTTAGGATTTTCTAGGTTATCACTAGAAACAAAAATGGAGAGAATTAATATAAGGCATTATATTTTAACATTGCAAGTTTATTTATAAATTACAAAAAAAAATTTTTACTTGGATTTTTTTGACGTTATTTATAACGATTGATGTATCTGCCCCTTGTATGAAAAAAGTAGTTAAATACAATACAATTCCGTTATTTATAATATAAAGGTCTTATCAATACTATTATTAAAATTTGACCTTCCTTTTGTTAACTCATTACTTTTATTCGTACTTGAATAACAATGCATATTAGATCAATTCAAATTAACGTAATTAATTTCTCATGCATGTAAATTTTCTTTTGTGTTTACGTACTTCTAATATATGCATTAAAATTTTCTAAATGTTAGTATCTTAAGTTTATTTTCTGACATTTTCTCATTAAATGGTAATCGCGTGAGTTAAACGCTAAATTGTTTTCGACTTGTCCGTGTGTCCTCATTTTTCTTATCTTTGTCCTTGTGTTTCCTTTCTTTTCCTTGTTTTTATTTTCCGTACCAAACACTAATGCCTCCAATTGCGATATTTGTTCCACGTACCTTTGTTCTTTATATCCTCTGTTTCCTGGCACCGTTTCCAATTTTATCTTATTATTAAATCCACATCTGAATATATTTTCCGCTTCCTTTGAATTATGCAAACTGTCTTAACTAGTTATTTCTACCTCGAGAATTATTTTTACATAAGACGGTTCCATGCTCCACGCTGATACTAATATAATAAAATTTAGCTTTAAACAACTTACGGAGAGCAGACAAATACGAAATTCATAAACTCTGAAATGCATGGAGCTATGGGTGTTAAATTTAAAAATACAGTTTTTTGAGCCGTATGAATAGGTTTTTTTTAGTGATCACCCAGTCTCTCCCGATGTAGTTTATGTTTATTTACAACATTAAATGGTATGGGAGAGCAAAATCCCTAGTGGTGGCAATGGAAGGAGGTGATATGTAATAATTATAAATCGAATATCTTCTTTGTTAATGCTGGTATGAAGATGTTGAATAGTGAGATCACGAGTTGAAATACGCTCGCCATCATCATGTAGAGAAGTGCTGAAAAATTGTCCAAAATGGCCCATAAGGAGTGTTGAATAAAAATTTTTTCAGATGTCGCTGAGCTGAATATTGACATTCCCGATGCCAGATATTCACCTCCCGTCGAATGCGACGGGACTTGAAAAGGTTAAAAATAATTCATTTTCCTATCTAATACGCATATAAGACAGATAAATAAATACCCCAGAAAAGATGGAAAATCAGAAAAAAGCTTAAAAATTAAATAAATATTGCGACATGAGCATAATGCTACTCAAAGAAAGTTTATTGTCTAAGTAAAGAATTGGTTGATTATTTAATGTTGTATTGGAGTTTATTAAGTGCACTAGCTGGGTGTCCGGCGTTGCCCGAGATGTCATTTATCTATAACCATCGATAAGACTACAATATTGGTTACTTTTGCGCTATTTTTATGTAAAGCTCCTCGAACCCTATCCCTAAATGTGCTCACCTCCCATGCCGAAGAGGGATGAAGTCATTGACTAAATATATCGACCGTTTTTACATGTTCGAAGATGACCACCCCCACAAATATGCGATAATGAAAAAGAATGTATTCCACATAATTAAACTCAGCGTTATCCATAACTTTGCTTTTGACTCCAGTCTCGTTTGTATTCGAGTTATTTTTTTGTAATATTCCTCCACCCCCACCCCTACAATTCTCCTTTCCCATGCCGTAAAATGTTTGAAATTTTACTCACATACATTGGTACAAACACTATTAATCACTTTTACCCGGAAAATATTTATCTGACTGTGTTAGCATGTCTGAAGAATTTGATCCACCGGAATAGATTTGTATTCTCCACCCCAAACGCTAAAGGTGCTCTTACCCCAGGGTGTAGAGGTTGAAAATTATATTCAGATATCATCAGTGGAAACACTATAAATATCTTTGACCCCTATAAATATTTATCCGACTGAAATATCGACTGTTTTAGCATGTTTAAATTTTTTCACCCCCGTCCACCCCCGCTTCTGAGGGTGGTAGACGCGTCTCACCCCGACAGTGTTTGTTTCCTGGTCACAAAGAACACGTGCACGAAATTTGGTGAAATTTTAACCACCGGTATAGATTTGTATTCTCCACTCCAAACGCTAGGGGTGCTCTTTCCCCAGGGTGTAGAGGTTGAAAATTATATTCAGATATCATTAGTGGAAAGACTATAAATATATTTGACCCCTAAAAATATTTATCCGACTGAAATACAAACATACATACACTCTTTTTTATTTATAAGATTACTACAAAAGGGTCTTTCAGCATAATATAATGTTTGTACAGTTATTTTTATAAGAAAATTGTGCACTTCTGATTTGGTTGTCAGTAGATGACTTATTTATCACAAGCAACCAGAATAATACGTAATAATAAGAATACCAATTGTTTTATTAAGCTTTAAGTTCTTGAAGAAACTTTACTGATAAATTTAAAACTCATTCTTTTTTTTAACAAAAACGGTCCTTTTCATGTAGGACACTATTCACCCAGAAAATTGTAGTATATGTCAATATGCCGGCCAGCTGTAGTGTAGTTGTCAGCGTCATTGCCTCACATCACATAGGGTCCGGGTTCGAATCCCGGCTGAGGACTTTGATGTTGTGTTTGTGTTTCCACTATCATCAACATAGAACCTCTCGCTGGAAAGTCTCCAGCCAACGTCAGTTAAAAAAAAGGACACCTCTGTTCCTAAGCTAACACATTGACCTATAGAATATTCAATTCTGATTGTCAATTAAAAGTATATAGAATATATACGTATATATATATTGTAATACCAATTAAACAGGCTATTAATTGTTTTTAATAACTAAATTGTTAGCGGTACAAATGCGTAAAGGCGACAATCAAGGCGGGTTTTTCCTTTGTTTAACAATTTAAACTGAAAAATCACCCGCTAGGAGAACAGTCAGTCTGCGCGGAGATACGAGACAGAACGGTCCACATAAAGTAATAACACAGTAAAATTTTCTAACATAAAAGCATGAATAGTGTTATCCAGGAGGTCCAACGGCGAGATATGATAGTTTATATAAAACGCGAGTTAGCAGTTTGGCGGAGAGACACATAAAATCGCAGTTTGGAAGCAGAAGTTTTGCTTCACAAATCGAACTAATTTCGCATAGGGAGACTTTGAGGAGATACGTCCGGCAACTGGCTGAGGGTGAGATGGTCCAGGTTCCAGTATAGCAGAGATCCAGAGCAACTACCGTGTGTTCAAAATCTAATAAGTAGAATCAGTGTATAACGGCCTGTTTAGTGGGTGTTGACTTCAAGCAAGAAGAATCCAAACTGGTAGCCCTGTCGTGAGTACAAACAATTATTAATGACTGTAAACGATAATTAAAGGGTATAGTCAGCTTTCGTTCGCGTTTTTCTTTTCATTCGTTTTCTTTTACTTTTGTATTTAATATTGTATTCTGTTAACTTCAATGAGTTTAGATTGTTAATGTTTTAGTTCATTGTATTGGTTCTTCCCATCAAACCCAGTGGCGACCCTGAGATAATGAGAAATTCAACGTAATTAATTGTAAAAGTATAAAGCTATATCTTCATAGAACGTCACGAATTATTAAAATAAAATTGAGATTTTAGTTTGTTAAATTCACAGAATTCGGTGTGTAAAGTAAAAAGATGTGTAATAGTCAACAATAATTTTTTTAATACAAATTAATTTTGTTAATTATTCCTATGAGTTAAGACCACCTTTTTAATTATTACATATTTGGCGTCTTCAACGTGTGGCCAACTATTATTCAAATTTTAATTAGTTTTTAGTGTTAATTGGTTCGTTTAATTAACCTATCAAGGTGTTTATTACATTTATGGCTTCCTAAAAGTGGGGCTAATTTAAATAAATCTTCTTGTTTATTACTATATATATATATATATATATATTGTAAAGAATAGAAAATTGTAACGTAAGTTTTATTTAACAATTTTCCGTAATATTATTGCTGCGGAAGTTTGAGGCCAGAGCATTGTAAAGAACAGTCAGCGTGACGCAAGAATTCAGATACTGGAAAAGTTGCTACTTTATTATTGTCGGAAAAGCATATGTAATACGCACAGAACTTTGGCGTAAACATTCAGAGTGTTTTTAGAGCCTGAAAGCGAGAAAGTGTGTTTTGGGAGGCTGACCAGAGGGTTTTGAGAGCCTGGCCGGGATGGTCATGGCGTGCGAGTCTAGTTTTGGAGACCAGCCGAGGATTCTCGAGACTAAATAATTACGAATTCAGCAAAGTCTGTGGTGAATAAAGGCTGAAAATATCACATTTGGCATTAACGTACTTCTACAGTAAAGTTGTGTGACAATAAGTAGGGTGACTTAAAGTTAGAGGGGTATTTAGTGATGTGAAACAATATAATCAATGTTATAGCCTGTTGATTAAATATTTTCTTTAAAAGTAAATAACTGGGAAGTGCACAATTCATACGGTACCAGGGCAGCTCTAAATAAATTGCTATGTAGAACCTTATATTGTAATATTTTATATAAATATAAATTCCAGTCAGATTTACCTAGATTTATATAATATGTTATTGTAGATTTAATAGTATTCTTTATGTAACTCCTTTGGTGCTAATTGCAAATCACTATAATTTATTAGAGGACTTTTAAGCATTCTAAAGTTTTTAGTCACATTAAAAACTATAGCATTTTAATATATATATATATATATATTTGTGTGTGTGTGTGTGTTAGAAAGGAATCTAATCTTCTGATGTTTAGGTCAATGTATTTATAATAGTATAGGTAGTTGAGTTCAATTTGATTCCAAGTTTGTTATTAAAACTTACAAATGTATTGCAACTTTGTTAAGGAAATGGATCTAAGTAAAAAGATGAATGGTTGAAAGTTTCAGTATATTTCTCATATATCAACTTGTGTTTCGAAAATATGGAACATAAAATTTGAGGAATTTTTATGTGGTTGTTTGAACCTTTAATTATTGCCGAACAAAGTCCATATAATTAATATATTTCCCAAGTTTGTTATTTTTCATCCTATAATTTATTTATTACCCTCAAATAATCCTTATCGTTTTAACCTTAACCATTTTTATTATTTTTGAATCAAATTTCTGCATAATTCAGTCACATTTTTAGGTTGAAATTGAATAAAATATGTTTCCTTACAGGAAGTTCTTTAGCGACAATATATTTATTAATAAGCCAAAAAGAACTCAAAAGCAATACTTCGTAAAATAATATAATTCCTTTTTGCTGGCCGATTTACCAGAAGACTTTTAAATATCTCGAAAACTACCCACCGTGTCAAAAAGAATTGGGCAATGAAATTTGTTCTTTTCGAAGAGATCAAACTCGACTGGCTAACTCCCGTCCTTGGGCTTGAGGAGGGGGAGATAAAATAGTTACACAATTTTTTTCATTGCAGATGTGGGACTTCGCAAGACTAAATCTACACATTTGATCTTATCATTGATGAAATTTCTTTCACAGGCTGCGCTTTAATTGACCATAATCAAAATAGACTAACAACCGCAGATAAATACGGATATCTCGAGAAATTCACATGTAAAAATTAGTATGCTAATTACTAGGCTGGGATTCGTTGATATAAAAAATATGATAAATTAACGGATTTAAAATAATAATTTAATAACAAAGACTAAATTTGGAATTGAATAAAATACAATAAGTTGAAGTTATAAATGATAATGAAAAAAATTTAAGTAAACATCAGAAAATTTTATGTCAGAAAAAAGAATTTATTAGTTAAATTAACAACGTTTCATCGCTTATTATCGGCCACAGCAGTCAGAATAGTGACCTGTCTATAATGTATTTTTTTAAACTTGAACCTGATGAGGTCGGAAAATAAGCGATGAAACGATGTTAATTTAATTAATAAATTATTTTTCCTGACTTAAAATTGGCTGATGTGTATTTATTTATTGGTTTTCTCAATAGTCAGATTATATATTTATAAATGATAATTATTTGCTTGTCACCTCAATGATCTTTTGGGTTAACCAAAACGTGAAGATTTTTAAATTTATCATTCCAAACATACTACGCCTCTGATAATTGCAATACTTGAAAATAAATAATTAAATACAGTACTGGCGGATGTGGTTTCATTGTTGTGGCTCATGTGGTCAGGTTGATCGGCTCTGACGTCGGTTGGAGCGAGTCTGCAGGATACATACATATCTCGCAGGAGTTGTTCTCATTATTTATTCTATTCGAATCGTACTTATTTCCACGCGTTAAATGAATGTCTTTGATAATACGTATTGTTTAAAAGTTTTTAAAGCGAATATTCGTTACAAATAATTTTAAATTTCTGCCGTATTTAGAAGGGGTAGATTAAATATTAAATTAATACTGGAAAATTTAATAGGTTTTTATGCTCTTTTTTTAAAAAAAAATTGTAACTTTTGCAAAGAGTAAAATATATTTACGGTTTCTGGGCACCAAACGAAGCAATTTTTTTTGTTTCGCTTGAGTTATTGTTAGAGGACACACGGGAAAGGACCTGGAGACGAACAGTTCTCTGAAGGTGTGTCAAAAAAAGGAGTGTTCGATTAATTATAAGGGACACATAGCTAAAGAGCTCTTAAAGTATGGTACAATATTTGTCGTGGTCGCTATATAAACGAGTATAATTGAATATTAATTCAAATTAAATAAATGTTTTAAACATACCTTGTAGGGGAATAATAAGCTGAATAAATAATTGATTGATTATAATAACTTTGAATGATAATAGGGCATAAGCTACTGCACTACTCAGACAGCGCACGGTTATTATTTACAAGTAACTTGTGCATGTGCATTTTACTTTACTTGTGGCTTGTGAAATACTATTTTTTGTGTTTGAATTTCATAATACGCCAATACTCGTGTCGTTTTGGTGGACTGCGTGACGTTCGCTGATGACGTCATTCTTCGGAGCCACATGGTGAACCGGTTTCGAGTCCAGACCATCGCTGACTGTAATACAACCATAAAATAAACAAGACTGTATCATTATATACATTTAACTGGTGGCAAAAAATTATAAAAATATTAGCAACGTCTGCAAACTCGCGCAAAGCCCTGAGATAAGATAGCGTATAACAGTTGTATTGTGATAATTATATTTTGTGTCAGAAATCGGGATGGAAAAGTTAAAGAAACATTGTGAATGCATATTAAAAACGTGCATATATAATTATATATGTGTCGGCAATTTGATATCAAATTTCAAGTCATGGAGGTGGGTAGTGTAGCATTTAAAAAAACATTCGTAAACATCCTTAATTAGCGTTAAATAAAACGTTTTCGGTGACGCTGATTTTGATAGTGTCGTTATAGAAGTTTTAAGTGTCTAATTTCAACTCAAAAAGGCAAGGGAGGGAAGCACTCTTACCGATTTGGTGGTTTTGATGGATTTTACATAAAAAATAATGCGAAAAAGACCGATATTTAGGTCAAAGCCGAGGTTATAGGAATCGCTGAGTATAATTCTAGCATTTACCATTGCTTTTAAGGAAATTTTATATTCCTCGACGTTAAGCTGGTTGAAAAATATTTATCGCAGTATTTTTTACCTTCTAATAACATATGACACAAAAGATATATTTTTTGTCTCTATTTAGTTAACAAGGAAACCGGGAATATTTTTGTATTTCCATGTACCGGGATTATTTTTGACTTCCTTGATGTATGCGCAATAAATATCTAACTCTTTTTGAGTGACTCGATATATTTTGTAATCTTTCAATATGATCTACAGACGGTCAATATTATTGTGCAATATATTGACGATTATATTGAACGCATAGAGGCCGTTTCGTGAATCCAGGAATATAACTGACTCCCTTAATGTATCGGGAGAATATGTCACTATTTTAATTCGCCGTGATTTTTAGGCACTCTTGTTTTATGTAGTAAGAAAATTTCTGAGTTGTTAAAGTGCTGTGAGTCATCATCCTCGTTTATTTGAAGTTAGCTCCTAACGGCTTATGTCGGGAAGGGGAACGTAATAGGTAAAACTTCCAAAAAGTGAGGCTATTTATTCTGGTTAAATGAAATGTTTACCAACCAAGTGGCGAAATCAATTCCTTATTTCTGCCTAATGTAAATAAAAACCCAGGCAACGCCTTGACTCATCTAATGAATAAAATTGACTGTTTGTTTGTGTGTGTGTCTTTGTCTGTATACGTGTATGTTCCGCATACAAATCTACAGTCGTGGAGCAAATTGGACCAAATTGATTTCTTTTGCTTCTTTCTAACAGGAAACATGTGTGGCTGACACACGACTACCTATCCGATATTTGCATCGATAAATATTTTTCTCGATCAATGATATTGATCTTCCACATGTTGTTTGTATATAATTTCAACCCATTTCGGCATGGGATGGGAGCGCCCTTAGGTGTGGGAGTGGAGAGGCGGTAAATAAAAATGACGAGAAAACAACCCAGATTGGAATCCGGGGTTATGGATATAGCTGAGTTTAATTATTACATTCAACTTGCCGTTAACCCCCCAGACGTGGGTGGAAAATTTTCAAAAATGCTAAAAAGGAATATATAGGCACCGTCGTGCACCCAGCTAGTTTAGTATAAACTTAGACACATGTAAATCAGTTTGAAACAATATTGAGATAACAGGGCACAATGACCTTTTTAATAAACTTCAGGAAAAATTATATAAAAAGGAAAATTATTTAAAAAATTATCTTTATATCCTGCATAAAGATTTTAAGAGCTTTAGTAGTGAGAAGTACTGGCTGATTTATATAATTGTACAATAAAAACGAATAAAACGCGGTGGCTAAATACGAATTTGTAAATAATGATAGTGATATTATGTCACTCATTTTTCTATAAATATAATGCGTCCATATTTTCCAATGATTTATGTTTTTCCAAACACTGCAAATATTTATTGCACACATTGATGGTGTGTTAACAGTCTAGTTATTGTTAAACAGAGCCTTTTAAAGTGTGATTCTACGCGTAACGGGCTGATCCGAAAAATTCATATCACGCTTTTTTCCACTCTCGGGGACTACATTGGATGAAAAGATTGAGGTTTTTTTTTTTTCAAATGCTCCACGCGTGGGCTCGTGTCATTCACTGCCGGAACAACAGCGGAAACAAATCCTTTAAAATTTTCAGCTGTAATCACAGAGAGGTCCTAAAATGCCACTTCAGCAAATTGGGAAACATTGCGTGCGGCTGATACGACGGCTCGATAAATGGACGGCAGCCATAAACAAATCATTCCCTTCAACCCCGAAACGCAGTCACGAAATCATGAAAAGTTACGGCTTTTAATAAATATTTCCCCTCTTCATATCTTCCATCACTTTCATAATCCCCATGTGTAATTTATTACGGCATTATTGTTTATTAATTTGTCATATAAAGCAGACGACTGTGTTTTTTTTTCTCGTGACGACCACAAGCAACATACGTTTAAGATTGTATCAAATGTGCTTGCCGTATTATATCAACCACCTCTGTAATTAAAGGATGAAGCTTATAACGCTAACGATTACTTCATTGATAAAATCTTTTTTTTCCATTTGTCAGTTCACGCATGAAATAAACAAGCATTAACATTATTGTTATATTCAAAACGATATAACTGAACATGTTTTCCTTGTCAATAGTTGTTGTTCTCATAAATTTCACTTCTGTATTAAATTATGAATCTAGTCTTACATATAATGTCATTAAAATACAATTTTGTAAACATTTTTTTATACGACAGTTCTTGAAATGCTTTCCTTCTTGTTTAAAATTTTACTTACATTTTTTGACAGTTATGTTAAAATAAATGGTTTTTGTTTATATTTATACGTCACTTTATTATCTTGCATTATTCGTAATTTTTCAGTTTTTCTGTAACCTTTCTGTTATCATGAGTGTGTTATATAAAGGCATATCGGGATTCCCACCGGGTAAGCTTCTCGATAGCACGCGACGTTTCGATGACTGTCCACGTCGTCAGAGGATGAAAGTTCAGTACAGTTCGTGGTACAGAGTGAGATGTCATTAATTTTGAGTAGAGCGGCGATAAGTGACGAGACGATTGATCCGACTTCGTAGTTAGATTATAAAATATGAAACGTCTTTGTTGAAAGTAATCTAATCAGACAAATAAACCTACTCGAATGATCATTGTGTGGGAATTACGTCAAAATAAAAAATTATATATCAGAGAAGTAGTGAAAGAAAGAAATAAAATGATCGAACGCAAATGTCATACACGGTAGCGGGTGGTGCATATCTGCTCATGTGCTAAAGCATATGAATTAATTTAGGAAGAATTAATCTCTCTTAATTTTAAGAACCTTCACTATAATTTTGTTTTATCCCTACTAATTTCCACTATGATATCGAAGACTTTAAACTGCCCGGCCTGAAACGCACTCGCTCCCGCTACAGCATTCAGCTGGCCATGTTTGTGCTAGAGCCCCTCTAATAAAAGACCGGGCCGTCCGCCATTTTTAATCTTACGGAACTGTCTTGCCTTACTCGTGGATTAAGCAACCGCATGTCGGTTGTAAAGATGAAATGTTTTAAGATTGAATACCATCCAATAACACTCATAACTTTTAAATTATTAAGGCAAGATTGCATTGGAGTACATAAATGTTTTATTTTATCAATGATTATTATATCTCAGATACTATTAAGATTTCATAAGTAAACTAGAAATGAAAAGCCAAAATTTGGTGATTCAATTCATTTTTTGCGAATTTTATAGATTTAAATTAAATTAATAATCGTAAAAGATGGAAAATAAATATACATCACGTATGGTAAACAAAATATTGTTTTACTTGCTTAAATAAAATCTTTAAAAAATGAAGATATTTTCAATTACAACATAGTTACAAATAAATTGATTACAGCAGGTATTAAAATTGCCAAAACACTTATATTGTTATTTTTACAGAAAACTTAGATACGGTATATTATTGCTACTTGTTTTCATGACCAATACTATGCACTTTCATACAAGTACTTTAAACTGTCAACATGAAGGTATTACTATATCTGCACATAAAATTTGTTTTCACAAATCTATTGTCTGTAATTATATTGCTTTCTTTAATTCTCTGATTTGTGATATGAAGTGTTTTCCAGCTTCCCACTGTTTGCGTTAGCCGTCTAGATTAAAAATGGTGAACGGCCCGGCTCGTAACACATTATTTGTCTGTAATAAAAAATGCGCATGAGCAGTATTCTGTTTCATCCCCCTACACTACCGGTAAAGGTCAACAAACTGTCGCTTTTCGGTATTACGAAGCAGAAAGCACATGGAAACGGGGTCGTTTCCACAGACATACGTCGCATCAGGCTGCCTAAGCAACGAAATAAAAATAAATTGAATCATTCAGAAATTAAAAATTCTATTTTCAAGTATTTTATATTAAAAAAAGTATTCGTGTATTTTTAATAGTATTTTAAAAAAAACATTACTATGAAAGGTTATTTCAACGAAATTTTATTTAAGAGGCGTCGTAGTACAGAAATATACTGCATGAGTCTGCATAAAATATTGCCATCATGTGTGGCTAGTTCCATAAATTAACACTATTTAAAATATGTATCAAGGAAAAATACTTTCGTGTTAGAAATTCGTGTCAATTTTGTGCTGAATTATTCCGCTTTTAAAAATTAGGAACTATTCTGCACTATGAGGACGGAAATAGAAATGTAGAGTTTTACGGGTTGGGGCAGTGTGTTGGTAATACTATCGCTGTTGTAGTATTATTATTTTGCATAACTGGCCTCGAAAATAAAAACTCTCGTGTCACTGGTTACACACACACAAACAGAGAAAACATTTCCGCATAAAAATTCAGTTACGGTGCGGAACGTTGCTTGACGAGCCAGATTCGTAGACATATGTTAATACTTATTCTTCCGAATTCATTGAGGATAAATTCAACAAATTTACAAGCACACTCTACTTTAGAAACTACTTAATTTGTTGGTAAGACAATATTTATTGTAATATTATTTTAACCGTCCTATTATCTCGAGCATTATTATGAATTTACAAGCTTTCCTATCAGCTCGTCCAAATACAAAGAACCCATTGTTAAATAGCTGCTTAATTAGTTAACGAAGTTTCCGTAGTTTACTCATTAAAAACGGCGAGTTACTGTAGAGAAATTAGTTTCCAAAATTTAAGGTTATACAGAAAGAAGATTGTAGAAGCACGGCGAATAGAATGTTACTCAATATATATATATATATGTATATATATATATATATATATATATATATATATATATATATTTAAATATCAATTAATAATTTATAATAACAAAATTTATGTAATGTTGCATATATATGTTGAATATGGTGTAACTGATAAGAAATGACTGGACCTTATTTTCTGTCATCCGGTTTATCAGAAACCTGAAGTGCAGTAAGACAAGGGAAATAAAGATGAATGCGGCCGTTGTAAATTAATAATCCTATCACAAAATTGTATGTCTAAATACAATTCCGGGACTGATAATCTCAAAACTTTCCCAGTTTAATTGCAGCTACTTGCATAATAACCTAAAATAATCACTTAAAGCAATTCTATTAAATTTAAAATCAACAAGTTTAAGGCATTGTTATCGACAATTTTTAATAAAACCAATCCATTCTTCTATACTTCTTTATTCTCAATCAAAGAAACATCAGGAGCTTTCGGCGCAATTATCCATCCTCATCTGCTTCATTCACACATATCCTTACAAATATATTTTACTTCAATTAGAGCTCGTCCTAAATTTTACAAAATATCCTAATCGTTCCAGTATTCGTCCTGTAGGCGTACTTATTAGTATATGAAGTGAATGAAGCAGATGAGGATGTCTAATTGGGCCGAAATCTCCATATATGTTCCATAGATTGAGAATAAAGAATTATAGAATACTGAATTAATTTTATTAATAATTGATAATCAAATAAATTAAACTCGAATATGTAACAGCTTCTATATATTTCAGATTACATGTACACAAGTGATGTATTATTCAAATAAATAGTGAAGTAGCAAACAAAAATTAGTGCTGAATAAGTAGCACACAGTGTTTCTGCAATCCTTGTTGCTTTCGTCAGGTGATTGAAAAAAACACTAGAGCGGCACAAGCCGGCTGACGAATTAAAAAAGCCATGTTGTAAATGAGCCGGCAATACATCACATTTTCTACAATTCAGTAAAATATAACACTGGACTCTCACAATAATTAATTTGTTGGAAAGTTTCAACCAAGTTTGAAAAGTGGAATAAATATGAAGGCCGAAATTGAGCAAAATTTAATTTTGAAAAGACATAATTGTGAAGTGAAGAGTGAAATATAAAGACGCTAATAACACGGCGTCAAGTGTTGAAATTATAAAATGTAAAACGTCTGTGTTGAAAGTATACTAATTATTTAAAATAATAGCTAAATAATAATCTTTATATATTCCTCAAGATAAACATGCTCCGCACACCCACTCACTATAATTATTTAAAAAAATTAAAACTTCGTATAAATTCGGTGACAGCATCGCTAGAATGATGATCAAGAATTCCGTTGATCAATTGCGACGACAAATTGAATCCTACTAATATTTTGAGTGCCTTTGATATGTGAGCCAGCAAGGTATTTGTCTCTTTTTCAGGAAAGCAGACGGAGAAAAAAAAAGGTCGTATAGAGAAATAACGAATATGGCACGGACCAGGTTAGCGTATAATGTAGGCTATGTTATATGTAAAATGATACCTGAGAGTCTCGAAGGAACAGTGTAATAAATTAAATCACTTAATTTCATAGTATACAGACATTTTAATATTTCCAAAGTCGCAAGTAATATTTAATAATATTTAACAGTATTAGTATGAAAATGCAGTGTCAAGTAAATATTTTACCCTTATTTACGAAAAAATTATTTAAGCATGTTTTAATTTCCAATCCTGCTATTATCTCGTTATTCTTGTACGTCCCTTGCGGCCATTTTATTTTAACTCGGTTATTTCAAGGAGAAATGTTCTCGCGAATTATAGCGTAATTATCGTTAAATAAAAATTGTGCGGTAATTTAATTCATGTGTTCTATGTACCTCGGAGCCTTAGTGGACAAGACACGTACCTTGTCGCAGCTCGGGGAGTTTGTAGCGGAACAGAACAGAGCCAAGTGAGGACGTAAGCTGTGGCGTATCCCCTTGGCACCCGGTGGGTTGGTTGCAGATAAGTCTTATCACCAGGGCAGACACGAGATTTTACGTCGAACACATACTATGGGTATATTTCTCGATCATAAGTGTATATCGACGATGAAATATCATCCACGACGGATGCGGTTCTCCGTACTTCAAAGTTGGACTCTTCTCCCAAGGGAACGTCGAGACCGATACGTGTAAGACTTGTCAATCTGCTGTCCGAAAGAAATGGGGTGAGTCGTAATGGGCGCTGGAGATATTCCCGAAGATAAGGTACAGGAGTGATAATAAAATGAATGTCGGTATGTAATTTCGATAATAAAGCAGCCAAGTTTCAGGAGGGTCAAACTCAATTAAAACACGGGCCATTTGGTGCAACATGCAAGATTCACGCGAAATACATCACAAATTTTGTTAAATTTATATTCTGAAGTGAGGATTCAGGAACGTAATTGCTTTTAATTTAGACATTTATTTTATTTAATGCATTTATAAAACTAAAATTATTCTTTTCACCCGAAACTTACTAGCGCTTTCCTCCCACTAGATTCAAATATCTGAATTCAAAAACGGAGACTCATAGACAAGATCAAAAACAGATCTTCGTCTTGATCTGTAAGCCTTTATTTTTTAATAATATGGACAAAACTAGTTGCTCACACAAGTAGACCTACATACTACCAAAAAAAAAACGTGTTTGCAGAATACTTTTTAATTTCCCTCGTCATCAACATTTCGTTTTCTATTCAGTGATAAAAGTGACTTTTTCTGTAAAAAACAATTAAGGGATTTAATTGTAAAAATTCACTTACCAGCCGCAAATTAAAAATTTTAAAAAAAGAAATGGAAGAAATTCCACCCACAAATCTTTAACATGTCGATGAAGACAAAGAAACTTGTCCTCATATCTTTCGTGAAAGACAGTAAAATATTTAAAGTTATTGTACAAAATCTTGAAAACTCGTCTTCAGTGGTTAAAGGGTTAACGATGGAATTACGTGTACGCTATTGCCTCGATATCCCCCTAAGCACAACAAGTTTTTCTGTTTTCATTTTATTTCAAAACATCGTGGGCCACAAAAATTTATCTCGGTGACCGCCAATTTGACACCCCTGAAATAAAGGGACTCGATAATCTATTAGGTTTAGATTCTTTAGAATTTAGTTTTAGCTGTTACCACTCTTTTCAGTTAAAAGATGATTCTGAACAGCGAATAAGTGAAATTTGGATCCTCCAAATCATTATATATTAATTCCACAAAAGAAGGCCATAAGAATAATACTTGGAAAAAAGGCCAAGACTCGTGCATTTCCTGAATTAAAAATTATGTCTGTTGTGAATCTTTATATATTCTGTTCTCCTGTATGTTAATAAAAATCAAGAAGATTATACAATAAGTTCACATGATCATAATTCAAGGAACAGAATGTGCCCAGGTGAAGGCTAGGAAAGACCTTGAATAGCTTTCAACATAGCGGTGATAGGGCCTTACACAAACTACCAGAAGTTGTAAGAAACATATCACTAGCGACATTTAAAAAATACAAACATGGCTTCTCAGGTGGCTTTATTACTATTTTAGAGAATGTTTGGAGTGTGAATTAGAATCTCAGTTTGAGTAAGGTCCTATCACCACTATGTTGAAAGCTATTCAAGGTCTTTCCTAGTTTTCACCTGGGCACATTCTGTTCCTTGTATTGTGATCATGTAATTGTGAACTTCTTGAATAATCTTTTTCTGTAATTTAAGTACATTAAGCATAAAATTGTACATCTGATGTAACACCTACACTTATTGACGATGCCCCATCCTGTTTTTTCAGGCATTGTGCAAATAAAGTATTATTATTATTATTTAAGCCACTGAAACAAGGTGACCACTGCTTGATACATATGCCCATAAGAAGAAAAAAACTAGGCTATGTGCAACCCCTCCAAATCCATAATGTGTCAATATACTCGGATCGGGAAAAAAGCACAGAAACCGCAGATCAAAAAAATTTCGGTTGTCCATTTTAAAAATATTTTTAGTGTAAGCCATTTTACTATGAGTGTTAGTGATTCCTGGACATCTGTAATGTTCCTAATTCGTTCCAGACAACAAAAGATAAAATCCCCTTCGCCTTTCAGGCTAAAAAACAATTATTGTCATTTTCAGTTCACACTTTCTAAATTTAGATTTAAGCCTAACATTTTCTCAGATTATTTCTAAGTGCCCCAATACCCATCTCTCTTGAATAGACATAATTTCACTCATATGTGCTTTGTCTGATTCTGATCCCTTCTAAAAGGAATTAATTTCAAAGTTTAATTTTTTTACTTTAAGGCTTACGTGAGGAGTAATCGAGTGATTCATTCATCACTTGTTTGTTTGAGCATTCTAGCATTCTAGTCACTTATGTGATAATCATTATTCAATACTCACCTATTCATAATCGAGAACTCAAACGATGCTCAATAAAGTTTAATTTTTTTACTTTAAGGCTTACGTGAGGAGTAATCGAGTGATTCATTCATCACTTGTTTGTTTGAGTATTCTAGCATTCTAGTCACTTATGTGATAATCATTATTCAATACTCACCTATTCATAATCGAGTACTCAAACGATGCTCAATAATTGAATGATCAATTATAGTCATTTGATTATAGCCAACTCTGTTTTGCCAATTGACAAAAATGGAAACATGTCTGTCAAAAATATTTATTCCAATACTTCTAGGAAGTTTCCATCATCTCTATATCATGTATATAAAATTTAACATGGTTTCTGTTAACATGTTAACATTGAGTATCTGATTGCCAACCTTCATTAACTTTAATGATGACTGTATTTATTTACTTAATATATAATTATATTCTGCTTTTGTTCAACTTTAAATTATTTTCGAATTTTCATCTTTTTCTATATAATTTGTAATATACTTTGCTATTAATTTATCGCATTACCTGACTTGTCCTATTCTTCTAACTCAATATTTTGATTTGAATAAATACAATTCCCTTATCATCACAAAAATTGAACACTCCATAAATGCAACACATATTTTATCCCACTAATTTATACACCTACCATTTACTACGCTAGAAAATTGGTCCTCCAATTACAAAACTTTTAACATATATGCTGCTCTTTGCAAAGTTTCTCTATTTTAATATTACCTTGTTCACATTTTAGACTTCATACATACCCAGACTATGATTAATTAAATTTCTAAATTAATGTAGGCTATAATAAACATTAGATTTACAAATCTGTACATGGGAAATTTATGAACTGTTAACATTATAATTGTCAAGTAACTGGCTGTTTCTATAAATGCATTGTTTAAGGAATCTTGTGGTCAGCTTTTATGTTTTCATGTTCAAGTATAGGCAAGCAATAAAAGTTTTTAACTGAAAGATATTGAAAAAGATAATTGTTATCATTAAAATGAGAAGTGTGTTGTAACATTAGCCTGTAATATTAAAGGAAAATAATATAGAAAGCATATGTTAATCAACAAATGGCTTCTATTGTAACTAAAACTGACAAAAGAGGTTGTCTTTATGAAATTATTATGAACAAGGACACAAAGAAAGCAATTTTACACCTATGTTATACAACAGAAGGACAAGATAACAAAAACTTGGTGTTGGTATAAGTGAAAAAACTGTCAGTAATATAAAAAGGTATAAATGATTAGCTTTTTAATTAAATTAAATGAAAGAACAAGTATTGAAGAATTATTTACCTTCTCTCTGAGCATTAAGTGGCATTGGCAGCAAGAGAAAAGAGTGGAGACACTTATTAGAAAGTATGTAATACTCAGATGTGATGTATGTCACTGTTTTTTACTGAAATGTTTAAAAATCAAAAAAGAAATTAGAAATTTGCAACTGAAATTAAATTATCAAGATAACAAATTCAAATGCTATGATATTTGAAGAAAGATACCTCAGGTTTCCATACGAGTAACTTCAGGTGTACCCATATGGAAACCCGAGAGCTCTTTCTTCATCACTTACTCCAGGAAAGCTTCTGATCTTTGGCTAAGATATTTGAATAAAATTATTTTGTTGTAAGACAAGAAAGAAGATTTTGGAATTTATTTTTAAAGTAATGGAAAATATAAGACAGTAGAGCTTCAGTGAATAAAATAAACAGAAAAATAACTTAGGAAATGATTATTAGGATACAAAAAATTGTAAACTTTATAAAATTATCTTCTGTTAGAGGGAAATGTCTTCATTCCATATATTTCATGTAAAATTTAGTTCCATGTTATTTCTCGATAAAATATTATTTTTTCCAATCAAATGTATCTATTTTAATAAATTTATTATTATAATCAAATGCATTCATCAGTTTTATATTGATAATCATTACAGACCACACCCTAATTCATATTTTATTGATTTCATGTTTAATATCTTCTGAATTTTTAATTCACTTAATAATGTCAAATGTTGCCAAATGTAATGATAAAAAAAAGGATGAGACAATTTTGTTGCATTAGTATTCAATCATAAACCATAAACCCTCCATACAAGCCAAGCTTCAAGGCTGTGGAATGAGTTAGGAATTTTAGCTGAACTACAATATGATTTGAAAGTATTTAAGATAGTGATTATTTTGTAATGTTTATATTGGACTTCTATTTATTTATTATATATCCAAAATCACACATCCAGCACAAAATATTCAAATTGTAGTGCTTATAAGGTGGAAGGATGTAGCACAGTACAATTGCTGTAAATTCTCAAATTAAAGTACACAGAAACAAATAACTTGTGTCAGGCTCATTGTTTAATTGGAAATACACGGTCATATTTCTTAGTGATATAATTTGGAGGGCTGTGAAAATTTAAATTTATTTACAGCACATTTATTGGTGAAAGTTTTAAACTGTTTGTTATGTCTGGAATTATTTCCCCTTTCAGAAACTGACTCACATATTGGACTCATTTTACACAAATTAATTAAAAGGTTAGGTTTCTGTTTGATTCAACTTCACTAATTTGTATATTAATAATACTAATCTTAAATCATTTAAATGTATTATAATTTAGATACAATGTAGATAGTCCTCACCAAACATGATAACCATAGGTTTTTTTTGTTAACATGACATTAAAGTTAGTTGATAATTATACTTATTCTGAAAAGCTATATCCAAGTCCTTTAATAATAAATTTTAATGTAAGTTCTGGTAAATAAAATGTTTGTTTAATAATTTTTCTTAATTTTTTAACTGTTTTACTATTTATAAGAACCTGTTAAAATATAAAAGATAATTATTTTATGAACCTGTATTACTTGTTTTTATTACTTGTTATATTATGTGCAGCTGAATTTATGGTAATATATAAGTTCTATTTATTACACATAACAATAATGATTTATTTAATAACATTCAAGTATAAGTATTCTAAAGTTGTTTGAAATGCCTTCTGGACACTATTAATAACACTTGTCATCTAATCATGTCTTTCCACCATATGCCATTTTTCTTGTAATAATTTGCATTATTCACACCCTATAGGTGATAGTGTTTAATGTCTTCTGTCAACCATTAATGTCATTCTCCATATTTAATTTATCACATACTAAAACTATATAAATGCCTGCCTCTAAACCTATTAAAATCCCATATTGAATTGTTCATTATGAATTGCACCAAATGTGTTCAGAAACATTTATGTTTTTGCACTGAATAAGATTTTGTTTTAAACTAAGTGTGTTTCTTTCTGTAGATGTCTATTGACCTGTAATTTGAATGCATGTATGTGAACTCTTTTGATATTTCTATATCATCTAATAATTTTCTTGTATTAGAAACTTCACAAATTGACAATTCTAACAGCAAAGTTAGCAGAACCTAATTATTATGTGTATTGTACTTTTGTTACTAATTAATTATCTGTTATTAATGTTATTGAGTTCAGTGTATTATTGTTTGCCTGAAACTGCATTAAATGTGTTTTTCCTTCCCAAATTAACTCCATTAATTTAAAATCAAGGAATCAACTGGGTTAATATTGCATTTGCGGCTAGAGTTAATTTTTTCACTCTTTATTAAATTACTCACATATTCTTTATTTACCTGTTTCAAGTGAAAATTATGCCTTGAGAATTTTTCCTTAAATGTAGCTCTTTGTTTCCTGTTCACTATAAAAGAGAACAAATATTGGGAAATACCAGTAATTCAATAATATTGAAGTTTGTTTAATAACTTATGTTGGTCTACATAATCAATGCTATGGAGAGGTCACAGAAAATTTCTGAGTATAATTTTTTTTTTAGTTTCATACACGAGAGTGAAGATAGCTTTGTCAGTCAAACATTTTTTACTGAATTCAATTTGGGAGTGGGCAAGCAAAATATATTTATTCAAGTGATCAACAACCCTGGTGGAGACAACTTTTTTGAACATTTTAGACAGTAGGCTACTGGCAGAAGGCGATATTGGATGGCAATATTTTCCATACTTCCTTTCTTAAAGAGTGGTGTAACTGTGGCTTACTTTAGCCTATCAAGAATGATTCCACTCAACAATGACTGCTTACATAGATACATTAATATGGGAATTATTCTATCTGCAATGTCTTTTAAAACACTATTCAACTGAGGAGTGTACATAATTTAATTCTTCAATAATGTTCTTATTTTCGAGTTGTAATGTCATTTTAAAACAGAATTCATTCTGTTCCCAGTTACAGTTCCTCTAAATATATGTAATGCTTGTGTGTTTGATCTATTGATACTCATTTTTAATTTTTTTTACACTTATAAAAAGTAATTATTGAACTGATAAGATCAGAGTGATTAGATTTATCAACTGTTCTGATTTAATCGAACTTTCTGATGTGCCTGCTTCAATAAAACTTAAATAATTTTTTTATGACTCACTTTTAATTATCTTAAAAACAGTTTTAATTTTACTGCAGTAATTATTGATTTTCTTAAAATGCTTATGTTAATCTTCTGTTATGACTTGATCATATATAAAAATTTTTGGGATGCTTTTGTAAATAATTATTGAAGTAAAGATTATTGTAACTGTTAATAATTGCTAAATAAAGTTCTGTTTAGTTAAAAGGATAATTTTACTCTTTGTGTTATCCAAACAGCATTGTTTTTTTCTATTAGAAATAACTTGTTTCTCACGAAAACAAGATTCATAATGTTAATGTACAGTTTTTATGAGAAATTTTAACTTCACATTAACATTAGACAAGTGTATAAATATTTCTGAGATGCTTCCATAACATAAACTCTGTCCTAACATATTTAAAGAGCATTTGTCTACCTTCCTGAAACTACTTGCTTTCTTTTGTAGTGAGTGTTTCATGTAGAGGTTATTTAACATCAGTAATTGGACAATATGATCTGATAGAAATTTATCATCTGCATGTATCCTGCAATTTGTAACTGCATAAACATCTATAAATATGACATCTAAAGCTATATCTTTACATCTAGTAGTAAAGTTCAACAATGCATTTTAGTTGAAGGAAGTAGCTAGAGTTTATAATCTCTGTTTTGTATGAACATCTAAAAAGTTTACTTTGACGTCTCCATATAACATGATTTTGAGTTTCATTTCTTAATTCGTGTAGTAACAAATCCAAACATATTTTTAAATACTGTATAATCATTATACAGTATATCATCTGTAGATTGAGACATTTACTAATTTTATGCATTTGAATTTTAATAGTTTTGTACAATATTCAAATTGTAATTCTTGATTAGATTTATTAGTGTTCATAACAGAAGAATGTAGAGCAAGGTGTGCAATTCATCAGATAAATTGCCACACATGCTACAATAGCCAAACAAAAATACCTCTTCCCAAATTACAACACTGTCAAACTGTTGAAATCATAATTTCCAATAGCTGCTAACTCACACCCAAAACCCAACACCAAAAATTTTGACAAATGCTTAAGGCTGACCTTCCTTAAGTCCTTCCCCATGATTCGTCAGATGCTGAAATCCATATTTGGTAATGCTTTTTCCGACACATCCTACAGTCCAGGAAGACACCTGGACACAACATCCCCAAACATCTGCCTTTCCCCTTGTCATATGCCCCATTTCTCTACAACACATTAGCTTTACTTTTTACCCTCCACCTCTACATGTATATTAGTGTGTTTTTATGTGTATGCATATATGTATTAATATTTCAGTGTGTGGGTGATGTGTATGTATGCATGTGTGTGTAAGTGAGTATTTACATAATTTCTCACAATTTTGCATTTCTTTGGACCTTTCGTACAAAAATTTGAAATAGTAATTTCTGTCTGATGTGGAAAGACTGTAACTTGCTACTTCCCTTCCAGGATAACAGCATAGAACTTGTTGGGGTTCAGGTTCCCTGTGTCACTGATATTAGATTTGATTGAATGCCTCAATCATGCACATCTTACAATAAAAGGACAGTACACGGGATATGTGAAATAACAAAATAGTATTAATTCAAAAATTTATTTATGAATGATTACTGATGTTGTGGTGAAATTTTCACCTTTACCCATTTCACACTTTCAAACAACCAGCAACTATTTACATACACAAAGTGTATGAAATGTCCAATATAGTTCAATATTACTTATTGTGACATTTTGTACAATCCATGTAGTCACAGAACCAACCTTGGCGACTGGAACAAGGCACGTTGAATCAACAGTTGTGTGATTTAATCTATTTTGTAATGTACCATTTAGTGACAAAGCAACTTAAAATTGGACTAGTAGTGTCTGTTACATTTTTATTACCCATGCTTGTTGATATTATAATATTTTAATTTCAGTATAATTGTTAGTTTAATAGGAAGAACATAAACACTTAACATTTATATTTTATTGACGTATGTGAATAGCTCTCATCAATACTTTACTGTCAATACTTGTTAATCTCTAACATACTAATAAAACATGATCATTTAATTTTTTTGATTTTTAAAAATATGGTCCTTGGGAATATTTTTGATTTTTTTGGATCAGAAATTTATCTCTGTCTTAATAATACCAAATTAATGTAATTTTGTTTTTAAATTTTTATATAATGGTAACTATATGTTGATTATATTAAACTGATTAATACTTTAATTTTGGCTATTTCTGATTGTTTGAAATAATTCACATTTATGTTTATTTGTCATCTCTATTCCTCTTACAAAGCAGCTAAATATTAGAATTTTTTGTTTTAGTTACACACTTGTCCGAAAAATATTGCTTCAAAGTGCAAAAGGAAAGTGTTTATCATGGCAAATGTTTTATCGGTGCGTGATTGGCAGTAGGTTTTTCTTTGTCTCTTGTATAAATACTGTTTCATATAGCTTCAAGCACTCATTGGAAGTAATGTTGTTGTAAACTTAAATTTCCAATGTGCCATGACACAAATAATCATTAACTGGTAATATATTGGAGAGTTACTGGATATCAATCGGAGGTTAGGTATACATATATAACAGAAAATAGAAGTATGTACAAGAATATTTATTGCACGTGAATAAATTACAATTTATTCATGACATGTATGCTTTTATCGTTGAGCTTCCTGAAAACGAAAGCAATAGAGAAAACGGCACAGCCGAAAGGCAGGAATGGGTCCGACGGAAAAGTGAACTTGAATGGGGAACTGAAAGGTTTACTTTGGAAAGATGTGAAGAAATGGCTTAATAGGCATAGGTGGCACCAAGACCGCTGAAGGTGACGTGTCCGGGGGCGGCGAGGGCAGCACCGTAAGCGAGGGCAGGGGCGGCGACATGACCACCGAGAGCAAGACCGCCTCCGTAGGCAAGACCGCTTCCGTAGGCAAGACCGCTTCCGTAGGCAAGAGCGGGGGCGGCGACGGCACGGGCTCCATAAGCGAGGGCAGGGGCAGCCAGAGCGGGGGCGGCGATGGCACGGGCACCATAGGCGAGGGCAGGGGCAGCCAGAGCGGGGGCGGCGATGGCGCGGGCACCGTAGGAGAGGGCAGGGGCAGCAAGAGCGGGGGCGGCGATGGCGCGGGCTCCGTAGGCAAGACCGCCTCCGTAAGCAAGACCGCTTCCGTAAGCAAGACCGTTTCCGTAAGCCAGAGCAGGGGCGGCTCCGTAAGCGACGGCGGGGGCAGCTCCGTATGCGACGGCGGGGGCAGCTCCGTAGGCAACGGCGGGGGCGGCGACGGCACCGTAGGCGAGGGCGTCGTTGCTCACACGGGAGTTAGAGATGCGGACGCTGGAGTGGGGGCTGTCCACAGCCTTGGAGTACTGGGAGATGACGTTCTGGCCACCGAATCCCTTGACGGTGTTCTCCACGGTAGCGCCGACTGAGCCGTAGTCCAGGGTGTTGGTGTAGGTGGAGTAGGCGGCGGGGCCTCCGGCGTTGGCCACGGCCAGGAGGGCGGCGAGGATCACAACCTGCAACACACACGACGCTTGCTTCACTTATCTGCGGCGAACGCAATCTCACTCTCGAGTTCTTAGCCGACAGTTCGCAGTTTTTCCAGACAACATTTCTGCTTTTCTGAGTTTGTACATTGATGTATTAAGTAAATTCTGACGTTCCGGAGACTACGATTGTGCTTTGATCATATGAATACGAACGAGATCGACCATTAATTAAGTGTATCGTTATGAACTTGGAAAATAGTCGGCTTTTAAAACTTTTAGACGTTAGTAGCATCAGTATCTTAAGGTATTATTCTATTAAATCTAGAATATATTTAGCGAATATTTTAAAAAAATTTAATTCTAACTCGAGTTGGTTTTAAACGTATTACTACCGACAGCTCGGGAAAAATATCGCAGGATGATATTTTTTTTTATGAAGCAAAATTCAGCGAACCACATTCGTTAACTTATGCACCCCTCTCGACACCCTTTGACACATTATCCCATTACTTTGAGGAGCGAAAATGAAATACTGAATAAAGCTAGAATTTAAGTCTGGTATTGGCAACCAAGGTATCTGCCTTAGCAAATTTCAAGAACTTGGACAATTCAACCCCATTAATCGAAATAACTTTGTCTTCAAATTTCATCGACAAAACCACGATCGAGTATCAGACTCGGAATATTCGCATACCAGACGCTTACTACTAGTAAGTTATATGATTTCAAATATTGAAAATCTATTGGTAACTCGAGAGAAAATTTGAAAAAAATTATTTTTCCAAAATAATTTGAGAAACAAAGTTTGACGTCGTAATTTTCGAAATCGCTTTCACTTTGCGACAGCTGTAGACCACGTACCTTGAATGCCATTTTGTTGCTGAGCTGCTGTAGTCTGCACTGGGTCTCCGGATTGCGGAGTCGGGTTTTATACCCGCGCCTTGGCTCGGAGGGGCGTGGTGCTCCCTTTCTCTCTCTCCAGCAGCTGGACTTCCGTGTCAAGGGCACTGTGTGTCCGACCTTTCCGTGAGGTAAAATATTCCCTGTTAATTCGGCACGCCTCCCATGGCGAGCCTCCGTAACCCGTAACCATGTGAGCCGAAGACCGACTCGGAGGAACGGATTAGGTCCCTGTGCGGAAGGAAGGGCCCGATTACTTTCATTATTGGGAAGTCAGCACTACGTCCAACAATGAGAAGGTACGTTGAATGGTGATAGCGACATTCCAGCAGCTGTTCTATCTGTGGTTTAGAAACTTAAGGATGACTAAATTCAATTGTGCTAATTGTAATAAGAATATGTGCTATGTCCTAGAGTTAAAAAATTAACGATAAATAAATGTATAATTCCAGTAAATATTAAATAAACTATTATATATAATACCTTACTTTTATAGGTCAGTTATACCGGGATATCCAATCAAATTAGAAACAGTTTTATTAAATGAATGTATAGAACGTAATGGTTACTAAAATAAAATTTGCAATGAACTTTGCATAATAATAAATTACACGTTTCTTCCCTCTTAAGGTGTTATAAAAATCAATGATATTGAAAATAATATGACAATTATCATTTAAAAATAACAGAAAATAGACAACTTGTCGCGAAAAAATACCATAACAAAAAATTATTGTAATACGACGTTTCGTCCCCAATTTTGGGACTTCATCAGATAATATACAGTACTGAATGTATGTGTATATAATATGTTTAAATTAGAAGATCGACTAATAATTTAGTGTCAAGGACCGGTTGTAACCGAACAGATTTTTAACTTGCCTATATGTATACATTCAAAATTGTATTTATCTGATGACATCCCAAAATTGTGGACAAAACGTCGTATTGTAATGATTTTTGTTATGGTTCATTTCTTTTTATTTATTTATTAAACCTCAGTGACGTATGAAATAATTTCAGAATTAATTCTATCTTTCATAATTAAATAATTGGAAACTTTTTAATTTATTGATTGGATTGCTTCTTCAGAAAAAAAAACCAGAATGATTGCATTCTACTCTTCGAAAGGAATGTTTCTTCCTTTCTTTATCTCTAATATCTTATTTATCTCGTATTATATATGAAGGTCGTTATAACTTAACCTTACCCAAAAATTAACAATATCATTTCTGAAAAAAAAATTATTTATCAAAGTTTTTATTATTATTTTGGATCTCATTTTGAGTTTTTATGGTAGTCAGAAAAATGTGGGCCAACGATGTGCTGATCGCGTGCTCATAATAATTTAGCCAGTCAGTGTTCTTGAAAATTAGATTTTTTAGTTGCGTTAGAATAAATTTTAGTCGAAGTTTAAAATATAAAATCAGTCTTATTAAGTAAAAATCTATAGATGAAAACACCGATGACAGAGTTCGTACTGTTGCCACTTGAGTAAGCAACGTTTGCACTACTTGATGATCACACGTTTTCTTCATTACCGTGGTGTAACAAATATTGGCATTCCATTTGAATTCAGCGGCAGATGCGGTGATGCTGTTCCGGACGGGAATAATTATCCTCCGTTTATGCGACGTATTTAGAGGAACAAAGACCCAAAACTTGATGCTGTGAAATTATCATAGCCATGTTGTGGCACCGCGAAGGTGAATTCGACACTCATTAAGACTGAATTGTGACGACTGAATCCTATGAATATGTGGGGGGCAAATTTCCATCGTCTTTCACCAGGACAACGCTGGTACTCAACGAACGATCTCATTTCTGGAATTTATTCTTATAAACAATTTTCCAGTCGCGTATCATGCCCTCTATTCTCCCAAACTCGCAATTTTGATTGTTTTCAATAATAAATAACACACCATGGCATCAAAAATTTCCCAATTGAAGAATGGACCACAAGAGAAACGTCCTTCGACTGAAAAATGAGCACATCTATGTTGAGAAGTAAGTTAAGTTTCTAGTTGTTTGATACACATAGTTCGTTAGAAATAAAAATCTGGCACCTCCCAAAATCACAGACGGAAAATACTTGGCGAGTCCAAAGAACTTGAAAATATGATTGTTTAAAATACTATTCTACAGTTTCTACTATTAAGATACCTACGTGGCCCAAGAAACAATTGAAATTATGTATTTGCTCTACTTAACTGTGAAAAAACCCTTGTTAAATAATGTAACAGATCAGTAAATTATTTAATTTGCATTTGACATTTAGACGTATTCGGCTTTATTGTATAAAGAATGATTTCTTGCAGGAGTTAATTTATTATGATTAATTAATATTTTAAATTACTTACCGAACACGTTGAGCGATATTTATGGAAAGACTTATTTTTTGGATAGGGGGTTATTATTATAATTATTAAAAATTATAATCTGCCTTCTATTTAAATTAAATATTAAAAACAACAACCTATTAATCGAATAATTTGTCACCCTACATAAAACATAATATTTAAGACACAACGTTAAAGAATTAATTATATACGTATTAAATATTATTTTAAATGGGATAATAAATTCTTCGAACAAATAGGCTGTTGTTTTTAAAATTTAATATAATTATTAAAGTCTTTTTATCATTATTATTATTGTTGTTGCCTCAACAAGTATCGTTGAGCGCCATTTATCTGATGACTTATTTCTCGGGTGTTTTTTTTATTATAATTATTATAATTTATTATGGTCTGTATTAATTAAATATTAAAAACAACATTTGGAATAGTTTATTATCCTACATAAATCATAATATTTAAGACACGACGTCAAAGAATTTATAATGTGTCTGTTAAATATTTTGTTTTATATGGGATACTAAATTCTTCTAACAAATAGGCTGTTGTTTTTCATATTTAATATAATTATTAAAGTATTTTTCTCATTATTATTATTGGAGCATCAACAAGTATCATTAATGACGACCTTCAAAAATTTAGAATTTACTTACGTAATATTATTAAAATTACAGTCTAAATATTTATAATAAATATTCATTATGGATCAGATTAAATCTGATAATGGCTGCAGTAGCTCAGTAGTCGGCTATTGTAATCAATCGTATTTCATTACATTTCTTGCAGTGGATGATAATGTGCATGATTGTGAGGGGGCAGTTGCAGTCCTCACAAGAAGAGGGTTGAGCTGATTTTAAAAATATGTAGGCATGTCTTTTTCTGTAAAATATATTTACTTCTAATATAAAACAATACAAATTTTACTTAAAAAATGTAAGATCATTGTCTCTTTTTTTCCCATGAATAATTTCGTGGGGAGATTATTTTGGCAAAAGTTTTGTGCCAATATAAACAAATTTCTGTGAGAATATATATATTGTAGTAATTGGTAATTAAAGCATTGTTCTAATTGGAAAGTTGGATTGTAGAGGACTCATTATTAGTGGATATAGAGCGGACGCCGCGACAATCCGGTGAGGCAAAGAAAACATTGTTGGGCAGTTGAGAGAGTTTACGCGCTCAAAATCTAAGAGACGAAGTTTTACAGTTGGGCAGCGGACAGCGAACAGTTCGAAAGCTTTACAGTTGGGCAGCCAGAACGAAAGAATGTGGTCCAGTTACAAACATGCTCTTAAATATTGAAAAGTAAAGCAATCTTCAGTCGGGACGGAGAGAGTGCAACTAATGTTGTATTCGGTGGTCGAGCGAAAATTCATCATGCTGGCCATAGACAAACCAATGAAGGACCTTTTCAACTAAAGTTACGAGATCTGCAAATCCAGGTTGGAGTAAAGCATCGAGAACCTACCAATTTGTGTTAGACCAACTAACAAACTACGCCAATTAGAATTTGTTGACATTTAGAGTCTGTGAGTACTATAATCAGTGATATCCCCAAATTTTGTGCACGAAAAACCTAAAATGAGACCTGGGCGGCCGTAAGTAGAGAAATCATTTGTAAACCACTTTTAAAAGATAAAAGTCAGATCGTTTTTTAATTATTTAAATATCGATAAAATGAGATCGTTAATTCTTGATAAATTTAAAACTGTTTAAATTCAATCTGTAATATTATTTCTTCTACAACAAATTTCGTCTATGTTTCAGACGCATTAACTTCCATAAAAGGTAAATGTAATTTTAATTATTTAAATTCTGCCATTTATCAAACCCAGATCTAGACCCTGAGATCCCAAATATTTTGTGTAAAATATAATTGTTTTTATTTTTGGCACAATAAATTTTGTTTGTTCTTTAAAGTTAATAGTTGTTCATTTTAAAAGCGCCCATCCATTATCATTTGTAATAGTTAATTATTACAATATATATCAATACAGTTGTATATATTTATATATATATATATATATATGCCGGGTAAATCCTCTATTTACCGTCCTCGTTTCTCCAAAGCCGTCTAGCTTACTTGAATATTTTTCACCCTTAACTTTTCCATTCACTCGTCCCACTATTACTCTTGTTTCGTCTTCCACATAAAATTCTGTAACTTTGGACTTTCAAATTTTAAATATTTTTTCTCTTCAACTCATAACTAATCTTTCTCTTCTGCTCACAAAACAGTCTTCACTATTTTTGCTCTCCAAAGAGCTCCGCTGTAGGTGTGCCTTGTGTGTCCCTCAACTTCGTAAAACTTTCCATTGCCAGACATGTGGCCCATCAATTCTTGGCCGCTCGTATCACTCAACCCCGCCCCTGGTGATCCTGTTTTACTTTTCGTCTCGTTCAAGTGCTCAGCAATACATTACTTAATAATATAAAGTGTGATGGAGTAAATGTTTTTGATTATTATGAAAGTATTTTTGCGTTTTGAACGCTAGTCAATAAAACGCTCTGGGCTCAAAAGTACCGCTCTCATATAATTGAGCACGATGTCGTAAGAGCATCGACATTGCAGGTGTTCTAACATTGGTGCAACAATTACTATTTTATAACTGTCATAATACTTAGGTATTAGCAGAGCTGCGCCTGTAAATAGCGACATAGTCAGGCCGCCAACAAAAATACACAACGTTCTTTGAATTTATTTCTTCAACGTCTAGAAAGATGTTTCGTCAGTCACGTTACACAATCAGAAAATATGTCAAATGTTACAACACAATAACAATTTTCGTAAATCAATAGGAGCATATCGAAAGTATAGTCAAATATTGTTGTTTTTCTTTACCCTCGTCATCGATTTCTCACCGTCTGCGTAGCGTGTCACACATCAAAATAAAACGAGAGCAGTGTCGATGCAGAACAACATATAAGCTCATGAATAATGATGTGATAACAGTTTGCTGCATTAAAAAATCGATCAATTCGCTCAGAAAAATAAGTCTATGGAAATACATAGCAAAGAAGGTAATTATTATTTTAGTCTTGTTTGGAAATATAAACATTCAAACTTCTTATTTTAATTTTTATATCGGAGCCATTATAAATTAAACTTCATCATTTGAGCTGATATGGGTATAATTTTTCAATAGGTGCGATCTGCTAAAATTGATTTTCTACTAGTAATCAAATAATTGAAAGATTAACATAACGTAAAGCACGCAGACGTATAGGTCGTGAGATATAGAAAGTCGTGTCAGATGCGCAGAAGGAGGGAGAAGGTGGAGGGGAGCATTGGCTACCATTCTTAAATACATTAATTATATTCTTACGGGCGGGATATGTAGACAGCATCAGTGTCATTATATCAAACCCTGTGCATATCATCTTTAATGGATTAGTTTTTTTGTGTACAAGATATCCAGAATGAAAATAATATATTTCCATGCGTCAATATTTTCAGTACAGTTTTAACGATACCAATTTTCCGTAACAAATGTTCCAGTTAAACTGATCTCCGGTCTATCCAATTACATGGTAGTGGGCTACTGCGCATTTTATCATGAATCGACTTATTATATTTTTATAATTGTTGGAAGTGCGTATGAATTTTGGAAACTTCCTGAATCTTGATTTAAAAATTATATATTGTAATGCCTTGAAGGAAAGGTATTGTTTCAGATTAATGGTCTTGGCCGTCAGAGGAAGTTGTAATGTTTACTTAGGATTGGTATGGAGAATTCAAAGCAAGGCACATGCGGGTGGCCTGTCGCAAGATAAATCTGTTAAGGCAGGCATTGTTTCTGATTAATGACCTGGACAGTTCAAGGGACAGTTCAAGGGACAGTTTGCAATGTTATTTACTTAGCATCGAGGGGCAGTTAGGGCGGTCTGGAGAATTTAGAACCGCGCACGTGCGCGTGCGGGGGTGAGATTACAAGTTCAAAGTAATTGAGGGTGCAAAGACAAATTAGACCTGTCTCGATGGTCGGCTTTGGGACAAGACAGAGTAGCGAGCTACTTGCTAAATAACGAACTGCACCTGCATAATATAAATCTCGGGATAATGGAGGAAACTGTCATCGGGCAGTTGCGACGAAGTTTTGGAACAAAGGAAAACGGAAGGGACTATGATATATAAGGGAGAGCGGCTTTTGAAAAATTAGTTGAGTTTTGGAGTCAGGAGTTGGAATTAGAGTGGGAGAGGGGTGCTGTGAGCACCGAGAATGGCGAAATTTTGCAGTCTGCGAGAGAAATAGCAAAATTATTCAACGATAAACATTTACGTATGCAGAAGTCTAATCTGTTGTAATATCAAAATTTGACTACTGTCTTCGATAGTAGGAGACCAGGACACTGCATCCAGCGTCGAGTAGTTTTCACCACGAGCAAGTGAGATGTCCTTCACGAACGGAGAACCAGCTTTCATCAAACCAACAGTGTGTGTTAGTCAGTGTTTAAAACGTCCAGTATTTAAAGTGTGTGTGTACGAGCGAGTCAAATTTTCCTGAGTAATCGTAAGTTGAAATTTTATGGTATTAATATGTGTAAACTGAATTAAAAGATACAGTCAGACATCGTTCTTTTCTTTTGTATTAATAAAATAAACTCTTTAAATTTAGAATCAATCTGGTAGAATAAGTGTGTCAATGATTAATCTCGCCTATGTATAGACGATTAAATATTTCTTGTTAATTTAAAATAAATTGAATGTTCTTTGATTATTTAAATGTTCTGTCCGTTATCAAACCCAGTAAAGACCCATGAGAGAAAGAGATCTTTTTTTTATAAATTTAAATTGTATAAATTGCTGATTTTTGTTAAATTAATTTTGTTTGTTTTAAAGTTAACAGTTGTTCATTTAAAAACCCATCATATTTAATTATTACATTTTGGCTACCACAACGTGGAGCAAATTAAAAGAGTATCACGTATTGGTTATTACAATATATAAACTCATATTATAATTAGATGAAATAACGAAATATAGACAAAATTATGTGATAAATACCCCACAACAAGCCTTAAAAGCTTTTGATTTTGTTAACTGTAATTGTGTGGTTGTGTCTCTCCTGACTATCGTGTTTTTTTTCCCAGTCACCTGACGAAAGGAATAAGGATCCCAGAAACGTTGTGTGGTATTTATATCATCACTTAATTTTATCTGTATTTGGCTACTTCATCTAATTAGTATATTTTATACAGACGTATTATTTTCTCATTTAAATTCTTATTAATTAATCGTCATTGTTTTGGATAGTTGTGTTCTGGTCACGTCTACTTTGAGTTCCATATACATCTACTGAAGGACTAAATGGCCTGTAATAACCTGATCCACAAGGAAAAGAATATACTGAAACAGACGTTTGTCTTGATTACAAGATTCCAGTGACTTTGTGTTTGACAACGTTTTTGAAAGTAATGCAAATATTAACAGCCATATAAGTTAAAAATATAAAGTTTAATAAGAAATTGTAATTTCTTCCTATAAAAATGTATTACATAAACGATGTTTCGACCTCTTCAGGTAATAATAATTAAATAATAGGTAAACTTTAAAACAGACATTTCATTAACTACATTTAAATTATTTAATTCTCACTTCCTGAAGAGAATTAGGAGTATTTTAAAACAAATATTAAATTAACTGCATTTAAATTATTCAATTGGCCTTACCTGAAGAGGTCCTAATTTTAGGACGAAACTTCTTTTATATAATAAATATTTATTTGAAACTTGTAATTTTTCTTTAAACGTTATCTTTCTGTCTTTTATGGCTATTAATATTATTTTATTCTTCAAGAATGTCAGATAAAATTAAACTTTATTGAACTATTTTCCGTCTTCCATGTTTTCCCAGTTGTACTAATTATCATACTACTTTTCTGTATTTGATGAACGTGTATATTATCACAAAAATTTAATTCTTCTTCATAGTGTTGTCGTGCATGTCTCTTGAGATCCAAATATTGCACATATTTATACTGACATACGGTTTACGTTTAATGGAATTCGTCCATTTACTTACTGAACGAGTAAGAAAAATATAAATTTAAAAATTAGTTGCAGCTTACTGCAACCTGATATTTAACATTTTTAAATGAAAATCTATTATTACTTTTATTGTCGCGTCGTATATCCACGGAATCAGAATCCCAATCTGTAAAAGTCAAGCGTAATCTTCCGAATACAAAAATTAATTAATAATTTTTTAATTTTGATTTGGCTCAAACGTACTCATTACTAGAACGCTAATATTAATATTATTCTAAAGCGGAGCGCAATAATTATTCTTTTTTATCATGCTATCATGCTTCAATTATTTCCACCTCAAATATTTTTAATGCTCAGTAGTCGGCTATTGTAATCAATCGTATTTCATTATATTTCTTGCAGTGAATAATAATGTGCATGATTGTGAGGGGGCAGTTGCAGTCCTCACAAGAAGAGGGTTGAGCTGATTTTAAAAATATGTAGGCATGTCTTATTCTGTTAAATATATTTACTTCTAATATAAAACAATAAAAATTTTTCTTAAAAAATTTAAGACCATTGTCTCTATTTTTTCCCATGAATAATTTCGTGGGGAGATTATTTTGGCAAAAGTTTTGTGCCAATATAAACAAATTTCTGTGAGAATATATATATATATCTGCCGGGTAAATCCTCTATTTACCGTTCTCGTTTCTCCAAAGCCGTCTAGCTTACTTGAATATTTTTAAAACAGTCTTTATTTATCTATATAATAAAAAAGTATGTATATTTGTATGTATGTATGTATTTACGTTGTTCTTTATACAAATTTTATCGCGTGGACAGAATGCAACAAAAATTCTTCAAAATACGAGAAACGGTACTGTGAGGGTGAGAAACGCCTAGCATACATGTGGAAAGAATTATAATTAAAAACCGTGATCATTAAATATTAAATTACTGCGCGCCAAGAGACAATGACGTCACGCGAGAGAAAGACGTTACTACGCAACGAACAAAGGAAATATTTCCTTTATTAGGAATGAAATAAAGCAGAAATATTTTCTTCAACAATACTCCATCGAATGGTAATAAAGAAGAATACGAATTACTTTACCATCCTTGCGGAAAATGTAAGTTAATTTTCGCGCTATATTAGTTGTGAGTCTAGCTAACAATTTCATCAATGTAATATTTCGTAATGTATGAAGACTGAGTGACAATTGACAATTATATCCTGAAATACTCAGGGAATATATTTAAGTATTCAATTAAATACTTTTTCGAGTTTATATAAATAAGTACACGAGCAACGCCGGGCACCCAGCTAGTAATAAATAAAGTTGCCGGAAAAATACTAAAAATTTTAATTTAATTTGTTAAATGTTTTTATCGTTCTGAAAATAAAGACTATGAATTGTAGATTAAATCGAGGAATGATATTATACTAAATTCAAAGATTAAATGAAACTAAATGATGTAGACCAAATTTAAAAATAAATATTTTTAATAAATGGTGATTTATGAATCTTGAATTAAAAGATTGTAAATATTATTTAATAAATCAGTGTCGGTTTTGTCATTTAATGAATTATGTTTAATATGTATCATCTCAGAAACTATTATTGATTTATAATTGCTATATTTATTTATAATTGGGAAAATTATGCAAATTTATTGTACGTCCAAAGTATAATTAGTCTGTACTTAGTGTTGGATTGGATTGATATTAGTACAAATAACCAATATATATCTGCTATCGGTGAGTGTGATTTCTGGACGGTGCTCGAATATGAGTGACATTCTTTGCAATTCATGCGTAATCTAGTTTGGTTGACAGCGGGAGAGAGAGGGGTGTGGCGAAAGTGTTCTCCATTGCGTTCAAGACTTGCGCAAGATTCCGAAGTGTCTACGTTGTCCGGTGAACGATACTAATCGTTGCATCATCCAGTGGACAAGAAAATCAGTGTGGTCCAAATAACCAAAGTAAAGATTTTTTAGGGTATTGCAAACTAGTTTTAACATAATATTTTTTCAGTGAAATTATACCGATAGTTGACTTTGATGTCATCAAAATCTATATACTTGTTTATTCTCCACCAGATACTCTCTAGTTGCAGCTCTACATCCCAACTTTGTTTTCTGATCCTGGCAACTGGAGAATGTACCTCACTGCTTCTCCTTTCCAAAATTAATTTTCTGTGGCAGTTCCTTTCGAATGTTCCCAATCGTTTAATTATGTTTTGTAACTACCGATTTGTATTTCAAAACAATCGTGTGTACTAATCATGAAACTCTAGACCATCAATCAAAATTCAATTAACAAAACCGGTATGCTCGTCTAATTCATGACTCTTTTGATTTTAGAAATTCCATTTAGAAGAATATTAACAATTTTTCATATTGATTTATTTACAGGTCATTAGCGACTCATTATGCGTACTCATTTTTCAGAGGACTAATTGACGAGAGTTTCTCTGAAGCACACAAACATCCAGACGCTCGCCGGGATTCGAAGCTGGGACCTCTGTGATGCGAGGCAGTCACTCTGACCCCTGCACCACAGGAGGTCGGTTATCATGCACTGTTGGGCTATAAATGACTTATTTCCCCCCAAAAAATCCAGAAACTGCGCATCTTCCTCAAAATCTCAAAAAATTCAGAGTTATGTCTGCATAATTTCCCCATAAATTTATCGGGCGTTTCATTCTATAACAGACTTTGCTTCTTTTAAATTAGACTGAAATTTAGTACAGCTTTTGTCACGAAAGCAGTTGGCGGGCAGACTTTTGAAAACTATCATTTAATTTAATAAGTCCTAATGTGGACGCTCATCAGACTTCTGAAAACAAAGGTATTGAATTTTAGATAAAAACAGTTCCAATTCATTAAAATAAATTCAAAGATTAAATTAACGAACTAAATAATACCGAAATTATATTAGGTATACCTATTTTTTTTTTAAAAAATTGATTTATAAATTGGAAGGTCATTAATTAAAACTTGTAAATATTCGTAACAAATAAGTGTTGATTTTGTCATCTTGTGGATCTTTGTTTCGGCGACTAACATCTCTGCCGCAGCAGCCTGAAAAATAGTAACTGAGCTTGACGTCCGTTGACGGAAGCACCAGCTACATCTGGACAATGTGCTTTGGGATTTTCAAAATGCGGTTAACCGACCCCAATTAACTTCCGGAACCAAAGGACCGGGGTACGTCACCAATTTGAAGTCGAAATGACGACGTCATCTCGTTTCCGTTTCGGCCTTCAAAGTCAAGGGAAGGGAGATGATGATATTTTGTCACGGTGAGAAGAAGAAACCCTAGCGAACGAGGGAACAGAATGTTCTCAAACTTGTAGGAGAAGAGAATGTTTAAACTTTGGAACAGATCACAGCAACATCAAAATTGAGATCCCGACGGACGCCGACATTTTTGGTCACTGCAAATTGTCAACGGCAACTCTTGCAAAATATTGATTTTCTTTTTCTTATCCCACCATAAGGTTCTCATCGTTTTACCTATGATATTTTACGTATTCAGACTTGTTATTCGCTTATTTTTAAAGTTGACGTGGAATAAAATCAATCAGTCAAAAAACATCATAGTTTCCATTGTTATTTCAGTATTTTCTCACAGATAATAGAAACTCCTAAAAATAACCACCAATTCACAAGTTAAAATTTCGTACAGACACCAGCATTCACATGCTTTCTAATATTCCATTTTTTTAATACCAAAAATGCATTTAATGAGACTAATTTGGTCAGAACTGAGCCAATTTTATAGTAACCTTTCCTTACCAAATAACCTATTCATAAGTTTGTTTTCCTGTTTATTGTCGTTCTGGTACAATGGAAAAGTTTGAGGGGTTCACGAGAACAGAGAGGTGGTGACACAGCAATATCAGAGTTCAGCCTCCGGACTTTCTCCTTGTCTTCGTAACCACGTCGACGCCCAGGTCTGTACGACACAGTTCTACCTGTATAGCCGTCTATTGACAACGACTGGGGGCTTATCGGCTGATTTCACTCGACAGTACAAACCAGTTCTTCAACCACCGCGCTTTGGATTAAGGTATTTTTCCGGGGTGTTGCTCAATTAACAAAACCGCTTGTCACAAAATTGTAGTGATTGATGTCAACACGGTTCGATAATCCCGGGCCTGCTTATAGAAAGATCTCAAATGGATAAGTAGATGACGGTTTAGTGGCTAGCTAAAAAGTGTGTATCTTGATTAATCATTAAACAGATTTTGCCATTCCATCGCAGGAAAATTCATAGGCTGATCTGTGGTCTTATATTTTTTTTAGGGCAACATGCTACATGAGGGTAAGTCACGTTGGGCAACTCCCCTTTAATAGCATAGGAAGGAATTAGAAAGGGGGGATGCGGAAGGGTAGAGGAAGGTAGCCAAGGGTTAACTAAGGCCCCCAGGCTATATGTTAAGGATCCTACCCGGCATTCACCTAAAAGAAATGCAGGGAAAACCCTAGAAAAACCTGCATCAGGTAGGTCGGGCATTGGGTACTTGTCACACGCCCTTCCGATAGCGGGATAGGAGTTTGCTGTGGGGACGCAGCATTCCCTTCTCCGTGCCTCGACCAGCTTAGGAGGCAGCTGGCCGACTGTTCCAATGGGAATAGCCGACAACTCTTACCGCATGACCCCGGAACATACACCTCTCAGAACAGGCCGAGGTGCTTCGGCTTGTGGGAACCTTAGTTCAAAAAAGGAGAGGAAAAGGCATCCCCAAACGTAGCCCCTTCGTATCTCTCCTACAAGGATCTTCCTGCAAGTGAATATCCCTCGCCGGTATTGCCTGCGAGAGAATAGCCTTCGCAGACTCATGTCCGTAATCCTTATATTTTTATTTTATTTTTATTTAGGACAACAGGCTACATGAGGGTGATCCACATTGGGCAACTCCCCTTTAATAGCATAGGAAGGGATTTGAAAGGGGGGATGCGGAAGGGTAGAGGAAGGTAGCCAAGGGTTACTAGGGCCCCCGGGCTATGGTTTAAGGATCCTACCCGGCATTCGCCTAAAGAAATGCAGGAAAAACACTAGAAAAACCTGCATCAGGTAGGTCGGGCATTGGGTACTTGTCCCACGCCCTTCCGATAGCGGGATATATTTTTTTTTAGGGCAACAGGCTACATGAGGGTGATTGCGTCCGGTGGAAAATGTTTTTATACGCCGAGATCCTTGAGTTTTAAGTGTCTTTTTGGTCTACACGTCGGGAACATTGGGAACTTGTTCATTAACGTAATTAGGCACCTCACAGTAAGACAAGACAAACGCCAATACTTCTACGTGGTCTACAGAATGCCAATCGCTCTAAATATTGTTGAAGTCTTCATCAACCGATGAAATAGATTGGATAAAATAATTTTCAATTCACGAAGCTCTGGAATAGTACTTTTAATACATTTGAATGTGTATACAGTGTATTTAGCTAGCGTGATAGCTTTTAAGAACTGGATTGCTGGCCTCCACGCAGCGGAACCGGTTGATCCAATAATTGGTTATACCCTTAGGACTTCTGTGTTAAGGTTAAACGCTTGGCCCCAATGACACGAGGTCTGACATGATAAATTTTTGAGAAGAGGTGAGGAAACGGGTAATTATTAGCCTCAATTAGATTATAACGTGCTATAATTTAAGACTGTGATGTAATGTGATTCTCTTCACAGTAATTAAATAGTACAACCGTTATTTTAATAACAAAAAAAATTACCTTCCTCCTCTATTTACAAAATTGCAATTACTACTGGTTATGCACATATATAAAAGAAAATAATGATACCTTTTCTCGAGGGGTTGTGGGCTCAAAATACTGTAGTCATAAATATTTGTAGATATAGGCTTTTATGGCTTTCATACCACTTTACTGCTTCCTTGGGTATCTGACAAGTCAGTCCGAAATACCGTTTGATGTTTTCCGCGTTCCAGGAAGAGGATGGCACAGTCTTCTTTCTTCGTCTCGTAGGTCAATTAAATTTTCTTTTATTAACTCTCAACTTCAATATCTGTTATCAATCACCGCGTTCGGTAATATTTAATCTATATCTAGTATTTTTTAATGCCTCAGCCACATAATATGAAAAGTTAATTTGACCCATTTTAAGTCATATCTGTAGAATTTTATAAAATTTGGGGTAACTATTTGTTTGCAAATTTATTTTGTCCAACACATTCTCCCTGGGGGCATTCAGCGCATATACAAAAGCTACGTGACATCCGGATGCGTGAACCCGACGCCCTATGCAAATCTATATAATATTATACACATTAAAACGGACATTATTATCTAAGCTTTTGAGTTCGTCAACTGGATTGTGCGGCTGTGCCACTCACGGCTCTTGTTTCCAGTAACGTTGAGTGCTATTTATATTCACTTCATTTGTTCTATCTTTTGGCTATTTTAACTAATTATTTAATAATTACATTCCATATGCATAAATAAAAGTTTAATACAGAAAAATTTATCACCGACCCTCACGACTCCTTTTCATCATTTCATCTATGTCCAAATGGTTCGCCTGGCCCTCGATGGAAATTCCAGATCTATATGAAACAACGAACGACTTTAAAAGTTTTGAATAGACTTATATATAGGAAATGTATATATTAATTTTCTACTCAGAAATTTTGGATAATATTGTTTTACATTCGAATTTGAAATTTACTATCTTCAACTCCACCTTATAGTAAAAATTATCGAGTGGCCAGAGACGAAGAGGGTAAACTGAATTCGCCATTAAAAACTTTTTTTTTAAGTTTTATTTTTCCATTCTTACTTTTGTAAATTGTGTAAGCCGACACACCTGTAACATGACTGCACTCAAAGGTCGACACTGCCCTCTTCGCCTGTAAACTTCACGACCTCGTGTGAAGTAGGCCAGAGCAATGACCAACGCACAACTCGGCCTTCCCTTTGTTCTCGTAAGTGCAATTCCCTGTCATTTATTATTTACTACGGACGCTCACTTAACCATCGACTGCAACGGGGATCATCAAAGTAGTCGTCAATATAGTATTCAGCGATTTACATTCTCTCTGTAAATGATAATTGGGTTTCTTTTTCCTAAGAAGGCAGCCACAACTGGTAATTTATAACAAACCTAGGCTAGTCAATCAATATTTGGTATGTTTCGAGATTATGTACATACATAATTTACTGAAATGTACGGAAAATATTTTTAAATATGAAATACAAGCAACGCATTTTTTTCAAATATTAAAAATGATATAACAGGAAAATCACATATTATAAAGATTTTGCAATTACTGCAGATCTTTATAAATATCGTTATCCTTGCCTACTTGATTGCCTCCGATTCTTTCCACATTATCGTTTCTCCTGATATTTATACATTTTCCATTTTTTTTAGGGCAACAGGCTACGTGAGGGAAATCCACTTTGGGCAACTCCCCTTTAATAGCATAGGAAGGGATTTGAAAATGGGGATGTTGAAGGGTAGAGGAAGGTAGCCAAGGGTTAACAAGGGCCCCCGGGCTATATTTTAAGGATCCTACCTGGCATTCACGTAAAGAAATGCAGGGAAAACCCTAGAAAAACCTGCATCAGGTAGGTCGGGCATTGGGTACTTGTCCCACGCCCATCCGATAGCGGGAGAGGAGTTTGCTGTGGGGACGCAGCATTCCCTTCTCCGTGCCTCGACCAGTTTAGGAGGCAGCTTATAAATTTTCCATTTTTGAATACACCTTTTAAATTAAAATTTACAAACCAAGAATCCTGCGAGGGATGTTCTCTCGCAGGTTATCTGCGAGGGATATTCTCTCGCAGGTCGAACCTTGTAGGAGAGATACGAAGAGGCTGCCTTTGGGGATGCCTTTTCCTCTCCGTTTTTGAACTAAGGTTCCCACATGCCGAGGCACCGCGGCCTGTTTTGAGAGGTGTATGTTCCGGGGTCGCAGATCTTGGGTATACGGTAAGAGTTGTTCGCTATTCCCATTGGAATAGTCGGCCAGCTGCCTCCTAAACTGGTCGAGGCACGGAGAAGGGAATGCTGCGTCCCCACAGGAAACTCCTCTCCCGCTATCGGAAGGGCGTGGGACAAGTACCCAATGCCCGACCTACCCGATGCAGGTTTTTCTAAGGATTTCCCTGCATTTCTTTAGGCGAATGCCGGGTAGGATCCTTAAAATATAGCCCGGGGGCCCTAGTTAACCCTTAGCAACCTTCCTCTACCCTTCCGCATCCCCCTTTCAAATCCCTTCCTATGCTATTAAAGGGGAGTTGCCCAATGTGGATCACCCTCATGTAGCCTGTTGCCCTAAAAAAAATTAAAATTAAAATTTACATAAGCTGACCAACAGCTGCAAGCTGTATTTTCCCCAATGTCAGCCTCGGAATCAATATAATCTTGTTAAAAAAATTAAAACTAATTGAATCGAAGTTGCATACATTAAAGTATAATGAGTTTAGTGCCTAAATAACTCAATGAGACCACGTATAAAACGAGTAAGAGAAGGCAAAATCTTTAGCGGCAGTCAAGTCTTTTTTCGTCGACGTGTATCTGCAAATATTTTACAGTAAATATGTAACAATATAATTTAAAGATGTTTATATATTGAAAATAAAAATTCACCTGTTCATTAGAAAAAAATTATTTTATTGAAAAAAAATATGTTATGGATTTATAATAATACAATATTAGGAAGTGAAGATGAACATATGCATTATAATTTTTTTTAAATTAATACAATGGTGGTTTTTATAATAATTTTTATATTAGGTGTAAAAATAGTTAATAATAATATTAAAATGAAAAATTTACGTCTAATTAAAAACTAATAATAAGAAAGATAGCCAAATACAGACAAAAGAAGTGTAATATAAATACCACACAATGTTTCTGGGATCCTTGTTCCTTTCTTCAGGTGCTAAGAAGAACCTAATGAAAGTGAGTTTTGTCAAATGATGAGTGCAGTTGTGTCGCTCTAGGCTCTTCTTATTAATAATTAATTAATAATAATATTAATTAATATTAATAAATTGTAAACGCGACGAACTCCTGCCTCAAAAAGGAACAAGAAAAGTTTTAAAACAATAATGGTTTCATAATATTGGTTAATTTGTCGTATTTTTGTTGGTAACCCCTGATTTTACTCATCACTCACGTTAAATGATTCGTGATACTGGAGAGACGATTAATAGGATTCGGCGCTGCTGCCGTTGGCGTTTTGTCAAACATCTGTTGTTGGCGTCGGTGCATCAATTCTCACCTACGTCACTCTGCATCTGTTCATGCTCTCAATACTACTCGATAACTATTCTCATATTTAGGATTTTTAAAGGCGTACCTATTCCTCTCCCAAAATGTGTCCTTCCACAACTAACATTATGGTTGACTATATTCTGCCAGCTTCTAGTCTTTAATAGACTAGTCTTATTAATCACTGACTAACAATTATTAATTTTCATATACTATTTAGATGCAAGCGGCCCTGGTATCAATTGAAGAGGATGACACCAAACATTTCAGTCTCATTCAGACGTGTCTGGTCATTTTAAGCGATTTAACTAGAAATTTCTCATTAAACCCCTGATGATTTCCTGTTTGAGATGGACCACGTGTTCGTTACAATGTAAACAGATGAATCTGCGAATTACGATTTGCTTCCTAACAATAAAATCTCACAAAAAAATTGCAATGCTTAAACATAAGATTTTTTATTCACGTTTTTTAATTTAAATTGTCCCATTTTGTTACTTTTCAATTTCAAGAATTCTGCAATTAGCTCAAATTAGTAGATTTTGATTAGTACTTTGATTCGATGGCGGAATCGACCTTACTATTAGAGTGACCAAAAATACCGTTCCCTTAAGTTACTTTCTCTCAATTAGAAGATAATAGTACAACTGTGAATGAAGGAAATGTAAAAAAAAACGAAAGTCAATTATATATTCAATTGCAAATGAATTATTTGACCTGTATCCTTTACTGTTTCATCACAAAGGAAGTTTCGCGAATAAATAGTCTAATATGGTTCTATCTTTTTTTTACAACCACAGAAACTGGCTCAAGGTAGATCAGCGACACAAACATCCGAAAATTTGGTTGTTTAACATATTTCAAGCCATCTTACTCTTAAAAATAAGCCAGAACTCGGTTCTGGATGTTTTCGCCCTAATCTCAGATTACAGATTCTAAAGTATAAGGTAAATCAGCGGATTAGTCATTTTTTGGGGAATTAGGATTTGAGGCCGTAGACGACAGAAAATGTTCCGGATTACTGAGTTGACATATCGTCACATTCTTGGGAGAGCATGTTTTAATTTTCAAGGAAATTATTACCCGTAATTATAGGTCAGTCAGGCGAACGTTACGGTTGCATATGCAGACAAATACTCGGCAATGGAGCGAAAGTATTCCTCGAGCTATCAGATTCTTATTTTTCAGTTATCGTTCAGAAAATCAAGTAGAATGCGTGATGAGTTCTCCAGGAAATGTCCAATGTATCATCACTTCCAGTGAGTGATCTCATCCAGTCGATTATCCTTAATGGGTTAACATTAAATCCTTACCATTTGAGTAACGAAAGCAGTGAAAGGATTACTCGAGCTTTCAGCTGATGATCTTCCACAGTAATCGTGCAGCACGCAAGTGTAATGCGAGATAAGTTGATGGCGATGACTGTTCAATTGATCATCGGAGCCTCAAAACGCCCAGTCAGTGCGTCGATTATACTTAATGGGTTCATACTAATTCCTTGCAATCTGAGAGACAAGACAGTGTAAAGAAAGTTAGTGGGGCGCGTCCTCTGTGTGGGACAAGACAAGGTGCGAAGGGAATGCGGTCCGGCCAACCTGATTTCTTATGCCTCACCAACGCAGCGCCCGTGTTGCGTCAGGCTCAGTGCAATACAATACAGGGCCAACCTGCCTGCTTGCTGACTTGCGAAACAACGCTCCTTGTTACTGAAAGCCCACAAGGAACGCTTCCGCCTAACCAAACACACCACACACAACAAAGTCGGCGACCGTGGCCGTTCTTCCAGACTTGCTGGTGGTAGTCATTCAGTTAGTTCGCTAGCTTCAGATGTAATAGAAGTATCATCTATCAGATTTGTTAAACTATGAACATGCGCGTGTAAAAAGCCAACAATAAAGCCTGACACGGATGGCCGACAATGGACAATATATCTGAGCGGCATTGGTGGCACGTCTTCAGTCAGGCAGAAAGTGGTGGTAGTGTCACGTTGCAAACCTGACAAGCTATTTTATTGGTTTCTGTTTTGCTGCTTTCACGAAGAACCTGGAACACTGTCATCATCTGCATAACGTAAGCTACTCCTTCTGTGTTTGGGGACTTTGGCTACGCCAATTGTACCGGCGAGCAGAGGCCGACCCGCCGGTGATCCCGGGAGTCGAAACCTGCCACTTGGACTTGGAGCTATGGCCGCCGTGTAGGGCTGCTCCGTGAGCCGTTTCCTCGACGAGTAGTTTTTGGAGGCAGGTTTAGAAAGCGACCATGCGAGGAGACCACACTTGTCTTGGTGAGATCGCAATGGACAGGGAGTAATTCATTGCTGCCATGGGGGCGTTCCGAGATAATGGGGGAGCACTATATCTTGAACACTGAACTTAATATTTTTTTTAAAAAAAATTGGTATCTTGTACTATAAACTAAATTGTGTACTGTATTATAATGAAAATTGAGGGGTTACGTATACTGGAGGATGAACTTATTTCGGAGCCTCGTTGGAGGGTGCTATCATGACGCACTTGGGCCCAACCAGGAGTACTTTCGGTTTAATGAGGAGAAGGGAGGGGACGTTTGTCAAAATTCTGGTCAATAGAAAACTTAGAAACTGGGATATTGGGTGAGTTGTTTTATTTATCAATTGTTCTTTTTACAATTTGAGTATTAGGTTAAGTATTTCGTGGAAAGACTACTAATTATTTACGTTTATAAGGGATTATTTAATGATATGTGTAAGGATTTGGTTGTAAATATAATTCATGTTGTAATTCGAGCTATCCGTGTATACTTTTTAGGCCCTTGTCACGTGTATGTGTAAGGTGACATATCTAGGTATTTTTGTAAACCTTGTTTACCTAGGGTTATTTTTTTTCCACGTGTGAATTATTTTCTTTAATTGTTTTCCTTTCCTTCCTGAATGGTAATAATTGTAAATAAATGTTGTTTTTTTGTTTTCCAATTCTTTTCTTCTTCTTCTTATTGACTTCCTGCTCTGACTAGCAATTATGTCTAAACCGAGGATTCCGGATTAGGAGCGTCCAAGATCGTTTCTATGTCGGTATTGGACTTACGACCCCGTAAAAGGTTATAGTAGTAAATCGTATGTTACAATACAGACAACGGAAGAATATAAGAGTTATAGCAGACGGAGCTAAAAATATCTAATGTAAGCACTGAGGAGGGATATTCTGGACTTATGGGAGTTCACTCCACATCTTCGAGTAATCGACCCAAAGGAGAAATCAGAGAAATACAGCATTAGTACCTGCCACCCGCAGACGTCGGTTCCAAGATTGTATATCCACCACGATTTGTCATTCTACTGAAAAGTAGCCTGTCGTTTCCAGGGAGTTAACTTATATTGAAACGAAAAATGAATTAATTTGACACTAATCGCTTGATAATTTTGAATATTTTATAATTAACCCCTTCTCTTCCCACCGCATTCCAGCAGAGGCTAAACACGACTTAACCTGCTTCGAGAACAACAGCGTCACTTTTCAACTAAACGGCTTTAAAAAAAAACAATGGACTTGACACAAAATGGTCCATTTTATCCCTCATCAGTCCCCACCGCACTATCGATGGGGTCTCAACTTAAACTTAAACGGCATGATGAATGCTAGTACTCAATTCGGTCACCCTACCAAACTATGGATTCGATATAAACCTCCGTCTTTTTTGTATCATTTATAAGTGACACCCACTTACCGTTCCCAACCCTATATTGTAATCAATGTGTTCCAAGATTGGTCGAAATTGCTCAATGCGTTTAAGAATGTATCCGTAGCGGAACATAGAATTATATTTAAAACCATCTTATACGTACATTTTGATTTATTACCCCATTATTCAGAGTCGGTTCCCACCATAACACTAGAAAAGAATTATTTAATTTTATTTAAATTAAAGTAACGAATAACACGTGAAAATATTATTGTTATTAAAATAAGAAATAATTTTACGGCTAGAACCAATAATATTTAATGAAAAAATCCAATCTATAAAATAAACATTTAAAAATAAATATAGTAGTAGACAACAAAAAATCATAATAAGGTGAAAAATTAAATACCAAACAACGTTTCTGCAAACCTTATTGGTTTCCTCAGGTGTAAAATAAGTCGGATATCTCGGAGCAGCACTCACAGGCGACGCGAAACAAAAGCAAAGGATCAAGTTACTTTTGAGTTTCATTGTACCTTGACACCTATAGCCAACATTTCATGGTTTACAAAATCTCTTGCTCTGAATGTAATTTCTGCTAAATAGGACAAACAAATAGGTCATCAGTGAAATAACAAACTCCTTAATGATAAAAATATGTCGCCTAGAAATATATTATTTATTTCAAACATTCTTTTGTTTATAAAATGCATAGGGTTTAGATTTTGACACCAGGTAGTATTCGAGGATTATTTCAGAAATGTTAAATATTAAATCTAACATCACTAAAATTAAAGTAGGCTTTGACTGTCTGGTAGATGATTTAGAATATAATAAAAAATAAAATACTGAATATGTCACATAGCTATGACGTTTTATCCGTTAAGATTTTTTTTTTTGGTCTTCAACGAAGATGGGTCTGATGATTAATTCCAGGTACTGCTAAAGCTGAGTATGAGAAATACTCGTGAATATAACGCAACTGTAGAAAGCTCATAATATAATTATTCGATATCAGTTATCGCTTTTCTATGTATTTAAATCACTTCTCGCTGATAGTTTTTCTAGTCCAGCCTTTAAATTTTTACACTGTGGGCCAAGAAAGGTTATGCCCGATCCGCAAGCTGTGAGAGGATTCTCTCGCAGATAACCTGCGAGGGATGTTCTCTCGCAGGCAGAACCTTTTAGGAGAGATACGAAGGGGCTACCTTTTGGTATGCCTTTTCCTCTCCGTTTTTGAACTAAGGTTCCCACAAGCCGAGGCAACTCGGCCTGTTTTGAGAGGTGTATGTTCCGGGGTCACAGACCTTGGGCATACGGTAAGAGTTGTTCGCTATTCCCATTGGAATAGTCGGCCAGCTGCCTCCTAAACTGGTCGAGGCACGGAGAAGGAAATGCTGCGTCCCCACAGCAAACTCCTCTCCCGGTATCGGAAGGACGTGGGACAAGTACCCAATGCCCGACTTACCCGATGCAGGTTTTTCTAGGGTTTTCCCTGCATTTCTTTAGGCGAATGCCGGGTAGGATCCTTAAAATATAGCCCGGGGACCCGGGGACCCTAGTAACCCTTGGCTACCTTCCTCTACCCTTCCGCATCCCCCTTTCAAATCCCTTCCTATGCTATTAAAGGGGAGTTGCCCAGCGTGGATTACCCTCATGTAGCCTCTGTTGCCATAAAAAATAAAAAAAAGCCAAGAAAGGTTTTCTCGGCAAATTTTTTATTCTAAATGCTAGATTAAAAAAAAAGTAATAGTTGTCTGCACCTGACAGTGAGACGGGATTCGTTTGGTTGCCGCTAGAGTCAAGGGCTTGAAATACTTTGGTTGAGCCGCTGTGTTTCAGTTTCATTTAAGCAATATATAGCTAAATATTTTCAATGTCACAGACTTTGAAAGAAGCTATTATCCAAATACAAAAGACAGTCTACGCAACATAACACGGCACACAATACAATTGGATAAATTATTAGTTATGAAGTATTAAATATTTATAAGAGGTGCTCTAAAAACGGCACTAGGTGTGGTTTTCTCCATCTATGGAGATGGAAACGCCCAATTAATGTAGGTTAATGTTTGCCGATTGTTTAGGTAACCTATAAAAGTGAATCAATTTAAAACTCCATGAGTCATAGGACCCCCATTTAAAATGCTTCAGGGAATCATGATTGAAAAAAATAAACAACTGCTTAATGAATCTTGCATTTAGAATGTATAATCTCTTATCGAAGTTTATCCTTCATTCCCACAAACATTATTTTCTTAGAGTTCATTCCACTTGCCTTGTCACTTATAAGAGTAATATTTTCTTTTAATTACATTGTAAAAACTGTATAACCATAAATATGGAATTAAAAGTCTGTATTAATATTCACATATATCACTATGACAACCAGAGGTGACACATGGGTTTTTTACGTTATATTCTGCATGACCACAAGCAACCATTTTTACGGGGATAACTATGTAAAATATTAATAACACTACAACAGTGATAGTGTTACCAACACACAGCCATAAATGACCTGACCTTAATATACTGAATTCCGTCTTCAGCTTTTAAAAGCGAAAAAATTTAGCACTAAGTTGCACCCCCCCCCCCCCCCATTTGTAGTATTATGTACTAAAGTATTTTTCCTTTACAAGTTAATTTTAGGAACAAGCGACGAATGATGGCACTGGCCCTCAGTTCCGAAAGGAGACAGCTTGCTGATCTTTACGGGTAGTGCAGTAGTAAACGGAATACTGCGCATGCACATTTCTCATTCTGTACTGAGCCGTGGATAGGACAGTGATAGTTATTAGAAGGAACTAGTGTGCCACTAGTTTAAAGTATTCGAAATCGAAGGAAAAATTTACACTGTTATGATAAAGGTTCTTAAAATTAAGAAAAATTAATATTTCACAAATTTATTTAGCACATGAGCACATATGGTGCCGCCACTCATGTTTTCGGCAATATATCATATACACAAAATTTCATTTTATTTACTTTTGCATTAACTTTAACACAATGACACACTGCAACGCTTATCTTTAAAACCTTACAATTTTTTCTGTTCAAAGCTATATACCGTTTTGTGGCATATTCTGTTGCGACAAACGTATGTTCTTCTTTGTTAAATACTTGTCATCTAGCTTCAAAAAATATTCATAGACATTAGATATTCTGAATAGTTCAAGGTAGTCGTTTCACATGTACTGTGATGATGTAACACCACTCTTGTTACGGAATGAAGTGTCCTTAAGAGAGCAGACTGAGTACTTTGTAAAACGCTAATAGCATGGATTAGTGAGAGTTAGGTCCTTTAAATTCTTAACTTTGTATAATACGCATATTTGTATGCAACTCGTTCTTTTGCTTTCTCTTATACTTTCTACCTAAAAATTAAAAGACCTATAAACATTTTGCCAATTATTAAATTAACTCACATGTCATATTTATCATTTCATAAAACATAATTTTTCGGAAACGTCCTTCTTCATGTGTATTCAGCTTTTTCATTGGCAAGGAAATGGCTTTAAATAATGGGGGACATATGTTCTGATACGCGCGTAACTAACTCTCGGATAAATTCACACACACACATGTATGTAGTGTACGATCGATCGGTACGAAGTGCAGTACTATACCATGAAGAGAGAGACTATCTGTAATTTTTGTAAATATTTTAAATGTTTAGCGACACTGGCTCTCAATTTCAAGTAAGTCATCTATCCACTTCATTTTTCCCGTCACATTATCCTCAATTGTTTATTTCAATTATTGGCTTTATTAATATTGGCCTTCTCAACAATATTATTCCATTCTCCCCTATCATACGCCAGTCGTCTCCATCCTCGTACTCCCATCCTCTTCATATCCTCCTCAACTCCGTCTATCCATCGTAACCGAGGTCTTCCTCTTATTCTTCGTCCCTCCGGTTTCCACAACATAATTTTCTTAGGCTGTTCTGTTCTCACCCATCCTCATCACATGTCCAAACCATGCAATTCTTCTACTCTTCACGTGCATTAAGGTATTTGCTTGATTAATCAGATTGACCAGCTCTTGGTTCATTAAAATCCTGTAGCTACCATCATTATTATTTTTAGGGCGTGTGTATCCGACGCTCAAAAGTACCGAACATCTTTTCGTCCGTACTTGTCATGGTCCATGTCTCGCATCCGTAAGTCACAACCGGTCTTATAATGGTTTTATATATTTTGAGCTTCGCGTTGGCGAAGCCAGCGAGAGGATTCTATCGCAGGTAACCTGCGAGGGATGTTCTCTCGCAGGTAGAACCTTGTAGGAGAGACACGAAGGGGCTACCTTTGGAGATGCCTTTTCCTCTCCGTTTTTGAACTAAGTTTCCCACAAGCCGAGGCACCTCGGCCTGTTCTGAGAGGTGTATGTTCCGGGGTCACAGACCTTGGGCATACGGTAAGAGTTGTCCGCTATTCCCATTGGAATAGTCTGCCAGCTGCCTCCTAAACTGGTCGAGGCACGGAGAAGGGAATGCTGCGTCCCCACAGCAAACTCCTCTCCCGCTACCGGAAGGGCGTGGGACAAGTACCCAATGCCCGACCTACGTGATGCAGGTTTTTTAAGGGTTTTCCCTGCATTTCTTTATGCGAATGCCGGGTAGGATCCTTAAAATATAGCCCGGGGGCCCTAGTTAACCCTTGGCTACCTTCTTTTACCCTTCCGCATTCCCACTTTCAAATCCCTTCCTATGCTATTAAAGGGGAGTTGCCCAACGTGGATTACCCTCATGTAGCCTGATGCCCTAAAAAAAAAGAGCTTCGCGTTGTTATTTAAAATTTTTGACCTCATTAAATATGCATAATAGCACCTATTTCCATTTATTATTCGGGTTTTAATTTCGTTTGAGATTATATTTAAATTGTTTATTATATGTTACACAGATAAGTGAATTCATTTACTTGCTCAAAGGAAAACTTCTTTACTTTCAAACTCTCAAATTTCTTGTTTTGCGTTATATTAATTTCCACATATTTTGTCTTGTTTCCGCTTAATTCCAATCCTCTTATTTTGGCATCATTGTATTGTTCGGTTGTGGTTTCCTTTAGCGAGACTTATTATGGCTAAATCATCTGCGTAGGCACATATTTGAAGAGTCTTAATACCTATACGTCCGGACGTGTCTATTTTTCTAATTAATGCTTCCAGGGTTAGGTCAAATAATTATATATATATATATATATATATATATATATATGTTTTATAAACCAACGTATTAATCAGCACAGATGCAATAAATTCAACATATTCAGATGGTTATTTTATTGAGTATTTGTTGAAAAGAGTGACACCATAATTACGGTATCACCAATATTTTACCGTTTGATTAAGTAAAGAGATTCTTTTTCATAAAGAAATTAGAGTATGTTTTTATTAACACGTGCATTTCTTGAAACTGTAAAATTTAAAATTATTTAAATTTCTTTTGTAAGACTTTTATCTTATACCTGTAATGAAACTTATTTCACTGCTTGACCCGTATTACTTTTTTTTATAAGTCGTTTAAGTGTATAAATATTTTATCATTGTTTTTTGTAGTGTATTTAGATCCAAGATATACTTGGGTTCACTCCATTAGTCCATCCTTTGTAATTACTTACAAGTATTCAACTAAAATTTAAAATATATAATCTATAGTACTCTAGTAATAATAAGATACAGAGAAACTTATTCATAAAGATTCGGTTGTTCAGCTCCTGTAATACCTGAACGAGTGTCAGATTGTCAACTTAAACCGAGGCGTTCTGAATTTGGGAATACTCTGAACGAGTGTACCAAATTCCCTAATCCGGTTTACTTGGTCATTAGTAGTAGCACACTATTGCCTCAATCCTAGAAACCGTGCTTCGCTGATTGCCGCAACGTTTAATCCCGTGACCGGCTCGTGAGATGTCTGCTCCAGAAGCATTTGCATGAGAACTTCAGGTAAGGCCATCGCCGGACGCCCTTGTCGCCATCTGCCGTCGCTTGTGGTGGGCTTTCTAATGACTACCGGATACGGACCAGCCAGACTGCTTGCTCTCTTCGGTATCACGCCAGAAAGTTGCGCAAGGCCGTGGTCCGCCATGTCAAACATATGCCACCAGTATTTCATGTCCGTGGCTGCCGCCTCTCGTCTGTTCATCTTTGACCCTGGACTGTGGAATGCGATCTGCGGCTCATTAATAACTTCCAAAACCCATATAAATGGGTTATTAAAGCGAGGAACTGGATTCTATCTACTTTCAGACTGTCATGAGCTCAAGGAATGGAATATTCCATCACGGACTGAACGCATGTGGAAGGTATCAATCAGTAACCAACGAAAGAGTGATAGTGTTCAAGTTCACAGGAGGACTACCTAATGTTTACTTCCCAATATTGTTGTTTCAATCCATGTTAATACAGAATACAAATTACAAACGAATCAAGGGTGTATCTGGGACGTAGCCGTCGGCGTAAGTGGAGCGTATTGTGTGAACTCTTGCGCCCTACCTGAAAAACTCTTCAGCCGCATTCTAAGATAAAATATTCGAACCCTTTCCTCCCAGTCAACAATCAGACGCATACCAACATCAGTCTCTGTATGACGGAACGGAATTAAATAGGTCCGTCGGCTGAGGGACTGAGCGCTTATTCTCTGAGTTCCTGAATATGAATAGAGGCTTTTTACTGTGGCATTTACGGTCTATCGCTCTTTACTCTGATAGCTGTCATCTCCCAGCTTTCGCTCCCTGGGGAACACTCGACCGGCAGTGATCAAAAAAGGCCTCGCTGCAAGGCATTTCTGGACCCTACGAGCCGAACGAGGGGGACGTCATACACAATTGTCAGTCCACATACTACAATGAATGGTATTTACGCGCAGATTGACTGCTAAATAGCTTTTGTTTGTTGTCCGGGAGGTCCCTCATCCCTGCGGAACAAAGGGATAGGACCAATACAATGACCGGCGTTTACAAAAGGCCGTAGTTTGAGGAATCTCTTTTACTAGCTACAAAGTGAAATCCAAGTGTCCCGGAAGCGTCACTCGAGGTGACGGGCGTGCAAAATTGTAAAATTTGACTACGAAAATAAATGTTGCCCAGTGGGAAATATTGTAGATTTCATTGGTTTCCATTTTGGCAGTCGGTGACCGATGACATTTTACTAAAATACGCGGCGATTGGCCATTTTAAAATGGAGACGGTATTTAGAATTTCCAAACATTCTGGTCCAAGTCGCGATCCAGAGTAGTTTAATCATTCCAGTCAAGTCGGGACCCAGAACAGTAAGATTCTGGTCCAAGTCGTGACCGTGGAGACAATCAGTTTTTAAAAGTCTCAGAGTAGACAGAACCGAACATCCTGCTGCATCACCGCAACCGCGCAGAACAGCAAAGCCACATCCGCTTTCATGGTACCGTTAAAACAAATTGTTGCAAGTTTCCTAAATTTTCCGTGTAGGGTAATTTAAACAAATAATCATAATGATCACCCCATCAATGGCCCTGAGATAATGAGTATATTATTATGTAATTTTTTATATTTAATTCAATTTCAAATTTTGTTTTTGCTGTAAAATTTCTAAATTTATTATTATTTTTATTTTTGTGACATTTAAACTTATAAACAAAATTTCCGTATAAGTTGATAATATTAAATTTGACAGTACTGTTACAAATTACTCGCTTGTAAAACTTATAACTCCGGTTTCAGATAACAACTTCTACGACATCGACGACTACGACGACGACGGGATCGAAAGGGTACAGCCGACCTACATCTTTGTGAGCGTCGCGTAAAGAAGCCAATATTTACTCAGAATGAGACTAATGAGAAGCGCAACTACGTAATCTACACTTGATCGAGGAGTGAATTGTTTTATCTGCACAACGGTACACAATAATGCTTGTAACATGTAAGATGTATTAGCGTTTACGTGCGAATTTAGTATGCGATCCACTACATTTCAAGTGAAAAAAATCAATTTAATTCGTAATTAGAGTAAGTTTCAAGCCGTTTTCATTGCTAAAGCTGAAATTAATTCACAATTCCAGAATATGAATCCAGGTTGCACAACGAACAGATTTATTGAGGTCGTGGCGTGGCAAACCGCAGAAGACTACACAGAAGATTACACAATATTTACCGTTCATGTTTCAAATTGCATTTAGAAGAACATTAAAAATTTTTTATTGTTATTAACTCTCGTTAATTAGGGGGACTAATTAAAGAGTTTCTCTCAAGCACACACAAACATCTATGCCATCGCCGGGTTCGAACCCGGTACGTCTGCACAGGATGTCGGCATTAATATTTGCTAGCTCGTCCACCAGTTTCCCGTTTCCTGTTTCCTTGAAGTCTCGAACCATTCACGATAGTTGAGGGCTGCAATTAAAACACATCAACTTAATAGTGACAAATTTGTTTTACTGAAAATGTTCATGGGCAGGTTAGATAGTTACAAGCTATTTTTGTAATATTTTAAAATTGTGAAAAGAGAATTCAAAATGGTACTCATTAGCACTACAAACGAATAATGGATAAGACCCGTTCAGTTTTCAAGTCAATTATATTTTTGACTACCGATTGATAGATTTGTTCTATTCTCGTGCCAGTAACGTTGAATTGTGTATGTGGAATTTTATTTGATATTATTTGTTTATTTTTCTTGATGAAATACTTTCAATTAACAATATTTTTAATTATTGTTTTATCGATTAAGCATTGCTAATTTTATTTCCGAGAAGAATATTTAATATTTGTGTGTGCATCACCTTCTCATGTTGTTTCTTCAGGTCCTCTTCTATATTGATTTGCAACATCATGGCATTAGCCACTTTCTCGGTAATAAAAAATTAAACATTTCCAACTACTCAAAAATAAATTAGATGACTGAGCAGACTAATGATACCAAATATTTATATTATATAACTTATCGAGTTAAACCACTTAACTTATTCGACCTATTTCAGCAGTAAGGTTACGTTTGCTAAGGAACAGGTTGATGTAATTAATTAACCTAAATTACTTGAAGTGAATGATGTTTAGAAGACCGGTTGTATGACATTTATGGCTTCCGAATAACATTTACATTTCTATCTGCTTATATGCATAACTACATATATATAGTCCTATTTTAAAATATTATTAATTATGTTTATATCACGAAATATTATAAATTAATTAATTATTTTAAGTAATATGGATAAAGAAGAATATATAATACATAAATTAATGTCGTTATTATGGAAAATTAAAATATTTCTGTTACTTGACAACAATCATGTTCATCGAGTACGTTCCATAATTTTAATTGAACGATTTTCCCTTAAAGTATAGAAAATAAAACACATTAGCGCAAAATAACTCAACATACTTTATGAATTCGTTAAAAATATTTTTTCAATTGTATTTAATTCAATTGCATCTGAAAAGAAATAGCTAGTCGTATCTGAATACGATGTGCAGTGGTTCACTACCCTGTAATTGTTGTGGGGTTACGCCAGAGTTCAGTTTAACACGAACCTTTGTTACGGCAACTTGGTAGCGTAAAATCTATTCTGAAAATATTGACGCAAGGAAATATGTTGTGTTCAGTTCAGGATATTAAATACGTCAAATAACTTATCCGTAAAAGTTAAGCCATGATAAGTACATTTTGTAGTAAGGCGTCCTTGGAGCTGTCTGTATATTCCGTTCGTAAAAACGTAATGAATGTTTTTAAGAATGATAGCGGCGTTGCTCCTAGACGGAGTTCCCACCTGACGACAATAGTCCCCACCATTTTCTCACTTCTGCTATTGCGCATCTCATAATCCATGCCATTTCACGTGATCTATACATGTTTATATAATTATTTTTAAATACAATTGAAAAGTATGAAATAACTTAAAATACTCTGTATATGCGTTCATAATTATTATCATTCCGAAATAAATTGCATTTTGATGTGATATCTATCAAATACATTTGAAAGTATGAGGTGGAACAGCAGTTCATAAAATAAGGAATACCGATTTTAATTTTCCATAATAGTTATCGTGGGATATTATTTATGGTTAAGAAATATTTTATGAATAAAATAAACTGTAACAAACAACATTCCATATAAATGATCACATACAGATCTAAAGGGTAAGCCGCGGTCAAGTAAGGTCAGGATTAAGTAACAAAGGATCATGAAATGCACGTTTAGATTGCAAAACCGTGCCCGCTGAAGATAACTGTGTATTTATATTCTCTGTAATTATAACAAACGTCTCAAGCTTTCGCTCTAATAAATTCTGGCACATGGAAGTGTTGCGCCATCAGGCCTCAACTTTCTCCAATTACGCCCTCCAATACTTGTTCAGCAACTTAAATATTCCTTTATGACTTAAAAATTCGACACGTTTTTTAGTACTATTAGCCTTCAACGGATAATAGCGGTTTCTAAATGAAAACCTTATTTATATATTGGGGTATGTGTATAATTTTTACGATGAATGGTAATTTTACAACAAATAAGAACAATTAATATCGATAAATAAAATTTTATTAATTGTCCTGTTAATAAATACCTCCCTGCTCGCCACTAAAATAATCACTGCAAAGTATATGATTATGTATTTAATAAGACAAAGAAAATAAAATTATCTACTTCACAAATATAATTAGTTAGTTCCTAAACCTTTTCCTGTTGGAACCAGAGCTATATTACACCAAACAAATTTTTCCCGAGGATAACAATGTAAATAAATCAACACAGATAGTGTAATATATATATTTTTAAATATACTACGAAAAATTTACGAATAATATTTTTGTGTTGAAAATATAAACTAAATAAGATTTTTAATTACTGAATGGTTCAAATTTAAATTGATTCAGCTTCTTATGCCGTCCCTTACAGTGTATAATAGCATGGCTCGGACCTGATTGAATGAGCAGAGTTGAATTGATCACGTAAAGAAGGCTTTTTGGAAGCTTTTCTGGTATCGCAGGGGAAAAAAACGGAATACTGTGCATGCCCATTTCTCATTCCATGCAGATATTCTACGCTGAGAAAGGTTTGGCACACAAATAGACAGCTGGCTGCATAGCGGGAGCGACTGTGCCGCAAGGTGGGAAGTTTAAAGTATTCTAAATCAAAGCAGAAATTAACACGGTTTAAACGCAACTATTTAATAGGTTCCTAAAATTATTTATGTGCTTTAGAACATGTACACATATGCACCATGTGCACATATGCCGACAATTTGTTCCAATCGCTTACTGAACTATTAAAAAAATACTAATCAGCCTTGTACCAGTATTATGGATTGGTTAATCTCCTGAATTTAACACTAATAACGACATAATTTTGTTTGAGAAAATGTCATTTTTGAGATTAAACGTCAGTGCTATTTTATTGGTCTCTTTCCAGAGATGTCTTAATTATGTGTTTTGTTTCAGGTGATGACGTGAAGATACGTGGTATTCCTATTTTAAGTCTCGTCCATAGTTCCTTCCTACTCTATCCTATGGTATGTCGATAAGTATAATTGGAAACAAATTGCTAGTCGGAGCAAAATACGATGATCAGTCGTCCACTGGCCTGCGGTTGTTGTGAGGGCAGGCCGGAACTCACATTAACACTACCCTTTGTTAAGGAAACTTGGTACTGTAAAAACATTTCTGAAAACATTGACGTGTTGAAACAAATTAGGTTCAGTTCAGGACATGTTATAAACCGAAAAACTCATCCGTACAAGTTTCGAGCTGATATGCACAGACTGTGATAAGAAGGCCTTGCCGCTGTCTGTACATCCCGTTCGTAAGAATACAATGAATGTTTTTAAGAATGGTAGTTGTACTGTTCCGGCTTGACTCCAAGAGTAAGCACCTCCCCTAACTACAATACTCCCCTCCATCTTCTCCCTTCTCCTACTGCGCGCCTAACTCGACTTGCAGCGTCTCAAGACCAGTACTAAAAAATCTAAGATATGTCACTAATAGTATCGAAATAAGTTTGTTTGAGTGAAGTACCATAATTCAATTCTTCTTTCTCAAATTTTCAGTCACACATTTTGCGTAGTTTTACTTTCACTGTTAGTCAAAGAAAAGAGTTTGCGTTATTTTCAATCATTATTCAATTGATTAAACAATTTCATTTGAAAGGTAAAACTCCTAAAGAAATCAAAACTACGACGAATGAAGTTCTTAGCACATCCTCTTCCGCGTTTAAAACCGTTTTTAATTGAGTTTAAACGAAGTCTGACATCCAGAAGTTCGTCCTATTTCTTCAAAGAAAGTTCTCTCACAACAAAACTCTTGAACACCTGCGCACTTTCGGAGACAGAAATTGACGAGTCGTGATTTTAATCTCCTTTTCTCTCCTCCGAACACAACGGAAGCAATAGTCCCTTCGGAATGTCGGCGAATTACTACGTTTGAATCCTGCCGTCTCCAATCTAGGAAATTTCGTTCGCCATCGTTCAATAACAAAGCGAATTCTATATACTACTCTAAAATTAATTTAAACGAAAAATTAAATAATTTAATGGATACAAACGAAGTTGATGGATTCAGGCCCCCGTGAATAATTTTCTTTAGACACGATTAGTGTTGAAACTATTTGTTTAACATACAATGAATAAATAACCCCAACAATATAGAACCTAACGTTCAGAATATAAATTGAAAAAACGAATGACGAAGCGATAAAAACTGGTCTCATACGAAAAGAGAGAGACAATATCTGCCGCTTATCACAAGGGAACAGAGAATTATAGAGATAACGAAGAGCTAACAGGAACAAGAATGGGGCAGAAGAACGCTGATAAGGGAAAGGAAATGACAAAGCGACCGGAAATGATCACACTACAATAGGAAATGTATATATTTGTGACGCACCACGTCAGTGTAACTATTCATGTCGGTATCTTGAAAATTTTTATTCCATAAATTTTTTTCGGAAATAAAAATTGAGGTAAAATGTCGTTTCACTTAATTATTTCAAGTCAAACTGGAACAGGTAAGTTACAGCCGAAATTATTACTTATACGTTTTCCTTAAATAATATTTTATAAATAATATTGTCAAGTAAATTAAATTTTAAAGCAAATTTTTCATATCATTTTAAATATTAAAAAATCAGACCAGTATCAAATACATTTCTATAGTAGTTTCTTCTTTTCTACATGTGTCGAAATATAACTTTTTAAATTTCTCCATTATTCTGTGTAATCTTTCTAATACGTTTGCGGGCGTGTTTCCTCTGGTATCACTTTTTTTAAAAAATTTAATTGTTTCAACTCTTAGCTATGTATAGTCAGTGTATATCAGATGTTCCTTTTCAGGCTGCACAACTTAGAAACGTTATATAAAGATAAGTCTGCGAGGGCTATTCCCTCGCAGGCTATTCCCATTTGAATAGTCGGCCAGCTGCCTCCTAAACTGGTCGAGGCACGGAGATGGGAATGCTGCGTCCCCACAGCAAACTCCTCTTCCGCTATCGGAAGGCCGTGGGACAAGTACCCAATACCCGACCTACCTGATGCAGGTTTTTCTAGGGTTTTCCCTGCATTAGTTTTAGGCGAATGCCGGGTAGGATCCTTAACATATAGCCCAGGGGCCCTAGTAACCCTTGGCTACCTTCCTCTACCCTTCCACATCCCCCCTTTCAAATCCCTTCCTATGCTATTAAAGGGGAGTTGCCACCAAACGATCTTTGCTTTATACGTTAATATATAGAAATATCTATATCTGCGATTTATTCATATTCGTAACGGTCACATGTCAGCAATTGTTTCCATTATTTTTATACCCGGATTAATTTTCTACTTTCATATACATTTATTGCTATATATCACTGAGAGACTATTGCCATTTCTAGTTGTTGTTTTTTAAAAAAACAAATGGCGTTTTGTAACTCGTTATTTGTGGCGACTTCTTGCCTTAATGTGAAATTGAAATGCCTTACTTCTAGACAGTAAAATCGAAGAATGGTCACACCACTGCAGAGAAAATTTATGTTGTTTCATAAGGAAAATGACATTTAAAACTAAGCGAACTGAAATGCAACACTTCCACGAAAAGTGAATACCATTAACAGAGAGTATTTCTCCATGTGACAATTACCGCGCAATACGGAGATATTTTGTAAGGAATAAAATAAGAATGCTTAAGTCGTCGTAAGATTTCAAAGAAAGGCCAAAACAATTGTTGTAATACTTATATTTTACAGGGTTATAGGCGGGATTTCTTAAATAAAAAGATTTAATGTATTTAACATAATAATTTACCAAAATAAGCCACATTAAAATTAAACTTTATTCAAAAATGACAAAAATTAAAAAGAACGAAACATGAACTCTATCTCTCTCATGAATTTCACGGGGTGAACCTCAACATGGAAAAATTAAAATAATTGGTACAAATAAATTGAATTTACAGATTAAAAGTATAAATTGAGGGACTTGACATTACGATACTTGGATTTAAACAATTCAAACATTACCGTGCCTTTGTAGTTACAGCTGGTTCAGACTGGCTGCAGTGGTAGTGACGGACGCTCGTGCTGAGAACATCTCGGTGGTGGCGGATGAATCGTGAGCACCCCCACAATTTTCTCAGAATTCGCTGGATTTTTCTGAGTCTGGTCAACGGCCGCTCAAGCTAGTGGCTGACTACTGCCAGATTTCGACCTCCCGAAATATCCTAATTCCTCCGGCAGATGTTTTTAATCTTTCATGCCCGTCAGCTCAAAATATGAAAGCTTCGGGAGCTCAATTATTCACGCCTCGTCCCGTGGAACTGTCAGCCCTCTTTATGTCTTTTGTCACGAAAAGGGTCCGAGTCCACCGTCCGAGTCCGCCATCTGGGCACACAGCGACTTCCGCCTCGAAATAGCGCGTTTTAAATAAATGTTCATTACAAGGTTTATGCTCAGTTCATAACCCTGACGACTGATGAAAATTCTCTCCAAGAATCAGGAATTCTGACAACTTAGATTTTTCACGTGTCACATGAGCAGGAAAATCTACAGAGATATTTAGAGCCTTCAACGTTCCAGTTACTTTTAACGACTGGGTCCTTACCAATACCTTCACATTCAAGTAAACGATCAACGGTCCTTCATCAAAACGATATTAACAAATACAGGAGCCCACATGTGGATCTCGTTTGAGATTTCAACTTGAACTTCGGAATGCAATCGGATCATAGACCAGATTTTAGCAAATTAATAACAATATTTCGATCATTCTTAATCGTCAAATCGAATTAACTCGCTTGCCCTGACCAGCTGATAAAATGTGACTCATTTAAATTTCAGGTAAGGCTAATCATCTTTTCAAGAACGCATTGCGTTAGCGAGTTGTAGCTCTACCAGCCTCTCTGTTGTCTTTTTTGTGCTCAGTCCGCCCAAAACTAATCGGCACCTCACAAAAACAACTGAAATAGGGCCAAGGGCGTCCAGCCCAAGAAGACATTGAGTGAGGAACGCCCTTTCCCAGGAGACGACAGTCAGGGCGTCGAGATGATCGAGGGTAACAACCAGTCATTTTCTCTCACACAAATTAGTAGTAAAAATAAAACTGCCAAAATACGATTAAATTTAAGAAATAAAGCTTCTAGTAAAACATACTATAAAATTTCAGGAAAACCAAGACAATTATGATTTAAGAAGTCAGACGAGCAGGGAGTTTGGCATTATTAAAAGTGAATCGCAATAAAGATGTAGTAGCTAAAATTAATCAAATACTTCCTCAAACAGAGAGGAACATAGAAAATTATGGGCCGTTGTAAAGTTTTTCCCATTTGTTTCGATTTGAAAGCAGTAACCCGACGAATTTTATTCGGGGGGCTTTATGACAAATGGCATGACATTGATATCAACTTTACGGGTTTTATTGTTACATTAACTGTGGATATTAATATCTATTTACAGAAATCTATTAGTTTGGCAGATGAATTTAAAGATTATGAATTAATGTGACGCTTAGTTACAACATGGGAAAGAAGCTTCTAGCATTAGAAACTTACAACAGTGCCTTCTGTTTAGACAACACTTGCGCTGGGGACGCAGCATTGCCGTCTCCATGCCTCGACCACATTTTCCGGCATATGGCCGACTACTCCAATGCGACCCCGACCCCAGAGCAAAAACCACCCGGCTAATGAGAATCTAAATTCAAGAGAGAGAAGAAGACATTGGCGTAGGCGGTCCACGCGTTATTTAGTTTCCTCCTGTAACGTCCCATCTATACGAGAGCTAGTCTCTGAGAGATCAGTACGCATAGGTAAGATTGGAAAGAAGATTTTTCCTCTCTCCGTTTTCGAACTAAGGTTCCCACAAGCCGAGGCACCTCGGCCTCTTTTGAGAGGTTGGAACAGTCGGTCAGCTGCCTCCTAAACTCGTCGAGGCCCGGAGAAGGGAATTCTTCGGCCCCACAGAAAACCCCTTTCCCGCCATCGGGAACCTACCTGATGCAGGTTTTTTAGGGTTTGTCCTCCATCACTTTTAGGCAAATGCCAGGTAGGATCCTTAAACTATAGCCCGGGGACACTAGTTAACCCCTTGGCTACCTTGTTTTACCCTTCCGTATCCCCCCTTCCCAATCCCGTTCTTTGTTATTAAAATGGAGTTGCCACCACAACTACATACTGTCCGACCTGATGTAGGTTTTGTAGGGTTTGTACTGCATAATTTTTAGGTGAGTGCCGATTAAGATCCTTAAACCATAGCCCGAGGGCCCTAGTTTACCCTTAGCTACCTTCATATACTCTTCCGCATCCCCTTTTCAAATCCCTTCCTATGCTATTAAAGTTTCCACCGTGTAAATTACCCTCATGTAGACTGTTACTCTGCAAAAAGAGGGTTATCTATGTTGTGGTTTCTGCCTTTTCAAAGCATACGGAGGAATTTCAAAGGGAGGATGCGGAAGAGAGAGAAAGATAGCCAAGGTTTTACTAGGACCCCCGGGCTACAGTTTAATGATACAGCCAGACATTTGTCATAAACTGATGTAGAAGAAACCGTACAAAACCAGTAAGATTTTTTTAAGGTGTAGACAGGGTAATCCACATAGTGGCAACTCCCCTCTTATAGCATAGGAAACGGATTTTAAAGGGGGTATGAGGAAAGGTAGACAAGGATTAACTAGGGCCCCCGGGCTATGGTTTAAGGATCCTACCCGGCAATTTACCTAAAAGTGATGCAGGGCAAACCCTAGAAAAACCTGCATCAGGTAGGTCGGGCATTTGGCACTTGTCCCACACCCTTCCGATGTCGGGAGAGGGGTTTGCTGTGGGGTCGCAGCTTTCCCCTCGCCGTGCCTTGACCGGTTTAGGAGGCAGCTGGCCGACTATTCCAATAGAAATAGCCGACAACTCTTACCGTATGCCCAAGGTCTGCGACCCCGGAACATACACCTCTCAAAACAGGCCGAGGTGCCTCGACATGTGGGAACCATAGTTCCAAAACCAGAGAGACGTTTTCTTCAGCTTGATTATATCTTATGTAATTTTTACCCGAATGCGGGTTTTCAACTAATTCAAGTATCTGTACCTTAGCATGATTATCAATTTTTCGATAAACTAGTAACAGAAAATAAACAAAATAAATAAAAATTGGTTTCACCATGAAGATAAAACGTTTAAAGTTATATTGTGATATCAAAGGATAGAAAATTCAGCAGTTAACCATGAAACGTGCTTTGTCCCGAGGCTTCACACGCCACCCACGTAAGTATATATACTCAAGGTATAAGTGAAAGGAAATATTCGGCAGCCCCAGGACAGGGCGTATGTCGAAATATCTCCATAGCAGTTAAATCTACCGAAGGAATGAGTGACAACCACAATGTACGTTTCGCCAGCCTGCCATAACAAGCTTGTGTGGGTCGTATTCGAAGATAATGATCGCCTTTATCTATGTTATTATGTGGGTAGAAGATGGATATGACTAGGACCTCATATTTTAGTTAAATTGCAAAAACTAGAATTAAACTATAAGACACTTTTGTCTTTCTTAAGTAAAAATGTAAGGATATTACTAGTAGTTACATTCGATTAAAAACAATTGATTGTATTATGAGTTAGTACTACAATATATCAAATTTCAGATTAATAGATACATTTAGCTGACTTCATTACAATTATAAATGTGTAAACTCAGCCAAATTGTTCAGATGTAATTTATTAACAAGAAATATAAAATTCTCAACATTTAGAGCTCAATCTACGCCTTTGTAGTTCTAAAAACCAAATAAAACATTTTGAAATTATGTTTCTTGTAAATAAATTACAGCAGAAAAATTTGCCAGTGTTTATACATCTATAAAAACATTAACATTTATTTGGAGCATGAAATAAGACTTTATAATGGAAAAATAAATTTATTTGGTTTAGTACATTACTTTAATATATCTAAAACGTAAATATTTAAAATTTAATACAGTTATACTACACAAACATTATCCAGTAATCCTTTCCTGACTGAGACATTTTAGAATTTTACGTATAATTCATTACAATAGTTTCCGGAAACATATTTTGAAAGAAAAAATTGCAGTAGTAGCAAGTAAAATATTAAGAAATACATTTTGACGTTATTAAATTTACAATTTAGTATACCTCGAAAAATAATTTTTGGTTTCCTTTTTTTAAAAAAAACTTATTATTCAAACATTCTCAATTAAATCGTAGAGCTTTATAGCTTCTACGTCAATTACTTCAAAATGTTAAGAGTCCCTAAATCAGTTTCAAACAGCTGAAAAGAACTCACATTGTTTACAAATTTCAGGACCATCATACTTGAGAAGTTACAACGTTTCTTAACTTTAGCGTCACCTTCTTTATAAACCAAGTTCTATTGCAAAGTTAGATCTCGTTTCATGCACAGCACCGATTGTAAAATTTATTTTGATGCATCTTATAATTTGGTCAGACTGACGACTTTGCGAATTTCCAGTAGGACCTGCCACCTTGTGGCGAAACGCGGAACTTGGTAGGTCAGCCAATTGTATCTCTCTACTGTGGCTCGTGTATTTTTGTTATTCAGACGATATTTAAATATTATAACCGAAAATCTTTCGTATAAAATGCCTATGTAGGGCCATATTGAGAATTTTAGAAGATAATTATAATATTTTATGGCGTTACCATTTTTCGGGTCTCCTGGTGTATATCATAGTTTCTTATCAAAAAATAGTAACCTAAGAGATTTATAAATTAGTTCTATGCAACTATCACCTCCGCAGTTATAAACAATTAATAAGTGACTTAGTAAAAAAAAATACTAAAAAATAAAACCTAGATACACTAATTCGAAAGAAGAAAAATTAAACAAAAGAATGGAAAACAAAACCAATCATCTAACGAGAAATTTCCACAGCACGATGTATACCACTGTGAACAAAAAGTAAGCTGAATTTATGTATAAAATATAAATTCATTATTTATTCTTCCAAATCAATTTCATCCCCTTCAAAGTAATCCCCGTCCGATAAAACACACTTTTTCCAACGCTTTTTCCAGTCCTCGAAACAGTCGGAATAGTTTTTTTCCGGTATAGCCTTCAAGACATTCTTCGATTCGGTTTTTATCTCCTCAATCGTGTCAAAACGGCGTCCCCGCATTGGCCTTTTGAGTTTGCTGAATAGCCAGAAGTCGCACGGAGCCAAATCAGGGGAATACGGTGGTTGCGGAACGATATGAGTCGAGTTTTTGGCTAAAAAAGTCGCGAAGAACCAATGCAGTATGACATGGTGCATTATCTTGATGAAGGAACCAAGAGTTGTTCGCCCATAATTCCGGCCGTTTCAGACGAATAGCTTCACGCAAACGACGCATATCGCTCAAATAATATTCTTTGTTGACAGTTTGGCCCGGCGGAAGGAATTCATAGTGCAACACACCACGATAATCAATGAAAACTGTCAACATGACCTTGATTTTCCATCGACTTTGCCGTGGTCTTTTCGGTCTTGCTTCACCTTTTGTACGATATTCGCTGGATTGGTCGGTGGTTTCAGGGTCGTATGCGTAAATCCAAGTCTAGTCTCCAGTAATGATGCATTTCAAGTGGTCCTGATAGTCAGACAGCAAAGTTTCACACACATCAACGCGACGCTTTTTTCCCAAAAAATTGAGCGATTTTGGCACCAAGCGAGACTTGACGCGTTTGAGACACAAAACATTCTTCAAAATGGTTTGGGCTGAGCCAAATGATATTCCAACACTGTCAGCGAGATCTCTAATTGTCCATCGACGATTTTCAAGCACCAAATCTTTGATTTTTTGGATGCGGCCCTCGTCGGTAGACGTTGATGGTCGTCCAGAGCGCGGTTCGTCTTCAACGCGTTCTCGGCCCTCTTTGAACTCGTTGTACCTCTTATAAACGTTTTTTTGTGCCATAGTTTGATCACCAAAGGCCTTCCGCAACATTTTCAACGTGTCCGCACAAGAATATTCGTCGGCAAACAAAATTTGATGCAAGTTCTTTGCTCAACAAAATCACCGATTGCAAAAATCGAAAAATTCACTTTTGGTTGTTTACAAAAACACGTGTAACTCGGAGATAATTAAACCTTTTAACAAACAGACGCTTGGCAAATATTATAGACAGTCCTACCAACCTAGGAAAACAAAATTTATCTGCCTTCCTAATATCCGGGAGTTTTAAATGACAATTTCATCTTACTTTTTGATCACTGTGGCATAATCTTAAAATTACGTAGAATTACATTTTCATGCATCAACACTGGGAATGCTATCATTTGGAGTTAAGTTGCTTGTCAATTTCACTGTTTTGTTGAGGGCGTTTTCCTGACAATGTGCGACAGAAATGAACAATTTGCTGTAGGGCAGTTTGTAGAAGGAAAGGGATAAAATAGCCAAATAACAGACAAAATGAAGTGGTAATATAAATACCAGACCACGTTTCTGGAATTCCAACTTCATTGAACGGTTGTGTCGTGCTCACGGCTCTTGTGTTTTTAATCACAAGACGGAAGGAACAAGGATTCCAGAAACGTTGAGTGCACTTCATTTAGTCTGTTGTTTGACTATTTAAACGACGAGTGTGTTTGGCCTCTGAGGAGGAAGGGTTAAGTCTCAGGAAACTTTTTTTCTCTCAGTTCGTAAATAAGGAGAATTAAAGAAGAAGTATGTCACCAAACTGTAATGTATATAACCACGCGTGCAGAAGTAAATATTTCTCAGTCATCGAATACTAAAGTTAAAAATAATAATAATATTATTATTATTATTTTGGGGAAACTTTTGTTGAAAATGTACTACCGTGACGCATTTACGGTCAGTCGCGATTTATACTTAAAAACCTTTTATCAATCAGTCTTTACAAATAGTCAGAATCTTAGATCCACAATTGTCAGTTTATCATTAAAAGAAATTCTCGTCGGGCATTTTTGTCAATCTAACCTTTCACGACCCTTCCGCATCCTCCCTTTCAAATCCCTTCCTATGCTATTAAAGGTGAGTTGCCACTACGTGGATTACCCTTATGTAGCCTGTTACTAAAAAAAATGGCCAAAGCTAAAATTGAAAGCCTGTGAGACTGTTCTGGAGCCGGAAGAGTGGATAGCATTGGGAAAGGAGTGAAACGGGGGATGCGGAAGGGTAGAGGAAGGTAGCCAAGGGTTAACTAGGGTCCCCGGGCTATGGTTTAAGGATCCTACCCGGCATTCGCCTAAAAGTAATGCAGGGAAACCCCTAGAAAAACCTGCATCAGGTTGGTTGGGCATTGGGTACTTGTCCCACGCCCTTCCGATGGCGGGAGAGGGGTTATCTGTGGGGTCGCAGCTTTCCCCTCTCCGTACCTTGACCGGTTTAGGAGGCAGCTGGCCGATTATTCCAATAGAAATAGCGGACAACTCTTACCGTGTGCCCAAGGTCTGCGACCCCGGAACATACACCTCTCAAAACAGGCAGAGGTGCCTCGGCATGTGGGAACCTTAGTGGAAAAAACCAGAGAGATGTGAAGGCCTTCGCCAGAGCTCTCTGGGAAGGTTCACCTGCGAGAGAATAACAGGCTACATGAGTGTAATCCACATGGTGGCAACTCCCCTTTAATAGCATAGGAAACGGATTTGAAAGGGGGGTGCGGAAGGGTGGAGGAAAGTAGCCAAGGGTTAACTAGGGCCCCCGGACTATAGTTTAAGAAGGGTAGAGGAAGGTATCCAAGGGTTAACTATGGTCCCCGGGCTATAGTTTAAGAATCCTACCCGGCATTCGCCTAAAAGTAATGCAGGGAAAACCCTAGAAAAACCCCTAAAAAATAATATTAATTATTGGATGCTACAATTATAAACAATTAGAAGTTAACATAAAAATAGCTAAAAATCGGGAACACAAATTTCCCTGTCCAACGTAAGTAAAATAACTACATAGTAATAATAATAAAGATAATAATTATTTAACTATACTATCAAATCTTTGACGAGAGTTCAGGGCGATGACCGAGGTGGGTTAGAGTCCGATGGGCGCTGACCAAGTGTGATTAGCAGTGAGTCTGCACGTAGAGGTCAACGTGTAATAGATTATCAAGGTTGCTGACGTTAAAGGGATAGTTAAACCCTTTCTCGATATTGAAGGAGACAAACATATAAGTTGTACTGGATTGATTTCAATGGTACAATTTATTGAGAGTTGATTCTGGCTGATATTTGAAAGAGTAAATCCATTTTCCTTGCTGTAGATATTATCACTATTCGCCTAAGTATTGAAAATCTGCTGGTGATCGTCAGTGGTGTGGCAGGGATTTAATTGCGTATGCTGACTTAAATTGTGTAGAAAATGTAATACTGTGGTCTGTTTAAGTGAAAAAGTCATTTAAATAATTTGTAATCTAAACTAATGTAAACTAAAAAGTTGGTAAAATTTGTGAAGTGAATGATTTGGTGCAATAGGACAACTGCTTCGATATATTGGTATGTAAAAAATACTCTGTAAACTTTTTATAATATTCCTTACCGTCAGGTTTTTTATTTCAGTTTCGCAGTGTGTTTGTATGTATGTATGTATATTTGTATGTTTCTTATACAAATCTACACCGGTGGAGAAAATTTCACAAAATTACATACACTTGTTCTTTGCGACCAGGAAACAAATATTGTCGGGGTGAGACGCGTCTACCACCTCCAGGAGCGAGGGTGGACCGTGGTGGAAACATTCAAACATTCTAAAACAGCCAATAGTTTAGGCGGATAAATATTTTTAGGGGTAAAGAGATTGGTAGTATTTCTAACGATGTTATCTGAGTTATTATTTCAACCCCTTAGGGCACGGTAACGGAACACCCTTGGGGGTGGGGTCGACTCGCGTTACAAGATATTAAGGTGAATACAACCGAGATTGGAGTAAACTCCAGGGTTATGGATGTCGGTGAGTTTAATTATGACATTCAATTGGCCATTTAACCCCCCTGGGCGGGGGTGGACCGGACCGGAATTTTTAAAACATGTTAAATTGTTTATATCTGCGTGGAATAAATAATTTTCGGGGTAAATTACGTTGATAGTATTTCCACCGATGCTGTTTCTAAAATTTCAACTCCTTTCGGGTTTTGCTTGGGGTTGGTCGGGGATCTGGGCGGGGGTAGAAATTTTCAAACAATGTAACCGGTCGATAATACATTTAGGGATAGGGGTCGACTTGAGTTACATAAAAATAACGAAAAAATCGGGGGTTATGGATAAATGACATCTCTGGCAACGCCGGGCACCCAGCTAGGGTATAATAAATTAATGGAATTTAAATTGTAATAAATTTCTGTATTTAAAATTGTATTTTCTTCACTAAATCCGACCTATAAATCGTAGTTTCCTTTTTAATTAATTGTTTAAATGAATTTTATAAATTAAAGTAAAATTACTAGATAGTTTATTACAATATATATCGAATAATAAAGATAGCCGATACAGACAAAAAAGGGTAATATAAATACCACACAACGTTTCTGCGATCCTTTTCCCTTTCGTCAGGTACTAAGAAGATCCTAGAGAAACACAACTGCACTGGTCAGTTGACAACACTCAAAAGCTTTTTCTTATTCATTATTTTCTATCAGACGTAAATTTTTCATTTTAACAATATATATCGGTTGATCTCGTATGAGCTCGAACGAAGTCCCGCCGCCGAAACTAGCTCCTCTGGCGGCGTTGGGTACGAAACACGTTTGTCCATGATAATATAGATTGACAGATGACGAATCTGTATTTGACTTCATTCTTATAATAGAGACGTGTTTGACATAATTTCATTTTTTTTTTACAACGAAAGATGTTTACGTTTCTTCTTTGCTTTGAGAAGACTTTCTTATTCAGAATAATCTTCAGCTTTAGAGGCCTTTCGATTTTTTCCAAAAAAATTGACTACGATCTGTATTTCTTCGTGACCACGTTTTCGCGGGGAATTTATACATTGTTCGTATTATTGATGGCTCAGTAAATAATCTTGTAAAATATATTCTTATCTGGTGAGTAATAGATATATAACCCTAAAAAAACAAATAGGTATAGTAGCGGCTACAACCGTATCACAAAACAATTTTGAAAGCGATAAATTTTAATATATAATTTTATTATGTAATAATAATAATAATGGTATGGATGGCACCTGGATCCTTCAAGAAGATAAATTTCTAAGTACACTAATACAAAATAATTAAAATAGGTTTTTTATTTATTTAAATAAAAAATACATTAATGTGCCAGTATTATTTTCGCATAACACATATAAAACCCGGCACGATGCTTCATATACAACAGCAGCGGTGACATCTAACTGGAGATCCAGCCTCCTCTTCTACTTGTCGGAGTGCCTAAAACATACTAATATTCTGTCATTACTAAAATGTCATCATTTGGGTTAAAACATTCGTACATAACAATTGTAAATGCCTTTACGGCTACCTAATTGTTGGATTCTCACTCTCATTCATACGCTCATTCATTCACACTTATACCGCTGTTGCTTTATATAAAAATCTGAAGGATATGTATATAAACTAGTATGACTCTAAAATAAAATTTACATTGTATTAATTGGCCATGTAGCGTTTGCTAAATAATTAGTATCTGTTATTTCCGCTCTTGTAGCAGGATTAACTCAAGTCACAATACAGATCTGGATAATGAGTACCTGCAACGTGGGTGATCTTTACGAAACTTCTTCCCCACGAAAACTTTTTCCACAAAATTTCTATCCGCAATGAACTCATTAAAAACTCTCGACATGTGTACCTCTCATAATCTGTTTCAAGTCTGTTTGAACATTTCTCCACCTGCTTCGAAACGCTTTCCAAAACTTTTTTCTTCAAGAAATCTCCATCACCATGTCCGTCCGAAACTGATTGTCTTTGGTTGTTTACAGGCCCTTTTCAAAATTGGTGGCCGTTTTGTCCAACTATTAAAATTTTCACTTCTCCTTCTCTCCTCCTCCTATTACAATTTTTTTCTTCGCCCTCAAATCTGCCCTTCTCCAGCGTGACCGACCAATCGTTGTCACCAATTTTCTCGACTCGGTGTTCTTTATCCAAGCTCTGTAACTTTTTACAACGGCGCCGGGGAGTCTGAACTTTATCTCTTTGTCTCTGTTCAACAAAGAATATGGTCCGACGGGGTGGCGCCAATTTTCACCACCTGAGGATCGCTCCGTCGGCCCCCTGAATTTCCCAATCGTCATCGATCTTTTGCAATGTGTGTTGCACATGCTCCGCAATCACAGATTATATGAAAAAATAGTCAGTTCAAGAATACATAGGAAGGTTTCCCAAGCCTAGAGCCGTAAAGCCCATGTTTAAATTTAATTAAAGTATCAGGATGGAAAAATGTCACCGACCTCCTGTGGTGTAGGGGTCAGCCTCGCAATTAGTCCCTCGACAAGGTAAAATAAGTACTCATAAAGAGTCCTTGATGACATGAGATGTCGACGCGATTTAATTAAATAAAAATAAATAAAGATTTGGTATCAACTTGTTGCATCAATAGTCTCAATGAGTAACAAACAGAACTAAGTTTGCGCACGAGGCGATCAATGTGCAAGTTCCATTTTAATTTACTGTCAACCTGCAAACCGAGGAAAGTCGCATGATCAGAGAACTTATCCGTTACGATGCTGTTGGTTTCTGTTGTAAAACGAACTAACTTAGTTTTCTGTACATTGAGCGTTAATTTATTGGCGGCGAACCAAGTATTTAGGTTTCTAGATGCAGTCTCAATTAATGAGACTTCGCATTGAGATTATTTAAATCAATGTCCGTAATTAACAAATTAGTGTCATCTGCGAATAAGACAGATTTTATAGGGTCCATATATTCTGGAAGATCGTTAATATACAAAAGAAAAAGCAGTGGACCTAATATTGAGCCCTGAGGCACGCCACAAGCAATGCCTGACAAGTGCACCTCACCAGCTTTGTTTTTTAAGGCTACCTTCTGTTTCCGATTGTTGAGATAAGATTCAAAGAGTGCCAAAGCGTTGCCTCTGATCCCATAATATTCTAATTTTTGGAGGAATATGATGTGATCTACAAGATCAGATGCCTTCGAGAGATCAGCAAACATTCCGGCTACTTTCAGTTTTCCATCAAGGGAATTTTGTATACTTTGAATGAACTCGTACATAGCAGTGCTCGTGGAATTTTGTTTGAGGAAGCCGTGTTGAGCAGGAGTAATTACTTTATACTTCGTCAAGAATTCAAGTAACTTTTTGTGTAAATTTTTTCTAGTATTTTTGAAAATATCGGAAGTAGAGAAATTGGTCTGTAATTTGATGCGTCGGTGGGCGAACCCTTTTTGAAGATCGGAATAACTTTTGCAGCTTTAAGCGAGTCGGGAAAAATGCCGGTAGAAAGACATGCGTTGAATATGATTTGAAGGGGAGTAGCTATGAGGTCGGCACAGTGATTCACAACTTTCTTGAGATGCCATATATATCCGCAGATTGGGCACATTTTAACTTTCTTATTACGTTTATTATTTCGATATTGACAACGGGAAAACAGAAGGTTTAGCGTAATAATAAGGGATCATATCAATTATTGAGTTTAAAAGTGTCTGTTTGTACATTAATAGCTGTGATGTTGAATTTAATGAGAAATATCTTTGAAATGAGTCTGGAATTGTACCTGGTGTCAATGTCTAAAATCTTAGCATTTTGCGAATCAAATGTATGTTTAGAACTGTTTATATGTTTGGATACTACAGATTGTTTATCAATGGGAAGTTTGATATTACATATAATGTTCTTTGATACGTGTATTAAGGGAATTTGCCCTATGTAGCCGGAATTACAATTAGAGCAAGTGATTTTGTAAACAACACAATGTTTGCTGTAGGTGTCAAGTGAGTCCTTGTGGTTTTTGTATTGGCTATCTTTCTTATTCAAATTCAATAACAGTTGAATAAATAAAAATATTGACGGCGAAGGAGAGTCTGTACAAGTCGGTGGCCGGCTGCACGGGGAATGATTCGATGGGCGCCGGTCCTCAGAGTCTGTATGTTTTAATAGTTCTATTGTTTGCTAAAGGCCTGGGTTGAGGTCAAAATGTATGCTGTCTATATATTCATTTTTTCAATTACCCTTTTTTGTAATTATGGTCGGTTTGTCTCTCATTAATTATTAAATTATAACTGACGTTAAATAGTCCTATTATTAGTGGGTCCATATATGATAGAAGATCCGCAATGTTTGTCTGACGCGGGGTGAAGCAAGGGCTGCGGGGTCGGAGAATCCCGTGCATTGTTCCGCACTCCCCTCCCGGCCGCACCGCGCTGTTGCGGTGACGTAGCCAGATGGGAACATGCGCAGCGTAGCTGGATGCGGAGCCGGGCCAGTCCCTCAGTCGAGTGAGCGTTACCTGTGGGAGATGGTGTGTGCGGGTGCTGTGATGTGCTCGGGAGTGTGCGCGGGTGACGCGCCGGGCTCGGGGGCAGCTACGCCGCCTCTCGCATGAAGAAGATGCGTCGTTCGACGCTGGCCGCAGCGCTCGGCGTCTCCAGCGTCGTGCTGCTACTGACGCTGTGGGCGTCGACGGCGGACGATGGTCTGTACAGGTCGGTGGTCGGCGGCACTGGGGGTGACTCGAGGGGCGCCGGTTCTGACGCCGGGGGCGGCGACTCGAGCGCGAGCATCGCGTGTTATGAGGCTGACGACGCCGATAACGCGCTTCCCGACGTGGAGGACGAACCCGCATCGGCGCGGGGTGCCGCGATCTTCTTTCACGAGACGTCGTGCCTGTCGTCTCGTGTGGGGGCCGTGACCCTGACGCCGAGGCAGGCGTGCGCCGTCGAATCTGCAGCCCGCGCCAACCCTAACGTGCCCGTATTCCTTTTGATGACGGCGCCCGTGCCGCCGGCCCCGGCGGACGTCAACTCCACGGTACGATGGAGCGCCGCGGCGCGCCAGCTGAGTCACTACCCCAACGTGAAGGTGCGCTACTTGCGTCTCGACGACTACGTGCGGGAGACGCCGCTGGAGCAGTGGTACCGCGGGGGCGCCCTCCGGGCGTCGCGATGGCCCCGCTCTCACGCTTCCGACGTCCTCCGCTTCCTCACGCTCTGGAAATTCGGCGGCACCTACCTCGACTTGGACGTCGTTGTTACCAAGTAAGTTATTTTTCAAACATTATAGATATGACAAAAATCAAGACAATATCAAAGAAACTAGTAGCGGCATAAAATTAGCATATTAATGATGAAAAACTATATGACATTTATAATAATATAAATAAATAAGTAAACTGCCTTGAATCAGAAAATTGCTTAGTAACAAAGAATTTTTAATAAGAAAATATAGCCAAATACGGACAAAAGAAGTGGTAATATAAATACCACACCACGTTCCTGGAAGCCTTATTCATTTCTTCAGGTGCAGAATAAACGTAAGAGCCTACAAAAACACAACTAAGGAACAAGGCTTGCAGATACGTTGAGTAGTATTTATATTATCACTTCTTTTGTCTGTTTTTGACTATCAATCATATTTTTAAATTTCCAGCAGACGTAATTTTTTTTATTCTATCAAAGAATTAAATATATTGACGTTTCGACCTTGTTTTAGGACCTCTTCAGGCTTAGTATTTTATATATAAATCATACAAAAAATTTAGAGGCAGCACAGTAAAAACATTAGCCTCTTAAATTTTTGTATGATTTATATATGAAATTACTAAACCTGAAGAGGTCCTAAACCAAGGAAGAAACATCGGTATATAAAATTGGCATATGTTAATGACAACAAAAAGTTTTATTAATGATATCCACTATATCCATCTAAAATTATATGCAAAAACATCACTTATGGATCAAAAATAATTAACCAGCCAACGTGTCAGTAACAACATCGGAGTAAGAAGAAAATTAGCACTTATTATCGTTCATTTCATTTCGAATCCCTTCATGTATAAAAATAAAAAATTCAGAATTTTTTTTCTACAAGTATGAATGTTATTTATTTCTTGTAATAATAATGATATTATTTAAAATTCAATGGAAAAATGTGTGGAAAAAAAAGTTTCGTATAAGTTGGCTGATTTATTCATTTATGTTTCTATTGAAGTCAGTTAAATATACTGTATATTCTGTTAGAAGGTTTGAAATGAAAATTTTATTTTGATTGAAACCAAACATTGTCATTTTAATAGTAGGTTTTCGACTGTTAGCAACTCGTTTGTTTGGATAATAGAGCTTGCGTGATTATGGGACTGTCTGGTACAATTACATCCTAAATTTATAATAATAACAGCGAATTCACCGAACAAATACACTTGAGTATTACAAATTATGTAACAATATTCGTAGAAATTTATTGGAACAGCAATAGATTAGCGGAAACATGACTTGTTTTTCTTTAAATGACATTGTAATTTTGAATAAATTTCCATAGGCTTTTAAAGTTGTAAAATTATTTTAGATGCATCGTGTATATTTCAATTTGGCTATAATTGTTAATTTACTAGTCTACGACCAAATTTTATTGAATTATATTATTCTTTTGAAAGTCACTTGAGTTTAATAAACAGAAGTTATATATAAAAAAAAATCCGTCCAAATACTAGTATTTGTCACGTTACATAAAAAATATTTAGATTTATTTAACATTTCTCCAACATATCATGTTATAAATTTGATTCATAGTTTTGAGTTGGAAAATTTCAAAATTCTAGGTATAGAAACCAACATAAAAAATATATTTATCCTATCTATTAAAAATTAGGTCAATTTGTCACTAATAAAGTGTAACACTCCTGTTGGTCATGTACTCGTTAATTTAACCGAGTAATCAACACCGATTGCGAAAAGAATTCCGTTATTTGAAATCATCCAGATTGTAAATCAATCAGACTTTGTCTCATTATAGAATCGTTAATAAATTAAGTATTTATGTATACTATTATTATAAATTATCGTAACATTCATCAACTATTCGGCTTTCTATTAAATTTATGTCATTAAAAGATTTTATTTTCGTTGAACACATCTGAAGTATCCTAGTCAGATTCTAGAGTTTACTTCAACAACGGTTATACTGTGGTTAGCGTAACTTTAAAGGCCTGTCGCCAAAAATTAATCCCAACTAAATGGCAAGAAATCTGTTCCTAATTGCCGCATACTTATATTTCATTAGATACACGAAAAAGTCGACATTTTACAGTTAAATTCAACAACCTTGTAAAGAAATAACGTTTATCCTTCGCTGATTTAATTTATATAGTTACACCCAATAGAACAAGAAGAGCTCCTACCAGAATGAGACTTAGGACCGAATCGTTCTGGGAACCGCTCGTCATTGAGAAGGAAAGTCCTGTAAATTCATTTCAGTACATTCTTAAACTCCAATTACCTCATAAGTATTCGTCAAAAATCGGAATCATTCTGAAAGTTTTCTGCCGGACACAGAATTGGCGCTAGTAGGCACAGAGATTGTTTCAGACGGAACCCCGTAGCTTTTCTCCAATTGTTTTATTACAGAAATCAGGATAAATAAACAAGTGTAGGTGTTGAGTAAAAATCGACAATAAAGGAATCATAGTTAAACGGATATTGATGCGGATCAAGCAACCGAAAACCTCCAGTCACATCTGAACCTCTTAGAAAACTGGCTCAACCAATGGCGCATCAAGGATGATTGCATGTTACTAATCCACAGAGAACTTCAATTTTGATAGGGTTCGGAGTTTTAAATACTTGGGTTGAGTTGTAACAGAAGGAAAACCAGGAGGAAGAAGGTGTGTAGGCAGACCTAGAAAGAAATGGGTGGAGAATATAGAGGAGTTGGACATAAGAGGATGGAGGAGGAAATCAAGAGATAGAAGAGAGTGGGCTTCGATAGTGAGGCAGGCTCTAGCCCTACAAGGGGTGTACGTATGTAATGGCGCATTAAAGTAAACTGTTACACGTCCACGCGAATCACCTTCACAAATAAACGCTCGACGTACCCACAAGTTAAAATATTCAACCCATCCCAGTAAAATACCTAGGAATCTACCTCGACCAAAAACTGACATGGAAAACCCACATAAAAGCCAAAAAAGAACAAGTGAAACTAATAAACATGCACTGGTTACGTGGTCGAAAAAAGCAACTCTTTCTTGAAAACAAACTGCTTCTATATAAATCCATATTAATACCTATATGGTCTTCCGGGGTCGAATTATGGGGATTCAGCAAACCAAATATCAAGATCTTGCAGACTTTCCAATCAAAGACATTGCGCACCAATGCACCGTGGTACATCAGCAACCATACACGCCATCACGACCTCAAAGATTCATTTATTGCAGAAACCATCACGACGTATAAAAACCACCGCAACAAACACATCGCCGACATCTTCCTCAAACAACTCGTAGTGGGAAGATTGAAGAGACTATGGCCGGAAGACATCAGTGAATGAATCGAGGACACCCGCCACTGGACGGTGCCCTACTCGTGTCAAACAGCCTCAATACCAAAGAATTTACTGTTAAGAGTAGATTGTAAATTAGCAACCGAAATAAAATAAAAATGAAGTCGCAAACATCATTCAAATGTATTCGGACATCCATTTTGGAAAGACGTACGTTCAGGTCGTCCAGAAACTACATCATAGGTAGAACCGTAAAAATTGTCAATCTAATATTCAAAGATCGTCGATTGAAGATACGAGCTTGCAAAGATTTCTGTAGATCGTATCAATAACATCTCACATGAACATTCATTGACACGGCCACGGTTTCACCGTTGACCAGAAATGCACTCGAATGAATTTTTCTCACCAGCATTTGGATCCTTTTAAACGTAATTCAGATTTTACGCCGTGCCACTACTGTTGATGAATTATGGATTCGTTATTCATTATCCGTTTGAGTCGAAGAAACATTTCGAGGAGTGGGTCGAAGAGAATTGAAGTACTCCGACGTAATTTTTATTGTAAAAACATTTCTCGGTAGATTAAGAAGCAGACAGTGAAATATATTAAAATGAAGCGTTTATTGGTGTAAAAATAACGGACCTGGAGGGTAAAGAAATTTTACTACCCTATACAATATATTTTTAACCACGTTGACGAGCTGTAGTCAGATCTTTACTGTCACGTCGAATATTCTTGGATTCCCAACACTTTATGTGCAATTTCTTTCCCCGTGTTCAAGTATAATTTTATTGATCTCGGAAACGATTTAAATTTAACGCCAGGGCCTCGGTTTTCCACGCCAACATCGCAAACAGCACTGACCTTGGTAACTGGGGAAATGAGAAGCCGCTGCCGGCATTGATCAGGTACGAACGATTTCGAGCAGGTGTGTGAGTCTGATGACACGGGAACATCTGCTCCAACAGCCACGGACAAAGCTCGTGGATGTTATAGCATTGGACAACATATTCTTACCAAGAATGCCAAGGCGAGTACAACTACAAGTGGTACTGCAGTAGGAGACATAAACGTGTGATATTCCATTATCGAAACGCATCTCAACAGAATAAATTTTTTAGAAAATAGATATTGCAGGATTGGAAATTTTCAGGTCACGTCTACTACAAATTGATGATAAATGTGACGATTTTTTTTATTAAGTTTTATGTCTACTGGCAGGCCCTTGAAAATGGCTTATAAATTTCCTTCTCCACCCAACGTCTAATTCATTCTCCCTTCCAGTAGTCCAGCAACTACAATCTCCTTCTTGCTCGACCCGGTACTACGTGTCCTTCGATCGCCAATGTCCACTTTATTTTTTCAATTATCCTCCAACATCGCATTTCTTAGTATTTCTTCTCTTCCGACGTTTTGCTTCTCCCTCTTGTCCAAACAAAGCCCTGTAGAAGCACTTTACCAGGGTTTTCTGCAATTTTAGATTCGATTTGCATGTCGGTAGGGCTTCTTGACCATTGTGATACGTGACGTTATTTCCTTCGAGCTGAAGCCATCATTCCTCTAAAAAAAATCCAATCGGTATATTGTAAATATTTATTTTTCACAAATATATAAGTGGTTCTGGTTTCTTTGACATTTTCATCACTTTGTAGTTTTATATATTTATCTCCGTTCCATACTTCCTTCCTCTTCCCACATGTATTGCGGCGTTTTTTTCGTCGCCAACAATACCGGTCACCTACGTATTCCTAGTGCAAATGTTGCAGTTGGTGAAAAAATTAATCTAGTCCGGTTCATTAACCCAAACATTAATATAGTTCTTAATTAATAAATTAATAAACATCAACCAATTTTAAGTCAGAAATCAATGGAAACTTAAACAACGTTTCATTGATTATTTTGCGACATCATCAGGTTCAAGTTTAAAACTCTATAAAGAACCAAACAATTACAATGGTTACAATAACATTTTAAAGAAACATTTAGCAAATAACAAAAAAATCATTGTTTACATAAACATTTTTAAGATACATTTAGCAGGCAACATAAATAATTGTGATTGTTTTGTTCTTTTTGTAGCTTTAAACTTGAACCTGGTGAGGTCGCAAAATAATCGATGAAACGTTGTTTAATTTTATATTAATAAATTATTAAAATTGGCTGATATTAATTTTTTTATTAGTTTTCTCAATAGTCGGAATATATATTGTAATACCAAATAAAGAGGCCATTAATTGTTTTAAGTAAATTTGATTGTTATCGGCGAAAATATATATCAAAAGTAACAATGTAAGGTCGAGCCATTGTTAGCGAACGCACGCCGAAAGTTCCAGCCCAAACGCCAGTCTGCGGCGAGACGCGAAACAGAAAAGTTTGCGTCGGGAACTAAAAACGTAAAATGTGGATGCTGATTTAAAAAGTATGAATATCGCGGTCCAAGAAGTCTAACTGCGAGATCTATTAGTTTACATAAAACGCGAGTAAACAGTTTTGACGGAGTGACTCGAATAATACTCGCAAATTTGGAAGCAAAAGGTTTTGCTTCACACAGACTGAACTAAATTTCGCATAGAGGCACCAAGGAGACCGATGTGCGAGGGCTGACTGAGGGGCGGCTCATCCAGAGTGCCAGGTGGCAGAGATCAAGAACATCGACCGAGTGTATTAAAATTTTATTGTGTAGAATCAGTGAATAATGGCCTTTTTAGTGAGTGTTGTCCTCAAGCTCCAAGAATCAGATCTGGTACCAGAAATACAGTCGTGAGTACAAAACAATTATTTAAAATCTGTAAACGAGGATTAAAGGTAGAAGTCAGATTTCGGTCATTTTTCATTTCGTTCGTTTTCTTTTCATTTAGTTTCTTTCATTTCGTTTATTTTCATATTGTATTAAGTTAGCTTCAATGAGTTTGAATTGTTAATGTTAGTTTATTAAATTGGGTTGTTCTGAATATCAAACCCAGTAATGACCCTGAGATAAAGAGAATTTCGACATATTTGATTGTAAAATATAAAGTTGTATTTTTCCTAGAACGCCACGAATTGAAAAATTGAAATAAAATATTCGTTTGTTAACGTGATTAAATTCGGCGTATAAAGTAGGGATTACAATTTGTACTTTTAAAGAATAAATTTTTAAATCTGAATAATTTTGTTAACTAATTTTTTAATTAAGACCACCTTTTAATTATTACATAAATTGGCTTCATCAACGTGGGGCAATTTAATTAACTCAACCTGTTTAATTATTACAATATATTTATATAGTTCTTATTATCAACTGCTTTATATTGGGCTAACTGAGTGCCTGGATTGCCATGATTTATCTCAGCGATAAACCATAACTCCAATTTCGGTTGCTTTTGCATTATTTTTATGTAACACCTCTCCACCCCTACCCCTAAAAATGCTTCCCTCCCATGCCGAAAGGGGTCGAAATTATACACAAAAGTATCTGGAGAAACACAATCAGTCACATTGACCCCGAAAAAGTTTCTTTCGACAATATCAATCTCCCTGAGCCTGAAAAATTTATCATATTGGCCTTAACCCTACCGTGTTTGTTTACTCATCGTAAGGATTCCGTGTACGACAATAGGTGGAATTTACTCCACGGAACACACATACAGGCAATTTTATTTATTAGATACATTTAGTATGGAAGATCGTGGTAATAATCCACCTTCACAAACTGTCATTACGTTTATTATAAAACATTGACAGAAGAATTGGAAGAACGTATGTGGTATAAGGGTCAATCCATGTGTAATCAACCAATGGGTGTTGCTGACATATTTTATATTATATTTGATAGTACATTTTCTGTTTATGTATGTATCTGGGAGTACAAAACAATTCGTTTTACAATTTTATTATTACTACTTTGGATTTTAGCGAGCATTTTGTTTATGATCGTAGGCCGTTTTTGGCGTTTTCAGAGGTTAGCGATAGGTTAAATAACTTTTTTGTTTATTGAGATATCAACTTTAAATAACGACCATATTATTCTCAATAAAACCTTCTATAAATAATGTTCGGACCAAAAATGTGTTAAGTTTTAATGAAACAACCTAAAACTTAACTTGAAAAATAGTGTTTCAATTAGAAAAAATTGATAATTTAGGAATTATTTTCCAAAGAAGGAATTACAACAAAACTTTAATATTTATTCCCCTTAAAAATATAATAGAGGATAAGACTTTAAAAAAAAATTGACACTTTTTAAATGCCTCCTTTAGGTTTTACAGGCCTTTAAATGTTGCAATTTGTCCAAAATTGCTGAGTTACAAACGCATATATCTCATAAAGGACTGAATTAAATAATCTTAACTTTTCAGAAGATTCCCTTCTAGTTCCTGGTAATAAACGAATAAAATTTCATCACAGTTTTTTGATCATGTTAGGTAATTTTTTTAATTAAGGAAAACAGCAAAAATATACAGTACGACACACATTGCCTCAGACGTCTTGTTGCTGAAACACACAGCAAAAACTGGGAACAGAAGATTAGTAATAAACTGAATAGACTCTTGTACTTCAAGAAAGCCTGCGAGAGAGCTCTGGACGAGGCTTCCTTTGTGGATGCCTTCAAATCTCTCTGGTTTTTGAACTAAGGTTCCCACATGCCGAGGCACTTCGGTCTGTTTTAAGAGGTGTATGTTTCGGGGTCGCAGACCTTGGGCATACGGTAAAAGTTGTCCACTATTCCTATTGGAATAGTCGGCCAGCTGCCTCCTAAACTGGTCAAGGCACAGATAGTGGAAAGCTGCGACCCCACAGAAAAGACTTCTCCCGCCATCGGAAGGGCGTGGGACAAGTACCAAATGCCCGACCTACCTGATGCAGGTTTTTCTAGGCTTTTCCCTGCATCACTTTTAGGCGAATTGCCGGGTAGGATCCTTAAACCATAGCCCGGGGGCCCTAGTTAACCCTTGGCTACCTTCCTCTACTCTTCCGCATCGCCCCTTTCAAATTCCTTCCTATGGTATTAAATGGGAGTTGCCACCATGTGGATTACCCTCATGTAGCCTATTACCCAAAAAAAAATATTTTCCTTTAATTTATTGCAATTAATAATTTATTGCAATTAATAAACTTAAAAAAACATTTTGGATTGTTTAAACAAGAAAAATTATTCTAATTTTTTTAAAAGAAAGAAAAGATCAATTTGCTGAATCCTTCAGGTAGCATACTAATTTAATTTTGACTTTTTCTTCTTTACAACTTACGGCAAATTTTTCTTTTAGTTTGTGTACGAATTTGTCATATTCACTTCCAGTGCAATCACTGCATGAAGGAAGATGAAAATCAGTTATTTTTTAATTAAATGATTCCTCTAGTTTTCATTTAACACCTTCAGGATATTTTTCCCTCTCTTTTTTTTTTAAAGCGAGAACCTGCTGGAACTTATTTAACTTTTTAATTTTTATGGCTGAGGAAACTTGTAAAAATAAAATATGTCAGCATCTAATTACTTTTAATTTGTTGATTTCGTGTGGATTGACCCATAATCTTTAAATTTATACACTCGTTGCTCTGACATTTTTTAAAACGAAATTTTTATAATGTAAAGTTTTTCTTTTGAACTGCTGTATTTTTCTGTAACGGCTCATAATTATTTTGTCTGGTTTTATACAGATGAATATGGTTCTTTTAAACAGAAAGCTACTGTCGATGTTTTAAAACAAACATACTACCTTTTTTTTAAAAAAAAAAAGTTTTACAATACATAAATATATCGGCAAAAATTCAGAAAAAATTAATTAAGTGTTCGATAAAAATATAATTACACTACGATTCGTCCGTAATTTAGGACGTCGTCGATTAATTTATTATATTTTTTGACGTACGGTCATAATTGTATTTATTGTAAAATTAACGTTTTTAAATTGGTTCCTTACTACGATCTTCCTTACTGCAATTGAGTAGGTGGTTCACGCCAGAATGTTAGGACTATGGCTTTTTTTTACAAGGCTATACTTCAACTCGTGTTAGATTCTAGACAGGTTTTCATTTCGCGGGACAGATTGCTACGTTTCCAATACCTCAAGAAGTCGGGAATGGTGTGAGATTTATAATGAGATTTAGCTTAGTATTTCGAGACATTCGAGAAGAATTCGGGACGCTGCTAGTCGAGAAAAGGTTTTCAGCAAATTGAGGGATAGCTAGGTAATTAAAAACCAGTTTCGGTAAAGTACGACCAACGACTCTTGGACGCATACAAAAATCAACGTGACGTGACACTCGTTTGATTTAAACATTGAAGTAGGGGATCATTCTCTTTTTTTAAAAAAAAAACTAATGCAACCATCACGTTACAGCGTAAAAAATCAGTTTACAGCCTTCCTTCAGCCCCTGCTCTGTTTCCACGAGATGCAAAGTAGTTCTTCACCCTTCCCCATTTCCGTCCCCCTATCTACCCGGTGACGATTTAACGTTCCAGTGTTTCGAACAACTGGAAAGCTTTTTGTCGCGTCTGATTCAGGACCTCAGTTTAAAAGATTCTAATCTGTTTCATGGCCATGTTCGACGATTTCTTGTGACTCAGTTCAGGACGAGGTCTGACATTAAGATCCACCATCATTCACAGTGATGAAGTAATAAAAAATTCAAATTTAAACAATTATTAATAGATTTCAAAATTATGGGTAATTACGCGCAACACAACGGAAAATTCTCGATGCATACTACTTAAATATAATAATTTTTCGAATTATTACAGTTATCTTGGAGTAAACATTCATTCGGTTATTCGTCTTTCTAGCCTCCTCATATTACAGTAATTTTGTTTGACCAACATTCCTCGCTTTATGTAGACCACCGCCATAACCGCGATCTAGTTTTCTATTCTTGTCAGAAAGAATAGTGGGTAAGATAGTCACTCCGTTTGAATTATATTAAACTTCCTTCTGTAATGATATTACTACGCATCAAAATAATACATTCTTTACTTTTCGGGCTTCAGACTGTCAAACATTAAATTCCGCATAATATTGGAACTCATAAATAACGTTAAAAATAGTTCAATATTAGAAACTTGAATATGTCTATAGCCTTCATTACCACTTTACCAGCTTTTTTGTTCCATCTGTTTAAATGAGTCAAGGTTTGATTTTTACGTAACAGTTCCATTACTTTGACAGTTTATGCAGTCCCCTCCTGTTATTTGTGACGTCATCATTCTTTAGGGGTTCTTTGGTTTCTTGAAATTATATATTTTAAATTCTGTTCTTCCCATAATATAATTATACAATTTCCTCCTCCCTTAAAGAGATTCATTTTCGTTCTCACCTTACACGTATTTGTGCATTGAAACCTCCCAGCCGATTCTTTTTTTTTCACACGATGGTAAATCCAGGTCTTAGTTAACATTTTTATTTTTGTCTTATTATTGTTGAAGAATAACAATTAGTTCCTGTCAGGCCTTCGTCTCTGAATTTTTCCAAAGGATTTTATCGAGAATTAATTAACGTAAACTAACGTAAATTAGGTCCATCCGTCTAATACTTTATCCGTTATGTTCAGTATAATTCACTACATAAATTTTGATATAAATATTATTTAGATGGGAATTTATAAGGTATATATTATTTATGAGCATATTGATCTCTAGTTTTAAAAAAACCTATCGCTCTCAGTTAAAATACAGATTTCACTTCCTAGCATAGCACTGCGCTGGTTCCGCATCCCTTTAGGGGTCTGCGAGGGCTATTCTCTCACAGGCAGTACCTGCGAGGGGTGTTCTCCCGCAGGTAGAACCTTGTAGGAGAGAAAGGAAGGGGCTAACTTTGGGCATGCCTTTTCCTCTCTCCGTTTTTGAACTAAGGTTCCCACAAGCCGAGGCACCTCGGCCTGTTCTGGGGTCGCAGACCTTGGGCATACAAACAGAGTTGTTCGCTGTTCCCATTGGAACAGTCGGCCAGCTTCCTCCTAAACTAGTCGACGTACGGAGAAGAGAATGCTGCGACCCCACATCAAACTCTTCTCCCACTATCGGAAGGGCGTGAGACAAGTACCCAATACCCGACCTACCTGATGCAGGTTTTTCTAGGGTTTTCCCAGCATCACTTTAAGGCGAATTCCGGGTAGGATCCTTAAAGTATAGCCCGGGGGCCCTTGTTAACTCTTGGCTACCTTCCTCTACCCTTCCGCAACCCCCCTTTCCAATCTCGTCCTATGCTATTAAAGAGGAGTTGCCACTACGTGGATTACCCTCATGTAGCCTGTTATTCTAAAAAAAAATAACCAATATAATTTTATCGACAATGTATCCTATTTTTTGTTTTGATTACGAAAATTAACCTATTGTTGGTTCGTAACGCACAGCACAGGAAGTGAACTTCCTATGGAGGACAATCTGAATACAATTGATGTACCTCGTCTGCTAGCGACAGTGGTGTTGACGTACACTACTCACATAGCTAAATACGACCGACACAATACAGTATGGCTCTTATAGATATATAAGCCATCGAGATATAACTTCTCGAGGCACCACTAGATGCAACTCCTACTCGCTTAGGGTGCAAATAAAATATATTTCTACTTCACCGCACTCTAGACAAAAATCCTAAAAACCATTAATCTTCATTTGCGGAAACAAGCTCAATGCCTTCTATCCACGTGCACAAAAATAAGTCTGGACCATCATCCTCTTGTGTCAACAAGTGTCAGCTAAGCCTCGAAGAATCGTCTCTGACTTCCAAATTAAAACTTTAATTTTTGGCGGTGGACAAAATAAACATGTTATGACGTTTTCTGATTTACAGCGTCAATATTCAGGAAATTAAATTAATTAATTTAATAGCCAAACAGCCAGAAAAGATTAAATAATTGTAAGCAGAGCATTCCTCGGAAATTGTACGCAAAGTTTATTTAAATAACTTCAATATTTTGCTAACATATATTATTTCGCAATGTAGTGAAATCATTTCCTGCAGGTGTACACCTACCGAAGTCCTAGAGGGCGAAACGTTGTCTTGATTTTTATATTTTTGTTAATAAATTAATACGAACTAATTTGGCTGTGTTCAAACATTTTTAATTTAAAAATTGACAATGCAATTAATAAAATAAGAGCACCACGTACAATATTGTGTTAATTTATTCCGATATATAGCATATCAATATTAAATAAATTGTTGTGAAACATTTAAATGGTTCAAATTAAGCCGTAAACTTAAGGAAAAACTGTTTCATAATGTGTGCACAGAAATATGATCGAGCAGTATAATAATTTTACAATTTTCGTATCGGGTCAGTTACCCTGGAAGATGACCAATTTTCTCGTACCCCTTCGAAAATGTTTTCAATAATTTCTCAAAAGGTTAAAAAGAGGTTTTGAAAATGAAGAGAAATCTACTTTTTATTTAGTAATATGGAACACAATATCAAGAAGTAATTTTTATTCATTTGTTTATCTATACGAAATATCAGTTACATATGTGTTTAGTTTTATTGTTTCATATTTTTTTATATACTGTAAGAATCAACAAATATGACCTTAATTAAATGAAATTTGCCCCACGTTGTGGTAGCAAAATGTAATAATCAAAAGAAAGCCTTTAATTATTTAATTTTAATTTAAAGATTTTTAAAAAGAGTTTACCTCACGTTAAGCGTCAAAATTTAATGATTTTATTAAATGAAAAGTTAATCAATTAACAAACAAAATATTTATTTATTTATTTTGTGGCAATAACTCGAAAACAATTACAATTTAAAATTTTAGATCTCAGGGCCTTCACTGGGTTTGATAATGGACCCAACAATTTGATTTAAAAATCTTATTAACAAACAAATCACATTTACCTAAACAATACGTCGATAGAAATAAATTAAAATAAAGGAAATTAACTTGACAATTAAAATAGAACGAAATCTGACTTCTATCCTTTAATTACGTTTACATAAGTCATTAATTTTGTTACTCATATCTGTCCAGCTGGTTCCAGCATTCCTTTTTGTTTTCGGGAGTACACTATTGCAAAATTTTTACACTGATTCTAATATCGGCTCACAGATTTTACACTCTTTAAGTCAACCTTGATAGGCTCCCAGGAACTCGGATGATCCTCCTTTTTGTCAGCTATCTGGTGACCGCTTGCCTTGTATGAATCCTGTTATTCATAGATTTGCTAGTCTTTTTACCGCTTGGGACTTAAAACTGCAACTTTTCTATTCCTGGCTGGCTATGGACGTAAACTGCTGACTTCCTTTCCTTGCTGACTACAAACGTAAAACTGCTTTTACTTAGCAAGTTTCGATGAATGTTTTTACTTCGTCTTCAACTCACAACTTTGTTTAATAATAATCCATTAAACTACGGCTAGTCTCTGCTCTAGTATTATTCGTTCCGTTCTCTGTAATGTCCCGCCACCAACTAACTCTGTAATACAGTTATAGCGCACATACGCCATTGTGACTTTCCGACAAAGTAACAGAGCCCAGCTCCATTGTTGCTTTGGAAGCTCCTTCCGCTACAATTACATTTTATTAAAACCAATTAATGGCCCAATTAATTGGCATTACAATACTATACTAAAAATTTCATAATGAAAGAATTGTTAATATTGAATTTTAAAATTTGGCACATTTTTTTCTGTGATTGAAATTATATTTAGCCATCCGACATGTTTAAAGTAGGCTACTTTGTATTATCTACTTACAGAACGGATGTAGTTCAACATGTGTTGCTAAATGTTATACGTGTATTACAAACCAGATGTCTGACTACGGGTCAGACTTTGGAGGTATTAAATTTGGCAGTTTGTTTTCAGACCTGTCCAACTTCAGCTAAAACCTATCTAATAGTAAAACAAGTTTCGCCGTGTATGGGTCTCTGTAACGGTCGTTATGGAAACATTTCTCTGGTTATTGGACTGGACGGTGCTGTGCAAAAGTAGAAAAATTGTAATTGAAGTGCTGCCTTCGCCTATTTTTACCGTAATCCGACCGAAAAGTATAAAAAAAATCGCTCATTAAAACGTTGATAATTAAAGTTTATTTTCAAATAATTTTTACCGCACGTACGAACTGCTCCGAAATGCGCAGAGCGAGCGCTTTCAATGCTGAAGTTTTAAAGTTCCATTCTCTCGGCAAGGTCTCTCTCATAGGAACAAAAGCTAGCTGCTCGTAGGCCTCGTGCTAATTACTGTTAAAGGGGTAACGTCGTGGCGAAGTAACTCACGCTTCGAAAATTTAATTAAATTCCATTTTGAGTTTGTGGGCGTATTTTCCGGTTACTTCATTTGTCCATATTCACGCTGGCTCTTCTTGTACAAACTAAAATAATTAATAAAACCACACAGTGGAGACAAACATTAACTTTTAATCATTATTGTGAATCTCAATAATCGATCTCTTCATATTTTCTATTTTTTCACTTTATTAATATATTTGTAGTTCCACTACTTGGTTAAATCCAGTGCCTTTTAAAGATAAATATTATTATTCTATAATTTATAGCGAAATTTAATAAAGCCATCTATAATCCAGGTACACAGCGCACGGAAATATTATTTAACCCTATTCATAATATCAAATACTTAGTTAATTGACAATCCTGAATACCTGGCCACTCAATTTTTCAATCACATCCTCAAAAAGAGACGGAACAAATAGAAAAACCAAAGCATAAATAAATTAGTCCATAAAGTCCGAATAATAGATTATTTAATACAATAAAATTCGTGAATTACATCCGATTAGAAAAAATAATAGAGTAGTACAACGCTTCGCGCCTATTTTAGGACTTCATCAGGTTTTTAAAAGACTTAATATACGAAAAATGTTATTCTTAAATTAACATAAAAAGTTCATTAAGTTGACGATAACAATTAATTCAATTAATTAAAATTATACATTGAAAGTAATTTGTTAAATGTTACATTAAATTCCGTATAATAGAATCAAATTTTCGTTTAGTTTCAAAGAAGAGTAAGTAAAGAAATTATACAAAGTACGGACCATCTCTTGAGTCCGAGTTGAGTCGTGAAAAAATTGTTAAAGTTTTAAAGACCAACAGGCATTAATGGAACTGACTTAAAAAGGAATCTACTTTATCATATACTTATTAGGTATGTTTATATAATTGGCCTACCGTGTAACATTTCGCACATTGTCCTTGGCAATTTTTTTTTCTTTAATTAATTTTTTTTACTTTAATCGTATTTTTTATTACATAATATTTACGAATCCATCCAATATTAAGTAAATTCTACATTGCCGTATTTATGTATTATATACTTTTGACAATCCGGTCGACCAACACATGAATTTAAAAATGCCTTGATTTTGAAATAAACCAATTATGAACATAAAAAAACTTCAAAAGTAAAATTCTAAAATATAATGTATACTTCATTAAACAATTAACCGCCCAGTAGTTTATGTTAAAAAATGTAAGCATGTTCCATTCAATAAATGTAAATAAAAATTAAAGACTGAAATGGGGGAAATATTCACGGTCACTTTTTATAGTTTTTTGTTTTAATATGAACACTCAATGGACAGTTTTAAAATAAATGCGGTATTTCTGTTAACGATTTTTTAAAATTAAAAGTGATATATATATACATATATGGTTCAACACCGGTTAACCAAAAGCCATTTCAGATAAGCCATCAACTTCTAATGCTACAGTATTTCGTATTGTAAGTACTGTAAATTGAAGGGTTTTGAAGGTCTAACGAATTCAATTATCTCTTTGTAGGCATTTTTTTAGGGCAACAGGCTACTTGAAGGAATCCACATTTGTAGCAACTCCCCTTTAGTAGCATAGGAAGGAATTTGAAACGGGGGATGCGGAAGGGTGTAGGGGTGCAGCCAAAGGTTAACCAGGCGCCCCGGGCTATATTTTAAGGATCCTACCCGGCATTCGTCTAAAACTGATGCAGGACAAACTCTAGAAAAACTGTGTCAGGTACGCCGGGCATTTGGTAATTATCTCACGCCCTTCCGATAGCGGGAGAGGGATTTGCTACACTTATGTTCTTTATTAAAGTTAAACTAGATTTTTAAGTACATTATTTTTTGGAATTACGATTTTCGGAACCCGGGTTTCGGTTGACCCCGAGTTTGATTAACCCGGGTTGTAATATATATATATATATATATATATATATATATTGTGATAATTACAAGGAAATAATTAATTAATGAACAAAAATTTGGACTCGGATTGTTAGCGGCATAAAACACACAAGTTTGGCAAGAAAGCAATGATTGATGGTATTGTAGATGTTGGTTCGCTGGACGCTCAGTAAGAGTGTCTGTGGAGAGCCGAGCTCCAGTAAAGTCGTTTGGGAAATATAGCAAATGGACAGACGAAAAGTATAAAATCCAGAAAGTGCCTGGATACATGTAACAACAGTTAAAACAGTTAGAACATTTTTACAAGATGAAGTCTGTGAGATAACCACGTGGTATTCAACGCTAAATATTTAGAGCGCTGAGTCTAAATTATTGTATTCTCGATTCAGACTACTTTCGTCAATTATGGAAGCATCCAGCAGTTAACAATCTTCGGAACGAGGTAATAGGATTTCTTAAACGAACAGTGAACCAACTTTTGCAAAAGTGTTAATTAGAGTCAGTGGATAAAAATAGCCTGTCTATATAAGTGCAATAAGTGTGTGTGTACGAACGAGACAATTTCCTTGACACAGACAGTAAGGTAAAATTCCACAGAATTACTATCAGTAAACTCTAAGTAAATATATTGTCGTCAAATTTCGAATTTCGTTCAGAATTTAATGTTCATATTTGATGTTTTTGCATTGTAATAATCTATTGATGATTAAAGTCCATGATAGCTTGATAAAATTTCATTGTTAACAAGTATTTCTTTGTTAAAGGCCCAGTAAACGACCCTGAGATATAGTCTTTTTATTGTAAAAGAATAATTGATCATGTGAATTAAATTTTATTTGCCTAAATAACTTGTGTAAATTTAATTGTTTGTGCGTTAATAAATTAATTTGTTTGTCTATTTTACAATCTTGATTCTTATTAAAACATTCTATCATTTAAGTATTTAAATTACTACGAATTGACGCATTAGCGTGAGGCTTTAATTTTCATTCATTTATGATTACTACAATATATTTATATATATATATATATATAATTTTCAAATAGTTTGGCTCTAAAATGGGTATTCAAAGCTAACGTCTGGAACAAAATGTGATTGGTTTCATCCACGGTGGTTCCTGAGAACACTTGCGTAACGAGGGAATTTCTAGAAAATCTAGTAACGTTTCCCAAGTATTCTTAGAAAATAATACAAGGTTGAAGGTTTTTTATAAGGCAGTCATGGTGTCCGCTTACAGGTTCTGTAGAAATGAATCTCTACGTTCGATTCATCTTAACAAGAAAATGACGGTTTTTCGAATGTGTCAAGGTGACGGAGAAATCGACGGAGAATCACAGTAGAACCAATAGAAAAATACGGAATTTTAATTAAAGACGTTGTACTGTTGGAGTGGCTTCAATTTAACTGTAATATTCTCTGATAGTCCACTGTCACAAAGATGGTGTTACGCGACATATTTGTCAATATCCTGTGAATCGGAGCGTGACGTGGGAGGCGGAGTCTACTTTCATCACCAACTGTATTTCACTTACCTTTCCCACCAACGGCTGAGCAAATCTTCTTAATATTTCATTTCAAGTGACGTCAAACTTTCAGACGTATCGATGGGAAATACCTTTCCGACACAAAGCACTTGGAAAGTATCATGAAAGTACTGTTAACAACGCATCTATTAACGGGACTTGCCGAACAGGCGACAGAAACACGGAGATACGTTGTACGTACTTTATTTTTATTATTTTACGACTTTTAAAGGACTTTACGTTAATTTTGAATGATGCCGTTGCCGCCTTTCTCGATGACCACACATCATTGATTAAATTTTCTTATTTTGAAGACTATCTAGCATTTTAAACAGTTGTTTTCACAGTTTTCCCCCGTGTGTTGATTTCATAAAACATCATCGTCTTATCAACCGAAATTTATCATCTGATGTCGGCAGAAACGTTTAATGTAATAAACATATTTCGAGTTTTTTCTTAATCATAGTTGTTATATCTACTTGACATGAATTGTTATTAATTAAAAACCTCGTATTAAAAAGTACTTTCTCGTTAATTTTTCCATTGATTCCTCGGGAGTGAAGTAATTTTATTGCAAGTTACTAATATTTTTTTTAACAGAAATATGGAAAATGTTAATGAAGTAAAATAACAATGAATTTATTCTTCTCATGGAGAATTCTTGCTAAGACAACAATAATATTTTTTTAACAGAAATATGGAAAATGTTAATGAAGTAAAATAACAATGAATTTATTCTTCTCATGGAGAATTCTTGCTAAGACAACAATAATATTGTTTTAACAGAAATATGGAAAATGTTAATGAAGTAAAATAACAATGAATTTATTCTTCTCATGGAGAATTCTTGCTAAGACAACAATAAAATTTACCGCGATTTTTTCCGCAACCGGTTTCTCGTTTCAGTCTTAGCAATCGTCCTGCTAGTTATGTTTTTAAGAGCCTATCACGTGACTTTGTTTTTTTCCCCCAGTATTAATATACTAGTTGTTATATACCAGTAACTAGTTTCCTCAACACGCCTTGAGGCTTCACGCAGTCGCTGGAAGGAAATGCTCCTGTTAAGCCGGAAACAATTATTCAATTCCAGTTAATACAGAAAAATTTGTGTTGATTAGTAAATGAACCGTGGTTATAAGCGAATCAGTAAAATGCACACACAAACAACTTCTTTACTCGAAAAATATTTGTTAAAAAGGCATTACACATAAAAACGAAAATAAAAAAAGTAAGAAAATAAATTGATTTAAGAAGTCTCTGTAATTTAAATGGTAAGAGGACACAATCCCTATATTTGGTCGATACTCATTTTATCATCAGTTCTACTGAATTTTATAATAAATAAGTTTTTTATACGTGCATCCTAATATATTTAATGAATGCTCCCTATCATGTTTTATAAATTTTGTGTCCCAAAATTTGGGACCTGAAAGGACAGTTTTCGAAGTTTCAGGTTTGATATAATTATAATTAATTTATCAGTCACGGAAAATAGTTGTTATCGAACATGACTTATCTTTTATTTTTTATTTTTACACAATTGTACTTCAATTTTTGTTAGAGCTACAAGAGGCTAATCCTCGTGGTTGCAACTCCCCTTTAATAGCATAGAAAGGTTAGAGCAAGGTAGCCAAATGTTAACTAGGGTGTAGTTTAAGGATCCTACCCGGCATTTGCCTAAAAGTGATACTGGACAAACCCTAGAAAACCTGCATCAGGTAGGTCGATTACGTAATGAAAAAAATATATGTGTTTTCCAAACACATTTCATCTTTCAGATCAAAAACTTGAGGAATTTATTTTGAGAAAAATGCGTTGACGACATACTCGTATACTAACTTACTTTCCGCAGGATTAAAAGCAAAGCGCTGGACACATTTTACGATAGGCGTGTGGTATTCGGTTTGTGTTAGCGAGAGAGGGTGGTGGCACCACGGTCGCGGTGTTTGATTAAATTGATTACCCTGCCCCAAACAAAAGGTTGCGCCACCCGATTAGTCGATTGATGATTAAATATGTAAGCTATCAAGAAGGAATTCTGCACGAACAGAGAACAAAATACACATTAAAGATTGGCGTTTTAAGTAGATATGTTCGTACGTTATAGAGAAAAAAACTGAAATCTCTTTTAGCTCGTATCTGATATCCGCTAGTCATCTAGGAAAGTGAATAAACAATGCAATACTCGAATCTTCAATGGATTGGGTCGGCCTCAGAAGTAGAAATCAATCGTTATGACTCGGCTGCTACGGAAGGCGATACGGCTTTACCTTATGTATGCCGATTATTTCTCTTTACGATGCAATTATTTCAAGGCCAGCCAGGGGAATGTACAACCAGAGCTAGTACTGTAGGTATGTGTACGCACAGCTTTTGATTTTCGCCATACATATAAATACGACGTTAGAGTTGTCACAAATGCTGGCATTTAACCAAAGATTGAATAGGTACTGTCGATTTCTATGCGGGTAACGCACAAATAGAAGTACGAATTCATACTGAATCAGTATAGTATTGTCATATTCAGAATTTCTTTCCAGAACAACATTGGAACATTTAGGAATATACTGAAAATGTGCGTTGGATATAAAGTATGATTTATTTCACTTTAATACTATTGTTGACGCAAAACAAGGAGATTTTGTATGTAATTCCCAGCTGTAGCTACAGAAAAAAATCGGTAATTAGTAATTTATCTATTTCAAAAGTTAAACTTCAGTAATCGTTGAATAACGGTTTATTTTCCTGTGTTGTAAGAGGGAAAATTTCTGGTCTTTATCAACAAGTCTTGTTAAAGAGATTGGTATAATTTATTCAAACGTTTTGGTGTTTTATGCAATAATCTTATTAAATTTCCTTTCAATATACATAAATGGCGAAAATGAAAGCATTAGATTAAAGAATGATAGTGTCAATCAATAAAACCTTCGTTTAACCCTTCACTATCGATTAATAATGTTTATTCTCGTATATTACAGTATGAAGTAATTAATTAAGTTTTTTGAGTAATAGGCTGCATGAACTTCATATATGTTGTCGCCTGTCTCCATTAATACCATGCAATTCGGTTAAATGTGGCAAAACACCACTGAAACCTGCGTCAGGTTCGTCAGACTCTTCTACTTGTCCCACGCCGTTTTGAAAACTGGTAACGGGGTTTCTGTGGAGACGCATAATTTTCCGTCTGCACGCCTCGACCAGATTTGGAGGCAGCTGGCCGACTGTTCCAATGGTCTCCGTAGTCCGCCACTTATTACCAGTATAAAAGGAATAATAAGTGTAGATGGACTATATATAGGATAATCCACATAGTGGCAATCCCCTCTTATATAATAGGAAATGGACTGAAAGGGGGGATGCGGAAGGATAGAGCAAGGTAGACCAGAGTTAACTAGCCCCCCAGTCTATAGTTTAAGGATCCTACTCGGCAATTTGCCTAAAAGTTATGCAGGGAGAACCCTTGAAAAACCTGCAGATGCACTTGTTCAGAAAAGAATTAATCAGTTTCTGATAACTGGACCACGAGAGAGATAAGTTAGTATATCTAAATGTAAACGTTTACGTTGCTCGGTCATTGGCGTAGTAAGCTGTGATGTAGGTATATATTTAAAAAATATATTTTCATGTCTGTTAATAATAAATTTTTATGAATTATAAATAGTTAATTATTTATTTATAAAAAATTAGGTCGTTTAATAGTGAAATTAAAAATTAAATAATTATTTTAATTAATAAATCAGACATGAGGACAATATATCGTTTATAAAATACTATATAAAGAATAATATACGTAGTTCAATTTTGAAAAAGATTATATTATACATAAATAAATGATTGTCACTTCTGACATACATCACACGCTGTATTACCCAAGCTTAACTTAAAAAAGCAGAATGGAAATTAATAAAATAGGCAAAATGAAGAGATATTTGACAACCAAATTGCTAATTGTCATCTCTGATTTGTTGACAAGTACGTGTAGCAGACACAGCGTGTTTAGCAGGGACACAGCACGCCCACGCGAGGGAACTTGCATCACCTGGAAGCAGAGTCGCCGAAGCAACATTTGTCCGATAAGAATCTGAGATTCAAGCCGCCTTTAGAATGGTGCTGCGCCGTTCCTCTTGCTGTGTTGCATAACGAGAGGCGGCACAACCGGTTTGTCTTTACCCAAGATTTGGAGCGACTCCGAAGAATTTCTCGCCTCTTACGCGCATACTCCGGTTTCCTCAACGAATCCCATCCCATAATACACAAGGGAAGAACTACTAGCATCCGGTCCCAGCTGGAAACGCGAATAACGTCATAAAGGTAGTAGTAATTATTACGAGACACATCAGTATTGAACCCTCATTACGGAATTAATAAAACACTTATCCCCGATTTAGAAACTAAAACGTTTCAACGTTAGTTGATTTGTCCTATCGTTTAACTATGATGAACTTTAACATTTAGCTACTTCACGATTTTCCAACATTTAAATTTCTTCGCCCAAAAGTTGATATAGCCTCTAAAGAGCAAAATATTTCCATATTTGAATGTTTAAAAAGACACATTCACTGAATATTTATTCATGTAGATAAAGTTTGTAAATTAAGAAATATTCAGTGTCTAATCTCCATAGTGAAAAATATGTCTATGATTGAATTTTTACAAAAAAAACACTGAGTGTTTATTAATTTAAAACTTTTGTGTCTTTTCTGAACATTCAATCATAGAACTATTTAGCCCTACAGAGGTTATATCAACTTTTAGACAAATAAAAATTAAATGTAATGAAGAAAGTGTGCAAAGTATAAATTCATGTAAATTTTTAGTAATTTTTAGAAGACTAGAAATAAATTTAACCAACTTGACAAAATATATTAAAGTGTAAAAAGTTTTTACATTTTCCGTGGTTCCTTCAAAACTTTCTTCGTCTACCAATGAAAGCTTTTGTTGTTTATTGGTCAAGAATACGATACATACCAAAAACAATTATTTATAAAACAAAACGTAATGCAGTGATTTTCCGAATTATCATTATGATTTCATGCAGTGATGTTTTACACCTTATATGTGCAATTCAGTTCTTTTTCTCCTACTTTCCGGATCACCAAGTCGTTTACTTCGAATTCACTTACCTCACGATGACTGGAGGTGGGGTTTGCTATGCGGACGCATTATTACCGACTCCATGCCTCGTCAGATTTCGAGTCTCCACTAAGAGCCGATGTTCAACGTCTGCGATCCTGGTGTATACAACTGTTATAACTGACTTGAGTATGGGAACCCCAGTTTACACACAGAGACAGAAGAAAGACATCCCCGGTATGTTACTTTACCCCCACTATCGTTACCTGCGAGACCCTTGACTATTGATATGATTTACTTGTGGCCTCCCGTTTAATAGTATAGGAAGGGATAGAAAGGCTGCTTCAATGGGAACAGTGACAACTCTTGTCGTATGTTCGTCGTCTGCGACTCCCGAGAATACGCCTCATTAAGTTAGTATTTTTTTTTAGAAAGACAGGCTACATGAGGGTAATCCATGTGGTGGCAACTCCATTTTAATAACAAAAAACGATAGTGGGAAGGGGGGATGCGGAAGGGTAGAGCAAGGTAGCCAAGGGGTTAACTAGTGTCTCCGGGCTATAGTTTGCCTAAAAGTGATGGAGGACAAACCCTAAAAAATCTTCATCGGGTAGGTCGGGCAGTAGGTACTATCCCGCGTCCTTCCGATGGTCGGAGAGGGGTTTGCTGTGGGGACGCAGAATTCCCTTCTCCGTTCATCGACCAGTTTAGGAGGCAGCTGGCCGACTGTTCAATGGGAATATAGCGGATAACTCTTACCGTATGCCCAAGGCCTTCGACACCGGAACATACACCTATTAAAAAACGGCCGAGGTGCCTTGGCTTATGGGAACCTTAGTTCAAAAACGGGGAGAGGAAGAGACATCTCCAAAGTTAGCCCTCTCCGTCTGTCCAGAAAGGCTCTGCCTGCGTGAGAACAGCTCTCACAGGCTACTGATTTTTTTTAGGGTAACTGGCTACATGAGGGTAATCCACATGGTGGCAACTCCCCTTTAATACCATAGGAAGGGATCTGAAATGGGGGGGAGGTGGAAGGGTAGAGGAAGGTAGCCAAGGTTTAACTAGGGACCCCGGGCTATAGTTTAAGGATCCTACACGGCATTCACCTAAAGTAATGCAGAGAAAACCCTAGAAAAACCTGCAACAGGTAGGTCGGGCATTGGGTACTTGAACCACGCCCTTTCGTTAGCGGGAGAAGAGTTTGCTTAGGGGACGCAGAATTCCCTTCTCCATGCCTCGACCAGTTTAGGAGACAACTGGCTGACTGTTCCAATGGGAACAGAAGACAACTCTTACCGTATGCCCAAGGTCTGTGACCCCGGAACATACACCTCTCAAAACATGCCGAGGTGCCTCGGCCTTTGGGAACCTTAGTTCAAAAACGGAGAGGAAAAGGCATCCCCAAAGGTAGCCCCTTCGTGTCTCTCCTACAAGGATCTGCCTGCGAGAGAATATCCCTCGCAGGTACTGCCTGCGAGAGAATAGCCCTCGCAGACCCCAACTCCAGGCTATTGATCATAGTTCTGTCTCTGCTCATAGAAACCTGTAAGATTCCAACTGCGAGAATTAGTCTCTGGGGGACCAGTACCCGCAGGTAAGATTAGTGTCCGGTTACGTGAGGGTCAACTACGTGTTGGTCTACCCCCTTTATTTGTATAGGAAAGGATTTCAAAGGGGTGTGGAGGGAGGGATACGACCCAGTTTCCCGGGTTATGGTTTAAGGACCCTGACAGGCATTCACCTAAACGAGATCCAGGGAAAACTCTAGAGAAAATAGGGTCATCCAAGTGGTGTCCACTCCCAATTACGAGGGATTTGAAATGGTTGGTGCATCCGTTTTATAAGTTGACTTTCCTAATTACAACTAAAAATTTGCTACCAATTTTATTTTCATTCAGAATTCAAGCAGAAGTAGTGAAATGAAAGAAGAATAAATTGTATGTTGTTAGAAATATACGTGAACTACTAGTTAATGTTTCAAACATTTTCATCATGACCGCATTGATTCTCGATATTTCGTATGTAATACATGGCATTCTACACCATCATACAACCTCATACCGGATTTATTACTAATATATGATTGAAATACGGACAGGAGGTTTCCCCCTTGACTATATGTGCAACTATGGAGGAGTTAACTTACGAAAATATACTCCTAGTTTTTCAAAATAAATGCACCTTTACGGAAATACAGACGGGTTCAGTAATCGTTCCGGAAATAAAGTTATTTTCCCTAGTTTTCCCTGAGTACACAGCCAACCATAGTCTCACCCGAAGCTAAACATGTGGATGAATAGTCTAGTAATAACCTACAATGATAGCAATTTAAGTACCTCGTCGAGTTCCATAAAGCAATATTCACTTCTACGATCTTAAAACGTCCTTCCAATTTCGACCAACGGCAACTAATGTAAGTAATTTATTTCTGTTAAGGCAGACAGGTGTGAACTACTTATGGATATTCGAATTATCGCTGCTGTTTTAAGTATATATTGTAATAAACAAATATAAAATATACATAAGTCTCACGTTGGAGTGTCAATTAATTTAGTATAATTTAAAGAAATGATGCCAAAAACTGTAATAGTAGACTAACAGTGCCACCACGATGCGGAAAATTAATGGGATTTAAAATTAATTTTACCAAGTAAATTTTAAAGATAAAACATTTAATACAAATTTCTATTTAGTTTGGATTATATTCATAAACTCATTGCCACAGTTTTAGTGAAATTCTTCAGGACCGCTTATTGGGCATCTAATAGTTACATTAATTTGCAATTATCATCAAATCAAATTAAAACCAAAATGTTACAAATAATAATTAAATTTACAAGAAAATTTAAACATAAAAAATCTAAACAAAACTGAAATGCTGAGAAATTTAAAGGAATCAGACGGTACGCAATTTTTTTATAAGGTTTGCAATGGAAAATTGTTTTTACAAACCAAATTATCCGAGCTGCTCTAATACCACACTGCTTATATACACTTTACTGGTTATAAAAAAAGGATTATATTTAACGGGCAATGGTATTCACTGTTCACAACCTAAATCTGCACACAACTTTAGTTTCACTTTGCTAAATTTCGGGCAAGTGTGTGTTGGGCAGACGTCAGAATCCCGTGAGAAAGTCTGGACTGTGGAGTAATAAAAAATATCATTATAAAAATCAGACGACAAAACGTGTGGCCATAATATTACAAAATTGACACCCACTACGTAGAGCTTGTAAAATATAAATTACTGTACAGACAAAAGTATTATTTTAATTATAGGCCTATAATGAGAGATTTTGTATTTAACTGGTGACGTAAGTCATAAAAAAACAAATGCTAGAGTACAAAACTACGTTAAATTCAGTATGAAAACCATCAACGTCTTCGTGTTCATAAATCAGCAAATTAATTTTTAATTAAATGAGCATTAAGTAGGTTGTGGCCACTTATGTGTGATTATTCTATTTAATGATAATGGCTAATCACGTTGTAAATCTCCCTGATTCGTGATAACGCCACGCATTGCGAAGGCACGAGTGAATATTGATTGCAGGCAGCACTTGTCGTGTGATGATAATGAACGGTTGCACACCTGTCAAACACACACACGGCATTTTCAAAACGTAAATGGCATCGTTAATACTACCTAATAATCCCGTTTTAAAGAACTCGAAGATGAGCGGGTAATCAGATTATCTATTACCATGATGACACTACAAACATCGTCAACGTTTCGAACATATTAAATACGAGATAGAAGCGATGTTGCAACTAATTTGAAAACTATTCTTAGCAAGCGAACAATCGACTTCCTTCCGATAAAGATAACGTTACTCAGTAGTGGAAGATCAATAGAGATAATAATATCTAACATACAAGAATTCATTCAAATCTTTACTCGTAAAAGACGAATAAAATTAATTAAGATTAAAAAAACTCCTCTTAGTTGTTTGTAGATGGTTTTGTCTCTTTCGTCGGACGTATTTAAGATATTCTTGAGTCGGCATGGGATTTAAATGAAAAGTAATGGAACAAAAAAATGTAGAGAAACTTTTTAGTTGTAATAATGTCGGATTATTGCAATTAAATATGTAAAAGGCAGCACGAGAGGGTTTGATTATAGATTTATCAATGAACTCGAAAGTATATATATACGTGTATGGCGTATCAAAATTAAAATATATAATGTAATAATTAAACGGGTGGCGTTTAATAAATAAAAAATTATTTTCAACTTTACAAAGAAACAATAGATTTATTTTCAATACTTGAAACAATTACACAAATAATTACAAATAGAATTTATCTCAGGGTCATTACTGGGTTTGATAATGGCTAATCATTTATTTAGAAATCTTATCAACACAAATTTCAATAAAAAGATTTTCTCGTCAATTAACAAAGACGAAATTTACTTGTCGACGAAATTATACTAAAAAGATGGATTCTACTTAACAAATTTTATCAAAGGAAGAGAACGAAATCTGACGTCTATCTTTTAATCCGGTTTACATAATGAGTTGTTTTATATTGGTACTCACGGCTGCCCAGCATTCCAGGATACTTTTGATTTACGAAGCACTATGACGGGTTTTTGCACAGCTTCTACTAAAACTCACTGATTCTACAATTAATATTTTTTAGATCAAAATCAGGAACCAGGAACCTCCTCTTCGTCTCTCTCTCACTTGGTTGACTTCTGCTCGGCTATGTGCACAAAAAACTGTTTGTGTTTAGCAGGTTTCGTAGTTCTGTTTGTGTGAATGTTTTGTCTATGCTTTCCTGCAAGCTCGTTTCTATTCTCGTTCTCGCCTTTCGTTTTCGTCCTCGTCTCTCGCCAAATGTTTAATCTCCAAGTCCCAAAAGTTCTTTTACGACCACCCGATCGCTGAGGAGCCGAAATGCAGACTGAACTCTACCAAAACATAATTTCTCCTCTCTCCTCAATATTTTAATGCGACCTGTACTTGACCAAACCTTCCAGCAACTGAACAACCATCTCGCAATTTTGAGCGCGCAGTGCTTCTTACGACAAACAAACAATGCTCTCCTACATTGTTGTTTTGTGTTCGGTACCGCCGTCAAGAATGTTTCTCTAACAATTTAGATTATCAATTTTACAATTAATGTGTTAATTAATTGGCATTACAATAATGAATGTTAAAAGTAAAATAATTAGATAAATAAGGTCCCAAGTAAGAGACAAAAACTAAGAGTTAAGTAAATACCAATCCTTGTTGCTTTCGTCAGGTCATTCAAGTGAAGGAAAACCCGTAAGAACGACACTCCGCATAAACGGCTTTCCAGTAGTTGAATGACGTATCTTCTATTTAGTTTGATAATTGAAATATTTTATGAGTTCTTCATGACATCCAGTTTATTTACCACCTCGTAGGGTTGAGAAATCAGACGTCACGTATTTAAAAGAATCCTATAATTTTTCATTTCTACTACCGGATTAATGACTCGCGTTTGTGAATTCCCTTATCTTATCTAACCTTGATGCTTTTCGTATCTTATTTAAATATTTGAGTATGACAAAAATGCCTAGTTTACAGCAAATGCATAAATTAAACTAATTTTTTTTTTCAAGTCTGAAATTGGAGCTTTGATATATGGCGCTACTAATGGCAGGATCATTTCTCTGTCCTAAATAGATTCATACATCTGTCTAAATCTATGTCAATTCGAGTGACAATGATCTGCTTACACATACATACATATATATTGTAATAAACAATTTGTGGACGATTAATTAATGTAGCCCCACGTTGTGGTAGCCATTTATGTAATGATCAAGTGGAAGGCGATTAATTGAAAGAAATGATTAATAAAATTATTATTAAATAATTTCTTATTTTATTCACTTGCGGCTTCCAAAATTAAAACAATTACAATCAAATTAAGATCTCTTCTCTCAGGGTCACACCTGGATTTGATAATTAACAGAAAAGTGATTTATAAACTGATTAACAATTCAAACATAAAAATTCACCTAAAATAATATGACGATAAATGGAATGAAAGACGGCTAAATGTCAAGAAACTGAACGAAATCTGACAATTACCTTTCTAATTATAGTTTACAAGCTTATATAGGTTTTGTTACTCACGTATTGTCCGTCTGGTACCAGCTCTTGCTTTTGTAGCTTCAACACTACACTAAAGATGCAAATTTTTACACTGCTTCTAACTTCCTTGCAGATATTACACACACGCGGTCGAACTGCACGTCCTCAGCTATCAGGAACCTCGGTTGGTGTCTCCCCTTTCTGTTCAGCTAGCCTTTGCCGGATCCCTCAATGCGAAGATTGTTCAATTTGTGAAGCAAACTCCTGCTTCCATATAGGAACTCATGATTTGTAGTTTATGTTTGCAGACTTTACTTATCATATGCAGAGTCCAGACTTTAACTACTTTCTTCTCGTCGCAGATTTTAGGCTTTTTGTTTCTCCTTTCTCGACCCAGGCTCAGTGCAGAACCTGACTGTTTTTATTTCTCTTTGTGGACCGAACTGCCACGTATCTCGGCGAAGACTTTTTACTGTTTCATCCTTTCTCGACCCAGGCTCCGTACTGACTGAATTTTCCCCGCGCGCGCATGATCTATTTCGGCTTTCAATAAAGGAAAAGAACTCGCCGCCATTGTTGTCTTTGATAGCTCATACCGCTACAATTCAATTTATTCGCTACAATTCAAATTATACCTAATCAATTTAATGGCCTAATTAATTATTCCTACAATACATATATATATATATATTTATTTATTTATATATATATATAAATAAATGTGTAATGAAAGGATTTTCCCGACAATAATATCCTGATTGACATTTACCCGACAGAACAAAATCCCGATTGCCACTTTCCCGACACTATATTATCCTGACTGACGTTTTCCTATCGGACAAAATTCCGATTGATGTTTTCTCAACAGGACAAAATCCCGATTACCATTTGCCCAATAGTACATTATCCAGATTGACGTTTTCCCGACAGGTAATTTTCCCGAAAGGTTACTTTTTACGAAATAAAGCACAATATTAATATTGTAGAAAAATTTGTAAATCAAGTTATTCGTTAATGCGTGGAACAATTTCAACCAAACTTGGTACACGTATCACTTAAGATCCAGGAACAACTCTGTAGTATTAAGATATCTCTAGCCCCCCCTATGGATGGGGGTAGAAGGGGTGGAATTATTTAAAAATACAAGATATACTGCCTATATTGACGCCAAATAAATAGTTTACGGGGTCGCTCAGATTCATAAAGCCACTCTATATGCTTTTAGTGAGGAATATCATCCCCTGCCAAAACTCTGGATCGGCACCTATCTTGGTAACTATGGAAATTTTTTGTCATCACCTTTCACCCCACCTCAAACCTGTTCTCTTGCCTTTAGAGGAATAAAATTATGATCAATACGAAAATTACAGAAGAAATTACAAATAAATTTGAGAAATTTGTTTTCTGTAAAATTATTTAACAATGATTGACTACGGAAAGTCTATAGAAAATCAGAATAAAAAGTGTTAAAAAAATTAATTTTCTATACATGTAATATAAGCATTGAAAGGCGAACGCACACAAAGCGACACCATTTACAAAGTAGCACAAGAGCTTCATGAACATTCTGATCACACTCAGAAATATGTTGTTCCTGTTTACGATTCCACAGACGTACAGGTAGACGCCCGCATACGATGGAGGGAAATGACGTCAATACGTTGTTCTAAGGAGATAATGTACTGATTTTAACCCATTCCAGATAAACATCAGGAAATATCATTATTTTGATGTTTCAAATAAAAAATAATTGATTATTAATATGTATACAGCTATAGGAAAGGTGTTTTTTATTTCAAACTGGCTGGCTGCCCGGATTGTCATACCCATAACCCCCGATTTGACTTGTAATGCCCCTCCACCCCCACCCCTAAACGTGATCCCCTTCCATGCCGAAAGGGTTTGAAATTATACACAGATAGCAAGTAGAATCTCATTGACCCGGAAAAATATTTATTCGACGCAAATATCGGTTACTTTGTGGTGGCCACGAGGGCTGTACTATACTCAAGTACCGAGCATAGCTCTTGCCTTTGCTTGATGTTCAAAATTTTTAAATGACTTGCCTAGTTGTATTGATCAGGCCCAGGCGTGCCCTAAACTAAATCCTAATTTAACCTAAACCCTAGTGTTGTTGCTAATCCTAATCTAAAACCTAGTGTTTCTATCTCTAAGATTACTATCACTAGTCGAAATTATTTTGATGTTATCGAATTTTGAAATTTTTGCCTTATCATAAAATGTTTTATTCTTAATTGCTAAGGTTAACAAGTTTGAAAATTTATACCTCTGCCCAGCTCCTCCCAGCCCCACGCTTTTTCCTAGATGGCCGTAATTTAACTCAGCGACATCCATAACCCCGGATTTGGCTCCAATCTCGCCGTATTCGCGTTATTTTCATGTAAAAGCCCACCAATCCCCAACCCTAAGGGAGCTCCCATCCAATGCTCAAAAATAGGAGCATATTAGTCTGAAAATTTTTAATTATTCCATTTGAACTAAGTGTTGGTCTACTCCCTTTATTTGTATAGGAAAGGATTTCAAAGGGGTGTGAAGGGAGGGATACGACTGGAGAACTAGGTAGACAAGGGTTACCTAGTAATAATAATTTTTTTCGGCTTATTTTTAATGAAACATAAGAGATATAAAACACGACGATCAAATTGAATAATTAAAATTTTTCTGACTAATAGGCTGCTATTTTTATTTTTTAATTTAAATATAAAGTCATATTGTTATAAATGTTAAAAGTCAGAATTTATTCAAATTAATTTATATTTAGTTACAAAATATTTTCTCTTCGGTTGGATATAATTAATAAAATATATAAATTTATACTAGCAGTATAACTGAAAGATTTTTGAATTTTTCCAACAACTTCCAGGTCGGAATATGAAGCTGAACTTCCCCCCACTCCCCCTAAAATGGTAAATCATTTTAAGTTCCAGAAGGTGTTGGAAGAAGTCAAAATTGTTGGTGTTAAATGCTTTGTATAAATTAACATAATATTTTGTTAAATATATGGACACATACTAGTTATAAACAACTGTGGTGAATATTTGACCAATGAGACATTCAGTTCTCATTAATTTCTAGGAGTTTAATTTAACAGACTTATTTTACAAAACGCTATTAAGTAACAAGTCCAGTGGAAACGCAAAGCATACTCTCTGCTGAGACTCGAAGATCCCCGAGATTATTTTAGCCGCGTTCGTATCGCTAATTAAACATTAATTAATTACAATGACCTAGCGGGGGTACGCAAATTGAAGACGTTTGCACCTGACAGAAAGCCTCTCTTAATAAAGCGACCTTTACCGTCCTCTTCAATTACGAACCACTTGTACACGAACGTGCTGAAGCAGCTGTAAAACCGGAGAACTTGCGCTGCTTGTTCGCTCAGTCGTTAGGCAAATAACAAAAAGAGTTTTGCACTCGAAATTGGTCTGTGCGTGATTTACAGCAGAAACGGGAACGACGACGCTTCGGCGTGAGAAATGTTTCCCGTCTCGAATTCTGGTATTTTCACACTTCCGCGGATGAAAACATTCCCTTTGAGAACCGACGGGGTCGAGAGATATTTTTTCTGTCTAGCTATTTTTTTGTGGTACCACAGGCTACATGAGGGTAATCCACGTGATGGTCTCTCCCTTTCAATACCATATAAAAGATTTTAAAAATTTGGGGGATGCGGGAAGCCAGGGGTTAACTAGGGCCCCCGGACTATAGTTTTAGGATCCTACCTGGCAGTCGCCTAAAAGTGATGCAGAACAAACCCTAAAAAACCTGTCTCGTTTAGGTCGGGCATTGGGGGCTTGTCCAACGCGCTTCCGATGGCGGGAGAGGGGTTTTCTGTGTGGTCCCAGCATTTCCCTCTCCGTTCCTTGACGAGTTTAGGAGGCAGCTGGCCGACTATTCAATTTTTTTTAGGGAACAGGCTACATGAGAGTAATCCACATGGTGGCAACTCCCCTCTAATAGCATAGGAAAGGGATTTGAAAGGGGATGCGGAAGGGTGGAGGAAGGTAGCCAAGTGTAAGAGTTCCACCGGGCTATGGTTTAAGGATCCTACCCGGCATTCGCTTAAAAGAAATGCAGGACAAACCCTAGAAAAACCTGCATCAGGTAGGTCGGGCATTTGGTAGTTGTCCCACGCCCTTCCGATGGCGGGAGAGGAGTTAGCTGTGGGGGCGCAGCTTTCCCCTCGCCGTGCCTTGACCAATTTAGGAGACAGCTGGCCGACTATTCCAATAGGAATAGCGGACAACTCTTACCGTATGCCCAAGGTCTGCGACCCTGGAACATACACCTCTCAGAACAGGCCGGCTTGTGGGAACCTTAATTAAAAAACGGAGAGGAAAAGGCATTCCGAAAGGTAGTCCCTTCGTATCTCTCCTAAAAGGTTCTGCCTGCGAGAGAACATCCCTCGCAGGTTATCTGCGAGAGAATCCTCTCGCAGTTTTGTCCCCTATGGGATGCGGAAGAGCCAATGGTTTATGAAAATAGATTTAGCGTATTATAAACACCTGCGAGGATAAACAAAATTAGTTGTAGATGTGTCTGAAATGGACTTGAAATGGATTGATGTCAGTTGATTTAGAAACATGAATGTGTTTTTCAGCCTTTCACGCTCGTGTCACGTCACTCACGTGACATCTGTAGAATCATACGGGAACTTCTACAGATGCCGCGTGCGGAACGTAACGATTTCGTGACGGTTATTAGCGATTGACGCCAGGCCAAAAACAAATTTATGCTTTTATCGGAATAATTTATTGATTCGCGTATTTACATAAGTAACTTAAGTGAAGTTATTCCTTAAAACCTTATAATAGAGCTAAAAAACAATGTCCAAAATCAAATTTGCTATACAACCTGTTACATTAAATCCGGCAAATTTTTTTCGAACTAAAGACAAGGGTTTTACGAAATTGTAGTATCTGACTCTGCTACTAAACTCAACTCTATCGTTTCCGTGACACAATACATTAAAAACTTTTTTTTGGGGGGGGGGGCAATAGGCTATATGAGGGTAATCCACGTTGGGCAACTCCCCTTTAATAGCATAGGAAGGGATTTGAAAGGGGGGATGCGGAAGGGTAGAGGAAGGTAGCCAAGGGTTACTAGGGCCCCCGGGCTATATTTTAAGGATCCTACCCGGCATTCGCCTAAAGAAATGCAGGGGAAACCTTAGAAAAACCTGCATCGGGTAGGTCGGGCATTGGGTACTTGTCCCACGCCCTTCAGATAGCGGGAGAGGAGTTTGCTGTGGGGACGCAGCATTCCCTTCTCCGCGCCTCGACCAGTTTAGGAGGCAGCTGGCCGACTATTCCAATGGGAATAGCGAACAACTCTTACCGTATGCCCAAGGTCTGTGACCCCGGAACATACACCTCTCAAAACAGGCCGAAGTGCTTCGGCTTGTGGGAACCTTAGTTCAAAAACGGAGAGGAAAAGGCATACCCAAAGGCAGCCCCTTTGTATCTCTCCTAAAAGGTTCTGCCTGCCTCCGTAATGAAAGAAAATTATAGCGAAAGCATTATTGCTATAAGTTGATAATTTAGCTGAAAGCAACTGTTGCAATATTTTAAGTTCTGTTATTTGGGTTTCTTAGGTACAAAGGCCGCCTGTTTATTTTTAAGCCTTATTCCGTCTCTTTGAAATATATGGCATCCCATGCTCAGTAATTTTGTCGCCAACTTCGTGAGGCCCTGAAAATGTGGAAGTTGGAATATCGGAGAAAGTTTTGTCCGGAGCCACGGTCGCCTTGTGTTGGTCTTCGTATTGTTCGCGAACGTTAGGGGAAATCAACTGCTCGACAGATGCACAAACATTTATTCTACGAAACAATCAATTGACAATACAATACCGAAAAAGCAGGCAAAAAATTTATATAGCAAAAATATATATCAATATGTAACTCACCTGAAAATTCCAATTGAACTGAAATATTCGCTTCATTACATTCTATTATTATTTTTAAATCCGACGTTGTGTTTGTATAATATTTATAATTTCCGAATAAATGTTATTCTAATTTTCCAGACATTATTATTTTGATTGACTTCCAATCACTTTTAGAATGAAAACTTTCACATCTTATTAGTCGCAAACAGACAGAAAAATTCTATATTTTTAATTGTATATATTGATTGCAGACTGTTTCAACGGTAGAAATACGCTAATGGTACCTCGCTAATAAGTCTCGACTGTTATCATTTATTTAAAACCATTCATTTATTTCAGAAGCTTTCGTCCAGTTTTTACCATTTTGATCTGTTGATCAGAACTATTCTATATTAATTACTGTAATTGGATTAACTTATAATTTATTTAGAATAGTGATTGCCCTTTAATAAATTCTTAGTACACACCCGATAAATCAATTGATATAATTTAGCCGCAAATGCACTTGCCAGACATGTTTTTTCCCCCCTAATTTATACGTGTCGTGACTTTGGAGTATATATAATGTAATTTTTTAAACAAGTTCACGTTACGTTAAGGTCTCAGGTGACGTGCATGTCGTGTTATTTGTCAATTCGATATAGAAATATTTTTTTCTTCACTATATGTGATGTAAAATACTTGTAGGATGTTTTCCAATATCGATTTTCTTATTTTTAGGTTTGTATGCAAATTAAAATTCGTTAATACATTTTTCTGAAACAAATAATAAAGTGGCAACTCCCCTCGTATAGCATAGGAAAGGGATTTGAAAGGGGGATGCGGAAGGGTGGAGGAAGGTAGCCAAGGGTAACTAGGGCCCCCGGGCTATGGTTTAAGGATCCTACCCGGCCTAAAATAAATGCAGGACAAACCCTAGACAAAACTGCATCAGGTAGGTCGGGCATTGGGTACTTGTCCCACGCCCTTCCGATAGCGGGAGAGGAGTTTGCTGTGGGGACGCAGCATCCCCTTCTCCGTGCCTCGACCACTTTAGGAGGCAGCTGCCCGATTATTCCAATGGGAATAGCGGACAACTCTTACTGTATGCCCAAGGTCTGAGACCCCGGAACATACACCTCTCAATGTATAAACTGTGAATAATTGTACTTCTGACCACCTATTACAAATCAGAATTCGAGAAAATACAATCATATAACTTTTATATAAAAGTAACAAAGCCCTATCGGTACATGGAAAGAAACAATAAATATATTACGACAGTGATAAGAAACTAAATAAAACGGAAAGTTCTTTTTTTTTAGAGTAACAGGTTACATGAGGGTAATCCACATGGCGACAGCTCCCCTTTAATTGCATAGGAACGGATTTGAAAGGGAGGATGCGGAAGGGTAGAGGAAGGTAGCCAAGGGTTAACTAGGGCCCCCTGGCTGTAGTTTAAGGAACCTAGCCGGCATTCGCCTAAAAGTGATGCAGAACAAACCCTAGAAAACCTGCATCAGGTAGCTCTGACATTGGATACTTGTCCCTCGCCCTTCCGATGGCGGGAGAGGACATTACTGTGGGGACGCAGCATTCTCTTCACCGTGTCTCGACCAGTTTAGGAGGCAGCTGGCCGACTGTTTCTATGGGAAAAAGCATCCCCAAAGGTAGCTCGTCACTGTATTACATTTAAAATGTTTCCATATGCTTTTATATATATAAAGATATTCTATCCGTGTTCTGTCGCAGGCAGAACCTTTCTGGAGAGACGGAGAGGGCTACCTATGGGGATGTCTTCTCCTCTCTCTGCTTTGGAACAAAGGTTCCCTCAAGCTAAGGCAGCTCGGCCTGTTTTGAGAGATGAATGTTCCGGAGTCGCAGACCTTGGGCATACGGTACGACTTGTCCGCTGCCAAAAAATGTCCGCTAAAATCCAAAGTAGTAATAATAATAAAATTGATAAAAACAATCGTTTTGTACTCTCAGATACGTACATAAATAGAAAATCCATGTGTAATAATAAAATATGTCAATTATTTTCCATTGGTTGATTTCGTATGGATTGACCCTATATTAGTACAGACTTCGAGCTCCACAATTGCTTGTTTTTTTTTAGTCGAGCAGAAAAATTCAAGAATAAAGAGAAAAGCTTTCACAAGCTCAATCCATAGAGGCCATGAAATTAAATTGATTTAAAGCATCAGGATGGTAAAATGTCGAGCGGACACAGGAATCGAACCCGGTACTTCCCGATTATGTTACAGTATCCAGAACAATTTTTTTTTTTAAAAAAAAGGCTAACGTCGCTTTGCTGTTTCTGAATTCCTGAAACTTGTTGAGGAAAGCTTACCTCATATTATAAGTGTTGTTTTGGAATAGCAAACGTAAATATCAGAATTATTTTATTAGCGATAGTTTCTGTTTCATAATCTTGAGGAAAATGAGATAATTTGTTTACGAATGAAAACTATGTGGTGTACGATTAAACTGATTTATAATAACATTTTTGGGTCCACTGATAATTCGTTCTGGATAGTGAAACTTTCTTATCAAGGAGAAACGCTTTAATTTCTGTTATTAAGGAACCGAAACGTTTCCTCTTGATGACCAGCGGATCTACGCTCCATTTCAACTAAAAAAAATTATATTGGCTATGATTAAGGGGTGTAATGAAGTCTATAATATTAATCACAAATCCCATAATTTTCGATCACTGGTGTAATACGCAGGATTTTTTTTGTTGTTTGAAGTTCGTAAACGACCACATAGAAGGCTGTTAAAATTAATTACAAGCGCTGCTGAATTCTGTACGGAATACTGAGATCTTCATTTTATGCAGAGAACGCGGTTCCACGTGTCCTGAACATGTAATGTGTTTAGAAATTCAAGGACATGCAGCCTTCCTAAGTACTTCCGGCTCGCTAAGTAGGGCTAAGGAGCTTCTGCACTGATGATCTGCCCCTGGGTTGCTTGGCAACGCCGCGGACTCAGGTGAAATACTGAAAGTAGCTATTCAAGTCGAACGGACGGACGCTTCACGGCTCGAAATTCTTGCTCATTGTAATGCGTCAATGAGAAACTGCTTTGTAGTATTACGTTCCGTCGTCCTATCCGAAAGTCAACGACAACGACTGCGAGATATGGTTATTTCCTTCTATTCGGTGTCACTCTGACCACCATACACGTAAACACGTTTTAATTGAAGAGGAAGTCCTAAAGTGGAAACAATCGTTTCAATTGCGTTCCCTTTAATCATAAAGCAGAAACACATATATTTGAAAGAGCTCGTAGAGGTCATCCCATCCCACGAAACTGATATCGATGTCGCTGAAAGCGACTGAAATTTATTTTTAGATGTAACATTCTATTCCAGAGCAGGGGAATCATTTTATTGGACGAATTGAGGTAGAAGTTGAAATATTGTAGTTGTAACAAAAATATATATTAAGAGTAAACGGACTTAATAAAGCTTACTGTTGAAGGAAATATTTTACAACACAAAAGGACTCGTTTTTATTTCATACTTAAAACAAGAATAGAGGGTTGTCTGGTTTTTCAAATCGAACAATTTTTTTAAATCTTATTTGCGTAAAGCGTGAATATTAATGATTTTTCATTTTTTTGATTAATTTCTAGAAATTCTGTCTCTTTATTCCAATATAGATTTCAGTCATTGGTAGTCTATGAAGCGACATGAAAAAAATAAGAAAAGTACCGAAGCTTCATTCATTGAGAACTTATACACTTATATACAGGCCACCTGAATTTAATATTTTATATACTCCGTCAATTATCATTTAATAAATAAATTAACAATTCAGCCAATTTGTCACAAAAAAACGTATTTCTTAATTAAAACCAAAAAATTATTCAATACATTTTGTCTACAATTTTGGGAATTCTTCAGGTATTATACAGTTTTGAATGGATATATATATATATATATATATATATATATATATATATATATATATGTTAAATTAGAAGAAATACGTATTTAGAGTCATGGACTCCGTTCTATGACAGTTGTAACCGAAAACATTATCTTGAAATATTTTTTTATTATTATAATTAATTAATACATTTTTCTGTGCTTTTTATTTAACTAAATTTAAATTTAGTTTTTTCTTCATTGCAAACATTTGAATTTCGCTGGAAATTTTATGTGTAGTATTTTTATTCACATTACTTCAAAATTAAAAATTAATTTATTCTGACCTCGTTAAGTTTAATTAATTGGATAAATTAATAATTGTTTTTTTATTTATTAAACGATGATTAAAACTGCAATAGTTTTAGTTTGTAGTGTATTATACTTTCTAATCTTAAATAACGCTCAATATTGAAAATAACTTGGAGGAGACTGGCTTTATCGATTAAAAGTATAAAATAAATAACAAACTTTCTAACGTGTGGAGAGTCAGTCAAAGTATACCGTTTTTATGAAACACCGTTTCGTTAGTTTCCAATAATCCGAATGTTAATTTGATGAATTGGAGGTATATTTTTATAACACAAAATATTTAAGAAAACCGTCAAAATATTTTAAGTAGCTTTCGGTTAATATTATAGACATGCTTACAACATTAAATTCAAATATGCAACATTAAAATTATTCATTTTAATTTAGAACATTTTATAAAAATTATCACCTATTAAATGTAAGAAAATGACTATGATATTAAACGAAAGCTTCTTCAATTAAATGCTGTCAAAATACAGAGTTTTTATTTTACTGATAATTTTATTTATTATATTGTATTAGAATAATCCGAATATAAGTAGGGCCAGTAAAAGTGTCCGGAAATATATTTTGTAGACCGCGATCCGTTACGAAACCATGTTACGATTTGTAGTGGCTGTGTAAAATTTATTTTTTATTTTACGTAAAAGGCTGTTACACTATTATGACATTTGGATCAAAACCGTACCGAATAGTGAAGGGACGCATTAATCAACTCGTGTATTTGCACATCGATTTGCAAAGTAATTCGTAATTGTATCTCTGGGTGAATCACAAAAAAATGACAATCTTTCGTTTTTTTCAATTTATCTTTAATTATTTACATTTCAATGCTTGTGTAAATGGAAGCGAATCCACTGTCTGGTAAAATCAGAGATAGAATTAGTCTGAAACGTCTTGTTATTATTCTTAAAAATTATGCATTTAAATTTTCTGTTCATATAATGTACCTGTGCGCTAGAATTTTTTCTTCTCTAGCGTAGATGTAAGAGGTTGCTGGTTTGGAAATCATCAAATCTAAAGTTGGGTTCTCCACGCTAGATCATCTTCATTTCTTCAGTATTCCATATTTCTTCATAAATTCCCTTCAGGTATACATACGAAAAGATTGCGTCATTTACTGCAGCAATACCGACTGTACTTCTATTGATTTTAATCTTTCATTTGAACGTTTACACACAAATGATTAAGGTAGTTGGAACAGAGCCGAAAGCCTACAACTTCAATCCCTTCTCGAGTCCACCCACATGTCGATCGTTCAAATAGAGTCGCTTCACGCCTAATGGATCGTGTCGCGACGGTGAAAGGGAAAGCTCAAGTGGATTTCATTTCGTAACGTGGATCTAACGGATTTCCATCGGGTTTGAAAAAGTAGCGCCGCTCCAAAATTCCTTCACTCAACCTGACCGTAAATGTGGTTTGAACGACGGACCGCTGGTGAATGTGAAGTGATAGTTGACTTGGAACCAGCGCGTTACAAACTTCCATTCTTGTTTGTGTGGCAACCAAATACAGGGTGCTGGGAAAATATCGAACTTATTCGGCGTGCTGAAACAAGAATGGTTGCTTCTAGTCTCGTGTATACTCTTCAATGGGCCGAGTCTTTATTTTTCATCACTGCTGACATGAATGGTTCCATCATCTATCTTCAAATCTTTTTGTGATTAGGATCGCTCAAGGGTTGACTCAACCATTGTTTCTACCAATCTTTTGGCCTCCTCTTCACATACATGCAAACTCCGTTGAAATAACGATCACAATAGAATGGGCAACATCATCGTCAAATTTCAAACATGACAACAGATGTACCCGTAAAAAAAAACTAGCAGCCAATACTATATTACAGATTGTTCTCTGGAGCGGTGGAATGGATTAGAGTGATCGTCAATGATTCCCCCGAGGTTTTGCTTCACTCCGGACGCACAAGGCGGCTGTCATGCCACTTTATTTGGAAGAATCTTCAGTGTCGCGTGTTTCTTGGCAAACAGCCCAAGTATGTCTATCCGTGCTCGTGGATCCTAATTTTGGCCCAAGACGCTCTATCCTATTCGTATGAGAAGAAGTAAGTTACAGCTGTATCCCAACATGCAGACTATACACCTATCTATTTTTGACCCAAAAAATGGCATTAGACTGCACGAGAGATTGTGATACAGTGGGACTGAAGCTGGATTGCCATTTCATACTACTAGTTGACTAATGCGCTACCAGTAGAATCATACTATTGTCTTGACTCTCTATATTACGGTGCGTTTACACGTGAGACCAATCATACTATTCGCAGCATGAGCTCTCGAGAGTTACTCTCAGAGCACTTTCCACGGGAGAGTGAAATTCGGCCGAGTTCACTCTCCGAGAGCAACTCTCAGTGACAACTCTGGAGAGTCCGCTGAGATCGTTTACACGCACGCATTCAGTTCTGCGAGTGATTTTAAGCCCTGGGTACCTTAGCTACATTCTTTCTAACGTTTCCACATTCCCCCCTTCCTATGCTATTAAAGGGATTTGCCACCACGTGGATCACCCTCATGTAGCCTGTTACTCTAAAACACACGAAAAAGAGAAGTACCAGCAACTTTTTTAGTTAATTTAATGATTAATGATTAAAATGATTAAAAATGGTGGTCTTAATTAATAGGAATAATTAACAAAATTATTATGTATTTAAAAATTTATTGTTGATAATTACACATTATAAACCCTGCTTTGCACGCCGAATTCCATCAATTTAAGAAACAAATATTTCAAATTTTATTTGATTAATTCGTGGCGTTCTATGTAAATATAGCTTTATAATTTTACAATCAATTACGTTGAATTTCTCATTATCTCGTGGTCACCACTGGGTTTGATAGGAAGAACAAATACAATGAACTAAAATATTAACAATCCAAACTCATTGAAGTTAACGGAATACAATATTAAATACAAAAGTAAAAGACAACGAATGAAAAGAAAAACGCGAGCGAAGTCTGACTATACCCTTTAATTATCGTTTACAGTCATTAATAATTGTTTTGTACTCACGACAGTGCTACTGGTACCAGTTCGGACTCTCGCAGCTTGAAGTCAACACCCACTAAACAGGCCATTATACACTGATTCTACTCATTAGATTTTGAACACACGGTAGTTGCTCTGGATCTCTGCTATCCTGGAACCTGGATTATCTCACCCTCAGCCAGTTGCCGGACGTAGGTCTCCTCAAAGTCTCTCTATGCGAAAGTTAGTTCAGTTGATGAAGCAAAACTTCTGCTTCCAAACTGCGATTTTATAAGTGTCTCCGTCAAAACTGTTATCTTGCGTTTTATGTAAACTATTATATCTCGGTGTTGGACTTCCTAGATAGCCCTATTCATAATTCTGGATCCGCAGACTTTTACTGTTTCTATTTCTCTATGTGGACCGAACTGCTATGTCCCTGTTCTCGACGCATACTCGATGCAGACTGAGTTCCTCTAGGCGCGCGGTCTACAGTCTCCATTGTTAACAAAGAAAAACCCGCCTTGATTGTCGTCTTTAAGCACCCGTACCGCCAACAATTAAATTATATTAAAAACAATTAATAGCCTGTTTAATTGGTATTACAATATATATATATATATATATATATATATATATATACAGTTCCACTTACGCACTTTTTTTAATATTTTAAGCTCCTGAGAACTCTGTAATTAAGATGGAAACATGAGTATTATAAAAGATTGATAATGTTTGTAGGTACTGATTGGACCCAAAAATATTTTCTTGGTCACTAAAATCCAGTGTTTCTGTGAGCAGCGGGAGGTGCGATGACGTTGGACAGGGGATACAATGTGAACGATATTTAATAAAATTGTATATTATATTTTTATTGGAAAATTATGTATTACATTTGTTCTGAGAATATCTTTGTTTTACCGTTCAAAGAAAATGCGTTTTGAAAAGAAGTTGGGACTTATAAATTTGTTTGAAAAGAATACTGCAGATCTACACAAATTCTTATTCACCAGTAATTACCCTCGCTTAGAAGGTTATTTGAAATTGAATTATTTCATGATAATGTAATGTTTGTAAAAAAAATATAAACTTGTTTGTGAAATAAAGCTTGTAATCACCTCGTGTGTCCATTTTGTATTGTTTTGGGCCATATTAGTCTCAGCTAATTCAAATTTTCTTGAATGCCTGAGAGTACTCTCCGAGAGCACTGTGAAAACCTTTACACTGGCGAGAATGTAGCAACAATGCAGCTCTCGGAGAGCTCCCCCTCCACTTTTGGCGAGAACTCTCAGAGGCCTTTACACTTGCGAGTTTTACTCTCGAGAGGATATCTGCCACGAGTAAAACTCGTAAGTGTAAAGGTCTCTGAGAGTAATATGGTCATAACAATATAAAATGGACCCACGTGGTGATTGCAAGCTTTATTTCACAAACAAGTTTACACTTTTTACAAACAATACATTATCATGAACTAATTCAATTTTAAATAATGTCTCTTGTTTAAGCGAGGGTAATTACTGGTGAATAATAATTTTTGTAGACCTGCAGTATTCTTTTCAAACAACTTTATAAGTCCCAACTGTGGAAAGGTAGAGACAGAATGTAACCAAGGGGCCCCGGGCTTAAAATCACTCGCAGAACTGACTGCGTGCGTGGAAACTGTCTGAGCGGACTCTCGAGAGTTGTCACTGAGAGTTGCTCTCGGAGAGTGAACTCGGCCGAATTTCACTCTACCGTGTAAAGGGCTCTGAGAGTAACTCTCGAGAGCTCCGGCTGCGAGTTGCTTTCACGTGTAAACGCACCTTTAGATAATACTTTTCTTGAAAATAGTATCGCATACTGCACACATGCCCAAAGTTTTCTTCTTACAAAGGTACACAGTTGCTGAAGCGTGAAAGTCAAAAGAATATTATGAAAACGTTCTGTGGGAATGAAGTTAACAAACTTACGATTCGTTATTATTCCACTATGTGAGGTCGGCCCACGAGCATCGTTTACTTGTCCAGTTCCCTATATCTTTCAGTGCCGAGATTCAAACACGACTACTATGGTTTGGTACGTTTTCAGATAGTGTAGTGTAATTTCTCATGTAGACCGTTTCACGCGTAGCTTCTTTATAGCATATGAGCGTAACGGAAACATTATTTTGATCTTGTGTATAAGTATATATTTTTTATTGGGATATAAACAGTATATATACATATTTAATATAATATTGAAATGAAAGGGCAAAGCCTTTGATGTAACGGTAGATGTGGAATGTCTTTGCCCAGTGAAGTTTGACTAACGCTGAAAACCATATGGCGAAGACCGCATACTCCTTACAAATATAACGAGCTGGATGTGATAAATTAGCATTTGGGTGAGTTTCAGCAATGCACGTTCCAAATGAATTGGTATTCGCTGAGAGGACGACATTGTAAATTATAACTACCTTAACGGTCGTGTATGTAGAACAGGGGTTCGAAACAAAAGAAACAGATTTAATTTAGCAATTATATTTTCACTAAAAACACTCCCATAAACGCTTAAAAAATCCCGACAGGATAATAAAGGATAGGCTAGAGAGGAAAAAAAGGAGTGCCGTACCTGGTCCCCTGCTGGACCTTTCACGGACACGCACCGATGCGGAAAACTCCCCCATCACCTGTCGGCAGTTGCAGAACTCAGCATGGCACGAAACAAGGAAAAACGGAAAATGAAACGGTACACAAGGAGAATTGTAAACAATAATTATGTTTAACGTGATTATTTGACTCCCATAAATAATTTTGAAGATGTAAAATGACGTGTAAGTGAGCGAGAACTAAATAAATACATCGGCCGCAAGTCAGAAAAAATTAATAAATGAACTGACAAAAATACAATTACACAAAGTTTAGTCCTTAATAAAGGCCTTCTTCAGGTTTGCAACTGATGAGGGGTATTATACATAACATATAAATAATAAAAACACAGCCTTCTAAAGTCAAAAAATACCTGAAGATGTCAGAAATACCCACAAAACTTTATATTATTTCTGTTACAAATATTTTTCTGACTTTATAAGGCTTTTATTATATTTATAATTTACTCTTAAACAGTCAGATATATATAATTTATTATACGTAATTTTTAAACATTGCCAAATTCTTCTATTAATATCAGTCAAAGATTTTGTTACATCAGGGTAAAATGTTGACAGACAATTCCTTTGAAATTATACTCAAAAATTTTTAATATAATAATTTGACAACGTATAAAAATTTTGTATAATAATTCAAATCACCTGAAGAAGTCATAAATTAAGAACGAAACGTTATTTGTTCCATTTTTCCTGTATTGTGGCCCAAGTATATATTTGCTATAAAATTTAAATTTCAGATAATAATAATTTTTAAATGTATAGACTGTTCTATGATTATTGTAGTCGTATCTGTAATACGTTGATTATTATGGCAAAGTTACCCGAAGCTCATTACTTGAAAAACCTGTTATTTTAATAAAATTGTCACTGCATTTTTTGGGTTGTCCATTATTTAGTTGAGATGATTGAGTGAGCAACTGAGTGGTTAGTTTCGTTTACTTTACAGAGGCGTGAGTAGTGACAAGGTTGCACATTTCTGTAACATTGGAGATGTTATCTAATCCAGCGTCGCGTCGTCCCCCGTGAAAAAGCCACTGCGTCGTTGCCTGAATGTGTGACCATTCAAGTTAATTGGACAGGTCACACTGTATTCAACAGAACACAGGAGACTCTCCTCGGGTGTTTTGGTAATTTGGAACAAATTCATTATCCATTCTGCAAAATCAGTATAAAATTATCAGTAACTTCTCCTTGGAAATGCGACTGTTCAATTATTAAAAAAGATTACTTGATCAAAGGAAACGTTTGAATTTTTTTCCTCAAAACAATTCGTCGTGTACATTGAGCTTGATTGATGCATATGAAAGCTCGTTTCATTTCATGTTTCCCGTAAAAATATCAACTTCGTTCTGTAAACAGAGTCTTTATTATGTTTGTAATTGCGTCAAGACACTCGCTTAAGTAATATTCTAGTTGTGCCATGTAAAACACGTAAAAACTATAGAACTTTATAATCCATTGTCTCCCACACTTTCATCTTTATAACAGAAAACTTGTGCGTAATTATATTTTTAATATATTTTTTTTTATATTGAATATTATTTTCTAATTATCCAACAACTTGTTACATGTAAACCGTCGGATCGCTATAGACAGCAACGATCAAAGATTATGTTTAATTCATATCAATTTGGAGAAGCTACTTTCGCTGTGGCAGCTGACTTACTCGGAATGTTCATAAATTTTTCATAGCTAGTCCGTGGGAAAGTTCCACAGTCAATCAATATTCAACTTGCGTCATGTAATGTGGACAGAAATAAAATGTCTGTATAAATAAAATATTATTTCTGTCTGACCATGGCTTAGACTCGAGTTATTTTAGTATATCTTTTGAGTTGAAAGAAGTCCATTGTATGTAGTTTCTAATTTGGATACGATCGTAGCAATATATTAATATCCGGAAACATATACATATCCATGAAATGCGTAATAATGTCAATAAATACACTTATAAGGTCTAATTTTTCGGATGAGAAACAAATCTTGCTCGAAATGTAAACACTTTTTGTACTATATATACTTTTTGTAATAAACAACTGGAAGGCTTTAATTAAATGAATCAATTAACAAAAAACTTAATTAAAATTTGAATAATTGGCCACACGTTGAAGACGTAGAATATATAATGATTAAAAAGGTGGTCTTAAATCATAGAAATAATGAACAACATTTACTAAGCTTTAAAAAAAATTTATTATTGTTGTTAAATTTACAATGTACAAGACCTATTTTTCATGAGGAATTTCATCCATTTAAAAACAAATGCTTTAATTTTCATTTATTAATTCGTGGCATTTATGAACATCCAGTTTTTATATCATTACAATCAAATACGTCGAATCTCTTATCTCCGGGTCACAACTGGGTTTGATAATTAGAACAAAATCAATGTATAAACTGACAATTAACAATTCAAATATAAAAAGTTAACCTAAAACAATATGAAAATAAGTGATTAGAAAACTGAACGAAATCTGACTATACCTTTTTAATTATCGTTTACAAATTTGTATAAAAGTTTTGTTACTCACGGAACGTCTGTCTGGTACCAGATCTCTCTTGTAGCTTGAAAAATACCACACTAAAAAGCCATTTTTACACAGACTCTACACTTCATTGAAAATTTTAAGACACACGATTAAAATACTCGTCCTCTGCTATCTGGAACCTCGGATGATCCGCCCCCTTTGGTCAACTAGTGGATTCCGGTCTTCTCTATGGGAAAACTGTTCAATCAGCGTGAAGCAACTATTTGCTTCACCGTGTGCAAATTATTATGTAAATCTCTCCGTAAAAATGTTTGCTTGCTTTCATGTAAAAATACGGGATCTCGCCATTTGTACTTTATAACTGCAAACTTTACTGTTTGTTGCACTAGGTGAACTGAACTGTATTATATCTCCCCGTCGACTTTTAACTGTTTCATCTCTCGTACGCAGATTTTTGACTCCTTCACCTTTCAATCGCCAATTCCAAACTTTAAGATTATCAGACTTTAACGTTTTTCAGTTCCCCACGTGAACTGAACTGTTCCGTTTCTCGCAGGAGACTGGCGTTCTCCAAGTGCATACTGTGTTTTCTCCGCGCGCGGTCTCCATTGTTGAACAAAGGAAAACCTTTACGCATCCGTACCGCTAACAATTTAATAAAATTAAAAACAATTAATAGTCTGTTTAATTGTTATATATATATATATATATATATTTCATTTACCCTCAAAACTACTGAAGATAAAAACGTGGAATTTTACGATATAACCACTAAGAAGGAGCTAATTTACGTTGTTGTAAATGACATTAAAAATTAATAACGTAATGCCCAAGGAATCGGTTGAGAATTTATTTAAACAAATATTACTTGTACATAGGTATGTTAACAAAAAAATGTTACAACACTACGTTTCGTCCAAAATTCCGTGGACCACTTCAGGTGTACACTAGAATAAAACTGAAACTGAATATAACAAAGACATCTGGCAGATCAAAGATCTTATTTCATAATACAGTCATAAATGTTTCTGACATTCTCTGTAACATTAATGGATTTAATGTGTATCTTTTCAGACATTAAACTCGCATAATATTTGATTTCAGAATCTAGTATTCTTTCATCATACCAATCAAAAGTCTGGTTATATGAGGTGACATGTTTTCTGAGAACCGAATGATTGTCACAAGGGTGTTTGAAATTAGACATATGTTCTTTCAGGTGAGTTTTTAATGCCTGTCCGGTTTGTCCTATATAACAAACATGATTTTTTTGAGTATTGAACCGCTATGGGAGATAAATGTTAATTGAAGGGATGAAGGAACATTTCAACAGAAAAATGGTCGAAACAAGCAACTTGATACACAGAAATACAGTCGAAAAGCTCCAGTGGTGTGTCAATACCCTATTTACGAGTCGTCAAATTTATTATCTATTTTTATTTATTATCTATTAAAAAATATTATCACTTTGGTTTTCTATGCGGTGCGGAAGTAACGTCACAGCATATAACATCAGTGTGGCATATTCCAGGCATCATAAGCACGCTGGATAAATTACAAACATAAATTGCAGTTTATAAAATTGAATGTAACTATCGTTCCAAATGACTATTAACAAACTTAACGAGCTTTAAAAAAATTATTATTCTTTGTACATATTTAGTGATAGATTTGGTTTTATAATCTGTTATTTACGGTCCATACTTACGTATTTTGTATTTCGGTTAAGGTTTTTTTTTTGATGTTTTAATGTTGATAAATAACTAAAATTAAAACCACAACTTATGTGCTAATTGTGTTGTACCATGGAATGACAGTCAACGCATGGGAGAATCTGGTTTTACCTTTTCACCTTCTTTACTCAATTGTAATAATACATTTGTTTTCTTTTAAGAAACAGCTAGTTATTGAAAACAACCGGCAAATTAGCAGGATAATCTATGATTTAAGAACGATTCATACCTTTCTGGATCTCTTAGGCTCTTATTTCTAAACATATTTCATTTCTGGAAGGATACATATAATAATATAGGTTGAATAAGTAATCGATATCGTTCAAATTCGATCAATCCTTGAACGGGAATACGAAATAGGCTGAAACTTGATGGATAATTATAGTATCATCGGAAAATATGCCTGTTAAAATGTCTTTGTGTAAACATGACAAACAAGCACGTTGACAAAGCTAAGAATTGTATTGTATTTATTCAAACTGGAAGGACGAATACATATTTAATACAAGCTAGTAGCTTGCATCTCGCTAATAGGACAAATATATAATATACAGATAATAATATTTTTTATAAATATATTGAGAAATTATTAAACTCAATAAATGCTATGACCCTTATTATTACGCTAAACCTTCTGTTTTCCCATTGTCGTTGCTGCCTTATTGTTAGGCTACCCCCTTGGACTCTCCCATTGTCGTTGCGTTTTCGTCGCTTTTGAGCGTTGACAACTGACCAAATTTTAATAAGTAAATGGTGTTTGGAAATTAATTTATTTTATTAAGACATTGCAGTGAAATGAATAGTGCAGAGAATATTATGACGTGACTTTTAGTTTGAGTGGTAGTGAATCTTTGTTACAAATTTTATTGATGTAATTGAACGATTTTTCCCTTCTCTATCTTGTTATTTTTTTTATGTATTCTAAACATTACCACCGGGCTTTACCAAATTCAACTGGAATAAATATTGTCTATTAAATACCGATGTAGGGAAGGACTAGAAGAGAAGTGTTAACGAATAACTTCTTGATAAGATTTACGAGTTACTGATGAACTGTAAACTTTTAAGGAATATGGAACTCGAGTCAGAATTCTAGAAGAGATGGCCGATGATCTGAGAGTTGTAAACTGGATCCCATTCGTTGAAGGCTATTTGAGAAAGTTATTAAATTAGAATACAAACGTAGACTTTGTGCAACGTTCAAAGCATATTCGGGACAGAGATCTTGGGAATGTCTAAAAGATCATAACTACTTCTGTAGGGAAGATCATAAATTTAAAATAAAATATGGAATCCAAAAAACAGATTTGGGTGTTTTCTTTTGTATACAGAACGATTTCAGATTGGAATAAATTAACCTGCATCAATTTTCGGTACATTTACTATTACTTGTCCGACGTTCAAGGATAGTATGAAAACGTGGAGTGACAAGGAAATTGTATTGGACTCAAATTGTACAGAAGTTTATTTTATATGTACTAAATTGATTTAAATTGATTTATAAGTTTATTCTGTATATTAACAAACTCCGGACTTAAGTTTATTTGTAGTTTAATAAATTCATTCATAAGGCTAACAGCATCAAATCAGCCCTGTGTAGAGGAAATTCGCGAAAATTATACGGTAAAAATGTATGTAACGGTGCTGTTTGGATTAAAAAAACTCGAAAGCTCTGTACAAATATACAAAATGTAGCTGCAAGTACCCCTATAGAAATGGTCACGTTGTTTATCGCCAGTTTCTAGCCTGCATGTGGGAGTCTTTATTTTAACATGAAGACCTTGCTATTGTGTATTGTGTAGTAGCTTCACATGGTGACTTCCATTGATACGTGTGAAGGGGTAGAGGGTGGTCTGAGCTCGGGCGTGTGGCTGGGAGATACGCCTGGCTGGCCACCAGCAGCCGCATCGATCCAAGTCGTCTGCACGTGCTCTGCTCAGTACCAGTCGATATTCGCACCATCTAACGTCGCAACGGCCTTCGCTAGCCGAAACGAACGCAAATCAACGGACAAAACACGGCCACCGGAACCAGTTTCTCTTATGTAACTGCGTCATAAATCTTGCGAGGCCAACGATGATCGGACTCCGTAACTAAACTTTCAAACTACATTCACCGACTGATGCTAATTCAAATACAGCTGATGCTGGATGATCTAATGTCAACAACCTAATGGTCTTAATTATCACGTGATCGTAACAACAACGAATAATTACCGGCCCAAAGTGACGGTCCTCAGCATCTCATGCACTAAATGCAATTTTATATCTGCCTACAAGAAGCCCAGCCCTAACGCCATAAAGTTGGCAGCTATGTTTGGGACGACAGCCGAATTGAGGCAACAAACGCATTCAAGAACTCTGAAAGAAACTGTAATAATATGTTTCTAAAACTTTATCAACACAAACCATCTAATTCGGAGCTGATCAGGTCTGGATGTACCGTTGTCTGATTCGGATAGTAAGAGAGCGGAATGGAATTCAAAGAAGACGAGGCTGGTAGAGTGAAGTGAAAAAGATAATGAACCTTCCAAACGTAAAAATCCTTGTTCGCCTTAAGGTGAGCGGGACTATGGCACATCAGTTCAGAACACAAGTATGAGATTCTGCCAACCCTTCCCGTCAGGTTTCGAGAAATGAATTCTTTTATTTTCCCCTTTCATATTTCTCTGACCCGTAGTAGCTACAACGCTGTTTTGGCGATTCCAGTCTTCCAGCGGGCGGCCTTGTGGGCGACAAAGAAACCACGCAGTGACGTCACGGACAACGCGTGGCCTTGGACATTAGGAAAGAACACTTTCCCTCCAGCAGCTGAACGGGAACATTCGTAAACAGAACACCACACGAAACGCCAGACGTCGATGATAAACAAAAAGTTCGTTACATCCAGAAATTACTATGAGATCGTGGATGTCGTCCACAAGCTTGAAGACAGCGACTCGTAACCTCGGAACGTTTCATTGAACTCCGTGACTCGCCTGTTGTGCTTTATATGCACTAACAGCTGACCATCAAAGGTAAAGTCAAAAATAGAAGTTAAAATTGATAATAGGTTTGATTAACAATATGATCGAGACACGATTATCATACAGACATATCTTTAGCTACTTCATTGCCTGATTTGGAGAAAAAATTGGTTCTGAGCAGGAGGGAAAGGTAAGTCATAGAGTTAAATGAGTGACAGATCGATGTTACGTACAAGAAACGCCTCTTTCTTTTCCTCTTCAGAAAATAAGGAGCATTGGTCCAGAACATAGGCACGAGTCCTCAACCTTTCAGACAATAATATTCCACAACGATCTTTTATCACTTTGTCAACCCCGAATGAGTTAAAAAGCGACAGCAGAAAATTAGAGGCGAAATGCATCGCAGCTACTGCCTTAACAAAATTGTTGCTCTACAGAAAAGCTATTCGAAACACCATGGTTATTTACAAAAAAAAATTCACATGTTTTACCCTTATTTTCTTCTCCACTTTCTCCGTTTTGCTGCTGTCCCAGTCATTTCTATCCTTAGGCTTGTGGATACTAGTAGTATTTTTCAAAGACAGGATGAGGAACTGTTTTTTTTGTTTATTTTAACGAGGGTAGGTGAAAAATCTTCAAAAAAACCGGTAGCAGTCCGCACTACACGATAGTGTGGGATTCTTACCCACTAAAAAATCGCCTCCCTTTCCATCCGTGACCAATTATTTCTTCCTAAGGAGCTGCAATTAAATATTACTGCGTAGGAAGCGATCTTAGCTGTGGCTTTTCCTCTTTTCATGCACTATTCTCCTTTGCGTATAACCACAGCTGCGTGTTTGCTGATGGCCTTCCACTTGTCTGCTGACTCCATCATCACAGAAACCAGATTGGCAGGTGTTATTTCAATCTTTACTTCATCTCTAAGAATATTTCTTAGATTTTCAGAATGAGGGCATTTGAAGAAAAAAAGCGCATTCAACGTCTTCCTCCTTATCACAGTTCAAGTACATGGGGATGTCCACTATTTTGAACCTATAGAGATATTTACGAAAACATCCATGCCCTGTCATGAGTTGAGTTAGATAATAATTTAATTCTCCGTATTTTCTCCTTGTCCATGTCAGGAATGAGGCGGTGCGTCCATCGTCCCTTCGAGGACTCTATCCAGCGACGACATTGATTCCCTTCTTGTGTTTTCTATTCGTTCTGATTTTTTGCGGCATTCAGCCAAGTTGTCCATTGGCGGCATTCCAGCTAGAAAGCATGCTTCATCATCAGAAACGGTACGAAATGAGCATATAACTCTCAGTCTATACACGGCCTACGAAAACGTGCCCTGACCCAAGTGGCGTCTGCCTGTATGGGAGCGCCATAGGGCAGTATCGGCATCACCACTGGAGCCAGTAATAGCCGTCGATTTTGACAGGATCCACCAGTGTTCGCCATAACCTCGTGATGGAAGAGCTGACTCTAGCTGCTTAATCACTAGACTTTTCGAGGTGACGCTTATATGTTAGTTTGTCATCCAGTTCGACGCCCAGCGATGGTTGTTACGTGATGGCACTTCCGTAAATGACTAGAGAGATAGTCTCCCTGATCTTTCTGCTCGAGATGAGCACAGCTTTCGTCTTATGCCCATCAAGCTGGAGGCCTACGGAGGACATCAATTCCGATTATGTGGAACTGTATGTATGTACTTCCTAGCGGAACCTTCCGAAGAGGGAACGGGGATGCCTTGATACCTAAATCCCGACGGGCTGGATCCTGCACCTAGAGGACAGAAGAAACATTTGCCTACGAAACCACATACCCCTTCGAGTCCGACGCCAACGTGGGTCGGGCTGGGACGTGGAAAGCCACAACCCAGCTGGGTTACAGGGACCCTGGAAGATAGACCAGGGACCCGACGTACCCGGAGGTACCAAATTGCCCCAAGGACGTTTTGGTCGGCCGCGTACATAGCTCCGTTAGCACGAGTGCTCAGGATCGCCTTTCCGTATATTGAAATAAATATAAACGCATTGCGTAAACTGTCAAATTATTTGAATGAAAAATAGGTGTTGGATATGTAAAAAAAATTCTCTCTTCTACCAGTTTATTTTCAAACACATTAATTTTGTGCCTATGTTTTTACTATAGTTTTGTTGCTTTTCGCTGGCAGGTCTCTCGAGGGTCTGAAGAACTTCGCCGGTGCGGAATCCAGCAGCGACGTGGCTGCTGGAGTGCTGAACTTCGCCCCCACGGGGCGCGGCCATGCCCTGGCCACGGCGTGCCTCGTCGACCTCCGCGCGCAGTTCCGCGGCGACGACTGGGGACACAACGGCCCCGGGGTCATCACCAGGGTCCTCAAGCGAGCCTGCGCCGTCAGACAGGTCAGTCCTATAGACTTGCACACAGTCTGCTTGCGTCTAGTACTGTACTGCCGCCGTTCTAGAGCCATTATTTACACCGTTGATCACCTTGTCACATAACCCACCAGTGAGTCCTTGACGCGCCATGTCGTTCGTGTTTTCTCGTCTCTGTTGAATTGTTTTACATTAGTAAACACTGTGTGAAACAAGTCTGTTATGTTCTATATGTGTGTTAAAATAAATGGGGATCATTAAGCGCATACGAAAGGGAGGATGTGCTAACAAATTTATAAATTCAGAGAAATTGAGCGCCTCTTTTTGAATGCATCGTGACGTACGGAAAACATATACTACTCTTATTGAGCATGAAAGAAATAGCTCTACCAATTATGAGATGTCACTTATCGCGAATTTTCCAATTACAATATTTATTTTCCTTTCCTGTTATCATTTTAAGTCACAAATTAATGTCGCCTATTAAATAACAGCGATTTGCGAGTTTCTCAAATAACCGAGTGTTACCTTAACTGCATGCTTTGAGGTAGTCAGGAGTGAAGCACATTACTGGATGTTCAGTTCTTATCAAACGGAAATAGCAGGTGTTAGCACGACGTAAATTGCCAAGTTTGAGATTAGCAAATCGCTGTTTTGTTATAAGCTACTATATCTTGGAATTAAAATTTTACATTTTCAGATATTTATGGTGCTTATTTTTAAAATAAAATCGTTAGAAATCTTGGATTTGGGTGACTATTTTTTCTTCGTAGCCAGTAAGACCTAATATGCTCGCCTTGCTAGAGGTGTATAGATTGCTGTATTAAGGAAGGATCGCAATTTTTTTTCTGGTGGGTAGTATGTAGATTTTTAAAACGTACGTATGAATTTTTAAATATGAACACTCATTCAGTTAATATTAGTTTAATTTGAGTCCAATATCTTTCATCTCTTAACCGTAATTATTGTAAATCTAACACGTTCAGCTACATTACTTAATATTTTGTAACATTTCTTCATAAATTTAATTCATTAGAAAGTTATATCTTTTCAAGTAACAGATGTATCTACGAAACGACATCTATCCAAATCATGACACAAGGTTAGCTGAAATACAAGACCTTTCTGGAGAAGGGCTACCTTTGGGGTTGCCTTTTCCTCTCTCCGTTTTTGAACTAAGGATCCCACAAGCCGAGGAACCGCGGCCTGTTTTGAGAGGTGTATGTTCAGGGGTCGCAGACCTTGGTTGTACGGTAAGGGTTGTCCGCTATTCCCATTTGAATAGTCGGCCAGCTGCCTCCTAAACTGGTCGAGGCACGGAGAAGGGAAGCAAAACTCTCTCCCGGCATCGGAAGGGCGTGGGACAAGTACCCAATGCCCGACTTACCTGATTCGGGTTTTTTAGGGTTTTTCCTGCATCACTTTTAGGCCAATGCCGGGTATGATCCTTAAACTATAGCCCGGGGGCTCTAGTTAACCCTGGACTACCTTCCTCTACCCTTCCGTATTCATCTTTCAAATCCCTTCCTCTGCTATTAAAGGGAAATTGCCACCATGTAGACTGTTACTCTAAAAAAACATAGAAAGCCGTTGTTTACTCTTCAGTTGAAATATTTTCATTCTTTTACCAAATTTCATATGCTGTATTGCTATTTTGTTGAGTTAGCTGTCGGCTAAGAAATGCGGAGGTAGAAATTATAAGTTAGTGCTCGGAAATCTCAGGCAAACATTCTTCAGATAAGAAAATCCTATTCTCTTCACGCAGAGGTAGTATTTACACTCCCGTTTACACAGCGTTTGTGACAGTAACGTAACAATGCAGTACTGTATACTTACCTGCTTCAACGTGGTCTCAGCTCACAAATGAAAGACAATGGCATGTTTGACGTAAATTTAAAGTAAGCAAGAGTATCGTTAAATCTCACGAATCGTAAAAATGTCAATGGAGTAAACAAGCAATATACACCACAACAGTGTATACAAACGGTCTCTAAATAAAGAGGAAACTTTATGCATCTGTAGTAATCCTTTATCTGTTCCCTCGGGATCTTTTCCTCACAATTAACTGCCCCCACGTTGGGTGCCATTTTATGTAATCACTCATCTGCTTTCTCCGTATATTTTCCTTAAGATTATCGGCACGTGCCCCACTGCTTAGGCGGAATGACATACGTGTGTGTATACGAAAATTTTTAATAAGTTATTTAAATTTAGCACGATGCGAGCAAATAAGAAATTTGCCAGGAACACGTAGGACGAATTTGACACAATTGAAGCTCCTCAGTGGCATAGAATCATGAAGGACATAATCAACGTATAACATTTTCGTCTAAAAACTGAATCGCATGTAACAATACATTGTAATTTATAATTCTTAAGTACAATGTTATCTCGGTCATATACTGACAGTACTTGAGTATTGATTATATTTAATCAGACGCACTCTCTAATATGTATTCTACTGTAATGATTAACTTAAGAAAACAAATGGGATCAAGATATCTGCAACGTCATGCAAAATGTCTTCGGTTTAAACCTTTTATAGGACCAATATTGAATCATGGGAGCGAATATCAGGTACAGATCTTAGAAAGGAGAAGGATTTTTGGACCAATATGTGAAAACGGAGGGAATAAGGTATGACCATTAATTGTATGTTGTATAAATAGTTCTCGGTTTCCACTCGGGTGCCAGCTGTCGTCATCTTCTAGGCGTCATCTTCGCCTAGAAGATAACGACCGGGCTTGCGGTCGTCGAAACGTCGTGGTTTAATCGCTGCTGGCACCCGAGTGAAAACCGAGAACTCGTTACACAACAATTACACCGGGAAAGTCTTCAATCATTAATTATATAAACTGTATGGAGAACATGATTTAGTAAAAACAATTAAACCTGGAAGACTGAGATGGCTGGGGCATTTCATTAGAATTCACGGTCAGAATCCCTGAAAAACTCTTACGCAACACAAGCCAGATGGAACACAACGAAAAGGACGGTCAATAATGAGGTGGATAAATTCAGTGGAGGAGGATCTGAAAATCATGGGGGTGAGGGAATGGAGAATAAAGACGCAGGATCATAAAATCATAAAAGAGGCTAAGGTTTACTCTGGACTCTACAGCCACATAAGAAGAAGATTAACTTGATCAAGTTCCTTGAAGAGGAACGCCGGTCATAAAACAATTTATTAGTGTCTCTTACAAAACATGTGTTTCAGACCACACGCCACTTGGCATGATGGTGAGGGTTTCCTCGTTGGAGCTCTGATGATTACGTCGCTGGTAGCCATCACTTATGGACCATGGTATGCTGCCGCTACGTTTCCCAATCGAGTTATTGCACCTCCGAACTCTCGCAAGCCAATTTCGTTCAGAATCACGGTATTGCACTCAATGAATCATTACTAAACGTTCTATCCGACCTCGCCAGTTTTCACAAAATAAAAACCCCCTCAGGGCCTTTTGAAACCAAACAATAAACTGGTTCACGCCGATTCTGTTCTGTTCATTTTCGGAAGTTTATGGCGTGTCTACCCAGCACATAAAAACTGGCCTGCATTCATAACAAAGGGCGCTCGTCTCATTGAAATTACTTATTTAAACGACCGGCTTGTAATAATTTAATGAATGCAGTGCCTGATAATGCAAGCCCTTGCTACACGAGGTTTATTATTCTTCAATCTTTGATAATTAATTATCCTAATACATTTCGGAATATGTAGGCTAATCGGCTAGGTAACTTGAATGTATTTTATGCTTCATGTCACAAAATTATAAATATAACAGTTCTTTAGTTCAATTTTTATTCTCGAGGAGCCAACGTTAGATTCGTTAAGACTATTTGATTCTGTAAATGTCTTATAATTATTTCAATTCGTTTTCTGGCATCGTTATTTCTAAGGTAAATACGATAGAAAGCAAAAACGACAAAAATAACGATTTCACTATCTCCAGATGGCTAGCTTAATTTCTATAAAATATTTTTCCTGAGAAGTGTACAGCTTCGCATTGCTACAGCATGGTTGTGCATTGTTCGGAATCGTCCCTTCAATCAGTGAGATTGCGAAGCCTCCACCCCTTTTCGTTCCCATCTGTTCCTCTCCCTCCCTTCCTGTCTTGCTTCTAAGATTAAAAGCAGCAGCCACGACTGTCACTTTGCCGAGATTGCTGACATGCGCGAAAGACCGAGACCGCGGACTGAATCAATGATTCGACCAGCATGCAACTTCGGCCGCTTTAATTTCTCATCTCACGCACTTATACTTCTCAGATCACACGCACATACTTTTCGTCCTGGTTCTGAGGTTCGTAAAAAAAATATGGTCGTAACTTTATATTTAAGCATTTTATTACTTATATAGCTGAGCTTCGTTTGAAAGTATTTCCTCTGTTCTTGAAACTGTTTACACACCAATTAGGTCTACGGATAATACGTAACCTTTAATATACACACTTCACGCCAATGTAGAAATATGTATTTCAATACTTATTTCATAAATAAACTTCACAGAATCTATAGCTGATGCTGCACTGTTTGGACATGTTAACCAACTACCAACGGAATACGATGTATTGTTTCAAACAGACTTGCGGGCGCGCGGAAATAGAACTTCTCGCGTCTCCCATTGGTGATGCCTCGATTCCAGTTTCTCAACTATCTCGCAATATATTGCTCGATACAACTATCGCGCAATATATTGCTCGATAAAGTTCAATATACCGTACGGTAAAGTGATGGAAGTAGAAAAAATAGTTAAAAGTACGCTTTGCCATCGGTTAGAGGTTATGTAGTCTGCCCAACCAGTTATAAAATGACAGTTACAGACCTTTTTTTATTTGAAATCCATTAACAAGAGATAGTAGCCAAATAGAGTTAAAAATTTGGATCCTAAACCCTACGTCGTTTCTTGTGCCTAGAAATCTAAGAAAATTAATTTTCAGAATTTCGATTGATTGGCAAAAAAAAACTGTCGTATGGCTTTGAATTAGAATTTTTGTCTTTATTTGTCTATTTTCTCTAGTTAATAATTAATTATATATATACATAAAACAATTCTTCAAATTTATTGATTTACATGTTTTAAATTTTAAATTCTATTGTTGATGCTTTTCTATAATACTTTTTATATGAGGAGTAAAATTAGTTATATTACTCCTCAATCACCGCGTTCTACATTTAATTATTTTAAGTTTTTATTGATATATTGTTAACATGAGTAAATCCTGCCTCAAACAAGTAAGAGGTAAGAAAATCTAAAAAATAAAATAATGGTCCGGTGATATGGGTTAGTTTCACGTATTTTTTTCGCAAACATCTGTAAAAATCCAACATTTGGCGTAACCGCTTGTTTAAAAATTAATTTCATCTTAAAAATTCTATTTACGGCGAATATGTGAAAGCGACTTGACATTCTGCTTTTGATGCGTGCATCATACCGCCCAATGCAACTCTGTATTATATTTATAAATATTAAAACGCATATTATCATACAATTACATTCCTTAAAATTAAATTATATTTTAAAACAAATATTATAGACACTCTGTAAAACTTTAATCGACCCTCAAGAGGTCCTCCTGAACTCCGCTTGGATTCCTAGAGGTAATGTAATCTAAAATATGTCTACTACAGTAAGTACATTTTGTCGACGACCGTCGTTTAATTCGCCTTCCGCTCCATTTCCTTTAGACACGTCACTTCCACATTAATTCCCTTATACCACGCATGTTTTCGATTTGTGACACAAACCAACAGTAATTTATATAAGCTTTGCAGGAACCAGAGTTTCACCTGTTTGAAAAGTGATTTAGAACTATTGATATTTCACGTGTTTTCTCATTGAGTTTAATCGTTCCTAAGATGGGATGTTCCACGAGCATTGTGTAACAGTTAACATCCATCCAGCTGTCGCGTCATTAAGTAATTTCTTTCATTTGTGTGTTAATTAAGACCCAAGCAACTCTTTGAAGTCACTTCCTCTGGTGAGTCACACTGCTCAGTTCCTGTGATTCAGTAGCCTGCAAACTGACGACTGTTTCGTAACCGTTCACTCTTGGAACTGTTAGTTACGAAACGATAATCTTATGTAATCTTTGTGAGTAGCTCAGGAAATGTCCTCAAATACAGAAATAATGAGTGAAAATTTCCCGGTCAAACATATTTGGCAGAGTACCAGGAGCAGAAATACTATCCGTATGGAAAGCCGTCACTCAGCCAAGTAACTTGAAACATTCTAAAACGTTCGCAATTAGTCCCTATTGTCGAAATCTGTATATACTTGAAGAGAAACTGTATAGTATTTCTCCTGCTGTAACCAATTTTTAAGGGGGGTGGGGGTAAATCCCATTGTGTGATAGCTTGCGGAGTTGAAATTCTTTCCCCTTGAAAATTATTATTGTTATAGATAATATTAATCTGTCTTCATTCAATTATTAGATAATAAAAACGCTAAATTCGTCAAAAAGATAATGAAATAAGGAATTAGAACATATTAACGAAAATTAGCACGACGTATCGTTCCTTTTTTTATCCTCTTCAGACGCATAAATAAAATTATATAAAAATCTTAATTCGAATTTCTCAGGCCATGCATCACAAGATTCGTACAAGACTGCATACAATTCTAAATTAATAAACCAGCTAAATTAGTCAGAAATAAAATTTCGGCTACAATGACAACATTTTAATCGTGTATTAATACCCCAAGAAATAAATTAAATAGATATTTTAAAATAATTTCACACGTGCACCTTGAAGAAGTTAAATTAATTTTTTATTAATATGTACTAATTTTTTACTTTATTAAAATATATTTCTTACGAATTTGACTGGTTTATTAATTTATGTTAATTATATATTTATGGGCAACGGATACCCATTTTCTGTCTGTATTGGCTATCTTTCATATTCATTATTTTCTATCAGACGTAAATTATTTTTCAGTTTGATAATTATGGAGGTTAGAAAATAGAATTAATTTTCACGGGAATCGTAATGAGAGATTTTATCTATATCGAAGTTTAGAATAAAACTATGGCGATTTCCAGTAAATTCTGCCGTTTTTGTTAGCCATTATCAAAGAATTCTGTGATCCATGAGCCTTTTGCAAAATATACTTCAGATTTTTTAAACTTAATGATTATAATATTTACTGCTCAACGTGTTCTTTCTCGGAAAGCTAACACTAACTCTCTATTTTTAATAGTCTTGCATATTAATTAATAATACGTTGTTTCTTCTCTGTAATTCTGTAATTTTCATTTTCCACCTTGTCCTGTCCTTTGCTTCTTCCTTCGTTACCCAATATCTTCCTCCTCCATTCAAGTCGTCTAGCAGATGCTCTTTTCTTCTTTCACGACATGAAACTCCATCCATTCAGTACTCACACAATTTCTCCTCAGAACGTATTCCGATCCAGTTTATTTTTCTCTTAAAAACTGTAGTCGATGTGGATCTCTTCTCATTTTCTCTTCATTTTTTGCTTATCTGATTTATTTTCATATCTGTTACGGTATAAATTAGTAGTATTCCTACGTTTAAAAGCATATAGGAACTACATCGGTAATGTTCGTTTCAGAAAGAATTTTTTTTGTATGTTCTTTACATTAAAATGAAGAATTATCCTTCCATCTCTTACCGTTTAATAAGTATAGCGTATTTTGAAAAATACTATAATAGAGAAATACGAAAATATTAACAGGAGACCGGAAAAAGGCACTACCTCAAACTAATACGATTAATTTAAGAACTTATTGAGCCTTCTAGGCTCAGTGGCTATATATAATAAATAGAAGTTTGAAAGTCCATAACTTTCCGTTGGTTGGTCCTACTTTAACTACCACAGGTGCATATTGTGTGTTTAAAATACCACACCTAATTTTTCTACGGGGTCACCGCCGGAGTGTGAGTATTACAGCATGTACCACGTTGTGACTCACACAGCTAGTTCAATCAATAAATCTGTCGGAGAGGGGGGGAACATCACAAAAGTTACCGTCAAAATTGCTTGTGATGGTTAGAATTGCGGCAAAAGCTTTTTAGGTGATAATTGAAATAAAGAAGTCGTGTGAATAGATGTCGGAAAAGTTTAGCTATAGCATAAGTTCATTTCAAAGTGGTCCAACGAACCTTTCGAGTTTCGTACCAAGCATTTGCATGACACTGAAAACGCGTCGAACGATATTGCAATATTTCGTCTGAATTTCTTCTAACGTCCAATGTGTTGCGGGTTAAAAAAATATTCTGTTTCAAATATTTCCTATAATTTCATTGGTTTCGCTATTTTAGAGGTGGGAATATGTTTCTTTTTTCGGATAGAAAAATTATCAGTGAGGAATAAAGGCAGAACTGGTCATGACGATTATAGAATCTCGTTCTTAAGAGACTGCAAATCTGTACTAGAAAATGGGAATTTGATACAGTGTGCGTGTCGAGCCTAGAGTGTCTGGAAAAGCTATTATTGGAACTGGAATGTGTCGCGACAAGGGATGTTTATATTTGTCCGGGAAATAGCTTTGGTCAAAATTACAAATTTACGATGCGTGTTTCGGACTCAAAACGTTTGACTGCAAAAAAGTTGGAAATTGAGCTTGAGCTTTTTCCCCCAAGAATGTTTCACTAATTTTGTCTCTGTTAGTTTCTCCGTTCAGCTCTTTTTATTCACCTCTGGTAAAGAAATTGTAAAAGTTCATTTCAACTGTTTTCTTAGTCTAAAAACCCAGTTCACACCAACTTAATAATAACGCCTATTATTAACGACGATGCTATTAACAACAGGTTATAAATGTTTGGAAATTGTTAGAAACATTTCCTAATGGGGAATTCGCTATTTGTGAATAACATTGTTATTTTATTTCTTTAAAAATATTTTTATACCACCCGCAAGTCAACGAGTGATGGTGTCACTGCGCATGGCTTCTGCGCAACCCAACCGATGCATTTTTCGTGTCGTTCTATGATCACTTAACCAGGTTTTGTAATAATTTTATAAATAATACATAGTAATGTAGCTTATAAACAATGTTTTTACTTATTATTACTTGTAATGTCTGAAGCAACTCCCCACCACATTGCCACCTTGTTGACCACGGCCAGTGCATTCACTCGCTTGGGCGAACAATAATTGATTAAAATCAAATGTTATTTTTCCTACAATACATAGTTTTGTTAATAACCATGTTCAAAATATTTTTAAATAAATCTCTTGTCGTTTTAGAAGAAATAATATTAGAAACAAAAGCTATAAATAAAACAAATATACGACCTTATGCCAGAAATTATGTTTTTTAACAAAACACTAAATAATTGACTTCCGTCCTTTTTTAGAACATCTTCACGTTTAATAATTTTGTATGTAAACCATGCAAAACAATTTTCTGGCATAAGGTCATGTATTTGTTTATATATGTTACCAGCAATGTATGAAAAGCCGGCATTCTATCGAATGCCTGGGCATTGTGTATAATGCCCGGCGTTTTTAGGCAATGTATGAAATATGAGAATTATTACATAATTTCCCTAGGCATTGTATATAATACCTATGCATTCTATAGAATGACAAATGTTATCTAGGCAAAGTATGAAAAAATGTCCTGATAAGGCTGTTATATAATTGACGTGCATTCCTTAAAAATATAAATGTTATTTTAAAAAAATTATAATGCCATTAAAAAAAATTATTCAAAACACGACAAGAAAAATGAAAGTTTTACAAAACTTTCTTATTAAGGGAAACAAAATTTTCATATAAAAAATAAGAAATTAAAATTAATCTACTTCTTGCGACATGGTAGGCTTGAATGGCATTTTGTTCCTTGCCACGTGATATTCGAAACGAATCGGGTATGTATTTCATATCACTATCACTAAGAAAGTAGCATTTGCGTTAAGACAAAATTAACGCTCCTGAAATGTACATTCATCCTGTTGGAACTTACTTTTTCGTTTTTTGGCTATTTGGTTCGTTTTGTTATTTAAAGTCTTGTGGCTAATATTAGTTCAAGAAAAAGGAAGCCCTCACAGTCAGCAAATTTTTAACTAATGCAAACTCTGCAAAAGTTCGGACTCAGATTAGCAGACTCCATTCCTACACAGTAAGAATAAAAAGGGGACGTGTTTTCCTTGACGGTTTTACTCGGCGGACCTTGCCATAATTACGTATATTCCTTGAGCCTTTGGCTGCGGCTTGGCTTTGATTTATGACCGACAACAAAACGTCTCTACCTCATAACTCAGATTTTTCTAGTTTACATCAGAAACAGATGAACAATTAAAAAGTTTACTTTTAATTAAAACTTAAAAGTTGATAAATTACGGCTTATTCGCAGAAAAAAACTTTATTGAACACTAAAAACGAAATTCAGTAAAAATTATAATTAGTTATCCATAATAATGGACGTAACAGAAAAACGAAATTATGATTACTACTTATGAAAACAACTCGAAATAAATTGCCGAGATTTACTGGTTGAAACTCTGGCATACTTTGATTACCAGTACAGAATAATAAGAGAAATACCGTGACCAGTACTCGGATTGCAATTCCTTTTATTCTAAGAGAATAATTTATTACCTAATTCGATGCGATACTTGTTTTACATATGTGCCGAATGGTTTTTCGTTTTCTATACATGATTATCACCGGTCGGTGAATATTTTTAAATCATTTTGGGATTACCAAGATATTGCCCAATTTGTAAGACTGTGTTGTTCTCATACGGTAAGAAATTTTCCAGTTTAGCCTGCAGTTCATCCCCGATATTACAGGTAAAGGTATAAATCTGCAAAAACTTTGGGGTGTTGGATTTGGTGGTCTGTAGAAATGCACTAACCTCCACGAATGAACTTTTTGGAAGAATGGTCTTCTTCTGACCCTTTCATTTCATAGTGTGCTTTTTCGGATATTAGCACAAATATCCGCTCTATTCTTCTGTATCTGACGCCCTTGTATCTCCCACTTACGTTAGTTATGGAAATAGAATACGTTATTGCATGAATGATCAATTATTATAATAGAATCAGTGAAATAATACAGCCAAATCGTAGTTGCAATAACCAATATTCAGGTATACGACTAAGAGTGAACTCAAATAAATACTCTGTGAGAAAGATAATTAGGAATTCAAAATATCACGAGGGTGATATAAAAATGTTTCTGTTACATTTTGTACGTGAAAAGACTTTTTCGCAAAACAACTGCCGCGCATTTATACTTGGGTTCCTAAACTTATTCAGACGACAGTTTCCTACCGGTACTTCGCAGTTTTTTCGCCAAACGAGAGCGATTGCGTTGATACGTATCAATGGATGAACAAAAGAATCGAAGAAACGGTGCGTGTAGTGGGTTGAAACTGGGTCTTCATCACCGAAGAAGTCGAAAACGGGGTCTGTTTTTCGGGGAAATGCGAAATTAATTCTGTTGTTTGACCAACAAAAAATATAAAACAATAAATGGGGATCACTGTGGTAATATTCTAACGAATCTCGAAGCTTGCAGAACAATCATCCATCAGGACAATGCGTCAGTTTGATGGGAAAAGTGAAGTATTTACATTATTTAGTGAAGCAACATAAACCTCTTGGCTCCCTCGGATATCCAACTGATTCGAAAACTCAAAATTTTCTGTATGGTCGATGATTTTCGTACAAACAAGAAACTATTGCGGCTGTAGACCAGTGATTTGTCGCAGTTCCGTCCGAACACTACAGAGACTAATTAAATGTATTCCTTTCAGATCGTCCTCGTATACTTCCAAATGAAAACTTTCAAATTTAATTAAAACTTACAAGATATCCAAGTTGTTATTATAAATTAACGAAAAATAATGTTTGCATAATCTTCATGAAAAATATTTGTTAAAATAAAAATAAAATATTGGAATGAAAATTAATAAGAAATATAGCCAAATACAGACAACGAGGATGATCAATTATTATAATAGAATCAGTGAAATAATAAAGCCAAATATTCACACATACGACTAAGAGTGAACTCAACTACACAACGTTTCTGGGATGCTAATAATAAAATACTATGGAAAAATTATTAAGAATGCCAAACTATTTTTAATTTGTATACTATTATATATATGAAAACGAAGTACGTATTATATTGGAAAATACATCAGAAAAAAATAAAAGGATTAATGGAAAAATTATTAAGAATGCAAAACAGTATTTTTAATTTGTATACTATTATATATGAAAACGAAGTACGTATTATATTGGAAAATACATCAGAAAAAATAACCGAGGAACAATTTTCTATCTTAACCATAAAAACGACTGCTAAATCGAAGAAAAAATATTTACATGCAAGCAACCTTATGACTTAGCGGTGAGCCGTTCGTGCAGGGCGTCAGTATGAATGGACTACCGATTTCCTTTACTGCTGAGAGGGGGAATTTTTTACTTGAGCGATAAGCCTGTCTGCCGTGAGCCAGGTATAAGACGGGACACCATGGCAGTGATAAATGACGCCAGCTTTGTTCTTGAAGGCCAGACTGCTTTTATTATCTTTTACTAAATTAGGTAATTCGTCTACAGCCCCATGCTATGCTTCAAGGTACATGACATACTTTCAATCCGTATTATTATTTCATAAACCTCACACATATTTATCGTAGTTTCACTAATCTTCTGTATTATGGCAGCGTTTCCATGACAGTGTGTATATATATATATATATATATATATATTGTAATAATTAAATAAAAAGGCGTCTTTTACAATAAAAAGATTATTAAGGGAAAACAATTAAACAAATTTATTAAAAATTAAAGAACGATCTGACTTTTATCTTTTAAAAGTGGTTTACAATATGATTTTAAAGTTTTTCTACTTACGGCCGCCCAGGTCTCATTTCAGGTTTTTCGTGCACAAAATTTGGGGATATCACTGATTCTAATACTCACAGACCCTAAATGTCAACAAATTCTAATTGGCGTAGTTTTGTTAGTTGGTCTAACACAAATTGGTAGATTCTCGATGCTTTGCTGCAACCTGGATTTGCAGATCTCGTGTAGTTGGAAATGTACTTCCTTGGTTTGTCTATGGCCAGCAGGTTGAATTTATGCTCGGCCACCGATTACAACATTAGTTTCACTCTTTCCTTCCCGACTGAAGATTGCTTTAGTTTTCAATATTTTAGAGCATGTTTGTAACTGCTATCAAACTGTTCTATTTGCGGTCCGCTGCCCGACTGCAAAACTTTTTATAATATGAAAAGTTTTGGTCTTTACACCTCGCTGTTCTATGCCTGACTCTATTACTTTTGTACAAAAACTTTGCTGGTCCTTATGCCTCGCCGTTCATTGCCTGACTGTCCGTTCGTCTCGTAGATTTTTGAGCGCGTGGAACCTCAACAATGTTTTCCTTTGCTTCGCCGAATTGTTGCGGCGTCCGCTCTATATCCTCTAATAATGAGTCCTCTACAATCCAACTTTCCAATTAGAATAATGTCTTAATTACCAATTACTACAATATATATATATATATATATGTATATATAGTAATGCATACAAATTAGTAAACAATTTATTATATTAAACATGAACGTTAGCCACACGTTGTTGAAGCCAAAATGTAATACTCAAAAATGATAGAATGGAACAATTTTAAAATGAAACAATAATACCCACGTTATTGAATCTATTTAAATAATGGAAATTTTTAAATGAAAGGATCATAAATAAGAAAATTTATTTAAACTAGCCAAACAATTAATTTATTCGATGCACACAGATTTCAAATTACAAATGAAAATTCGATGACCTTTTACAACATTTATTACGTACAATCAAAATTCTTACTCTTAATCTCAGGGTCTTTATCTTGGCCTTTAAATAAGGAAAGGTATTACTCATTTTTAAACAATAAAATTTCTGTGACGATTACACTTTTATGAATTAATTACGAATTAATATTTACAATATTTAAAAAATCTAAATTTGACGATTTTATCCTTAACCAAAGGTTCACAATAACAATTTAAATGAGGTATGACACAGTTTTTCTGGTACCTGAGCAATTTAACTCTTTCAGCATCACTTACACACACTCAATTTTCTAAAAACAGGCCATTCTTTCACTGAATTTACACTTCACTGTTGGATTAGCAAGTGTTGGTTATATCTTTAAGATGACTTATTATGACAATTTGCGGTAATTTAGATAATTCCTCCACGTAGACTATTCAAAGTTATTTGGCATAAACAGGAACACTCCGAAATCTTTCCGCAGCACTATCATGGTGACTTCTGTACTCTGCCTCTACTTAAGAACTTTACTTTTGAAAACGTCTCGTCTATTTCTATTACGACCGCTTTCTGTCGTTCTTGATCGCCAACTGCCCTATACGTTCGCTTAACGCGTCAACAGTCCTACAATGCCTTTCGACCTGTCATTCTTGTCCATTCTAGTGTGTGATTTGTGTCTGTTTGTCGATAACAATTCAAGTCCACAATGTTTTTAATTATTAATTGCCTTTTAATTACTACAATATATATATATATATATCGATTAGGGTTTGAAACAATTGGCCTGGAAAATACTAACAACAACACCTAAAAATGGTAAAAGATAGGCTACCCAAGTAAAATAAATTGATTTAATAAAACAGAATAGGCATTAGAAGTATAATAGTCATTTTAGGAAGATCATAATACTGAAGTGTTGTGGAGCCGGGTTAAAGGATTAATATTCACGTTCTAAAGCAAATGAGCAGCCGCGTACTAAGGGGGGTCCCGGATTCGATTCCCGATCCATCTCCATCTCCATCGTTTCATCTTTATTTATATCTCCAGCAAGTATAAGCCTTAATTTCATTAATTCATGCTTTTAATAAATTAAAAGTTTTGTAAATTGGGTAGGTTTCAAGATTTTCAATAATTTTTTTAACACTCATAATCATAAAAATAACATTTACAAAATAAAATCTAACTTTAAGAATTTCTCAGTGTTTATTTTAGAATACTCTCATTTACAGAGAATTGTGAACTTTACTGCTACTGTCATTGTTTAAAATTTTTTTACATTTAACTTTAAAGTACCGAATTGAAGGTTAATTTTTTAGGTGAAGTTTACTGGAATTCTGGAACAGACTATTAATTTCTTTTGCCGAAACAGCAGTTTCAAGGGGTGTCCAAATTTTCTCTCGACACAAGCTTATGGAATTTCGTAATTATTGCCACATTCTGATTCATATTTGCATCAATTCCTCGCTCATAACGTTTCTATTAATTAACGTTAAATTTCCATCTCATATATTCTCGAACTGAGGTATCTCTAATAAATAACACCATTGAATTACTGCCTGGTTCTTTCCTTTTCTACCGACTCAATGTCTAAAAGTAATTCGTTTTACCTCTCTAATTTCCCTTCCTCTAAATCTGTAACCATCTTCCTGGACGTAGCACCTCAAACTTATTGCATGTCCAAATACAGCTACACTCCCCCCCCCCCTCCCACACTCACCAACTCACAACATTAACTTCCTTCTAAGCACGGCCGAACACTTCTACCACCTGCGTTCCTCCAGCTCGTTTCGAAGTGGTTTAGAATTTTGATTCCCTCACCCCCTTAATAGCAGCTGACCAGTTCAGTGACCCCTGTTACGGATTCAAGGTAATTTTTCAAGACCAAGAGGAATTCTTTTTCGGATCACGAGCTCCACAAAATTTTCGCGTAACGATTATCATAATTTGAATATTCGTTACAATATTTTAGATAATTTCTAAAATCTTTACCAACCGTATCGGAATTATTTATAGTCACCGACCCAAGGAAATTCTTTATTATTAATTTTACTTGCTGTATATAGAATATGTTCTCGTTGGGCAATAACAAAAAAAATAATGCTAAATGTTGATATAAGGATATAAGTATTTTCTCTACACTAGCACGTGGTCACGTTGATTTTAAATGTCTATATAACGGAAATAAGTAGCAGTCTCAATACGTGCACATGATGAAATCATAATAAATTGCTTCAGGAGTGCGCTGAGGTAGCTTAATTGTTCGGTAGCACGTTTTGAAACGATTTTGAAGTTGACGCGGAAACAGAAATTTAGTTATCTCAGAATGTCAGCATATTAACATAGAGAACATTCATAAACATTATAACACATAGCAAGTTCACAGCAGTAAATAATCAATTTCGTTGCTATTGTCAATATCCACCATCTTCTAGTTCCATGTCCGACCTCATTAGATATGCAAAATACTCCCGTAATATATTCTTCGTGTTGAAAGATTGTAACAATTTGCATTATTTTTAGTCTCCGAGCCCAGAAAAACACTATATGCGTGTTTAATTAAACGATTTACTGCTACTGCAGTACATAATATTAAAAAATGTCACCTAGTGTTATGTTGTAGCCCTATGGGTGAAACTCAGCTTACACTTAAACTTCTCAATTATGAAACAATCGGCATCGTTTTTAATTTAAGAATAAACCATAATTAACAAAAACAATAATTATTTCCTCTATTGATATATATATATTGTAATGATAAAAGGGCAATTAAAAGAATTAATAATTAGAGATTATTGAAATGAATTGTTACCAGCTAACACACAGATATACAATAATGGACGAGAAATCAGGCCAAGACATTGTTGGTTTTAGTGCGCTTAAGACGATGGAGCAGCAGTCAGCCATGAGACCTTGCTGAATACGGAAGGAACTAAAATTTAGCAGTCTGGTTTTGACACCGACCGAGGAATTTAGCAAAGTATGTTCTCGCGAGGAACCAAGTAGCGGTCGAGCAAATTTGATGCTTGGTAACGGCTGAAATTGGTCCTTTTAAACCTACGGTATTTGAATAACTTTTAAAGTAAAGTCGACAGATATAAATGGGACGAAAGTTCTTGAACAATTGTGTCCGGTGGTCAATTGGCCAATTTATCAAAGTGAATCAAAGTAAATTCAGTGGAAACATGGCCTGTTAAAGTGTTCGAGGTTAAATGTGTATCGCAAAATCTCTACAATTGCCCTGGTACTGGTACAAACGGTGAATAAAGGAAACATTTAAAATTCATATTTTAAACGTTAATAAAAGGTAGAATATCGTCAGATTTCGATTTAATTTAGTTTTATTTGATTACATTTCAAGAGTTTATTAAAAATATTTGTCAGTAGTTGAATTGTAAAATTAATTGTTCTTTATTTAAAAGGTCCAATAAAGACCCTGAGGTAAGTGAAAAGGACATTTTTGTATAAAATTGTTGTAAAGTTCAGCAAGTAATTTGTTTTGTAAGGTAAATAGTTGTGCAAAATAAACTAATTGTTTAAGTAAATTGAATAAATGTTATTAATTCATGCTCCTTTCATTAGATAATTTTCGATGATTAGTTCAATTTAATTAATTATCTTCATTTTTGAGTAACCACATTTTGATGCCTTCACGCGTGGACAATCAAATCATTTAATAATTGACGACTTTCATTGTTTATTACAATATATATATATATATATATATATATATATATTATATGAATAAACAACAGTCTGTTGAAGTCAGAAAAAAAGATAGGCAATGAAAATTAGGATACGTTTCGTCGCTAATTTGCAACCCCTTCAGATATGACGTTTTACCAAATTTACGTAGTATATTTCCTCTATCCTAAAATATTATATCTTTGGAGAGGACATAGTTTAAATCTATTACGTTTCAGAACCTTCTATAAGCCTTCCCCTTTTTTTAAACTTACAATATCAGATTTTCAATGCTATTACACAAATGTATTATTGATTTCCTATGTAGAACATGTTGAGCTAACTTTCCATTCTAAAACACTGCTACACATATTTAATTAAAAATAATTTACTTCCGCTTTCTAAGCAAACATTATTTTTATTGTAATGAAACGTTTATCAAGTAATATGGGGCTATATTAAGTTCAACTACGTTAGAATTAAAATAAAAAATTTCGTTGTAAAAATAATAAAAAGTAGTATTGCAAATATGCTAGCGGCGTGATCAGAGAGTATAAAACAATTCAAAATAATATTAACGATAACGACTTATATCGATTTATTATAAAATACAAGAAGATGGTTATTAATAGAATTGAGTCAAGTGAAGTTTTAAATAAAATCATATATTATTAAGGATATGGTTTTTCAATTTTAGTTTAATCCCTGACGCATTGCAGTGAGAAGTGCATTTATAACCGTAATGACAGTTAATCTTTATTACTAGTAAATAATAATATATAAAATCTTATAAATTTAATGGAACGCTTTTTCCCTTGTTTATTTTATTCATGTTTGTATATAGTTTGCGTACCTTCATTGTATTTATTTTAAACACAGACACCGGGTTTTGCCCAATGCACTTAATAAATCTATCTTTTGCAACGCACAATTACTTATTTGTACAAATCATAAAGCTCCGAAGAACGCATTTAAAGAGCAGCGGGTTGGAACACCTTACGTCATAACCTCGTTCCGAAAATAATGAAAGTTTGGCGGCCCGCACCAGTATCGTTTTGTATAATTTAAGCATTCCCTCTTCAAAAGAATTGCTGAACAACTTCAACTTCTTTGAATATATGGTATTTTCTTTGAGGGCGTAAATTATAATTCGGTGACAACAGATCTCTCTCTTGAAGTGGTTTATATGAAAGTTGCAGGCTGGGCTTGTAGATGACGTGGGGAACATTTAGATAGCAAGTATCTAAAAATCTTGGCTGGAAAGAGCCTACACTACAGAGGATCATAAATGTAGATTAAAGTGACGTTGACGTTCATATATCTTGCAACTATAGATGTTTCATCTCACATGTACTTTTTTTTTGGAAGTAACTATGGTCACTTTTTGAAAATATATTTTTAAAAAATGTTATAGATTTGTGTTTGTTATGTTTTTATTAATTATTTATATTACTTGTGTTTCTGATTTAAATTCCAGCTAGTTAAGCTTCAATCGCTATCAGTGATCACATCCGTTCCACCATTCCCATCCATAAATTCGCCATCCATCCACTCGTTTAAGAGGCATAGCAATTGCTAAAGTTCTTAGCTGCGTCTAAATTTCATACTAGGAAATGTAGAGTCATATATTAACTGTAGAGAAGTTTTGTTGCTAATGAAATTTAATGTTTCAGGTTCGAGACATGACCCCTGAGGCATGCCGTGGCTTCACCGTTCACCCGCCACCAGCATTCTACCCAATCCCGTGGCGTCAGTGGAAGCTGTACTTCGACGAGCAGCAGTCCAACAAAACAATGTCCCGGCTTCGTGGCAGCCTCGCAATCCACGTGTGGAACAAATTCAGCTACTCGGAAAACGTGACCGTGGGTTCCCGACAGCCGTACGGCCTCATAGCCAGCGAGTTTTGCCCTCGCGTCTACCACTCCTCCGGAAAAGTGTTCTGAACACTTCCGTCTTCCGTAATGTCATCATCACCTCAATAATCCCCTCCTGTTATGTACATAATTGACAAAGACGTGAAAAATCAAACGGTCTCCCACTTCCGATGATAATGTATAAGTGCTACATGGCGTGCGTGTGTATGAATGTAACTACGTTTCCTCAGAAAGGTAATTCGGAACTTCGATAATTGATAAATTATAACTCTTAACTTGGACGAAAGCACAATAAATGTGCATCAACTTGGACACTGATTCACGATATGAGGTGCACAGAATACACTTGCCAAGCTTCGTTTCCTACTTAGATGTTAAGAAGAAAGGTTGTGTTGAAGCGGTTTGACAGTATTGATTTGTGAAATAAATCATCGACCAAAAGGAGTTTTGAACATTACCACGGTCCTTTGATTTTTAATCCATCTTAATAAATTAAAATTAATTCTCAATAATTCAGTGTTTTAATCTTATTCATTTTGCATATATATGTTACCTCACTCGTCTTCTTCATAACTTAAACCACCAGTATTAAAGAGTTTATTCAGATTATCTCATTTTGTAGTTCACAGTATGAAGGTGTATTAGAAATGTCTGCCAAAATGGGATTTTTTCATATACTGTGATTCATAACTTCATTATCTTTATTGTCACTCCATTATGTACAGACGTAATATGTTAATAAAATGCAAGAATGATTTATTATTTGTTTTTATACACTTGAAATACTATTAACAGTTGGGACCTATATATTTACAATAAAGAAACAAATCGGGTATTACAGTACTATTATAGCAATACTATCTGCAGGAAAGTGAAATTTACTATTGTACTTAAATATTTCCTTCGCTCATTAAATCCCTGTAAATTTATTAAATTAATTCCAGTTCAGTACTTAGTAATTCTGCTTGACAAAGATATTGCTTTTATAGCTGTGAAAATAAGATCTGCTCCTAAAATGTGAGTTAAACTGATATTAGCCTGTTTGGATAACTGCTTGGTATGAGCATTTCAATTTGGAGTGATAGTGATTGTAGTGATAATTAGATGTTACTATTAATTAAGAATTTTAGATATTACATTTACAGTAGTTTCGTGCCAATGTAGATCAATGATATTTGCTCATCTTAAAATTAGGGAAAATCATTACTTAAGAATTCACTGTTGTGTCAAAACATTATGGCTACCTGATTAATAGAGTGGTGTTCCAGCGTTGGAACGCAATACAGCAGAGATTGACGTGGCATGAATTCTACGAATCTTTTCACGTTTATGGAAGAATCTGGTATTAGGTACTACATTTATTTTAATTACGGGCCGGTGGTTTGCGTGTTTGCGGGCGTGGAATCGGCGTCCCAGATGTGTTCCATCGAGTTCAGATCAAGCGAATTTGGTGTCCAAGACACAAGCACGAGTCTGGTCTTGTGATGTGGATAAATATTCTGTTGGAAGATGCCATCGTTGTCGGGGAAGCTATGAAGCTTGGTGGGTTGCAGGAGATCCGCGATAATTTTCTCACCAGCATTGTGCTCTGCCTTCAGATCTGCTTTATTGAGCGGGCAAGCCTCCGACATTCACATTTTTGGATGATTTATGGACATCCAGAACCAGTCGCTTAATCGTGGTTTTAAGGTCTTTCAACCACTTTCTATAGATGCTCACGACAGTACCACGCGACCAACCGACCAGCTTAGCTGTTTTCGAGATGTTGGTTTCCAGGTGCCAGACCATAACAAGCAAAGTCATTTATATCTGTGGATTTCCCCGTTTTCGCTGTAATGATTCCTCATTCGTCTCTGCTCCGCTTATATGCTTTCTTTATCGCGTCACACGGCCACAACGACACTAGGCGACATTTAGTCTCGCAGTGGGCAATAGTCATAATGTTTTGCCTCATCAGTGTAAATTGTACAGTAAGTATTAAATGATTGTTTCAGTAAATAATTGTATTATGTTGAAATTACTCTTGATCTTTTTATTTATAATTATTCTTCTATTTCCCGTATGCTCAGGTGCTTGCTGAAAAAAAAACATACTTCTGAGGAAACGTAGAGTGCTTTAGCCAGTAAGTGTGAGAGGTAAAAATAATTTTTTGGAATGTCAGTGAAAATGTAATGCCAAAGATTGTAGAAATGTTATTAATACTAATGCTCAAAGTCATCTTGCTTTTGACATACTAATTCTTTACTCATATGCATTTACATATGAAATTCCATATAACGTGTTACATACTTTCAATTGAAGAAAATTCCAACTTTCTATATTGCATTTCTGTTGCAGGGAAAAATTTAAAAGATCTTTTGGAAACATATCGCAAATGCTCATTATTTTAAATACGTAAAAATGTATATTTTCTAATTTGTATCTGATACAGATTTTCTCAAAGAAACTAATTAGAATGTAATAAGTGCAAAGTCTTTCAAGTAGGTAAATGTGTTAGTATTTAAGTAGGTGTTACTTCAACCTTTATTCTTAAAAGTGTAGTCTGTAAAACAGTATGAAACATGCCACAGTTTTTACTTTCATCAGTTGTATTTTCGTAAAGGTTAGGGATATTCGTAATTATTTTTTTCATTTTGTTTTACAAATATTTTAAGCGTAAATCCATATAAAAAGACAAAAGATGAATAAACTATCTACAAAGATAAATTATTTTAAAATTTAGAATATTCTGTGATGAAATATGACTGTGATTTCAAAACAATACTTGTATCCATATTACTTACCATGTTTTGATGTTATTGTGCACACTGCCCTGTAAATTTTCATGTTGCAAGAAGATATACATTATTAAAATGGTGGTATTGTTTGACTCTAGTTGATACACAATTGATTCTGCCAATTTTATTTAATTGTAATATTTGTTTATAATGTTGAAAAACTAGGGTTACATTGATTCACTGCTCATACACTGCCTTAAGTGCAGATAGTGTACCTTGCAGCCTCTTGACATGATCTATTGGAAAATAAATCTCATAAAACAATCAGTATTTTTTAAGAAGTGTACATTAATCCTTAGTGGACATTCTTTATACTATTTGATGGAGACAATGTATGCATCAAGTATTAAGGAGAAAAATGCATTAAAATTGTAGGTATTTCTCAATAATAAATAGTTTGAGAAGTGGCTCTTAATTAATTAAAATTTTTGGTATAAAATAAATTAATTCACCACAAAACGTGCTGTGCATGAACTATCAATCAAATTTCATAAAATATGGAATAGCAGCGTCAATCTTTTAACTAAATCGACTCCCACTCTTCAAATCCACGCTAAACTGCAATATCAAAAATGATTAAATAAAATTGCGGAAATGAGGTGGGTGATGAGCATTTTTATTTTAATAAACTGGAATAAAAATAAATCTATTGCATTAATATTTTAGCTACTATATATATATCTGCGTTTGTTTATAAGTCGATTTCTAATAACTCCATAGCATACTTTTACTATGTACCCGTTGTAAATCTTTTCGTTGATAACTATATCAATCTAAAAATCAAATTGGTCATGAAAGCTATACGCAAACACTGCCGTCCTGTATTTTAAAATTACTACATCCTAACTTATAGTTGTAGCAAACATTTACGTACAAGTTCATGATTCCATTTATTTATTTACTATCCTATGTGGAGAATTTTATTTTATTTTTCGCGTATATAAAAATTTTATTCAATTTTAAGTGCGATCAAAAATAGTTCAATTTCTAGTTTATCTTATGAGCATTGCGTCCTAAATTAGATATAAATAATTTTACTGAGACTTAAATCCAGCCATGAATAAGTTATTCTTTCGTGTGGCACGCCTCAAGTGATTTATATGGTTTTCTGAATTTAAAGTTTCGTTCTCGTGACGAAATAGATTCAACTTCGGTCGATTTCTAATTTAACTTAATTAAACTTATGTCAGAATTTTTTTCAACCTTTCTAAAAATAGCAACATTAATATAAAAATGGAGTAGCATAATATTACTGTTATTAATGGGCGTTGCGAACATGTCCGGCCTCGTTTACAGTCATTCATCAAATTGTTGACAGTTTTAATCACAATGTCGTATAAGCTACGAGCTTCATGTAACTCGGCACTGATTTCTTTAGGCGTTTTGTGTTTCAAATGGAAGGGTTCAGTCTCTAACCGAAACTCGTTACAAACTATTGTTTGAAAATAGGACAAACTATTTGCTTTGACTGGTAATAAAAATGAAACCTCTCAGTAGATGTGGCAGGAAATTTGGTGGTAGAGTATCGAAAGATGGTAATTCTCAGAAACTAACAGCTCCATCGCTTTTATTATGTAAGTTCTTATTGGCATCCCTAAATTGGACGACCATTCGTCGTATGTAACAATATTAAAATTTATTGATTTGATTTGATTTATTTTATTCCATTAGTCCTCGTATGAAGAAATAGGATACGTCAATACATAAAATTACAATATAATAATTGGATGATGCAATTATAAACAATTAGAAGTTATCATAAAAATACTAAAATTAGGGAACACAAATTTCCCCGTCCAACATAAATAAAATATATTAATAATACCAAAAATATTAATTCTTTAACTATACTAAGGGTGTAATAATATTTAGAGTTCTAATAAAAAGAAATTCAATACATAATTAATTATTCGAGAATTAACTATAATAAAATATAGAAATACCCATCACACAAAAATAAATCATAACTTGACACACGCACACTGGAAGGAAACACAAATGACGGACAAGTCACTTCATGAAACAGAACGACGAAGAATCTTCCCTTCCGTGGAAACTATTGGAAAATATAGAAGAAAAGCCACATTTTATTTAATATGGTCGATTTGGTGCTATGAGTTTTTATTAGAAATTGAAAGTTTCTTTAACTAGAATTAAGGGTATTAAGAAAAGGAAAAATTGTCAAAAATAACAAGTAAACAAATAGGTTTTTTTTATAAATGTAAGACGTTGGAAGACTGTTCAGGAGAAATGAATAGCGTAATGAAACTAAATATTAAAATGAAAAAATTTACGTCTGATTGAAAATAATGAATAAGAAAGCCAATTCAGACAAAAAAGTGATGATATAAATACCACACGTTTCTGGGATCCTTGTCCCTTTCCTTAGATGCTAAGAAGAGCCTAGAGCAACACAACTGCAGAAAGGGACAAGGATCCCAGAAACGTTGTGTGAAACTAAATATTTATTTAAAAATATCTAAAAATTTTCAAAAAGGAGGAAAAGCGGAATAATTTACGACTTGCACTAAATTGAAGTATTGATGAATAAAAATGTATATTAGGTGTACCGAATTTTTTTTAGTTATAAGTACATCTGACCCTGGAGAAAATAGAGACTCCGGATGTGGGATGGAGGCTCCCCTCCACACAGGACAGCTGTGCTAGCCACTGAGCGTCTCTGAGAACACGCAGATCAATGCAGGACCCAGCTCAAAGAGGGGCGGATACAGACCAACCAGAAGAGATCGAGATTGCACTCGAACAGTGGCGTTATTTAAGACAAGTCAATCTGAAATACAATACTACAACAAGAATATATACAATAAGATCTTCATTCAACGGAATACGCGAATCATCTTCTGGAAGGCTTTGTGAACAGATATGGAATAAATTATCTAAGCATAAATTAAACTGACATGCTTTTTCGTATAAGCTTCGAGAAACTTTATTTTTAAGTAATCGTCTCTTTTCGACCGCCGTCAACCCATTGGTGCAGGCATATCACATTCAGGGAGACCGACCGTCAGTCGTGTTTCACTATTCTACTGAAATAGCTCTTGGAAATGTGACGTAACGTTCTCTGTCCCGAAGAACAGGACTATGAAACGCCATTCAACGCACTCGCAGTACATTCAAAGGTTATCGAAAAACAAAGGATCTCTCAGCAATTATGAAAGCATAAAGGAACCGGTCACGAGTCAGCTCGTATATGCATTAACATTTAATAAACTGAAAAATTTTACGTCTATTTGAAAATAATGAATAAGAAAGATAGCCAATTCTGACAAAAAAGTGATAAAATAAATTCCACACAACGTTTCTGTGATCCTTGTTCATTTCGCCAGGTGCGAAGAAGAGCCTAGAGCGACACAACTGCACTTGTCAGTTGACAAAAAAAACCTCAAAATCTTTTGAATTTTGTCAACTGACAAGTGCAGTTGTGTCGCTCTAGGCTCTTCTTCGCACCTGGCGAAAAGGACAAGGATCACAGAAACGTTGTGTGGTATTTATGTTATCACTTTTTTGTCTGAATTGGCTATCTTTCTTATTCATTATTAACATTTAATGTTAAGCATCAATATTTTTACCGACACATTCATTGCTGTCACCGAATTAATTCGTAACTACCAATTTTTGTAATTATTTGACTTCTTTCCACTTACAAGTTAAATTTTTACTAGGTTTGATAACTTCTGATTGGCTGGCGCTTCCCCTGTATTTATGTATCCGTACCTATTAAAGAGGTAAATGAATTAATTCTATACATCCAAGTAGTTTTATTTAACGGTACTTAAAAAAGTACAGATTCTTTTACATATTCATTTAATTTAAAACGTGATGATGAACACTTCAATTCCGTTGCTAACAATAAATAAATTCTTTGGTGAATTCGTCCTTGATCAAGTACCAGCGGAGAATCATGTTGAACTGCACAGTACTTAATAGTAAATGAGATCAATTCTTAATGAGAGTTAGAAAATGAAGATCACTGAGTTTTAAGTTAAGAAAGTCGTTTTATTTACACTGACGTGTATTTTCTTTGCATTCCATTAACTTGTGCTTAAATATAATCGCAATTGTAACTAATCCGATTAGCGAGCCTGAAAATTGATGATTTGACACTAATATTGGTCCTTTTGGTATTATCTTCACATGTCATTCCCGTACTACCCACACCGCTTCGAAGCTATGGTGTTTTTTTCCCTGACCAATTCATAGTTATGTTGGAACGTACACAGATACATCGATTAATTTATAATGTACATAGATTGGTACCTGAACTACAAGATTTATTTTTGCCATACTTTTGACGCGGGGGAAACAATTCCTTTGATTGGACACCGACGAACACACATTAAATGTAGCTTTCTTGATATTGGTACTTAACAAGTTTCTATACGTTAAGTCTTGCTTGTTTGCAAGTAGTCTTTTCAATAAATAAACCTGTTAGATCATATTATTACACGTATAGGAAAATATAAACAGGTGTTTATATTAAATCGTCGATGGCTCGCGACGTTTCGATGACAATCCTCGTCATCATCTTCGCCAGAAACCCGAGAGGATTTCATCCAGCTTACAGATTAGTTTAATTTCCGATTGGTGTGGAAACCTATTATTATTTCAAAATTTTCTCTTCTATTATACTGGAAATTAATTTAAACTTCTTTCAAGAAACAACCATTTCTATTTTATTCGTGGACAAAATGGCATTAATTGCGTTTCCTTCCATTCATACCAGGTGATATGAACAAAATTGACGATAATTAACTTATTCTTTACAACCGACCGCAACATGAAAGTATTAATAAATTTTGTAAACAACCTCTCGTCGTTGGTTTTTGAAAACTTATCTTTGTACTTTTATGAAACATTAACGTAATGAATGGTCAATAGTTTCAATATAACTGCAATATAAAAACGATATTAAATTTGAAATTCAGATGAGTGAACTATACTCTGCCTCAAAATATCTATTACTATCACGTTGCATGAAATATACAAAGGATGCGGACAGAAGGAATTTTAGTATAGCTCCAGTGATTTATTTAATTACGAGTTTAACAGAACACAATTTAACTGAATATTCACGACTGTCACGAATTTTCTGGGCTAAAAACAACTACTAAATATTCACGCCGGAATATTCATTGTGTATGAGGAGCACCCAGAAATTAATATTAACCAGGATTAATTATTTTTATGTAAATTTAGTTATTTAAAATTATTTTTAAATGGAATAGCAATGTCCTCAATTTATGGCATACTAACGTTCCGAATTCATAAAATTATAGGAAAGATACGATAGGTACGTTATATAGGCTTCCGGATATTTCCAAATCTGTCAAAATGGAAAGACGAATGAAGCGAAATTGAATTCCCGTAGAGATATATCAAATCACAGTATAATTTAAATACGAAAAAAATTCAGAGACTCAAGTGATAAAATTGGAGAGGTAAAAATTCTAGTCATGACACTTCTATTGAATAAATAGTCTTACCGAACAGTATTGCAGTTTTTAAGAGAAAATTGTCCTGCTAGTCGGCAAGGGTTATGGTTTCCGGAGCAACCGACTGCGACGTTGGTGGAAACGATTGTTTGTACACTTGCGTACTGAACCGATGCCAAGTTTGTGCGTCTTAATGTCATTGCTATTTTGAATCATGGGGGAGGGGCCGACGAATCACCCATATATACACTGTGAACCCCAGACATGTGTGCTTAGTGTTTAGTTTGTGGATCTAGAGAGAGAGTTTTAAGGCTGCTGTTACTCGGGCGAGATAGAGTTGCGTTGAGTGTGTTTGCCGAGCTGCAGTTTTTAATCTCAGGAGAGGCATGTCAACACACTAACCAGTCTTGCTGGTTTCGATGCATACGCGCTCTCAACCGATAACAACTGGAGGACAACGCTAGGACGCCAGCCAGTAACGTCAACTCTACGATCGCCCTTCACCGAGAACATCAGTATTCCATGAATACGATAGCAGTGACGTTGCAGGCATATTCCACGAATTGCAATTTGCTTTGTTTTAACTTTCACGTGACATACATAATTAGAACTGGTCCTAAGTAAATACAGAAATTCTAAATAAAATAAGTAAAAGTTCTTTAATAATAATAATACTATTATTAAGTCGCTTTTGAATGTTGTCAACTGACCTCTGCAGTTGTGTTTCTCTAGGCTCTTCTTAGCACCTGACGAAAGGAACAAGGATCCCAGAAACGTTGTGTGGTATTTATATTACCTTTTTTGTCTGTATTGGCTATCTTTCTTATTCGATAATACTATTGATGATGAAATAATTTGTCAAATTATATTTAAGTTTTAATTAAATGTGTTGTTAAATACGCCCCATCTCCTAGTAGCTTTAGATATTTATTACACAGCTATGCAAAACTATGCGGGAATTGAAACATAACCTACTATGGGACCTACATTAGAGAAATAATATCAGGTGAGTTTATTAATAAAATTTTAAGGTCATTTAGTCAGGAAAAACAATCAGAAAGTTAGTATAATTAAGAAGGAAGACGTTAATTTTTAAAGAAATAATTTATTTAAGACGTTTCTTCCTTGGATTAGGACCCCTTCAGTTTATAACATTCCATCTGGAGCATATTTAATCACTTTTTATAACGACTCAAATCTCTTAATTACTATTTTAACATATCAATTACATATAATTTAAATTTGTTGTCTGCGAGCCACAATGGGCCAAACTTAAAAATTTTTTAAGTTTCCAAATTAATCAAAATATTAAGTTTTATCCTTGGTGGATGCAGATAACAAATTTAAGACAACAGCATTTTATTATATGTAAAGCTTTGGTGTGATTAAATATGTTCTTGATAGAAATCGTTATAAGTTGAAGAGGTCGTAATACAACGGCGAAACGTCTTTAATAGATTATTTCTTTAAAAATTAATGTCTTCTTATTAATTTGATTAACTTTCTAATTTTTTGTTAATGAATAACCATCAAAGTTTATTATTATTTCATTAAAGGTCAGATAATTTTCATAATCAGATGAGTTTCAGAACCTTATCGTTATCGGTTTCTAAAATGAATAAAATATTTCATTTGTAACTGAATTTTCTGTAATTTACTTTAGAGTTTGATTTCCAGAAAATATTTCTGCCAAGTATAACCTATCCACTCAACACGTGTTTTATCGTTACGCGTGAGCCAGCCGCTGAGAACTTCGAGACAACTCTACAGGAACTTCTCGGCAGTTAACGTGAGACAACCAACTCAGCAGTGATTCAAACCTTTCGACTAGCACATTTCGAATGAGGTCATACAGAAAGGAAACGGCTCTAAGGGCTGTACATTATGCATGAGCAGGGAGATCAGCAATATCTCGTGCCTCCGCCGTTTCTTGAATCCTATCTACGTATAATCTACATACGGTTAAACTTAACACGAAACGTTTCCATGCGCCTTGGCGAGGTTTTATATGCCCCGTACGTTACGATTGAAGTCTCCTTAAGGCTTACCATAAATCTGAGACTGGAATAATATGAGGAAATAAAACTTTATATGGGTTCAATTGGTGGAAATAAAGCTGCGGGTTCACATGCATGAATTACAATACGGCTCGTAAATTTTAACAGACACTTGAGTCCCCTAAATATTGGCAGAAGACACACAGAAAATCGAAGATGTTACAAGGGCAATTTTCCGCGGTCCCCATAATTGTTGCATTGGTTGGACTCCTGTTATTACCACAAGCGAGTGTTTCTAATCGGAAATGAATAATGATAACCGTTTGAAACTATGTATAAGCATAGACAGATTCTCTCAAGCTATGATTTCATACTTAAAAAAATAAAGATCGAACGTGATTGCAGAATGTCATATTCTTAATGAGTAGATTTAATAATTAATCGTTGTTTGTAAACATAATAAAAGTTATGAATTAAATAAAACTTTTTCTCTAAAACTCAGTTCCATTTAAGCTCAGTAAAAATAATTTTACGTATGTTTGAGAGGTTTTTTTATTTTACCAATGCCAACAAGGCTTTCGAAAAATAAAGTATTTCAGAAATATAGAAAATAATTGAAAATATTTAATTGATTTAAAAACATTTATGACACTAAACATATAATACAATACTCGGTTCCTGTGTATTTTATGAGCTCAGGTTAGAATGGAAGGTAAGTCTTTTTTTTTATTAGCGTAACAGGCTACATGAGGGTAATCCACGTGGTGGCAACTCTCCTTTAATAGCATAGGTAGGAAGGGTGCATAAGGGTAGAGAAAGGTAGTCAAGGGTTAACGACGGCCTACGGGCTATAATTAAAGGATCGTAACCGGAATTCGCCTAAAAGTGTTGCAGTACAAACCCTAGTAAACCTGTATCAGGTAGGTCGGGCATTGGGTACTTGTCCCACGTCCTTCCGACGGTGGGAGAAGGGTTTGCTGTGGGGTCGCAGCATTCCCTTCTCCGTGTCTCGACCAGTTTAGGAGGCAGCTGGCCGACTATTCCAATGGGAATAGCTTGAATATTTGTTCATAATAAATAGCTACTTTATACACTTAAATGCAGGCCTGCGCAACGAGACAAGATTAGTAGTTACAGAGTTATTTATGAGAATTACTTAATATTTATAATTACTAATAATTATTTGAAAGAGAATCCTACGGTTGGTTTTGTATGTGTACAATACATTTTAGAATCATTTATCAGAACATAAAAATAAATAATATAATACTTCAGCAGAGTGCGAACGCAACTGTGTGACGTTTGATGAAGTCGCTCACGTACGCAGATTGATTCATTGTAAAGTCAGTCATGTTTGAGACCGTGTGTGCTCCTTCATATTGATTGTTACTTAGTAAATGTAAATTATGCTGTAAGATATCTGTCCTGGACAATTTTTATGAATTAATAGACACCTCTTTTCTTTACTTTTTAAACTGCAATAACCCCTAATTGTCTAATTAGGGGTTATTGCAGTTTGTTGGTTTACAGTTACTAGTATTATATTAAGTGCTTCCTGTTATCCCATTCGAGTACAAATACTACTCGTAAAGGGAGACAATCCACATTCGCCGTAAATAAATGTATAACACTACTTCCCCTTAACAATTGAAGGACTAATCGGTCAGCCGGCCATAATGTATGAACAAGACACCAATATCGTTCCTCGGCCGGCGCCAAAATCAAAAGTATACAAGGGTTGTGCGATAAGTCTGGTAAATTTTTATGTATGATCGGGAAATTGTTCACTTTCGCGCCATTGTTGGTAAACATAATTCTTTCAAAGATATTCCTAAAAGTTTTAAACATACGCCAGTCGTAGTTTATTAATGGCAGCCTTCTGTAGTATTAGATGTGTAGTCAGGCGGAGACAATGAAAAAAAACTAATTTCGCGCTGTCATTAAACACATTTATTTGCAGGGTTGGACAGCTGCACAAATCAAAACCAAATTGGATGAAGTTCATGCGGACTCTGCACCAGCATTGAAGATTAGATCTGGATTAATGAGTTTAAACTAGGTCGCAGGAGCACAGAAACTCGCTTCGGCCGTTTAATTGAGGTAACCACTTAGGAAAACATCGAAAAAGTTGACAATATCGTAATTGAAGGTCGCAGACTATGAGTACGTGAGGTAGCTTCTGAACTGAACGAGTTCGTTTCATCTTCCATGAAAAAATTGGCCATGAAAAGGCTTTGTGTGCGATGGGTGCCGCGACTGTTGACATTGGACTTAAAACGGATCCGGAAAAACATTTCAACGCAGAATCTAGGCGTAGCCCACATGGGCAGATTCGTTAATGTCGATGAAAGTTGGATCCATCACTACGCTCCAGAGACAAAACGAACAATCAAAACAATGGACAAAAGCTGGAGGAAAACCGTTTTTCAGCTGGAAAGGTGATGGCCTATGTCTTTTGGGATTCTGAGGATATAATATTCATAGATGTCTTGGAAAATAGTACAACCATAACTGGGCTCTATTATGCTGCTCTGTTGGGTCGTTTAAAACGGGTGCTGATTGAGAAACGACCACGATTTTTAAGCAATAAAGTGCTGTTTCATCAGGACAATGACAAAAGTGTACGAGTAGGGATTCGAATTGGTTTCTCATCCATCCTATTCACCTAGTGACTTCTTCTTGTTCCCGAAGTTGAAAAGTTGGCTTGGTGGGAAGAAATTTTCATCAAACGAAGAAGTGATCGAAGCCGTGACGACTCTAAACGACACCAACAGTCAAACGTCCAGCAGATGTCTACTGTAATAAATTGCCAATCATTCTAATTTATAGCAACATCAAGACAGAACTGCTCGCGGTGCCTCAAAGATTATAATTACTTGCTCACTTATGGGGCAAATTAAAATATAAGTGCTTCACGTATTCAAGAATAGGCCGAGCACACTCCCGGACAATTGTGCCAAGAAAGACAACTTAGCCATCTTCCCCAAAAAATATCTCTTGGCAAATCGCGGTTGTATCAATGTGACCTAATATGAGGCGCTACATTCTGAAATTTGAAATTCCTCTCTCCGTTTTTTAACTGAAGTTCTCACAAGCCGTGGCATCTCGGTCAGTTTTGAGAGGTGTATGTTCCGGGGCACAGACCTTGGACATACGGTAAGAACTGTTTTCTGTTCCCATTGTAATAGTCGGCCAGCTGCCTCCTAAACTGGTCGAGGCTCAGAGAAGGGATTGCTGCGGCCGTCGTAAGGGCGTGGGACACGTACCCAATGCCCAACCTACCTGATGCTGGTTTTCTAGGATTTTCTTGCAACACTTTTAGGCGAATGCCAGGTAGGATCCTTAAACTATAGCCCGGGGGCCCTAGTTAATCCTTGGCTACCTTTCTCTACCCTACCGCATCCCTCCTTTCAAAAAAAAAGGGAAGTTGCCACCATGTGAATTACCCTCATGTAGCCTGTTCCTCTAAAAAAAATTATTTTGAATGGAATAATAAGTAGTCTACAACCCAAAAAAAATAGTAGGCAATTGTCTCCAATCGAACAATATGAACGAAATGAATCAAATTGATTTGTTAGACATTTTATTCTATATTTTGTTACGTCTAGTGTTTGGATCATAAGTGGTATGTGGAGCTGGAAGCGTCAACATTATTATCCGATACCGTCTTATAATCGGAAGAGATTTCCATCGCTATTAATTAAGAGTGACGTAACAATAACGGCATTTGTTAGTTAGTAAACGTCTCGGTTGTTCTGGTTATGAGGCAAACAGATTGTCCCCGAAATTTATCGGCTAAGGAAGATAAAAATGGCATCCAGAACCATCAATTTTTCTTTCGGTTTGACAACCTATCAGAAGCGTTGACATTTTATGCCTCCCGGCGAAAAAAAAAGTGAGCTTTCATGTGGATACCATCAATCACAATAAATCGATTTTTTAAGATTATACGCATTTCAACATAACTGGAACTCGAAAGTATATAAATGAAAAGGAAAATAGAATAAAAAAAGAGAATAACAACATGTTTTGAAGAAACGAAATTCACGTAATCGTTTTATCTGAAAGTCCATTATCCTTTGACAGGAATTAAAGTTACACAATTTTCATTTGAAAACCTAATTTGGGTATGATTCTTTTTCCAAAAATTAGTTTCTTGCATCTGCATATAACGATCCATCTAAATGGGGTTTAATTAACTTCTTCCTCGTCCATACAAAACTGATGTGATACCATAATACACTTTATAATTGAAAAATTCTGACTTATTATCATATTTCCTTTTATTAACCTGTAATACTACGAGAAAGTCATGAACATCTATTCAAAATTGGAAACATAATGCAGCGAGTCATAAACTTTGCACAATGGAACAACAAAAATAATAGAAGTTGACATTCCGAATTAACTACTAGCTTTTCCCTTTATGTGTATAATTCTGTATTTGTGAATGGATTGTAGAGGGCCGGCTTGTTTGATTATATCTGTAGATTATATCAAATGTGTGCCTCGAAGTGTCACCAGAGAAAGCTATTAGCGCTGTTTCATGCATTATGCACTAATGGGTCTGCATTTAACACACAAACGGTGACGAAGAGAAAAGTCAGACAAAGATTCAGTTTATATAAAGGAAAGTTTATTAAGCTAAAATGAGGTGTAATTACATTCATAATTGTTAAACTAGCAACATGAATATTTTGTATTCAAATTGTTATCGTTAACATTCTACTTCATGTTCTTCAATGAATATTTCTCCAGTTTTTATAATGAGTATCTTCTTTCTTTAATGAGTAACGCCAGCTTAACTGAAATTTTCATTCGTGAACATTTAATCTTCTGTAGGACTTATAGTTAATTGAGAAATGTTATTAAGAGGTCTACGAACTTTCATTACTTAACCTCTACCCTTTAACCAGTTCTGGCGGTTTAAAAGTGTAATACGAATTTAAATAATGTATGCATCCGAGAGGCAATTAATGCAAGTAACCATATAATAATTTATTTATAGGTTTGGGTTCAATCTTCTTTTTTATTTCAGTATATTCCGCGAATAATTTTTAGACGAAGTCTGAAGATTTCCCGAATCAAAGAGAAGAAACGTTCTGATGCATTAAAATATTTAACTTTTAATGTTAATAAATAGATATTATGAATAATTTAAATTTAATTTTATATAAGTCAGTTTCCGTTTTAATTTTAAAATATTAAATGTAAATTCTTCAAATCATGAAATAAAAATAAGTATATGATACGTGTCAAAATCGTGAGATTTTTTTCAAACAAATTGATATGTTGTTACTGGAAAACTGTGACCAAACAAAACTGAAACTAAAAACAATTTTATCTGCCTCAAACCTTAAATATCTAAGTTAGTTAAGTGCATAACAAATCATTAAAACACTAAGTCATTTCTATGATGAATACTACGAGGGTGGTTCAATAAGTAATGCCTCGTTTTCTTTTAACCTTAAATATGTGAAAATTTTTAATTTGGCTCGATTCCTCACACAATCCACTGCAGTAACAACTTCCTAAGTCAACTGGTGGCAGCACTGTGCCCTCTTGCAAAATGGCTGACATTGACGTACGTATTATACAGCGTTCTGTATTTGAATTTTTAAATGCGAAAGGTGAAACGTCCATTTCTCATTCATGAAAGGCTGAAAAATGTGTATGGTGATGCAACAGTGGATTTTAGCACTGTTCGGCGATGAATTCGTAGCTGTAACGAAGCTGAAGGGCAAACTCCGTTGGCTGATGAAAAGCTAAGCGGCAGGCCGGTTACTGCAGTGACTCCACCGCACTGGAATACTTGCCCTTGTTAAAAGGCGTACAAAAACAAAAAAAAGGACTGAGACTATATTGAAAAATGAAAATTTAATCATTAATGATATGGGTTTATACTGTGTTAATTGCATTTAATTTGACAAATAAAATAGAAAACAATTAGGAGGCATTACTTATTGACTCACCCTCGCAGAATTAGTATTCAAAATCTCAATGGTCGATAGTTTGTATCAATTTTTTTGAAATATTATTGGGTTTCCAGCCGGGTGGCGTGGTAAAATAACGACGTTTCGTTGACCTGCACCGGTACATCTTCCGATTGACACTTCGCTTAACTTGGGGGAGGGGGTGAGGTGCTTTTACAACGCCACCCGGTCGGAAACCAGAGAATACTTCCAACAGCAAATTCACGTAGAAAAATTGCGAAAGTTATTAATTTGTTCTCTGGAAACGTTGTGAAGAATAAGCCAGCCATTGGCCTGCTTGGCTCTGTTCAAAGTCCGTTGAAAGTTTATGCACTTTTTCATTACATCAATTGAACGAGAAAAGATTTTCTAACCCACTGATGTGGTACTATCTGTCTATGGATTCGTAGATAAATTACGTCAAGAACCCAATCTGTCGAAATAGCCCCAATGCTTTCATGTTAATACAGCTAATATATGCATCGGAGAAATTGGATTGGACAGAAGCCTGTTGAAAAATAAACCAATTACGATGGTATGGTCACATGAGATGAGTGCCTCCAAATATAACACGAAGAGGTACTGGTAAAAGACCTCGCGAAGGCTGGGAAAACGTGATGCTGATTGTCAAAAGAAGATGTAACAGCAGCAGCTGTGGATGTACAAAACAAAATAGAAGAGGCTCGTAAACGCCCGTAACCTGGAGCGCAGAAATGAAATAATGATGACTAGAAGAGAAAAATTCCGTGACAAACATTCTTGATTCGGGAATTGGTCGGTCAATGTAATACTGATTCTAGTAAAAACTGGCAGGCTGCTGATAAGCAAGTAATAATGATAATTCCTGAAACCTTTGGGTGAACGGTCGTGTCTTTTTAAAGGAGTAGATAATCTCGCAATAGTGGAATAAATAATAGAAATGATAATGACTTTATGACTCACGTCGATTCTTAGGAACTATGAAGTATATCAGTATTATGATTTATATTAGTTTCTGTGTTTCATTTGAGGTTCAACGTCCTTAGAAGTAGTTCGAGTGCCCCTTACCGTTTGTTAAATGTCTCTGATGTACGATGTTAGTATGCCTCCTACTGTATTTGTCAAAATGAAATTACTTAGATGTTGTCAATCTTTTACTTGCTTTCAACGTAACGCAGTTTACAGGCCTGCATATAAGTTATATGTTATAGAAATCTTGTCACATCTTGTTTAGTGGATCTTTTTTTTAAAAAAAAATCGGCACATCTGAAGCGATAACCGCCCTATAATTTTATCTGTCTCTTGAACCCAACTTTTCGACAAGTGTTTTCCTTATCAGGCAACCGTATTCTTAAATTATAAATTTTCGAATTATGGCAACGGTTATTAAATATGATTTTGTTATTAAAGAAAGACTGAAGAGACGTATAACTACTATAAAAAGGTCACTGGAGTTTAGGCACTGTCATAAATCATAATCAAGTAAGAACAAATACCTAGTTTTGAAATTTGTTGACGGTGGTGAGTTAATATTATTATAAGTATTGATCGAGTGTTCCATTTTCTGAGTAAAAAATTAAAACATCAAGAAATGATTAACGATTAACGAGAAAATCAATAGATGGAACAGACGAAATGTAAGATTAAAAAACAAAGAAAAGCCAAACGGATTATGATTATTAAATGAAAGTGACATCGGCGGAGAAATAAATCGTCAAAAAAAAAAAGAACTGAGTAAAATGGATAATATAAAATGAAAGTAGAGAAGGCTTTTCTGAGTTGACGGGAAAGTAAATTTGACAATCTTGCCTCTCAAATAACACAGATCTTTCACTACTTCCACATGAATCATTAGTTCGATTCGAAAAGGATGTAAAATGAATGTGATGAAGTATAACATAAGCATCACAGATTGAGAAACAAATAATGATTAATTTCTTCTTTTATTCTTATTTTATTTAATTTTCTCATTTACGACTTAATGTCCTCTCTATAATTTTCATATTCCGCCTGTAACTTTTACCTTACCATAACCCTTTAGTACATAGTGTAGCAGATATGCAACATAACTTTTAGTATCTGTTGGTTTCTAAGAGAGCTAATTTGTAATGCAGATAAGGAAATGTGAAATTTTTTGCATCTGTGAACGAGTTAAAAGATGCTTTTCCTAGCTTTCTGAGAGTCAACCCCCTAAGTCAGATTTATATAGAATATACAAAATATAACTTCAGAATATAGACCTATTAGTTTCCTTATTTTTATGGGTTTTTTTAAGAAAGAAAATTTCAGCGTCATTCTCGTGGTATTTTAAATGTTCTATTATAATAATTATCCAAATAATATGAAATATTGATAAATCAGACCTAATTATATTTATGTTGAATATGGGCACATCATGAGCCAAATTGACTTTGGTCACGTTTGATATTTTTTTTGTTATTTTTTCCGTATTGTATTCACAAAAATACACCTTAAAAATTTAGTATAAATATAAAAAAAATCACTAAAGAGTTAAAATCGCATAATTGAAATTATGTCTTAGTTTCATTATTGCAATTTGTTTTATTCCATGTCATGTTACATTTATCATACAACATACTACCGATGAATTCATTTCCGGAATATATATATATATGGGTAGTATGTTGAACGAAATTAATTTCTGGAATAAATATATATATATATATATATATATATATATATATATATATATATATATTCCTATGGGTTGTAAAAATGGAAAATGGTAATTGGACTAAGATATTATTTAATTTAAACGATTTTAACCCTGTATATATTGTGGTAATTATATATTGGTATATATTGTGGTAATTAAAAGGAAATAATTAATTAATAAACAGAAATTTGAACTTGCATTGTTAGCGACATAAAACACACAGGCTGTACACTAGAATGTGGCAAGAATGCCATGTTTGTGGGTAATTGTAGACTGTTTGGTTCGCTAGTCGCGCATAGGAGAGTCTGTGAGGAGACGAGCTCCAGGAAAGCCGTCTTGGAAATTTAGTAGTGGTCTGACAAAAAGTATAATATTCAGAAAATGTCTGGATACAAGTAACAACAGTTAGAACATTTTCCAAGTTGCAATCTGTGTAATATAGACCATTGTCTTCGATTTTGGGAGCCCAGGCAACTACATCCAGCAGTTAATAAACTTCGGAACGAGCGTATTTCCTAAACGAACAGTGAACCATTTTGCAAACTGAAAGTGTTTATTAGAAACAGTGGTAAAATGGCCTGTCTATAAAGTGTGATAAGTGTGTGTGTACGAATGAGCCAAAATTCCTTGAGTACCAGAGACAGTAAGTTAAAATTTCACAGAATTACTATTTATAAACTCATACGTAAAGGTATTATCGTCAGATTTCGAATTTAGTTCATATTTTATGGTTTTTTTATTCATTGTAATAATCTATTGATGAAGTAAGTCCAGGATAGCTTGATAAAATTTAATTGTTAACTAGTAGTTCTTTATTAAAGGCCCAGTAAACGACCCTGAGATATAGTCATTGTATTGTAAAAGATTAATTAATAATGTAAATTGGAAGTTAATTTCTTAATAACTGTTGTAAATTTATTTGATAACTTTTCTAAATTTAATTGTTTGTGCGTTAATAAATTAATTTGTTTGTCTATTTTAAAATCTTGATTCTTATTAAAACATTCTATCATTTTAATATTTAAATTACTATAAAATTGACGCATTAACGTGAGGCTTATTTTCCTTAAATTTCATGTGATTACTACAAAAACTGGCGTCTTCAACGTGTAGCTTTCTTTATAAAATATAATTGTTTAATTGCCATATTGCATTTTAATGGACGCTTAATGATTACTACAATATATATATATATATATATATATATATATATATATATATAGGAACTAGCAATTTCTTATCAATTATGTAGACTCCTAACATTGCTGCAACTCTCCAATCCACAGAGCATGACGGGAAATCTAAACCTTCAGGCAAACGTACAGTACCATTGAAGTGAAAAACTGCAAGTAATAAACAATGTTTATGACGTTGTTCGATACATTAACCAAACTTCTATGGCTCTTTACTCGCCAGATTATGGTAAACGAACCGGCTGAAATTGAAAGTTCATCAAAGACAATAGCACTACATTCTTTGCCCAGACACACTGTGCGGATTTCAAGTCAGCTTAGATCAATGAAATTTCCTCGTGATTATGTGGTTAAAACAAAGTAGAATTGTGAATTTCGGGACTGTTTTCTTTACAAGGAAATAGCACTGGATACAGCGGGGAGTAGGTATCTACAGCAATGCGCAGTAAGACTATCATTAACGCGAAGAGGAAGTTATACTATACAGAATAAAAATAGTTGAATCCTCAGTATTCATATTTATGTGTTATAATGTCTCATTACAAAATTTTCTTCAGGTTCACAATTTTCTTTTAATTCCTCCGTCAATAATTATGAGGCCCAGAGCATAAAAAATATTTTCACTCATTCTCCTGCTTTTGCCCCAAAATTAGATATTCTTCCAGCAATTTTTCTTCTTCAACTCTTTTGTATATTCTTCTTCTTGTTGATATTGTTGTTATTCAGTTACAACACATTAGGAATCTCGACTGAACAGTAGCCATGTCTTATATATCTCATACTACAGTTACTATCATTTGTACTCTTACTATTATGTCGTATGTATAAAATTCGTATTGGGTGTGGAAGACCGGGGCTGTATCGACCACTGCGGCTGCAGGTCTTCCAGCCTCAAGGTCAGTGGGTCAGAGAAGCCGCAGTGGGCCAGAGAAAGTCACGACAGACCACCCAGAACAGGTCAGGCACATCCCCCCTCACCCCTCCATCGACTCACTGCTAGTCTTATAAACATTAAAGAGAAAGGGAAATTAGCGGACTTAACTGAAGCGACGAGGATTGGAATAACAAAATAACGACAAAGAATAGAATACAGATTGCAAAGTCATTTTCTTGGATGGAAAAGGTCAGAGAATTGACAGAAATGAAATGTCAGGGATGACAATGAGGTATTTCATTTCTCGACAAGTGTTGGAAAAAATCGAGTGATCAATGTCAAGCCCGACCTGAAATGACCGAGAAGACGCGGTTCAAGGATCAAAGGCGAAAGATACACACCTTTACATATTTGTGCTGTAATCATTATTTCTACCATCTCACGCATATTTATTAATTTCATTTAATAAAATTTCCAAGAACTTTCACACGCCTACTAAAGTATTGGCGTGGTGGAAATGAAAGAACTTCCTAATCCGCATGGGTGAATTCGGCACTTGCACTACCTCGGAAATATCCCTCGCAACCTCACTCAAATGTAAAAGCAACAAACATTCTCGAGTTTCAATCAATTAAGCAAGGTGTTCAGACCATTTTGCCTGAGTATCCTTTATCCCCGAAGATGATCAGTTCGTACTGTACAATATTCCTATGAAACACTTCACAACCGAAACCCCGAAAGAATCACTGTTTAATTAGAAGATTGGGAATGTATAATATTGAATTTGTTTATTAATTACATTTTACTTATGTAATGCTCAAGTGTTTTAAGGAATGTGGAGCGAGTTATGGACTTGACAAGCTACACGCACGCATAGTCACACGCTTCAGTAATTCTATATGGTGTTTACAGGACGTGCTGCCATCCTGTCTAGACGAAGACAAAGCAGCTAGCATTGGCAGACTTCACTAGAAACGTTGTCAGTCTCTGATTTCAGTCAGCAAGAACCCTGATAAGCAGCCATCATGGTTCTTAGTATGGGAAAGAAGTGGCATGATGGTAGAGGGAAAATACGTAGTAGATTCTAATTGGATTTGCCACCTCATGAGACAGTTCGCCATACTCCACTTGAAAAATAGAGCTTTATTTCAAATTAATCACCTGAAGCACAAATTTGTAAGAGGATAACTAAGTAAGATATTAATAATAATACAACAGCTTTAGTGTTACCAACACTCTGCGGCAAACGACCCAGCCCGCTATATTTTACGATTCTAATTCCGTCTCCATAATATTCAATAGTGTAATATAATAGTCTACAGTGCCCTCTTATCATAACGTCTCTTCAGCATAGCGGACCTAAGAGGCCGCAGCTGCAAGAACGCTGATGCAGTTAAAGACATCACTTTAGATATAGCGAGTAACTAAACACAACAACAACATAAATATTCACCCCTTCCACCTAGGCAGCTGTGATAACGCTGCGTCTAGACGTCAGCATTTTAAGTACCTTATGCAGACATGCACACGGCAGCAGAAATCTTCCACCCTGTAAGAGTTCTTCTCATTGGAGACTTAAAATCATCAGGGAGGGGGAAAGGAGTCTTCGAATTATTCAGAGCTTCTTGGGAACGACAGTCGTGATCCGACCTCCAGACGGGTCGGTGGCTCCTGGTGCTATCCGCCAGTTTGTCTTACTTTATTTTATTTCTAACTATTAAATCTCATTATTCTTTATCAACTCTTATTTGACTGAAGTGCAGCGAAACACCAATCACTACGCCTAGGTTCAATTAGTTGAACCCGAACCCTCACGTTACCGACTTTCCTATTTCCTGTTCTTAATTCTTCCTTTATCCTCTAGATCGGTAGCCAGGTGAGCTAACGGAGGTATAGCTCGGTTGGTGAACAATCTATCTGGACTTCCCATTTCCAACTGCTGGAATGTTACATGTTCACGGTGGTGGAGTGTTACATGATGGCAGGCGGGATGTTACAATAGCGTCCAATTTTTAAAAACGAAATAATTTAGCACCACACATTTGTAACACGAAAGTATTTTTCGTTCATACATATTTTTAATAGAGTTAGTTTTGAGAAGCCACGCATATTGGCAGAAAGTGCAGTATGTGCGGAATACTGCGCGTGAACATTTCACATTTCAAGGATAGATCCTGTGCTGAGCCGTGGTTACACAGAGATAGCAGTCAGCTGGCTGCATTGGCGTGAACGACTGTGAGGCAAGGCGGGAAGTTAAAGGTTTTCGAAATCAAAGCAGAATTTAGTTAAAATAATTCCTCCTAAATTCATTTATGTGCTGTAGCACACATGCACCAGTTGCAGCCGATTATAACCGCATTAACGTTTAATTTTTTTTTAGGGCTACATGAGGGTAATCCACTATGGGCAACTCCCCTTTAATAGCATAGGAAGGGATTTGAAAGGGGTGATGCGTAAGGGTAGAGGAAGGTAGCCAAGGGTTACTAGGGGCCCCGGGCTATGGTTTAAGGATCCTACCTGGCATTCGCCTAAAGAAATGCAGGGAAAACCCTAGGAAAACCTGCATCGGGTAGGTCGGGCATTAGGTACTTGTCCCACGCCCTTCCGATAGCGGGAGAGGAGTTTGCTGTGGGGACGCAGCATTCCCTTCTCCGTGCCTCGACCAGTTTAGGAGGCAGCTGGCCGACTATTCCAATGGGAATAGCAAACAACTCTTACCGTATGCCCAAGGTCTGCGACCCCGGAACATACACCTCTCAAAACAGGCCGAGGTGCCTCGGCTTGTGGGAACCTTAGTTCAAAAATGGAGAGGAAAAGGCATACCCAAAGGTAGCCCCTTCGTATAACTTTTTTTTTTTTTAGGGCAACAGGCTACATGAGGGTGATCCACATTGGGCAACTCCCCTTTAATAGCATAGGAGGGGATTAGAAAGGCCAGAGAGCTCTGGCGGTGGCTACCTTTGGGGATGCTCTCACATCTCTCTGGTTTTTTTTGAACTAAGGTTCCTACATGCCGAGGCACCTCGGTCTGTTTTGAGAGGTGTGTGTTCCGGGGTCGCAGACCTTGGGCATACGCCCCACAGCAAACTCCTCTCCCGTCATCGGAAGGGCGTGGGACAAGTACCAAATGCCCGACCTACCCGATGCAGGTTTTTCCAAGATTTTCCCTGCATTTCTTTAGGCGAATGCCGGGTAGGATCCTTAAACCATAGCCCGGGGGCCCTAGTAACCTTGGCTAACTTCCTCTACCCGTCCGCATCCCCCCTTTCTAATCCCTTCCTATGCTATTAAAGGGGAGTTGCCCAATGTGGATCACCCTCATGTAGCCTGTTGCCCTAAAACAAAACACAACTAAATTTAAAACACACCGACTAATTACAATTCTTCCAAACGAAGGTTCAATGGTTACTAACTTCCATATTTTACGAGGTCGGTTAGTAAAATTTTAATTAAACGTGTGTTTTTAAAGTTTCGACGTATTTTCTGACTAATGGATCGTAATTTACTGAATTAAAGTTTCACGTTTGCGCAGTTTATCTTTTAATGGGTATTGATACACGTCCCCAAGTTATGTTGTTTCTCTATCAACTAAAAATGCCTCAGATCTACGAATCGTATAGTGTAACAAAGCAGTATGTATACCGATGGTATAGGTGCTGGACGGTCAATTAGGTAGTTTAACGAGATCAGCGGTTTGAGACATCCCACAACTCATTTAGTGGTCGTCTCCATGCTCGAGAGGGGACATTAACCCGTAACGACGGTCTGCACTTAGCCAACAACTGTCACTCGCCGCATAATCCGGTACACATTTCCCAGTGCGCTGAGAAGGCGACGTCATGTGAATATTACTACGCGTATTACCAATCGAAATCATCCGCATTATTATATATTGTATCAACATTATTAGTGTAAGTATGATACAGAAACGAATTTTTTTATATCGATTTATTTACAGTCGCATCGAAATCCCATGTCATTATGCCTTGTCGGGGGACTAATCGACGAGTGTTTCTCTCATGCACACAAACATCCATGTCTTCGCCGAGATTCGACCTCTGTGATGCGAGGCACTCACGCTGACCCCACAGGGGAGAAACGAATTGTTAAACCAATTTCTGAGTCACATAATCAAGATTAATCCCATAAGCTTTCCTAGCCCGTTACATTCTAGCAGAAGATTTTATCATCAATCAGCCACTTGATACACACCATTAGTTATAGTAGGAAAACAATAAGATTTTCAGTGGTTAAACCATTGACCCTTGAAATTGAGGAAATTAATTATCTATCGATTCATAAGATTAAAGTAAATCGATCCACAGTTTTATGATATACAACATAATCAACTCTCTTCCCATCTTACTAATGAAACTGTCTTCATTCTACTTAAGAACTGTAATAAACTTACAATAGGATGGAAACTGTTTTACATCATGACTGAAATGACACTAGTATTTACACAATTTGCTGCTAAGAATATCACCAGGTATGCGTGAGAAAAGGTAAAAATTACCAACAGATGTGAGGAAAGATTATAAGAATGGTTATATACATAAACTTTATTTACAAATTGTTATCAACAAATTCAATATATTAAATACTATACACAAGATTTCAAATATTATTCTGAATCTGATTCATTCATCCTCCAATACCTGTACCTCTTCCATTTCACTCAACATCTGAAAAAATACACAGTAATATTACATAAACAATAAAAAAACATGCTAAATGTAAACACAAAATTTCAATACTGTGAGAAAAGCAAAGTCAGAAAGTTTTACAGACATGAATACACCTTACAAGTAAGCATGTATTTTGCATGTGAACAAATATTAAAATTATTCTATTTATTAAGTATCAGCCATTAAATAATTTTACAAGTTTTTCCAGTTGTTTTACCTGTTTATACACATCACATTTTTTTTAACTGATCTTTAATTTGTAATATCATTTTTAACATCGTAGGTATTGCCATTTTAGTGATTAGTTTCTTTCACTTCAAAACAACACAGATGTAAATTAATGTTTCATTGACAGCTGTACTGCAGTTTATTAGTACACGTGGAGTGGCACTTGTTCAAAAAAGTTGGAAAGGAGCTGTATTATGGAGCTGTCAATCAGCATCAACATTAAACTAAAAATCTAAGTTTTGTTAAACTTAATTAAAATGTTTGATTTGTTGCATTAGTGTTCTATACCAATTTAATTATTTGTTTTGAATCAAATCATTTGTTTGAATAAACAGTACACTTCGAAACAATCCCTACAGACCCCTAGAATAGTAGTATTTCAGTGAAATACTAATTTCGTAATAAACTTTCATACTTTGTGTTCAAATTACAATTGATACATCAATTAACTGTGTATGTCCTTACCTCTTCATATTTTGAAATCAAGAAAGCATCATCTGTATGTAAGTGAGATAATTTGACTTCCTGTTGTTCCAACAAAGTGTGCAAGTCTTCAAGTTGAAGCTCAACATTTTCCCACCTATTCACATATTCTTCTTCATTTTCCTTCAGATTTTTTAAGGTCCTAAAATTAAAATTATAAAAACAAAAGTAGTATAAATAAAACTAAACTCGTGAAGTAGTTACAAAAGAATAAAGAAGAATAAATGTCTGCCTTATGGGAATAAGAAACTTAGTTTTGATCAATTGAAATGGAACAAATAAAACTGCAATAGAATGTAGACTTCTAGGATTATACAGTATAACTAATAAAGTTCATGCCTTTTCATACACATTTAATCTAATGTATCAGAGAATTCATTAGTTAACATAATAAATCACTTGTGAATATTTTAAAGGAATGTTCTGTAAACTTGTTATTATATAATAAAATGTCAAATGAACTACTGAACTTTTCCGTCAAATTATTATTATTATTCCTGCAGAATAATAAGCTTGCATTACCACAGAACATGTTCGTTCATTCATTCACCGAATTTCACATTCCCCAATCCACAACTAAACATTTAGATCACATTTTATTCTTAGAAACATTTAATACAGGACCTAATATCTGATATTTATAGATAATTAAAGCGTAAAGTCCTCACAATATTTGAATAGTTTAAGCACTACCCATTTGTGTTTAACATTGACATCATATTCTATACAAGAAAAAGCTAATGGCTTGCAATGATATTAAAAGAGAAATTGAGATTCTAAATTAAACATTCACTTCACATTAGATTTTCCAGCTAATTAATAAATAATTTCATGCAGTTTGATTCAACACATTACCTATAATAAGATGCTTGAACCCTATGTTATTAAATAGACTTCTAATCAGCAGTTGACAATATTACAAATATTATGTGATGGTGTAGAAAACAACACCTGAAGTCCTCATTAAACTAATCTTCTATCTAATAAATAAAGTTGACTGTACGTGTATTTGTGTGTACGTTCCAGATACAAATCTAAACATGTGGAGCTATTTCAACCAAATTTTGTACAACTGTTTGTTTCGAACGATAACCAAACACTGTGGAAGTAAGACACTACAACCACTCAAGGCAGGAGTGGAAATTATCAAACGCGGTAAAACGGTCGATATTGGAGTCAAATATTTTTTGTGGTAAATCAGATTGATCGTGTTTCTTGCAATGTAGTTGGTGTATAATTTCAACCCCTTTTGGCTTGGGAGAAGAACAGTGAGGGTGGAGGGGCGTTACATGAAAACAACAGATCATAGTTGAATCCAGGGTTATGGATGTTGCTACAAATGGTGGTGGAAAGGAAAACAAAGTTACACTTACAATCTTATTTTGCACACTGTTCCTTTCAAACAGGAAAGACACACTATGGAGTTTTATGACTAATGCCCTACGGGCTGTATTGGAAATTTTAAAACATGATGTTGAGTAAAATTTTAAAACTTTTTTGGCATGGGAGAGAACCATCCTTTGGGGCGGGGCAGAATGGGTGTACAAAACAACACGAAAACATCCAAGATAGGTGTTAAATCTGGGATTATGGAAGACGCAGAGTTTAATTATGACATTCTACCTACTGGTGCACTTCTGCCCCTAGGAATGCTGAGTGGAAAGAAAAACAACATTGTGCATATAATCTTAAACATGTGCAGTGAATTCTATCAAATTTTGTATTGGATTGGTAAAACAATTGTCACTTATAAAGGTGGGGTGGAAGGGGTGGAATTTTAAAGACATTTTAACATTACAGGGAGAATTTTTTACTCTTAAGGTACCAGAATTATTTTTCACTCCATTAAGGTATTCACTCTGACTCCCTTAACGTATTGGGAGTATTCTTTACTCTATTACAGTAAGGAGACACTTTTTGCCTAACAGGAGTATTTTTAACTTTCTTAAGGAACCGAAGCTAATTTTGACTCTTAAGATATGGAACACAAAATTGATTCTTTTAAGGGACTGGGAGCATGTTTTACAGTCAAAGTTATCAGAAGTGTTTTTGACCCTCTTAAGTTATAAAAAGTATTTTTTATATATATTATTTCATATTGGGGTGGATTTATGCTTCTCTAAAGGCATCGATGGGTTATGTTGAAATTAGGATTCCCTCTTCATAGGTAGGTTTTATAATTTCTTGACTAACAGATTAATGTGGAATTAAATACTTTTTCAGGTTTATACTGGGAACACTGGGAGCCCAGCTAGTAAATAAAATAAAATAAATTCTTAACTGACTAAACAATATAAGATCATTGAAACTATTCCCAATTGCATCCTAAACAACCCTGTATACTTTGATATAATTAAAAAAAAACTATCAGTTACAGAAACTACTAATCTTTATTTCTGAACCTTCGACAATAATCAAACGTAACTTATCATCTTATAATTAATTTTAAATTATTGTATGTCAATTAAGTTCTAAAACATCTATATAAATGTTTAAGGTTGAAAACTCCAGAAAATAATTTTTTTTAAATTATAGTGATAATATGAACTACAGATTTCTTGGAAAAATTCTGCAGTTCTTCATTCCACTTCTAAAACAGATAAATTTCTTTGAACAGACTGAATTAAGATTACCAATACCATGCAATAAATTTAATAACATTTTTTTTAATTTTCTTATATTTTATTTTATCTCAAAGTCTCCAGGAACAACTGAATAATTACATAAGATCCAGACTCGAGTGCTCAGAAAATATTAGATTAATTATTAACATGAATTTAAGCAAGAATTAAATACTATATTGCAGGGAACAATGCTGTGCTAAGTATTTTTGTTTATATTTGGCAAGACATATTTTCAGTGTTCACCATATGACACTGCATTCAGATTCTGGCTGACTACTTGGGCAGAGTAATACATGCAATCATTGTTAACTGAAGTGTGTCTGTCAGAAATTCTCCGACTCTTCAAATGATCTCTAATTTCCAAGTTCTTGCTGGCAGGCTAAACCAGTTCGCACAGGAATTGCCTCAGGCTAAGTCTATTCATGAACTTCTTTTCTGTTCTCTCACAGTTTTTCACTAGTTGCAGATTGCTCATTTTCCACACCTATTTGATTGTGTATTTGCTCTTAAGAATCCATGTTTGATAATTCACATTTCTCATACATTCCCATCCATGTATCATTTTCAGATTTGTGATCTATCTCCTTCCCTGTCTGCATCCTCACTGATGACATCTCACTCTATATGAGGTTGACGACCTCTAACTTGGCACATTTAAGCAAACATCAGTTTGACAGTTTTTTTCCACTAAGCTTATCCAATATGCTATTTTGCTAACAATGTTTTAGGGTTCAATATCACAACATTGCAGCTATGATATTACATTATCTCGAACATTCTGAGACTGATGTTATGTTTTACTATAATTATTCTGCATAAATTGTGTGAATAAATCCAAATGTTTGGTCCCTCAAGCAGGTCTAATTACTTAAACTAACTTCGATCAGTTTCTATGGACACAAACAATTCTCAATCATTTATTTTTCTAGTATTCTGTAAAGAAAAGTCACTACACATGTTTTAAAAATTTTACATAGCAGACAATGAAAAACTCATTATATTAATCTTAAATTATACCACAGAAATAATGAGAATTTATTCGAATTTGAATTATGATTGTAGACATTACTTACATATTTAGATCTTGCACCTTTTGTTGTCCTTTTTTCATAAACAATAACTTTGAATTCTGGCAGTTAGAAATTTCCTGCGTCAGATGGTCCACTTCAGATTCGCAGACAGACAATGTCCGATTTCGGTAAGCAATTTTTTCCTCTATCTCTTCTATTTTCTGTTTCGAAACATCAACTTTCTTTTTTAGAGCACTAATAAAAAAAATATGAATTGTTAACTCACAAAAGATTATTTTTTAAACTTATTTCAATAAATAATTTAACTTTTAATATGTATAATATAAGCTATCATTTTCAGAATTGTTTTCCTAAACATATATGTATATATAAATGTGAGTAAGGACGTGGCATTGTCAAAATAATTGAGATAATTGGTATGGAGAGGAAAAAGAGATAACTTTTCACTTACCTGAAATTGAAGTACTATAATGAATTATTTTTGTTGGCTGGGTTTTTATGTTAAATCAAAATAAATATTTGACCAATAAAGAAATTTTATATAAGTTCAACATGAAAACTCTTATCTCAGGCACCTGTGTTTTTTACATAGAAGAGATCTGCTACCCGTACCAAATGCGCACTGCTATTCTGTGTTGTGTTGCCTCTGTAACTCTCGTACCGACGTCTCCGTATCTCGCAGAACGGCTTAGTGCAGTGTTGACTCAGGGGTTGATTGCTGGCTAAGGCGTCGTACTAAATTGTGTGGTGCTATTCTGTGAACTCTTCACTAACAAATTGTGGCCCCTTTCTCACAACGATTCTGCCTCGAACTATATCAGAGACAACAACTTTACAGAGCCTCTCTTAATCACATCCACCAGCTTCGGTGAGCGCAGAACAACTGTCCAGTTTCAAAAGCTTATCTCTGTTCCCTCCATTATATCCTCCCATTCTTTTACTTTTTTCATTGTTAGAAAACATCGTCGAAATGCCAGTTGACTAATTCTTCCATTGTCACAAGATTTATAGCACGCAACTGCAGTTCCGTAGTCAACAATGACTAACTATTGTGTCAGGTTGAGGCCAATAATCGAGACAGGACACGAAATTACTTGGATGGAAATATTTACCTCCTCCATCCTCACACACGTGCATGGTTTCAAATTCTCAATACCACAGCAAACAAGACTTCCGAGATAAAGAAAAACTTAAACCTAAATACACACGTTACAGTACAGTGTAGCTATAAGGAACTGAAGGTTGTTCTTCAAATTTTCGGAGTCTCTCAGCCTCCTTCAGGAAGTAGTGTTACACCATTCCATGCAGATATATATATATATAGGATATGGCATGGGTTATCTGTTTTTGGAGGAGGTCACTGGGATAGTTTCTATTGATGAAGGCGTTGAGGATCCTATTGGTGTAAGAGGCCAAACTATTCCAGATGGAACAAATATGTGCTCACCTGAGAGCTAGATTGTATGGGAGGGAACGTTTTGTTTGGTGTGGGTGGCAACTTGTGAAGGGCACAGATATTGTAGATATTGAAGAACCACCTTCAGTTCCTTATGGTGACACCGCACTTCACTTTCAGGTAAGCCACAACCTATCTCTCTTTCCTTTCCAGACCAATATTGCAATTATTTTTGAAGTAATATCCTTATTAATACCATATAAATTATATATATATATATATATATATATATATATATATATATATATGTATATATATTGGTATGGAAAGGATAGAGAGATAGGTTGTGGCTTACCTGAAAGTGAAGTGCGGTGTCGCCATGAGGAACTGAAGGTTGTTCTTCAAATTTTCGGAGGCTCTCAGCCTCCTGCTTCAGGAATGGTGTAACGCTCCTTCCTGAAGAAAGAGGCTGAGAGCCTTCGAAAATTTGAAGAACAACCTTCAGTTCCTCATGGCGACACCGCACTTCACTTTCAGGTAAGCCACAACCTATCTCTCTATCCTTTCCATACCAATATTTTTGACAATGTCACATTCTTACTATTACTTTCTGAAGAAGGAGGCTGAGAGCCTCCGAAAATTTGAAGAACAACCTTCAGTTCCTCATGGCGACACCGCACTTCACTTTCAGGTAAGCCACAACCTATCTCTCTATCCTTTCCATACCAATATTTTTGAAAATGTCACATTCTTACTATTACAAAATATATATATATATATATATATAGACAGGGAGAGAGAGAGATAGGAAAGAGACAGTGAAGCTAACCTACCTGAATTCAATAGTTGGTCCAGTCTGGTAGATAAGTGATTACTACAAATTTCTGAGTACCTGAGCCCCCTTCATCAGTAGAGAAGATCTGAACTGCATGCCAGACAGAGGACAGTTGACTTACCTTAAATTGGCAGGTGGCAAAGTCAGCAGAGAATAAATAAGATTCACAAAATAAGAAAGTAAGGAATGAAACCTGAAATATGAATTAAAACTTTACTTTCCAACCAGGATATTTATTTATTAGTACACAATGTTTTCGTGGTGTGCTCTTCCGCCATCGTCTGGTGAATTGTGGGTACTTGAACTATTTGTGGTTACAGATTTTTAATAAAATAGGCATAAATAATGATTAACTATAACTCAAGTAACTGTAATTCACATGATGACTGTGGCAGAGCATCACGTGGGAATGGAATGCATTTTAATAAATATTTAACATGTTTTATTCATCAATTACACCATAAAAATCTTCTCTATCTTACCACTGAAATAATTCCTACTGTCCCCTAATAGTGTCTTTTAACTTCAAAATTTTAAATATCTACTCATTTGCCATTTATAATTATCTTAAACAGAAATTACTAACTTACCTATTATCTTTTAAAACTGCCAAACACTTCTCCAGTTCCTCAATGCTATTGTTTATATTGACTATATGCTTTTCAAATTTCATTATATTGTCTCTTGTTTTAGATGATCCTTCATCCATTGAACTGCACTGCTCCTTTAAGTTTTGCTCTTTAGCTTCCAATTCTTCCAAATTTTGAATTACATGCTCTGGGGATGAAACTAACTGAAGCCTTAATTCCAGTATTTGTTCTTCATGCTGAGAAGTTCAGGATTGAATATTTATAAAAATATTTTATATAACTTATAACAAGATTAATCAACAATATAGACTTGAGTAGTTAACTACTTGCAATAAATCTCCTTTTCCTAAAAAGGCCTAATGTGAAGTGTTAATTTTGGCAAGAGATATAACATGAATAACTGGAAATATTTTGATTTTAAAACCTTACAAATTGGTGTGTGCTGTCGATAACTTTGTTATATATGGATATTAATGCAAGATGTATAAACAAAATTTATGAAGACCCCAAAAGAAAGAAAGCTGCAGAAACAAGAGATACGCTATTGCAATCAGCCAGTACCAACTGCTAGCACCTCAAAATAAACTAATAGTTTCCTGTCTGGCATGGAAACACTAACCCTGCATTTCAGGAAGCCTCCTATTTTATCTTTCAGAGGAGCAAGCCTTCCCCTAGTGGATAGAGTAATGGCCTGGTATTAAGTAGTTTTTGTGTGCATTTGTAAATACAATAAAAAATTATGCCAAATTTTTGAGTCCCACACATTTGTTAATAATTCTGCTGCCCTTAGATAATTAGATATTTTTACATGTACACGTAAATAAGATGCATTGTTTTTTTTGTTAATATTGCATATTTTAAATAAGTTTCTATATTTATCTGAACCAAAATGACAATGAATATGTAGATATGTGCATTTTTCTCATCACCTATTCAAATCAAACCCCATTTTTCTATAGTTTCTATAGCCACTTTTTTGGATTTGAAGATTTTATGGACTGCTAGTAAACACAACACATTTTTTCCTCATTATGTAGATTACAGATAAATGGTATAGCCCTTCTTTTTTTGCTTCACATATTTACTTTGGTTTATCTCTCTTCTGTCATTTAATTTTTTACTCAGTCAATGTAATACCCAAAAAATCAGAATAAGAATAAAAAACATGTTCTGTCAAATATACCAGAGTGTACACTTTCATTTGGCCAGGTTTCCATGAAAACAATAACAATGGCATATTTAATATAATCATTTAATAAATAAACAAAATGGCCAATATGTCCGGAAAATGTAAATTAATTAAAACAAAAATTTATTATTATATGATCCTTCATCAACAATTTCGGAACTCCCTCAGGTAATATACAGTTTTGTAAGTAAGTATGTATATGTGTGTATATATATATATATATATATATATATATATATATATATATATATATATATATATATAAAAGCCTGACCAGCACACAGTTTAAGCCTACCTTCCTTCCTGGTAAAGGGGGCTCAGGTCTTCGAAATTTTGAATTATTTTCCACAGCCTGACTCAACTAACTATATATATATATTGACTAACATATTGACTGGTTTTCTTTATTTATTCAATGATGACATAATGACATTATGGAGACAAGATGTATTCGCCATAATATTCGAAGTTCATAACCCCATTTATGAGATACAAACAATAAACACCCAAGCACAAAGATGTTTGAAACAACTGTCACATCAGATAATTATTTAAATTAACCTATTTACTTGCAATGTTTTTACAAATTAATCCTTTGCTACTTTTACCTTACCTTCTCTGCATCATTTTTTAATTTAATTAGTTTTTTATCTTGTTGAATAAGATGATCTTTATGTTCACCTGCTGCTTCTTCTAATTCAGTTATTTCTTCTTGTAATTTCAGAATCCTAATGCTAGATGCTTCTATCTCCTTATTTAACTGAAAACATTAAAGGCAAAAATCAGCTATATAAAAAATATTCATGGAAGCACAAAAAATTAAGAAAGGGTAGTTTGCAACCAGCTACTTTCCTGTCAGGTTGATGGCACATTTGGGTTCAGCTTTAAATAAAGGCACTTACTTTGGTAAATTATCTAGCATAGGATTTGATGTGATATCTCAATTGTACACATCTTTCAACAATAGGATAACACAAGGGATTTGTTAAAGTACATAATATAATCCAATCCAATATTTATTTATAAAGTAAGTCAATAATAACTGATGTAATGAGGAGAAACTATTTACACAAACAGTCAATAAACTGTTCAATATAGTTCATCGTACATCCCATGTAGTCAATCGAACCATACTCAGTGATTGGAATAGGGCTCTGTCACACTTCTTGACATCACTACAGTACTGTACTACATTGGCTGCACTCTGCTTTCTTTCACTATTTAACTTTTAGTGTTACCCTTTGTTACCTGGAGCTTAAGTGTGAATTGAACCAGGAATTTGATGTTTCAATAATTTTATAATAATTTAATTTATCCAGTAGAATACAATGGTCAACACGCCAAAAACTTTAGAAAGGACACAGAAGATTCCTAATTGAAAATGCTTGTTGTTAATAGATAGATAGATAGATAGATAGATAGATAGATAGATAGATAGATTTATTCACCATTAGCCCTCTAAAGAGGAAATAGGATTCGTCACAAATGTACAGTAGATAAATTGCATATAAACTTATAATACACAAAAACACACACAAAAATTCATATCTGTTTATATTAGTCTAGTCACTACAATCATACACACTATTTTTAGGAAACACGCACACGACACAAATCACTTCCTGGTATTAATCTCCTGTCGCTAGGTACGGAGGGATGTCGTCATAGATATTTACTAAAACAGAAAGCAGAGGCAGGAAAACAGAACCAAAAGGGGAAAACTGGACAAACTATTTACATATTTATAGTATATTCGGCAATTTTGTAGGCAAGGCAGTTCAACGAATGTCAGACCGATTCAAAAATTCGTGTACGGAGTAATAAGTTCCATTGACAAGGTAAGTTTTACACTCCTTTACGAATAAGTTGTAGTTGTAATAAATTGGTGGCAGAGGAAATAGCCTTTTCTGAAGACATATCGAGTGTTAGTAAGCAAGTAGTTTTTGTCTTTCTGTTCAATGACTGTATTGCAAACCACTTCCTCTAGAATATTGGAGAATACTGACAACATTTCAAAAATGCATAAATAGGTACACTATGTTTCACAATGGTTAACTGCAGAAGGTTTAAAATGAAGTTATATTAAAGATTTAAATGTTCAACACAATTAAAAAGCCAAAAGACCACAATTTTATTTTGTATATTATTATTTATAGATTGTCATTTTAGTAGAAGCTTTTAACCTTTAGGTGATAGTCATCTGTGCCTGCTTTACTCATAATGGGCACGGATAACCTTAAAATACTGCAAAAACTGTACTTTGGAACACTGGTTAAAGATATAAATGTATATTTTCTTATTTTGAGTATAACTGTATGATGACAATTCTTTCATTTTTGTATTATCATCAAAATACATTTATGCATAAATATGTATAAAACAAAATATAATCACAAATATTTTCTATTAAGTAATTCAGTCTTAATAATTATGAAGAGAATAATTATGTTTATCTGACTTAAATATAATGAAAAATGTATGACAACAGCCAAATTAGTGAGAAATAATTTAATAATATAAAAATTAACACATTATTTCATCCTCAATCTAGAACTTCATTAAGTATACAGCTGGGTAAATATTTATTTCCGACTAATTTTACTGTTTTCATGAATTTATGGAGAGTGTATAAATTGAAGCATGGTTTTAAAATAGAAGAAATACATAGTTCTATATACCTTCTCAAAATAAATTGGTTTCTCTGCCAAGTCCCTTGCTTTCTGGTTACATTTCTCTTTCAATTCATTAGATGTAATAAGTAATTTTGTGTAGTTGTCTTTCACGTTCAAGGCACTTTGCTTAGCTTCATTTAATTTCTCAGCTCTCCTATTCTTGTAGAAATAGAAATTACGCATAATACCAATATGCCCCCAAAAACGAGAAGGATCTGAAGGGAGAGAAGTTGCTGTTAATAATTACAAAGTTATTCTAAAAACTAAGTACACCAATACAAAACAAACCTGAGCTACAACAAACCTGACATTAAGATGAAATAGAAATGAACAAAGTTTGACTGAATAAGTTAACAGTCATTTCATTGGAATTTATTATATTTGTTAAAAGAAAATGTCTATTTAAAATAACAATAGTGAATTAATTTAAAGCATTAACTTGTAGATATTTGTTACAATAAATAAATGGCTGTAAAAATATAAAATATACTTACTTGGTTGCAATAAATCAAATATACTGAAATCTACAGTTCCAATTTTGCAAAAAATGAAATCAAGACACCTGAATAACTTCATAACAAACATCATATGCCCATCAATATTGGAAACTGTATTCCTTTCAATAATAGTCTGTTGTTTAAACATATCAATATCAACATCAAATTGTTTCAGAATTTCCATCCAATAGCTAATTACAAAGTCAGACGTTGGCCTCTGAATATCTTTTAAACTCACAGAAAATTGAGGCATGTACTTCTTGATATCTTCAAAAACTTGCATTTCATTTAAAGCAGATGCCATCTAACTATAAAATAAATAAAAGTCGACTAGTAAGTTTTAAATTTCATAATACTAAGATTTTTAAATTACAATAAAAATAATTTAATTATTTAATAATACATATTATGAAATTTATTAGATTTTTATGTTATTTAATATGAGCACCATATTTCAATAACATAATTGTAAGTAGATTAAACAACTTGCATTGGATACACAATTATAAAATAATATATATATATATATACACAATATTAGGAGAATCCATTAAGGAACTAATTCACATTCAAACTTGGATAGTGAGGAAGGATAGAAAATAAATAGGAGAAATAGGAGGATTGCGCTTTATGTGAATTCATATGCTTGGCATGCACATAGAAAAGCATATGTTCAAAGCAGAGAGAAGGATGGAAGAAGAAGGAAAGACTGAAAATATTTGACCCAGGCGGGACTTGAACCCACGTATTCTGCTTAGTACACAGCAGAATATGTGGGTTCAATTGTAGACAAGGGCTCGTATTTGCAGCCCATTTACAGATTTTAATATTCATTAGAAAACAAGTTTTAAAAAATGGAACAATGCCTGTTGACATTACAAAAATAAAAGTATATTGGAATGTCAGTGGTGTTTTCTGCAGGATTATAATGCAAGGAGTTTACAATATATTGTAACAACAACAAAAAAAGTGACTGGAGAAAACGGCAAAATTAATGTTCCATCTGCTGTTGCAGCAGATCAATAAATTAGTTCCTGTGCAATTGCATGAGAAAGTGGCGTCAGGCAAGTGTATTATAAATTTTCCATTGCCATAAAGTGGCATCCCTAACACAGGTCCTCCATCAATAGCTGAATGGAAACTATTATGAGAATTGTGTTTACTTTTCTGCATGGGCATCAAAATATGATATTCCAGATTTGTCATGTACCTTGTTTAGTGATGAAGCAAGATGTACTAACTATGGCCAAGTAAACCTCAGAAACATGCACTATAGGTCTGGTAACAATCCCCATTGGATTCATCAAGTAGAACATCAACGTCCATGGAGTTTAAACATGAGGTGTTGAACAGTAAATAATCAGCTCATAAACTCTTTCTTCATAGATGGAACACTGAATTCTCAAAAGTATGACAACCTCCTAACAAATCACCTTATTCCACACATGGCATAAGACACCAGGAGGAGCCTGTGGTATCAACATGATGGCTGCCTGACCTATAGTGCATGACTTACTGGAGATTGTATTCACCGAGTGTTTCCAAATTGTTGCATTTGATGAAGCTCGTTCACCAGACTAGACTCCTGTGAATTTTTTCTGTGGGTAAATCTGAAAGACATAAATTACAAGGGCATACCAACATCACCAGATGATGTGATGTATGTATTACTGCTGCCTGAGCAGAAAGTGCTGCTGAAATGCTTGAACATGTGCATCAATGTTTACATGACAGAATGGATACTTGCATTGTAGCTGGTGGTGCTCATTTTGAACACAAGCTTTGAAGATCAATTTTCTTTATACTCAACAGAACACAATTAGTTCATTCACTTTTATTTTTCTTCTGTTTGAACTAACAGATGAAACAGACAACTATTGTGTTTACAATTTTCAAAATACGATCTCATAAAATATTTGCACAAGAATCCTGCAAAACACACCGTTTACATTACAATTTAGTCTACTTTTATGGCTTGTCTGGGTAATAGTCAAAAGCCTTTTTACAACGGCCCGTATTTACATGTGTGTATCTGAGTAGGCAACTTACTTAACTATATTTTAATAAAATGAAAAACGTGACAATAAATAAATTTCAAGTAAACAGCTAGTATTAACATACAGCTAATTTATTTTAAATTATGAATACCTCAACACAAATAACCATTTTACTGGGGGAAAAAATATTTTGGGCATACACTTTCAATAATTTTTACTCGTATTTCGATTTCGGCATATTACGTATTTTCTTGGCAAATAATTTCATTTACACAACACAAAATAACATTTTTTTTGTAATACACAATTACAACATGCTATTCAAATCTAATAAGTCACGGGAAACTTAAAATACATTCTTCACGACAAAAATTCGCATAGATAATTGAAAAGAGAAAATTGTTTTACCACACAGCTTAATGTTGACAACTTATTCAAGATTGCGCGCTTTCCTTTATTTTGTACTCAAACTAGTCGCATTCATTGGCGGACCATAAATGTTATCCCATTGGCTAAGACGTATTCAAAGAAATAATGGACAAACGTAGCTTCTGAATATCGAAGAAGGTCGAAGAAAATTATTCTCTTAAGCTTTTTTGGAGCTAAAACTCTCAATAAGTGTATAGACATATGTAACTCCATTCACATTTTATACAAAAACTCCTTTTACAGAGGTTTCATAAGAAAAATCTAGTAAAATATGACTAATAAATACGAATATCAAATTTATAATGGTCATGATTTGACCAATTTATTAATAATCTTGTTTAATTTTATAAGTACAAAATTACGGAAACTATTTTTGTATGAAATTAAATAACGAAATAATTATATTGTGGGTTGCTGAATCAATAACAAAAATATGTCGTTTTTAAATTTCATACAAAATTTTCCGTAATTTCATACATGAACAAATTGAACATTGGTTATTTTTTTAAATAAATTGGTCAAATTACGTTTACAATTAGAATTTCTCAAATATATACCGATCAAATTTATTTTATTTATTGTCACAAATTTGACACATGCGAATATATAATATACATAAATAATGTTTTATTAAAACATAAATTTATAACAAATATTTTTTAACAAAGCATTGTTTGTTTACATTCTTAGTAACTCTAGTGCTGCTGCATATGATTTATTTACAAATATACCATTACAAAAAACTCTTTTTTATACTAATACAGCTTAATCTTTATGACAGAGTTGCAGTAAGAAAATTTGCTCGCGGCCTTTAAAAGATCCTGTAGCGTCCACCAGAAAAGTTAGCGTCAGTAACACGCATACCTATATTTGACCTACAAACCTACGAGAGTAGAGGAAGTAATATATTCTGAAAGATATATAATAAACAATTGATAGGATTAAGTAGAAGGCCCTCCTTTGAAATTATAGTCCAGCCGGTGACAGCCGGTAGGCACCACACAAATATTACGACCTCAATATCCTGAATCTCAATAATGAGTTTGAGATTATATATAAGAGGATTTGGCCATAAAATTGCATAAATATGACATTATGGGAAAATTTATAAGATTTTCTGAAAAATATTCGCTAAATAGGAGAGCAGCAATATATTATAGCAACAATACGGGGTAAGCATCTGCTCACCCCATTCATAAACACGTAACATTGTAGTGCTTAAGGTGATAATTCAGCTTTCAGCTGAAGTTATGTTAGTATACGTTTTGGGGAGATATAAACACTGAAGTAAATGTAGATTCACAACTGTAATGGGCTGAAAAATGTCGGCGGAATAATTATTAGATTAGTTTTCAACTGAGTTTTAGAATGTTGTAGTTCAAACAAAAAATTGTAATCGATGTTTGCAAAATTGATCCCATGATTCCTTTTTTTTAATATGTGGGGCATAATAGACATGAATTTCAAGTATATTGTTATTGGTTATAACAAATGGTTTTTTCTTTCAATCCATAGGATACTTTGGTACTTCTTTTATGTCCTACATGAATGGTAGGAACACATATTTACAGTGAAAATAGTGTAATAATTCATTACTTTCTATCTGGTCACATTTTGTGTATATAAAATTAATATTTTAACACATCACATACATGAGAAACAAAAAATTACGATGTGAATGAAATGTTTGGCATCACGAAAGTTTTTGAAGTAAAAGCACTGCTGTATAATTTCTATTTTCTTCCACTCTGAGTGTTTTCCTGCTGGCCTAAAAGTAATTGAGGTGATAAAATAAAATTGGTATTTTTAATGGTATACTATGAATGTAGTGTTGCATAATTAGGCAAATTAAAATAATAGCATTCATGCATATTCCAAAAGTTCTTATATCAAAGTAATTAAACGCTAGCATAGTTTTGGATAGTAAAAGAAAATTCTGTCAATGGTACTGCACTCCTGGTTATGATGGTTATATGGGCTGTTTAGTATGGGTTCTGGACTGCAAGGTAGACTATGTCAGAACTAAATTGCCAAGTGCAGATTATGTCAGTATGCATGATCTGAAAATTAGGCACTGTGTTGGGAATAAACTACTGGAAACATCAGCTTGTTTGTACAACAGATGAATAATTTCAAGATAGTAAGTTTTTGGACAAACCGAAAATCATTTCATGATTGTGTCAACTAGATAAAGTTTCAAATGAAAGGTAATAATGTGTAATAGGAAACATATTGACTTCGTCAGTTGAGTTCGAAGTATATTATTAGCATTATTTAAGATTACCAAGATATATAATTGAAAAACAATCGTTTTTATCCATGTGGTGGCAAATACGCCTTAAGAAACATAGGAGTGATGCAGGAAGAAGCAGTGTTTGTAGACAGGCTACATATAGGATTTCCACATAGTGGTTACTTCCCCACATAGGAATGGAACTGAACAGAAAGGTAGAGCAAGGTAGCAAAAGGTTAACTAGGGTTCCTGGACTGTAATTTAAGGATCCTTAGCTAGCATTCGCTTAAAAGTCGTGCAAGAAAAGCCTAGAAAAACATGCATCAGGTAGGTTGGGCATTTGTCCCACATCCTTCCAATGGTGGGAGAGGACTTTTGCTGTGGGAATGTAACATTCGCTTCATTCCCCGACCAGTTTAGGAGGCAGCTGGCTGGGAAGGTTCACCTGCGAGACCTGAGAACAGCTCCCACAGGCTTCCTGAGTGATGTAGAACATTAGGGAACTCTATCAATACAGGTACTTTCACTTTATCAGCTGAGAGAGTATGTTGTATTTTTTTAATTTTATTTATATTGATGTTGCAAGAGGCTTGCAAGTTGTGAAACATTTACTTAATTTATATATCAGTTCAAGGATCTGATGGTGAAGGGCATTCTGCATCCAGCAAATGTGATTATAAGAATTTTAAGAATTTGATGGGGCATACTGAAATTGTTATTCAATGAACAATTGGCTCGGGTTTTGACCAGAGAATTTTTTCTAGACAGATTCACTGGGAAAGCCGTTGCTCCCATAATCATTGACATCTGAATTTAGGTTCGATTGATTTAGGAAAGGACATTTGTATAATTTTTTTAATCATAATTCCAAGAAAATTATGTTTTCAGTTTTTCTCAATTATAAATAAGTCTAAAAGAACATTACAATGAGCCTATTTCTCCATAAACAACATTAAAAAATGTTTTGTTGAGTGTTAATGACAATTAAGTGTTGTCAGAGTTCTGAACAAAGAAAAAAATTTAATTCAGTTGCCAATATATAATATGTAAATCCTATAAAATATATAATTGATAAAACAAACAATGAAGAGACATGAAAGGTTTGATGCTCAAGAAATATTATGCATACTGAATTATTATTTGGAATTGCAATTGTCATTTGTAAATTAGCAGGCCTTTACATAAAAACGTTTTATAGTTTCAAGAAAAACTATACTATTAGCAAATGGTAGAATAAGAGAATGTATGATCAGTGAACAAGAAAAAAGATGTTCTAATTTACTCCCTGGAAATGAAAAAAATAGTATTTGGTACATTCATGGAAGAGTTTTTTTTATTCTAACACGATATAATATTCATTTTTGGCTTTTGCACTTTTCTACAAAGAGACATTACAAAACAACTTAACGTATTTGTTAGGTTGATTCTCTGGCCAAAATTTTTTAAATATGTACACACATGCATTAGCATACACAACTACGTTCACGCACGCATCGGTACATCTGACATAGCCTTTTAAATAGACAAGCCATGTACGTGCTGCAAACTCAGCCAATCAGTAAGCACCTGGGGGAATGACGAGAGTTTCAGACAGCCAACATTACTAATACGATATAATATTCATTTTAGTGTTATCTAGTTTCATTGCTGGTTTGTTTCCAATTTTCTGCACAAACCATATTATTTCTTTAAATCTTATAAAAATTAACAAAAAGATTTTTATAATTTTCTTATTACAGGAAAGTCTAATACATATTTTGGTATGTGAAAGTTGTCACCTTGTGGCAGTAGTCCTGTGCAAGGCAGGAGGCAAATGGTTACGTAAAATTATATTTATTTATTTTTTCTATATTAGTTTTCTAATGTGGAAAGAGGTTGACAATTTGAAAATGAGTACTTCTTCACATACTCAAGATTCTTTCAACTTAACAGGTTAGTATCCTAGTATGAAATTACATTCGATTTACTAAAGGGATATTAAACTATTGATTAACCTCGTTACACTGTTCTTTAACATTTATTCGTATGTGGTTTCAAACACTTGTCAAAAGTGAAGTGTACAATTTTTAGAATATCTATTGATTTCAATTGGAAAACGTTATGCGTTTTATTTAAAAAAATTGCGGGGATCTTAACCGAGCTGTCAAGTTCTCTTACAGACAGCTGCCATTAGACACGCTCATATTGTTTGAGTAGATATGAATGTACGTAAAACCTAAAAAGTAATTTAATATAATTGCAAAAGCGACTTTTAGGTATAGAATATATAATTTTTAGAAACGTTGTTTTAGTTGCCGATTTTTACATTTTGACAAATTTATGTTTTGATGGATTGAAGTATTTTTACAGTTAGTTTACAAAGAAACTACATTGAATTATTTTACAATGAAATTTACAATTGTTCCATTTTGCTTGGTAGTAAGTAAAAAAATAGTATTTATATAGTTCCAGATTTGTATTTTACATGTAGTGAATTAAATGCTTTATTCAGCTATACACTTTTATTTAATCAATAAAAAACTTTTCTCTTATATCAAACCAACATTAGTTCGAAAATGAATAAACTACAGTTCACTCATAAGTTGTCTTCATTTACATGTAATTATTTTATTTCTGCATGAATTATGTGTGCTGTGTAGGGTTGAAAAATCATACATAATTCAGAATTTTCATAATGTTAAGAAGTAGTAAACAATTTGACCAACTTAATCTACTGTATGATAATGTTTAAAGAACACCTATTAAGGTTTTCCATTATTTAGTTTTTGGAAAGTGATATAAGTATAAGTCATTTAACTAAGTCTACACAAATTGAAGCTTCCTTTGTACATCAGCTTAGATTTTTATCTGTACAACTGGAAATTGAGTTTAGTACTGTTTGAAATATTGGTCTTCATTTCTTCAAATATGTGGCATTCAATTTTTAACTATATTTTCTTCTGTATCTTTGCAACTCTCCCAAAAAATAGACTTGAAGAACCAAACAATCTTTCTTTGCACATTGAAAGCTCTTAACTTCCAGTCTAAACTAATGTAGGATAGTATTATTTTAAGTTGTCTGCAGAGTGAAACTTTTATAATAGATAGATATTTATTCTAATGTACATATAGCAGCTAAGTAGGTGTCAAATTAATGTAAACTTTCATATATTTATATCTTTTTATAAATATTTTGGCATTGATTCAATTAACATATATAATCAACTTAATCCCATAAATACATGTTAAAGCTAACAAACTTCAAAAAATAGATTTTTATTGCTACTAATATAAAATATTCATGGCTACATATATAATGTTATTTATGGTTAATAAATGAGAAAACATTATCAGTCTTTAAATAAATTTTCTTGAATTGTATTTCCGAATAATATTTTGTGAGATTATATTGTTGATTACATAAGTATCTACTGATTGATGTCTCATTAATAAAAATTAATACCTGGTAATGAATACCATTTTTCATTGTTTCTTTGTCACACTTTTCTTGCTTCATAGCAATACCCATATATGTAATGGTTAACCACTGGAACATAGAGATGGCTATATTGTTTGAATTTAATTAACTGATATATTGTGCTAATCTGTATTGTTTTCTAGCATACAGTATTTGTTCACTTTTTATGTATTCCTTATCAAGTGTCTTGAATATTGTCTAAAACAATATGTAAGCCTGGGCAAATAATTAATATGTAGACTCATGAAGCATGTATGGAAATTGAATTGGAAAGTATAATTTCATATTGATTGGAAATAGAAGTCAGATGTAGAATTATGTAACATATGGCCAGTTTTGGAAAAAATTTTATATATTCAATGTTGTAATTTGACTAGAATAACAAAAACATATGTTTTCCATCTATAATAAAGTTATTTAAGAATTCGACTTGTAAATGGTCGGAAAGTGGTTTACGATGGCTGATATTTTAATCGTTTCCATTTACGTATGTTGGATATTAGCCTCATATTTTCTCCATTGGTTTTATATTAACCAATGCAGTAATTGTGTAGTGTATGTTAAATATTAACTATTGCAAGCATTGTCATACATTTATATTGTAAAAAATGTATGATAATGAGCAATCTTTATGTTGCAAGTGTAATAAATTTTACATAGGAGCAATGTACAGTTTGATATTAACTGAACATGCTTCATGCTTGTTAATCATGTTGCCTTCATATACATTATCACATATGTAATAGATTAAAGGTAAAACTAGTTCATATAAATTTAATTTGTATTTCATATAAAAGTATTTACTTATCCAACAAAAAATCTACTATAGAAATATTTAAACTTTGGAACACAGAACAAATATTGGCTCTTGCTATGTTTATGTTAATTGTAGAAGTCTGAAATGGAAGAAATCATAATCATCTATTATCAGAATAATCCTGAAACCTAACCAAACCATGGAACTGAGTTTACCTTGTCAGGGGACTGATTTGACGAGAGTATCTCTCACGTACACTAACATCCATGCCCTTACCAGGATTCGAACCTGGAACCTCTGTAATGTGAGGCATTCACACTGATCCTTACACCACGGGAGGTCGGCAATGATAACTTATATGTGATGTAGTTTAGAGATTGAAATTCATACTAAATGAGATATTGGTCTATATGATGAACATATTTCTGCAGAACGCTTTACAATTATTTTATTTTGTATCAAGTAAATGTAAGGAAATATAGTTTTGCTAATCAATATGATTGACGATTGAATATATTTATAAATATTTTCAGAGACCACCTGAATAAATTTTGATATATTGTGATAAATAATTTTAAGCTGTTGATGAATGTTTCTTGAGAAACATTAAATAACCACGTATAACCGTGCCATTTTTAATCCATTTTTCATGTCTGCAATATGTACAGCAGCAAACGTAACTGTTACTGTTAATTAAGAATGAAATTTAAAAAATCTTCTGGACTTTTTCTATACCCTTTACTGTAGGAAAAATCAATTTTATAATTAATTTAGGTTAGTTAGTCATTTTAAATTTTAGGTTGTTTTTATGCAGGTATTCATTTAATTTTTTCAGTTTGTAATTTTCTGCTGTCAGGATGCAAAGATGAAAACGTCTGCCATCAATGATAAAAATTAGCAGAATTGGTCAGGACAAGATATGGAATGAGTGAACCAAGGTTTGGGGGGTGAGAAATTACGCGAAAGATTAAATATGTCATCGCAGTTCGAAAATGTGTAACAATATAATGAAGTAAGAAATGTATTAGTCATCCAAATATGACCTCCCAGAGTTCTAAATAATTTATACCATTTTCAGAAACCCGTTTTTTGCTGCTTGATGTTATTTCAAAATGTTCAAATTGTTATTCCTCCCCCCCTTCTCTCTCTCTCTCTCTCTCTCTCTCTCTCTCTCTATATATATATATATATATATATATATATATATATATATATATTCAAACTTGGATAGTGAGGAAGGATAGAAATAAATAGGAGAAATAGGAGGATTTATATATATATATATATATATATATATATATATATATATATATATATACACACACACACATACTCACCTATCAAGTAATGATATAGGTTACTGGTCTATTTTTGTTTGTCAGGACACCTGTGGCCCTTAAATGAGAGATAAAAATAAAGCTATTGTGTTGTAAGAGAGATATTGGCTTGAGGTACGCCATAACAAAGATAATATTTTATAGATTTCCTCGTTCAGTCATTCTCAGAACGGGAAAAGCTTGATAGTGATGTCTCGGGTCACTTTCGGGGACGACACGATGCTTTCGCGTCGGGAAAGTGAGTCCTCGCAGCAAACTGCCCGAGATTGCCCGTAATTGTGCGCCAGTTTCTCCACAAGGAGCTTGGTATCATGGTGCTGCTTGTGATTTCAGAACTGACTCCGGAGCAGCAGAAGATGCTGATCGACATCCGGCGCCGCAAGACGGAACTACTGCTCGAAATTCAGGTAAGCATTGACAGAAAAGCTTGGAACGTGTCAACTAGTTGTGATGTCATTGTGCAATAGGTGTCTATTATGCTACTCGTTTTACGTATCTCACTTTGTAATGAATATCAGGCAAGAGGCAGCCAGATAAATTAGAAACATGCACATAATAAAACTGATGCACCAAACATGTTAACAGGAAAACATTTGTCTTAAAATGCAGTGAATTATTTCTTGTAGTTAACCGCGGCCCGAAGTATGATCCTTATATCAGGTTGCCCAGATGAACAATAATTACTGAATTTCTGTAGATGCACGAAACATCAGCTGCTCCTGGTGTCTAAAAGAAATAAAAACTTAGGTGTTTTCCCTTAATCGGTAAACGAAAGTTGCAGCATGCGAATTGGCCCTTACGATATTGACGCCCGCTTAATTTGGCATTTTTTTTAAAAAAATAAATGTGTCCTTGTGCCAACTGTAAAACAGTAATACCAGTCGTATTATTAAAAATGATGCGAAAATTGCTTTTTGTGACAGAACAACGGGATTTTTTCCTGTGCGGAGAAAAGTATAGTCTCCACTAACGGAAATTATGAGATTCCGTGTAATGAAAGCATATACTTTATTAACCACTTGACTGATTCGATGGAGCCTATATTCTCGCCCTATCTGCCCAACCCTCTATAAATTACGATTTTTTTTCTCCATCAAGCACACTAGAAAACTTCTATAGTATATTTATCGTCAATGTTGTACTTTGTTTATATATCCATTGCTCAATCCACGTTAGAAATCGATAAGTTCATATCTACTTCGAAAAAATTGAACCTCTGGATATGAAGCTTCATAACGATAATGTTATCGTCGTCTCTGTGTAAGTTGACTTACTTGGTTCAAGTGTATTTGCTTTCAGATTAAGTAGTCACGTGTGTAATTTAGGCCATTTTTGTTTGGCCTGAGTGTATTACATTCTAGCAGTATTAAATCTGATTTAGACTCCATACTTACAGTTAATACCTGTAGCTTAGATGTTGATGTGACTCAAGGTACAAAATTGTACCCATAGACTTAATTTAGTACTCCACCTACCTTCATTAGTTTGCAGACGTGGTCCTAAGGAATCTGTGAACAAATGAAAACACCTGTATATGCACGTATTATATGTATATTAAAAGTAATAAATAATTCTATAAATAAGAAATAATATTTACACTTAAAGAAGTGGATACATCTTTATTCTGAAATTAGAATCGTAACGAACTATGAGTTGCTTTGATAATCGTCAATAAGTGTGAAATAGTCATATTTTGTAATATCAATGTATTTATATTACTATAAATATATAAGAGCTTTAGGTAGTTTTGGAGTGCAGACTTATTTTTTTTCTACAAGTAATGAAGCGATTTGTTTGTATTATTCCAGAGATATTTATATTTTGGTATAAATAATGACGTAATTTTAGTTACACACACACACACACACATATATATATATATAAAAAAGAAACCAAGTATTTGTTTTTTTCCTGCCTAACTCAGTCTCGCATGCAAAATAATTTATTAATTGTCTAGTAGATGGCATCAATTACCATTCACAATATCAATAGGTGTAACCTGTGGATTTAAATATATAAGAATGATGGACCCATATTACTATTTTGCAAACTTTTTTTTTATTATTTGGTGAATTTATTTTGTCAATAATATTGACGTGGCAAAAATATTCTGCGGTGTGAAGATTTGGATTTACCTTGTAAACCAAGGAAAATAAAATAGTTTTATTATACTGAACTTTAATTTCGTCTTTCCTACTTCAGAAGAAGCGAAGTTCCGGTCTCCTCAGATTAAAACCAAAAACTGTAAAATTTCTCGCTCGTTATCTCGCGTCAAATTCTTCTTTTCTTGCTGTCGTATATTTTGTAAATTTGCTGTCCTGTTAAGAAATGTGGTCGACATGCTTGCCCAATCTTGGCGTATTTTAGATTTCCCAAGGCATCAGTCTGATTTTATAAAGTAATGTCACGTATGTTTTCTTAAAATCCTTAAGAATTATTTATTCACTTTGAATAAATGATTATTCTTCTGGCGTTGGACCGTTGCAGAAACCTACCAACAATTTTGAGTTGAGCTCCAACGGGAGTCTTTTAAACAAAATTTATCAGTGTCTTATGACTTCCCAAATGTTGATATTACTGAAATTGAATATTTACCATGAAAATTTTAATTTGGTTGCTGAACTCTGAATATGGGAAGGTGAAAACTCAAATTTAACAACATTTTGAGATTTTTCAGCTGTAGTTCGAGTCGGCAATGAGAGATCTTTGACGATTTTCGGATTAGAGATCTGAAAGGCAACTCGTTCGTGAGAAAGAAGACCTTTCGACAAACAGGCTCGGGCCATCTTTCACTCAAAGTAGAAGACGATCGAAAGTTGTGACCCGATGTAACGGTCAAGGTAAAAGCTGCAAGGTTCGAGACCCCGGAGAAAGCTTACACGAAGATGCATTTCACTCTTTTCAGATTTAGGTCCGCTCAAAGGACACGTTTTGATTCGTGTCAATGTTACATGCTCTGGTGAACAAGTCCTCTAATTCCGGCGTGTAGTTCACGGAGCCCAATTAGTGGGCATTTCAGAAAGCGAGCTTGTGGATTTCTGGCAGACCAGCATCTCCGTCAAGTTTAGCGACGGAATGCGGGTAAACATAAAAAAAAATACACGTGGCACCTGCACTCTACGACTACTTTCAGACTCAACCAACTGCCAATCAGGGTCGGTGAAAATTCATTTGCGGATCGAAATGTTAAGTCAGCGGAATTAATAATAAGTATGGTTTAAGTAGCGACGACAACGGGATATGATTTGGTCCCAGTTTGAGAGCATCCTTGGGGCTGCTGATGTTCCATTGGGATCGGCGACATTGTTTCTACCTGTATTTGAGTTTAGTGGATTAACAGCAGTTCATGTCATAAGACAGGAGACTCGTCATTCTGAAAGCAATACGTTGCTGAGAATAAAAAGATATTTCGATACATTCCTGTTTGGATCGGCGTGACACCTGCTGTTTGTTCTAATATTGACATCTTTGACGTCTTTTTTTTACTAGTTTCTGTTAGATGAAGGCTTCTTCAACGATGGCATCCATTAATGTTCACGGAAACATTATGTTGCTTTGGTTTATCGTTGCTTGTTTCGATCAGACTGAAGCGGCTTTAACCTGGACAAATCTCGAGCCAGGGGACAAAAGCGTGGTGCTAAGAAAGTGTTACAGTGTTCTGCATCTGCACTCGTTACTCACGAAGCGTTTCATGTTGCACTCACAACTTTTTCTTTATTTTTCCCTCCTCGGTAATACCTGACCTTGCCCGCATATTTTTCCTTGCTGCGTCGAAAGAATTGCAGCCTTCCCATTTCTTAACGGATCATGGTCTTTCGTTATTAATGCACAGCCTGTCTCGTCTGGGTTGACCTTGGATGTTTTTTTAAAAAAAATTTGCATCTTGTTTTGCAGTAATTCGCGAGTGTTGTTTTCCTCTTGCAATGCGAAGCAATCACGTGTTGATTTCTAGTGCAGAGTACAAAGAGGAAACTGTGATGTATCTTCGTATTTATGTTTTTGTCCGTTTAAAATCTATGTTTCTTGAAATGAAAAACTTATATGACGATTGATTTTAAAGAGGCTCGTTGTATTCTTTATCTATCGTAGTATTTGTGTCATCGCATTTTTCTCTCTCATGAAAAATAGATTTTTTCATCTTAAGATTGACATATTGGAAATCCATGTAGCCTGTTACTCCAAAAAAAATGGTTCCCAAAAATTAATATTCCAAGTATTGTGTAACTCTTCAGCCGTCAAAGATACTAACTTTTATTTATATTTGCATCCATTTGCTGTTTTTACAGTGAACATTACTTGACGTCAGCCCCAAGATAGATAGAAGTCGCTCTTCGATTATGGATGCATTATAATGTAATTAATTATCAATGGAAACAATACTTTTTATTTGATAACGTTTTATGAATGGGAGATTATTCCTCTGCAATAGTTGAGGTTTTCAGCTCTACTTGCAGATTGTTCTGAAGAATACTGTAATGTTACCGGAACCCTTTCCGTGCTTCTTCACAAAATTCTGCTTCAAGATCTTTTAACGAAAGTTTTGTAAAACATTTTTTAACACTTCCACGCTTTCAAGGTACTTTTTTACTACTATTATATTTTTGCTATGACCGAAATTGTGTTATTGTCTGACGGTAACCCTTAAATGAAACACAATTTTATTTCTCTTTGTTGTTGTTTCTAAATTTAAAGTTTGTCTGTATGAAGGTCGTATTTATTATTATTATTACAATTGAAAAGAACCTAGTGATTTCTGCGTATCCGATTCCTTGATACATTCGCCGTGAGTGCGCAGTTACGTATGGATTTTTCCATTCGCTTAGAAAGCGATCTCACTTTGCGTTTAATCTATGCCCGAGACATTGGACACGATGACTGCATGTGAATAATTCATCTGCTGAAAACTGTTCTGGTAAGGATCTAATCAAATGCCCGAAAGGTTAACCGTGATTTATTCAAGTATTCGATTACGACAATTTGTGAGACCTTCGTCTGCTGCCCTCGGCGCGATTGACTGAAGGAATGGTTTATCTTTTACGCATTAACTCGGCTCCGGTCACGTAGAGCAATTTCTTGCGTGTGCAGTCATTTTACACAGCTGTATGTTATTACAACTTAATGTTTATCGTGACAGGTGGTCGACAGTTTAAAGAGGGAAAAATAAATTATTGCTTCTTTTAAAGTAGTCGGGGACTGTCATGTAAAACGTTTTTATTGTAACGGGCAGGTGCTTACTACGTTTCAGTTTGTTTATATAACTTAATAGGGTGTCATTTTATTTATTATATTCACATCTCGTGCCCCAATTTACGCCCATAAATTAAACGTTTACGATGTGGCTACACTATTTTAGTTCAGAACTTGTTGATGCAGGGACACTACCCCGATGGCTACACAAAGCCACTCTAAATGGTTGACATACTTCTCTTTGTCCTCTTAAAATTGCACCAACTTTCTTGGAATCCGCGTTTAAGTTCCATGACGCGAATTACATAGCTTTCTCTTGACCATGGAGAATATAACTGGACGTTTCCTTTAAATATTGGAAGGTCGATTATGTGCTGTACCTTTTTGCAGTTCACCCAGATCCTCATCTTCCTAATCGCGACTCAATGGCCAGCTTCCTGTTTCGCTCATTGATACGTGACCCACAAAGATAGCAATTAATTATGAGTGGTTGTGCTGGACTTTCATATCCCGACAAAATACCTTCCCGTTTGTCTAGATTTATATATTCACTGGTGGTAATGAAATATGAATTTTTTTTAGTTCTTTGACTTCCGGTTTACTTACGAGATAAATTTTCAAATATGTACATAATTTATTACGTTTCCACAGAAACAATCTCATACCCTGAATCATTTATCTTTTTTCGCGCCAGTTATTGTACTTTAATTTTTATATCCTTTTGTTATGTTTCATGTAGAGGCCTTTATCAGTTATAGTATCGGAGAAAACCAAACAGGAATCTTTGCCGGTGACACAGCCAAGACCCTCGTATAGCAACGATGAAGTCACAGGATCATTTGTATGAAGTGTGAAGAGTGAAGAATAACTACAAAAGTGAAGGATTCAAGTAAACGAAAAAAAGAAAAATAACATTTAAACTCCTTAAGTTTGAGATTCCTGAAGTAAATTAAACAACGTAGACGTACCACAAATAGAGAACTTCTAATATTTAGGAATTCAGAGAGACACAAATTGAACTGGAAACAACATATCACAAGAAAAAAACAACTTGAAATCAAAGGAAGGGGCTAATAAAAAACAATGTCCAATTTATAAGGTTGTCATCAAACCTATTTGGTATAGAACTCTGGGACTGTGCGTGAAAATCAAATATCCAGATATCCCAATAAAAAATTCTCTGACAACTAGGAAATTCTCCATGGTATGTATCCAACCACACTATCCATGAAGACCTGCGTTCATATTTAGATTTATTATTCATTTCATTAGACCTCTGTTGAGGTAAAAGGATACGTCATTACATTAAATTACAAGTAATTATTAGAAACTTCAAATAATAACATTTAGAAGTTAACAGTTACATTAATAAAAACCCAACATACAAATTCACATAATTAAGAATACAATTTTAATTTTTTCAATTAAATTACCAGGTCGGAACACGAAAAATTTTTCGAAGAGTCTAATATAATATTTTTAGAGTATGCGTACAGTTGATATTATTAAATAATTCCTTAAAGGTGACTAAAACATTCGCTGAGTAAAATAATTATCTGATAACACTTCAGTGTGAAACTACGCAAAAGAAAAGTACAGAGTAATTCAATTCAAAACGCGACCCACACTGGGACACACAAACACAAATAATGGACTAGTCACTCGGAGCTGAACGATGAGAAATCTGATGGTTGTAAATGGAAAAAAATAAAGAAAAGAGTTGAACAAACTAAACAAAGTAAGAAGAAAAGATCTGAAAAAAACTAAAAGTTTTGCATCTATGACATGAAATATTTTACAGAGAAGAAAATTCTCCAGTTTTAAGTATAAATAATTTCAGCGGAACGGTCAAGAAATTCCTTCACCGAATAAAACGTGCAGTTCAATAAAAGATTCATCCACTGATTCCCAAAACTCCAAAGTTTTTATACATAATTCCGAATATTTGACAAAAATTTTAAATCTGGATTTTTTCCTTTACGAATTTGTTTATATTTGTGACAAAAGTAGACAGACTGTGAAAGACAACTAGTGTGATTGCCGTAACGCCAGGAATCGCGGAGAAATGAGCTGCCTGTGGTTGGTGGTCCACGAGTGTTGTTCCCCCACGACGGGGACCGCCCGGGGCCCCTGGGTTATTCCTGCTCGTTACGTCACAAGGCCGTCATCTCGCAAGGTCGTGCTGCTGCCTCACCTGCCATATCTAAGACACCATTTGCTAACACTATAAAAAAAGCCGAAAGAAAAATGGAAACAGCGGAGTTATTTTTTTTCATCTTTGAAGCTAAACTTTGTATGTGAGAGGTAAGACTGCAGGGTGGAATTTTTGTGTGACGGATGTGGGCGGGGCTAGGGGGAAAGAAAGACGCCGAGTCGTTGCTGGTCTATAGAATAAAAATGTCTAAACGTAATTTATTTTGTCAGAAACAGTCGCTCTAAACATTTTCATGAATGCATTCTATGGGCCGCACATAACAATTTATTCGTGAGATATTTACATAACCTGAGCTGTGAGAAAGTTAGTGCTTTGACGTAAATGGCGGATGAATTAACCATTAAATACTATTGAAATTATATCGATCTGTTTACTAACAGTCGTTGAAATACTATAAGTTTTTTTCTTCCGCCAAAGATAATTTAGTTTTGAAATTTGTTTACAATGGCGATGCAATATTACTAAAAATATTTATCGGGTATTCCATTTTCTGAGTAAATGGGAAGAAGAACCAAGAAGAGACAGGAAAAACCAAGACAGTAGAGTAATCAACAAGTAAAGGAGAAAGATACAAGAGACAGCAAACATATGTAAGGCGGATTTCCTGGCTTTTCAGATTTATTCTTCCTTAATTCCTGATAAGTTCATATAAAAAAGAAAATAATTTATTTCAGTTTAACTTCTGTAGCGGGCAATTTTCACGCGCATAATATTTTGTTCGCTGTAGATACTGTGATTAATTGAATTTTTTAGTTTTATGTTGTCTAAATAAGTATGTACACAATTCAGCCGTTTTTTTTAAAAAAAAACAAAAAAAAAAACTGGAACGTGTATTCAAAACATTTTGTTGTTTACTCGAAGCAGGAACTTGACTCATTCATCTTATCATATGTTCTATTTTTATTAGTTGTGTGGCATCATATGATGAATTATTTTGTCTTTCATGAGTCAGAATGTTACGATATAAAGGTAAGGCACGTCAAACCCAGTATAAAAATAAAGGAGGTTTTTTTTACGTTTGCTGGTGAATTGATAAAAACACTTAATGATGTTTAATTAGGGAAACTCTCCAATTTTAATGCCTAGAAAATTGAACAAAAAGGTAATAAAGAGGTGAATATATTAATGTAGATTACTCTAACTGCCGTGTTAGTAAAGTGTTAAAGGCAGGAATGTAACAGTTAATATCGGATATCATGATCTTTAAATTTAGAATGTAGACATTTCAGGGACTGGTGACTCTGCATAAGAAAGTAGTAATTTTTTATCTGTTATTAAAGCCTAGGTTACTAGATGAAATACTAAGATTGTAAAGTTTTAGTCGTGTGGATCTGAAAAAGGTTTATGATCTTATAAATGTAAAAAAAAAATACTTGGCTATGCTCTGATGATAAATAAATTATGAAGATCCCTTCCATTGACAAATTTGAGTGGAGGGCAGAGAAATGTTGCGAAGATAAACTGCTGAAGAATTTAGCCGCGGTGATTAATGAAGAGCGATGCAAATTGGATAACAAATAATTGGTGTCGCGCATTATGTAATGGACCCATTTCTATCTGAGAAAGCGAAGTGTTAGTCGTAATGGCGCTAGAGGTTTCTGTGACAGTCGTTAGACAAGTGGTGACGCACCTCACGCACTAAAAATAGGCCTGAATGAAGCCATCTGCAGACGTCTTCAGTCCATTAACAACCTTGATCCGAGAACAATGACACCAGCTCAATTCGTTGGAACATTGCAGTGCAGCGTAGTGAACTAAACTGCACCAACGTGACAAGGATCATAACGTGAAAGTCAAATTTCAATTCAGTCTCACCTCTGTGTCTTAAGTGACACCAGGACAGTTAGCCACATGGTGGCAACTCCCCTTTGATAGTATAGGAAGGGATTTGTAATGGGGGATGCGGAAGGGTAGAGGAAGGTAGCCAAGAGTTAACGAGGACCCCCGGCCTAATAGTTTAAGGATCCTACCCGGCATTCGCCTAAAAGTAATGCAGGACAAACCCTAGAAAACCTGCATCAGGTAGGTCGGGCATTAGGTACTTGTCCCACACCCTTCCGATAGCGGGAGAGAAGTTTGCTTTGGGAACGCAGCATTTCCTTCTCCGTGACTCGACCAGTTTAGGAGGCAGCTGGCCGACTGTTCCCAGATTCGATATTAAATTAAAATTTGACATAGTTTGATATATGACTGGAGAAAAGAAGAAATAGTAATCGACGGGATTCAAATTGATCGACCAATTGCCACATATGAGGAGCTAAAAGCCAAACTGCTTCGGACGAAATGTCAAAAATAAAGGAAGCAACGACGCGGATCAGCGGTCCAAAAAATGTTAATTGATTGTAACATCATCAATTGTGTTGACATGTTCAGCCATTTCAGGAGCTAAGCATATGTAGGAAAATAAATTAATGTCTCATTATTATTACGTCACTTTTTTTTTCACGTGATACTTTATCGATGACACTTTCAGCTCAAAAATAAGAAGCTCTAAAATTATTGATCTGATTAAACCCTGGAGCGGATCTCGGGATCTCACCCGCATCTCGTCTTTCTAATACGTCGTAAAATGGCCCCTATGTGACGATCGAAGTCATCACACTTTAAAGATAGTTTTTTTCCCTTCAGGATTGTTACAGATTACATAAGATCTCTTCCACAGTTCAAGCCAAAATTTCTCTTTTAATTGAATATTTTCGCTTCCGAAGCTTCGCCCCATGTTGTATTAGAATTTTGATGTTGTTCCTTGGAGAAATATTCCTGTGAACTTGTTCCAGATTGCAGTGTTTATTTTCCACGGCTTTTAGCGAGCTGCTCTTGATTCTGTGCCCACTCTACGCCTTCGCTTTCATTGAATCAGTTTTCTTCCCGAAAGATAAGGGAAGCGCCTCCATTTATAATGCGGAAAGAGGGCGAGGTTTATGAAGGGCGTCGCCGCGGAAAATTATCCAAGCCACCATGTTATGCGTCTCATCACGTTCTTTCCTGATAACCGTATCAAGATCTCGAGCCGCTTCGCTCTTTTTTACCAGTTAGTCAAATTGCGTATTAAATTTCGATTGCAGTTTCTATCTTGGTTTAGTGAAGTTTCATATGTTTTAAGAAGGACAATTTTTGAGCGTTATTAATAGAGATTATTGACTATGTACATGGCGAGAAAGACGGTCTGGGAAAGGAGGCATCCTGAAGAACAACATGCCATTAATTCGCTTGGAAATGAGTCAGGAAAATACACGTAGGACTCCTGACAAAGTTCCTTTATCCTCATAAATGACTGAATTTGACAATATTTCAGTAACAAATACGTCCGTAAGCAATATTTTATATATCTTACTGTTCAGTGAGGGTAAAAATGGCGCTAGTGAATTTTCGAATTATAATGAAACTCCACAAAGTACGAGGTATCATGTTCAAAAATTCTCATTCCATTTCTGTCGTCATCATCTTTTATAGAAAAGAACTCGTAATCGTTTATTATTGGATATCATTCATCTTTCCCAAATATTGGGGAATCAATTGAATTCCATAACTAGGACAGTTGTACCAAAAATACCGAGTGAGATGGCGTTTCCGACGTTCCAGGGACGTGTGGGCGGCCTTGGGGGGGGGGGGGGATCAACTACAAAGGCGTGAAAGTTCTCTTCCAAACAATCACTTCAGGTAGGAAAAATCTGGGTCGTGCGGATCTGGGTATCGGTTCTCTAGTATTATTTTTTTGTTTCTGCTATTGTAAACATACAATCGATTCCTAAGTAATAAATACGTATTTTAACAATAACACGTATTATTCACTCTGCCTTAGTTGCAATAAACGACATTTGTCAGCAGCACTGATGCAGCTTTCCATACATTACAAATTTATAAGTGTTTATCAGCGTTTCTTCCGATATTGGGTCAATTTTTTATTGAGTGATGTGAGAATTTTACTATCTACAATCATAACGTTGGACAACATTGAAGAGGGAATCTGTAAAATATGTGGAAAAATATTTCCCTAATTTTCTGAAATGAAATTATATACTTAATTTTAAAATGCTGACGGGTAAGCATCAAGAAGAACTACTGTTCTTTTTTTCCAGAATATAAGTAAATTTATAATGCTCAAAATTTTCTTCATTAACCGTGTAACTCTTCCGGTATTATTTTGATTGTCTCAATGATGGTTTCATTGAAAATATTTGGCTGTGTTACTTTATCGTACCGGTATTTTATGCTGCGTAGGAAAGTATCAATGATGACGTATTTATGTGATCTAAACGGATCTATGTTTCAATCATTCTATAAAGGCCAAACGTGTCATGTAACGCCGGAGAATATGTCGCTGCAATGTCACTTGGGTTCGTACCAGATTTTCCGATTGAGGTTAGGTATTTTTTTTTATATTCGGCAATAGTGTGCTTGGGGAAGAAATATCGTGCTCTTGTACGGTTTCTTACACAGAATAGAAAAAAAAGTTCCAATCGTAAGGCAAGCGTTAATTTCACAAATCACAAATATGAATTGTAATATTTCGTGAGCTTTGGAGTTAATGCAGTAGGTGTTCATAAATGAATTAAAATCCAGGAACTCCTCAGCAGGTAGACAGTGTAATTACTTATATGTTGCAGAGGCTATACCTGTTACGTGTATAGGTTATGGGCCGACTGTCCAAAAGTAGTTAGGTAGGAGTTTGGTTAGTAGTCCTAGTTCCTTAATTTTCTTGGTCTCAGGACTCGGCTTCTGTAACCTCAGTACCACAATATTCAAGGAAATCACTTGGGAAATGTATATTCTAATGAAATAGGATTGATTTGTATATTTGATTCCACACCTGTCTCGGAGTCGGAAAAAATCCCAGCGATGGCAGACTTCTTTCAAGTACCATATATTCAAGAGAAAAACAGACTGGAAGGTAAATCATCATGGCAACAAAGAGATATTCCATCTTAGTATAGACCTGCTGTTTTTTTTGTAGGTGTAGGCAGGCTATGAATAGGGTTATGCGCCTAGTGGCAACTTATAGCATAGGAAAAGGAGTGAAAGGGGGATGCGGAAAGGTAGAGGAAGGTAGCCAAGGGTTAACTAGGGCCCCCGGGCTATGGTTTAAGGATCCTACTCGGCAATTCGCCTCAAAGTGATGCGGGGAAAACCCTAGAAAAACCTGCATCAGGTAGGCCGGGCATTTGGTACTTGTCCCACGCCCTTCCGATGGCGGGAGAAGGATTTGCTGTGGGGTCGCAGCTTTCCCCTCTCCGTGTCTTGACCAGTTTAGGAGGCAGTTGGCCGACTATTCCAGTAGGAATAGCGGACAACTCTTACCGTATGCCCACGGTCTGCGACCCCGGAACATATACCTCTCAAAACATGCCGAGGCACCTTAGTTAAAAAAAAACCCAGAGGTAGCCTCCTCCAGAGCTCTCTGAGAAGGATTCACCTGCGAGAGAATTCTCTCGCAGACTTCCTTGAAAAAGTGTGCCTGCTGTTATTTTTTCTATGTATGTACTTAGAAATTTTCACTTTCTAATAGTGAGAGGGAACCCCTTGAGTACATCTGTTTAACACCGTCGCTTTTGCGGATCTAGAACAGTTCTGCTTGAGGTGAGTAGTTTTCCTTAAGAGATATGCATATCAGCGACTTTGCGAACTCGTGACGTCTTGAGTCACACAGGAGAAGTGCTTTAAGGTGTAACGTGCTGTCACATTCACCGCCACCTCTGGAAAAGCTTTCAGTATGGTACGTTTAATGGCTTACGGTTTGTTCAAGTGACGTTCCCTTAAACTTTTCTGAATTAATAATGGTTACTGGTCATTAAAACGGTATATAGTATATTCATTTTTAAAGATTTGTACTGAATATCAAGTATAATGAATTATTTACCGCGGTTGAACGTACTATTATTCAGGATTGTTTCCGGTTTGAATGTAATTCGCCCTCTACGTCCGATTTTGCAAGCGTAAAAAAAGGGAAAATGGAACCGGGAATTTACGTTCTTATGTACGGTGATGATCTCAGTAACTTAGGCGTTTCAGAACACCTCACGGCGTGTGGGATCCTTCAAGGGCATGTTCCAGTGGGTTTCACACGATTTATTTATTCGTTCTTCTCCCACATCGTCATTATCGTTGTGCGAATTGGCTTCGTGTTAAAAAGATGAGCTTGACATTTAAGTCAACATCGGGTTTGTGCACCGCTAGGTTTTCAGTTAGCACTTATTAAGGTCGTAGGTTGAAGTAAACAGCGTATAGCGTAATTAAGTGAAGAGCATAAAGAATACAGTCACGGTGTTGGTTGAGCTAATTAAACAGGCTGATGAGTTAGAACCTGGAGTGCCCATTATGGACACACTCTTGGGTGAAGAATGAGTTGGGGTTTTCTTCCCACGTTGCTTGCTTATAGTGAAAGAGAACGGAAAAGGTTTCCTTTTTTTAAGTAAAGCAAATAAAAAAATCCTGCGGTGATGTGAAATCACAGGAAACTGTTCGCTCAGAGGCGAATTCGATCTGGAAATTGGGAAAGTTGGAAAGCGGTGAGACGCATCCGACACCAGTTCGGCAACCGGTAGGTGTTGAGGCTATTTCCTGTGGCCTGGTTGCGAGGCCAGGCCGATTGTAATTAGAGCGATCAATCAACTCCGGCCGTGTTTGCAGTGCTAGCCATGTTTCCCCGTCAATCCAGAGACAAGTAATAGCTCGCCTGGTTGGTATTGCTGAAAAATCAATGTGAACATTTCAGTGTCTTGCCTGATATCAGCGGTTAGTAGGGACTCGGTTCAAAATCCACGAATAAATTAATATATTTAACGAATTAAGACGTCCTTACTGAATTATTTTGTGAAAAATAATATTAAATTTATCTAAAATAATTATATTTCTGAAATCGTTAGATTTTAGAAATTCTGCAGAACAAGTATTTTCCTTTTGTTAATAAACCGCAAATTTCCATTTTCATTATAATAATTATTAAAATTTGTAAATGATTTGATTAGAGTTTACGCATTGCTCAGAAAAGTGATTAGGAATTGTGGCAAAATATGAAATGATGGAAGACTTCCCGTGATGATAGTAATTCCATTTAAGCTCTTCCTCCCTAAAGGATGTTATTTACAGACAAGGGCGAATCAATTTGTCTCGTATGACTAATATTTGAGACTCATCATCCTTTTGGTTATAACAGTAATTTGTCTCAATTTTGCGTGACGATGGCCGGGTAGAGTCAAGCCTCTACGTATACTAATATTCGTATGTGGGTCGTACAGATAGGCCTTGCTCTTATCAACGGAAAAACACTTCCAGAAAATCTGTCCTCCAAAAGTTAGCCAACTACAGCGAGAGCTCGTTTTATTTCCTTTCACCTATGTCTCGATTTGAGTGTTTGGAATTTTTGTGTGACTTCGTAATCCGATCCGCGATAATTTTTTGGTGTCAAGGTATAATATTACTGGTGTCGTCATTGTTCAATTTATTGCTTTCATATAAATTCGTTAATCTCATCAGTCGCCATAATACTATAACAAAACATCATACTGAGATCTAAGTTGGTTGCCATCCCATTTGTGACTTTTGTTTTTCGGGATAATAATTTTGTGTTACACAATGTATTTCTAACGAAGTACTGAAAGAGCACTTGATGTCAAAACTCAGCACCATTTGAATTTTTTTTTATAATTTTCTTTGGATTCATAGTGCGATGGCGGTCCTGTTAGTATCCTTCTTCGCAACGCCTTCCCCGTGCGCAGCCAATTAGTCTCAATTAGCGCCTAGAGCTTGACCTCATTAGGTCGTTGCTGTGTGTGTTTACTTCGCACGTATCGTGGCAACATCGGACTTGCCTCACCATTTCCTCAGTAAGCGCCACCCGCCATCATTCGTGACCCCTGCTGTAGTAGACGCTACTTTTGGCTTTATCCAGAGACAAGACAGTCGTTCTGTGAACTGTTTGATACCGATGTTAACATATTACATTTTTTTATGTAAATCCAACGACATTTATTTTTTTCACAAAAAATTCAATATGACTACTATTTTATTTGTCACCTCTTTTTTATTTTATCGTCTAAGCTCCTTACTAATATCTATAAAGTCAAACTAAAATAAATTCCTAGGCATCATTTTTTTATCTTTACGTTGCCAATCGTCATGACGTCGACGAGGAAAACGTAACATACACTTCAATTTCTAATTATGGGTGACGTTAGATTGCGAAGTAAAGATAAAGAATAGCCTCATCAAATAAACTAATGAAATCAAAATACTTATATTCACTCTGTAACAAATGTAGATTATTATTTTTCTATTCCTAGTCCTCTTTAATGAGATTTATATATACATTTTTCGAACCACATTTATCCTAATCACAGAATTAAACCTGCCAAAATTCAGTCTTATTCAGCTTCCATAAGTTTAGCTTTAGTTAATGCGAGCTAATGTTTGCGTTGAGAGGTTTCGTATTTGACGCTGTCGTTGAGATTAACGGGATATATTTCGCGGAATCTTTGGCGCTATCTTTGAGATCTGTTTGCGGAGGATCGTTGCTGACGTCAGCGCAGAAACACGTGAGTGGAGTCACCTGTAGGTGTGAAACAATGACGTGATCTATCAACTCGTAACAAACATCGTTATCACAGGCTCTGTAATACAATCATGTATTTCTGCCGCTTCTTAAAATTCCTCACTAAATGTTTCTGAGCTTGTAACTGTCAGAAGTTAACCTGATTAGTACCATCGACTATAAATAATGCGTTAATGGCGATTAGGCTGAACGGTTTTTATCAAAATAACATTTTTTTGTACGAGTTTGGACACGGTAAAAATCATATATTTGCTAAATTGGTAAATTTGTAAGATGTGATGACATTTGAAACGTTATAGGGCTATTAGTACTGATGGTGACGTCGTATCTCACGAAAAGCAATTCAATTGAAATGATGGATTGTGAATGAACACTTTGCATTCTGGTTCTCAGAATTATTTTCTTTGTCCTCAATACCACAAGTTTGACTTTTGTATCGCTTTGCATTTTCTTAACCGCGCATTGTTTGCATCATTTGGAAAATTAAGTGCAAAAATATTAATTTTTTTTAAAGAAAATATTATAAAATAAACAAATTACCCAGTGAATGAACAGCAGACCTAATTCAATATATGTAAAAATAAGGGAATAAGTTAATAAAATTTTCTAAAATTATATTCAATGATGTAATGAACCAGCACTTAACTTTTCTAATGCTGTGTCTGACAGCCAACTGTTGATTTGACAATGGCTTCGTCAGGAAAGAACCAGTAAGAGAAAACCACAATTATTTGATGCTAGCTGTAGGGATCGCATGGAATTATTTTTGCTATCGAGGAACATCGACATTGCTCCACTGGATAGTTAACCCTATACTGCATGAATGTTATTTTTTAAAATCGTTGACCTATTGGGACAAATTATGTAATTAAAGAAAATGCTACTAAATGTTCACCTGATAAAGTCTGGCTTATGGGCAGAAACGTGTTGTGATTTCGTATAATAGTGAACAGCCTTTAGTGTGTGTAATAATAATTGCTCATATTTTCTTTATTTACATAAATTATAAGGAATTCATCTGATTGTTATATACTGTAACATATTTTCTCCGAATTCGGTAGCTCTCGCCAGCAAAGAGCTTAATCACTATTTCCGCCTCAACGGAAATACACCCATTAGTGACTTTTGAAACCAGTATTATGTTTAAAAAGAAGGGTTGTTTCTGTTTGATCAAAAGTGAAAGTAAGCCGAGACTCGGCTACGCTAAACAAATGAGGGGACAATGGTCGCCAAAAGTGGAAAGATAAAACTGTCATGAATTGCCAAAATATGCCAATCAGAAGTTGACTTCAGGAAGTAATGAATGTGACATGGAATGTGGGACTCATTGGAAGCAAATTGGTCTTGATGAAAAATCAAATTTAAACAGTAGATAGATTATTTATATTTTAAAACCATATGGAAAATTTATCTAGAGCTCGAAGGATTACTAACTTTCATCTAGTCCGAAAATGTGGTTATGTATCAGAAGCTACTGTATTATTTAGCTAAATTATACCAACAAAATTCTAAAATTTTCTATCAAACTTTGACAAAATACGGACAAATGCTCCTAAATATTTGAGAAGCAGATTATGATCCTTCCGCAGTTAAAAACAACAAAAAGAAGGGGTGAAAACATATCCCCCTCCTTTTTTCCCCTTAAAATGTTGTCCATACACGTAATATTTGTATCATTACCTTCGCGATTTGGCATTTCCCTAGAAATGCTTCCCCCCCCCCCCCAACGATTTTTGCACAAGTGACGGATAAGTGTTAAAGGATACTGGTACCGCTATGCCTGAGAATTGCTGAAGGCGAATGATACAAGTATTGTAATTTATGACGGTCAATTATTGTTATTAATAGCATTAATTAAATATGATACGTAATGTAGTGTGGTTTAGTAGAAGAGAAGGGAAGCTGCGGTTGTTTGGTTTACAATCGAAATATCTAGGTTTTTGTTACTTTCGGGAAACCCCAGAATGAATCTATTTAACATTGAGATAACCATGGAAATTTTATTGAGATATGTAGGTTTTTATGTGACGAGTCGTAATTATTCGTAAGGCGACCTACTTTTTACACACTGTAGAAAACATTATTCCATGTGTTAAAATTATAAATTTCTGCTCCCCACAAATTAAGGAATAGCTTGACGGGTAGTAATTCTCCCAAACAGTAATACTCATTAAGCTTTTAATTGCTCGTTTCCTACGCGATCAGAGTATTGCCAACTTAAAAGCGGTCCAGCGTTTGTGAAATCCGATTAGTATTTTTCTTCGATGTGAATACAATTACATTTTTACGGTTAGTGGCTCAACTTAATTTTTTTTTATTACTAATATTGATTATCCGTTTTCCACACCTCCTGCTGTGCTGTGAACTAAATCATGCGTTGATTCACTAAAGAGGCTGAAGTACTGTGGAAAATCGGTAAATACCGAACCAGGCTGTCACTCGTAGACAGTGTTGGCTGCCCTGAATTAAGTTTACCGTCGACTCCTCCCCTACCCCTAACCCAACATCTGTCTGGACTTATCAGTTGAGTTCGGCGTCTGTCCGCTTTACATACCAAAATGAAGAGAGGAATGTAAGTACAGGTCGAGAGAGTAAGTTAATATTTAATCATAAGTGATGTTAATATAACGGAATACGTTGTGGTCAACGACAGTGAGGGAAAATGAGGGCAAATATGATTGAAATGGAATATCTTGATTGTGGCGCCATAAATTTAACCCCAAAGGATTGATCTAAAGTGTATGTAAGGTTGAAAGAGGAAATGCATGGTATGAATTGACCTAATCGAGCAGAGTCCATCTCCGTTTATGTAAATGTTAACAGACCGCTCATTTTTAATGAGAAATCATTCCAGGAATTTTTTCCGTTGATCTTCGGGCTTGGATTCTCCAACTCTCATTTTAACAATTAATTATTCTGGATTCTACACTCTCTGTAAGCTCTTCGTTTTTTTTAAGAATGTGTAAAGTGTGATTTAAACTAGAATAGAAATAGTAGTTTTTCTTTACATTTACAGTGAAACCATTCGTAAATTATTGACCGAATGCTTACGTAACTGATGTGGGTATAATACGCAGTATGTTACTAACGTTTTTTTTTTGTGATATCCAGTTTGTTTGTTGGCTGTCGTCTGATATTTAATAAGTTATTTGGCGGAGCTATCTGTAGACGGAGCGCGATTACAGCGATGGGTCAACGCTGTTAAGTTTGAGGTCTACACTTGGTTGGTATAATGGCAGTGACCTGAAATGAAAGGAAATAGTCCCTTAAAATGTTGAAACTACTCTGTGATGCTCTCTTTATGTTACTGATTAACATGTGGCAATGTTCTATACCAATCGAACGAGTAACTAACCCCTAAGGCCATCTACGAACAATTACTCTCTTTGAATTTCATTTCATTTAAACGAGGAAAAGGGTAGTTTTTCTTATGAATCTCTTTGCTAAAATATTTAAAGTACACTGTTCAGGGGAGTTACAAATATATTTGTTATATATTATTTGGGACATTTTGGTTCCGCAATATTTTATTGCGCCAAGGAGGAAGTTACTCATATCGGCTTCTGTTTTTTTTTCTGGTTCTTATCAGGTTAAGGAAAATTTGTTTAGTGAATGCGTCATATTTATAAACGCACTTAAAGAATATTAGACCGAGCCGGCTTGTGATAAGACAGTCGTATCTTAGGATTACTATTTGTAAGATACGGTACCTTCTTTATCTTCGTCTTGCTCGGAAAGTTGGGATGTTCTTCGTCATTTTCACACAGAATAAGATAGTGTCTTGCTCACGTACTCAAAAGGTCGACGCCGTTGTTGTTAGTTCATTTTTTCAAATAATGTAAAATTTGTGTGAATATGCAGAGGTGGGTGTTTGTTGCTGTAATTCATTTGAACGGTTGCGTAGTTTTGTCTTTTACGGCGCCATTTGGATAAAATAAACTGCAGTCGATTCGAATGTTTCACTAAAATTGAAATATATATGTGGTAGCCCGACGCAGCTCGCAAGGCGGTCGCCCTGTTGCCGTTACGCAGAGATCGAGAGAATGGCGTCGCTGCCACTCAGTCACCGTTAAGACACGCAAGACAGTTAATTTCGTACAAAAAGTGTCGAGACAAAGTAAAATATTTTTCTTGTAATCCTCTGTACATTCCTTAAGTCAGCACCACACCCTGCGGCTGTTTCTTCATGGGGCGTGGTAACGTGGCAGGTCGTGGTTTACGCGTTATTCGTAATCTGATGCCGCTCATTATTAAAGTATTCATTTACACAATTTCTCTGCCTTGTAAAACCTCTCCGTCCGTGGGTTACACCCATGTCTGCACACATCAGACTGTTCTAAATAATCCAGAAACAAAATACTACAATAATTTACCCCTGACAACAACGCTTGAACGAGAATTATAGTTAACCAGCGAGCTGCTTTACGCTGTAGATGAGCATAGAATCACAAATCTTACGAAAATGTTTCAGTTAAAATGATACCAATAACTGAATAATATTTTACTTTCATTATTTTGCGAAAGTTTTCTCGTGTATATGTCCTGCATGTTAAACACACAAAGACGGTTTCTCACAATACAAATGCATTTATGTTGTAAAAATCTATAAACAAGCCAGTATGATAATGTTTTCTACGAGCCTTTTTCATGTTTTATCGTTGTAAAAAACGACTCTGATATGTTGTGAACCCAACGATCCGTTGCTCAATTAAAATTAATAATCGCAAATCGGCTGAGTGTTTTAATTTATTTTGTCTGTTGTATTTCGGCTCTTTTCGTCCTTATGATTTGGTTTTCTAGTAATAATATTTATATTTAATTGCGTAATATGCCAGTGAAAAATTCGAGAACGGAAAAATAATAATATCTGCATGTGGAGAATCTGAAATTGTGACGGGCAGAGAAAGCCGTGATGCTAGGCGAGATTATGTCATAGTAACAACGAAAGCACGGTGTAAGATGATTAAATAATGATCTTTCCGAAGAGGAATAAAAACTTTTTCCACAGGTTGTTGTTTATTCAGATCTCCCAACACGGGACCTAATCATTTAATCTAACCAGAGAGGAAAGTTGTCAGGCTGCCGGGTCGCAAGTCCTCGCTTATAACTATCCTTAATCCATGATTCTTTTGTTTTTATCTGCGTCTATATTTATATATAATTTGTTTTAAGACCCGATCCTATTATTCTTGACCATTTCTGACGAGTAAAGGCCTGCATTTTGTAATGTCAGTTGTGAAGATTAATGTTATATAAACAAAAAAACAGTCCTCAAAGAAGTCAGTTTACTTAAACTCACAAGCTTTCGGCTCTTTAAGCCATAATCATCTGTGATAGTAAAACAAAAACATTTCATCATAATTGAATTGTCTTAAAATGTAAACATCGTAACACACAACTTTGTACGTCATACTATCTTCTAACATTAGATAAGGTTGGTAACAATGTTGGATGATAGTATGACGTACAAAGTTTTTGTTTTAAGATGTTTACAATTAAGACGATTCAATTATGATGAAATGTTTGTTTTAAAATCACAGATGATTATGGCTTAAAGAACCGAAAGCTTGTGAGTTTAAGTAAACTGACTTCTTTGAGGACTGTTTTTTTTGGTTATGTAGTTAATATACAAAAGGTCTTCCAATTAAAAAAAAATTAATGTTTTTCAAAATTTCCTACTCAGAGAAAATTTAAATTTAATTTTGACTGATGTGGCCATTTAAAAATAATAATATAACCACATTTTTGTAATACATACCTTTCCTCCAATTCCTGCTGATTTTACGAATTTCTGCACCTGGAGACCACCACCTGTGTAATCTTTAGTCACTTTGATAATATTTTACAACAAAATTGCCGGCTTGACCTAATATGAGAACATGATGCCATATGAGAAGGAATAAGGAATCTGTTGACTGGAACAAGTTTTTAATAAACTACTTCCTTTTCCTCTTTGCATCATGAGGTACTGATGTAATCCTGTGGTTTATGTATTCGAAAAATAATATATATAAGATATTTAAAATTATAAGTACTTTCTTAACTGGAATTTTTTTAAAAATTTGCTATCCACGTGTACAGTTGTAAGTGTCCCCTTTAGCATATTTCATCTAGTAATGCATTGCCACTTTGTCGGGTGCCGTTGTAACTTATTAAAATCCCGTGTATACGTTTGTTAGATAAGAGTGGCGTGGAAAGGCGTAGGTAGGTACTCAGCTAAATGGTGGAAACAAGACTTCGCTAATGAGCGGTCGGTCGTTGCCCCTTGCCAGAACCACGCAACGCAACGTCCTGGAAATCCTGCAACAGTAATCAACAGCGGGTAGTCCAATTGCGATACCTGGCCATTTCACAGAGTCCGCTACCCTGACTCCGCGAAGTTACGTCATCTTTGGAATCGGGTGAACTTTCATGTCGTATTGATTGGTGCGCCCATTGGAAAACTACAAAAAGTCTGTTACCTATGAAATTTATGAAAGACTTACATCATACATACGAAACTTACAATTTAATATTTATGTATTTTTTAACATTTTTTTCCCCCACAGTTGAATCGGTGCCTCGTCCATCACGTCACATTTTCTGTCAAAACCTCTTATCTTCATGCACTTTTGATAACCAACATCTTCGTATAGCCTTCCTCATATACAGAAGCAGCTCTGAAGTTACTCGACCCGAGTGTCACTTTTTTTTAGGGTAATAGGCTACATGAGGGTAATACACATGGGCAACTCCCCTTTAATAGCATAGGAAGGGATTTGAAAGGGGGGATGCGGAAGGGTAGAGGAAGGTAGCCAAGGGTTAACTAGGACCCCCGGGCTATAGTTTAAGGATGATACCCGGCATTCGCCTAAAATTAATGCAGGGAAAACCCTAAAAAAAACAGCATCAGGTAGGTCGGGCATTGGGTACTTGTCCCACTCCCGATAGCGGGAGAGTAGTTTGCTGTGGGGACGCAGCATTCCCTTCTCCGTACCTCGACCAGTTTAGGAGGCAGCTGGCCGACTGCTCGAATGGGAACAAAGAACAACTCTTACCGTATGCCCAAGGTCTGTGACCCCGGAACATACACCTCTCAAAACAGGCCGAGCCGCCTCGGCTTGTGGGAAGCTTAGTTCAAAAACGGAGAGGAAAAGGCATCCCCAAAGGTAGCCCCTTCGTGTCTCTCCTACAAGGTTCTGCCTGCGAGAGAATATCCCTCGCAGGTACTGCCTGCGAGAGAATAGCCCTCGCAGACCTCTATATCATCCGAGTGTCACAAAATATACTTACTGATATATTTATTAATTTTTCATTTCACATGCGAATTCACTAGTCAATCACATGAAAATGTTCCTAATTGTCTATTCGTCTGTATCAGAACATTAAAAAATATCTTTTTCTTGCCCATGTATGCCTCAATCTCCGTTTATGTGTTTATTCCTTTTTCATTTGAATAGCAGTCTCATGTGCCTTTCACGAAATAATTTTGCTTTACCACGACTGTGACTGGAGGAGTTTAACGCATACAAACGCGCTTTTCCCACCACTGTGGCCTGCATTACTCTCCATTGCAGTGTTAATGAAGTAATGACGGGAAAAGGGAACCAGTCTCACGGAAGTGCAAATTTACTCATTACTCCAGTAAAGCAGGTAATTTCTTTTTATTGTTTTTTGCTTCTAGGTATTCTGTTGTTTTGAAATTACCGGCGTCGCGGTTTTGGGTAGCTTCTTGGAATTTTTCAGGTCTTGAGGGAAACATAAAGAGAAGTGACGTTACATAAATGCTTCGTCCGTCAAGCGGAAAGGTAAGATTCTTCTTAGGCTGCGTCCGCTGTCTTTAGACTAAAAAGGTCAACGATCTATCAGACCTATGAGTACCGTTAATATGCAGGTAGCTCGACGATTAGACACAATACAAACAGTTTGCGATTTCCATTCTTTTATTTTATTCTAACGCTCCCTTCCATCAATTTATTTCCAGTAAATATCATCATAGAGACGATCAGCACCAGTCAATATTCGGACCATAGTCAGAAATCCATTTGTTGTCCTCCGAAACGCACAATCGGAATTTCAAACCGGAATCGGTCGTTGTTTCGATATTTACTAGGGATAATTCCCTCCATTGTTGCAGTGTTGTTGCTTAAGAACTTTTGACATTTATGATAGAACGTCTATCTTCATAAAATTCTATTTTTCCGAAATTCTGAAGTTTAAAACAATTTTCTACTCTGGTCCACAAAATTGTCATGTACGGGTAACTCGTCTCGTTTCTTATCTAAACTGTGTTCACGACCAGCGTAATTTGGATGTCGCCACACACGGTTAACTAACTAGGCTACTAGATGTTTGCTTCAAGGATCTCGTCCCAGGACCTACGTGGAAAGCGGACTGAGCATGATTTTATCTGACCTCTTTATAACAGCGAATGCCTCTGTACGTCTCTATCAAACATCAGGACATCCACCAACATTTACGCGAGGAAATTTGCTCGTTTAAATATAAAGAGATGGAGTCTGAGAAAAGGTTTTCAAAAATTGAAAGTTGAATTTATGAACATACGGATATGTTTCAATGTAAATTGAAGATTTTTAATTCGTCGGCATCTTCAACGTCTTTGTAACGTTGGTTATAATGCGAAGTTTTCAGATTTTCACTCTAATTGACATGCATAGGTCCTCGGATTCTGTTAATTAGATCCCGACATCGGTTAGTTGATAAATCCCTCAGCGTCTCACGTATCATCTTTTTGTATTAAATTGCTGAATTCAACGATACTTCGAAAAACACAATTCTGGAAGAGTTTTTTATTTAAAAAAAATTCAAAAGTCTAGTTTTGAAGAACAAATTTTCATCTTTTTATATCACCGCCTTTCAATTACTGTTTGTGGTCTACTGCTTAGGTGGTCTATTTGGCAGTAACTAGAAACATTTCAGCCCCTTCTTCAATTTTTTTAGGGTAACAGGCTACATGAGGGTAATCCTCATGGTGGCAACTCCCCTTTAATAGCATAGTAAGGGACTTGAAAGGGGCATGCGGAAGGGTAGAGGGAAGTAGCCAAGGGTTAACTAGCCCCCCCCCCCGGGCTATAGTTTAAGGATCCTACCCGGAATTCGCCTAAAAGTAATGCAGGACAAACCCTAGAAAACCTTCATCAGGTAGGTCGGGCATTGGGTCCCCCACTCCCTTCCGATGACCGGGCAGGGGTTTGTTGTAGGCACGCGGCAATCCCTTCTCCGAGACTCGACCAGTTTAGGAGGCAGCTGGCCGACTATTCCAATGAGAACAGAGAACAACTCTTACGGTATGCCTAAGGTTTGTGACCCTGGAAGATACACCTCTCAAAACAGGCCGCAGTGCCTCGGCTTGTGGGAACCTCAGTTCAAAAACGGAGAGAGGAGAAGGCATTTTTTTAGGAGTAGGCAGGCTATGTATAGGTTAATCCACATAGTGGCAACTTCCCTCTTATAGCATCGGAAATGGATTTGAAAGAGGGGATGCGGAAGGGCAGAGGAAGGTAGCCAAGGGTTAACTAGGGCCTCCGGGCTATGGTGTAAGGATCCTACCTGGCAATTCGCCTAAAGGGGATGCAGGGAAAACCCTGGAAAACCTGCATGATTTAGGTCGGGCTTTTGGTACTTGTCCCACGCCCTTCCGATGGCGGGAGAGGGGTTTGCTGTGGGGTCGCAGCTTTCAACATGCCGTGCCTTGACCGTTTCAGGAGTGTAGCTGGCCGACTATTCCAATAGGAATAGCGGACAACTCTTACTGTAGGGCCAAGGTCTTCGACCACGGAACGTACACCTCTCAAAACAGGCCGAGGTGTCTTGGCATGTGGGATCGTTAGTTCAAAAAAAACCCAGAGAGATGTGAAGGCATCCCGATAGGTAGCCTCCTCCAGAGCTCTCCGGGAAGGTTCACCTGCGAGAGAATCCTCTCGAAGTTTTCCTTGGTTTGGAAAAAGGCATCCCCAAAGGTAGCCCCTTCCGTCTCTCCTACAAGGTTCTGCCTGCGAGAGAATAGCTCTCTCAGACCTTCTCGTGAATCACTTTTTTTATTTTGTTTTATTTTAGTTAACAGGGTACATGAGGGTAATCCAAATGGTGGCATCTCCCCTTTAATAGCATAGGAAGGGAGAAAGGGGGGAAGCGGAAGGGTAGAGGAAGCACCTTGCTTGGTTAATATAAGTAGACTAGCGAAGAAGTTTCTGCTTACGAGAGACCTCGTCTACATCACAGACCTTCAAGTTATGCGTTCTTCGTTTATCACATGGAGATTATAGTTAAAAATGTAGATTCCAAAAAAAAAAAAAAAAATATGGTTTCTTCTTCCGTGACATCAATTATCTATCTATCCTTGGCGCTTAAATTGCTTGCATTTCCAGTATATTTTTGTTTCAAAAATCTCCAAATAACGTTTCATCATGGCTCTAGCTGCCGTCGCTACTTTAGCTTTTCTGTCAAAGTAAGCACAAAAATATTTCCCGGCTTGACATCATTTACTAAATTTCCTTAATTATACTAACACGATCACAACATCTATATCTGCGGGTCGTTCTATTTTTTTAAAATTTTATTCACAATTAAAAGGGTAGTTGGCTAATATGCTTGTCGACGTAACGGCATCTACTACGTCCTGCACCTGTGGCCCTGACTTCGCCTTGGGACTTGGTTACCCGGATTGGAATGGCCGTGTCGACTTGTTGTTCTTTGTCCTCTCTATGACGCTTACCACGTGCCTTCAGAACATCTGCCCTGGAATCTGAGCTTTCCTCCAGATCGTAACCTGACACTTCGCACTGGCAGCATGTGCATGTCCTTGGCTGCCCATAAGGGACTCCCTAACTGTGTCAAACCTTGCCTGGGTGAATCACCTTACTAAGCAAATCATCTCCGGTCTTCTGAAACGTCACGTACGAGATCCTCGGAGTTATATTCACTCTCACGTTCCGTAAGAATCTGTGAATCAGTCAATAAATTCCAGTCGTTCTTAACATTAAGTAGTTAATATTATAAAATATGTCAGAATTCTCACGAGGTATTGGTTTTTGAGTGATGATATCATCGTCCGCGTGACTGCTCTGAACGTCTTTAATTCGAGAAACTGATGTAATACTATATGAGAAATGTTGAAAATGACTGTCATTTTATGGGAATCGTGACAATGCTTATTTTTCCCCCCTCAGACGAGCAAGTCTGACAATCACTCATTTCCTTTCTTAAGACGTGCGAATAACCAATTTTTGATGGTCACGTTGAATTAACAGCGTTGGAAGATACACAAAATTTCATTGCAAACTTGACAAAAATATCAGTACTCGCGAAATTGGTTCCTTCTCCGGAAGCCTTAAATTAGTGAATCACAGAAATTTCACGAAATAAAAATTAAAAAATGTAATTAACTGTTTTATTATCTGTGTTTTCGAATCGCAGAGTTCCAATTTTAAAGCGTCATAGCGTTTATTATAAAAATTCTTTTACAGTTGCTTTCGGTTGATGTAAATCTCGATATGAAGGTTTATATGAACCGAAAGCTACTGTAAAAGAATTTTTGTAATAAACGCTATAACTTTAAAATTGGATTAACACAATGATTCTATCAAAGATTGATGTATTTACCGGTGTAATATTTCGATAAACAGTTCTCGGTTTTCACGCGGGTGTAATATATTTAAACGCAACGTTTCGACGACTGAAAGCTCTGTCGTCATCTTCATCACTTCGCTTAGAAGATGACGACAGAGCTTTCAGTCATCGAAACGTTGCGTTTAAATATACTATACCCGTGTGAAAACCGAGAACTGTTTATCGAACACTGATTCTAGCTTGCCTTTGTTTCATACTATAAATCTAATCAATTGTAAATACATCCTCTGTAGGAAAATGCCTGAAAAAGACACAAAAAGGTATCGAAACGTCGTCATAATAAAAGTTAAAATAAAAAGTGTCTGAATAAGGTCATAAATTGTTTTATTGATTCTAGTAAAATTTAAAAGGAAAATAATCTGACATTCTTGGAAGATGTATAAATATTAATATCTAAATACGTCAGAATAAAATGTTTAATAAACAAATTACAAATTCTTCACACAAATTTTACAGAGAGACACGACGTTTCGTCCTTACATTATGACCTCTTCAGGAAATAAATTAATTTGGAGGCATCTCTAGGCTGTGTCGTGTATGCCTAACACGTTTGTAATTTTTTTTACTAAACTTTTTATTCCGGCTCATTTGGCCGTTAATATTTATATTATAAATATTAAAATTGCTACTTCAGTTTGATTTTTTTAAAATTCGTTGACGACGGTGTTGAGAAAAAATTGATAATCCGTTGACTATAGTTGTGGAAATGATTCAAGATTCAAGGTCCACGATAAATTTAACGTTTCCATCAGTAAAACAGCTCTGTTCGTCTTCAGGGCAAACGTGGATTATAGAACTGGGCATAAGAGTCTGAACACTCCTAGAGAAATAAGCTTAATCAATGCAGGGTTTTTATCCCGGAAGTGATCGGTTGTCGCACTGACTTGTTTCGTAATTTTCTCTCCGGGTCAACAGAATACCGGATAAAATGTTTACCACCCGTTGTATTTATTTTTTACATCCAGGGAAACTTCTTAGTTTTACTCTTACTTCCGTTGATTGAAAACATCGTCGAGCTAAATTGAATAGTGTGTCGGTGATGTCTGTACCTGATTTGAAAATATATTTTTACTCCTGGACCTTACGCAATCGGCACACAGCGCCTATTCTGCTGTACAGCAGGACGTGCCAAAAATGTCTGGCCTTCTTCTCCTGTATTATTTTTCGCTATGGCATTTATTTAATTGGCAAAATTGAAAGATTTTTAGATGTCGACACCAGGTATTATTCTAGAATTATACCCGAAATATCCAATTTGTGTACACACTAATACAAATAAAATAGGCAATAACTATGTTCCCTAATTGTTAAGCTAACTTCTTTGTTTCTACAAACTTTGTTGCTTTCTTCGGGGACGAACTTTAGAAAATCTCGCTGCACAATGCCCAGTTACGTAAACAAAAAATGCCTGTAATATTAATTACGTTGTTTTTGTTTACGTCGCTTGTATTACTCTTGTATAGTGCTGCGAGATTTTCAAAAGCTCGTCCCAGAAGAAAGCAACAAAGTTTGTAGAAACTTAGTGTGGTATTCAATTTATACTCGCCTAATTTTGTTGGCTCTGCCATTATTTGATAGTTAATTTTAAACTTTTTTATCTTCAATAAAATATTATCTTGAAATCCAATATTTCTTATATCGAATTTATTCTTATGTGAAGTCGAAGTTGCTTTCTTAATTGTACTTGCACTAAATAAAATGACTCAAATCATCGTGTTTTTTTTTGCAAAATTAAACACAAGCTTGTGATATTGACTTCCCTCTAGAGCTTTAGACTTTCGTAATTTGTAGGATATCCGTTTGTTACTCTGTATTTTTCCTCCTTCATTTCAGCCAAACTTGATGGCGTCGTAGAAATGTGCGGTAAATCTCGGTAATATTTACGTTCATGTTTTACGTGTAATGCTCGTGGCGTTTACTGAATAAAACTAATGCCAGTGTAGATTTTTTGGGGGAAAAAGTAGTGTGAGGAGGTTATACACCTACAGTGGACTCTCAATTCTGCTCTTCTCTTTTGTAACGTGAAATAAAGTTCCAGTATGCATTTGAACTTTGTTGACAGCGGTAGATTTAATATTTGTAAATACATGAATATTGTGGCCAAACAATCATAATAGGTTTATTGATTTACAATGTGATTTATATATATATGTAATTTGAGACTTCATAAGGTGAACAATAAAATAAAGATGGAACCAGAATGGTTATAAAATTAATTGTCTTCAAAGATCTTGAATATTCAGTGTAATTTTATTCTATATAATTTTAATATTCCCAATGGTTAGTTGCCAAAAATTATTTAATATTATCTAATAAATAAAATGTGTGTTTGTTTGTATGCATATATATATATATATATATATATATATATATATATATATATATATATATATATATATTTGTTTTTGTGTATGTTCGTGGAGCAAATTTCACCAAATGTCAGAATGAGACTCGTCTACCAACCCCAGGAGCGGGGGTGGACATATTCAAACATGTTAAAACAGCCGATATTTGAGTCTGATAAATATTTTTAGGGTTATCTGAATATAATCTCAACCCCTTACATCATGGGAACGGAGCTCCCTTAGGGTTGAGGGTGGACGCGCGTTACAAGAAAATAACGATAATTCAATCGAGATTGGAGTCAAATCCAGTTTTATGGATGTAGCTGAGTTTAATAATGACATTCTATTTGCCATTTAACTACCAGGGGCGGGGCTACACGGGGGTAGAATTTTTCTAACATGTTAAATGGTCGATATTTGCGTGGAATAAATAATTGTTGAGGTCAGTGACGTTTATAATATATCTACCGACGTTTTTTGTAAAATTTCAACCCAAGCGGCATGAGAGATAAGCACACACAGGGGTGGGGGGTGATAATATTCAAACAATGTAACCGGCCGACAACACATTTGTCGAGTTGCGATGCGTTACATAAAAATAACCTAAAAGATACCTAAATCGGGGGTTATGGATAACATCTCCGGTAACGCCGGGCACCCAGTTAGTATAAAATAATTCTGTATTAATTTTGCAAGTATGGACTTGAATCTGTGTCTATTTTAACGTAAAATGTTTTATTGTCAAGATTCCTGAAGAAATTTTAGATTACCATTTTAATCAATCATTAAGGTCTCATCTTTTTTTGTTCACCTAAAGACGAAATGTAATGTTAATTATATTAATTACATTGACCATTATTAAACCTTTACTGTCATTGTATTTCTTTATGATATTATTATAATCACATAACTATCTATAGTAGATTTAATTGGTTGGGGTTGGTTTTGTGTCCCTCTGCCTGATTTTAATTGAATATGTAGGGAGAAAAGAAAATTCAATGAGGGATGAAGATGGTATCAAGGAGCAAGTAGTGAAATAAACCGGCATTTCGAAAAATCTTCAGGGAACTGACGGTCCTTATTCCCTGAGGACGAAAAGAGATTTTTATTATAATCGCCCATTTATTTCATTACTACCTCCGTGATACCATCTTCCGCCTTTATTAATTTTCCCCTTCTTATATTGTCTATTACAACTAATTGAACACGCGACTCAAACTAACCAAATAACTGTCAGTAATTGTGCAACATAGTGGTGTCAATATAAGATAGTAATTACATTTATATTACTATTAAATTCCACGTTGGGTGGCAAATGTAGTAAATTCATTTATATGATTGAAATAATTATAAGTTAAAACGTTGAGGCGTCAAAATGTAGTTTTTACTATTAAATGACAATTAAAATTAATTTGTCCGAAAATATAATAATTACCATTAATTGAGGTTCTATATAAGAAAATTAAAATTAAAATGATTGGGGTTTAATTAAAAAGATCCGAGTTTAAAATATACAACAAAGTTACTTCATTAAAATCAAATTGTAATAATAATTGAAATTATATTACATGTTAGTAAAAACTTGATAATATGCCACGGCTTGATCTCAATAAAGAATATTTACGACAAACAATTAAAATTTAGAAAGTGGGAAAATTCTTAATTTAAACAAGCAGTAAAATATTGAAATCTGACGATAAATATCCTCCATTAATTGTCTGTTGGGTTAATTTACTGTTGGGTTTACATATAATAAATTCTTTAATTTATCTTATCGTTTTGCTGTGCGCAAAAGAAGGGAGTTCGTACACACTCGATTATTGTTTAACACAATAAATTGACTGGTTTAAAACGGACTGCTGTTCGTCTTTCGCTTAGCTGTATAATTTAATTCTCGGATCTTAATATTATTTAGAGAGCCTGCTCTCATATCGTTTTAAAAAAGTTAGATATGCCACCATGAACTGTTTGTAAACGGTAATGGCAACCTTAATTACGGACTGCTGGCAAAAAACGACCGTGTCAAATTGTCGACGTTAATTTCTCTTTGTTACTGTAAATGCGAGAAGCATATTAGAGCATCGCGTGCCTGACGCACCTGTTACAGACTGGAGAATGTGGGCATGTGGTCTTCAGGAGCCCGAGAATCCTTACCAGGCTCCCACTTGATCCTGAAACCCCACTTAAGCTGTTCTTCTGCATTCCCCCCAGGGAAGATAGAGAGACAGAGAGAGGAGGGAGAACGTTTCAAAGACTGCTTCACTACGCCGACTGTTTATTTTGGCTTCCGTAGAAGATCTGTGTTAATATCACTTTGATCGTCCCGTCATCCGTTTCATCCCGAACATTTGCCGGAAGTTACATTTTTTCTTGTCCGCTTATCTAAATATCTTCTTCAACTTCAAAGTGCGTAATTGTCTTCTAACTGATTTCAATTCGTGTCCTCGTTCATATTTTTATTTGCACCTGACTTACCCAAATAAAGAACTACTCTTTTAATATTATAGAAAATTAATGGAGGTTCGGTACAGGATAGTGAAGAAAAGTTATGACTGAGGATTGACTGAGGACTGAATTATGAAGATTCGAATCTCACGTCATTATTGCGAAAGATGGAAGAAATGATATGTGTAGTAAGAGACATTTCTCTCCCTCCATTAATTCTGTGTAATATTAAAGAATTAGCAAGACTTTTGAAGAAGAAGGTGTAGATAGGATATGCATAGGCTAATCCACATAGTGGCAACTCTTATAGCATAGGAAAATGATTGAAAGGGGGGATGTGGAAAGGTAGAGCGAGGTAAGTAAGGGTTAACTAGGGCCCCCGGGCTGTAGTTTAAGGATCCTACCTGGCAATTCGACCAAATGTGATGCGGGGAAAACCACAGAAAAACCTGCATCAGGTAGGTCAGGTATGTGGTACTTGTCCCACGCCCTTCCAATGGAGAGAGCCGGGCCAGTTTAGGAGGCAGCTGGCCGATTATCCAATTGTAATAGCCAACATCTCTTTTAATAGACTGTTCTTTATTTTATTGTTTACGTAAGATAACTGCCAACCTTTTTTCTTTATATAAGTCAACGGACATTTATTTATCGCTGTTCACGATGTTTGTCAGGAGATAGACAGGTTGTGCATCAAAAGTAAATACGAAATTCAATCTTATCTCATGCTTTTTTTTCACTTTACCTGTTTACCTGTAGCTTCTTTTTTGCGTTATAGCCAGACAATAGATTGAGCAATATATTTCGTACAACTATTGTAATCCAGACTTTGGTCTCGTTACTATTTTGTTTTTTGAACATCCCCAAATCAAAAATGGCACCATAGATTTTATTCTGTCGTATAATTTACTACTATTTCGTAAGGTTTTCCGGAAAATTTGTACACTGTGTGCATTTTTTCATTAACTACTGGTTTTATTATTGCTTTATGACAACGTTACAGCGGATTTTAGTGCCCTTCGTATATCTGTCTAGAGTTTAACCATAGTTACATTAATTTTTGTAGAGACATTTTATTTAAGTAATTCCAATGTCTATGTCGTGGACAAGAGTAAAATTAATATGAACTGAAAGTGAGTTATTGAAGATTAGGAAAGAAACAAGTTGGTTTAAATCTTTTCGAACAGTTAAATAAAACGAAATATACCTTAAATTGCCAATTATGATTTTAGTGGGTTTTCTTCTGTATGCTCGGACTCGGAATCGTGTGACAGTTCTTATTATAAACGTGCCTTTTCATGGTGACGAACAGAGTTTTATTTTCACTCACTTTGTCCACTCTTTTTCTCCAACCGAAAACGCCTCGACAAGTATCGTCACGCAATGTTCAACAAATTTTAATTTCAGATTCTGTTAATTCTAAGCAAAATCCCAAAAAATGCCAGGGAACAATTCATTCTTATTTCTATTGGTTGAGCATGTGGACATGAAGTTTCCAACGTTCCACTGATTGCTGTTGAAATTTAAAAAATTCTGTTGGTGACCACGACCAGGAATATGGTCATTAATGGACTGTCATGGTTATGATTACTCATTCCAGAATGAATATCATTTTAAGATTTCTGTATTATATTTTTCTTAATGAGCAAGAGTCATAAAATATTTTATTGCGTGTAAAAGAACCATTTATTATATTTCCTTCCGCAGTTTGAGTGTCAGTCCTACCCCATCGCGTCAGATGTCCTTGTAGGCGCTGAATTGGCTCACTCTGTTTAGAGAAGGTCTGGTCGGCTTCGATTACTGATGATTTGATACGTCCCTTATTAAGGCGCAGCTGCATTGCTTTTGGCTTTGTGTCGCGTGAATCACGTTCGAACAGCCTTGGGAAACACTTACAAAGGCAAGGGAAGTGGACGGTGTCACTGCACTTGTTTGCGTGGTGAATACTCATCAACTACCCAAGTCCGGCTCATTGCGGTTGGAGAAACTTACTCAACGAAAAGGAAAATACTGTGTTTTATATTCAAAGGTTGTTTTTCAGACTTGTTGGTTGTAAAATATCATTCGCCTTCGTATAACGTTCACGAAAAAGTAATTATCTGTGGAACCATTCATGGTGCAAGCGTAATCGCATTCACACAGTTTTCCCAACTACAAATCGCCCTCAATGGTATTGAAAGCTGGGCTAAAAAATGGAGAATCAGCATAAACCCTACCAAATCCACAATCATTCCCTTCACCCTTAAAATCAAACATTCGCTCAACCACTCCTTCTTTCTGCACGGCACCAAAATATCTCTCCAACAAACTACACCACACCTCGATTTCAAATTATTATGGAAACCTCACATAGCCCACATTACCTCCAGAGTCAACAACAAAATAAAACAACTCTTCCCTCTTATCAACAGAAAATCTCCAATATCCCTTAGCACCCAAAGACTCCTCTATCTATCCTTAATCCGCCCGATATGGTCGTACTCATGTGCCATATGGGGATCCACTGCCTATTCTCACTCCAACAAAATACAAACCAAACAAAACAAAATTGTCCGTTTAATATCAAATTCCCCCTGGTACCTTCGCAACTCAGTTATCCACAAAGACCCCTAATTTCTGCCATAATTCATAAATCTACAAAGTCCCTAATAAATAGCTCCATCAACCATCCAAATCCCACCATTGAGCTATTCTACAGTAACCCACCCCCTCCTTCACAAAATCGCAGACTGAAACGTAAACTCCCAATTGACATCATCCTCCCCCTAAATCACTCTGGAATTACCTAACATTATCCCCCTCCTACCAACTGGCACTACATACTTCCTAAATATTCTTTCTTCCCATCTTCCCCCATAAACTCCTTAACGCTTTTCAAACATGAAGTTTCCCCTATGACCAGATCGATCGCTAACATCATGTCGGCTAATATGTTAATACGTGGTAAACAAGTTAATCGGTTTCTCTCGTCTCTAACTTAGAATGACAAGGGTCACATCGAAGACCACAAGTTTACATGCGAAATATTTACAAATTGTAAATACCTTATGTTTTATTTGTTTAATATTTACAATTGTAAATACTTTTATTATATTATTATCACAACTGTAAAGTCTCCGGACTAAAAGTTAATTTTAATCATAAAGACAAACAAAAAACCACAGTTTTCCCTCTAGTTTACCAAACTTAGCAAGTATTAACAAGAAGAATGTTAGGAGGGTCAGGTCATGATATCTTGGTGATCAGTATATACAAACCATTTTGGTGTTTGAGGTGTTGGGGGTTTCTTCCTGTTGCATAAGAAATTCCGACAGAAGTTGTGCGAGAATTCACGAGTCTGAAATACGAAAAATGGGTCTCATTCAAAGAAAATGTTACCATACCAGACACTCGTCGTCATTATACGGCGGAAGATTCACCCTCGAGCAATCACTTTGGAACTGAGCCACTGACCAAGGAGTATTTAGTTCCTCAAAATTAAACTGCTTCAATCTTTATTTTTATTCTTCGTCGCATACAGCTGCCGCTGAATAAATTGGATTAATCTACATATTGAAGAAGGCGAATATATTTACCACACTGCAAAGTCCAGGGCAGCCATTCTGTATTACGTCAGTAGAGTTGTTCAAATTGCGAATATACAACGTTATCACAATGTAACGAAATTATCGAAAGGAAGTAGTTGTCTTCCTTCAGTTAGCTCTGTAACGCGAATCGACACTTAGAACAAGCAGGTGCTTGGCAGTTGTGACTTAATGCGCTCGTTAGTTCTTGTCACGGCTCGTATTACATCGTTATTTTATCAAATTAAAAACCCTAGATGAAGTTAAAAAAAATTGTAGAAACAGTTCAACGTAATCACCGGAATTTTTTTTTTTGAGGAAAACCCAACAGGCATATTTTCTGCATCATTGAATTCATTGTTTGTGATTTTCTGATGCCCTTTTCCATACTTAAAGTCTATTATGTTAAATTGCGGTCGTCGATAAAGTTTCAATCCAAATTTCACTGTGATTGATCTTAATTTTCATTTCATACTCTATTTTCGCTCTTTTGCTTTACTATTAAATGTATTGCATCTAGAAATTTCCGAAATCTCCAAGATGAATAATTGAGGAGTAATATATATATTACCATTTTTTCCCAAAATTACCGCAAACATATTTAAGGTCTACGAACGGAAATCCGCGGCTCTTTAAACTTTTTGGGAAACATCCGCGATATTATTTGTAGTTAACTTTTAATTAAGAAGGAGTGTTGTTGGACCAATCCTCGTTATGAGCCTATAATTTATTTGGGTGGAAAAAATAGGAAACATGCATTTCTTACATCCTTCCAGGAACCTGCAAATAACCACATGTTGTCCGGACTGAAACTACTACCGGTTGGTATTATATGGTAATACAACATTACAGAAACTACTCGAGACCGGCCGGTATCCCGAACGTTGAAGAAGCACTGCAAGGTTCCTCCCCTGGTGCTGCTTCTACTCTGATATTTACAGACAGCATAGGGGGCGGTTGTGTAACATCGACTGTCACGAAGGGATGTGAAAGTGGAACTGGCGAATGCCTAAACGTGGCGTTTTCTAAAGTAGGCTGTGCTGAGAGGAATGATATAATTTTGTATCTGCTGAACACTCGTTCACTAATTTAATATTAAACGTCCTCGTCTCAGTCTAAGTGCTAAGAGGATTATGTAGGATTGATGGCCCTTTTTTATGTCCGGGTGCTACGCGAAAGCTGTTGCGTAATTACTCGGGTCCGCCATGTGTTTACCCTCATCAGGTTGACGCAAGAATTATCGGGTACCGTTGCCCGAGTGCTCCGTATAGGGATCTCCTGGCAATTACCTTCCCTTCTGACAAGATTGAAGAAGTTGGGTGGCGTGTCTTAGGCCATAAATGGCGCTGCCGCTTTTCCCGTTTGCACAGAAAGTCGTCAGGTGCAGTCAGCATTGTGCCGAGGATTCTCTATATAAGCATAAATAAGGAAGATTAGAAAGACACTGATTTATAGTACTATACCAGGGTCACTACAGTGATTAAAACTTAAGATTAGGGAAATACTCAGCAGTAATTACAGTTCATTGGCTTTGGAGCGAGTAGAATACAAAACGCTTGCAATGTTGGAACTACGTCGCCCTATAGTCAGACGCAGCACGATTGACGGCGCAGAAACAAGTTCCTTTATTCGTCTTTCCAATGGACTCTTTCGGGTTCAGACGTGTGCGTGTAGTCCCTCACGAATTATTACAGGGTCTTTACAGCAATTTTGTGAAAGCAGAATGCAACCCACGGGAGGAGACAAGTGTTGTATAAGCAAGCCAGGGATTGTGTGATTAAAGTATACAAACACTTAAAGAATGAGAACCAGCATATTTATATTACATCTGAACGTCCAGCTGCTGTTTTAACACACCTTAATAAAAGATAAAGTTTAGCGCTCTGATTCACTCTATTTACAGCATTCAGGATGTCCGTTGTAGATATGACGTCATTAAAATGCTACGCTTGTAAAAAACTTAATATGATAAAATTTGTCGTGTTAACGCGATAGAAATAATATAAATTCACGTTATGAGTCAGTAAGAATTATTAATTAAAAGGTATTTAAAATTATTTAATATTTTTTTACGGTTAGATTAATACTTTTTATTCGATCCTAGGTTCATCTTAAGAATCTGAAACAAGTATAATTTTAATCGAAATCCAATTTACACTAGTACAAATTCCAGAGTCTATTAGTATTCACTATAAAAATGAAAAAAGTAACTTCTGACTGAAAATAATGAATAAGAAAGATAGCCTATACAGACAAAAAAGGTAATTCAAATACCACACAACGTTTCTGGGATCCTTGTTCTTTTCATCTGGTGCTAAGAAGAGCCTAGAGAAACACAACTGCACTGGTCTGTTGACAACACTCAAAAGCTCTGGCCAGTGCAGTTGTGTTTCTCTAGGCTCTTCTTAGCACCTGACGAAAGTGACGAGGATCCCAGAAACGTTGTGTGGTATTTGTATTACCTTTTTTGTCTGTATTGGCTATCTTTCTTATTCAGTATTCACTATCGTTGGTAATACAAAATAAAGAAATCTACCCCGTGTAAACAGAAAAGTTTCGTCCTTGAAAAGTAGAATTTTGAAAGTTGTCAAATAAACTCCTTTAACAATGATAATAATAGGATATTAGGTATGCCAGAGTTCTGGATATGTGTAGTCGGAGAACAATTTTAATCCATTTGTACATCACTCTAGCTAATGTCCAGAATGACTTTGCTAGTCCACGTTTCACTCCCACATCAACTCGAGACCCTAATATACAATTTTAATGTGTTATGTGATCAACGTGAACAGGTTTTGACGATTAGTATACATTACACTTTCTGCATACATATTTCATGACGTTAGTTACCTTGGAAAACGAAATTCTTTCACATGTTAATGTAATCAGTTCCAGCTGAATCAAGTAAATGCATACATAATATAACATGATCCGGATGTGCCCCGCGGATCAGCTGGCCACTTGAGTCAGAACAGGCACAAACTATTTAGAATACTTAAAAAGGCTGGATATGTAACCCTGCACCTGGTCATATGCATTATTTATTTTCAGACACTCGCGAAACATTTGATCGCGATCACGATATTAATATTGGTAATATACTCTCTTTGGTAATAGTCTTTTTGACGTTATAAAGATAACTTGGAATTTTTAAGCTTTAGAAGAAACGAGATTTTAACAAATTTGGCAGAAAGGAGTCCCTGGCCTTGTATTTGAATTCTATTGCAAAGTTTTTCCTCGAAGACTAGATAAACTGGAGTTACGATTCTCCTCGAAGATAAAATTTTTTAATTGTTACAGCTGCGACTCTCGAAGCAATCTCGTCCCTCTTGTATCACCTCTCAGCGTCATTTCATTATACTCATAAAGCTCAAAGACTCGACTGATAATGATTCAAGTTAACTGTTCCCAACTAAACGAAATTCCGACGACAAATAACAAATCATATACATTCAATTTCCCTCAAATTTTTGAAATGGAGAGGCAAAGATTTGCCAAATATGTTGTACATCTCATCAGCGATGTTAACCGCTTGCACTGAAGAATGAGTTCTTTTTCGACCATATTCGTCCAATTCACTCCCTTCTTCATCTAACTCCTGTTAGAACAAAATAATTTCCCATAAATACCTCATGAAAGGACAGAACCCAATTCGATGCACCATCGACGTTCATTCGTTTCTCATCGAAAAAGTTCCTGTTTCCAGGTTCTGATTTTCGTCATAGTTGCCAAGATCAGAGAACAATGTGTCTAGTTTTTGTTCCCTGCAGCTATTTGAAGGAAACTGATACCACACCATTGTGTGATTTGTGACACAACGTATCACTGGGGAACTCCGGAGATGACGTGTTTTTGGATGTAATCTCCGCCTCATTTAACAATTCCGGACACTTAATCATCGAATGGTGTGTCCTCTAAATGTGAAACAGAAGTAACACGTAAAGTTTTCCAGACTTATTTTCCCTTCCGCTCACCTTGAACGGCAGTGAGCCAGAACTGTCCAGTTGATGATGAGTGTTCCCAGTGCGAGCAAGTGCTCTGACATTGTATCCGTCCCTTGGCCTTGTTCGTGTCCCCGAAGCTACTTGTGCGTAGTGATTCATGCCACTGGACTGGCGCCACAAAGCCAAAACCAATGCAGTTGCGTCGTAATAAAGGATCTATGTCTTGAGAGGTTGAGTTTCACCTTGATGTATCTCGAGCCAGAAATGGCGCTCATATCGTAGTGGAGTAGCGGCCGCCAAAATATTCCGACGTCAAGGATCTCCAATCTTTAAGTTTTTATTCTTCACTACATATCAAAAAATTAAATAAAAGGAAAAAATTTACGTCTGATTGAAACTTAATAATAAGATAGCCAAATAAGAGAAAATAAGTCATAATATAAATACCACACAACGTTTCTGGGAACCGTGTACCTTTCTTCAGGTCCTAAGAAGAGCCTAGAGCGACACAACTGCACTCGTCAGCCAAGCCTTTTAAGTTTTATCAACTGTAGAGTACAGTTGTGTCGCTCTAGGCTCTTCTTAGCACCCGAAGAAAGGTACACGGTTCCCAGAAACGTTGTGTGGTATTTACATTATCACTAATTTTGTCTGTATACGGTTCTTTCTTATTATTAAAAAATGAAATACTATAAAAATAATTTTTTTTACAGTGAAAGTAATTGTGAGAATCTCATTGGTTTTCGATGTTTAAGAGTTTGTGCTATGTTAAACAAGAAATAGAGCATGACGTAGTAAAGAAATATTGAAATCAATTTTTCAGTTAGTAAAAATTGTTAATAAGAAAGATAGCCAATACAGACAAAAAAAGGGTAACATAAATACCACACAACGTTTCTGGGATCCTTGTGTTTCTCTAGGCTCTTCTTAGCACCTGACGAAAGCAACAAGGATCCAAGAAACGTTGTGTGGTATTTATTTTATCATTTTTTTTGTCTGAATTGGCTATCTTTCTTATTCATTATTTTCTATCAGACGTAAATTTTTTTAATTTAGTAAAAGTTGTGTTCAATTAAAATGGTCTTTTAATGGTAAGAGAGATCCAAAATTTCGACGGACAAAACACTCCTTTGGCGTCTGAGAACTTTTATTGTTGTTCGCCTAAGATATGTTTGTGGGCCAATGATGGAAATACATTTCTAACATATTCAAGACGACAGCAGTAATTTTTGAATGCGCTAAATACGAAACAATAAAAATGAATTTATATGTATTTATTTTCTAACAGATTCGAAATTGAAAAAAAATATATTAATCTTGTTGGTCGCATACGGTACTTTATTTGCCAAGAATACTCACAATCACTATTAAGGGGAAAAAATTAAAACATCAACACTTATTTCAAGGTACTTGTATGTGCTGAATCCGAATATTTTTCGGACCCTTAAACAAAGAACAATTGCAACCTTATAGATAAAAATGGTTGTTTGTGTGCGTTTATGTATGTTCTGCATACAAATTAAACTCGTGGAGCTATTTCATCCAGTATAAATATAAAAATGACTATTACGCAGTTCATGATACTCATGAGATGATTTCTGCGGTCGGCGGCGTTTCGTAAATGATAAGTTTTTCTCTTTCTCACTCTGAATGATTTCTGACTTGAATACAAACCTCTCTCCCTCTGTTATCTGCATAGTAACTGATTTCTTATATTGTCGGCTTCTGTCTTTTTATACTTATTTCGCCCTTTCTAAAAAAAATAAGGTCAACAAACACGCGCTGTATTCATGCTGATTCCTCTCAGAAAAGCTTCTATATGGAATATCACCGTCTTTCAATTATTGTCATCCACGACTTGGATAAATCCAAGTGATGTTTTTTAGCGTTATCAGTGCGACAAAAATAATTCCGACACTGTTACGCCTTTCCTATCAGAGAAAATAGGATTAGAGAGAGGTAGATACCTTTATTTACATATAGTAAAGTTAATAATAACGGCGGTTCTTATGTACTTATTTATATAAACCCGAAAAAGTATTTAATTCTATATTAATCTTTAGGAAGAAGCGATTTAACCTAAATATAACTATTCCTAGTTTCGTACATAGTGCATTAATTGAACAGCTACAAAATACATTGAATTTTATTATAGCAATCCCAACAAACATCCCACCGAATTTCTTTACGAATAGAATACTTAAATATACTCTTTGAGTATTGCAGGATGTAATTGTCCCTCAGTCTTCAGACATTACGAAAGATAAAATTGAAGAAATTCTTAGCTAGATTCACAATGTCAACAAATGGCCGCCATATTGGTGTCACTAATAGGACACGAAAATTAACTTACATTTCCCTCAATGATCATAAAGTATTTCGTATTGTTTTTTTATTATCATTCGACGGAGTATTGTTGGATAAAATTATACTTTTTATTCAATGGAAATATTTCTGCTTTATTTCATTACGAGAAATTGAACTATTTCCTTTGTTCGTCGCGTAGTAACGTCTCTCTCTCTCTCTCTCTCTCTCTCTCTTGACGCGCAGTAATTGAACACAAAATTATCACGATTTTCAATCATAATTCTTTCCACCTTTATGCTAGGGATTACTCACCCCCACTGTAACGTTTCTCGAGAATATGTGTACAATTTTTTTTTGTAATCTGTCCACGCGTTTAAATTTGTATAGAAATTAACGTAAATTCATACATACAAATATACATCCTTTTTTATATACATAGTAAAGTTTCCTGTAATAATAATAGAAAAGATTCCGCTTCATACGAGTAATAAAGCGAGCGACTAGAAATGTTAAACTACCTGCGTGTTAAAAATATCTCCATATGAACAACAAACGCGTTTGCCATTGAAATATTTTCATTGAAAATGTATTATGAAAACATAACAAACGGGTGATTTGTTGAAAACAACATAATGCGGCAGTGCGATTACATCCTGATCTGTCGACATGAAGATAAATTGGGAACGCATGAAAGACTGTATAATTTTAGCTTAAAATATTTCGTCACTTTACAACCAAAATTTCTCATCAATCGAGAATGTATCAGTTCTTGAATTTCCGCCGCCACGCACGAGCAATTGAAGGTCATCATCGATTAATAGCCTTATTACTGGTATAGATTTATTCGTCCTGAATGCTGTAATGTCGCCCTTGAACGTGAAAGCCTTGGTATTGATTGTAGATGGCACGGGGCGATACACGGAGCTACCACGTGTAGCGTGCGTGAGGCCTCGGGGGGGCTTCTACACGCCTGTTTTTAATTCCGGCAAGTGAGGACTCTAATTACACACCGGGCAACAGGTGCTGCTGCTGCATGTCTTTCTCAACACACTTGAGTAATCGGCACGGGGAAAGTCTGGCTTCCAAGTATCGAAGATTAACCGGCTTCATGATGCAAACAGAGAACAGTCGGATGTGGAATGGATTTGTGGGGAGTGTTGAACAATGAAGAGACGAATAAAACGGCAAGATTAGTTTGAGACCAGTGGCGAGAAGTTAAAAATTAAAAAAAACTGTACAATACGTCAGAATGGTATCAGAACGACGAGACCAATTTCGATCCTATTGTGAGCGATCAGATACAACAGGTAGAAATTAACTTGAAGACAACTATTATCATCTTCCGCAGTTTTTGAGTTCGCTTTAGTTCCAGCCGGTCTGACGGTCAAGGGTATTCAATGTGTTTTCCTTGTAGGAAAAAAAATCACCAGGTCTGGTGCAACCGACATTAGTACTGAAAAGCTTGCGACCGAAAATGGTTCCTCTCTGCTTCTCAAGATTCTGATAAAATCATCGGACTCGACACGGTTTGAACCTGTTCCGCTTTCTGAACGAAGCTGTCGCTCTGAATTTACAATAATTGGCCCCTGTGAAACTGGTGCTAACATCTAAAAATCAAACGAAACCAGATTCTCTTGAGCCGGAGGCTAAACATCTTACGATAGTGTGTCGTAGTCTTTAGAATTGTACTTCACTTTCGACTAGAGTGTCTCCATTATAGATGTCCAATCTGCCATTTAATTTGCCACCAAATATCACATTAATTAGCTTCACGCAGTCAGTCACTTAGCTATTAATATTTCGCGACTTAAAATTTATCTTATCAGTATTTGTGCGCCATAGTCTATCAATGCAAAGTGAATGAAAATTGTGATCGATTGGCATAGCGGAGAAATATTAAGAGATGTGCGACGTTTGAGATATGTCGAAACAGCAGTGACTTGTTTTGCGTGTTGTTGTTGTTTACAAATCATATTATTTTTACCAATTTTTTTTGTTGCTTCTTGCAATCCTTCGACAGCAGTTCTGCTTTTTCCGTTGTCAACATCAGGCAACACTTATCTGTTGAAACGTGTACGAGTCGGAAACACCAACTACTTGGACTGACTGCGTCATGAAGAGTGAGATAAGCACTTTAAGAATAAATTGCCGTAAAAAAAATTCACGGGTTACATTCTGAGGTATTTACTACGATTTGCAAAATAGCGAAAAAGCGTGTTACGACGTTGTTATTGGTCAAGAAAGCCTGAATCAGAAGTCTGTGTGATGTTATAAACTGTTTCTGACGCTTGGCTTTTGATAATATCGTTGCTCAAGTCGGCAACTGACCGTCGCTTGCTACTTTTCTTCACTAATGAAGCCGACTGTCAAAGAAAGCCTTCATGAAAGCCGGATGATATTGAATCTCCCAAACGCACGTTTCCGTGCTTTATTGTTTTTTCGGTATTTTTGATTTAATCAGGAGTTTTTTAAGGACCATTATAAGAATTTTGGATCTGTAGTTTAAAAATTCCTGCGTGATGGAAAAAATTGAGCTGTGTAGTTTTGTTGCCGTATTTGGTTTCGGGAAGGTAGATCGCGTGCAGATCCCGCGATTAAATTGTCTGACGAAGGGTAGGGGACTTTCTCACCTTTGAAATCTCTCCCTTCACGAGGCCCCCCATTGGAACCCATAGCTGGTGGCGTAATGAATGTTGTGATTGCGACAAGCGTGTCCATCCGCGAGCTTGAGGAAGTGCTTCTCCGCCGGAAGCGAGCGTGGGCGGGTGACCAACCTTCGACGACGCCAGCAGAGTTAATAAAGCGGACGCAGTCGATAACCCCGCCGCGACCACACCCTTCTACCTAACTTACACGGCTCTATTTACAATCTCGCCTTAGGGCAGGAGAAAACGTTATCGACGTATGCTACTGCTGCTTGGTTAGGGAATTTGATATCCGTGGACGCCAGTTCAATTTTCTCGTGAGACGCACAGGAAACTCGTTCCATCGAAAGGTGAAGTCCAACCATTCTCAAACTAACGATGGTTGTCCTTTTCCAAGTGACCCGAGTTACGTCAGAAGTCAAAGCGATCAGCTTTTCCTTTTCACGAGAATCGAGTGGTAATGTGCTTATGTCTTCCTAGAATGTGTGATTAATCCTCGGGATAGGCTGCCAAGAATCCCGGCAGTTCGTAGAAGTTAAAAATTGAAATTAATGTAATAGTAATTCAATTGTATAGAATAAGATTATTTGTTAATTTTACATTTTCGTGTACGTTTATCTATAACTGCATAAAACGATCTGCCGCTCAAGGTTATGATTTATTTGCTGGTCTTTTACGGCAGCAACTAGAAAGGTCTTCATATAAACAGAAAATTGATATTTTTTTTAGGGCAACAGGGTACATGAGGGTAATCCTCGTTGGGCAACTCCCCTTTAATAGCATAGGAAGGGATTTGAAAGGAGGATGCGGAAGGGTAGAGGAAGGTAGCCAAGGATTAACTAGGGACCCCGGGCTATGGTTTAAGGGTCCTGCCCGGCAATTCGCCTAAAAGTGATGCAGGGAAAACCCTACATCAGGTAGGTCGGGCATTTGGTGCTTGTCCCACGCCCTTCCGATGGTGGGAGAGGGGTTAGCTGTGGGGTCGCAGCATTCCCCTCTCCGTGCCTTGACCAGTTTAGGAGGCAGGTGACCGACTATTCCAATAGGAATAGCGGACAACTCTTACCGTATGCCCAAGGTCTGCGACCACGGAACATACACCTCTCAAAACAGGCCGAGGTGCCTCGGCATGTGGGAACCTTAGTTCAAAAGCCAGAGAGATGTGAAGGCATCCCCAAAGGTAGCCTCCGCCAGAGCTCTCGGTACAGGAAATTGAAAACCTACTCAAGTCAATTATTATTTCTAGGTAGTTAAGCAACTGAAGGTATTGTTAAATATCAGTATCCAAAAATCTATTCAGCTTCGTTGTTTGGGTTTTATTAGGTTAATAATTTAATGCCTTAAAACTGTGACATGGATATTTTATTCAGAATAGATACACCGCGGGATTTGACATCATCCAGGATATTATTCAGAGGTATTCAGGGCAATGTTTAATTTTTTCGGATACCCTCGAGCGATGACTCACGTTCAATATGACTTCATACCAATGTTTTGCTGTTTAATACTTATTTTTATTTTAATGTTTTTATTTTACGTCAGTTTTTGTATTAATAGACTTACGACGTTTCGATACGTGTTCGTATCTTCTTCAGATATAATCCCAATTATTATAACAAACTAGTACTACAAACAATTCGAATGTCGATAAATTCGACACGTTTTGAAGACGGGTCCGAGGCACAGAATTCACTTTACACCAACGAGATTGTAGCAAGACTGCTTGTTTGTAGTACTAGTTTGTTTTAATAATTTGGACCATACCTTAAGAAGATACGAACACGTATCGAAACGTCGTAACTGTATAAAAAAATATAAAGTGTCTGTAAAAGGTCTAACTGATTTATTAATATTTCTATTTGTTCGGAAATCGGCGTCGCAATTCGGATATTAGTTTATTAGTGTAAACTTAAATTGCCCATTCGAAAGTTACTGATGGGATTTTGCCTTTAGTTTCTTTCGCTTGTGCTGCATCTCAGTCTTCTCCAATCGCTAGTTTTCATCCCTCTTTTTTTTTTCCTCCACTAAATGTGTCTCCAAGACGTAGATTGCAAAACTCGGTATTGGAAGTTTAGAATTCCACTCTGTTTTCTCCCCCAAGACTTTCTATTGAATCGTGGATTGGATTTCGTTGTCCGGTAGGGCTCATGTTTTATTTTATTTCTCGCTAGATAGCATATTTCTTTAATGAAAAATGCTTATCCACTAGACGAAACTTGATTTTTACCTTAGAAATATTTTTTTACTTTCTCCGAGAAAATTAACCGGTGACCCCCTCCCGAAGATTGTAAATGAATTTTCGGCATGTCTGAATCGGCAACAGCATTCCGCAACACTACATAATTTGGGATTTATTTTTGTTTCATCTACAGAATTGGTTTGTCATTTTTTCAATGTTTCATGGTGGGGGATTCTATTTTATAATAATTTATACCAATAACTTTCAGATTCAAATTTTGTCGCTCGTCGTCAATTGATTTATTTTTACACCTTTTTTTTACTATTGGTCTGCAATTTTTGTTATTGAACGACCTAAGTTTTTGGAAAAGCAGTTGCATGAGAAGTCTGAGTATGGCATTAAGAAACGGCTGATACTTTTAGCCTCCCTCGGGGCATTGGCCCATAAAGCTAAGGGTATTACGTAATGAATTTTCTTCGTGTGTTCATCTAACATCGCTGTTCAGTCACGGAATCTCGCATGATTTTGTGTTGCGCTCGAAATAAATTAAAACGGAGCTATATAAAACGGATAATTTTCCCCTCAGGATCTGAAGAAACGCCGTGAAAGATTTTGTTTTTCTTATTACTGTCCGTCAGATTTGCACCAGGAGGAAGATTAAGTTCAATCCGTTTATCACTTGCTCTCTCAACAGAAGAATTTGTATATTGACCTGGTTGATGTCGCCATTGCCTTCCTGAATGGGCAGCTAGAGGAAATAAAGTTTTATGCAAGAACCAGAATACTTAGAAACATTTTAGTGGCAGATAATTCTTGTTGAAAGTGAATCGAGTGATTCAGTCATTTTTCAATGAGCTAATAAAAAGCTTGAAAATGTCATAAAACCTGACGTTGGAACAGTTTGTTCTCTAAAGCATGACCTTTGTGGCTTAAAGCAATCAGGACTTCAATAGGTCCAAAAACGTGATATAAAACTTCAACAAATAGGATTTCAGACATCAGCAGCTGACCCTTTTATAAAAAAAAATGTTGGGGAAGATAAGAATTAATGTAGGTGATATAATCGTTTGTTGCAGCAATAGAAATAAATTAAATATATTGAAGAAAGGAATAATGACTATTCAACATGAGAGACTTTGGTAATTTACATAACTTTTAGGAATAGAGAATGAATAAGAAAGATAGCCAATACAGACAAAAAAAGGGTAATATAAATACCATACAACGTTTCTGGGATCCTTGTTCCTTTCGTCAGGTGCTATGAAGAGACTAGAGAAACACAACTGCACTGATCAGTTGACAACACTCAAAAGCGACGAAAACGCAACGACAATGGGAAAACAGAACGTTTAGCGTAATAATAAGGGAACGTAGCAATTGTTGAGTTTCGTAGTGTATGTTTGTACATTAATTGCTGTGATGTTTGATCTAATGTGAAGCATCTCTGAAAAGAGTCTGGAGTTGTACCTGGTGTCAATGTCTAAAATCTTAGCATTTTTGCCAATCAAATGTATGTTTAGAACTTTATATGTTTGGATACTACTACTTCAATGGGAAGTTTGATATTATATGTGTTCTTGGGAACGTTTTGTTTGCCCTATGTTGCAGAAATTACAATTAGAGCAATTGATTTTGTAAACAATACAATGTTTGCTGTAGGTGTCAAGTGGGTCCTTGCGGTTTTTAATCAAGTGTGAAAGGGTATTTGTGGATATGTAAATGATAGATATTTGATATTATTTGAATATTTGGACAAATTTGTGATGTAGAAATTTGTAATAAGGGAGTACGAGAAAAAACATTTGGCTTGAGGTGTTTGGGGACGAATAACAGTAGGATGTTGGATTTTGCTCAGTCTGCTGTTTATGTGTTTAATAATAAAATTTAAAGGGTACTCATTCGAGATTAAAATGTTTCGGACAATATTTAAGTTGTGTTGAGGGAACTTGGAGTCAGAAAGTAAAATATCTCTGTCGGCAAGATTGTATACCATAGCTCTCTTTTGGTTTGGAGGATGATCAGAAAGATAATTGAGAACACGTCCAGAGTATGTAGGTTTTCTGAACCAATTGGCGAGAATTGTGATTGGATACAGTGACATCAAGGAAATTCATTGGATGGTTAGATTCAAGTTCATGGGTGAATTGTAGGTTGGGATGATAATTATTGAAAGTATTGACGATCAGGTTGATTTGAGATGTATTAACAATACAAAAAAATGTCATCTACATATCTGATGTAACAAAGAGGTTGGACAGGAAGTAGAGAAAGACAAGAATTTTCTAAGTCTCTCATGACTATCTCAGAAGAAAAAAAAAGGACTCAGGTGGCTTCCCATGGGAGAACCTTTGATTTGATGATAGTGAACCGGATTGAACTTGAAATAAGTGGAGTTGAGAATTAGATTTATAATGCATAATATTTCATGAAGTGGAATTTTAGTATATTGACTGAAAATGGGCCATCTGTTTTTGAAACTGTTAATGACTAAATCATTGGGAGTAGAACTGAATAAGGAAACAATATCAAGAGAAATTAAAGAGTGGACATGTGGGACGGTAAGGCGCTTGATGTTATCAATAAATTGGTAAGAATTTTTAACACAGTAATGATTTTCTTCACTGAGGGCTTTACAAAACATGTTATGAATGTAGGAGGAAATGTTTTGTAGGGGACTGCAATAATGATTCTAAAAGATAGGCCAGGTTTGTGTATTTTAGGAAGGGCATAAGCTTGGAAATGTTGGCTGAGGTGATGAATAAGGAATAAAATGTGGATGGTTCAATAAAATCTTTTTGCTTCCACCTCTTGAGAATTGTCAATAACTGTATTGATACAGGTGGGTTATTTTCTGTCAGACGTAAATTTTTTCATTTTAGGAATATAGTTTTATAAAAATAATAATATAGTTGTGGTGATTCATTTCCCTCATAATTATATGGGAGTTTGGGAATCTCCTTTTCGTTCTATACTGTACACGTCTGACGCAAATTTCAACCTGCGTAGGAACTTGGACTTTGCCGCAAACAACTTTGACGCAGTTCCGTGTCCAGACGTCGGGCGCTTCTAGGTCAAAACAACACACAGCAAATTTAGTGATGAAACGGCAACTCTAAGACGTCAACGATCGATGTTTCTTTGTGCACTCACTTACGGGTTTCGTCACCGCTTCTAATCGGGTTTGTTTACCTCACAATCGAGTCATTGAAAATATTTCCCAATCAGTCAACCACTTCAACGTTCCCACATTGCAACTAAGAACTTGGTGTCACGTATTTTAGTTTTAATATTACCAACTTCCCGGCGTCGTGGTTGGGCTAGTGAGAATCAGAATCCGTAATGGGGAAGACCGGGGCGTGGTCGTGCATCCGGCCTTAGTTAATTCGGATTTTACAAGGCTATGTCAAATTGTTTGTTTACTGGGGTTCAGTTACAATGCAGTCTCTGGCACGGATTCTACAAAACTTACTGCGGATACCATTTATCAGGAGATTGTGAGATTGCTTAGAGAAATAGAGTTAGAGCTGATGATGAAGGTAGAGACGAAGAATGGCGCTAATATGAAAATGGAGCAAACCGAGTGTATCCATTTTGTTACTAAAATTAGTTTTACGTCTCGGGGGAAATAATTATTTGAATATACTATCACTTTTTTCTTTTTCTCGATCGGGTATAAAATTTTGCCGAAAATGTAGAATTGGTAACACATCCGGACGTGTCGACACGTTTCTTCTCTTTAAATCTCACGTAGAAATTATATTTCTCAAAGGGATAATATGATATACTGTGCATCTTATATTATTTTCATTATAATAAAAGTGTTAATATCCATATAAGTTTGAAAAATAAAGTTTAATTAAAAAAATACAATATTTTATATGAAGAAATTGTATTTATTCGGTAAATGTTATTTTTCTGGCTCGAATAGCTATCAAAATAAACTTCAATTAAAAATTATAATATCATTCAAGAACAGAAAAAAAATTATTTCAATCCATGATCAGCCCTCCAGGCGTGATTTTCCATCGTAATCCTTTAATTACAATTTCTTATATGAAGAAATAGGAATTTTATATTAAATTTTATTTTTATGACTTATTTGGCTATTAATATTTGTAGTTTAAATTATATACTTCTCGTTTCTCTGTTTGCGTTGGGTTAGATTAGTATTTTATTGTTTACAGGCCTTATGTAAACGTGTTTTCAATTGCGGACTGACGTTTCATAAATCTTTGTCAATCAACTTCCCACTTAGTCGCCCAACAAGCCCAGTTGACTACCCGACACTTAATCTCGCCCTTTTACATAATCTCGGTGCAATGTCTTAGTACTTTCTTTATTTTTCCCTTACGACGGAGTTTTGAATTCGTGCAGTTGTGAATTTTCTTTTTATTCGCGTGAGGTTGTTGATTTTGGAAACCGACGTCAGTTGTTTGTCGTGGTAGGGGGTTTCATGGAAATGTTTTAAACTGCAGCAGGGTCACGCGTGTGTGTGTAAACCATGTGCCGAGGACGCGCGTGGGTCAGAGGTGAAGTTCGAAGCCTTGTCAATATCATCAAACGGAATCAATTTCAAGTAAGACTGGACCGACGCGCTCTATCTGGTTCGCTTGCAATTATTACAAGTCTTAAATAATAAATTGTGTTTCTGGAGAATAATTCCTTGCGAATCTTATGTGTACAACCCACTTGTCTTGACACTGCTCTTGAATTTGCCAAATTTGTAATTTTTTTTTGGTCTGCTGTTCGGACCAGTTGGGTGTTTTAACTATCGAGCTTTGCCATCATTTGATCTTGGACTTAAGCTTTTTTAAAAGATAAATAACTAATGGATCACCTTTGGGTGTAGCCGTTAGCTATTGATTACAACGGAGACCACGAGAGAGTCTGATTTGTTGAAATTTCCAGGTTTAAGCATATTAAAATAACAGCCAAACATATTATTGATAACTGCAAACCATTGTAGGGAAATTATAAAAAAATAGTGTGGCCAAAAAAAGTCAATAAAATCTCCTTAAGGTAAACTAGAAGGTTCACATAGCCACAATTTGGGTTGCCGATTTTGCATGTTGGTTTATTTTTGTGTCAGTTCCCGTTATTGATCCAACCAGCGAATATTTTTTTTATATTAACACTAATACATTTTTGGTTTGGCGTCAATCTGAAAAAAGTGTCACGTCACGCGAAACTGTTACAATTTCTACGCAACATCTGTGGACTGGAACCTTCTCCATAGAAGTTCCCGTACGATTCCACAGATTGTCGCATCGGTGGGGACGTGAATTAAGTGTCAATAATTTTCTTCCTTTTTTTTGGTCTGGTCTCACTGAAAGAATTTTGATATGAAACCTATCCGCTAGTGACAATGAAACATTGCCTGTTACACCTTCCCGTTTAAGATCCCAGATTTTAAAACTGGATTTATGGTTGTGGGAGAAGAGAAAAATGAAATAGCAAACTTAAATTGATTTAATATGATGCGTGTGCATGAAAAGGACCATTTTTCTAAGCTCAAATTTGATTATGTTATATCATGTATTAATTGCAGCAGTCGTAACGCCGTTACATGAAAATTTAAGTAATTCCAAATTCCTAGTTAACCCTTGGCTACCTTCCTCTACCCTTCCGCATCTTCCCTTTCAAATCCCTTCCTATGCTATTAAAGGGGAGTTGCCCATTGTGGATTACCCTCATGTAGCCTGTTGCCCTAAAAAAAAACAATGTTAGAATTCAGAAACAAAAGACGAGCGAAAATTCGTGCGTGGGCAACAACCTCAAGAATGTGCAAACCAACTTCAGTAAACCCACTGAAGGCCATTGGAAGTCCTGGTAATGCAGAGACAGCTACTAAGCTGCTAATATAAGTAAAGCATCTTCAAATTAATAAGAATTATCCAGGGCAAAGGAACTCTCCTCCCTTTACTTGAGGCTTCACTGACTTTGAAACCTCCCAAGGCAATTTTACAAAAGCCATAGAAGGGGTAAGCGTTTAAAATATCTCCTTATAGACGAAATTTCGTGTAAAGATGATGTATTTACAATTACAAGTGGTTTTTTTTACGGGAAATGTTCTCGCGTAAAATTCCAGTGCTGCTAAATCAATTCGCAGATCCAGTAAGTGCTTGAGCCACTATCACGTGCTATCTTAACTGTGTGTCACATTCCACAGGCCTGCATTCGAGTGTAAAAGCATCTATTTATTATTAACAAACATTCAAGACTTCCGTATTAATCCGAGCTTACCCGACCGTCAACCCGAATACACGAACAGCTCATTATATTATAGTTATGTTGTTATTGTTGAGTTAATATTTCACGTTTAACCAAAAAATATTTATTTCGGTTCAGCTTGTTCATCAAAGGACTTGAAAGTAACCTTCCTACGAAATCAAAATCTGTCCATGTCTATCGAGCAAAATATTGCCAAACTGCGCACGGCAACAGCTGCGTTCCAAAGTCCGAACTACGATATTTCCTTGTAATCTCAATGTGATGACCACGCGTGAGCGATATGACTGCTTCATAATATAATGTATTCGCTTTGAAAATGGGAAGGAAACTCTCGTAATGTCGACGTTTAAGACCAATATCGTCAAATATTGGAATTTGGGGTTTCACAATGACTCTGACAGCCTTGAGAAATGATGAAACGAATTTGATGAAAAAACTGGGGGGGGGGGCAGAGTTCAGACCATTGTTTTTATCTACGCGTTAATATAACCACATTTTCCTTGAAGGTGTAACCTAAAGAAACCGTATTTAATTTAGCAAGTATTTTTCACATTCTAAGAAACATCTAAAATTCATTTGCAGGAAAATCAACCATATTTTTCCATTAGAAATAGAATATTATCCCTGCGTACTCGTTGTTTCTCTACAAATTATAAATTCCTTTTCTGGTGACTAAATCCTAATTTAATATAATGTACAAATTCCGCCAATTTTTTTAATTGCCAACGTACCTCCAAATAAACTTTCGAGTCCATCATTGAAACTTGAGAATACAATTTTTTTACTGTTATGAATCTTACGCAATCTGTAGGGATCTCTGAAGCAAAAGACATTTACAAATAGATTTTTAACTGTCCCTACTATGAATTTCCCATTTACACAGTTAATTCGTTTGCGGGAAATCTTACGTAATTTGGAATACGGTACTGCAAACTGTGTTCCAGGAATGTGGTGACTTTCGGCTTTGGCATTTACAGGCGGCCTTGCGGTGAAAGCGTCTAAACAGATGAGGCGGCCTTAGTACGTATCTGTACAAAAGATTCCTACCAGATACCGAGGTTCACTGATAAAATACTCCACCCTTGGACTTGGAACTCCACACGTAATGGAAATTCAAGCAACCGATAAACCGATGTTGTCTTATTTTTTTTAGTGTCGTGTGAAAACGCTGTAAGGAACTGAAACAAATAATTTTTAAAATTAAATGTTGTCTATTGTAAAGCGAGTCTCTTTGAAAAATTAATTTGCGCACTTCCAAACGTCCGATGGTTTTGTGGGACAGTTTTCCAGCGAAAGCACGCTGCATATTTTTGCACTGACTCTTAATTACAAAATGTCAAGGCTGTTTCTGCATATTTTGTTTATGAATTTAATTTAATTTACTTCGATTTCAGTGTGTAGAGTTTCTGTTGTAACAATTGTACAATTTATCTTTCAAGTATTAAACGAGTTTAAGCCGACTAAAAACAGGGTTTCCTTGGAATGAAGAAACTTAAGCATTATTTTTCATTGAAGCTATTAACATATGAAAAATTTAAAGTGTTGTCCGTGTATTTCTAAGCTTCTCGGCTGGTATCGAGTTATTAACCGGTTGTTTGAACGCCAATTTGTTATAGATCGTAACTGAAATATCGTTACTTTAAGTACTGAAACGAAGTAAATCCAATCTTAAGATAAAGTCACAATGGTCGGACCTTTTTTTATTTGATTTTGGACGAAGTATTTGTGTGTGTATTTAGTTCTGTGAGAAAGCAAGTTAAAATACAGAATAAACTAACAGAAGAATTCAGGGATGCAGTCTATCATCGATACTTTTTAATATTTATTTAGATAAGGCACTTAATTTATGGTATAAAAAATGTTCTGGAATTAGCATTCCTATAGGAGATAGGATACTACATTCATTGTTGTTCACCGACGATCAGGTAATATTTGCAGGAGATGAAGAGGACATGACATACATGATAAATAAGCTCATGGAAGAATATAAAAAATGGGGACTGAACATTAATTTACAGAAGACAGAATACATGTGTTTAGGAAAAGATGTAGAAGACATATCACTCGAAACAGGAAAAATAAAAAAAAGTAAATTTATTAAATACTTGGGGTCAATAGTTACAAATGTAGGAACATTTGCAATGGCAAATAATGCTACCAAGATTTTACACGGAATAATTTGGAATAAAAATTTAACAAAGGAAAGAAAAATCAAAATTTATAAGGGCATAATACAGAACATTCTGAGTTATGGAAGTGAAACTTGGCCCCTGACAGAATTACAAAAGAACAAAATTAGAACAGTAGAATTCGATTATCTGAGGAGATGTCTTCCATAAACAAGACAGGATAAAATTAAAAATGAGCTTCTTTGGAAAGAAATGAACGTAACCACGTCTGTCGTTAAAAGGATTGAAAATCAAACCCTTGAATCGTATGGTCAAGTACAAAGAATGGAAGATGGCCAAAAGAAATATACTTATGGTCACCTCCTGGAAAAAAATAAATGGGGCAGACCCAGATTAAAGTGGAAAACCCATGTGAAAACCATAATGGAGGATAGGAATTTGGAAGAGGAAGATTGGAACGACAGACAGGAATGGAAATTGAAGACGGCAAACCTATAAAAGGGGGAAAAGCCGAAGAAGAAGAAGAGAAAGCACATGAAATATGGATGTAACTATACGAAAATTCAGATTAATTATATTACTCGAGAGCTGTTTAGGCGACTAATGCTAGCGATTTTAGATTCTGCTTTGGTAAACATTCGACCTGCTGTAGGCATTTGTTCTGGACGCTCAGAAAATACGCATTCCCCAGCTGGTTTTCGCTGCCTGTGATATTTCAAAAGTCGTAGATAGCTGTTATGAACAATAATGGTCTTATCTTGGTATGCGGCAGGAGAAGTCACCTTGTACCTTCCCCCAGCAAACATTATAACACGAGAATCTTACTACACTCCTGATTACTCGGTCGAAATACCGACCTTGCAAAGCTGCTACTATTATATTTTATTTGTTCTTCTTAAGGGCCTGTTCCGTTTTCCTTGATCGTTGCCGACATTCAATCCTCTACGTTCTAATCAACTTTAAAGTAACAGTATGGAGTAATGTCGACTGTACAAGGCATCGAACCCGGACTCCAGATACGGTGCGAAATTCCCCCATTCATTAGACCTGATACAGGCTCACCTACAATTATTTTTTTAAAATTACATGGCCTCGTGAGAATTGCGATTTGTAAATAATTATAAGCGAGCCTGCATCAGGTCTAATGGACGGGGAAATTTCACACCGGATTTGGGGTCGACAGGGATTGGCTCAGATGGTAGAGCGTCCGTTCGGGAAGCGGAAGGTCCCGGGTTCGATTCCTGGTCCGGTTGATATCCTGTTACTGTAATTCAATTTGAATTTTATGAATGTAGCCTGTGAAGGCTTCCTCTCTATATTCTTCAATTTAATTTATTTTACATGATTCTCTTTTAGAGGATGAACACAATTTATCCAAAAAATTATGAAAAATTATAAAACGTCTGTTTTAAAAACCCCTCATAGCAAGCACTGTTGAGTGCTAAATTAAATACCACACAACGTTTCTGCAATCCTTGTTGCTTTCGTCAGGTGATTCAAAAAACACAAGAGTCGTAAGAACGACACACGCTCAAACAGGCACTTATTTTTGTGTTATTTGACTATTTACTTATCTAATTAGTTCCAAGGAGGCTTCGTGTGATCTATCCAGTCGTAACTTTGCCACACACGAATTCTATATTCTACGTTCCCTTTCCATGACTAAAGGTTTCGACAATTTTTTACCAACCGAATATTATTTGAAGGATGTTTAGTAGTCGATCTATGGGGAACACTATTCAAGTTTGTTATGCGTAACTACGACTCTTAGTTTTATAGTGCCCTCGGCCAATATCGTAGCTTAGTATTATTGGCACTTATGAATGACATTTTGTTTCAGTTTTAACACGACGGAAATTTTGTTTTCAAACGTTATATACTATTTAACGATCCAGCTGCACCATTCATTTTAAACCTTCTTATATCGGTTATTGCTCATCAGTTTTATGACCAATATAAATACTTCTAGGAAGTTATATTTAATTTCTTGGCTTTATTTTTATATTTAAGATTTTTATTTATTGGAAGTCGCTTTGAACCTTTTGACTTTAATGAAAGTTTATTTTACGAGCCAAATCACATCAAATCTCGGATAAGCTATTCTCCCGAGTTCGGTCAAAATATGTCGAGTATTTCTTTGACATCAACACCTGGTTTAGGTGTTAATCTGACAAGGTCGTATAGGACGTGCTGCAGAACACATTAATGATACTACATTTAGATTAGATACGTCAAGGCGTTAATCAGCAGATTGGGGTCGCGACAAAGACTCCCGTTCGTTATTCCTCTGGGCGACTACCTGTCTTTAATATCACAATTTCCATCGCCTTTGTACCATTCCTTTGTGGCGGACGTACGCGAACTGCAGTCAATAATTAGCTTACGCAGATTGCAAAGAACCTTGTGTCAGAATTGGAAACGCTTGGGTCTTTGCCAGCACAAGCATTTGGCGCCAAGTCATGAACGATAGGAATCGCTGGGTGCTGTAAACAAGGCAGCGCCTATTCTCTAGCTCGTACACAAGCTCCTTCTTTAGCATATGGCTTTACCGTCACACAACACTGGCAGAACATATCTGCAAATTAAATTCTGGCCTAGTTACGACGTGGAATGAAAGGCAGACCAGCAACATAAATCGTAGAAGTTCAAAATCTGACAGTGATGAGAAACTTGTGTCATATGGAATCTGGTGAACGCTGTCCGTCCGCGACTTTCCAACCATCGATAGAACTAATTAATTAAACAACTACTGCCTAAACGAGTTTTTTTAAAAAATATTCTGCTAGTTAGCTACAGCCAAAGAAAAGATTCAAATCTGTTAATGATTGAAACAGAAAACCTTCATGATTCCACGACCTGGCTTCATCTGATCGAGAATCCAATGCCGGAGGTGAGATTGCTGGTGCATTGTGACATATAGGCTAACGTTGCTTTTTTCTTCCTCAATTCTTCATACACTTTGATTTAGTTCGTCCAGAGATATATATTTTTTCAAAAAAAAAACTATGACGATTAATTGAAGACCTCGTTGAGCCATGGTTCAGTATTTAGAAGTGACTGCGGCCATAACAACAAGAAAAATAAGTGAAAAGTTGGACAAGTTAGGAAGTCCCTAACGATTATATTTTAACCAAAGTTTGATATACAACTACATATAGACTGCTTTACTGAACATCATTGCAATATTTGAAATATTGAAGGTCAAGATGGAAAAGGTCAGGAACGGGAAATGAACCTGGGTCTGTCGCATAGTTAACGCCAACTGAGTCGACTCCAGGGCAGGTACGAGATTTCTCCATTCAATGTATACATAGCCACAGTTCGACTTCACCAACAATTCACTGGATCACAAATTCTTCTCGGCCTAACTTTAGGACTCAATGAAGACTGGACATTAATTTTAATTGATACGGTGCTATGAATTAATTGGGAAAAAAACAGAATGAAAGCTCCGCCATATATGTCATGATTTGTTTTTGAATTATGGATCAAGATGGAAAAATCTCGACCTGACCTGGTCTCCCGCTTAGTAAATTTCATGTCCTATGTGGTGGAGCTTCCTTGAATTATTTTAAATATTTGAGGAGCTATAACACATCATGTTTAAATAACGAAAACATATAGCGCTTAAAACTTGGATTACTGTGGAATTGATGTAGTTTATACTAAAATTCACAGTCTGCTGAAGAATATGTAATTGAGAAAAATTCCAACCGCAAAGAAGAAGTCCGTCAGCTTGCCCATTATTAGGTTTCAACCTCTAACGTACGTATTTACAGGCGACGTAAATATATACGTGAAAAAGGAACCTGTCTTATCTCACCACAAATATGGCAGCTGTTGCAACGTTCGGATGTGGGTACCACGTATTCGTGTTACATTTCCTGGTGGTTCCGCAAAAGTCTCTCTCGACGTTGGCTTCTTTTTGCACTTTATTATTGTACTATAATAAGGTGAACTCTTATCACGATTCTATAAATTTTTAACGGCTCCCACCATTGTGTACCGACTTCCCACGACGTTCGGTGATGCGTAGATGGACTATTAATGAGCTCGCACGTTGACGATTACCAAGGATATTTGTTGTGCTGTGGCAACACAAGATATAAATTTTCTCCGGATGCTTGTACTCAGCTTTACATGATAGTTTTTTAAACCATTATTGCTCAGTTTGTGATCTATATATTTCATATGTATTGTGGTAATTAAAAATAAACATGTAATTAATTAATGAACAAGATTTTGGGATTTGCATTGTTGGCGGAGTAAACAAAAGATTTGTGTACAAGAATATGGGGCTATAATGCTTGCTTGCTGTGTGTATTGTCATGAAACATTGCTGGACGCGCGGAGCTTCATTGTGTTCTTGGGAGGCAAAGCAATAAGTAGTCAGAAAACTCAGATATTCGGAACGAGTGAGTTTTTAGGAATACGTCGGAGAATACGTATTTTGTCAGACCTGGAGTGTGTTAGGAGTCGCCGGTTTCCAGTCTTTGGGCAAACAACTGCGACGATACTATGCTAACTGTTTATTTCCCTGATGCAGAATAATTTAGGAGTCTAGCATACGTTCACGAATCATACGATTCGTCAGCTCTTGGGCGCCAAGCTATTTTATCAAGTGAATAACCAAACTTTGATGATTTTAATAATTTATTGATCGAGAGAACAGCGAAACAATTGGTGTGGTCAAGTACAGCGAGCAGAAAGTGTTGTATGTGGAAATAATAACCACAAGAACTATGGCCTGTATATAAAAGCGTTTAACAATAATCGAGTGTGTACGAGCCCCTTTATTTTTCGCACAGCAAAACTATACGGTAAATTAAAGAATTTATTATACGCAAACCCAACAGTAAATGATATTTATCGTCAGATTTCAGATTTCAATGATTGTTTTCATTAAGAATTTGCGCACTTTGTAAATTTTAATTGTTTGTCGTAAATATTCTTTATTGGAGGCCCGATAGTCGGCCCTGAGATCAAGCCGTGTCATATTATCAAGTTTTTACCAACATGTAATACAATTTCAATGATTATAACAATTTGATTTTAATAAAGCAACTGTTGTATATTGTAAACTCTGATCTTTTTAATTAAAGTCCAATCATTTAATTTTAATTAATAGTAATTATTATATTTCGGGGCAAATTAACTTGAAATTTAATTGTCATTTAATTGCATTTACTAAATTTTGACGCTCCAACGTGGCAATTTAATTATAATTTAAATGTAAATACTACAGTATATATTGTTAAATATTACTAGGGTTACATTATAATAGGTAAATATTTTTGATATCAAGGAATATTTAAAGAAAAATGTCATCGGAAAATTTCAGTAATAATTTACAAAAAATAATTGTGAGCTTAAACGAAAAATGAAACCTAAAAATTTGACTAATAGTTTATAAAAATTGATTCTGATTACGTATAAAAATTGATTCTGATTACGCACCACGATCGCGGAGTCACCGTGCTCTCTCCGACACGAAACGTAACCTGCAACTTACAATGTGGTAAAACGCGTTCTTTCATATTCTGTGCGTATTTTGCCTTTCCGTTTACGCATTCGGGCAATGAATTTTTCTCAAAATGTTTGCCACGAATCAATGAATTTTTATTGAAATGCATAATGGGGTCTGATTAACTTTTGCGTAATATATGAGAATCTGTGATCAAATGAGTTCCAACTATTTAAACTCGAGAGACTGCCTTCCCAATTTCTGAGTGTTTATTATTAACTAATGATCTCGACTGGTTTTTTTTATTTCCGTTTGTGAGGATTGAGATCGGTGTGCAATATTTTTTTTGGAGTACTTCACTTTTCTTAACAGTTAACGAGCCTGGAATTACAATTCCCCTATCATGGTTTCCGTCTTGGCCCAGTGCTCACCGCCGGTGGTAAAAAATATTAAATCAACTCGTTCACTATCCTTTCCTCCACACGTAAGCCCTCACTTCTTCTTCTTTTTGTTTACTTTTTATTAAAAATGTAATCCGTATATTTTACATTTGCGTTAATAAAAATGAGTAAAAACATTGTCTCTTGAAACAATTGTTCCTTGTTGGTGTAGTTCTGAGGGGGTTGGGGGTGGAAGTTGGGACGTGCAGCCCTCACTTGTGCACCTCCTTATCGGTTGATTACGCATCAGATCGGGTTGTTTACCTCGTAGCTCCTTGGAAACGGTGTTTACTGCCTAGGAGAAATCGATAGTTCTGTACGGAAGCGGTTTTAATTCATCGAAGCAGGGCAGTCGAAAAATTTCGATTGTCCTTTCTTCGTCCCGCTCACCGACTGTGAAAGTACTTTCTCGCTTGAGGAATTAGCAAGAAATTGAATTGAGTCGTTGTTACTGGCGTGAAATCGGTCAGGCGTCCGTAACATCGCGTCGGTTCCCAGAGATTCGAACTTTCAGACACGTACAAGGGCAAACAGGGCTCAGTTTGTTGACGACAACAATGCACGGTACAAACGACCATAATATTAATAATCAACGCATAATTCTTGATTTTTTTAAAAATATTTATTTGACAAAACTTTATCATAAGACTATATGTTGGTTGGATATAGTTATAGTATATACAAATTTTAAATATGTACATATTTTACATGGAAGGATGGTAATTCGGTTAATCCAGCAATTAACCTAAATTTTGCAAAATTTTTATTCTAGTATTTTAATTTGTGTGTCTGAGGGGTATACATTATTGGGCTATGAGGGTTCACTGGTGATGCTGAAATTTTTGGATTGGATGATTAAGTGGGGTCTGCGGATGTGAAGATGGGGTGGGTTAGGAGGTGCCAGAGTGTTCTGGGGGAAGGATGAGGTCGATAGGGCGTATAATTCTTGATGAGAATTGCCTTTGGTTGTTGACAACTATGGTGCTTCACGGTTTTGCTGATCCGTAATATTGTTCCCTTCATACGAAACAATACACTGTCTCCATTTCACGCGACTATGAACTTGCTTAATAACATTAAGGAAATTTTGTTAATCGTTAGTCAGAATATTTGGCAGACTGTAAATATTTGCTATATCCGCAAATCGTGATGGACCTGGCGAGTTTCAATCCTTGGTGGGAGGTTATTAATTATTTTTATATGAGCAATGCAGCCATCACTTTCGATGTAAGATTCTCCAGTATCATGCGTCCTGTAGAACGACTCTGGTTCTTACACAGTAGAACCTGCGTTCATGGCAGTTGTAAGAGTGTCCTAAATCGCTGTGGTTTATATAATTAATGAAGGACGAACGAATCGGTTGCTTTCTTCTAGTTGTGGTGTAACGGACACAAGTCGTTGAGGTTACATACCGTGGACGACTTTGTCAGGCGTGTTGGTGTTCCACAACCTTGGACTCCTCGGAGAGGACTCGGAGAACTGCAACGAAGCATTAAATGAAGGGAGCCTAGTGACGAATGGCACAATATCGTGCTTCACTTGGTCCCTCACTCTTGAGGGGAAACAGAAGTCAAAATTGCCATATTCGACATGTCATGGACGCTCTTAGAGACGTCAGAATTGATTCACCGGCGTGTAGGATCGATAACTCTGTGGAAAGGTGTCTCGTTTATCACGCTAATTAAGCTGAAATACGCCACCAGTATATATGACATCTTTGTCTTGGAGCGTTATTGGAATGAACAATAGTTAACGATCTCTCGGTGTTAAAATATGCAATTACTGCAGATGCAGATTACAACATTTATAATAGATTTAATGCGGCAGAAATCTAGAAACAACTAACAAAAAATAACATTTCAGTACGCTGAGAAGATGTTAATGAATTTATGCAAAGAAACTCTTGCATTTTTTTTCTATTACTGCGACTACAGCTGTGGACCCTTTATGTTTTTCGTAAATTGCTTTGGCAAGAGGGGAACCTCCCCTAACAGCTCTGAAGGTAACTTATTCCAATCTTAAATCGATATGTTCGAGATGAAAATTTCCCTGCGGATTCAGCCAAGTTTACGGAAGCATATTCTCACCTAAATGCAAATGTTCTTTCAGTGTAATGTTCATTTTAGCAGTGATTGGTATGCATATCTTTACTATCTTTATTTTCAATTGTTTGTTTATAACAACAAACGTTTTAAGCAACTTGTAAAACATTTCTTATTGACTTCCAATATAGACTTGAACTGACCTTCCTTAAACATTAATTTTTTAAGCAAAATATTGTAATGATCAATTTTAAATAAATTCAATTAACTGATTTGAATGGCCACACGTTGAAGCGTCATTTATGTAATACTCCAATAATTAACAATAATTGAAATGATTTTGCCTCACGTTGGTGAAGCCATTTATGTAATACACAAATAATAAAAACAATTAATTAAATAGAACAACTATTAAATTTTCGCTACTCGGGCAAAATGCAATGATCAATATAATGAAAAATTATTTAATGATGGAGCATGAATAAAACATTTATTGCAACTGACCCAACAATTAATTTATTTAGAAACAAATACTTTACATTTGCAAAACAATTACTCGCCAATCTTTACAACAATTTTTTTTATTTTAATAAATGGAATTTTCTCCTTATCTCAGGGTCTTTACTGGGCCTTTTAAATAAATAATATTTATTCCCCTTTTAAACAATCAATTTATAACTTACTATTGACAATTATTTTAATAAAAAAAATCGAAATCTGACGACATTCTACCTTTAATATAACGTTTACACTTTAATTTAAATGGTTTTATAAATCACTGTTTTTGTTCTGGTACCAGGGCAATTGGAAAGGTTCAGCAACAAACTCTCACTTCAAACAAGTTACGAACAGGCCATTTTACACTGAATTTACACTTTTTTAAAAACTGTTGGGCTTTTACTATTGGCGGTACCTTGCAGGATTCCTCCTCGTCGATTCTCAATATAGTTTGGCGGAACACTCAGAGACCTTTCTGAATGAATATCTGGATTAACGCTGTTATTCTTACTGCTTTTAATATTTTAGATCCTCTCGACTATACGTCCACTCTTTATCATTTTGGACCGCCGACTGCTAAATTTTAATTATTCTGTACTCAGCAATGTCTCGTCGCTGACTGCTCACTCCACCAACTCACGCTCGCCAGGTCTCAACAATACCTTGCCTGTTCATATTCTCGTCCATTTTTGTATCTTTGTGTGTGTTTGCCGGTAACAATTCCAGTTCAACAGTTTATAATTATTAACTCTTAATTGCCCTTTAATTATTACAATATATATATTTTTGGTGCTTGATCTTAGAAAGGAAAAACTAAAAACCAGTCATAAATAATGGCGGCTGTTTCAAAAAACGGCATTTTTATACTGTTCACTGAGAAATTGTTATGCGGATCAACTAATATGTCACACTAAGGCAAAGTGGAGCACATAAATTTCAATGAAAAAGCCTGAATCTGCCTCTTAAGATGAAGTACCTAAACAAAGAGAGAATAGGTAGTTGTAATAGTACTTTAATTATTATAAAAACGACGTGATTTATCAAACGTAAAAATTTAATACGTCCTGTCATGAAATGAAATTATGGATCTCTTAAGTTATTAAACGACGTTTGATGTGGCCAAAATATATAAAAATTGAGCAAAGTGTCACAATTGTCTGTGCCGAGTCGTGTGACGCATAAATAAACGCAGGAAATGGGAATGAATGCAAGGTGCTCCAACTAAGTTGTGTGGCGCGTTTGCATCGTTACTTGGGATGAAAGCACCGACCATCTCCGGAGCTTTGTCTTCGTTTTGACGATAATGAATACCTTGGGAGGTATTCTGCGCCTCTGAGACGAGCCCAAGCCGCTCCCAAGTTATTCACTGAGAAAAACCTGTAGCAAGTCGTTCTGCCTCGAGCTGGAGACACTTCAAGGAGATCGGAATAGCATAATTCTAGTTTAACAAGAAATTTAATTTTTGAACAATATTTTATCTCAAAGATCTAAATTAATTATTTGATGCGTACGCGACTGTAATATAAATATCTTAAATTTGTACATAGAAATGGAAAACAAACAATTTTGTTCAACTTCGATGTCATATGACTCCTGAATTGACAGTATACAATTGCACTAATATGAAATTAATCGTATTTAATGTTCAGCTAGCTGGCCTGCCTGTAGTGCATTACAGTGGTTCTGGGTTCGAATCCCAGCTGGTGCATGGATATCATGTTTATATTTCACTTTCTGCATTAAGAGTTAATAATAAATAAAAATAAATTATGTTGTGGAAACCGGAGGGACGAAGAATAAGAGGAAGACCTCTGTTACGATGGATAGACGGAGTTGAGGAGGATATGAGGACGATGGGTGTACGAGGATGGAGACGACTGGCGAATGATAGGGGAGAATGGAATAATATTGTTGAGAAGGCCAAAACCCATCCAGGGTTGTAAAGCCAATAATTGAATTGAATTTCACTTTCTGCATAATCACCAAACTCATTGCTGAGCTCCCGCTGCCTACGTTCGCACGGTCGAGTACTCCACTGGATCCATCATCATAACCGGCAAAGGGAAACCACTCCCCGTAATAATATGCTAGAATAGGAAAGGTTCCCCAGTATAGAGAAATTTCCACGGACAGAATGACCAATCAGTTAATTTAATGTTCAGATCTTCTACAGTAAACAATTCAAATTACAGTATTATTTTGTTGCACGTTCCCCAAAAATCTCTGGAGCAAAAGAAGTAACTCAGAGCACTCTCAGGGAACACTAATTGATAATTAAGGAACTATAATTGACTTGCTGTATCTTAGCCAGAATATCCATCCAATACTTGCGAATACTTTGTAAGGGAATATAGAAAAGTTTTCTGCCTTTTCTTTTTCGATATTTTACCGTCTAGAGCTCTGGATTCAAAATCCATTTAATCCCCACAACGCATTAATATAACTACTTTTCCTTTTTGTCTATACTATTTCAACCAAACTCCACTATTGAAAGTAAAGGAAATTAAATTTCTGATTTTACTATCTATTATAATTAATTCTAGTCTATCCTTTCCTTGTGTAGAACAAGATTATCCTGTCCGATTAATCCTTCTTTCATGAATTTGTACCTGGTGTAGGTACAAATATACGATGCCTACATGGTAACAACACAAATACCGTTACGTTCGCTGTCTTGAAATTTTAATTAATTAATGTTGGTATTTCACATGCTTTGGGTCCGAGACAAAAGTTGAACTGTCAATTTTTTCAGTATTCAATTCTGTGATTTGTTTTACTAAATTGATGTATCGATACGAGCTCATTTCATTTCGTAGGTACATGAATTATAAGCGTTACTTCGAGCAGAAATAATACATTTCCTCCAAGACGCAGTCGATTGCGTCATAGTAAAGTTTTTATGAGAAATGTTCTACGTTTCTCGTCGTCTTGCCTTTGCGAGAACGGAAAAATATCTGCAAATCTTGCAAAACTGAGCAGAGCCGAATGAAATTCATAACTAACTTCCTGCAGCAGTATATTTTTAAGGCGTCTTGTAAAATTGTTGACAATTAATATATGTGATAAAAAATGACCATGGGTGTACTATTATTGTCGTGGAAAGAATGTTATAGAATATGCTATAAAATATGCTGCTTATTCACGATAGGACCTTTCATATCGTTGTAAGTAATAATTTAATATAAGTTAATCTGACAATTAGTAAGAAGAAAAATGTATTATTCAACTAAAACAAAAAACAATTATCAGGCCTAAATAATATACAATATATTATAAATGTTAAATTGACAATAGCATAATTAAATGATTAAAATTTACAGATTTGAATTAATTTCGTGAATATATAAATAATACAAACTTACATTTATGTAAGTATTTGCTTATATTAAAATTATATGTCAAAATTTTGTATAATTTATATTTTAACGAAATTAATTCAAATCTGTAAATATGAATAATTTTATTAACTATTTATTGTCATTTTTACATTTCTAATATATTGTATAAATTTTGCTTATTTAGGTCTATTACTGATGAAGTACCAAAATTATGGTCGAAACGTCGTAATATTGTTATTGTTTTTTGTTTTAGTTGAATAATTCATTTTTTTCTGGAAGTAATAATTGTAAGGTTATTTTTTGATACTTAAAAGTTTGTGTCACGTTTGTAGGACTTCGTCAAGCTCTGATTGACGACAAACTAAAGCTGGAGAGCAAAGATGGCATGCCTCAGATTCTGTAGAAAAAAATCATAATGTTGTTAAGGTCAAGCGTATCTTTTTGGTTTATAGAATTGTGGTTGATTTTTATGTGCTACATAGCAGAGATAATCCTATTTTTATATCATTTAATTAATCAAATATATATTTCTTCTAAGTCGAACATGATTTAATTCTAAACAATACTTATGTGGCCAATCTAGTTTTTTTTGTGTTATTTTATTCTGGCAATCAAAGACCGTTTAGTCTGGACGATAAAACAAAAGGCACGATTTTTATAAATAGTATTATAAAGTGAAATATAAAAATAAGAGATGTATCATATTTTTAAACAAATTGAGAAATTTGGTATAAATGAAAAGGAAGTTAAAAATTATTCGGTCTGTTTTTTGTGTGTGGCTACATTGACATTATTGCTAGAATTTGTATTAATGTTTAATCACTCGAAGCTTTGGTAGATACAAAGAGCTATGTATAATGGATCTAATATTTAACACTCATGTACGGTATTTCCTTCACATTTAAAGTCATTATTCAGACGCTTCGGGAACTTTGTTCGAAGTGGATTTCTTACAGTTATTCATTCCCGCTTCTATTGCAGCAGTCCCTTGCAAGTTTTCTTAGAATGGTCGTCGCTTTTAAACAAGTTGTCCACGTATGGTCGATGGAATGTCAGGACATGGAAGAATGCGCGGCCAAGATGTGCTTCCCCCGAGGAAGTCACATTATTCTTTCTACTGTTCTTATACCATATAGGAACATATAACATATGGTAGGTACAGTTCCCAGTACCGAAAGGGTGGCAAATGTTCTACTTTTGGCCGCAAATGTTACTACAGTAATGTTAACTGTTAAAATATGTAGCTCGTTGAGTTGAGTACATAGAAACATTTTTATTCAAAAGTTCTGTCGTCAATATCTAATTCAGATAGTCGTACTGGAGGTTTTCGGCTTATCTTTGTAATTTTACCTATTTTGAGTGTACTTTTTGTATTGAATTTCTCTACTCCGAATGTTTAACGTAGAAGTGGTCTTCAAGTGAATATGAACGTATGTCAACCTCTTATGAGAAATAATGAAAAATATTTCATTATTTTGAAGTTTATCGTTGTTTAACGGGCTACAGAAATTCTGGAAGTAAATCAATTAATAATCCTCGATAACCGTCCAGTTCTCGTGGCAACGCCCGACCTATAACCTGTTTAATTCCACTTAAAGCATACGGTAGTATGGACTTTGTTCGTGGATTGGGTTTCAAGTGTATTCTTATTCGTGGTAGATCTCCAGTTGGTAAACAATGATCCATCCTGAGTTATTTAACCAACTTTGAAGGTTGGAGTTTCAGTGTTATGTCAACAATGGGTAATTTGGTCCAACAGTAGAACATTATTTCTCGAGTATCTTTCCATTATACTGTATTGTCCAGCGGTTTGCGTACAAATTTGTCAGTAGATCGCTGGTTTCGTAAGTTTGTTTGTCACGGAATCTTCGTACACATGGGAGTACTATGCGTGCTGTCTGCCTGAGCAGGACGTAGTTAATATTGATATTAAACATGGTAGGTCATTCACTCTGACAACCTGTCCGGCGTGTCGTTCAGAAAGCTCTTACTATCTCCCACACCTGATGACAGTCTTTATATGATCAGCTGAAAAATGTTGCCAATGAGATTGCAGAGAATCTTGAATGCGGTACAGATTTCCTGAAGCAACTGAAGATAGAGCAAGATGGAAAAAGTGCCAATTTGGTTTCCCTTTGCCTTCCGCCGGTTATGATGATGGATCCATGTGGAGTACTCGACCGTGCGATTATACGAAACCGGACAGTAAATTTAAAATTAATATTTTCCAATTCTATTCTGGATATTGCCCATAATTATCTGAATGAACGATTCACGCTTCTGGAAACCCATATAAAAAAGATTAATTTATAACGTAATCTTAAAACTCAGTCTTACAGATGACTAAACGGTACAAAATTGTTGTACTAGTATGTCAATACATACGGTCGAAAAGGAATTAGATATAATTGCTCTTCAATAAGAAGTACGAGATGTATCCCGAATAATACAACGGATTTTTATAATTATTTGTACCAAAATAACTTAATTACTTAGTGGGGGATTTTTTTTAAAAGTTAGAAGTAAGAAAATCCTACTTCAGAAGTTCAATAAGGTAATCTACATTGGGCGCTACTACTAGCTACAATCCATAATTAATTAATTAGCTAAAGTGATAGTAAAACTGAAATACAATAGATTGTTTTAAATTATATTATTATAAAGTAATTTATTCGTTCAAAATTAAAATAATATTCATACATCGTTACTATCGAAGGTTATCTTATAGAAATAACATTTACTGGGGAATGGAGAGGGGTGAAATTTAAAAAAACATTCCTAAACAGCCATTATTAGAGTCGAATAAAACGTTTTCTGGGTCGCTTAATTTGATATTAAAATTTTTAACTTTGATATCAACTCAAAAAACAACGTTGTGAAGGAAGGGGTTTACATAAAAAGTAATGTATAAAAGACCGAGATTAGTGTCGATTCAGGGGTTATAGGAGTCGCTGAGTTTAATTCTCGCATTAACAAAGGCAGTAAATACCCGGGCAACGCTGGACACTCAGCCAGTAATAAATAAACAACAGCCATTTAAAGTAAGAAAAAGATATTTATTGAAAATTACACTACGTTTCGTGGCTAATTTGTGACTTCTTCAGGTATGACGTTTTACAAAATTTTGATACTCATTTTGTAAAACGTCATACTTGAAGAGGTCGTAAATTAGCTACGAAACGTAGACTAATCTTGAATAAATATCTTTTTATTATTTCATATGGCTGTTGTTTATTATTAATCTTCCTAAAGTAGTTTCAAGGGTCCGTTGTCGCGATTGTTGAACTTTGCGCTGCTCACCGCCAGGGGCGCGAAGGTCGGGCGCAGGAAGCGCCGAGGCAGCGGGAGAGTGGCCAGTCGCAGCCAGGAGCGCGAGTGCGGTGGTGGTCTAGTGATTGGTGCTGTGCTATGTGAAGTGGTGGTTGGCATGGTCATGACCGGACTCGCCGCGACGCTGAACCGAGCGCAGCCCCCGGGGCCCGTGGCTGCCGGGTGGTTTGCCTCCCTGCGACGCCCGCACAAGCAGCGCCGCCAGAGACAGGGCTCCGTCGCCGCTTCCTCCACATCGGCACATGGGCGCATCCTCGCCAGGTCCGCCTGGGACCTGTCCGCGTCCTGCCTGGTAATCACTTACGTCACCTGCTTGTAAATGTTCGTGAGGTGCGTGACCGTCTGATCGACGGCTTTCACCGAGCGGGCGAATTCTTCCCGGCCCCCCGTGCCAAATGCCGACGACTTGGCACGGATCCTACGTCATGTTTGTGGCGACGTAAATGAGCACGCCGTTCCCAGCGTCGTTACTTTTTTTCCTCACCCAAAACTCTGGCAGAATTTCTCAAACCACACGAACATTGTCCCGTATTTGCACTGATGTCGTCCATTAAGGGCAGAAACTAACAAGGTCTGATAAGATGAACGACGAAGACGCCATTCGTATACATACAAAAAATTACGTTCTTAATTCGACTTCAGAAAAGGTTATAAATGTAGGAGAAATAGTTCTCGTGTTTCCACCGGGGTAAAACTGCGATTGTAACGCGACGTTTCGACGACAAAATGCACCGCCGTCATCTTCGAAGCGAACTTTGCGCTGCCCACATCACGTTACAATCGCTGTTTTACCCAGGTGGTAACCCGATAACTTTTTCTTGAACAAATACACCGGGAAAACCTTAGATCTTTGGTTATAAATGTAGTCAAATTTTATTGCTATTTAACTGCACACTGATTCACTCGCACGGTTCGATCTGGCTTGGGGCCTTGATGAACTTCCGGTACGCGTTACTTTACGGTGTTCACTTTGCGATTCAAGGAACTAGCTTCTTTTCCCCGAAACGACTGCAAGTGTTTTACACCCCTGAAGTAAACAAGCCTCCCTTTTGTGCCTTAACAAGGGGCGCCGTACGAGAAATGCTTGACAAAAGGCTGCCTAATTCTGTCAAACTGCTCCCGACTCGAGTCCGGTCTCGGTCCCACTCCAGTCTATGTACTGGTTATTGTCTATGCAGTTGTTTGAAGACTGGAAACGTCTCTAATATTGTATACGGCGGGTCGTTGTAAGCTCCTCGTTTGACCGTTCTTTTCATTGTAAGGTCTTTCTTGTTTACGAATGCTGTTTTTCTTGCTTTGATAAATTCAACCCTATTAATCTATTTTCCGTTAGTATTAAATATAACGTTGGAAGATTTCGAAATTCCTTAATCAAATATAGGGACTTTTGTACATATATCTTTATATTATATATTTCAAGAATGTCTATAATTTTCTATTTAATTTTCGTTACTTTATATCTGGTCCCACAGACTACAGACCTATTCAAATTGAAAAAAAGTTATTAAAACTGACAGTTTTGCTGCCTACCGAAGAAGACTAATTTTTTTGTTTCCTAGCCGTGTAAATGTCCATTCATATTTGTAGTGTTTAAACATTCTTGGTTGTAGTTGCTGAACCTTTCACAATTTGCCCTAGAAATATATATACCGCACGCCAAAAAACCGCAGGTATTCCTTCGAATGAAACTAACGTTCGCACACACATACAGTTTGCTGTCTTTAAAAATATAAAAATAAATTCAAACGTTGAGAAAATATATATTGGTAGCAATAACATTGACGTCTTAAATTCAAGGTGGGGGAGGAGGGTGAAGAACATCCTGATCTCATTGTGCAGAAAGTCCCGTCTCAGAACCGTTCTAGACTATTTAAACTGCGGGTCTTTCATTAAACAACAAGTTCCGGTTGATATAACCAGCGTATACTTTTATACTTTTATAATTTTTTGTTTCTTAATGAGACATATTAGCTAAAAATTTAAAACAAATTGTATTATACGTCGCTACGGTGCTCTCACATTGTAGAGTTCTCCCTCGTTAAAAAAAATAATACATTTTTGAACGGTAACGCGTAAGCATGCAACTGTAGAGGATTTCTTTTGAGAATTCGTAATTTCAATTGAAAAGGGAATCGGGAATAGTATTTCAACTTTTACACGAGCTTGTCTAAGTTGGACGCTATACGTTGTTTTAAAAGAGTGATAGGAATGGTGCTCTAAAGTCTTCAAAAAATCATACATTTCTTTCGAATTTCTCGAAACCCTAGTCAAATACCTTATCTGCTTTACCCTCTGTCGCAACAAGACCCATGTTTCACTGCTTTCTCAACATTTAATAGATTTATTAATTACATAAGTCCTCGGTTGAGGAAATAGGATGCGTCATGAATGAAATTACAAATCGTTCCTAGAATCTACGGTATGGTAACCTGGTACAATATAACCAAGAATACAGTGTATTGATTACAAATTAATTGCCTTTAATGCAATTAAATAACAATGAAAAACAATTAAGAAAGAGTACAGTTTAATGTTTAGAGTATTCTTACAATTCATACTAAAAGCACATTTAAAATCGTTTGTCAGAGATATTTGGACACGTATAATTTGAGTTGTGGGAACTGCTTCAACAGGAGGAAATAGTCTGAACTTCCCCCTGGTTGGAGACGATGGACCACACCTGAACCCCAGACTCGTAGGTGTGGGAAGTGAAACGGTCCAGCGGGTTCGCAGCTACAGTTTCGTAATTACGTAACTCATTTTTTGCACGGGCTTGTTTTCAGACATGTGTAGCCGTCTCCCTGAGTAAATATGGCACTCATTCATTCTGCTGGGACTGCCTGTTTGTGTCGTGAACACGTGATGTAATTTATAAATCGACCTGTGGTAGGGCGTTGCTAGCCTCGGGACATAATCGCACCTGTGACAGCAGTTTGTCTCCTAATCTCTCACTATTAATATTTCTCAACAGAGTAGGGAAACAAATTCTAGTTCTGGTTTATTTTGTATGAGAAGCGCAAATGTACCGATGGTTTAGAAAGGCAGTACTGAAGTCTGTCAGCTGATCGGTTCTGTAACAGCAGTGTTTACTTCTTACGAGGATTTCATCGCTGATGTCTCCTTATGTCTATTGAAAATTATAAATTATCTCGAGGAAGAACAATGTTTATGAAACATTTTGCAGTCCAAAGTCGAATGCATTAGGTTCATCTGACAGTATGTGGAAGTATGTTTTAGTAAATAACCTTATAACAGACACTGGTACCGTAATAATTTATTTTACTTTTTAAACCTGACATTGTTATCAACAAGAGGTTAATTTTAGAAATTGAGCGAAGTACATTTTTTAGTACGCATGAGAATCTTTTATTATTAAATTTTGGGGAACTGATTAATATGGCCAAATGTAGGCCGAAGGTTTCCATGAACAATAGATTTAGAATACTGGAAAGCTATTTACTATAATATTAAATACAAAGGTTTTCAAGTCTGTCGTTTTTTTTCGATTCATGAGGTATTACACAATCAAAAACCTTAAAAGTTCCGATCGACTAGGTGAGGTGGTGACGTCATGCCCTTGCAGTAACGTCACTTTCCTGAATACGTGGAATATGTCATTAAGTGGCGCAAGGTATGGAATTCCTGGGTGTAACGTGACGCCGAGGCCTTTCAGGTGACGTCACTAATGTCTCGAATTGCAACTGACGTTAGAACACCTCACCGATTAAGCATATTGCGCTAAAGAAATGTCTTAAAACAATTTGGAATACGTCATATTACCACATTTATTACACGCAAGCTGGTTGCCCGGGTATTATTTATCCCAATCTTATGCTAGACAGGAAAATGGATTCGACACTAACCCCTTTCCAACATTACCGCATACCGACTGGACCCTTACTGTTCGTATCAGACGCCTAAAAATATGAATTGGGTTCTAATATGGGCTGCTCACTCCCTATTCACACCATGCTGATGGGGCCTGAACTTAACCGACATTATAAATATCACTGGCAAACTATCAAAAACTGAATTTTAATTGGCAATTCAATTAGCCCCGTCCGTTAAGTAATGAAAATTATGTAATCAAATGACGAAGTAAACTTAATTTTCCATCATTGTTTTTAAGCGGCTATAAGTCCTTTTATAATTTTTTAGAAGTTTTCTGTCGCTCTGTGAATGGCCAAATACTTGTTTGGCTGATTATTCTTTCTTTCCAAATATAAATAGACTGTGTATTTTATGTACGTATTAAAGGAAAATAGGATTTTTTACGCTCCAGGAATAGCGACAATACGTGTAGAATTTTACGTGGGAGAAAAGAAACATACGGCCAAGAAATGGTTAGTAGGCCGACCGAGGTAATCTGAAAGAGTTTTGGTTTTATTATGCTGTTGGCATTGTTGTGGGAGTAATGTCCCACGCACCGTTCCGATTTTGCCGGTAATCCTTGGCGCGATTTCGCCATGAGCGACCTAGAAGGCCGCCTGCTCGACCTTCACCTCTCCCAGGGAAAGCGGAACGTGGCTTCTGGCCAGCTGCGAAAAGCTTTTTCCTAATCTTCATTCAGGTCCGGAACTGGGTAGTTCTCAGATCCCGTGTCCTCACACACACACGTCTGAACCGACAGAATGAAGAATACCTCGATCAGACGTTTCCCCGCGGATCACTGATGCCATGATGATAGTGGGCCAGTCGGTCACAAACTTCCCCGTGCATTTTTCTGGGTCGGTCACACTTCCGTGGGTGCGTCGGTGAATAGCTACTTTCCACTTATAGGGGCGATGAGGCTTTTATATATTTGAATTGAAATAGTTTTTTTAGTAGTAGGGTTTATGGAATATTACGTAATCCTTTTTAAATACCGCTTCCTCCTCTTAAGCACGATCCAGAATGGCAACCACAACACAGTTGGTAATTCCATTATTTTTTCCCTTCATTTCGGCGACATTATCGAATAATTTGTTAGGTTTGTTTTCGGGTTTTGTCCAGTTGTCTTGTCATCTACGGTATCATTACACGCAATGAATTTAGGTTAAAGAGCAGAAATAACCATAAACAGTCAGTTTTTAATTTTATTAAATAATCGGTTGGAAGCTTTCAACTATTTTGTTATAATCATACTTCCTGTCCTATAATTAATATATAATTTTAATTATAGAACAGGAAGAATGGTTATAACAAAATAGTTGAAAGCTTCCAACCGATTATTCAATAAAATTAAAAACTTTGAGACTGTTTATGGTTATTTCTGCTCGTCAACGTCAAGTCCATTTTACCATAATGGGTAATGAATTTAACCGAAAATTTAGTGTACCATGAATATATTTTCATTTTACACCTGTGTGCAGCATGGAAGATTCTTCTATGGTTCCACAGCCCGATATCGGGCCTCGACCTCCAGTAGTAGCTTCCTCCAAACTTCTGTCTAAAGCTATTCTCCTCCAGTTCCTCAAATCCATCATCCTTTTTATGTCCTCTACTTCGTCTATCCATCTGTTCCTTGGTTATTTTGCTTGCCTTTTTCCTCCCATATCATTGTATAATGCCTTGAAAGGCATCCTTTCCTTTCCCTTCCCATGCGTTGCACGTGTCCTATCCATTCCATTCTAATACCTGTTGAGATGCTTAGTTCTTTATATAGGTCATGCATTTCCTTATTATATCTGTATCTCCATTTCCCATTTTCATTATTTGAACCCAAAATTCTTTATTTCAAAAATGTTTATCGCTATCTCCTCTTTCTTGTTCAGTGTCCAGCCCTCACTTCCATAATATAGTATTGGCCTAATCATGGTTTTATATATCCTCATTTTTGTTATTCTATGTGTTGTTCTTAGTTTAAAAGCTGGTAGTGGTGAGAAATACGATTTATTTGCTAAGTTCATTCTTCTCCTGATTTTTATGCCGTTCATCTCCATCTTTGAGGAATTTGGATCCTAGCTATATAAAGTCATCGCTTATTTCTATCACATCTCCATCTATGTCTATCCATCGTTTTTTCCCAAATTGCCTGCGCGACTGAATCATCATTTTTGTTTTTTTAAGTTTATTTCTAGACCAACCGTTTCGGCACGTTTCTTTATATGCCTCCTCTGCTGCTTTAGTTCTTGATATTATTAGCATGTCATCAGCATATGCCATTACATGGAAGATTAGGGAGGACACTTATGGATTAAGAGATTTCGGACCCCGAAGTTTGGTTCCAGGGGGAATGTGCGGTCGTTCGCCGCAAGGTGTGTTGATGTTCCGGAGGTGTCTCAGATGATGAGGCATTGTTAGACGGAGGACGCTTAGCGGTCAGCGTATTGATTCCAGTAACACGTTAAGGCTGTTTTGAGCAGCGGAAAGTCCCGCCACTTAAATTAGAGCAGCTAAGAAAACGTTTCTGAAAGGTCGCGCTCGTTGCCCCGCAGCTGTATAACTGCCGCGGTTTAAAATTGCGCCAATGGAACTGTGCAAAAAAATGAAAAGGAAAGCGTTAGTCAGCATCACTACCGCCACCAGATGCGGGAATGAGCTGTTTGCTTCTCTTGACGAAAGACGTAGCGTAATTATCACAAAAGGACTGACTCAGACAACATTGGCCGGATGGGGAACTGCGAATTAATTTGGTCTAGACGTTTTCTTCGATTTCCGTCAAAATTACCACACTGCTTGAAAGCCATAAGAGAAGTTTTAGGAAACATAATCAACTGGGAACTTTTTAAGCTTTTGAGTTATCTGAATATTATCCGTAGTCTTTCGTACTAGCTAGCCAGTTTTTTTTAGTTTTCTCGTCATAAAGCGAGATCGACGAGTTTCACAAATTTGAGAAAGAATAAGCTATTATCTTGGATAGGAGGTGTCACAGAACGTACATATTTAAACCCACTTAAAGATGAGCAAAATTAACACATTGAACTGTCGGCATTTCTGGGAATTTTAAAGACTTCTAAAAATGAGCCTGTAAAGAAGTTTGCAAACGCCCCGAAAAACTTGTAGAAGTTTGTGTACAGCCTGTCTGGTCGTGAGTAATCTGGATGCTAAGTGTCTGCCGCGACCCAAACAGGACGCGGGTCTAGCGTGTCGGAATGTGAGGACCCTATCCGGCCTTTGTCTGCGCTCCTAAACTTTCAAAGGATCGTAAAAACTTTTCCCCGCAAAACTCGACCTTGCCCAAGGGAAACTAGAAAATTACGTGGTCCATCTGGGTGGGATACCCGTACTATAGCCAAACTCGTGGGTTTGGGGGAGGGGGGGATTGTGACTTTGAATGCTTTCCGTGCAGTTCTCCGTGACGTAAAACCAGTGACTCACGGGATCTTATGAAGACGAGTAACACTTTTCGAATATGTATCGTCACGAGCCAACGTGATCTGTTTACTTAGTAAATTCTCACCAATGACAGTTCAAAATACATACTTTCTATAACTGCGTGGTTTCATAATAGCTTTGTGACAATAATTTTAGTTTAAAAAAAAAATACTAACGCAGTGACGTAAATATAATGAAACACGTGCTTACCAGAGATTGAGCGCAGTGATTTTCTCCGTGACGTAGAAATCTTTGTTTGGAGCTAAATCTCCTGCAGTTATCCTCGGAAACATATTTTCTTGCAGAGGAGGTTTTCAGTAATTTGGTGTCTTGTCGAGAAGGAAATTAAGTCGTTGAGTCATACTGGTTGGAAGAGGGAAAACAGTTTAATGTCCTGTCTTGGATGGCTGGAAGCACGAGTGTTGCTGTAATATAACAAATTGCTATACTTACTACTGGATTACAGTAAATAATAAAACGGTAGCCAGAAGGTAACATTAAATAAAAATAACTTTACACATAATTTACATATATTCGGACGGATTTGTACTGGACATACTAAAAAGTAGTGTCGTTGAAATGTAAGTGGTCTGAAACGATACGCATTGAATAGGGAAGGGAGGAACTGTTAATGGAATAGAGTACCTTAACAGAGTAGACCTAGAATCGGTCGTATGACGAATAACTGTAAAGACCTTCACGCTCGGTTGGCCCAATGGGGTCCACTCTGAAGCGGGGATTTATTTTATGCGAATAAAACTGCATTGTTGAACAATCCAGTTTGGAGTCTGCGAAGCGCATCGTTCATGGGAGACGCGTAATTGGGACATTCCTTGTGTCGCCTGCGTTACAACGTGTTTCGTCAGGAATGTATCCTGTGCTCAATGCACTCATTACATTGTAGCTACTGGTTGGGTTCTCTGGTATAAAACTCCTGAGCGTGTCTTCGCCATTCGCTGCAGTTGCATAGGATCGTAGGTCGCATATTTGGCTGTAAAGCGTTTACTGTCCCGAACTATTGCATCCCAATTAACATCAGAATAGTTCATTGAACGAGTTTACTTATGGTTCCTGCTGCATGGTTATCTTTTGTTACACTAGATACGTGTCGCTAAAATAAATACAACTCGCCAATATTGTTTCTGTAAATTTAACATGTCAGATAAACTGGGGGGAGGGGGTGAAACACAGGCTTACCACTGTAGGGAGGAACTGCAGTGCTGAGAACTGTGCTAAAAACAACGTGGTTTTGGGCGAATGCTGCTGCATGAGCGACGGTTAAGGGAGGCTAGACAATGACGACCCTTCTGTACCTGCAACGGAAGCGTGCAGCTGCCCTCGGACATTCTCTGCATCTATACTTAACCTGTTTCGCATTATCTCACACTTATTTTTTTTTTTTTGCAAATCAGTCTAATGAACTCTTTGCAATAATGTTCGCTCAACCTAACAAACCAACTGACCACTGTTGTTTTGGGCAACGTTACTCTGAGCGCTCTGAAATCTAATGTTTCGATTAAATCATATTATCTGAAGTATTATTTTCTGTATATTGTATACTCGCAGATTACTGAAAATGGCTCTATAAATAAAAATTTTCAAAAAATCTAGCTAAATTACATACATGCCTTCAGACTAGGAAAGGCTGGATGATCACACCGGATTTAAGAAACCTGAAAATAAAGAGAGCCTAAAATAAGGCCACAAAATTTTAGTAAAAGCACTCGTACACGTTCCAATTTGAACTAGTGATAAAACGTTAAAATTATTGCTGTAAGAGTGATAAAGACAGGTTTAATGCATTTTTTTCCATGACAAAATATTAATGTCCTTCACAATTGATGCCATTAGAATTAGACAATTACAGAGGAATACTAAACTTCTGTAGACTGGCTTGATAAGTACCGAAATATGCATTTCGTAGGCGTATGAATGATGGTGATCTAAAAGGTGTGTGCAAAATTGTAAATGCGGAAGCAATTTAGCTGATCAGGTCCCCCATGTAGAATCTTCAATCGTTACTCTGTTCCAATCCTTTCCCAGAACATTTTTCATACAAGCCGAATGGCGGTGATTTAATGCGATAATAATGGAAATTCTAGTCTGTCATAGGTGTCGTTAGAGAACATATTCTGATTTTTAATGCTCCTTAAGAGGAATGTTGTCTAAATGAACATGCAATATAATATATATAACTGTTATTTTCCCACAAACTTGGTGCCGTTGCTCACTTGCATAAGAATCATTAGTGAAGGCTCGTGTGGTTTGTAATTGTCTGGAATTCTGTTTCTTGCTGTTAGTCACATAGTTTACTTAGATAAGGTAAATTATTGCCATGTTACTTACGCACTTGTTATGGGAATGAGAACGGCGGGAAACTAGGATGCAGGTTCGTGGCCTGGCATTAAGGTCCCATTGTAGTCGTGTAACTTCAGGGAAGGAGGGTACCAGAAGACCGGAATAGAAAGAAATGCTTAATCTCTCGAGGATTCTCTTTGTACTATTAATCTATTTGAAATAGCTTTGGGAAGATGTTTTTTTTTCGTTAGGAGCCAACTTACAAAGTGTAGTCGGGGAGAGTCTCTTGAACATTGTAAACGACAAGTTTTAATGAAGAAGTAAATATTAGAACTGCCAACCTGAACATGTGGTGTAGGACAGTGTTCGTTCCTCTCATCGCGGATTCGCCATGGCCACCCTGGGAAAGCTCGCCTGGCGACTGTTCTCTGCTTTAAATAACTGCATTGCTCCGGAATTAGCGAGGTTCCCACTTCATAAAGCCACACGTTTCACGGAAACGCTGAGTAAACATTCTTCTTACTTCTCAGCTAGAGTGTTCCGTTGTAATTAGAACGGTTTTCGATTTCACATAATTTTACTCAGTTAATTTACTTACAAGTTGAGTTGCTCCGATTGATATAATCGGATTTTGATAACTCGTTTTACCTGAGCAGGTTTTTATTCGAGAAATTAATTTGTGAATACTTGATAGGGTTCGTGTGAAAATTTGTTGAAACGGCCGTAGTAAAACAATTTGTCGGGAGGCCCGGCCTTACGGTTTTGTCATGAAGGCCTTGGTGATTTCAAACTGTCTTGCAGTTTTTGATTACAAAATCAGCTTCTATTCCGGAACTCAACCGCCACTGTTCTCCAAAATTAGCCAAACATTTAACACAGTCGCAGCGAATTCTTCCCTTGTAAACCATTTGCGATTTTGGCCGTAATATGTACCCACCAATTTCGGTTTACTGCAAATCTGAAATATTTCTTCACCCTTAGACTATGACAGATATTGAAACACGGTTTGGTATTAAATTTCGCTTTGAAATCTGGCCGTCCTTAATCTATGTGGCAATTATTTTCATTATAAATTGTCCCACGAGTTTAAATTCCAATAGTTTCACAACTGCGAAACTAGTTCGGAAATTATTCGCCAACGGAAACGCAGTTCTTGAACCTTGGCCACGATGAACGAGATCAGCCAAGGAAGGAAACAGCTTTCCGGGAAGTTGATAAATGCATATCAAAAGTTATCTCTGTGCTTGTTATTCTGTATGGAAAATAACGGCGTCAACCTGACTGGATGCCAAATACATTAATTTTGCGCGGATCTGATAATTAGTTTTCTGCATTTTCGTTGTATCAGTTTGCCGAGTTCATCTTGCTGGAATCGTTGAGGTTGGAATGTGCTCTGACAACTTTTCTTGCGATGCCTTCCAGGAATTGCAATATTGCCGGCAGCAATTCGAACACCTGTAGAGACAATGCGCACGCCGAAGCTTCGTTTTAGACTTTGATGTGTCTTTGATTCGCGACGGGGGCTGAACAGGTTCGCGGATAAATTTCCAGAAGAGACGTTCAATTATAGCAACTAATTTTGCTTTTCTTAACTTCTATTGTAGTGCCCTTGAGAAGGACTTATGGTTTCTAAGAGCCAGACTATATTGTATATATCTGCAAATATATCACTTGGTGGAGAGCGCGAAAGTAAGGAGAATCACGAGTTCATTCTACCAAAGATACTACAGAATCGTTGCAGTTTCCCTTTGTCGGAGTTAGGGCATAAGTTGTTCTTCTTGAATGACTACATATGACAAGTATTTCAGGTTGGATGATCACATGGGATCTGGCAGCTATATTTATGATGTGCCCAAAAGACATTTTTTTAAAAAGTCTAGTCGTACATCATTTAATGTTCAATTTGGGACTTATTGACTAATATTTAATACAATTTAAAACAGATATGGAAATAACTTCTAATGACAAATTTATTATATTATTGAGACTTCATTCTGAATTGTGAATCCTTCTATCCTGCAATTGACATAAAGTAAATGACTACCTCTCAGTTTAAGTACTTGGTTGTACAAGAAGATTGAAGAAGGTTAAATACATCATGATATAAACTTGTAGTGTTTGAAATGCATAATAATCACTTCCAATGGTTTTCTGAATTGAATTAACACTGCCCCAAATTATCTTTATTATTTATACTGACAAATATGCTCATAATTAAACAGAAAATATGGACATTACTTGTCAAACCCTCAATCATAAAATAAGCATTTTCTAAATGGTTTAACTAAATGGAGACTACAAACCATTGACAATAAATTTTGCTATAGAGATTCTCTAAAGTAATAGTTTGCCAATAAATGCTAAAAAAGTAGTACAAATAGTGTATCTGTATATGAAAGTTTAAGATTTTTAATTTTGTTTTAATGAATAGTTATAATTGTTCATCATATCTGTAGTCACTTATTTGAAGTATTTGTTCATTCGATTTTTTTCTCCCTTTTAGCAATTGAAAGATGCTTTGGGTGAAGTTGTGGCTGAAATGGAGAACATGGACACAGCAGATGAAAGGTATTTCGGTCTAATCTTTATTTTAAAAATTTAAAAATTAATAATTTTTGTAAAAAAGATTTTAAACTACAAAATTACACTTTTACTACTATAAAATTGTAATATTAAAATTATGCACGCTATATCTGATTCTCTTTGTTTATTTCCCACTGTTTATCATTCACAAAAAATGTTAATTGATATAAAATACCCCATTCTGTATAATTTTTATTAGTATGTAATATACCTATATTATTTTTCAGCAAAAATAATACAAAAGCTAAACAAATGTCAATCGGAAGGAAGAAGTTTAACATGGATCCCAAGAAAGGAATTGAGTACCTGGTAGAGCATAATTTACTTCGAAGCACAGCAGAAGATATTGCTCAGTTTTTGTACAAGGGGGAAGGACTGAACAAAACAGCCATTGGTGACTACCTGGGAGAACGAGCAGATTTCAATGAACAGGTCCTCAGAGCTTTTGTAGAGCTTCATGATTTTACAGATCTAATTCTGGTTCAGGCTCTAAGGTATTTGATGTATATTCATTTTAATTTTATCTTTTAGTAATAAGTATCTATTAAAGTTTTAGAAATTTAAGTCAAGATCTGAACATGAAGCAGTACTAATTTTTAATGTTTCCGTTGATTACAGACAGTTTTTGTGGAGTTTTCGCTTGCCTGGAGAAGCTCAGAAGATTGATAGAATGATGGAATGTTTTGCACAAAGATATTGTCAACTGAATCCAAACATATTTACTAATACAGGTTAGAAAAAAGCATTAAACAGATTTTCGACACACACAGACTATACATACTTTGCATAAATGTATACATTAATCTGTATGTCATTTATGTGGACAGGAAAGAGACATGTGTTACCTTAATAAAGTAATGACATAATGTAGGGTTTCCAGGTGTATTGCTTTAATAAAACATTCTTATTTAATTACTTAAACAAATAAGCCCTCACCCGACTGTTAAAATTAACCTTGCTGAAAGATTGTGTTGTAATAAACAATTGATCTAGTTGATTAACTGAGAATCTTTTATTAAATAAAGTAATGTTTTAGAAAATTTTGGTCATAAACTTGTTTAAAAGATTAATATTTTTGTTGTTGTTGTTCTAGATACTTGCTATGTGCTGTCATTTGCTATAATTATGCTAAATACCAGTCTGCACAATCCGAGTGTGAAGGAGAAACCAACTGTGGAGCAGTTCATATCTATGAATCGTGGGATAAACAATGGTGGAGATTTGCCACAAGAGTTACTCATGGTCAGTATTTTTCTTGAACTATCTCCATTGAAAGGTTAGATTAAAATTTGAGGTATTGCACCAGTCATATGATTCATTTTGTTTTTCTCCGTCATTATATGAATAGAGAATTCACTATTTGCTGTGGTTAGCTGCAACACGATTTACACCATTTTTAATGTCAATTTGTGCATTAGCGGATCAAAATCTATGTGAATGTCTTATATTGGCAAGAGAGAAAAATAAAATAACTTACTGTTATACCCAGTAAAAAATTTGCAATTCCTTCTTGCTTTTCCATAATTGTTTCCCTATAGGGTACATTTCTGTTTGGTATTGCAGCAATAACTTTTTGTACTGTATTGTGAAGAAAAAAATTTAGCCATATAATTAAGTTACTATAATAATTTTGTGTAATTTGCAGAGTCTGTATGAGAGCATAAAGACTGAACCTTTCAAAATCCCAGAAGATGATGGCAATGATCTAATGCATACATTCTTTAATCCTGATAAGGAAGGTTGGCTTTGGAAGCAAGGTAATTCTTGCCTTTCTAGATTTTTATAATATTTTACCTTGTAATATAATTTGAGCGTGGACTGTCTCTAGCAAAATATTATCAAATGATCTGACTTGTTCACGTAAATCAGCAGATTTGAAATACGAATTGCTTTAAGGATACAAGAAAAGTCATTGACCTAATAATAAAAATTAACATTAATTAATAAAAACTGGACAATGGAAACATTTAATAATTATGCGCTCATAAAATTTGAGTATCAAATGACGTAAAATCTTCACATTATTTATTTTATAGATTTACTAACATGATGTTTTAAATTTATATTATTTTTGTTTCTATTTTTTAAGTTGGTCTGTAAAAGGTAGTTTTTAGTATTATTACAAGCATATATAATATGCTTAAATATTGACTTTGTACAATATTGTGTTCTAGGAGGCCGTTACAAAAGCTGGAAAAGACGATGGTTCATTCTTAATGATAATTGCCTGTATTATTTTGAATATACAACAGACAAGGAACCAAGAGGCATCATTCCATTAGAAAACATTAAAGTTAGAGAGGTTACAGATCGTCACAAGAATCATTGCTTTGAACTATATGCTAGTGGATGTGATTTCATAAAGGCTTGTAAGACAGATAGTGAAGGGAAAGTAGTGGAAGGTAAGCACAAATTAAAATTTTTTATGATTTTATAATTTCACGATTTAAGAAACTTTATTATTTCCAGGGAAACACACTGTCTACCGAATGTCGGCAGCCACTTCAGAGGAAAAAGAAGATTGGATCAAATGCGTGAGGTATGCTTGTTTTTCAGGTAGACATTTTGTGGACAACATAGAGTACCATGAGTGTTTTTATATTTACACTTTCTAGATTTGTAGGTAGATTATATTTTACATAAAAGTTTGGTGTGTTAGAAATCTGGCAACAGTAATTTTCTATTTTACTTGCTGATAACCCTTAGGCGATCCAACTTGATAACTCAACCTTTGGAGCGGCAGGTACAGCGACATGTAGTTTCCAGGGTAAGGGCAGGGCAGAAGATAAAGCACCGCTGGAAGGCACTGAAGTCAGTAATGGAGTATAGATACTACTTTTAACATGTGGGGTGTGCTGTGCTTATTGGTGGCAGCTTTGTGGAGACTGCTTTTTGAAGTTATTTTTCATGACTTCAGATTTATAAGCATTTAATTGATCTTAAAGAAATAGGTAAATTGGAATTTTAAATATTTACTCTTGTATAAAATCTGTTTGAAAGAATGGAAATCATTCTTGACATTTAATTCTTTGAAAAGGAACCCGGAATTAAATTTTCTAACTGGAAGTGTGCGAATACTAATGACTTAAATTAGGTTCAGAAGTGAAGGCAAATATTTAGAATTGATTGTGGGACACAGTTCTGTTGATACTTCAGATCCACTATAGACTTATAATGTATTCAGATTAAGTATGATGGCTAAGAGTTCATATATGTATTACACTGAAAAGGCTCAAAATTAAAATATTTAGTAGTTTTGAATTAAAATATTGTTGGTAATTGAGAATGTTCTGATGGATTGCCTATCTATAGAGGACATAAGAGGTAATGGAATAAATAAGTCAAATAAAGTACATTTTGACTTAATCAGTTCAAAATTCAGTGCCCCATAACCTCTCTCTGTATGATTAGATTATAACCAAGAGAGAAACGTTTAAAATATTCACATTGAATGGATCAAATAGGAATATGATTGGCACATAAAGGTTTGTACTTTGTTACATACTTGTTTGACATGGTCAAATTAAATAGCACATTAGGATAGGAGAGAGAGGCTGCAGAGTTGATTTGCCTTAAATAAACATTTGAGCTGGCAGACATGTTCAAATTTTTGAGGACCTTAGTTCCCTTCATCAGGAAAATAGATCTGAACTGCATGCCAGCGAGGCACAATTAAATTCCTCACTATCAAAGATCCAATGCACCTTTGTCTCCAAATTATGGTTCCATTATTCCATAATTATGCTCCTAATTCTTCACTCTTGACTACTCCATCCATTCCTCCTCTAAAATAACAAATTAACCCTAATAAGATAATCGCCCAGTGGCCAAGGTGTCTGTACTGGGCAGATTACATAGGTTAAAGTCATGTCTGAGCTGAATATTTTCAGTTTTTACTTCTTCCTTCACCATGCATTGAACATATGCTTTTCTTTGTGTGTGATTCTACACCAGACTAGACGAATTCACATAAAGTGCATTTCATAATCCTCCTATTTATTTCTATCCTTTCTTACTATCCAAAATACAATGTGACTTCATCACCAAATTATAGCTCCTAACAGTGTGTGTATATTTAACTATTTTAATTTTCTTGGATACAACATGTGAGGTATAGAACTTTGAGTTAGGTAATATTGATAGAGAAATGTGGGTTTGAAGGTACAAGAGTGTTAAGATACGAGGCATTTATTAGAATAACAATACTGTATAATATAATATAGGATATTAAATATAATTATTATGGTGGATAGGTGTTGCTTTTCTTGGGAGTAACTTGCAAGGTATAGGATTAAAGTAAACAGTGAGTTAGGCAAGATTGATAGCTGTGTGATTGAAGTTATGAGATATTTATTAGAATAACCACAATACTGTATTATTTTTGGTAGTAATGCTTTTGTATTTTGATTAAGAATAGGATGTTTAATCAACTTTTAATTCAGTAATTATTAAACTGACAAAGAAATTTTATATTCAGGTGGGAAATGTTCCATTCATTTTATTTTTGCCCAGCTTGATAGCAAATTTTGTGATGGTGCTTGATTTGTAGTGTGATAAAATGGTGTCCTGTGGTGTCCATAATTTGTCTGTTATTACTGTAACTAAGTTAAGTTTTATGAGAATTCACTGTGCAGTAAAATTGGGCAATTTGTTTACTTTAAATATTTTGAATAATATTAGTTTTCATATATACTGATCTACAAACTATTTTTTCCTCTTGTAAATATTTATTGAAGTTGATGAGAAATTAAATTGGATAATACTTGAGCTACTTTGGCAGCTGAACCATAAGTGAAAGCTAAATTTCAAATTTGGCTTTATTTCATTAATGTTTTTAAATTCTAGCAGAGTCATTAGCTCATATTCACGTAAGAAGGATAAAATTTTTATATTTAACTTTGCCATATGTATGTATTATTAATAATGATTTGTTATACACAGGTTTAGATATTTGTTTCAATCCTAATCATTCTCATTTTATGAATATTAATGAAGCCAAAATTATCACCCAGAAAATATTGTCATCTTACCTTATCCTGGTATATGTTGTGATGCTTGCTGCTTTAACTGCACTTACAAATTATAGCATCATTGTTTGATCTCTTTAAATTATTCATCACAAATTTGTTTTTCAAATATCTTTCCCTACTTATGACAGTGGTAGTATTCAGTTCCTAATTATTTAGCACTTTGCATCTTCTGGCATATTGTAGAAATGGTAGATGGTGTTTGTGTTCATTCTAATGAAATAGTTTTCCAGATTAATATTATAAATATAAAGGATACTTTTAAACTTGGCATATTTAATGAATGTGAGAAATAGTTGGTATTGATCAGTACAATATAATATTGCACAAGTAAATCCTTAAAACTTCATTATGAGCATCTTTATATTAGTCTATTATTAGGTATTAGTTAATTTGATAAACTTTTAATTTCTATAAATAGACTGCAGAAATACATTTAAGTAAAAATTATTTTGGATTGTGTTTTATGTAATAGTTTTGATGTAGAATTGAATTAGCATTTGTTACATTTATGGAATTAATCTGGATTTGAAATTTATTGATCACAGTGTGATGAAAAGTAGAATTTTTTTTTTTTTTTGGAATTCCATTGGCTTTCAGTAAACAGTGAAGTAGAGAGATGAAATAAAAATGCAAGAAGTGATAGAACCTGAGGAAATATAGTGCAGACGATCAGTCAATTGGAAAAAGGTGCTTGGACTCTTGTGCCCCAGCTCTGATTCTTAACACTTCTCTGAAGACAGTTTTTCCTATTCACATGTTGGAACTACTTTTCCTTTCATCGGCTTGTTACTTCTTGCACTTTTATTTCATCTCTCTACATCACTCTTTTATGTTATATACACTGGAATACCAAAATTATGGGTCTAATAACTGATTTATATGCACAAATACCAATAAGTTCTTTAATGACAAAGATCTCCTCAAATTTCTTCAGCACTTATACATTTAAATATGCACTAAGTTTTCTCATGTAACAACTGTGAAGTAGACAATATTTGTTGTGAAGTTATTGAGCTTTAGTTCAATTTCATTGCTTGTACATAATTGAATTGTTTGTCTGAAAAAATGTTTTAACTTTATAATATATTTTAGTTTAAAAATTGACTGTAGTTGCATTTAAACATTAGCTAATTTTAGTATCATACTACAAATCATTTTAGATTGTCATATTACACTTAAAATTTACTGATGCATGTTCGCATGTTGGCATTGTGGTTTGTGCTTTTTCATTTGAATTTTTGCTCTTTTTTAAGTCCATTCCTTATTGACAACAAGAAATGTACATAAAAGGTGCATGTAAGTTAAAAATTCACTTGCATGCTTTTGTAAATAATCTTTTGAGACATTATTTATCCAAAAATGAAGTTTGATATCTAGTTTGAAATAGTATTTGTAATTAGATCCAGGATTGTATTTTTCCCAGTTCATTGCACAAATTTGCAAGAATTGTTTTTCAGTTATGTTAGAGAGAGAGAGAGAGACTGTATTCCTTAATAAAGTTAAAATCGTCTGTTTGGGTTGCAATTTTTAAAAAAAACGACAATAATAAAAACACAGATAGCACAAAAATTTGGATGAATAAAGCAAAACCTTATTCCCAACATAGGAAAAGCATCAGCCACAATACATGAAGTGGCGGCCTGCAGTGAGTCACGAGTTTTGTTTCTGCTATAGGCAAAGCATCAGCCATAATCCGTTCTACGATATGTTGGCAGCTCGTAAGAAGAAAGCACAGAAGACAAGCGCTCACCACCACGCGAAGAGCTAAGATTGGTTCTATTCTAACTGTGTTATTAGCTAATTTATTTGCACATTATTTTTTTTGCTGGTTGGTTGTTTCTACACAGCTTTTCCAGCCCAAACTCTTCTGATGGCAAAAAACACTTGTTTTTTTGCAATCACATTCATTTTGTGACCAAAGATATGTGATTCGAAGTGCACTTGAATGTGTTGTTACTATGTGAAAGGTATGTTTTGTAAATGATTTCCATTACTAAACTTGTAATAGGTTGTAAAATTAAAATCAAACTGGGAAAAAATTGAAACATTCATAATTGTAAAGATATTGTTTTCCTTTTAAATAGTATCAAAAATATAAACATACTTTTATCTATTTCCACCTGTTGAATGGTTAAGAGTATTGTTGAAATGTATGGTGCAGAAGCTGAAACAAAATATGTATTTTTTTATAATGTTGTTTGTTGGTATTTGACTGCATTTACTGTGGCAACTATTAGAACATCAAAGTAGTTGAGAGCTTGTTGATCTGTAAATTTCTGTGCCTGTTGTATCCAACATGTGATAATGTGCTTGAAATTATTTTTATCAAGTTTTTTGAGGAAGTTTGTAATCAACATTAAACTTTTAGTTTAATATTTTTACTATAGGTTTCAGAATATTTTATTTCATTCTTAAGTAGAGTCAACTTGAAGGCTGGTGCTAGAATCTCAGCAGGGCAGACCCATGTGATGCAGGTCATCCTCACAATTTTTTAAAAGATTTCTATGTATGTCTTGTGCAGTTAAAAAGTATTAAGCTTTTTGTATGTCTTCTATAAGGTTGGTGTGAAACTACAAAGCATTTCTCAATATGCCAAAGAGAGTCTATAATGACTCGTTTAAACAAACACCGAATGCTGCAAGGAAGTATTTTGTAGTGTGGAAGAGTCTGTTATTTTTATCACTTACTAAATGTAATTTTTATACTATGTATGTTTGTAAACAGTATCACTATAACACATTGACCATTCATCAGCAGTATCTGCTGAATTGCCACTTATGTAATTTATACTATATGCTCATGATTCTAAATGTCCTAGTATAATGGTTTCTTTTTTAAGGCATCCAGTTTTTTCTATACTAAAGTGTTAATCCCAAAATTTTAAAATGTCAAATTATTAAACTATTAGATTTTGTATAATTTTACTTCTTTGCCTTATTATAATCTATATTTGTTATCACTTTTGTTTACTTGTATTATAGTTGTAAATATTCTGTTTATTTGTAAATTTTCTCATTTGACTCCGGATTTGTATATATTGTGTTTATGAAACATTGAGTTATGTAACACTTCCTATTTATTGCATTTTCTTTAGTTAAATTGTTGATTGTAACTGGAATAAACTTTTTATAACACTTATATGATTGTTCTCTATTATATATACTCCTTTTTGTGATTAAATTATTGGAAATGAAAATTCTACAAATCATAAATTTTGGTACACAAGAATTTAAGACTCGTATCAAAATTTGTATTTAATATTATAGGTTTAATATTTTTGAAATGTGTAACAGAGCTTTTAAACATGTGATGGGTATAGATATAGATAAAAGGCATATCAAAACAATATTGCACATTGCATTGGGACTTTCTTTGCTAGTATAAAGTTTGCAATGCAACATTTAAAAGTATGAACTTTTTGACTTGAGTCATCTTTGCAACATCATCTGGAGGTATGTAATACAAATAGTTGTTACTGTGCTTATTATCACGAGGATAAAATTCAGTTTTCGGTAAACTGAAGTAATGAGTTGGTTGGATTAGTATAGAATTAAGTAATTTTTGGGGCCAATTTCTTCTTAATTTGGATTAATAGTTTAGAAAATTTGTTCAGTCCGCTCCTTGATTATTCTTTTGGGCACTGCTATAGTATTGGTTGTGAAAGAGCAACTACCTTAATACATTTATTCTAGGTTAAAGGTAAATTTACAAGGCCTCACAAGCCTGTGCTAGCTCCAAAATAAAACAATCGCTCACAATCTAATATTACACAGTGCCTCATGAAAATATTAGCGCTTATGGTTGGATATGCCACAACTTTGACATCTCTACACTACAAATAATTACAATAAATTGGCTTTGTATCACTTTTGTTTTTTTCTCCATTGCCAAGCCTGTTTCATCCAAGTTAGAACATCTGCTGAAGTTTGATTGTAGACATACTTTCTTATCTTGGTTCATTGTACAATGAAACGTGAGGAAATTGTAATTATTTAGTCCCATTTGTCTGTAAAATAAAATTACAATATGGGAGGGGGGACCAAAATAACTAAGCTAAACTGAAATTTATTGAATTTGCAGTAAAATGTAATGGGCTGTTAATGATCCTATCTGAGCTGTAGTTTCGTATTGAGGTTTTGACTAGCTCAGGCATAAATACTTTATATTATATAATATATATATATATATATATATATATATATATAGCATTGGTTTGGAATACAGATCTTGTAAATGGTTTGCTTATTTCATTAATGAAAATATATGGGAGAGGAAACTTTTCAATTAATTCATGCAATTGCATTAAATAATATTTCAACTAAAGATTTTCCCTTCATGCCGCAAAGAATTTTGGTGAACTAAAACTCTGTAACATTCTACTCAGCATATTTCAAATTATGGGGTTTTGTGCACATGAGCAAATTGTTTTTTAAGGGCATCATCACCTCACTCAAAACTGTTGTATCTTGGTAATAGAAAAAGATTTCAAGCCAGTCATACATCATCTAGTTATGTCTGTGAAAGAGGAATATAAAGGTAGGTAAATATACTTAAATATTTTGAGTCCCCTCCATTTTTGAACTAAGGTTCCCACAAGCCGAGGCACCTCGGCCTGTTCTGAGAGGTGTATGTTCCGGGGTCACAGACCTTGGGCATACGGTAAGAGTTGTCTGCTATTCCCATCGGAATAGTCGGCCAGCTGCCTCCTAAACTGGTCAAGGCACGGAGAAGGGAATGCTGCATCCCCACCACAGCAAACTCCTCTCCCGCTATCGGAAGGGCGTGGGACAAGTACCAAATGCCAGACCTTCATGATGCAGGTTTTTATAGGGTTTTCCCTGCATTTCTTTAGGCAAATGCCGGGTAGAATCCTTAAACCATAGTCTGGGGGCCCTAGTAACCCTTGGCTACCTTCCAATGCTATTAAAGGGGAGTTGCCCAAAGTGGATTACCCTCGTGTAGCCCTAAAAAAAATTAAATATTTTGAACAATAACAGTATGTTTGTAATGCTATACATACACACAAAATTATGTTTAGTGAAAGACTTAACTATTCTGAATTTTATTTTCAATCCAATAAGTTTTCAAAATTTGATTATGTGTTATTGGCCACCTGTTTCTTATAAATTTTCAGGTATAACTTATTTGAATGTGATCTGAAAAACAATTATTCAGTGTGAATGAGTGTAAGAGCACTGTAAAAGGGAAACATGAGTTATTGGTGACATAATTTGGCTGCTAAACAGTTAGGATTTTTCTGGATGAAAATATTTTTTTCTAAACCATATATATTGTATATGTATATTCTAAATGATAAGACTGAAAATATTCTATGTATTAATATAACATGGTATTGTCTTATCTAGTCTGAGGGTTCTTAAATCAAATGGAGAATTGTAGCTCTTGTTCAGTTTGAAACTTTGATTCCTTAAACAACTTTTATCCTTCAGTTTTGGGATCAATTTGATACATCTTACACACAGCTTCTCTATGCTGGATCACAAACCTACACATAAATACAAACTTCATTCTTAGTCCAATAGATCTTTCAGCCACCAGTAGCTATCCATCTTCTGAAACTTGGTTCCACCAATGACAGATTTTAGAAATTGGTCACAAAATTTGTAAGGTTTATTAGTGTAGGGGCAGCCAACATGTATCTTACGGACATGATCTGTGGTCTAGAGTTAACTTTTTATTCTATCCCATTTATAAATTTAACTTTCATATTTCTCTTTAATAAATATCAAACAATTTTTATTAAAATTAATATTTATATAAACAAGAAACAAGCTTAACTAAAATATAAAGAGAAAGAAATGTACAAGTATAATTACTGTTAAGTGTGACAAAACTGTTGTGTATGAAAAAGATCATAATAGTAAAATTAAAAGCTTTAATATAAGAAAGAGAGAATTTGTAGAAGAATAAAAATATGGAAATGTGGGCTATATTTCAGGATCTAAAATAGCATTTGAAACTAGATATTGAAAAGCTGTAACAAAATTAGAGAAGATAAGTATTTGATGTAAGATATTACAGGAAGCATTATTTACAGTGATCTAGATGTTAACCATGATGAGACACAGAGAAGAAAACTTGGATTGTTGCTCTTTATTTTACAGTTTTCTCAATTACATTTGTTGAGCAAAGACACTCATTTATAGAGATGTTCTTGATGTGTGAGAGAGAATAAGAGATATAATTCATTTTCATTGTTATTGAAATGTAAATAAATAAATTTTAAATGTGCCAAGTATAAATGCATGTTAATTATGGGTAACAATAGGAGCTGGAAATTTAGGTTGCCAACTGAACAACAAAGTACTGATACAAGGTAAATCATATAGAACATGTTAATAGTTCCAATTATCTTGTTGTGATATTAGATAATATATTAGAATTTAATGGATAATTTGGATTTATTAAAAAATATTTATTTAAAAGCTTCAGAATGTAATTAATAGAGCCTTAAGATGTTTTTTAGTTAAATACAGTAATGCTTTAATGTTAGGCAGTTTAGACTGGTGAACTGTTAGAATACATTGTAGCTTTATAACAGCAAGAACATTATTTTATAAATAAATAAACAGCCAATTTTAAATCAGAAAAAATAATTAATTAATAATAACTTTTTGTAGCTTATTTGGCTACCTCATCAGGTTTAAGTTTAGAACTACAAAAAGAAGAAAACAATTACAATGATTAGAATAACATTTTTAAGAAACATTTGGCAGATAACAAACAATATAAATTTTGATAGACAGGTCATTCTCTGCTGACTGAACCTGACAAGGTCACAAAATAAGTGACGAAACAATGTTTAATTTTACATTAATAAATTATTTTTTCTGACTTAAAATTGGTTGATGGTTATTAATTTTCTCAATAGGCAGAATATATATTTATATATATCAATATTATTTTACAATTTTCAGTATCTTTCATATAATTTTTTATCTTGATCTCAATAATACTAATGCTTCTGCTATTTGTTTCCACCTTAGAATATACCAGACCTTTATCACAAATACATGTTGTGATAATGTGTTATTTCTTTATAAAAGGTTGAACAGAAAGTTACCAAAATAATTACAAAACAAATAAGTAATAATGATGTACATAGTTTCAAGAGGCTCAGACCATGATATCTCATCAAGTGATCTGGTTGGCCAAAGAAAACTGCTTCTGGGTGGCCAGCTCCTACCACACTACTTGCCAAATGAAGCAGAAGCATTGCTCAATATATTTCCTATTAGATTAAAATACCTATTCTTGAGGATCTAGTCAACCATTGCAGCACTGTACAATTAAATCAAACAAGTCCATGTAGCAATACATGCAATTGACAATTCTAATAACTTCAACCAGTTTTACATATACCATTAAAAATACCTGTCTCAATTTTCTCTTGTTTAACTCTGATGAAACTATATGGCTAATGTGAACTAGTCCAAAGCCGTTCACTCACATACCGCTTCCTCTAATTGTATAGCATCACCCCCCCCCCATTTTTTCCTACTTCTGTTATTTCCACTTCCTCAAAAGATAGAGAGAGAGCTTTACTGTGTGGAGGTGCATGCCATAAAATGTTTTGTCTATGTCTACACCTGGTACTGTATATTTACATATTCTATTCAACGTGTCTTTCGCAAGACAACCAACATTTTAGGTAGTATAAGGGATGCATTTAGAATTTTTCAGTACAAATGAAACGATTTTAAATATGACATAATCATTTAGTAATATGTTAATATAACACAATACTCATTATTGCCACAATTACATATTTTATATAGATTCTCTTTAATGTCCAGTTATTCTTAATCTTGACTATGTGATAACTTAAACTTTTTCTTCTTTGGCGAGACACTATTTGCTTCATTTCCTGAAAGTCTACGTTTCATCTTCAATCTTTCTGGTGAAAAATCATGAGACTGTGATATTAATTCTTGTTCACATTCATATTTTTTATTCTTTTTACTTACTGAAGTATTTAACAGACTAATACTATTATCAGTATCACTTTTCTTCTTCTTTTTGTGTGTTGGAGTCACTAAGCCTTCATCTTGAACTGGACTCTCAGTTATATAAGTATCACTTTTTTTCTTCTTTTTCTTTAAATGTGCTGGAGTCACTAAGCCTTCATCTTGAACTGGACTCTCAGTTATATCAGTATCACTTTTTCTCTTCTTTTTCTTTAAATGTGCTGGAGTCACTAAGCCTTCATCTTGAACTGGACTCTCAGTTATATCAGTATCACTTTTTCTCTTCTTTTTCTTTAAATGTGCTGGAGTCACTAAGCCTTCATCTTGAACTGGACTCTCAGTTATATCAGCATCACTTTTTCTCTTCTTTTTCTTTAAATGTGCTGGAGTTATTAAGCCTTCATCTTGAACTGGACTCTCAGTTATATCAGTATCACTTTTTCTCTTCTTTTTCTTTAAATGTGTTGGAATCACTAAGCCTTCATCTTGAACTGGACTCTCAGTTATATCAGTATCAATTTTTTTCTTCTTTTTCTTTAAATGTGTTGGAGTTATTAAGCCTTCATCTTGAACTGGACTCTCAGTTATATCAGTATCACGTTTTTTCTTCTTCTTCTTTAAATGTGTTGGAGTCACTAAGCCTTCATCTTGAACTGGACTCTCAGTTATGTCATACTTATCTGTTTTCTTCTTTTTCTTTTTTTTCCTTTCAAAGGAAGAATTATTAGTTTCCTTACTGTCATCAAAGTATTGGGTTAATGGAAACAAAATTTCAGAACCACTATCTTCATGAAGAGTGTGTTTATATTTTTTGGTTGTTTGAGAACTTTCAATTACATCTTCAATTTCATTATCCTCTTTGCTTATATTTTGAGCAATTTCAATTGATTCTGATTGAGACCATTCTTTCTTCTTCTTTTTCTTCTTCTTAGTAGGCGAGGGACTTATCTCAGGATCAGAATATGTAGTAGTTTGAGATGAATCAATGTGTTTATGCTTTTTTCTCCTTTTATTATGTTTGATATATGCTGCATCACAATCAACACTTTCACTATTAGAATTCACAAAACCCAACAATGGGTGCCGCAGTTTCAAACCCTCTGGTAGAGGAATAGCGATCTTATTTTTTACAGCAGGTAATTCTAATGGTGGTACATCAACCTGAAATCAAATATATATATATATATAAGTAATACTACAATCACTGCTGAACAAATACACTTTCAGCTAAAAGTGGTAAAAACATTGATTATACTTCACGGACAGTAGTGAGTATGTAACGTGGCTAGTACTCTTAATGCTACAAGACCATGAAGAGTATATTATAAAAAGTAAAATCAAATACTCAAAAGCATGAATTTAAACAATATAGAAAGGATAAATGTTACCATTATTTCATTCCCTATTTTTAATTACTTGAGAAAAAGAAGTAAAACCAGAAATAATATTTTCAAGATGCACAAGCAAGTTAACGACTAGAATACTGACTCGGATAATATTGGGTTGCAATTAAAATGTATCTTGGCTAATCTTTACTGTCCGGAACTTCTTCGAAGGTAGCATCGTTTCCTTATAATAAAAAAATAAAATTCAGATGTTTTACCTAAAATAACCAATCTAATTTATTATACATATTGATATTTGAACTTGCACAAAACTGAAATTAGTTAAAAAGACTTACATGAATCAAAATACAAATAAATTATATATAATAATAAAGTGGCTAAAAGTGTTTCTAACCTTTTGTGTGATGACTATGTGACCAGCAACAGGTACAGTCTTTAACTGAAAATGTTTGCTTGGTATTAACAAATTAATATTTAATTTTGCATCTGTTTCCTGGCTTAGTGTATTGATAATATAATTGGCACCAAATGTGGAAACACCACCAAAGTCCATATTTATTCCTTTTAAATCACTTCGATCAATATTTGCTGGGCACTGTAAAGTCCAAACTTCATCATCAGAATCCAGATTAAAAAGGATGCCTTCATTAGTATCAAGAGTACCATCAACACATATTGTATGTAAAGTATTAACTGTTTGTCCATCCTCTAATTTAGTGTGTTTTTGAATCTTCTCAATTTTACTATGCAGTATGGATGGAGATTTACTCTCTTCATCCGATAGTTCATGGGTATGTCTTTCCTTTTTAATCACAATCCCTTTCTCAAAATTCGATTTTTTAGAAATGCTAGGTGCATCATCCTCAGTCGACGTATCGGAATTGTTATCCGGATGTGTCGGAATTTCAAGTTGTTTTGGCGAATTGTCATTTTCTTCATTCTTCATGGGAACCCAGCCGAAACTAGACTCGCTACTAGAAGGAGATGTAAAGTTTGTGAAATCGTTTTCATCCATCGAACGAACAATAACATTATTTTTTTTATCACAGGTTCATTCAAAATACGCGTCAGTTAATATAAACTTCAAAAACAGTCGTCAAACGTAACCTCATTTAAAAGTGTAGGATAGCGTCAATTGGAACATGTGAACCAAAGATGTAACTTTAATGTTATATATATAACGTCGTTGGTTAACTCGTGTATACTCAGACTTGCCAACGTTATTAATTCTTAGTTAAATGAAAAAGGAGGTAATTTTCTTATTTTATTATCATGTAAAAACTAAACAAATTAACATCAACTGTAACAAAATTTAAGAATTGTTTTCGATCGATTTTTTTAACGTCAAACTCTCAGTATTTGAAGAAAATAATGAAGTGTAATATTTTAATGAGACTATGTGTGTTGGTGATCATACCACACATCACTCTGAAAACATATAATATAAACTTATTGAAATTTTCAAATAATTATGAGATTCTGGTAATGTTTAAAACGTCCATTAATTTAAATTTATTAAAAATATTAAATACAAAAATAAAATTATGATAAACATGCTCTTTACAAAATTGTTGATAATTTAAAGAAATTAACGACCTCTTCAGACATTTTAAAATATTCTATTCAACACTTTAATGACGTTTCAATACGTTTTTGTAATTTCATCAGGTTTTAATCCTGTTGCTATGTTTATACGGTAAAACGTTTGTGTTATACAATTTTTCTAGTCATAAATGTACGATATACATTTATTTTTCTACTACAATATTTAAAATTAAATCATAATTTTTCAGCATTCTTGTCATTTGATAATATATCCTACCTATTATGAAGTAAATATGATGTTTTAGTAATTAATAATTATTGTATTCTTAAAACTAATTGGTTCCGGAATCGAATATATTCCGGGTCGTGTTACATTTTTATCAAATCATCAAGTGTTTCAGGAAAAAGCTTTGATATTAAATTGATCGATAAAGCATTGTTATAATCAAATTACGAATACAACAATGAAAATATTAAAATTGTTAAAAAATATTTTGATTAATAATTTTATCCATTTAACTTAATAAAAAATAGATAAAAAATTAATAACCATGAATATAATTCTATATTTAAAGAAAAACTAATTAAAATAAAACTAATCAAGATAAAAAAGAACTTAAACAGTTTCATAGTATTATGGTAAACCAAGCAAATAATTAAAAAGGTATTAACAAATGTTAGGCTACGATACAGAGGGCTGCTCCACCATGCGGCATAAGCAAAGAAATCAAAATAAATTTGAACTATTCAATAATTAAAAATAGTTTGTTTTGAAAACAAGAACAGTATTCGTATATTTTGGATAGTATTTCTTTTTTAAAAAAAATCACTACCATGGCTGTTGAAGTATTATTTTATATTTTTGTACAGAAAGTGTGGCTTATTATGGAGCACATAACTTAAAAACCCCACGAGCCACCTATGCTACATATTTAAATAAAGTCTTTTAACATACTAAATTCATACACCTTAAAACTGTGTAATTTTTGAAATCCATTATCTTTTAACTTTTGATTTAATTTGATGAAAAATTATTATTAGGTTCATATTTTACTTTATGATTGATAACATTTAGTATTAAAATGAAAGAATTTTGAAAATTTACGATTTGATTGAACATATTAGAAGAGCAATACGAAGTATATAATGTAAATTTGTGATGTGATACATCGTATGACACACAAGTGTTACCATAGTACAAGAACGTACTGAAACATCGTTAAAGTGTTAACTATAATATTTTAAAATATCAATTACAAACTTAATTTTTTAGTTCATGTTATATCGACCAAACGAAACGCTCTTTAAATAACTGGACTCAATAAACATAAAATTATTTGAAAATTTAAGTCCAAAATTATTGTGTCCGAACATTTTAAAAAAACATTTCATTTGGCACAATATAAACATTTTAGATGAATAATGCAAATATTATTACAGATCGATGAGAGAAATTTAGAATATTAGATCCAATGATTAGGCCATTAATTCAAAAAAATGCTGCAAATAATTTAAGTAGAATATATGATACCTCGTAATACAATTATTGTTTCCTAATTTTCTTCCATTGTAATTTTAAATTCTCTCAACAGTTGTCGCCAATGACAACGATGTCGACACGACCATTATAAACCTCAATAAATAATAAATAATAAAACATATTGTAGTAATTAGTAATTAATCCATTGTTATAATTGCAAAGTAAAGAACTCATTATTAGACTATATAAAGCATACACCGCGACAAAGCGGGCGGCGAGTCAATAGAACCATTGTTGAGACGTACGCAGTACAAATTCTACGAGACGAAGAAACACAGTCAGCGAGGAGGAGCGAAACGAAAAGGTTCCAAGTTAAAATTGAATAAAAAGTTTTAGACAGTAAAATTCGTCGAACAGTTACAAGGAGTAACCTAATAAATCACGCCACGATAAAAATCTATAAGTACCGTGACCGTCATCAATTCCACAGAGAGATAATTTGTTAACAATCCATCTAACCATTAATCCGGAAGGAGTTGCAGTTTCCAGTTTCCAGAAGAGAGACCCAAAAGTTTCGACAAGTGTTTTGTAACCAATTTAAATTCAGTGATATCCCCAAAAACGTGTGCACAGAAAACCCCAAAATTGAGACCTGGTCGGCCGTAAGTAAAAGAACTCTAAATTTATTTGTAAACCATTTCATTAAGATACGTCAGATCGTTCTTCAATTATTTCTTTTCTTTAATTATTTCATTTCTTTAATTGTTTTGTTAGATAATTTAAATTCAATTCACCCATTTATCAAACCCAGTAAAGACCCTGAGATTTTAAATATTATTGTGAAATTATATGTGTTTTAACTTCAAAGAATAAAATTTGTTTAATTGTTCACCTTTAATAATCTTTTTATTTAGACGCCTTTTTAATCTGTTTATTACAATATATTCTTCTATATTTCATGAAATTCTTTGTAATTTTTTACATAATTCTATTATAAATTATAATCTTCGTAAAATTTTGATTCCTTGTAATTTTTAGATTAAGTATTTATTTCTCTGAAATTTACAGATGAAGAGGTCCCAAAAATTAGGGATGAATGTCTTTGTATTATTATAATGTTTTAAATCTTTCATAATAAATGTCTTACTAATAGACTAATGTTTTTCTTTAATTTAAATTAGTCAGAATATAATTTATAATACATCACTTATGAATTATATGAATGATCGCTTTCTTTTATTAAATCCCAGTAAACGGAAGTAGCGAGAATTAATAATGAGTTGCTGGATTAGTTTAGGTAACATTTTGTCAGAAGTTGATGAGTACGGAAATATTTTATAAACGAAATCAGAATTATATTTGTGTTTTTGACGGGCAATAAATTAACATTTATCGATTACAATGCGGATATTTTTAATACCTTAAAATTTTGTCCTGAATTACTGATCATAAAATTATTTTCATCTATTAAAAAGTTAATATTATTTAATTTTAATTTTTTACTTAAAATATACACAAAAAAGTGATAATAATATTTTAATATGAAGTATGTATCCAATCAACATTTAGAAGTGTCTCTAGAAATGGTAGGCACAAGTAAAACCATTTAACCATCGCTCATCTTTAGTGCGAACATGATTTGTAATTTATTGTTGTTGTTTAACTTATATAAATCTATATTTACATATATGCATAAAAACAGATAATTTATCTTGAAAACTAAAATATACTCATTAGATAAAATACCCAAATAGCAGACAAAATGAATTGATAATATAAATACCACACAACGTCTCTGGAATCCTTGGTCCTTCCGTCAGGTGATTAAAAAACGCAAGAGCCGTGAATACGACACAACCGCAGAATCCAGGTGACGAACTAAAACGTAAAGCTAAAACGCAACGACAATGGAAAAAGGAAAAAGAGGTTAGCGTAACAATAAGGGGTCATATGTATTGTTGAGTATCAGTTTGTACCATAATTACAGTCATGCTCGATTTAAAAAGTTAAAATGAAAAAAAAATACGTCTTATTGAAAATAATAAATATATCCAATACAGATAAAAAAGTTTCTGGGATCCTTTTCCTCAGATGCGAAGAAGAGCCTAGAGCGGCACAACTGCACTCATCAGTTAACAAAACTCAAAATGCTCTTCTTCGCACCTGAGGAAAGGAACAAGGATCCCAGAAACGTTGTGTGGAATTTATATTATCACCTTTTTTTGTCTGAATTGGCTATCTTTCTTATTAATTATTTTCAATCAGACGGAAATTTTTTCATAAAGCATTTCTGATGTAATTCTCGAATAGTAACTGGAGTCAACGTCTAAAATCTTAGCATTTTGGCAATGAAATGAATGTTTCGAATTGAAGATATGTAAGGAAACTATAGAATATTTGATATTGGACATATGTTAATTGAAACGGGTATTAATGGAACGTTTTCTTTGCCCAGGATAGCATGAATTACAATTAGAGCAAGGAATTTCGTAAACATCACAAAATTTGTTATAGATGTCAAGAGGCTCCTTGCAGTTTCTTTTTTATCAAGAAGAAAAGTTTATTAGTACAATGTAAAATTATTTAAAAATTTGTACGAGCTTTTAATGTAAAGTACGAGAAAAAAATTTGGATTGAGGCGATTGGGGACGAGAGAAGGATATTGGACTTTGTTCAATCTAATGTTAATGTGTTTTTTAATAAAAAAAAGGGTACTCATTAGAAATTATAATGTTACTGACAATTTAATGTTGTGTTGATGGAAAATGGAGTTAGAAAGTAGTATAGGCTCTGTCTGTTCTATCATCTTTGGCTCGACAGCCCATTAAGGACCTTGGCCTACCGAGACGACTGCATTCTGGATTTAGAAGTGAAACGTGGTCAGATATAGTCATTGTTAACAGCTTCAGTAATTGTAGTAGACAAGTTTGACGACATCACAAGTTTGTCTTTCTGTGAGCTACATTGCATCTGAAGGCCCTATAGAAGACTTTGTAGGATTATTGTCACTTAGATATTGCAGATGATGTCCTCAGTTGATATGGGGAAAAATAATACACTGCCAGCCAAAATTTCAATAGTCAAAGATGAAGCCAAGAAAATGTTGGATACCGAAACGGTATCTATTTTTGTCCAGAGGTGATAATTTTTCAGTCCAGAATCCACCATGAAGCTCTTGTGCTCAAATGTTTCCAATAAGAACTTGGTCAATGTATGTATTTAAGAATCAAGATTGGTAAGCAATTTGTAACAAAAGCTGTACCACCTTCAATTTAATCAGCTTTTTTAAGAGAATGGACAGTGAATATTGAGATCATCTTCTTTTTTTTACTTAATGGAATGGCTTTCAATAGAAGAATGGTTCGTCGGCCTGGATCGCACCAAACTGACCAAAGTAGGAGCGCTACAATTTTGGAAATAAGTTTCGTTCGATTTTGCTGAAAATTCCCAAAACTTAAGGTGAGGTAGTGTACCGACGAAAATGATTGAAGAAAAGAATCTCGTGGTGTCAAAATGTTACTGGGAGAATTAGAGAAAGTGTGGAGCAGAAAATAAACCAGGGAAGAACTAATGAAACAGAAGAAGCCTGCAAAATAAATTTGAAGTCGGAAGTGAAGTCTTTTAAGGCCGAGACGAGAATTTGGGACAGCATTTGATCCGAATTTAAACAGAAAGGCGCAAACGAGTTGCAGTTTGCGGAGAAATATAGCTGAACCCGTAAATGCTGATTTCGCCGCCCCGTTCCAGACATCACGACGAATCCAACGAGACCCACCGACACCTATAACCAGATGTCACGACGCCGTTTGGTTTATCGTCCTGGAAGCGAGATTGAAGACCTATGCACGTATTACCAAGCCCAAGAAATACACGGTTACACGACACGCAGTCGTGTTTTGGAAAATAAATAAGAAATTAATCAACATGTAGAGTTTGCATGATGAGGAACAGAGCCTGCGAGAGGATTCTCTCGCAGGTAACCTGCGAGGGATGTTCTCTCGCAGGCAGAACCTTTTAGGAGAGATACGAAGGGGCTACCTTTGGGTATGCCTTTTCCTCTCCGTTTTTGAACTAAGGTTCCCACAAGCCGAGGCACCTCGGCCTGTTTTGAGAGGTGTATGTTCCGGGGTCGCAGACCTTGGGCATACGGTAAGAGTTGTTCTCTGTTCCCATTGGAATGGTCGGCCAGCTGCCTCCTAAACTGGTCGAGGCACGGAGAAGGGAATGCTGCGTCCCCACAGAAAACTCCTCTCCCGCTATCGGAAGGGCGTGGGACAAGTACCCAATGCCCGACCTACCTGATGCTGTTTTTTTTAGGGTTTTCCCTGCATTAATTTTAGGCGAATGCCGGATATCATCCTTAAACTATAGCCCGGGGGTCCTAGTTAACCCTTGGCTACCTTCCTCTACCCTTCCGCATCCCCCCTTTCAAATCCCTTCCTATGCTATTAAAGGGGAGTTGCCCAATGTGGATCACTCTCATGTAGCCTGTTGTCCTAAAAAAAAGAGTTTTCCAGTTTATGTAATTATTTTATGAATGGTATTGTCAAGTTAATTCAATTTTAAAATCAATTTTGTTGATATTTTGTATAATATGACATCAATACATAATTATAATATTATCCGTGAATAAGAAAACGGAGAAGAATTATTGGTAATTTATTTTTTGTTGGTATCCTCGGTTAAGCATTATGCAATTAGAATGTGATACGCTCATTTCGAGCTGCACGCTTTTTGGTATCTCTCTACCAGGCGATAGGCACGACCCCCGTGGCGTGTGACGGAGAGCAGAGAGACTCCTTCAGTCAGTGTGGTACGAGCGTTGGGTGAGTGGGGACGTCAGGGGCTCACTGGTGAGTGCGACTTCCATCAGATCCTTGCACGATTCCTCCGTTCCTTTACGCGTTCAAGCTTGTCGGCCAGCGAGCGTTTTCTTCCGGGAGAATAGCGATGCACTGCGTAACTGGCGGGAGATAGCCGGACAATGGCCGCGGGGCGTGAGCCTTGTCGTTCATTGCCATCTCAAGGCGAAGGCGAATCAAAGTTCAGATTTCCTCTGACGACGTTACTGTCGCAGACGCTCAGGTGCTCGAGATATCCCCGTGAGTTACACACGTGTCATCTCAACATCGCGCAACACCTTAAAAAATATAAAAACCGCACTAAAAATAAATTTTGATTTGTAAGTTTTCCAATACGAAAATAAAATATCAACTAATTTTTCCAAAATTAAATTAAAATTAGTAATAATACTTTTCATTATCTGCTAAATAGAGACAAATTTGTGAGTATTCTCGGCGAGAATTCTGCATGGTTACTGTCATGTTCTTTGGTGCTACCAAAATAGCCTGATCAGGTCATCAGTTTAACGTTCTTCATAATTTCCAGTCGTCAAGCAAGTGTTAAATGCCCACCGGTGAAAGTTTGTTGTAGAAGTAACCGAAGGTAAATAAATTGCTCGATCAATTTGATGTCCCCTGAACGTGTTGAGAATTCTTTGCTGAAGCATCATCGTACGGAAATGTTGAGACGTATTGCTCTAATTGTCTTTGTTAATATTGATTTTATATCTGAAAACCACTGATTACACTGTAACTGATTTATGTTGTAGTTCATTTGACTTACAACATCTGTGTAAAAGCGTTCCAAAACTTATTTATTATTTACGTGACGAATCCGATTTCCTCATAAGAGAGTTAACATTTTCTAATTAATTTCATTTTAGACAAAGATTCTATTTTTTTTTGAGTCTATAATTGGAAATTTACTTTGAAATAGCCTGTTATTTCTGAAATCATCTTATCATATGGGCTTTTTTCTTTTCCAGTAATCAGAAGTGTTCCTTTTTTCAGCCGTATCACCACGCATTACCCCAGTTCCTTTGCATCCATCGACCAACACTACTCAAGTTCGTGTAAAAATATTCATTCAGATGAATGGATGTTTTTTTATCACCACCAACTATTGTGCTCCGTCGAATAATTTATTTCTACAAAAATCCGAAAATGGGCTACTACCGTAAGCGGAATGGTACATTGTTTATCACGCTGCTATCTTATCCTGAAACGAATTAAATTGTTACGCACTTTCACTTCGGTCTTCACGAAATGCTGGGTGCATAAAATATTTTCACGGCCGATGACAGTTCGGTGTGTCTCGTGTCCTCTTCTACTTTATGATTTTTTTTTCCAGGTGTATGCAACCGAAACTTCGGTGACCCCAAATTATTCAGATATGTGAACATTTTTAACGCCGTATTTGCGTTCCCCAACTGCATTAATGTCTTTGATAAGAATGGCGAACTAAAATGGTGCCCTTATCATTTCACAATAATTCTTAAAGTAATGTCATATATTAACTTGGCTTTCGGACTATTGTATATCATTGATTTAAAAATCCACTGAAATATTGATAACATTTCGTAACAAGTGTTTTTGGAGATATTAAGAATTACACAGTTGTACTATAATATTTTTTATATTCTACGAAATTTATTACAAGTCATTACGAAATTTAACAGATAATTTAAGATTTAGTTTGCTCCAAGGCTATACGGTATAGTCATGTGCAACACACTATGATAATAGAGTAAAATAAAATTAGAGGCACATTGGACAAAGGTTGTGAGAGTTAAAGTGCTCAAACGTCCCATGTCAACAATTAAAGTAATGGGAAAATCAGGTTCGAATTAAATGCTTATAGTTCTGGCGTTACTGAAGCAAAACCTTCTTACTTTGTTGCATATAGGAAATAATTGCGATTGATTTTCGTTGAGCGTTTGTAAACATCATTATCAATAATAATCACGGGAAAGTAACAGCCCAGATAATCACATGGAGAATAAGTTGCACATTTTTCTTTCCTCGAATAAACTGCATAAAAATTCTAATCGCGGTTAGCTAAACCATTTTTTTTTGCTGGAAACAAACTCTTGAAGCTTTCAGTTTTGTTACACGACGAGTAATTTTATAATTTTTTTTTACGCGGAACGCTGTACGAGTGCGTCTACGTCTATGGCGGACCAGCGGCGATGCTGACCTCGTGGTTATCCTTATTTTGAGGGCGATAAGACGTGGCTTGTCGTTTTTCCGGTTAAGGTGTGAAGGTCACACACGGGTAACAACAAATTACTCTCTAAACGTGTTTACGTAACGCGTTCGTTACGTGGCCAACACTTGCGGAACAACCCTGCGTGTGCAATTCCCGAAGATTTCTCCTGCACTTAAGATTCTGCATCTTCAGTAATCGAGCTCTGAAGGCTCACGAAGCTGTCTTAAAAGCTTGAAAGCCCGTCAGGACCAAACGAAATACTTTCATTACATTTACTGTTATTTGTGACGTATACTTACACTTGACCCGTTGGTCACAAATAACTGCGTTAAAAAATTGTGGAATAAATTTATTCGCAAAATTCCTGAAATACGGTAAACGAGCTCATTTTTTTTTTAAAAAATAATTGTATTTAATAAACAACAGTTTGGCATAAATTGCATTTCTCTTCATTCCAAACGGTTTCCTGAAAATTTATTCTATTATTCGCGAAGTTATTTCATATTTGAGTAAGCAAATAAATCAGGTTCCTAGGTTTAAAATAAAAAAAACGAGCTCATATAAAATTCAATTATTAATAATTATATTTAAATGAAAACGGTGCTGTGAGTTATAAAACTTTTGAGTGTTAGAAAAACTATTTTTTTCAACAATAAAACGTCTGTACATGTGCTTTGATCACATAATTTATTAGTCATAATCATGACGAAAAAGAAAATCGAGCCCTGCCCTTATAAATGCCGTTGATAAAACGTACGGCGATGTATACAATCGTAAGAAACTTATTTATTTTCATTGGGCTTTACTTGATAATTAAGAAATCGTAGACTGGAAGGGGTAAAGCCACTGTAAAATAAATCTTACGATTGAATATATCTCATTACGTGTTATCAATAGAGTTTTTAATGGCAGGACTTGTCTTGATTATGACTAATAAATTATGCACATATATCTCTATTATACGGACGTTCTGTTCGAAAAAAAATAGAGCTCGTAACACTCAAAAACTACATAACGTATCAGACTCTTTTTTTACTTAAATATAATTATAAATAATCTGCGTTTTAAATGAGCTCGTTTTATGTCTTTTAAACATAGGAATACGAGTTATTTACTTATCCAAATATTTACGAGCTTTTCGAGTAATGGAAGCAATTTGCCATCAAGCGTTCGGAAGGAAGAGAAATGCAATTTATGCCAAACTCACACATTTTATAACGCAACACTAATTTTACTTAAATATAATTATTAATATTTGTGTTTTAAATGAGCTCCTTTACTGTATTATGAACTTAGAAACATGAGTTTTATTCTTATGTAAATATTTCGGAATTTCGCGAATAGTAGAAGCAATTTGTAACCAACCGCTCGAAATGAAGAGAAGTGGAATTACTGTCTAAAATAATTTTTTCAATAATGCCAAAACATCTTAAGATTTTTATAATTAATAAGTAAACAAAATTTGACATTATTATAGCTGACATTAATATATATAATAACATGGAAATTGTTAAGTAGTTAATTTAAAATAGGAATTATATATATATATATATATATATATATATGATATTTATGTTGAGTATATAATTTTTTTTTCAACCGACTCCTTGGCCATTTAATTGAAGTTGAACGATCCAGTCGACACTTACTGAGCACACTGTGAAACTGGTGGCCAGTGCTGTTAGTGAAAACACCGTTCGCTTGTCGTTAGTGTTATCTACTCTAAATTCCAACCGCAGCATACAGGTCCTCTACGGCGACCTCAGATTTTCTTAAAGGCCTACAGGACAAATATACATACGCGAACTTTCGTGTCGCAACAGCAAATTTCAGAAAAGAATAATATACACGACCTAAGGACAAAAAAAATTTTTTTTTTAGTTTAACAGAGGAAGAAATGTGCAAGCGTGAAACGAGGTCACGAGAGGAACATCTTCATAAATGAAAGACAATCTTGGAGATAGAATACATTGAAAGACTGGAGAAATATAGGAAAGGACAAGGTAACGAATAAGCTGCTCTAGGAAGAGAGAGATATTTACAACAGTACTTCGGATAAAAACGAACGTGTTCGGAGACATTATGAGAATAATAATAAATAAATAAACATCAGCCAATTTTAAGTCGGAAAAAATAATTTATTAATGTAAAATTAAACAACGTTTCGTCACTTATATTGCGATCTCATCAGGTTCAAGTTTTTTTTAAAAAAAATTAATATTTATAGACAGATGCTGACTACGGTGGCAGAAAATTATCGCAAAATAAGCTGTGAAACGTTTAATTTTCCATTAATAAATTCTTTTTTCTGACTTAAAATTGGCTGATGTTTATTTACTTATTTCTTTATTTACTTATTTCTCAATAGTCAGATTATATATATATATCATTATTCTGAGAAGAAGGTGCTTGTTTCATTACGTTATTGAAGTACGTATGGAACTCAACAACGATTTGCAGTAAAGATTTTTTTTTGGGCAACAGGCTACATGAGGGTAATCCACGTTAGGCAACTCCCCTTTAATAGCATAGGAAGGGATTTGAAAGGCAGGATGTGGAAGGGTAGAGGAAGGTAGCCAAGGGTTAACTACGGCCCCCTGGGCTATATTTTAAGGATCCTACCCGGCATTCGCCTAAAGAAATGCAGGGAAAACCCTAGAAAAACCTGCATCAGGTAGATCGGGCATTGGGTACTTGTCCCACGCCCTTCCGATAGCGGGAGAGGAGTTTGCTGTGGGGTCGCAGCATTCCCTTCTCCGTGCCTCGACCAGTTTAGGAGGCAGCTGGCCGACTATTCCAATGGGAATAGCGGACAACTCTTACCGTATGCCCAAGGTCTGTGACCCCGGAACATACACCTCTCAGAACAGGCCGAGGTGCCTAGGCATGTGGGAACCTTAGTTCAAAAACGGAGAGGAAAAGGCATACCCAATGGTAGCCCCTTCGTATCTCTCCTAAAAGGTTCTGCCTGCGAGAGAACATCCCTCGCAGGTATTGCCTGCGAGAGAATATCCCTCGCAGAACAGTTTTGAAGTAAAGAAGAAAATGTAGGATTTTAAGGAAGGACGCTGAAGATTTGAACTCAGAGATAAAGGTTTGTGTTCAAGTCCTTGGGCATATCGTAATACAGATTACTAAATTATAATATGCTTATAATAATTTTATTTAATTTTTCAAAATTTTGTAACAATTGGTTTTTTCTCTGAGGTGAATGAGATAACTCATTTGCAAGAGGCTTTTGTTACACTTTTACTTCGATACATTCCACGAAACATTCCAGCATTCGACTGCCAATAGCTAAACGTTACTCCCGAAATTTTCTTTTCATACATTTGCTACTTTAAGCTTTTTTACAATGTGTCTTTTTTCTGCTTAAAATGGCCCATGTCAGATTTTTCGAAACATGCAAATCACTTGTGTATTTTATGACAAAATATTTTCCTTAGCTCGGAGTAAAATTCATCTATTCGCAAGTTGTTCGATACTTTCGATTTTCATCCTCCGGTTCTTATAGGTATTTTCATCTTTAATCTGTCATGTAATTAGATTTCATATACCATCGGTTAGTTAATATTTGCTTATTATTTTACATAAATGATATCAATAATGATGTTGGAACGAAAGGTCCAGAAATTCCAATTTTCATTTCAGTTAAATTACAGTACGTGTACGAATCAATATTTCTTCTGCGTTACTGAATAATCTTGTGTTTACATTATGGTACACCGTTAAATAATAGTTCTGTCGATCATAGTTTTATGTGACTTTCTCACATTTATTTTCGTATGAACATTAAACTCGTTATTATTTCTTAAAGGATTTTCTTTCATCTCAGCCACTATCTCACTTGCTCCCCGCATCGAGAACCTCCAACACATTTCACTTGTCCCTAATTGTTCCATCCTATTCTCCTATTCTTACTCTGTTGAGAGGACCGTTATTATACGACACGATACTCGACCTTTTTCGCCCCCGCTTGAGTCACGTCTGTTTGCTGCATTAACGGTCGGCGTATATAAAAAGACCTAACAATCGTATCTAAATGTAACTCTGTGGTACGTTATACTAAAATACTATTTTTTATGGAATTAATATTATTTTTATTATATGAACAAAATAGCTTTCCTGTGTCGTCGCATCAAAAGCTGAAAGACACTAGCAAACACCATCGTCATTCAACGATTCCTTTCTCGTAATAATAAAATAAATTTTATCGTAAAGCAGGAAAAGTGATACAGAACTGATCCACAGCCTCACCATCGTACCGGCCTATATTTCAAAATTTCAATTGTTATTCTACTGAGTAATTTTCATGTTTATGAGCTTCAATCTTCGAGATCGGATTTATTTCAGTCTGTTATAGGTGATTTTATGCACAAAATATATTTACTTGAGGAATAAATTTCACATAAAGGGTTCAGTTAATTTATTTTACAGCGATTACTTTTGAACGGTTTTTACATTAATATTAATGTTTGAGGGATATGGTTTAGAAAATCTTCGAGCAGGTAGAATTATATAAGGATACTTTACATTTTTGTAATATTATATTAGTGTTAAAATTTTATTTTATTTTAGTGTTGTTGAGTCTATCTTTGAAACATTTTATTGCAACCTTGGAACCAGTAAAATGGTTTCTTTACTCCTTTGGAGTAATAAATTTCATATTGAGGTAGTTTCATACCTAACGCTTAGCTGTAGCAATAATTTACTGAAAAATAACAAGTTTAAAATTATATTTGTCTTATTTTAAATAAATTAAGAAAACACCAGACATCAGAAATTTATTATGACAAATTAAAAATATTATAATAAAACAAACACTTAGTTTCATTCCTAAATTTTTGGAACCTCTTCAGGTTAATATTAAGTTAAACGATAAATTCGTAATCTAATAATTTCAAGAAAACAATTTTAAAAACGTGATAATTTATAATATTATTATGACAAAAATTATAACATTCCTTACAATAATTACATAATATATATATATACATATATATAATATATAATATATATAATATATAATATATATATATATACATATATATATATATTACGTATATATCTTTATTATGTATATATGTATATGTATACATAATATAGATATATACATAATACAGATATATACATAATATAGATATATACATAATATATATATATATACATATGTATATTATGTAAATATATCTATATATATACATAATATATATATATATATATATACATAATATATATATATATATATATATTCTTAATAGCTACGTAAATATGTAATTTCAGCCGCAAAGTGTATATATATTCTTGAATTTCGAATATGTAATTAGCACACTTTGCGGCTGAATTGACATATTTACGCAGCTGTCCAGAATATTGTTGAATTTAATATAACAATGGAAATAAAAACTAGAATGAAATAAATAGATTACGATAACAAGGAATCATAAATTCTATTAAGATATTGGTATCATTATTTTGCTTTACAAATCATTGGATTCTAATATGCAACATTTCCCTCCTCAATCTGGAATAATATTTGCATTCTTCATCAAAAAGTTTTACATTATACCAATCGAATTTGTTTTTTTGTAAATAAATATGCATGGGCACCACTGATTAATTTTGCACGTGAAAGATCACATTGTTTTAATGTTACTTAGAGATGTTAAAGAGCGTTTCATTTGACCCCTATAACATGTATAGCAATCTTAGCAATAAATTTTGTAAATAACGTTGTTAATTTTGTCTTTAATATTATTTGACTAAATTTTAATTCTTGGAGGTTTTTAAAATTAACGGAATGCCATAATTATTAAAAAAATGTTTAACTTCGTATTGTATGTTTTCAAAACAGGTTAGTACAATAAAAACAATTTATTTCTACTAATGATATATATATATATATATATATATATATATTCTGACTATTGAGAAAACTAATAAATAAATAAACATCAGCCAATTTTATGTCAGAAAAAAGAATTTATTAATGTAAAAATAAGCGGCGAACGTTGTTTACTTTACATTATTAAATTATTTTTCTGAATTACAATTGGTTGATGTTTATTTATTAATATATTCTTTATTATTTATAATTTATTCAGTATTCTTACTGAATTTTAATCAAACTAGTTTTGGATGTATTTGTAAGTGAAATAAATTTAATGGATAAGAATTTAGAATTGACCAGATTGTCTTTCCGACACCAATATTGAAATAATTTGGCTGCCTTATCTAAATTAAATTATTTGTTTAAGTTATTTTCTTCGGATAATTTAACGGCAGAAAATGTTTCATATGATATGATACTCGTCAATAGAAGAATATAGGTATTTTATTATTTAATACAACATTTATTCTTGTTATGTGAAGACGTTTTGTAACCTTCGGAATGGCCGGACGACAAGTTATTTTTCTTCTAAAATTAATCTATATCCCACTATAAGATTTTATCGACCGTTATCTCCTCGGATAAATCATAGATAACTAAATTTCAATCTTATCAAAATAAAAAAACTTTCATTAGAAGTTTCTTATCTGACAATTCGCTACCGATTCCGATGCTGTCGTTGGTACGGAGGAGGGAAGTAGAATTGTTAGTTTGATAACGAAGTTTATAATATATGCCTCTTCCGTCAAATCTTGACTGAACATGTAGCTGTATTTGAAAGGAATTTTCTGGAGGAATCTCGTGAAGCATAAGCAATTTCAAAGGTATTTATGAGCTTATGTACTAAACAAAACATTTAGATTCTCGTGATTCAGCAGACAATTTTTAATCTTTGCACACACTGCCTCGCCCCATTTTCATACGTAGTAGTTTTCAATAACATTTTCTTACACATAAATTCATTCAGCATTATATTTTCCAATTTTATTCATGACGGTTGTAGAAGAATTTTTAGACGTCTGTTAGTAGTCTCTTTATTTTTACACTACGTCCACTTTTCACGATGACGAATTAGCAACAAATAATTTAATGCTTTGCTGGATCCAGATATTTGCAGGGGTTTCCCTTCATACACATTTATTACAGCTGAATTTATCTAACTTTTATCATATTTATTAATTGATAATATCCTGTGTTACATCGGACAAGCATTAAAATCTTTCGTTATATGTAGAATCAGCCTGAATTTAATGCTCTGCCTTTTTTATTATTATTAAATATAAGATTGTGCAATTCTGTATTAACACTAATAGCTACATTTTAAATTCCAAATTAATATTAGCTATCGTCTCTACTACAGTTAAATTTTCCCTTTCATTTATTTAAAACCGGACTCTTATCGAAATGTAAGAATCCCGGAAGATTTTTGGGCATTTTATCAATTTCCATGAAACTAACGTAGAATTATCCTCGATCACAAACACTTGGTTTCTAACAGTTCATACTGACAAAAGAATTATAAATAACGTAATTTATGTCTTTGTCATTCTTTGTTTCTAGCTGTACCAACAAAAATATATAATATTGGTATTTATTTGACGTTAAGTATAAATAAAATAAATAAATCGGACAGTAAAATCAGAGTAATTTGAATAATATACAATTAATAACATTACATCTTATGAAATTACAAGAAAGAGTACAAAATTTTGACCTAATTCATCCAATAAGTTGGGAACCTGTTGATTGAAATTTTACTCCTCTTGACTTCAAATGGTCATGAAGTATTTTAGTTGTATTCCATAAATTTAATTTGGGTCTCTCTTCTGATTTTGATTGCTTCTTATTCTGTATTGTCATTTTAGGTAATTGTCTAATTTAATTGTACTAAATTAAAATTATTTTGATTTTATTGGCTGATTTATTTATTTTATAAAAACTTAGATATATTTTTAATACCTTTTATAGTGCAGTCGGTAAGATAATTTTTAACCAATAATAACTATCAATCGAGTATAAGAAACATATTTTTGTGGTTTATAAGTAGAAAGAGAAGCGTTCCATAAATTATTTTCAGCGAGCGAACAGGGTAGTATTTTCTGAAGTCGACGTATGAAAGGCACTGAATAAGGTTTGTTTATTATTATCAATTTCTTACGACGATGTTATCATCCTTAACAGTTTCGTCGAGTTGTTGCCCTCTAGAAAGGTGACATCAGAGTTGAACTGTCTGTTCACTATCAAATATTCTTGATTCATGCAATGACCCTAGTCAGTGCAAGTTCAGCAATGGCTTGAAATAACTATCGAAATTCTGAAGAAAATTGAACTGAACGTAAAAATGACTAACTGATCAATAGAGTTCTCAAATTCAAATACTCTATGATCAGATCAAGGGACTGGTCACTGGAGAATTATTGACCTTGGTAGGAATAAATGATTTCCCTGACGAACGATGTATGACCGGCCACTAATACAAAATAAACGACGATCAAAAGCGACATTAAAGAGGTAAGTCCAACAAGGCGAAGTGCTATTTAATATTTGCCAAATTATTCTTCAAAACAAAAAACGTACTATGCCATGCGGGAAATTTAATCGCATGTGTTCAACTAGACGTTAAATGAAATCTAATGTGCAATTAACCTGCACGTGTATTTTACTCCCATAAAGTTCAACATGAAACATTGTTCCCGTTTCGTAGAATAGTCGACTTGAAAAATCGGATGAAATTGTAACGTTGATTTTTCATGTCTCGCATTCGAACTAAGCGGAATTAGACAACATTCAACGAGAACAGTAGTGCATTAATTGTTTAGAATGACTCACGGATCGTCATATTTACCTTGAACAGTTGCATGTTTCCATCTAGTTCCCACGATCGACAAGAACGATAGCAGACAAAAGTCCACACTGAATTCAACCATCACTTTAATTGTAAAGCACTGAATAAATACAAACACTAATTTGCGAAACGCATGTTCTTCATGCAGATATAATGAAAAAAACATCAGATTATTAGCCAGAAATAATATGATAAATCTAAAACATTATAATAAAACAAACACGACGTTTCATCCCTAACTTATTCGGAACTCTTCAGGTTTAAAATTTAGTTACAGTATAAATCTCTAATAATTGATTACACGAAATGTAGATGAACGAAAATTTCTGAGGTGCGATTTGCACAAACGTTACGGCCGAATATTATAAATCTCTTGATAAATCTAGAACAATATATTATTAATGAAAATGAAAAAACATTTAAATGAAATTTACTTCTGTAGAGGTAACAAAAATTTAGCGATGTAACGTCGTATTTGTTTTATTATGTTTTAAATTTTTCAGAATAAATTTCTTGACCAAAAATGTTTTTTTTTCATTTAATTAAAGAAGTTAGATAAAAATAATTTGTTTACAAATTACTATATTGTTTTAACAGTTCTTGTCAGCAAGCCCTTAAGAAAGTTCTGTTTTATTTTACAGAAAAATGGAAATATTTCAGTAATATTGAGGGCATGCAGGAATAAATTTTATTATGGTGGTGATTTTTCGAATAATTGAACGAAATAAAAAATTAAGGAAAAGCGAATGACTAGACACGTTAGTGATTGGTTAACTGAATTAATAATTTTAAATCAGAAAAAAATTATGTAAGCATATATATATATTTATATATATTAATATATTTCTTTACTTTCATTTTCAACATAAGTTGTTGTAAGTAGTACGAAATAAAAAAATTCGCCTCGCTAAACAATTGCTTAGGAAGTTTAGAAGATTAAATATTTTCTTTTTTAGCCTTATGCTGAAATAAACAGGATAATTATTAACCTAAATAGCCAGAATATAAAAATTAAAACTGTGCTGTTTTTTAGAGGCTACTCGCCTTTTTGTTGAAATCGATTTTGTGAAATTCTTTGTGGGAACTACCTAGTTTTTGGAGTTTAAAATGAAGTATAATCGGCACGTGAGTATTGTAATTTACTTTATGGTAATTTATAATGACGTTAGTGATAGTTTAATTGAATTTATAATTTTAAATACGAAAAATTATGTATGTTTTGGTCTTCTCTTTACTTCTCAACATAAATAGTTCGGAAAGGAAAAAACGATCCGCTAAATTGCCTAAAATATTTAGAAATTTAAATATTTTATTTTTAAAACTTAAGGTGAAAAACCAGAAATAATTAAATTAGAAATTTCAAGTATTTAGCAATTAAAACTGTTCTCTTTTGTGTGACAATTCGCTTTGTCGTCAACTGTGAAAGAGAATTTGTGAAATTAGTAATCGAAAATAGCTACTTTTTGGAATTTAAAATGAAACCTAGTCGGCACGTGTGTATCATAATCACGAATAGTAACCAAAATAATATAAATTAGAACGATGAATACAGTCGTGGCTCTATTAATCACATTTAATATTACGTTAAAAATAATCTTGGACATAAACGTGAAATTTATATACAATAAATTTTAAAACATTAAATAAACGGTTCAGTTCTTCTTAAACGACTTTGCCTCTATGTGAATTAAGCCGAAAGAATTTTTAATAATCTGCCTGTTAATGAGGGAGTTGTTGCGACAACTACTATAATAATCATACACAATTTTTGTGATTGGTTGAAATTTTATTCATACAGTTTATGTTCCGCGTTGCATTGGTATTCACGTGAATTCAATTTATATATTATATTTTAACATAAATTTTCTTCATTTAATTCAATTATTTTGCTGTAACGATATCTGTATATTACTCATTTAGTGCAGCGTATATATATTAAATGGTAAACTATAAGAAACACATTTTGAGTAAAACCGTAATAATTTAACTTCATTATATCAGAAATGTATATTTTAATAACATTCCTTGTATCGACTTGAACTGTTTCTCTTAGATTCAATTTTAATCTTCTCTTCTTGATTCTCGTATAGGCTTTTTTCGTCAGAGCGTCAAGGTCCTCAGCTAGTTTAAACTAGGCTGGACAGGATAGTATTTGTGATAGCGTGGTTACAAGTTCAGTTGCTTGCGGATTCGGGATTGTTTTCATTTTTACTTTTAGTAATACCAAAAATATAATTCGCCATTAACATAAGGCAAATTCCGAGATTCTTGTACTTAATATGGAAATCAAATTTTTCTCAAATAAACATTAAAAATTTACTCGATAAATAGGACAATAAAATAAATAGTCCAATTGTTTCTAGACGGAAAAGGTGAACGCTGTAATTTCGTGGAAAATATGAGGTCTTGTTTGCAAATTTCGTTTAAATAAGTCCTCCCTATTATTTGAAATTAATGAGAAGAAAGGAGCCTAATTTAAAAAATCTATAGAATATAAAAACTTCTTCTGTATGCAATTGAAGTTAATTTATGTCAATTATGGTTTCTTTAAATTTTACAATTACAATAAATTTCGATTAATAAAATCAAACTTACATTTGGATTCTAATAAGCTTCAAATCGCTATTTTTTTCACAATAATGTATATCTTTCACCTGATGAAGTCTTAAAGTCTTGACGAAACGTTGTGTGTTCATTTTGTATCCATATATTCATTGTAAATGTAATTATACATTTTAACAAAATTAAATACCAATTTTCTGATTTACTTTCTACTTGATTTGTTAAACTTAAAATTTAGATAAATATTAATTTATACTGTATTTGGTTTTATTTTTAAAAAATGTTTTCGAATTTTAAGGAGCACTCAAAAGAAATTTTGTAGTCAAACATTTATACAACAAGTTCTGAATTTTTGATTGCCCGGTTTGAGACTTAAGAGCAGTTTATTCAACGGGAATGTGAAAGAATTGTCTAAATTTGTTTAAAAATCTTAATTGTAAGATCCATATTTTTAAACGCACTGAAAATACTGTCCACTATATTTAATGCGTAAAACATGATATACGACCCCCCCCCCCAAAAAAAAGATTACCGTTATCTACATCCCATGTTGGGGCAGTTCTAGTTTTGTAACTGATACGGAACAGGTACGCTATCAAAATGTCTATCAGGCTTTAGTATAACCGCCTGATACAGGTTTGCGATTTTTTTGAACAAATGGTAAACAGTGGAAACTCGCTGTAGATTAACGTATATGTTGAACTTCGTCTCTCCATGAAATATTTAGATGGTTGAATATATGGTTTCACATATGTGTATTCTTGCTTTATTTATAATATAGAACGTAAATTTATTTTTAATGAAGTAATTACTCAGCTCATGCTAAATAGATTTATTAGTAAATATATTCCCTTAATATAGAAATTCGGGTTCATTTCCTCTAATAAATTTCTACACTTAAATTTACTGAGTGGAAACAGAAGTTATTATGATTATCAGCATATAAAAACCATTATCTGTAATTACCAAATCCTCAGTCTGCTATTTTCTCATTAATATGTATTATCTTGAGTCCTTGATCTATGTAATAAAAAAAGTGTACATGCATGTTCCGCATACAAATTTAAAGGCGTGGAGAAATTGCAACCATACTGAATACATTTTCCTTACGATCCTGCAGCATACACTGTGGGGGTACGACACGACTAGAACTTCTGCTAACGAGGTAAACATTTTTGAAACATTTAAAAACGGACTATATTAGCGCCAAATAAATAGTTGCCATGGTCAGTGAGATTCATAGTCGTACTACATATGCTGATAGAGTAAAAATTTCAACTCCTAAAACCATGGAAAGGGGCACTCCTAGACGCTTGGTGGAGACTATTAAACAAAAATAATTCGAGAACAATTGAGATTGGTAAATTATTCCTCGTACCCCCTTTCAAAGCCCTTCCTATGCTATTGCACGTGGATTACCCTGTTACTCCAAACAAAAATAATTGAGATTTCTGTCCTCTTCAGGAATATAGACGTTGCTGAGCTTAATTCTGGAATTCACCGTGCAGTTGAAGTTCAACTCCTACACGAGGTAGTGGAAGAACCGGGAGTGTTATCCAGAATTTTCACTTCATCACGGTACTCGGTATTTATTTTACTGGATCTATTTTTATTCTTTTAATGTACACCTTATAGTACCAGGTGTTATTTTGAAACCATTAAGGTAGCGGGAGTATTTTGGATTTGCTTAAGGTACTTGAAGTATTTTTGGATTGTCTTTTCGTGTGTATTTTTGACTATTAAGATTCCAGTAGTATTTTTTTCCTTAGTATTTTTAACTGTATCAAAGTACTGGAACTACATTTTTACTCCCTTACTGTACCTGGAGTGTTTTTGACCCCCTTAAGCTGCCAGAAGTATTTTTGATACTCTTAAGGTACCTGTAGTATTCTCGACTCTCTTAAGGTACCGTAGTTATCACCCAGGATAAGTTGAAATTAATTCATTTTCGCTATTTGTTTGGGAGGACACAGCACGTGGACAAAGAATGTCTATGGAGACCTCTGCCGAATATCGTGAGAGATCCATCATTTTGCCTAACCTACTTTTGCGGTTCATATGAATCACGCGAAAATATTTTTACATGGCCTGGATCCTGGATCCCCGATATAACAGCGAAGGAGGAGTTGCCATGATAAATGTTGCTAAAGCTTATGACAGCACCATTAATAATACTTCCGGATTCCAACGTTGTTGAATTCACAGAATTACCCACGTTGCTTTCGGATTGTATATTAAATGTAGAATACTTAGTGTTATTGTATGTTCAATGACCTTATTGGTCTCGGATCAAAGTTAAGAAATTCAATCAGTAGCATTGGTAGTTTTTTTCCATAGTCGGTGACCGAGTGTATGCGAAAATTATTTACTCAAGAAGAAAATGACAACAGACTCTAGAACAATACCTGCGACATCAGCGGACTTAGATCAGATTGTAAAATAATAAATTTCCATGGGATTCGCTAAGGACAGGATGGATCCGACTCTTTTAACCGGTCCGTTTGGGTTTCAAGATCGCCATCTATAACTCAGACAGTTTTGACAATTCAAGTCCTTGAGACTACGAAGCAAGGACAATCCACAATATCAATGAGGTCTTCCCTTACAAAAAGTAATTATTACAAAAGGAATTCGTCAGTCGGGAAGAGGAACGACTCGACGAGCAAGATAGGCAACTCGCCAAACCGAGGAAGAAGCTGGAATTCCAACTATGATATCACGACCTAGTCATTGCCGTGCAGTTTTTCCAGATCCAGTCTGACCGGTCCCCGATCTCACCTATCACCTTAGGTCAGAGGAGCTGGTGGTAAACATCGCCGCTGTGGAGGTCGAGTAACGCAATGCGTCAATGCTTCTTACATCCGGCGGTCATCTTGACAAACGAATAACGTGTTTCGGTGTGGGACAACTCCAAAAAACAACCCATCCTTTTATGACAAATTAAGCTTGATATACATTTTTCAGACAAAAATCAGTTCATTTCTTTGTCCGACTGGACGTCGAAACAAACCTTTGAAACCACCATATTATAGAATGAGGAATAGACTTCTTTAATGTCAAATATAACAGAGCCTGAATAAATGTTTGAGTGGGACGTTGGATTACATTAGGATCGGCGATGTCCATCAAACAGCAGTTTTAAATCCATCATGAATGACTGAAACCAACGGCGCAACCACATGATCCGGATCCAGTTGCCGTCCTCCCGTTCTATTCCAATCAATTCACTACAGGGCAAATAATTACGGTACTGGGGTGCTTTAGCGGCGATATTGACTCACTAGGGGCTATGACTATATCGTCGAATTCATCGGAGAAGACTTATTCAAATAATACTTCCGGATTCCAACGTTGTTGAAATCAGAGAATTACCCAAGTTGCATTCGAATTGTATATTAAATGTAGAATACTTAGTGTTGTTGTATGTTCAATGACCTTACTGGTCTCAGATCAAAGTTAAGAAATTCTATCAGTTCAAAACAAGGATCATCTCTCAGTCTATTCGGCTGCCAAGAATCTCAACGCAGCTCGCACTGTGTTTATCCGAGCGTGACATAAGGCTCGATATCCTTGAAATTTTATATTTCAAAAACACATAAGAAATAGTAACTAGTTTTTTTGTAGCTTCACTAGTTTTATTCATCGAATGAATGTTAATTTTTTAAAGTTATAAATTGTTGCACAATGAGTCTTGATTCTCATTAATGTACTGACTTGAAGAAAAACAGTACTCGCTTAGCAGAAGTCGTTAGTTATGTAATTGTAAAGTGGGCGGTCGTCCAGAACAAAGCTTGATCAAGCGTCTAGGGTCAGAAGTGAGGTAAGCTCCGTGAATGGTAAAGCAATCGCTCTCATCTGGATCTCAACTGCGACCGGGGGTGCTACAATCTCAAAAGTTAGTATCATTTCTTAAATTCAACTAAAATCGTGGTTCAAAAAACTTTCAAGACTCTGAATTTACTGCGTTTTTCTTCTAGATTAAACCGGTTCTCAGCCACTTCCACTCTGCATTAAACTTTTTCATTGCAAAAAACAAGATAATAAAATATATTTTATACAGTATTTTCTTGCGTTGGCATAAAACTCGGCTCGATGTGTCCAAAGTGAGAAACCGAAATATTTTCTGTTCGAGTTATTTCAATCATCTCGTAAATATTTGTCTAGACTAGTAATGTGTAGTAAGTAAGATTAATTCTCACTTGAGAGACTGAAGAAGAAAATGTAAGTCTTTACATGAATTTTTTTTTATGGAGGGTGAAGTAGTGAAATCGAGACCGGAGATAGATCACTATTGTACTCATCCGACTGATACGCGATGGTTGCCTGTGACCACGTATTATCATGATACAAACACATTAAACCGCATGTTGTGATAGTATTACAGTTGAAAAATCTACTCGGACCCAGAATTCAATACCCCCGTTAGTTTGAAGCCAATCCGAAACAACACATTCATGGCCCGATGTTAGGCTTCATTTAAAACTGTGATTTTTGAAAATATTGACTCCGTTAAATATTTTATTAGCTAATTAGAGTATAAATAAAAAAGTACATAAATTTTGTTGATCAAATCTTATGTATATAGCATAAATTTTTATGTTTACATAAAAACAAAATTCATTCACACAATTTTTTTTCATTGTTTTTTTTATTAACCCTAAGAGGAGCTTTCGGCTGTATTCGCCATTTACGTGGTTTCTATAAAAAATAGAAATATTAAATTTTTGTTGATTTGTGGCCGTTAAATAAATAACATGGCCAAGAAGGAATGTTTTGAACTTAGTTACGTAATTTTTCACGACATATAATAATATCGTCAGCTATATATATTTATAATTTATAGGTTTACAGAATGATAATGGAAAATACGAAACGGGAAATTGCCCAAGTCTGTTTCATGAGGTCTGGTTTTAGTTGCAATATATATTCCCCCTGTTGGCTTTTGTAATTTGTCCCGTATATCTTTGCACGCTTTGTGACCACTATAAAATTTAAAGAGAGCACAGAGGCCTGTCATTTTTTTCTTCTCCCTTCTAAACGGTCCCCACCCCAATGCGTTGACTTTTTAATGTCCGTGCTCTGGCCCCGTGACCACCAACTTTTCTGCTTTTCGTACTGCCTCTTTATTATTATTATAGAGTTAACTTCATATATTGCGATTTTACATCTGTGATAGTAATGATTAAGTATTATATTGAAATTAACATGGTAACATGCAGTCTGTTGCAAGCATTAAGTTGCCCATAACAATTATCCCTTATTAAATTACATTGCATTATTTTGATTAAGGTCTACGTTTGGTAAGATATATATTTTAAACAGTAAATAGTAGAGGAGGTCTGGTGAACGTTTTCTTTTAAGTCGTCTTTGTTGTGACTGTGGAATTGAGGTTGTAATTTCAGCTATGGTTGGATTGGTATGCGCTGTTGAGTTTTTAATGACGGAATCACAGGATTTTTTATTACGTCTTTGACTGTAGGTATACTGGGATCACTATGCAGTATGTTATTTTTTAAGTACTAAGGACATCTTGAAATTATTAAAAAGGATTTATTTTGGATTACTTCGATTTTGTTCCGGTTTGTTTTGGCTGCTACTCGCCAAATGGACTTGATTAGGGAAGTACAAATTAACTTTTTTGTTTCTAGGGATGTTGGGGATTTTCTGTTTAATAATGGTTTGAGTTGGGATCATCTATTGTTGAGCTTAGACTTGAGTATGCTAATGTGTTGCAGCAAGGTTAATTTAGACTCAAGCGTTAGTCCGAGATATGTGTGAGCGGATTTATTCGGTATCGGTGAGTTGTCAAGGTAGAGATTGTTTGTGAACTGGATTTTTTTTAGCGAGAATGGGATGAAGGTTGATATGCTGGAATTTATGGTTACTCGCCATTTTTTAGCCACGTATTGATTAAAATTAATGAATTTTGCATATTAAGTTTCGCTTTTTCAAAGTCTGTAACTCGGTTCAAGATGACTATGTCATCTTCTAACAGATCTGTTAAATTATTGGAGAGTTGAGGGTTATCGTGGGTGTAGTGTACAGAAATGTGCCGAGAACACTGCCTTGGGGAACGCCTGAAGGGATAGGATTTTGTTTGGTTATATAGTTGTTAGTTTTGACTGAAAACGAACGGTTAGAAAGGTAATTGGTAATGAGTCGGAAGTAAGTGTCTGATACGTGGGGTTTCTGTATATAAATATATAGCTAAATAATATTTATTTATATTTAATATATACGTTTCAATAAATATATAGTTATATAAAGAGAAGAGTAGGAACTTGTACATTTTCGAAGGTTTTCTCCGAGTCTCGGAATGCTGTTAGACATACGTTTTTGTTTTCAAATGATGAGTAGATGTAATCAGTGACTTTCTAGAGTGTTTGGAACGAAAACCGTTTTGCATGTTAGGGATTAAGTGAGATAATTGGGTTTTTAGTTTTGGTAACAGAAGTTCTTCGAAGAGTTTCGGTAATGTTGGGAGAAGACTTATTGGTCGTTAATTAATTGGATTTATTTGGGCTTTGGGGACGTGTTTATCATGGCATGCTTCCAGCTTAGTGGACAGTGAGCGGATTTGATAATGGCATAGAAGATTTGCGTTATTAGAACTATTGGTTTTCGAGGAAGTGCTTTGAGTTGGTTATTTGTGATTTGAACATGACCTGGTGCTGCTTTGTTTTCTAGTTTACGGATGACATAACAGATGTTGCTTGTGGTAAAGACTTTTGGGATTGGGAGAGTTGCACTGCCTCTAATGACTATTTGGTTTTCCCTACACGGATCCATTCTATTAATAAGGAGTTCCAGGCTCTTGGGGAAAAATGATTTAGCTTCCTCCCCCAACAGTAGATTTGTACTTAAATAAATCCTCGTATACTTACAGCGATTTTCTTGCAGTATACTTTCTCCGCATATGCTATAATTTAAAATATCTTCAGACTTTGGATTTTATGAGAGCTCTGGCGGAGGCTACCTTTGGGGATGTCTTCACATCTCTGGTTTTTTGAACTAAGGTTCCCACATGCCGAGGCACCTCGGCCTGTTTTGAGAGGTGTATGTTCTGGGGTCGCAGACCTTGGGCATACTGGAAGAGTTGTCCGCTATTCCTATTGGAGTCGGCCAGCTGCCTCCTAAAGTGGTCAAGGCACGGCGAGGGGAAAGCTGCGACACCACAGAAAACCCCTCTACCATCATCGGAAGGGCGTGGGACAAGTACCAAATGCCCGACCTACCTGATGCAGGTTTTTCTAGGGTTTTCCCTGTATCACTTTTAGGCGAATTTCCGGGTAGGATCCTTAAACCATATCCCGGGGGCCCTAGTTAAGCCTTGGCTACCTTCCTCCACCCTTCCGCATCCCCCCTTTAAAATCCCTTCCTATGCTATTAAAGGGGAGTTGCCATTATGTGGATTACCCTCATGTAGCCTGTTACCCTAAAAAAACTTTGGCTTTTTTAAACGAAATTGATGTAATTTTTATCCACTTTATTGTTGGTTTAAGGTATTTAGACCATTTTATAAATCTTATTCACCCAAAATACGGTTCACCTATACGTATATAATACAATCGTTGGCAGAAAGTCTGACGTTTTATTAAATATTCTGAAAAATGTGTTAAAACAAATACATGAATGTGTTTTGTGACCACTGTAAGCTTCTGTAGGCTGTAATACCTTTTAAGGATAAGCCGATTCGTTAAACGGATTGAGTGCACGGACAAAACTTATTTTCAGATGGAAGGTTATTCATTATATTGTAAGCGTACGAGGCAATCGGGTTTTATTTCCCAATATTGACTACGGAAACTCGTTATGTTTGAAACGCTCACTCGATTACAAAACATGACAAGTTTTGTGAATTTATATAGTGAGAGGAATTATTTTTCGCGCTTGGTAGTTATCGGCTCATACTTTTGAATAGTGAGTCTTTTGAAAGTTTTATATTAGATGTAACGATTACGTGGTTTTTGGCTTCTAATGAATTGTCCCTTAGTTTTTCAACATGTTACACAATCATTATTTGTAAAATTCGGTAATAATTGAACATTATAGATTTTTTTTAATGAACTTAGTCTTTCACTGCGGAAATGTAATTCAAAACTACATACTTAATAGGAAAATAATTAAATGAAACACGTTAATACGAAACAGAAAAAAAATTATTTCTCAAATGAGAAAATGTAAAAATTAAAGTATAGAATTTAGCATATATAACTAATAAAAGCGATAAAATAAATCAAAATATTTAATAATGTAACAACACTTAAAATATTATTCTTTAATTATATTTAATTTAGTGGTCATAAGTGCAGATAGTATCGTCAGCTCTCCGTTGTTAAGAACTTATGTAACGGAAATTTCATTTAACGAATGCGACGAATGAAGAGTGAGTTTATTCAGTACAATTAAGTCTCCAATTAGTGGCAGTTATAATTAAAATAAATTGGAAGTCTAATTTAAAGTTTAAATTCATAACAAAAAATTAAACCAACGTCTTTAATTTTTTCCTCCCTGAAAATTCAAATTTACTCAGTCATTATTATCCTTATTTTAAAACAAATTCATTATATTCAATATTTCACTGCAGTAACATTTATCATTCAAAACATATTTCTGTGCATAATTCACTCTAAAAGAAAGCCTTGTACATTTCTTCCACTTCACAACACTTCACTGGGACATAATAATATTGCGTAAGTAAACAAACGTACTGACGAATATTACCTGTATATATAAATAGTATTAATGTCTACTCTGCTTATGTAAACTAATTTGTCTAAACTGATTAATATATATTTTTATACCTAGTATTTTTACATGAAGATTGCATAATTTTAATAGAATGGTCACATTTATCAAGATAATTTTCTGTGATTATTACATTTGGTTAACGGTTAAGTTAATACATTATCAATGGGACAGAATAAGTGTTAAATAAATTACTGTATTCTTAATGCTATCACTTAGTTGGAATTTTTCAATATGAGCCAAAGATCCTGTAACCAGCAGTTCAGAAACACGGAGTGGAAAATCCAGATACTGAAGGTCCAGAAGTAGGTTGCTTATCGAGTTTGTAGCATAATTTCCTCAAATGATATAAATAACGTTTTGATGGTTTATCAAATTTACTTGTGGAACAATTGATAAAATTGTGGTAACACGGACCGTTGTGTTAATATGTGTAACAGTTTCCAATGCATATCCGGGTTGAGAAAGATCGTGATCTGCACTAGATCTGGACAATTGAGCGCGACATTCCAATCCTACTTGTCTGGAGTACATGGAAACGGGAAGAGATCGCCGTTCTTATAACTTCTCAAATTAAATATTTGGACTGAGATATTATTATTATTATTATGATTATTGGGAGTGACCCAAAGTTTTGAAGATGTTAACAGGATAATGTCAAGGCCATCAAAAACAGACCGGAAGTAGCGTAATTGCTAGTTGTACTTCACAAATATCTATAAAAATAATATTTAAGTTAAAGGGAGTGTAGATGATGTGAAGGAATGGAACGTCGTGGACAGTCAGAGAGTTGTTGACGAGTCTCAGATGCGCCAATTCTGGCCCGTCCAATGATACGAGTCTTGCATCTTTCCGGGTGGAGATCTCCTGATGTTGATTACCGGAATTTGATTCTCGAGATACTTTTCTTCTCTCTTACACGTGAAGGATTGTTTTGAAGGTTCTCCGCAGATGGAGGGAATGTCAGTTGATTGAAATGGGCGGTTCGACATACGATGTCCCCTTAACGGTCTCAGATCATTATTATTATTCCTCCAGTTATTGCCAAAGTGTAAAGTCCAGCAACAAATTTATTTCAAACGCTATCTTTATTTTTGATGGCGAGAAAGTCAAATCCAAAACTGAGATTGTTGAGTAATTCGTACTGTTTGGTATATTATAGCTGATTATGTTCGTTCTCTTCACTCAACCAGGTTTTCATCAATCCTTTAGAACGACGTTGCCTTTGGAAATGGATGTAAATTCTATTGTTCCTGCCTCCGATCCCATTTTAATTTTATAAATTGTTGTCCTCTCGCATCTATATTGGAAATATGAAGCGCAGGTATGCTAGGTTTGAGGTCTTTGCGGCTATTCCTGTTGAGTAGGAACCAATAGAAAGGTTCTCTTTTACATCTTTATATATTTACCATAATACCTCAGTTCTTCTTGGAGTAGAGGCATTAGTTAACCAATGTCATCCACGAACAGCCTTAAAATGATGTTTTGATAATTCGACCTGGGTCAACATGGCAATGATAAGTGGCACCTCTCTTCCAACTAACGTGCCGTTAATTGTAATTATTCGTATAACGTATCAAAACTACGAGTTTGTCAAGTGATGTAAAATAAGTACAATCTGCTATCTGAATCTATGCCATAAACCACGGTCCCCCTGAAATATTTTTTCATCGTCCATTAACTAGCGTTATCGTGTGTAAGCTCTTGTCAGTGCAAGTTTGACCTGGGAACTTAAAACTGATCTAAACAGAGGTCCGTTGAACAATATTTGAAGAGAGGACGCATGGACTCGTAAAAAAAGATATATACGCAAGTTCTTACTTACCCTTAAAATAGTCAATAAACAAGGAAATTGTTCCGGCGGAGAAGTGCCATCGGTTGTCCGACAAAGGACGATAGCTTTTTTAATGTGACGTTCTCAATTTTTTTAAATTTTAATTTCCAAATTTCTTCGAAAATTTGTGAGACTAACATCGGGCTCAGGATGCGTAGTTGGTGTGATTCTCCACGTGGCAATCCTTGAGTGTTCTATTTATACACATTTGTCTTAATGGCAAACATGCAGATATTGCATGCTTGGCAGATACAGTATCACTTTCCAGTATCACTATCCAGCAAAATGAGTGCCAACTTGAGAAAATTGTGATAGTTCGTTGTACGTGAAAACACACCTGTTACCCAAATGAAGGAACAAGTTGAAGTAATTCGTGCTGTAGTAAGGATGTATACGGCCCTGGGATTCTTTCCAAGACTCATCATCACCTCTAACTGACCTCACATTCTTATCTTTCCACGACGTTCCATTCCTTCATGTATTCTACGCTCCCTTCAACTTAAAATTATTTTTATAGATATTCCAAGTCCGCACTTGAACTACTTTCAGTCTGATTTTCATGGTCTCGACCTGATCCTGTTAACATCTTCAACATTATGTTCCCGCAATTTCATTTTATTATTAAAAAACTTTGTAAGCCCTCATAGAACGAGAAATACTGATGTGGAAAAAATCTCCGGAAATGAAAATAAGATGAAAGTCAACGAAACAAACGATAACTAAGTTTTAAAAACTTAATTCTAAGTTATCCCGGGTTTGTAATACCTGTGTGCACTACATAGAAAGCTTTTATTAGTTTTTACAATTTAAAAATTATTAATATTTATTGCACAATAAATTTTATGATGTACGAGTACTTGTAATAAGTTAAACGTTGCCTTACTGTCTTTGATGCTTTCAAATTTATTTTCATGATAAACATAGCTTGAAAATAATATTAAAATTCACAAGTTATTAATATGTCGTTGAGTCTCAAATAACGTTTTATAGATCGTAAAATATTATCAGACATAAACTGGTGACGCTCTTAAAAGGACAAACATTGAACGATAAACATCGTGAGTTAGATAAACGAAACCTTGAAGGTAATAACGTCTCAGAAGAACATTTATGAGCCAGTAATTTACTACGGTAATATATAATTACTCTGACCTAGGTAGTTAATTTTTTTTGTACGAAATGACTTTGCCGACCCATTAACATTTTTTTTTATAAGGAAAGTTTCATTCCCCGTCAATGTAATGTAATAGTCAAATATTATGGTGGTGGTAAATAAATTGATTAAATGAAAAATGAAAAATTATGACGTTTAAAAATATACAATAATAATTGATTTTAAATTTTATAACATTTAAAATATAAGCTAGTTCACTAAATAAGAAAAAAAGGAATTTATTTCTTAATTTAATGGCATATAATCAGAATGTTTAACTTCAGGACCGTCATATAGACTTTAGATTTGGGAACTGTAATCAAATTATACAATAACCATTATTTGGTTACATTATTGCATTCACGAAAACTGCATTATGAGGTCTGTAACATCGGGAAGTCTCAATCGATCACGCTAGGGCTGCGACGGTATGGTGTCTGTATATCAACCCTAACAAACTCCTTTTGTGAAATAGCACCTTTGCTATTTAGCGATTACCTAAAGAAACGCTCTGCTCATCCCTTTGAATAAATTGACCAATAATACTCAACTACCAACTCCTACTTTAAAAAAACAAACAAAAAAACCTAGCCTCTTAATCTGATCTTCTCTCTTCCCTGCCTGCCGAAGTCCAATATCATCTACGTAAAAATGCAGTATGACTTCCTACCTCGCTGTCCAATTAATTCGGCTAGAAAATCAACCTTATTATTTTTTCCCCAAACTTCCCGGTGATCAGACGCGCGTACATCGCACTTATTATACGCCTCATTGGTTCTTTCTGGCGGACAAAATGAGTTACCGCGCATCTTTTCAGAGTTGTCCTCAATAAAACTGTCCAAATCGAGTCAGACGAACTTTTTCTGCCACTTACTTCCAAGAATTTATACCATTCCGAAATGTCCACCACCCTTTCAGATTTATGCCAGAAAGCGATAGTTGAGAATGTCTAAAATTGAAGCAATTCCTTATTAGGTGTCGACTATTTTACCTTGGGACAAATTGAAGTTAAGAGATATCTCCCAAAATATGCTGCATATGACGATGTCACCGACGAATAATACACATAAAAAATAGAAGAAATACCCTGTTTGTATATTTATTTCAGTAATTAATAGTGAACTGAAAAAAATAGTCTACCGCCGAGCAGAGTTCTCACTGTTCGTCGCGAAATGGCCCATAAAAATTCGCAGCAAAGGCGATCGTTATGCGATAAATCAGTCTGAACTAATATTCTTCCGCGTCCTCAAATAATCAAGTCTGGTTCCTACCAGAACTGATTAGAGCGGCTGCTGACCTATTGGTTCAATGGAAACAGCAAACTGCTCTTGGCTTACGTCGAAGGTCCTCGTCAGCAAAATTAAATTCACAAAAATATGAAGATTGCTCTTAGAAGAAAACAAAATAGTAAGACATTTAACAAAATATTTAAAAAAATTATTGAAGTCTTGACTGAAACTGAAGATGATTGATCGATTAAACGGAAAAGAGATATTTAGGACCGGGAGTGTACTTAATATAATATTGATTCCATTATCAATAAGGAATAGGAGAATGGAAGAAAGAATCCAACGTTGCAAATAGAAAAAAAACAAAAAACTTATCTGCCAGTATCAGAGCTGTGGATACCAGTCCGAACATTGGTTATATGAAAATGTTCTCGTGATGGGTGCATTATGAAAATATAAATTGAGATGTAGTGAAGAAATATTGATTTTCAGATGGGATAAAATTTAAATTGAATTCAATTTTAATCAAACCAAACGTTTTTGATACCCGTCAGCACCATCAGCCTGTTGTTTGGCGAATTAGTATACAGAGGGGCCCAAAAAAATGTATCCACTGGTTAACAGTCCATAACTTGCAAACTTATTGACGAAGTTGTCTCTTTTTTGGTAGTGTAATAGTTTGTAGTTCCGCCAATCGCCACATAAACGTTGCATTGCGTTTTTTTTTTGTCAGAGTACAGTCGCCAGGTAGTTAGTGTTTTATTGTTAGTGGTTCCCTGTTACTCGAGTAAACATGGCTGGCGTAAGGCTTACATTTGTTGAAAGGAAGTCTGTTTTAAAGTGGTATTTTAAGTACGAAAACATTAATGAGGTTCAACGGCAATGGCGAAATGTGTATCAAACAGAGCCACAGACACGTTTAACGATTCGTCGCATTCGAGACAAATTTGAAGCCGAATGCTGTGTTAAAGATGTACACAAACAACGATCTGGACGACACGTAACAGTAACAAGTCCCATCTTGTGTTACAATTCACCCGCTCACCACAGAAGTCTGTGTGTCCGTGAAACTGGAGTAAGTCGCTCAAGTGTTCAGCAAAGTGGAAGTGCTACATCCCAAGATTGGTACACGCAATGAACGAGGACGATTCAGATGGAGTACAGCGAGTGGTTTAATAACGATGAAGAGCTTGCGGAGATGATAGTGTGGTCTGATGAAGCACAGTTAAAACTCAATGGTACAGTAAATCGCCACAATTGCATCTACTGGGCCGCCGAAAATCCAAACGTCCATGTAGACAAAGCCAGGAGTAAATGTGTGGTGTGGGTTGCCTTATCGGGGCCATTCTTCTTTGACGGTACAGTTACCGGTGAGTTGTACCTTCAGAAGCTTCAAACATCTCTTTTACCTGCCATCCAAGACTTGTATGGAGACGAAAGATTTTACTTTCAACAAGATGGTGCCCCAGCCCACTACCACAATCGTGTTAGGGCTTATCTCGACGAAAATCTACCAGGAAGATGGATAGGCCGTAGAGGTGCTGTAGGGTATCCACCACGTTCCCTCTGGACTTTTACCTGTGGGGAACACTAAAGGACGTCGTTTATCGACAAAAGCCACGCACATCGGATGAACTTTGAGAATCCATCGTACTTTAACGTGCAAATATCCAACTGAACACGTTGCAGTCAGTAGTTCGTGCTGCAGTTCGGCGACATCGTTTGTGTGTGGATGTTAATGGTGACCATTTCGAACACTTACAGTGATATCTTTAAGTTGGATTTGAAGAGCTACACTTTCACCAAAAATGAAACAACTCCGTCAATTAGTTTGCAAGTTATGGACGGTTAACCAGTGGATACATTTTTTTGGGCTCCTCTGTATTAAGATTTTAATCTTCAGTTTAATCACATATAATATGAATGATTTTAATTGTGTAAAAATATCCGCGTTACAGTGTCATACTAATAATAATTCTGTGTAATAACTTTTAGTCAGAGAATTCTAATGAAGACTACGCGAGGTAAGACTAAGGTCCAAGAATTTGAATCCTACTACTAAACATGATGGGTAAACGACTATTTTCTCAACTTATGTAGAACAACTGAACATGCAGTTAACGTAGTACTGACTACAATTTCACGAGAAGCAGTTCCGTGTCTCAATGCACTGAAGAATTCAGGAATGTAAGGCAGTGTACAGTGGTAACTACGGTAGTCATTAAATAATTAGAGACAAATTGCTATGGAGAAAAAAGAGGGGTTGAAAGCAGAAGTTCGATTCTTTTAGAAAACGTTCACGTTAGTGTTTGAGCATTTAATAATCAGTAACAAGCTTGAGCACCAAGATGGAGACCCGAAGAAGTTATCGCAACAACACAAAGACACGAAAAGGAGCGTTATCAACGCAAAAGTGAGCATTTAACCCGTGATGAAGTTTTGGTTCATCACCAGAACCGAAGAGGCAGAACATGGAATGGAAGCATACCAAGAAGTTCAAAACCCAAGGAATGTTGATGGCGGTTTGGGATGCTCGAAGTGTAGTTTTCTGTGGCTATCTATAAGAGCAGGATACAATAAACAGCCAATACTACTCAGAAAAATGTACATACGTACAAGGTCAAGCCAGGAAACGACGTCTCTCAAAGAAATGATGTGATCATCTAGCAAGACAATGCACGTCGTAACATTGCTCAACTAACGCAAGAAATCCATAAAATGGACTTGGGGTTAATACCTCATTCGCCCTACAACCAAAAATTTGGCGCTATCTGATTTTCACTGGTTTGATCCACTGGAAAGAAGTTCCAGAACAACGAGGATGTCAAACAATTGTGGCAAAATGGTTCAAACAAGAGGAAAACTTAAAGGTAACGGGTATTAAAAGGCTATTTAACTGTTGGGATAACTGCATAAAAGTTGGTTGGAATTTTGTCTAAAAGTAAAAAAAGTTTCATTTTGTAAAAATAGAGTTTTTTATTCAACAATTTGTCTTCAGTTATTAAATGATCCTCGTATGTTTAAATGGAAATAAGATACATTGTAAGTGTTAATCTTCTCTTTATGTATTGCATATCGAATTTTAGTTCTGAAACCGAATTAGAAGTTGTATTTAATGCGTCAGAGGTGTTTGAAGATGCATTCCGGCCGTGTCTGTCGTCGATTGACGGCCGCGGGACGAGGTGACGATTTTCTCCCAGCCATATATCGAGTTAGTCCCCGGGTCAGAGGTCGCGTTGATGTCACACGCCGTCGCAACGGTCCTATATTCGTCACCTGCTCTAGCGTCTGTGTGCTCGGCAACTACCTTAAATTACGCCAGAGTTAGGACCGAGGCGGCGTAGTCGTACTCTCGTCTACACTGTGCAGGTACGTAACGGAACACAACTCAGCTCAGTTTTTGGTGGAGACTGAAAAAATGTTTTTAATTAGATTACGCTCAATTGCAATTCTCATATCATTTATGTTAAATATGCATACTAGAATATAGTTAATAGCATTCGTAAGGGTTGAAAATGTTCCGAAAATTCTGTTTATGGAACATGTGCTGGTTTTTGTAATTAGAAGCGTTATAAGAGAGCTTTGATACAAATATATTCGGATCTTTGGGCTTGGAGAGATTTATAAAAGGACGCTACAACAACTAACGTTATCGTTGCAAGATAAAAATTGCGACACGCTAATAATACGCCTTAAGAAGCGAATCTTTTTTCGGAATAATTTCCAAATATGTTCCAAGCTTCTGAGAAAATGTAGTGAAGACCGTGGGAAAATAATTTATATTTATCGGCGATAGAATATTTATTACTGTAGTTTTTCGATTGAAAAACCTTTTTTTAAAATTTTCTTACATTATATTAGAATTTAATTATTTTACAAAGTACCCTTCTCCAACTTAACCGCACCATTAAACTATTTTATTATATAAAATTAAACTTTATCCGACTATTTGTAAATTAATCTAATGATTTATGAGAAAATATATTGAAAACAATATTACATTAGTTGATTTACTAAATCACACAAACATTCATCACATTTGGGAACTTCTTCGGGTGTTGCAATTTTATGAATTAATTTTTAACTAAAGGATCAGGGTAGAAAAATCTCAACTGAACCAGGAATAGAACCACGGACCTCCACTATTTACGTCGTGTTCGTATAGTACATTGTTGAAGGTCCCGGGTTAAATTCCCGGTCCAGTTTACAATTTTCCATCCTGATCTTTTTGTTCAATTTCATAGCCTCTTCGGCTGTTCTTATTTCTAAAATACTTCTTCTGTTCTTTAATTTAGAACTTTCTGATACATATTAAAATGAAACTCCCCCCCCCCCCCAATTTCATAATTAACTGATAAATTGAAGTATAGTGAACGTAATTTATGGCTTCTTAAACAATGTCCATGACTGCAATGTCTTCTGAATGGATGAAAAGTTGTGTGACTTATTAAATATTAAAACAACACATTTAAAAAATTTTCTGAGTTAATTGGCCATAAATAATTATACTTTTACTGTAGCATCTTATACATAATTTATAACGGTATTTATTAAATCCAAGAGAGTAATCGGTGCTAATATGGTCAAATAATATATTGGCATTAGCCAGACACGTATATCAGCTGGAACCGACGCTACAAATTGATTTTCTAACAGTCTGAATTTAACGGTGTCTGAAACAATAAGTTTCGTAATCAAAACGACCATTAATTCAATTTTTAGGTTAGTGTCTAAAATATATTTGTAATTTTTATACGTTTTGTGAATGATTTTTTAAATGACGGAATTTTATGCAACTGGGTGTTATCAAATGGAGATAAAAATACGTTGACTCCGAACCACAAAAATATGCTTACCAAATTAAATTGGACATGAATTGTCTGCTGTTTTAATTTTCTGTAGTGTTTAGAATATTATTGACCGTTCCCAACGCATATGATTCGCTTCTGTTTATTTGTGAAATATCGAGACTTCATAGTATTAAATAGTGAACGTGAATTCTACTTCAGGCAGAAAAGGAGTTGTATGAATTTTTAATCAGTGTTAAGTGTTAATTTGAGTGATTCATTAATTTTTTTTACGTAATGAATTTTTACTAAATTGAGGTGAACTCTTGATAATTTTTTTTTTTTGCTTTCGTATTGAAATGTGTGAAGCGAGCGAGTTCTCATTCGCCGAAGCAGTTCACATTTTAACCAAGCACTAGGAGATGACCTTCATAAAAGGAATTGCGCACAAATTAGAAACTGGACCGAGTTCATTCGCTTGATACCACCGGAAAATAACGTGTTAAACATATATCCGCTATTGATGACTATAAATATAAACGAATAAATCGTGAAATTTTGTGAGAAATATATTTTAATAAAATAAAAAACCCGAACATATTAATAAAATAAAAATTTGAATGTTGTATCGTTTCTTTTTGAAACCTCTTCAGGTGGAAATATAAAACTTTTTCAATTCTGAATATAATTTATTTCTTAAAATATAAATACTTAATTAAAGTTTGTTTAGAAACTTTCAAAATGTGTATGCTTTTCCACACATTGAAGCTGAAAAAAATCATATCTTACTATTAATATATTTTATGGGTAAAGACAAAAATGAGACTCCCGATTTTTTTTTCATAGACATCGAACTAATAATAAACTATCAAAAGATTTTTTTTGATTAATAAATACATGGATTGTATTTATAACGAATTTAATATCGATTGAAATTAACTGAAAATATTATTTCTAATTTTGCCAAAATTACCAGTATGCTTTAGTTTACATTAAATCTCATTTTAAATTTAATATTATCATTATTTTCATTTATCAGTATATATATTATATACATATTTATTCTCGAAATTTGAGCGATAAATTGTAAAAGCCAATGAAATAAATATCATAAGGAGAATTTGTAGGTTTTTTTGTTAAATGGTATGTTTCAAGGAAATTAATGAGATTCACATTTTTCTAAGAACGTTGCAGTGGAAAATTATTATTTTATTCTTCTTTGTTGTTGGAAACCTCCATATTTTCTTTCCTTTATCTCGTTAATAAACCAATGTAATTTAATGATTTTTAAATTATAAATTAGTAACTATTAGTTATGAAGTAGTTATTCCTCATTCCTTAAGAAAAAAACAGTTTTTGACAGTTAAAAGTATCATTAGTTTTGATTCTAAATAAATTTGCAGTACGTATGTCGTTTTGAAGCATTGAAGATTATTGCGATGTATATTATTCAAATGACATATTTGCAATTATCCTCTGTAAATAGTAGCATTGAAGATTATTGCGATGTATATTATTCAAATGACATATTTGCAATTATCCTCTGTAAATAGTAGTATTATGTAATTCACCAAACGGGAAAATTTTTCTCCTCACAACAATGCCAGACTGCTATTTTAAAAATTATAAATATATTCAGATTTGCAACTTGCTATTATCAGGGCCGCATCAATCACGAATTTTAAACTTTGATCTTCTTCGGTCTATTTTCGTAAACAATCTTGAAATATATCGAGATGATCATTCAGTTTCTCAAAAGAAAATTCCTTCGATCAAATAGAAATTGTTCGTAATATGTTAATACAAATTCGTAACTTATTTCTAATATTTTTGTTGATATCGAAACAACGTGGAATGTAATACAAAGTTATCAAAATAAACCGTAAAATAATTCATTATTAACGCAATAAAGCCAAAACATTCGATGTTTACAGTGAAACAATTATAATTGAGTTCCGATCGTAGTAAGTTCTTATGTTCAACTTGCATCTGAAAGAAAAGAAAATGCGTAAACATTCTCAAGTTCTGCTGTGTAGCCCGAGGCTTTGCTGATGCTTCAACAATGTTGCTCTACAGTAACCTTTTTGGAGGTTGAGTGCAAGAAAGGCAGGTCTATTTGATAGAAAAAACTAGAAATCAGAACATTATGCAAGCCTAAATTAAGGGAATGGAAGACTATTCCATAACTTAAGTATACTTACTATCTCGTGCCAATTTATAAGTTCATTGATGTACAATTTGTTATCAAAAGTTTCCATAAATTTAATTCCCACTCTGACATTCATTAGACAGGTGAAACAAGAGCAGTTTAAATATAATTTCAAAGTCGGTATTAGTTGCATTAAAAGTAGTGGAGTATGCAGGAGTAGATAGTTTTGTCAACTTTCCAGCCAAAATTAAGGTATTAAGAAATACTCCAGTTCAACTCAAAAGTGAGCCTCACAAATTTCTGCGGAATTTATTGATTGGTTAAAATGTAACTTTCATGTTAATTTGTACATGGTTAGCTTGACTTTTATTTCAACCATTATATTAAGAATGGGATAAGTGGTCAGCATGAACTATTATTTAATGTAAATTAAATGTATATGGTCCTGGGATTCTCTCCAAGACTCATCATCACCTCTAACTGACCTCACATTCTTATCTTTCCACGACGTTCCATTCCTTCATGTATTCTACGCTCCCTTCAACTTAAAATTACTTTTATAGATATTCCAATTCCGCACTTGAACTACTTTCAGTCTGATTTTCATGGCCTCGACCTGATCCTGTTAACATCTTCAAAATTTTGCTCCCGCAATTTGATTTTATTATTAAAAACTATAAACCCTCATAGAACGTGACTTACTGATGTGGAAAAAATCTCCGGAAATGAAAATAAGATGAAAGACAACGAAACAAAACGATAACTAAATTTTAAAAACTTTATTCTAAGTTATCCCGGGTTTTTAATACCTGTGTGCACTACATAGAAAGCTTTTATTAGTTTTTACAATTTAAAAATTATTAATATTTATTGCACAATTAATTTTATGATGTACGAGTACTGGTACTAAGTTAAATGTTGCCTTACTGTCTTTGATACTCTAAAATTTATTTTCATGATAAACATAGCTTGAAAATAAAATTAAAATTCACAAGTTTTTAATATGTCGTTGAGTCTCAAATTACGTTTTATAGATCGTAAAATATTATCAGACATAAACTGGTGACGCTCTTAAAAGGACAAACATTGAACGATAAACATCGTGAGTTAGATAAACGAAACCTTGAAGGTAATACGTCTCAGAAGAATATTTATGAGCCAGTAATTTACTACGGTAATATATAATTACACTGACCTGGGTAGTTAATTTTTTTGTACGAAATGACTTTGCCGACCCATTAACATATTTTTATAAGGAAAGTTTCATTCCCCGTCAATGTAATGTAATAGTAAAATTTTATGGTGGTGGTAAATAAATTTGATTAAATAAAATATGAAAAATTATGACGTTTAAAAATATACAATAATAATTGATTTTAAATTTTATAACATTTAAAATCTAAGCTAGTTCACTAAATAAGAAAAAAATGAATTTATTTCTTAATTTAATAGCATATAATCAGATTGTTAAACCTCAGGACCGTCATGTAGACTTTAGATTCGGGAACTGTAATCAAATTATACAATAACCATTATTTGGTTATATTATTGCATTCACGAAAACTGCATTATGAGGTCTGTAACATCGGGAAGTCTCAATCGATCACGCTAGGGCTGCGACGGTATGGTGTCTGTATGTCAACCCTTTTTTGAAATAGCACCTTTGCTATTTAGCGATTACCGAAAGAAACGCTCTACTCGTTCCTTTGAATAAACTAACCAATAATACTCAACGGCCAACTCCCACTTAAAATAAAACAACAAAAAAACCTAGCCTCTTATCTGATCGTCTCCCACCTTCTCTCTTCCCTGCCTGCCGAAGTCCAATATCATCTACGTCAAAATGCAGTATGACTTCCTACCTCGCTGCCCCATTAATTCGGCTACAAAATCAACCTTATTATGTTTTCCCCAAACTTCCCGGTGATCAGACGCGCGTACATCGCACTTATTATACGCCTCATTGGTTCCTTCTGGCGAACAAAATGAGTTACCGCGCATCTTTTCAGAGGTGACCTCAATAAAACTGTCCAAATCGAGCCAGACGAACTTTTTCTGCCACTTACTTCCAAGAATTTATACTATTCCGAAATGTCCACCACCCTTTCGGATTTATGCCAGAAAGCGATAGCTGAGAATGTCTAAAATTGAAGCAATTCCTTATTAGGTGTCGACTATTTTACCTTGAGACAAATTGAAGTTAAGAGATATCTCCCAAAATATGCTGCATATGACGATGTCACCGACGAATAATACACATACAAAATAGAAGAAATACCCTGTTTGTATATTTATTTCAGTAATTAATAGTGAACTGAAATTATTATTATTTTAGGGTTACAGGCTACATGAGGGTAATCCTCATGTGGCAACTCCCCTTTAATAACATAGGAAGGGATTTGAAAGGGGTGATGCAGAAGGGTAGAGGAAGGTAGCCAAGGTTTAACTAGTGCCCCCGGGCTATAGTTTAAGGATCCTACCCGCCATTCGCCTAAAAGTAATGCAGGGAAAACCCTAGAAAAACCTGAATCAGGTAGGTCGGGCATTGGGTACTTGTCCCACGCCCTTCCGATAGCGGGAGAAGAGTTTTCTTTGGGGACGCAGAATTCCCTTCTCTGTACCTCGACCAGTTTAGGAGGTACCTGGCCGACAATTCCGATGGGAATAGCGAACAACTCTTACCGTATGCCCAAGGTCTGTGACCCCGGAACATACATCTCTCAAAACAGGCCGAGGTGCCTCGGCTTGTGGGAACCTTAGTTCAAAAACGGAGAGGAAAAGGCATCCCCAAAGGTAGCCCCTTCGTGTCTCTCCTACAAGGTTCTGCCTGCGAGAGAACATCCCTCGCAGGTACTGCCTGTGAGAGAATAGCCCTCGCAGTCAGTGTGGGTTTCCCCTCATGACTGAAATTATTGGTTCATTGCACTTTATAGTTTAAGAATCGTGAATCACTTGACACTTTCAATATCCTTGAAGCCTTGCGTCTCCTAAGAATCTTCGGAAGAGGGCTATTTTAAATCTAATCTAACGTTATGGATGTTTCAGATCTGAGCTTGGTGTGCTGGACAGAGGCGTCGTGTCCGCATGGCTGTCCGTAAGCCATGTGTAACGAGAACAACAACGACGCCAAAACGGCACCCGTCGAGGAGGAGGCCGAGGATGGCGGCTGGGGTTGGGTCGTCGTGGGCGCAGCCTTCGTCACCAACCTCATAGCCGATGGCGTCACCTTCACCTTTGGCGTGCTCTTCGTGGACCTTTTGCGCCACTTCGGTGAAGGCAAGAGCCACACGGCCAGCGTGGGAGGACTCTTCATGGCCATGCCGCTGCTGGTGGGACCCGTGGCCGGGGCCATGGCCGACAGATTCGGCTGCCGCGTGGTGAGATAATCAGGCTAAGTTTGCGCTCATACCGACGGCAGATATTCTGAATGAAGGTTTTCAAACGTTCTCGCACGACAGAAAGAATAATGTGTTTAATTTAATTTTAATACTCGGATTGGCGCTCGTTTGATAGGACAAATTTGAGTGTTGAATGAAATTTCATTTACACTACCTAATGAAAATTATAATTATCTATGAAAAACTAAAGCTAAGAATAATCAATGCGTTCTCTTTTTAAAGCAGCAAAAAATTCTTCACAGAAAAACGCTAGCTTACATCCAGTGGTCAAATAATTGGGAAGTGATCAGTTATATAAAGCGCAAAATATACAAGAACGAACAAATAATCCCCTCCCGCCGAAATTAAATTCCTTTTTTTTATATTTCTTACTGCTTCAATAGAATATTTGATATGCCATAGGATGTTTTTAATTTATAATTCAGTAGAATACCGCTAAACATCGGACTAATATCATTTCGTGACACGGGATTATGAGAAAGGCTACAAAAACTTTGAATTCGTATTTTGTATTAGTATCTCACAAACTACGCGTATCTTTGATCTTTCCAAATCACATTTAGTCCCGCTACCTTTGACGATCTTCAACATCTCCTCCAAACTTTTCTACATCGTGATCTTCACTTGATTCCACCAGCTTTGCCTGGGTATTTCACGGGGTCGACTTCTTTCAGGAATAATTTTCATTACTTCCTTCAGCCAATTTCCCCTCCTCTCTTCTTACTACATATCAAGGCCATAGGATTATTCTGCGCTTTATTTCACTTACTACATATACACTCTTGTAGAGTTCGCTGAACTTCCTATTGTTTTTTATTCTCAAAGAATTTTTCTCTTCTCATTTAGTTTCCATGTTTCTGATCCATACAACAATACGGGGCAGATTATTTTTTTGTATAATCTAATTTTCTGTTTGTGCGACAAGGACTTTGATGAAAACATTCTGTTGCATCTATTTCTAATCTGAAATTCAATGTTTTGCATCTCTAGTTCCTCTGTATACTGATACCTCCAACACTGACTATCATCAATTTTCTTGAGGTTAAATTAAGGTTGTGTGTTTACAACGATGTAATTCACATTAAAATTGGCTTTCGTTGACTGTCGTTTGTAAGTAGATCACAGTAAACTTTTTCATACTCAGTTTCTCCGTTCTTGGTACCATTATGTACTTTCTTGGAACCTTCGATAGGTTGCCCAACTTTCTTTGAAATTTTCTCCCCAGCGTTTCTTTTTTTTTTCTCCAAACGATTGAAAGAAAGGGAATTGTTTGGTTCTCATTATGTAGTCTGTTGAAGAAATAATCTTATTATACCCTCAATGTCTTCACTAGACCATTTTGAGACTATTTAGGTGTTCGTGCGGCTTCACTAAAACTCGTAAACACATCTCAAGAAAAGCTAAGCAAGATGGGAACTCTGAGAGTGTTTCCACGCTACCGTATCCATTCGTCCTTTGATATGTTTACAAAAGACGGACAACTGATCAGAACAGCTACGATCTGATCAATGTTACAATTTGGTACACATCCTTGAATTAAAAAATGGGCGAGCAAGATACAAGATGTGGATACGAGTATTTGATTCAAGTTTGAATCCTGTCTATCCTTCGGATCCTACACAATGAGGTTGATTATTCACTAAGAATAGGACCGTTTCAAACCTGAGAGTCAACGGCAGTAACTTCAGGTTGCTATGAAGTAAAGTTTTCCGTTGTACAATGTTTCAGAATATACACACCCACCGTTGCGTCAAAGTGCGGATTGTAATAACCTTGTGATGTGTGCTAGATCTGCATGGTGGGTGCCGTGGTCGCGGCGGCGGGGCTGGCGCTGTCAGCGTGGGCGCGGTCCCTGGATGCCCTGCTGCTGTCCTTCGGTGTGTTGGCTGGCGCGGGTTTGGCTCTGTGCTACGTGGCCGCCGTGGTCTGCGTGGCCCTGCACTTCTCCCGACGCCGTGCCTTCGCCACGGGGCTGGCCGTGTGTGGTTCCGGCCTCGGCACCTTCCTCTTCGCCCCGCTGTCAGCAAGGCTACTAGAGTCCTTGGGCTGGCGGGGTACGGCTCTGGCTCTAGCCGCGCTCTTCCTCCACATCGCTGTCTGTGGGGCTCTAATGCGTCCTCCAGGTGCGCTTCTTCTAATCCTAGATTATGTTAAGACTACCTTGTAATGATGTTTGAATTGTCAATCTAAACTTCTTTGACGATTCCCTCTTCGCTTGGAAAAGTAAAACAGACTCAGCAAAAAAAAAAAAAAAAGCTGGATCCCAAGAGAGAGAGACTACAAATTTACTAAATCAAAAATACGTCTTCAGTAGTTATATTCATCTGACTTCAATATAATTATAAATGTTTGAACAGAACATACATTGCAGGCAGAGCATGCCTGGGAAATTCTACGCAAAACTTATTTATACAACTTCAGTACTTGGCTAATATTTATATAGAAGAAATTGGCAATGTATGGAAATTATTTATGCCATTGTTCACCTGGTGAAGTCCTAGAATGAGGATGAAACTATGTTAACTTTTATTTTAAATTATTTCTGACTAATTTGGCAGTGATCATACATTCATAATAAATGTTAAAGTTCTACATATATGAATGACATTTGGTTTTGATGACAATGTTTTTTTTTTCAAACTATTTTCCATTTTTACTTCTTTGACCATGTTCTGAAATAATATTACGATTAAATTCTTCACTGAAAAAAAACTAAGCACTTCATTAACATACTTCATGTTTCTTATAGCCATTTTTGACTATTTCTCCCAACATTTCAGGGTGTAGTTTCATATGCTACTACTTTACTGTACTTAAGACACCAACTAATTTTTCTTTAATCAACCTACAATGGCTAGCTTTCAGCTATCAAACATTTCTTCATGAAATGTACTTGCCTTCCATTCTGTATGTATGTATGTATGTAAATAAACTTCTCACAATAGGTCTAATCACACATGCATAGCATTTGTATTAGATCATATTTCATAGACACTATCAAGAAGACAGGCTTCAAAATGTCATGAATTGAATATATATTAAAAGACCATACAATTGTTAATTATATCATATAAAGTAAATTTCACTATTTGAAATGTGCCCTAATATAGAAATGGAAATATAATGTGTCTGTTTTAAAATGTAATAATTAGATCAAATGGTCAAATGACAGACAAAATGAAGTGATAATATAAATACCTCACTGATTGGTTAATGTGGTATTTATATCATCACTTCATTTTGTCTGTCTTTTGGGCTGCTTTCTCATTATTTTGCCATAATATTTTATAGAAACAATTTTTTGGTTAATATTCGAGTGGGGCAAAGGTAACAACATTTCAATGACTTGTTCATCATCTGGACGTCTGTTAATTGAGATGTGGGAACTGAATTTCTGGAGAAGTGATGAATCCGCTTCCCTATAAATACAACTCCACACACTACAATCAACACTTTGTCACAAGATGATGATGAGCAAAATATTGTCTGACATATATCTTACTTGATCTCTTATCCTGTCAATTCATTAATTCAATAGAAAGAAACAAAATAGTTGGTTAGTTCTGTCTCTTTGTTTACTTTTAGTGTATTTTAAGTATTTATCTTGTTTGAGAGTTTATTAAATATTTCTCATACCATTTAATGGTACTATACTTCTTTATTTTGCTAGAGATTTGCCCACAATTGTGTAATGCACCATATACATTTTAGATTCTCATAGTTTACATTTTCAGTGTTAAAATTTTTTTATTTCAATAGTAAATCTTTGTATGTGACAATTTTGTCTCTAAATTTTCTGATTACATCAAAGAAAATGGACATTTTGAAAACAAAAAACTGTTTAGAACTGATCTGATGTGTTGGTTTCAATATTTTGTTAATTTCTTTATCCTCTCAGTTTTTATTAATTAAAGAAGAGGGAAATCCTTAAAAATATCTTCTGAATTTATTATTTTTTTATCTTTTCTCCTTCCTCCACATCAAACCAATTTTAGCACTTTTACTTGATAATGTTAAAATATATTGAACTCCTCGATATATATATCTATAAACACATCAATACATTGACTATATTTACATTAAATAATTCTTTGCTACAGTTTTACCAAAGGTTGGACGTGAAGCTGATGTAAACAGCTGGAACCCCATTAATTTGGAACAAGTGGTTCTTTCTAACAAAGGTGAGATAATTAAATTATAATTCATTTACTTAGCTAATGTACCTACAAAGTACCTATAAAACAAGATTAAATAAATCTTTCAGTTAATGAAGCTAGCCAATCACGTCCATTCCACTCACTACTCAACATTCCAACCTTTGTTGGAGCCGGAGACAGGCTGTTACCTCCAGAGGTAGCTGCAAGAATTAGAGAACAAGAACCTCTGTCACCATCCATGGTTCATAGGTGTGAATAGATTAATTGATGTTTTGATAAATTAAATATGTTAGTCTTAGTGCTGATTAAAAACAAGTTAAAAAGTTGAATTACATATACAGTACTTGAAAATTTCATTTGGCAGAAATAACAGAAGCTTCAATAAAACCTCAACCATATAGTCTGAATTGAATTAAAGAATGTGAATTGAATACAAGAATTTTCATTTAAATGAGACTTTTAATTTGCAGAAGTAAATAAAAATCTTAAATAATTTAGCTTTTATAAAGGTCAATTCAACAATGATGTAAAAATCTTTTATAAAATATTGTGTAATTCGGTAAATGAAAAGAGTTTTGCAAAACTTTTTAACATTATCAGTAACTAAATAAAATCTTTTTATTTTTTCCAATAATTAAATAACACATTTAAATTGTGAGGCCCCATTACTATTATTACATGATATATTCATAGTAAGACAGAATTGTAAATCTTTTGAAGTATTCTGAAAGTGGCCCAGAATTTGATGCATTTTGATTACTTTTGTGTAAGTGTAATTTTAGCCAATTTAAAATTTTAATTTTTCTCTATTGTGCTCAAAATGATAAAATTACGGACTGTAGATGGTAGTGATGAAGAAAAACAACACCATAAATGTGTAAATAGTTCATGGGCATTCACCTCTTTATCATAATGAATATCATATCAAGCTATTAGTGTACCATAATGTACTGCAGTATGTTAGTCTTGAATTTTTATTAGATATAATGTGCCATAAATTTGATTAGATGAATCTATAATTTTGTAATATCAGAACATTATGACAACCAGCATTTTCACCCTTTAATTCTGTTCTAAAGTTATTTTTTTTTACCTCGAAAGTAGTTCTTATAGGTAATTTTCAATTTAGACTACTGTTTCCATTAACATGTATATCACTTACAAAAATGGTATACCATAACTGTTTGATCAGGTTTTTTTTACTGTCCTTTCTCATTGTGAAATTTTATCACTGGGTGTGTTTTTAAATTAAAAAATAAAACATCTGTGTTAAATTTAGATTAAGTAGTTAAATAATTAGCCAAATAACTGTCTAAAATAAATGCAAAATAAATACCACCCAAGGTTTCTGTAACTCTTGTTGCTTTCATCAGGAGATTCAATAAATGTGAGAGTTGTAATAATTATCCACTGCACACAAGTATGAAAGCAACAAGGATTGCAAAATGTTGTGTGGTATTGTTTTAGCACTTATTTGGCTACTTATTTATCTGAGGAATGTGCTTAATTGTTGACAGTTATTTTCTCAGTATGCTTTTTAAAGGTTATTTAATAATAGTTTACTTTTGCAATTATTTCAAACATTTTTCTCTTTTGAAAGAAATGATAGTATACAGAACAGTTCAGCAAAAAATTTAGTCATAATACCTCATCTACAATATGAAAATGAATATTTTCTATTTTATGGAAGTAATTTTTAACCATATGTTTCTGTTACACTAAGCTATATGCTTATTTTTTCATATTTAACAGAGTTTATGATCTCTGAATTTCCTTTAATCATTGTGGTATTACTAACATACACTTCAATTAATCATCATTTTGCACTGTATAGAAATTTATAAACCTCCAATGGTTCTAAAAACTGCTATTATGTTAGCAGTGAATTCACTAAATCGTTTTCCAGCCAGCAAAATATTTGTCACAATTAATTTGCAAGGATTTTACACTATAAGATCAGAAAATATTGAAAAATGAGAGTTTTACCTTAGTAATAGTATTGTTCAATGACAAATAAAAATACACATTTGATGGAAGAATGGCTTTAATTTATTGCAATGTAGTTGTACAATTCATACAACCTAAGACTACGATATATTTCAATATACAGTAAAAGTATATTTTATTTTGATTAAAGGCACTCTCTTACATATCGTGGAGGAGTAATAAACTTTCACTGTCCACAACAAAGGGCAACATCTTGTCCAGATATTAACCACAGTTCAGAGCAAACAAATGAATTTAGTAAGAAGGTAAATGTCAATTTTATTTTATTTTTATTTTCTTGAACTCAAATGTTATTTAAATATCATAACAAATGAAGGCACTCTATGTTTTAATTACAGTGGCGTTCCTGCTTAAATGATGTAGGGAGTGTTTTGGCTTCTATGTTTGACATGTCACATTTTTCTGATGCCCGATTCACTCTTTTCTCAATCTCTAATTTTCTGCTATATTCATGGTATGAAGTACCTTATGTTTTCCTGACAGACAAGGCAGTAGAAATGGGCTTCAATGAAAATGATTCATCATTGATCATTAGCACATTAGGATTACTAAACATGGTTGGCATGGTAAGTCCCATTTTTAATGTTTATAGATAGCATTGCATAGTTATTCACATTATCTTTAATTAAGGGCTTATAATATTTATGTTTTAAGTGTTAGTCAAATTGTTTGCATATGTGATATAATAAATTTTGCATAAACCATTGCAAAAAATTTGAATGTTTAAATAGTTCCTAATGAATGTTTGTTTATCATAAAATAAACAAATAAATATTCTTTTTCATTTCTTTCTTTTTTTTAAAAAAAATTATTAGACAAAACTTTTATCCTAAGATTATTAGTTGGTTACATATAGTTTATAGTATATACAATTTAAATTATGTGCATAATTAGCATGGGAACTTGGTAGTTAGGTTAAGCCAGCAATCAACTTAATTTTGCAATTTTTTCTTGTATCTCAATTTGTCTGTCTGAGGGGCATACATTGTTGAGCTATGAGGGTTCACTGGTAATGTTGACGGGTTTGGATGACATGGGTGGGTGGGGTTTGCGGGTGTGATTATGGGGTGGGTTAGGAGGTGCTCGAGAGTTCTGGGGGAAGGGTGAGGTCGAAAGGGCATTTTCTTTTGAGGCGACGTGAGTTTAGTGGTTGTGGGGGGTGGGTGGGGGGGGGGGGATAGTTTCTATGGAATTGCTGAATCATGCTGTTAGGATGGTTGAAGGTGCTTTAATTTTTAGAATGAAGGTTAATAAAAAAAATAAGCAATAATGAAATATAAAACAACTGTGTTAAAAGTATTCTAATTAAATAAATAAACAGTCAAATAACATACAGAATAAGTGCTTATTTTTGTATGTTATTTCGGTATTTATTTCTTTACCTAATTACTAGAAAATGAAGTGATATAAATTTGTAATACAATATATTAATTAATGTTATATTGTTAGAAATTACTTACATGATTGATGTGCAATTATAATAAAATATTGTGCTTCTTAATATTTCAGGTTATTTTAGGTTGGCTTGGTGATCGGCCAAAAGTAAATGCCATCACAATCTATGCAATGTGTATGCTTTTATGTGGATTGTCTACTGCTATAGTTCCACTTATTACAAATTATTGGGGTCTTTGCTTAGTAGCTGCAGTTTTTGGATTCTCTATTTCTGCAAATTATACACTTGCATCTATTATTTTGGTACAATTAGTGTCCCTTGAACGATTCACTAACAGTTACGGTTTATTGTTGCTTGTACAAGGATTGGCTAGTTTAATTGGTCCTCCATTAGCAGGTAAGGAGGAGTCTTTACTATATAACTCTTAAAATTGAAATTACAATTATAAATGTAAAATAATAAACAGATAATCAATCATTAGCTATTGATCAAGATATTTACAATGTAACAAATAGATATTCTAATACCAAATATTATCATTTTAAGAATAAAATATTTTATTACTTTACAATTTACAATTTAAAAATTTCATATGTCAAATAAGAAAGTATTAAAGTACTTGCTAAATTTAATTAATGTGCAAAGTCCACAAATATGAACTGATAATTTGATGTTATAAACAAATTGAACTTAATTGGTTGCAATTTAAAAATATTGATTTGCTTGTATTATGTTTGAAAGATTTACTTCTTAATATATAAATTGAAATTTTTCTTTATAGGCTGGCTCTATGATGTATCAGACAGTTATGATCTCTCCTTTTACTTAGCTGGTTTCTTTATTATACTCAGTGGAGTACTACTTGTGGTGCTACCAGTGTGGCAGTGGTTAAGGCATAAACATATTTTGTCTAAAGTTGATATGGACAGTCCGTACTTGTAAATACCCTTTAAACAGTTCAGAAAATGAATAATTTGTGTGTGAATAAGTGATATATTGTGAATAGTGGTATTGTGCCAGATTTCTACATTTATTTATTACCCACAAAAAACCCCATACAATTGACATTCAAGAATTAAAATATTACTCTAGCTTGTAGAGCAATAACTCACAAAAAATAGTGTATGTGATATGAACATGTAAGAACTTTCATCATAATTTCTGTAGAATAGATTAATGACTCAGGAAACAAATAAAGCTATAATTATAGAATATATTTGATGACCTATTAAAATACTGAGAGAGTAAAGCATCTATGTCTTCAACGTTCTCCTTACTATTCCGAACTATGTGATATTATTGTAATAACAACATGTACATTTACTAATTGGCACAATTACAGACTAAAATTAAACAGAATTTATTTATTTTTATGTAAGATATAATATAATGGTATCATTAGAAAATTGTGTCTATTGTGTTGAAGAATTACATTCAAACTGTTAATAAAATAATCTGTAAAATCAATGTATAGTTAGATTATACAACCTTCAAAGTGGTATTCAATCAGCATCTATATAAATGTTATAGTTTTAAAATTCATGGTTCAATAAAAATCTATTAAACTTCAATTTGAATTTTATGAATGAAAAAACATTTTTTTTGTATCTCTGTTCTAAAGCTTTCATCTTTTAAACCTGGATTTAAATAAATTAATCTAATTTTATTACCTGGTATTATATATTAGATCACTCAATTCAATTTTAATATTCTCTGGTGTCCAGCTGGAATATATTTATTCTTGTCATCCATTTTATGACCGTTAGGATTGGAGATTGAAAGAATGATTAATGGGAAATATGAAGCGAATAAATAATGGAAATTGGAAAATTTGTGATGGAATTTATAAGATGAAGTTTGAAAATGTGGATCTTCAAATTACTTGAAATTTCCTACACAAATTTTGGAAAAATTTTCAAAAATTTATTTTGATGTAATGATAAGATAGCTTTATAACAGATTTTGTTGTGATTTCTTAAGTGATAGCTTTATGTATCCTTGAATATTATTTTTGCAATGAACAAGTATGTAGGTTTCTCAGCATTTTGAGAAAGGGTCGATTGTCAGGAAAATACTTATTATCGCACGCAGCTGTACGTAATTAACTTTTCACTGACATGCAGCGAATCCTAAGACACTAGCTTACAACAGGATGTCTGCGAGGGTTGTTCTCTCGCAGGCAGAACCTTGTAGGAGAGATGGAAGGGGCTACCTTTGGGGATGCCTTTTCCTGTCTCCGTTTTTGAACTAAGGTTTCCACAAGCCGAGGCACCTCGGCCTGTTTTTGAAAGGTGTATGTTCTGGGGTCACAGACCTTGGGCATATTGTAAGAGTTGTTTTCTGTTCCCATTGGAACAGTCGGCCAGCTGCCTCCTAAACTGGTCGAGGCACGGAGAAGGGAATTCTGCGACCCCACAGCAAACTCCTCTCCCGCTATCGGAAGGGCGTGGGACAAGTACCCAATGCCCGACCTACCTGATGCAGGTTTTTCTAGGGTTTTCCCTGCATTACTTTTAGGCGAATGCCGGGTAGGATCCTTAAACTATAGCTCGGGGGCCCTAGTTAACCCTTGGCTACCTTGCTCTACCCTTCCGCATCCCCCTTTCAGATCCCTTCCTACGCTATTAAAGGGGAGATGCTGCCACCATGTGGATTACCCTCATGCAGCCTGTTACTCTAAAAATAAATAATAATAAAAATAATAATAAAAAAAAGACACTAGCTTACAAAAATCATCTAATATAACCAAAGGTAACCTGTTTTATTTTTATAAAAATCGAATTAAACCAATTGATAAATAATTTGTTCATCTACTTCTGGACCATTCTCGAACCTGAAGCTACCAACACACTAGCAAATTCTCTATTGCCACAGAGATAGTGACGCACTAACGGATGGGTTCGCTTTGTAGTTCATGTTGTATTTTCACACCACTCTTTCACACCCTAATTGAACTGTACGTGTCGTATAGTTCTAACGATACGTGATTGGGTTTGCGTGTCGAGGGGATGCAAATGCGAGAGCGGTGGTGCAGCAACAAGTAGGTGGAAGTGTGCTGAATTATGCAGAGTCGTTGCGCTTCTGGGGTTTGGGATTCTCCACCGAAGTTTTAGGCCTCGCCATTCAATAATGCAACGCAGGTGAAATGGCTCTGACCACACTCTCCGCAACTTAGTAACTCTTTAAAAGGAGACCGATGTTTTGCGTTCAGGGAGGCGTACAAATGGATTCTCAAACAAGCGTCTACATACGAGGATCTATTTTGATGTTGATTATATTTCTCAAAGACTTTTCAGTTGTAAAAAGGAAACAGTAAAATGACGTTCGAAAGAAATTATTTCCTTTTACGAGACGTAAATTTTCTTCAGTTTTTTTTATAGGTCTTTCCTTTTAAATATAGCGTTTGGATGAACACAACATGAATTATGAAGTGTAGAATTAACTGACGAGTCAAGCTGGTCTGTGGGGAAAATTTAGTATGATAATAGAAGTAATTCATTATTGGATTATCATACTTTTTTGTTTAATAAGTAATAAACCAGCAATGAGTCAGAAGAAATTTGAATTAATTAAAACAAAAAATCATTACAGTACTTCCTCAGGTAATATACAGTCCTGCAAAACTATATTACCAGAGGAAGTAATAAAGTTGTTGACGAAACGTCGTATTGTAATGATTTTTTTATGTTTTAATGAACTAATACACACTTTTTCCTGACATATTGGCTGTTTTGTTTATTTGATGAATGAAAATTGCCGGATCACACTTTTTATTATTCATGTTCCACAGTCTTGTTAAATTTTTAATTAATAATTGATTGAATTTATGAGCTTCACGTTCTTTAATTCCCTTGAATCTCATCGCGTTCCTTAAATATTACAATAAAATATATAAGAGATTATTGTCACATTTTTTCGGCGCAGGTTGTAGGACATCGTATGTTTGATAATTACGAAATTGGATTTAGTTTTATAATTTTTTTTAAAAAACGTTTTCCTTATTTTTATCGTAACCGATCATAAACCATCCCTTCAATTAACCCGCTAACATTTTGTAGCTTTTATAATATACGATTTTATCTGAACCCTTCCATAAAATCCTCTTATTTCCCAAATTTACCCAACACTTTACGCTTCAGACTATTGTTCGTATGATCGAGTACCTACTTTATCATTTACCCGAAAAGAACAAAGTAAATTGAAAAGCAGATGCAAAATGTCTACCATCTTAAATCCTCTAGATATTTCAAAATAATGGTTTGCTTGAGTAACCAAACCTGTGCCGACGCTGGAAAACCCTGAGTTAGGGATTTTTCGATATGCTCTTCAAAAAAATATTTTTACGTCGTAGATGGCGTTTTTTTCCAGGTGAGGGAACGTTATAAAACGCGAGAGAAAAAGGCTCGCCATGCTTCTTCATATGGGACATGTTGAGACGTTAGTATTGTTTTTGCACGAATGGTAACACATCGTAGAATAGAATGAAACAAGAGGGAAAAGGTTATGACCCATAGCTAGAACCAGGAAAACAGACTAAACGACTGGTCGGACATCGAAGTAGAGTAGATGCAGCCCATTCAGTCTGCGAGGGCTATTCTCTCGCAGGTAGAACCTTGTAGGAGAGACAGGAAGGGGCTCCCTTTGGGAATGACTTTTTTTCTCTCCGTTTTTGAACTAAGGTTCCCACAAGCCGAGGCACCTCGGCCTGTTTTGAGAGGTGTATGTTCCGGGGTCACAGACCTTGGGCATACGGTAAGAGTTGTTTGTTGTTCCCATTGGAATAGTCGGCCAGCTGCCTCCTAAACTGGTCGAGGCACGGCGAAGGGAATGCTGCGTTTCCACGGCTAGCTCCTCTCCCGCTATCGGAAGGGCGTGGGACAAGTACCCAATGCCCGACCTACCCGATGCAGGTTTTCCTAGGGTTTTCCCTGCATTTCTTTAGGCGAATTCCGGGTAGGATCCTTAAACTACAGCCCGGGGGCCCTAGTAACCCTTGGCTACCTTCCTCCACCCTTCCGCATCCCCCCTTTCAAATCCCTTCCTATACTGTTGCCCAAAGTGGATTACCCTATACATAGCCTGACTACACTATAAAAAAAAAATGGTTCCGGCGCTTCGCCTAGAAGATGACGACAGAGATTTTAGAATTGAAACGTCTCGTTTAATTATGCCACACCCGAGTGAAAACCGAGAACTGGATATCGAACAATTACACCGGGAAAGACTGATGTTAGGATATTTGGTAATCTCTAATAATGGTGCTTGGGCTATTTGAATCCACAGCATTTAGTATAAGAGTCTTCAGATGTTCCAAAGGGATAAGTGGGGCACTGTTTTCTTCTTCATATAATATTTTTACTGGATCTACTGATTGACTAAGCGCCTTATATTTACGATCATGATTGTTTATTTTGGGATATCGAACTCGTCGACGCAGTTCTTCTTTTGTTTGTTGGTTGCGAATTATCCATTCCCGTTATCTGAGGGTGAGTTATTTGAATTGTTGGCGCCGGGTTCTTCCACTAAATTTGGTCATAATTGTCATTTGCGGTCCGATTACTCTGCAGTGGTGCATCTCTATTAGGAGAGTTTATCACGATGTGGCCGGGATTTTTACAATTGTAGCAGTTATCGATCTCCGCCGCTAGGTTAGTGCCTCCATATTCCACCATTATCGAGTCCGGAAGGGAGTTTAGCTTATCCGGGTTAATGAAGAATTGTCATCCGAAATTTTTAATGTGAGAAAATGTCAAGTTTTGTTGTGCTCTAATTTCCATGCAAGCACTTTTCCGTTTAAACGGGAGGACCGTCGATGAAAGTTTTCTATGCGTATTATTTTTCCTACCGTGTTCCTCAATTTTCCTTCGAGGATTCCATAATAATACTGACTAGTTAAGAACGTTAGCAGTCTTCGCAGATGTTCGTATATTTTTCTAATCCTGATATCTGGAGCAGTACAGCGAGCCTCCTTGGCACAGCCGATTATCCTTGTAAGAGGATTATTACGCATCGGACTGCTAACAGTGGCAGAATCCGATACAAGGGCTTTTGGAATTAGAACAACGAGCAATCCGTACTCGCATAATTAATTAACGATTATTTTCATATTCAACCGTATAATTGTGTAGCAGCAAGCGCTATAATCTCTATATAATTGGTTTTGTTTTTACTCTCTAAAACCAACTGTTTCTCTTTCCCCCAAAAAAGTTTGTATCTAATACCGGCCATTGGCCAAGTCTCATAATGTACAACGGCATAAGATTTTCACCCTCAAGTCACGAACGTTTGCAAAATTTTTCCCTCTGATTCTGCTCACCCAACTTGTAGAAACATAAATTGCTTTCGTAACTTAGAAATTTTTAAAAATAACCGAATCTTTAATGTTTTAGACTACGTTTATCGTATGTTGCAGGTTTCGGGGCTTATAAAAGGAAAACCGGGAAATTAATAATATTTATCACAGATTGTAGATTTTCCCGGTGAATCTGTTGAATAAACAATTCTTTGGCTTCGACCCGGGTCGTTGTAGTGTTGAAACACGACGTTTCGATGGAAATCTCACCAATTTTTATCAAATAATACTATGACCAAAGAATTGTTTATTAAATACTTATCAAATAATAAAATACTGCGTTAGGTGTCATTTTATGCAGCAGGGGGCCATCTAGAGGAAAATCAGTAACAATTAAACTTTATAAATTATTATTTTAGTATAACTATAAATTACCAATGGCCCAGTCAAACAATTTAATATGTTTTCTGTCTTAAGCTAATGTGAAGCTGTATATTTCCCTCTAGGAGCGTCAAAAATTAAGAAAACGTGGCAGTTACAATTGTGTACATCCATTCTTCTCCCAGACGACTCTCGAAGTACTTTGAGAGCACTCAACTCGCCGACGATTTTGCAAGTAATAAAATTTTCCTTACTCTTCTGCTTACCATTCTCTGGGCAACGGAATTTCCTATTGCTCCATTGCATCGCAGTGTTTCGGAAAAATTTCCGCCAATTTCATTTTTATCGCCTGGCAACACGATAATGGCCGTATTTTTCGGAAGGGATGAGCGCTGTTGTTCTTTGACCGTTTCCCTGGAGTTAAGTATCCCGGATTCTTGGCGCCACCGAACGTACAGAAACTGGACAAGCTTCCAAGCCTTGAAAGTATTCTTTAATATATTAAATACTAGTTGGGTGCCCGGCGCCGCCCAGGATGTCATATATCCATAACCCCCAATTTGACTCCAATCTCGGTTGTTTTTGGTTTATTTTCATGTTACGTCCATCAACCCCCACACCTAAGCGTGCTCCCCTCCCATGCCGAAAGGAGTTGAAAATATACTCAAACAACATCGGTAGAAGTACTATCAATGTCATTGACCCCGACAAATATTAATTCCACGCAAATATCGGCCGTTTAACATGTTTGAGAATTTCCACCTCCGACCACCCTTGCTTGGGCGATTTAAATTGTAATTTGAATGTCATAATTAAACTCCACTCCACCCCAACCCTTAAGGGTGCTCCCCAGGCACGAAAGGGGATGAAATTATACAAAATGAACATGCAAAGAAGTGTTTGTATCTTATTGATCCCGAAAAATATTAATTCGCCGCAAAAATCGGCCTGTTAACATGTTTGAAAATTTCTGCTCCCACCCACCACTGCCCAAACCCTCCACCCCCGCCCACACCACGCGTTTCCCAGGTTGTCATAAATAAACTCAGCGATATCAATAACACCGATTTTACTCTATATCGGTTGTTTTCGCCTTATTTTCTTGTAACGCCCTCCACCCTCACCCCAACGCGATCCCGTCCCATAACGTAAGGGGTTGAAATTACGTACAAACAACATCGGTTGAATTAATATTAATCTAATTAATCCTGAAAAATATTTATTCAACGCAAATATCGGCCGTGTTTGCACGTTTCAATATTTCCACCCTCGCGTCTGGCTGTTAAATGTCACGTTGAATGCCATAATTAAACTCAGTGACATCCATAACCCTGGATTTGACTCCAGTCTCGGCTGTATTCGCATTATTTTCTTAACACGCCCCTCCACCCTAAACGTGATCCTTTCCCATGCTGTAAGGGGTTGAAATTATACACAGGTAATATCGGTAGAAACACTGTCAGTTTCATTGACTCCAAAAAATATTTATATCACTCAAATATCGGCCGTTTTAGTATGTTTAAATATTTATACCCGCGGCCAACCCCGCTCCTGGGGGCGGCAGACATGTCTCGCCGCGACAGTGTTTGTTTTCTGGTTGCTAAGAACACGTGTACGAAATTAAGTGAAATTATTTCCACGGGTTTAGATTTATATGCGGAACATACATATAAACAAACAGTCTTCTTTATTTATTTGAAGAAGATAATACCAAAACTGTAATGTAATGTAATTTTCAATCAATTGAAGTTATAAAACCAATAATCATCATGTGGTGCTCCTCGATGTTGATTTGTAGCTTTATAACTGAGAGGTTTCTGATCTGATCAGAACTGAAGAGAATCGGAGGGTCACGTAACCAACGCATTGAATCTCTAGAGTTGTACGTGGCTATTTAACTTTCCATATAAAATTCAAAATTTTGTATGGAAACATTAACAGACAAATTATTTACATATACTGAATAAGTTACAAAGCAGAGGCAGTCATTTTCACTGTGAAAGCTACATGTTTGCTTTGGTCTATTTGCTTGCTTCGTCTGCTACGACCACAGTAAATTAGCAGGCAGAGCGGAGAGTAAGTTCCGCAATTGTTTAAATACACGAGCAGACAATGTTTATTCAATTAGCCGAATCGTTCGTGTGCATCCGTATCGGACAGAGAATGGACAGCGTAATCGGTATTCGTGTAAACAAGTAGCTCAAATTGGAACCTGGGGGCGATCTCTTTATCTCCCTCGGGAAAAACAATTCAAAACGGAACTTTTAGATCTGCAAAAATCAGTTTTTTTTATTAGTCTGCTGTCGTTGACAAGTTATTCACGCATTTATTTAAAAAGACACCGGTCAGCGTCTGAGTTTTGTATGGTGCGATTTCTGTTTTAAAAGTTGTCAACAATGAGATTAGTGTATGTAAAATTACGACGTTGACGTGTAATTTTTAAAATTATTCGTTTATTATTTCTGAATGAAGTTTTCCAACGTCTACTTTCCGTTCCTTGCTGTATTATTTTGATCTAAAATTTAATTTATCCCTCTCTTACCTCTCAGGCAATAGAGCAACTAGTTCCAGAATAAGAGGAATCACATCGAACGAGGCATACAAATGAATACTTACTTACATTGACCTCATAATAATGGAACGTGGGCCAATACTTCCGATAATTACCAATCAGTGTCGGATGTACAAATTTATGTAAACTCTCATAGCTAGAAGATCCCTAATTGAAGTAAAGATTATTCATCATTCTTATTGACCTGGAGAACAATAATTTTGCCAATGTAATAATATTATCTCTGTTTTCTTAGTCGTTAAGGTTGTGCAGTCAAACTTTCGTTATCGGGTTTGATACTTTGATACGAAGTCTTAAAAAAATAATGTTCTACCACAAACCGTTAGTCAGTACTACCTCGTTAATAGTTTTAAAAATAATATACGCTTGCCTTAATGCGAATCTATCATATTCCATTTAATAATCGTAATCAGCGAATCCGTTTTAAAAGCCTCGATAACCGACACTCTGGTATAGACTGACTACTTTATTTCGATACGGAGAGGAAGACAAAAAAATTTTTACCGGTAGATGATTTGGTGATTCTAACCTCACATATGGATATAAACTAGGCTTCATTACTCATACAAAAATATCTGAACTTACTTCAAGTATCACTTCAGAAATGGGGAATAAAAGAAAATTAAAAAATCGTCTCATGTGGCGTTTACATTACGTAAAAAAAACAGTGTCCACCGATCTATATAAACAACACTGAGATTCCTAAATCACTCTTTGTTAAATATTTGGGTCTACATATTGATATCAAGCTTAATTGGAAAATCCACATAACCAAGAAAAGAAAAAAAATGGATATAAAACAAAAATAAATGCTCAGGTTACTAGGACGCAAGTCACAGCTCTCCGTAGAAAATAAACTTCGACTGTACAAAACCATGGAGCTGCGGGATAGAATTATGGGAATGTTTTAGTAAGTCTAATACTGCAAAGATGCCAGTCTAAAATATTAAGAGACATCGTTAATGCCCCACTGGTACATAACAAATGAGCAAAACACAGTGACTTAAAAATCCCCACTGTTATGGAGGCTGTCCGTCAAAAGAGTGTTAGACTGAAAGCTAAAATCGCATTCAAATTCGTTATTACAACCGCTTTTAGAAAATGATGTAATAATAAACTCTGAAAAGAAAATGACCAGCTCATCTGTAGACACGTTTTAGGAGTTCTCTTCGCTAGAGGGGGTCTCATCATGATATAATGTAAAATATAATGTAGTGTCAATTAGTTAACACATTAATTGTAAATTTGATAATCTAAATTGTTAGAGAAACATATTCTTACGGCGGTACAGAACACAGCAACAATGTAGCCAGGTATTGTTTCCTTTGTCGGAAGAAATATGCGCGCTCAAAAATTGCGAGACGGGAATTCAGTTGAATGGAAGGTTTGGTCAGTGCAGGTCGCATTAAAATATTGAGCAGTTGGCTGGAAGGTTTGGTCAAGTACAGGTCGCATTAAGAGTTCACGTTGCGGTAGAGTTCAGGCCGTATTTCTAATCCTCAGCGATCGGGTGGTCGTAAAAGAACTTTTGGAACTTGGAGATTAAACACGTACCGAGAGACGAACAAGAAAGCAAAAGGCGAGTGCGAGAATCGAAGGCAGAACTACAAAACCTGCTAAACACCAAAAGATTTGTGGTCGTAGCCGGCAGAGGAGATCGGCAGAGGTCAACCGAGGAGGAGACGCAAAGGAGGTTCCTGGTTTCTGATTTTGTTCCAAAAATATTAAATCTAGAATCTGTGAGTTTAAGTAGAAGCTGTGCAAAAACCCGCCATAGTGCTTCGTAAGTCAAAAGTATACAGGAATGCTGCCGTGAGTACCAATATAAAATAAATAATTATGTAAACCGGATTAAAAGATAGACGTCAGATTTCGTTCTCTTCCTTTGATAAAATTTGTTAAGTAGAATCCATCTTTGTAGTTTAATTTCTTCGACAAGTAAATTTCGTCTTTGTTAATTGACGAGTAAATCTTTTTATTGGAATTTGTTTCTTTAAGATTTTAAATCTAATTGATGCTTTTAAATTTAAATATTACAATACAAATAACATGTTAAAGCTACCACATTAGCTTATAGATTAAAATGTAATCTTATTGCTAGTAAGTAAAATATTTTTTAAAAAGGTTGGATCATGTTTTTCCTCTCTTCACCTTCAATCGTTCCCAACACGCAGTTTAGCGTCATGTTTTTACTTTATTCTTCTCCACAATGTAGAAAAGTTAATTACAGTGTTTTAATGTATGTAGGAGGTTGCTGTAACTGTAAAAATAAATATAGAAAAATTTGTATAATATTTACTATAGTTCACATATTCCTCCAGTTCATCTGAGAATGGCCTCGAATGTAATAGAAATGTGCGACGATGACTGGACCAGGATGGAAACACTCGATAAATTATACAGCAGGTTCACTGGGGGAACTGAAATATTTTCTTTTAGACTTATAAGAGACATGAAATACGTTTTATATTGTTACTGCCAAAATATATATCCAATAATATCTTTAAACCAAATTAATTTATCCGAAAAAGCGTGTTTATTACAGCCCTAAGATGATCAATTTCACTCGAAGACAGTTTTAAGAAGTTATTAAGAATTGTACCAGCCTGGAAAGAAGTAACTGGAGTAGTTTCTAGTATACTATAATAGTTTAATTGATTACTACAGTATTAATTTCAACTATGTTATTACAGAGCCCATTTTAAATTGTTCCAAATCAAAAAAACGGCCTTAATTTACCATCAAGTATTTGTGTTGTAACGTATTTATATATATTTACTTGAAACTATAAATCTTCAACCATCTCGTAGAAAACCTTGCATAATATATATAAAATACTAATTATGAGCGGTTATTTGAAAGGTAATAATTTTTTAATTTTATTACGGTGGTTTTATTTTCGTGTACTCGGGGACTCGATTACTACAAGTAATTAATGTAAAATGAAAATTAGCAAAATTAGGGAAAATTTCCTTGATTATCGACATGTGTATTCAGTGTTTGTTAGTGACTCCATTCAAAATTAATGACAGTGTTTCAACCCGCTTCGTATCAATATGAGCTTTCACGTTCGTAAAATTAGCTGGATTAAGTAAATTTTCGCAATTATTGGACGAATGAAGATAATTCTTTTCTCCAATTCGAAGTCTTTAAACCGAGAATTTTTTACGGTAACTGACTTCGAAGTTAATCTTATTATTGGGCTGGATCATTCGACTGTGCTGGATAGCAGTTGAATTTAATTTATTTCCACAACCCTTAGTGTTATAATTAATATTATTAAGAGTAGACAGCTGTCGTCTTTTAATCGTCGGAGAACTGTACAACGTTTCGACATCTAGTTCGGTCATGAGGTATAATGGTCGTTGTTAAGGAATTATCTAAACAAAAGCGGGATGTTTCAGTGTACTTTTTATTATCACAATGTAAAGGTTCTTGTAACAATAACTGTATTCACACAAAATTAGATAAATACAACAAAATTTAATAAATTCTTCAAACATATTACACAATATACGATACAGCTAAGTACGTGAGGTGGGGTGTTTCAGTCGTGCAAGATGCGAGATAAATACTTTAGATTTGCTGAAGAACTCCAAGGTTCGAACTGCTGACAGAGAAGCAGGCATTATGTTTTCTTATGTTATGAATGAAATACAAAATACAGATCTACTACACAACGAATTTTTCTTTTGTAATTGAGAACTGAAGATATATATTTTTTTTCAATTTGCTGCCACTTATTTGTCGAATTAATGGAAACACAGACACCGTTCAGAATTATTGCATTACTGTACAGATATTTCCTGTAAAAAAAAATTAAAGCCTTGGAGATATTCAGCGTGAGTATTGCTTTCATACACAAAAAAAGTTTCGTAATGAACAGCAATATACAATATTAAATACAATTTTTTTTTTGTAAAATGAATGACAGTAAGTAAAAGTGAAAGTCTCAGAAGGCATGTTTCTCAAAATTTTACAAATTGATCATTAGCATATGTACAGTAACGTGGATACGAATTTTAAGTACACCAACGATTCAATTTTTATACATAATCATTACCACTAAAATTCGATTTACTCGAATTAATTGATAGATTATAATAATTTTAGATTTATGGCGAATTTCGAAAGGGTAACATTACAATGTACGTGGTTTCACAGTTCTGAATGTGCAACCGAAGTATTTTAAAATCTCTGGGTGGTTTAGGTTTTAGCAGAAAAAAATTTTATACGCCGAGAAAATTCCAGATTTCACGATCACACGCGATATTGTTACACTTCGGAAAACAACGTGTAAATTGTGGACCTACTTCTACTACAGGACTACCATGACACTGTTTATACGGGAGAGGTGTGGATTTAAGTCTATACAGATACCAAATCATCAATGATTTATCACAGAAAGAGGACGGAGATAAACGTTTAAGATTAATGGAAAATTATGATTATACATGCCCTTTCTCGCGAATTTCAAACACGAGATTTTTTAATCTTCTCAAGTATTCGTGAAACAATTTTTTTTAAAAAACATAAAATAGATATATTATCCAATAAGTCAGAAAATTGTGGAGTTCGTTAATGACATTTGCAGTGAAAGTTTGCATATAAAATAGACACGCAACGTTTCATCCCGACTTCGGGACTTAATAAGGTTATAAATGCATATTAATGAGTATAGATGAAGCATAATATTATAAATGCATAGAATATAAAAACTTCTCTTGATGTAATAGAAGTTTAAGTAGAAATATTTAGATAATAACGTTCACTGTAAATATAATTATAGAACTTTACAATACAGTTAATAACAACTTTTTGACTTATTAGCAAAAATATTTATTTTGTTAAACTTAAATGTCACATAAATATAAATTTTTCTTTTATAATAGAAATTGATAAATTGATAATTTTTGTGACTTACCCAGTCATAAATTTAAATGAAAAACTAATTCTTCATTATCACAAGCTTTAATTTTCATCAGTAAAAATAAAAAGGTTTTCAGAAGCATTAGCATTTTAACAAATAACTATCAAAAAAATATTGTATATAAATTTGTATAATAAATAATTTTTAATTTTAATTTTTTTTTAAAAAAGCAAACAATTAATTTTCAAAAATTCAATATGACTTAAATAATCAGTGAACAATTCATGGCAGCGTGTGGGATCCTTGTTAAAATGTAAATGATTCAGAAAAACATTTTCTTTTCACAGATAAATACGGCAAATTTCCGAAAGCTTCGCAAAAATCTAAATTAATGTTTCGAAAATGAATAATTAGTTTCTTATTTAATTAGAAAAATTAACAATAAATATCAATTTTTTAAAAGTAATTATGTCTTAAAGCAGTTTTAAAACAATTTATTTGAAAATGATCATAGCTTCACCCTCACCACCCTTCTGCAAGCCTAATATCCTCACATATTGACCGAGTGTTTCTGTGTTTATATTGTCACGTCATCAATATGCAAAAATTGATTACATGCCCACGAAATTAAATCGTTCAGAAAGAAAGGTCAACGAATATAATTATTCCAATATCAGATTATACCGTCACTTGTGCAAATAATGAAAGAATTGGTGTTCTATGTACTTCCTATTTCTACCGTACGACGCTGAGTATGAAAGTTTTGTGCTTCACCTTCTTCTTTTAAAACTCCCTTCACTACCACCTAGGACCACTTCTCAGCGGAAGATTGTCATCAGTGTGCGTGAGTCCGGACTCCGAATGGCGTCTTACTCTATCACTTCGCCTAAATTTCAACCTGACGATTACCAATCAAACAGACGCGATTTGGCGTGGAAAACGTGGATAATTTGTTCCTGCTGTAGACATGTCTCTACGTTTCAGGTCGCTCAAAATTACCTTCTACGTTGAAGTGAAATAAATAATTCATAAAGTACGTACTGAGTTATGCGGGAAATTTATGTAATTATCGGAATACAAAAAGAAAACATAACTAGTATGAATTAAGTAAAATACGTTGAAAATGAGTTTGGTATGGTAAATTATTATTAGATACCACAATAGTAACCGCAATATCTGAAAGGGAAAAACGCCGAATTTACAACTATTAAAACTGAGTCATAAAACTAAAATGCTGACACGTATTAAAAAATTTTCCTTTCTAAATTATTGTAATTTAACGAAGAAACCCCTTCAATAATTACAGTTGAGTACGTTTCCACTCAACCACAAATAAATTACACGGTCGAACATGCAAAGAAAAAACCTTTTATATATTCGCAGAATAATAAATCTTGCTTTTTCCGACAAGAAGAGTCAAAGTAAACTGAAAATGTAAATTAACGGCTGAAACAACAGATCCTTCTAAAGACTTGATATTCTAGCTTTATGCTGAATATTTAGACAGAATCCTGAGGCGTTGCATTTGAAACAATGCTTGCTTTGCGACAACGTCTAATAAATAGACACAACTGGTCGCAAAAAAACAACTGAAGGTGATACCTCAGGCACTATACATTTTATTCCAAATTTGTAAAAAAAAACGTGAATTATTTTAAGCGAAGGTTAAAATATGTTTTACAGAGTTTAGGCAATATATAAATTTTATTTTTTATAAAATGTACTATCGTAACGGCCATTTTATCAATCAATAAAAACATATTAAAGTTGAAAAAATCACGTAATCCGAAGAACAGAACCTAGATTCATTGTTTCAACCATCCAGAAATTTTTCCTTATTAACGAGCTGGAATTAAATATTTTGTGAGTAGCATAAGACATTTGTCGAAATATATATTTTTTTCACACATAAGAAACAAGGGAATAGAATATGCACGTTTTGGTGGATACAGAATAGGGATATGAGATAGACGAATTATACGTGAATAATTAATAAAACACGTCGCTAATATAAAAGAAGAAAATTCAAGAAGAAAATATTTCTTTTCCGGAAAACGGAAGACCCTATATATTCACATTACCTTTAAAATAATATCTAAAAATTAAATAAATTTTTTTTGAAGATAAACAGTTTTCAGATCTACAAAGAAGTGGATATTGTCCCCATTCACACGTAAACACAAATTCCTTAAACAGACTGTTTAATTACCTTCTTATGTGGAAAATTCCATTTTCACAGTCAAAATATAAACTTTTTATGTCATTATATTAAAATTAGACCTTGGGCATACGGTAAGAGTTGTCCGCTATTGCCATTGGAACAGTCGGCCAGCTGCCTCAAAAGCTGGTCGGGGCACGGAGAATGGAATGCTGCGTCCCCACAGAAAACCCCTCTCCCGTCATCGGAAGGGTGTGGGACAATTACCCAATGCCCGACCTACGTAATGAAGGTTTTCTAGGATTTGTCGTGCATAACTTTTAGGCGAATGCCGGGTAGGATCCTTAAACTATAGCCCAATGACCCTAGTTAACGATTGTCTACCTTCGTTTACCCTTCCGCATCCCCCTTTTCAAATCCCTTCCTATACTATTAAAGGGGAATTTCCACCACGTGGATCACCCTTTTACTCGAATAAGAAATTTGATTACATTAAAATTAGTCAAAATTTACTGTAAAAAGAAATTTTGTCAATTATATTATTTTTACAGATTAGTATGACAAAAAATTTCTTTACGCTACTAATTTCAAATACTGACTACTTTTTAATGTAATGACATTAAATGTATTATATTGTGAGTTTAAAAAAGGGGTTTTAGTACATGACAATATTTTCAGTAGACCTGGAAAATTATCCTGGGTGACATTTTGTGCGATTTTAGAAAAAACAATATCTTTACCAAATCCATCAAATTGTAATGGAGACACGTTTCTGGTGATGTTTTTCAAATAAAATTTTCTGACGATTGAATCTCGCCGATAAAATTATTATACGACTAAATGTTGAAAATTGTAATTGAAATTATAAAATCCGAAAAACCACGCCATACGTTAATTGAAGAATTAAGTCATGGAAATTGGTGAAATTGTTTGGCGTTTAAATTCGTTGATGATAGACGATTCTGGAAAAATTGTGTTCGACGAAAGGTAAGGAAGTCAAGTTATTATCAAACTATACAATTTTCCCCCACGCTTCTCGTCGTCGCCCTAACAGTTTGGAGACAGAGGATTTAAGACGTCTTCAGAAATCCGGATACTACTTCTACAGACAGTATTATAGTACATTCACTTATTGCCAATTTTTCCTAATAGAAAGATCCTAACACACAGAAACATAAACAGTTATTCATTTTAGAAACGACCGCTATAGGGTGAGCCGCACGTCCCAGTGCGTGCGTGCGTGCAAAAATACGTGTCTATGAGACACGCACGGTTTAAGCTTTATTGCTATGCTAACCTGAATTAATCGTGCTTTCAAACAATCAGAGGGGCCCATTTCAGAACCGAAAAATGATCGCACGCTGGTGATGTACGCAATGAGAAGCTTCGTCGTTCCTGTGTAACTGTGCATTTTCATTATCCCCGAAAGACGAAATATGTTTGAAGCGTAACTGTTCAGGTTGTGCGGAGGGACATTAAAGCATTTAAATCGATAATTGCCCGAACATGATTGAAACAGAAAAAATAACTTTAACTAGTGGTAGTAAAATTAATCATTTGTTTTTAAATCGTATCGTTTAATTATAGGAATTTTACAAAATTAATTTTGCAAAATTAAATTGATAATGGAATTATCAAAAATTTACGTATTATAGGTAATTCATTTAATAATAATATTACGATTATTTTGGTTTGGAAACGATAAACTCAGTCTCTATATTCAGTACATTTATAATATTATTATAAATCCGAGTCTTAACTTGACAGTTGTTGTTGACATGATACAATTAAATTTAATTGCAATATTAATTAAATTTCTATAATCTCTACAATTAATCGAGGCAACGTGATCGGGTGAAGCCCTTCGGAAGATAACCCGAAATTTAACTAAACGCATCATGATTCAATTTTTTTGGGCAACTAATTATAATTTCCGTAAGCGAATTGGGCTCTGATGTGTGATTGTTTCATTAGTAAGTAATCACTATGTATCAATTTTTTTTCGTAATTATTTTGGACTTTTTGCCAGCTGGTTTTTTAAAAAATTGAAATTTGATCTATATATCTACTATTGTTTGTTGTCTGAGATAAACCAAAATTCAAGCAAGTTGCCGTTTTCGATTCTGACTATTGAATGTTATTAAGTATCATTACGTATTAATGATATAAATAATTTTCTAAGCGAAATATTTTAATCCGAAAATTTGTAGACACTATCAGTTTATAGATTTTTTTTTAGAGGAACAATTATTATTTCTATGGTTTACCAGTCGCAAAACCGAATCGGTTCTCGTCCTCCTGACGGCACAACTTTCATTCGTTTTCCAATGTGCAAGGAGAAAGAATTAAAATGAAAATGGTTTATTGTAATATTTACATTAGACAGAGGTTTTTTGTACTGTCAATTTAATTTTCCCCTTTTACTAAAAGAGATTTTTCAATTAAAATTAAAGTAAATTGTTACAATACTTAGCTTCAATAGAGGTTTTTTTTTACAGCTGACAATTTAAGTTTTCCCTCTGAGCACAAATAAATTCGTACTGTGACAGATTTTTTATTTCAAATTATTTCGAAAAGCAACAGATACAGAAATTTATTTTATGCTCATCTGGCATGAGATCATGACTATTGAATTAACTATCACCTCTCGACATTTAAAGAGAGAAGTTCGATCATGTAACGTAAATAAATCTAATTTCAACTGTTTCTCAATCGTACATCACCGAGCGTGTTTTAGTATCATGACTTTGACCTGCCGGCGACAACTAAAGCTGACATTCGAAAATATGATTCTCTATACTTTTATGTACATATACTTACACGGACAACACATCAGTTAAAGAAAGCTGTGCGCGGATACAAAGTTCAGATACTCACACACAATAATTAAAGTTACTTTATGCACAAATGTGATTTTGTCAACCGCGTGTTTCCTTCAGTTACATTCTCTACGGAAACACGCGATAAACATTTGATAGTTGACTGCACATTTCCAGGTAACGTATCAACTTTAAAAAAAAAAGTTGCTCGTAGGAACACACGAATAATGCAAAACGTATCTAGAACTGTGCAAGTACATCGATATAATATACAAAGTTATCTTCAGACACCTGAACTCTTGGCGTTAAATAGATAAACGAACAGTTCGTATAAGATGTACAATTTTACAATTTACAGGATGTCGAACAATAACACAAGGAGATCGAGAACACCACACCGATTATAATACTGAAAATAAGTGCTCTATTGTTTAATTAGGCCGGTATTCAATATAACAGAGACCAAAAATACGTTCTACATTGCGCTGGCTCAACAGTACAAAACACTGAATGTAAAAATATTTACAAGTTTACAGGTTACAATAACCGAAGGTGAAGTTCATTGCCACCCATTCAAAAAACTATTTTGTGTAACAATGACTGCACTACGCTCGTCCATAGGACTTAAATAGAAGCTTATATATACATACATATTACAGCGGGCTGCACGAACGTTATTCAGCTTGGTTGGTTTTTTTTTAGACGTCTATACAAAATATATTATTTACTCTCCACCATTGGCACAAATTTTGCAGCTCGGAAGATTAAGTAATTATAGGTCAAATATACTGTACATTTATTGTCTCGTGTACAATTCTCTTAATCAGTCGCCAGCCGTGTTTTCTAAAAATAATTCGATACTGTTTACCGAAGCAAGAAAAAATTCTCCTCACAAAATAATTTTCTGAATGAATATGCAGTATTTGCGAAATTTTTTTTAAAACATCTAGATGAGATTTCTACTCCTTCCTTATCCGCCATCTCTCTCACGTACGCTTCTCACTCATTCTCTATCTCCCTCACTCATACACACAATTACAACACTCCTTTCACTTCCGTTTACTTCAGTGCTAATTATACAGTGAAAAGACTCCGGAGTACTTCATACAACTCAATTAACACATTTAGAACTCGATATTCAATTAAATGATAATGCATTTTTTTTTGTGATAAGCTAACATAACAGTGAGTGAAGTTATTAATTTTTTTTGGTGTACGGCTTATTACGCATATTTTGCAGTTCGAATCTAAGGCTACGTATCGAAGAATTCTCACTCACTCAGAGCAGGTTCAAATTAAATATACTTTGTCTTAAAATAATACTCAATTCTTTACTCCTGTAAAAAATATGGATTACGGAGCAAGTGTAATGAAACTACGAAATACAAAAGCAGTACTTTTGAAATTTTGGAAATTAACATCTCTGATTTCGAAGTATAAAAATATTTAGTGATACTTTCTTCACACCTATTTTCCTTCTTGAGAGGAATAATCATTACGTATCTATTACCACAATAAGATTTCTTAAATGTAGTCTAAAAACACTAATAATACGTTTCGAAATTATTAATTTATGTTAATGTGTCAAAAATTGTTTAGTTTATCTGCAGATCATGGATATAATATTCTCTTACTTTGAGCTATTTTTAATTAAATTCTAGAAAAATAAATTGAATATTAGAATAACGTTTCAGAGGAAACAAACTAATTTACTTTGGTTCAGTAACAAATAAATAGCTTATTGTTATAATATTATTAGTGCTGTTAGCCTAATATCCAGCAAACTTTTCTCATTATAATTGTACAGACAATATAGAATGTTGAAAAAGGTGGCCGCCCCCAATATTTAATTGTTGCAGTTATTTTAACATTATTTTCTCTAAAATAAGGAAGAATAAGGGACATTTTAACAGAATTCAAGAAGAACGAACCACTTACACATAGTTTCGTCCGTTTCTGGTTGCGAAACTTTCGTACTATTATGTTATATAAAATTTTGACTTCAAGCAATCAATGGCTGGTTTTCCAGCTATTCACAATAAATTAGGGATAAAATAAAATACATCCAAGAATATAGGTGATATAGAAACGAAAATTCACGACTGTGTGCAATGGTCACACGAACTTTCATCCGGTTCAGAAAACGAATATTATTCTTTGGAAAAGTCATATGACCGATGAAGAATGTAATTAGAGGAACATAATTGCGCCAGAAGGTGAAAATTGGATTCGGGTTATATTTATGATTAACAATGGTTTTCTTATAACACGTAAATAATATTAATCTATAGAAAAATTGTGGTGCCAGTTCCGAGAAAGCAACAAGAAAAATAGGAACGACCTGGTTCTCCTTGCTGTCAGATGATGCTGAGTGAGTCTTTGAAACGCATGGTCGCCGAGTAAGCTTCGTTTTGAGTTTGAGATATACAAAAAACACTGATTCCAGCACGTTGCATGAAAAAAAAACAGCAGGTTATTGTGGTTACAGTGGTCAACGTGGAAGTCATCAACCATTGATTGCTTGTTTACAGGTCACGAAATGCATCAGATAACGTTTATAATTTCTGAAATTCGTAACACACTGAGCTTAAAACGAGTCGTAGTGGCATGGTTGGTGTGAAATTTTCAGTTGAGAGACTCCGCCGACACAGAAACAGAAGAGAAAGCTGGTAGCCTGCATTTGGTGCTGGCGCTGAGCGGAATCTCCTCGATTCTCTCGAGGTCCGGCGCCGCCCCCGCGGAGTTCTGCTTGCAGAGACGGCCGGTCGACGCCGCTCGCGTATGAGTACCGTCGAGTCCCACCCCCGGCCCCGAGTGGGGCGGCGGATCGTCACCTCTGTCGAGGCTGAACTGTCGACGCAAGAATCGAGCACCGCTCCTGGCGTGGTGATGGTTGAGCGTCTGCTCGCTGGGCGACAGGCAGCGGTAGTGGTTGTAGGCTGCGCTGAGGTCACGCCGCCCTCGGCAGTTGAGCGAGGTGGCCGACACCCCCAGCAGCGCCGCCGCCGCCTCCGAGGACGCGAGACTGCCCGTCATCTGCTGCTCCGCCGAGGCGCTCTTCACCACGTGGTCGGCCGCGTGCACCGCGGCGCGCACCTTCAGGTCGCACGTGCTCACGCTCTTGGACGGAATCGGGCTCGTCGCCCCCGAGCTGCTGCCCCCGCCACCTCCGTCCTCTGAGCGCGCTTGAGGCCTGTCGCTACCCACGGATGAGCCGCCCCCGGACGCTCCGTACCGGCTTGCCCTTATCAGACGCTCGTCCAGTCTGGAATTTGGGATTCAGTTCTATTAACAACTACAATTATAAGCTTTCACAATAATATACTCTTCTCCTACTTCAAATTTGATTGTTTCTGGCGTGGCAGATATGTGGCTAGTTAGAATACTTAACGTCAATAATGAAAAGTTTGGCAGTGTCCCTTTATCTACCTTTTCTGACTAGTGAAACATAGTAGCTGCCATCGATCACCTAATCCTTTGTTATTATATATATATATATATATATATATATATATATATATATATATTGTAGAGATTACCAATGTAATGAAATGCTTTATTTAAATAGTTTCTTTAAAATATTTGAGGCCGAACATTGTAAAGAGCAGCATTGTTTGGCGCGAGAATGCAGAGACTATGATGGTTGCTACGAATTATTTTCGAAAAAGCGTTTATACGACGCTCAGAACTTTTATCAGTCAGTCAGAGAGCAGTGTGTGTTTGGAGATCTAGACGAAAAGGTCAAAAAACAGTCAGAGAGCTGTATGTTGTGAGAATAGTCAGTCATGTGTTTTCCTACTGCTATTAAAGGGGAGTTCCACTATGTGGATTGCCCTCATGTAGCCTGTTACCCTAAAAAAAAATAATCCCAAACGCAGACATCTCTAACGGAGGCTACCTTTGGGGATGCCTTCACATCTCTCTGGTTTTTTCAACTAAGGTTCCCACATTCCGAGGTACCTCGGCCTGTTTTGAGAGGTGTATGTTCCGGGGTCGCAGACCTTGGGCATACGGTAAGAGTTGTCCGTTATTCGTATTGGAATAGTCGGCCAGCTGCCTCCTAAATTGGTCAAGGCACGGCGAGGGAAAAGCTGCGACCCCACAGCAAACCCCTCTCCCGCCCTCGGAAGGGCGTGGGACAAGTACCAAATGCCGGACCTGCCTGATGCAGGTTTTTCTAGGGTTTTCCCTGCATCACTTTGAGGCGAATTGCCGGGTAGGATGCTTAAACCATAACCCGGGGGGCGTAGTTATGCTCTACTCTTCCGCATCCCCCCTTTCACTCCCTTTCTTATGCTATAAGAGGGGAGTTGCCACTATGTGGATTACTCTATACATAGCCTGTCTACACCTGCAAAAAATATCCCAAACGTATCCAAAGAAGTTCAATGGAATATTCTGCTGCCACAAATTAAGCAACGAAAAAGGGAGCGAATAGAATAGTATCAGCGTAATTTCACTTACCCATGACTTTCCCTGCAGCGTGAATGAGAATAAATACTCGTTAGCAACGGTTTATCCCGGGATGTAATGCAATATTATAATCGTGGAGTTGAATACTTACCCTAAGGGAGGAGGAACAGGCAGCTCCTTGTTGAAGCCAGCCTTCCCCAGAAGCCAGTACGTAGGCATTTTGCCTTTACCTTTGAGCTCTGTTTCGCCTCTGTATTCCAGCTGATAACCGCCCACAGCGTCCAACTTCTCCTTCGTGGCCTGGGAAAGGTGAATTCTCCACGCAGATCCTAAAGCATAGTTGAAAACAAAATTTTAGTTGGGGAAAACTTTCATTCACTTAATACGTAATACAATTTGTGTCAAGTATAATCACTTCCTGAACCGAGATGTTGGAGTAGTAAACGTAGATCACTATGTTACAGACAGCAAAATATACATACATACTGAGAAATTTAATTTCTACTAAACCTTAAGGTTATAAAAATAACGTTTTAAGTCCTTAAATAGTAATATACGGCCTCCCAATAACTGAGTTAGTACTTCAAACGTTGGCAAATTTTGTTAAAATTCTGGAACTAATCTGTACCGCCGTGCTAATTAGAGTTTGTCATATAGTGGTGATATACACGATTCAATTAGTGAGAGGAAATTGATTTCTGTGAATGGCAAGCTCTACTAGAATCTAATAACCGTTTATTTGAGGTCACAACTAGGATCACCGCTAAGTGTAGTGCTTTTCATAGCAGCCATTAATGAGTTTAAATCTACCATCCTACCTCCAACCAGACACCTTGCATATGCCGATGATATTATTTTGTTTAAAAGAGGTTAAAATATAGAAGAGACAACGAAACAAATGCAAAACACTTTGGATAAGATTATTTCATGGACAGCCAAAATAGGTTATAATTTTAGCTGTGACAAAATCAAGGCAATTATCTTCGCTAGGAGAAATAAAATTAGACACTGCTACTGTTAGAAGGAGAAAATATACAGTTTCATACGCACGTAAAAATACTTGGAATAATATTGGATCAGAAAGTTATTTTAAAAAACCACATGTAGAAGACCTTTGCTCTGATATAAAAATAAGAATTTATATACTCAAATGAGGGTAATCCACATGGTGGTAACTCCCCTTTAATAGCATAGGAAGCATAGGAAGGAGCCAAGGGTTAACTAGGGCCCCCGGGATACGGTTTAAGGATCCTACCCGGCAATTCGCCTAAATGTGATGCAGGGAAAACCCTAGAAAAACCTGCATCAGGTAGGTCGGGCATTTGGTAATTGTTCCACGCCCTTCCGATGGCGCGAAAGGGGTTAGCTGTGGGGTCGCAGCTTTCCTCTCTCCGTACCTTGACCAGTTTAGAATGATGCTGGCCGACTATTCCAATAGGAATAGCGGACAACTCTTACTCTTACCGTATGCCCAAGGTCTGCGACCCCGGAACATACACCTCTTAAAACAGGCCGAGGTGCCTAGGCATGTGGGAACCTTAGTTCACAAACTAGAGATATATTTTTTTTTTGGGTAACAGGCTACATGAGGGTAATCCACATGGTGGCAACTCCCCTTTACTAGCATAGGAAGGGATTTGAAAGGGGGGATGCGAAAGGGTAGAAGGTAACCAAGGGTTAACTGAAGCCCCCGGGCTATATTTTAAGGATCCTACCCGACATTCGCCTAAAGAAATGCAGGACAAACCCTAGAAAAATCTGCATCAGGTAGGTCGGGCATTGGGTACTTGTCCCACTCCCTTCCGATAGCGGAAGAGGAGTTTGCTGTGGGGACGCAGAATTCCCTTCTCCGTCCCTCGACCAGTTTAGGATGCAACTGGCCGACTATTCCAATGGGAATAGAGGACAACTCTTACCGTATGCCCAAGGTCTGTGACCCCGGAACATACACCTCTCAGGACAGGCCGAGTTCAAAAACGGAGAGGAAAAGGCATTCCCAAAGGTAGCCCCTTCGTATCTCTCCTCCAAGATGCCTACTGTGAGAGAACATCCCTCGCAGGTTACCTGCGAGAGAATCCTCTCGCAGACTTTCATCATTCATAACCATGAAATACATCCTGCAGTGCTGTGAGTATTATTCCATAATGAGAAACATGATCTTGGGCAACTTTCTACTATGTGGCCTAGCGACAACGGAAACGACGATCTTAAGGATGTTGAAGTTCGTCTATGAAGCCAACTTAAGCAACCTAATTTAAAACAGAATCATAGCCTGTATGTAAACGAATTACTAATGACTTTTAAGTTAATTTAAATCAACATCTTTTAATTAAAAAGCCTAGTAAATTTTGACGTGAACATTGTCTCCTCCAGCACGACGGTGCCACATGTTGCGAGACTATCACATTGTTGTACGTCTGTAAGGGTTATTTCATGTAATGAATATGCGAACAGCCCGATCTCACATTTTCGAAAAAAATTTCTTTTGATTTATCCGAAATATATATATTACCGAAGCACGCTACTTTCGATTCGTTTATGTTTTTGTATCGTTTACATTGTTCTGTCTGAAGCAAACTCTCCTACGTGAATGCATACGAGACCAAGAATTTTAAGTAGATCTGAAATTGAAACGGTTATATATTTATATAAAAGTGTTATTTTATAATGTGTTTAACAAGAAATATAGATATTTTTCTCCATTATTTTAGAATAAACGTAGTACCATTTTTAGTTAAAACTAATATTTTTAATGATCAATTTGAGGGAACAGAGAGAATTGTTACATCCGCTTTAACCGTGTATTTACGCATACAGAAGGATGAGACTAAGCTCCTATTAAATTCTGAGTGGGATAATCTTTTTCAAAGCAATTAAAGACTACATAAAGCAAGGTTAATATAAAACGAAAAATAAGTGGCAGTTTCGTTAAAAATTATTGAAATTAGGAAATAAAAGTTGTATAGTTACAAGTATTTGTTTAATTTTCTAAAAACGTTGAAATAATACTGCGAACGTTGGGGAACCGTTTAGCTAAAAGCCTGTTTCTCTACAATTCACATATTTATACAATGTGTCTCAAGGGTTATTAAAATTCTAAATCTCTAATTCTAAAATTCTAGCTTTAATTTTTATAATTCAGAACAATACTGATACTGGAATATTTGAAAAATAATATATATTTTTAAATGGAGAAAATTGTTGTGGTTTACTTAACACGAATTTAATTAATATTTTTGAGAATAACTGAAGAATACTCAATAAATGTGTGAAATATATATTTGTAAATTGATCGTTTTACGGAAAATTTTTGTGTCATAAATATAATTTTCCATCATAGTGATTAAAAATATTTGACAATTATTATTACTGGCCATGTGTCAGATATGATACATTTTAATACATACAATATCTAATTTACAACAATAATGACGTTTCGTCCTCAGGTATAATAATTTGTTATAATTTTGTATAAAATACTTTCTTGTATTTACAATATTGGCGTAGTTAAAATTTAGAGGCAGGGTAGTAGGAACTTACCCTTAAATTTAATTTTTCAAAATTATCAATAGAAGAAGGGATTGTATACAAAATTATTAAAAATTGATATAACTGAAAAGTGATTGAATAAGACAAAACGTCGTCATCGCTTTTTGTAGTAAATGAGATAATTTTTGTAATAAAATTTATAGCCTTTTGACTCAAGTACATTTATTTATTTATATAATTTCCCATCGCTCTCACACTTCTACATTAACATGATTCGTGATGTAACAATAAATGTAGTTCTTGAAGTTTTTTCGGACAATTTCTGGGAATAAAACATCCTCTAGTATTTGTGATTGGCAGTTTTATTTTCAATGTTTCTCAAATAATTAAATCAGAGGGATTTATTCGGCTGGAATGTGAATATACGAAATATTCGATGCACAATCACTTTTTTTTCTATTATTTTTATATATTTGTCTTTCAATTTTATTTAAATTTTGTTGTTCCTGCGAAAGCGGCAACTGACCATTTTGTAAGGGAATTATTTAATTTCATTTGCCCAAATGGAGTTCGTGTGTCCAACACAATAGATAAGAGAGACACAATATGCTCGTTAAAACAGGAGTGGGCTACAACTTCTGAAGACAGGAAACTGCAGATTGCCAACACGCAGCACAGAAACCATCAGGCAGTAGTGGTCGAGTCTTTTGTTTTATAGTCACTCAACATTTAACTACAAGTTCACATCTGTTGTTCTCGCACGCACCACCCGTTACTGATTTCCTTAATTCTGAAGCCCACAAGCAATTACTCAACGCTTCGGCAAACGTCAAACCGTATGTAGAATATTTCGAACATCTGTCTCTTCTATTAATATAAATATATATTTTTAAATGTCTGCATTTATAAAAATAAAAGTTAGTGGTTCCGCCGTAACTTTCTAAGCATTTGAAAATTGAAATTCGATGTGGTTATGTGATTATTATTCATTATATTATCTCTATAATTGTCTAAAAATATACTGAATAGAAAAAGGTCAATTTAATCTTACCGAAAGTAAATCTAGAATGTTTATAATAAATTCATCACTTAAGTGGCACACAAATCTAAAAAAAATTGATGTCATGAAATTATTCTAGCCAATATTCGTCGTTCAATTTTTTCCAGTGGAACATTTAACCTTTTTTTAATTTTGTTTGATAGAAAATTACATTACTTTATATTAGTTTGTCTAACATCAACATGGGAAACAAATTAATGCATAAATTTGGTGATTAAATAATTTGATAGTTTGTCGAATGTTTATTAGTAAGTATTTTATTTTTTAAAAAAATACGTTTAATGATCCTAAAAAATACCCAACTTACGTTTAACCGACCGTAGTGATCTCATTGGTGGAACTAGTAGTTCTATAGATATTTTAAGAAAATATTCTTACGATTTCAGACAAGATTTTCTGATAATAATACTTTAATTGCGTTACCGACGAAATGTGTAACATTTGTCTCAATGTGCTTATAGAATTCTTTAACTTTAATAATATAATTTTATCTTGACAATTTTTCCGTTATTTTATTAATGGCTTAATTGCTCACAAAAATAGACGTGAGATTCGGTCGTATTTGGTAATATAAATTGTATGGCACAATTGTTTCTTAAGCGGTTGTGATGTGTCATGAAAAATGCGTATTAACTAATTATCATTGTAAAACCCAAGTTCCTGTTATTTCGCAAGAATGAAGTTTTTTTTTTTTACCTGTGGACTCCATCCTAGAAGCTGTGTTTACTGTGTCACCGAACAAGCAGTACCTAGGCATAGTAAGACCCACGACACCAGCACAGCACGGACCTGAAAGAATAACAGTTTCAGTTATAACCGCTAATATTGTTTAGCGGATTCAATATTACATTAGATGTAATTACAATATATGGAGTTGCAATTGAACGGATTAAGTGCCGAGAGAAAACGAAAATATAAGGGAAAATATAAAAATGCAGAGAATGATTAATGATTAGCAAATATTCTGTTAAAAAATATATAAACTAATTTTCCGATACGATCATTAAAATCTAGACACTTTTAGGACGACCATATTATTCTACGAAAACTTAAAGATTGTGATACTGAATTTCGGGATTCATTTATAATCATAAATTGCGTCATCACGTCACCACGAAAGGTTACTGATGATATTGGAAAACCGATATTATAAGATTTCTGGATATTTTTTAGTTGGTGGTTAACGGAGAGGGGTAATAAAGCGAAAATTATATACCGAAAATTATCTAAGGTATTATAGTAAAAATTTTAGGCTAAAAGTCGCTAATTCCGCTACTGGAAATACTGAGGGAAATTAGCATTATTGGCATATGACCAAAAATAATAATTTTTTTTCGGTGAAGAGAACTATCCAGTGATTTATTTTGGGAAGGGCGATGAACTGTACAACTGTTGTTTTTTGGTTCCCCATAAAATTGTTTAGATTTTAAAGAGGGGAAAATTTTAATCATCACTCATTCCATCCAGTCAGAACATATAGAAAAAGTTATGAGTTAGTTTGGGACAGATAACTTAATAGAAAGAAAGTTAGAGTCAGAAATTATTTCAATTAATTTCGTGGAGTTAGCGTGAGTAAAAGTTGGAGATAGTTGAAGTTAACGTTGAGTGGTTAGAGTTAGTAAATTTCAGTAATCAATAGGGAGTAAGTGTTGGAGGATTCTAGTAATCAACCGAAGGTCCGCAAGATTTACTTTCGGCTGAGTAATATGCGGTAAAATAATAATGGTCACAGAATTGAGCCCACAATATCCCTAAAAAAGATAATTTATTTTAATAAATAAACAAAATTTTGTATAATGTATAAGTATTATTATATTTAAATAAAAATTAAAACTCCCAATAATGTAAATCTTAAAAACATATGGCACATTTTTATTCGTTATTAAATGTTGAGCCTGAAAAAGAAATATGCCCTCGTCAAAGCGCTTATCAAATGAAACAGACAATAGATATATAGTTAGGTATTATTTCTATATACGGAATCTGTTGACAAAAACTATTTTTTTTCTTGGAATTTTAGCGAAATAATTAATTTGAAGGTAAAATGTATTGAAATAAATTATTTAGGTGCGTCAGAACCGGATCATGAAAGGAAAATAGGAAATTCTTGAATTGTACTAATATTATTAATGCCGTTTTTGCAAAGTATACAGAGAATACAGTTGTGAACCTTTTTAATTGAAATATTTAACGGGATGTTCAGCAACATCATAAATGTAATGCAGTCATTTAATTTTTAATTTTAACTTGTCTTAATTATTGTTATTAGCTGAAGATGTACGAATTTTTCGGAAGATGGGTGGAAATTTTTACAGTAATATTTTTATGATGAAATTGTAATTTTGAATAAAGAATGAATAAGAAACCTTTTGAGTTATGTCAACTGACAAGTGCAGTTGTGACGCTCTCTGCTCTTCTTCGCACCGGACTAAAGGAACAAGGATCCTAGAAACTTTATGTGGTATTTAGATTGTCACTTTTCTGTCTGAATTGGCTAACTTTCTTATTCATTATTTTCAATCAGACGTAAATTTTTTCATTTTAAATGGTAATTTTATTAAACTTTATTATATATTTTTCTGACTTATCTGATCATTAATTTTTATATTATAATTCAGGATTGTTAGATAATTTTGAATTTTAATATTATTTCCTTCGCGGAACGTACCGGTGTGCAAGCCAATGCGGAGACGAAGAGGTGTTCCAGGCAAGTGTCGAATCCTGAAGCGCCCACTCTGATGAAGCAGATCTAGTGCCATAGTGGCCACTTGGTCAGCGTGGTCTTCAATCCTCACAGGTAAACCTCCAACCACCATATACGCGTCGCCGATTGTCTCCACCTGTTTATAGAAAAAATATAGATACCTTCGTGATCGTCAAAAGCTGACCAAATTTCAATTGGATCTGAAACGCGAGTGAAACTTTAACTGAATTAAATTCAGACATCACGGTATCTCAAATAATCAATAAAATAGTCAATAACGAGGCAGTACAGGCTAGTACGTACATTTGTCGGGCATCGACCCTCTTACTTTGGACAGTAGTCTCTCGAGATACTCTTAAAGTGAAATCGCGATACATAAAACAATACCAAAGTGATCAATAAATAATAATTTGGAGATGTAAAGCCAATTGCATATGACTATCCAATCTGTGAACAGACCACTTTCAAAAACACACGTTTTCAAAGATTACTGCGTACTCAGACGAATTGGATGAATTTGGTGACTTCTGAGAGACGGAAACAGATTTTATATTTTACGAATACTTCCAGATGTTGTACCACGTCAGTGTTCCAAAGGAGCACTGAATCTCAACGGAATTATTCAGTTTCAATCCTTACGTTATATTAAGAGAGTATTTCTAGTAAAGGATTACCACAAAACCTTTGAATCGTAAACTGTTTTAGAATATAACATAAACATATTGCATTACTGTTACCTTGTAGACGTTATAGGCATTTATAGTGGCGTCGAAGCAAGTGTACAGGTCGTTCAGGAGGTCGACCACTTGGAACGGCGTCGAGTAAGCAGAGATGGTCGTGAAGCCAACGATGTCAGAGAAGTAGATCGTAACTTCCCGGAAGTCTTCTGGGTCCACCGGCATCCCAAGCTTCAATTTGTCGGCTACAGAACTGGAAACAAAAACGCATGATTCGAGTATGCAGCAGAACCAGTCAGATAGCGGCTTACCATTTCAAAGATTAATTGAATGTGGTGGTCGAGTGTTTTATGAGAGGATTGCAGACCCCTGGCGTCTTTGAATGAGGTTTTCAAAATGATTCTGGTGTATGCATCGTGTATACACGTGGCAAAATCCCGAAAACAACGTATCCCTAATAAATAATGTATAACAAATTTACACCACACGATATTTTCTGCTGTAAATTTATAAAAAACACTGGGACTTATAATTTTTTTAAAAAATTGGGCAATACGCTTGTTATTAAAGCTCACTCGGCTCAGTGCTAATTAGAGGTGTAGTTTAAAACGTATGTTCATTGAAATGGGTTTTTGAGACAATTAGTGCACAGACTAGTTGGTGACGACCAGGAGCGAAAGTTGATCTAGTACGTTCAGATGGGTGGTGGTCTAGGCATTGTTGTAATAAAATAGAATATGTTTGAGCACCGGTTAAACCATCTTTCCACTTATTATTCTAAATAGCTGTGAATGGAACTGACAGACAATATTACAAAAGATACGAATGATAAATGATCAATTTTCCGTGGTTTCCAGAGTTTTTACCTGCATTTAATGGTATCAAAGTCAACATTCTTGAATAGAAACTGAAGAGCGGTACAATTCACTTCATTCCATAAATTAGAGATAATTCGGTGGTCGAAGTCCAAAATATTTCCTGGTGTAATTTATTGATAACCATCAATTGGCTTACGAGAGTGCGCATCAAATAAATAATTTTTTAAATTTGTTGTCATTCTTCGCAGGTGGAATCCCCTCTCCGCGTTATGGAGTTGTGGTGTGATTTATGTGTTTATTTCTCGCTGCTTCCCATCATCTTACCTTCGTCAAACTACGCCACACGCAATCGATGCTGACGCGTGCTATAACCGAGTGATAATTTATAATACGTTTTATATTTAAATATTATCCGACGCATTAATTCATAAGATTAATTGTACCCAATCGATTCAGAAACAATTTGATTAAATTATTGATTATTAAATTTAATAATATAAATTAAGCGTTTAGTAAATAATATTCACAACGTTACATCAATTATTTTTAGGACCTCTTAGATAGAAAACTAAATAATCCAAAAATAATAAAAAAATGTATAAATTAGAGATTAAATTTAGAAATAAATTCCAAAGCGTTGAAATAACTCACATTTAAATGAGGTAATAGGTAATTAAAGATTGCATTGAAATTATCATAATAAAATGTTGAATTTAAGTACGATGCGAATAATTTAGTCCATCTTAATCATTTAAATAGCCGTAATGGAAGAAAAAAATTTCAATTTTTCAGTTAGAAGGATTTTTAATACGAAATTTAGAACAAAACGAAAGAAAAAATAAATAAATATTTATAAAAAATGATATAACCGATACCAGTCCAGATATAACAATTATATTAAAAAATTATTTCCTGTTTTTAATGACAATTGTGAAAAAAAGAAAAAATGAGGTGACTTTTCGTAAGGAAGCGACCTTGCTGAATTTTTTAATATAATTCTTATATTTGGGCTGATAATTGGTAATCTAAATAAATTATTTACGATTGTATCCATTTTTTTGATTCCTCATAGAATAAATTTTCGGAGATAAATATTTGTGTCGTAATAATACAGATTCATAAATTCAATTTAAAATTTATTAAAATATTCATAGTGCATATCTAATGGAGAGCATTGCGCTCATTGATCCAGAAGTTTAGCTTTTTTTCGAAGCAATATTATGGTTATGTAGATGAGTATGTTTGGTCAGTACAATAAAGTTGTTTCTGACTTGATTGACAGCAAATTGGTTTTATTTAAAAACAATAAAAGTCTAGAACTTTTGTATCTGGTCGACTTTTAATAGTTATAAAATAAGTGTTTCGACGACACATCAGTTAAAAAGTCCCGGAGGCAGTGCTGTGACTTAAACTCGATGGATTAAGAAAATATCAGATTAGCAGTAGGAATTTAAAATACAAAAAAAACAAGTTTGATCCTGAAATATTACTGTTTTAGTTCAACGAGATGGTTATGAAATAACGGAAAAAAATTTATAATTTTCATATAATCGTTTTGTCTGACGAATACTTCAATTGATGCATTTTCCTCGGACGAGAAACTATTATTGTGGTGAGTAATAGCATTGTACGTTAAAAGAACATGTTGGGAACAGGCGGAGGATAGTTAGAAAGACGTTTAATCGGACTTTCTCTCCATTTTCTGTGGAAAATTGATTGATGTGATGGAAATTAAGTTACTGTAAATTAAGTTAAGCTTCTGGAATAAATTAGCAGTCTCATGACACGGTCCTAAGAACTTGCACGGTGTCGGACGACGATCGAAACAACACTCAGTTGCGTGGCAGTCCTGCGGCAAACCGGGGATGTCAATTAGTTAAAACAATTATATTAGGCTCGACACAAAGCTGCGTATAATGCGCTTCGCTCCGCAGCGGAAACCGCTCTTATCCACTTAAACCCCGCTAATTTTTAATTAACCAGAGCTAGGCATTGCGGCCGAGGCAAATTATTTCATTCCCGCGCTGTAAATGTCGTCTGTGTTGGAATTCCCCGGCGGCCATCACCTTTCGACGTATATCGTTATTAAAATAAATCGCAGATTCAGCGCTCGCCGCAAATATAACGAGTCTGTGCGATGCTGAAACGCGGTTAGACCGCAGGTCAGGTTTCACTGTAATATTTTTAACTTTACGCACACTGCAATAACGTAAATTTATCTGCCAAATACAGCAACGATATTAACATGTCATATGCTCCGAAAAACAGTTGAAATCGATCCAAATGTCTTCTCTTAAATTATTTCATAAATTGAGAAGCATATTTACATTTAAACTGAAATTATTCTTATGTAATTGATACCGACTGATAATTTTCACGATCATTATATTTTAATTCATGACATTTTATGATTATTATTACGGGTTTAAATCTATAATCTATATACATTTACTAGCATCTTCCTCATAATTTTCTAAGAACATCTTCATATATAATATTCATCATCAGAGGATTTCAAATATTTCTTCAACAAGTTCCTTGCTTACTGGGTGAAAATCAACTCGTTTATTGCTTATTTTGTTGTAACATATGAGAGAGGTTAGAATAATAATTTTTGGGGCAGACGAGGAAACATGATGACGCTCAGAGGGCAATTTGTAATATTGGAGACGACGCAGGAAGTTCTCTCCTGTTGACGAAACAGGGAGGAATGACTGTAACCCAAAATTAGGTAAAGGCGACGCTGAGCTGTTGGTCCTGGTTGGAAACGCTGTTACAGCACGGCACATCGCGGGACGACGCCTCACAAAGCAGAGTCAGACAAAGAAACCTTCTTGTAATGTTCTAGTTTTGGGTCTCGTATTACTTTATAAGAATTTCCAAAACTTTTCAAACGACTGAAACTAATTGGTCTTTAATATTCTAAAACATTTCAAAGTGTCACAGCTGTCACTCTCATGTATGCCATACCTTGAAAATGTGAGATCAAGGAATTAAATATGAAGGAATGGTTTTTGTGCTTCAGCAACTAAGAAAACATTTATGTTTGATGACTTAAAAAATCAGTTTACTTAGTAAATTATCAAATCAAGTATGTAAGACGTTATTTCATTACATAAATAAGACATCCGTACCTTGGTAGCATCCTGTTGAGCAACTGTTCTGTTTTCTTTTTTTCCATGTCCAGCTGTTCCGTACGCTCTCGTATAAGCTCCTCCAGGTTGTTGCTGTACTTCTCCAACATTTGAAACATAGTGTCTACGAAGTTTACTTTCCTGTGGAACCAAAAAAATAGTACGGGTAATCAAATGGAATTGATATAAACAATTGAACCTTATAATTAAAACTATGATCTCCCAATAAATAAACCAGAGTATTTGTGTGTATGTATGTATGTATGTTAGTTCCGCATACAAATCTACACCCGTGGAGAAAATTTCGTACACGTGTATCTTGCGACCAGGAAACAAACACTGTCAGGGAGGGACACGTCTAACACACTCAGGAGCGGGGGTGGACGAGGGTGTAAATATTCAAATATTCAAAAATGCCGGTATAGAATATATATTTTTAGAGCTCAAAAAGATTGATAGTGTTTCTACTGATGTTATCTGTGTATAATTTCATGTACGGCATGGGAAAGGAGCTACCCTTATAGGTGGGAGTGGAGGGGCGTTACAAGAAACTAACGCGAATACAACCGATATTGGAGTCAAATCCAGGGGTATTGATTTCGCTGAGTTTAATAATGACATTAAACTTGCCATTTAAACCCAAGTGACGGGGGTGGTAGTTTTCAAACCTGTGAATCGGCCGATTTTTGCGTCGATGTCAATGAGAGTCATAATAATTCTCTACATGTTATCTATCTGTGTATAATTTCAACACCTTTTACGGGCTTCGGAGTGGTGCACCCTTTAGCGGTGGCAGTGAAATGGCATTACATAAAAATATCGCAAAATCATCGATATTGGAGTCGAATCCAGGGTTATGGTTGTTACTGTGTTTAATTATGACCTTCAACTTGCCGCTTAGCTCTCCCAAGTGGGGGTGGTCGGGGTGGAAATTTTCAAAAATGTGAAACGGTCGATATTTGCGTGGAATAAAAATGAAATTTCGGGGTCAATGACATTGATAGTATTTCTACCGATGTTGTTTCCGTATCACTTAACCACTTTTGGCATAGGAGGGGAGCACGCTTATGAGCCAGGGATTGAGGGCGTTGCAAGAAAATAACGCGAATACAACTGAGATTCGAGTCAAATCGGGGTTATGGAATTCCCTGAATTTATTTATGACAAATAAGGGGCTGGGCGGGGCGGAGCTGGGTGGGGTAGAAATTTTCAAACAATGTAACCGACCGATTTTTGCGTCGAATAAATACTTTTTCGGGGTCAAGGAGCTCAACCGCTTTCGTTCTTGGAGGTGAACACATTTAGGGATAGGTGTCACGGCTTATAGGAACCTTAATTTAACTTCTCTGGTTTATAACCAGATCAAAAAAGACATTCCACTCATTGAGTAGTCTGGTGTTAATCTATGACAATTTTCACACTGAATAAATTACGGTTTTCTGGCGTTTAAGTCAAGGGGAATACAGAATACAGGTGAGGATGAACTACAGAACGAAATCAGAAAACGAGATCAAGAAGACGATCGACGTCGCAAAATTATCAGTCTAAAGGTGACAGTATTCATCAAATACTAAAGCTAAGAACTTGAACATAGAATTAATAAAAAGGAATATGTGAAAACTTGTCATGGAACATTATTATCCTTCTCAGTTTTCAGATGTGTTTAAAAGGTCTGAAAAATATATAAATTGAATTAATTTGGAAATTCAATTAATTGAATAATTATTGTATATTAATATTTAAGTAACTACCTCATGGAACAGATTTTTCGTCTTTTCTTAAAAATTCTACACTAAAACACCCGTCCACCATAATTTGTAGGTACTGTCTACCTTATAGTCAATGAAAATCACAAAAAAAACCTGATAATTGATCTCATGCCACCCGTAATGAACTTTTAGTAAGCCCAGCTCACACCTTGAAGAAACTATTGTGCTAATGATTTTCCATAACATATAGTAAGGCGACTATAGACGTGACACACCTGCCGTGGTTGAGCTTCTTGAAGAGGTCGTGAACACTGCCGAAGTCTGGCCTCATGTCTGGTTGCTCGGCCCAGCACTGGCGCATGATGTTGATGGCCTCTGGAGGCGCAGCGCCTTTGCTCACAGAGGGGCGGATCAGCGGGGGCGGGCGTTTAACCTTCTCCAAGATCTCTGCAATCAAAGCAAAAAATTCCATATTTTGACCGATTTTTCCATCTTCTATTATCCAACTTAGATGTAAATTAAGTTCAATTCAAAGCAGTGTACGAACATTTACTATCAGGTGAAAATGACATATCAGCTCCATATAATAGCGCTTTTTAGACGGCTGAAACTTCTGACAAGCAATATTGCTTATCCCTGTATTTTAGAGTAACAGGCTACATGAGGGTAATCCACATGGTGGCGACTCCTCTTTAATAGCGTGAAAAGGGATTTGAAAGTAGAGATGCGGAAGGGTAGAGGAAGGTAGCCAAGGGTTAACTACGGACCTCGGGCTATGGTTTAAGGATCCTACCCGGCATTCGCCTAAAAGTAATGCAGGGAAAACCCTAGAAAACTGCATCAGGTAGATCGGGCATTGGGTACTTGTCCCACGCCCTTCCGATAGCGGGAGAGGAGTTTGCTGTGGGGACGCAGCATTCCCTTCTCCGTGTCTTGACCTTTTTAGGAGGCAGCTTGCCGACTACTCCATTCTTTCAACGCTTTTATCCATTTAACATAGAAAAACGTGAAGAGGAGAGGGCATTATAAACATTTGAATTTATTGTATAATAATATTAGTCGGATTACAAGAGGGATACAGTCGAGTAATTGACGGCTTTATTATGTCAAATACGTGATATAGTTCTAACCCAAACTACCACCAACCTTTCTAGCATCGTGTAATGGCAGGATTGATAATATTCATAAACATTGAAAAGGACACGCTGTACTAACAAAGATGTATGTGACATACTATTAAGTAATTATTTAGTTTCAAAACCCCTCATAATTAAAACAGCCGATATTATGCAGTTAAAATAATATTTTCTATAGTTACTGAAGAAATCCAATAAAATCAATAATTACGTAAATTAGCATAAAATAAAATAATAATAATAATAATCTATATTACAAACACAGTACACATCGTTTCATCCTGTCTTGGGGTCTTCATCAGATGATAGATTAATAAAATTATATATTATCTTCTTGATGTCAAATTTGAATTATTTATATTACGGTATATAATATTATTGTGTAAATGAGATTGATATCTCATCCGATAAAATATTTCAGTTGAAAAATTGTAAACAAATATGAGTCATAATAAATTAATATACGGAAGAAAAATGGGATGTTTTTAATATAACTGGTTATGAAATTTAAAATGACGAGATTTAGTAATAAGTGAAAGATGTAATGATTGGAGAATACATTTTGTACTTCAAAACACCTGAAATTGAGAAAACTGAGTGATATATCTGTTAGCGTATAGTGCATAAATACTCCACAAATTAATCTATATAATAAAAAAGGGAGTATGTTTGTATGTATGTATTTACGTTGTTTTGAATACAAATTTTATCGCGTGGACAGAATGCAACAAAAATTGGTATACGTATTCTGCCAAAATCGAGAACCGGTACTGTGGGGGTGAGAAACCCATAGCATAAAGGTGGAAAGAATTGTAGTTGATTTATTTTTACGAATTTGATGTTATAATTTAGTGTAAAATTAATGCGCGCCAAGAGACCGTGACGTCACATTTATCCGTTGGCGCGTGATACAAACGAGACTTTCACGCGAGATATTCACGCGCCATAAAAGTATAGTTCCTGTTTTTTGTAACGAAAAAAGCAGAAATATTTTCATTGAGTAAAAAGTATAAATATATCCAGCAATGTTCCATCGAATTATACTAGAAAACAGTACAAAATACTTTACAATCGTTGCGGAAAATGTTAGTTAATTTAGTGAGTGCAATATGGCCACCATTTCTTTACATTTGGAATGTAGCTATCAATTTGATCACTTCAATCCTCCGTAATGTGCGAATACTGATGGGCAATTATATCCTGCAATACTCAAGAAGTACTGTCTGAAGACTTACTGACAATTATTTGTTCGCGGAGAATTATATTTCTAAAGAATAACGATGGTATGTTTGTTGCTATTATGCAATTAAATTCTATGTATCTTATAGCTATTAAATTAATGCACTATCGAATAGGGAACATTTACAAAGTGCAATTAATGTACTTTACGCAACGTATTATCTAAATTGAGAATTGTAAAAAATAAATGTGTGTAATATGTGACGTTCAACAAAATTTTTTAAAGTTCCTTGCCGAAAAAATAAGTTAAATTTTGCAACCATCTTTATTTTTAAAAATATGGCGTCGTTTGTTTACATTCTGTGTTTCGAATGTATGTCGGCGTAGAATTATTTAATTTTATTGTATAAAGCTGGTCATAAAGTTCTATCGTATCTTGTATAATATTTCAGGCGATAACAAGGTACGATTCGTAAGTAATGTGTGTATAAATACGTACGGAATCCCCAATTAAAAATTTTATATTGTTATTCAAATAATGCACTTTGGGTCAAAAGTATGTACGGAACTAGGAACATTTAGATTGGATTAAAAGTACAATTAATTTTACTGGACAATGTATTTCTGTACAATTGTAAAATTACTGCGTCTAATCTGTGTCGTTAAACAAAATTTTCAGGTTAGGTTAACACAAATTTTTTCTGATTAAATTCTTTGTGAGTGATAATAAATCAGCTAATTTATATACTATTTTTGGGAAGAACGTTTTACCTGCACAATTTCTGAGCTATTAATCATAAGAACTGTCGAATTATTTCTAACGATATTCGTGAAAAAAATTGTTGTGTGTATATCAGCTGTAAGCCCTATTTCTTAAAAATGATAAATGACCCTACCTAAGATATATACAATTTATGAGCTATTTTCAGCATTTATTTTCAGTATAAAACATTCTAAATATCTAAATTGGGAATAATTGTGATAACATATTTTATTTTTTGAGTTATTTTTGAATATATTAAAATCAAAATAATTAAATTAGATGGAAAGCTTATAATATAGAGCTTTTTACCAAAATTTAATACACTCTTCATATAATTGTAGTTTTTTTGCATAATTGCTGTGCATATCATGGCATTGTTGTGTATGATAAATGACCCTACCTAAGATATATACCATTTATGAGCTATTTTCAGCATTTATTTTCAGTATAAAACATTCTAAATATCTAAATTGGGAATAATTGTGATAACATATTTTATTTTTTGAGTTATTTTTGAATATATTAAAATCAAAATATTTAAAATAGATGGAAAGCTTATAATATAGAGCTTTTTATCAAAATTTAATACACTCTTCATATAATTGTAGTTTTTTTGCATAATTGCTGTGCATATCATGACATTGTTGTGTATCATAAATGACCCTACCTAAGATATATACCATTTATGAGCTATTTTCAGCATTTATTTTCAGTATAAAACATTCTAAATATCTAAATTGGGAATAATTGTGATAACATATTTTATTTTTTGAGTTATTTTTGAATATATTAAAATCAAAATATTTAAATTCGATGGAAAGCTTATAATATAGAGCATTTTACCAAACTTTAATACACTCTTCATATAATTGCAGTTTTTTGCATTATTGCTGTGCATATCATGGCATTGTTGTGTATTGTATGTTTTTGTTCATTGTTAAATTTGATGTATTTTTCCTTCTCTAAGTAGCTGACAGTGAATAATAATATTGAATATGTATATATATATATATATATATCTTAGGTAGGGTCATTCATCATTTTTAAGAAATAGGGCTTACAGCTGATTTTGCCTTGATGTTTCTCATATAACATATTCATACACATTATTTAAAACAATTCCCAAATTTGTATATATATACAAACACACACACACACACACACACACACACACACCCACACACACACATATATATATATATATATATATATATAATAACAGTTCTTCACAAGGAATATTTTAAAGTTATTTTTGAATATATTAAAATCAAAATATTTAAATTAAATGGAAAGCTTATAATATAGAGCTTTTTACCTAAATTTAATACACTCTTCATATAATTGTAGTTTTTTGCATAATTGCTGTGCATATCATGGCATTGTTGTGTATTGTATGTATATGTTCATTGTTAAATTTGATGTATTTTTCCTTCTCTAAGTAGCTGACAAAGAATAATAATATTGAATATGTATATATATATATATATATATATATATATATTAGGTAGGGTCATTATCATTTTTAATAAATAGGGCTTACAGCTGATTTTGCCTTGATGTTTCTCATATAACATATTCATACACATTATTTAAAACAATTCCCAAATTTGTATATATATACAAACACACACACACACACACACACACATATATATATATATATATATATATATATATAATAACAGTTCTTCACAAGGAATATTTTAAAGTTATTTTTGAATATATTAAAATCAAAATATTTAAATTAAATGGAAAGCTTATAATATAGAGCTTTTTACCAAAATTTAATACACTCTTCATATAATGGTAGTTTTTTGCATAATTGCTGTGCATATCATGGCATTGTTGTGTATTGTATGTATATGTTCATTGTTAAATTTGATGTATTTTTCCTTCTCTAAGTAGCTGACAAAGAATAATAATATTGAATATGTATATATATATATATATTTTAGGTAGGGTCATTATCATTTTTAATAAATAGGGCTTACAGCTGATTTTGCCTTGATGTTTCTCATATAACATATTCATACACATTATTTAAAACAATTCCCAAATTTGTATAAATACAAACACACACACACACACACATATATATATATATATATATTACATAATAGCTCATAAATGGAAAAATATTACATATGTAAATTTAACTAGCTCTTCCCAAATATGGAATCTAAATTAATGTGCACTACGTCAAAAGTTCATCTGATTGAGATTAATATATGTGATGTTAGGTAAGTCAGTTCTAATTATTGAAGCTGATAAATCCATACTGAAGAGTAAAAACATAATTAACTATACATATAGAACCGAATGGTGATAATTTTGTTTTCTGAGATATGTCATAGTCAAAAATATTAAGTCATTTGGATAGGAAATAGAGACAGATTCATTAATATGTTGGGTTTTATCCAGAAAGGGGTTAATATGTGATGGTCTTATGCCATTTACATCACGTGTTAACCATTAACCATATAGAATTAATTTCGCTACCAGGGCAATATAAATAAAACCCTGCACTCAGTTGCCTATGTAAGAAAAAATCATGTATGTTTGTACATTATTTATAAACAATTAAACTTGTGGATAAATTGCAATAATCCTGGGTAGACATATTCTTAAAAATCTGGAAAAACTGTGGGGATAAGACTTGGCGAGGGTAGCGGGGTTGTAAATTAATAAAAACAACAGGTTAAAACAGTCAATATTTGCGTTGAGTAATTATTTGTCGGTGTCATTGGATTTGTTAGTGTTTTTCTGGATGCTGTTTGTGTATAATTTCACCCCCTTCGGCATGAGAAAGGAGCACCCTTACGAGTGGGGGTGGAAATATTCAAACTTGCTAATATTGCAGATATTTTAGGCGGATAAAAATTTTTTGGGGTCAAAGAGATTCATATTGTTTCTACAGATATTATATAAGTATAATTTCAACCCTTTTTTATTATAGGAAAGGAGCACTCTTACGAGTGTTAGTAGAAAATAACGCGTATACAACCAAGATAGGTGTCAAATCCAGGGTAATGGATGTCGGTGAGTTTAATTTTGATATTCAATTGACAATTTAACCTCGAGGGGTGGAGGGGGACGGGGGTTGAAATTTAAAAACATGAAATTACGGCGGATGTTAGCGTTGAATAAATGTATTGAGGGTTAATTGATGTTATATAAGTATAATTTCAACCCTTTTTTACTATAGGAAAGGAGCATTCTTACGAGTGTTAGTAGAAAATAACGCGTATACTACCGAGATTCAAGTCAAATCCAGGGTAATGGATGTCGGTGAGTTTAATTTTGACAATCAATTGACCATTTAACCTCGAGGGGTGGAGGGGGACGGGGGTTGAAATTTAAAAACATGAAATTACGGCCGATGTTAGCGTTGAATAAATGTATTTAGGGTTAATTATTTTGATAGTATACTCATGTTATGTGTGTAAAATTTCAACCACTTGCAGCAGGAGGGGCTCAACGCTTACGGTTGGTGGTGGAGGGGAGTTTCACAGAAAATAACGCTAAAACAACCGAGATTCAAGTCAAATCAAAGGTAATGCCTGACGTTTAGTTTATTTACGACAATTTCGGCAACGCTCGAGGGTTGACTGTGGTGAGAGGTGTTGGGCGGGGGTATAAATTGTAAATAATGTTTTTAGGCCGTTTACTGCGTCGAATAGATATATTTCGGGATCAATGAGATTAATAAAATTTCTCTATATGGTATCCGTGTATAATTTCAACCCCTTTCAGGATTTGGAGGGGAGCTGCCCTTAGGGTTGGTGGTGGAGTGGCATTACAAAAAAATAACGCAAAAACAATCGAGGTTAGAGTCGAATCCAGGGTTATGGTTGCCGCTGAGTTTAATTATGACATGAAATTCGCCATTTAACGCCAAGGGACGGGGTGGTCAGGGTGGAAATTTTGAAACATGTAATCGAGTTCCGTACTTGCTTTTAATTTTTATTTTTAGCATTAATTTGATTGATAGTATTTCTACAACTTTATTTTTGTATAATTTTAACAACTTTCAGTTTGTAAGGCGAGCACGGGTAGGTGTGGAGGGGTGTTACAAGAAAATAACGCGAAAACAACCGAGATTCGAGAAAAATCGGGGTTATGGATGTTGCTGAATTTATTTATGACAACCTGGTTAACGCGTAGAGGCGAGCGAGGGTGAGTGGGGCTGGGCGGACGTGGGTGGGGGTATAATATTAAAAAATGTTAACCTATCGATAGTTACGTCAAATAAATATTTAGCGGTGTTAATGACACTAATAATATTTTTTAATATATTCTGTGTATAATTACAACCCTTATCGACTCGAGAGGAAAGAACCATGAAGGGTAGGTTTCATTACATAAAAATAACACACAGAACCGATATAGGAATCGAATATGAGGTTATGGATGCCGCTGAGATTAATTATGACATTCAACTGGCAGTTTAACCCCCACGAGTGGGACTGAAGAGAGATAAAAATTTTCAAACATGTTAATCGGCCCACATTTGCGTCCAATATATATTTTTCGGTATAATTTAAATTCATTATATTAAGGTCGATGTTCTCTGTGAATAATTTCAATCTCTATCGCCATAGAAGGGGAGCACGCTTTGGGGTGGCGTTTGGTGTTTCGTTACATGAAAATATCGCGAATAGACCAAAATTTTGTGGTTATGGATGTCGATGAGTTTTACTGTGACAAACTGAATAACGCACGGTGTGGGTGGGAGGGGGCCTGGACGGGGGTAGAAATTTTCAAACGATGTTTCCGACCGATTTTTGCGTGGAAATTTTTCTTTGTTTAACCTACTGTAGCGGGGCTGGAAATTTTCAAACATGTTAAAACGACGATATATTCGTTCAATGAAACTATTTCAGGGTCAATGAGTTCAACTTACTTCTTTCGGAATGGGAGGTGAACATATTTGGGGATAAGGGTCGAGTTGTGTCATAAAATAACGCAAAAGCTACTTAGATTGGAGTCAAATCGGGGGTTATGGATAAACGACATCTCGGGCAACGCCGGGCACCCAGCTAGTCTATATAATAAAAAAGGATGTATATTTGTATGTATGTATGTATGTATGTATTTACGTTGTTCTTTATACAAATTTTATCGCGTGGACAGAATGCAACAAAAATTGGTACACATATTCTTCAAAACGCGAGAAACGGTACTGTGAGGGTGAGAAACGCCTAGCATACATGTGGAAAGAATTATAATTAAAAACCGTGATCATAAAATATTAAATTACTGCGCGCCAAGAGACAATGACGTCACGCGAGAGAAAGACGTTACTACGCAACAAACAAAGGAAATATTTCCTTTATTAGGAATGAAATAAAGCAGAAATATTTTCTTTAAATAAAAAGTATAATTTTATACATCGAATGGTAATAAAGAAGAATACGAATTACTTTACCATCCTTGCGTAAAATGTAAGTTAATTTTCGCGCTATATTAGTTGTGAGTCTAGCTAACAATTTCATAAATGTAATATTTCGTAATGTATGAAGACTGAGTGACAATTGACAATTATATCCTGAAATACTCAAGGAATATATGCAAGTATTTAATTAAATACTTTTTCGAGTTTTTATAAATAAGTACACGAGCAACGCCGGGCACCCAGCTAGTCACAAATAAAAGTCCTTACGGCACCTGATCCAATTTAATGTACTAAAACCAAAGTGAACATTCTCATACCACAACACATCCGTATAAAAAGTCAAATTTTTGTTCATAACATCGAACTTACTACTTAAAACTTACTATATAAGCGTATTTTGTAGTTTGACCCCATTTTGGATTTTTTCCCAATATCTGTGTTTTATATAACGTACTATTATCGACATAGGTAAGTGTAACTTTTGAATATTGGTTCTAATCTTTGCCGAGAGGGAGCGAAACCACTATTTCATTCATACAAAACATGGCTGTATTAGTATAAAACTTAGTCAAATAATTCGTGAGTCTAGTTACAGTCGCAACGTTCCAGAATTCAAAGCTTGCAAATGCGACGAACGTGTAAATTCAAATGTGTGCGCATAGCAACAACGGCAGGAGGCGGTTAGCTTTTTCGAACTGAATGTATATTAATGTGTGACATAATTAGTAAATGTATCGGAAATAATGGACCGAGTGAACGTGAATAGAAATAGCAGCGGACGGCAGCATAGTCGGGGCTTCCTGTCGCCGTTGTTACGCTCGGTAAAAGCACGCAGTAATTAATGGAAGAAATCAAATTGTGACACTGCAGCTCAGCAAGTAATTTTAGTAGTGAGTGCTACTTCCAGCCAATGGAGATGTTATAACACTATTTTGCACGTTTAATATAATTTTTTCCTCGATATAACTGCAATTTAGACAGCGCGTTTAATTCGCTTTGTGACAGAACGCTAGATGGACGGGATTCCCAGGTGGTAAATCAACGCCGGACAGATGGATAGGTCGTTCGAGGAGTGACAGAGAAATTAAAATCCAGACTCGCAGCCGCCAGTAATAAATTGACATAAAACCAAAGTCCATCTAGGTGGAAATTTGGCGACAACGAATGGTGGGATATGTTTGGACGGGGTTGAATTAAAATTGTGATTTGAAGCGAGGCATGAATTAGTCGTTGTTTAAAAAATTCTCATTGAGAAGCTAAGATAGACAGTTTTTTGGTTCAACACAGCTGAAGAGTCGAGGCAGGACAGTTTTTATGTAGAGAGAAGTTAATGTAGAGATATAAGTTGATGTTCTGAAGAAGGATGTTTATGTGTAGAGGTCGTAGATAAAGAGCGGAGATAGATTAAGTAAGGAAGACCGTAGATTCTGACCTTCATATACGCCATAGCCGTCCAGGCCTATCTGCCAAAAAAAAACCCCCACTAGTTATTCTGTCCCAAGGACGAACCACTTTGTACGTGTACTTTAAAATCCAACTTATTTAAAATTAGGTACTATGTAGTATGGCCTATAACCTGTAAATTTAAATATGTAAATATTTCTATGTGTAATAAACAGTCTTAAAATAATTTAAATCAATAAATAAAATATCTAATTTTAATAATTTACCCAAAAGTTTTTCATCAGTCATCAATTGAAATGAAAAACAAATTCTTCATATTCAAAACTTTAATTTAGAATTTTGGGGAGTTTTCGGAAATTTCCCATATTCGTAAGTGCAAAGAAAAATCTTTCAGAACATATTAAAAAGGACGCCGCATACAAAATTATTTTAAATTTTAAAAATTAAATTAATTATAAATTTTTGAAACTTTTTATTTAACGTCTGTTTTTGAATTAATAAATCAGTTAATCACCTTTTCTAGACATTTTAATTTTTATTTATAGCGTTTCGACGTTACGATACGTGTTCGTATCTTCATCAGTCTATAATTAAAAAATAAAATTTCTGTAAAAGGTCATTAACCGATTTATTAATTATAAATTTAATATTTTTAAAAACAAAAAAAAATTTCAATTTTCAAAATATCCAAAATTCATTAGTACACTAACCTTTAGCTTTTTCTAAATATATTGAATGTTTTTTCTCATTATTTTTGGTCAATTGGAAAGATAAATATTAATTTTTTAGTTTTAAAGAAATTAAAATTTATAATTTATAAAGTTTCAAAATTTAAAATATTTGTATATGTCGGACCTATATTAAAATGTAAATTTTACTGAACTATTTTTCTTTGTACAGATGAATATGACGAATTGCCTAAATAAGAAAAAATTCAAATTACAGATTTTGAAAATGAATAATTATTTTTTCTTTTCAATAGCTAACTGATTAAATGTAAATTATTAAAATTGTCAATTGATCGATGATCAGTCTTTTAAAATCCTTATTAATTATAATTCATGTTTAAAAAAATTTAAAAGTGCAATACATTATTTTGATAAAAATAACACAGATAGGGTTTGGTTGTGCCACGGGAACTGATCAACCGTTGCGACGCGCCTTACCTTCGGGACTGAGGGCGAGCATACAGAAGGGTTCTCCGCGGACCACAACCTCCTGCATGATGATACCGAAGCTGTAGACGTCTCCAGGTTGCGTGCCCTGCTTCCGTAAGGCCGCACTGCGCAGCAGCTCCGGCGCTGTCCACAGCAAGTCTGCGTAAAACGAAAATCATTTAATTAACACAATTTGCTGCAAGAAAATTGCAAATGCACAACCCAGTTAAAAAAATGTGGTTTAGTAAATTGTAAGCTAGGCTGCGTTGAGGTCTATACGAAGGATGGAGGAGGCCCGTGAAGACATGTGACCGGAAGTCGAGGAGCTCATTGGTTAGAGCGAGCGCGTCCTATTTGTCGATTAGCGGACCTGTCGATATTTTTATATCCTAATACGTTTCATACGCTTTAGAGCTTCAGAAGCATTTCTTCTGGTCTTAAATGACCATAGATATATTTATGACTTCATTCAATTATAAATGAATAAACCAGCCAAATTCGTCAGACATATTTTTTTATATATCCATTATTTTTATTGGAATAATGAAAACAAATTATACGAAGAATTTAAATATTATTCAAGAATATGATCCGAATGTTGCACATCAGAACCAACAATTCGGCAATATGATACTAATAATTAAAATAGAATTCACAATTCCTTGTTAATGTACATTACTTTTGTCATTTAATGTAAAAATTTGTTTTCCATTGTCAATTTGAAATATCGAAAATACGTTGTGCACCAGTGTGTGTATAACAGTTATTTCGGCTATAATGTATGTGTGAAGCGCACGTTTAGTAATGTTCTCAAAAAAAAAATTAATCGTATTTTTATATATCAAGTATAAACTATAAGTCATGCTTTATAAATATTCACATAATTGTATTATAAATATCAAGTTAAAAAAATCGTGTTCTCTCAAAATTTAAAAAGTTCAAATTAATAAAAAATTTACTTATGCATCTGAAGTGGTTTCAAAAAACGAACTATAAGTAATGCTAATTATTATTAATATGTTATAATATTTTATTAAAATATATTTATGAAAAATTTGGCAGGTTTATTAATTTATAATTCCATTGGTATAGTATATACCAAAGATATAGAACATTAAAGGAAAGTAAGACAAATTTAATTGGGCAAGGAAAAGAAAAATATGAGGCTTCAAAAGAAAAATGAAGGGTAATTCACAATAGTAATCAGAGTTGAGTATATGTGCAACAAAAACAATCCTTCTTGTTAGAGCGTGCGTGCAGATAACATGAATATTTTTCGGGCTCGGGATTAAGCGGAAAAATGTGTATCCTCAGCGATCAGTCTGAGAGGAGATGGTACTTCTAAATATGCACACACGCACACCACTTCTTTTCTTTTCGATAAGTACTCGTGGCATAAAAAGGTGTTCGTATGTTGACACTTCCTTATTTAATTAATAAGGAATAAGTAATCTATACGTTATCTTAAAATGTACAATAAAATATGTTGTGAGCTCCACATAATTAATCTCGTGTTTGGTGTTTAATTGTACTACTGTATTTAATGCCAACGTTTCGTTGGATTCGTCCCAAAATATACACGAGATAGTAAGATAATTGTACTGTGAAGCAAGCGGACTCGGTTGAGCCGCAGTTGAGACCTGTGGAGCCTGTCAGTGCTTCTGTGTAGTGCGGGCTGTTGTTAGCTTAAAGAGCTCTACCGCAAAACGGTATTCAAGTCCTGACAGGGCATTTGGCATTGGAATGGGGGAGAGGCATGAGATAAACGTATCAAAGCGTGGCCCTGCTGCTGCAGCCAACCGAATAACAAACTTCTAGAATTGCACGAGGAACATCAGGGCGTGTTCTCAATGTGTCATTTGGTTAGTCAGTTTATAAATACTCAACACTGAAAAGCCATACATTGTTTTATGCGATCAGCTTGAGTTTTGTGATTGTTGCTTGATATTTCTTCGCGCCAACTGTGATCAAATATTATATTTTGATCCCAACTGGAAAGGAGTCTTACATTTCTGTGAAGTGGTGAAGTATAAAATGTCGTTATATATTTTTCTTATAATGATATATATAAATATATATTCTGACTATTGAGAAAACTTAAAATTGGCTGATGTTTATTTATTAGTCAGAAATAAGAATTAATTAATGTAAAATTAAACAACGTTTCTTCGCTAATTTGGCGACCTCATCAGGTTCAATTTTTTTAAAAATTGACAGACAGGAAAATCTCTGCTCTCTGCCGTTTCCGAAAATGTCCGATAAATTTTACATAATCATCATTGTTAGAAATACTATTAATTTAATTAACCATGAAAAATATTTATTCAATCCAAATAACGACCGATTTTTACATGTTTCAAAAAATCCACCCCCGCCACCGGGGTTTAAATGGCAAGATGAATGTCATAATTAAACTCCGCGTCATCCATAGCCCTGGTTTCGACTCCAATCTCGGTTCTATTCGCTTTATTTTCTTGTAAAGCCCCTCCACCCTAAGGGTGCTCCTTACCCACGCTGTAAGGGGTTGAAATAATTCACAGATAACATCGGCAGAAACACTGTCAAACTCTTTAACCTCAAAAAAATTATTATCAGTTTTAGCAAGTTTAATTATTTCCACCCCCGTACACCCCTACTCCTGGGAGTGGCAGACGTGTCTCACCATGACAGTGCTTGTTTTCTAGTCGCAAGGAACGCGTGTACGAAATTTGGAGAAATTTTCTCCACAGGTTCAGATTTGTATGCGGAACATCCACGCATACAAACAAACATACATAGTCTACATTCTTGAACAGACACACACACACATATATATATATATATTGTGGTAATTAAAAGGCAATTATAATTAATAATTAGAAAATTTGAACTCGAATTGTTAGCGACAGAAAACACTCAAGTTGCACACAAGAATGGACAATAATGCCACAAGTTTAAGGTATTGTAGGCTGTTGGTTCGCTGGACGCAAGGTGTAGCGAGTCGTCGTCGAGATATTGCAGTGTAAAGATTGCAGAGTGTAGCAGTATTAGTCAAAATATAGCTGTGTAAAGTCTTCGGCGAGAGATTGCAGAATAAAGTTGTTGAATTATTGCAGAAGTAAAGTCGTCATCAAGATATTGCAGTGTAAAGATTGCAGAGTAAAGGAGTCATCGCAGAAATATAGCAGAGTAAAGTCGTTGTGATATAGCAGAATAAGACCAAATAATTACATCCGACGTTTAATAGTCTTCAGAGCGATCGAACTACATTTCCTTAACGAACGGAGGATCAACTTTTGTCAAACCAACAGTGATAATTAGAGTCAGTGTTAAAAATGGCTTGTTATAAAGTGTAATGTGTGTAAGTGAATGAACGAGCCAAACTGCCCTGATATCCAGAAACTGTAAGTTACAATCTCAATAAATTCATATTTGTAAACCATTAGGTAAAGGTAATTATCGTCAGATTTATTTTTAGAATATCGTTTATAATTTAATGTTATGTTTGCATTGTAAATAATACATTGAAGTCGATAATGGCTTCATAGAAAATCTGATTGTTAACAAATATTTTCTTTATTTAAAGGCCCAGTAAAGACCCTGAGAGAGAGAGAGAGTAAAATTCGTTGCATAACATATGTAAATTTAACTATTGTGCATTAATAAATCGATTTATTTGTTTATTTAAAATCTTAATTATTATTAATTTAAAATTTAAATTAATATTTAAATTAATACAAATTGTTGCTCTAAATTAGGGATTATTTTAATGTCATTAACTGATTACCACAGTATATACGAACAAACACTCTCTTTTATTTATTAGAATTAAATAAAGATAAATTTCTAATCCTTATAACTTTTCATGGTTCCGTCTATGGAATAAAAGTTTTTCATTTATGAGTAGTAGGTAAAATATTTCACATTAGAACAATATTATATCTGAAATTTTAATGGTGCTTGTGTATTATGCACAGTAAATTTTGTGTGACGTGATCAAGGTAGTACCAATTAAAATGTTAATACACAAAAGCTAAAGTATTATAAGTGAAACTTTAATTACTATATGGTTAAATTCGCAAATAAATACTAAAAAGTATGAAAGCAGAAAATTAAAATTTCGCAGTGTTGAACATTGCGTCAGATAATACATTGCAGATTTGAGGTGAGCAAAGGTGAGAGTAGGAGGAAGCTTGAAATTAATTTAAACTAATGAGAGACTGACGTATATACCTCTGGCAGTTTTACAGGGTGGACTGATGTTCTGGGCCTCGTAGAAGGCAGGAAGACCGTAGTCCGTGATCTTGAGCACCCAGCGGGCGTCGATGACGCAGTTCCTGGACGTCAGGTAACCGTGGACCCTGGCGGGGCTCGAATGCAGGTATCGCACCCCCTGCAGACACACACACAAACTTCCGTGTACTCATTAAGGTGTTAATCCGACAATAATTTCGAATAAAATTGAAAATGTCTGAAGTATTTTATCTACGGTTTAGTCATGGAAATATTAAAAAATGTGGGCTTGCCACTAACAATGTAAATCTCACGTTTCTGTGCTGTGATGGCAGAGGGGTCATTAATTTCAGCTTTACACTCATTAACCCAACTTCAATTTCAACTTATAAGCTGGTATCAGTGATCCGTTGTACACTACCGGGCTCATCTGACCCAATTAGTATAATTTGTATATACTAAGTACAGTAAAGCAACTATACTGAAGGAACATACACGCACAAAGTTGAGTATGTACATAGGATTATGCGTTAAATCAATTTCTTTAGAGATAAAATAGCGTGAGATGACGCAATCCAGCGTCACGAAGTTGCGGCCGCACTCTGCAAAGTTTTATCTTCTCCATCTATAGCAATATATACTTATCTTTTGACAAAATATTGTAAAACTTATCGAAAGTTATTATTGAAGGGGAAGACCAACACAAAATATTATATAGTCTTAAAATTTTTTAAATCTGCTGTCATATTCAACCTCATTTTAAGATTTTAGCCTTAAAATACTCATCTAACACGTCGGAATTCGTGTCTAGACGAATTAAATAGACAACAATACGCCTTCCGACGTGTTATATTGGATTTAAAATAATTAATCTTAAGGCTGAAATGAGATATAAAATTTCCAAATAGGTCGAAAGGTTTTTAACACTAGACTGTGAATTATCCTCGTGAACAGTATTTACCAATGAACTGTATCACATGTTTAGACTTAAAGTTATTTACAAAATATTCATATTTATCTGACTTCAAAACACACTCAATAAGTGCCCAAACAGTCAGAAAATATTTATTAGTCAACAAAGTGATTTAATACAAATTAAAATAAGATATAACTATGTTTCGCCCCTAATTTGGGTTTTCATAAAGTGAACAATAAAGAGATGAGACCTTAATTTATATTATATTATAAAAGTTCTTCAAAGGCACTGAATATACTAATAAAAATTGATTTATAGAGTTGTAAGGCTTCGAGTGATTACCTTATAAAAATTATTTAATATTCTATAAACGAATTTTGAATAAAAATTAATAAGTAATAGACATGCTTCCACGCCAGTTTTAACCGATATATTCATATTGGCATCACTTTTTTTATTGTTCACTTTAAGAAGTGCCAAATTAGGGTCGAAACGTTGTGATATATTGCTTTAATTGAATTCCATTGTTAGTTAATATATATTTTCTGACAGTTTAGCAATTTTTAATTATTATGTATAAAATGTCCGCAGAGACGTCATTTTATTTAAAGATGACTATTGACGTTTCAAATGCTGGCTTTGTCGAAAGACGCGTACAGTTTTCCAGATTCTTCTAAGAATTAGAACTATATTGCCTTCAGATACATAAAAAATATAAGCAGATCTATGAGAAATATAAAGATTTTTGAAGTTAAAATTGAAGATCGGTGGATTAATAAGCATAAAATACTATTGAATAAATTATATACTGTCTGTTTAATAGCAGTTGTTGAATACCAAAAGTTCTGTCTTCTTCCATAAAAAATAATTTAATTTCTACTTCTGATGCGTAATTTTTATGCACAAACAATTGCTACAGTTTCTATTTTGACTTAACCATGCGAAGTTCTTAGAATTGTGGATAAATCTAGAAGAAACGTAGACACGGTGATGACTAAACTCAAGATCAGTTGGCGAATTTATATATCTTAACCTTGACGTTTGGTTTTATTTGTATATCGAAGGTACTCGACGTTAGTAATCTCTTTCCCAGATTCAAGTTGCCCCGATTGAATGAGTCGACCATCTTTCCAGGTCGGTGTTATGAATGTGCTCTTGAAAGGCCGTGCTTACGTCTTGCAACGTGGCTGCCAACATGGCGCCTAACGAGCTGTACACTCCGCCGTTAATGCGAGACACTTGTTAGCTAACGAGGAACTCGTAACTTATTGACTGAGCTGTAATGTCGGGAATTCCCTGTCGGCCGTTACACCGCGTGACAGATAGGAGCTTACACGTTACGCGGCGCCGCTAAATCAGACAAAGCACCCAAACAACTGCTCGTCACAGTTACACTTGGGTAAAGCTTCAGGAGGAACGAGAAATGTGACCGGAATCTGCTTTTTTTCCCTCCGGATAGAAGGGCAAAGCAAATGGAATGAGTTCCGAAAAAATATATATTTCGTGACAATAAGTTCCATACAGGAATTATTCAGATCAGTACTCATGGATTCCACTGATCGCGACGCTATGCAAGTAGATTAATTACAATTTTCTGCGGTACACCAGAGAGATCTTCGCACCTGTGTAGCTAATACTGTCGATGTTGGTTGACGGAGAGCCGATCCAAGAAAAATTAAGGGTCTTAGTCAGCTGTTCCTGTCGTTAGATCTGGCCATGATCAATTGGAGTTGAGTGGGAAATAGAAAGTAAAGGAGTTCTAGGTATGACCTCGAAGACTTAAAAGTGTAGGTAAGTTGAAGAAACAGGGTAGTGTGGGGGATGGATTAACCTGAGGCTAATCAGAGAGGAACTGGAGGTTGGTGTTTTTGCCAATCAAGACACAGATGAAAAGATAAATAGTAGTTTATTTGTAGTTAATTTTATACCAGATGTACGAGGTGAAGGAAGGAGAAAACGGAAAGGAAGGCGATTAGGGACAGAAACTAATAGGACACATGCCCCTTCAATAGCGACGGCAGATACTGTCTGACGCGGTTTGGAAAGCCTGTCGTATGTATAGGTTTCCAAAAAAGTAGGTAGTCTGGGTTTGCGCTGGTGTAAACCCTTAATGAGGACGGATTGAAGATGTCCCAGTTTTTCCCGCGAATTGTGTAGTCAAATACAGAAAGGAGGACATCATTACACTGAAGGAAGTATAACGAAAGGCGGAACATGGAACAATTTCCTCTTCTATGGATAGATATTTATTTGACGAAATCTGCAAAATGAGGTCACGCCTATACAACAGTGAGAGACGTATCCTTCCATAGTTTCCCTACTATCAACCAAATAATTAATTCAAACGATGGTTGGTTGTTCTAATTCAAGGCCAGGGGTTCATCTCAGTATTTTTCTGTAAGTTATTACTTAAAGTAAAATGAGATGAGAATGAAAATAATTTCCTACTAGCAGCATAATATCTCCAACATTCCAGGGTTATTTTTAGCTAATTGTACAGCCACAGAAACACACTAGATAACAGGGAAATTAACAGAATAAACGACAACCGACAATGAAAAGGTACGGCAAACACATTTGAAAGAAAGAAGTAATCGGTACCACGAAAATGTAATACGAAGATCACAGAATCTTCCGGGTACGTTGTCAAACATTGTGCCCACTGCGCGTGTCACCGGGTTAACGGGTAGTGAGGGGGTTGCACAATCAGGCAACACTGCTGGACGAGGGGTGAGTTGCGGGGAGTTCATGGACTACACCTTGATATTACATTTTCGTGGCGCCGACTTTAGGAATATATTTGCGTCGAATCATCAAAAGACTTTCTAAACGATAATTGAACGGTGGAATTAGACGCTCAAATACTATGATTTTTTTGGTGGCAGTATGAACTCTTATCCCAATGATATAAATTATCCGCCACGTATGAGTTTTCCTTTACTTTTATTCTGTTACCCAAATTTTCATTATTGTGATTATTTGACGTCATTTTATTTAGCTTTTCTTTGCAATGTTCCCGTTCCTCCTACATCTAAACCGATGGAAAACCGTGGAATATACATTCTTGTATGAGTAACATTACTAAATTCTCCTTTAATTCCAGTTTATTTTCTATATACTAAACAGTTAATAATTATCATTGATGATTTACTTGTTTTTAAAGCCATTTACAGTTACAAATCACGACTCGAGGAAAAGGAAGAAGTAATTGGTCACCAGAGTAGATAAAACGAACGCAAGCGTCGAATAACAGACAATAACAGGTACACGGTCGATTGAGCTATTGCTTCTCGTCTGCCGCCTCCGTCAATTGATGCTTTAGAGGCGGAGATCCACTTAGAGGAAGGCTAATTCAATATTGGACGCCTTCATCCTGCAAGAAGTACTCCGAAGTTTGTCTTCAAAGGTGGCGCAGCTATTCCTCGATATTTGAGATAATCAAATCAAAGTCTCTAGTCTGAAAAACGGCGCCGCCTGCCAATAAATCAGGAACGTAAGTTCGTAACAGGCTATAATACATGAAACTGTTAAAAAATTAGTGATACCAACGCTGACGAAAAATTGCTTTTAAAAGATGAAGATAAAAATGTAGTTCATTGAAGTGTGTTAAACGGAACGCTATTTATATTTTTCCCTCAAGGAAGTGAACCACGTGAATGTGAAATTGTTAACTTAGGCACTCCATACAGGCTTTCAAAAATATTTTTATAAATATTGTGCATGCCCTGACCACTTTTCTGGATTCAGTCTTTTAATTTTATGTCAACGTATCCACCAAAACAATCTGCGGTATTTTTTCTTATGAACAATACTGGTACGCCAATTTACACTTACACGGGCTAAATTACCTCCTAGGTTGAACTATAACCTTTTAATTTAAATTTATCATACAAGCGTTAGTTACAAAATTGTACCTACCGAGGTTTTCCAGCTTATGGTTTTTATTTAAAAATTTAACTCGAAGTTAATCAACAGTATCGACCGACGATAATGAATCCTGTATTTTTTTTCTAAACACGTTTTACACTTCACGGCAATGAAACCCTTTAAACTAATTGGTCCCTAAATCGTGTAGCCGAACTACGTCACTGTGAACGTCGTGCGGGAGACTACATTCATCTACGACTGCGCCATGCCTGGAGCTGAAGCGATATCACATTCTTGATCGAGTAATGGCTTCTGTCCTCTACACAACTAACTCAAATTAAGACACGCATGTAGATAGGTTGCAAAGGTATGTGATATTCGCGTTAGATGTGGTTTCATTATGACACTAAGTGAAGAGCCGTGTAAATAATGTAAATCTGGAACGTAAATTCGACGACATTCCAGATCGTTAACGAGTGAACTCACTCTGACGAGGTCAGTTAGCAGGGAGAGGCGGAAAGACCAGTCGAGTTTGATCTCATCCTGCACCAACACGTCCTCCAGAGAGCCTCTGCTGCACCACTCAAGGACCAGGGCCGGTCTCAAAGAGTCCGTGAGACATCCGATCAGAGGATTCAGGTTCTCGTGACGAAGCCCGTGCAGCTGTAACAATAATAACAAATAGTAGCTTCATGTGAACGTCCAGGAAAAGAGAAAATTCTCGCTGAATTATCTGGATATCATAAAACGAGTTTTAGAAACAATATATTTCCTGCAGTCAACAAATCAATAGTCAGTGCTATTAAAATTATTTAGAATAATACAATAGATTAAGGCAGGAGCTCTATGAGAGTGTATAACAAATATCGAGTGTGAAAAGAAAGAGAAGGTTGATATTCGTTGGGCGTCTGATGAGTATGAATGTTGGCAGACTGATGAATTAGATATGCAACGCAACCTTCATAACCAGAACTGAATGAAGGAAGTCAGGGACGACGGTAAGAATATTGGTATAATGGAAAATAAATACACTGACGACAGTACAGGGCAGGTCTGGATACAAAAATCTCGTGAATGAGCAGAAACTGGGATCCCGATTCAGATCACGGAAGATGAGAGAAATAGCAGGGTGGAGAGAATTAAGACGTATTGGAAATAAAGATTACGTGCTTTACAAGTCACTCGTTGTTTTCAGTTGCCGTAACGAACGAAATGAAGAAATAGTATTAGACCTGAAAATAAATTAGAGTTTATGAAATGTGTCATCATGCAGGAAAACAAGTATATTAATATATTATTATTATGTAGTAACACAATACAAATAGTATAACGGAATTCGAGTCAAGGGAGCTTAAAAACAGTGATAGAAGAAAGATAAGGGAAACTCAGATATTATGTTGATAATACAATAAATAAATTGACTTAATAGAGATATTGGAAGATGGAACAGTAGATATTTTTGATTACCGTCATTAGCACGTCCATGGCTTTGCTCTTCAGCTCAAAGGTGCCCTGAACTGGAAGTTCCTTCAGCTGAACCAGGTCCCCCTGCAATGAAAAAAAAAACTTTCGCTATAACGAACAAATACTGAAATAGGTTTCATAATTATTTTAATTGTTAACGTTTTCTGGTAGCGATATTTTTATGGTTTGTACGTAACTACCGATGCCGTTCGAAATTTACATGTGGATCGTAGACGCCGCAACGTGATTTTAACGATTACGGATGTCGTGATAGAGAAGAATTCAGAGGCACAAAATAATGATGTATATAGAATTTGTCCCTTAGAATCGTCAAGAAGATGCCGCGCTCTCGCCGAATAATTGAATCGTCTCGTCATGAGCAGGAAGTTATCGGGCGCCAGATATTACATTACGCTCCGCAAATATGATTTTAATCACCGGAGTAACGTATAAACAGTAACTAAAACAGTCTTTGAATACCAATTTAATTTATTGTTCGTAAATTAGCTCAACTTTGTTTGCATTGTCGAAAAAGAGAAACCAGAAATCGCTACGACACACAAGACACCCTCAGTCAAAAAAAAATTAGTTTCTTCATTGGTCTGCAAACGGCAAAAAATATTAAAAATATAAACGATTTTCAGATAAATCAAGTTGCTTCACAGCTTTCCAAACGACAATCACATTAATTGAAATATATAAACGACTCCCTCAGTCAAAATGATGTTGCTTCATTGCTTTCCAAACAACATCTAATTAATTTCTCAGCACCAGATGACGAAGAAAAAGATAAATCGGCTCGGATAAATGATATACAAGAGATATTTATCAACCAAATTCAATTAAAAAACTTAGATCATTCTGAATTTTGAATATAACTGTATTAATGATTTCACAAATCGGAGTCTAGCTATAAATCAGTGAGGGTTTTGGATTCAGATTATGTAAATGTTGAAGCATACAGTTAATTTGACGGAAATTCTAGAATACTTGAAAAGAATGATTTTTTTTATAAAAATATATTGTTCTATATTAAAACGAACTCTTTTATTTATTTTTCACACAAGCTCAGCGGAATATTCATACACGCGTTTCAATATTATATCCTTATAACGTACATTTGTGTTTAAAAGTTATTTTGAAATAATTGTCTTGTGTACCAGGAATTTAAGGAAAACAGTGAATGTGTAACCTGGAAATTTGACAAATGAAGAGAGACGTTCTTTGGAATAACTTTCAGAATAACATTTACAAAAATATCCGTTGGTAAATTTAGTATAATTGGTATATAGAACCAAAGGGACAGTCCGGTGTCAAGAGAGACGTAGTCGTTTAATAACTAATGGAAAGGGAACCTACACGGGGACATAAATTTAGTGAAATTGTTAGGAATCGACAAAATTGATAGAAATGACCAGAGAATTTAGAGGATAGAGTTTAAATAGTTGTATATGTAAATGGAGACACTGTAAAAATGTATTGAAATTTGTACTATAGTGCGAATAAAATTATAATTATAATCTGTCGCCGCAAATGGCCTTCGTATACAAGTCACGGGAAACGCGGCGATTGTTAGTCATCGTCACTTGCCTCGCCATTCATTTTACAAAGGACTTTTGGGGAAATAATAACGAATTTCGTTAAAATTTGAATCACACTATAGTTTAATTACTGGCCAAAATGATCCGTCGTATAAAACCAGTTTTATTGGCCGTTTGTGTTCCGTATATATTTAGTTTCGTCACGTAAACTTTTGAAACCCCAGGGTGACTTTCCGATCACATTGTAGTCCTTGTCAGTAATAGTTAATTGAATGCAGAGTGGTTACGGCGGCTTTCTTGCCTTTGCATTTTAATAAGGTTCGTGGATGTATTACAGACGAGAGTAGATGTTGCAGGCGGAGGCTGTGTTGCGCTGAGCCTCTTCGCTTCTGGAGAGCCTACCAATTGGCCCGGCGGTTGTCCGTAATTGGCTTCGCGGCGAACTCGCTGCAGCTTTGAGGCAACGAATAAGGGACAGTCAAACTGGATGGTGCTATAAACGGGCCTGCAACTTTCCTTATATTTCGAAAGTACACCGAAATTCTTGCTACAAGCCGTTTGAAAAGTCCACGTGAAACCAGAACGATACCAAGACTGGTATATACGTACTTATTATCCATATCCTTGAATCCTGTCCACCATCCCACACCAAGTTTCAGCCGTCCGTCAATCACTCGTTTGCTGACATAACTATGCCCCCTTGAATTAAATTACGTATATAAGTTGACTTAGAAGTCATTTCGGCTCCATTGACCTTGAAAACCTCACACTTTTATAAATTTCTGTTCAAAATACCTTTATTTATTGAAATTACAGGAAATAAATTGTAAGTATTTTTTATTTTATAATCACATAATTGTTTAATAAATTTTTAATATCATATTTGTATTACATATATTTTCTTTAAATTTCTAGATGCTAATACTTGTATTAAAATTACCCAAATTGTTATGTTATACTAGTGCACGGAAGAGGTTCCAAAACTATGAACGAAACGATGTTTTTTTTTATATTTAAAAATATTTTTTTAAAATAATTAAATTGTACGATCATTTATGTTTTTCTTCTATTGAATACACTCTGACCGACTTTGATGTTCAATTTTATTATTCCAACTATCGCATCCAATTTTATTACAACAAATCTGACATATGAGTTTGAAATAATCTTCCATAATTTTCTCGACTAAATTACTACATAAATATAATTTTCAAAACGTCAAAAAAGCTTTATTAATTAACAAAATAGAATGGAAAAATTTACGTCTGATTAAAAATTAATTAAAGAAAGATAAACGTTTCTGGGATCCTTTTCCTTTTCTCCAGGTGCTAAGAAGAGCCTAGAGCGACACAACTGCACTGGTGAATTGACAAAACTCAAAAGCGAAGAGAACGCGACGGTTTTTGCGTAATAATAAGGGATCGTAGGAATTGTTGAGTTTCGTAGTGTATGTTTGTAAATTAATTGCTGTGATGTTTGATTTAATGTGAAGCATCTCCGATATGAGTCTGGAATCGTAACTGGTGTCACTGTGTGAAATCTTAGCATTTTGACAGTCAAATGTATGTTTACAATTGATGATATGTTTGGATACTACAGACTGTTAATAAATGGGAAGTATGATATTAGACATATGTTTCTTGATACGGGAACTTTTTGTCTGCCCTATGTAGCAGTAATTACAATTATAACACGAGATTTTGTAAACTGCATAAAGTGTCAAGGGGGTCCTTGTAGTTTTTAATCAAGAAAGAAAGTGTAATAGTATATTTTTAAATGATGGATATTTGATATTCCTTAAAAATTTGGACGATTTTCATATGTAGAAATTTGTAAGAAAGGATTACGAGAAAAAAATTAGATTGAGGTATTCGGGGACGAGTGACAGTACGAAATTTGATTTTGTTAATTATTATTTGATGTGTTTATTAATAAAATTTAAGCTTTTAAAGATTAAAATGTTCCGGACAATGTACCCGAAAAAAGTTACAAGGATCCCAGAAACGTTGTGTATATTTTCACTTATTTTGTCTGTATTTGTTTATCTGTATTATTTTTATTTAACAAAATACGTAATAAAATTACAAAAATATATCACTAAATTTCGGAACCATTCATCAGGAGAGTAATAAAAAGAATGATTAATATAAAATTAAATTTCTTCAAAGATCTTGAATATCCTCATAAATTTCATTCTATACACTTCTAAGTTTCACAATGGTTAGGTTCCAAATATTATTTAATGTTATATAAAATAATTTTGAATAAATCTTTTAAAAAAAACATGGCTTTGCCTCCATGCCGGTTGGAAGCGAATAAAACCTAAACATGGGAAATTTGAGAAGTTTATTCAATCAAATTTATCAGGATATTCAAGAAATTTCATTTTATTACATTAATCAATCATTAATTTTTCATCTGCTCAAGTTCGGAATTAGGAACGAAACATAATGATATAGCTGACCTCTTGTCACGGATGTTTGTGTGCGTGAGAGAAACTCTCGACTAGAAAAAAATGATTTCCCATACTGAGTTGCTAAAAAACATAGCTGTGGACGCGACCATGAAAAAAAAAATAATGATATATTAATGAAGTCTTTATTATTAAGAAAACTTTATTCATTCTCTATACCGAGAAAAGAATACATTCTTTAATAATGATATACTGTTCTAATTGTATTAAATACACTGTTTTATTTAATAATAAACATTTACTGACTTCTTGGCCACTATATTTATTTATTTATTGTGTTAATATAGACAGTTAAATATTTTTGACGCAAATTTAACTTTACGTTTTTTAGTTTCAATCAACTTTGCTGTAAATATCCTAAAGAATATTGAAACGATAAGAAAAATAGTAATAAGATTTTCTTTCCCAGCCTGTATATAATAAATGAAATCAACGTCAGAAATTTTTGCGAGATATCAAGTCGTTTCAAGAAGCACGAAAACGCAGATAAAAGGTAATTTATTTTCTATATACGGAGCAGTAGAGAAGGCCTTCACATTTTTCTTCCTGATAACAAAGATTATAAGCACTTCATTTCTTCGTCGAACGTGTCACAGGCTTGAAAGTTATTTTCTGGAAGTTCTTAGACGTTCGTCGTCACAAACCGAAACTGCAAAGGACTGCAAGAAACTTAGATAAAGAACGTGAAATGTTATCGAAATCTAGAAAATCAACTTGTTATAAAGTCGTAACTAGAATACTCAAGTTCAAAGTAGTCTGTTCCCACAAAAGGAGAGTATCATGCAAGAATATTGTTTTCCCTGACGAGGCAACTGGCTAAAAATTGAGTTTCAATTTATTACAAAATATCCTAGGATTATTGTTTTACCATTTGGTGTATGCTAGCAGCAGAACCGAAAAGGTTGTAAACAGTAATTAAAAAAACAGGACATGTTTAAATATAAGAAAATTTTACCGTTACAAATGATAAAAATATTTAATGCTGTTTTATACTAGTTAAGGATCTGAAACATTTACATATGTATATAATTATAGGTTGGTACAGAAACAAAATGGAAAATCTATGAGTCTCTTTGGGTTTTATCATCTACGTGACAAGTCGTTTCTGGATAGTAATAGAGGCCCAGTGTACTATTTGGCAGTTTCTATCCTCACCATGCGCAGGAAAAGTGTCTATAAGCGCGTAGAACGTGACCTCGTTTGATCGTTGTATGCGTGTTTGCTCCGCGTGCAACGTGGCAACGTCGGAGATGCCTCCTTTCTCTCTCTCTCTCTCAATCTGCACCACCCACATTCATTTGTGATCCCTGACATACCCTCCAAAGATATATAATTCGTTCTTCGATTGGTTGCTGACTACGTCAAAATCTACGTATTTCCATTTTCCTTAATACCTGTAATTTAGTTCAAACCCTTTAGCAATTTATTTTGAAATTCATATTCCCAATATTGGTTCAGTGAATAACAAACAGCACTCCTTTTTGGTGGCTCAAACCATCCGATTTGAAGTCGATCCTTTAATTCATTGTAATATTCTCAATATGCAAGAATCTGTCGGACGTCCAATAAGGTGCACTGAGCATCAAATAAAGTTTTAAATGGAATAATTTATAATTAAATCTGAATAGTCCCATATCGTGTAGTAAAAAGTCACTCCGACAGAAACCGTCATGTGTCACCCTGCGAAGAATATTAATTCGTATAAAATCATTAATATAAATAAGAAGAAATATCTGTTATTAAAACTATTGTATTTGTTATACGTGTATAATATCAACCTGTTTTATTTGAAATTTAATACCAGAAAAAGTATAGTAAAGAGAACAGAAAAGATAAATCTATCAAATTACTCATACTTATTACTCCTTAATAATTATTAAATTATTGTATTTTACTGCTAATACATTCTATACACCACTTACAGATTATACGTTTCCAAACTAGAGTCAACGGTAAATTTTATAACATTTCAGTTCATCTATTGATTTAATCATCAATTTATAATTTTTGAAATGATCGGAAAGATATGACAACTGCAACAGAATTCATACAATTGTAGTGATTCATCCTGAGGATTGAGTACATACATAAATTGAATAAAAAAATCTACGTATGGTTGTATATTCAAATAATTCTCTTATATTCTTCATTACAAGCCTGTCTCACAGAAATTTGTCCTGTTTCCTTAAATCATTCCCAATTTAATTTAAAGAACAAGGTTGAAAAGGTCATTGTTGGAGGCAAAAGTGAACGAAGATTAAGTTTACCGTTTCTACGATCTTTAGAATATATCGGAAATGCGCTGAATTTGAATATAATAGGTAAATAAAGGATCCAATTACTCGATAAAGAAACGAGGCACATTCAATTAACGAGGAAAGTAATGATCTAAAGAAGTTGAATAAACAGTTTAATTGCTCTAGTCTCTTGAGGGAAGGGCTGTTGTGAAGCTAAGGTGCGTCCTTAATCTCAGAAGATCGACAACTAGAGCTTTAGAAAGGATTATTTCGGTATTGGAGACAGAGCCTGCTTTAAATATAGTATGTTTACCAGGACGGACGAGTATGATGATCTTTTGCGTTTCAATTTGTATGAATTCAAACAAAGCTGGTAGTAGAGATTAAATTTTTATCATTCAAAAATATCATACCTAAAATGCCGGACCGCAAAAATGGGAAGGGAAGTAAATTTGGGGAGTCATCGAGCAGCCGATGTCTCTTAACATTTCTTATATAACGCATCATTGAAATTTTTTGTACGTAACGTGTATTATGGATCGATGAAAAAAAATGTATTGGTTATATTAAATTTCGCAAAAACATCAAAAGGACTATCTGACTTTGTATCAATAGATTTATTTAAGCATGAGTCTTTTCTGCCTAAAATTACGTAGTTATTTACATCGAACCTTTAGCCAAATTTTAAATATTAAAATTATTTACAAAACAGAACAAACGTGTTTGTCCAACGATATTACTTTGGTTCAGTAAAATTATCCAGACGCCGCGAATTTCTAGACAAGTGACCGTAATTTCGCACTTGTCAAGGTAAATTTTCTGATTCAAACGTGAATACATGGCATTACAAACAAATGCACGAAGTTTGACCGTTACACTCCATTAAAGTGATTGTGACGCCGGGAGTAATTGTCGTATTCCGTTCCACAAATTGCAGTGGTGAGAGGAGCAACTAACAGAACCGTAGTAACCACGCCACGTAAAGTCAATGCGTATCCCCACACCACATAACCACAGCACGTATCCACTGATTCTATTTACACCACGTATTCACGCCAAGAGGGTACACATACACAGACTCGCGCCAAATAACACCATGAGTTAGCATCACAAAAGGATTAACAACGTGGATTATGTCGATAAGACTCAAAACGTAGGAACATAATTTTGGGTGACGCGGGTTGCATATGTGAGCAAACTAGGAAATTTTCCTGTTCGGTTTATAAATAATGTGTTTAAAAATTCCTCAGAGTTAAAAATAATTGCATGCTATTATGATTTAATTTATACTCACTTTAAAGTCTGCATGTACATTTTTAACTAGTACTCTGAAGCGATGCAGTTGTAAATTCTCATAGAATATGAATTTTCGTCGTAAAACAGAACTGGAACACATTAAATTTCAACGCACAAAAAAATACACTTTTGAATCGTTATACATTAAGGAAGTTGTTTGCACGAAGAAAACCGTCGAATCGATTTGACATATTGGAACCCGAGAAAAATACTACTGCAATAGAAGAAAAGAAAGATTAAGAAAAAAAGATTAAGGTAATGTCTTCTTGGAGGGTTTGATAAAGACTGAAAAATCTTCAGGTTAGTTTTTGTATGAACGGTATGAATTTATTTTCTTTCATACGAAAAAAAATTAAGTGTTTTATTTGTGGCTAAAAAAATCTTGTGAATGTAATATTAGTTGCGTTACTTTATAACGACGTACGAACATTAAGCAAAGTTTTATAATATTACCATAGTTTTCTTAGCGCGTGACTCTGAATACTCCTCTCCTTAGCCAAATTAATTACCATTACAAAGTTTTTTCAGAATGAATATCATATTTGTATTAAATTGTAACGTGAGGTAAAATTCATGTTATGAAACAAGATTCGAACCCAGATCAAGACAGGAACCAAGTTTTAATAACTGAAAACGACAGTAGTTTAACGTCCGAACGTTATTAATTCCAATACTTAACAAAAGATAAACTAATACTCTTTTTTATATTTGACAATCTATTTGTCACGATCCTGCTAATATTTTTAAATGGGATAGAAATAATGCGTGAAAAATCCATTATTAGACTATTTGTAATGGGAGAAGTTATTTTCTTTCGTGGCAAATCAAGAGTTGAATGCACCCTCTAAACCAAAGGTGTATTGCGTGTTGCATTCCTGCTTGATAAAGACTTCCGAGTTTTCGATTTTGAAAAGTAAACTCGGCTTCACGGCAACGAGTTGAAAAGTCAATTTTCAGTGGAAACGGAATCATTCCTTGCTACTCAGTAACATTAAAGGGAATTAACATTAAAGCACAGGGATGGTTAAATACTATCACCAAATCAAACATCACCTAGTATTCTCGTTAGCGAAATGATTTCACAAATGGAACCTCGCTTCGTTCACGCAAAGAGATTTTATCTGTTTACAATGTCAATGAATAGAGCTCAATCAAACGTATCAGAATTTATGTTGGTCCAATTGAGAACTTCCTTTTCACGCTGTGTGAGACTAATGGCGCTGCTGTGCACGTTTTATCTACATCATGAGTTAATTCTCCAGTAAAGAGATACCGGAGTTGAAGTGATATTATCGCAACCGGTCTGGAAAGTCGTAACGATTTGTTCATTTACATATTTAAAATTATGGCGAGTTGTAATGGAGTCCATTTATAAATGTTCACTAGTCAAAATATGAGTAAAATTGATACCCAAAATTTATTTTTAACACAGAGATAAAAGTTAATAATAATATTCTCCTCATTAACAATTTGTATCATAGGATTAACGCTGTGAGACAAATAAATTGAACTAATATCTGACATATTAATAAATTAATAAAATTATGCTTGTCCAATCAAGTCCGTAATTTTTTTTTTAAAGGAATATATTGAATAAAATTTACAATGGACGTAAAAAATATCTTCGTGAAAATTCAACAATGTTTAAATGAGGTAAAAAATTCCCTTCCACCCCCCACCCCCCACATAAAAAATTTAATTTTTTTTCAATACTTCAATTTAATTAAATTGTTTCTGACTTGAATGGCCAATGCTAGTATGGATCTTTCACAAGTCCCGAATAAGTTGTTTTGTCATTCAGTTGTTTAAACATTGTGCCACAGGATTCTGTTAATTTATTTTGCATGACTACCGGTGTATCACGAGAAGTAAATGTAAACAAACGGATCAATTCCATTAGGGAGTAAGAGTGTTCTCTCCATTTATCCAAATATTTTGTCTGTGGAATCATTTAGACAAGAAGAACTAACACAGGACCTTTCACAATCTGTACGTAAGGTTTCGACATCAAAGGAGGCTCTCAAAGAAGGACAGTAATATGCATTAGCTGAATAAAAGCGGAGTGTCGTGGGCGGGGGAATTTCGTTCTTCAGCTGAAACTAACTGGGGTAAAAATGCCACCTGATCCTACATCGTGAAAGGAAGGTGTCGTGACGAGTCGTTACAACCTCATCCTGACTTGGATGGCCAGAACGCTCGACAACAATACTGGCCAACGATCAAATGGATTTTCAGTGGTTCATTGATTTAGAATTGGTAAACCATTTAGGCTACCTCTCAGTAAAGATCTTTACAGTGAAAACTTTTTTCCTGAGGCATGAAGATTATTTCGCAGAAAAGTCGGATCAGAGTCCACAGTATTTGGAAATTCTGGTGCGTTCATTGCGACATTAACAGTAAATTGATATTTTAATGCAGAAATGTGTATATCAGAATATTTCCATTTTTTTTGTTTACTTCGGTAGAGTCATACACCGAATGAAACCTTCCACCGTCTAGAAAATATACACAATGCTCTGAAATTTTCGGGTCACATATTTATGAACCAAACGTTTATTTGAGAATAATAAATATTTTGTAATACGGAATACAGCGTATAAGAATAAAAATAATTTGTAACCAAATAAGATTTTTTCTATCGGACGGACGTGAGACAAGTATATAGAGCCCGGTTTTTCTGGATCACGCTCAGGTGAATGTCGGTTAGGATTATTAAACTATATCCAGTGGGGAACCAGTTAACTTTTGACTACCCTGTTCTTCCTTCCACATCCCAATTTTTATCAATTCCTATGATTTTACAGGAAGTGACTTCATCGTGGATTACCCTCAAGTATAGCTGGAGAGAAATATGTATTTGTATCAAGATAATATGCGCAATGATCCACTGCCGTGTAATTGTAGTGGATGTTAGGTCGGAGTTCACTTTAACAGAATTATTACTGAAACTTGGTAGATAAAAACTATTCTGTAAACATTGAAGTATGAAAATATATTGCGTGAAGTGTATGTTGTACACCATATAACATATTCTAAAAAATGATAAAAAGACCTTGCCGCTGTTTGTATATCACGTTCGTAAGAATATAATGAATGTTTTTAAGGAGGTAGTAGCGTGGCTCCAGCTCCTCCACAAGTGGGAGTTCTCACCTGGCGACAATACTCACCTCCACCTTCTCCCTTCTACGACTGCGAATCTGACACGACTTACTATCTTTCACGGCATAAAATCTGTATCTTTCTTTTTTAAAAAACCGCTTACATACATTAATCAATTATATTTCAAGTACCCACATGATGATCACCCTAAATAAATTTATGAAGCTAAAAAATATTCCTGGTCTAACTAAAATGACATTTATATTTTTAGTGCATCATATTTTATAATACATTGCGACGGTTATATTTTATACGTTGGAGTCTTCTGAGCACCTCCACATATAATTTTGCTTTGAAACGTGCAGTACTTTCGGAACTTCCGTTCGTCAAAGTCAATAATTCTTTAAAATTCTAATTTTAAATATTTATTTCTGGTACTATAAAATATTCTTACAATTTATTCTACTATTATTCCACATATATTAGAAATAATATAAACTTATACAGTATAAATAATTACGTTGTAGCGAGCTTTGGGATCTCCTATAAGAGATCGCGCCTGCGTGAGTGAGCCTGTGGAGCCAACCCCTGTGGGTCTGAGGTGTTGTAAGGACCCCATAGAACCCTTCAGAAGGTCTGGTCTGTCCGTCACCTCTGGACCACCAAACTCGTGCAGCTGCTGCAACCAGCAACACAACATCGCCTCGATGCCCTCATCCACCTGGAAATATACGAATGGACAACGGCGATAGAATACGGGTACAGAGAAACAGAAGACTACAACATTTAATGTATATAATACAAAGAATTGGGAGGGGGGGGGAATATTACATTATCAATGCGGTTAACGTTAAAATTTTGGAGTACCAAATTTCTGGAACATCGGAACATGAGTATGTTTAATTCGGCTGCGCCATGAACTATAGTGACGACAACGTCGAACACAGTCACGATTTTCCCCCATCAATAATACGAATTCACGTTTTTGGAAAGGAACGATAATGAGGCCGGATGTGATGGTACCTCGAGAATTAAATCCAACCAGTACAAGTTTTTTGGTACTACATTTCGAATGGGACCGAATGGAAAACACAGAAAAATATTATATGCTTTCAGACCGTTTTAAAAATATTTGGAAAATAGGATGGTCTCATCTCTGGAGCAATTAAGTTTGCAGTGATGAAAATGATTGAAGAAAAATTGGAATCCTTATACACCTTAGACGAATAGTGTTGGACTATTTAATTGGTATGAGAAGATAAAATAATCCAAGATGTTTACAGTCATTGAAATGATAAATAAATTTGAGCACTTGACTCAGTGAAAAAAATTTCATAAAGAGTTTGCCTATAATATAAAATTATGGTGGTTCTGGTCAGTTCAAATTCCTTAAGTTTACTCGTATTAAGAAAGGTACCTCGGTAAAACTGGGATTTGGTTTTGAATTATTTTACCAAATTTATCCTCCAACTGATTATCAGTAATGGTACGGGATTTCTTCGATTCCTGGAAGTCCCGTAAAGTTATAGTCAAATATGATAACAGAATCCTTACATTGTTTACCTTAATAACCAAGATGCTTTTGTGTTGTTGAGGTATTTTGAGTATAGGTAAATATATTGTAGCTGCTTTTATGCATTTTGCATCACCTTCCAAACGAGCGGCTGCTTTCGCTTTGATGGCGACAGAACCAACCTCGGATCCCGGACATCCAATTTCCTTCTAGTGACGTGGTGGGGACATCGCATGTCTCTTATTACTCTACGGAAAAGCAACGGAATACGGAATGGGAAAGGAAATGCACTGCCATATCCTAGTCTCGTTCTACACGTACATTCTGAGAGGAAACCTGTAAGTGCTTCGTGCTCAGCTTCCACACGGTAATCTCAAACCCTAATCCCCCTTTCCCTTTTCCTCGGGGCCGTCGACCTTTGCGTTCGTTTTACACCAAACCATGCATAAAGCAGCTACAATATATTTACCTGTACTCAAAATACCACAAAAACACAAAAGTATCTTGGTTATTAAGGTAAACAATGTAAGGATTCTGTTATCATATTTGACTATAACTTTACGGGATTTCCAGGAATCGAAGAAATCCCGTAATTTACTGATAAACGGTTGGAGGATGAATTTGGTAAAATGATTCAAAACAAAAGCCCAGTTTTACCGAGGTACCTTTCTTAATACGGAATTTGAACTGGCATGAACCACCATACTTTTATATTATAGGCAAACTCTTTATGAAATTTTTTTCACTGAGACAAGTGCTAAAATTTATTTATCATTTCAATCACTGTAAACATCTTGGATTATATTATCTTCTCATACCAATTAAATAGTCCAACACTATTCGTCTAAGGTCTATAAGGATTCCAATTTTTCTTCAACCATTTTCATCACTGCATACTTAATTGATCCAGAGATAAGACCCTCCTATTTTCCAAATATGTTGGCAACGGTCTGAAATCATATAATATTTTTCTGTATTTTCTATTGGGTCCCATTCGAAATGTAGTACCAAAAAACTTGTACTGGTTGGATTTAATTCTCGAGGTACCATCATATCCGGCCTGATTATCGTTCATTTATTTTAACAACTAGCTGGTTGCCCGGTGTTGTCCGTGTACTTATTACATAAAACCTAAAAGTAATTAATTCTACATTAAGTCAAGAAGTGATTTAACCTACCTATACAGAGGGAATGCTAATAGTATCTCGAGGGCGTAAAAATACTCAAAAGAGCGTTGAGAGAATAAAAAATTTTCAAGGTACATTTTGATACATAAAAATATATTTGGTACCTTAAATACAGCAAAAAATACTCGAACTACCTTAATGAGGGTTAATTATACTCCCAGTGCCTTAAGCGAGGTAATATTTCTTCATGTATCTTAAAAGTATTAGAAGTACTCCTGATTCATTGAGGGTAAAAAATACTCCAGGTACCTTAAAGGAGTCAGAATACTCCAAATACCTTGAAAGAGTGAGGACTAATCCCAGTTTAGTCATACAAAAAAAACTCCCGCTATCTTATGCGAGTCAAAAATAATTTCATTGTTTAAAACAATCAGAAATATTCCCTTCAGCCTAAGAAGGTAAAAATTACTGCCGTCATCTTAAGTGTTTCAAAAGTACTCTCAGTTATCTGAGTCAAAATTCTCCTGGTACCTTAATAGGTACCAAAATATTCCGCTACTGAATGAGTAAAAAATATTCCCTACGATTTAGAAAGTCTTTAAAATGCCACCCTCACGTCTATAGGTGATATCCCTGACTGTTTTACCGATCCAGTGTTTGTTTCGTATCGTAAGGAACATCTCTACAAAAGTTGGTAGAATTGGCATGTGTTTACGATTGTATGCAGAATATTATTTTCCCCTTCTCCCTCACTCCTAAGGGTTAAATACAATTTAATCGGCAATATTATTTCATAATTAAACTCAGCGACATCCATAGCCCAGGATTCGACACCGATCTTAGTTTTTTCCGTGCTATTTTACGTTACGCCCCTCCAACCCTATACCCCTAATTGGGCTCCCCTCCTATGCCGAAAGTTGTTGAAATTAAACTCAATAAACATCGGGAGACATACTATTAATCTTATTGACCCATAATATTATTTCTTCGACGCAAATATCGGTCGATTAACGTGTTTGAAATTTTCCACGCCCCTGGGGTTAAACCGCAAGTTTAATATAATTAAACTTAGCGACATCTATCGTATAATAACCTTGGATTAGACTTTTAGGCTGTTTTCACGTTATATGAAACGCCGCCCACCCTCAACCCATCCCATGCCAAAACGGGTTGAAATTATACACGCAGCATCCATAAAAACACTAAAAAATTCAATGAACCCAAAAAATAATTATTAGACGCAAATATCATCTGATCTCTGTCTCTATTTTATATACAAGTGACTTAATTATTTTGATTATGCATCTGAAAAAACTAAATTTACAGTGCAGGTATAGTATTCATTGATTAAATACAACGAGCCTCCATAATGTATTAAGAGAAATTTCTATCAATAGTAAACTGAGATTGTTTAAATAGAGCATACATCGATCATAATTCAGCGCACAAAAACAATAAAGCAAAACTTATATTGGAGCAAACTACATGTTTTTTATTTTATTGCTAAATGAATACTTATGCTTAGAGTAATGAAGGATTTTTCGGTCTTGTATCATCTTTTTCTATTAATTATCATATTAATTTATTTTAATCATTTTTTCTTTAAAAAAAGGAAATTACCCTTAATGAATCTGCGACGTGAGGAAATACGAAGTCCGACGGGGTCAGAAGAATCTTATACGGGCCTTTGGACATTCGTTTCTTCAACAGTTGCTTCCTGTGAAAGAAATACTTTATATGAGTGGTATTGAGTATGCGTATATTTGGTAAAGGTGGCTTATCTTCAAACATTTAACAAAAGATGTGAACAGTTATATTTTTCTTAGAATTAATGTAATTGGAATTCTTGTTTTAAAAATTACATACGGATAATAACTTCAAACCATATTGTATCATGTACTAGTAATTAATATATCTAGTTTATTAATATTTAATCAGTTTAATTTAGATGATAAAATATGCAATCAGTCGTGTGAAATTGTTTACTAAAGTTTTTGTGCCTGCTCAGACCTTGGAAAAATTTAGTTTCACCATCTAATTTAACCAATTATTTGATGTTCAGGAACCCTTCTCTCCAAAAAGTAGGCTCAATTATATGAATATGCGTAAGAAACCGTATTAATAGATTTTCTAAAGTTATGGGAACATTTTGTAGGCTGTGACAAATTTTCGTTGCCGAACTTTCTTAATATTTCTTTCTTTAAAAGTATTCAAATTGAAGATAAGTTTAGAATTTTCTGTAAGAAAATATTGTTCATTCTATACGAATGCATATACATTTAAGAGTCTATGTATTGTCCAATTGTTATATTTCTTAAACTATTATATTAATCTTCTTCTTTATTGAAGAGGAGACGGTGCTGTATTTTCCTACTGCCAAATACAACTCAGTATGATCTTTTCCGTATCCTAGCTATTATTATAGTACGTTATTATAGTGTTATAGCCATAGAATCTCTCCGTGGTTCCATTTGTGGGGCCAAAAGAGCAGCATCTACAATAGAATGTACGAGAAAATTCACTATTAGAAAAACCTTCGAGAAGGAAATGTGTATAAAAGGAAGTGCCGCGTTCAGAGAACATTTATAGTACGCAGTATTGACTGTGTGTAAACAGGAGCTATATAAAGTTGTGACCAGTCTGCATATATATATATATATATATATATATGTATATATATATTGTAGTAATTGGTAATTAAGGCATTGTTCTAATTGAAAAGTTGAATTGTAGAGGACACATTATTGGTGGATATAGCGGACGCCGCAACAAACCGGCAAGGCAAAGAAAGTATTGTTGATCGGTCGAGAAGGTTTTACGCGCTCAAAATTTACGAGACGAACGAACAGTCGGGCAGCAGACAGCAAATAGAACAGACGAAAAGAACGGACAGTCAGGCAATGAACGGCGAGGCATAAAGACCAGCAAAGTCTATTGTACAAAAGCAGTACAGTCAGGCAATGAACGGCGAGGTGTAAAGACCACAAAATTCTAATACACGAAAAGTTGAACAATTTAGTCAGTCAGCAGCGAGAATGAAAACGGTCTAATTAAAAGAACGAGAAAGTATTCCAGTAACCAGTACGCTGTTATATCAAAAATGCAGAAATTGAACTAGTTTTCAGTCAACAGACAAAACCAATGAGGTGCATTTTCAACAAAAATCCACCAGACCTACGAATCCAGTTTGCAGAAAATCATCGAGAATCGACAAAGTTATTTTAAACCAACTAACAAACTACGCTAATTAGAGTCTGTGAACATTTAGAGTCTGTGAGTACTTAGAATCAGTGATATCCCCAAAATTGTGCACGAAAAGTTAAAATGAGACCTGGGCTGCCGTAAGTAGAAATAAAACTTTAAAATCATTGTAAACCACGTTTAAAAGGTAAACGTCAGATCGTTCTTTAATTATCGATAAAATGAGATCTTTAATTATTCAGATCATTCTTTATTTCGTGATAAAAATTGAAATTGTTTAAATTCAATCTTTGGTATTATTTCTTCAGCAACAAATTTCGTCTATGTTCAGACGCATTGATTCCCATATAAAGTAAATGTAATTTTTGTGATTTTGTTTATATACATTCTGCCATTATCAAACCCAGTTCAAGACCCTGAGATCCCAAATATTTTGTAATTTGAATACTTGTTTTAAAATTGTTAATAAATCTTTTTTAATAGTTTTCACGTAATAGTTCATTTCATTTAAAAACGCCATAAAATTCATATCCAGAATTATTGTCAAAGGATGTTAAGTAAGTAGAAAGATAACAAAAGAAGTGTATAAATTATTACAATATATATATATATTGTAATTAAGTGAATTCGATTTGGTTATTCGTTTTGTGTGCTTTTGGTATTGTTGAATCTACAAGAATGAAGTAAGATGTTTTCAAACACTTTTATTGTAATTATAAACCATTATAGACGTATTAACTTCTTCAGGAAACTTAAATTGTGCATTTAACCCACCGATTTGTTCTGTTCGTGATTGAAAACTCTTTATTTTGCATCAATGGTACAGCTGGATTATGCGTTGAATCATCGTAATGGGAAGCGCTAGTTAATAATCGGAAGCGACAATCGGGGGAATGGGAGCGAAGATACTTATGGTCGAGTACGAGGTGAAACTCCGAAAACACGCTATACCGGTAGGGTACGTGATGCCTAGATCTTGCCTAGTTCCTGCACACCGCTAGGAATATTACGCTATACCGAGGGTGCTCCTGAACAGCTGTGGAGATATGGACCTGCTTGTCGTACGCCGTACAGAGAACAGTAAAAAGTATGAGAGTGCTAATTTATTTATATGCAGTGTGAGGTCAAATCAATTTGTGGAGATATTTACAGCACGCCCACTTAACTCTCTGAAGATAAAGTGTTTTCATGTCTACCAACTGAGCTAGAATCTTCAATTTTGTTTATAATTAACATATCAATTTAGAACATATATAATATTTGTACTTTTTAAAATATTGTGATAATAAATGTGTTATTTTGTACTTATAACTTTAAATAATTAATTAAAAAAAAATCATAGCTAAATTTGACTATATATATTGTAATGCCTATTAATTAAGGCATTAATTGTAATTGATAATCTAAATTGTTGGAGAAACATTAGTGACATCGGGACCGCAACCCATAACAGCAACAATGAAAGAGAGTTTTTGCCGCTCTCAAAATTAGGAGACGGTTGTAGAGTCTTCAGTCGGCGGTCAGAAACGACAGAAAGTGGTCGTGTTAGAAAGACGATATCAAATATTAAAAAGTAAAGTTAAGTAGCAGTTCATATTAAGTTGGCTGGGACGACGGTTGCATTAAGATAACTGGAAGGACGGTGAAATCAGAGACCAGAGCAAGGAGTCGTCGCCAAAGCATAGCAGAGAGAACTTGTTGTCATCGATAAACATTTTGTATGCTGAAGTCTAATTTATACTATTCTCAAATTAGACCACTGTCTTCGATTGTGGGAGACCAGGACACTGCATCCAGCGTCTAATAATCTTCAGAACGAGCAAATAATATTTCCTTAACGAACGGAGAACCAACTTTTGTCAAATCAACAGTGTTTATTAGAATCAGTGTTGAAAACGACCTGTATATAAAGTGTGTGTGTACGAACGAGTCAAATTTGCCTGAGTAACCGTAAGTTTAAAATTTCCTAAATTCATATATTTAAACCGAATTAAAAGATAAAGTCAGATATCGTTCCTTTTATATTGATTAAATAAATTGTTTAAAGTAGAATCCATCTTTTAGTTTAAGTTCGTCGATAAGCAAATTTCGTCTATGTTTAGACGATTGTAAATATTTCTTTTTCAACCTAATTTCTGTGTTCTTTATTTATTTTGATTTATTGCCATTATCAAACCCAGTTGAGACCCTTGAGAGAATGAGATTTTTTTTTAAAATTGTATAATTGTTTCTAATTTTTGATAAATAAAATTTGTTTGTTTGATTAAAAGTTATTTAATCTTTTTATTTAAGCCATATTTTATTAATTATTACAAAATAGCTTTCACAACGTGGTGCACGACTAATTTCATTAAATAACATTAAATTAAATAAATGTGTATAATTTGAATATTACAATATATATATATATATATATATATATATATATATATATATTGTAGTAATTGGTAATTAAGGCATTGTTCTAATTGAAAAGTTGAATTGTAGAGGACTCATTATTGGTGGATATAGCGGACGCCGCAACAAACCGGCAAGGCAAAGAAAGCATTGTTGATCGGTCGAGAAGGTTTTACGCTCTCAAAGTTTACGAGACGAACGAACAGTCGGGCAGCAGACAGCAAATAGAACAGACGAAAAGAACGAACAGTCAGGCAATGAACGGCGAGGTGTAAAGACCACAAAATTCTAATACACGAAAAGTTGAACAATTTAGTCAGTCAGCAGCGAGAATGAAAAAGGTCTAATTTAAAGAACGAGAAAGTGTTCCAGTAACCAGTACGCTGTTATATCGAAAATGCAGAAACTGAACTAGTCTTCAGTCAACAGACAAAACCAATGAGGTGCATTTTCAACAAAAATCCACGAGACCTACAAATCCAGGTTGCAGTAAATCATCGAGAATCGACAAAGTTATTTTAAACCAACTAACAAACTACGCTAATTAGAGTCTGTGAACATTTAGAGTCTGTGAGTACTTAGAATCAGTGATATCCCCAAAATTGTGCTCGAAAAGTTAAAATGAGACCTGGGCTGCCGTAAGTAGAAAGAAAACTTTAAAATCATTGTAAACCACGTTTAAAAGATAAACGTCAGATCGTTCTTTAATTATCGATAAAATGAGATCTTTAATTATTCAGATCATTCTTTATTTCATGATAAAAATTGAAATTGTTTAAATTCAATCTTTAGTATTATTTTCTTCAGCAACAAATTTCGTCTATGTTCAGACGCATTGATTCCCATATAAAGTAAATGTAATTTTTGTGATTTTGATTATATAAATTCTGCCATTTATCAAACCCAGTTCAAGACCCTGAGATCCCAAATATTTTGTATATTTTATACTTGTTTTAAAATTGTTAATAAATCTTGTTTAATAGTTTTCACGTAATAGTTCTTTTCTTTTAAAAACGCCACATAATTCATATCATGAATTATTATCAAAATATAACAAAAGAAGATTAGTAATTATTACAATATATATATATATATATATATATATATATATATATATATATATATATACACGTTAGTCAACACTGTACTAGAGTTTGAATCAAACCCCTATGGGCGAAAAACTTTTATCAACTCTGTTTCAGTCTTCCTAGCTCTTCATTTTATATTTTCACATTACGTAAAGAGTGATAAAATCACGGGCTCAGCTGAAAATTCCAACGTTTTCGCAAAGGTTTTCTACTAATTGAAATGTTCAGTAGTAGTGGAGGCAATGGAGATAACAACTGAATGAGAAACGCGAAGCTCTGCAAGAAAGAGAGTTAAAATATCTGTTTGTGTGACAGTGCAGTGAATACGAGGCCGTGCACTTCGCCAGCGACGCCAAGATTGAATTACGGAACCCGACAATTCCACACTCAAGGGAACTTAAACCGCAACCTTCCTCCTCGGGGGAAGATGCCACCTCCGGCACCATCCCTCTAATAAATTTACTGAGGCATCAAGCGCAGCTCCTTGTGGCGACTTCGGTCACGAAACTCTCTTACGGCAGTAGAAAAAGTCTCATAGATACACCGGAAGCAGAGGGATAGATGAGGATGAAGTTGAATACCATAGTCTATAAATTGAGGCTTAATTGTTCAGGAACAACATCACAATTATGTTGTTCATACAGAATAGTTCTCACCGTACAATTAAGAATACGGAACAAAAATGTCAGAATGTTAAGACATATTGTAATAAAAGGCGTCTAAATAAAAGATTATACTTGAACAATTAACCAAATTTAGTATCAATTCTAAATACACATATATTTGGGATCTCAGGGTCTTAAACTGGGTTTGATAAATGAGTGAATTTATACAATCAAATTACATTTTACTTTATATTGGAAGTTAATGCGTCTCATGTTATCGATAATTAAATAATTAAAATTAAAGAACAATCTGACTTTTATCTTTTAAAAGTGGTTTACAATATGATTTTAAAGTTTTTCTACTTACGGCCGCCCAGGTCTCATTTTAGGTTTTTCGTGCACAAAATTTGGGGATATCACTGATTCTAGTACTCACAGATTCTAAATGTCAACAAATTCTAATTGGCGTAGTTTTGTTAGTTGGTATAACACAAATTAGTAGATTCTCGATGCTTTGCTGCAACCTGGATTTGCAGATCTCGTGTAGTTGGAAATGTACTTCCTTGGTTTGTCTATGGCCAGCAGGTTGAATTTATGCTCGGCCACCGATTACAACATTAATTTCACTCTTTCCTTCCCGACTGAAGATTGCTTTACTTTTCAATATTTTAATGCATGTTTGTAACTGCTATCAAACTGTTCTATTTGCGGTTCGCTGCCCGACTGCAAAACTTTTATAATATGAAAAGTTTTGGTCTTTACACCTCGCTGTTCTATGCCTGACTCTAAAGCTTTCAACTGTTCGCTGTCCGCTGCCCAACTGACTCTTCGTCTCGTAGATTTTGAACACGTAAAATTCTCAGCCGATCGACAACAACAATACTTTCTTTGCGTTGTCGCCTTGTTGCGGCGTCCACTCTATATCCAATAATAATGAGTCCTCTACAATCCAACTTTCCAATTAGAACAATGTCTTAATTAGCAATTACTACAAGATGTTGGAATGTTAACGAAAATGAACTGATTGTTCAATACAACTGTGAAACTTACTAACCAACCTATTTTTTGTGTCTTTACGACCATCGCAATTCTCCTTAATTGCAAACGTGTGTGGCAGAAAGAGAGATCACTTCATAGAGTAAAGGACTGCAAAAACATTTAATGGTAATTAATTTTGTTTCGTGATCGTCTTATTTGTTATAATAAATATTAAGCATACATTATAAATATTAAACCGTACTCTTGGTAATGTTAAGTTCGTTTTCTGAGTTCTATTGTTAATTGTCTTCAAGGCTATTATTTTGTAATTATTACATTGTATTCTTATTTAAATTGTATTTGTGGTTAACACACCGCAGTATCAGGGAACTATTTGGAATTTCATTCATGACGTATCTTATTACCGTAACCGTGTACTAATGAAATTAATAAAGTCAGTCAATCAAGAAACCAAGAACGGAATCCCGGGAACGTCTCTATTTTGATAAGAAAGGAACGGGTTCAAATGGTGAATTAAATTAATCAGAAGTATTTCAAGAACATCCAGTGGTCTCCAAACTTAACGATAGCTGCTGAAGATTAGCGTGGACCCACGTAAAATGGTGTCAGTATCAAAGGTTTACATAAATGCGGCTAGAGCGCGAATCATCAACAAACTGAAAAAAATTGCGAACGACGGCGCTTTGTTCACTTATCAATAGAAAACAGTCATACCGATTTGATAAAACATTACGTCGTTCCATCAAAACCTGACAAGGGTCTTAGCGATCTGAAACGGCCAGCCGCCGTCTTAAGGGGAAATCGCGGACTGGAATTTCATTTTATAAGAAAACGACAATGGTTTTTGTTGTAAGAGCAAAATTTATTTTAGTGATGTTATTAGTAGGTAAATAAAATTTCGAAAGGGTCGTGAATGTAACCCAGTTTCTCTTCACTATTCGCGGTGCTCTTACCATCTGAGCTACCATGGTTCGAGCTTCCTCTATCCATCGTATAGACCGGACGACAGACTCACCTACAATTTATTAAATCACATCCTCGAAGGTCTAATTTTAGGGCTTCATTGAAGAAAATATATTATGTGTGAATGTGTGGTAGGTAAAATGAAGCGGAGGTCCTAGGTGCGATTCCTGGTCCAGTCCAGATTTTTTTGTTCCTGTTACTTTAATTCGGTTAGGTTGACCACAGATTGAAATAATTTATTCTAATTTTGAATGAAATGAAACAGAAAAAAAGAGAAAATAGCCAGTAACCATGCTGAAAGGTTTTGAAATTATACACAAACAACATCGGGAGAAATACTAAAAATCTCATTGACCACCGAAAATATTGTTTCGACGGAAATTTCGGCTGATTTCAAAGGTTTTTATATTTTCACCTCGTCCATTAGGCCTCTTGTGGTGGCGGGCGTGTTTTACCCCCACAGTGTTTGTTTCCAATTTTAAAGTTACATGTGTTCAAAATTTGGTACAATTTTCTCCACGCGTGTATATTTGTATGCGGAACATTCACACGCGCAAACTCACAGTCAATTATATTTATGAGATAATAATTATGAAAAAGTATCTGACTTTATTATAATATTATATATAAGTAAAAATACTGCAGTCATAAAGGATATTAAAGTTTTATAATTAATTATAAATTAAAATTATATTAGTTAGTAAATATTTTAACGCACTCTTAAAATGCATACGTTATGACTACATATTGTAGATAAATATTGTCATACCTGATGAGGTCCTATAAGTGAACGAAACGTCGTGTATTTAATATATATTTTTTGACTAAAGGCCATTTATTTATTTATAATATTAAAATTAGAACAAGAAGGATCAAAATGTGTTAGTTCAAAACAGCTTGACACCAGAACAAGTAACACGTCAAATTGTATTGATATTATACATAAGAAACCAATCCTTGGGCCCGATACTAAACGAACCGTCTCAATCTTTTATTGCTGACGAAAAACGGAAGTCCAGAATCTGATTTCGAATTTTTTCATCAACTGAGCCAATAGGCCGTAATGCTATGAGTGTAATCTATCAAAAAAAAGCTCAACATCGCAGATTCAAAGGTCAAATGCGAAGGTACATAACGACTGAGCGGAATCTGTATATAAATATTTACTAATTATGGAAGCTTATTTATTTAGTTCAAACGTTTCATTAAGTTTATTCGGAAAATCGGGGAAAGTAAAAAAAATAATTAAACGCATTTCAACATTATAATTTGGTAATAATTCTCTGAAAAATAATTACACAATAATATCACGAATTTATGATATTATCGATTTAATAATAATATATATGACTATTTATGACTTTTGAGAAAACTAATAAATTAATAAACATCAGCTAATTTTGAGTAAGGAAAAATAATTTATTAATGTATATTTGAACAGATTTTCGTCGCATATTTGGCGACTTCATCAGGTTAAAGTTAAAAACTACAAACAGAACAATTACAATGATTACCATAACATTTTTAAGAAACATTTGGCAGATAACAAACAAACGATATAAATTTACAAAATTTTGATTCTACCTTTCCCGCCATCCAAGGGGGTGGGACAAGTTCCATATGCCTGACCTACCTGATACAGGTTTTCTAGGGTTTGCCCTGCATCAGTTTTAGGCAAATTCCGGGTAGGATCCTTAAACTACAGCTCGGGGACCCTAGTTAACCCTTGGCTACCTTCCTCTACCCTTCCGCATCCCCCCTTTCAAATCCGTTCCTATGCTATTAAAGGGGAGTTGCCACTACTTGGATTACCCTCCTGTAGCCTGTTACTCTGAAAAATATCTCTGCTAATCGCCGAGACCGAGATGTACAATTTAAAATGAGAACGAGCAGTAAAAATTAATTTACATTGTTGTGTGCGGTTAACAGTGGAAACAATTTAGAATTTGAAATAATAAGAATATAAAAATAATGATAAAAATGATACTAACAATTTGAAGAAAATTTATGACAGTTCACTTTTGTAATGTTTAATTTATATATTGTTATAATTTCAAATATATAAATTTTTCGTTACAAAAGGGATCTGTCATAAATTTTATTCAAATTGTTGTATCATTTTTTATGTTAATAGCTGTTTTATAGGATCTATAAAACAACTCTTAAGATTAATATAGGATCTTTAAAACAACTATTAACATAAAAAAGATACTAAAAATTTGGCTAAAATTTAAGGCTTTGCATTTGTAATGTTTAATTTATATATAAATTGTTTTCATTGTAAACCGCACAATGTAAATTAATTTTTACTGGTCGTTGTCGTTTTAAATAGTTCATTTCGGTCGGGCAGTCAGTAGAGATTTAACTGTCTATCAAAATTTATATTGTTTGTGATTGACATATGTTTCTTAAAAATGTTATTCTAATCATTGTAATTGTCTTTTGTAGTTTTAAACTTGAAACTGATGAGGTCGCCAAATAAGCGACGAAACGTTGTTTAATTTTAATATGAATAAATTCTTTTTTCCCACTTAAAATTGCCTGATGTTTATTTATTTATCGTTGGTGGGTGTGAATTTAATGCTCAAGGACAATAAGATATTTAATTCCAGGGAATGAACGTAGCACTAGGATTTCCTATGATTACTCTGAAACGGCAGGAAAAACGCGAGGCAGCACCTGTCAAGTATTTTGAGGAGAGTTTTTATCCAGCCCCGTGTGTGACATGCCGCATTTTTTCACGTTTTCAACGGGTACATACGGAAAGGCGAATTCATGCGGTGTTGCCCGTTCGTGATCTGTGTGCAAACGCAGCAGGAGTCCCGCTGGCCAAATTTACCATGTGGACTGCAAAAGGGCACCTCAAGAGCTTTTATCCCACTGCCGCACGCGTTAACATCGCTATGAATAAGTAAATATGCCGACTGTCACTCTAACGATTATCTGAAAAGGTAAACGATTGCAATGGGATACTGCTGCAGACACACGACAAAAAAAGGCATATAATTAAAGAACAGAACTAATATTTTAGACGGAATATTTCGCCTGTGAACTGTAGACAAGCGTAGCTCACAACGGCTTGATTTATTGATGTAATTATTACGACATGATTTTCCCGTTTAAACAAACGACAATTTCAGGCCACTCGAAACACGAGTACTAAAGACAATATATGTGATGATAATGCGCATAATATTTATACAAACAACATGAGTATTTTATAACGATTAAAATACGTAATATGTTATAATTTGTCTGTAACAATATCTAAGATAAAATAATGGCCACATACAGACAACATAAATTAAATTAACACGTTACAAAATATTGCATGTATTTCATTGTAATATTCTGGAAATTTTTAGATTTCGTATTTTTCACAATATTTCTATATTTCCTCTCCTTCACTGTTCCATGCAACTTTCCACCCTAAGCTCCAGGCTAAATCGCTAAAGTGAAATTCCGAGAAAATATAGTAGTTGCTGGATCGACCTGAGCTTGTTGCGCTTTTCATAATGAGAACACAGTTCAGAGGTTAAAAGTTCATGCGTACAATTTCACTAATGAAGCAAACGAGTGTCAACATTAGTGTATAAATAGAACATGCATACTGAACATCAGTATGAAGTACTGTATAGTTGGCAATACATCTACGTTTATTTACTATTAAATGATAACGACGTGACGAAACTTAAAACCTATGATATCAATATTATCCGATATCGTGCGTAATGAAATATTTATTTTATGATAATGATGAAAAATATCTGATGTTCACAATCATATAAATAAACATATACACGGTCTTATGTCGGAAACTTATGTTGATTAATAAATCACTATAATAAATTATGTTTCTATAAATAAATAATATTCATTATTTTCAATCAAACGTAAATTTTTTAATTTTAAATTGTGTATCGTCTTTTTTTACGATTCTTCAAGTTTAATCTACAATTTAAGAAATTAATAACATTATTATTCATAAAGTTTTAGAAGAACAATAAGTTTTTAAAGTATAATAATTTTAATAAATTATTTTAAAGAACAATTACAAAATACATTGATGTGACGTAATTAACAATAAATATTTACGAGAAAATAGTATTTTTTACAATAACAAATCAATTATAGTTCGGTAATGTCTATATTTATACACAAAATGAATGAATAAACAAATACTCGACATCATGTCAAAATATTATGCTTATTAACAAATCATTAAATATTAGACTTTTAGTCATTCTCAGGACGTACTCAGGTTTAATCTACAATTTAGAAAATAATAACAGAATTATTTATAAAAATGTTAAAGAACATTTACAAAATATTTTAATTTTATAATAATTTTAATAAATAATTTTAAAGAACAATTTTAATTTTTATAATTATAATTAAAAGATTATTAGTTCAAATAATTTGTTTACTAAATTATTTTTTAATTGTTATTTAAAATTATTTATTAAAATTATATCATTATAAAATGAAATTATAATAATAATTTTAATAACTATTAATTAAAATATTATTAAATATAATTATTTATTAATTATAATATTTTGTTAATGTTTTTTAAAATTATTTATTGTAATTATTATAAAATTATATTATTAAAAAATTGAAATAATAATTTTAATGATTATTAATTAAAATATTATTCATTCTACTAATTAATTATTAAAATATTATGTAATGTTTCTTTAGAAATTTTATAAATATTTCTTGCATCATTTTATAAATTTTAGATTAAACTTGAAGACGTTCTGGAAATTATGAAAACTCGAGTGTTTAATGATTTGTTAATAATCACAATATTTTGACATGGAATAGTGTATTTGTTTATTTATACACTTTATGTTTAAATCTAGTTTTTACGGAACTATAAGTGATTTATTATTATAAAAATTACTATTTTATTCTAAATATCTATTCTCAATTACGTTACATCAAAATTTGAGTTGAATTGTTGAAGGAATGATGAAATGGCACTAAAAAGCGGCTACATATTTTAAATTAAAACCCAGACGACCCAATTCAGGTCATAACTGATGTTTTGAAAAGTTCTTCAGCGCCATTACATGATATGAGATAATTAGTAATTTTGAATATGGAGTTTTGAGTGCTTACGCTTACGTCAATAAACTCGCTTGCAGTTTTATTGCAGTACTCTACGTATGGTGTAGTGAACATTAATTCTACATACATTTAAGAGGTTAAAATGTGACGTTTTTTAATAAAAACTTTTCCAATATATAAACAAAGTATAAAAGACAGAAAATAAAATCTTTCGCTCTTAGTAGACGGTTTCATGACACACATGGTGAAAAAAAATAATTACGTAATACTATCTAATAAATGGTCTGATTTTTTTTTTGCAAGAGGACGTTGTACTCTACAGAAGTTGTCAAGGGGTGTGACCAGTTTTAAAAAAACTAAACTTAATTAGTTAAACTTAATAGCTATAGCGTCGTAGGAGGGAAACCCGAGTTTCTAAAAGAGCTTGCGACGGTTTGGAAGATCATTCGCGTTTAGTTATAACTAGAACACAGTGAATATGTGGGTCTTATGAAATCGTGATGCTTCGCGTATAAGATTTCTATTATTTTTTAACGTAAAATTTTTTTCATATGTTAAAAATCTAGTAGGACTTCGAAAAGCTTTTAAATTAACATAACCACAACAAGTCCTCAAATTTAAACACTTTTCTAATTTCTAAGCCATGACAGAAGCTTTCGTAATCACGCCATCTGAAAGTGCACTTATATCATCCGAAACAAAATTGTACTGCTGCGCAATAACTCAATTGACCTTTTGTGGTTATCTTAATGTCAGGTGAAATTATGACTTTTTCATGTTTCATTGACTATTTATGTAGATAATTTATCAAATCAATCAACAAGAATTGTCGAATGAAATTCTACGATAAATTAAATCCGTACTGCAACTGCTTTAATAATTAAGCATATCAACTCATAATTCTGTTAAACGAACCTACGTATCAGAGTTAATGAATAGCCGTCGTAATAGAGCAATTATATTTGTGAGCTGAGGTCAAGGAAGCAGAAGGTCGTCCGTTCATAAGGTTGCGTAACGCGACTCCCGTATAAAAGATGCACTATCGTCCGTTCAGAATTACTCACTTCTTATGAAACTCGTTGTTACGAACACACAAAAGGAAACTACTTATCCGCCTACGACAGGAAACAGACCAAGGTCGAAAAGGCTATAAATAAAAGGGTTATACAAAATTGAAAAGAACGGCAACCGATAACTTCGACCCCACCTAATACATAAAATGTTACGTAACATTAATTTAACGTTTACTCGTATAGTTTATAAGATTTAAAAGTTATTCAATCGTAAAATTATAGCACCAAAGTAATTTACTTAAAATATAAATTAATTCTGAATTATTCTTTTTCATTAATGGGACAACGGAATTAAATAAACTTTTAGCAGGAATCTATATTACCTATTGTAAGTTTATGAATTTAATGGAAATACTATTGACCCGTGGATACTCCGTATAAAGATACTCTTGTTTGTAACTCTTTTAACACACTTTCAGTATTTATCGATTTTCAGATAATCACACGATAAACACCTTTTTCAGTTCGTAATTATTTTTATTATAATATTTTATTTTACTGTTATTTAATAATTTTATAATTAATTACTATAATCATACATATCCTTATTATTAGAAAATATTAACCGTAATTATAAAAAATTAGTTACCTGATTTACTAAGGTAAATAAAACTGTATTGTATAATAAAAGTAAAATAATTAAAAATAAGTTTCATGTTTCATTACCGTAAAAACCTAACTCATCGAAACGAACATATATTTCAGTCAGAAAGCCTGAAACGAGTTCAAATACGTACAGAAACGTGCTGTTAAATATAAAATAAAAATATAATTAATATATTTTTTAATTTTTATGTCTGGCAATGGTCGTTAATTATATATTTTATTATGTTATCAGACCTTTACAGAATAAACATAGCGAAATGTCGGTTTAATATTCAGTGAAGAGTGGCGTTTACAAACAAATCTTTTCTGACTAGTCGAACAGGTAAGAATATAAATGTAAAACAATATACAATTGTTTCCATTATAGATTGAGCGCATCATAAAACTGAGAAACACATAAGGTAGGTTAAATTAACTTCAAGTCAATCATGAATAACGATAGTTGTTAAAATACTTTTGCAATAAAATCAGTAATAGCTATGTTGAGTTACACTGAAATAATTTCGAGTAGTAAAATATTTATATTCGAAAAGAAAAAAAGATTATTCATAAGTATACTTCGGACTCTAGTCCAACATAATTAAAATTATTATATATTCCAATACTAGTGTCTGATATAATCCCGTTTTACGTTTATCTACTGTTATATATATATATATATATAGTCTATTGTTAGATATATATATATATATATATATATATATATATATCATATAGTCTGTCATTCTGAAAAATTATATTTAGTTGTTTTATACAGTTTGAAATATTCTAACTATATCAAATTTCCATCCGCCTTATTAACAGTTATTGGACGTTCGACTACAGAATTTTTCTTTCTTGGATAAAGACTTCTCTTGATTGACAAAAAAACAGTGTCATGGGTTTTCTCTGAAGTTGCCATCAAACATTTGAAATCGTAAAAATTTTAAATTCTGTCCTATTTAATTTTATATCGATACAATGATTTATAGGCAATTTAGAAAGAAAAAATTATCAAATGAGGTAATTTTATCTTTTAATAAATAAAACAGACTGTTTGTGTGTATGTATTTTCCACATAAAAATCTACACCCGTGGAGCAAATTGACTAAATTTCGTACACGTGTTCCTTTCGAACTGGAAACAAACACTGTGGGAGTAAGACACGTCTACCACCACCAGCGGCGGGGGTGGAAATTTTCAAACACGTTAAACGGCCGATATTTGCGTCGAAGATAATTTTCGTGTTCAGTGAGATTGACAGTATTTCACAATATTTTTTTTGTGTGTAATTTCAACCCATTTTGGCATGGGAAGGGAGCACGCTTAGGGTTCGGGGTGGAAGGGCTTTACATAAAAATAGAGCAAAAACAACCCAGATCGGGGTTATGCATATCACTGAGTTAAATTATGACATCACGGGCAACGCCGCCCACCCAGCTAGTATTTAATAAACCACAAAACGTTTCGTCCCTGTATTTGGAACGTCTTCAGGTGTTACAATATTATATATTAATTCTTATTTAACAGTAGAGTGTAATTATATGAATTACTCGCCCTGAACTCTTAAAAAATTAAATCAACTCATTGAATAAATAATACTGACTTAATTGGTCATTTAATCATTATATTAATTTATGAATTGTCAGAGAATGTTAAGTTTTAATTTATTCTAGTCTTAATAGGGAATATTATTAGTAGGTAGATAAATATTTTATTTGGTGAGATAAGATTCTTATAGATAGAGCGCATAAGTAACAGAAAATATTAATTCGGGAAATGATAAGGAGGTATTACTAACGCTAAAAATAAATAGACCCTAAAGTACTATCCTATCAGTAGCAGACATATCTTTGTGCCAAAATCTGAGAATCGTGCTTTCAGCTAGTGATAAATTAAGTGTAGGAGGAAAGCAATCCTCGTCGACGTTTTTACTGTCGTTAAGAATCTAAAATTATTATTTTCCCAGCAAGAATTTGTCATTATATAAATCTTCTTATGTCGGATTTCATCAAAAGGAGAAATATTTAAAGCGGAAATTTTTTCTCCAGCGAATATTATGAAAAATAGCGACGGCGTACTCTAGTTCGATGCCTTCCGAATAGGACGCTATTATGCGAGGGTAAAGCTGCTTACGACGAGAAAGTACAGGATCCAGTGCTATCGACTAGCTCCTGGAATTGTAGGCTACAGACGGAGACTTGCAACAACAAAACACGAAATCTCGACGATAAATTCATTGTATTATACGACAATCAATAAATACTCGCACCAGGAATATATACACGTAAAAATTATCGGAATCTTCTTACGCTGTATTACATCAAAAGGGGAAATGGTGGACAATTTAATACAGTTATACTTGGAAATGGATAAATCATGCGAAAAATTATTTTAAAAAATTATATATAATTAAAACTCAACAAATTCTATTGAAAATAATCCCAAATTTAGCGTTGAAGGTAATTAGATTTCTTAAATGTTAAATGTAGAAGAAGAAGGTGTAGACGGCTATGTATCGGGTAATCCACATAGTGGCAATTCCCTTCTTATAGCATAGGAAATGGAGTGAAAGGGGGGATGCGGAAAGGTAAAGAAACGTAGCCAAGGGTTAACTAGGGCCCCCGGGTAATTGTTTAAGGATCCTACCCGGCAAATTCTCCTAAAAGTGATGCAGGGAAAACCCTCTTTCCCATCGTCGTGTCTTGACCGGTTTAGGAGGCAGCTGGCCGACTATTCCAATAGGAATAGCGGAAAACTCTTACCGTATGCCCAAGGTCTGCGACCCCGGAACATACACCTCTCAAAACAGGCCGAGGTGAGTGAACCTTAGTTCAAGAAAACCAGAGAGATGTGAAGGCATCCCCGAAGGTAGCCTCCTCCAGACCTCTCGTGGAAGGTTCATAAAAATGTCTCGTCTCGCTAAAAGGCCAGTAACGCACAGGTCCAAATAATATTATCTGGTTCAAATATAAAACGTATGTTCTAAAAGTATAATAAAGAGAGAAATAAGTAGCCAAATAACAGGGAAAAAAATCATGAACAACATTTATGCAATCCTTGCTACTTTCGTCAATTTAGAAAATGCAAGCTTTCCTGATGAAAGCAAACAAGGACTGCAGAAACGTTGTGTGATATTTGTACATCTGTTATTTTTGCCTGTTATTTGGCTACTTATTTATGCAGTTATTTCCTGGTTCAATTGAAATTTATTGAAGTAAAATATATTTTACGTTTCAAACATTCGGAGAGACAAACCGATGAAATCAAACTATATGTCGGTCTCTCAATTAATTAATTAGAAGAACTTAATATAAATATTAATTATATATTTAATATATATAAGTATTTTTTTGTCGTAGTGTGGAACATCTAGATATATTTAATTTAAAACATAAGTATTTAAATAATGCTCCATAATTCATAAATATCAGCAAAAAACATAGTTTAAAAATTATGTGCATTTTTTCCGGAGTGTATGCCAACAAGATATCTTCAGAAATCATATCATCATGTTGTAAACATTATTTTTAAGGTTTTTCACTTATTTATTTTTATCAGATCTTCATAGCACTGAGTATATTTGAGTACTCGCTAAAACGAAAACGATACGCTCTCATCGGTTTATCGATAACTGCTAGTTGCGGCCTAAAACAGCGTGAATAATTTTTAGATCATCTATCTCTGTTTTATACGATTTGTGGTGTTTTCCTACAAGAGAGCGAGTTTTTCTCAAAATGAATTTATAATGGTAGGATACGAAGTTGTATGCCAGTATTCACCATTTCTTCCAACAAAATCTTCGTTTGCATCCACAGCTGGCGCCAGTTCATACTGTATAATTCTCCTTAATCGTATGGATTAAGGAGTCCTTACCTCGCGATGGCGACGACGACGACTAAAGCTGCTAAGACCACGGCAGAACAGACGGCAAGCACCGCAATATGGGCGCCTCTCAACATGTGCAGGCCCACCTCTTCTGCTGAAAATCAAAGAAAATAACGTAAATCTTACAAATAATCACCTACATATTTATATTTTTAATTTCAGTTACAGAAAATAATTTTTTTAATGCTCCTCGTTATACGTCAAACATGCTATGGTATTCTTTTAAAATCGTTAAATTTTTCTCTCTTCTATAAAACGTGTTTATCGCAGCATTTCTCAAATCACTAGCAGTCTGTACTATCCTACTCATTGCAAAATATGTAATCACAAACTATTCGGTTTACAAGGTTAAAAATGAAATGTATACACTATTACCAACTAAATTAGGTACATGCAACAAATAAAGTTGTAGAGCATATAACAAACAATGGGTGTTACAACAAAGATAGAATGTTAGACACACAGAGAATTCGATTTTAGTCTAGAACATCTGGTGGACAAGTCGTACAACAGAGACGTTGGTTTTAGAGATTTATTTTTAAATTATCGTCTTAATTGGGCATTATCATCTGAAATCTTCTAATAAAATAGTGTGTTTGTTTGCTCGTTTTTCGTATGTGTTTGTACATGTACGTTCCGCATACAAATCTACGTCCATGAAGCAAAGTTGACCAAATTTCGTACACGTATTCCTTTAGAACGGAAAACAAAAACATTTGTAGGAATGGACCAGGTGGAAATTTTCAAACGGCAATAATTTGGGTCGTATGATTTTTTTTCAGGCTCAATGAGATTGATAGTGTTTCTCCCGATTTGTTTTACGTACAATTTCAACCACCTTCGGGAATATTAGTTGAGTATCCATAAGGGTGGGGTGGAGAGGCGTTACAAAAATTAATAAGGCGAAAACAACCGAGAGTGAAGTCGAATCAGGGGTTATAAACGTCGCTGAGTTTAATTACGACATTAAACTTGCAGCTAAACTCCCAGAAATGTGGGTGGACGGGGTGGAAATTTTTAAACATTTTAATCGGCCGGTATTTGCATCATATGAATATTTTTCGTGGTCAATCAGATTGATAATGTTCTTCCTCCACGACGCTTATGTATAATTTCAACCCGTTCCGGCAAAGGAGAGGAGCACCGTTAGGGGTGGGTGTGGAGGGGCGTAACATAAAATTAAAGATAGAAAAATCTGATTGATATTTCAGAGTTTAATTGTGACAACGCGGGCTAGTATAACAATAAAAACAATTAGAAATATATTTATTAAATATCTCATATGAAATTATTTAAAATTTTTATTGATATTCATGGGTTAGACAGATTAATTCGCTGTTCAAATAATTTATATATATGAAATTGAAAGTTATGTGAAATAATAATTTAAATAAGTTAACAGAAATTACATTTTCTATTAATTTTTAATAATAAAATTAAAACATAATAAATATTAAACACGACGTTTTGTTTCGGATTGGGACCTCTTCAGGGGTATAGATGTTACGTTCAGTAATAATTTGTTATAAAAATTTATAATGACAATAATTTTTTACGTACGGTTTCCCAACACGTTCCAATCAGGGACAAAACTTCGTGTTTATTATGTTTTCAATTGGATTTTAAATCTTCTCAAACTATACATATTATATTATAATGTAAATATGATGTCATATTGTTACAGTAATATTATTTACTGAAATTTTTGACACTCGTCCAAGTATTTATAGACCTTATTATTCAAACAAAAACGGAATACTAAATATTTTGAAAAACTGTGAAACATCCAGATATATATTAAATAAAACAATTGAAAAGCTACCTCCAACTTTCATAGTTAATAACAGACAGATAAATTTGAATATAATTTACGTAATTTGGAATTTATTACAAAACGTACACCAAGGAAACGTTGTATTATAATTTTTAATGTGAATGGAAGCAATTAAACAACATTAAAATATATTTCTATTAACTAACTTACATTTTCTGTTCATGAATTATTATATTTTATTTCAAACTGATTTGTTTAATGTTCCCTCAAGAAAGATTGTATTTGAATACTGAAAATATTACACTGAGGCTTTCGCTTTTTTTAAAAAAAATAATATAAAATTGGAGGTTCGCTCTTGACAAACTGAACTGCTCTCAAAGAAGTCTCTGATTTCTGCGAGCCGAAAGCGGCCACAAGAGGCGCCGCAGATTGCATTGTTCACTTCTCCTACAAAGGAGCCGCGTTCAACGCCAAGGACAAGACAAACGCTTCAGGGTAAGTCGTCCTAATTACTCCCCTTCCTTTTGAAACACTGAGAACAGTCGTTTATGCCACACACGGTCTCATTTCGCTGTCGCAGTGATCCGTGTAAATAATTCTTATTCGAACTACACATGATGCACGTGAATTAAAATGTCAATGCAAATAAAGCTATCAAATTCATAATGCCAATTGTCCTTTAATGTGCTAGATGTAATTGCCAAATGTAGAACGATAAACGTAAAACGTTAAAAGTGCCTAAATTATAACGTGAGGTAAATAAAGCTGTAAGATAAAGGTGTTATAGTGTGAATGCAGCCACGGTTGACACAGCCCCTTCGTTCATCCTCAGTTCACACCCGTCTTATTAATGGCTTTGTCCCGTAACTGAGGGCAGGCAGATAAAACCCACAACCTTTTCCCTTTAGCCTTCATTATGAGCGGCGTAATGTGACGCACGTTTTATGAGTTCATCAAGTTCACAAAACAGGTACCCCATGAGGTGAAAGAAATATCGCTGCGCTTTAAAACTTTACATTAGCCTCACATTTCTCTTGGCTGCAGTGTTACGTGACACGGCCTAAATTTACAAAATTTCCTGTTCGCGGTATTTAATGTACAAGATATATACGACGCAAACAAATTAAACGCAGAATGAAATATATCCTGTAATAAACTAGCTCTAATGAGGGTAAGGTGGGATTTTTTTAGTTATGATAAATAAATTATAAACGTGTCGATTTATATGTATTGTATAAATATGCGTGTATTAGCGTAAAATCAACGTAATCCAAGAAAGATAATGAAATTTTTGGAAACATGCTTATGAAAGCGGAAAGGAGTGGACATAGTATTTTCAATAAAAACAACCACTCGTAAGTAAATCATAAATTTTAAAATATCGTTGCGCAGAAGAACACCCCACAAATTAATTAAAGATTAATTTATAATATTTGAGTAGAAACACCTGTGTAACCAGAGCCGAGCTTTGGATAGCTGGAACTTACAGCCATAAAGTTTGGCACCGAGGTGACGAGGAAAAAACCGTGTCTTCAAACAAAGTTGGCCGATTATGAGCGAACACTGCCTCATGGGTCAAAATTCCTCAAGGTAAATCCTTCCAAAAGTTTCCATTTAATTATTTGTCGAGAATCAACTTTCTTCCCTCTAACTCCGTAAAGTACTCGCTCCCCTCAACTCGCTATCTAGCTGTTCATCTTTCCGTTCCTCTCAATAATCTTTATCGCCCACACATACACAGATATAATTTTCCAAAGATCATCATAGAAAGCAGAAATTGCACAATTACTTTAATATATTACAGATATGGGGTCTAAAATGGTATTTCTATAGCATCCCTAATGTATCAAATTGCCAAATTTCCACGATAAATTTTTATTACGATAGCAACCAAATGTCATCCCAGCCCCCGGTCCCGATGATGTTGCATAAGTGCTCGCAACATAATACTCTAAAAGGAAAGTGTTATATCATTAATGTAACCCCAAATAACATGTATAAAATTGTTTACTCTTTGCAGAAGTGGGGAAATTTGTCTAACGCTCCAGAGGGGTGAAATATCAAAGAAGCCGGTGTAGAGACTGTCAGTTTTTATAATTGGAAAATGCATTCTCTTGGTTTTATTCGACTTTTAGGAAGAAATATTGTTTTAATTGGCGAACAATGTAGCGATAAAGCAATGACGAATACGGGGTCTTGTAGCGGGTCATTTAAAACAATGACTACACAAGAGAAAAAAAGTGTTCGCCCCCTTGTTATTTCTCTTTACATTTCGTTGTTTTGCGGATTCGAATGGCACGGATTCGGTCAACTGCCAAATGAACAGGTCTGTTGTTAGATGGAAGCTTGTCACCCCTGGCCTGGGCCCGGGGGTTGCAGAACCAATTAGGGGAGGGAAACAATGGCCATTTGTCGCAGCGTTTGTCGACACTTGCTCGTCCTAGATTCGCTACATAAAGCACTCCCACGCACGTCTCACACATGTGTCCCGTTAATGGAGCTGTGTACAGTTCAAAACGGGAACAGGTTCGGTGTCACGGTAAACTAGAATCTACAATTGCAGTGTCCCTCGAAACTACACGTTGTTCCTTCATTTATATAATTGACAGACAAAAACTCCCAGTCAGTGTGGATGTGAAAACATCACACTGCAAAAAGTAATTTAACTTGATTTGACGCAAAATTTTTTAAAAATTATTATGCTGAAAAAAATATCCATGATTTTCGAAAGGAAACTAAGTAAATATAATTCAAATCTTAATATTACAAGCTTTTATTTTAAAACTGAACAATGAAGTATTCACTGGAACATGGAATCGAACCCTGGTCGACTTTTTTTACACTCTGGCTCTCTAACCATTGATATACACCGTCGATTCAATTTACAAATCAATCTTCCACCTTTTTTATACCTATCACCCTCAATGTTTTCAGTCTATAATTTTATCCCCTAACGGCATGAGGCCAACACTAGGGGTGGGGTGAAACGAGGTGACAAAAATAGTGATAACGACCAAGATTGTTGTCGAATACGGTGTTATGGAAGTCGATGGGTTTATTTATGTCATTGCAGTAGGGTTAAGTTAAATTTTTACCCCTTGGGGAGGGGGGGGGGGTTGGAAGGGAACGCTAATAATAATTTTATATTACACGAGATTGGTGTCGAATCCTATATTGTGGTAGTCGCTTAAAATTGTTTTCGGAGAAAACGTGCATCTGGCAAGTGTCTGTCCTGATTTTGAGCTAGACCTATTTATTTCTCATGAGGAAGAACCGTAATATCTAAACTGACTACAGATCTAACATTTACTTGTTATAAAACTTAACATTAGAAGCTTTTAAATAAACAAAAAATAACGTCTGCTGAAATGATAATATTAAAACGACCTTTATAACAGACAAAATTTAAAAAAAGAGACTTAAAATAAGTAAAATTTAAATTTAAAGCTGCCGGACGTTTCGACGCGGATTCGCGGATTTTTCTAACGCCGAATAATTTAAAACGCTAATCTTGCGTGGAAACGTCCGGCAGCTTTAAATTTAAATTTTACTTAATTTAAGTGTTTCTTTTTTATTTATGTCTGTTATAAAAGTCTTTTTTATGTTATTATTAGAAGCTTTTATCCAAAATCTCAGCTATGAAGCTTGGCAATAATTTTTTATTAGGAAGTATGATACAAAATATTCGACGAACAGGAGTTCGAACCCGGGTTCATTGCTGTGAACTTCGTAATTAAAAATATAAAACAAGTAATGAAATGGAAGACACAACCATCCTGTGAATTTAGAGTAATCATACTTGTAGAATAAAATCAATAATAAGAAAGGTAGCCAAATTCAGCCAAAACAAGTAATAATATAAAAAACACACAAAGCTTCTGGAAGCCTTGTTCCTTTCTTCAGGTGCAGAAAAAGAAACACCTTTTGAGTTTTGTCAATTGACTCATGCAGTTGTGTGTCTCACTGCTCTCGCGTTTATTCTGCACCTGAAGAAAGGAACAAGACTTCCAGAAATGGCGTGTGATATTTATATTATGACTTCTTCTGTCTGAATTTGAATATCTGTCTGACTATCATTTTTCAATCGTACTTAAATTTGTGCAGTTTGAAGAAAATTAATGTTGAAAGAGCGAAGATAAATTTTTATACATAACTTTTTTATGTCTGAAACGCTAATATAGAGAAAAACAATAAGTCACTATGACAAATAACTTAAAAAATTAATTAAATACATTTCTTGAAGATAGTATAGTTTAATATGTTTTTCAACAGCATGTTTCTTCGGCGCTTTTAATAATCCTGGAAGACTTTTTATGGAAAGAAATTTCTGCTTATATTATAATTTTTTGTATACAGAGCAGTGTTCGATATTCAAACCAGTTTTAATATTTTGCCAAGATTTTAATTTCCGCGTCTGCTTCACGAAAAGAGAACAGATAGAACAAAGGCGAGCGTCTTCCATCCAAACTCGTGAAATTTTCTCATTTCCTTGCCTGGGGCCAATAACGCAAATTTCGTTGTGTCTTCTCCACATTTTCTGCGGAGTTGTATGAAAGCTCCTACACTGTCCAGGGTATACAATTACGGGATCAAAATGACGCTCGAAGCAAAATAATATACAGAGAGACGAAATTACTATAGCTTTGTGGAGATAAGCCGCAATGTGCACGTTAAATATGTAAATAAAAATATGGAATGGGCTGAAAAGTATGAGGGAAGAGTGGATCTTGGATTACATGGATTTGGTCTGTGCTTCAAAGGGGTTTCATTCGTACTGTAGTTGCGCATGTTGATAGTTACGCTGAATATACGGGATGTTTTAGCCTTGAGTACGGTTTAATTAAGGTCTGGCTGGTAAAGCGTTGTCTTGATCCTCACCCGTGGATATGGGCGCTCCCCCGCAGTCCTCGTCCTCGCAAACCGTGGCGACTGGCCTGACTCCTCCTCCGGAGCTGAGGTTGAGCTTGAAACGCGGCCAGTCCGCCGCCCCCGCGAACACAGCCTCCGGCGTTCCTGAAGGGCCGATCCTCATGAGCGGCCTCCAGCGAGATTCCCACCAGTCGAGGAGCACGAGTGGCGCCGGCCCCGAGCTATTCGTCGGCTTCAGAAGCAACGTCAACGCCGTCCGCAGCCTCTGCCACAAAGCCTGTGAGTGACAAGGAAGACAGTGACAGTAATACTAAGCTTTCGATTGTTACACTAAAAAAGTGGGGAAAATCAGTATGTGAATACTAGAAACTAGGCACACCACCAGAATTTCCAAATCAAGTCAAGAGACATTTCTGATCTTATGTCACATTTATTTCTCGGGATTGTAACTTCACGGAGATGTGCTACTGAACAACTCCAATGAGTTTTCATCCCGATAACCTCAGATATATTTGGATTCATTTCCAAAGCAACATTTTGAACTTTCACGTTAGTATTACATGTCTGATGACGGACAAAGATTATTTAACTGTCTAGATATACAATAAAAATAAATGGATATTTTAAAAATAAACCTTTATCTGGTCTTATTAGTGGAAATTGGCCATAAGTCAGAATCTACGATTATCTAAAATACGTAACATTTTTTCTCATCAGTTAGTAACCTTTTCAGATGTATCTAAGAAATTAATTAAAAAATTAATAAAAAGACAAAAAAGGACGCCGATGGCTTTCCCGGTTATATGTGATAACAAGTAGTTTTCGGGATTCCAACCCGGTAAATATATTGTAATAACACGACGTTTCGATGACGGTCACTTCCATCATCTTCGAGGGAAATGCCGATATCTTCTTCTCCCATGGCGCTACAGTCCGTAGTGAACCTTGGCCTTTCCAACGAGCTTCTTCCATCCTTCACGATCATGTGCGGTCCTCTTCCAATTTCTACATCCCAGCTTCCGTAGATCTTCCTCCACTCGTTCCAACCATATTCTTCGGGGTCTACCTCGTTCTCTTTGTCCTCCTGGGGTTCCAAGTAGAATCTTCTTTGCCACCTCAGACTCCTTCATTCGTGCTACATGGCCTACCCATATATAAGAACCGGTCTTACAAGAGTTTTATAAATAGTAAGTTTTGTTGGGCGGCTGAGGAGTCTTGACCTGAATAAATTACTCAAGGCAAAATATGCCTTATTTGCTGAAACTAATCTGACCTTAATTTCCGATGAGTAATCATTAGATCAGGTTACTGAAACTCTCGACTCTCTCGAATGTATGTCCATCCACTCTAAAGGTCTTTCACATATTGGGATGATATGCTTTCCCGCATGGTAAATATTTTGTTTTGTCCTCATTCATCATTAGGCCCATCTTCCTACTTGCTTGGTTTAAGGCTGTAAAGGCTTCCTTCAGCGCTGGTATTGTTACTTGTCAAATTTCTTTTATATTGTTATTCAGAAGTAGCGTAGGGCAATATTGCGCCTATTGGCGAAAACTATAAAAGAAAAAATTCGGAATCGGCACTTCACTTGAAGAAGTTGACAGCGACCGCCATCGAAACGTCGTGTTATGTAAATGTTTTTACCCGGTTGGAATCCCGAGAACGTTTTTTTTAACACTAGAAGGTTTAAAACACTTTTTTTTTTAGGGCAACAGGCTACATGAGGGTGATCCACATTGGGCAACTCCCCTTTAATAGCATAGGAAGGGATTAGAAAGGGGGGATGCGGAAGGGTAGAGGAAGGTAGCCAAGGGTTAACTAGGGCCCCCGGGCTATGGTTTAAGGATCCTACCCGGCATTCGCCTAAAGAAATGCAGGGAAAACCCTAGAAAAACCTGCATCGGGTAGGTCGGGCATTGGGTACTTGTCCCACGCCCTTCCGATAGCGGGAGAGGAGTTTGCTGTGGGGACGCAGCATTCCCTTCTCCGTGCCTCGACCAGTTTAGGAGGCAGCTGGCCGACTATTCCAATAGGAATAGCGGACAACTCTTGCCGTATGCCTTGACAGCCACGGCAATTTTTAGAATCTCTTCGCGGAGCTAACTACGAGTTAATTCGTACACAGACACGCTTCGACATGTCGCTTCGCTAAATCTGAATCATGAATACGCGACCATATTCGTCAGTACAAAAGCTGGTGGACTTATTTTTTTCGGACGAGTTTCTTGCATTACTGGTGGAACAAACTAATATATGCTGCGCAAGAAATTGAAAAACGCAAAGCAATAAAAACATCTAATAGGTTATCAAAGTGGCAAGCCTGTAAAGAGAAGCCAGCCCTTTGTGTGGAAGATTGTTTAATAAAATATTATTTTATTTCTTGAATTTGAATTAATTTTTATAATTATATTTTGATTTTCTTTTTTTAATAAATTTTCTGTTCATGAAAGACAGCATTGATTTATTGTTCTTTTCCCAGAAGCCATCTATCAATATTAGCACTAATATATTCCGAGTTTAATCGAAGCTGCACAAAAATGACAAGTAAACAAGGACGAGATAACTCGTAGTTGGCGTCCTAGAAAAGAACGCAGTCTACGAGTTATCTCGTAGTCGGCAGTCAACCTGTTAATTCCAAACAAATAAATTAAGTAATATTTTTATTTATTTAATTGTTTTGGTGTTAAACATATTTTTGGTTTTACTTTATATGTCTTTATTAATTTTTCTGGAAACATCTTGAATGGGTCCCAAAACAAACGGAAGAAACGTTATATATTTTTTATGTTGAATTTATAATTTTCTACAATTTCCACTAATTAATAAATGATTGACTATATCGTCACAGTAAATACATTTATAGTTCATAATACGAGATAAGAAATAACCAAAGAAACGTAACGTCACGTGAGTGTCAGAAATTACACTGCGTTGATATACATTATTAGACTCTGTCCGTTTTCAAATCGAATAGAAGGCGTTAACCAAGATTTCGTCCTGATCTTGACCTAAGGCATTATTTTCCTTGTAGACCTCTCGTCACTAACCAAGTATGTCATTTTCTGTAACCGTATAAAACTTAAATTTTCACTACGCCTCTCAAGAAAATTGAACAATAACAAACCTTAAGTCTTTGTTTTAATATTTTTTGTTCAGTTAAGTGCATGATAATGCTCCATCTCGATGCTATTTAATGTAAAAAAATATCTATTTCAGAATGTTTACAGAATTAATGAAAAAATTGTGTTATTTTCAACAGTGTTTTGATAGTGACTCATTTAGCTATTTCAGTAGAGTAATTTGATTTTCTTAAAACCTAAGAAAATTGTTTCTTCTTTTAATAATTTTTTTAAAAAAATTCTCTTCATACACGGCCATTTGCAAATGACTTTAAGAGTACAGTGATTAAAAGTTTATATAAGAATACAGTGATTTTTGTTTGTTATAGTAAAAGTTTAATTAAGTGTTTAATTATTGAAAGTGGTGTTTGATACAAATTCCTGATCACTGGAACATGGAAATCATCAACACGATTCATCACAGTGTGTAATAGAATCAAAACTTTTAATTAACAGCAATGTATATCAACTGCGTACAGCTAAAAAAAAATTATATTCATTTTCGATTCGAACGGTACTTAAATTGATAGGACATGCAAAAGAAACATTTATTTTATTTCACTGCAGATAGATTGTGCACATTATACATGTTTATTCCCCCCCCCTCCCCCCGTAAATCCTTTGATTGGAACGACGCGATCTGATGCGAATCTGGACGCATCAATACTCAATGAGCTGCGATATTTACAGACTGACATTCATATCAAAGCCGAACAGAAATAATTAACCCAACCTCGATATACATGACGAGAAATAAATTGCAACTCTCGGCGGATTTTATACAGAAATTGAGTTGGATTGCTAAGCGCAAATAATCGAATATCGTAACCCCTGCACGGTCCATCGACTTCTCGGCGGTCGCTTGGTTTTCCATTCACGCATAACAAAAACAATAATTCCGAAGTTACAAAATAGTTAGAAAATAATTGTAGCCTGATCATTGTATTTTGTGAGTTGATATTTATTTTCTCATAATGAGCCTATTACAAGCAATATATCTAATGCATATTTGTCCAAAACCAAATATTTGTCACTTGGTGCTTTGCATTTTATGTCTTTTCCTTCCTCGTGTCCTCACGACGAATAATCTAATCTTTAAAAATTAAAATATTTCGTTCACATTCCATTGAAGCTAATGTTCTACTACCTCACTCCTGCTAGATTCCATTTAGTATTTTAACAATTACCAATCAAAGGAATTGGTTGATGGATTGCAAAAGTAATTTTTTTATTCCTGTGAATAGTTTTAAGAAATTGAGTCATGATATTAAAATGGCCTTGTTGTTACCACGGTGCAGTCTTAGTTTTTGGAGCAGAAACACTTATTTGTTGACACTACCTCCAGGACATTGAACCGCAGGACCTATAGATACCTACCAAGATTAAATTATGTGAAAAAATTGAGAATCTACATTTATAAAAATAAACAGTTGATCAACCAAAAAACAGCAACATTATTGGGAAATTAGTTTATAAAAAATAAGGTAAATTATTTTATACTGAGTGATTCAAGCAGGAATTGTCTTCAATACTTTGACTTTTGAAATTCCTGACTGTAAACCGACTCTTGCTTCTTTATAAGAGAAAGATCTACTCCCCAAAAATTATTTCCCTTCACTATTGGAAGTTTATTTTGCTTATTAAGTATGCCGCCAGATTGGACAACTCCAACATTCAATACAGAACCCAAATTATTCTTCGTGGCTGAAGGTGATGGTCCAACGGTGCTTGACAACCACGGATCAGCGTCAGACCATCCCTCTAAGGGGTTATTATTTTACATTTTTAGGTTAATAAGTGCTTACAGAATGAATAAATGTATTCGCGACGTTTCGATGACGTTTACTGCCATCGTCTTTTAACAATAGTGTTAGTCAACAAAGACTCAGGCTTTATGGTAAGCAACGCCTAGACTCCCGCCTTTTACGAATCAGTCCTTATAAGGTAATAAAGCAAGGAGGAGGACGTCACGTGACGAGGCACGCGCTAGCGCTGAATAACTAAAAGTCACCTGATGGCGGGCTATGACAAGGAGTTGGGGGTAACCTACGCTCCTCTATAAATACAGGTCATAGAACACCGGACTAACGTGGAGATGATTTCAGTTAACGTCATAAAAACGTCGCGAATACAATTGTTTACTCGGTTAGAAGTCCGAGAAGCCTATTCATTCTCTACACCGAGTAAGACTACATTCTTTACTTACAGAATAATACAAAAACGCATTAATATGTATTTAGACTTCCTTCTTTAGCTCCATGTTGAAGACGGTCTCTGGCAAAGTACTCAGGTCCAAACAATTGTTCCACCGCTCCTGAAGTTTCTCAAAATATCCGTTTGTGTCGGTAATGATATCGTTTCACGTAAATTGTTTTCCTGGTGAAGCACCTAGTAAGGTTAGGAAATAGCAAAAATTCGCTCCCGTGGATTGTCTTTTCTTGGACGAAGTTGTTCAGTAACAACGTGGACTAGTCACTATTTATCGTTCGCTTTTTTCGAAATAGTCGATGTGGATAATTCGATGTGAATTCCAAAATATCCTCAACCATCAGCTTCCCAGCCGATTTCACCGTCTTCACATTCATCGGAGTTGTTTTGCCTGCAGGAACCTATTGCATCTGGAATGAAGTACTCAGTCCGCCATTCATTAACAATTAGAATCTGCTTAGGATTAAGTAAGGTTGCGACGAAACATCACCTACTTAATTCTTGAATGTAAGCAAAAGTGTTTATAAAATTGTTACCTAATATCGCGAGATTAAGTAAATGAAGATGAGTAGGGGAATATAAGTAGATCTAAACTGCACGTATCTAACCTCTGTGGAATTGATGGCGAGGTCGGCGTCTGACACGTTGGGTGCCAGTAGCAGCAGTGACCAGGCGTTAACGAGACTGAGTTCTTGTACAGACGGCAGTGAGGGCGCCGTGGGGCTGAGGAGTAGGGCGGCGGACACGGGCAGCCTCGCAGCACCCAGCTTGTCCAGAACCTGCAAGGTCTCCATGGCTTGAGACACGTCCATCGACAGCACCACCACTGCACAGAAAAAATAACAACACACACATCAATTTAGGGCGAAAAAATTCTTCTCGTTCAATTTGTTATTTCACAATAACCGACAAACAGACTCACAATAAATTGCCTCCCAAAAAAATCATTTACTGTGTTACGATCGAGTTCCTCTTTTATAATGTTGCCGAAAAAAAGGATAAAGTAGACTTGAAAGCAGATGAAAAGTGCCAACAATTGTAAATCCTCCAGACATTTCGAAATACGGTAATGGTTTGCTCAAGTAACGAAGGAAACGACGGAAAATCTCTTTTTTGGGGATTTCACGGAATTTTGGACGAAACAATCTTACAGTTCAGACTACGGGAGTAAAGAGACGAACAGAGGGACGACGTTTCCCATGATGGGAGAACGGCGCATAAAAGCGAGATGAAAAGCTCTTGTGATTCGCCTGCCTGGCCATGTTGGAATGTAAGCATTGCTTTGATTAAAAATATTAACACGTCGTAGAGTAAGAGGAACAAAAATTTATTTACCACAGCTTTTCGGCTGATAACTTTATATGGCACCAGTCACTGGAAAATATTCCGCTAAACTTTTAAGGATATGTAAACAAAGCCCGCATTTTTACTTTAATTTCATATCATTATAAAATGTATATCAACTGCCGTTTTATTTAGTTTGAAATACTACAGGCTTTTCATTGAGATAAGAGTTAAATATCTTATTTTGTATTTGGTAATGGTGGCTTGTACTTGTAAAATTAAAGAAAATTGTTTGTATAAAATACGTGTTAGTCATATTGTAATTTTAAATTGTATCTTATAAAAACAAATAAATTCATTTTTTATTTGTAACAATAGGTATAAAAAAATCACCACAATACGCTTATGCTTCGTATTTTCAGTAAATAATTCCTTCCGTGCGTCAATGTTTTACCCGGAATTTTCCTTTAGATTTATACTGCAGCTACGTTCAACGCTATTATCACATGTCGAGTGATTGCATTGAAGTGCACGTATTTTAATACTCGAAGCAGACCCAGAAGCGTGGTGACTTACGGAGGTTGAACGCACCCGATTTGGGTGGGCTGGCTGCTATAGGCTTCAACTGTTGTGGAAGAAAGTTATCCCTCAGGACTATGTGATGACGAACGTGGAGTCCCTGGACCCTCATCGCGACATCAGTGGCGTGGGCTAGAGTTTTCCACCAGCTGCCATCTAAAGAAATAAAAAACGTATAAATCGATGTAAAATTCGTATTTTTAATTAAAAATTAAACGAAAAGAAACTGATTTATTTTGCACTTCTGAATGTTTGTATGCTCATTAGGAAACCAATGAGAATTATTATGTTCAAAGGAAGGCCTACATGGAGGTACCCGCCGAATTTCCCTCAGTACCTAGCGCACAGATCATTCCATTTCGCTTTGAATTACAGCATATAAACGAGCTGAAAGGCCGGTGAATCAGGATCAAAGCATTATTCAGAGCCCCTGAGAATCAACAGTCCAAGTTGAATTGCTAACTTTTGCTAATCGTTCGAGTGCAGCTGTGATAGCGTAGGTAAGTAACGAATACCACGTTATTAATAAGTTCCTAAAAATATTTCATATTATAGGAATGCGATTTGGAAAAAAATTTTAAAGGTCAAGGTCTTGTTTGCATCCATTTTGTAACAGATTGGTAATGTACGAAAGGTAGTATTTTTGCTTAATATAAATATATTTGACGCTTTCTAACTTCTGTAGTGTTTCTTATACGTAATGTGCTATAATCCTTTAATATTTTAAAATGAATACAGAGAACAACGACGCCATTTTGCTCAGTTCTCGGCAACGCCTCTTACTATTATGCGAGGAGTAAGAAGGGGCAGTTGTGACGTAGCGGAGAACTGCCTCGCTACTTCCTGAGGCCGTCTGGTATCCTAATGCTCGAGTTCGTCCCCAGATATTTGAGCACGGTTACGGCAAAATCCCATAGATGACATGGTGACCTACTTCTGAAAAGTTGCGGTTTTTGTAACGTGTTGCGAGTTGTCCCTTGCGGGTTGCGTGTTGACAAAGGAGTAAAAAAAATATTTTCATAACAAAAACTCCTCTTTAGTGTAATTTATTTATGCACTATGAACAAATTTATTAATTATATTTTGCAGGAATTATTTAACGTTTTTCGAAATGTGTCCCTCTTCGTATACCGTGATTTTGAGGCTGAATAAGGCATTGAGCCTGATGCCATGGTGATCCATGTGAAACTAAGATGACCGACACGTATTTTGTATGTTAATGTTCATTATGTTTTCTGTTATTGTTGTTGAATAATAATATAAATTAATTTGAAAAGGATCTCCAAAATTTTATTTGCACTGTGTGACGCGATACCCATTGTAAATAACGACGTTTTGTTAAGTATATTAATAATCGCGCAATTTTTAATTTAACAAACTACGACTGAAAGTTTAGGTTTTTTTTATATAAATTGATTAATTTTTTGTTAGCGAATGTCTAATGACATCTGGGGTTAGAAAAACGTTTTTGGATTAATAATAATTTCACCGGAAGACCCTTGCGGTTAATTGAAAGTCACAATTAAACTCACCGACATCCGTGATCCTGGATTTTACTCTAATATCGGTTGTATTCGCGTTATTTTCTTGTAACGCCCGTCCACCCCCACCCTTAACGGCGCTCCTTTTTCATGCTGTAAGGGGTTGAAATTATACTCATATCACAACGGTATAAACACTATCAATCTATTTGATCCCAAAAATATTTATGCGACTCAAATATCGGCTATTTGAGTATGTTTGATTTCTAACCCCGTCCGTCCCCGCTCCGACAGTGTTCGCTCGTGGTCGCAAGGAACACGTGCACGAAATTTGGTGAAATTTTCTTCACCGGTGTAAATTTGTATAAGGAACATACACTCAATCAAATATAAATACATACACACTGTTTTATTTATTAGATGATTAGATTATTATTCATATCAGTAACAATCTTATCTCAATGATCCCGTTTACTGTATTTTCAAATAATAATTGTCTTTATGTATGTTATTCATTTTTGTAAACAATATAAATTTGCATTGTCCTATTTCCTCAGCAGAGGACTAATGAAACTATTACATCCAATCTGGTATTTCACATTAAAGTTGTTTTAAGTGATTGTCCATTACATTTTATTTATTATGAAAGTCTTGATATTGTTACCAATTTTATAATTGGATTTTTATCTTATTATTTTGTGTTCTATAATAAGTTTAACGAATATTTTTTATGTTTCAATTTTTCTAGAGACCGAAACGTAAGTATAAATTGTTTTTTTTTGTGATGCAACTCTCTGACCGTTGTTTGCCAATAAACTTATGCAGAATACTGTTTTACTTCTTCGTGTTCTTTAATCGTCGGTAGCAAATAATATTTTTACATTACTTTACTTTTTTTGAACACTGAAGCGAAGCATGTTTCGTCTGATAGAATCTAAATCTTTATGTTTGTTACTTCAATTCATGTTATGTTAGATAAAATGATAATTATTTTAATTTCACGATTTATAATTTACAGCAATAACTAGTAAAATTAACTAAAATTTTAAAAATTCTTCGCTAGAGCAAAATTTCGGTAAATACAGAGAATTTTACGCGCTAAAGGCGACGTGATCGTTACTCAAATGGAACGAACGTTTACTAAAACTTGGTACTGCAGTGTCGATCTCAGAAACGACGACATTCTTCTTTAAAGTTGAATTCACCGGCTCATAACTTCTGATGTCTAGTCTGAAATTCCTTGACATACGGCGAGATTTTGGCGAAGGACTAAATGGCCCCATTCCAACATTACGCCCTCCTTCGCGAATGGCTCCCATTATATTCCAAAATGAATAAACTGAATAAAGATCGAGAGCAAAAAAATTTTTTTAAAGACAATGAAGCTTAAAAAAAATATTCGAATGATAATAATACGTTTTGAAAGGAGCAGTGTTTATATATTAAAGATCAAGTTCGTAATTTAACGGAGTGTTACCGTGCAATGGGAGCTGCATGAAATTTAATTATAAAAAAAAAATTCTATAATATTAGTTAATTATGCAAATACTAATTGCATATCTTGGAACTTTATACATGAAAATTAATATAAATACACATTATGGAAAACAAAATTAGGTACGAAACGAATTTTTTATGCTTGATATTAAACTTGATCTTTATATAATTATTGATTTATAAAATTATTGAATTGCTCATACATTATTTAATTTTCAATGACATATAAATAATATTTTAGAGTATAAGTGAAAAGAGAACACTGACTATTTAAAAAAAATAAAGGACATTATTGAAGACGGGAATGTATATTTCTCATTTTGCGGCTTAACAGCCACAATTTCTCGATCTACGCATCAATTCAGTAAAGCTTAAAATTGCCTGTTAAAAACATAACGTAAATTAATATATATTAATTATTTTATTTGAAAATATTTGGTCTACTCCAGCAAAATTAAAATGAGGATCCACGAATAACTTACCTGCGGAAATAATTGCTGCAGATTTCCAACGAAATAGTTTTGCGATATTAACAACTCCTTCCGCTGACGTTGACAGAGGAGGAACGACGCTAACAAATCCCTGCTGCCTGGAAAGATCGTTTTGAGGAACCTAGTGAAAAATGGAGAAGTTCATATTTTATGACTACAATGCTGTTTATATTGGTCAAACTAAGCGGGCCTTAAAAACTAGTATAAAAGAACACAAGATTAACCTTAACCATATTGTGTAGTGTCCCAATACATTTATGTTCACAACAATAATTTCGATTGGTTTAATATTAATCCATGAGAAAAACAAATATTTGCAATACTCATGTGAGAAATGATACATATTATATCTAACGCTACAGGCATTATTATAAAAATTTGTACTTTGAATGTGATATTATTATTATTGTATATAAAAAAGTTTAAGACATAAATTATTATTCCATTGCAATGATTTACATAAATTTTTTGCTTTATTTGCGTTAATTTTAAATTATAAAAATGTAAAAGTGTCTCTTAAATTTCATTGTTATTTCTCATTTAAATGATTATAAACATTTAATTTTTACATCATATTACATATATTTTGGAACATAGTAATTGAAGATCTTGGAACTATAAAGAATCAAATCGTAAATTTGAATTTATTTTAAATGATTTAATGTACCAATTTTTATAAACACATATTAAAATGTATTTTCTTCACATTTTTGAATGCAAGATTTTCAACATTATGGAGGAAATTATTATGCCAAATATTAATTATAAAGGTTTCTTTTTTTAAAAAAAATTTAAATGAATATTTGTATTAAATTTGTTCTGACTTACAAACCATTATATTTATTTGTAATTAGTGTCGATTATTGAGACTCGATAAATGTGTTATGAACGTTGTTTTCACAGTATAATTCAAAATAATATTAAAAAGAAACCTTTTATTTACAGTCTCAATAAATTTAATTGATCTTTATAGGAGATTTATCTGTAAATTTATAATACATTAGTGTAACATAACTATTTATATGTCTAATAACTATAAACATAATTCTTTCCTAATATGTAATAATATAAATATTTAAACGCAAATGATTAATTACTTCAAAGATAGAATTATTCTAGCATTTATACAAGTCTGAGTAAGGCAACATGAAATAGACATGATATTTCTATACGAGAAACACATATTTAATATGGTATATACAGAAATATTGACTAGAATCGTATGCTCTAGTTATCAGTGATTTATTTATTATTATATAGTTTTTTGGGTTAGCTTAAGCCCGAGTAAAATTTCTGGTGGTGGAAATCTGGTCGACGGTACCTCACGCTATTTGCTGGTTCGACCTGGCGCCGTGAATGTTGGAATACGTTACAAACAGAATCTTCAATTTAATTTTTCTATTGTTATTATTACTTTTCTGAGGCAAACTGTATTTTTTTCTGACATTTGCCTTATTGTTGTCAGAGGTATTTAACGTTGTTCTGGTTAATATCATACGTCTATATCCAAAACAGTACTAAATCCACATATAACGACTATGCATGCATAATTTCCTCATCTGCTTGGAGGTGGAGAAATTTTAGAGCTTCAACGCTACCTGAGGACAAGTCCACGAGACGAAAGGCCTACGTCCCAAGGCCGCCAACCTGGCCACAGTGTCGCACAGAAGCGGGGGCGGCGATCCCAGCAGGGCGGCGGTCTCCGCTGCGGCTGCCGCCCCCACGAGTGCCGGCAACCCGCCCCACATTGGCTCACACACGGCTGAAATAGTGACAACCGTAACTACATTTATATATCACAGCGCAAGTAAACAATAGAAATTTTCAATATTGATAAATGTCGTGCACATGAAACACGTGATATTGATATACAAAAAACAATTATTTAATATGGTATATACAGAAATAGAATCGTATACTGAATGATCAGTGATTTATTTATTTGTATATACTTATTTGAGTTATCTTAAGCAGGCCCCTCCCAGAATTTTTGTTTCATATCCATTCAAGTCTAGCAAAAATTTTAATTAATCAGCATGTTATAGAAAAAGTTCAAGGAAAAGATAAATATTATATTGCTGTAAATGTCTGAAAAATTCTGTACTAACTACGATGATACTAATTATTAATTAAACTTTGTACGATACCAACTAGCATTATTATGTTCTGAATTCTATTACAGAAGGAAGATTGGTAATGCTTCAGGAGCGCAAACAATAATTTATTAACCTTTCTAAATATATATTTCTGAATATTTATCACAGCTCCTTTTACGTGATAAAATATACAACGTTATTGGTCTTTTTTCTTTAAAATAAAGAATTTTCCCGTAGCATTTTGTTTTAGTAATCTCGGACTACTATTGCAAAGGCTTCGATAGATTGAATAGCTTGTACCTTTCTTTTCGTCTTTTTTTTTCGTCAGCTCTTACTCGAATAGAAAAGGGTCTGGGCCACCACTCCAAGTCCAATAAATCCGTTTAATCTGAGTGGAGAAGGTGGCCTTAAAGCTTTGGGCCTGTGAAGTTAGAGAGAGATCTCTCTCGTACACGGCTGCTTGTCTTGCACAGCAGGGATAAAAATAGGAAAGCTGCAGATAAATTCAGCGCGGATTATGCACTCGCGGTATCCTAGGACGTCCGCAAAAAGACTCCAGAAATTAAATCCCAGAAAATGGTGAGTTTAAACTGGGAAATTTCTGAGTGTATTGCTGTAGGTTGAATTTTTTTTCCAAAATGAAAACTCAATAAACTTCGTTGATCATTCATACAACACATGAAAATTTTCTATTTGGAAACTTGCAATGGCAACAGCCTCCTGTAATTGAAACGGGAATACGGAACTTAAGCAAAGCACGTCCAGTGTTAATTACTAAGCTTAACATTTTTGTAGGTATTACTTTAAGCATGGTTAACTATGATAATATCAACTATGATATCAATTATATTGATATTTACTAATTAAATAATATTTTACTTGTACATCTGTTTTAATAAGGTGTATTTAGCGTCCATTAACAAAAATTTTTATAATATTTTTTAAAAATTAATCATAAAATTTTAATTAACCGCTTTTTGTTGATTAATAATTTCTTAATTATGAAAATGCCTGTTAATCGTCGTGAAATATATCATATAATTACTAATTAAATAAAATTTAGAATATTTGCATTAATACTACTTCACATTCTTATTTCTTGCCTAATATTAAATGTTTAGTCAACGGTTTGTACGAAATAGATCGCTTCCTAAATTTTCCTTCAAGTTTTAATTTGATAGACAATATCTCTTTTATCAGCGTAAAACCTGTAAGAAAATTTACATAGGTCACACGTCCACTAATCTCAGGAATATATTCTAATTAAGCTAAAATAAAACCTTATGCTAAAGCCTATCAATGCCAATCTATCAATGGTTGGGAAGAGAAAAAAATGAAATCGTGATTTTGATGATGTGGAAATATTATATATTAAAAATAACAAAATTAAAAGAAAAATGTTGGATTCCAACTCTATTTTTAAAATCACTGACTTCACATTGAAACGAGATTTTTAAGAAAGATTTATGAAAATATTATAAATTAATTTAATTAGTTATTATCAAAAGAACAAAACCGGATACTGATTGATGATTATCTTGGTTACGATAATACAAAATTATTTTTTCATCTTAGTACGCCTCATTCGCACTAGGCATTCTTTTATTAAAGTTTATCTGTTTTTTTATTCCGGTTTGATTTAAGCGTGTATGTTGCAATCATTCCAAATTTGCACAATGAAAATACATTGTGCAAATAAAGAGTTTGAAAGACAGCACGTAGGAAATGCAAGATTTACTCAAGGCAATTTTTTACATCCTCTTCTTTGACCTTTGCCCTTCATTTCTAAATAGCATTAGCCGTAAGTTAATATCTACGTAAAAAAAATAATTAAAACAGTCTTCTATCGATGCTTATAGGTTTCTCAATGCGTTTCTCGAGGAAATAATTTTATGCAATTTCAGTGAATATATTTAAATATCTAATCAATCGTAACATTATTATGTTTTATTTCAGGGTAAATCGTGACCCTTTCTAAGCGAAAAACTATGTAATCATGTCTTGATGTTTCCAATCTTACTTCATTAACTCTTTATAATACTTATATGAGTGTAGTTTCCTACGAGCAATTTTGAAGCAGCATAACTACTTCATGATCCCGGTAGTTGTAACCGATGTCTTTTATAAAATGTTAAATAAATTTTGGAACATAATCGGTGAAAATTTTGGAAGTAAATATAATAAAATTTCCGGAATATTCAAAAAATGCAATAAATTTTATATCCTAATATTTTTCACTAGCCGGCCTCTCGGAGGTCTCATAACCAAACTCAGCGACATCCATAACCTCGGTTTTTACTCCAATCTTGCTGGATTTTGCGTTGTTATTATGTAACGCCCTTCGCCCCCATTCCTTAAAGGGGCTCACCTGCAATACGAAAAATATATTTATCTGACGTTTGAGCAAATTTTAACATTTTCACCACGTCTATTTCAGATGGTAGTCGTGTCTTACGCCCACAGTGTTTGTTTCCGTTTCGAAAGGAACACTTGGCAAAATTGGGTCAAATTTGTATATTGTATTTGTATATTTGTATGCGGAACATACACACATAAATATACACACAAAAAGTAAATTTTATGTAATGGATACTAATCATTAAGGTCTTACTTTCTTTTCCCTTTTTTTCAATTATTGCTCATTTGATGAACCCACTAATTCGGTATGAAATGTAGTGTTATTATATTGTTTTACTTTTATCAATTGCATAGTCATTTAACATTTTCTGATTGTTTGGCCCTTATATTTATTGATTTAAAATATTGAAGTATATATTACAAGAATAATACGTGAAAGCTTGGAAATTATGAGGGAAAAATGGAACAAGATTAAGCTGTGGTTGCTGTTAGCTCTCGCAGGCAGAATATTTTAGGAGAGACGGAGAGGGCTATCTATGGGGATGTCTTCTTCTCTCTCTGCTATTGAACTAAGGTTCCCACAAGCCGAGGCACCTCGGCCTGATTTGAGATGTGTATGTTCCGGGGTCGCAGATCTTGGCCATACTGTGAGAGATGTCCGTCATTGCCATTGGACTAGTCGGCCAGCTACCTCCTAAACTGGTCGAGGCACAGAGAAGGGGGAATGCTGTGTCCCCGCCATCGGAAGGACGTGGAACAAGTGCCTACCACCCGACGTGCCTGATGCAGGTTTTCTTGGAATTGTCCTACATCACTTTTAGGCGAATGTCGGGTAGGATCTTAACCCTTGGCTACCTGCCTCTACCCTTCCGCGTCCCCCCTTTCAAATCCCTTTTATTAAAGGGGAGTTGCCAGCACGTGTATTACTCTCATGTAGCCTGATACTCTAAAATATTAAATAAGAAAAAATGGAACAGCGTATTTGGCTTCCACATTCATACCTTACCTTTTAAATATGTAAAGAAGCTTGTATCACTTAAAACTCCGATCGGAGCCTATGATATTCTGATATACTTGTTATTTATGGCGGAGCCTTCTACAACATGATGATTCCTCCAGATTTGTGGGCGGAGGAATTATGTAATTGGTTATCGCTAGAATTTTTCGACAAAATATTTAAGTCAAAACGTGCCTAGAAGACCAAATCTATGCAATTGTATCAATACAGGAATGACGTGATACGGACCCATACTTTATAGGAAGCAACTTGCGACCGGTATTTCAGATACATTGGTAGCCTGTCGGAAATTCTAATTACGATATTATGAACGCAGCGTGGTATAAAATTATATATTTGTTCCAAGATTTATTGACAGCGTGCTTCTCTGTTGGATTTCACGTAATGCAGGAAGTAAATGCGGATGTTAGGCGTAATGGAATTACCTGTTTGATTTGGGGATTGTAGCCGAATCGATCTCCTCTGTAATATCGCCAAGTGATTGCTCACACTAATGCCTCCAGTAAATCACTCCGCTCCACAATGAAATCAGGCAGCGGAATGCCAATGGATACGACCAGACGTATCTCTCGCTATCTGCATTGTGCACAGATGTGCCTCGCGTTCGCCTGGACGTTCTCATTTTTCCCCTCCACAAATCTGCATAATATCTAAGCATTTATACAACTTAAAACGAGAGCCACGGAACGTCAGCGTCCATCATACACAAGAATCGGCGTAATAATTAGACTAGTTCATTATTGAGAAATTTGTTAGATTTACAAAAATCATCAAAAAAGTGATATGTATTGTAATACCCTCCTTGTTGATAATTATTGTTATAAGAATTTAGATTAAACAAGTTATTAAATTTTATTAATCTAGAATACAGCTCAAGAAAATCTCTGTATATTTTTTATATCATTTTACCTCAACAATTAAATTACACTAATAATCCAGTTACATTTTATAAATCAGACTCTGTACCCCAGGGTCTTTACTGGGTTGATAAGGAAACGGAAAACTAAAATTTACAATTTTAACAATGCAATTAAATAAAATGAAAACGAAATCTGACTGATTACCCTCATTTAACAATTTACAGAATTTATTACTGAATGTCTACTTACAATTTTATTTGGGGTTTTTCAGGAATGCACTTTAATCTACAATGCCCTTCTTTGCACAGACTTTTACACAAGCTTCACAGACACGTTCACTTTATCCTTTTTTGATATACCGGCTCCTGACTGCTTGCATGGACTAAAATGTTTATTTTATTTTTAGGCACGGTTACCATTCAATTTGACCGAATATTTATCACAGCCTCCAAGTCCTCCTCCTTTGCGGTCTACATTTCAACTCCAATGTCTTTCTCGTTCAGATTCTGGCACCACACTCTACGTCCATCTCCTCCCAACTCTGACACCACACTCCTACATCCTTCCCTCTTGCGCTCTGGCCCTCGACTCCACATCCATCTCCTTTGAGGTCTCCTGTCCAACTCTGACACAACACTCCACGTCCATCTCCTCCCAACTCTGACTCCACACTGACTTTTCCATGCACTTCCCCCTCTCAAGAATATTCCTTTTTTTCACAGTTTTTAAGTTTCCACGTTCGCCAAACAAACACCAACTGTTGGCTTTCTCACGCCCCGAGAGCCCCTCAATACAATTAAAATAAACATTTCCTTTTAATATAATTGTGTGTCCACAAAACTTCTGTTATTATGCCTTTAGGGTTCCGTCCCGATGTCTCTCAAAACCATTAGCTCTAAGAGCCGCTAAACGTCCAATTATAGTCCTCCCCTTCTCTAAGAGCCGCTTATCCATCATTTTATTATTATCTTTTTTATATACAAACCACTAAAGAACCCCCAGCCTGAGTTGGTAAACAAATCTGATGAAATAAGAACAAAATTTATAAAATAATATTATCCTTAAAATTGAGTGATTTGAGTATATTTCTTCGTTTCAAGCAACATGGAATCAGAAAACAACCTCATCTAAATTCCCGTCTGTCTGTCCCGCTGAGTTTGTTTGGTTTTCAGAAGCAAACGTTCGAAAATATTTCGACGAAATTTTATTTTGTTGTTATATAGAGAATGAATATAAAACTACCATCCACCACTGGCGACAAAATGAGGCACGTTACATTTTTATTAAACTGATTATACAGGGATGAAAAAATTTACGTCTGATGGAAAATTAATAATGAGAAAGATAGCCGAATTCACTGAAAAGGATTGATAATATAAATACCACACAACGTTTCTGGAAGCCTTGTTCCTTTCTTCAGGCGGTGAAAAACGCAAGAGAATAGAGAGACACAAACTGCATGAGACAGTTGGCAACACTCAAAAGCCTATGTTTTTAATTTCTACATTTTACAGTACATAACTGTAAAAATTTAATTTTGTTACGATATTTCGAATTAAAGAAAGAAATACTGTTAAATTTATTAGTTAAATGGAATACTTAGCTGGAGAAAACATCACATTTTCTACAATTAAGTAAAAACTCACACTGGATCCTCGCAGTAACTATTTTATTCGAATGTTTCAACCAAGTCATTACACTAGAATTAATATTAAAGTCGAAAGTGAGCAAGATGTAATTTATAAATTAATTAGAAGACGCTAAAGATACGGATAGGCGTCAAATATTAAAATGAAACAATTTACGTCTGATTGAAAAATAATAATAAAAAAGATATCCTAATTCAGGCAGAAGAAGTGATAATTGTAAATACCACACAACGCATCTGGAAGCTTTTCTCATTTTTTTCTCAGAAGTGGTAATTAACATTAATCCTATCATAAATCGTCTACGATTAAAAAAAATAATTAACTTATAATTCAGGCTGCCCGAATTGGCGCAGACGAATCGTTGTTCTAACGTTCAGAACAACTGATAATGTTTCCATTCCCGTACGATGTTTGGACACCCAGCCTTAGAAGAATTAACTAATTGAGAATTTAATTATTTACTACACTGGGTTTTCTGTTAAATGTGAAAAATAACATTTTATGTTATTCACAACAAAAAATTTGACACTAACCGCTGTAGAAATAGGATCAACCGGCACTATAATTTGTGACCTTTATAATTATACTTTGTTATAATTATCAGTGGATAATAAATGAAACAGGAAAATGAAGATCAGAAAATTAGTTAACTTTGCCTATTTTAATCCTTGATTCAGAAAACGACAAGGTTTATTAACAAAAATTAATTTTCCGTTTTCTCCTATTTTAGGATCCCTTTACGTTGGACTGTGTCTAATAATTTTATATATAATTCGTGCATAAAATTTAGAGGCAATGTTCTGTCCCCTTGCCTGTTGCAAGCACAATGCATGAATTATATATTTTATTTATTAAAAAGAGTCCCAACCTGAAGAGGTTCCGAAATAGGATGAAATGTCGTAAAATTGCATTATAATTTTCTGACTCAAAATCTTATTCTACGTTCAAACATTTAAACAAAACAAATAAAACATCTGACTCTTTAACCCCCATCTTTAATTTTAAGTTTTAACGTTTTACATTCGTGGATGAAAATTTAATATAGCTTCATTGTTCTTTAGCGTTTCAGAGAAAACAATCGAATAGGCGTATTTCTGTAAACCGAATTAAATAGCAGTTAATAACAGAGGTATTGGTACTCCCACCTATTTTGCCCCGAGATGGCGGATGGCAGTTTAATATGGCTAAAAGCCTTCTTATGGCAGTTTATAACAATGAACCTTTTATTTTTGGAACCGGTTTCACAGTTTCTTATCTAAATACGAAACAATTGAACCCTGTAAGCGTGACAAACAAATTTAGGCTCACGGTTTCCGATTCCAGACTAACTGTAGTTTATCTTTACGCCTAATACACTCTCTTTCACTCCATGTACAGAAAATATAATTAATTAATTTTTTATTTAAACTATAATAAGTTTTCAACCCTAGTTTATCAGTGGAAAATTAAAACACTTGTACGAAAAATTCCACATTAATTTATTTAACACTAAGTAATTATTAAAAAGTTATTATAGGTGGACATCTAAAATGCAAATATACAATATATATACTTAAAATTATTATATCACATGTAAAAGAATAATTCGTCTGAATGGCTTAATTTAAAATTTAAACAAAGATTAAAATTCTCATGGTGTGATGTAACTTTATATCGTTATGAAGTCTATAAGTTTTTATAATTTTTTAATGGATGAATAATACCAAGACATTCTTAATATACCGGGATTCCTGATATCTGGATGATTACAAGCTCTTTAAGAAAAATCCGCTCTCAGGACGTAAGCTAATAAAGGGCCATTTAATTCTGACGCATGTAGACGATCAAGAAATAAAATATTTTATGAAATGTAAATATTTGGCCGGCTATGGTTAGTTGCAACGTACATATTGTAATGTGCAGAGTGCATACATGACGTGGGGCGTTGTAAACACAGTGTTGACGATCAGGTACTGGCTGACCTTACATGGCAAACACACGTGACAAGCCTCGCAATAATTGCCTTGGTCGGCAATCAGATATCATCTAACCTTATTCCACAAGTTATTTACAAAACAATAGCGACTAATTATGTTTCTGCATCATCAGTCGACGTTAAACATCGTATAATGTTAAGAGGTAACGCATGTAATTAAAATTTGTCTAAGACAATAGATACATTTCTTAACCGTTGTTTCATTTCTCACAGAAAAATATCGTGTTTTGTAGAGAAAATGCAACATTGTTGAAGTTAAGCTTTTTTATATATTGGGTAAGACAGTGACTGTGTGAGCGGGACTATGAGGAGTTGACCAATAACAGTTCACTGCTACCTCATGGCCTACACGACTAGCAGCTGTTAAAAACGTTTAGTTTAACATTCCAAAACAGTCAATCTTTTTCAAAGATTGTCAAGAATGTATTCTACGGGTCGTACATAAGAGGTAAAAAGTAAGTACCATCTTAATATATTGTCACTGCAGTTCAGAAATTGCGATGTTGAGCCTGCGCGATCACATCCACCATTCATAAGGATACCAGACCCAGCTGTGAAGCATCGTCACATTTGTTTTTCCTTTTATTAGAGTGTTTAGAAAAATTTAAATAATCGAACACACCCCCGACTATGAAGTCAGATAAGTGATTCTTGACTGCAAGGAATTCTACGCCAGCAAACATTCATCGGAAATTGTGTGACGTGTACGGGGAAACAATAATGACTGATGGAATGATGAGGAAGTGGATTACACAGTTCAACGAAGGTCGTGAAAATGTGCACAATGAGTCGCGGTGCGGCAGACAGTCTGTGATCACGGATGATTTGGTCCAAACTGTGGGACAAAACATTCGCCTGGACAAACGATTCGGGTTTGTCTTCCCATTTTCCAGAAATTTCAAGGTCATTCGTCTACAAAATTGTAACTGAACGCTTAGGATATCAAAAATTCTGCTCAAGATTTGGGGCCAAAAATTTTACCGATAATGAACGGTTCGACCATCTTCCATACAGTTCGGATTTGGCACTAAGCAGTTTTCATCTGTTCCTTCATCAGAGGAAATTCCTTGGTGGAAAATATTTCAACGACAGTGATGTGAAACATGCCTTTAATCACAGGCGACATCTTTCTTTGTCGAAGGCAAACAAAAACTGGTTTCCCGTTCAATAACAGCAGTGACTATGTGGAGAAGTAATATGGGTGTAAGGTAATGATTTATAATAAAACATCTGGAAAATAAATATCTCTTATTTTTTAAATAAATATTGGCATTTACTCAAGAATATGAAAAATATTCTCAAGAATTTATATTACGAGGCGTTCATTTAAATATTTATTTAATTAAGAAATTCTCGGGATTCCATCCGGTTCATCTCCGTAAGAAGAAAAATTTCGATTACTTTCTCTGTCATATTTATTTACAATTTACATACACATTGATACTTCCAGAGAAAGGAGAAGTTTTGTGCTCTGATGCATACAAATTCTGAGTGTTTGTACTGAAGAACTTTGGTTGAATAAACAATTAAATACTACTGAATAAATATTATCTAAGTGTTTATTTACCCCATAGGTTTCCCCTTTCACAGTAAATAATGTAATTTTTTTAAAACAACTACATGAACTTGAACTTCATCACACAATTTTAACGCACTCAGCAACTTTAGGTAATGAAACTGCATTATCAAGTCTTATACTGTATTGAGTCGTATTAAGATGATCTTTTATTATTTTACTCTCCTTTATCCATCCTTAGAGATGTTTGTCTCAATAACTATTAATTAATAAAAATCAACCGTCCACAAACATAAACTTTATTAAAAAGTATTCATCAAAAATAAAAACATCAGAAACTTACGATTATTTTAGTCACATTCATCTGTGTAATTCTACAACGTGTTGTCAATATTAAATGATTACTTGGACATGTTTAACATTTTATGAATTAAATATAATAAAGTTGATACTAGTGGTCTGTAGGTTTTCATTATTTAATTTTACTGCACAGTCCGGAAGTGAGAAATATTATTATTAACTAGCCTATTTCTCATAAACATAATATTAATTCATTTTACAGGCAGGACGTTAATATGCTGCTATTATTTTTATCGATTAAAGTTCGTAGTGAATTGACGTTAGTTAAATTTATTCAGCGAGCAATGTTAAAACAAGATTTAAACTTAGATCTCTTCCAATGTTTCGTCGAGGAGAATGGAGTAGCAGATGATCTAGTTCAAGCAAAGACAAGGGGAGGAAATTACAGTAAGTGGACAGTGAGGGGTAGACAGCTTGTGTTCTCGATGGTTGCATAGAAGTGATGTTTATGAATTAAAAGTGTTGGATATTATATTGTTAGAGTTGAAACTCGGTATTACATTCATTAGATCAACTATTTCTGTTATAAAAATGTATCGCTGTTTTGGTATTTAGATGGAAAATATATATCCCGCCTTCGTCGGGAAACTCCAGGCTTCTCAGACTTCGGCTGGACGCTAAACATTCTTCGTACGAGGAACACCTAGTTTGGATCTATTAATTAACGAACGATAGTCAGACACGTTGAACTGTATTTAGCGGCAGCGAACTGGATGGAATGATTCGCCCCGAGCGAAGGCATTTCCAGACCGCCCGTCTAACGTAGTTGTATTTTCCAAATTTTCAAACCTTATAGTTTGAAATAAACTTCAGCATTTAGTATTTTCAATTTCCTACTTTTCAGCAAATATCTAAGTCAAATAATGTTTTTCACTGTATATATTAAAATTAGCTGGACCTTACTGTTTTTTAAATGTGTCGTATCTTCTGCCAGAGAGGCGAAGAGTGCAATTTAATTGATAATAAATGTTTTTCTTTTCTGTTGATAATAATTTAATTGTCATTAATATTTATTTTCCCCAATTCGAAATAATTATCATTTATTCTACACTGCATTTATTCTAGTAGATTTGATATAAATTATGAATCATCCACTCCGTTAAAAATTTAGTACATCATCCACTCCGTTAAAAATTTAGTACAATGTGCTTCGTCTGTTCGAGCTACATTAAAAGTTAAAGTAGCTGAGACGTTTAAGATTGTATTATTTTTATAATTTTTTCAGAAACGTATGGGATCCGACTTACCTTCCCGAGACATGACCCGCAGAGTGTACCTCCTGTCTGGGGCGAGGAACTCCTCTGCAGCCTTCTGCAGCGCCGCCAGATCCGGCGGTTCCCCGAAGGCCCCGCCGCCGCACTGCTCTGCCAAGAAGACCTGCAGCAGCCGCCCCCCTGCGCCCGCCCCCACCAACAGCTGCTGAGCCGCAGCCCCCAGCAGCGCCGCCCCCGCTAGCACGAGCAGAGGCGGCCACATACGCCGGGCGGGAAGGCTTACTTGCCCCTGCGCCTTCCGCCCCCGCGCCGTCGCCTCTGCCGCCCCCTCATCAGGCCCGCGACGCTCTATTATAGACGCTCGGCTCAGGCCTGGACGGCGGCGCCCATCTCCACGCGGCGTCCGAAGAGCGGCGCCTCAGCGAACAGCCTGTCGAAAACAGATCCATTGAGGAAGCATTCAACAATAGAAAAATTACAAGGAGAGTGGAAATTAAAACTGAGATTTGAATTGTTATTTTCTCAGAAATTACGAAGACTTTGTAAATATTGTAATAGTATGAAAGAAGTTTGATGAGTTTCTATAATCTTGAAGTTAAGAAAACAATCTGTGGGAAAATAAAATATATTATCATAATTTGGTATAAATTATTATCTTCACGTTTACAGTGCACCAAGGATATAAACCTACTATTTTACACATAGAAAATGGAATGTATTATCCAGTAAGTCAGTACATGTAAATGTACATGAACATGTAATTAATTTTTAAGTTCGATTATTAAATTAAAATTGATAATATTCATAGGACCTAGAGGTCCAGGAATGCCCTCAATGTCTATGGCCGCGCCAGAGGGTCCGTCGCAATAGCTAACATCTATGAACTATTTCTCATCATCACTTGGAAATTATGGGGGAACACCTGGTTCCGTTGATCACGGAGTCCAGGAAATCTTATAATGTCCAGCCCACAGGATTCTGTAGGCATCAATTCCCCTGCTAGCCACAGAATTCTCACTCCCTGTCCTGAGACGAGACAAGATACTACTAATTCTGGTGAGGAGAATATGTAAACTATGATATATTTGGAAATATCAGGAGATTTCCCTATGGTCCTATGAGGCGCATGGGTCCTGTGACAGCGGGAGTGGGATGGGAGACTACAACTTGGAGAGTTTTGGGAGACCTGGAGAAAATGACCAAACTGAATCAGCCGCCATTCTGAAAATTAAAGAAAGAATTCAGGAAGAAGCCAAGAGGTTTGAAAACGACCCGTCCCGCCGGAATATTTTATGCAATAACAGCCCGTGACAGGTCCATCACCATCACTTACTGGGCTGCAAGTCAGATCATTGCTCCATGGTGAGCGCCAAAGTGTAATGAAATCTTATTTAGCGGCCTTTTTTTATTCTTTATTAAAAACAAAAATATATTGAAATTAAAAAAATTTAATGAAAATTTATGTGTATTTTTTTTTCATTATTTAATATGACAATTATATTTTATATTTATTTAATTAATTTTCTCAGTATGCAGCGACTTAAATCTCAGGTGCCGTAGCTTTTTATCGTAACAGAGATACCACTGTGAACAAAAAGTAAGGTGAATTTATTTATAAAATATAAATTCTTTATTTATTCTTCCAAATTAAGTTCATCCCCTTCAAAGTAATCCCCGTCCGATAAAACGCACTTTTTCCATCGCTTTTTCCAGTCCACGAAACAGTCGGAATAGTCTTTTTCCGGTATAGCCTTCAAGACCTTCTTAGATTCGGTTTTTATCTCTTCAATCGTGTCAAAACGGCGTCCCCGCATTGGCCTTTTGAGTTTGCTGAATAGCCAGAAGTCGCACGGAGCCAAATCAGGCGAATACGGTGGTTGCGGAACGATATGAGTGAAGTTTTTAGCAAAAAAGTCGCGAAGAACCAATGCAGTATGACATGGTGCATTATCGTGATGAAGGAACCAAGAGTTGTTCGCCCATAATTCCGGCCGTTTCAGACGAATAGTGTCACGCAAACGACGCATAACGCTCAAATAATATTCTTTGTTGACATTTTGGTCCGGCGGAAGGAATTAATAGTGTACCACACGACGATAATCAAAGAAAACTGTCAACATGACCTTGATTTTCGATCGACTTTGCCGTGGTCTATTCGGTCTTGCTTCACCTTTTGCACTATATTCGCTGGATTGGTCGGTGGTTTCAGGGTCGTATGCGTAAAACCAAGTCTCGTCTCTAGTAATGATGAATTTCAAATGGTCCTGATAGTCAGACAGCAAAGTTTTACACACCTCAACGCGACGCTTTTTTTTCCAAAAAATTTAGCTATTTTGGCACTAATCGAGACTTGACGCGTTTGAGCCACAAAACATTCTTCAAAATGGTTTGGGCTGAGCCAAATGATATTCCAACACTATCAGCGAGATGTCTAATTGTCCATCGACAATTTTCAAGCACCAAATCTTTGATATTTTTGGCGTGACCCTCGTCGGTAGACGTTGATGGTCGCCCAGAGAGCGGTTCGTCTTCAACGCGTTCTAGGCCCTCTTTGAACTCGTTGTACCACTTATAAACGTTTTTTTGTGCCATAGTTTGATCACCAAAGGCCTTCCGCAGCATTTTCAACGTGCCCGCACAAGAATATTAGTTCCGCAAACAAAATTTGATGCAAGTTCTTTGCTCAACAAAATCACCCATTGCAAAAATCGAAAAATTCACTTTTGGTTGTTTACAAAAACATGTGTAACTCGGAGATAATTAAACCTTTTAACAAACAGACGCTTGTAAAATATTATAGACAGTCCTACCAACCTTGGGAAAAAATTTTTACCTGCCTTCCGAATACCCGGGAGTTTTAAATGACAATTTCACCTTACTTTTTGATCACAGTGGTATGTTGCTCTTACCAAATACATACTGCTGTTTCTCTAAGGTCAGAATGCTATTGTTTTGTAGTTGGAGTTCCAGGTTTCTTTCTTTGAAGTTTATCAGCTTTCCATAAATTCAATGGTTGATACTCGTGAGCCGGTTCCGTTTTTTTGTTGAGAAATTCATCAGGGGACGACCTCATGGCGTAAAATTAATGTACAGAATTTTAACATAAATTCTCAGTCCAAGCCACTACTGCGACATATGTACAACTGCACCCTTCGGGGTCCTGTCACCAAATGCTCAAATCTCTCCTCGCACCTCGGGGCTGGGTGTTCGCCATTCACTTTCTGCCTTATTCTCAAATTTCGCCTATCGTCGCCTAACGTCACTGGGGTTTTTGTTCTTGGGAGCTGAACCAAAATTTTTCGTTTTTTGAAGCAGCTAATCCTTTGGACTACTGAAATAGCCACGTGCGGTTACCAGAGTCGCGACAGGCCCACGTCTCGAGTTGGAAAGAAAAATTGTCTGATTCAAAACATTCACAGGTACTGCTCACGACAATATTTGCGAAAGTGCTCTGAGAAATTAAATTGAAATACTTGAGTCGCATAAGGCCGACGATTGTGACTCGCAGAAACGCAAACTGGCAGGCGCGCTATCGACGGCACAATCTATACGTGTGTACGCCTTTATTACGGTTACAAATATTCTCAAATATCTCTGTTACAATACACCTACTGGTGCCCGAGATTTTAGTCAATACATGCAGCGAAAATTAAATTATACTCATAATATGAAATATAATTGTTAAATTAAAATTACTTCAAAATGTCTTGTTTTACATAATAAAAACCCCACTCATAAAATGTCATTAACTTCAATATCTTTCATTTTTTAATAATAAAAAATTCCACTACTAGGTCATATTTGATTACCTATAAGCCACTTGCTTGACCATTTTGTTACACGTTTCTCATATTAAAATCTAGTTGTCCCACATAAGTTTTTTGTTTGACGGTATATAAAATTTTGCGCACAATGTTGTGTGACTCCTGACATCAAAATTCAATTATTAAACTCGAGAAATACAGTAAACATATTTATTTTTAATTCCCAATACGTAAACATAATTTTCACGTCGTTGTTCTGTGGTTCTAAAAATTCTACCTTGCCTTTTCTGATAACTCGACGGCAAAAACAAACGTATAAAAACGCGTTTACGAGAATCCTTTTAGTGAAAAAGTTTGGAAGCGATTGGGCATGTCTGCTATAAAGCAGTCGATTGCTCCCGGAACGACACTGTTCTCAAAAACTAAGATCTTTATAGAACATGTTGAAACGAAATAATTTCAAGGTTTGATGAGACCACGAATGATAAAAATTTCCATAAATTTTTATTTGATTGTTTTAATTAATTGAACCACATTAACTCGTATAACTGCAAGTAAGTTTCATAATTTGCTCTAACGATAATCACGTATTTCGTACCAATATTTTTAACTGTTTGTATATAAACTATTAAAACCTTGTATTTTAAATAAAACTAATTTTTCAGAGGCCAAAAGGTCCGCGGCACTTTCTAGAATTTTTTTAGGAGTTTCGCGCGGTGTTAAAGCCGGTTTGACTGACCGTATGAGGCACGTACGATCTACCTAATGCAGGTTTTATAGGGTTTGTCCTCCATCACTCTTAGGCGAATGCCCGGATAGGATCCTTAAACCAAAGCCGGGGGGGGGAGGTCCTAGTTAACCCTTGGTTACCTTGCTCTACCCTTCCGCATCCCCACTTTCAAATCCTTCCTATGCTATGGAAGGGGAGTTCAGATTTCCCTCATCTAGCCTGTTACTCTAAAAATTTTTTTATAAAGTCAGAGCCCATTCGGAATTCAAACCCGGGTTCTCTGTGATGCGAAGCCATGACGCTGACCTTTAAACAATTGCAAGTGAGCAATAAATAACTACACGTTATACTAATTAAACAGCAGCTATTTAATTGACTCAATTTCTCATAGACTGTTAATTCTATCTACCAGGTCCAAAAAATGTAAACTAATTTAAGTATTTGTATAACAAATATACTTTTGCTCATATTTTAAAAAAATAATACTATGATTATATGAACTGTTACCTTTAGTTGCCTTAAAGACTAGAAATATAGATATATTTATCTGAATTCAATATAATAATAAATGTATGATCTCAGGCAAATTTTTCAGATGTAATTATTAACAGAAACATAAATTACACGTTTCGTCCTCAATGTTGGTCATCATCAGATATACAATGGTTTAAAAAATTTCCAAAATATTCCATAAATATTAGACAAAATTGTTGTTATATAAATTTTAATGTAAATTAATTCAACCATTGTACACCTGAATCCTAGATTGAGGAAGAAACACTGATAATTTTATGTTGTGAATTAATTACAACTGAAAATTTTGCCGTGTTCAACCAATAAGAAATATGCCTCGAGAATAAATAATTACGAAACCCTTTACAGTTCTCTTTTCACAGAATTACAGACTTATTTGTAATTCACTTTACCGAAATAGTTCGGACACCAGCCAAAATTGACTTTGATTAGCTCAGTAATTTACTAGTAGGGACGTTTTAATATTATTAAATAATCTACGGCTTCGACAAGTCAGAATTTGTATTGCATACGATCGTTAAATTTTCTACTCTTATTACATTTCTCTATAATGTATTCTGACTGTAAGATTATATTTATTTGGAAAATTACAATCACTCTAAAACTATAAAGTTATGGACTAAGATAGTAAAAGTATTGTATTTAATAAATAATATTTAAAAATATTAACAATTATTATTTGGCATGTGTTACAATTAAAAAAAATTAAAATGGTCGTAAGTCAGAAAAAAATAATAATTGAGAAAGTAATTTAGACAATAGAACTATTATGATGTTTCGTCTCTAGTTTTCAACTACAGTTACTTTAATTATTAATTTAATAACAAAAAGTACTTCTATGAATTTAAGTATTTTGAATAATTTTTATACTTTCATTAATATATTCAAAAACTTAAATCATAAAAATAAATTAATTAGTAGTCTGAGGTCTGAATTTGAAAGAAATGTCTTCCATGTCGAAATAACCTGTTGAAGGCCCAAATTAGGGATGAAGCGTCGAGATAATTTATTCTAATTGTATTTATTTATTTGTCAATATTATAATTTTTCTGACTTAGGGTCAGTTTATTTTTTTATTTATTGTACTATTTAAAATTATTATCTTGTATCAGTTTTCCCGACGCTAAAAAAAACTATAAACCAAGTGTTGTGGTGGTTGTAATCACTTAATCAGTTTAAATATTTTCTAATAATACTCGGCGTCGTGTGAGCATTACCAAATTAAATTGAGACGAAATTTTAACTTGTAAAGCACATGCTGCTGAGAAACACAATCCGAATCTCACTGAATTGGCTTTTAAAACTAAAAAAAAAAATAAGGCGAATCATCAGGAAAACATTAATTTCGGGTTAGGTAAACTAATTTACCTGTCACAATCGTTGTAACTTAAGGCGCATAACACAAACGTGTTTACTTTTCATCTTTGCGTTTCATGTATGATTTGGTGCGAATTGGTTAGTATGCGGAGGTCTTCATTTACTCGGAAATTACTGGAAATTAAAGGTAAACAACGGAGGATGGGGCTATGTTACAACGGACTAATAATTCGAAACAAAACTGTTGAAACGTACGTTTTGATATTCACGTGATTCTCAAACCTTACCTAGAAATAATAAACGAAATAGAGGATGTGGTTTCCTTGAATAAAATAAGTTTTTAGTGAAATTATATTCATCACGCAAACTCAAAAATTTGACAGTAAGATGAAGAATCAGTTACTAAATTTGTGTGTGTGTGTGTGAGAGAGAGAAAGAGATAGAAAGTCGGTACTGTTGAATAGTAAACCAGCGAGTCTGTCACACAACAACGGTGTCACCCGTTCGCGAAATTTTCGGTAAATAATAAACTCATGAAAAGGAGCGATACAGACTCTGAATATGAGAATAATGATCCAAGATATTAATTCTATACTTACAAATTAACCACAAAAATTGTGTGTTGCATCATGATCAAACGAGGAACATTTCCACAATAATAAGACCAAATATACTGATTAAACAATTACAAATTTGAGTGTATCTCTGCTTATTGTTGCTGTCGTTGACCTATTTAATTCTCTCGGCCTATTACTGAAAGACGCGTGTTGTCTATATTATCTCGGTGGTCCTTATCTCTTACCATAATTCACTTCGTTGTGTTTTGTAATGGCACACAACACACACTAATGTCTATCATGAAAGAAAAATTAGTAATAACAACTATAAATAGAGTAAAATCTACAACAAAATTATATCAATCGTAGACGGTAAGATTAGAAAAAAAATTGCGAAACTGTGAATTACAAGCAAAATCATGCAATGGATAATGACGTTGAATATCGTGGTTCAGTAAAAAAAATAGTGGACTGATATAAATAAAAATAAATCCCTTAATTCTTAGTCATTTATTTTTCAACCTGAACTTTCAACTTCCAGGAATCATATTTATCTGTCTAGAAAACCTACGTCGATTTGTCATTTAGTATACAATTTATTCACATTACTATTACAACCCAAGTACAATATTTATATAATTACCTCAATACATTTAATTTGTAACGTTATAAAAACTTTAAGCAATATTGTCCAATGAGAACACGTCATGCACTACAACTTAATCAAAACAAGATGTTAGTTAATTTATGTTCTTAACAGTTGACAAAGGTAAAGTCCCTAAACAAACATCTCAAAGCTATTAATCATAATTTATTAAAGTCTACTTAATATACGTGCATAATAATTAATTATTATTGTTTTATTCGATGTCGCATCAATTGTTAAGGCCATTAACGACTGTTTTTAAACATTACAGTGTTGCATTTAATTAATCGAGGAACCTAAAAGTGAGAGTTTCTCAGTATTGATCCACAAACAAAATCCATGCCATCGACGAGATTCTAACCCAGCACCCCTGTGATACGACGCATGGACGCTACACCTCAGGAGGTCCGGTCAGCATATCGTTTACTTAATTCTCTACGTTCAATTCTATTATTTACGAGTACGTCGCTTTCTTAAAATTGTTTATGTTTTATATTCTATGTATGTTTTAGAAATCAAATTGTTGTTGTCATCCAATAACTGGCGTCATTTAAAATAAAAAATACCAAATGGAGGTGTGATGAATAAACACAAAAATCGATAAAATGCAGTGGAATGAAGTAAATAAATTTATATATACTGTGTCATAATTTAGAAGGCCGAGGTGAGACCGTAAATCAACCAATCACAACGCTTGAAATAAATCAGCGTTGGCAAACAATTATTGTTTTTATTAGTTTTTCAGTGAGCTGTATAAGTCGCTTTCCACTGGACACGCCTGGAGACTTCTAATTTAAAAAGGACTATAATATTAATAATATACTAATGATTGAAAAGTTAAATAATATATTAAAAACGTTCGACTGTTGGACTCTGGTTCATAAACACACATTTTTCTTTATGTCTCTAATAGAACACATCACAAAATAATGTCAGTTTACTCTAAATAGATTAATTGTAATTTTATACAAAACGTATGAAGGCTGTTTTATATTGGTTTTCAAAAGAATATCTACACGTGAGAGGCGTTCGAATTTATTCAGCATGAGTAACAAATATTCCTATAACATTTCTGTATAGCTGCTTATTTTTCCAGACTTAATGAAGAGTGAATTATCGGGCATCGATCTATCTTTTGTTTTTGTCACATTTCGCTAATAGGCTTCCATTGATTCAGGCGTAGCTTGTGGGCTGCCTACCTGCCAGGCGCGTAATCGACTTCTGCCAATCACAGATTACGCGGAGTCGGGAAGAGAGCAAGGGATTTCCGCGCGCCAGCTGACACTTTAATCCTATGCTATTTGTCATTGAATTGAGTGGAGACAGTGACTTGATTACCTTGTCATACTCCTCGAGGACATTAAATACTCAAAGTTGAGGAGAAACCTTTCAGACTAAGAGCAAAATGTTAAAGCGGCTCAATCTGCGAATGCAAGGTGGCGTTCATCTCGCTTCACCGACTGTTAATTAATTTATGCGTATTCAATTTAGAGGTAATCTTCAAACTATTGTGTTATTCCGCTTGCCAATGTGCAGCACAGAGTAGGTCGGAAAATACGTGTCTTATTCCTACGTTTGATCAGTAACTGGATGATTAAGTATAATTATATAAGAAAATGTAAAGACAATAATAGACTGATTTTCCTCTTACTTCTCTAAGTTGAAGGTTTACAGAGGTCAACATTTTTACGGCACTCGTTAATGGGTTATTTATGTAAATTTATATGATGTGGGGCATACAAGAAAAAATTTCCTAGAACTTAAATATTATTTCTCTTGTTTTCGCCTGTTTTATAAGAGAAAGGTGACTTTCCTCAACTACTTTAACGACTATACAGAAATATTTAGTTAAATATAAAACCTCTTTAAAGTTCGTAAGGGGTTGAGACACGATAATTTTAATCATTTAAGATTTCTCACCAAACTGGTATTGAAATATTGTAACTTGCAGAGAAACGTCCAGTTGATGAATTTCCTATTGTTCATGTGGTGATTTATATTTAAAATTAAACAAATATTTCTCTACTGTGTATTTTATCGTTAGTTCCTCATTTATAATATTATGTGATTTTCGTTTACGTTACAATATATTTTGCAGACCAATTATTAATTTCAACAGTCTTCATCAATTATTAGTGGGGAATTTTGACCACATATATTTTGCAATAATCAATTATAATCAATTCAACTACAGTTCTTTTCCGAGAAACGTCAATTCATCATTACATCATGCAAAGTTCCCTGTTTTTCATCTGGTGATTTATTTTTAAAATGAAATTCATTTCTCTCGATTTTAATCGATTAAACATATATCATTTTGGCTAAACGACAGACAGTCTTGTACGTCACGACATTGTAAATTGGTGGATAATTATAATTGTATATAAGGCACAGATTGAAATTATATTAATTATTATAATGCCATAGATGGTAAATAATAATAATTACTACATTACTACCGTGGTAGTTCAATGAAAAGAAGATTATATGATACACAAAAGTATTTATCCGAGTGGTAACTTGGACTATGTTGCCTGGAAACAAATTCATATTATTTTATTAATTTCGGTATTTTTAAAATTATTTAATAATATAAGTTATTTGATAGACCAATATAAAATTTAAATTAGGGTCTTTTACGATGAATTTGGTTCCAGGTATCATAGTCCAACCAACCACTCCCGTTAAATTGTTACTTTTGAGTATCTTATTTTCATAAAAATATCACAATAGTAACATAGTAATTAATATTATTTACCATCTACGTCTCTATAATTATAAATAGACTCTATTGAGCAAAGAAATACATCACCGAGCAGATACGAAACAATGTTTGAGAATTTCCACCCAGAGCGTTGTCCGTCCTGCTACCCGTGTAGTAAAGTAGACTTAACGAGGCTCGCGTATTTTTTTTGCGGCTATGGATGACCCACGATTCTTCCTGGCGCTTGTTTCCCTTCAACGCAAACGTACGTGTACCGCTTGGAGACTCTCGTCACGTTTCCAGAAATCTACTTGTCTCTTAGTGAGATTCAATTGTCCTCCGAGCCAACCTCTTCTTCGCCCTACCTATAAAAGACCAGCAACAAAATAGGAAACCTCTTTGGAATCGAGATAGAACTTGAAAGCCATTTTAAGCGCAAGCAAATCCTCTGGCGATATTCAGACCAAATTACGCGAAAGTCAATTCCCAAGATAAATAAAAACGCCAAATTGGTCTTTTTCAATATTTTGCTACACATTTAATCTCAAAATAATTATTTTTAAAATATCCTTCGACTTAACATTTTATTCGTGCCAAAATTTAATTCTACAAATTTTACAAAATGATGATTGACTTCGATTTTCATAACTCGTTACCGTATAATACTATAGTAACTGATCAGAAGTCTATTTAGAAATTACTTCTGAAATATTCACTCCATTAAATATCAGCCAAATTAAAGAAAAACTGGAACAACGAATGGGCTAATAAACGGACAAAACTTCACGAAATAAGGGACAGTGTATACGAAACCCAATCTCATCAGTACAATTTAAACAGACGTGTTAAAACCGTATTCACCCGTCTAAGAATTAGTCATTCTAGACTATCTCACGGTCACCTAATGACCAAAACCAACCCTGCTGTATGTGACAAATGCAACTCCAAAATTACCACCCGACACATAATCAACGAGTGTGAGTACACGCTACAAAGAAGAAGAGACTATGGAATCCCAGACAGCCACAAGGAATGCCTAAACGAACCTCAATATATTAACCCAATCATGGACTATCTTAGGGACCTAAACGTGATTGATACTATCTAATTTAGCCATACTAGATTCTACTATACAATCTGTCTGTAAATAATGAAACCACAATGTAAAAAAAAAGTAGTAGTAATTTTGTAATGTAAATCGTGGTCACGAATAACCTTGTCGGTTGATGTGACAATAAAGTAAATATTTTTTAAAAAAATGTCAGTAACATAAAAAATTATTGCAGATTTGAAATGAACAGTGATCTGCCAATATATATTTGAATTATTGCCCTAAGAATGAGAGAAACAAATTGAAGATGAAATTATATTTAATTTTCAAATCTTTATGATATCACGGTATGAATTAATTTGACGAATAATCGACAGAACGATGATTCTCCACTGGTTTTTGTTTCTATTGACGTATAGATAATATTTTGCCTTAATTATTAAATTTTCATTAGAATAATTTAAAAAATATCAGAATTATACATTAGAATTTTTAATTAAGTACTATTAAGTAACTGCTATCACGTTTTTGTGAACAAAATTTTATTCCTAAATCAATAAAATGGTAATTAGTAATAAACACTTATTTTGATCAGTCTTTTTTATATAAATGAAAAACATAAGACCATTAAGTCATAAATTTACTATGAATAAAATTGTAAAACATTTTAAATTTTTCTTTCTAATAAATTTCCGACTTAGCGCGCTGATGTTTTTTAAAATATTATTATTTTAAAAGTCTGTTTATTGACAAAGATAATAATACTATAAAATATATTATCACGACGTTTCGTGTCTAATTTCGAACTTCCGTCAGATTTACATTAATTGTTAAAAATAGATACATGCGACCTTAATTATTAGTTTAATAACAAAAATTCCTTCAAAAAAGTCTAGTGTATGAATAATTTGAATACAATTCCAAGAAACTCCATTAATATCCTCAAAACATTATTTATATAAATAAATTTTACTGTATCTTGTAAGAACATATTTGAATTTTACTCATAATTTATTTATATGATAATAATACACAGTTTGAAGTAATCTTGGCCTTAAATTTAATAATTAGGGTGTCATATATATAAATATATACACACAGAGTCCCAAATAAGGGACGAAACGTCGTGATAATATATTTTTATTTTCTTAATTCTGTTGTCAATTATTAAATTCTTCTGACTTATGGCGAGGTTATTTAATTATTCTAAATAGACAAAGTAAAAATATTTCTCTATTTTCCTTTTTAAACTGATATATTTTTGACGTTTACTTTCGGGAAAAAAAACAGGTTTCAATCGGGGTAAAAATTCAACAATTTCTGTAAAGTAAAATTTATACATATTTTACACCGGTCTCCAAATATGTCTATTCGTTTTTTTCAAGACGGGAATAACAATCTTTCCCATTGAGTTTTTGTGGCAACATTACCGTACTTGGTTTCCGTATTGAAATGTCGTATAATTAAAATGCCAGTTCAAACGCACGTATTAAAGCACGGTTTTGTTGTTCTTGAAAACTTATGTACATGTTGTTACAAACACATGAGCGATGCATTTAACTGTGTTATTTTACTCAGTTTCGGGCTACATACATTTGAATATAATTTTAATAATACATATTTAACGAGTACCCCGAATCGTGTTGTTTCTAGAGAGCGTACTCAAGCTCGTAAGTGCATGTAAGTGTTGTAATTATTATAGCGAAAATAATTCTGCGTCAACAATAATTAATTAATTTTACATTGTTTCCGAATAGAAAAAAGTAATTAAAATCCATATTTGATAAATAAACAATCAATTCCAACAATATGTCAGAAAAATGTATTAATTAATTAAAAACATCAGTCCATACCAAGTTTCGTCCACAATTTGAATACATCTTCAGGGAAACAGGTAATGTGCGGTTTTGAATCTTTTTAAATAATTACATTTTAATGTAGACCGCAGTTCGACTTCAACCGTCAGAGTCCACGGTTCTAAATTCATAATTAGTATGATTACATGTTTACCTGAAGAAGTCCCAAAATTCAGGAGAAACGTCGTATGGACTGATTTTTTTAGTTTAATTAATTCATGAATATTTCTGACATGTTGACTAAAATGTTAATTTATTTATCAAATGATAATTGTCAGATTATGTTAAATATAATAATGTATGAGTCCTATTTACGTAATAAACTCCTTCCTGTAGAGTAAAACAAATTGATTCTAAGTTATTGGGTAGTAATCAAAAGTAATATAAAAGGGATTAAATAAAAACATTGTAATTGTTAACGAATGAAACAGACAATTAAATTGTAATTTACACATGTCTCTGTCCTAATCTGGACCCTTCATCAGGCATGTAAGTAAAACGAGATTAAATTGTAAATATAAAGGTAAAAATATATTAATTGATACTCAAAGATTATTAAACTATCTCAAATGAGAAAAATAAATAGAAGAAAATGTTATCGATGGTTTAAAAGTTGAAATAATGTGTAGCATGGATTAAAATAATTTAAATATTACTTAATAAATCAGAATTAGGGAACGTAGACACATCAAGCTTCCGCAGGATAAATTTTCTGTTATTTACAAGCATATTTTAGACACCAACCGTACCATCAACGGATAATACATTATAAAGAAACGTTCAAAATTAATCATAATACACATTCACCAATTATTAAAACGGACATAGATTTTTTAAGTAATATTTATAATATTTAAATACACGATAAATAATCATCCATAACAATTTCTACTCAGATCATTTTTCAATTTTTTTTATCTGTTAATATCTTCTTTTTTTATATATCTACAATTTAAAATATTGTTATTTGCAATCGTGACGAGCTTACACATTAGGAAGGAAAAGTGTAGCTGATGAATTAAATTTTAATTTAATTGTCTGTTTTTTTCAGTCATGTAAATAAAGATACTAACTTTAATAATAAAATAGGAACTGAAAATAAATTACAGTGGAGTGGTTTGCAAGGATACGTAGTTAATACATTAATTTTTTTAGGACAGGTAGTTGATGTTGATACGTTTACAACTGGAGGTTAATTTATTGGTAAGATCGGGGACTGGAATTGCAAATTGTGAAGCTCTGTGATAAATTGAGCCGCTAAACTCAAGTTTACAAGATGTAATTGGAAGCTGACGTGGCATCGTCGTCGGAGTTGTTGCTATAATTGGACTGGGTGCTTGAATCCGCCATAAGAAGGTTTCGAATAATTTGCTCGAATACACGAAAATAGCCTACATCAGGCGGCGAAATTATTTACCGACGGATCCGTAGTAGTCTGCTAAAGGAAATTGGGAATAAGATTTCACAACTACTCCATTAAATTTATAAGTGGAGTTAGATTTAAAGCTATATACATTTTTTCTTGTAAAATCTGTATTTAATTATAATAAGAAATATTTAACGACCAATTAACACATTTTCAATTATTCAAAAAATTATTAATCAAAAAATATATTTTTCACTGCTAACTAAAATAAGTAAAAATTAGACTTATAAATTTATTATCTGTCATTTCAATAAATTGATCGTAATAAATGTTTCATGTAAAAATACGAATGTGGAAATAATATGTAAGCTGTTAATAACGCATATTTTTAACATCAATTTAAAATTTTCTTTCACAAAGTTAATCTACTTTAATAATTCAAACGTCGTATGACTCTCAATCATTTAAGTATTAAATAACAAAGGAAGTGCTTTCATATAGTTTCATAAGTGTATCTTTTTCATGCGTGATATCGTTTATTATATTTCGAATTCCGGTTTACAAGTTTTGTTTTTAGGTAATTAGCTAATTAAATATATAAATTACCCAATTTAATGAGTGTTTTGAATAAATTAATTTCCATTGTATGTCAAATTTAATTAGCGAGATTTTATTATATATTAAGTACTAATTTGCCTAAGTACACAAACACAAACAATTTTTTTAGTAATGGAGAATTGATTTTCAGTTAACAGTAGTTTCCTGTTTACTTATTTAATATTGGTCGGTGGTATTCTGTGTCAGCAAGAAAGTTAGAAATATCCGGACATGGCATTATATTAAATTAGACGCTTAGTTATTACGTCACCGAACGTAATATAGCAGCAAAACAATAAATACAACAAGGTGAATAATTATCGTGAAAAAATATCTAACTTTATTATAATAATATAAATAAGTGACCCTGAGTCAGAATAGTAATTATAATGTTTATTGCAAAAAATTATTAAATTAACAGTGACGTTTCATCCTTTTCTGAGGCTTCATCAGGTGTTACAGTTTTTAATAATTTTGTTCACAATCCATGAGTGAAATTTAGAGGAACATTACAATTCCTTTTCTGACTCAAGACCATTTATATTTAAGTAGCGGAGAGCTCAGCGTTGTCCGGGTATTTATTTAAATTAACACGGAATACGAATTGATTCGACACTAACCATTTGGTAAACATTTCGTTTCACCAGAAACAATAGTACCCCTCGGCATCTAACTTCAAATAAACCAGGATGATGACTGACGGAATTCGGAAATTCTCATACTACATAAAAGTGTCTTTGATTTTTTAATCACGACGAATCAAAACAGTAAAAAATACTCGCTAACTTCATAAGTCTAAAACTAGGAGTAAAGAAATACAACATTAAACTAAATAGAGACCAAAATATATTTTGGACCCTAAGAAAATAAAAACTACTATTAGGCAGCAAATCTGAAATATTGTAAAGAGTTTGATGGGAAAACTACTCCGGGACCTTTTGTCAATAAAGTCCACCACGACGAGGAACATGAAATTACACTAACAATCATGCTTAATGCGAGAATTAAACTCAGCAAGTCTGAATCGATACTAATAACGGTCTGTTTTGCAATACTGTTAATGTAAAATGCTTCCACCACCACCACGCTAACGGTAACGGTGCTTCCCTCCCTTGCCTTTTGGAGTTGCAAATATACACTTAGAAATTCTATAATGATTCTGTCAAATTAATCGACACAGAAATAGTTTTATTCGACTATAATAATGGCCGTTTGGAACGTTTTTAAATTCCACTCCCCTCCCCTACGGGTAAAAGCGGTAGGTGTGTCTTAACCCCTCAGTGTTTGTTGCTGGCTCGTAAGGAACATGTGTATGGTATAAATTGGTCTACGCATATAATATTGTAAACCGAAACTTTTATTAACCGATTCCTCCCCCCACATCTAAGGGCTGAAATACAACGTAACGGACATAATTAAACTGACATAATTAAACTCACTGACATTTATAACCCTGGATTTGACACCAATCTCGATCCTTTCGCGTTATTTTTATGTTACTCCCTTGCAATCTATTAATCAAATAGACTCCAAAAAATAATTAATCAACGCTAATATCGACTGTTTTAAGATTTCACCCCCATTCACCCTTTGGGAATTTCCTACCGCTTCGAAAACCCAACAGAAACCTTCCCGGGGTTACGCACAACAACTCAACAAAGTTTCATCGCAATCGGATAAATGGTTTAGGAGCTCATAAGGGAGACACAGGCAGACATTCATTCATATATATTGTAATAATTAAAATAAACTACAAATGATGGCTGAATAAAAAGAACTATTACGTGAAAAACTACAAACAATTTTATTAACAATTTTAAACACATATAAAATTACACAATAATATTTGGGATCTCAGGGTCTTTATCTGGGTTTGATAAATGGGTGAATTTTATACAATCAATTACATTTAGCTTTTTATGTAAATTAATTCGTCTGAACATCGACGAAATTTGTTGCGGAAGAAAATAAGACTAAAGATTGAATTTAAATTAAAGAACTAAATAACTAAAGAAGTAAATAATTAACGAAGTGAATAATTAAAGAACGATCTGACATATCTTTTAAAAGTGGTTTACAATCAATTTTAAAGTTTACTACTTACCGCCGCCCAGGTCTCATTTTTGGTTTTTCGTGCACACGATTTGGGGATATCACTGATTCTAGTATTCACAGGCTTTAAATTTTAACACATCCTAATTGGCGTAGTTTCTCGAAGCTTTACTGCAACCTGGATTTGCAGATCTCGTGTAGTTTTAGTTGTATTTTGTCTATGGTTCTCCGGGTTGAATTTCCGCTCTGCCACCAATTACGACTTTAATTTCAATCTCTCCTTCCCTACTGAAGATTGTTTTAATATTTTAGAGAATGTTTGTCACTGCTATCAGACTGGTCTATTTGCGTCTGCTCGCCGTTCATTGCCTGACTGAAGATTGCTTTCGAACTGTTCTATGTCCGCTGCCCAACTGCAAAACTTTTTAATAATATGAATTTTCTGGATTGATATCTGCCTGCAACTGTGTCCGCCGTCTGACTGACCAACTTCGTCTCGTAGATTTTGAGCGCGTGCACTCTCTTAACTCCAACAATACATTCTTTGTCTCGCGTTGCCGCCTTGTTGCGGCGTCCGCTTTATATCCAATAATAAGTCCTCTATTTTCTTTCCAATTATAACAATGTCTTAATTTCTAATTACTACAATATATATATTGTAGCAATAGTTAATTAGGTCATTAATTATTTGGTTATAATTTGAATTGTAGTGAACAATTTGAATTATAGCGGTATGAGCGAGCAAAGAAACAATGAGCGGCGAGTTCTGTTTCTTTGTTGAAGAGCGGAAATGGCGATTGAGCGCGCAAAAGTAAAGTTTAGTCTTCAGTCTACGGTCAGCCACGAAAGAATAGACAACAAAATCTGCAACGAGAAGTCTACGTCTACGGACAGCCACGAGAGGAGAGACATTAAAACAAATCTTCACCGAGGTACATAGCAATTCGATACAAATAGATAAATAAAACAGTAAAAGTCTAAAATCTGCAAATCGTGAGTTCCAGTAAGCAAGCAGATAGTTGGACAGAGATTTTCTAACAACTAGCCAACGGTGAAGCAAAGGTTGCTTCATTATAAAAATTGAACAAATTTGCATTGAGGGAAACCGACATCCGAAGGAGAGGATCATTCGAGGTTCCTGAGAATTGACTACGTGCATTTCGACAGCGTATGTGTAGAATCTTTGAGGAAATTTAGAATCCGTGCTATAAAATTGTAGGGTTGAAGCTACATAAGAATGCTGGTATCAGTCAAACAATATGTAAGTAACCCAAAACTTTGATAATAATATTTGTAAACGATAACTAAAAGGGAAAAGTCAGATTTCGTTCATCTTTCATTTCGTTCGTCTTTCATTTCGTTCAAGTTTAATTTCTTTACATTTAACTTTCTTTCATTTATCGACATATTGTTTTTAGGTAAATTTTAAACTGAATTGTTAATGAGTTTATTAAATTACTTTTTTTGTTAATTATCAAACCCAGTTGTGACCATGAGATAAGACATCTTAATTTGATTGTAATTGTTTTAATTTTTGGAAGCCACCAAGGAATAAATAATAAATTATTTTTTTTGTTAATTTTTTTATAATCTTTTAATTTAAATAACCTTTTCATTTTGATCATTACATAAATGGCTTCCACAACGTGGGGCAAATTAATTAAAAGCCTACGTGTTGATTATTACATTAAATGGCTCCACAACGTGGGGCAAAATTAAACGACTAATTTTTTGATTATTACAATATATATATATATATATATATATATATATAGAGAGAGAGAGAGAGAGAGAGAGAGAGAGAACACACACACAGAGGGAGAGAGAGAGAGAGTCAAGTAGTAGTTTCACAAAACTTTTTGGATGGCAGTTTATAAAATGTGTTTACTGCTAGTATTTAAAAAGCTATTCCAGATGCAATTTCACTTTGTTGAATTTATTTATCACGAGAAAAAATTACCTGTTACGCAATCCTGTTGTTTGGTGCTCATTCTGATGTTCCCGTCTTTCATTACAAGTTAGCTACTTGGATTGTCGAGTCGTTAATAGTCTCCGAAGACGCGCTTATTTTGGAAGCTGCACGAAACGAGAAGATTCGTCGGCTAATTGAGACGGCGGAAGCTGCGTAACTTCTTTGATCCCAAGAAGACGGGGCGTCATAAATGATTGATAAAGGCGGGCAGATAGGCATAACGGAATGGGCTTTCAGCGAAACTCACTTAGCGGTAATTTTACGGCGCCTTCGTTGGCGGTGATGAGATATAGCGTTCCCCGTTCACACCAGATGGAAAGCTAGCGACGCCTACTTTACGAGCTGTCGGTATTTTTACGAGATATTCACTGGCAGGTTGCAGCCGTGTAATACAGTGTCCCATAAAAACAGAAGTAATCCTTGCGTGGTCTGAGGGTGGAGCCGTCCGTATCAGTTAATAGACTGGATATCTTCAACTACGGTTTCTTTCACGACCCACCTGTCTGGTTCAACAATTTATGAATAGTAATAATAAAGGATTACGATCAGTCCTCAACAAGGCGGAAAATAATAGTTCACGAACAGTTAGAGTAGTAAACTCGATTAGAATTTGAAATTCATAAAGACAGTTATAGCGGACTTGGAAAGGATATAGAGTTATTATTAATTAATAGCGAAGTGAGTGAGTCATCATTGCTAACAGTCGTATTAGTGGACAGAGACAAAAATATTTATTTTCGTTTAAACTGCATTCAGGCTGTATGTATAATTCAATTTTGGACACAGAGCGACGACGAAAGGGGTTTCCGAGGTCGGAAACATGACGGCGGGTTCACCCAACGGTAAAATTGGCGCCGTTCTTATATATATAGTTTAAATCCAGCGTGGCAGGCGCCGTCAGAAATCTATGAGTCAATGACTGCGTACAAGGAACGCCGAACAGGGAAAATTGGTAACGGCTATTTCAACATTTAGTAATGGAGAAGCATCGATTTGAGTCAAATGGCAAATTGTAATTTCTAGTCTTAGAAATTTTTAGATAAAACCAGAGGAAATTGTTTTTTGAACAGTTTTGAATATGGGTTTCCTGAAATTTTTTTGGTTATAATATACGTTGAAGAACGGACCACTTTTTTTGAGAAGAAAGTTTATATTTGGACAATTATTTTTGGAGAGGAAGGAATTTGATGTGTGGACAGTTTTTGTGTAGAAGAAATTAAATCTTTGGACATTTTTTTTGTGGAGAAGGTGGTATACATGTGGGCAGTATTTCTGGAGGAGGAAGTTGATGTGTGGACAGTTTTTGTCGAAAGGGAAGTTGATGTGTGGACAGTTTTTGTGTAGAAGAAATTAAATCTTTGGACATTTTTTTTGTGGAGAAGGTGGTATACATGTGGGCAGTATTTCTGGAGGAGGAAGTTGATGTGTGGACAGTTTTTGTCGAAAGGGAAGTTGATGTGTGGGCAATTTTTGTGTAGAAGAAATTAAATCTTTGGACATTTTTTTTGTAGAGAAGGTGGTATACATGTGAGCAGTATTTCTGGAGGAGGAAGTTGATGTGTGGACAGTTTTTGTGTAGAAGAAATTAAATCTTTGGACATTTTTTTTGTGGAGAAGGTGGTATACATGTGGGCAGTATTTCTGGAGGAGGAAGTTGATGTGTGGACAGTTTTTGTCGAAAGGGAAGTTGATGTGTGGGCAGTTTTTGTGTAGAAGAAATTAAATCTTTGGACATTTTTTTTGTAGAGAAGGTGGTATACATGTGAGCAGTATTTCTGGAGGAGGAAGTTGATGTGTGGACAGTTTTTGTGTAGAAGAAATTAAATCTTTGGACATTTTTTTTGTAGAGAAGGTGGTATACATGTGAGCAGTATTTATGGAGGAGGAAGTTGATGTGTGGACAGTTTTTGTGTAGAAGAAATTAAATCTGTAGACATTTTTTTGTGGAGAAGGTGGTATACATGTGGGCAGTATTTCTGGAGGAGGAAGTTGATGTGTGGACAGTTTTTGTCGAAAGGGAAGTTGATGTGTGGACAGTTTTTGTGTAGAAGAAATTAAATCTGTGGACATTTTTTGTGGAGAAGGTGGTATACATGTGGGCAGTATTTGTGGAGGAGGAAGTTGATGTGTGGACAGTTTTTGTCGAAAGGGAAGTTGATGTGTGGACAGTTTTTGTGTAGAAGAAATTAAATCTGTGGACATTTTTTTGTGGAGAAGGTGGTATACATGTGGGCAGTATTTCTGGAGGAGGAAGTTGATGTGTGGACAGTTTTTTTCGAAAGGGAAGTTGATGTGTGGACAGTTTTTGTGTAGAAGAAATTAAATCTGTGGGCATTTTTTTGTGGAAAAGGTGGTATACATGTGGGCAGTATTTCTGGAGGAGGAAGTTGATGTGTGGACAGTTTTTGTCGAAAGGGAAGTTGATGTGTGGACAGTTATTGTGTAGAAGAAATTAAATCTGTGGACATTTTTTTGTGGAGAAGGTGGTATACATGTGGGCAGTATTTCTGGAGGAGGAAGTTGATGTGTGGACAGTTTTTGTCGAAAGGGAAGTTGATGTGTGGACAGTTTTTGCGGAGAAGAAAGTTGATGAGGAGAAGAAAAATGATGAGTAGACGGAGTTGATGTGTAGAAGTCTGAAGTTCACCTAATAGGCACCTTGTAAAATTCTGTTGGTCCCGTGATGGGTTATAAATATTATATGCAAAAAATTTCGACATGAATCAACGCCTAAATGAAAAAAATAACCGGTCGTATTTCAATAAATTTAGTTTATTAACAAAACATTAAATAAACGACGTTTTGTCATCTTTTAGGCCCTCTTGATGTTCAATAATTTTGTATATAAATCGTGAAAAAACAATTTAGAGGCAAGGTTTTGCCGCCATATCTGTAGCAACCGAAAATGAACAAAATTGTTCTGCATGGTTTATATACAAAATTATTAAACCTGAAGAGGTCCTAAAAGAGAACGAAAAGTCGTTTATTTATTGTTTTGTTAATAAACATAATTTTCTGACAAGGCCGTGTATTTTTTTACTTAAATTATTGTGAATGTCGGATATTTTCCCATCATTATTATAAATCAAAGTAAATCAATTTCAATATTATTACTACTAAATTGAAACATTTTGATTATAATTGTAAGGAGAATTTTGGTCCAGTCAGCTTGTCAGTATTTTAAGAATACATGAAGAGTCCCGCAAAATTCACTGATGACTGAGTAAACATAGTATTAAATAATGACAACAGTATTGAAAAGTCCCGTTAAGAGAGAGTTCATCAAATTAAATAAAGTCGCTGAGCATAAAGTAACACTTGATAAGCAGCAAAAAAATTTAATTTTATTAATTTAAATTATTTTTGTTGAAAGAAACATATTATTAAAAACCCATTTAAAATTACTCTCTAAAATAAATTAAATACATTTATTTAGGGTGTTATTTGAATCTCATTGAATTCCTTCTTCAAGGGATCCAGCCGTGCATTATTCTTGGTCTCTGGTGTCGTTCTATCTGCTTTCCTTTACATTTGTTCCTACGTTACGTGACTCCCACTCAAACTAGCAACTTCGCACGTATTACGTCCGTTGCAGGTCGTGTATCTGCTGTAATATTTACGAGGACGTGCGGACAATGCTTTTGAAGTTGAGTCGCCGACGCCTGCAATCAGCACGAACGGTGATGGAAGCCTCACAGTGCATTAGACACTATTCGGGTTCGTGAATAGAATATTAATGAGCATCGTGAATATGTTATTTAAAATCTACTCATCCACTATTTTATTTTAATTTCATGTGAATAAATGATCTAAATATGTTTTTATCTCGTAAATTGATATTGTAATTAATATAATTTTTAATAATAAAATAATTATTCATTTTTATAGTTTTGGTGTTTTACGGCTAAGAATTAATTTGTGTGTAGTTTGTCGAGGTTTTCGGTGCATTGTGCAAGAATGAATTTCAAATTTTTAATACTTATAATTATCTGGAATTTTATTTTTACAAAAAAAAAGGTTGGCCGTAAAACAAAAAATATTTAACTAAATTTTTTCACAAAAATATAATTTCACAAAATTTCGTCCGAAGTTTAGGAATTTGTCAGGAGTGTTTTTAGACGTGGAGTATTATAAATAATTGGTACATATTTCCTAGTTATGCCGTTAAAATCTGCTCAAAATTGATATCATATAAATTAATTTTCAGGAAAATTTCAAAGACCTTGCCTCTAGTAACCAGAAATACAATGTTTAAAAAATATTTATAATTCTCCAAGCCCTAAATTACTCCAATGTACACCGGAGTAAGAAAGAAACGTTGTCAATATTTTTATCAATTATTTGAGCACTTCTTTCTGATTTATGGCAAATTTAATTATAACAAATTTTAATATTTATTTAGACTTTACATTATTATTATTAGATGAATAAAGTATAAACGTTTTTGTTAACAGTCATTTATTGTCAATATGTCTGATTTTCGGTAGTAACAGACTTGGGAGATCGATACAGGTTGCAGATTACTTGCGCTTTTCATCGTTTGTTCGTCTGATGCGAATGGTGCACTCTGCAATTCCTACTCTCATTTACGCCTGAGTGAGTGACGTTACGCAATGTGTGTAGATTCTTCATAATTTCTGAAAATGACATAATGTCGAGAAGCGCTACAAAGTTGTAATTGGACGCTGGAAGTGCAACAGACGTTTCCACGCATATGTGGATACGATATTGTAAATACGTGTAAGGAAACGAACGGTGTCGTATTACAGGTATTACCACTGCTGTAAAAGGAGGCGGGCGATGTTACCCTATTAAAAGTTAGTGTCACGTGACTTCTAAGTTGAAGAACACCCTTGTTGTTTGGAAAGAAATTTGATAGGCCAGAGAATCCAGATCAAAGATGTCAGTTGAGCCCCTCGACGGATTGAAAATAAAGTATCGTCTTTATTTTTGATGGTATATATACCTCGTAACGCGGTAGTAACTTTATATATATATATATATTGTTATAAACAACAGGTTAACGATTAATTTGGCCCACGTTGGTGAAGCCATAAATGTAATAAACAACTGGAAGGCTTTAATTAAATGAACCAATAAAAAAAATTAATGAAAATTTAAATAATTACCCACACGTTAAGACGTCGAATCTATAATGATTAAAAAGGTGGTCTTAAATCATACGAATAATTAACAACATTTACTAAGCTTTAAAAGAAATTTATTATTGTTGATAAATTTACAATGCACAAGACCTATTTTTTTTATGCCGAATTTCATCCACTTAAAAACAAATACTTTAATTTTCATTTATTAATTCGTGGCATTTATGAGCATTCACTTATTATATCATTACAATCAAATACGTCGAATCTATTATCTCAGGGCCATAACTGGGTTTGATAATTAGAACAAAATAAATGTATAAACTGACAATTAACAATTCAAATATAAAAAGTTAACCAAAATGAAAATAAGTGAAAAGAAAAATGAAAGAAATCTGACTATACCTTTTTAATTATCGTTTACATATTTGTATAAATGTTTTGTTAATCACGGAACGTCAGTCTGGTACCAGACATCACTTGTAGCTTGAAAAATACCACACTAAAAGGCCATTTTTCCACAGACTCTAAACTTCATTGAAAATTTTAATACACACGATTAAAATACTCGTCCTCTGCTATCTGGAACCTCGGATGAGCCGCCCCCTTTGGTTAATTAGTGGATTCCGGTTTCTTCATTCAATCAGCGTGAAGCAACCATTGGATTCACCGTGTGCAAATTATTGTGTAAATCTCTCCGTAAAAATTTTTGCTTGCTTTCATGTAAAAATACAGGATCTCGCCATTCGTACTATATAACTGCAAACTTTACTGTTTGTTGCTCTAGGTGAACTGAACTGTCCTATATCTCCCCGTCGACTTTTAACAGTTTCATCTCTCGTACGCAGAATTTTGACTCCTTCACCTTTCAATCGCCGATTCCAGACTGGCGTTAGCCAAGTGCATACTCATTTTTCTCCGCGCGCGGTCTCCATTGTTAAACAAAGGAAAACCCCGCCTTCATTGTCGCCTTTACGCATTCGCACCACTAACAATTTAATTATATTAAAAACAGTTTAATTGGCATTACAATATATATATATATATATATATATATATATATATATGTGTGTGTGTGTGTGTGTGTGTGTATTGTAATGTCCGAATTAAATATATTACATTTAATTAATTTGCCACATGTTGAAAGGTTAAATAATGTAGCTCACAAATTATAGATTTTAAATTATTTACTTTAATTTACTTTGATCCAAAATAAGTAAGCAATTTAATGTAATTTTCAATTTTGAAGAATTTAAATAAATTTTTACTTTGCTTTATAATTTCTGAGTATTTAATGGAATATTTAATTTGCACAATTAAAAATCAATTAATAAAATTTGGATTTTTCTTAAATTTTAATTGTAATTCTTAATATCTGATGATAGGATAATGATCAGCATTTTTATATATCTTCATTAAAGTCGCGTAATTAGTCTAAAACGCGGAATTTTTTTTGTATTCAGTTTGGGCCATTGATACATCCTTTACAGAAATAACATTCATATTTTTGATTTACCTCTTCAGCTGGCGCCTAGAATTGAGTAAATTGTGGTTTGCGCAGCAACGAAGAAACATGTTTTGACTGAGGGTGTCGTATATATATATATATATATATATATATATATATATATATATATATATATATATAGTAAATTTGTTTCCGCATAACTCTTATTTCAATTTTTTAACTTGTGTAAAATATCATGAAAGACATTTTTATTCGGCTTTAACATTTCATAACAAATATAATTATCAGTTTCAAGTTTTAAAACTGTCCGTTACTCGTTATTAAGTCCTTGTGTCGTAAAAACGCATTAATATAATACTTTATCATCATCAGATTAAGTGAATGTCAGTCGAAAAATAAAATTTTTATATAAACATATATTTCCTTAAACTATTCATTAATTGCTGCTTTTTAATTTTTATTCTAGCATCAATGTAAAATAAAAATATATATAAAAAAGTAGTCATTAATGGTATGTTTTGTAATATGAAAGGCAGTAAACAATGCCCATAGTTGCATCAAAATTCTATATTAATAAATATTTTGATGAATTTATTATAAAAAAATTTGTTTTTATTCTGTGATTTATAAAATAAATATAAATAAATTACAGTTTCAGTCAAAATAATTTCTTAATACATTTAGAAAAAAAAGAGTAACTGTTTCCACTAAATGACTCGAAAGATGCGTAATATATATAAGATGAAAGACGATTTAAATATAAATTAACGAACTTAGGACAATCACAATTAATTTGTCGATATTAAAAGCACAAAGGACTATATAATGAGGCAATGTCTTCGGGTTTTACGTCGAAAATGTATTCTGTGATGATAGCTTAGGTTAATTAATGAGTCATTAATTGAACGCCAAGGGGCTATAGCCCAAAGGAAACATATTACGGCTGTTATCGTTCTAAAAGGACTACACAATTTATTTTCCTCCGCAGGGGATCCCTCGTAAAGAGTAGAACTCTGGAAATACACATTTCGGCTAGCTGATTCTCTTCCCACTTCCATTACAAAAATGTATACTGATATATATATATATATATATATATATATACCTGATTATTTTCACGTCAAAATTATTTTTAAAATATTAAAAAAAACTCGCATATTCTGTAGCAGCGATTTAAAATCAAATATTGAGCTCGTTAAAATAAATGATTCATGTTATTTTATTTTCAATTACTAACTCGGAAAAATAATGAGATCTGTGCTATCAGATTCAGCCATGGATGTAGATTTCACCGTTGGACGCGTCAAGTATTGAGAAACTTGGCAGCAGTTACCGTTTTTCAAATTAAACGCCTTCAGATTGCTTTTGCTGTTGTCTCTTAATCAGCCTCGTGAATAATACTTTTCACCGCATAATCTTGTTCCTCTCTCTCTCACTCTGGTGACCATTCAGAAATTTCTGCACTTCACCAAACCTTAGCAAGAAGTCCATACTTTATCGAGCGTACTTGAAATTTCATCAGTCAAACAATTTACGGGTTACAAAATATTTCTGGATGCTCCCAACCACAATTTTTCCATAAGAAAACTACAGGTCCTGGACACGAAATTTTTAGGGTTATATTTTCAGGTATGGCACGTGCTCTGTAACAAAGTTCTAAGATTAATTGCGCGCCAGAGTGGAGTCATCGAGGTACTCGCTTAAACTTGTCAAGTTTTCACCCCCTTCTCATTATATTTAATTAACTAAAATAAAATATACGACACTAAACTTAGAAAATTTTAAAAAATAACGCGCTATACTGAATTGTGAAAGCATTTGTTTGTAACAAAGAGCTTCATAATTGCAAATACGGTAAACTAAAACACTGAACATAGATTCAGATTTAAATAGGCAAAAAAAATAGGAAATAAAATGAAGTTAAATTATTTGTTAGAGACTTATTTCATATATTGATTCGGTCTGTTCTCAATCGTCATAATAATAGAACGTTCACATTCAGCTTATACACGAAGATATTATAAAGAAAATATACATAAATAAAATATTGCATCTGCGTGGCCTCTACTGGTTTTAGTATACCTTTACGTTCCGTGTACTGTAGCATCGGAAACCGATGTCATGTGATTTAGATTAAAATTTTTATCGTTATTTCAAAGTCTTTAGAAGGATCTTGCTGATGTTAAGTTACCATCGGCCACCTGCAAACAGAATTGCGGCTGTTCCAAAACATTGATTTTATTCTCTGAGCGGAAGAAAACGGTTGCAATTTTTTTGACGAAACTTCTTAATGTTATTGAGGACGTTTTGAGATATATCAAATTGTCATTCACGATCTTTATAATAAATTAAGAAAGTTCCCAAATCTTATTTTACCTGCTTGAGGAGGGATTTTGTTGGGCTTACATAAAAATGGCTGAAAAGTTTTTCTCTAACGTTGTTAGGAACCTAATTTGTCACCCATAACTTGAAAAATATAAACTTAAAATTTAGTCTGTCATATTTATTTTTAATATGTCTTGTTAGACAAATCTTTCTTGTCAAAGATAGGCGTGGATGAGAGTTGCTGTGAGAAGTAAAAATGAAAAATTATTTATCTACAGATGCAACATTTATGGGTCTTAGTTTTTTTGTGTGTATTATAAACCTTGTTCCGGCCAAAGATAAAACATATGTGATACATTAAGAGAAACCGAAATGCATTAAAAAACATTCAAAGTTGGTCCTTCACTTAAAAATCTTTAATATTCATATTATTAATCAGACTGCTCTTTCTTGTAATTTATCATTGGCTTTCGCTGGCAAATAAAGTAAAAGTAGATAATAAACACACACATCTCGAGATAAAGTTTTTGAATTAGTAAATTGTTAATTTTGTGCACCGTTTAATCAACATTCTTAATTGAAAAACCATACACGAAAGTTCCACAAAGAACAAGACAATTTTTCATAATAATAATCTGAGTCAAAGGACCATTACATATCAAAAACACAAAAAATGCGTACAGTTGTGAGGAATAAGGATGCTTTTGATTTAGGCGAAGTGGACGACGCTTTTCCCAAGAGGATAATTTCAACCTACTCTGCGTGAAAAATTGAGGCGCTGCCGTCATAACGCTCTCCCACAGGAGTCGTAAAGTCCGTCTTACGAGTTCTGCCAATAAAGTGGCCATTCGTCACCATAAACATCTAATTTAGACACTCACCGGCACGTGTTATTTATGCAATTTACTGACAGGCGACGGAGTTTCCTTTAACGGCAACAGCCACAAGTAACTGCCCATAAAACTCCCGTAAGCATCTTTCTCGCTTTGCTTTCACCACAAATAAACTACGCCTTTTAGAGGTTTCCTCTTTGACAGTATCGCCTAAGTTGTTGATTGAAAAGCAACTGTAGAGGCTGGCGGAACGACAGAGGACAGACAGCTGGACTTGGAACAAGAATCTACGCAGGTTCCGTACTTCTTATTGGGGTTCGGTTTTATTGAAAGGAAATAGAATGAAGGAAAAAATCACCGCCATGTCTGGCTTGTTAGCAAACTTCACAGTAGAAACCTAACAAGACCAGCACTCAATGAACATTAATTGTTTTAGGCGCCCAGGGAAGGAGTATTGTTCAGGTCTGCGACACAAAACATAACTGTCGTCTGCGGGCAGAGTTGTCAAGGTGAACTAACTTGAATTATTGTATGGCAACATTGTTGAATGGCGAGAGAAATATGGACTTGAGAATACTCATGATGGTATGGCGAAGAATAAAAAGAAGGCATTATTCTGTCTAGTTACTAGAAGATTCCGCGACCTTATGAGGATATTAACGTGATAAAGTTTAAACAAAGACAGGCGAAATCAAGAATTGACGCCAGGATGATCGCTGATAATATTTTATAAGTAAATATAAAATCGCCTAAAACATAATGAATTTATTCACTTAATAAGTTAATAAATTTCAGTTTACTATAATAATAAAATTTTAACACAACGTTTATACCGTATTTCGGCTCATGGAAGTTGTTTAAATACGTCTAAATTCTTCATTAAACGAATTATAAATCCTTGAATATTTAAGATACTTTTATTCAATTTTAATGTGTTACTTTACAGTACATAACAGTTGAAGACGTCCTAATATATAAGGAAGAAAGTTTTGTTTTACTTTAATTTTCATTTCAACTGCAATTTATTAACTTATACATTACATTTAATTAATTCATAGAATAAATTTATTGACTGCTTTTTGGACATTCCTCATTATTTTATTCTTTTATAAAGAGTCATATCTTTTTATTATTATTATTTCTTTTAGGGCAACAGGCTACATGAGGGCGATCCACATTGGGCAACTCCCCTTTAATAGCATAGGAAGGGATTTGAAAGGGTTGATGCGGAAGGGTAGAGGAAGGTAGCCAAGAGTTAAATAGGGCCCCCGGGCTATGGTTTAAGGATCCTACCCGGCATTCGCCTAAAGAAATGCAGGGTAAACCCTAGAAAAACCTGTATCAGGTAGGTCGGGCATTGGGTACTTGTCCCACGCCCTTCCGATAGCGGGAGAGGAGTTTGCTGTGGGGACGCAGCATTCCCTTCTCCGTGCCTCGACCAGTTTAGGAGGCAGCTGGCCGACTATTCCAATGGGAATAGCGGACAACTCTTATCTTCTTAAATTTGGTAAATATTAAACACAAAAAGTTGTAAGATAGAGAGAGAAAAGGAAATCTTACTATAAATTCTTTTATAATTATAATACTCTTAAGTAAATGTCGTAGGCTTAGATTGACCAATAAAATAGTTAATTAACGAAACTCTGATAATTAATAGCAAAATACACAGGAATAGCGTCCCATGCTTACAATAAATACCGCAGAATGTAAGTAAATGTGCTATCGTGACGCACCGCCGTTCACGGTTTGTGTTACTTTACCCTCCAATGAAACATATTAACATTAAACCTTCCATGAATGCAGAGAAAATCGTTTATGGACAGTTTCCCGTTGGGAATTTATTTGAATTACCCGTCTGAGCATGTAGATTTGAAGTCTGAAACACTTGAGACGGAATTATTACTTGACTTTTCCAATTTTTCCCAGACTGTTTAAATGGAGGAAAGGATAACTTACTCTTTCCAACACTCTAAAAACTGGACTCGACCGCGATGTCGAGGTTGAAATAAGAAACAGGAATCTTCGTGACGTCTAACAAACAAGACCATCAAAAGTCTCTTCTCGTCCCTTGAATATTAAAAGTACGTTCGCCTGTGATTTTATGGCGTTTGAGAATTCTAGACACAGTCTCAGACGTTTCAAGTGATTGGAAACTTCATCGCAGTGGCTTCATAACATTTCATGTCGTCGTTGAAGCACAAGTTGAATGTGAGCAGAGTCGAGTGTAGTTATTGGGTGTATCCGTCCTATTTTATATTTGATCGAGGGGGAAATATACGTGTATAGAGGAAAATATTGTATTTTCCTTCCGGATCGCAGCAATGAACGTAATATTTGCCTCGCTGTCCGGTGTCTTCTGTCGGGACTATTTTTAATCTACGGCTTGCAAGTGATTTCGATCCTTCTTATATGACGAATTAATTACACTGTATAATGATGTACATTGCGTAGACCACGGCACTTTAATATTGGGCAATGTCGCCAATCTCAAATTGATTGCGTTATTATATATTTAAAGCTTCGTCCTGTGCTTTGATCCTTCGTTGAATGTCACGGGCCTTGCGGTTAGTTGCCTATCTTTGTGTGGTACACGGACGACCATTCCAATTAGTGGAACAAGCTGTAATTACTCTCTGAACAATCGGTAACGAAGCAAATTATTTCTTCACAAAAAAGAAGTCTGCAGCGGCTGCCTGGTTATTTCCTTAGTGGGGTTGGTTTGAAAATTGAGCAACATGAAAAGTAAATTTATAGACGGAAATGTTATTGAAAACTGTAAATATAGGTAAAATGGCGGGATAATCACGATTTTGAGGATGAAAGACAGTATTTAATAATGAAAAACGCAAAGTCGCGTTACAGACTTATTTAAACAAACCTATTATAATAACTTAAAATTCCACGTTTCAATAAACATCAAGCTGTAAATAAAATTATTTTTGTCAGTAAAAATAAATCGAGATATTTATCCTGTATTTAAATTTCAAAGATGGAAATTTTCAATTTTTTTTTATAAAAACCGAAGAAAACAATTTATGCGGATAATAACTAATTATTTCACGCAAGAAAAATTTATACACTATTTATAAAATCACTAAGAATGTAGATGCTGATTTATACACTTATAAAAATAAAATAATATTAAAAAAGATATTTTTAGTTTGTAGATAAATATATGAATATATATTTAATGACCAATTAAAAGACATTTTAAATTATTAATATATTTTTATTTAACAGCGTTACTTTTTAACAGATCGTTAAGCTGTTAAATAAAAAAATTGTTTAACAATTTTTTTAATTAAAAAAATGTCTGTTCGTTAAATACGTATCATCAAATAATATCGGCTGTAAGTCAGTTCAAAGTTTTCTCTCTGATACTTCTAGAAATGACAATTGCTACAACGAACTGCTGCGCTTGAAACATAATTAAATCACCATAAAGTGATGGATCATATTACAAAGCTGCAATGGTTGGAGAACTCTTTATTTTACATTTTTCCTTGCAAATTGACGATTATTACATCTTTTCCGTATGCGTTGACATTTGTGTTGAGTCTAACGGTTTACCAATTCAAGAAAAATGTACTGCTAATCGGTCGATTTTTCTAACATCAATGCCGAAAGAATAAAACAATATATTCTTAAGAATCACACATACGGATTCATTTATTTTGTGTATAAATCTACGATTATCGATACATGCGACCAGTGTTTGTGATGGTCAATGAAAAATTTAAGAAAATAAAAAGAACACAATGTTTCATCCTGATATTTGGAACTTCTTCAAGTGATACAATATTTTTCATAATCAAAAAAGAACTAAGAATGACGAAAACATATTTGTTATTTCCACATGTATCTGAAAATAATGCATATATTTATGCTACTAAATTACAAACTTAAAAGTCTGCGTAACAATTAGCCTAACATTAAAATGAAAATCTACTTCCAAATTTCATAATAAACAGAATGATGAATTTAAGTATAAGGAACGTACATGACCGTAATGAAAGAAAACAATGCTTACATTTACAGTTAAAAGAACGTGTATTTAATTTCAAATAAATACAAGAAAAATGAGGAAATAATTAGAAAAATAAAGAAACATTTAAATCATAATAAAATAGAATCATGAATACAATTTAAATTTTTGGTATAATTTATAACATGAATAGTATTAGTGTTCGGCTCATAAAAATAATTGCGCTCATTAAACTTGTATAATAATTAATTACTTCATCAATAATTTTCACATCGATACAAACCTGTAATTATTCTGGTAAAAATATTTAGTCAGGACAGAATGTTTTTTACACTTCGATTTAAAAAAAGAGAACTCTTCTTTGATTCAAATTTTAAGTGTTCTTTTAGTCTGGCCAATATAGCAGGCTTTACAATCTAAACAATCAGTTTTATTAATAAATGTAGTTTTCAAAATTATGGATTTTATCTTTAGAATTTTATACAAAATTTAAATAATTTAAATACTAATTTTATTAATAAATTCATTTAATAATGTTTTTCTGATTCAATTGGTTGTAAATCATATTAATTTATAAATAGTCAAACAGAATTATAGTTGTATCACCTTTGAAAATCCGAAAATTTTCGGCAACATAATAAATTAATGAAAATTATAATTTTTATATAAAATTTTATTTCCCCCCGCTTTTATGAAAATGAGTTATTGAAGGATGTTGGAAACTGAATTATGCATAATAAAATTTCCCTGAGGGGTAACGCGTTAAATATAACTTCAGACGGAAGAAGAATTGCATTTCCGTTTGGTTAACTAGAATATAATGTCAATGTAAGTCGATTTCAGGAAGAGGCGGACTGAATTAATTCCAGAGGCATATATGACAACTGTCGCAGCGAAGTATGACGTAGTTTCGCTGGAGACATAAAGGCCCCGAGAGACGGGTTTTGTTCACTCCCGCAAAAGCAGCACAACGCTCAAACTCACACAGAAACTGTGTCGGCGGGCAACTTGCATGAACAGTTCATTTCCGGGGTCGTAGACTGTAAAAAATATGTAAAACAGCGAAGTCGCGTACGAGAGAGAATATGCCTTTGATCCTGACGCTCCCGCGAATCGATGTTCGCTTGCTTGCTTGCTTACTCCGACCAACGTCACCGAGTACAATTTTTTTTGTTGCTGAAAATGTTTCCTTGGCTTCGGGAAATATTTACACATTAATTTGGTGTGATGAAATATGTATTCTTTGGATTTTATAAATATTCATGCAGTAGTGCTCGCGAGGCAAATGAACTGCTTAATAATAATTGAGTAACATGTCAGCTCCAGACTCTAATTTCTTAGCGAAATAAATAATACAAAAAAAACTTAGAGGAACTAAAGATTAATGAAAATAAAATAAGACACCAGATACAATTTTTCAGAGCTTCCGGGGGGAACAGAGCTTCAATCACGGACAGTGACCCGGAAACGTTCCGTGCGAAAGTAGATATTGCGATGAGACGTTTGAATCTGTGGTTCACTGCATACAAATTTCAAAATTTGCTTCACGTTAAGAGTGTTAGCTCGGGTAAGCTATATATCGACATGTAAAATGGTATATCCTGCTTATTTTCATTCTGTCATGTCTTACGCCATAGCAAACATGGGTCGTTCACATCACGTTTTTAAAAAATTTTAAACTTCAAAAGCGAACCGTAAATTCATTGGTGCGGATTGGAATGCCACTTGCAAGCCTCTGCTTCTGGGGATTTTAATTTTACTTCTAGGGGTATTCTAGAAATTTTGAAGTATATCTGGAGAAACATCAATTTATATTCCCTAAACGGAGAAAATAATTTATACAGCACTACAAATCGATGTTAACTCCGCATTGAAAAACATCGAATAAGCCTCAAGCATTCGTTATTCCGGAATAAATCTATACAATAGTCTTGCGGACTATAAAAAATTTATTTATAAAGAGTTGTAAATCTTGTTTAATTAATTATTACTCGCTGAAAGAGTTCTTAGATACGAAGGACAGATTAGATTCTCTAAAAAAATAGTTTGCTTGTATCCTATCACGTTATGCTATTATTTTACGATTATAATCTTGTAGAATTTAAATGTCGTATTATTTTCTTTTTCATGTTCGAAGTAAAATTTGCTGTTGGAAACTCCGCCGTATGAAAATTGAAGATTTATTGAATTAATGTTATATTAGTATCTTTAACATTGCTTATAATTTTTTTTATATATTGTAGTGAATAACAACCTTAAGTGGCCGCCCTTGTGTCCGCAGGCCTGAGTATGAATACATTAAACGCGCACGTGTTTCTGCCCGACGGCCAAAAGAAATCTCGGGTACGCGTCCCTTTTTTTTTGCATCGTTTGGGGGGGCGGAGTACTTGTAAATACTCCAAACCCGGGTGAAAGTGGGCAGACGCAGGCAGACAGAGAGACGCAGGGAGACGGACAGACGCAGGCAGACCGAGAGAGTCGAGAGGGTGGAGAATTTGGCGAGCGGGAAGAAACAAAGATTTTGAGGGACGTCCATCGCGGGGAGGCCGAAGAAGGAGATCGTGTGCTGCTTACTACAAGACCAGTGATCCACTGCAAGTCGGCTGACGCCACAAGTAAAGTAAGAATCACAATTTATGTAAAGTGCCTTCAAAAGTAGAAATTTTTACACAGTGCGGAAATAGACTCTGTTCTTGAATAGCCACCTAACCGCCCACATTACCCTGTTGAGAAGGAAAACTTTTTAATCAAGCCGGAGCTAATTTTTAATTTTATGCAGACCAATGTATATCTGCTGGCGCCCAATAATATTTTTTAATGTACTTTTGTATTATTTGTATTTTCTTGTAATAAAGTTTATTTTTTAATATTAAGTAATAAAGGCTAATCATTACAATATATACAATGTATGTTTTTGCAATTGTAATATTTTATTTATTCTTGGAATCTTATATTATGACGTTTCCTCGAGGACTAATGGAATTAATAATAAATCTAAATCAATACCCCCACAGTTTCGAAGTGGGGATCCAGCTATAATAAAAATGGCTGCTGAAAGCTAAAACATCGTAAGATATTTTCATTAATGACCTTAGCTGTTGATGAGACTATAAATAAAATTAAATAACAATAAAAAATCGTCAGATGTCAATGTAGACTTGCAATTCACCCGAAAGAGGCAAAATTCAAGGATTTCAGGCGAGGAAAAGCGAACTGTTCGCGACGGCCATCCGGTCGGATCGGCATACATCCTGTCTCCTTAAACTATCATCCTCTCCGAATTACTATAATAATCTCCTAAAATATCACTAAAACCATATTCATCTGTGGAATATCTGTATAGATTAAAACAATGCGTAGAATAAAAATTAATCCACAAAAAGATTTTTTTTAAGGAGGAACAAAGTTAGAATAATAAAAAAAGTTTTAAAATGACATTTTCAAACAACTACAGTAAAGAAAATTGGATTATAGTATTTTTTTGGACTGATATTAACGATAAATTCATCCTCCCACTGATGCATCTAATGAGAAAGTGGATTTAATTTAAACATGAATATATTTTTAACCTGGCTTCAACCCCGAGAATTCCCTCATGAAACCGATACGATACTTTAAGCGACTTGTGCGCAGGAATGTCTATGGCATTTTTTTATTTCGATTGTTATGAGACAAGTAATGAAACAATTTCCTTTCCTCTGTCAAGATTCTCACAAATCCTGAATAAGAAAAATAGCCAATTCAGACAAAAAGGGTAATAGAAATACCACATTTCCGAGATCAACGTTTCTGGGATCCTTGTCACTTTCGTGTAAATTCTTTCATTCTCACAAATCCCTTTGCTCATCCAGAGATGTTGACAAACTCCCTTCACAGACCCTTACGACCTATGAGTCTAAGTATGTCAATTTAGAAAAAAATATATCGCGTGTTTATAATGTAATTTCCAGACTAGAACGTCTCAATAGCAAAGAGTGAATTTGGAGTTCAACGTATCTGACCAAGGCATCTGGAAGTAATCGTAAGTGCGCCGCAGTTATTTTCGATACGGATAAAACCATAAATCCATCTGCGCAGAAATTGCCGGTCCGAGGAATCTGCGGATGGTCTGCTCCGTGCGTAGGAGGGCCAAGGAAAATTGCACACGGGATAGCCAATCCCGATCTAATAACGTGAGGTATTTTCATTATATTTGTGGCCAGCAGACGGAGGAAATTCTCAATTTCTGGATGGTAATACGAGGCGGCTTACATGCCTCACGAGAGTATTTAATTATTGCACGGTTAAGCCAGGATAATAACTTTCCTGGAGAAGATGCTTTCGAAACAATCGCTCAAAAATTTAACAAATCCCACAAAGCATTAAAAGCAAATAATATAACGAAAAGTTGTCGCTATAAAGTTACCGTGAAGTTGTAAATACTCAAACAGCGATATAAGTAGAGACACGATTACTGTAAACAGTATTTAGATCGAAGTTAGAGAATTTCACGACTGCTTTAGAATTGTAAAATAAAATAAAATACAAACTCATACTGTATCTATATTGTGATTATTAATCATTAATTTAGAAAATCAGGTATGACTGCAATATATAAAATTTTGTTTGCTACGAAAAATGTTTAATATAATAACTATAATAATAATAGTCTGGAAAGTTTAGCTTTACGCTCAACTGAATAGTTAAACACTTAAAAGGAGATATTTTAAATGTTATAGAATTAAATAAGCTTATTTTTAATTATGGGTAAATCTACAGAACCGAACCCAGTAAGCTATTGTAATGAACAGATGTTGCTGATATGAATAATTACACATTTATTTAGAATTATTTGCATATAAAATTTATTTATATTATAAGCATTAACAGCTTTACAAGACTAAATTCTTACTTCAAGTGACACAGAGACTTTTATTGGACTATTTCTCAATTTATCATAAATTATGTGATTCAACAGTATCTTGGAGTCTCATCCGCCCGATGAGCATATGACCGGCACAATAAACTACCGGTTTACACACTGAAAACCCTTTAATACTTTCATTTATTAGTGCAAAACTGGAAATTGAAATATCACATTATATACTAAATCTAAATATCTTTAGGTTGAAAACTACTACGGGTGACGACAGATATGGAGCCACCTTCATAATAATTCGCACGGGGCCAATTACTGAAACTGAATCATAACCGAAGGCCAACAGCCCTGCAGCTGCGTGGAGCGAACAGCCACACGTTGCTGTTTTGGGGGCAAACTTAACATCGAGCGTAAAACGTCTCAGAGGAGCGATTCCCGACGTAAGTACGCGCCAATTTACCGTGTGGAAGCCGAGGTGGAACACTCACAGTTTTCAAGACAATTCAGCAAACTCCAAGTTAGGAAATACACATTCTCATTTACTTGTTAAATACCTTCATTAATCTCCATTTTATGCAGTAAAATTTCGAACGTTTTGTTTTTGGATGAGCACATCTCGACCCACATCTTAATGAGGTAAAACTTTGCAGTTTTGCAGGCGCCTTACAATGTAAAAGTAAAATATGTTATAAATACTCAAATTCTATTGCTAAGTATATTATTTTTGTGTTAATAAATATTTGAGCCTGCGAATGTATCAAACATAGAGTTTTGAAAAACCTTTATTTTTGTGATCCTATCATTCTTTATTTTTTTAAAAAAACGTGCTGTTTGTGTTGGCACATAAGAATATTTGGGCGGATGAACGTCGGTGAACTTTTGATATTTTTTCCTTTTACACAACATCGTCGATTCGATTTCCGACACAATACACATACATTCCATCTCATTTTTATGTAACTAAAATTTATTTGCGGATTAAGTTTTTAGAAATCATGAGGGCATATCGTAAAAAAATTTACTAAAGATAAAGCTTTTTTCTTGTTATATATATCTTAATATTTCAAGATTTATCTCAAAGCTAAGCTCTGAAGTTTTGGTAATATTTTTTATTTTGTATCATTATGAAGTTTTGTACTGGGTCAAATATTCGCAGTTGCCGTTATTATTACAATGCACATAACGGATATCGTTATACAAGGTTACATTCTGTTATTATTATTTTTTAACAGTGATTAAACTCATTAAAACTAAGGTCAAAAATTCAGATCAAATGACCAACGTGTTTTAAAGTATACAGAGTACGAATATGATCAACCAATTTCTGTTCAGATTCAGTCAACGTCAGAACAAAGTTTTCAATAACAATATTTTTTGATGGAATAATTTGTTAAAACTAGAATTTAATGAATATCTACAATTTTCAGTATCAATAATCTTTAATGTGCAAGGATAAAAACACAAATTAGTTTCAATTCACCTCAGATAATTTTCATACGATAAAAAATTGAAATTTCATGGAAGCAATGTTATTGTGATAACATTTATCTATCGTCCAACGATATATTAATAGTTTTGAGTGAGTTCCTGCACAAACAGTTTATTACGGAGATGCAATTGAGAAAACGGTAATTAGTTGGCGCAAACATTAATCGAAATACATGATTAAAATAGACCTCGAGAAATAAACATACCGCATGTGAATACATAGAGATATTTAATTGAATAGAATTTCACACATATAAATTTTATTAAACAATTTCTTAAGCATAAAAATATTTTTAAATATCTACATTCAACAATTTTTTCAGTTTAAAAGTTTATTTTAAAAACATCTGTATTTGTTAATATTTATAAATTATATCTGTACCTATTAAACACAAATTTATATATTAAAATAAATTAATATTTTAACGTGGAGTGTTACATTAGGAAATGTATATTTTATACCTAATATGTATTCTTTATAACACAATTCGGCAATATAAGCATAATGATTACTTATTAATAGGTAAATTATTGAAAAATAAATTAGTCATGAGAAAAAATGACCAGTCGAACATGTCTTCAATTATCCGCAAGACCTTCATTAACGTACTTTCAAATATAAATTCCATTGAATCTGTCAGAATCTTGCAGCTTCGATATTTTTCCTGATCGTAGATGAAAGAAAAAATTATCCAGTAATAAATTCCAATTCAGTGTATGTTTGGTTTAAAAAGTCGCTAATATTACAATTTTTTAAACGAACAGTACATACTTAATTTCTTGTAATATATTCCGAATGAAAAATAATTCTAATAAAATCTCCAATTAAATGCCTTCAAAGCGATAATATTATCACATTTAAAGGTTGCAGAAATAAAACAAAACGGACTTTATTATTATTATTTTACTGTCTGTAAAATTAGATTGACACATTTCGTTATTAATTTTAAAACGTTTCAGGTGTTTTACATTTCACATATACATATACATTCTCTTACATATAATAATTATTATTTTTAAATATTAAAATGTGAAATCAAAAATTTTATTTCAAATTGAGATATTTTAATATTTAAAAAAGTTGTTTCTCAAAATATAATTAACTCAATAATTGCGTGTTAAATAGTTAATAAATATATTTTTGGTATCCTTACTGAATGAATGTGCTCCTGATTTTGTATTAATTACATATTTTTCACATTTTATGAGATATTTGTGAAATGATCATAGTAGGATATTTGTCAGTAAATTCTAAGTTGAACTTATATATTCATAAATAATTCTGAGTCAAAACTATTGTTAGAAACAGTTATTTGTCAAAATTTTTTTGATTCCTGTTGTATATGTTTTCCTTATTTGGGGGCGAAAAAAAATTAATTTTACTATTTATTTAATGCAGGATATATATATTATTATTTTAACAAATACTTTACATTTTATAAGTATAAGTTCGTAAATAAATAATAAAAGGGCTCGGGGAAAATTGTTAGTTCATAAAATATTAATATATCGAATTTTCGTCCTTTTTATGCCCTCTTCAGTTTTAATAATTGTAAGTATAAATCTTGTAACTGGTTTCAATACGCAAGGCAGAAAAACCTTGCCTCAAATTTTTTTTCAGATTCATACATAAAATTATTAAACCTTAAGAGGTCCTAAAAAGGGGGCGAATAGTCAGTATATTTATTTTTTTGTCAATAAACAACTTTCCGACTCACGAACGTTTGTTTATTTATTTTTATTATTATAAATGTGAGATATTATTTCATAATTATTATAATTTTGTAAACTTCTATTGTATAACACCCGAAGCAGTTAGAAGATAGAAACGAAACGTGCTGTGTTTACGTCGTTTTAATATTTTAATTATATAATTTAAGCTCCTAAAGATAAAAGGAAATAATGATTTGGGCAATTTATTTTCAATTCCGAATATGTTTTCATCAATGGGAACTTATACGGCTAGGTACTCCTACTCGTCCACAGATATGACATGCTACAAAAATGTTTGTTAAGATCGTTGTGTATCCCTTGTAATGATTAACCAATATTTTATTCTAAAGCTGTAAGGTAATAACGAACTCACAGTAATTGGATGATAACGACCCAAAGTAATTTTTGAATCATTAATTTGAATGAACAGACGCCCAATATGGCGGTCACCTCGGTCAGTTCTTGGCCTCAGCGAATCGTGAAATTAATATCTGGTTAAGCCGTTCCCAAACTTACTCAAAGAAATGCTACTACCGCCGGCTTTTAACCTCATACTCGAGATTTATCGAGAGCCATTTATCTCCCGGACATTTCGCCCCTTGCCCTCTGCCAGATCTAAATCAACAGCATCCCTTAAATACTTAGTGAAGCTGAAACAAATGTAATCGTGCACCTGATATTGGACCAAGGAAAACGGTTTTTTATTTCATCGCCAAATGTGTCTCATTTTATTATGAAGTAAGCCCTGATTTGGAAAATTATCGCCCTAAACTATTTCTCGTACATCAATTCGGATCAGAGTTTTAGAAATATGGCATTTTATGGATAAATGTCTCAATATAACATATATTAACCTTTTATTTCACACAATTATTTTTAATCCAAATTATATTAAGGCATATTAATTGGGTCTAATTACTGACCACGTACAGATTCTTGAAAGTTAAATTCATACATTACAAAATACAACGTTTTTTTCAAATCTCGTGGACCTCATCAGTTTGGGTGATAGATGACCTGATGTGGAGTGAACTCTGTGATTCATAATGCGTTTATTTAAATTTTAAGAATCCATATTGTCTGAATGTGACCAATAATTGTAGTCATCCTTGTGAACAAGATTATTAAATTATATTCGGTAAATTATATGCCTAGATGGATCTGTAATTACTTTTGGGTCAAACCTGGTCTTTTTTCTTTAAATTAGACTCAAACAGTCGAATATAGGAGCATAATAGTCACTTATCGTTCGTTTTTCTCTTAAATTGTAGACAATTACGCCTGAATCCTCCTGCCTCACGGTCAGAAAAATCCTGGCCACCATCTTCCCGGCTGATCTCACCGCCTTTGCCTTCATTGGAGTCAGCCTAGAGAAATCCACTGTTTCGACTGCTTTTTTCTCTGTAGTGTAGTGGTGGATCCGTAGTTATGTAGAAACGTAGAAAATTGACAGATTTGGTTCAAAAAAGCGCCAATCCAGTCACTGAATCGACCACACTATTACGTATATTCTACACTTTGCACCAACTCCCAGATTTACTTTAGAGAATATTAGATGTAAAACTGAAATTACTGGACCGTAATTCAAGATGCTACTTCTCAGAAACAAAGTTCTTTCGACAGTACCAGTGGTATCTATAGTAGTTACTGGACTGCCGTCACCCACAATGGAGAGCAGGTTTACTAAAATCATTGGAAAGAATTACTGATGTGGTAAATCTCGACTGTCTTATTTTTCATGATTTCAGTATGAATACAGCGTAGTGAAAATAGGTACATTTACGAGTGGAGAAAGGTGGTTTATGAGCGAATTAGTTTCCCCGGAACCTGAGAACCGTTTTCCATTCTCATTCACCCATCAATCATCCGTCTGCACGTGTTGACACCATACACGGTTTTACTTATCAGGGCCATGTGCTGACCGTCAGATATATATCTCAATTGAATTCCGGCTCATGTAAGGTAATGCCATCTGACAGCTGGTCATCCATATTGACAATATCTCGCTTTAGTTCAGTGTTCCGCCGCTTAGCTGTCAGGACTCAACTCTCTCTAAAATAGCACTAAGCACATGTATTGATTAGAATTGCGTTGATCGGTATTGTTTCAAAATCGAACAATTCGGAAATGAGCAGTAGTCAGTATGACTGGAATTCAAAGAATATTATAAAAGAATAATTAAATTAACTCCGACAATGTATAAACGATATTCTTTTCATGTGTAAACAAAACAGTGGATCACAGTCTTAATAGGGACAACAATTTGGAGTAAATCTTAATTTCCTTGAAACATGATGAGTTAAGGCTCGAGACGTAAGAAAGATAATAAAATGTGCGTATTGAGGAGAAGGTCAGAGAGCATGAATTTCAAAACAGTTGAAGAGAAATTAATGAAAATGTAAGGCACAGAAAGAATGATTAATTCCAAGGAAACTAGATGTGCAGTCATTCCCCTTTCTGGCAGCGCCACTGCAAAAATAGGTAGATGCTGATAAAATACAAGTATAAAACAATATTCCGACCACAACGCATAATTAGAGACCTGCTTCGATCAGTAAAGGAAAAAAGTAGACCTCAAGACGCCGTGAGTGTATGAAATCCCATGCGAATGCGAATTGAACTACATTGGCCAGACGATAAGAACCACTGAAGAAAGAGGAATTGAATATCAAAGATATATCCGCTTCAAACAGACTTGAAAATCAGCAGTCGCGGAATACACACTTTATACGGGCCATAAGATCCGACTTGAGGGAACAAATGCAATCATTCATTCTAATGGAAGCTGTCACCATTCAAACAAGCTCCAATTGCTTGTTAAATCGAGGCTAAGGATTCCAACTTAGCAAAGCATGGGATCCGATTATAAATAAACTCAGACAATGTAACAACTTGCTCCCGGACCCTGAAAGCACATCAGATATGACCATATTTCCGGTCCCGGTTAGCGCACCAAATATGCAAATATAATCTAAGGCCAAGGGATAATCAGAGCGCTGCACACAAGCAATGAATGACGAGCGGCGGGCCGGGGAGAGCATATAAGGGACGTGGATACTATGGATCGGCATTCACTTGATAAATACGACAGCGAACATCATTGAAACGTCCTGTCCTAAGTCCATAATTACCCGGGAGGAAGCTCAAGAGATACTTGTATAACATATTCACTGGGAAAATGATGCATCTTAAATAATTAAGACATTTGGTGACCAGAAAAACCATCGTCATGGTGATAATGGATGGAAGCTTCAGTTTGAAATTTGGTGATATAGTTCTTATCGGTACAGCCTTAAGGAGTTCGTAATTTTTTCTATTAAATTAATATTAAATAAATTATCTCATATAAAACTTAAAAATTTACTTCCGCATGATTAAAACCGGGGAAATATTCTATACACCCAGAAAAACTACTATCATTAATATCAAAAGTCAACTACTTTAGAAATACTAGTAACAGAAATTAATATCAAAAACTGTTTCTCCTGATATTTCAGAAGTATTATATTAGATTTATGTTTTGACTACCAATTCTATATTTATGTAGAGTTTCTTCCATAATTCTTATAATATAATATAAATTATAATATAATATATTGTAATGCCAAGTAATTAATTGGAGATTGATAATCTAAATTGTTAGAGAAACATTCTTGACGGCGGTACAACAGAGCAACAATGTAGCAGAGTACTGCTTTCTTTGTCGGAAGAAGCACTGCGTGCTCAAAATTGCGAGGCAGTATTCAGTTAGGTGGACAGTTTGGTCAAGTACAGGTCGCATTAAAATATTGAGGAGCCAGTTCGCATTAAGTTGGCTGGAAAGTTTGGTCAAGTACAGGTCGTACTGAAATATACGAGATATTCTTTTGAAGCAGACAGACACAACAGAAATTGGTCAAGTTGAAATAGACGAGACCAGTTTAAATATTCAACGGAAACTTGCAAAGAAATAACGAGGATTATCAACCAACAGAGGTTATTGGGCCATGAACGTTTTGCTCATAGGCAAAACATTTACGCAAGCAGAACTATAAAAACCTGCTAAGCTGGGCAGCCGTGAGTAACTCAACCGAGGGAGGGAGAGACGAAGAAGAGGTTCCTGGTTCCTGATTTAAAACTAAAAATATTAATTAGAATCTGTGAGTTTGAGTAGAAGCTGTGCAAAAACCCGCCGTAGTGCTTCGTAAGTCAAAAGTATCCTGGAATGCTGCCGTGAGTACCAATATAAAATAAATAATTATGCAAACCGGATTAAAAGATAGTCATCAGATTTCCTTCTCTTCCTTAGATAAGATTTATTAAGTATAATCCATCTTTTTAGTATAATTTCGTCGACAAGTAAATTTCGTCTTTGTTAATTGATTTCTAAATAAATGATTAGCCATTATCAAACCCAGTAATGACCCTGACATAAATTCTATTTGTAATTAATCGGGTAAATTGTTTTAAATTATTGCTAATAAATTTGTTTGTTTGTAAATTAAATTTTTTCATTTATTAAAAGCAATTTATTACAATATATTATTATAATATATATTTTTTTTGTAGGTGTAGACAGGCTATCTATAGGGTAATTCACATAGTGGCAACTACCCTCTTATAGTATAGGAAAAGGAGTGAAAGGGGAGATGCGGAAAGGTAGAGCAAGGTAGCCAAGGGATAACTAGGGCCCCCGGGCTGTGGTTTAAGGATCCTACCCGGCAATTCGCCTAAAATTGATGCCGGAAAAACCATAGAAAAACCTATATCAGGTAGGTCGAGCATTTGGTACTTGTCCCACGCCCTTCCGATGGCGGGAGAGGGGTTTGCAGCTTTCTCCTTGCCGTGCCTTGACCAGTTTAGGAGGCAGTTGGCCGACTATTCCAATAGGAATAGCAGACAACCCTTACCGTATGCCCAAGGTCTGCGGCCCCGGAACATACACCTCTCAAAACAGGCTGAGGTTCCTCGGCATGTGGGAACCTTAGTTCAAAAACCAGAGATATTTGAAGGCATCCCTAAAGGTAGCCTCCTCCAGAGTTCTCTGGGAAGAGAATCCTCTCTCATATTCGATCCTCTTCCACCTTTTGCACATAAATATTCGTAATCTTAATGATTTATTCCAAACAGGAAACTTTTTAACATTGATAAATCATTTCTTGGCACTAAAATTGGGTTTCTATGGTTCTCTATTAATGTTTAAAATTTATTTTTCACATTTCTATAGGCTGACTACTTTTCTTTTGTTAGTACTCAATGGATTCCAAAAGTGTTGGTCTTCACCTTGTTGTCTATTGAGTAATATGACGCATATGTAACGTAATCATACACCATTACCGTTGTATTTGATACTGTTCACAAAGCCTTATCAACGAAATAGTGTTCTAGACTGTTGTGCAATATTCCATCATTATGTTCTTCTCTAAAAAGCCAGTTGATTGTCGCATGAATAGTAAATTCATTTCATATTTTACGTTTATCGACGTCACCTAGTGTTCGTATTTTTTGTTGAAAATGAGAACCTGGAGAAAGTAATAATAATTCGTTGGATGTCTTAGAAAATATAATTTTATTTCTTTAAAAAAATTAACATTGAGTTAAAATGTCTCATAAAACACGGAGGATCATGCGAAGTTAAAGTTAACTCTTTTGGAAGACTGAGATTAAGTTCCAGAATTACCCTGAAATTTCTGAGGGCAAAGAAATAACATTTCTCTTCAGTAACCCAGAAATTTAATTATCCTCTTTGTTGAGGCAAAGCTCCTTACGTTCGCCGTTGACTCAGGAGCCATTTTATTCACGTCGACTTTGGATTAAAGCGACAATTCTGACCCCACCACTTTTCGCACCTGAGTTAAAGCGTGCGCGGCTAGACCGGAAATTGTGTCCTGGGATGAATGACCCCTCGTGTCTCAATATACGTTATTGACTCAATTTAGCGGGCCTGCCCCGCGAGATTAGCACAGCCGCGAACTCATCCATGAGCACACAAGTGGGAGGCGAACGTAAGATCCTATCTCTTACCACGAACTGCATATGAACGGAATCACTTCCCCACATAAAACAAACGTTAAAAATATTAGCAAATAAAGCAGATTATTAATATCATAATTCGAGCTTAATGCCATGGGAACATGTTAAAAAGAGCGGTTAAAATACTCTGGGTCCTGAAAATTGTTCCGGTAAACTCTACAACTTCATACGTAATTACAACAAAATTGTGTAATATTCGTTTAAACGAAACTATATATTATAACTTAACAATCGGGCGATTGTAGGCCTTGGTCGTCGGCACAATTGTTTTGTTTTGTAAGCCGTACCGCCGTATTTGTTGGGAATGCGGCACGGCTTTTAAGCGCGCCCTAATTTGGCAGTTTTAGGTAAACTTTCACGGCGAGAAGGAAGTAGTAGCGAGTAAAATAGCAACTATCTACATAAACATAGATTAATAAACCACGTCCTCAGACAAATTGTATATTTCGTGTCTCTAATTAACAGTTATTTAATTGTGTCTAAGTTTTGATCATTTCTTCCGTTTAAAAAATCTATCTGACGTCCGTTGAAACCCCAAAATTCGAGAGGACTGATCTAATATCAAGAACGTGTGGGAAAGTGAGTCGCTTACTGTGGCTCATTTTGCTTTATATATATATATTCATACGTAATTACAACAATTATTCATTATATGAATTATGTGGCGTTTTTAATGAAAAGAACTATTACGTGAAAACTATTAAACGAGATTTATTAACAATTTTAAAACAGTATTCAAATCACAAAATATTTGGGATCTCAGGGTCTTGAACTGGGTTTGATAATGGCAGAATTTATATAATCAAAATCACAAAAATTACATTTACTTTATATGGGAATCAATGCGTCTGAACATAGACGAAATTTGTTGCTGAAGAAATAATACTAAAGCTTGAATTTAAACAATTTAAATTTTTATCAAGAAATAAAGAATGATCTGAATAGTTAAAGATCTCATTTTATCGATAATTAAAGAACGATCTGACGTTTATCTTTTAAACGTGCTTTACAATGATTTTAAAGTTTTCTTTCTACTTACGGCAGCCCAGGTCTCATTTTAACTTTTCGTGCACAATTTTGGGGATATAACTGATTATAAGTACTCACAGACTCTAAATGTTCACAGACTCTAATTAGCGTAGTTTGTTAGTTGGTTTAAAATAACTTTGTCGATTCTCGATGATTTACTGCAACCTGGATTTGTAGATCTCGTGGATTTTTGTTGAAAATGCACCTTATTGGTTTTGTCTGTTGACTGAAGACTAGTTCAGTTTCTGCATTTTGATATAACAGCGTACTGGTTACTGGAACACTTTCTCGTTCTTTAAATTAGACCTTTCAGTCTTCACTGCTGACTGACAAAGATTGTTCAGGTTTTCGTGAATTAGAATTTTAATCTGTACATCTCGCCGTTTACTGCCCAACTGTTCGTTCTTTTACTCTGTTCTACTTGCTGTCCGCTGCCCAACTGTTCGTTCGTCTCGTAAATTTTGAGCGCGTAAAACCTTCTCGACCGATCAACAATACTTTCCTTGCATTGCCGGTTTGTTGCGGCGTCCGCTATATCCACCAATAATGAGTCCTCTACAATTCAACTTTTCAATTAGAACAATGCCTTAATTACCAATTACTACAATATATAACGAATTGACTTTTCCGAAACAAGTATAAAAAAAAATTAGGTGATGGGAGATTGAAAATAGGTCATAAGAATCCAAATCTCTTATGGGAGAATTTTTATTAACAGCAGTCAGATAGCTAGCTGGATGCATCCTTTATAAGAAAATAGCTGTTCAATAACGTAACGATAATACAATAAGATATGTATTTTTTAAAGATTCGTGAGCTGCCTTGATTAAATAATTAAATTAGCGGGAAGAAATACGGAAGTTTGTCAAAAACGAGAAACATTTCCATTGAACCAAAGGTACAATTATATAACCTACTACACAGAATGATGCTAAATCTCTAAATAATAACAAATTATTGGAAAGTGAATTCTGTACATTTTTTTTACGGAGATCCTTTTGGATATTTAGCTGTGCCGAAGACCGCCGCCATTGGAAGCTCAATCATATACATCCAGTGAATACTATCAGCGTAAGGTTCGACATATTTCAAAATCACGCCAGGTAAATATATTGTGAACTTTGCTATGATTTAATTTTTATTGAATTAATATTTAGGATTAATTGCTTTGAGTTCTTTAAATTCATAATTTCCAAACAACACATTCATTTACACAAAAGATACAAATATTATAATTGTTCAAAATTGAGGTGTTAATTACAAATAAAATTATAGAAGGTTCTAGCTCAGTTAAAAGTCGGTAGACATGAAAACACTAATTCATCTTTAAGTAAAGTGAGGCTGCTGAAAATATCTGAAGAGATTGTAAGCTGAACTCTAGCGAAATAAAAACATCGTGATTTGACCTCATACTGCATATAAAGTAATTTGGCACACACTTACTTTTACTATTCTCTAACCGGCTTACGGCAAGCAGGCAGGATCAACACAGCTGATCAGGAACTCTCACCGGATAGCGTGTTTCTACTGGCTTCACTTCGTACTCGATAATTAGAATTTAAGCTCCAATTCTCTTGATTGTCGCTTCCGATTATTAACTAGAATTTTTTATTACAATAATTAAAACGCAGAATTTAACAGTAACAAATAGAACTTATGCAAAATACAGAGTTTTTAATTATCAACAGAAAAATCAGTGGTTAAATACTCAATTAAAATATTCTGAAAGAGTTAATAATTTATAATTTAATAGTTTATAATAACAATACAATTATTTGAAAAGAATTTCCTTCATTCTTGTACATTTAACAATATTAAAGTCACACAAAACTAATAATTAAATCGAATTCACCATTATAATCTCTTTTCTTTTCAAAAATGGGGTAAGAGACTTTAAAATAATTTATTACCCAGGTTTTTTTAAAACTTTCCTCATAATTAAATCCCCCACAGAAATGGCCCTTGCTGATGCATTAAATAATATTGTAGAAAACAATACGGAAGACTATTTTTAATAGTTGCCTAATAAATAAAATGAACTTTGTTTTTGTGTCCATGTATCTTTGTGTGTTCCACATACAAATCTACACCCGTGGAGCAAATTTGACCAGATTTCGTACACTGTGCGGGTAAGACACGTCTACCACCCCAAGGGTGGGGGTGGAAATCTTCAAACATGTTCAACCGGTTGATATAATAAACTCACTTCAGGTATTGTGCTGACGCTCTTATGGTACATGAAGACATTTTGATTGTCTTTTAAGGACCCGAGAGTATTTACCAAGAGGTTAATGTCGAATCAATTCCTTCTCCGGGCTAATTTAAGTAAATACCCTGGCAACATCGTGCGCTCAGCTACTCCAGAAACAAAATAAGCATCTTAATCACTTTAAAAAATCCTCTTAATCACAATTTACTTATGTCTCTTTGGAGGTGAATCACAGTCGGAATGGACAGGAAAATTTATGTGAATCTCGGAAAACCTCTTCCATTTACTCTGGAATTATTAACGACCCTTTTCCTGTGTTCCCGCCACTCCGGCGAGCCGCACCCAAAGTCGATTACTTCCCTAATGATCATAACTCTTACCCTACCTGTACCTTCCTGTTACGTGTTTTACTTCAATTTCATCGTAATTACAGGAGGACATCCTTTTCCCCGTAATCTTGTACTGGCGTTTAATAAATCTTAATAGTCAAGAATTAATGTCGCTTCATAACAAGCTATATTTCATTTTTTGCACCTGCGACAGGAAGCATAATTTTTGAAACTCAAACTTTTAGTATTATTATTATGAGCTTATATTTTCTGTTTACATTTAATTCTTTTTCACACATCTCATTATTATAATAATAAAATAATAATTTTTATTTCTATAAATCGACAGTAGCACGTTCTCAGGATACATATTCGACTTCCAACTTTTGCTTTTATATTAATCCGATCAATGATTGAGGTTGAAGGATTGCATTAGACACTCCCATTCGGTCATTTGTAACAGAAAAAAATAAAATTGTCTGTTTCTACGGATCATAAAATACGTAAACCCCGTCAGAAGAACAATTTGGGGCCCGTCTTGAATACAATTTGCAATACACTTTGGGTACGTAGGGTTTATTTGACTCTGACTCACTCATTCTATTACAAGGTGTCCAGCTTTTTTGCACAGTCTTCCCGTTAGAATATTCGTTTCCCTTCCTTGTTTTAATTTAATGCATCATAAATAGCCTTAAAATATTCCATATAACTTTCCAAACGAATGGAACAACAAAACCGAGATTTTCAAGTCCCCATCTGATAAGTTTTGAAGTTCTAACCATTTAAGTCGTAATTTAAGAAAATTGGTCTTTGAGCTGTCAAACAAGGCAGTTATCGCAACTAAAGGTGTATTGCGTGTTACAGCCAGTAAGGGGTCATTAATTTTTATGACAAGATGTGCACAGTGAGAGATTCTACTTCAACTAATCAACTTTAAAAGAGTAATTCAGCATAAAATAACTCCGTTAGTGTAATATCTTCTATGTAGACTATAATATTTTATTTTCATCTACACTGAAAGCAGTTATATGTTAAGCGTGTGGCCTGAGTCTAATTTAAATTAAATAGAACTAGAAAATCAACCTAGAAAATTGTAAAGGGAATAAGAAATATTTAAAACTTTTCCCAACTTCAGGTACTGCTTAAGAGGCGTAATCGTCTATTTCGAAGCCAGCGTAATAGAGAACTAATTTTACTAAACATAACTTTACTTGGGGGGGGGGGGCGGGGGAAGTAAACTCATACATATAATTCAGATCATGTGAAACATACGATATATGACTAGGATAATTACAACCCCTTAAGATTTAATATTTTCATTAATCTTAAATATTCTTAGAAAAATGTCTTAACTTGCGAAAATCTCACTCCAAATAAGTTCCAATAAAATAATTAAATAACAGCATAATTTCCAGTTTCATCTTTTAAACTGTCTTGTTTTTTTAATATATTTGATTTTTTTAGTTGTTATTTGATGAGGATACACATAAGGGCTAAAATATATTTCAATAAATAAATAAAAATTATCGAATTTTTTTTTACCATTTCTGATTATTGCTAAAAATATTTTTTAAAAGTATACTGTTCAAACTAAACTGTTAATATTATAATATTAAATTATATAATTACTTATCTTGCACATATTAACATAGGAAATTTTCATTTGGGTCAAATAAAAGCTGGTTTTGAAATTCTTCAACGAAGGTCAATGACTAAATGATTTTAAATTAATATCTACCTTTCGCATTAGTTCAGTTACTTATTAAAATTGATTTTCGATACTTGAGTTCTTCTTTCCGCACTGCCTTCATGGAAATTGCATTGTAAATGGCGTGCGACGAATTTGGAAATTAGCCGTGCCTGTCGTAAGGCAGTTGCTCTTCCGTGGAACTGATTTGTTCTTACGTTCTCGACCGCAGCTGCTGCGGAAATTATCATTTCATTTACATAAAGCTGAGGAAAGATTCTACGTCGACCTCCGCATCTCATTTGTTCACTTGAGAACATCATGCTGGCCTGTGTACTTAGAAATAATACGCTCATAATAACTCGTGTTGTATGAAACGTATGCGCTGATGTGCCTCGTATCGTCTTTTTAGGTAAACTGATAATATAAATATTTTTCTGTTACATTTACCGTAACTTTGGTGCTCCAGATGTTTTACTCTTTCTCTGCATTCTTACTAATATTTATTTTGTAACCTATCCTTATTTGCTCTTTACCTGAAAATTTCATGTGACTTTCAAAATATTTAGGTTATTTATACACTGGCAACCACTTTTACAATCGCAATATACTTTTGTATTTTATACCGGTTTTGGCTTAATTAGACATTACATTTTATTATAAATGAGCAGTTTACATTCAGATGACAAACTCCATGTCAGAAAAATTAAGCATGCCTTCCTGATTGTAGAACACAATACACCTTTAGTTCCGATAACTGCATGATTTAATGCAGTTATCCGTTTCTCAGGTTCAATTCTTAACCTGGAAATAATTTGGTTTAAATTTGAATTATGGGCCCATCACAATATTCACAAATGATACCGGATAATTAAGTCTACAGCTTAATGAAACACAAAAATTAATAGTTATATTTATCTAACTTCATTGAGTTATGAATTAAAAATCCAACCAAATTTATCAGAAATATATTTTAAGAAAATAAAAAATTAGAACATATTAATAATATAAAAATTGACAGGATGTATCCCACATTTGTGGAGGCTCTTCAGATAGAAATGTAAAATTTTTACGAATCCGAATATTTAAAAATTTAAAGGGAACAATAAATATCAAAAAGGAACGACACGTCGTTCCAATTTTTATTTTATTAATATCTTCTAATTTTTTATTTTATTAAAATATATTTCTGACTTATTTGACTGGTTTATTCATTTACAAAACACAAAAATAATTTTGCGACTGGAAATGTGGTTTTCTATATGTATTGAACAAATAACAAAATTAGTTTCCTAAAAATAAATTACCTGTATACCTTTACCTTTTCATTTTTTTATGTGACTAATAAAAATATACAGCAATATAATTAAGAAATATATTACGTCTGGAACATTGGATCATAACTAGTTTTGTCGATTGCTTGTCACGTAGCATTGTGTTTTATGTAATGTCGGTGGCGATTCCATGACAATGTGCGCGAGAAACGCTAGAAATTGTTGTGGATCAGATTTGTTCCAGAACGACAGTGTGATTTTGGGGACCGTGGAGACTGATTGCGCTCGAGTTTCAGAAAATATGTTGCTCTCTGTATAAGTATAACCGTTGTATCAAAAACTTTCACGTGTAAATATTTTTCACTGCTGGAATATTAAAGTATTATTATTTTGGTAATTTTTGCTGATAAAAAATACCGCGCCAAATTATATGTGGATCTGGAGAAGTTTTGCAGAAATAAAATATAAATACTGAGCTACGTCGGAATAAATGACGAAGACTTTTTCTATAATATATTAATTTATAGAAATCTTGATATAATAATTATAATCACAAAAATAAATAATTTTTTGAAGTTTCGGTATTTAAATTTACTAGATTACTATGAACATTACAATTTTTATTATCCACGGAATCAGAAATGTAATATTTTACCATTTGATTGATACTGGGACGTATTTTGTATCAGTTAAGCATTTTAGAGACGGAATGTTTTCATTAAGTACTTCGACTTCCGTTTGAATCTATCGTGACAAATAACAGATTCTCCCGAAGTAACATCATGTAATTTGCATGGGGGAAATTTTTCTGATTTACCAAAATTGCTTGTAAGAGACATTTTTCCAATTCCGTGTTTACACCGGAGCAACTGTTTTTCATTTTAAATAAACGATTCATAAACACGAAACTAATTGTCGTGTGTAATTCATAGAACACAGTAAGGCTCTGAAGTCGTTTATTTCTGCCGACGACCTAGTTGTCACAGCAGTTGTCTGCGGCTGACGATACAATTACTTGCTTGATTGATATTTGACATTCATGGAGACTGGGCCTGTCGGCGAGAACTCCAACAGTCCACAATAACGGTGTTAACATTTTATAGCCTACCAGGACAACGAGAATGGACTGTAATAATTACAATCTATTTGCAGCAAAATAACTGAAATTTCATTTAAATGAGTGTACAGAACGAACTGTCAACGTGTCGCGAATCAACATACAGAGATTTCTACTACGAAGTTGTCTATAAAATGGAATAAATTTTCTATTATTATAGGGTCTTAACAGCTCAATGATTTCATTTTATGCATTCATTTTTTACATGAGTAAGGTCCATTAAAATTGAGCTCCTACGCCGAGAAAACTGATTTAATTCGTGCGTAACATATTACGCCGAAGTTGTTTATTATATTAATAAAACAGACGGAATTGTCATGACCAGGTTAAAACGTAAAAGACTTAATAGTCCCACGAATGGTATTGTCATACGAATGTAATTCATTTGTTAACTATACCACTACAAATGCCTTTGTCACATTTAGTTAAATGTAATACTTTTATACAAGACAAAATTACAGGTTTAATAGCGGAAACTAATTATCACGTTACAACTCGAGACAGGCACTGCAGAGAGGGAAAAAGCTCACTAAAGGAAAGGTAGAACGTCAAACGAAATTCACAATAAAATAAAGACATATAAATGAATACCACAACAACGTTTCTGCGAACTTTCTTGAGCTTTAGCGTTGAAATTGGTAGGATCTTTTCGAAATTACGCGTCACAATCTAGCAAACAAAACCAATGATATCAATATAAAAAGAAGAAATAATAATTATCTGACAGATTTATAATACTATACATAAATAAATAAGTCATAAAAAAGTTAAAAAAACAACTGGTAAAATACTAATTAACAGCGTTTCGTTCTCAATATAGGACATCATCAGGAAGATACTGGATTTGGAGTATTATAAATAATTTGTACACATTGCCAAATACTTATATTCATATAACCTAAAAATGTTATTATCCAAATACAGTTTGAGTACAATTTTTTTTCGACAGCGTCTGTTGTAACCGAAAAAAATATGGTCATTTTATTTATTTTAAAAGTAAAAGCAATGACGTTAGCTTAAAAATGATTTTCATAGTATCAGTACGTACATTAATTGCTGTGATGTTACATTTAATATAAAGCATTTCGGATATAATTGTATACTATAGTCTGTTTTAAATAATAAGTCTCCTGGCGTGATGACATGAACGACTTACGACTGCAAACAGAATAACACAGTTATTGTCCGGCAACGCTGCTTCATTTCAATTCTTGTGATTGGCTGATTCAAGGTCACATCCCTCGCGGGAACTAAGAGCCATCCATCTTCTAATTTAAAACAGACTATAGTTTTTAAAATGTAGACTACTTTTTAAAATTAACATCTAAAATCTCTACAGTTAAAAAGAATATTTGGAATTAATAATATATTGTAAACGGTACAGATTAAATGTGAAATTTAATATTGAACATGTTCGTTGATACGGATGTTTTACTGACATATTGGTTTGTCCTATGTAGCATGAACTACAATGCACTGTCCGGCCTATCAGAAAACTACAAGTGCACTTTCCGTTTTCAAAACGATGAACCCAAAATTTGTTCGTTGTCAAACAAGTAACATAAAGTTTAAAATAAACGATTTCTTACTTCAATATCATGGCCGTTTCCACTTATAAATCCCATCGAATGGGATATTTGGAAATAATTCTCAAGATTCTGAGTATGATATTTTCAACCTTCTGACTCCGAACAATAATGTTTCGCTCATCGCAATTATGGCACTAATTTCCTTATCGCTATGCTTATATCCTTTTTCGCTATGGTTATTCAATGTTGCTCTGTTATAATAATTTCTATCTACTTGCTCTATAAGCCCGTACCACAGTAACATATTTTCTTTGAGGAATATTATTTATCTTAAAATCTCATAATTTGAATACATTATTATATTTTATTTTCTGAAACCAATAGAAAATTATTTTTATTATTATTGACTGTACTGTATGGAGGAAGGATAAAACTCGACTTATTCCATCATTATTTCATTTCTTTCCTTTAATTTCAACTATTGATTTCTTACCCGTAATAAATTTCTGATGTGAAAACTCTACAGAAGTTGTAAGATATTTTATTTTTAAAGTGAAAATCATATGACATTCTTGTAATACATAAATTACAAATTCTTCATAGACGTTTCGTCCTTACCGCTTAAGATTTTAATTAAGAAATATTTATAATATTAAAGTTACATCCAATTACGTTCAAATATTAAATATTTTACTCTAATTTATTGAATATTTGTATTATATTTCAAGTTTACTTCACTATCCATTTTAAACATAAGTTTATACCTCTCACAACATTTTTATTTTTTCTTCTCGTATTTGTTTTGATCCTACAACGTTTCAATAATAATAAAAAATATTAATGTTAAAACTTATAAGTAAAATTATTTGAAAGCAATAAATCTATTTATAAAATAATAAGCATTTCAATATATTTTTATTACAAAAATAAAGAAATTTAATTTTGACAAATAATTTACTTTTTTTAAATTGATTTTTTTTGTAAAGATATATATATATATCTATATATTGTAATAATTAACAGGAAATTTAAATAAATTAATTTAACCCACGTTGAGGAAGCCAATTTATGTAATAATTAAAAGGTTGGTCTTAATTAAAATAATTAATGAACAAAATTATTAAGATTAAAATTTATTCTTTAAAAGTACAAATGGTAATCCCTACTTCATACGCCGAATTTCATCAAGTTAACAAACGAATATTTTATTTCAATTTTGAAATTCGTGGCGTTCTAGGAAAAGTACAACTTTATATTTTACAATCAAATACGTCGGAATTCTCTTTATCTGAGGGTCATTACTGGGTTTGATAGTAAGAACAATCCAATTAAATAAACTAACATTATCAATTCAAACTCATTGAAGCTAACTTAATACAATATGAAAATAAACGAAAAGAAAGAAACTAAATGAAAAGAAAAACGAACGTAATCAGACTTCTACATTTAATCCTCGTTTACAGGTTTTAAATAATTGTTTTGTACTCACGAATGTTTTTCTGGTACCAGATCTGATTCTTGCAGCTTGAGGACAACACTCACTAAAAAGGCCATGATTAACTGATTATAAACTCGGTCGATATTCTCGTTCTCTGCCACCTGGAACTTTGGATCAGCCGCCCCTCAGCCAGCCCTCGGACCTAGGTCTCCTTGATGCCTCTATGCGAGGCATAGCAAAACTTTTTGCTTCCAAATTTTCGGTTATTATTTGAGTCTCTCCATTAAAACTGTTTACTCGCGTTTTATGTACACTAATAGATCTCGCAGTTGTACTTCTTGGACCGCGCTATTCGTACTTTTTAAAACAGCATCCACATTTTACGTTTTCAGTTCCCTGCGCACGCTGATCTGTTTCGCCTCTCGCCGCAGACAGACTAGCTCACGTTTAGAACGCAGTTCACAACAAAGGCTCCGCCGACATAGAGTTACCGTCCATTGTTGTTCGTTGGCAATTCGTACCGCTAACAATCCAATTTCATTAAAACAATTATTGGCCTTTTTGATTGGTATTACAATATATATATATATATATATATATATATATATATATATATATATATATATTTATTAAGGCTATCGACCGAAATATTCCTGTTCCAAATTAATTAAAATAGTATTGGAGTTCTAAAATTATTGAGACTGATTAAAAACCAGTGGGCTTATATTACAAAATTGATAAATTTATTATTTTATGTTTTCTGCACGTTTCTATGACAATATGATACTAAATCTAAATTTCTTTCAAATCTGTCACTGATTCTAGAAACTCCCATTTTTGTTGTTCTTAAAGTTCGTATCAGATGGAATGTTATTTTCCTGGAAATTATATTATCGTTTTTATTTATTGAGTCGTATTGACACTCCATTGTCAAATGCGTTCTTACCGTGAGCCTTTCGTATTTGTCGACATCAGAGCGGAATGATGTTGGTAATGGGAGCTTGTCATGTTGCTGAAGATTGATTCTCTGTCGATATTCGTCTGTGCTCTGAACGGGTTATGAGAAAACTTCAGATGCACATTCCGTTTCCTTGCTGATGAAACCACTTTTCGTTCGAAACAAATACTGATAATGTCTACGCTAAGTTGCCCCGCCAAAACTTAAATTTTACATGATCACCTGAAACTTTTTACGCTGTTACTCTGAAGGGGAAAACGAATTGGCGAAATGCTGGAAAGTAATGAAATTTCATACATAAACATTAATCATTTTTTAAAATGCTCCCTGGTTGAAATTCTCACACTCTAGGATGGTGACTGCTTTTCCATGTTAGCCGCGGAAGTTTAGTTAGCTGATTACTTAGCATCCTCCCTTTTCTGCTGATAATAACTTCATGTATATTGTAATGATCCTTAAGTTAGCGTTAATTAATTTGCCCATGTTGTGGTAGCCATTTATGTAATGATCACACGACTCGCTCTTAATTAAAAGAATTAATAAATTATCAAACGAAAGATTAATTAAAAGAAAAGATTATCAAAAATTAACACAAATACAATCAAATTAAGATCTCTTCTCTCAGGGTCACAACTGGGTTTGATAATTAACAGAAAAGTTATTTATAAAATGATTAACAATCCAAACATAAAAATTCACCTAAAATAATATGACGATAAATGAAATGAAAGACGGCTAAATGTAAAGAAACTGAACGAAATCTGACCATTATCGTTTACAAGTTTATATAGGTTTTGTTACTCACGTATTGACGGTATGGTACCAGCTCTTTCTTTTATAGCTTCAACACTACACAAAAAAGGCAAATTTTTACACTGATTCTAACTTCCATGCAGATTTTACACACACGCGGTCGAAGTGCACGTCCTCAGCTATCAGGAACCTCGGTTGTTGCCTCCCCTTTCTGGTCAGCTAGCCTTTGCAGGAATCCCTCAATGCGAAGATTGTTCAATTTGTGAAGCAAACTCCTGCTTCCATACAGGAACTCGTGATTTGTAGTTCATGTTTGCAGACTTTACTTATCGTATGCTGAGTCCAGACTTTAACTACTTTCTTCTCGTCGCAGATTTTAGGCTTTTTGTTTCTCCTTGCTCGACCCAGACTCAGTGCAGAACCTTACTGTTTTTATTTCTCTTTGTGGACCGAACTGCCACGTATCTCGACGAAGACATTTTATTGTTTCATCCTCTCTCAACCCAGGCTCCGTACTGACTGAATTTTCCCCGCACGCGCATTCTCCATTTCGGCTTTCAACAAAGGAAAAGAACTCGCCGCCGTTGTTGTCTTTGATGGCTCTTACCGCTAAAATTCAATGTATTAGCTACAATTCAAATTATACCTAATCAATTTAATGGCTATTTATTGCTACAATATATTGTATTTTTGAGCAGTGTTGTTATTCGTTAGCATAAAGGATATTTAAGCATGGAATGATGACCGAATCAGCAGTTTAATTAGAGTGATAATTTTAACCACGGTACAATGTAAATGTGATTAATGTTTAATGAATATGGGATCGGTTGTTCAATACATTAAAACAAATAATTTCAATTAATAGATTGAAAAGGGGCATATGTGACACGGGAAAGTGAAGCTCCTAATAATATTGATAATGAAATTTCTGTTGTGTACAAATTAAATGATAATGAAATGATCTATCACAACATTAACAATTTTATTTAGAATTTCTGTTAAATAAACTATCAACTTGGCCATACAATTAAAAATCTCTTGATTAACAGTTAGGTGACGTAATATATCTTATACTCAACAGTTTTTGATAATGTAATGACAAATTTCCAGACAAAGATTAAAATAATTAAGATGAATATCATGGAAACATCCTGTTTAACTTCTTCATTCATATAAAAAAAAATATTTTTATTATTATATTGTATGTTATTCGCCAACTGTATCAGGAGGAATGTAAAATAATTTTTATATAGTTATAAACCTATATATATTTTGATAATAAATAGACATGCCCTTCAACCGTTAAATTTTAAATTCAGTTAAATTTTAAACTTATTAGTTATATTATTATGTATATTACTGAAAAATCAGTTACAATACTAATGGAATACACCATTTCTTGCATATCCGTGACACGGATTTCTTTGGGCATGTTCATATATCCCGGACGAAAAAAATTAATCAATATACAAGTATATAAAATTAAACCAGCCAGATTTGTCAGGATTTTTAAACATATTAATAAAAAAATTGGCACAACTACGGTACCTTTCTTCAAACTCTTAAGACTGAATTATAAATTTTTTAGAAGTCTGAATATAATTTATTTCTTTAAATATCAACACATAATTAATTTTTTTTTGGAGAAAATTTCTAAATGTGGGTGCGTCACCCACATATTACAGCCTAAATTCTATGCATAATATTTCAAGTAATAAGGTCGTGCCAATTTTTATTTTATTAAAATATATTTCCGACAAATTTGGTTTGTTAACTGATATATAATTCACTGAAGTCACATAAATATAGTCTTGTCAAATTACAAATAATTTAATTTACTGTCATATTTCGGATTACTTATTTAAATTATATAAATTGGTGTCAATTTTTAATTTTTAAAATTCAAATACATAATGGTCACACTTTCAATAATTGGTTGGTTGGAGTTACGTTTTTCGACGATTTGCAGAACACGTGATATAAAGCTTAATAATTGCGTAGCGTTATCCGTAATGTAAATTATGGTGAAAGTTCCTTCCTAATAATTTATAGATGACAAAATGAAAAAGTAACTTCGTAAAGCGTTATTTATAAGTTCACATTCCCGGAACTTGTTAACTGAGTTACTTTTTACGCAAGTTCTCACTCTTGTAGTTGTGTGTCCCTGGTCTGCAGGGAATCGCATTTCAATACGGCAGTTTCGATTGAGATCCCCCACCCTACTCCCCGGGGGTGAGGCGGGGCAGATGGAGCTGTCGCGCTGTTTACAGGGCTGCATCGACAGGGCTAAAGATAGGGGTCGTTACTGCCACAGGTGAGCGGGCAGCATCGCAGGAAGCCACTACTGCTGCTAAAAGAGGGTGTCCCGCTTCTCATTAAAGGGAAACTGTCGCGAGCGCACGGAGGGAAGCAAGCGAGCGAGCTCACGAGCATCAAAGGACGCAGAAACACCCAGACAACACGGAAGTTAACCGCAAACATTTACAAGGATATAATAACAATTAAATTAATTTATTCGCACAGAATACAATACTGATCTAAAAACTAGGTCAGACAGTCATTGAGTTACTCACACGCATATATAATATAACAACAAAATTCAGCAAAGGGTCATATAAAACGAAAAAAGAAACGATCAAATTTATAACGGATAAACTTACTGAAAGAAAGGAGAAATAACTTCAATTTGAAATATAATCACAGAATTAAGCATTCCAAATTTCATTTGCACAATCTTATATTTTAATTTTTCTACCTTAAGCGTCTAAACTTACGCTCACTGTCCATAAATAAAGCCTTTTCTCTTTTCCAGATACAAAGATTTTTATTTAAATTCTATTTAGGTCTTTAGCGACTATACAGTTACATTGCATCGGACTTACATACCATCATAAAATTACATTGGTTACTTAAATTATAAAAATTTAAAATATCTAAACTTATTTATAAATTATACTACATACATATTGTTTGCAATTACATCTTTATTGCGAGTATATATTTGATTTAACAATTCTTTAATGCCCATATAATATTTTACATTAATGAATTTTATAATATTCGATTGGTTAGTTGGCGATTCTGTGATTTCATTGTATTATTTTTCTCCCAGGCCATCTTTTATATCAGTTTCATTAATCGGTGCAAATAAAGATATAGGTTTTGCTACTCACGTATTGTCCGTCTGGTACCAGCTCTTTCTTTTATAGCTTCAACACTACACAAAAGAGGCAAATTTTTACACTGATTCTAACTTCCTTGTAGATTTTACACACACGCGGTCGAAATGCACAAAAGAGGCAAATAAAGATGTGGCAATATAATTCTAAAACAAATCTAAAAGCCATAAGTTGAAAACTGAGAATTCTACTACCGATCGAAACATCAGTTCGGAGCAGGCTACTTAGTAATTCACACTATATTCCATCCTGTACGCTGTGAAATCGAGGACTATCGCGGAACTGGCCTGGGGCGGTGTGGTAGAAGCAGCTATACGTTGTTGTTTTGGGGGGAAGAAATCCAAAAACTATTCTGAAAAACGTCACTGAGGATCCATTTTCGTTCCATTATCGCTTCAATTTACCGTAACGTGTAACAATTTTGTGTACAAACTGTTATTTATAAATTTCACAATTATAATGTTTGCAGAAATATCTTCATCCATCTCCATTATATGCGTTAAAATTTCACATGCTCTGTTTTTGCATTGGAGACTTTAGATCCACAATATCCTGTTGAGATCCCGTGAATTTCTTGGTAAAATTAATGCCGGTGTAATTTTTGTGTTAATTCTTGTTGTACCGTTAGTAGTAATAAATAAAACTTTCAATCTGCTGGTGCCCAATATTTTCAAGAAAATTCTGATATAGTTAATTATATTCAATATATAAAACAATCAGTTGATTTAATAAAGATTTTGTTTGTCAAAAAACTTTAATCGTGATGTCCTACCATTTTACGATAATTATCAGCTGGTAGAGCAGATGAGTTGAATGAGGTGAGCCAGAGAGCTTTATTTGAGCATTAATCCAATTACATTTATTATTATTGAAATTATTAGTTAACAATACTTTATATATATATATATATATTGTAATAAATAAAAATTAGGTTTTAATTAAATGAAAAGTTTAAACAATTATCAAACAAAATATTTATTACTATTTTTTGGCAATAAAAGATAATTACAAACAAAATTTGACATCTGTCCTCTCAGGGCCTTTACTGGGTTTGATAATGAACCCAAAAAAATTGATTTAAAATCTTATTAACAAAACAGTTCACAATTTACCTAAACAATATGTCGATAGAATGAAATAAATTAAAAAAAACAATAATTTACCTATGTTCTCCTGGAACAATTCCTCCACGAAGATTTTGGAAAGTTCTATTCTGACGAAAACTGCTCTTACTTTCCAATATTTACTCGGCAATACTTCCGTGAATGTTTTCTTTGTATTAATTCACAACTTTAACTAGTTATACATTAACGACGTCTAGCCTCTGCTCAAGTTTTATCACTTGTTCTGCTCCTCGTAATGTTTCTCCGCCAACTAACTATCCTAGTGCTCTCGTGTTTGAGCGCATACGCCATTTTTGACTGTTCGACAAAGCAAGCGAGCTCGCTTCTCCATTGTTGCTTTGTTCGATCAGACCGCTATAATGGATTTATCAAACAATTCAAATTTTATGTCCTATGGCCTAATTAAATATTGCTACAATATATATATATATATATATATATATATATATATATATATATATAGGTCGTTAGGTCGACAAGATGTGCAATCGTTTTTCATCTTGAGGAAGGGGCTTATGCCCTTCAAAATTTGTTTGCTCCTTACCATCCAACGTGGCGACTGTAACTCTCAATTTAAGGTAAGTCACTCGCTCGCTATCTCTCTTTCCTTTCAATATTAATTAATTTGTAAAATGACACATCATCCTTATTTACTTATATGTATAGCACAATATGCAATGATAAATCAGAATTTTCAACTAATTTTCACACCGAAGCACCTCTACACCCCTATTGCCTTTTCATTCAAACGATTGATTTACCATCCTTCACTCTTCACTACATTCGACTGTCTCCATCTAATTATTCCTTTAGCCCGTTTCAGTGACCTCGTCCAAACAATTAGCAAGCACTTGGTCGTTTTTGTTCGTCAATCTATCGCCCAGTTCTCTTTCCTCGAGACGTTCTGAACATTTCCATTTCACATTCAGATATATTCCAGCAAGAAATAGTCTCAGCGCGGATTTAAAGCTTTCTTGCAGCTCACTGCAAGCCCGCACACGAATGAACACACAAATATTGACACATGATCTATCTTCGGCAACATGACATTCTCCCATTACCAACATGATTTCGCTCTAACGCCGACAACTACAAAGGAGTCTCCGCGAAAACGTGCGAAACGAAAATGCTGAACGAGTTACTTAAATAAATTTGCATTATAACTTCAGCATAATTTAAGCTTCATTAAAATTAGATGACATAGAACTTGTATCTTTTTTATACACGTGTTTTGTGCTGTATTTGTGTTGTGTTGGGAAAATATGTATTTAAAATGGTGGAAAATATAAATCAAATATTAATTGATTTTTGTATAAAATAATAATATATATAATTTGACTTAGAATTTAAATTCACAAATATAATAAATTACGCATTAAATTCAGAATAATAGAATATTTAATACAATTAATTTTGAGAATATATCTTATGAAAAGACGTTAAATGAAACGACACAAAAATTTTCTTACCTTTGGGTTCTTATCAGGTAATAAAGTTTTTTGTCTAAATTAATATAATTATTTTCAAAATTTAATTAATTAAATTATAAAAGAAAATTTTTTCTTTATTTTGTTGATGTTAAATGCGGATTCAAAGAAGTGAAAATATAGAAATTCTTAAGAAAAATGATATTACCTAATGAGGGCAAAAAGCTGGGACGAAACTGATTCTCAAATTGTGTATTTTATTGAAGATCAGTCTTGAGAAGCTACTCCACACTGATCAAGTTATTTCCAGAAGATAACCAGAATTTTCTGTCCTTGTCAGTTTGCAAGTTTCTCAAAGTTTGCCACTGTTCCTGAAATGGACCCTCAGATCCGTGGAAAGGAGAAAGTCTCAATGACTAACGTCGAGGATATTTCTGAGCAAAGCAAAAGCTCCTGTAATTAGTCTTTCAAGAACTTGGAACAATTCAGATGAAAATGTGGTCGTCTCAAAACTTTTTCTTGATGCTGTCGGCTGAGTTTCTTCCAGACACAATGAAATGTCTTTTGTCATTTGAGACTTAAAGACGTCAACAAACCGTGCTCCAACAAGCCTGTTCCTTTTTTTCAAATGAAAAGGGAAAATAATGTTTTAACAGCTTTCTATAATGCCAGAAGACTTTATCGCACATCGTTTAATGCTTCCGAGACTCAAGGGCACCAATCGATTCTAAATAAATGTTGACAAATATAACCTGTTGATGGCGGCGACTAGATGGCGCAGTCTCTCTCTCTCTCTCTCTCACACTGACACACACACACACACACACACACACATATATATATATATATATATATATATATATAAAAATCCGAGATAATAGATAATAATTAGCCAAAAGACTTCTGCGAATTCATAAAATTCAAAGACAAATTGTCAATTAAATAACCGTTACTTAAACACATCATTAATCCGGTCAGCTTCATTTCTTCTTTTATCGTTTACTACGGCTCAAGTAAATATTGGGTCTTACGAACGATTTAAGGAGACATGCCCAGAAATTTCGTTTAGTCGAAGCGTAATTTCTTGGAGGATAAGACAAATGTTCTATGTGAGAGATAGGTGATTATATATATAGTAATATGATTATGTTACATTGTCAATTTATGAATTTATTATGGCCTTTGTCGGTGTCTCTTTGCCGCATAGAGCATTATTGGTGTAAGGCGCGTCGAGACGTGGCGAGGCAATGCTTCAGTTCCGCTTAGGACTCGACAAGGGACGGAGGTCCCAGTGGTTTCACACAAAAAATGTAATAAACAACCACGCCCTGCAGATAGTAAATGTTCTCAATGCTCAAGAAATAAATAAATTATATCAATAATTGTTTTGGTAATTTCAGTCAAAAAATTACCTGGCGCCCATATTCTAAATGGAATTCATAAACGCAAGGTCGAAAGGGCTTTTGCTACAATATATATTATCTCGGTTCTTAAACACTGTGCCATTCTCTCCTTTTTGTCGCAACAGTTCTCACCCCACGTCAATAATTAAATATGTCCAGATTGTTAGTTACATTCCAAGTTAATTAATAACACTTAAGAATATAAGAATATTAACTAAACAAATTCAACTTCATCCCCATATTTGCTGATAATGAATGGGTAACACTTAATTTATCCGGCTTTTACAATCAGATTTGATTTGCAAATAACACAGTTAACAAATAAATAAATAAACATCAGCCAATTTTAAGTCATAAAATAGAATTTACTAATTAAATTAACAACGTTTCATCGCTTAATTTGCTACCTCATCAGGTTCAAGTTTTAAAAAGTAGAAAAACAGTGTTAATTTACTTAAAAATTCCTTTTTTACTTAAAATTAGCTGATGTTTATTTATTTAGTTTTCTCAATAGTCAGACTATATATTTATATAACACAGTTAACAATCTATGAATCCTATAACAATGCACATTCACGTGGGAGTCTGTGACGTCACTTCTGTTGCTCTATTTTCCGTAAGGCTACTTTAGTTATCGTGACCGGACAAAAGCTTTCAAAAAATCTTCGAATACTGGGATTATAGTGCGATAAGAATTAGAAGACACTTTGAGTTTCCGCGTGGACAGAGACGCGTTTGGAACGTAGGGAAAAACACTACAAGTAGTCACTGAAAATTGTAGAATACACTGCGATTGTTCAGCAACGCTGCTTGTCCCGACCTACATTTCAAGCGATCTCATTGGTGGAATCAAGGTCAAAACCCTCGCGAGAAATAGCACCCAATCGCCTTCTAATTTTAATCGCAATATAAACTGCCGTCTGGTTCTGTAATTCCACTATGCATCTCAGATGGGCTATAATCGTTTTACTAAAAAAAACTGCTTAGGTTTTATGTACCAACGAAATAGAGATTAATCGAAATCGATCTGAGCGTTTTCTCGAGAAATGGTGTCGGAAGTCCTGTTTGATTAGAGATGCCAGATCGATTCGCCGAAAACCTTCAGGCGGCTCTGTATAACAACGAAATAGAGTTTAGTGTTGTTCGGTCCGACAGTTTTATGGAGGAAATCGAACAAATTATAGGTTTCGGAGCGTCCGGTATTTTGTCTATAGGTAGCGGATGGCAGTGAGATCTCACTGAAAACTTTGCTACCGCTCTATATAAAAAACGACAGACGGGAATGACATCAGTTTTGGATCTCATAATGCATGAAACGTAAATATCACAGAAAAATTCTGGATTTATAAGTCAGGAATACAAATTATTAAAAAATAGAATTAAAATGCTTTTAATTTAACAGGACTAAGGGTTATGAACATGAGTTATAGGATGAGAATGTAAAAATCTCGACAATGGATAGAGAAGGCTCGCTCTTGACCTTGTAATTTTTTTTTCCATTTCTTTAATTCGATTAAAAATAATTTTTTTAATTTAGATCGTTATATAACAATGACACAGTTCGTTCTCTTCTTGAGTCCCAGATTTTTGAAAATACAATGCAAAAAGATGTACCAATGCAGTACATTCACTTCAGTCTCATAATATTACTCTCCAGCATGAATTTATTTTTCTAGATTAAAACGCGAACAAACATTTCAGCGACAATAGGTGAGTTGACCCACATTACTAATTATTAACATGTCAAAAAAATTAACTTTACATTCTCTTGCTCACTATCAGCAATTTGCTAAATCATTGTACGGGGAACTTTCAGTTCAGCGAGTGCTCTGTTTTCGGAACCAACATTTAAGCGAAGCAATATTAATTCTCTTTGGTGTAATAATTCTAATTAGCACACACAATTACACTTGCTGCGGGTCAAGGATAATGCACCGCCGTTAAATGTAATTCATTCCGCAACAATAAATTCCAATTATTGGTGTTTGATAACCTGTTCCAAGAGTAACAGTTAAGTGAATGAGTGAATTAATGTAATAAACACGGTAATGTGAAGATAGCTGGCGCCATTCATGACAATTTGTAATTAATGTCGGATAACTATTATTGCGACAAATTTGCATTGTGCAGTTAATTAACAGTTGATCAGAGAAAGTCCGTCAACTGCCAGAACAAACCGCAAAACTTTGGATCTTTTAGTGTTGCATGTGTGTAAAATAAAAGCGGTTAACCTAATTTTCTGGCGTAATTTCATTCATTTCCTCATTTGGAGTTCAGATTCTAAACAGACTTTATATACCGATATATTCCGGCGCTTTTGTCAACCCCATCACCACAGCGCACATAAAATCGTTATTTCACACAGCCAAAAAGATTTGTGACCAATCAAGTTTAGCAGAGGAAAAAGCTGGTCTGACGCTGGCTATAAAGCAGAATATTTACAATAATGGCACCAAATATAGAGCCTTAAAACCGGGTAACACGACTCAACGAAAAAAGCATACAATGGCAAGAGCCTATCGTCCATTTTAAGAATCCGTAACCGAGTGTCTGGTATACTAAGGTAAACCTGGCATATTTCTAACTTGCCTGAGAAAGAGCAAAATTATGTAAGTACAAACACGTAGTGAAGGACAGACAAGTTCTTCACGAACGGTGTTTACAAAATTCCATACGAATGTAGAATATTGGTGAAACCGGCCGGTCCGTTCGCACCGGATTAAACGAACAAAACAGATAACTGTTACATTAATCTTCGTAGAATTGAACAAAAATACATGTTTTATAAGGGAAGTCACTTTTTTTATATATTCATAAAAACTTTTATTTTTCGATTATACAGTTTGGTTCATAAAATTTACAAGTACTTACAAAAATTATGCGTAAATAATTCATATGTTAGCTTGTGTAGGTGGAGAGTCCTGTGACTTTCCAGTCCTTGAGTTCTTGATTTGTTGTTCTGAGGAGTTTGGGGTGGAATATGAGATGGGTGTTTACTGGAATATTAATTGGGGAAGGTTGCATACATTGTTGGGTTATGAGGGTTCGGTGGTGATGTTGAATTTGATGGGATGGATGGAATGGGTGGGTGGGTGGGTTCTTCGAGTATGAGGATGAGGTTGGTTAGGAAGTGCCAGAGTGTTCTGGGGGAAGGATGAGGTCTATAGAGCGTTTTCTCTTGTGGCGACGTGCGTGTAGGGATGGGGAAGGGTTGCTATGGAATTTCTGGATCGTGGTGATTAAGGAGGTTACGGATTTGGTGATTATTGAGTTGACTTGGGGAAGTTTAATGTTGTGGTGGATGATGGAATTTTTGAGGTACCAGGGAGAGTTACTGATGGTGCGAAGGATTATGATTTGTTTGGTTTGGATTTAGCCTGAATGGGTTTTGGCTGATGCTCCCCATATGGATTAGGCGTAGGACCAGGTGGGTTGAATTATGGAGAGATATACTGGGCGTTTTGTGCTGAGGGCGAGTGGGGAATTTCTGTTCAGGAGAGGATATAAAGTTCTGAATTTAAGGTTAATTTTAGAGAGGATGTGTTTAATGTGGGGTTTCCAAGAGAGTTTTGAATCGAAGAGGAGTCCTAGGTAGGTGGTTTCTGTTTTGGTTGGTACTTCGGCGCTGTTTAGATAGAGGGGGATGTGCAGAGGAGGATTTTTGGATAGTGTGAATCGGACGGTTACTGATTTGGTGGGATTTATGCTGATTCGCCACTGATTGGACCAGTGTTCTATGTGGCTGAGCGCTGACTGAAGTGGTTGTTTATTGGAGGTGAGAGAGGAGGTTTGGTAGGAGATGGCAATGTCGTGGGAAAAGATGTTGTATAGGAAGGGGGCAATAACGCTTCCTTGGGGGACACCTGCAGCGATAGGGAAGCCACATGAAGTGGAGAATATTCTTTGAAATTAACACAAATATATTATTTCTAAATAAACGAACAAAACAGGTGTATATGATAAGTGAACAGAGAAATGTACGCAGTATTTTAATTTGAGAAAAGAAAAATATTTAATCTATAATGTCTGTCAATATTTGCATGCTATTGAGAAGTATCAAGGTACAGTATTATATTATATTAGCTAGGTGCCCGCCGTTGCTCGTGTACTTATTTATATAAACTCGAAAAAGTATTTAATTGAATACTTAAATATATTCCTTGAGTATTTCAGGATATAATCGTCACTCAGTCTTCATACATTACGAAATATTACATTGATGAAATTGTTAGCTAGATTCACAACTAATAGAGCGCGAAAATTAACTTACATTTTCCCCAAGGATGGTAAAGTAATTCGTATTCTTATTTATTATCATTCGATGGAATATTATTTATACTTTTTATTTAAATAAAATATTTCTGCTTTAGTTCATTCCTAATAAAGGAGATATTTCCTTTGTTCGTTGCGTAGTAACGTCTTTCTCCCGCGTGACGTCATTGTCTCTAGGCGCGCAGTAATTTAATATTTAATGATCACGGTTTTTAATTATAATTCTTTCCACCTTTATGCTATGGGTTTGTCACCCCCACAGTACCGGTTCTCGATTTTGGCAGAATACGTATACCAATTTTTGTTGCATTCTGTCCACGCGATAAAATTTGTATAAAGAACAACGTAAATACATACATACATACATACATACATACATACAAATATACATCCTTTTTTATTATATAGAAGACTGTATAATACTTGTCACCAAAAGTTACAACTGGGGGGAACAATTTTAATGTATAAAGTACCATATATTGAAGAATGACCGATTTTTATAAAACATGAATTAATTCATTATTACTTTTAGATAAGTGATAATTTTCAATTTATAATTTTTATCTGTCATTCCTGAAAGATATTATTTTAATTTTTATGGCCAAATAAATGTCAAAATTTAATAAATAAATTATAATTTCTTAATACAAAGTTGTGGGGAGTCGTTTCGCCCTTAAATTTGAGCTCTTCAGGTATTAATTAGGAGCTCTTATATACGGAAGAAATTTTATCTAAATAATATTGTATGAAAAAGTGAAAATTTGTTTATTGATCTCTTCAATTTGATTAATAAGGCAATTAACATTTAAATAGTAAAAATTATTATATAACACAATCAATGCATCCATGGACATCGTCAAATCTGTATGACACATTTTACTAGAATATAATTAATAAAATAAATAATTTTATTGAAAATACGCAGGTTCATTGAAAGTTTCAACTTTTTTTCAAAACATAATAATATTTGATAATTGAATTGAATTTTACGATTCTTTCCTTATATTATTGTTTTAATTTTGTTAAAGCATAACTGTAACTAATTTTTTTAATTTATTTTATAATTTATATTATAATTCTTACATAAAAATAATCCATCTTTTTTTATCTAAAATGATTGTTTTGTAATTTATTTTTATTTCCAAATTAGATGATTTCAAGTCAGGCGATTTATGATACTTTTTAATTAACATTACGAGGAACTTGTTAAATACGTTACCTGCTGGAAGTGTATTAGCATATACAGAACCCGGGGTGCAGGCAGTATTGATTTTAGTATTAGAGGTGTCTCCAGAAGAGCTGCAAACGGGCAAAAAAAAAGACTCCCCGTTATTATCTGACTCCATTTCGGTACGTCAGGAGAGCCTTGGCTTCATTCACGTTTTTCCTTTAACAACTGCAGCAGGGAAAGATGTCAACGCTTGTTTACACCTATTCGCAGTTGTCGAAATTCGAGCGAATGAGGAGAAATGACGTAGAAGTGTCATAGTATTATACATCTGGAAAATGATTCTGAATCAGACACGCGTCGAATGTTTTACATATCCTCAATGTCAGTTATTGATTAATACGTTATTTTAACACTACCTTAAATGAAATTAAGTCTGGATAAATATGTGTTTGTTCTTTTTATTTACGTGAACAATTACTTTTTTTTTACAATGCATGTATATAATCAATTATTTTCGACAAAATTTTACAATTATATACAATGTCTAGATATATATTAGCTGTAGTAACAGAGTATTCATAAGTTATTCGACATAGCAATTTAAAAGTCCCTCTCACCGTTTAAGCTGCTGAATTAGGATGTAGAATTTGAGTAAACGAGTTTAAGAAATGGTATTTTGATAAAATAATGCGGCATTTGTTTTTAAAAAATATATAATTAAAATATTATTCATATTAAATTACACACAATCTGATTTTTTTCAGGGCTATAGTTGGGTACTGAATGGGAACAGTATTTGCTGATTATAACACACGAAGACTTGAAACAAATATTGGTAAAATAGTCAACCTCCAATATGCGACACGTTAACTTTAAATACGGCAAGACGAGTGTCGTGAATAAACTGGAAGTTTCGAAGTGACTATCTGATGAGTATTGTCATATTCCTCCTGGCTGTTGAATCCCAGCTCTCAAGTAATATTTCTGCTTACTATCTTCTTATCTCCCTTCTCTCTGAACACTTCTGCCCCCTGACAGTACGCTGAACTATTTTTTGTACTGTCTATGTATATATGTACCTATTTTATATTATCTAAGGTATCTGTAATCTGTGATTATAGCTTCTTCGTCGCCCATTACATTACTCTTGTTTATTATTTGGAATCGCGCCCCGTCATGCTGGTTGTCCAATCATTAAATACCTATAACTACTGGCATTTGATTAATAATAATGTTAGCCTATTCAGACAAAATTATTTTGTATTGGCTATCATTATTATTAATTATTTTCAAATCAGAAGTAATTTTTTTAACTTTTTTACTGACATTTGATTCCACGTCGATCATTGTCCCAAACAGAACTCCAGAGTCGACCAATCTTCAAATCTTCAGGAATTTCCCTGTTTCCCTGCTTTATTCGCTTCTAAATCCTTCAATTATTTATAGAGGAAATAACTAATATGCACTTGAGATATACAATTTATTCTTGGAGGTTTTTGTTAATCGCTTTGTCTCCTTTTGTAACTTTTGAGCAATGTTTTTTTATATAATTATAGTTAGATTCTTTAACTGAACTTAAAAATTTGTAGCTTGACATTTTAATCTTCAGCCAGCCTTGTTAAGGCCGATAAATGATCCTCTAAATCCTAGAGAAGCTTTCAGAAATTCCTTACCTTTAACGTTGTCTATTCCAATACTTTTGCCAAAAAAGGTCAATGTCTGCTCCTAATAGCTCAATTAAACCTACAATTTAATTCCAAAAAGCAACCTTTGTTGCAAAAAAAGCATTAGAAGGATATTTAATCATCTCAGAAGTAACTGTATCCGTTTTCCTTTAAACAACACAATAGTCAAGAGCCCAGAATCAAAATGAAGTTAGAATCCTTAATTTCGTACATGCATTTTTCCCAAATTTTCATTACCAAATAACAGAGATTATATGACACAAAAGCCATAAAAGTAAGGAGTCGGACCTGAAATATTGAATAGCTCAACCCGCAAAATGCAATGAAAAATTAATAATTATTTAATATGTAGGAAGAGTATTAAAATGACTCGACATCATCTTGGATGGACCACAGCAACGCTCAAGGAAGTGCTTCTTCACATCGTCTAGGTTTCACGAAGAACATAGCAAAACATAAAAGTTGAATACTGCAATGAGGTATTTATAATTGCGGAAACAATAAACACGTTAATATCTACTTTAGCGGATTCCATTTGGGTTCTGAAGAGTTTTCCATAGAGAAATTTATGATGCGAGGAGAAGAAATATACGTGATAATACGCGGGGGGTGTTTCAGAAACTTTTTTTTTTCCAGGTGCACAGCATCTATTTCAGTAGTTTATTAATTTATTTTCAACTGAAACTATTATCTTCTGAAGCTTGGAATTCTCCAACTGCATAATAAATCATCCAGACATTCAGATTACAAGTTTCGGAAAAAAATCAAAATCAAAGTTGAACAGGGTTGAAGTGTTTAAAGTGAGGTGTTAACTAATGTTACAAGGAGTTCCTCATACAGACTTTGAAAGAAATATCCAAGAATATATCAGATCAACTCCGTAATTTCTCAAACAGAAATTAAATGAGTTATGAATTTTCATAGTATGTTACAACTCTGAATTGTTATTTGATCACATAAATAATTGTTGAATTGTTTCGCATTACTTTCATATATGACGTTCACTTATTGAAATTCTTTAATAGCCAATAAGAGCCTAATTAATCCACCGAATCAAAGTTTCACGGTTTGTTGCATTCGTGAACGGGCGCTCAATTTTACTAACGAGGAGTGTGCCTGCAGTTTTCTCCCATCCCCCAAAGTTGTGTTTCGTTAAACGTTAGGGAATTTTAAAGTTTTAAGCAATACCAAAAATCAGAAATTCTTCTGGTCTATGTCATAAATCGTGGAACGTTTCCATCGCCATAACCAGTAGCTCCGTTACCAACCAACCTCATTACCCCGTATTCACAAATAAATAGGTCGACTCCACTGCCGTATACATTCAGCCTCGTCGATAACGTTATAAACAATTAATTTACACCGATGTATCTCTGTCTCTGGTCTATCACTGAGCACTTATTTTAAATATTGAAATGATATAAGCGGGGGGGGGGGGGGGAATTCATCGAACAGGTCGTCCGTGTGTGCTAACATTTACAGCTACCTCGCAAAGTTTTTGACTTATTCCATTTGCAATAAATCGTTCCACACACACACACACGCAATCTACAAAGTAATTACTTTTTTCGCTGCTAGTAAATTAACTTTTTCCAATGTTGTTATTTGTTTTCTGTTACATTTATGAGCGATCACAAAAGACGATGCTTATTACGGTCACTTCAAACCTACGTAGCTGTTATAACACTACATAATATTTACAATAACAAAATATAACCCTAATATACGAAATAAATAAATGTAATCCCCATTTTAATTACATAATAAAGTTCTTATTACTACTGAGAGTGTAATAAAAACATGTCTAGATTTCAAGGTAAGCGTTCTCCCTTATTTCTAATTTAATTTTAGTACAGTCTGGGTTCATCTTTTTATAAACTTGTTATGATTCATGGATTTAGAAGCGGTTTAAAATTAGGACAATTTTTTCTGTATTACCTCTATAGATAATTTAGATTAATTTTCAAATCAAACACCCATCAATCATTCATCATTTGATCAACGGCATTCTACTTTAAGTTTACTCTTATTTCCGTAAGCAAACCTATTAATAACTTGACTGATTATTATGTAGATTAACTTGCAATTTCGTTTTTTTCTCATCACTTAGGATCTGCTTTATTTCATACTAGCTGTGTGCCTGGCGTTTATCGAGTTGTCTTATATCTACGACCCCCTCTTTCAGTCCAATCTCGGTTGTTTTTACGTAACACCCCACCGGTCCGACCCCTAGGCGTGCTCCTCACCAATGTCAAAAGGGATTGAAATTATACACAAACAACATCGGTAGATATACTATCAATGACATTAACCCTGACAATATTTATTCGACGCAAAATTCGGTCGGTTAACATGTTTCAAAATTTCTAACCCCGCCCACCCCAGCCAACTCCGCGCGTTGCCCGTGTTTTCATAAATAAACTCAGCGGCATCCATAACCTTGGATTTGACTCCAATCTCGGTTGTATTCAATATCTTTTCTTGTAACGCTCCTCCCCCCACTTCTAAGGGTGCCTTTCCATGCTGTAAGGGGTTGAAATTATACATAGATAACATCGGTTTAATCACTATCAATCTCTTTGACGGTGGACAAAAGGGCAGATGCGCATGGCGCACCCAGTTCGGAAAGGCAGGACAATAACTGGCAGACCATAATAAGAAAAGCTTTTGCAAATAGAACGAGGCCGGAGACGTTAGTGGGGAAAGTGAAAGACGGGTTGTCATACGCGGACATTCTTCGTCAAATGAAGGGAGACCCTGATCTACAGGAATTTGGAGCCCAGGTGAATAAAATAATCATGAAAGCTTCGGGAGATCTCCCGATACAAGTTAAGAAGTCGATGAACCAGAATTTGTGTCAGTTGGTAGCAAACAAACTTAAAAATAAAGCTGAATTTAAGGCTCCACCCCAGAAAACCTGGATAAGACTAACAGCCCTGGACGAATTTACGTCAAAGAAGGATGTCTGGGAAGCGCTCAAGAGCGGAATTGAAGGGGCACAGGGATATCCCAGAGGTGGTGGTGAAATCCATCCGCAAAGCGTATGGAGGTACACAGACAGCCTCAGTCTGCCTTCCAACAGGACTGACAATAAAGGCCCTCGAAAAGGGAAGACTGAGGATAGGTTGGGTCATTAGTCGCATACGTGAGAAAGTGACACCTACAAGCTGCTGGGAATTCTGTCATCTAGCCAGTTAATGCACTGGACAAGACAGATCTAATTGCTGTCTCCGCTAAGGGAAAGAAGGCCACGATGCTAAGTCATGCGACAAACAACCGAATTGAGACAACTGCCACTCCAAGGAGGACTTCAATCATCAGTCAGGCAGCTACAGGTGCCAGAGCTTTCGGAGAGCTCAACAAGAAGCCGCCACCAAAAACAGGAAATGAGATTCCTCCAATTGAAACTGAACCATTGTACTACGGCACAGGATATAAGAAAGAAACAAAGTTGTAGCAATACTGAGCTAACAGTATAGAAATATGAATAGATCCTCTCTATCTGGGTATCGGACGCTTCAAATCGCGCAGCCATCTGGGTTCGTGGAAACCGCTTCGTACAGGATAAGGGTGAAGCAACCCAAGGAGGTTTCGCGTGGGTGAAAGTGGAGGCCATATACATCTTTAGCGTATTTCGCTGATCCTACGAGCGATGTTCTCTCGTAGGCAGAACCTTGTAGGAGAGACGGAAGGGGCTACCTTTGCGGATGCCTTTTCCCCCGTTTGTGAACTAAGGTTCCCACAAGCCCAGGCACCTCGGCCTGTTTTGAGAGGTGTATGTTCCGGGGTCACAGACCTTGGGCATACGGTAAGAGTTGTTCCCTGTTCCCATTGGAACAGTCGGCCAGCTGCCTCCTAAACTGGTCGACACACGGAGAAGGGAATGCTGCGTCCCCACAGCAAACTCCTCTCTCGCTTTCGGAAGGGTGTGGGACAAGTACCCAATACCCGACCTACCTGATGCAGGTTTTCTAGAGTTTGTCCTGCATTACTTTTAGGCGAATGCTATAGCCCGGGGCTACTTTCCTCTACCCTTCCGCATCCCCACTTTCAAATCCCTTCCTATGCTATTAAAGGGGAGTTACCATCATGTGGATTACCCTCATGTAGACGGTTACCCTAAAAAAAACGAGGAATTTGAGATTCTAATAGAAGAACTCGACGAAGCGAGATGCCGAAAACCCTTCATTCTAGCAATTCGTGTTTTGTATTATCTAATGTAAGACTCGTTGTCAACAATGATTAAATAATATTATTTTTATACATGAATTACTGGTTTGGTGTGTATATTTCTTCGGACTATTTATTTGGAATCGATATACTGGGACAGTTTTTTATGTACTGTTCGAAACGTTGGAGTTTCTACATCTTTCTCTGAATTTCCTGACTATTATTCACGTCATCTCTTTAACCTAACTTGTTTCTTGCACACTGCCTCTCTCTCTCGCCCCCCCCCCCATCTCTCTCTCTCTTTTTTGCTTGTTTCCTTTGTTTTCTTCGATTGGGGTACTTTTCTTATCTTCTAGACGATCTTTCTCCTCATCTATTTGACCTGCCCCTTTCAATATGATTTCCTTTTCTTTTCGTTTTTTACTTTTCTTTGCCTTTTTCACTTTTTTCTATCTCACTTATCTAATCCAAGGCAATTAAATACCCGAATAATCTAAATAATAATGTTACGTCACCATTGTCAAGAAATTTCAAATCCAGAGTACTCCCTTACTCACATAAGAATTAAATATATATGTTTTTATAAAAAATATAAAAACGTATTAATAAAACGTATGTTCGATTTCGTACAATGCGGAAAATTATTACAATATTTTCTAAATATTTGTTCAAGTACAATAAATTGAAATGTAGGTATGGGAATAAAAATCTTCGTCACCTCAATCCTTAAAGCGATTCCCTTGAAGTCTTTGCTCATTTTAAAATCCTCTCATCCCCCTAATTCCTTTAAAATTTGAAGACATAAGGTAACGAGTTTTCCTTTGGCTTCCTTACGTTTTCGAGCCTTCCTTTTGCGGTCTTCCTCGAGTATGCTACAATATTGCGTTTAATAAACTCGAAACACAGAGGCCGCATTTCATAAAGTTCTCAGCAACAACTAACTTTGTACCGCTTCGTGTTGTAAACATGACTGGGAAACGGTTTCAACTTTTAACTTGCACTCGCTTTACAAGCCTTCCATTGAAGCTATCGCTGAAATTGGAGTTCTATAAACACAGGCCTCATTTCCTCTCTCCCCTTTGAGCCATCATGATTTGTTATTTTCGTTGAAACATGGTTCAACTCCACATATTACACACGTGGTCCGTGACAAAGGGGCTCGGTCTTGATTTACATACTTTGAACTAGGTAACCTATATCACACGTGCTCAATGTTAAACGGGATGTGAAAATATTCATTCACATATAAACAGACTTGAAAAAATTGTGAGTAAATAACATTGCGGGCCGTCACAAGTTCCCATTGCATACGAAAAGTATATCACATTTTATGTCAGATAATTACTCTAATTGAGTAGATTTTATTATTTAATAAAAAAAAATTATTTTGATTTGAGTGGATTTTATTATTTAATAAAAAAACTATTTTATTTTAATTTGAGTAGTTTTTATTATTTAAATGACCGTCCACGAAACATAATGAACGCACAATTTATTAATTCTTCTTCGATGGGCTACCAGATCGTTACCTTTACTACAATATAAAACGAAACACATTCTTCCATTGTTGTCAAAGCATCTCGCAGTAATGAGAATCAAGAAATAATTAAGAACATATCGGTTTAAATGCGCGATACAAAAATGGATTTCTCCTTAACTATACATGTCTTACTGCTACAACTTCAGCTGCCATTAAATAATTTCTTACTTCAAATTAGTAATAAAAATACAGTTACATCGGTTGGTCCCCAGATTGGGGAATTAAAATCAAACTATAAGATTTAATGATAGCTGTACGAGTATTAGTATTCTAACTACGACATATAATACAAATTAAATCCCCCCCGTCCCCGGTATATTAGGGAAACATTGGATGCATAAATATTCGTGAATATATTGTTTCTATACACTTAACTGTTAATTACGGAAAAAGTTACGTAACAATATCTGTTTGGCGTAAATTTAATATAAATGTATAATACGTAGGCCTATAATTTAATATATTGTAATAATCAAAAATAATAACATTTATTTGTATGAATTGCCCCACGTTGGTGAAGCCATTAATGTAATAAGTAAAAATATAATAACTATTGCAATTGATTTTCCCCACGTTGAGGTCGTCATTTATGTAATACGTAAAATAATTTAAAATTAAATGCATTAATTGGCCACACGTTAAGGCATCACATATGGTACTCAATAATGAAAATAATTAATTAAATTGAACTAATAATTGAAAATTATCTAATGAAAGGAACATTAAATAATGAAATTTATTTAATTTATTTACACAATTAGTTTATTATTCACAACTATTTTACCTTACAAAACAAATTACTTGCTGAACTTTACAACAATTTTTTTTTATACAAAAATGTCCTCTTCTCTTACCTCAGGGTCTTTATTGGGCCTTTTAAATAACGGAACAATTCATTTTACAATTTACTATTGACAAATATTTTTAATAAACTCTCGAAATGTAATCGCATAAAAACGAAATGAAATCGAAATCTGACGATATTCTACCTTTTATTAACGTTTACAATTTTAATTCAAATGTTTCCTTCTTTTACTCACTGTTTTTACTGGTACCAGGGCAATTTGTAAAGATTCTGCAACGCACTTTCACCTCGAACATTTATGAACAGGCCATGTAACACTGATTATAATTTATTATAGTTTGCAAACACTAAAAATTCTGTTGAAGTATTTCTCATTTTGTATGTTTAATTGTTTGTCGATCACACGCCGCTCGTTAACAAATCGCTGTTTACTGTTTAAGATCAGAATAACTGTATTAATACGCCTTGGATTCTGTGCTCTCTGCCGATCATCGGGAACTTTCAACGGTAAACTGGAGACTTCTACCACAAAATCATCAGCCTCTGATTGCAGACTGCTAAATTTTAGATCCGTACTCAGCCATGTCTCGTGGCTGACTGCGCACTAAGTCCAACAATGTCTTCCCTATTCAATATGCTCGACCGTTATTGTATCTTTGTGTGTTCGCCCGTAACAATACAGTTCAATAGTATGTAATTATTAATTCTTAATTGCCCTTTTATCATTACAATATATTAACAGTACTCCATTATTTGCAAATTAAAAGTGGGTTTAGTATACTCTACATAAACTTCCTTCAACAGATAAATAAAACTTAAACGGTTTATAATTGCCCGCGTTCCCGTTCCTGTCGCGCACAAATTTCAAAATGCGGCTTGTATAAAAATGCAGTGTAGAAGAAAAAGTTTGCCGTAAACAGAACAATGAGTGCCGTGGAACACAAAGAGTTCCGTAGGAATAAAGTACCACGTGGAGTATAAAATACCAAAGGGCACAGTGAAATTTCAGTGAAAATTACAGATCTACGTTAAACTTTTCCACCGAGCACGAATCACTACGCAAAGTCTAGACGTTTCAGGGACAAAAAAATGATTCCCAAGAAATTATATATTCTGCAAATAATGAAATTTTACTGTAATATATAAACAGAAATTATTTTACTAAAACTAAGCTCGAAAGCTCAGTAAAATTTATCTAACTACGGACTGCACAGTGCTCCCGGGTTCAGTTCCGAGTTCTCTCGAGTATTTTCCATCTTACTTCATAATGTAAAGTGTGTTAATAAAAATCACATCAATGAAACTTTTCTGACGAAAGTGAAGTGTTATTTATTATTATTTGTAGGTGTAGACTGGCTATGTATAGGGTAATCCACATAGTGGTAACTCCCCTCTTATATCATAGTAAGTGGAGTGGAAGGGGGGATGCGGAAAGGTAGAGGAAGGTAGCCAAGGGTTAATTAAGGCCCCCGGTCTATGGTTTAAGGATACTACCTGGCAATTCGTCTAAAAGTGATGGAGGGAAAACCATAGAAAAACTGCATCAGGTAGGTTGGGCATTTGGTACTTGTCCCACGCCCTTCCAAACAGATATTTAATTACTCGGCCTCATCAAAATTCAGCAATATATATAAATAGAGGAAAGACTTAAGTCAACTCTAAGTTCAAATCAGGCAATATCATCGAATAAAAACTACTTATACGTAATTTTTTTATTTTTTTTTATTTTTTGTCTCGACAACCCATGAAGGGTCTTGGCCTACAGAGACGGCTGCCAGACTGTCATCTTACATGTCACATTCTGGATTAGGAGTGACACTTGGTCAGAGTGTCGATTCTCCCACAGCCTTAACCTCAGTTTTCGTGACCAGGACGACCACAAACATCCATGCCCATGCCGGGATTCGAACCCTGGACCTCTGTGATGCGAGGTAATGACGCTGGTGGGTATAATTAATACAGTATCTTTATTCCAGACATTCACATAAATGGATAAATGTATGATATTATTATAGTTAAAACATTAGATGAAGTAAATAAACTATAAAAAAAATGACATTTATTTTTTCCCTTTGTTCTAATAATGTTTCTACGATTTATTTAACAGATCAAAACATTTCATTCATACTTTTATTGAATTGAATTTTAAATATTGTATATATATATATATATATATATATATAAAATAATTTATAATTGTCCTTAAAGACTTTATAAATACTTATGTTATTAATTTCCAAATTGTAGATTAAAAATGAAGAGGTCCTAAAAGAGGACGAAACGTCGTATATTTAATTTCTTCCTAATACACACAATTTTCTGATTCACGGCCGTATATTTATTTATTGAATTTTAAATCACAGAATGAAGCTCTGACATCATTATACATACGAAGAAAATTGTTTGATTCATACGTAAAACAATTTTTCAATAATTTTTTTTGACACTGAAATTAATTTAAATATATTTTATTACATTTTCCTTCCAATATTTAAAAGGAACGGAAGATAATAAAAACTTTTAATTGTATTATTATGTGTGGATAAAAAGGTTTAGTTTTAGTTTAATAAAATTTTCCTGTGCAGTTATCTTTTTCTAGTATTTCCGTCGGGATATTACGAGCGACGACGGTTGCCTTTTAAGGCACTACGAGGAACATCTGTCGCTACGCGGCTAACTGACCGTGTGGATATTATAGTTAGCTTCTAAACAATAAAGTCCTAAGAAATTTGCCTCTTCCGGCGAATGTGAGGACGGAAAATTAAAAATCCAAGAATATTGCAGAAAATCGCCGGGCATATTGTTCATAAATTATATTGAACAAAAAGCCTGTGATCGTTACAATTTTTTTATTATAAAACAGGTAACTGAAGTGAAATATTCTCTCTGACACTGCACATTTTCGATCCGCTTGATTGAAATTTATTACACAAATACAGTTAAAGTGAGTCAAGTTTAACGCACGATTTTATTTAATGCTTCAGGAATCGTCATAGAATGCCAAAGTTTCCTCGCGTGTGATCTACGGCAATATCCCTTCTCCGCGACGTCGGTAAACGATATTCCAACGGAAACTACGAATATATCGTTGCCGGTAGACGCGGTCTAATTTTCGACAGAAAATCAAGAGGCCCGGGAGGAACAAGTTCAGTAATGAAATGCTCAGGGAAGCAAAATTTCATTAGTCGCGATATGGACAGCTGGAATGAATTACAAATAAAATGTTCTGCGTTTCCGAGGGAAAAATACTATATGTATTGGTATGTGGACTTCAGGAGATCGGTAAATGAAGAATCGTTCACGTGAAAAATGATCTGCAACTAAATGTTGATTTATTACTCCGAAAATCGCTAAGAGAGAAAACGTTCCATTGTGATTAAATTGTATGAACAAAACTGTTATAATTAGTTTTATATATTATTTTTTCTAACACGTATTGGTATTAAACACTCGCGTCGCTTAATTTTTATCCATAAAGAAAAATAGACGTCAGAAACATAAATACGTTCGGCATCATAAAACACTTAGGATTTAAAGAATAGAGCTACTTGCTTTCATTTATTTTTAAAAAAATTCTGTGATCTTCATTTTAGATGAATATGTTTTCGGCCTGGCGACAATCGTAAATGTTGTACACTCTCGACGCGACATCTGACGACGAGAACTGTAACTTTTTCGGTTCCGCCGATATCTCTATCGGATTTGACGTAAACTACGTCAAATGATTGAAAACGATTTGAACTCGGTTAAAAAGACAATAATTTTCTCCAATTTGGAAACATTAAAGCACCTATCAATTTCACTGCCCCAATCAAAATAATACTTTAGTTGCTAGCGGCTACGCTCGCGTGAATTTGTTGTAGACATCAAGACTTAGATATTATCTAGTGTTGTGATATTTAGTCATCTACTCAGAAAATATGACAAGTCAGTATCTAAATAATTCAATGCAAATATGAATAAACTATATAGATAGATGGCATATAAGAAACACAAAAATAGATAAATAAGAACGATGAAATGTAAAGTTCAAGTAAAAAAAAAAGTTTGTAAATTAATCTTCACAATTAACACTGGATGTTTCATAGACTTATGAAACAAAAAGATACAGTTTACGTATACATCACTGTTTCAGCAATAAAAATTCATTTTAATTGATTACATATCGACTCAGGAACTGAGTGATGAACTAGTTCAAATTGTACAATTTTTTTAATATCTTTAGAATTACACACAAAATTACCTGGGTATGGGATCGGAAAAGTGAAGCTGCTAGGGTGGGATAATAAGGTAAAAAACGTTGCCAAGGAATTCGATATATTGTAATAATTACTAATGATAGGCTTTTAATTAAATGAAAGAATTTATAAAATTGACAAACAATATTTTTATTGTGGCAATAACTCAAATAATTACAAATTTATAATATTGAATTTCTCAGGGTCTTCACTGGGTTTGATAATGGACAAATCAATAATATTTATAATCTTTTCACAAAACAAATTACAATTAAAAGAAAAATAAATTTACTCGTCAATTAAACTAGAACGAAATTTAATTGTGAACGAAATTAAAAGTAAAAAGATTGACTCTGATTAACAATTTTAATCAAAAAGAGATCGAAATCTGACGGCTATCTTTCAATTACGTTTACATAATTAATTGTTTTGTAAATTGTTACTCACGTCTGCCCAGCATTCCAGCATACCTTTAATTTTCGAAAACACTATTGCGGGGTTTTACACTGCTTCTAAACTCACAGATTCTACACCAAATTTTTAAGCAAAAATTTTATATGATGTCGGGAACTCGGATGGTCCTCCTTTCGTCATCTATCGGTTGATCGCTCGCCTTAGGTGAATTCTGCGATTTGTCGATTGGGTAGTCTTTATTGTTCCTGACTTAAACCGAACCTTTTGCTACTTCTGGCCGGCTATGGACACAAAACAACTGATTTTTCTTAGCAGGTTTCGACGTTATACTTTTATGAATGTTTTACTTTGTCCTGCTAATTGCCAACCCAGTTGAATTCTCCTTCCAAAAACTGTTATACCTCGACGAGGTCTTTCCGTGAACTGTATCTCACCAAACCTCCCTGCGAACTGTCTTTCGTCTCGCAATTTTGAGCGCGCATACACCATTTTGACGGACCTTCCGACAAAGGAACAGAGCCGGATTTTCTATTGTTGTTTCAAAAGCTCCTGCCAAAAGGATTTCTATTTTTATTTTTTTTATATATTTTTATGTTGAAACAATTAATGTCCTAATTAATTGGCATTACAATATATAGAGAAAACCAACACTGTACGGGAGGACTCATCACATGTTTAAGTAAAAATCATACAGTTATGGTGAATCACTGAGACTAAATACGTAGTTCTTAGCTTCTTCAGGAGAATATATCGCAATATAAATTTCTCTTAGTGAATGAAACTTCTCTAGTAATTTACTATCAATAGTTTCTTCTATTCCAACAGTCACTTTACTTGACTTCTTTAGCTTAATTAATTATCCCCTTTACTTTCTGATCTTTAGATTTTAATTTAATATTTTATTTATATTCAATCTATATTTATTATTATAGTAGTCATCACATTTAAATTGGTTTCTGGTTTCATCAGCTACACATTAAATCAACCTCTCCGTTGTTTTCCGTTCACTTGCGCCCAATTAGTGTTACTTATTAAACGCATATATAATGAAATGACCGATATTCTCAAAAAATCATGGTTCTGCCCGGGATCGAACCGGGGACCTTCTGCGTGTAAAGCAGACGTGATAACCGCTACACCACAGAACCGTTGAAGACCACAATTTATACCTACTAAATGTCTACTAAAGTAGATTAAGTAATTATTTTGTAACATATTCTCGATTACTGTTGTTGTTAAAATCCGCAGAAATAAATTTCCCACAAAGATAACAACTGTGGAAAAGTTTCGATTGAAAATTGAATACGTTCAGAGAAACAAATTTAGAGAAAAAGTAGGCATTTGTCTGGAAAGCATAAATATCAAATAAGACATATATAATACGTATTATTCTTATCTCAAATTGTTATAGTTTTATTAAAATAAATCTTAGTAAAAGAAGATGATTTAAAAAATATAATACAATTTTACGTCCTCAATATAGGCTTTGGATTTCAATTTAATACTTTATTTGAATTCGACCTATATATATCACCAAAACTTTCCGGCAGATATATTATTCTATTTGTCTCTCATCACATTTATATTGGTTTCTGGTTACATCAACAACATATTGTGAGCTCCTACGTAAGTATTGAACTACTCTGCAGTTAAACATAACTCAACCTCTCCATCGATTCCCAATTAGTGTTGGTCACTTTTAAAACGTATGTATAATGAAATGACCGATAGTCCCCAAAAAATGTGGTTCTGCCCGGGATCGAACCGGGGACCTTCTGCGTGTAAAGCAGACGTGATAACCGCTACACCACAGAACCCTTGAAAACCACAATTTATTTTGTAATATGATACTCCATTCCTGAATGCGTTAAAATCCACAGAAATAACAACTATGGAGAATTCAATACGTTCAGAGAAATAAATTTAGAGAAATACTAGATATTTGACTAAAAAGCAACAATCAAAATAAGAAGTAATATAACAGATGATAGTTTTTAACTCAAATTATTATAGTTCCTGTTAAAACTCTGTAAGAAAAATTGTTTTGCTAAATATTGGATTTGTAATAAAAATTAACGCAGGCTCTATCTCGATAAAAAAAAATTGATACTTTTTTCTTTAACACGATTTGCCGTAGAAACGAAAGAAGAATTTTCTTGGTATTGCGTCTCTATCGTTTATCTCACCAGACAGTTACTGACCAACTTACGAAATTAAATAGGGTATCTGATTACTGACGCTAATAAAAACTTGTGTTGTATTTTTTGGAAGTAGTCATAGTCACTGTAAAGTGAATGAAAAAGGGGATTATAATAGTTTTATCGAATTTTTCCCTTCGAGCTGCGTTATAATACAAATAAATAAGTCTTATTAAAAAGAATAATCATCAATGATACTCCGGTTTAAAATCCTTGGTAATTACGTAATGAAACCATGTTCTTGTTTCATTACTAAACGCATTACCTTTACATCTCTGTGGGTCAGAATCTAAGATTTCCAGGAATGAATATTGTGACGATACAAAATCAACAATTGTTACAATTTGGACAACCCAGGTTAATTTAGAAGAAAAGAGACATTGCATGGTAAGAAAGGATTTATGAGAATGATTAGTACTTACCCTCTATTAGTCATTCTCTACATGGAGAGGGGCCATTTTCCAGCAGCCTCCGGGTAGCCGTGATCGTCTAGTGGTTAGGACATTGCGTTGTGGCCGCAATAACCCAGGTTCGAATCCTGGTCACGGCAGTGGTGAAACACTGTCACGGCGGAGGGATATTTTTTTTTACCAATTTGTATTTTATTGTCATAAATAGCAAAGTATGTCTCCCAATCTACTTCCTATTTTGTTGAGAATCATAAGAATAATCATTATTAATTTTTAGAAAAAATATTAGTTCTGTAACTTTTGTTTAAAACCCCATTCAGATACTCTATTTAATTTTTTGGTACAAAAATGAAGTCATTTATTTATTTCGTACTATTAAACATTTTCATATGATATGAAAAGAGTAGGAAGTTAGCATTAAATTAATATTATGAATAAAAACATTAAACAATGTGTGTGTGGGGGGGGGGGGGGATTCGAGGAAGACCAGGTAAGGGGTTAGGATTTATCTTTGGAATAAAACGGTGTGCAAAGCAATCTTAAAAAAAATGTAATATTCTTACGCTGTACTCCCTATAAAAGTCTAGTTGTAAGAAATTATACAAACTTCGCTATACAAAACATACGAAAAATGACACCACAAGGTCAGAACCAATTTTTAAAAATAACTGATGTGACCCTAGGATAAAAGGCTTATTTTTTCAACAGGATACCTGAGAAAATTAAACAAATTAAAAGAAAAAAAATTTGTTTGGCTCTAAAAAGCACAATAGTATTAATTGTATTCCCAAATATTTTTTGGTCACGGTCACTGTGGAGGAAGTTACTTTTTTAGAAGAATTCGAATTTTTTCGTCATAATTAATTAAATATGTTTCTTCGACTTTTGTTGGGGAGTTTCAGGATAACCATGAATAACTTTGAAGAAAAAAATCGAAATTCGGCTTCAGTTTGTGTTCAACCAGTTTTGACAAAAACCTAATGATCCGTCAAAACGTAACAAAACTTTAAGTATATTTTGATCTGTATTCGAGGCCAATTCTCTAACCAATCTTTACATCAGACTTAAAATATATGAGTATAAATAGTATGTTTCCCGGCGACAGATAATTACAGCTTAATACAATTCAACATTAGCAATAATAGGAAATTAGTCAGTTCGATAACAATCTCCAAACAGCAAGAAATAAAAAGAAGTGGGCTCGTCCGGGATTTGAACCCGGGACCTCTCGCACCCAAAGCGAGAATCATACCCCTAGACCAACGAGCCGGTTGCTTTCAGTGCAGATCGGATATTCCATTATCTCGGAAAATAAAAAGAACCAAGTTCAGGAAGAGCGAAGATTATGGAAGACTAAAAAAGAGGCACAGAAGACAAAATATTAGCAAGCATAAGTCAAGAAAACTGAAAAATGGAAGATTTATTTAGAGAAATCGGCAGTGATGCAAAATTACTCCAACTTGTCGGACAGCGAAGAAACTGTTCGTCAACTGATCTACAGTACAAGAGTCTGAACACTCAAACCATAACAGCCTATAAATATACTTTGTCGCACCATTGCCGTCAAGAACTTCCAGGACGCGATCTCTAGTAAGTAAATTTCTTCAAAGGCAACTATCATTTCTTGTGGCGTGCCTCAGGGCTCAATATTAGGTCCCCTGCTTTTTCTTTTGTATATTAACGATCTTCCAGAATACATGGACCCTATAAAATCTGTCTTATACGCAGATGACACTAATTTGTTAATTACGGACATTGATTTAAATAATCTCAATGCGAAGATTGAGACTGCATCTTGGTTCGCCGCCAATAAATTAACGCTCAATGTACAGAAAAGTAAGTTAGTTCGTTTTACAACAGAAACCAACAACATCGTAACGGATAAGTTCTCTGATCATGCGACTTTCCTCGGCTTGCAAGTCGACATGAAATTAAAATGGAACTTGCACATTGATCGCCTCGTGCGCAAACTTAGTTCTGTTTGTTACTCATTGAGACTATTGACGCAACAAGTTGATACCAAATCTGCTTCACTAGTCTACTTTGTCTACTTTCATTCACATATGTGTTACGGTATTGCCTACTGGGGCAATTGTTCTCCTAGTGTGGATGTTTTCAAACTGCAAAAACGAGCCATTAGAAATATAGCAGGTTCAGGTGCTAGAGAAAGCTGCAGGCCGCTGTTCAAAAGACTTCATATTCTGACTCTACCTAGCGCTTACATATTAGAAGTACTAAAATTTGTTAAACGCAACATGAACCTTTTTGCAAGTAACGGGGACAATCATGGCTACGACACAAGAAACCGTTCAGTTCTCAGGTCTGACAAGCACAGCCTCAGTCTCTATGAGTCTAGCGTTCATTATTCCGGTATCGCACTATTTAACAGCCTTCCTGATCATGTAAAGAACATCAACAACTACAACTTATTCGTAAAGGAGTGTAAAACTTACCTTGTCAATGGAACTTATTACTCCGTACACGAATTTTTGAATCGGTCTGACATTCGTTGAACTGCCTTGCCTACAAAATTGCCGAATATGCTATAAATATGTAAATAGTTTGTCCAGTTTTCCCCTTTTGGTTCTGTTTTCCTGCCTCTGCTTTCTGTTTTAGTAAATATCTATGACGACATCCCTCCGTACTTAGCGACAGGAGATTAATACCGGGAAGTGATTTGTGTCGTGTGCGTGTTTCCTAAAAATAGTGTGTATGATTGTAGTGACTAGACTAATGTAAACAGATATGAATTTTTGTGTGTGTTTTTGTGTATTATAAGTTTATATGCAATTTATCTACTGTACATTTGTGACGAATCCTATTTCCTCTTTAGAGGGCTAATGGTGAATAAATCTATCTATCTATCTATCTATATTTTTTCAAGGTAAAACAGTAAGACTAAAAACAGTCATAGTTCAAACATAATGGTCCAAACTTCTATAATTCTCTTAATTTTTCTATTCTTCTTCTAAGAAATTTGATGTAATAAAAAACTGAACATTTCATAGTTTTCTGAAGACAATGTGATACTGACAAATGTAACAAAATGAGAAAATAAATTATATTTTACTTGTTGTCTGTTTTTATTGATAATACAATTAAATAAATTAACGGCCTTTGTTACAGACAATTTATATAAATTTTATTCTGCCCAAAGACGTTTCAGTACCTTTTTGTGATTTCTTCAGGTTGTTATGTTTCTACGGTAACAATTTTTTTGCTGGGGGGGGGGGGGGGTTATACATAGTAAAAAAAGACAATCAACATTTCAAACCACAAGTTTATTTCTTATTCTTCTTCTCTCTTACATTGTAAAACAATATAATATTTTAAAACAAATCATAAATTAACAACATTATTGAAATTTAATAATAAATGTAACTCACGAATAGTAATTAAGAACTCAAAATTTTTTCAAATTAAAATTACAAATTTGTACTAAAACATAATAAATCATTTAATGACCTTTTAGATATACTTTATTATTTTATTTATAGTCTTAAGACGTTTAGATACGTTTTTGTATTTTCTTCAGGTATTAGTCTAAAGCGGAAGTATTTACAAATGATTAATTTATGGACTAATTGCAAGAAGTAAACAAAGAAAAACTAAAGTAAACCAAAATGTACAACTTACCAGATTCTTATAACAAACTAGTAGTACATTTTCGTTTACTTTAGTTTGTCTTTGTTTACTTCGTGCAATTAGCCAACATATTAATAAATACTTCCTATTTGGTATAGCACCTGAAGAGTATATGAATACGTATCGAAACGTCGTAACGCTATAAATAAACAATAAAGTGTCTGTAAAAGGTTGAAACTGAATTATTAATTGAAAAACAGACGTAAAATAAAAATAAATAAACTTTATACTAAAACATTAATTAAATTCTTAATTTCTTTAATAAATTATTGTCGTTCAAAATTCAAGGGTTGTAAATATAAATTTAATTTTAGGTATCAGTATTTGAATTTAGTGAATCACAGTTGTTTTTATATATAGGTTTTTTTGATAAATTGCGTTTTATCAAATTTTGTTCAATGGCGATTATTTTTACGTTTTTTAGATCAACAATTATGGTTCTCTTATGAATTATGTATATCGACTCAGTTGTTATTAATAGTTGTGTGAACGTTTTTGAGTTATTTTAATCTGGACGTTTATTTTGTCCCGTGTAACATTTTCCACTCTCTGTTGTATATTGTAAAATGTTCTTAATTGATTTAATTATTATTATTAAGGAAATATTTTGTCCAATTCTATGAATTTTTTTTATTCGGGAAAAGTGCAAAAGGAGTTGAAAAATTAAATTATGACACAGAATGAGTGTTTTTTTTTAAACAACAACAGAGATATTAAGAATGTCTAAATGTAGAAGATCATCCAGTAACACCCACGATCCGCAGGAACCAGAGAATAAGTAACGGCGGATTAATAGAGTTTTTAAAAGATAAATAAATGTTGAAACTGACGACAGTTTGATCAACTTTGACTAAGAAGTGAGGCAGAGGTGTCCTCGACTTCTTCACGGTTGAGATATTTAGGTCACAGGCGACGAAGCGGAACACGTTGCCTATACCATTATATCAAGGAGAGAGATGTGAAACTGTTGAACGCGCGATGGCTGTGAACTTGCGAGGAACTATTTCAAAAGGATGGAAATATAGATAAAACTGAAGTAGTTCTTCACGTAATCTCCGATAATCGCTTAGTCGCAACTTCGTCGCCAAACTGTTCTCGCAGACCGGGCAACCGACATTTCTGTGTCTAGCATCACTTACCAACGACCCGTGAAATTACGTACTGGAAGCGTTCCTGGGTCTATACGTCTCCTCTGACGCTCCCTGGAATCGTTGCCACGTAATCCATAAATTCGACGCAGGGATCATCGAGGGAACTGGCTATTTTGGGAACTGTAGATGGCCCACCAATTACGGAGACAGAAGGCTCCTGGCTCTTTCCACTTCCCTTTATCGACGCTTCCACAAGCCGCCGATTTGCGAACTGGCGGCGCAGAAAGAGCCATTTCCAAGGATGTAATTATCGAACGCTCTACTGGAGCCACTCGCCGGTGTCCCGCGTGAAACACTTTCCCGACTCGAAATAGACTAATGGAATATGTGCCCATTTCCATAGCATACGTATATTCTTTTATATGAAAAAACATTGTCCACTATAAATTTTTCCTCTTTAACTACAGAGTACTCAAGAAAATTTCTAATCCAATTTGATACTCAAAAAAAAATAAATCAGAGAAGGTTGTAAAACAATTATTTAAAAACACACGACTTTTTAATGACCAAATAAACCCTCCACAGTGTTACCACTGCCCAGACCAGAATTTGAACCTGGGCTATTGCTGCCACAACCACCACCAGAAGAACCACATAAAACACAATATATGTCCAAAGATGTAAGTGTTTTTATTTTTCAACGATTTAAAAATTCAACATAAGAAAACGTCAATAATAATAATTAATACATATATATAAAAATACATAGCAACAACTAACAAAAAAATTATGTGGACATCGATTTTACAGATTTATAAAACAAAAAATATTTATCAGTGCAATTAATATATATATTATATATATAGGTTTATCAGCCATGTACTTATTAGACCCGAAGTAAAATTTTTACCTTTAATTTGTTTAATTTTTTCAGGTAGCCTCTTGAAAAAAAAGCCTTCTAACCTTGGGTAACATCAGTTATTTTTAAAAATTGGTTCTGACTTTGTGGTGTAATTTTTCTCTCTAATTATCTGTCTGAAAAAATCAGCAAATGGTACTGGAACGTTGTTGTGCAGAATCAAATTTATATAAATTGTCGGTAACAAAGGCCTTAATTTATTTAATTGTATTATCAATAAAAATAGACAAGTAAAATATAATTTATTTGCTTATTGTCCTACATTTGTCATTGTCTTCAGAAAACAATGAAATGTTCAGTTTTTATTGCATCAAATTTCTTAGAAGAAAATTATTTTGTCGACTAGAAAAACTAAGGGAATTATAGAAGTTTGAACCATTGGGTTCGAACTGTGACTGTTTTACCTTGATTAAATATATTGGTAGTTGCCGTTGATGAAATATTCTTACTAGAGATCGCGTCCTGGAAGTTCCTGTTCTCGTCGAAAATGGTGCGACAACAAAAATAAACTTATCGGCTGTTATGGTTTGAGTGTTCAGACCCTTGTTCTGTAGATCAGTTGACGAACAGTTTCTTCGCTGTCCGACAAGTTGGAGTAATTTTGCATCACTGCCGATTTCTCTAAATAAATCTTCCAATTTTTCAGTTTTCTTGACTTATGCTTGCTAATATTTTTTCTTGTGTGCCTCTTTCCTTGTCTTTCATAATCTTCGCTCTTCCTGAACTTGGTTCTTTTTATTTACTGAGACAATGGAATATCCGATCTGCCATTAAAGCACCCGGCTCGTTGGTCTAGGGGTATGATTCTCGCTTTGGGTGCGAGAGGTCCCGGGTTCAAATCCCGGACGAGCCCACTTCCTTTTTATTTCTTGCTGTTTGGAGATTGTTATCGAACTGACTAATTTCCTATTATTGCTAATGTTGGATTGTATTGAGCTGTAATTATCTTTCGCCGGGAAACATACTATTTATATTAATATATTTCAAGTCTGATGTAAAAATTTGTTAGAAAATTGGCCTCGAATAAAGCCCAAAATATACTTAAAGTTTTGTTACGTTTTGTCAAAACTGGTTTAACACAAACTGAAGCCACATTACGATTTTTTTCTTAAAAGTTATTCTTGGTTACCCTGAAACTCCTCAACAAAAGTCGAAGAAACATATTTAATTAATTATGACGAAAAAATTCGAGTTGTTCTAAAAGAGTAACTTCCTCCACTGTGACCCTGACCAAAAAAATATTTGGGAATAAAATTAATACTTACATAGATGTAGGTTCCTCAGCCATGTGCTTTTTAGAGCCAAAGAAAATTTTTTCCTTTAATTTGTTTCATTTCCTCATGTAGTAAAAAAGCCTTTTATTCTAGGGTCACATCAGTTATTTTTAAAAATTGGTGTCATTTTTCGGATGTTTTGTATAACGAAGTTTGTATAATTTCTTACAAGTAGACTTGTATAGGCAGTACAGCGTAAGAATATTATATATTTTTTAAAAGATTGCCTTGCACACCGTTTCATTCCAAAAATAAATCCTAACACCTTATCTGGTGTTTCTCAACCACCCCCCTCCCGCGTTTAATGTTTTAATTCATAATATTAGTTTAATGCTAACTTCCTACTCTTTTCAGATCATATGAAAATGTTTAATAGTACGAAATAAATAAATGACTTCATTTTTGTACCAAAAAATTAAATAGAGCATCTGAATGGGGTTTTAAACAAAAGTTACGGAACTATTAGTTTTCTAAAAATTAATAATGATTATGCTTATGATTCTCAACAAAATAGGAAGTAGATTGTGAGACATACTTTGCTATTTACGACAATGAAATACAAATTCGTCAAAAAAAATATGCCTCCGCCGTGACAGTGTTTTACCACTGCCGTGACCAGGATTCGAACCTGGGTTATTGCGGCCACAACGCAATGTCCTAACCACTAGACGATCACGGCTACCCGGAGGCTGTTACAGACTGCCAACTTTCATTGTAGACAACCACTGTTAGTGCGGACGGAATACATTTCGCATTACATTGTAAATACTAACATTTTTAAATGAAAATGAAACTACGGTGTGAATCAGAATTTAATCACTTCTTTGCGTGTAATATCTCTTTTAATCAGTAGTTAATCCATCGATAATACTGGTTATAACCAGTATAGCACTAGACGGTGTGGCAACACAGGTATATTGTAATGCCGTGACAGAGTACTTAAATTCTATCACAGTTTTTTTCATTTAATTGAAATGAGATAGGCCTACATTTTAAATAATTAAGATACGTTAACCTGTAAAAACATTTATCGTGAATTTTTTTTGTATGAACAGTAATTAATATACATCAGCCTTATTTTCAACTTTTTTTAAAATATTTAAAGTAACATTAATATTCCAAAAGCGACTCCGACCAAAGATGTAGTTCGCGGTACACATAGCTGCAAATCAGATTTATTTCCCCTAAAAAAAATTTTTTTTCTGTGTACGAGTTCAACGGCCTCTAATTACAGTGAACACGTGAACCGAAGACTAGAATTAAATACATTCACTAAGAAATGAAATATAACGACTGCGTGATTGTGATATATACCACATAAATAGTTTTTAAAGTCGATTTGTAATTTATTTCTCATTAAAAAAAGGGCGGGGATTGAGAGTACCAAACAACCAGCGGGCATAATAAATTAGTTATTTCATTATTTACTCGCAGTATTTCGAGGATTTGCGGCCATTGTAATAAAGTGTCTTATCTGAAAGGCGAAATATGATTCATGACCTGCAATAAAATCCTTTAACAAATTCGTTCGTAAATTGAAAAATAAAAAAGGCCATCTTCCGTGAAGAAACCGTTCAAATCTTCATCCCTTCTATTGTCGAGAAATTTTGTTCTTTCCCACTTCGTTCGCAATTTTGGTAAAACACGAGGAAAGTAAGGTTTTCTTCAGCTTCCAGTAATCGGAATGATGTGTTCGGGAAAGAAACCACGCGCTTGCGATGAGACATTTGTGGAAAATGCGGGTACTTCTAATAAGAACATGTACGATTATAGAGATATGAGGTTTTGGATGGAACATGGAACAAGGCTACAAAGACTGAAAAACATTTTCGTATATTGTTCAATTCCACAAAAACGTACTCAATATAACCAAAATATTACTTTAAGTTATTGGAGATATTATTAAATAAACAATAAGTAATGAAATTAATAATGTTTTTGAAAATACAATTACATAAAACAATTACTACAAATAAGGGTGATACTTTTTATTATAATAAATTGAATAATGTAGTTAATAAATCTGCATTTTATTTTATATTGTTTGCTGATATGTCAAGTTTTATATTTTTTCATGTATGCACGTTTATATTTTTTTCTGATATGTTTATCGTTTTTTACTTTGTTTCTTAATTTTAAAATGTACTAATTTTTATTTGCGTATTTATTATTTGCTATTTTCTTAAACATGTGTTTGTGGTGTGTTTATGTGTGTTGTTCTTACTTTCTTGTGTCTTCCTGATTTCTGTATTTTGATGTTATATACTTCATTGTTGTGTTTGTTAACTATGAATGTAATAAGTCTTTAGCTTGCACTATTTACTCAGCAGAGATCTAAAGGAATTAATAAATAAATTTACTTTCTGAAAATCTAGATTTATAATCGAAATATTTGGCAATTATTTATAACCAAATTATTCAAAACAATAGTTTGTATGTATTTCATGTATTGTGGCATCTGTATATATTATTAAAAATTTCATTTTTTTGTTGCCTATTTATCTTTATTTTTGTCATTAATATAATACATATATTGTGTTTTAATATCAGCAAAAATATAAAATAATTTTTTTACACTTGGTCACTATGCAGGAACATCGTCCAAAATTTGAATTTCATACTCAACGGATTGCGTCTAAAAGTTAAATTTATACCCACGTCATATTTGACTTATATCGATATAAGACTAGATATACGCAGAAATTATTTGTTTAAAATTTTTATCTAATCCCGTTGCCGATATTTATGGATGTAGACATTTAATTCGTAAGAAAAATGTTTAGGTATTAATTTAATTAAAAACTATATATTAATTTTATTTTAAAATCAAAACTAAATTTGAAGGTTTCCACCTACAATTAATTGAATCAAGAATAAGATTTTGGCTTTACCCGAAACCTTATTCAATTGCTTAATTTTGAATACATTCGTTGAAAAATGAGTAAAATATTTAATTCCTGACTGATAAACATTAAAGAGTTAAAGTAAATAAAATAATCATTCCAAGTAAATAACGGAAGCTGCCTGCGAGGGCTATTCTCTCGCAGGCAGTACCTGCGAGGGATGTTCTCTCGCAGGCAGAACCTTGTAGGAGAGACAGGAAGGGGCTACTTTTGGGGATGCCTTTTCCGCTCTCCGTTTTTGAACTAAGGTTCCCACATGCCGAAACACCTAGGCCTGTTTTGAGAGGTGTATGTTCCGGGGTCACAGACCTTGGGCATACGGTAACAGTTGTTATCTGTTCCCATTGGAACAGTCGGCCAGCTGCCTCCTAAACTGGTCGAGGCCTGGAGAAGGGAATGCTGCGTCCCCACAGTAAACTCTTCTCCCGCTATCGGAAGGGTGTGGGACAAGTACCCAATGCCCGACCTACCTGATGCAGGTTTTTATAGGGTTTTTCCTGCATCACTTTTAGGCGAATGCCGGGTAGTATCCTTAAACTATAGCCCGGGGGCCTTAGTTAACCCTTGGCTACCTTCCTCTACCCATCCGCATCCCCCTTTCAAATCCCTTCCTATGCTATTAAAGGGGAGTTGCCACAAAGTGGATTACCCTCATGTAGCCTGCCTGTTACCCTAAAAAAACAAGTAAATAATTCAAAAGTTTAAAGTCAGTAATATTTTAAAAAGGCCTTTCAAATTTAGTAAGAAGCAGACGCAATAAAAAGTATCCTTGTAACAATACATGGAAAGGCCCTTAAATTACTTAAGTTTCAATAAATGGTTAATAAAAGACTTGGTAAGCCCCCGGCATATAATATTCCCAGAAGCCGTGAAACTTAGTCAGAGTTTGACAGGAGTATGTTCAGGGGTCACAGACGTTGGGCATGCGGTAATAGTAATAATCGCTGTTACGATTGGACCAGTCGGCTAGCTGCCACCCAAATCCGGTCGTGCCATGGAGACGGGAATGTTGCGACCCCACAGCAAACCCAGCTCCCGCTATCGGGATGGGGCGTAACCCCTGTCCCACCCTTTACTATGCTATTAAACGGGAAAGCAATAAAAGAGGATAATCCTGAGATATACTATCACTAAAAAGATATTTGTGGATAATTAAGTATGTTTAATTTTAGACTGATTAACCAGGGCTGAAGGATATATAGTAAATTTAATTAAAAATAAAATAATCAGTCATGTATAAATAATATTAAAAACAAGACCGTTTCATTTATAGAAAAACATATTCAACGAAGAATGCTGTTGTATCAAAATAATTCAGCTAAATAAATCATCATAATTAAGGCTAAAAACACATTAAAAATTAGATGATACGAAGTCACTACGTTTATAAATTTTTTATGTGGACGATTAAATATAAATAATTTAATGCAGAATATTTCCACTTGAATTTTAAGATTTATGCGGTGATGTACATCGACAGGTTATGATATTCGTCCGTCCATCACGAATGCATTCAGAGCTGCGTGAAATGCGCCCTGTCCACCCGGATAACCGCCGTTTCAATGGCTCTTAACTATAAATCCTGACCGTCGTACAACTTCGACAACTGTAGCGGATAACAAGGCAATATAAACAGCGTGTAACTGTGCAAGCTTACGCGATAACAAATACCTATGACCACCGCAAACAAATAGCGCGGCTGCACAGTACTGGCAGATAAAGTGCACTCATGTGTTGGACCGCAGATACGACTCAATGTACGGCCAACATGTGTATTTCGTACTAATAATGGATGCCTTCCGGTTGACACCCTTATATTTTTTTTCCACCTGGTCCCTCCCTATTCATAAACCAAGGGCTGCTACCTACCCTCAGGCAACAATGGAGCGGCTACCTGATCAACTCACAGCTGCTGGTGACTCAACTTTTGTAATTTCATCTTTAATTTACTATTTTATTATATTATAGCTGGATGACCAGCGTTCCACGGGTGCTCGTCCTTTACACATTTACAATCAAATATGTGAAATTATAATGATATACACATTTAACCAAAAGTTTTCAAGAATCTCACTTGAAATAATTCGTCACTTTTAGCACATTAAAAATTATAATGATTAACAAATATTAGGTATTGATTTTACCAACAATATATGTCTCCTCCAGTACATACAAAATTGGACAAAATCATAGTACGTGCTGTATTTATGCCATGTCAGTCATTTAAATGTCAATTTTTTTTAAACCTGAATTAGTTCAACAGATCGTATAATTTTTCGTATTGTTTTTTATCATCATAAAATGGAGTATTTCTGGATAAAATATTCAATCAAAATATTTCTGCTTTATTTCATTACAAAAAAAAGTAGCAATTTACTTTGTTGTGCAGTATCGTCGCGTAGTAACGTCTCACTCGCGTGTGCTGTGACGTCATGATTTCTTGACGTGCAGTAATTTTAAAAAACAATGATAACATTTTTTTAATTATAATTCTTTCCACCTTAAAACTAAAAGTTTCTCCCCCCCCCCCACAATACCGTTTCTAGTCGTTTTAAAAAGAATGTGTGTACCTATTTTTGTTGCAATATGTATAGAGATTAACGTAAATACATACATACGAGGATTATATTATAATCATATTAAGGTTTTTAAGTATTAAGTTTTAATAATCTAGATTTATAATCGAAATATTTGGCAATTATTTATAACCAAATTATTCAAAACAATAGTTTGTATGTATTTCATGTATTGTGGCATCTGTATATATTATTAAAACTTAATACTTAAAAACCTTAATATGATTATAATATAATCCTCGCGTTATTAGTTGTCATAACAACGAATGCGTTTAGATTTTTTTTTTAAAAAAAATGTTGTACTGAATTTCTGCAGCCAACGCTTTCGACGTTATGCTGAGGAAATCAATCAACATTGTAACAGCCCAAGTGTCGGAGAAAGGTTAATGTTGATAATGGCAGATGGGGAACGAAAAGACTTTCCATAAATATTTGGTGAGAGCGCGGTCAATTTCCTACATCAAGCCATTAATGCGACGGCAGAAAAAGCTTTCAGAGCTGTCGGATACCAGATGGAAGCCCTCTGAGTGTGTTGACAAGTTCAATATTACACAGAATTCAAACTTCGCCGCTGTTTTCTCGTGTCTGAAAATTTTAAAATATTATTTCGGCAACAGGTTTTTGTTATTACGGTCAACCAGCCCAAACGGGAAAGATATTATTCGTACAATCAATATTGGTCTAACTATTTCATTTTTACTGGACACGCAATGGATACCAATTGCTTTGGAGTTCATTGAGTACTGGACTGTCTCTAAGAAACCCAATTCTGTTTACTATTCTATGCAGCCTGAAATACTGAACGTGTCTGTCCATACATTGATTCCCAAAATAGATTTCAAGTCCTAATTTTGAAAATATATGCCGCATTTTCTTCTGAGTCGAGGAATGATCATTCTCTCGATTTCTCAGCTAATCTCTGTAATAAGTTCTTGTCGGAGTAAGATTTCGAAACCAGGACTCTGGATCCTTTGGAGATGTCATAATGTATACAGTGCTTTCAATTGAATATTGACGTAAATTGTATGATGTAGTACGGAAGTGGAATTGAGACGACGGAAATGGGCGAATTAAAATTTGATAATGTGCTCAATCTTACCGTTCGTCATTAAATAACGGGATACTTGAACCTGATCTATGAAAAAGTACAGCAACCAATCACTGGTATTTGAGAATAATATTATTTGCTATTAAGGTCCATTAGGTCAAATTGAGGGAAAATGCAATCCTCTTAGGAATAAAAACGACGCAATCTATATAATAAAAAAGGATGTATATTTGAATGTATGTATGTATGTATGTATGTACGTATGTATGTATGTATGTATGTATGTATGTATGTATGTATGTATGTATGTATGTATGTATGTATGTATGTATGTATTTACGTTAATTTCTATACAAATTTAAAGTCGTGGATAGATTGCAACAAAAATTGGTACACAAATTCTTCAAAACACGAGAAACGGTACTGTGAGGGTGAGAAACGCCTAGCATACATGTGGAAAGAATTATAATTAAAAACCGTGATCATTAAATATTAAATTACTGCGCGCCAAGAGACAATGACGTCACGCGAGAGAAAGACGTTACTACGCAACGAACAAAGGAAATATCTCCTTTATTAGGAATGAAATAAAGCAGAAATATTTTTTTAAAATAAAAAGTATAATTTTATACAGAAATATTCCATCGAATGATAATAAAGAAGAATACGAATTACTTTACCATCCTTGGGGAAAATGTAAGTTAATTTTCGCGCTGTATTAGTTGTGAGTCTAGCTAACAATTTCATCAATGCAATATTTCGTAATGTATGAAGACTGAGTGACGATTATATCCTGAAATACTCAAGGAATATATTTAAGTATTCAATTAAATACTTTTTCGAGTTTATATAAATTAGTACACGAGCAACGCTGGGCACCTAGCTAGTCTATATAATAAAAAAGGATGTATTTTTGTATGTATGTATGTATTTACGTTAATCTGTATACGTATTTAAACGCGCGGACAGATACATACATATATATATTAATATATAAAATAATTCTTTATTTATAATTATACATATTCTTCAAAACACGAGAAACGGTACTGTGGGCGTGAGAAACCCGTAGCATAAAGGTGGAAAGGATTATAAATTAAAAAAATATCATCTTGTGTTAAATTATGTCGCGTCAAGAAATCATGACGTCACAGCAAACGCGCGATAGAGACGTTACTACGCAACGATACTGCACAACAAAGTAAATAGTTCATTTTTCGTAATGAAATAAGGTAGAAATATTTTGATTGAATAAAAAGTATAATATTATCCAGCAATACTCCATCGATATTAATAAAAATACATACGAAATACTTTACGATCCTTGCATAAAATGTAAGTAAATTTACGTGCCATATTACTGACTCCAATATGGCGACCATTTGTTTACATTATGAACTTAGCTAACAATTTCATAAATTTAATCTTTCGTGATTGCTGAAGACTGCAATACTCGATGAGTATATTTAAGTATTCTATTCGTAAAGAAATTCGGAGGTATGTTTGTTAGGATTGATGGAATGAAATTGAATGTGTTTTTACAGAAAATAGAATGAAATACTTTTTGGGTTTATATAAATAAGTACACGGACAACGCCGGCTAGTATGAAATAAATGTCAGCTATGCTAAAATAGTTTTGGAAAAATATATTAATAAGAATTGGAAAAACTTCACTATGCAGAGGAACCATATTAAAATAGTCATAAATAGTCTTATACTTGAATTTAATACTGAAAAGAATGAGGGGAAAGTATGTGTATCAGTGCTGGCGGAGAATAACCAAAATGGGTTGTTCACACAGTTAACTAAGGAAAGTTATTTTGTTACTTTTGTATTAGTTTTAAAAATATTGAAATATTTCCGACTTTAAATAATAGAGTAGTAATCCCAATTGCAATGTATACTAAAGTTAACATTGAAACAAGTTTGTTTATAAATAGTATATTCTTATAATTTTCAGTAGTCTGATTTAATTTTTACTGAGAGCGAATAAAATATTTAGTAATTATAAATGTTTAAAAACAACGTGTATCGTGCAATGCTAATTGAAAAGTAAAACACCTAAATAAATCAATAACGAGTAGGATGAAGTTCACAGCACATGCAGGCCAGGGATTTAATCATTTATGACGGGGAAAATAAATTTAAATGAAGTCATACATCGAAAAGTGATGAACATCGATCTGGATTGGAAACATTAAATACACGTTGTGGTGTTGAGAGACGAGTCGAATTGCGTGAAATTATTGACATAACCGACATATCCCATGGCTCGGTGGGTTTACATTTTGCATGAAAAATATCTGTTGGAATGATGCCGCGTTTGCGCACATTGAGGAATAAACGCAGTTGCTGGTTTGGAGCTTTTTCGTCGCAATCCTCACGCTGATACCTTGCTGATGAAACTTCAGAGACACTTGGAAGTTTCTGCAGGTGAACCGTCCACGATTGAGTCACAGGCGGTGAGATCAGCCGGGAAGATTATGGCAACGGTTTTTGTGGCTCCTAAGAAATTATTTAGATCGACTATTTAGAAAATGGGCGAACAATAAATGGAGACTATATCCTTATAGCCACGAAGAAAAAAATGTCCGCAATTATCCAAGAAGAAATATCAAGACAATGCACGGGTCCAAACCCGACCAATTCCGATGGTGAAATTTATCGAATTAACGTTCGAACTGTTTCCTCGACCCTGTATTCGTCGGATTTGACCCCTTAAAATTTTGTCATTTTATTAACCCGAAAAATAAATTCACGGAAAAAACTATGTATATGTTATATTTATTTCTTCGGCATCTTCGAAAAGATGGAGTAATAAGGTGAAAGGAAATAATGTTAAATAAAAATGAATCAATCCTAAATATCGTTTATCTATTTTTTCAAGTAAATATTGGCATACCCTTGCATACAGATTCTTGTACCTGAAACTAATTAATTAATTAAAATTATATTTTTTGGTGAACCTGTAAGTCCTGAATCATTACCAGAGCAGCCTTGACCCTGCATATGGGTGCATCTATGTAGACAAATATTTATTACATAATCAGTTAGACACCTGAAATTGCTATCGACGAGAATGTCTCAGAGGTGCTTCCGCACCAAGTTGCGAATTATTTTGACGCTAGTTCACAGACGAAGAGAATTTTACAAAATAGGCAAAGGACTCACACAGCTCTGGTGGAAACAAGAATAGCGTTGGTAAAGTAGAGCCCGGGTGAGAAACTGTTTACAGAAGGTTTTTATTTGCGGACCGGTTAAGCTAGCCAGAGAACTGAGCGCGGGAAGGAAAACAAAGGAGGGGGTTAGAGCCCCAGGCCGTGCACGGAGGATCGATAGCGGGACTTCCTCAGCACTCATAAACACCAGTTGCAGTGGCCACGCGACTCCTGTCACTGACACCTTTAACACCTGCACTGTTAGCAAAGTTAAACAATCGTGTCATCGCAGCCCGCAGAATCACGGGAACGAACAACTGAATATTCAGTACAAACACTAAACACACGCAGATGCTACACACATGGAAAGAAAGTCCCTTCCAAGACGAAAAGAAAAGGCGCTTTGAGCTTTGTCCAAAGCTGCTTCAGATCGTTGATCCCTTCCGGGAAGTGGAATCCCACTAGAGTGATCAGGTCCGTCATCGTGTTGGATTTTTTTCTTCAAAGACCAATCAGATCTTCTTTTATATCTCGAGACGAGCGCATTTTCGAAGCGTTGAGTTCATTCTACCGTCACATACAATGGAATAACCGAGAAAATCCGTATCACAAACCTCATGAATGTAAAGCTGCTTTCCTCAACCTAGCCTGGCCACTGATGGAGAACCTTTTAAGATCAGTGACAAAATTCAAACAAAAAACACGGGTGCGTCCCTAAATAATATACTTACACAATAAATAATTCTTTACTTTGGTGAAATATTTATTGCTGAGGTTCATTGGCAAAATATACGATGAAGGTTGTCACTTGAAGATCAAGAAAGTGCTACTAACTTCATCCGTCAGTTCGTTACATTTATTGGTTTAATTCCATTACCCGTAAGAATAAGGCTTCATAAATGCACGTATAGGAAACAAATATCAATTAAGTCTTCAGTAGTCGATTACAAAAACTCCCAATTTAGAAAAACATTTGAAGGCCCAGTTGCAACCTTGATATTCTGCTAACTGAATATCCCTGTATTTACTGAAAACCATTTCCACTACTTCGTCAGGAACTTAATTATTTGTCTCTTTCTGGCTTTTATGTTGATAAAATCTTTCGCCTAAATGGTCAAGTAACGATCTTGAAATACGCTGGTACTTTAAATCCGTTGGCTCTACTTCATTCAGTTTATTTGTGGAGGACATATCGTAATTCTTTTTTACTGTAGGTAAGTACTCTACAAATCTATGCTTGAGATCAGAAGTATTTTTGCATCCAAACTTAAAGTCAATAATTTTGCTGTAATTTTGTTACAGTTAGTTCAGTAATATGACAGAGATGGATTAAGGAACATCAATGCGCTGACCTACTTTCGATCATTGATCTGTGGAAATTTTGACAGAGACTCGGGAAATACCATAATTTACCCACAAAAATGTCCAAATCACAGAAGTACTTTTCCCTGTCTCAACCACTTCACACCAGCAGACAAATAAGGGTTGAATCACCTTTATGTAAAAGCACGAAAGAAAGGAAGACCACAATAGTAACCTGAGAGGTTCTTTTCAAAGATACCCCATGCCCAGAGAGCTCTGTCGGAGGCTACCTTTGGGGATGCCGTCACATCCCTCTGGTTTTTTTGAACTAAGGTTCCCACATGTCGAGGCACCTCGGCCTGTTTTGAGAGCTGTTTGTTCCGGGGTCGCAGACCTTGGGAATACGGTAAGAGTTGTCCGCTATTCCTATTGGAATAGTCGGTCAGCTGCCTCCTAAACCGGTCAAGGCACAGTGAGTGGAAAGCTGCGACCCCACAACGAACTCCTCTCCCACCATCAGAAGGGCGTGGGACAAGTACCAAATGCTCGACCTACCTGATGCAGGTTTTCTAGGGTTTTCCCTGCATCACTTTTAGGCGAATTGCCGGGTAGGATCCTTAAACCATAGCCCGGGGGCCCTAGTTAACCCTTAGCTGCCTTCCTCTACCCTACCGCATCCCCGCATGCCTATGCTATGAAAGGGGAGTTGCCACAACGTGGATTACCCTCATGTAGCCTGTTACCCTAAAAAAATGTAAAAGCACAGGAAAAACTCTATGTAGCGAAGGGGTCAAACGTCTATTAATTTAATTACTTTTGTTACAAGTAGCATTTAATGATTTAATTCCGTGATGCCGTGGCACATGATGGACGATGAAATGGAATAAGTGGTTGTCCAATACATTTCTCAAACAATTTCACATCTCCTACATTTTTCCCACCCCTTTGGGTGTGACACACCCTAAGTCATGTAATGAATTTAAAAAAAACTTACATATTTCATTTCCTGATGCACTTATTCTAACTTTATGGTCAACCGAACGTTTGATGTTCCATCAGTTGTTTCGTCAAGAGAAATAACATTTCCAATTATTTAAGTCTGATTTTAAACTGTTCACTGTCATTCTATTCTAGATCATCTCTTCTGATGTTAGAAAGAAATTTGTATTTAAAAATAAAAGTAAATAACTATGCAAAGTGATTTTGGACATGGAATACAGCTGCAGATTAGACACTCGAGAGGGACATGATTGTGTCTCTTCACCCAAGTCTACGTTGTCAAAAGACTAACTTGTTTTTTTTTCTTAATAATCCAGAGGTGCGTTTAATTTGCTGTCAGTTATCTTTCTCATTTATCAGTTAGCCGGCTCCGCTTCACGACTGGAGAGGGAACATTAAAGCTTGAAGTTCCAATGCTCGTTAGTCTATAACCACGATCCCCGTGAGAGAACGGGGGACCACGGGGGTTCCAATTCCGGACCAAGCCTAAGTTTTTATTTAATTAATCTGCAAGTATTTGGAAGAATTGTGAATCAAATGTTTAAAACATAGTGTAAAAGTATAAACTTTAAGTGAGATATATTTGTCCTTACAAATTTATTCTAATAATATACAATAAATATTTATATGTAAGAAGGCATTGCTCAATAATTGTATATTTACACGTTACTCACAAGAATTTAAAAATAAAATATAATAATCTCTGTCAGTACAATGAGATGTCAACATCATATTATTCGAGTGCTTGCAAGCTACTATGAGCACATTTCATGCTGACGGGAAATTCTGAAAAAATAAACTGCAATATTATTAAAGAGAACCTTGTAGCCGGCGCTTTAAAGTTTAAATATCGAAGTTTCCTCTGCCTTCCGGGTCTGTTTAACTTGTAATCGATGTTCTAGAAGTACCAATTGTAAAGTTTTCTTCCGCATCCTAAGAATAACATTTAGAAATTTTAACTCAGACTGCACCAACACTTTTTCTCCGACCCATTCAATTATATCTCTGTATACTTTTAACTAAACATTCAATCTGTATAACTTCCTGCAACTTCTTGCCCCAATACATTTTCCCACATCAGCAACAACTGCTCCTATCACTTTTGTAGGATCTTATTTAACTGCCTCAGAACTTTCTTTGCATCTCCGGAGAAGCGGAAGTAGCACCACAAATCTCTATTTCCTTGGTATCCTGTATAATACAATTTAACATTCCGCCCTACATATTCAAATTTCGTCACCAATGGGATCAATCACACGGAAAATTTGCTCTGGTTTGCATCCTCACATGCATGTTTTCCCCTTACCGACATCGACAATTTAAGCCTTCATTTTCAAGACACGTTTCGTACAAAATGGCGCTAGTTCATGTAAGTCAGTAGGGAAACAAACAGGACCATAAAAGTTCTACACAGGACAATACACTCGAAATGATCAAACTGAATTCTGAATTATATATATATATATATATTGTAATGCCAATTAATTAGGACATTAATTGTTTGAACGTAAAATTTAAATTGTTTGAGAAATCAATTATTGCGGTCTGATCGAACAAAGCGACAATAGAAAAGCCGAGCTCTGTTGCTTTGTCGGAAGGTCAAAATGGCGTATGCGCGCTAAAACTCGAGATGAGGATAGTTCAGTTGGTGAATAGGATTTAACAGAGTTGGTTAATGCCGGGACATTTCGGAGAACGGAACAAGTGATACTAGAGCAAAGACTAGCCGTCGTTTATTGTATTATTATAAAACAAAGTTGTGAGTTGAAGACAAAGTAATACATTCACGAAAGCATTACATCGAAACTTGCTAAGTAAAAGCAGTTTTACGTCCATAGCCAGCCAGAAATAGTAAAGTTGTAGCTTAAGTCCAAAGCGGTAAAAGACTAGCAAATCTTCAAACCACAGATTTCATATAAGGCAAGCAGAATAAACAGATAGCTGACAAAAAGGAGGATCATCCGAGTTCCTGACATCCTATCAATTTTGACTAGAATCCGTGTAAAATCTGTGAATCTTAGAATCAGTGTAAAATCTCGCAATAGTGTATTTTCGAAATCAAAAGGGATGCCGAAACCTACTGGACAGATGTGAGTAACAAAATAATGATTTATGTAAACGTAATTAAGAGATAGAAGTCAGATTTCGTTCTCCTTTTAAACTGTTAATCAGAGTTAATTTTTTTAATTTTTAATTTCGTTCTATTTTAATTGTCAAGTTAATTTCTTTTCTTTTAGTCGACATATTGTATAGGTAAAAGTGAATTGTTTGTAATAAGATTTTTAAATATAATTGATGTGTCCATTATCAAACCCAGTGAAGACCCTGAGAATTTAATATTTTAAATTTGTAATTGTTTTAAGTTATTGCCACAAAATAAATAAATATTGTTTGTAAATATTATTAATTCTTTTATTTAATTAACGCCTACGATTTGATTATTACATAAATAGCCCCAATTATTCAAATTCATTGAATTAATTAAACGACGTATTAATTGTGTTTATTACAATATATATATATATATATGTATATATTGTAATAATCAACTGTTTTTAAACAATTAATATGATAGTTAGCAACACGTTGGTGACCCCAAATTGTAATATATAAATATTTAAACAATTTAAAATGAAACAGTGCCCCACGTTGGTGAAGCAAAAATGGTGGTATGTAAATGAAATTACAATTAAATAAAACAGTTAGCACGCGTTGAATGCATTAATTTAACTACTTTAACTTTAAATGAATGGATGTTAAATAAAATTTTAGTTAATTAAACAAACACATTAATTTATTATGTGCAAAAAGAATTCAAGTTACAAAAGAGATATTTATTGAATTTAACAACATTTATTACGTACAATCCAAAATTTTTACTCTTTCTCTCAGGGTCTTTATCTGGGCCATTAAATAAAGAAAGGTATTACTCTGTTTAAACAATCAAATCATTGTAAAGTTATGTCAATACTCAAATATTTACAATGATCAAAAAAATCCGAAATCTGACGATTTTATCTTTAACTAAGGGTTTACGATTAATAATTGAATGGATTCATGACTTACAGTTCTCTCTCTCTATCTCGCTCTCTCTGGTACCAGAACAATCATTTTACCTCGTTCAGACACTTTCACGCACTTTACTTTTAATACCAGGCCTTGGTTTTCTCTGAATCTCCACTTCACTTTAAGATTTGGCAAGATTGGCTGTATTTCTTTGACTGCTTCGCTCCACAATAATTTACCAATGTCCTCCTGGAACAATTACTCCACGAATATTTTGGAAAGTTCTATTCTGACAAAACTGCTATTACTTTCCAATATTTTCGATGCAATACTTCCCTGAATGTTTTGCTTTGTATTAATTCACAAATTTAACTGGTAACGGCGTCTAGTCTCTGCTCAACTTTTATTTGTTTCGTCCTCTGCAATATTTCGCCGCCAACTGCCCTCTACATTCCTCTCAGCGCGCTAACAGTCCTACAGTGCTTTAGACCTGTTATTATTGTCCATTCTTGTGTCTCATTTGCGTCTGTTTGCCGATAAGAATTCAAGTCCACAATATTTTTAATTATTAATTGCCTATTAATTACTACAATATATATATATATATATATAAATATATATATTGTAATACCAATTAAAGAGGCCATTAATTATTTTAATATATTTGTAATGTTAGCGGCACGAGTTTTTAAAGTAACAATCAGGGCTCTTTGTCGGCGATAGTTGGGAAATGGCGCGCTCGTACGGAAGGCCAGTCCGGCGAACGTTACGGGAGAATGTGGATGCTGATCTAAAAGTATGAATAGCGCGGTCCAAGAAGTAGAACTGCGAGATCTATTAGTTTACATAAAATGCGAGTAAACAGTTTTGACGGACAGACTCCAATAATGATCGCAAAGTTGAAAGTAAAAGGTTTTGCTTCACACAGACTGAACTAAATTTCGCATAGAGGCATCAATGAGACCTATGTCCGAGGCCTGACTGAGGGGCGGATGATCCAAAGTTCCAGGTGGCAGAGAACAAGAACATCGACCGTGTGTATTAAAAATTTAATGTATAGAATCAGTGAATAATGGCCTTTTAGTGAGTGTTGCCCTCAAATTCCAAAAATCAGATCTGGTACCAGAAAGACATCCGTGAGTACAAAACAATAATTTAAAATCTGTAAACGAGTATTAAAGATAGAAGTCATATTTCGTTCGTTTTTATCATTCAGTTTCTTTCATTTCGTTTATTTTCATACTGTATTAAGTTAGCTTCAATGAGTTTGAATTGTTAATGTTAGTTTACTAAATTGGTTTGTTCTTACTATCAAACGCAGTAATGAGCCTGAGATAAAGAGAATTCCGACGTATTTGATTGTAAAATATAAAGTTGTATTTTTCCTAGAACGCCACGAATTGCAAAAATGAAATAAAATATTTGTTTGTTAACTTGATGAAATTCGGCGTATAAAGTAGGTATTACAATTAGTACTTTTAAAGAATAAATTTTTAAATCTTATTAATTTTGTTAATTAATTCTTTTAATTAAGACCGCCTTTTAATTATTACAAAATATATATATATATATATACATATATATATATATATAAGCACTTCCTTTTAAGGTTCTTTCACATTATAATAGAAAAGAATAAAATGTAGAACTAATTTGGGAGGAGCTAGTTACAAGATATATCTCTCAGCATTGTATTAAAAATGGCCGTTTCATAAATCGCACGGTGGGAAACATTTTTCTAATTAATGTGTTAAACATGTTTTTTATTGAAGACGTAATTGCAGATTGAAGTATAGGAAACCCTGTTATACAGCCCTAAAAATCTTCGACTATTTGTTATTGCCACTCAAATACATGAGAAATTCTCACGGGGCAATGCCATCTATAGAAAATTTAAAATTAAATTACAATCAGGTTACATGTAATATTGTGTGTCCTCATGTCTGGTATATAATTATTTAATGAATTTAGCTTACAGTCGCAATTCAACTGCATTCCAACACACACATTTCAAATCCCCCTCAACTGCTCAGCCGGAGGTACAAGTGTTTGACCTCGGACTGACAACAAGCCCCTGACTACAACGCCGCCAGCGAAACATTTTTTTTGCAGGTGAATATGAAAATATTACCGAAAGCACCAACTTTTCAAAAGTAATTTATAAAACTAAAACTATGAATTAGATTTCTTATTAAAATGCGAATGATGAAAAACATGGGAATGAAATACAAAAGAAGCCTTAAATCACATATCAGTCATATTACATTTAAGTTATTTAAGAAATGTGTTAAACATTTAATTTAAAATTAGCAGTGTAAACTTGATTAAAATATGCTGAAATTTGAGTGGAAAAACATAGATAACTATCCGTTACCAGCACCTCACTATTTTTAAAAAACTTTTAAAAGAAACGGGCACATGTTGTTATTTGAAAGAGTGAAAAAAAGGTAGTCTGTACTGCTGAAGTCATTTTCTGAGGAAGGGGCATAGAAAATACAAGAAAAATATGTATCATGAACCTAAATACAAGAAGAGAAATTTAGATTTAAAGTGGACACTGCACTCTTGTCAGAGACTGAGAATTCTATAAGCTGATAAAAGGGAAAACTATAAAAAGAACCTCAGCCAAAAATAAATAAATAGATACTATAAACCTATGATAAAATTAGTTTTGATGCTTAGGACGGGGTCAGAAAATAAGATTACAAAACCATGATAATGGAGTGTTCTATAAGAAGAAAAATGGAGTTGCTGAAACTTCACAACTGAGCAGTGTCACTTATTCGAAATTTTCGGAAACATGCAAAACTGCGTTGTTGGTCAGACGTTGTCTTTACAGGGAAGCATCCATGGACGCTTCTTGGTAATACCTCGTAATGATTCTGCAGCGTCAAGTGTTCGCTAATACTGTAGAAGTGAGCTGTTCACCTGCAGCGTCGACATGCACTTCATTACGTTAGGAAGCAATATTGGGAAATTAATATTGGTAGACAAAATTGATTCACTACTCGGATAAGTGACATAATTGCTATTTTTAAAATTTCAGAGGACAGGTTAAGCATTATAACATAATTCAGTGCTTACCACAAATTGCTTGGCGTTGCGTGTGGAATAGGAGATAGCATACAGGATAAAGATGAATCAATTTTCCTCACATCAGAACTTATAGCCTGAAAAATAACAAGATAAACAGTTAGATATTTCTAATAATGTTTTGTAGGAAGTAACAAGAATGCAGAAATTATTATCAGTTTTAAATTTAACGTCTGTTTTTGAATTAATAAAACAATTGTTGACCTTATACAGCAACTTTTTATTTATATTGTAACGACGTTTCGATACCTATTTGTATTTTCTACAAATACTATAAATCTAATCAATTGTAAATACCTCCTCTTTAGGAAAATACCTGAAGAAGATACAAATAGGTATCGAAATGTGGTTACAATATAAATGAAACAAATAAAAAGTGTCTTATAAAGTCATAAATTGTTTTAGAAATTATTAAATATGATTGACAGACGTGAGCCTTCATTTACGTAAATAATAAAATGAAGCATATGCATAACCATTATATTTATATCTTCTTTAAATAAATGAAGAAACGTCTACAATAGGCCAGACATTTATTATGAATAATAGTTTAAAACATTGTAATAGAAAAAAACAGTTAAACAGACACACCGTTTCATTTTTTGGGAACTCTTAAGGTGTTTTACAATTCAGTTTAAGGATATAATTTCAAATTCGTAGTCTAAAAATTCCAAGAAAGCAATATTTTACAATAATGATAATTTATTATTCAATTACGTAAAAATTAATAAAACATTAGTTGCAATTAATTATATTGGAATGTAGGTGCATAAATTTTAATGTGAGATATACAAGACTAATTTCCAATAAAAATAAATTTTATAATTCAATAAATGGATTACAATAACAAGGAATAATAAATTTTGTTTAAATTATTATCATTTTTTTACATTAATAGCCGATACAATATGCAACATTTTGCTCATCAATCTGGAATAATATTTACATTATTCATCTAAAGTTTTTAAATTGTTGCAATCAATATTAATTTATTTCAAATTGAGTTATTAGAGAACGTTTCGTTTGGCCGGTATAACAGGCATTGCAATCTAAACAATTATGATGAACATAATTCGTATCTAAAATTTTAATTTTCTCTTTATTATTATTTCCTCCATTCAATTTATTAAAAATAACGCTAATAAGATGTTAGGGATGAATACGGATGAAACGTCGTGTCTGTTTTAATATCGTTTCTATGTTTTAAATTTTTATAATAGATTTATGACATAATAAGCTGACATGTTTTCATGAACATAACGCATATAGACCAAAATTAAGTAGTTTGGGTATAGGAATAATTATTCTACTAATTAAGAACCTTAAGAACTGAACAAACAGTTACGTTTCTGCTCTGGTCGTTTTTAGAAGCTGTTTAGAGGTATTTCCACATTTTGGTAAATTTTGTAATTAATTTAAGATTAAAATGTACATTCTCTCGTTACAGACAAATTAAATTTCTAAATTCTGAAAACTTGAATCTCCTTTTATTTAACTTAGCTTCCCTCATCAATGAAACCCGCATTAGGAGTTCCGTTTACAATCCACACCTCATTACGTTTAAATACAACACTATGATGTGATTTCTGTAGATTTAATTTTGAGGATAAATGAAAAATCTATTATAAAATTAATATGTCTTCAAATAATAATAAATACTATTTAGTGAATCAGAAATAATTATTCTACACTTAATTCGCATTGACCAATTACTGCACCCAGAGAAGTAGCAACACTGTTATAATAAGCCATTATATATCAAATTTAATATCGTGGATTATCACTTCCAAAAATATTGGATAAATGAAACGAATTACTTAAATTTAATAAATTAATAAAAAAAAATAAAACGCAAGATATTTCGATCTTAGTAATGCAATTCCTCTTCCACGGTGTTGTCTTCATACATAAATCTCGAAAAAAAAATCCAAATAATTAAAGAAACTTTCGTCTTTAGTTCCATTTTCCAAATCCTCAATATTCACCGTAGTTAAAATGGTTAAACGAACCATGAAACTATAGTAAGAATCGTCACCGCAAAAATCGTAAAAATACATTTGCTAAATTCCTAGAAGAATACGTGAAACCTTTGTTAAAAATGAGAGCATTTTTCAAGTGTTATCTAATAATTTTTGTGTGTAAATACGATTTTTGAATTAACAGACTAAGTTATATTAACAGAAGCTAATTTTGTTGTTTATAAGAATTTTTAGGTGATCTTGTTTCACTTATTAATTTTTTATTTCATGTTGGATATTGGAAACTGGCACCGAGCTCTGCTAAATAGCGTAACTAAATGTCGATGCATTTAAAGTAAACATAAATTTTAAAGACATGTTTTCCACGGATAAGTTTCAGCCGTGACAGACTATCCGCAGTAAAAGAGCCAGAGAATTTCGTGACAGCTTACTCCGGGTTATGAGGCGTCATCTGTCTTCTAGGAGAAAGGCAATTAACCAGAACCGAGACCAAGTATATTGATTTGCCCTGCTTGTTGCTGTTGCTTGCTCTCTTACCATTTTTACTGTGTAATATCAAGCAAGCTGTGAAAGCCTGTTCGCGCTTTATGGATACTGGGACACATGTTATTACGTCATTTATGATGATCAATCTCTAAACAGGACGTAATAATTACGTACTTAATTTAAAATAATTAATTACTGTAATAGCTAATTGGTTCATAAAATACTAGCTGAATACTCGTGCTACGATATGGCGTTTCATAAAAAAAAGAACATAAAAAATATTAAAAGGAGTGTGTTGATTTCCAAAACCATTTAAGACACTTTCTCAATGTTCAAACGTCATAATTATACGCAATACATAATTAAGGACAATAAATACCACAAAAAAATCGCAAATTAGATCAGTAACATTATAAAAGTTTTCAGTATCCTGATTCATTATCAATATATTCTTTAACCTTGGTTTGTAAAGCGCCTTTAGCGTGTCCAATATAACACTGTGAACAATACTTGCATTAAATTATATAAACTACAGTACGTCTTTCCTTATTATTCATTGTATATAATTATGCAAATATGACACATTGGAATTGTAGGATGTGACGTCCCTTCCATGGCGAGAGACCACGCCGATTATAAAGCTGGAGAGTAATTTTTCCACAAACCGGTTTTATTTCATATATTGTAACCCCAATTTCAACCCTTAAAATGACAAGTTATGTAAACTTGATGAGGATAGTCAGTCAACTAATTGATCGTTTTTCCGGACAGTAAAATTGTCCATTTCCTTCTGAAATCAATTCGTTTTCAGCTTCACAAATATTTTCTCGTTTAAAGTGAAACTGATCCCGATATTTCAGAACACGGTAAATTAATAAATTAACCATTTTAGAGCTGAAAGTAGGTTGAACCTAGATTTTTGTAGGGTAACAGGCTATGTATAGGGTAATCCACATGGTAGCACAGGAATGGATTTCAAAATGGGTAGAGGAAGGTAGCCAAGGGTTAACTAGGGCCCCCGGGCAATAGTTTAAGGATCATACCCGGCATTCGCCTAAAAGTAATGCAGGGAAAACCCTAGAAAAACCTGCATCAGGTAGGTCGGGCATTGGGTACTTGTCCTACGCCCTTCCAATAGCGGGAGAAGAGTTTGCTGTGGGCACGCAGCATTCCCTTCTCCGTACCTCGACCAGTTTAGAAGGCAGCTGGCCGACTGTTCCAATGGGAACAGGAAACAACTCTTTCTGTATGCCCAAGGTCTGTGACCCCGGAACATACGAGGTGGCTCGGCTTGTGGGAACCTTAGTTCAAAAACGGAGAGGAAAACGCATCCCCAAAGGTAGCCCCTTCGTGTCTCTCCTACAAGGTTCTGCCTGCGAGAGAACAACCCTCGCAGACTATTGAACCTAGAATTTGGCCTCGAAAGAGATTTATTTAACTGATACAGTTGGCGAGTGTGAAGGAGAGTTGCATGAAAAAATGTAGAACGATCGAATTTAAGAGACTAAACTGAAACTAATCGAAAAGATGATCCGTCGCGAAAGCAGTAAATAAATTACAAAGTACCTCAGGAAAAAAATATATTTTTAATTATTATTAAAAGTGTTTTTAATTATTTCTTTTTATATTCCCTACAGTTTTAAATTAACGTCATAGGTGTAACATTTCATTTGATGACAATATTATAAACAAACTAAAATAACGGATTGGTGGAAGGTTATGTGCTTCTAAAGTAAAAATGAGAGTATTCATTCACATTTAAAAGTAATTAAAAAGTATTAATTCCATTCTGATAACAGAAGAAAATTCTTTTCAAGTAAATATTATTATAAGACTATTAGAGCCTACAAAAAAATAAATAATGATTGTTATTATATGCGTAAAAGTTAAATTTATGTAGTCATTGAATTAAATAAATTATTTTTGTGTGGCAGAAGAGGAAGAATTTTGGGTAATATTCAAAAGCAGATAGATGTGATTTTTCAATAGTATTTGAAGGTTTATGCAATAAATTTATTACATTAAAATTTAATATAGGTAGAAGGGTAAATATGAATGATGGTTTTAATATTGTTAGACAACATTTATACACAGGCTACCTGGGGATCTCCCCTTTTCTAGTATAGGGAGGGTTGGAAAGGGGGAATGCAGAAGGAAGAACAATAGCCAGTAAATTACTTGGTTTCCCCAAACCTCTTGCACGTCAAAGAGATCGAAGCGAATCATGAAGACTTTACCATTCATAAAATAATTGAAATTGAACAATATCTGACTCTGTACGAAGTATAAAATAATTAAACATGATCACGAAACAATAAGGATAAATTTATTAACTGAATTAATTGAAAGTTACGGCGAACATGTTTCTTCCCTAAATTTCGATCTCTTCTGATGTTATATATTGTGAATAAAATCGTTCAAATTCATTGTAATGTTTTAAATAATAAGATGCTAATTTTAGTCCCAAGCATTGCAATAAAATGTTTTTTAGCAACATTTCAATCTTATAAATAAAAATGAGTGTTTGCATGTATGTATTTATGTATGTTTGTTTGTATATTTGTATGTTCCTTAAAGAAATCTACACCGGTTGAGTAAAACACCAAATTTCGTACACGTGTTCTTAACGACCAGGAAACAAACACTGTCGGGGTGAGACGCGTCTACCACCCCCAGAAGCGGGGGTAGACGGGGGTGGAAATAATTGAACATGCTAAATCAGCCGATATTTCAGTCGGATAAATATTTTTAGGAGTCAAATATATTGATAGTGTTTCTACCGATGTTATCTAATATAATTTTCATCATCTACACCCTGGGAAAGGGCACTCTTAGGGTTAGGGGTGGAGAATACAAATCTACACCGGTGGAGCAAATTTCACCAAATTTCGTAAACGTGTTCTTTGCGACCAGGAATGATACACTGTTGGGGTGAGACGCGTCTACCACCCCAGAAGCGGGGTTGTCGGGGGTGGAAATATTTAAACATGCTAAAACAGCCGATATTTAAGTCGGATAAATATTTTTAGGGGTCAGACTCGAGTAAAATCAGAGTTATGGATATAGGTGAATGTATTTATGACAACGTTGGCAATGCACGGGGTTTGGTGGTGGTGTGCGGGGGTATGAGGGACATGGCGGAGTTGGGCGAGGGAGGAAATTTCCAAACATGTTAACCGGCCAATTTTTGCTTCGAATAAATATATTTCGGCATCAATGAGATACATAAAATATCTCTACATGTTCTCTGTGTATAATTTCAACCCATTTCGGGCTTGAGAGGGGTGCATCTTTAAGTGTGGGCGTGGAGTGGCATTACATAAAAGGAAAGCAGAAACTATCGATATTGGAGTCGAATTCGGGGTTATAGTTGTCACTGAGTTTAATTATGACATTCAACTAGCCGTTTAAGTTCTCCAAGCGCGAGTGTTTGGGGGTGGAAATTTTCAAACATGTTAAACGGTCGATATTTGCGTTAATTAATTACTTCCTGTGGTTAATGACTTTGATAGATTTTATACCGATGTTGTTTGTGTGTAATTTCAACCCCTGTGAAGGGAGCAAACTTATGAGTGGGGTGGAGGTACGTTAAATAAAAAAAACGCAAAAACAACCGAGATTAGAAGCAATTCAGAGACTATGAATGCCGCTAAGTCTAATTGTGACACTTGGGTAACGCGACGGGTTTCGGAGGTGATGGGCTGGGGTAGAAATTTTCAGACAATGTAATCGGCCGGTTATTGCATGGAATAAATACTTTTTGATTATCGCACATTTGTGGGGGTGGTCAGCTTCTACACTGTAAAAACGACCGATATATTTGGTCAACGACTTCAACCCCCTTCGGCATGGGGGTGAGCACATTTAGGGATAGGGTTCGAGGAGCGTTACATAAAAATAGCGCAAAAGGAACCGAAATTGAAGTCATATCGTGGGTTATGGATAAATGACATCTCGGGCAACGCCGGGCACCCAGCTAGTATTTTATAAAATAGTAGTTGAAGCAATACGTTTTTTATTTAAAAATTACATTAATCTTAGTTGTACAAAATCTGTTATGAAACATTTTGATAAATTCTAAATAAATCAAAAATAAAGTATTTAAATTATTTCTTGAGAAACCCCGAGAGTGATGTATATGATATTATAAAAGGAAATAATTTGTGAAGAAACATTGTTTAGTAGCTTCAGTTGGAAAAGTGGCATTAAATATGGTCGCAACTGTTTGCATTGTAATTTTATTAAACTAGCATTATTTAACTTATGAAACAATGAATAACATATTAAATTGCCAGCACCGTGGCGTTCCCTCTTTGCGTGTGTAAATTTACTGAGGCTTAGAATCGAGTAAGGATTTAATTAAATCCTTAAGGAAGGGATGAAGGCTTGGAGTAATGTTCGCAGCTGTTGTTAATTCAACGGCACAGAAATAAAGAGTATATTTACTTACCCCGCATAAGGTTACATAAACTACACAACTAAGTGGAATTTCAAGTAACACGTGCGGTGATTAATGCAGACATAAACTAATTACGTCGAGAGCAGCGTCCGAAATGAATCGCATGAATAGTCTTTCATTTCGCTAAATCCGGTCCAATTACACGCTAATATCGCAGCAACAATGGGCCAGAAATGCGGCCAATTAATTTTCTACTGATTCGTTCCCGTAGTGAAAAACGCTCGTGCAAGCTTCAGCTGCGATTGTTCTCACGAGATGAGTCACATCCTCAACACGAGGGTCATTGAATCTGATAATAATAATTACGTATACGACAGATAATTACTAAATAAAGTCCTCTATTTGTTTAAAGGTGTTAATTGTTAAAACATATCAATATACTTTGTTCGGTTGCTTTCCGCATTTTTTAACCATTTTCAACTGTAAAGTTTACAATAGATCTGGTTACAATGAAAGAAAAAATTATTTTGTAGTTATATACCACTGTGATCAAAAAGTAAGGTGAAACTGTCACTTAAAACTCCCGGTTATTAGGAAGGCAGGTAAATTTTTTTACTAGGTTGGTAGAACTGTCTATAATATTTGCCAAGCGTCTGTTTGTTAAAAGCTTTAATTATCTTCGAGTTACACGTGTTTTTGTAAACAACCAAAAGTAAATTTTTCGATTTTTGCAATGGGTGATTTTGTTGAGCAAAGAACTTGCATCAAATTTTGTTTGCGGAACGAATATTCTTGTGCGGACACAAAATGTTGCGTAAGGCCGTTGGTGATCAAACTATGGCACAAAAAAACGTTTATAAGTGGTACAACGAGTTCTGAGAGGGCCGAGAACACGTTGAAGACGAACCGCGTTCTGGACGACCATCAACGTCTACCGACGAGAGCCACGTCCAAAAAATCAAAGATTTGGGGCTTGAAAAGCGTCAATGGACAATTAGAGATCTCGCTGATAGTGTTGGAATATCATTTGGCTCAGCCCAAACCATTTTCAAGAAATTTTTGTGTCTCAAACGCGTCAAGACTCGATTGGTGCGAAAAATACAATGTAATTTGAGACGAAAAACTAGTATCTGTGGAGATAAGACACGAATTCCACTCCCAGGAGCAAGGGTGGATGGGGGTGGATCTTTTCAAACACGCTCAAACAGTCGATATTTGCATAGGTTGTTTACGTATTATTTCCACCCCTTTTGGTATAGAAGGGGAGTACCCTAAGGGATGGGAGTGGAGAGCCGGTACATAAAAATAATGCAAAAATAACCGAAATTTTAGTCGAATCCAAGGTTATGGATGTCACTGAGAATAATTACAACATTCAACTTTCTGGTTAAGGTGTACTTCAATCCCTAGGAGTGGGCGTGGAAGGGGAAAAGAAAGTTCCGTGTACAGCAACTTCGATGAAATTGTGTGGTGTATTTTTGACCTGCTAAAGATACCGGGAGTATTTTCGCGCTTTTAGATTAGCGAGATCTTTCTTGTGTCTCTTAATTTTACCGGGATTATTCTTCACTCTCTGAAGGTGTTGCGAGTATTTCTGACTTTCTTAAGGTACCGGGAGTATTTCTGACGCTCTGAAGGTACATGTAAAAATTTTGGTTCTCTTAAGATACCAGAAGTATTCTTTACTCTCAATGGTACCGGGAGTATTTCTGACACTCCTAAAGTACATGATTAAAGTTAAACTCGTTTCGGGCACCGAAAGAATAATTAACTCTCTTAAGATAGTTCGAGTATTTTTGATTTAGGGAACCGTGTATATTTATTAAGTCTCTTAAGGTACCAAGAATATATTTTAGTCTCTCAACGCCTATAAGGTACTACGTGTATTTTTTATATATATTTGGTTTCAGGAGTATTTACGGTTCTATCAAGGCAACAAGGGTTTCTGTCTAAATTTGCAAAGGTTGCTTAAAAGAACTTCTTGAATAATATATTAATGTAGAATGAAACACTTTTCCGGACTTATGTAAATAAATACCCGGCCAACGTCTGATACCCAGCTAGTAATATGAAATAAATTGTACCTCTCATTACAATCATATATATTATAAATTTTACAGTTGAAAATGACTAAAAAAAAGCCAAAATCCTAAGGAAAAAGTGTAAGATCTGTAGATATGATTTAGCAATAAACATATTTAAACAAATACATACCATTATACGGTAATTAACAATTCTATTAAAGTTTTAAAAAAGACTTGCACAGTATCTTATATAATAATTACGTTACAAACTTATCATTAATGCGTGTCAGTTGATGATGTAAATTACGCTTATTAAAGAAGTAATCGACGGATGTTGATATTTTAATGTATTATGAGACAATTCCCGTGTTCTGACTCTCGTTAAAGATCCCCATTAATCTGTATAAATGTTCACTCACTTAATTTTCTTAGCGTCCAAATCATCGACTTTGGTCATAATTTTCCTATCTTGAATTTCATAACGATATAAAAAATACACCAACTTCAGATTTCAGTCCTTAACATAAAATCGATTAGCATAATCGCGACGAATTCTTTGATATTTTCTAGAGGCGATAATCACAGTTCACTTTTGTAAATAGTCCGTCTTTAACTTGTATTATTTTAAATGCTGTACCATTGTACCTTCTTTATTAGCAATTAACTTCAATAATATTGAAATTATTATGGATGAATCAGTCCCAAATTTCTTTTCTGCACAAATTGAGCTGCATTTTATTTTCATTATACTAATTAGATAAATAGACAATTAACAGACAAACCAGTACCGAATTAAATACCAAAAATAGTGAGGCATTTAATTAAGCACTTAATTTTTTCTCTTATTTGGCTATTAATTTTTTTAAAACAGGCGTATTGTACTATATAATTTATTATTATTATATTCACCCAGTTTATAAATAATGACTCATTTAAATTAGACTACATTTCTGTTTTAGTCTTCATTATTTTGGCAAATCCTTTGCAGTCAGAAGTGATAGTCTTCAATAGCAGACTCTCTGAAGTAGACAGTTTTTGTAATTAATAAACACACTGGCAATAAGTCAGAAACAAATTAGTTGTTGAAAAAGAAAATAAAGCAATAAAAATTTATTAGTACAACATTTCTTCCCCAATTTTGGGGAATTTATTAGATTCACATTAATTGTTAACAAAATAGGTATATGAGATTTAACTATTCATTTAGGAAACTGAAATCTCGGATAGCCAGAAATTTACTAATAATTTATTTATAAAATATTAACTTTCGTAAGATATTAATGGAAGATCTTGGCACTGTATACAATTTATTGATAATACTACACTTCATAGAACGTATTTGAGTTCTTTTAATTAATAATTAAGGTTTCATTTATCTTGAACAAATAATGTACACCTGATGATGCCCCAAATTAGGGACGAAATGCAGTGAAAATATATTTTTATTGTTAATAATAAAGATAGCCAATTACATACGAAATAAGTGATAATATAAATACCACACAATATGAAATTCTTTGGACAAGGGCTTCTTTCATTATACAGAAAAATGGCTGAATATTTTTTCCTTTAACCGGTATTGTGTGATATATATTTTATCACTTATTTCGCCTGTAATTGGCGTCTTTCCTATTATTAATTTTCTATCAGACGTAAACTTTTCGTTTCTATATTCTTATTGTATTAAATGCATTGTTAATTACTTATTTTTCTTACTTTTGATTACCTTATTTATTTATTGTAATATTATCGCATGACAGATAATTATAATTATATGGCAAATTTTAGTAAGTTTATTTATATAAGAATACCGTCTAGCTCTGATTTTTTTCTCGCTTAAAGTTTTTTTTCTAATGTATTTTCAGATTTTTATTTTACAGTTTTCTTCACCATAACCAATGGAATAGTCACAAAGTCACCTTTACAAGTTCATGAAAGTAATTTTTCAGTCGCAAGTGTTTATGACTCGTGTAAACAAAGTTTTTTTTTTCCACTAATACATCGTATAAATAAAGGTAAATAGGGCTGACTGATTTTCAAAGTTTCTCTTTATCAAACCGTGGATGACAATTTTAATATAATCTCAACCAGTTGAAGGAAAAAAAATTCTGTAAAATGAAGGAAACTCTTATCCAAAGAAGTTTTACAGCTCTATATAACTACAATATAAAGGTTTATCAAAAGAGGTCCCACAAGTCAATTGTTTTTTGTTTTTTAAAAAAGCATTGCGCCGTTTGCCTACAGAATGCGTATGGCAGTTTTATATGGGGAAAAAAACATTCTCACAGTATCAAAAAAAATTAATCCAAATCTATCCGAAAAATTTCTTGCAAAAATGCAAAAAAGACGCGGAGTGACACCACAGGTGACATCGGTATTAAAATCTCTCGATTATTAGAAAAATACAGGCAAAGGTATTTATTTAGTAATGCAGATGTCACCCTGTATGGGAATTCGGTATTAATAGTTTTTCCAACTTTTCCTTCACCATTTATTGTAGAATGTGTTTCTGCAATTGCTTCTCGAAATTAAAATATCCCCCCCCAAAAAAAAAACGAACCATACAACAAAGTTTTAAGTCAACAAACTCGTTAAAAAAAATTCAAGAATAAATATCCCAGAGTCGTGAAAATTCTTGAATATATTTGGACCGTTGTTCTAAAACTTGATTCTACGGAAACTACGCTCCTGCTTGTTATCGAACACTAAACTTCTTTAATATAGAGAACGATATTTCTAAACAGCTTCCGACAGCATATTCTAATAGAAAGCCGCTACTGGGATAAAAATCTCTACGGGAATAAAATGTTGAAACTTTTATACTTCGAATTTTATATCTTCACACTTGTTGTATGCTTGCTTTTATAGAATTCATTGCTCACATAAAAAGAAGTACTAAAACTGAAAACGAAGCTTGCGGGAACTAGCCACCTTTATTTATATATATATATATATATATATATATATATATATATATATATATATTACTGCATTTAAGTAGAAGGAGCTGCTTTACAGCTACCCTTAGACGTCCTGTCTAAGGGAAAGAAATTACTAAATTTAACTTCAGTAAAATTTAATTTACTAATCTGCTGCGTATAATTAGTTTAATATTAAATGATAAAATGTTGCAGATATATATATATATATATATATATATATATATATATATATTGTAATACTAATTAAGGAGGCCATTAATTGTTTAAATAATTGAATTGTTTAGCGGCACCGATCTCAAAGAAGACAATGGAAAACATAAACTAGCTTTGTTGTGAACTGAGCGCATTGTATGGAAAGTCAGTTGGTTGCAGTCTGGCGAATCTTATGGTCGAGAGAGGGAGCAGAATTTAAGAGTTCGAACAGCGTGGTCCAATTATATAAATTCATCTGAGAGACTTATATGTTTTAAAAATCTATGTAAAAAGGTCTGGACGGAGAGACAAGTTAAATTAAATTCTGTAAACGGTAATTAAAGGTGTTAGTCAGATTTCGTTTCTTTTCATTTTGTTAGATTTAGTTTTCCGTTCGTTTCAAGTTGGTTGAATTGTTATTTATTTAATGTATAAATTTTGATTGTTCTTACTTATCAAACACAGTAAAGACCCTGAGAAGAAGAGTTATTAATTTTGATTGTTTGTGAAATATAAAAGATTGTATTTTACCTTGCACGCCAGAAATTATAAAATAAAAATATTTGTTTTGTAAATTTTGATATTATTGAATTCGGCGTGCCAACCTAGGGCAAATCATTTGTAAAACTAAATGAACACCTGTTAAATTAATCTTTGGCAAATTAAAAGTTTTTTATCTTAATCATTTTGTTATTCATTTCAGTTTAATGAATCATTAACTTTTTGGTTCCACAAAGTGGGGCAATTCAATAAATCATTTAAATATAATCATTACAATATATATATATATATATATATATATATATATATATAACAATAACGAAACAGCTTTGTCACTATCACATAACAACTCTTGGTTGCAAGCTATATTAAGTATAATTGCGATCCAGATTATTTTTTATTTTTATTCATTTCCAGAATCAGCTGTCAGGTTTTTTAATTCAGAGTGGCAGAAGCATTTGCATGCATTCACTGATTTGACGGTTTCTGAAATTGACACCAGATGATTGACAGTTTTTTTAAAAAAACAGGCTCTTATGCAGTATCACTCGTGACTTCTGACAACAAGAGAGCGTCCGAACACTATTGCAGCTCCAATAATTTGCATATGTCCGAGCCCCAGCGAGTCATATTCAATTTTTGCACAACTCGCAGAGCTTGTAATTCTTTCGACATTGTCAGTTTTCATCTTTCCATGAAGGACGGTTTGTGTTCTGATGGACACTTTGTGTTTTAAATACTCTTATTTATGCATAATTTCTATATGATAGTTAGATTTTTTATAACATTGCAAAACGCAAACTGTTAATTTTTAATCTAGATACGTTATAAATCTAATAGATTTAATATATATTTTATATCATGAGTTGTTTTCACCAGGAATGCGACAATATTGATGAGTATACTGTATTCGGGTTTAAATATAAATTATCAAGTTAATATTATAGTCGTTTTACAAACACATTATTAAAAATTATTTGGAAGTTCTACATAGATATTTTCTTCTATCTCTATCATAGCAAATTCTTGTTGAATTACATTTCTCTTTACTTTTTGATGCATTAACAAGTAAATAATAATTCTAATGTTCATTAAATATTTATAATTAATTCCTAATCTCACAATAATGAAATACAGAGTATAATATTTATTGGAGATGTGTAGTGTTTGTATAGTTTCATGTTTGTACAAATAATTCTGCCATATAGTTTAGACTGAAATGAAATTTAATTATCAACTGTATTGCATCTTTCAGAATCAGTAGTTATTATTAAAGGTTTTACTCTAATATATTAAATTCACTCTTCTGGTGTAGTAATATCTTTTTACACAATAAATCTTATTTTATTTAGCATAATTTTAAATCCGCGGGTTTCTATAAAATAACGTAGTAGGAAACAAGACGCAGTTACAACACTGTCTTTCAATCTACCAACGACTATTATTTTCTTAGACGTTCGGCGAGGGATAATTGTTTAGTGTCTGCTACGCAAAATATTGACGCTTGTTGACTGCGCACTGCTATGTAAGGCTCACTTGGGTCATAAGGGTTACTATTGTCAGGAATCACATCGGCGCCAAATGAAGGAGTTATGGATTGGAAATACGTATATATCGGACTATTATATTAGAAAACAAGCATTCTTATGTGATTTCTAGCGGTTCAGTCGATCATTTTTAGTTATCAGTGGGAGAAAGAAAAATTGAATCGATGTTATGAGAATTACTTATATTTTTTGCGACAGAGAGGTATTTGAAATCATACTACGAGATGGCAGCAATGGTACAGCACCAAAGCGAATATAGAAGCAGGAGACAACCACATAATAAGAACTTGGGGGAATAAAAAATAATACATGAATATGTCATTTCTAGACAAATAATATATTAATGAATCTCACTATTTAAATTTACCCAAAAGTTAACAATGAAGCTCTTATAATAAGCTTATGTATCTTATAAATAAAAATGAGTGTATGTATGTATGTTTGTTTGTATGTTCCTTATAGAAATCTACACCGTTGAAGCAAATTTCACCAAACTTGGTACAAGTGTTCTTTACGACAAGGAAACAAACACTGTCTGGATGAGACGCGTCTACCACCCCCAGAAGCGGGAATGGACGGGGTGGAATTTTTCAAACATGTTAAATCATCGATATTAGCGTGGAATAAATAAATGCCGGGACCATTGACGTTGATAGTATTTCTACCGATGTTGTTTGTAGGCATGATAGGGGTGGGGGTGGAGGGGATTTACAAGAAAATAACGGGAAAACAACCGAGATTCGAGTCAAATCGAAGGTAATGAATGTCGCTGAATTTATTTATGACAATCTGGGCAACGCGCGGGTATCGGCTGGGTTGGGATGAGTTGACCGGCCGTTTTTTGCGTCGATTAAATATATTTCGGGATGAATTAGATTAATAAAATTTCCCTACATCTTCTCTGTGTATAATTTCAACCCCTTTCGTACTCGGAAGGGTGCACCCTTAAGGGTGGGCGTGAAAAGTCATTACATAAAAAGAAACCAGAAACTATCGGGATTGTCACTGAGTTTAATTATGACATTAAACTTGACCGTTTAAGTCCCCCAAGCGGGAGTGGTCGGGGGTGGAAATTTTCAAGCATGTTAAACGGTCGATATTTGCGATAATTATTTCCTGGGGTTAATTACTTTGATAGTATTTATACCGATGTTGTTTGTGTATAATTTAACCCCTGTGAGTGGAGCAAGCTTAGGGGTGGCGTGGAGGTACGTTAAATAAAAATAACGCAAAAACAACCGAGATTCGAATCAATTCAGAGACTATGAATGTCGCTGAATCTAATTGTGACAACCTGGGTAACGCGACGGGTTTGGGAGGTGGTGGGCGGGGGAACGAATTTTCAGACAATGTAATCGGCCGATTTTTGCGTGGAATAATTCTTTTTCATTATCGCACATTTGTGGGGGGGGGTCATCTTCTAACATGTATAAACGGCCGATATATTTAGTCAATGACTTCAGCCCCCTTCGGCATGGGAGGTGAGCACATTTAGGGATAGGGTTCGAGGAGCTTTACATAAAAATAGTTGTCTACTCATCAAGAATATAAAAACAATTTATAACAGCTGAAGCATCTAAACACTGCTTAAATTGATTAATCTTTTCAACCATAAGGGTTTCTTCCTGCTTAAGATGTGAGTAAGTCCCCGCCTCTCATTCTGCTCCATGTATAACACATCGCTACTTCCTTTCTTTTCTTCTTTTCCCTCCTCTTTCCACTTTCAACAGTTTCCCCAGCTTATGTCTGATATCATGAGACGTAACTTTTTCTGCTAGGTGTTGGCTTATCCGGAAAGTCAATGTGCGTCTTACGGTAAGGTCTCCCAAATGGTCTCTTCTTCTGTTTTGTTGTTTCTAGAAACTGCAACCTGTTGCTGAGCTCCGACCAAAACCGCTGACTCCCAATCAGAACTACCACAGTTGCTCTAAGCGCTTTAATAAACCTCCATCTGGCCACCGTGGTTTGTACTCGTACTAAACACGACCAACAATCCTCAGCAATTAAGCGCATACAGGCCTACTTACTAGCAGATCCTCAATACGAATGTATACTTCGTAATATTATCAAATACCTTTAATTTCCCGAGTTTCTTCCATAGTCATCCAAACCTCCTCATGACGTTTATTTTATTTCTAATCTTCTTACGTGAGATAAAATTTGAAGTGCTTAAAGATTTTATCTGTTCATTGTAGAATATCCTGTGTCACAAACATTCTTTATAGAAAACCGACAACGATTTCATTCCTTTTTTAACCTAATATTGTAGTGAACTGTAGTGTAACAAAGTGGAATAACTTATTTTATTATTTATGTATTTTAATTTATTTTAGGAAATATAATATCATGAAAAATTATTATTCTCGGATTGAGTCTGGCAAGCGTCAATTCTTACTTCGCTGGTACTCAGAAAAACGAAAATGGTCTGTTTCTATGTTTGTAAAATAGCCGAAGGTATTTAAATTGATAATCAGAGTAGGTTTTATGTGTGTTAATAACAGATATAGCGCGTTATTTAGGATAAGCGTCTTTTAATTGATTTTACTGATATTTTAGTCAGTTTATTTAAACGCGTGAGCAACCATGTTTATCGAACGTCGGCAAAAAGTACCGTTTGGTGCCAGTCAGGCTGGGGATAGTAACTGTACCTCCGGGGTTTTCCCATCAACAAACAACAGGTGCAGGGAGTCTCGCTCTTGGAATGCACGTCGGATCGTCTATGACCTGTGATCGGTCCATAATAAATTAAATGGACCAATAGAAAAATAGTTGGTCCCACAGGTCGGGAGAAGTGGAGGCCTGGTCAAGCATTCTGTTTCTGATGCTGACTAGAGGAGGACTCTTGAGTGGAGAAGCACAGCGAGCGGTTGCTTGAGAAGTGGAGATATTTACCAGCGAGAGAGACATCGATGACCAGCTGCGAGGGACGTCGCTGTGTTGCAGAGACCCCAGTCTGGTAACCAATATTGCACATATCATGGTCGCGTAGAGCATTTTTTTTATAAATCGTTTCTCGGGCCTAATTTGCCACAATAATCCTTGAGATTTTCATAACTGGCTAGTCGGGAGGGCAAAATTTTAATTGTACATATCTTTAATAATATTTAATAAATTAGCTTAGTATGACCGAGGGATATTGTTTTCAAAAAGTTACTTCCTCCTACCGCAGGTAAGCCAGCCGTTCTAGGAATTGAACGGTCGAAGACCTCCTACGGCGGGTAGTCAAGGAGAGGGCCACACAGAAATCATTAATTCACTTCCCAAACGATTAATGGTTCCGACCAAAATAACTTTAGAGTTCCTACAGACGAGTAGAGCTTAACAAATATCATAGTAGTGACTTCGTGACATTTTAATAAAGGTTTGTATAGATGAGAGTTAGCGGCCAAAGGTTTGGATCGTGGAGTTCCTGGAGAGAATTAGAAAAAAGTTAGATTTTAGAGAAAGCATGATAGTAGAGTAACAATCAGGTAGTGGAAAGTAAAGTTAATTATAGTTACTAAGCAGAGAATAGTGGATTGAAAATTATGACAGAGTAGGTAATACATTGAGATGGAAGCGAGTTTGTTAGTAACAAAATATTTACTTCGAGTGAGTGAAATGAAGTGAATCTTCTTGCCGATACATTTAGTCCAAAATTTGATACACGCAGTGAACCTGGTTTCCATTACTGTCCCGGACATCTCAGTTATGATTAAATACGTAAGCACACAACTCAAATGTTGCCGTTCCTTTGATGATAATTACTTTGTGCTGCGTTTGATTAGAGATGACTGAAAGCTTTTAAGAGCAGGTGCTGTGGCGCATCTACGTGTTTGTCCTGCAGTGAGACCACGATTCTAATTAGAAACGATCTCCCCTGAGTGTGTATACTGCGAGACAGGAGGTGTTTGATCTGTGAGGATTGTTGTCACAGTCAATAGTTTCCTGGCGTCTACGGTCCCCAATCATGTTCCCCTCTGTCTACACAAGATCTATAACAATTAGGTATTTCTCATTACAATCAAACTATATTAACTATATTATATTGATAATGATAATATACATGTATTATTATAATAATTAAAATCGTGATTTTCAGTTCCAAAATTCGTTGTTTAAAATTTTACGCTTCACTTAATATTAATTTACAAAAATAAAGTTCCTCATCAGTATTTTTTCTGGAAACTATTAGAATCAGAATGAAGCATAGTGGCAACACATTTCAAAATTATGCTTACAATAGCGAACTCTACGGTGAGGATCAGCGTGATCTTTAGTCGAAGATGTGCGGAAAATGTTCCTGGTGAGCAGCAGAGATCGTTTCCATCTGGTGAAGTCCTTTAGCAGTGGCCACACAGAGATCACACTATCTTCTTTTTCCTCAAACGCATTCACACTGTGAAAGGTCAAACCGTGTCTCTGAAAAAGTGCCTTCCTGCTGATGTGGTCACATCACCAAAGTTACAAAGTGGCAGTTCGTGAATAACCTGGGCCACTTTCTCTCGCAAACGTTTGGGATCAAAGAAATTGTTTTCCGAGACCTCACGCATCAGTATGATTGTCGCGACATTCTGAACCGTTGCGTAGATATAATAATAATTTTTGCTAGACAGCCTATGAAGGGCCTTGGCCTACTGAGACGGCTGCCAGACTGTCATCTTACATGACACATTCTGGATTAGGAGTGACACCTGGTCAGAGTGTCGATTCTCCCACAGCCTTAACCTCAGTTTTCGTGACCAGGACGACCACAAACATCCATTCCCATGCCGGGATTCGAACCCGGGACCTCTGTGACGCTGACCACTACACCACAGCAGGCCGGCTCGTAAATATTACCCTTCCGAATTAATATTCAGCCTCAGACCCCTTTCGATAGAATATTCCACTACATCCTCCAGAATGAGATTAACATAATTTATTTAACATTAATTTGTTGGTCACCAATAAGCTAAGTTTACAAATATTTTTATGCAGAAAATCGTCACCAGGCCAATGTGACTATAATAATGAACACCTTGGTTCGAATTAAGTATAATTTCCCGTACTTGTCAGTTTTTAAATTACATTTTCTGGAATTTGAGGCGCCGATAGCGTGTTTACGTCCTGTTAAATACAAAGCGTAAAAAAAAACACAGTAACCGTAAAAATAATTATTGACAAAAACCTCTATTCCCTCTTCACGGCCCAGCTTTTCAAAGATTTTCAGAAAAAAGTGCACTAACTTAAAATCACGCTACCCTCACGAGAGCGCAGACAATGAATTCTCAAAATAATAAAATGTTATTAAACACGGTCCAATTGCAATTTAAACAGATACAAAAAACATTCACGCCTTTTATGGATTGGGTTTTCTGAGACACACAAAATAATTTATTTACCCCAACCAATTATCCACAGTTCTTGCCTATTTTTCACTATCTTTATTCCACCGTATTCATTATTTTTCTATTCCATGACTGGTAAATTATTGGTTCATCCACCATAAAATCGTCTTTCAATTCTTAAACTTAAAGATTACTGATAATTTCTATCTTTTTCCTAGTGAAAAGAATTTAATTGATCTGTTGCAATTTTTTTCGTTATAGATAACTTTCAACTGCCTCACGTGTTCACTACAACAAAAATTCCTTTTAAAATTGAAAAAAAAATTACGTCTGATAGTAAATAATGAATAAAAAATAGCCAAATCAGACAAAAATGGTAATATAAATACCACACAACGTTTCTGGGATCCTTGTGTCTTTCGTCAGGTGCTAAGAAGAGCCTAGAGAAACACAACTGCACTGGTCAGTTGACAACACTCAAAAGCCATTGCAAATTGTGTTTCTCTAGGCTCTTCTTAGCGCCTGACGAAAGGGACAAGGATCCCAGAAACGTTGTGTGGTATTTATATTACCTTTTTTGTCTGAATTGGCTATCTTTCTTATTCATTCTTTTCTTCGCTGCATGTTTGAATTTTTTTTTAGGGCAACAGGCTACATGAGAGTAATCCACATTGGGCAACTCCCCTTTAATAGCATAGGAAGGGTTTGGAATGGGGGATGCGGAAGGGCAGAGGAAGGTAGCCAAGGGTTAACTAATGATAGTATATCTCAGCATTATCCGCTTTTATGGCTTTCCCGTTTAATAGAATAGTAAAGGTTGGGAAATGGGTGATGCAGAGTGTAGGGCAAGGTAGACAAGTAATTCGCTTAAAACTGTTGTAGGGAAAACTGAATCAGGTCTTCGTACTTGTCCCATCCGAAAGCGGGACCTGGGTTTGCTATGGGGTCGCACCATTCCTGTCTCCAAGGCACGACTGGATTTGGGTGGCAGCTAGCCGACTGGTCCAACCGTAACAGCGGTTATTACTATTACCGCATGCCCAACGTCTGTGACCCCGGAACATACTCCTGTCAAACTCTGACTAAGTTTCACGGATTCTGGGAATATTATATTACCATGTCTTTTATTAACCATTTATTGAAAATTAAGTAATTTAAGGGCCTTTCCATGTATGGTTACAAGAATACTTTTTATTGCGTCTGCTTCTTAATAAATTTGAAAGGTCTTTTTAAAAAAATTACTGACTTTAGACTTTTGAATTATTTACTTTTTTTTAGGGTAACAGGCTACGTATAGGGTAATCCACATAGTGGCAACTCCCCTTTATTAGCATAGGAAGGGATTTGAAAGGGGAATGTAGCCAAGGGTTAACTAGGGCCCCGGGGCTATATTTTAAGGATCCTACCCGGCATTCGCCTATAACTAATGCAGGAAAAACCCTAGAAAAACCTGCATCAGGTAGGTCGGGCATTTGACATCGCAACATATATATATATAGACTATTCAGAAAAATAACTGGAGACTGTATATAATAAATTAAACTTCAGCTAAGTTATAAACAATACATTGAATATTAATTAAACTGAAATTGAATTTTTATCTGACATTAACTCTAAATAAAAAAAATTAATAAAGTCAGAATACAATTTTAATACAATTAAATTAGAGAATTACTTCTCATGAAAATAAAAAATGTTTTGGAACAACTAAGGTAGGTTCTCTGCAGTTAAAACTGAATTAAAAAAATAATGAAGTCAATAGTCGCCTAATATTAAGAGTGTTTTTTTTATCAAGAAGTTGATTATAGCGACTAACCGAAACCTCCTTGATTTGGATAAAAACTTATTGAAATTTTAGTAACTTGACTGATAAATCAGAGGTGGAGGAATAATAGGCAATTACATAAAAAAATAAAATAATTAATACTATACAAGTATTCGAAAAGTCTAAATGATATTGAAATCTTTAAATTATTCTGTGACACTGCCCGAGTATTTATTTATATAAGCTCAAAAATGTAATTAATTTCACATTAATCTATTAGTTAAATATAATCCATCGGTGTAGACTTTTTTGCGGAACATACACATTGTTTTCATAGGGGAAGAAGTACAACTTAACCGGCACGTTGAATGTCATAATTAAACTTAGCGACATCCATAACACCGGATTAAATTCCTAGCTTGTTTTTTTTTTGCTATTCTGACAATGTTTCCGGTTGGAAAGGAAAACGTGTACAAAATTTTGTCGAATTTTCTTCACGGGCGTAGATTTGTATGCGGAACCTACACACCAACATACAGTCAATTTTATTTATCGGATTATCATAATAATCGCTGTCACGATTTTAGTTTTCATCCGATACACTGTTCTTTTTTTAGTTCAGTGCAAGTCGCAAAGTATTATAACAATTCATTTTTATATTTTTTCAGCTCTTTAAATTCTTTAAGAGGGGCCAAGCACAGCTATAAATAACATTTCAGTGGCGGAGGAAGTAGCGTGGAGCAGGACCAAGATATTCAAGTTTAAAATATCGCAGAAAGGTACTGGTGTAATCTCGAGAAACGATCTTCTTATTTCCACGGTGCAGTCGCGAGAACGGTTGCCATCTGCGGGCCAGATTTGGAAGCTTTTGCACTAATCCGATTACCGCGAAATCGCCTATATAAATAATGAATCGTGCAGTAGGGGACCCAAACTGTCCTGCTTCCCTGAGAGGGCAGTATTTCACTCACTGACCGCTAATATCTACCCACGCCGGTCGGCGAATTTACGACACTTGCTGTTTATACTGGACACGGATTTACTCTCCAAAAAAAAACTGTACTCGAGCCGATGGAATAGGGATTAGGATGGTTTCAACTCTGTTCTGCGAAGCTTTGTAAGCTGTAACAACACCATTCGCCCACCCGTGTATGCTAAGTAGCACCTGTATATGGAATACGGTGAACAAGTTTTACTAAATCTCAGAAAGGGACATCAAGAATTAACACTTACATTTTATTTACAGAAATAAAGCTAAGCTATTATTTAAATAAAGTGACAAAACTTTTGATCTTCTTGAAATTTAGAAGCCAGTATTTTTGGATTCACTGATATGAATCCCGGTACGATTATAATTAAATTATGATATTAAATGAAACTGTTATTATAAAATTTCAATTTAAAAACATACTTCTTTAGATGACATAACACTCTGAAATTTCTGATATTAACATCCGTTCGATTTTCAGTGATTCACACTAACTGAATCTTCTTATATATTAATAATGTGCCAATTAAGAAATCAAGTATTCCCACAAAAGCAATATTTCTGTTCTCGAACTTTCAAACTATTGTTAACAACCCAAAATAATTTTTTTAAATTTTTGTTAAACTAAAAAGGTAATAGATAAGTTTCTTATCTATCATATCGCTCTTCAAGATGGTAATCAAAAACACTTCCGCCTTAAAACAATATTTGTTCCGTTAATTTATTATTATGTTTTAAAATAAGTAAAAAAATGTAAATATTGCGTAATTAGTGAATTATTAACCGTTAACTGAGTGTGAACAACAGTTGGAATCCGTTTTGATAACATACGGAGGAATTTTTTTAAATTCGTGGCCCGCGAAGATGCGCGAGTCTCAGTTGCATAACCTGACGCGATGGGAATCGGTTAAGATCGTGGATGTCGATCATCTCGAAGGAAGCTTTACGTGTCCCAATGTAGCGAATTTTCAATCTGCAGAGATTGAAGATAGTTGAACGACGTATTTTATTAATAATATCCTTCCAATATTTCTGTAACTGTTTTGCATGTACAACTCCGAGAATCATAAAAAAATATTATTTCGTCAAGAAAGTAATTTTATCAAATAAATTCGCAATTATATAAGAAATAATCCTTCCTACTACTACTTTTTTCTGTACAGTCTTGAAGTTTCTATATTATTTTTCCCTTTAATATGTTTCACTAAAGGAATCTGAATGCTTCTTATGAAGTACATCGTAACTTATGAAAATGCGTTATTATTATCATAATAAATTATTTGGATTTCTAAACATAGATCCCACTTAACCTGCATAAGTGAAGCGTTTCTGCTACTTCTAATATCAATTGTAGGAATTGATATGGCACTATGAATCACATTCTTTGATCACGAACTTCGATTAATTCGCTACTAAAAAAAAACAGTAATTTTTTCCTGCAGTTGTAAAAACTATTGTTTCGGTTTAGTTTCTCCACTATTATTTCGCATTATTTAGTGATTTTATGCTATCAATCGTTCTGCCGATAGCTTCAAACCATTGTTGAAATTCTTGGAAACTAAGTTTTCTTTCGCACCGTATGCTTTGAAGCATTTCTGCTAGATGGCGTAGGAGTATGCTGGTAAGTGAAAGTTTGCCTTAACCGGAGCATGTATGATACACGACATGAGGTAAAATATGGCTCGTTGGTCTAGGGGTATGATTCTCGCTTCGGGTGCGAGAGGTCCCGGGTTCAAATCCCGGACGAGCCCACTCTTTTTGATTCTGTTTTTCTTATAAAGTACATCGTAGCCCCCCACGTTAGGTTCTTAATCACAAGAAATATTAGAAATATAGTTTTTTTTTACAAGTTTGAAATTTTACTCCTGCTTGTGATAATAAATGTGAAAACACTTTGAGTCGACGATTTTTGCACTGGGAATCCAATAATGACCCTACATTCTCCTACGTTTCAGATAAAGAACCGACTCGTTATTTTAATAGATAATGAAAGATAAATATCAACTGACGAACTGCTGATTGAAGAAGTTATACGGTTGACATCCACGTCAATAGAGGTGCGAAGTAATTGATCAAAGTGCATTTATTATTAAATTTTACAAAGCAATCGTTCAGTTTGTAGCAATTCTCATTACGTTTCTCTCAGAGCGAAGATTAATCAAACACACATAATTAAAAATTCTGAGCAGTTAAAACCGAGACAAAATGCAAGTTTCCCCACCACTTTATGTGTAAGTATAAATAGTGCCGCAAAAATTAATTAGATAAATATTCATTTTTGATCAGTTCTCGAGAAATGAAATAGGAAACGTATAACTCACACTATATTCTATAAATTATATAACAATAAATTCACATAAAAGTTTCTGTAGAGAAGAGAAACAATTAGGGGAAACATGCAGTCTTCTAAATAAAAAATCCTAAATACAAATTATGTATAGAAGCAACCACTTTTAAAGCGGTAATTATTAAAAATAATAATACTACAACAGTGCTAGTGTTACCAATACTCTGACTCTATCTGTAATAGACCACATTTCTTATTCGGTCTACATATTTTCCAAAAAATTTTAAAAGCGGAATAATTTAGCATTGACATGCATTTCTAACGGGAAAGTATTTTTTCCTTCGTAAATACTTTAAATAAAGTTAATTTGTGCATGCATGCATGATGGGACGTGTGGTAGATTTTCGCACTATGATGAAAGTCTATTATATGTTTATTTCTTTAAAATAACCTTAATCGTGATTTTTTTAAAAAATACAACCGAAAATGTTTTAATACTATTTTAGTTTTTAATATAAACCACTTTAAAATAAGATTTTTAATTACTGAATATTTAAAAATTATTTAATTAAGTTGAGAATGCCGCCTGATGCGGCAGCCTCTATTTCCATGCGCTGCCAGGTCCATAACACGAAAATAAAAAGCTGTTTGTTGACTTTTATTTATGTTTCAGGAGTGAATCGGAATACTGCGAGTGTGCATATCTCATTCAAGACATAAATCGTGTGATACATCCGTGAATAGTACACACATGACCAGCAGGCTGCATTAGCGGGAGCGAGTTCACTTCAAAGCGGGCAATTTAAAGTCTTCGATGTCGAAGTTTAAATTCGCACCGTTAAAACACAAGTATCGTGATGGTTTTTAAAATTAATAAAAATTAATTATAACTAAATTAATTAATGTACTGTAACACAAGAGAAAATATACACCAGCCGCTTCTGAATACTGTTATAAATTTTAGAGAATAAAAACAGTGCTCTAATAAAAAAATTTAACATATTATGTGTAGTCTAAATTTTTTCTATGAAAGGAAACAATACTGAAATTAATTTTAGGAATAAAAAATGCCTCTAAGTAAAATATATTTTAAACTCAAATTCGGTAAGGGCTTTAAATTTTCTTTAGAGACGTAATACTCTTCTATATGACATACATACTAAACACAAATTATATATATGCTAAGATTTCTCTAGATACGTAAAACAAAATTATTTTATTTTTATGGGAAATAAATAAACTTTAAAACAAAAAATCTTCTAAACGTATATAATTTGTATTATATATAGACTTAACACACAACTGAAATGACATTTATTTCACGTAAATTTTACGCGAAAGAAGATTATCATTAGTCTCCTTATCAACAGGTGACGACAGAGTCGCCAAATATCTCACCAAAAAAATTCGAAAACGAATCAAAATCAACTATTTTAATTGCGTATATGGATAATGAATTGAAGAATATTCTCGGGTAACATTATTTATTTATTAATGGATTGATTGAATAGAATGAGAACATGTCAGCGTGGAAGTATTAAATTGGTATGTTTCACTGCGGAACAATGGATACTGTTTTCTTATAGATAAATATTGAGTTTATCACATTATATGTAGCAAACCGGTTTTACTGTCGTGTTAATTAAATCCGACGTTCGATTCAGATATCTGAATATTACGTTTCACGGGTTTTAAAACGTCTACGATGTAACTACAAAGAAATATCAAGATACCAAGGATTTCAAAAACACTCGTTTAAATGCGACACTCGCCAGGAACGGAAAGCGAGTAAGTTGAAGGTAGCCGGGTTTAAATTTAGTATGAATTGTTTGTCGACAAGTACCCCGGTCAGCAAGATGCTATCTTAAACGCATGTTATCTGGAAGGGAAGATCTCAAGGACTCAGCTGGGATAGGTCAAGCGCTCCCTCGCTCGATATACGCGTGCATGCTGAGCCCAAGGAGACCCACGGAAACCCTTACGAGGGATTTGTCAAATCAGGAGAGAGAAAAAAATTGTGTCCAGTGTAACGAAACCCTGTGAAAGAGTTAATTTGCCAAAAGAAAGAACCTACTTTGAGATTACCTTTTTCGGAAGATTAGCAACATTATGATTTTTAGGAAAAAAATTATTTAATAGAATTCTGAACTGTAAATATTATACAAGAGTGTATTTATTTTACTCAAATTTTACTGCATATATATAGGTACAATAACCATAAATAAGAAGAAAACCAGTGGATCGTGTTCGTATGTATCTACTTCTTCTGGATTTTAATTTTACTGAGAGTTAACTGAGTCTACATGTCGCTGACATGATATTAATTACTTTAAGAATGACCAATTATATTCCTAAAAAATGAGTTTTTAATCCTAATTATTATAAATAGTTCATAATTCAAAATGCGATTTGACTTTCCTCCAACTCCCTCCAGCTTTGACTTGAAATTCGGCAAGATATATATTTTTTCTGTTGATAATTTTAAAAATAAAAATTATTGAATATGCATATATATATATAGATGTATACTAATCTAATTAACTACAGTATTAGTCAAAAAACTAACAAAAAAGGATGATATAGTTCCACACAACTTTTATAAAATACTTGTTGCTTCCGTCAGGTGAACCAAAATCTCAACAACAAACTGCACAAACCAGATGACGAACTCAATTAATTGTCTGTTTATTGCCAAATAATTCATCCATTTATTAAAAATACAAATATGAAAAAATTATTGATATCTATTCTGCCGATCCTGAGTTTATCAAGACGCATATATATATATATATATATATTGTAGTAATTGGTAATTAAGGCATTGTTCTAATTGAAAAGTTGAATTGTAGAGGACTCATTATTAGTGGATATAGAGCGGACGCCGCAACAAACCGGCAAGGCAAAGAAAACATTGTTGATGAGTCGAGAAGGTTCTACGCGCTCAAAACCTGCGAGACGAACGAACAGTCGGGCAGTAGGCAGCGAGGAGAAAAGACCAAAATTCCAAGTCATGAAAATTTGAACAGTACAGTCGGGCAGCAGACAGCGAATAGACCAGACGAAAAGTTTAACAGTCGGCAGTCAGAACGAAAGAATGTGGTCCAGTCACAAACATGCTTTCAAATATTAAAAAGTAAAGCAATATTCAGACAAACCAATGAAGTCCATTGTTAACTAAAGTCAGGAGATCCTCAAATCCAGGTTGCAGTAAAGAATCGAGAACCAACCAATTTGTGTTAAACCAACTAACAAACTACGCCAATTAGAGCCTGTGAACATTTAGAGTCTGTGAGAACTTATAATCAGTGATGTCCCCAAAATTGTGCACGAAAAACTAAAAATGAGACCTGGGCGGCCGTAAGTAGAGAAAAACTTTAAAATCATTTGTAAACCGTGTTTAAAAGATAAAAGTCAGATCGTTTTTTAATTATTTAATTATCGATAAAATGAGATCGTTAACTCTTGATAAAATTGAAATTGTTAAATTCAATCTTTAGTATTATTTCTTCCACAACAAATTTCGTCTATGTTCAGACACATTGATTTCCATAAAAAGTAAATGTAATTTTGATTATATAAATTCTGCCATTTATCAAACCCAGTTCAAGACCCTGAGATCCCAAATATTTTGTGTATTTTATACTTGTTTTAAAATTGATAATAAATTTTGTTTGTTATTTAAACTTAATAGTTGTTCATTTAAAAGCGCCTATCCATTATTATTATATTTGTAATTATTACAATATATATATATATAATAAGAATTATATATAACATGTATGCCTCTTGTTTAGGTGTTTTGTGATACACCCTAGGTATATTTAATACTTTAGCTTAGAATAGCAGTGACGTGGCATTTTTGTTTGGTTCTTAAAAGTAACTGTTCTCTGATTGGTTACCGGGCGAAAGTCTTTTAGGATACAACAACTTCATGGATTTATATAGATATTATGTAATGTACCAACAACGTAAATTGTGGTTATTAAATCATTTTCAAGCGCAATGTATCAATTAAATTGACACTAATGTTGCGGCTATAAAAAAAACTCCCGTCCACAAATTCGTCGGGCGGGACTTTGGCACTTAATTTGGCGGCTTGTATAACAAGTTATAAACAGGAATCATAAATATTTGAAGAAAAAACTACCAATCATTACTACCTATCATTACGATAGGAGGAAATCAAAAATATAGGACTGTGGTTTGCTAGCGTAGGTTGGAGCCGGGAGTTGAGGCGCTGGACATCGTCGGACAACGTCCCAACATCAACGAAATAATTTATGTCTGCCTAATATAAAATTTGCGTATATGTACATATATGAATAAAAAACTATGAACGATATAGAAATTGTTAAATCATAAATCCATCAACCAAAATAAATGGTTACATTGAAATAATGAGCTGTTGCACATATTTAGTGGAGATTTTATTTTGAAAATCGGTTTAATATAAGAAAAATTGACTCATACACACGAAAATAATATTTGTAGAATATAAACAAGTATTTTAACATTTTATTGTTCCGCGAGGACAGTTCTTGAATTGGGTTACTTCACGCAAATGTCGATTCCTCTTGTTACGGTCTCTTTAATATGCAGAGGCATCACAAATTGCAAAGTATGCACTGTCAGGTCTCTAGTCCCGTAGGTCAGCAATCTGTCCCAGCACATTCCATTACGACGGGATCCGCAGCCCATTACCGGGTAACACACAACTGGAACGCGAGCACTTCAATGGTCCTCGACATTCACCTCCACAACTGTGTGCTTTTCAGTTCATGGAGGTGATGCATCCTCCGCTCATCGCACAATATGTACATAGGAAATTATTAAATCTGACATTTCACTTTGTATTTGATCACCACTGCTTAGCGCATCAGTTTTTCTGAAATATCTTTCACGGAAAAGTCAGACAAGTACAACAATATTCAATATTATTCAGTGATTAGTTTTCTTTCCTCAAAAAATAACAATAGTTCACCAACAACGATTATAAAACCTTTTGACACTCCTTTTACATGAAATCGTAATTGAGATAAAAGTTTTAATCTTTAAAACGCCGTAAATACGCCTCTATCATTGATTAATATTTCTATGTATACTGCTATAAATTACCTGAATAATTTTAATTTATTATTCTTTTAAACGGCCTGATTTTAAGCGGTTCCATCCGAAAGGGAATGTTCATCTAATCTTCTAAAAAATATAGAACTTAAGCTTTTCAATTTTAGGTCAGGTCCAAAAATTGCAGGATAACAAATAGAATAACAAATATTGTTTCCAGACGATAAATAAAATAAATATTTAAATAATTTATTAATGATGAAAAATATCTGACATTTATTATGATCTTATCTATATAATAAAAAAGGATGTATATTTGTATGTACGTATGTATGTATGTATTTACGTTGTTCTTTATACAAATTTTATCGCGTGGACAGAATTCAACAAAAATTGGTATATGTATTCTGCCAAAATCGAGAACCGGTACTGTGGGGGTGAGAAACCCCTAGAATAAACGTGGAAATAATTATAATTGAAATAAGTTACAAATTAGTGTTAAATTACTGCGCGAGACGATGACGTCATAAGTTTTCAAGACATTGACGCATCCTAAATATAGTTCTGTATTTCGTAATGAAATAAAGCAGAAATATTTTGATTGAATAAAAAGTATAATTTTTTTTCAGTAATACTCCATCGATTAGTAATAAAAAACAATACGAAACACTTTACTTGCGCAAAGTTAATTTGGAATAGTTAATTATCCCGGTATCTTTGATAAAGCCAATATGGCGCCTTATAATACATTCAAATGTGTGTCGGTCGAGATTTATAAAATTTCATAATATAACGTACTATTGTATCCTGTATAATATTTCAGAAGATAATAAGATTTGTCTAAGGTACGACTGCTGAATTATATGTTTGTAACTATAAAAGTATTGAAAATGACGTACGGAACTCCGAAAGTTTTTATGGTCGTTATTCAATTAATGGACTATCAGTCAAAGGTATGTACAGAAATAGGAACATTTAAATTGAATTAAAAGTACAATTAATTATACTTTACGCAACGTATTTCTATAAATTTGTATAAATGTAAACAAATTATTGCGTGCAATTTGTGTCGTGAAACAAAAATTTGAGGTTTGGATAGCAGTATTTGTTTTCCATTTTTGGGAACGACGTTATAGATGTTCAATTTCTGAGAAATGAAGCTGAGCAAAAATATTTTGATTGAATAATAAGTATAATTAAATCTACCAATACCACATCGAGTGATAAATATAATTTATTATGAAAGGTTATACAATCCATGCATTAATTTTCTTTTAAATAACTTGACTTTTGACGTGGAATATTTAACGGGATCAGGGACCAATATGTTGCCCAATTATATCTTGCAATACGCACTAGAATATACATAGAATTATGTTAAAAACAATACTTAAATGTTCAAAATCGATATTTTTTTATTGAAGACAGCGTATTTCGTAATGTTTTGCATTAATTTTATACAATGCTACCAACTGCAGATTGCTAAAACCACCAAATAGTTTAATTTCAGATGGAAAAATTATATGTCTACAAATTTAATAATTGTTTTAAATAGTGTATGTATATCTATCTATCTATATATATTATATAAAATTGTCTTATACGGGTATGTATGTGTGTATACATGTAGGTATGCATATGGGTATGTTCCGCTTACAAATCTACACCCTCGAAGCAATTTCACCGAAGTTCGACAACGTTTTCTTTGCGACAGGGAAACAAACAATGTGCGGGTGTAACATGCCTACCACCCCCAGGAGCATGGGTGGACGGTGGTGGAAACCTTCAAACCTGCTAAAATGTACGATATTTGCGTTGCATAAATATTTTTCAGGGTTAATTCGAATTATAGTATTTCTATCCATGTGATTTTTATTAATTTTAACCCCTTGTGGCACGAGGGTTGAGCACATTAAGGGGTGGCGGTGGAGGGGGTTACAAGGAAATAACGCTAAAAATACCGAGATTCGAGTCCAATCAAAGGCAATGGATCTCGCTGAGTTAATTTATGACAATCTGGGCAACGCGCAGTTGTAAGATGGCGTAGGAGGGGTTTGGCCGGAGGGTAGAACTTTTAAAATAATTTTGCATGAAATAAATATATTTCGGGAACAATGATATTCATAAAATTTCCCTACATGTTCTCCGTGTATAATTTCAACCCATTTCGGGCTTTGGAGGGATGCGCCCTTAAGGTTAAGGGTGAACGGGTGTTCCAAGAAAATAACGCGAATACAGCCGAGATTAGAGTCAAATCAAAGTATTATGGATATCAATGAGTTTAATTATGACGTTCGACTATTGGAGACATTGGGGATTGTAGATAAATGACATCTCGGGCAACGCCGGGCACCCAGCTAGTAAATAAATAAATGGCCTTGAGCGAGAAGACTTACAAAATACAAGTCTTTTGACTCCAGGTCATTTAATTATTTATTATTAAATAATTTATTGTTCTGCGAGGTCATTTCTTAGAAAAATATGGATTACTTAACTCAATTGTCGATTCGTCTTATTGCTATTTGATATTTTCCACAACTACTGCATTTTATTTATTATTTTTTTAGGCTAACAAACTAGTTTGTGGCAACTCCCCACTAATAGCATAGGAAGGGATTTGAAATGGGGATGCGGAAGGGTAGAGAAGGTAGTTGGGTACTTGTCCCACGCCCTTCCGATAGCGGGAGAAGAGTTTGCAGTGGGGACGCAGCTTTCCCTTCTCCGTACCTCGACCAGTTTAGGAGGCAGCTGGCCGACTATTCCAATACGAATAGCGGACAACTCTTACCGTATGTCCAAGGTCTGCGACCTCGGAACATACACCTCTCAAAACAGGCCGAGGTGCCTCAGCTTGTGGGAGCCTTAATTGAAAAACGGATAGGAAAAGGCATCCCCAAAGGTTGCCCCCCCTTCGTATCTCTCCTACAAGGTTCTGCCTGCGAGAGGTGCCTAGGCTTATGGGAACCTTGGTTCATAAACGGAGAGAGGAAAAGGCATCCCCAAAGGTAGCCACTTCCTGTCTCTCCTACAAGGTTCTGGCTGCGAGGGAACATCCCTCGCAGGTACTGCCTGCGAGAGAATAGCCCTCGCAGACTCTTACATTCTCTTATATATATATATATATATATATATATATATATATATATATATTTAAGGCAACAGGAAACATGAGGGCAATCCACGTTGGGCAACTCCCCTTTAGTAGCATAGGAAGGGATTTGAGAAGCGGAGGGGTAGAGGAAGGTAGCCAAGAGTTAACTAGGGCCTCCGGGCTATAGTTTAAGGATCCTACCCGGCATTCGCCTAAAGAAATGCAGGGAAAACCCTAGGAAAACCTGCATCGTGTAGGTCGGGCATTGGGTACTTGTCCCACGCCCTTCCGATAGCGGGAGAGGAGTTTGCTGTGGGGTCTCAGCCGTGCCTCGACCAGTTTAGGAGGCACATGGCCGACTATTCCAATGGAAATTGCCTGCGAGAGAATAGTCCTCGCAGGCCTAAAAGGTAACTGGTTACCCGGTAACAGGTTATAACTACATTTATTGGCACAGTAGCAGCGGGTGAACTGTAGTATATAATTTTTTTTAACGTTCCGCTCCAAAATTTCGAATATAAAACTGTCCACCGCGTTAACTACTGGTTTCCCGTGATTCTTTAAACATCGGTAACGGAGACCAAATGTTATTGCATTAATAAATGTATATGATAAATACACAACTATAATGACTAAATAGGGTCCGACAATGAAGACTACCACCAGTATGAATCTAAAAGGAACTAAAAATACAACAGCATCAATCTCGTAATTAATTTATTGAACCTCAAAGGTATACTTGCGGCATTATTACGTAAATAATTATTATTATAAAATTAAATTGAAATCCGGATACAACTGTAACTAGTGTTACGATGTTCAGTTACGAAATATCGCATATCTTTATATGATTCTACACAAAATAAATAAAAATACTGTTATCATGATAATAAATTACTTTTACCATTAGCTCCATTAATAAATAATATTTTATGATACAGACGTACCTAAGCGAGGATTACAATGCCGACATATCCGTAAAAATTCAAACCGAAACGAACAGAACAGGATTAGAATCCAAGTGTATGTCTATATTCATATTTCGTGTCCACTAAGTTTAAATATATAGTAAAGGATGGTTTCCCAACTGATGAAATTATTTATTTAATATTAAGTCTTTCAACAAATTGCAATTAAGACTCACATAACACGTTATGTGTTTTATAAAACAATAATTTCCTCCCTTTAAGACAGAACTTGAATTATTAATTGAAAACCCATTTAGTAATGCTACAATTAAAATAAAAAAATTCAACTAGCGGGAATTTGGAAAAATTTGATATTTGTAACGTCTTTGTGATGAGCATAAATCCCAAAAATACAGTTCAAATAGATTTGTCCCAGACATTTCTACTGCGAGGTTAAATATTTTCAAACACATCAGCATTAAAATATGAATTGGAAAGAAGAAACTCTGGTTGAAAATTGATTTATATTGGATTCTAAAAATTATACACAGTTATGAAGACAGGAATTTTTCGCAAATTATTGGCTAAACGATTGAATAATTCTACGAAATGATGTACGTACAGTGCAGTAGAAAAACAAAATACTTTATTACACGACAAATCATCTAATGACAGCTTTTTGGTTTTCTCTTTGGGGATTATTCAATTAATATTTCTTTATAGATAAATTATTTATTTTGTTCCGAAAAAGAAGATGATCAAGATTTCGATCCGGCTACATTGAGACTATTCATAAATCTTGACGAGGTGATTGACAAATCAAGTGTAAGAAGACTAAAGCGCCTTATCCATGGCCCCAACGAGATGCTAAACAAGTGTCCCTTCGACGTATTTCTATCACGGCAAAAAGCTCGTAATGCGTAAATACCAATTTTGTTAATTCCTTTATCGCCACGTGCACGCCTCCAGGAGTAAATAAAATTTACGTAATGTCCTCGTTTAAAAGCGGCTCCCGTGCATAAAGAAACTTCCACGAAAATTCATATGTTTGGTTAATAAAACAAAAATCTTTCATGGTCGATACTGAATATGAAGTTCGCATTTATGACCTGCCGAATCGGGAGGTATTTTAAAAATTTTGTTCTATACGAAATCATCATCACTATTACGAAAAATCTAATTATAATAACGTTCAGAGAGAACAATTAATAAATATTTTAAATTAACTTTGGTCACTTTACTGAGGTGTGTACTCCTGCTGAACAGACGTTGGTCACACGGCAATAGTTGTCTACTGTTCCGCTTTGAAACAGTCTGTTAGTTGAATCCAAACCTGGTCGAGGCATGGAGACGGAAGTGCTGCACCACCACTGTAAACCCCCACGACCCGTCATTGGAAGGGTTCACAAGTACCGTGAGCACGACCTACCTGATACTCTCTAGATGAATTCCCGATGTCATCCTTAAACTACTGAAGCTTTCGCTACCACGCTTTCCCTTCCGCTTCGCCCCTTTCTATCCCTTCATACACTTCTTATACGTGCATGACACTAAAGAAACCTGTTTCTTTGAAAGAATTAGTTACAGAATAACGGAGTTATCCTTAAACTATAGGCCGGGGCCCTAGTTAACCCTTGGATACCTTCATCCACCCTTCCGCATCCCCCATTTCAAATCCCTTTCCTATGATATAAGAGGGGAGTAGCCACTATGTGGATTACCCTATACATAGCCTGTCTACACCTCAAAAAAAAAAGTCGGCCAGCCGAAGGAAGCCTGAACCTTCCCAGAGAGACCTGGAGGAGGCTACTTTTGGGGAAGCCTTCACATCTCTCTGGTTTTTTTGAACTAAGGTTCCCACATGCCGAGGCACCTCGGCCTGTTTTCAGAGGTGTATGTTCCGGGGTCGCAGACCTTGGGCATACGATAAGAGTTGTCCGCTAATCCTATTGGGAATAGTCGGCCAGCTGCCTCCTAAACTGGTCAAGGCACAGAGAGGGGAAAGCTGCAACCCCACAGCTAACCCCTCTCCCGCCATCGGAAAGACGTGGGACAAGTACCAAATGTCCGTCCTACCATGCAGGTTTTTCTTGGGTTTTCCCTGCATCACTTTAAGGCGAATTTCCGGGTAGGATCCTTAAACCATAGCCCGGGGGCCCTAGTTAACCCTTTCCTACGCTTTAAGCGGGGAGTTGCCACTATGTTTATTACCCTAAAAAAAGGCCGGTCTACACCAAAAATAAAAAGATAAAAGATTAACTAGAAAATCTTTTCGAATACTTGCATAGCTCTAAAGCGGAAGAAAAATAATATAATTAATAAGAATAATATAATTATAGGTTTTAAGATTGGTAGTGGCATAGTTAAGCCTCTCCGCGACAGATAGTTCCCAACAGACGACAATGCTCCCCTGCACATTCTCTATTCTTCTACTGCGCATCTTACGCGACTTGAAATATCTCTGAACCAGTAATTATGTTAAATTTAGAATACATAACTTTATTAGTTTGCCTAAATAACTGCATGGTTTTTACCGTCTCCTAGACAATCCTATATTAGGATTATTGTAAAATAAACATAAAATACATGAGCACATCCTATACCGACAATGAAAATAATTTTTAAAGACAACACTCAGTAGTTTAAGTTTAATATAAACAGTCATATTCTTCGTACTTATTTATCAATCTAGATCAAGAATTGAATTCGTCGGACTGTTAATAAATAAAAATTACATAATTGGTGTAATTATATCCAGGCCTTGTGTATTTACTAAAAGCAGTGCCTCATCTAAATGGTTTTGTTTAGGCTAATTACGTTCGTTTCGTTAAATGACTGTAATTGTATGTATGGGGGAAAAAAATCAGACACTCACTCAATCAAAAACTTTTCTTGGACAGTTTGGAATTTGGAAATTGTTCGTTAACATCATCAATGTACTGTTTCACGTATTTTTTTCTGTTAACAAAAATAATTTTAAAAATCAAATTCATCCGAATCCTTTCAAAAACAAATTTATTTATGTTACCGTATTTTAGAACGAAATTATAATTATATTATACACAAATAAACACGCAAAATTCGTCAGAAATGTATTTTAATAAAATGAAATATTAGAACGTATTTATGAAAATTAGCATAGTGTATTATTACGATACGATATTTATTCATTTATAATTTAACTTTGTTCCGGATTTGAAATAGATGTATAATAAAAATATTTTACATTCGAATAATCTTTGAATAAATCAAGAAAAGTCTGCAAACAGTAAGTAATGCTTATCCTTACCTGTGAATAATTTATTGCAGCACTTTGTGCGTTCCCTAGAGAATATCGCTTAGCTCCTAACAACAACATAACACGGACTCGCAAATGTTAGCAAACCTCTTACGAATTCTGTTCAATTCAACAGAGTTGAAAATACGAGTTTAGTCGAAATTTACAAATGGGTTTGTATTACAATTATCGTGGCTAATCCAATGTTGACGAAGGTCATTAAGTACTTCATTCCATATTGGGTGTGTCCTTTAAAAACATCGTTTCAAATGTGGGTTCGGTGAAAATACATGAAATAATAGTTATTTAACGAAACGAAACGTAATTAACCTAAAACAAAATAATTTACATGTGGCACTGCTTTTAGTAAATACACAAGGTGTGGATTGAATTCTAGAATTAAACCAATTATGTAGTTGTTGTTTATTAACTGCCCGACGAATTCACTTCTTGATCTAGATTGATAAAAACGTACGAAGAACACAACTGTTTATATTAAACATAAACTACTGAGTGCTGTCTTTAAAAATTATTTTCATTGTCGGTATAGGATGTGCTCATGTATTTTACGTTTATTTTACAAAAGGCCTAATATCGGACATTTTCCAAAAAATTGAAATTCCTAGGAGACGGTAAAAACCCTTCACGTTTTTAGTTAACTAATAAAGTTATGTATTCGTAATTAAACATAAGTAAGTATTGGTCATGAGATATTTCAAGTCGCGTCAGATTTGCAGTTGAAGAATAGAGTATGTGAAGGGGAGCATTGTCGTCTGTTGGGAACTACCTCTCGCGGAGAAGCTGGAACTACGCCACTACCATTCTTAAAAACTATAAATATATTATTCTTATTAATTATAATATTTATATTATTCTTCCGAACGGGATATACAGAACCAAGGTCTTTATGTCACACCGTGCAATTATCATCTATTACTTTTCTGAGTATTTTAGTGTACAACATATCCTGAACTTCACACAAAATAATTCCACGCGACATTATTTGCAGTACGGTTTTTACACTAGCATGTTGCCGTAACAAAGGTTCGTGTTCAGCTGAGCTCGGACCTACCACCACTACATTTACAGGGCTGTGGACCACTGCGCATATCAACACGACTTTCTATTTCTCGCGACCTGTACTATGACTATAAAAATTTATAACCATTGAATACCATTAGGATGCAAAGAAAGAAGAGCTCGCATGTTATAAAATACAGTAGTTCTCAAATTTTGTGTCGTATAGCGTTTTTAAAATTAATATTGATAAAAATAACACTCACCCGTTAGGTATACATAAATGGAACTGTACAAATAAAATACTACAAAGAAGCATATAATATATAAAGAAAATATCTCCTCGGACACGGATACACCAACATCTTTGTGCACAAAACCACATAAAAAATATAGGGAATAAGATACACCAACCCAAAAATCCAAAGCATTCTCGAAAAGGAATACTCAAAATTGAACGATTTGAAAGATGATAATAAGTTCTCAACTGTAATTCACGAATTTCAGAGGAGCAACTTGTGTGAAAAAAATAGATTTTTATATCATACTAATTTTGAAATTTAAATTTGGGTATTAACAAAGTGTTTAATCGAAATTTTATTAATATTGTATTAAACTGATCACATGAACGTACATTTCACGGTATTCATGTGTGTTTCTGAATAGAAACAGTTTTGTGGCAATTAAATTAACAAAGATAAAGAAAAATATCCAAACTCCCAGACTTCATGGAACTTAGCGCTCACATTAACCCAATTCGTGATCCTACGTCTGCGGTCGTTGACGTCGTTCCCAGCATCCGCCGTTTGCGTTGGTGATGATGATAACTTTTCTCTGAGAACTCACCTGCTAACTACCCCTGTGACTCTTAGCTTCGGTCATCTACTGCAGTAGTCAACAATGTCCTTCCAAAAACATTTTCTGCCTGGTTATTTACATTTTACTAATTTTTGTCAGCAACTATTAAAGTAAAACCAGGTCCTATGGCGATATCACTTCCTCGAAACAGTTGAGATCTTTTTCCGGCTTGCCTGGCTATTTTAAATGGATTAACGAGTATGCAGTTTTCCCCTGATACTCGGGATGATTTCAATCTTGTCAGACCTCGTCTCCGCCTGTTCGTTACAAATTTATTAATGAAAATTCATAATCAGAACGGTACGCAGCATTGGGAATGAATTTATTAAATTACTTTAGAATCTTACATATTTTTTACTCTGGGTTAAAAAGATTTAATGCGAAATAATATAAAATAATTGGGTTTAGTAGGGAAAGTATCCAAAAAGAAATTTTAAACATCCAGTTTTCAACACGATAAGTTTGCACATTCATGCCCATATTTCATCCATTTCCTCTGAGTTATTTTATTTTCCTCGATGAGTCACTGTTCAAACCTTCCTCGTCTTGACCGTCGCCCAGAAAAAGAAAAAGGAAGCGGAAAGCAGAAAGTTCGGAATAACTGTAAACACGTTTCTCCTTGGAACTGGAAAGAAAAAGGAACTTCTGAAGTTGACACAAACACGATCTAACAAACCATTTAAGCAATTCTGGTTGAAGGAGGACGCCGTAGTGTACGATCACGAGCGTTGAAGCTCAAATGGAAAGAAAGTCTTCAAATTAAGACCTACTTACATTGATTCGTTGAAACTGGGAGATCTGAATCCATTATTGCAGAAAAATGAATAAAGATCAAATCGAAACACCAGGCTGATTTCCTCCTCGCCAGCTTGGGTGCTTGTGGAAAGATAAGGGAAAGGGCAATTATCTTTTTTTGGAATGTGTTGAACGGATTTTCATATGAATTTTGTTGCTTATTGAGGGAAACAGTTACGTAAGAGTGGAATAGTGCTGAAGTAACACCACTAAAAGATTATAATCTAGATACGTCAAACCTACTATTCACATAGAAATACTATTTTCCAAGATTACCGCTGGTTGTTTAACGTTTCTTCTCCGATATCTGTAATGTTGAATTGAAAACTGGGTTGAACAAGGAAGCCTGCGAGAGGATTTCTCGCAGGTGAACCTTCCCAGAGAGCTCTGGCGGGGGCTACCTTTGGGGATGCTCTCACATCTCTCTGGTTTTTTTGAACTAAGGTTCCCACATGCCGAGGCACCTCGGTCTGTTTTGAGAGGTGTATGTTCCGGGGTCGCAGACCTTGGGCATACGGCAAGAGGTGTCCGCTATTCCTATTGGAATAGTCGGCCAGCTGCCTCCTAAACAGGCCAAGGCATGGCGAGGGGTAAGCTGCGTCCCCACAGCAAACTCCTCTCCCGCTATCGGAAGGGCGTGGGACAAGTACCCAATGCCCGACCTACCCGATGCAGGTTTTTCTAAGGTTTTCCCTGCATTCCTTTAGGCGAATGCCGGGTAGGATCCTTAAAATATAGCCCGGGGGCCCTAGTTAACCCTTGGCTACCTTCCTCTACCCTTCCGCATCCCCCCTTTCAAATCCCTTCCTATGCTATTAAAGGGGAGTTGCCCTAAGTGGATTACCCTCATGTAGCCTATTGCCCTAAAAAAAAAAAAAAAAAAAAGAAAACTGGGACGAAATGACTTCCTACAAATCACTTGCAAAACACCTCAGCGAATTTTTTTAAAATCACGAATACTTACCAGATAGCAATTTCGTTGAGGTTCACGACGTGGCTAACAGGTGGAGCACGGCCAATGTGGCACGACTAACGTTACATTATCTCCTTTCTATTAATCTTACATATGTATAGTTGGCTCGTTGGTCTAGGGGTATGATTCTCGCTTAGGGTGCGAGAGGTCCCGGGTTCAAATCCCGGACGAGCCCACTTTTTTTAAAATTTGGCCTCTTTAACAGAGGGACACGGTAAATAAAAATGCCTTAATAGAAACTACATACGCACACGCTCATTGTTAATAAAAAAAATTACTGTCTCAATATATTTATTTTTATTTCTTCCGCAGATTTCTAACTTGATATTCGTTTACAAAAATCGTCTTAGACTTTCTAATAGCACATCAGACTATATGCTTATTTAGCCCACTAATAAAATATAATATACGCTAGTTCTTAAACTTGCTTTACAAATTTTTCTATAACATTTTTTTACTACATCTTCGGTTTACCAAAACTTTACATGTATGATTATACGACTATTTTCTTTCAATTTTCCAAATAATATCCCTATATCGCCTTCTTCTGTTCTACTATTTAAAAATTAAAGTTTGTTTTTGTTATGAAGATCCGATACATCATAAAAATCGAGAGAATGATTATTCAGCATACTTTGACCTTTAATTTAGATTCATTGCTTGTTTTACGGATATAAATTTCCTTTTTTAACATTTACCGCGGTGTATACAATATAATTTAGCGGACGCTTTCGACAAGGACGTTTTTATTCGCTGTTTTTCTTCATATTATCAATTTTTCAGGTATATTGTTTATGTGATTGACGGATTTTAATATAAATATCATTAAATATGTCAATATTTATTTTAACGTTATAAACTGTAGTTGTTTAATTAGAATCATTTATTAAATTTTCATCACTACAACTTTTAACTGGGATTCCCATTGGAATAGTCGGCCAGCTACCTCCTAAACTGGTCGAGGCACGGAGAAGGGAATGCTGCGTCCCCACAGCAAACTCCTCTCCCGCTATCGGAAGGGCGTGGGACAAGTACCCAATGCCCGACCTACCGGATGCAGGTTTTTCTAGGGTTTTCCCTGCATTACTTTTAAGCGAATGCCGGGTAGGATCCTTAAAATATAGCCCGGGGGCCCTAGTTAACCCTTGGCTACATTCCTTTACCGTTCCGTATCCCCCCTTTCAAATCCCTTCCTACGCTATTAAAGGGGAGTTGCCTCATGTAGCCTGTTGCCCTAAAAAAAACATGCACCGTGAGAGAATAATCCAAGAGGTCGGTTCTCCACTTCCATCACTGTCGTTTCATCTGCCTCTATTACTAGCAACAAAATGACCGGGCAGGGAAGTTTCTTATTTATTTACGAAATTTGACCATGGTTACAGAATACATGTGTTTAGGAAAAGATGTAGAAAACATAACACTCGAAACAGGAAAAATAAAAAAATGTGAATTTTTTAAATACTTGGGGATTAATAATTACAAATGTAGAAACATGTGAAAGAGATATACAAACTAAAATTGCAATGGCTACCAAGATTTTACACGGAATAATTTGGAATAAAAATTTAACAAAGGAAAGAAAAATCAAATTTTATAAGGGCATAATACAGAACATTTTGAGTTATGGAAGTGAAACTTGGCCCCTGGCAGAATTACAAAAGAACAAAATTAGAACAGTAGAATTCGATTATCTGTGGAGAGGTCTTCAAAAAAACAAGGCAGGATAAAATTAGAAATGAGCTCCTTTCGAAAGAAATGAACGTCTGTCGTTACCTTTAAATGGTATGGTCACGTACAAAGAATGGCTGGGCTTCAATAAACATGTAGAAAGGACACTTGAATTAAACGTTTTGTATAGTTCATTTAATGTTCGTTTTTTCAGTGAATTTTGAATCGTTTCTAAATTGTGTATTTTAAAATCATTATTTGTTATATTTCTCGGAAAGAAACTAGAGTCCAATATATGATACATATTTTTCCTATATAGTTTTAATATGAACAATTATTGAAAGGTTCCACAGTTTTTCGACTTTAATACTGTATTTTGTTATTAATCATTTCATTCCGGTGATCCGAAAAATAGTTAGGAATTTATTTATAAGTGAATAACCTCCGAATGAAATAGTTCTAATACTCATATTATAAATTACCTCAAATTTAAGAATCTCTGACATGTGTCACCTTTCTTTTTATATCTTTGTTCCTAAAAATTGTTCTCTAACCTGAGTTTATCTACAACCTGTGTTTGACAATGATCTACAGACAAGTCGAAACGTTACACAACTTTAAGTTTCAATTTTTTTTTCCAAATTCCTGGTCTGTAATCTTCTACTTCGGCTTTTCGCCGATTTATAGGATTGCCGGCTTCCATTTCCAATCCTGCCTGTCGTTCCAATCTCCCTCTTCCAAATTCCTATCCTCTATTATGGTTTTCACATGGGTTTTCCACTTTAATCTGGGTCTGCCCCGTTTATTTTTTTCCAGGATGTGACCATTGGTATATTTCTTTTGGCCATCATCCATTTTCCATTCTTTGTACGTGGCCATACCATTTAAGGGTTTGATTTTCAATCCTTTTAACGACAGACGTGGTTACGTTCATTTCTTTCGAAAGGAGCTCATTTCTAATTTTATCCTGTCTTGTTTTTTGAAGACATCTCCTCAGATAATCGAATCCTACTGTTCGAATTTTGTTCTTTTGTAATTCTGTCAGGGGCCAAGTTTCACTTCCATAACTCAGAATGTTCTGTATTATGCCCTTATAAATTTTGATTTTTCTTTCCTTTGTTAAATTTTTATTCCAAATTATTCCGTGTAATATCTTGGTAGCCATTGCAATTTTAGTTTGTATATCTCTTTCACATGTGCCTACATTTGTAATTATTAACCCCCAAGTATTTAAAAAATTCACATTTTGTTTATTTTTCCTGTTTCGAGTGTTATGTCTTCTACATCTTTTCATAAACACATTTATTCTGTAATCAAGGTCAAATTTCTTAAATAAATAATAAACTTCCCCGCCCGGTCATTTTGTTGCTTGTAATAGAGGCAGATGAAACGATAGTGGACAACCGACCTCTTGGATTATTCTCTCACGGTGCATGTAATACCTCAAGCCTGTCGACTTCCTTCTAAATATTCATTTCTAAATATCCCTTACGAGCAATAGAGCATTCCAACAATTTATCTCACGTTAATATAATAGATTCATACAAAGATATTGTAAATTACCTGAACTATTTAACCTCTAATAAACTTAAAACTCTTTGCTCTGTAATAGTACTCAACCTTTATAATCGATTTTTTTGTTTTTAATAAATCCAAGGAACATATGAATGTTTTTAATTTAATTATTTGGAAATAAATTGAAATCTCAATCTAATTTTAATTTTACATTTATTAAATTACTCCCTGGAATTCAAGAAATACGAGAACCCCTCGATACTTGTAACTAGATGATGTGAAATTAAACAAAAAATGTAACGAGCTATAAAAGCATTCACAAAGTGATTTTATCGGGGCTTTCTCTGGTGTCATAATTGGACACAATTTAATACCCGAAAGGTATATTTATATTTCCCATTGAATTTCATTTGAATTCATATTTTGATAAACATAATTCTAAATAATACCAGTACTACAAATTTTCATTTGCACAGTCTCTTGCTTGTTACGGATATTTTTATCTATTTAATCAACAAATGCTCACATTTAAATGTATTATTTAGCATTTTCAATTCCGTCAAACTGTTTTCGTTATATTGAACACATTTGTCACAACAAAAGGTTTATTTCACATTGAAATCACTTAATTTCCTGCCAAATTGGGTCGAAAATATGTTGAATGCGGACTCATGCATACGTAAAAGTCAGGACGAACAAGCTTGGTAATTGGCAACGCTTGTGAACTTGTTCCGGTTCACGCACTAATATCCATTTATCAGCAGAAGTAACTCAACCGGAAATAATTAAATGCGATAAATCAGTCTGAAATGAAAAGTTCGACGAAAACCGACAGGTCGCTAGAAAAAACACGGGTAACAAAAACAAATATTACCTCTAAATGTCAGTGATTGAGATATGTGATGTATAATTACGAAACTACAAATATTATTAAATCCCCACATTTATTTATAGCCCGAAATTTTTAAGATTGTTTTACAAGACAGAATGTAAAACTATTTCAGCTAGGAAGGGTGCTGATATTTTTTTTCAAAAATACTGTTAATAAAAAATATAGAAAATGGTGTTACAGTATCCAAATTTTTTTTCCGAAATAGAATTTTTTTTTAGGGTAACAGGCTGCATGAGGGTAATCCACATGGTGGCAACTCCCCTTTAATAGCATAGGAAGGGGGGATGCGGAAGGGTAGAGGAAGGTAGCCAAGGATTAACTAGGGCCCCGGGCTATGGTTTAAGGATCCTACCCGGCATTCGTCTAAAAGCAATGCAGGGAAACCCCTAGAAAAACCTGCATCAGGTAGGTCGGGCATTGGGTACTTGTTTCACGCCCTTCCGATGGCGGGAGAGTTTACTGGGGACGCAGCATTCCCTTCTCCGTACCTCGACCAGTTTAGGACGCAGCTGGCCGACTGTTCCAATGGGATCAGCGAACAACTCTTACCGTATGCCCAAGGTCTGTGACCCCGGAACATACACCTCTCAAAACAGGCCGAGGTGCCTCGGCTTGTGGGAACCTTAGTTCAAAATCGGAGGGAAAAGGCATCCCCAAAGGTAGCCCCTTCGTGTCTCTCCTACAAGGTTCTGCCTGCGAGAGAATATCCCTCGCAGACAGCTTCAGAAAAAATTAAATAGAAATAGAAATAAGTTGCGATACAGGGGTGCGACGAGAACCTTCTAGAAGGACGTGCATATATTAGGAGACTATTCGTTTGGAGTTATTCAGCCAGGGAGTCTCTATCTATTCCAGCCAGGAATGTGAATGTCTAAGTACACATCAATAATGTGAACAGTGAGCATTGACATACTTAGTTCTGGATTGTGTGTAAATAGTGTCAATGTAAATAATTTCTGGGTTATAGTGCAAATTGATTTAATAACTACATTATATTTATTAACTATCTTTAAATGAACAAAATAAAAGAATTAAAAATTCTTGTACCCAGCTGTGATTCTTAAAGCATCTTTCCCCGAAGACCGTTCAAAAGGGTCTCTAGAAGTTTCAAATTATATTACTCTGTATTCGCAGACATAATGTACACTGATATTTATACTCTCTTCCTTTATATATCAGGGATTGTCTTTTTTATACGTACTTTTACCTATCACTATAGTATCACTTTATCGTTTTCAATTGGACAAAAACACCCCCTCAAGCTTCTTATCCAATTATTAATAAGGTCCAACCATAACATATTGACGTCACACTTGTCAGTCTCTGTTTAGAAGTCAGTCAACATCTTGAAACATCTGGAGACAATTAAGTAGCTTGAATGTAATTTCATCCGAACGAAAGCCTCTTTTATTTCCACCAGCTGAAGGAATCCCCAGGAATTGTTTATTTAGTTTCATGCCCTCTGCCGCTCAAAGAAGATATTTTTAAATTATGAATTGCAAACTTGTATCTGAATAATGAAAGTATCATTCGAAATTCCGATCATGTAATACAATAGTAACGACCTGCGAGGTGACGGTCAACAATTTTTATTATTATTCTGAAGATGTCCTTCTCATGCAATAAATAAGCCACTTCTTGTCAGGTAAGTTTGAGGGGCATTAACAAGTTCTTAATTCGAATATTGTTTTTTTTTTAGGGCAACAGGCTACATGAGGGCAATCCACATGGTGTCAACTCCCCTTTAATAGCATAAGAAGGGATTTGAAAGGGGGGACGCGGAAGAGTAGAGGAAGGTTGCCAAGGGTTAACTACGACCCCCGGGCTATGGTTTAAGGATCCCATCCGGCAATTCGCCTAAAAGTGATGCAGGGAAAACCCTAGAAAAACCTGCATCAGGAAGGTCGGGAATTTGGTACTTGTCCCACGCCCTTCCGATGGCGGGAGAGGGGTAAAATAGAAGCCGATACCAAATATAATACTTTTACTATTATTAAACTGCTCGATACGTTTAGATCAGCCGGAAATAAAAAAAATTGTAAATTTTAAAATATGTAGTTTTGAAACAGGATTTTTGAAATTCCACCATCAATCATTTTCCCAAATAATTTTCGAAAAATTCCTTAAAATCATTTTTATCTGTCTAATCAATTTTTGGCAACTTAAAAACATTCGGCAACTCCAGACATCCTTAAGAGAAAAAAAGGGGAAAAAAATATATTTACTTTATATGTTTATGAGAAACATCCTTGGAACATAGTTTAATGTTATTATATTTTTTAAAAATTTCAAACTGAAACTTTAATAGTCAGCGACAATATTACAAAGTTTATGATATCAGAATTAAACTTACACCGAAAAACGCTTCATTCATTATCCGCATATGTATTTTCAAATTTCCTCTGATTTTCTGCGAAACTCCTCAGCAGGAACCTCTACTTCATTAATGTTCCTTGTAAACCACGTGTCTTCTTGCCCCAGACTGGAGAAATTGATGTCAAAACTTTCTTCTTATTACTCTCATTTGAATTTGGATCTTCTAATCTGATGTTTTGATCGCCTCCGTTGGGTTTTCTAGGAGTTTATTTGAATTATTCGACAAATTTTTCTACCAAACCATCTTCGCCAATCAAATTCTGTAAATTTCACGATAATCTTCATTTGTGTACTCTATTATTCTACGTCGTTGTTTCCCTGTGGCTGGGTAATTTCTAGGTTTTGAAGTTCAGGGGGTCCCACTTCCATCGCTTGACGGATTGGATTGCACTGCTAATCTTTTTTTCTATCATCTGGCGCTGTTGGTTGGTACATCAAATTTCGAACGGCATAGTGAACTTCAAATAATTTTGTAAAGGGTTTTGTCAAATATAATGATTCTGCATTTTAGCATTTTCATATACCACTGTGATCAAAAAGTAAGGTGAAATTGTCATTTAAAACTCCCGGGTATTTGGAAGGCAGGTAAATTTTTTTCCATAGGTTGGTAGGACTGTCTGTAATATTTGCCAAGCGTCTGTTTGTTAAAAGGTTTAATTATCTCCGCGTTAGACGTGTTTTTGTAAACAGCCAAAAGTAAATTTTTCGATTTTTGCAATGGGTGATTTTGTTGAGCAAAGAACTTGCATCAAATTTTGTTTGCGGAACTAATATTCTTGTGCGGGCACGTTGAAAATGTTGCGGAAGGCCTTTGGTGATCAAACTATGGCACAAAAAAACGTTTATAAGTGGTACAACGAGTTCAAAGAGGGCCGAGAACGCGTTGAAGACGAACCGCGCTCTGGACGACCATCAACGTCTACCGACGAGGGCCACGTCCAAAAGATCAAAGATTTGGTGCTTGAAAATCGTCGATGGACAATTAGAGATCTTGCTGATGGCGTTGGAATATCAATTGGCTCAGTCCAAACCATTTTTAAGAATGTTTTGTGTCTCAAACGCGTCAAGTCTCGATTGGTGCCAAAATCGCTCAATTTTTTGGGGAAAAAAAGCGTCACGTTGATGTGTGTGAAAATTTGCTGTCTGACTATCAGGACCACTTGAAATACATCATTACTGGAGACGATACTTGGATTTACGCATACGACCCTGAAACCACCGACCAATACAGCGAATATCGTGCTAAAGGTGAAACAAGACCGAATAGACCACGGCAAAGTCGATCGAAAATCAAGGTCATGTTGACAGTTTTCTTTGATTATCGTGGTGTGGTGCACTATGAATTCCTTCCGCGGGGCCAAACTGTCAACAAAGAATATTATTAGAGCGTTATGCGTCGTTTGCGTGAAGCTTTTCGTCTGAAACGACCGGAATTATGGGCGAACAACTCTTGGTTCCTTCATCACGATAATGCACCACGTCATACTGCATTGGTTCTTCGCGACATTTTGCCAAAAACTCGACTCATATCGTTCCGCAACTACCGTATTCGCCTGATTTGGCTCCGTGCGACTTCTGGCTATTCAGCAAACTCAAAAGGCCAATGCGGGGACGCCGTTTTGACACGATTGAGGAGATAAAAACCGAATCGAAGGTCTTGAAGGCTATACCGGAAAAAGACTATTCCGACTGTTTCGAGGACTGGTAAAAGCGTTGGAAAAAGTGCGTTTTATCGGACGGGGATCACTTAGAAGGGGATGAAATTGATTTTGAAGAATAAATAAATAATTTATATTTTATAAATAAATTCACCTTACTTTTAGTTCACAGTGGTATATGAAGGATCTTTCAATGAGTGAAATAACAGTAAAAATTGAATAATTTGAAACACGTTAATTTTTTAACATGAAAGCAAAAAAATATTTAGATATATTTATTTATTTTCATTGACCCAGAAGAAATTAATTTTATTTGTAGATACCTTTATATTTGTGTTTGTTTGTAAGTCAAACTATTAAAAAATCGTCCGCCATATCAAGCATAAGAAAAGAATGTCCGCAGATTTTTACATCACGACCTGAAAATCGAACTTACAAGACACGTTCTGTTTCTTAAAAAGCACAAGTTTTGTCAGGTTTCCTCTATTCTCCGTCTCGTCCTTGCAAGCCGCAGAACTCTGGGATTTGAAGTGAAGAAAACGTATGAATAAATCATATAAACTTGGATAAAATAAAAATGTGAGCAATTTCTCCAGCAGGAAATACAATCTTTTAAAAGAAAATAGATGCGTGCAGTTTTGCAACATATTTTTCATTTTTTTTATTATACAGGGCAAGGGAAGGATAAGGTTTGGAAAATTGGTAATAAACGCAAGGCTTCTGAAATTGTAAAAGAAGTTTTACAACAAGTTCCTGCGAACTTCACCTCCGTTTCTCCGGAAGAAATTTAATTCAGAAACGCCATAAAAGGCGCAGATAAAAATAAGAAACTAACAATCAAGTATTAAATTTATCTTGTATATTCGAAACGGTAATTAACGTTGTCCACTTCCATGACGCTTTATTATATATTTTACAATCGATTGTCGTTCTTATTTAATTACTAAACGCATGTTTTATATACTTCATACGCATGTTAGGATGACCGCTGCACACATATGAAACAATTTTTTTAAAATTTTGGCGTGAATTTAAATTAACCAATATTGCCCGGGAAGTAGATCTGTATATGATTTTATCTTCCGCTTTCTACACAAATTTCCTATATATGCATAAAACAACAAAAGAACTATCTGAGCTTTCTGCAGGTGAATGTTTAATTTTCTTTTATTCTCTGTTTTTATATGGTTGTAGAGAGCGGGAAGGGGGTTGAGGGATTTGAGTCTGTTCTCGGAAGGACCGGGAGTGAAGGGACAAAGTCACAAAGAAGTGGTGTATTCGGACTATTCTTTGGCTTTCCGTAAAGGTTAAGCTTTAACCCAATATTACTTTTCATAATACAACCAAATTTGTCGGCAAACGGATAATACTTTATTAGAAATCGATCTAGATTACCGGGGGGACGAAAAAATTGATTAAAAATCACTAATGTGATGTATACGACTATAAACCAGTTGAACACTGCGTCCAAAAAATTGAAAATAAGAGGCATTTTAAAAATTTAACTCTCGTTCTGTAGCTCTGAACTCTCATCCACTGAAAACGAAAACAGTTTTTGTACAATTAAAACCGTTTCAAATATTTTCTTCCTCCCGTTAAATATCTCCATCATTCTTCCATCTCAGTTCTCATCGTTGATAATTATCTTAATTTCCAGTATTTTAATACCTATTCATTACTTTTACTTCGTCATAACCTACTCTCGCAGAAAACGTCTCTACAAGTTCAACTAAACAAATTGGAAGTCCAGAAAACACCCTAGGACAGAGGAACTTGTAATTTTTTTTAAGAAACCTCACAAATTAAATATTTACGTAACATTCAATTATTCTTTACAAAGGATTAGACTGACTTTTAAAAACACGTGCGCCGTGAAACGATCACGAACGATCCTATTTAAATACAAACGAATCAAATAATTAACATTTTACTGTTCTTTGGACTACGGAAACTGACTTTCAATATCAGGTTTTTTTTCTATAATTTATAAAGAACCGTGTGATTTTTAAAGGAAAAACTAAAATTGTGATATTTATGCTCTATTCAGCCAGTCTAAACTTTTCAGCGTTTAAAACTACATTATAACATTGTAATTGCACACGAAAGAATATAACTGTTTAATTACCAAAACAGGAAACCATTTCAATGTTACATAATTAACGTTTGATTTTAAATTGTAAGAGCATTGATCTTTATTACAGACTGAATTTTATTGTTCATTTTTTGATACTTAAAAATTGTGTTACGCTCCGAATAAAATATCTGACTAATATTGACTTGTGTAACTGTTATACATTTCAGATCACCAACTAATATTTTAACTTAAGATTTGAACATAAAAAATCTAGCAGTACGGTCGGTAAGTTTCACAAAAAACTTGTTTTTTTTGGTTTAATATGCACCAAATTTGTCAATTTGTTTAAGCAGTATGATGTGACTATTATTTCTACATCTAACCATCCTGTATCCAATAAAAATGCTATTAAGATCCTATCAACATATTTGAACCTGAAATTAACAGTAAAAATTTACCTCGTGCTATATTGACCGGACTAAAAGGTCTTTGATTACTAAGAATAACGTAACACAAATAAAAATTTTAGGTCTCCCAATTACAATCATACTCACGTAACGTAACATACTTTGACTTTGGAAAAACATCAATTTCAGATAATGAATTAATTCTCTTTGAAAAGTTGCAATTAAAATGAAACCTTAATTCCATAAACATAAAACCGGATATCTTTGACATATGACATATTTGTTTTTATAGCTTCGGATATCATATTTCATCTACTGATTTATAGTTCTTTTGAAATGAGAGCCGATTTGACCTTGAAACTCTTCCTTGTGCTCCCGAATCAAATTCTTGTCCACGCAGCTGCAGTAAGGGTATGTTGTCATTGATTATTGACGATGTGGCAACGTTTGTCTAATTCTCTGTTCTCATTCGCTGACAGCCAGAACGGCTCCCATTTGAAAACCATTATAGTTTGTCATCAACCAGTATTGGCCGAAGACATACAAACGAGTCAACCAGTAACACAACTGTAAGTATAAAACACTATTTTCACCGTATAAAAACCATCATTAAATTTAAAATTGAAACGATTAAATATCCGAAACCTACATAAGTTTATTGGCATTATTATTATAAGAGTTCAGGTAAAGCAATCGCCGACAAAAACTGATTATATATGCAATCAGGTTTCGGAATTCTTAAGTTTAAATAAGTTCAAATATAATTCTAAAATTTATTCTAATTAAAAATCTAGGCTTCCACTTAAGCGTGTTTATGGAAAAGGAAAACTGTACTTTTCGGTCTCTAAGATAATAACTACAAAAAAAATCCAACGATCCGCACACTACCAATTTTCTTTTCTCAAGAAAAATTATTTGTTTTTGGTGACGTACCTGAGACCGAAAATTTTGGTATACATAGGTTTTTTAATATAATAACTTAATATTTGCTAATAACTGCTATAGGGTTATATATTTTTTTCGTGTCCATTCTTGGAAAAATTGGTCTCATTTACAAATGAAACATACGAATTGGTTATACAAGTGACATATTCTGTTTCAATGAGTCTTTCAAACATGATTCGATAATAGCTAATTTCTAAAATAAGCGTATAAATTATATATTCCGACAAATTATCTAGGACACCATATTCCAAGCGATGCCCGTTCTGAGTACGTTCGTGATCAGATTTTGGTGATTATAAGCTCGTCAGCCTCGTACAAGCAGTTAGGGGAACTAATCGCGGAATATCTCCATTATCCGTCCCTTGTGGACTACTCTAGTGGGTAGGTGTGGGTGAGCATGGGATTAAACCGGAGTATTTGTGGTAGAATCACTGGTGTAGCTGCGATCCGGGCGATTCTAGAAGGCAGTCATCAATCTCGAAATTTAATTTTTCCTCCAGTAGACAATACATCTGCAGTCACGGCCGCTCACGAGCTCGATTCAGCTCTTAATTGGGTTGACGAATTATATAAATCCACATTGAACTGCTGTTCCCTTATCTGAAGTAGAGATGAAAGTAGCATCACACAAAGGAGGACGACTTTCTGAGATTTATCGGATGACAGACATCAGATTGACTACAGAAAGGTTTAAAAACTTATGAGACGTTTCACACTAGGCCGGCACGGTGTCGTCGTCTTCACCCTGCAGCCGACAGTCTAGGGGGCCAGGTTCTCCTACAACAGTGCGTCAGCCTAGAGGGTGATTAAGTTATGGGGCGTTTCACAACTACCCGGCCAGTTTCGTCTAGTCTACATTTTTCCTGATTTATCATACGCGTTCTTTAAGTAAAATACTTTTGTACTTATATTTTTTCCATTATCACCACGGAGGATGTACAACTACTTATAAATTTAAATCATGATCGACTCGTTTTGAAGAACAAAAGTAGAGAAATGCATAAATACAGATTACAGAATAGAAATTCTTGGCATGAATTTTGCAGAGAATTAAGAAATTGATATGAAAATATGGATGATAAAGAAAGAACCTATATTGATTTTGTTAAAGCTAATTTTAACAGCTTGGATATTCTGGTAGTTCCAAAAAATATATTTATTAAGCACATATTTTCCAGTTTTGTTTTCCCATTTAATTAAAGTAATACAACTGCCATTTTACTGTTCCGTGTGAGTTAAAAAGCCATCATCATCGCGTTTTTTACGTTATTTTTCTCCACATACTCATCCACTTGTTCTCGGTGTACTTCTGAACTTAGTTATAGACAAACTATCCGTCAATTTGTAGCCGTCTCTTTCAAGAACAAAATTATGTAAAACTTTACAACTCTTTACAATATCATTTACGGATGTCAGTTTATAGTTCTGTGAAAAATCCCCCATATTTAACTGATTATAAAAACTTTATACCTCTCGAGACGCGATAATTAAAACTCTGGCATTGAGCGTCCACTAAACAGTCAAATTTATTATTTATTTTTCTTAAAATTTTAGAATCCATCAGAAAAGTTCGAAAGTAGGGACGAAATGAATTGTGGTGCTAAAATTTTTATTGTATGTTTTCTTTTACATCTGGCGGTTTGCAAATGTATTTTATTATAATAAATAAATATCAGATAAATATAACTTACTTTTTTTGCGATTGCGAATGCATTCCCTGAATGATGTGTCGTGGCTTTGAATGGATTTTTTTATCCGTGTAAGAAGATCGTCGAAATTTTCAATACCCACGCGAAAATAATTAAAAACCTTCTGTTGAAATTTTCTCAAAGGAACATAGAGTGCCCCCAGCATGTCTCTTTTCGTAATCATTGCATCATTAATTTTTTCGTTTTTAAAAACATCAATTTCAGTCTAGGCAAGGGAATAACTTATCACGCTCCATATTCGTATAATAATGTCTGGCCGACAACCGGCTATATGTGAAGAGAGCAAGCTTGGAGCAATGGCCGGCTAAAATGTAGTTTAGGTCGGGTAAGTGTGAAACTAGCATAACGTGGAATTTTTGTTTATAAAGTTGCAATTACTGACGTGATTGTCGAAGTCATATACAGAACTGATGAAGTTTAAAATGTATTAACTTTATTGGCTCGTTGGTCTAGGGGTATGATTCTCGCTTCGGGTGCGAGAGGTCCCGGGTTCAAATCCCGGACGAGCCCAAAAATTTTGTCGTCTCATGTTACACACAATTCGTCCCGCTTCTGTCGCAACACATTGGATGTGCCTGCTTTTTTAGTTCACTTCTCCACACTGACTGGTGTAAGACTTTGAGAACACGAGTGGGCAACTAATTCAGACAATTTGACAGCAAACTGCGGCAAACGTCGATTACATTACACGTAATATGTTTTTAAATTAATATATATGATAGAATTATTTTTCTGACCAGTAACAGATATTTATTTTAAAAAGTGACATCAACGTTTCGCGTATCTATTTGTTTCTTCTTCAGGATGCCTTGAATAAAACATTTTGTACAAAAATTAGTCTGGCTAAGAAGTAGTTTTCGTCATAGCCAGACTGAGTAAACATAATTTTTCCTATCGAGCCACAACCTGAAGAAGTACCAAATAGGTACCGAAACGTTAGTGTCGTTTTAAATTGAATTTTTTTAAATAAATGTCTGTTATGGGTCATAAACAACATTTTATTTTATAAAATTAATAAAACACATTAAATCAGAAACAATAATATAATAATTATAATAGTTGATTTATTCATTTCTCAAACTAATCCTCAGCCGCTATGATAACTGGAAATTCTTATTTGAAAAATGTTGTAGTTAACCCAAAGATTGCGCGGAGAAAATCTAAATGCATTTCAGGTTTGTTTACCAAACTTAAAAGGTGGTAACGCTGTAAAAAAAATTATTGTGATATGCCGAGGGCGTTGCAAAATAGTTCGATTGTGTTCAACAGTTGAATAACTATTTTTGCAAGGGATTGGATTTCCTGCAGTACTTATGATTGTGGTAGTCAATTATCCTCCCCCCCCCCAAAAAAAAAAGACTGGAAACTTCGAAAAATATTTGACAGAGAGATGTTATATCGAAAAGAAAAATATGTATTTAAAAAGGAAAAATTCTTCTTTTTAGAACACGAAACAAGTTAGTTGTAAAAATATACCGTTCACAAACCTAGTAAAAAAATTTTCAATATATGAATAATTCAAAAAATCTGTCAAGATATAGACTATTTAGACGAGAAGTAAGACACGAACGGCCCAATAACCGACCCTCTGGACAAGAATTTAGTAAATAAAATTGGAAAGTTAATCTGCCTTCTAATGGTAAATATCATGACGAAAAGTCAGAATTTATTAATTAAAATTTACATTTATTATAATACTACAGAACGCGTTTTGTATTTTGTTAATAATGTAAGTAGCTATGTTATACTAAATTTATTTATTTGTTTCGAAATCATATATTGTCCTTTTCATTACAACTGAAGAGGCCACTGAAACATTTTGTGGCATTGTAATAAATTATTTTAATTAAATACTGGCTTTGTGCCGCGATACATTAATTATATTTTATGAATTTAGTCAGTTCATTTCCGTAGTATTCGGGCACTTGTGCCGAGCTCTGATTCATAACATCTTTCCTGAAGGCGAAAAAGAAAAACGTTCGAAACGTTGAATAGTTTCTTCCTTTACTCTTTCATAATTTATTCCTCTAACATATTTACTATACCGAAACAAACAATGAAACTGAAATAGAAATCATGTCCAGATGAGATTCTGTGTACTTTATACAGTTTACTCACGCTTCAGAAAATAACAGCAGTCGTCCACATCCGTAATTATTAATAATACGAACGATATAAAGCAAACGTGTCACACCGACTATTGCTTGTATAAAGCGACAAAAAGTGCGTGGGCTCGTCCGGGATTTGAACCCGGGACCTCTCGCACCCAAAGCGAGAATCATACCCCTAGACCAACGAGCCATGCATTGCTTGGTAGAGTAATTTTTTGTCCACTCTAGTCAGTGCCCCAAGGTTAAGCCTTTGTAGATGATGTCCGGTTTTCCATAGGCTTTTTGATATTTTTGTGACGAGAAAGCTGAGAATAGAGGATCAGATGAGATGGATGCGACGAAGATATAGAAAAAAGAATTGCGATAGAAGAGAAATGAGGAATAGAAAATGTGAAACAAAAAAGGCATAGTAAAGAGAATTATGACAACGAACGTTTTGAACAGTAATGAAACTCTGTTATTCATGAGAGTTCGTATACTCTTGTAGGTTTTGGACCTACTTGGTTCAGCCCTGTCCTAGAGAAAAAGAAAAAAAAAAGAGAGAGAGAGAGAGAGAGAGAGAGAGAGAGAGAGAGAGAGAGAGAGAGAGAGAGAGAGAGAGAGAGAGCTATCCCGGTTTTGTGCAGGTGAATCTAGGTTTTATGCTCTGTTTTTATATGGAAGGAGAGAACGGGACCGGGGTGGATGGATTTGAGTGTTCACGGAAGGACCGGGGGCGAAGGGACAAAGTCATTGCAAAGAAGTAGTGTATTCTGACTATTCTTTGGCATTCCAAAATTGTTAAGCTTTCATCCAATATTACTTTTCACATGTTCTTTTGTCACGTTTATACAGAAACTTTTAAATGAACATTTGTTCGATAAATTAAGTTCTCAGAAGAATCGGATTACATACAAGGAAACTTTAAAATCTTATATAATTCATATCGTTTTATTTAGAGGCTTCTGGTAACCCACAAACTGCGATTAAGAGGAAAGTAAGATATACAATCGCAAGTAATGATGGAATTGTCAGAAGATTAACAGAAGATAGACGAAAAATGCAGTAAACACACCAAATAAATTTCCAAAAATACGTAACCATAAAGTCTGAACGCCGTTATAGTAGTATTAATTCTGTGTGGACTTTAGAGCCTGTATGCGTCGGTTTTTGTATTAATAATTTCAAATATAAACTGAATCCATTATAACAGGATTGAATAATCAAAAATTAAAGTCAGCGTGTGACAGGAAGTCGTTCCACTGTAATATGAATTTCGTCGGTTGTGTAATAAAAATTTATGATATAAACAGAAATAAGTCGTGTAAGTGAACAATATCCAAAAGGGAACAAATAATCACCAGTACTTTGCATGACAAATACAAAAACAATTGGGCTCGTCCGGGATTTGAACCCGGGACCTCTCGCACCCAAAGCGAGAATCATACCCCTAGACCAACGAGCCAGTTGTACGAGTATGTTTCGGTGTTTCGTACTACATACTGTCATTGTTCTCGATCTCCAGAAAATGTACTAGGATATATGTATTCTACTTTAAGTAGTTTTGAACGAGATCTCTAGTTCCACCATTTGAATTTTAGTTGCGAACAAGAAGAATGATGTCGACAATAGTAATAATATATCAAAAATAGCTCATTAACGAATGAAACCATAAAACCACGGTCTTGAACGCAGACTCCGGATAAAATTAGAATTTATTTTCAAATAATAAGATGGACTGCCATAAGAAAAAATTTCTAGGATTAGTCACCAAGCTGAATCTGTCAATGTCAATGCATGTAGAAAAACAATATTTTCAAATATATTAGAACGTTTATTTACTGGTAGGTCCTGGAAGAGATCAAGTCCCAAAGATATAAATAATACGTGATAGGTAAATTATTTCCTGTTGGGATTTTCGAACGGAGAAATGAGTTAAGTGGTGAGTGATCATGTGACGTTTAATCATACCTAAAAAACCATTAATTTGTAATTTTCCATTAAAAAACGATCATTTAGTGAGGTTCTGTGCTTTCTGCGAAATTCAGAGCTGCTCCTGCTCCACATCTGCAATCCTCGACACGGTCGACGGACTTTGCTTGTAGGCCACTGACTTCAGAAAAAGAACAATAGGAAGACTCACTAACACGTATACTTCAAGGTCTCGTGACTTTCACATTACGGGTATGAAACAAAATAAGTATTTGCTCTGTTACAACCAGAATGGTTATTTTATTTCCGTCGGCCTGTAAAACAAAATAATATTACGCAATTAATACAAATTAGTTAAATTTACTTCATAGTAAGTTCATCGAATTATTTTGATGCAATAGTAGATCATCAATAATAGCTCCTTAAATTATGACGACAGCATTCAAATAAAACTAAAGACAATACTCATTGCCGCATCGAAACAAATTCCAATTTGATAACGACTTATCGCTCACTGACTCCAATTGATAACCTTTGAGACTAGTTCGTCACTACTGACATAATCTACACTTCGAGATAACTGTTTCAGTTATATAAAAATAAAATCCTTTAAGATATCAACCACTTAGCGGTGTTCCGTACAGCAGTGTCCAATTGAGGTTCAAACTAAACTTAAAACAATAAAAAGTATATTTACAAAAATTATTCTTCATGATTGAAACGACGAGAAAGTAGTAGTCCAAAAGGTTTCCATGTTTTATCAGTATTTATTACTAGTTTATTAGCCTGAAAACAGATTATAGTTTTGTTAAGTAGTGTATTAAATATTTAGTTTCCAGGGCATTCTGTTGTAAATAACATGTCCGTCTCAACTTTTGTTCCAACGTTGTCCATTAACAGTTTGTGTATCGTTGGTCCAATGATTGAACCCTGTGGCGCACCATGTTTGACGCCAGCGGTTATGTATGTATATATATATATATATATATATATATATATATATATAACATGGTTATAAACATGGTTTAGAAGAAGAAACATTTTAGGTGTTAACTGGGAACCAAAGCAATGACTGAAAGTAAGACAGTGATGACCCATTGGCTTTCAGACTGTATAAAATTGTGTTCAAACCAACATTTTACATGTGAAATTTTGTTACTAGTCTCAAATTGAATTTTGTGAAGATGGCAGAAGAATTTCTATGACTTTTTCTGAATTTATTTTGCCGTGGTCTTCATTAAGAGATTGTCAATCCGAAAAAAAAAATATTGACTACCTGTACTCATTTTTTATTTGGCTTCCGAAGCAGACCTTATGGGAACGACTAGTTAATAGGACCAGTAAGTAATTATAATTCAATCAATTTGTGATTTTCAAGGAGTATAATGGAACAAGAGTAGTTTTGGTAGTCATATCATGTAGCTGAGTCTTAATTTCAATAACCTGGAAATCGGCTCTCACTAGGTCCAGTTCGCAAAGTACCTTCCAGACGGCGCGCAATATCACCTCTACGTGAAAGTTTGCTGAATATGGAACGTGCAAAAAGGCATTAGCAAGCGGCTCGTTGGTCTAGGGGTATGATTCTCGCTTAGGGTGCGAGAGGTCCCGGGTTCAAATCCCGGACGAGCCCGTCTTTTTTTTTTCCCATAGTTCGCTCACAGTTTCAGCAAGGGTGATCACTTTATTTTGGCAAATGCAATACTTTCAGTTTCACGCTCAATGCTATTTTGTGTTGTTTATCCTCTATCTCACTGACGTCAGTTACAAGTTACGTATTAAATGTTCAAACAATTTTTTGCGACTTTACCTTCGATTACCTTCAACGCACTTCTCATTATCTGAGAATAAGATCTTTCAGTCCATCAGCATCTTTCATGCCTCCACATTTCCTGGTGATCGTTTTATTTTCTGTTAATTTTCCTCACATTCAAATAACCTTCGCTGTCCCACATTGAGGATCCTGGCCGTCGCAGAATAAATTCTGTACGGCGAAAAGCCAAATTAAAATAAAAGCTAAGCTAAGCCGTGCCGCCTGTGAGCCGACTGTTGCTGTAAATGATATTAATGTATATATAGAGAGATTTGTTTCCTCCAAAAAGTGTCTTCAGCCTTCAGTGAGAAGCTGACGCAAAGCGGAGGTTCGAGTTACACGACTCTTCCAGTATCACTGACATTGTCAGCAGCTTTCATGCGTTGCTTCAGATCAACGGCTACACGCAGCCGCATCAAAGTTTTCAGCTTTTTCTGTTACCTTTCTCTATATACAGTATTATATATAAATACATAACACGAATAAATTCCCGATTTTTCAGATTTAAAAATAAATTGTCAATAAAATATACAGTTCAGAAATTTATTAAAGTCAATTCGTTTTGTCTTAGGAGGTAACAGAGTATTTTTAACGATTGATACTATTTCAAAACAAATTACAATCGACCACCTATAAAATAATATAGGCTAAGGTAAAATATTATACATGGAATTCAGAGGGAGACGACGTAATTAAATAACAATTAGTCAATATCAAATTAATAATTTTATTGACATTAACGTATCAAATGGAACTATTAATCATATATCTCTTAAAGTTAATGTCCAACAACATTTAGTTTACTATTAGTCTAGGTATTTATAGCCTTATTCGTAGTCAGAGTAAAGTGGAAGAAATGAGGGAAAAGGGACGAAGAAATAGGGAAAATAGTAGATATAGAACAGAGATTAAATCAACGATAAACAGAAGAAAGAATTAGAGAACGGCGGCTTTCCCGGTGAATCTGTTGCAGATAAAATTCTCGGGTCTCAACCCGGGGCAATGGTTTGTTGAATAACAACGTTTCGACAGCAAGCTCCACCATCGTCAGTTAACCTGATGCTTGCTGTCGAAACGTTGTTATTCAACAAACCATTGCCCCGGGCTGAGACCCGAGAATTTTATCTACAGAAGAAAGAATTGTTTCGTTGATGTTGAACTGAGTCTCTTTTCTGTTCGAAACGTCGTAGTAATTTGTAGTTTTACTCTATATTTACCATGTAATTCGCTTCTTCTTCTGGACGATTTATTGTATCGTCGCTATCAACTCAATAAGCCTATCATCTGTCTTGTTCCCTGAATTTCACGGGCCTTTTCGGTTTGTCCTTCTTCTCGTTTATTTTTTCCCCTGGTTGCACACCTACTATTTCTCTTTATTTTTCCGTCTTTTCCTCAGCTTTCCTCCGGCAATAGAATACCCGTAAAATGTTAATAATAGTATTTCGTCACCATTATCAAGAATTTCAAAACTAGACGTTTTTACGAATTCGGAAAATTCATCGCCCCTGATCGATTTTAGACATACAGATCCATACAAAATTTGTATACTATTTTATGAATATATTGAGGGACACTCGGATCTTCGTAAAAAAATTAAATTAAATTAGAAACATTTACATTTTAACATTTTTTAACTAATCGCATAGTATCTCTCAGAAACTCCAAAAATATCTGTTTACACGATTTGCCTGTCGTAAATTATTCGATCCTTTTGATATCTTAATACTGTCAAATTAAACGTAGAAGGAAAGCCACCAATAATTTTTTTTCAAGTATTATTTTGAATACTTTCTCCCAATGCTGCATTAATCGAATTGATTTGTTTTCGGAAAACGTTTCCCCCGGCTAACTCAATGACAAAATACATACCTTTCAACGGAATAAACCGATTAGTTGCCAAAAGTGGCACAAATACTTTACGGATTAACATTTTTTTTTGAACAAAAAGGCTGCGGCCTGTAAATTTTTCCCTTAAATGTATATCAGCCGTGCGGGTTTTTTTTTGTTTGCCCCTTCCCCTCTTTTAAATGTGTTTTTATTGCTTTCGAAACGACCACAGCAGAATCAAATGTAATGTAAATACGAATCGTTAGGGACGGGAGCGAAATGAAAATGTGAGGGAGTGTTGCAACCACTGCCAGTATTAATTCTCATTTTCCGATACGGTTGGACCGTCGGTGCGGTGTACCATCAATTCCATGCATTCGTAGTTTTCCTCTCGTGGACGATCCGAAGTCGCTAACAACGTGTACTTTATCTATATTAAATATCCTGTGTCTTACCACTGTAGCACACAGTTTCATCGAAAATATTATGTATTAGTAAACTGTTTCTGACAGTTGTTACAATTTTTTTTACAAACGCTGAACATTTCAGGCGGTTGCATATATAAATTATTATTTCTAAAACAAACTTTATATGCAGGTAATGGAATTAAATCGGTGAACTGTATCAGAATTGAGTACAAAAATTATGTTGTATTATTTACAAGTGAGAAAGTCCGAGATGGAAAATTTATAAAGCTTCGTGTAGTTTGAAGTGTATATTAAAAATAAAGTTTAAACAAAATGTCTCCCGCCGTGACAGTGTTTTACCACTGCCGTGACCAGGATTCGAACCTGGGTTATTGCGGCCACAACGCAATGTCCTAACCACTAGACGATCACGGCTACTCGGGAGAACATACAGGTTCAACTCCGTACCAGCATTATAAACCACGGCATTAGAATTATTTCCTACTAATAAATTTATAAATAAAAGATTAACTAAACCTGTACTTATCGATTCCCTACGTAGCGATAAAACGTTTCTACGTATTTCATTTTATAATTATACTAATTTCCTACAATCAGGGCCAAATACGTTTTAGTTATACCTATATACCTGTACGGCTTAAACTGAATTTTTAAAATATGGCAATAACTGACTTTTAAAATTTTAACTGAATTAATCAAGCAATATGTTTCGGTCCTAATGTGAGCAAAGTTTCCCAACCCTTACGAGAGACACGTTAAAACAAATAAATTATAGTTTTAAAACCTATTATCGTCTATGTATTTATTCCGATAACTACACATCAATACCTTCAAAGACGTCTATATTATGAAATAAAATAATCATTATAAACGCTTCCCTCGCTTCAACGTAATAAGTACATAATTGTGTACCAAGGACAAAACTGTTGAGTATTTTCCACCTATTGTAACAAATCATATGAATGACGAATAAAAGGGACTACCATTTTAACAGACTATAAAGACATTTTAATTATATGAATGCATTGTTCTGGCCATTGTCAACAGTGAAACATATTCATTTTTAAAATAAATAGAATACTCAAAAACAACGGAATTTACATTTAAACAATTTTGAGTAAATTTTAGTTGTAACGTCTCTAAGCTTAACCTAAAATAACTGTTTTCTAAACCGAATAAATTCGACTTTTATCCATTTAACTCATTTTGAAAGTGGAAAAATAATCACGGATTCGGATTTGTTGCTAGACAATTTAAATTATAACTATGAATATTAATTCTTTAATGCGAGTTTATTAGTATATTCATTTAATATACACTTTTGTTTTGGTTCTGGGAAATAAAAAAATCGAGTGCTCGTTGATTGATTTACATCAATATAGAAACTTTACGATCAATTTCTTCACACACGTAATATTCTCTATTTGAACTCATTCGCTAATTTATCGCGTTCATTGACATTTAGATCTACAGGTTCAAAACTCAAAATTGGTACCTTATTTTCCAGTGGTACGTTGCAGGGTAAAACGGTTACGTAACTACAGCAATTTATTTATTCCATGAAGCTTGCTGACTGATAATTATTACTAAGGTGTTTTTCCCAAATTTTGATGAGGACAGTGATTATTATAGTGGCATAGTGATTGCATAAATAAATATAAAAGGAATATTTGAGACATTTCACAGCATGAAACATCTCTCTCTGACGGAGTAGATTGTCAGAAATTATCCAGATATTAGTAATTAAGCTTATCCATGAAGACCAGTAATAACAAGATCAGCAATAATATAGAAGATGAGCCTATAATATATTCTACAAAAATTGCGGCCTCCGTGGCGCAATCGGCTAGCGCGTTCGGCTGTTAACCGAAAGGTTGGTGGTTCGAGCCCACCCGGGGGCGTTTGTTTTTATATATACAAGTGCAACGTTTTGAGCCATGGCTATGAAAGATTTAATATTTGGTTTGTGATTCTTAGATGTTTCGCTATCTCCATTTATATATATTTATTTTAAATTTATATATTATAGTGGACGAGGGAAGTAAGACCAAATAAATATCACGGTTTATTGTTTAAATAATCTTTTTTGTCTAGCAGCCTTGTGTTGAAAAATAAATTACCAAGATAATCTTTTTATTATTAGGTTTATCTTCCACCGTAATGAACAATTAAAATCAAGTACTTTTTTCAGAAACGTATGGGATAATTATATTAGAAAGTAAATGATTTTTGGGATTTTTCTCAACTTTCGGATATTACTTTAGACAGCGCCGTATCTATTATAAAACTAGGATAATTAGTTGATCATTTTGACGCATCACAGTATTGCTGTCTGTTGTTATTCTGTGACTGAATGGAATCGAGTTGTGGCTATTCATTCGATTGGAGGCAGGGCAAGTTTTCTTTCGTACCGTTGTAAAGAGTTAATTTTCCGAGCTCTTTTTACGAGTATGCCTAAAAATAGATTTTATTGCTTTCATCGAACTGTAGTCCGAACTTTAAGTTAGTAATGAAGTTGTTGAATTGTTGAAGGAAATTTTTTGTAGGTCTTCCATTCCAAACTGAAGGAATGAGAACACGTCGTCAACTTACCCAGCGTAGAATTTCGGGATATACTTCGGAGGAATTAACCCTTGGCTTTCAAACTGTTGGGGGAAAAAGCTAGTAAGAGCTACAAATTATTGACAAAAAAGAAAAGACGATGTGAATTGGTGAGAACTGGACCTTGCAACATATGATTTCGAGACAGACGACGAAATGTGGAAACCAAGAGATGAATACTTTCACAACTGGCTCGTTGGTCTAGGGGTATGATTCTCGCTTTGGGTGCGAGAGGTCCCGGGTTCAAATCCCGGACGAGCCCACTCTTTTTTATCGCATTCCAATTTAAATATTCCTGGAAGTTGTCGGACGTTCTATCCCCGGTCTTATGGGTAATCTTTCTCATGCGGTTTAGGGGTTGTAAATATACTTATACTACATCTAACGTGACACTATTAGTCTCAGCGATCCAGGAAACTATTTATACGAATATAGTATAATTTATTTTCGCATTATTTTTACATTTTACCCCACAGCGCTTTTTTCCGTACATTGTAAATCATGTAGATTCCAAGTTTGGTTGAAATTTCTTGATTAAGATTATGCAGAACACATATCCACTTTTATTAACCATATTCAAAATTAATATATGACATTTACGGTTACATAAAATTATGTAATTCAATTTATATATAATCAAGCAACGTTGGCAACGTGACCTTTTAATTTTTGGGTACAGCAGCGCTTTGGAACATATTTGGCCTGTTTTCTCAGTGACTCACTGGTTTGGGAAGTGTTTAAAGTAACGAGATCTTTGAAAATTGCGTCAATAAATAATTCTTTGTTAATAAAAAAGTTTGTAAACATCTTTCCCAATTCAAAAAATATTTGCCTCATTATCCGGTGAAGAGGCCAAATGACGCCGTTAAGGATTAATTGAAAAATTCTCGAGATAACAATAAATTGGTCCCGATAGTCCAGATAGATCCAGCTGCACGGGTGTTTTATACACAATAAGTTAGCAAACCACGGAAAGATTCGTTCAGGCTCCGAGAACTCTTTAATTGAAAAGTTAGTCAAGGAGGAAAGGGAACCTCCCTATTCAGGCGGAAAGTCTCGTTGGTGTTTACGTAACGATTTTGTTACGTGAGGAAGAAAAATGTTCCAGAAGTGACTCGTTGGCCGCTTTAGGTGCGAATCCCGGACGAGCACGTTTCTTTTTATCGCAGTCGAAATTAAATATTCGTGGAAATTATCCACCTTTAAGTGTTCTTATTATAACCAAAATTCGATTGTGTTCCGAACTAATTATAATTCTTATGTAAGAACTAACTTTATTTGAAGTTTTCATATTTATGAAAACATGTCGTAGTTTGATAAACAGTTCTCGGTTCTCTCAATATATTTAAACGCAACGTTTCGACGACTGAAAGTTCTGTCGTCATCTTTCAGTCGTCGAGACGTAGCGTTTAAATATATTATACCCGTGAGAGAACCGAGAACTGTTTATCGAACATTTACACCAGGAAATACTAGACTCTTTGATGTCGTAGTTTATTTGGGGCAAAGGAAAATGACATAAATAAACAATATGTTATAAAGACTACATCCATGGAACTTACAATGGATATAATCTACCACATTACAGGTTTATAAAATACCTTTAAAGAATAATTAAACGGAAATTTTTTTAATCAATACTGATTCTGGCCGCCATTTTTTTTCTTCAATAGTTTTTTTTTAGGTAGTAAGAAATGTTTTGATTGCTCTTGTAACTAACTTTTCTCATGATCATGTGAGAATAAATTTTTTTGCTATCATTATTTTTTTATTAATTCCTATTTACTCAAAATAGTTGTATTTAATAAGTATAAATTCCCTATTTCTTTTTATTCATCTGTTCTATAGATACGAATTCAAAAAACCATTTCAAAAATAATTCTGTATAAATCACATTGATTAATCAACCGAAGTATTCACAAAAGCACATGAACTTTTATTTTATATCTTTTGCTATTGAATATGAAAGATAGCCAATACAGAAGCTTTTGAGTGTAGTGTGTTTCTCTAGGCTCTTCTTAGCACCTGACGAAAGGAACAAGGATCCCAAATACGTTTGTGGTATTTATATTACCGTTTTTTGTCTGTATTGGCTATCTTTTTTATTCATTATTTTCAATCAGACGTCAATTTTTTCATCTTTTGCTATTGGTTGGTGATTGAATATACAAATCTTCGACGATCCATTTTTCTATGTATATTTCCCTCTTCATCTTAATAGAATGGCTTATTCTGTTAGAAAATAAAATAGAATCACCAGAAGATCATAAGGATAAATGTCATCAGTATGAACAGGTATTTAAACTTCTTTGGTTTAAATTATCACGAATAAAGATTAATATAGAAATACGAAGTCACCAGTTCTGTGCGAGATGATTTGTGTTTGGCTTAGATCTCAGCCTTTCCCTTTCCTTTTAGCGTTATTCGCCTTTCTTTTACGCCGGTTTCTCGCCACCTCACTCTCAATTTTACGATAATCGTGACAGCGCCATTACTGAACGTGATTCGAGCCGCTATAACAATAACATATCGGCAACTACATTGGGATCCGAAAAGTAGGCATTACTCCATCCGAATCAGCTTATTGACTATTGCTTTTATCCGTAGCGTTATTAAATCCAAGAGCCAAATATCCATAGCAGCCTGTGTTGACACAACTGACTAGTATTGTGACTCATTAATTTATTTACTTCTCTTAACCACCGAAACCAAAAATTACATTTCAGTAATTTCCTCTTTTCCTTCAAACATATAAAGATATATTTATAAATATGCGTTTGTTTAAATACAAGAGTAAATATTTCATTCCGTTTACTCTCATTTTCCTTTTCTCCACAATTATGCGGTCGCATTCATAACAAAAAAAAACACTTCCTTCAACTGTTCGTTGTTGCTGATAATTAAATATTTCAGAACAATTATACATTTGATATTTGGCGAGAAAAAGTTTTTCTTTTTATAATTTTCAGTTGCGCATTTTACGTTCACACAGTCTCTGATTTTAACTTTATTGTTATTAAAAATCAGTTACACCTAATCAAGTTTTTTAAATTATTAATTTAATAATTCCATTACTTGCATTCTTTCAGAATTCATCTTTAACCTTAAATTAATCTTACTTTATATTATTTGCAATGTAAATATAAATTGAATTAAAGTAATAAAACATTTATTATTCAACTCCTCTTTAAGAAATAAGCCGTTTTTGACCCAATTTAACGATAATAAATTAGGATCAAATACGGTTTTTCTTAAAAAAAAAATATTAATTTTACACAGGTACAATAATCCTTTTTTTTAGGGCAACAGGCTACATGAGGGTAATCCACGTTGGGCAACTCCCGTTTAATAGCATAGGAAGGGATTTGAAAGGGGGGATGCGGAAGGGTAGAGGAAGGTAGTCAAGGGTTACTAGGGCCCCCGGGCCATATTTTAAGGATCCTACCCGGCATTCGCCTAAAGAAATGCAGGGAAAACCCTAGAAAAACCTGCATCAGGCAGGTCGGGCATTGGGTATTTATCCCACGCCCTTCCGATAGCGGCAGAGGAGTTTGCTGTGGGGACGCAGCATTCCCCACTCCGTGCCTCGACCAATTTAGGAGGCAGCTGGCCGACTATTCCTCGGCTTGTGGGAACCTTAGTTATAAAACGGAGAGGAAAAGGCATCCCCAAAGGTAGCCCCTTCGTATCTCTCTCTACAACAATTCCAATTTCGTACAATTCTAACTTGGTTTTAATTTTCTTTCACCTCTCTGGTTTTTGAACTAAGGTTCCCACATGCCGAGGCACCTCGGCCTGTTCTGAGAGGTGTATGTTCCGGAGTCACAGACCTTGGGCATACGGTAAGAGTTGTCCGCTATTCCTATTGGACTAGTCGGCCCATCTGCCTCCTACCTGATGCAGGTTTTTCTATGGTTTTCCCTGCATCACTTTTAGACGAATTGCCAGGTAGGATCCTAAAACCATAGCCCGGGGGCCTTAGTTAACCCTTGGCTACCTTCCTCTACCCTTCCGCATCCCCCCTTTCAGATCCCTTCGTATGCTATTAAAGGGGAGTTGCCGCCATGTGGATTACTCTCATGAAGCCTTAAAAAAAAATTATTTCCTTCAAAATGTAATTTTTAATTATAATATTTTCCTTTACGCCAGTTTAAAATTATTATAAACGAAATAACTTAACAACCTTTAGTACATTTTAATATATTTTTGTAACACAACGACGTTTCAGTACCTTTTTGTACATTCATCACGTAGTTTTACATTTTAAGATAGGAAAATAAGAAAAAATAAAGGTTACACATATTTGTGATTTGAAGTATTTTTATTTCTCTAAACAAAAAATTTCGGATAACGTAGAAACATAATGAAAGTATACTGATGAAATTTTAAAAAGTTCAAACATTGAAGTCTTTCCCGGTGAGGTTGTTCAATAAATAGTTCTCGGAATTCACACGGGTTTTGCATATTTATATTAAGACGCAACGTTTAGCCTAGAAGATGACGACAGTGCTTTCAGTAGTCGAAACGTTGCGTCTTAATATAAATATGCAAAACCCGTGTGAATTCCGAGAACTATTTATTGTTTAAAAAGTTACTGAAAATGTTTAATAATATATTTTAAAATAGCTGCAAAAAACTGCCGTTAGTTTATTTAATTAATTACTTCCAGTTTCAATTAACCTAGCTATAATTTTCTTATTGCTTGTAATTGGTACTATAATGTTAGTAGTTACAAATAAGGAGATAGCTGATTTAGTTTATACATACTATTCATAGAATGGCACGTCATCAGGTATGAGACTTATTTTTATAACCATAAAGATATTGTTTCTGGAAGAATATTTCTGTATTAAGCACGTAATAAATAGAACTATTGGTAGTTATTACATACTTTCAACTATGCTGCGTTTCACCTCCCCAGGGAAAATATTATTTACTGAGAATGAACTGGAATTCGGAGACGGAAAGGGTTGAGGGAAAAGATGTTTAAAGTGGAAGAAGTGCAGCGTAAATCAAGACAAGCAATGAAGAGGAAACTATCCAAGGTTAAGGAAGAATGTAACTTCCGCCTTGTATTTGTTGTAGCAACAACTCTGGACTTTCCAACACAGAATAATAATTTTTATCTGACGATTAAATATATTTTTTTCTTCCATCTCCTTGTTAATTAGGATGCGGGGAGACACTACAGAATAATTTGGTGTTCTGACTTGGTTCACCGAGCATCTAGGGCAGGAGTGCTCGAACTAGTAGTATCAGCGATCGACCGCAAGAAAAAGTATGCCGAAAGCGATCGACAAAATAAAAGGAAGAGACGGGAGGGGGAGCAGAAGAACTGAGCCCTGAGATGACATAACAGGAGTTCACCCCTGTCCCAGATACAAGCAATATTTTTCTTTCTATCTTTATATCACACCGAAACCGTCCAATACCTTGGACTTCATTTAGACTGTAGACTTATATGGAAAAACCATATATTTAAAAGATATAACAACTCGGCATTAAACTACTTAAACTACACTGGCTAATAGGAAGAAGCTCGAAGTAAAACCTGAATAACAAAATTCTAGTTGTCTTACAACCCATGGAATGACACTATGGGGAATGACGTGTGAATCCAATATTGACATTACAGAGCGGTCTCAAACTATGACTCTACGTGCATTGAAACAGCGAAAAGCGAAATTCGAAACCACGGAAAAAGGTACAAAGACAGACCAAGTGCCCGCCCAAACCAACATGTCCATAATCTAAGATCAGAAGAACCTAGAAGACTTAAGAAACTCAAGCCATCAGACTTACCGTCACGTTATACGAATAATAAATCCAGTTGTAAACCGTTTTTCAAAAGTCTGCGAATATTAACTCTTCCCAGAGTGTTTATTCACGAAATTTTAATTTTTTTAAGCGGAACATGAATTTTTTTTTTCAAAGGAATAGCGAGACTCACAATTACGAGACAAGAAATCGCTCAGATCTAAGATCGGACAAGCATCGCCTTGCTCTCTACCAGAGAAGTATTCACTATTCAGGGATAGTTTTATACAATAGTCTTCTTTCAGATGTAAAGAACAATAATAACTACTAAAGTTTTGGGATTCAATGTAAAAAAATTCTTATGAAAGGCGCGTTTTACTCAGTACGGGAGTTTCTAGATCGTTCCCCTAATATTAATTTTTTAAAAAACTGCAAAAGTGTTCAATGCCGCTTATTTCATAACTTGCTTATTCTCTTTTGGTCTTTTCTGCTCTTTTGTTGGTTTCATGTCCGGCATGGAGTTTGCTCGTCGCTCCGTTTCGTGACGTCACTTGTCCGTCGTTTTTTCTTTTTTCCTGGTGTGCGTGTGTCAAGTTTTGTGTTTATTTTTGTGTGATGTGTAAATTCTATATTTCATGATAGTTCATTCTAGAATCATGAAATATTTAATATTTTTATTAAAACTGTAAATATTATATTATACCCCTAATATAGTTAAAGAATTACTATTTTTGTTATTATCCATATTATTTTTTCTTATGTTGGACAGGGAAGTTTGTGTTCATGTAAACTTCTAATTATTTATAATTGTAGCATTCAATTCTTTTATTATAATTTTATGTATTGATGTGTCCTATTTCCTCATACGTGGACTAATGAAATAAAATAAATCAAATCAAATCAAAACTAAAAATTGTATAGATATTTTATGTAAACATAAATATTAATTATTGGCCCCTGGGCAGATTGTAAACAAATGGAGTTATTAAAAAACAAATCTTTACATTTCTTTCTTGACAATCAGAACCTGAATTCTACTACTAGGAGAAGAAATGCAATTAAATCAAAATTATATTATTGTCGTATAATCAATTTATATATCAATTTGTATCATTAGATATCCCTTTACATCAGCGAGGTGTTTTTGATATATTACACGCTCTATACTGGATCATTACGGTGGAAGATAAAACTAATAATAAAAAGATTATCTTGGTAATTTATTTTTCAAAACAAGGCTGATAGACAAAAAAGGTTATTTAAACAATAAGCCGTGATATATATGTAATAACCTCTTTGGTTTTACTTCCCTCGTCCACTATAATATAAAAATTTAAAATAAATATGTATAAATGCAGACAGCGAAACATCTAATAATCACAAACCATATATTAAATCTTTTATAGCCATAGCTCAAAACGTTGCATTTGTATGTATATAAAAACAAACGCCCCCGGGTGGGCTCGAACCACCAACCTTTCGGTTAACAGCCGAACGCGCTAGCCGATTGCGCCACGGAGGCCACATATTCCGAGGAATATATTATAGGCTCATCTTCTAAATTGTTGCAGATCTTGTTATTTCAAGTCTTCATGAATAAGCATAATTACGAATTTCTTGTATTCCACAGAGACTGACTCGCTGAGGCCAAATGACCCCCATTTTATAGTCCTATAAAAATCACTAGTTTCTGCGACAATTTTTGACACAATTCTGATAACAAAAAAGGCAATAAATCTCGCAGAAGTACGATACACAACTAAACTCTAATTCAGTTTACATATGAGTCAATATTCACACGATCCCGGCGTATTCAAGGACACTAATCATAATAGCAGCTGACTAATATGAACTTCCATGTGCAATAATTAGTTTTATGATTGCACGCCTGATTTACAGTTATTTTTACAATACATTTTTATAATTAATACAGTGTATGAATGACTCAGAAGAAAGAGCCTTTTTTTAAATTTCTTGAAGGAATGGGGGCACATTACCACGATCGACTTTTAAAAACTTCGCGTTGTGTCTAGATCTAAATCCCAAAAGACACCTGCTGATGCACGTTTTCCCGACGGAATTATCCCGATTGACGTTTTTCCGACCGATCAGTATTACGATTGGTCGTCTTCCCGAACACGATTTCCAGAAAGGGGTTTTCCTGAAAGTGCCACGTTCCCTAATCGCGTTTCCCGAACCGTATATTAATAAAATACATAATATATTAGTTTTCTTATTATACACGTTTAAGTTATTAATTAATGCGTGGAGAAATTTCGACAAAACTTGTTGCACATGTCACTTACGTTCAAGGGACGAACGCTGTGAAGGTATTTATGTAAGTGGAATTTAAAAAAGATGCGAAAACTGAATATATCAGCATCGAATATATACGTGGTCGCTCATAATTATTAGTTATTAGTCTCTCATAAGGTAACTAATATTTTTTTATTAATATTACGCTTCTTTTCGTTCAATCGGCAGGACGAGTAATCCGATTCTGGAAAATGCACCTTTTGCGAAAACGCATTTCTGGCAAACTTGTTTCGGGAAATCAATCGGGATAATGTCGGGAAAACGTGTTTCGGGCAAGTGTTGTTCCGGAAAGTGACCAAATTATCCTCGCGATCGACCTTTTGAGCACGCACGATCTACGGTACTGTATACATTTCAGGGGAATTGATTTCGGTGTTGCTTAAGCATCTAATAAATTTTGTGTCAATAATAATAGTACAGTATATTACATTTCATAACTTAAGCAGCAATCAAAATATGCATCTATTTGCCGTATTGAAGCGATGGAACTTATAGTTGCATATTTCATAAATGTACACTTCGTTTCATGGATCTAGTGTCGTTATCAATGAAAGTTCAAATTTAGAGACAGAACAGTTACACTACTTCTGCAGAGTTATATCATTAACGCATTTAAGCCCTAAATTAAAATTTGTCGCTCATCCTTTTTTTTTTTGTAAACGGTAGAACATTTTTCATTTGAGAAAGATGGAGTCGTGGCTTAAGCTTAAGCCAATAACTACTTATTCATTAGTTGCACAGTTAAGTAATCCATATAAACAGTAAATTTTAAATTAACTTGAAGTGGAACTGAAGTAGTAATTTTTTAGAGTAGCACAAAGATAAAAATATAAATTTAATATCCAAAAGAACAACGCAGTTACGGGAATTATTTAAAAAATAATTTACAGTTGGTACATATAAACTGTCATTTGTAATAATAAAGGCCCGATAAACAAATTTGTCATTTTTAGCAATTTATTACGTAATGCTCGTCGTTTCCGTATTCCAAAATTATTACACAGACACTGTAATTCATTAGTGAGTAAAATTGGTTGCTAATTTTCCAGTGGTACGCTCAGGGTAAAACGGTTACGAAAATAATCATTATAAACGCTTCCCTTGCTTCAACGTAATAAGTACATAATTGTGTACCAAGGGCAAAACTGTTGAGTGTTTTCCGCCTTTTGTAACAAATCATATGAATGACGAATAAAAGGACAGCTATTTTAATCGACTATAAAGATATTTTATTTAAATGAATACATTGTTCTGGCCATTGTCAACCGTTGAACATATACCTTTTTAAAACAAATAGAATACTCAAAAACAACGGAATTTACATTTAAACAATTTCTAGTAAATTATTCTTGTTACGTCTCTAAGTTTAACCTTAAGCAGTTTTCTAAATCGAAGACATTCGGGCTTTACCCATTAAACTCATTTGGAAATTGAAAAAATAATCACGGAATCGGATTTCTTGCTAGAAAATTTATTCTTGAATTCGAGTTTATTAGTGGAAAAGTGACCGCATAAATAAATATCAAAGGAATATTTGAGATATTTCACAGCATGAAACACGCTTCTTGCTCTGATGGAGTAGGTTGCCAGAAATTATCCAGAAATTCGTAATTATGCTTATTCATGAAGACTTGAAATAACAAGATCAGCAATAATTTAGAAGATGAGCCTGTAATATATTCCGAAAAAATTGTGGCCTCCGTGGCGCAATCGGCTAGCGCGTTCGGCTGTTAACCGAAAGGTTGGTGGTTCGAGCCCACCCGGGGGCGTTTGTTTTTATGTACACGAGTTTTGAGCAATGGCTATGAAAGATTTAATATTTGGTTTGTGATTATTAGATGATTTTTGTATGTTACTTTAGACAGCGCCGTATCTATTATAAAACTAGGATAATTAGTTGATCATTTTGACGCATCACAGTATTGCTGTCTGTTGATATTCTGTGACTGAATGGAATCGAATTGTGGCTATGTCTAGTTTCAAGCTATTCATTCGATTGGAGGCAGGGCAAGTTTTCTTTCGTACCGTTGTAAAGAGTTAATTTTCCGAGCTCTTTTTACGAGTATGCCTAAAAATAGATTTTATTGATTTCATCGAACTGTAGCCCGAACTTTAATTTCGAAATGAAGTTGTTGAATTGTTGAAGGTTATTTTTTTCAGGTCTTCCATTCCAAACTGAAAGAATGAGAACACGTCGTCAACTCACCCTGCGTAGAATTTCGGGATGTGCTAAGGAGGAATTAATCCTTGGTTTTCAAACTATTGGGGGAAGAAGCTAGTAAGAGCTACAAATTTTTGACAAAAAAGAAAAGACGATGTGAATTGGTGCGAACTGGAAATTGTATCATTTGATTTCGAGACAGACGACAAAGTGTGGAAACCAAGAGATGAATAATTTCACAACTGGCTCGTTGGTCTAGGGGTATGATTCTCGCTTTGGGTGCGAGAGGTCCCGGGTTCAAATCCCGGACGAGCCCACTCTTTTTTATCGCATTCATATTTAAATATTCCTGGAAGTTATCGGACGTTCTATCCCCGGTCTTATGGGTGATCCCTTCCCATGCTGTTTAGGGGTTGAAAATACAATTATACTACATCGAACCCTGGCACTATTGGTTTCAGCGATCTATAAAACTATTTATTCGAATATAATATCAGATATTTTCCCATTATTTTTAAATCATGTAGATTCCACTTTCGGTTGAAACATTTTATGCGTAAGACTTAATCATTTTTAATGAAGTACGCACTTCCTTTTTCATTAACTAGATTGAAAATTAATATTTACGGTTATATAAAATTACGTAATCCAAATTATATAAAAATGTTTTGCTTTAATAGCGTTTTGGAACAAATTTGGCATGTTTGCTCAGTGACTCACTGGTTTGGTTCGAGCTTAAAGGCACGTTCGGTTTACCTGAGGTCTTGTAAAGTGCGTCAATATATAATTTTGTACAATTAATATTTTGTAAAAATCCGTTTCCTTGCAAAAAAAATTGCTTCATCATCCGACGAAGAGGTCAAATCACGGCGTTAAAGGTTAATTGTAAAATTCCCGAGATAACATTAAATGGGTCCCGCTAGTCTTCCATCAGGCTGCACAGGTGTTTAACAATAAGTTAGCTAAGCCAGGGAAAGATTCATTCGGGCTCCAAGAGCTCCTTAATTGAAAAGTTCTTGTAGGGGGAAAGTGAACCTCCCTACTCAGGCGAAAGAGTCTTGTTGGTGTTTACGTAACGACTTTGCTTCTGAGTTCGGGGAGAAAGCAAGTTCTTACAGTCAATGCGGAAATATTTACTTGTACGCGATCTTTAGAAAACACAGAGAATAATTATGTAGGGAGCCCAGGGGATGTTAAAAATTTAACTGCTAGGCGTTCAAATTAGCAATTTGCTAAGTGGGCATTTTATGATGTCAAAAGTTAATCCCTAATTCCCATGTAACCTGCTATAAAACCTGCTTGAAAAAATACTCTCTCCTGAATCAAACAATAGGTTATAGTGAAATAACTTCTGTGTGACAGTCGTCGTGAGGTAATCCATCGCTGGCACCATGCGATAATTGTAACGTAAATTCACCACGATTATTGAAAGGAAATTAGGAGAATGAGCTTCCATTGGAACTGCTGCAATGTTGCGTCCATAAATAATTGTTGTCAAGAATTGACGATAGGAAAGGATTTCTTCGTGGGTATGTGGTCGAGTGGAACCCTTCAGGACAGTGTAGGGAGATGGACTTGACCTCAAGGTTCAATAAATGAAGATTTATTATTGTCGTTCACAGTCCGTCACAATAATAATATAATATCAAAGATTAAGAAAGTGGAAGATCCAGCCAACTGCAGAGTACAACACCTGGCTGAATTCAGAGCATAAACTCACGCTCTGTGTTTCACCTCACGTTTTTATATCAGAGTGTAACCGAGATTTAAAAGCCACGGAATGAGTTCCCTGACGCGGTCGGGAACGAGCGTGGAAATATTCTAAGATGCTAAAACGGCCGATATGTAAGTCGGATAAATATATGACATTCAACTTGCCGTTTAATCCCCCGGGCGGGGGTGACGTATTAAAACATGTTGAACTGTCGACGTTTGCGTAAAATAAATAGTTGTCGGGGACAATGAAATTGATAGTATTTCCACCGATGTTCTTTGTGTATAATTTCTACCCATTTCGGCATGGGAGGGGAGTACATTTAGGGATAGGGGTTGAGGGGCGTTACGCATCGGAAAAGCTAGCGAGATTGTAGTCACATCGGGGGGTTGTGGAAATATGGCAACCCGGGCACCCAGCTAGTAAAAAATAAAATTAATACTTCTTCTTCTTTTATTGGCACTATAACCCAATGTGAGTTTTATTCTTATTAACAATTTTCTTCCATTCCGCCCTCTCCTGTGTCAGTCTCCGCCATCCTCTTACTTTCATGGTTTGTATATCCTTCTCGATGTCATCTCGATTCCTCCTCCTAATTGGTTTCCAGTCCATAATCCGTCTAGGTGTTCTGCTTTCATCCAACCTAAGTACGAGTCCCATCCAGGCTAACCTTCTGCTCTTGATAAACCTAACAATGTCCTCGTTATTCATGAGCTGCTCTAGTTCTCTGCTTGTTCTAATTCTTCATTCGTACATACAGGTCCGTATATGCTTCTCAGTATATTGCGTTCAAATATTCTGTGTAAGTGTTTATCATTACTATTAAGGGTCCACGTTTCACAACCGTATATCACTACAGGTCTTATAAGTGTTTTGTAAATTTTTAACTTCAATTCCTTATTTAACATCTTGGATTTCATTAAAATTAATACTAGATTATCTTTAAAAATACAATGGTTCATTACAATAGTGCAGCCTGATTTGTTTAAGATATTAGAATTTCTACTCGTCTAAATTTTTTATGGAAATTAATCCGAAAAAACAACACCATTCCTTCTCTGATCCAATACTAAATCAAATCTTGAAAAACACGCTAACAGATAATTCACATCATTCCCTCTGTGCACGGTCCAGTTCTGTACTGGAGCAGCTTCAATATTTTATCCTTGTTTTTCTTACCGGACGAAGTTATATTTTATGTGTTGTGTTAGACGCGTCTTTTATTTTCAAAGTTTCTCCTAACATCAGATTTCTTTAAGAATTACCATAGCTTTAAAATCGACCGTAACGTCGTCATGAAGATTCTGGCAAACGTCGAACGCATCAACACATACGAATAAGAAGGCATATTTCGTCGAGTAAAGGTGAGCTCTCCATATTCGTTGATTTAAATAACTGGCTGCTACAGATTCTTTTGGAAAGAGAAGAGCTTCGCCTCCTCGACTCTGCAAACATTATGGCACGTCGTGGTATTCGTATACGTAGAGCAATTGTATGCATCCAAATTTGACTTGTAGATTACTCTCGCATCTGTCATCTGTGGAAATTTCTCTTTTCTGGCGGGACGCTTGACAATGGAGCGTTAAACTCGTCCACAAAAGTGGAAAACAGCCGGGAGCAAACAACGCGCCTTGTCTGATATTTGGTTATTACAATTTAAAGTCTCTGCTTTTGAGCCTCTGAAATGGCTGGGAAGTCATAAAAAAAACGTATACAGTCCGTATACTTGAATTTGTCACTGTTTATCAACACAAATACCAGCTTTAATGTCAGAAACCACCATATTTTCCTTTAACGTATTACACATTAATTTTTAAGTCTTTTTTTGCAAAATTAATTAATCGAATTAAATACATTCTAATCGGAGAAAATTAACAACAATTATTCTCCCTCTCGAAAAAAAAAAGTTTTAAACACATGATTTCGTATTATACTCAAGTTTAAGTTAATCAACCGTAATGAAAAAGAAGTATAAATATAAGGGAGTGGTAATGCAGAATAAATCATCATTTATAAAAATAAAAAACTCATTAAGATTGTAAAGGATTAATTCATCATCTTTCTCTTGTGCCGTTACTTAAATTCAGAAATAATAGCAAAAATTATCATTTACCTATACAATTAATTTACATTTATGTAGTATAATGTATCCAAAATTATGTTTTTACCTATACGTATCGTAATACGTGACATACGTTTTATAAGAATTAATATCGCATAAAATCGCAGTAAGATTATAAAAAAGCAACAGCCTTTTTTTAAAAAATAAAATAAAAATAAAGTGCCAAATAATACACACTAAGTGATGCACGATGAAGAGAAGGGTCCATATCAAATTAAATTAAATTTCATAGCGCCTGTCATTAAAATCACTAAACATTACCGAGATTAATAGTACGATTTAATATTATTGTGTAACAAGAAGTTTTAATTTTACCAATTAACTTATCGTTACAATTTCATCGCTATAAACTCAGTTACTTGAAAATATTTTTTCACATTGAAAGAAGATTAGAAAACAGAATTTCAAGTACGTTCCACTAATCTTAAACTCAACGTTAATTAACACCAGCTAGGGGAATAAATTGCGACCTAGCTACTTCCTAATGCAATGAAAAATTTAAATTATAATTTAATTATAACCATTTAAGTCAGAAAAATACAATTCAAAGTAAAATTGCAATTTTTTCACATAAAAATTTATTATATAATCGACTTTCCGTCCTAAAATTAGGACTTCTTCGGGTAATGACAAATAATTCGGAGAGCTTTCAAACGAATGTTAAATTATCTACATTTTGATGTCCAGTTATATATTCTATATTAAAAATACAATTAAATTAGTATTATAATTCATATACACAAAAAATAGATTGTATGTGCATTTTTGTCTGTATATCATGAAAACTGCATAAATTATTCCCGTTTCGGTATCCAAATGCATCAATTCGGATTTTTGCCACAAAGTGCTAAGTTTCGTAATAATTAAATACATGATTGCCGAAAGCTACTAACAAATTCGAAATTAATTAATATTCTTAATCAAAATTATTTTAAATATTATTATATAGCGTAAAAAGCCAAAAAAATGGTTAATTAATTATTATAATTTAAAAGTCTACATCGCTGAATTTTGTGGAAGCTCATAAAAAATACTCACAGCGGCTATTTTGATGTCAACACTGTTTATCAAAACAAATCTCAGCTTTATTGTTAAAAAAGATTTCTGAAGTTTTCATATTTATGTAAAATATTTGAAAATTGTTATACAAAACTACGTTAAGTTTTTAATATTGCAGTCATTTCACTATTTGGATTGCCATTTTTTTAAAAAAAGAAAGTCTGGAAAAAGGTTCGTATAACAACTCAAAATGTGATATCCTTCCATTTTCGACCTTTTCCCAGCACTAGGGAAAAAGCAGATTTTTATTATATCCGCGTATTTTCATTCACGACGAAAATTAACAAAATTATGTAAATTTAATATCAATGTTTTTGTCCCTGAAACATTAGAAGAAGGGAGAAGGTGGAGGGGAGTATTGTCGTCATTTGGGAAATCCTCTTCCGGAGAAGATGTAGCTACGACACTACTGTTCTTAAAAATATTTAAAAAGTATTTTTATCACGCCCTGTACTTATCGTCTCTTAACTGTTATTGGTGAGAATTTTGGTGTGGAACATAAACCTCAACTTACCGCACTATCTTTCCATGCGTCAATATTTTCAGTGTACTTTTTAAACTACAAAGTTGCCGTAACAAATGTTAGTGTTAAAATGAGCTCCGGCGTGCAGTTCAGTGGCCCACTGGCACAAATTGCTATTTCTCCCGACCTAAACTTTGTTTTTTATTGTGCTGTCACCTACGTCACAACTGTAACACTTAACCTTCATTAATTATGTTATTTTTAATTATTTCCTCGTCTCTCTGATTCAAAAACATAATAAAATTATACATATTTATGAGTATTTCTCTTTTTTAGTAATTCTATTGAGAATAATTTACCTATTTTTTGGTTGCCTTTCCTATCCTCCTTAAATTTCCACATTTATTCAGTCTGTAGCTTCGTGCGTTTTACATGTTTATGAAGATTGGTAGCGTCTCTCTTCCTACGCCTCCTTCTCTGAAATTACGGGAAGGAAAAAGAGTAAAGCATTATTAAGCCGGCTATTTTGTGTATGTGGACACAAAGCAGTTGGCCCCGAGAACCTGAAATGGCCAGTCGGAAATCCATATTGTGGTCAACGGTTGCGTTCGAGCTCAGAGCGGAAATGAAACGCACAAACTTTACAAATTTGCTCTCTCGCTGCGGACGGTTTAATATTACGAGGAGAATTGACCGCCTCGGGTTTCGGAGCCTCACAGCTTTGAAAGGGCTGCTAAGCACTTTGGACGCACCTGACCTCAGGCCGCGAATACGACCACAGACTTCGAGAAAAGTGCCATTGAAAACGGTGCTACCACGATATTTTTTTCCAGTGTTCACTTCATAGAAGTGCACTTGAGGTGGACACCCTTATCTGGAAGCCACAGGTGTAGGTGAGGAGTGGCAAAGAGATCAAACAGGGAGTAGGCCAAGGTGTCAGTAGCACATTCCGGAACTGCTTCGAAAATTATGTAATAAATTACAGAAAATAAAATTGTCAGCATCAAATGCAAGGCCGGACGTTTTTAACATAAAATTTTGTTTTATTCGGGTCATATTGTAAATTACACGATTAAATGTAGAACAGTGATAAAAAAAAAGATTTGCATCTAAAAGTTTCTTTGTTGGTGGGGAAGAGCGAAATTGAGATCGAGACTGAGCGTGGCGGAAACGTGTCAGATACGCAATTCAATTTTGTAACAAAACACTCCAATTTTTGTATCGCTGTCTCTTCATTCGAAGTAGACAAACTGTTCAGCGTTCTTCCTTATTTGTCGGTGGTACGTCTGAAAATTCTCCGTGTCCAATAACGCAGTTCTAGAAGTAGATGTCCAAGCAGACGGCACCGGCACGGATTGTTCAGCGTTCTTCTCTCCCTGTCGATCCGCAGTCGACATTGTTTTCCTGTAGTTGTTTGGTTGAATGCCCGACCTACCTGTTGCAGGTTTTTCTAGGGATTTCCCTGCATTACTTTTAGGCGAATGCCGGGTAGGATCCTTAAACTATAGCCCGGAGGCCCTAGTTAGCCCTTAGCTACCTTCCTCTACCCTTCCGCATCCCCCCTTTCAAATCCCTTCCTATGCTATTAAAGGGGAGTTGCCACTATGTGGATTACCCTCATGTAACTTGTTACCCTTAAAAAAATGTGAGATTTCTCAGTTTTCGGTGAAGGAGTAGTTGCTTTAGAGCAATAACAGACTCGTTCCTTTTGGTTGCTATTAAGTCTTTTTTGTTGCACATTTCAGTCCCTTTAACTTATTAATAAGTACTCCTGTCTTGCCTTTTCATTTGAGCGCGTCTTTTGACAGTTTTAAATGGAAGGATGACATATAGGCGTCGTTGATTATAAGTTTTAATTAAATAGAGATATCTTCGAAGTCTACCTGCTGTGGCTCCGCACTGAGAGGCCTCGAGTTCGAATCTCGACCCGGACATGGATGTTTTGTGTTTACCACGGACAAGGAAACTGGGGTTAAGTCTTTAAAGGGTTGGTACTCCGCCAACGTTCCAATCCAAAAAAAAAACAACTTGGATACAAGACAACTCACGGTCGTCTAGAATGCCAAGGCTGTCAGAGCACGGAAGGGTCAAAGAATGAAGAGTTATCTTCGACTTTTATCGTCACTGTGATTGTCTTTTCTTAAACGTTTCATATTGATCTGCGAATAATTAACTATTACTGATACACGATTGGTTTTTGAAGGTCACTGTAACTTATTCTTTAACTGTATTGATGTTGGCTATTATTTCACTTATCGTTAGTAATGGTCAATGAGTTCACTAATTAATCTGAATCGATGAAAACAATAAAACACAAACTTCAATGATTTTTTCTGTAATTTATATATATATTGTAATACCAATTAAACAGGCAAACAATTGTCTTTAATAATTAGATTGTTAGCGGTATGAATGCGTAAAGGCGCGACAATCAAGGCGGGTTTTTCCTTTGTTTAACAATGGAAACTGAAAAACCGCGCGCTTGGAGAACAGTCAGTCTGCACGGAGATACGAGACAGGACGGTCCACATAAAGTAATAGCACAGTAAAATTTGCTAACCTAAAAGCATGAATAGTGTTATCCAGGAGGTCCAACGGCGAGATATGATAGTTTATATAAAACGCGAGTAAGCAGTTTGGCGGAGAGACACATAAAATCGCAATTTGGAAGCAGAAGTTTTTGCTGCCCAAATTGAATTAATTGTCGCATCGAGAGACTTTGAGGAAATCTACATCCAGCAAACGGCTGATGGTGGCCTAATCCAGATTCCCGGATACCAGAGACACGAGAGGGCAACGACCACGTGTACTCAAATTCTAAAGTGTAGAATCAGTGAGTAATGAATGGCCTGTTTTAGTGAGTGTTAAATTCAAGAAAGAAGAATCCAAACTGGTACCAGAAGTACTGTCGTGAGTACAAGACAATTATTAATAATTGTAAACGATAATTAAAGGGTATAGTCAGATTTCGTTCGCGTTTTTCTTTTCATTCGTTTTCTTTTATTTCTAGTATTTTAATTTTGTATTCCTTTAACTTCAATGAATTGAATTGTTGTATTAATTGGAGTGTTCTTATTATAAAACCCAGTTATTACCCTGAGATATAGAGATTCGACGTATTTAATTGTAATGATATAAGAACTGTACCTTCATAAAATGCCACGAAATAATAAATGAAAAATTAAAGTATTTGTTGTTAACTGGATGAAATTCGGCGAGCAAAATAGATCTTATAAAATGTAAATTTATCAACAATAATAAAAAATTTTAATTGAAATCTTAAATAAATTTTGTGAATTATTTCAATGATTTAAGACCACCTTTTTAATCATTATATATTTGACGTCATAAACGTGTGGCTAACTATCATTCAAATTTTAATTAATTTTTTTGTGTTAATTAATTCATTTAATGAACCCTATTAAGGTGTTTATTACATTTATGGCTTCACCAACGTGGGGCAAATTAATCGTTAACCTGTTGTTTATTACAATATATATTAGATGACAGATTAATTGACTTTAAATCGTTTCTGCCTCTTTCAAACAGGTTCTTCCTTATTCACTTTCTGACATGAAAATACAAATCTAACATAAATATATTTCACAATATTTAAAACCTTTGGTTCTATAAACGTGTTCAGTATCAACAAAAGAAAAAGTGTTGAAATGACGGTAACGAACTGATGGTCCACAAATTTACTTTCAACAAATTCGGAACAACAATTTATTTGGTAGGCTCAATTTATTGTTTTTTTGGGGGAGACAATTCTCCCTTTGGGGTCAATGCGTGGTATATATAAATTTCATCCTACCCACGTTAGCGTTCATTTACCTTGGTAAGTGTGCAATAAACTTTTGTTAATTCTGGACGAGACTCGTGCTTTCTTTAGTACCCACCAAAACAATCGGATTGCTGACTGAGCTACCCTGAAACAATTATTACGTTGAATGACATCGCATGACGTCACTCAGCCTATTGAACCCGATTGTTATCTACCGAAGTCATCGATATTCCGAGGCTACGTATGCAAGAGTGTTGAGTTTCCATTTCAGGATTTTCCAATGTTTTAAAATTTCTACCGTATGTCACGTATAATGGTTTACAAGTTCCGCAGCACCCACTACAGCCCTGATAAAAGGATCTCTCAATAGAAATTAATAATAAAAAAATTGTGAACCACATTGACGAAATATTTTCATATTATAATTAAATATCTATGAGAAGTAATTTTGTAATAAATTTATCACGTTTTCTTAATATTGTCCCATTTTTTTATCAGTCTCATAAAAAATATGGTAATGATCTTAAGACCATTTATTTCTAAGCGTCATATACCAAAATAGTTTTGGATAAAATTTCTCAAACGGCATTTTAATTAGTTCCTTTATTATTTCTGGTTATGATCAATAATAAATACATTCGCTTTTTCTACTAAGTATTAATTATCACCCGCCGAAATTCATGAAGAGTTCACACTTACATATTACAACGCTCGAAATATATCTGGAACATGGTTCATGGCTTTTTTTCCAAATATAATATTTATTGCAGTAAAACCGGTTTTAATGTTTTATTTAGTCAGTCATTTGTAGGGAAACGAAACTGATGATGGCAAACGTCGAAAGCTTTTCAGAATTGAATTACATGGTTTGAAGAAATTTACATTATTATTTCTTTATGTTACTGATACATAATTAAGTAACTGCCAAAAATATCAGTCTTAGTAAATTCACAAAAACTTGTTGGTTTTAGAAAATAATTCACGTTTTAAAAGCAACCTTGCTCTGTGTCTTAACAATATTGGGTCTTAATTTATAATTAGTTGTGAAAATGTTTGTGAGTGAAGCGCAACGAAAAAATGGCGATTAAACTCAGAGAATCCTTAAAATGGATTAATGAAATATTTTTAAAGCAGTTCACTACATTTGAACACTACATTGTGTCTTGCCCTCAGTTTTAAATTCTCAGAAACTGCAGGCAACGGATACCTCAAATTTAAAGTAGCTGAATTCTGAGCGTAAATAAGAATGGAGGCGTGGAGTTAAAAGAGTATCATCTGCAAAGTGCTGAACAGAGAGACAAAAGTGGTTCCTGGAAGTTGTAACACAAGAACGATGTTTTCTCGTGGTAATGAGCACTTCAAGCTCTGTCATGGAATTGCTTCTCGCCCCGTGTCACGGGTTAAGTCTTTTGTGTGATGAACATCTAATTCTGCCACTCTTTAAAAGCAGAAGGTTTCAACTCTCTTCCATTTAGAGCTAAGCTCTTTAAAATCAATATTCCGTTTTTAAGTTCTAGCACTACAGAATGCAGAAGGGAGGCGTTCTATTACGAGTCACGGCTAAACATTCTTGTATATAATGTTCCAATCAACTTGAAAATTTTGAATACTAATGGGCCCTGAAGGCTGCCCTACGAAATAAATTATATTTGCATGTATAATCTGAATAATACTGTTATTAATATATATTGATCGAAAAGTAACGAACATTTACATTACAAAATATGTTGAAATTAATATATATATATATATATATATAAATATATATATATTGTAATAATTAACAAAATGACGTTAATTAAATGAAATTTGCCCCACGTTGAAACGCCATTTATGTAATAATCAAATGGAAGGCTTTTATTATATGAAAAGATCGAAATTAATAAACAAAATATTTATTTATTTTGTGGCAATAACTCAAAAACAATTACAATTTAAAATATTAATTTCTCAGGGTCTTCACTGGGTTTGATAATGGACACAACAATTTGATTTAAAAATATGATTAACAAACAAATCACATTTAACTAAACAATACGTCGATAGAAATAAACTAAAAAGAAATTAAATTATCTTCACAATTAAAATAGAACGAAATCTAAAAGTAAAGAAATTAACTCTGACTGACAATTAAAATAGAACTAAATCTGACTTCTATCCTTTAATTACGTTTACATAAATCATTATTTTTGTATTTGGTTACTCACATCTGTGCAGCTGGTTCCAGCATTCCTTTTTGTTTGCGGGAATACACTATTGCAAAATTTTTACACTGATTCTAATATCGGCTCACAGATTTTACACTCTTTAAGTCAACCTTGGTAGGCTCCCTGGAACTCGGATGATCCGCCTTTTTGTCAGCTATCTGGTGACCGTTTGCCTTTATATGTGATCCTGTGATTCATAGATTTGCTAGTCTTTTTACCGCTTGGGACTTAAACTGCAACTTTACTATTCCTCGCTGGCTACAGACGTAAAAACTGCACTCTTTTCCTGGCTGCTGATAGACGTAAAAACTGCTAACTTAGCGATATTTTCGATGTAATGCTTCCGTGAATGTTTTTCCTTTGTCTTAAACTCACAACTTTGTTTAATAAAACATTAAACAATGGCTAGTCTCTGCTCTAGACTAATTTGTTCCGCCCTCCGAAATGTCCCGTCACCAACTGAACTATCGTAGTCTCGAGTTTTAGCGCGCGTACGACATTTTGACTTTCCGACAAAGTAACAAAGCTCAGCTCTATTGTCGCTTTGGAAGCTCCTGCCGCTACAATTAAATTTTATTAAAACTAATTAATGGCCTAATTAATTGGCATTACAATATATATATATATTTAAGGTAACAGGCTACATGAGGGTAATCCACATGGTGGCAACTCCCCTTTAATAGCATAGGAATGGATTTGAAAGGGGGGATACGGAAGGGTAGAGGAAGGTAGCCAAGGGTTAAACAGGGCCCCTGGACTATAGTTTAAGGATCCTACCCGGCATTCGCCTAAAAGTAATGCAGGGAAAACCCTAGAAAAACCTGCATCAGGTAGGTCGGGCGTTGGGTACTTCTCCCACGCCCTTCCGATAGCGGGAGAGGAGTTTTCTGTGGGGACGCATCATTTCCCTTCTGCGTGCCTCGACCAGTTTAGGAGGCAGCTGGCCGACTATTCCAATGGGAATAGCGGACAACTCTACCGTATGCCCAAGGTCTGTGACCCCGGAACATACACCTCTCAAAACAGGCCGAGGTGCCTCGGCTTGCGGGAACCTTAGTTCAAAAACGGATAGAGGAAAAGGCATCCCCAAAGGTAGTCCATTAGGCACTGTTACATCCGTCTGCGACAAATGCAACAAACGACTGGGAAAATAATGTACCATAATGAAAATTCGTTGCTCTTGGGAAAACAACATGTTTACGAAGCTGTGAACTCCGCAGTGCTACAGACGTCATGTGACCAGTACGATTTTCAACGGCCCTTACATTGATCTCGGTCATACCTGTAGAGCTGTCTTGTGGTAGTCGATAGAAATAATTTTTAAAAAACTGCTATTTACAGACACATTTATTTCGCTGTGGGCGACTATTCAATATCTCATTATTAACAACTAGCTGGGAACCCGGCGTTGCCCGTGTCCTTATTTATATAATTCTATGTTAATCTTCAGTACAGTATTGATTTAACCTAAATCTAACTGTTCCTAGTTCCGTACATACTTTCAACCGATAGTGCATTAATTGCATAAATACATTGAATTTTAATACATCAGTCCCAACAAACATACCTTCCAATCTCTTTACGAATAGAATACTTAAATATACTCCAAGAGTATTGCGGGATAGAATTGTCCCTCAGTCTTCAGACATTACGAAAGATTAAATTATTGAAATTGATAGCTAGATTACAATGTAAACGCCATATTGGACTTAAGTATATGGCACGAAAATTAACTTACATTTTCCGCAAGAATCGTAAAGTATTTCGTATTGTTTCTTATTATTATACTTTTTATTCAATCAAAATATTTCTGCTTTATTTCATTACGGAAAAAGGAACTATTTCCTTTGTTCGTCGCATAGTAACGTTCTCTCTCTCTCTCACACACGTAACGTCATGGTCTCTAGGCGCGTAGTAATTTAACACAAAATTAACACTTTTTTCAATTATAATTCTTTCTACCTTTATGTTAAGGGTTTCTCACCTCCAACAGTACCGTTTCTCGTGTTTTTAAGAATATGTGTACGAAGTTTCGTTGCAGTCTGTCCACGCGTTTAAATTTGTATCAAGATTAACGTAAATACATACATACATACAAATAAACATCCTTTTTTATTATATAGAAGATAGTAGGTATACAAAAACACTTACAGAGCATCATGAGGAACAGCACATCATATTTCAATCTTATTTCAGGAATCTCTGCAACAAACGAAATTTTAATTAGTTTCACTATTGTTATACTGAAATCTGGCACTCGTTATCGGTTATATGAAGGGAAAACAACTGCTAATACTATAAGCCATGATTTTCCGCGTAGGGTAAGAGTACGCAGGTAATTTTCAGGCTGTTGGCAGCACTGCAGGAATTGTTGTGGTTATTTTTTTAGTGCCTCTACAACAGCAGAAGAACACGCCATATACTAATCGAATTCAAAACTAGATGCTTGGATTTCACAAGATAAAATATACTTTTGATACTTTTTTATGTATTAATTAGAGCTCAAATCTAAGGATTTCAAGGCACATAACAGTAGATTATAATTTTGTGTCAAATATCATATCAAAGAACAATTATTAAGCCACAGTTTCAAGCTAGTTCAGGTTCATTGTCTGCACGGTGCGTACACCGAGCGAAATTTTTGTAAAACATTACATGGGAGGCCAAGAGCACGGCAGCACTGCGAAACAGACATAAGGACCAACACAATGATGTCCAATCCGTAGGACAAAAAAAAATGATATTCCGTCTCAATTTACGAAAGAGCTAAATTAAACTTTGCCTGGATCTTTGGACGACTGATTTAGTTGAACCAGAAGGCATAGACTTACAACGAGAAAGCCAAGTTGCTCTAAACGCGCAAAACTTTAATTCCAGAAAACCTACTGCCGGAATTCGTTCAATTTTGCCGCTTCCAAAAATCAAGGTAAAATAAAATAAAAAGAAGACAACTTCACGGAAATCAGAAGTAATCGCCTCTTTACCGTTTAAGAATAAGTTAAAAGAAAAAGAACAAATGAAAAGGGTAAAAGCGAAGGCAAAGACAGAAATATAAAGCCCTTAAAAAAAGGAAGGTGACAAAAGTAAAGAGCACAAAAAAAGATAACCTGAAGAGGAATATTTATCTCAAAAACGTCTATTGATTAGACAGCTATCTGATTATTTCAGAGAAAACTAGAACACCAAACAATATAATAAAGTAACTGAAGGGGCTAATTGTAACGTTATTAAAATACGAAAAATGTTGTTACTCAAAATACTTCTAGTTTGTTCTGATGACTGCCTGATTTTATCAATTGCGCATTATCCTACTGTGTTTCCCCGCCTACATTGTATCTGATCACTCTGTGGACATCTTGGTTAATGGTTCTGCGTAGCAAAATTGTTCGGTAAAGTAGTGTTGCGCGATAGTTTTATAATGTGTTGTATTTATTTTTATTATTTAATGTCATTAGATGTTAACAAGGGTTGAGAGCTACGCAAGTTGGAATTTTACCAGGCGCCAGCGTGGCGGGTAGATCCGATCAACCTGGACCAGGGTCCCTCGGACGTCACTGGAGTGCCGCACCGTGGGAAACGATGTCTCCAGAAACACCAAAATTAAATAAACTTGTGACTTTCAGGACCGATCACATTTCTTGGCTCGCGAAAGATCAACCTAAAATGGTCGAGAACATCGATACTTTTACATGCAGCGAAGGGACTATGAAGACAGTTAAAGGATTCCTCGACGAATCTTCGTCAGAGACGGACGTAAATTCTGCAACGTGCGCCTGATCCAGAGGACTCGGAGAGTACGAGAGTCTCTGACACGGATGCAACATGACGGCCAAGGTAACTGCCTAGTGTCTTAATCCTTGACGCGCCTAGGGGGGTTACCGTAATTCATTGTTAAACCTGAGATTTAATGGATCTGATTGATTTGCCGCCTAGCTTAGCACGTATATTTTTTTCAATTATTTTTTTGTCCACGCTCGATTCCATAATTAATAAATCCTTGAAAAACGATCCCTTTATTTTATCAATTATAAGATAACCTGTTACAGTATAAACTTCGCGCAAATTTTTAAATTAGTATAAAAATTGCATTCATTTCACCATTTGCTTCCATATCTCGTGTTATTGTCGAGAATTTAAAATTGTATGTTTTCTTATATAAGATTTAAAGTTCTGTTTATTGGTGGTCCACAAGATACCCTTGGAAAATCTCAAGTTCTATGCTAAACCGTAAAATTTCATGTTGTTCGCAACTAATCAGCTGATCATTTCACGCGTATTTGTATTGTATCATGTTTTAGAGATTTTTGTTTGTTAATTTCATAATAAAAGTTACTTTTGTTTTAACCATCAAAGAACCTGTGTAGCCAACTCTTCCAGAATCAAATAATTTATATGATTGAAAGTTACAATTTAGCTCACCGCAACGTGAGACTATTTAATGAAACAGTAACAGGCCACATTTTTCAAATATTTAAATTAGTGTAGTTTTCATAGGTCTAATGTGATGGATTAAAAATATATATTATTATTATTATTATCATTATTATTATTATTATACAATAGTGAAAATTATAAAGTAGGAAGTTTTAAGAGGAATTTACAACCATAATCTGGTAATCCTCTCAGCTGTTTTATCTCTAAAAATTAGACGTATTAAACGTCTAATTAGAAAATCCAGTACGCTCTCAAGAGAAACCGTTTCAGACATTTCGACAAACAATTACTAACCAAGTTCGTGGTTCAGACTTCCATTGAACGTCGCTGAAACAAGCTGAAGAGGTGGGTGGCGTGATAATTATACTCGGAAAACCCTGATGCGATTCAACTCAGTGTAGAGCACCAATCATTACTTACGAGAAATAATTTAATATATTTCGTAATAACATGAAATGGGACCCAGCTCAGCAAGTTATTTTTTTTACGTGTCAAATTTCATTTTCGACAACAAACTTTACGCGGTGTTGTGACCCGTCGAAATTATTTTCAAGGAAACATAGATATATAAAATGTTAACGACCACAATGGCGATGTCTCAATCGAAGCCATTTACAGATAGACTGGCGTAAAAAAAACATCTGTTGAAATTTCCCACCAGGAGGAATTTCAGCTTTTGTGGGATTGCAATTACTGTACACGGCCTCATATTTCGCACGACGCGGTCGTTTAAAGTCGATGGAACACGAGGATTGATTGACGCTGGAACGTTCGCGACTACTGGTGACAGAACCGAAGAATTTTAGCTCCACTCCACTCTTGGCACGTTAAAATGTCAGTGCTTTATTTGGATTATTGAGTAATAGAAATTTATTTTCAATATTTTTCAAACATCTCGTGTCTGACAATGAATAATAACACTCGTTTATATTTGAAGTTTAATGACCGTGGGGTTTGTTTTTGACATATATTCCACTTAACAATCGTCGGTTGATTTTTCATTCACAAACGTTAACTTCCTTTCTATCAAACTTCTACATCCTTCCCTTCACATCCTCAACTTAGTTTCCTTCCTACACTCTCGTTTCTATAACATATTTTCACTTATTGATCATTATCATATATATCTAAATTGCGTCTGCCGCAATTTCATCAAATCACAGAGCAGACGATTTCATTATTTTAAAAATAATCATCACGAATGCATAAATTAATTAAAATTATAAATTTATATTTAAAAATTTTAATATTTGTAGTAATATTGACTGACCGATTGTTGATCAATTCTGAAAATTGACACTTTACTTTTCAGTTTTCCTTGTAATTATATTTTTTTATAACATTACAATACTTTCTCTAAAATACTTTTCAATTATCTAGAATATAGAGGATATTTTCTATGATATTATTTGCATAAGTATTTATTTTATTTGACCGATTATAGCGTTATAGATATATTTTAAGTAGGTTTTTAGCCTAGTTCTTTATTAATTATACTTTTTACATAATTGAACTTGTGTATATATTTATAAAAATTATGTGAAAATATTTATTTTATTATATTTAGTATATTATTTATAAACATTTAATTTTAAATTGTTTTAATTACAATTCAAAATCAATTAAATTAATAATAACTGTACGTAGGGCTTTTAAGAAATTAGTGATTTTAAAACAAGTAAAAAAATAAATTAATTCAATTTCATAAAAATGTAGTCAATTAATAATAGCGATGTTTGCTTACGTAATAATAACAATCTAATTAAATATTTCGCCCTGATTGGCTCCTCCAGGAAAATAATATACTGCGTCCTTTGGTTTTATGACTTTCCAATTCCCGATATCAGATTTTTCCATGTTGCTGCACAAAGTTTTGCCCCTATCCCGATTTTACGATGTGTAAGCGCACGTGCATAAACAAAATAACATCTCAACATGTCCCAAGTAAAGAAAAATATTTGTGAGCCTTCCTCTCTTCGTTTTTATACTCTGTTCCCCCACTTTGGAAACGTCATCCCCTGCACCCAAATGGTGTAGACAGTAAAGTTGTTTTGACCAACTCTGGGTGGAATAACCTTTGTTATTAAATCAAACTCTCCATTTTGAAATGTCTGTAGGTTCTTTACATTTGCTTTCTGAAGCTATTTGGAATTTTATCGTAAAATTATAACGTAGGAACTCGATCGCGCCACAACTCTTATTATTTATCTAACATAATGAATTTATTTTTTAGGTATCTCAATAAAATGTAATAATTTTTGCAACTCGAATTTTAACACGCTAGAATTTTATCTTAGTGTTGTCTACTTTTTTAATTTGAATCGTCCACGAGGTTACGGGAACACTTTCGCTGCACTACGGCCCTGTTGAATGTCATATTATTTTTTGAAAAAAAGTTATTTGCTGGATCTCTGAATATGCTGCATGAGTTGAGATTTGCATACGTAGCTTTTCCCCAGGGAGCGAATTTCCTCTCCACTAAAACGTGCGACATGCGTGATCGATATGTGACGCAGAGTTGAAACGTATCTGCAGATTTACTCACCGATCTCACCTCGAAGCCAAATGCATTCTGGCTCTGTTCCATTTGTTTTTCTCCCTGAGCGCCGTAAAGAATTGTATTTTCTAAACTACCTGAAAATATTGCTCCTTCGTAAATTGCAGTTTTTACAACGCGAACAACGTAAACAGCCGTGATCGGAGGAGGTTTGCAGTTGCCGTGAAAAATATTCGCTGTTTCTGCCCTTGTTAGAGGAACAATTTATTATGAAATATATCTTAAGAATCGTCATTCTTTTTCCTGTAATTCCAACTGGGCCAGTATGATTTCTTATTCAGAGAAAACAATTAAACTTAACTCGAAGTTCATCTGAGTTGAGTTCGCGTTTATCCTCATAGATTTAGAAAAGAGAATGGAAGAAAAGGAAGTCATTCCTTCGTTAACACTGCTCGAGTCGAGATTTTTTATTAGTAAGTGTTTATATGTAGAAAATAATGCGAGAATTAAACTCAGCGACTCCTATAACACCGGAATCAACAGTAATCTCGGTCCTTCTTTGCATTACTTTTTACGTAATCACCTTCTACCACCTGTATAGTAAGGATGCTTCCCCTCTTTGCCTTTCGGAGTTGAAATTATAAACTTATAAATTCTAGAATTACACTATCAAATTAAGCGACACCGAAATCGTTTTATTCGACACTAATAATGGCCGTTTAGAAATGTCTTTAAATTCCATCCCCTCCACTCCCAACAGAAGAGACAGTAGCTATCTTAACCCCTCAGTGTTTGTTCCTGGATCGTAAATAACATGTGTATAAAGTATGGTAGTAAAGTGTTTACGCATTTAATATTGTATATGAAAATTTGTATCACCCTCTTCCACCCTCACTCCTACGGACACCACTGCCTTTTAACTAGTAAGATAAATGTCAGAATAAAACTCTGTGTCTTCCATAACACTGGATTTGACATTAATCACGGTTGTTTCGCGTTATTATTATTCAAATCCTCTCCTCTTCTTCCCTTATTGGTGATTTAAGCGTTGAAATTATTCACAAAATACATCTGATTAGAAACTATTAATGGCGTCGACTTCGAAAATTAATTAATCGACGCTAATATCGACCGTTTTAGCTTGTTTTTAAATTTCACCCCTTAGGAGTTTTCTACCGCTTCGAAAACCCAACAGATACCTTCACGGGGATGTGCTCAACTCACCAAAGTTTCATAGCAATCGGATGAATGGTTTATGACCACATATGGGACACACACACAGACTGGCACACACGCATACATTCATTTTAATTTAGAGAGAATAATTTGTCGATAGCTTTATTAAATTTTTAAGATTTAGTGTCAGATGATTATAATTATTTTTTACCACCATTGAGTAAAGAAGGTGCAAAGGACAACTATTATTCTACCGTATGCGTACGATAGCCCCGGTGTGTGTGAGATGATCCAAGGTCACTAAGTTGCTTCCGCACTCTATTGAAGCATCGCCTAACTCCGCCTAACCTCAACGATATTATATTATTTATAAGTTGGATTCTGCGAGAGCGAGTTGATCGAGTAGAATCAGGACCTATGCCATTATATGGAGAGTGATGTTCTACAATTGAAGTTCAACTCAGGCCGCTGCGACAATGTCCGAGATTCAACGAAACGCAACACGAGCGAAACCGGACCATGTAGTTCGATCCCAGAAAAAAAAATATCAATTGTTTATAAAGATAAAATTGACGAATAATTTGCATATACGGCCTTGAGTCAGAAAATTATGTTTATTCGAAAAAATTAAATACAGGACGTTTGGTCCTCTTTCATAACCACTTCTGGTTTAATAATTTTGTATATAAATCATCCAAAAATTTTTAGGGGCAAAATTTTGCTGCGTTGCCTGTTGCAGCAGGTTTAATAATTTTTCATGATTTATAAACAACATTTTTAAACCTAAAGAGGACGAAACGTAGTTTACTTAATTTTTTCTAATCAACATAACTTTCTGTCTCGAGAAAATTAGAACAGAACCAATCCAGTTAAAATTTAGTGAAACTAAACAAATAAATTAATGTCAGTTAAAAAAAATTCTAAAAACGTCATTTATACAGACAAACGAAAAAAAAGAGAAACATAAACTATGTATATTAGAATTTAAAAATTCCGGACCTTTTCACGCGGATTATCATCTATTTCAAACGGCGAATAACTTAAAACTTTATTCGCTAAGCCGCGTCGAAACGTCCGACATTTTAAAATTTTAATTCACTTTTTCTAAGTTGATTTTGATTATGAAAACTCGATTTTTTTGGAACTGTTAAACTATTGATGAAATCGTCAGCCACAATTTAACGGTAATTATTAGTACACGGTGCAAAATTTCTGTTTTCATAATTGCAATTACTGACGCCCGTATTTTCAGTTATTGAATTAATGCGGCAATAAATTTAACACACTGTGGTACCATTCAATCGTTTAAATATTTATGAATTAGTATCGGTTCAAATATTAGTGTATGAATCCGTATAATGTAATTACTTTCTGTACTGATTCCATTAATTTGAATTCCGAATTAATTAATTTACAGTGTGCACATGATGGTTGTGAGAATCGCTTTATCAGGTAGGCCGTAGACGTGGGAAATAAATTACGAAGGGTTCCGTCTTGGAAGAATCAGATGTCGGTGTCAGATTTCTGTCAGCGACGAAGGAGAACGTGACCGCAATTTCCTTTAGTTTATCAAGTTGGCGTATTGCGCCGGGGCTCGAGATGAAAAGCGCAGCTGCTATTTCTGCGTTATCGAGCCGTTTATTAGCAAGTTCCGGCCGATTGTTGAGAACTTTAATGAGAAAACTTGTGAGTTGGCGTCTTAATTTGACTGGCCGGCCGGCGTCTGTTGGTTCTCTCTCGGCCAATTAGCACGGAGGTAGTCGTCATTTCCACCTCTTACGTTTCCCCTCAGTGTGCACAATGCAGCCGCGTCTTTAATTGGAACAACTTTGTCCATTACATCCGTATCAACGAGTACAAACAGCCACGTGCGGATTTTCAAAGAGTCCCTGTGAATGAAAATTTTTGTGTGAAAGTCTTTGACTGCAATCTCAGTATAAAAACAGCTCAATTCATTAACGAATAAAACGCATGGAAAGTCGTGCGTTAAGAAAGGAATTCCTGTTTACAACCATAAACCAACATAAGGATAAGACTTCTTCCTTGTTCCACGATCCAATTTTTTATTTTAATAATGTTTGTTTTTTCTCGGCTCTATCTATGATTATTTCCTCGTCTACTCTTGTCGACTAATATTTTGTTTACCTATCAACACCTGATCTGTAAGAAAAAGACTGACTAATAATTTTTTAACTTTTTAAATGTTGGATAACAAAGATAAAGCTTACCTAACCGTAATCCAAGAATGGCTAGAAAAGTGGAGAATCTCGATATCTAGGAATACATCTGGACAGAAAACTTCACCGTTGTAATAGGATTGTAAAAAACGGAAACAAATAGAACTTCACTAGCTGCTAGAAGACCAACATTATCACTGCAGAATGAACTTGTAGTGAATAAAACAATTATACCCATGTGTAGTTATGGAATATATCTAAGGGGACACACCAGTGAAACCAAAATCAACATAATTTAGAGGGTGCAATCTAAGATCTATGCCATCTGATATGTTTAAAATGGCACATACAATAAATAAGTAACAAGCATCACGCTAGATTGGAATCTCATAAAACCCACTAGTAGTCACTCATGAAAAATACAACATACAGAAGATTGAAAGAACTAAAGTAAGATAGCTAGGGGATAAACTAATTCTTTATAAGATTATCAGCCATAACATTCAATTCTTATTGTTAATTAAATAAATTTAAAAATTAAATTATATTTCCAGATTTATATTACAATCTACCTACAAACAAAACTCTGAGGCAAGTAGTTAAAGTAAATATGGCGGATGTGAGTTCAATATTTCTTACGGCCCTATATAACAGCAATATAAAGTTTCGTACAGAAAGATTTTACCGTTTCCTTGAGAGAAGCGTAGTTTTAGAACGTCGACCATTCCCTTTCCTGGCGGTGAATAGTTATCCACAGTCTACCTGGTCTATAAAACAAATATATCAAGTTTTATGGAAATCGGTCCGACCATTTTCTTATGAAAGCCGAAACAATGTAAGCGTCACAGACACAGGAAATTCAGATTACAAGATTCGGTGAATTAAACGTAAACGTATGTTAAAAGTAATCAATTCTAACTAATTTAAAGGCATTAAAGTAAATATGGCGGATGTGAGGTCATTATTTCTTACGGCCCTATATAACAGCAATATAAAGTTTCGTACAGAAAGATTTGACCGTTTCCTTGAGAGAAGCGTAGTTTTAGAACGTCGACCATTCCCTTTCCTGGCGGTGAATAGTTATCCACAGTCTACCTGGTCTATAAAACAAATATGTCAAGTTTTATCGAAATCGGTCCAACCATTTTCTTATGAAAGCCGAAACAGTGTAAGCGTCACCACAGACACAGGAAATTCAGATTACAAGATTCGGTGAATGAAACGTAAACGTATGTTAAATATTTAAAGGCATTAGTACTCTCATTTATGTATGTACTATCTGGGTGCCTGCAGTTGCCCGGATTGTTCGATTTGAATCCAATCCGCTTTTGCGTTATTTTTATTTAACGCTCCTCGACCCCCATCGCTAAATGTGCTCCCCTCCCCTGTCGAAAGACGTTGAAACTACACACAAACAACATCGGTATAAATACCATCATTGTCATTGACCCCGACAAATATTTATTCTACGCAAATATCGACCGTTTGACATGTTTGAAAATTTTCACCCGCACCTGGGGGAATTAAACGGCAATTTTAATGTCATAATTAAACTCAGTGACAACCATAACCCCGGATTCGACTCCAATCTCGATTGTTTTTACTTTATTGCTATGTAATGTCACTCCACTCCCACCCTTAAGGATGTTCCCCTCCAAACCCTGAAAGAAATTTTCGTTATTTTTATGCCGCTACATCCCCAGCCCTTATGGGTGCTCCCCTCCCAAGCTGAGAAGGGTTGAAATTATACACAGAGAAATTTTATGAATCTCATTTATCCAGAAAAATATTTATTCGACGCCAAAATCATCCGGTTAACATGTCTGAAAATTTCTGCCCCCGCTTTATAATAGTTTTTTAAAAGGCTGCTCTCTTAAGTAATAAAAAAGGTAATTTATAAGTTAACTCATAATTGGATAAAAGGAAAATTAATTATGAAGGCACCACACGTAACTACACGCACTGACTTCATACAAAAGTTATAAACAAATCTATAAAACTGAATTTGTTTAGTCATTTCACGTCTGAATAAATGAAATCAAATAAACTTGAACATAAAAACCGATAAAGCTCTTCAAGTTTCATAAAAAAAACCAAGAGATATAAATTTCGATTTCATATTCGGCTCCTCCTAAATAAAACAAGGTCTGAGTATCTCAGGGACAAAGTCAGCAAAATGAAGGCTTCTTCTAAGCCGCAAATGAATATTCAACGCCCGGTTCATTGTAATGAGGTATTCGACCACACGTGAATCTGTTTGGTGTCTTGTTAATTACATTTAGTAGTGCTCTAATTCAGATACGCGACAGTAACGTGGCGTGACTGACAGCTTTTAGGGGCAGCGAGCTCGGAGTTACGTACGCCTTTTATGTTAGACTGGAGACACAGAGACTAATTTTATGAGGGGCTGGAAACTTAAGTGGCTGAGGGGTGAAAAGACAAGATTTATTGGAGGGCCAAGGATAAAGCTGACGTCCTGTAAGAAAGAACAAGAGTCAATAGTAAGCTAGACAGACCTCCAGGAATTTTAATAAACAATAAGACTGAATTGACAGCCGAGGAATTAATAGTTCAATCGGAAAGTTCGATACAGGATGCCCTGGTTTAGGGAGTTTAAACCTTGGGGCAACCACAAAAAGAGCATAGTAGAGGATTTGGAATTTTTGGAAGGAGGTTTTACGATTTGCGTGATGCATTACTTAATAGTGAATTTTATACAAATAAATAAATATTGTAATAAAATAAACATTGAATTGATTTAAAATTAACACTCCATTTATTAGTTATTTTTTATGTAACATCAATTGAATCTTAAATGAAACTAATCAACGATCAGAAACATTTTAATAAAATAAAAATTAGTACATTTTAATAAAACGCAAATTCGTACTATGTATCGTTCCTTTGTTTTGGAACTGCTTCAGAAGAAAATATAGAAATTTGGTAAGTTGATTTTGACACGTCTGAGTGTTTAAATAATTAAAGAATAAATAATAAAATTGTTGGCTTTTAGTCAGAAATAAATAATAATATACAAATTATAAACATAACGGTTCGTCCCTGATTGGTACCTCTTCAGGTGTATGTAATTATAAAGAAATTTAAGTTGACAAAAATTTCTAAGGTGTGATTCCCCACACGTTACGGCAGAAAAATATCCAGTAATTTTTTTCCAACTTTAAATATTTTATAATTGTAACATCCACTCACCTGAAGAGCTCCCAATCAGGGACGAAACGTGTTTATAATTTTAATATTAAAATTTATTTCTGACTAAAAGGCTGATAATTTCATTATTTAATTTAAATAGAAGTCAGATAGTAATAGTTATTAACAAATAATAAAATTTTATGGAGAAAGTTTTAAAGGTGAGTTCTTTACTCAAACATTAATTAAATGAAAATTATTTTTAATCATTAATTTAACAAATTTTAAATTGTTACTTTTAACATATTGTAAATTGTTAAATTTAACTATAAAGCATATTATTTGTGAACACTTATTTGTGAAAACTTATTTCGGCTGCTTTGTGTGGGTAAAGCACAAAATTATAATCAACTATTTATAATAATACAAAAATCAAATTGAAATTTTTTACTATATATTCACATCATTGTATTATAAGAATTTATGTGCCTACAAAATTTACTTTAAATTTTTAGGTATTAAAACTTGTGAAAATAAACACACCATATTTTTATATTTGCTTCTCAAGAGTTTCCAAAATAAAATGAAAGATACTTAGAACTAATTTTCATTTTATTTAAATTATTATGATAATGGCTTGTTTGTTCATTTATAATACTAATCACTGAATTTATATATCCCACCCACTGTTAAGTATTGCAATTTATAGCGCCGCAGTGACAGCATTGAAAAATCCATTCCCAAGATAAATATTGCAAAACGATTCATGTCCTTTTAACGTTCTCAGTCAGGAAAATGGTATGTAGCTCATTTCTTTATTTTAATTTAAATTTTCCTAATGGCATCGTTGAGTTGCAATTCAGATTCTCTTCTGCTTTTTCTCAGGCACTCTTACGATTATATTTCTTCGTAATTCATGCAAACCCCCTTAAGTTGTTTAAAATTAAAAGATTTTTCCCTCCGTGACGGTGGTGGGATTTGCGTAAGCCGTTAAACACCTGTTTAAGCCGAAGCAGAGCGCGACGTGGATGGCGTAGATACGGGGGTTTCCCCGTGCAGCAACAATGCACAGCTGTTTAAGCTAAATTAAGTCCATTAGCCGTGGACGGCAGCCTTGCCCCCTAATCCTCGCGCAACTCCATCGATCGGGGCCGCACTAGTACTCGCCAACTTGTAATTAATTAGGATCGCAGTCCCCAGATAATATCATTAGTTACCAGAGATAATAACGCTCCACGCAAATCTGTCGTCAGATATGTGCAACTTCGCGGCAATTGCTCGTCCTATCAAGCCAGCGAGCCATAAACAACTGCTACACGAACTTGGGAATAAATATATAACTTCTATATAATACATGAACAGATAACAACGTTACGTTTTTCTAGAGATCACTTATTACGAACAGTTCATTTTTTATTAATATAGTTGTGCACTGAAACTAAACTAATTTCATAACACATATGTTCAATAGGGGATTTCATTATTTATTAACTTATCTTTAATAGAGTATATTTTTTGAATTAACAAAATACTGAATAAAATCTTCTTGGCGCTACTAAATGAGTCTTCTAGAAACGTAGCACATACAATTTTTCACTCGGTTTAATGCCCGAGAAGATTTTATTCATTCTTTACACCGAGAAAGACTGCATCGTTATTAACAGAATAGTAGCTGGTATAATGCCAAAACTTTTTTGGTAAAAATATCATAGTGACTTACACCGACAGTTCCAAAAAATAGTATGAAGAATTTGAAAAACAAAACGTCATTTTCGTAGTATAAAATTTCTCTCAAATGCTATTTATGTTCAATCCTGACGTACCAATAGATCGTTATTTCACTGTTAACGAATTGTGGTTGCTCCTGTAACCGTACAATGATTGTCACAATATTAATGCAACTGTCAATATGAATTCCACGTCAACGGGAACGCCATCTTGAATGTATTTTTTTTTATTTTTAAATTTTTTTGGCCGTTTATAAAGTTGTTAAGATTTCAACGTTTCATTAGGTTCAGAAATCAATGGCAGTTTCACTTTGGCTTTTTGACAACAGTGTGGGAATTCACCAGTGACGAGTTTGCAAAATAAAGCATTGCATTGACATTTTATCGGTACGAAATAAATCTTGGCAACATTTCAGGATCTTAAATTGTGGCCGACTTAAGATATTTGTTCCTGTTTCGTTCTCTGTGCTCATCGAATTACAGGGTGTAGCAGAGCTCTGCGAGAATGGGTTCTTCATATTGAGAGAAGAAGAAAAACTGTATCACAACATGGGCACGGAAATGCATAATTACAGAGAACTTCCGTATCTGATCGGTGCGTATGAAGTTCAACTGACTAGTTGGAGCCCTCTGTTCATATAGACCAAATGAATTATTCAAAGTCCTGATGTGAGAATTGTAACCATAGTCTCGCATTTTAGTCCAGAAAACATTCACAACAGTTGGAATATCCCTGCAATTATGAATTTCCGTACCCATGTTGTCTACTTTTGTCCTTGTCACAAAATGAGGAATCCATTCCTGAAATCTTACCATCGAGTTTTGTTACATTCTATATCACCTAATCATTGCTTAGAGCACGACCATGTTCAATCGGTAAGACTATTGTTACACTATAAAAATTGATTAACTAAGTGTGACCGACATCTGGATGACGGAATCCTAATGGCATAAATTACAGAAGGTTGTTGGACGACGCAATTAGATTAAACGGAAATAATTTAATTTAATTGATTGAGTGGCTCTCGGAGCGAGAGAAAGTTAACAGCTGGTGTTTGTGTGGCGAACATGGAAATGGAAAAAATTTGTGAAAAACAAGGGAATATTCTGGAGCCGGGATATAAATAAGAGAGCAGTTGGACAGTTGAGAGATTATCAATATCATTTCGTGTGGAGAAGAGACGGACGTGTCTGCGGGGAGAGATCGTTGGTGCAGGTCCGCAGGGCGGACGCAGGGCCGAGGTAAACTGGTCGAAACAATGTTATGAACAGTTGGGAGTTTGCAACTGGATGGTAGGCCAAGCTAGGTGGCCGAGAGTAATCAGCTGGACATCAGTCGTCAACAGTTGGTGGGAGTTTCATCGTGGAGGTCTGTCTGAAAGCAGAGTTGTTTGAATTCGTCGTGAGGGTGACGTTGTCAAGAGGAGGTGGCTGTGAAAGCAGTGTGTGAGCGCAGCCTGGTGCATTTTAAACCTGTGCTAAGTGAGTGCGTGGACCAGAGAGCTTGTAAGTTTATATTTTCTGAATTCATAATTGTAAATTGTTAAAAAAGGGTAAAAAGTCAGATTTCGTTTCATTCGTTTCAAAGATTTCGTTTCATTCGTTTCAATCGTTTCTTTTCGTTTCCATCATTTCGTTTTTCATTTATTGTAACTGTATTTGTTTAATTGTAACATTTTGTTCCGTTTCCTTATCAAGCCAGTAAAGACCTTGAGGGTACCGAGTCCGATTATTTAAAATGTATTCTAGGTAAATAAAATTGTTTTGATTTATAAAATTTCATCAGATTTGTGTAATTGTAAATTTGTGTCTTAATATATAAAAATTGTTTGTTTAAATTGGTACCGTTATTTCATTTTATGTATTACAATATAACCTAATTAGAATATCATAAGCATGAAAAAAAAATTTATTCCTGCTATTCAATCCTGAAACATTTTATTTTATCGGAGATCAATCGTTTTTCGGATTGGCAAACAAATCGAGTAATTTCCCGCTCAATCCGAAGATTAGGTCTCGCTTAATAAAATCGGTGATTTAATTTTAAGTAGTGAAATTTGTATGTTTACTTCCAATTAATCGTGACGGATAACGTAACAATGATTAATAAGTATTTCCCCATACATTTCATTCTGCCTATTCCAAGTTTAATTTCAGTTTCCTACAGTGCTGAAACTTGACGGAAGAGAAACTGCGTGGCGATAAATCTGAGCCTTCTGGTTAAGTGCATTTTCTAATAGCGTGCTGCTCATCAGTTACCCAGGAAGACGCTATATCGGAGCTAAATTCTAAAGAACAGCTGTGCTTGCTAAGGCTGAAAGATCGCGTTTTCTTACATGAATTTTTACCTTGGTCCCCAAAAAGTGAGTACAGTTTTCATTTATTCTGCATAACTTTGATCAAATTATGTTAAATACAAAACGGAAATCCCACTGTTCTAAAAAAAAAATAGCAAGAATAATTAGGAAACTGCGTTTCGATCAGTGAACAACCCTCTTCGGGGTAGAAGGAATTCAGTGCAGAAGTATGAGAGTCCGAACAACCGGGTTCGGTAAAAAAAAATCCCGATGCACATTTTGCGACGACTGACGTTTGCCCGACGTGTTCCGATGGGTCATTTACCCGGAAAGTGAGTTTTTACAACACTTAATATGCTGATTATATTATTATACATGAGTATTATTGTAAATTAAGGTTTATATTAAATCGAGGAAAAATTTCAACCATACTTGGTACACGTGTCACTTACGATCCAGGAACAAACACTGCGGAATAAAGACACCTCTAACACTCCTATGAGTGTGAGGGTAAAAACTAGTGACAATTTTAAAATATGCGTAAATTGGCGACGCAAAAATAGTTTACTGGGTCGCGCAGATTCATAGTGTCATTCTTGATGCATTAATGTCTTATCCTCGCATATCCACCCCACCCCTAGAGATGTTCCTAGTGTCGTTAGGGATTTAAATTAGACACTGACGGATTTTTTCGTTTAACCGCTAGGCTAAAAACATGCTGATGTTAAAACGGTACAGTGTTTGCGCTCGTACAGACTCAATAGATTATTGAAATGTGCACAATTAATGTAATTGAACAAATTTAGAAATCTGTTTTTGGATAAAACGTCATCCACAAAAAATATAGTACAATACAATTGCCTGACTTTATCTTAATTCCAGTGTGTGCTCTTTTAAATTTGTTGTCATGGCCACCTTTTTAGGAAGAATCGATGCTTCTTTACGATGTATTTATAATAGTATTGCGTAAAGAACGAGTCAAATGTGTGAATTAATTTACATTCAGTCATTATAAAGTTTTCAATACTTAATCGACTTTTTCATTTCCAAATTATATTCAATTTATCACAAATAATTTTTTATTTTCTTCAAGAAGATTTAACTTAGTGTGACGTATTTATGTTTTATTGAGTTTGTATTTTATCTTCAATGTTATTATTAGTCATTTGTAAAAATTAATCTAATCCATAATCTTCTCAAAAAATTTTGAAAGTTTCTTGAAATAATCTTCAATATGTTCAAATAAATATTTCTAAAATTTCAGCTAAATCTTGACTGCAGTCGTTTCCAGTATTATATATATATATATATATATATATATATATATATACATCAAGTCCGCAATTCCCATTGGAATAGTCGGCCATCAGCCTCCTAAACTGGTCGAGGCACGGAGAAGGGAATGCTGCGACCCAACAGAAAACTCCTCTCCCGCTATCGGAAGGGCGTGGGACAAGTACACAATGCCCGACCTACCCGATGCAGGTTTTTCTAGGGTTTTCCCTGCATTTCTTTAGGCGAATGCCGGGTAGGATCCTTAAAATATAGCCCGGGGCCCTAGTAACCCTTGGCTACCTTCCTCTACCCTTCGGCATCCCCCTTTCAAATCCCTTCCTATGCTATTAAAGGGGAGTTGCCCAACGTGGATTACCCTCATGTAGCCTGTTGCCCCAAATATATATATATATATATATCTTCCGAAATCGGGCGGAGGCTACCTTTGGTGATGCCTTCACATCTCTCTGGTTTTTTGAACTAAGGTTCCCATATGCCGAGGCACCTTGGCCTGTTTTGAGAGGTGTATGTTCCGGTGTCGCAGACCTTGGGCATACGGTAAGAGTTGTTCGCTATTCCTATTGGACTAGTCGGCCAGCTGCCTCCTAAATTGGTCAAGGCACGGTGAGGGGAAAGCTGCGACCCCACAGTTAACCCCTCTCCCGCCATCGTAAGGGCGTGGGACATGTACCAAATTCCCGACCTACCTGAGTTTTTCTAGTGTTTTCCCTACATCACTTTTAGGTGAATTGCGAATAGCCCGGGGGTCCTAGTTTGGCTACCTTCCTCTACCCTTTTGCATCCTCCCTTTCAAATCCCTTTCCTATGCTATAAGAGGGGAGTTGCCACTATGTGAATTACCCTATACATAGCCTGTCTACACCTAAATATATATATATATATATATATATATATATATATATATATATTGTAATAATTAAAAAAAGATTGACTTTTAAATAAATGAAAGATTATAAACTTTAACAAACAATAGCTTTATTTTTAATACTTTAAAACATTTACACAATTTAAAAATTATCTCAGGGTCTCTACTGGGTTTGATAATGGCGAATCATTTTTTTTCTCAACTTAAACACAAATTCCAATTTACAAGAGAAAAGATTTACTCGTCAATTAATTAGGACGAAATTTACTTGTCAGCGAAGTTAAACGAAAAAGATGGATTATAATTACAATTTTTTTATCAATAAGAAGAGAACGAAATCTGACGTCTATCTTTTAATCAGGTTTACATAATTAGTTGTTTTATATTGTTCCTCACGGCAGCATTCCAGGATACCTTGAACTTGACGGAACACTATGACTGGGTTTTACACTGCTTCTAAAAACTCACAGATTTTAAAATTAATATTTTTAGATCAAAAATCAGGAACCAGGATAAACTTCCTTTCGTCTCTCTCTCGATTGACTTCTGCTAATTCTACTCGGCTATGTGCACCAAAAACTGTTTGTGTTTAACAGGTTTCGTAGTTCTGCTCAAGTGAATATTTCGTCTTGAGCAAAATGTTCTCGATATTTCTCTGCAACTTTACTTTAAATATTTGAAATTGTCTTGTCTATTTCCAACACCACCAAATTTTGTCGTGTCTGATTGCCAACTCTAACTTCTCAATATCTACCTGCGACCAAACCTTCCTGCTAATGCGACCTGAACTCTACCATATCATAATGTTAACTGGACTCTCGTAATTATGAGCGCGCATTTCTTCTTCCGACAAAAGAAACAATACTTGGCTACATTGTTGCTATGTTCTGTACCGCCGCCACAAAGGATTTCTCTAACAATTTAGATTTTCAAATTTACAATTAATGTCTTAATTAATTGGCATTACAATATATATATATATATATATATATATATATATATATATATATATTGGATTTCCATAAGACAATATAACGGAACAACGGAAACTCTACTGTCCGAATGGACACGTCTAATTAGATTATCTCAAATTAAACAATTTGCATAATTAAGAAATAGTTTTCTTGTTACAAATGGCCACTATAAACAACAATGGGGATGAAATTATGATAAATTTTCCTTTCCGTATTGGTTTTTTACTTATGGATATTTAGTAAATGAAATTAGATTAATGAAATCTATCCAATACAGTTATTCGAAAGGCCGTATATAATGTTTAAATGTTTTATTTCCGAGATTGCGTTTTAACGATTAATTCCCATTGAGGTTCCATTCACTCTTATAAATCACTTCGAGACTGATGTAGTGTAGATACTTTTCAGACCACAGTTAACAGAGTTAGAGTTGATTACTTCGCTGTTATTAAATTAAACCACCAACCGATTGATTGAATGTGTGATTGCTATCAGTCGCTATCAAATGTCTTTCTAACTTAATTAGAAACAGATGAGAGAACGATACCCCAGTTATGCGGTTCACAGTTTTTACCTATTTATATATAATCCTTCGTTAAAATTATTCGCGAATTTATAACTATTTTATTAAATGTAATTAACTCTAATTTAAATTCAGTAAGCGAAACACAACATAATTACATATCTTTATCGTATTTCATTCATGATTTTAATCACAAATCAGTTTACGAGAGGAATTTGGCTTTAATATGACGAAACAAAATTGCTAATTCAATAAAGTTGTTCCGTAATATCCTCTTATTGTGTAGTATTATTTTAAATTACTTTTACAATTATCGTTTTTGATGGTGACCAAAACCAAAAGTTAACCCATTTAAAGTTATATTCGTATTAAATAAACTTGACGTTTACTCGATGAAATCCTTTTAAATCATTCTGCTGCCTTCACATTAAAGGTAAACGAAGTTACTAAAATTAACTTCATCAGTTTCAATTTCATAATAATACAAAATTAATTCAGTTTGTCTGCTACATGCAAGATGTCGACAGATATTATAAGTAAACTGTTACAATCAAAAGAGAACTAAATTATGCATCAACAAGAGAGAAAGAATTTTGAGCCGTTAACTGTCAAATGAAATCTAATGTAAATTTGTTATTCAATTGTTAATTGAATTTGACATCGTTTTGATTGTATTTCATTATTCCATGTTGTTCTTAATTCTGTCTTAAAAAATTCGATATAGAAAATTAAATTAGTTAAATTCAGTAAACAAGCGTTCTGCTATTATTCCCATGTTAATGTTTTTATCTAATAATTATTCATGATGACTTGTGAAATTTACTAATGTCCAAATATATTGTGACACTTAAAAATCAAAATTATAATTCATATATTTATTTGTTTCTATTACCTAAGGACGATTACAATTACAAAAATAATCATTAGAAAAAATTGAAAGATATTAATAAACACAATTTGAAAAATATTAAAATTAGGAGATACATGAGTAGAATAATTTGACTTTGATAAAAAAAAGATATCTTAATTTTTAAACTAAAGCCGAATTTGAGGGGATTGATATGATTTATGTAAAATATTTGTTTTATCTTCTAAACTGGTTGAATATTTTGGAAGGGGTGGGACAATAGCCAGTTGTGTCAGATTCGCAGAAGAAAGGTGGAGGGGAGCATTGTCGTCAGTTGGGAACTTCTCCTTGCCGAGGAGGTGGAGCTTCACCACTACAATTCTTAAAAACGAAGAGTTTCTTATGTCTTGTTGCATCGGACAGCAATGCAGAGTTGGAGAGAGGTATTTTTACATAAATAGATGAGTTGTAACTTCGACGGAGTTACGAAGTAGGAGTTCTGTATATGTAATTTGAATTTATAATTATGGCAGGACAGTTATAACTACGACAGTGGACGTGAAGGGATTCTAGTTTGCAAAAATGAGTCGTAAATAGACAGAGTTTGAATTGAAGCTCTTGAGAAGGAAGGAGCCACAAAATTATTTATTAACGGCCCGGCCCTTTCTGGATCCCTTTTGTACAGCGCAAAGGCCAACACACCGCCAGTACCAGGAGATACTGTTATGAACACCTAAAAGACAGTAAAGCATCTACCCTACAAATGACAGTCTGTCTACGGAGAACTAGATAGTTCAGCGACAGTTCATTTATATGTTTCCAAATTTTCCTCTGTATAACATTAGACGTTCAGAATCCCTTGTTTTAAGGAGAGTTATCAGTTAAATAATATCCTGAGAAAATGTAAATAGTTTTAAATTTAGTGACTATTGAAATAGTTATAAATTTTAATTGTTTCTTTCCACATATGGCGTTTCATATTTCATTGTTTTATTGTATTTAGATAAAACATAGCCGGTTCTAATTTTCTTTGAATAAATATTATGAGCAAAATATAGTTACAAAAGCTTAAATTGTAGCCCTATTCAATTTAAAAGCATTAGAAACACAATTAAATTCTCTAAATCTGAATTCAAACATTAGTTTCATTTACCGTTAAAAAATTTTAAAAATAAATACGACTTCATTACCTACATAAATGAGGGGAAAAACATAAAATGAAAAAGTTATTTCTTAGTAGTAGTTTTTAAGACAACGATTTGTGTGCGAGTTTCTGTGTAACAGACGCACACAAACATGATCGCTTCACGAAATTACATGAAATCTTCGGAATGTAAAATGAAATGCAATTTACGACGATTCCATCAGCCTAAAACCTCAAACAAACCTTATTTTTATCCCTTCAATATAATAAAAATTGTCTACATCCGGTAAAGGAAATTGGAATAATTCGATAGAGAGCCGACGTATGACCTTGTGATCACAGGACACGGTAATCTCATTGATTTTTTTTAAAATTACAATTTAACGTCGCATTAACCTTTTGGTCATTAGCGACTTACATCTGTTAAGTTCTACATTTGTATAACATTTAAATTACTTTAAACAAATCAGTTTTCATCGTAAAGTCTATGAGGTTGTTTATTGCTGCTGATGAGTTGCAAATCTCCGTCATTGAATGTACGGCTGTGGTTGATCTTCTTATCTCGCTTTATTTGGAACAGTCAAAGAGGACATGAGGAATTGTTGTGGGCTCCTTGCATGAGCTGCATACCGGCTGCGGAGATCTGGAAATCAAGAATGAGTGAGTGAAACTGGAGTGCAATGTTCTTATTCTGGCTACAACAATCTGTTGCCTTCAAGATAGTTCTTTCGGGTGCAATAATTCTCTGATGCTGTTGACATTTCTGAGGATGACTCCGCATTCCTCTGGTTTCACAGGTCTACTCCACTTTTCCTCCAGTTCCTTGTAGAACCCTACGCTGCAGTCCCTGATGGTGAAAACTGGCAGGTTGCTGGATCTTCCTTGATGATCAGCTTCCAACTTCGCTATGAGATCTGCCCTGTCGTGCCCTATTATATCCTTATGAGCCGGTAGCCAGGCTATAGTGATCCGGTTTCCTTTTTCTTGTATTTTCATTATATTCTCTCTAATTCGATTTATGCAACCATTTCTGTGCACTGCACTAGTTATTCTGTGTATTGCGTCCTTGGAATCTGTTAATATGATATTGTTGGCCTCCGGTGTTTCCAGACACAGTTCCGTGGCCATGAAGATGGCGTATAATTCTGCTGAAATTATCGACGCATTTTGGTTTATAGCGATATATTTTTCTTTTCCTGTCGTAACTATTGCGCACCTGACTCCATTTGAAAATTTGGACCCATCGGTATAAATGACTCTGGGAGAATTATATCTTTGTAGCAACTGATAGATTTCTGCGATCCAGTTAGTGTTATGTGGATTGTTTACTTTAAGTTTATGTATCGATTTATCGATTGGAATTTCGTTAAGCTTCCATGGTGGAATGCTTGCCGTGGTGTTGTGGTCTATTTCTGGAAAAGTCATTCCTTCCTTTCATAATATATCCTTTAGTGTAGTGTAGTACGGGGTTAGGTTTCTAGGTGGTTCTTTCTCTGCATATCGAGGAGTGATGGTTTGTTCTCTTCTTATTGGGTTCGATGCCTCTCTTGCCTTGATCGCGGATCTAATTGCAATTACTTTTCTTCTGCGTCTAAGTGAGATTTCGTTTGCCTCAAGTGTGAGTCTCGGTATTTGGGTGGTTTTATAACATCCTGTTATCACTCTCATTGCCTCATTTTGGACAACGTTTAGTCTCCTTAGCATCCTTTTCTGTGCTGTCATTTATATGTGTGTGCTCCATAATCTATTTTTGTTCTGATCATTGCCCTGCAGGTGAGACTCAATAGTTCGTACCAGTTAAATTCAGCATTCTTAGTTTCCGTATTAGAGTGATGATTGAAAGAAGAAGACGAAGGTGTAGACATATAGGGTAAACCACATAGTGGCAACTGCCCTCTTATAGCACAGGAAAGGGACTGCGGAAAGATACAGCAAGGTAGCCAAGTGTTAACTGAAGAAGGGAAAACCCTAGAAAAAACTGAATCAAGTAGGTCGGGCAGTAGGTACTTATCCCATGCAGTTCCGATAGCGGGAGATGGGTTTTCTGCGGGTACGCAGCATTCCCTTCTCCGTGCCTCGACCAGTTTAGGAGGCAGCTGTCCGACTATACCAATATGAATAGCGGTCAACTCTTACCGTAAGCGCAAGGTCTGCGACCCCGGAACATACACCTCTCAAAACAGGCTGAGTTGCCTCGGCTTGTGGGAACCTTAGTTCAAAAAAAACAGAGAGAGGAGACGGCATCCCCAAAGGTAGCCTCCTCCAGACCTCTCTGGGAAGGTTCACGTGCGAGAAAACGTTGTTTCATCTATAATAATTTCAAAACAATACTTCGAGAATCTCGTCGAAATGTGAATAGTGTTATCCATCTCTATTAAATTTTAAAGAGACGAGTGTTGAAGGAAACCTGTTTCTAAAAATTTTGGGCCTTTCGCTCTCGTGCCAAGGAACGCGTTACAGCAGTGGTGTTGGTACCGAAGGAGTTCAGGTGCTGGCGTATTTCCCTTGCATGTCAGGTAATGAGTAATTTCCGTTCCTAGATTACAAACGCAAATCATTAAAATTCCTCACGTTTAATTACTGGCGAGCGCTGGAGCAGATGATAGGTTATTATAAGCGCAACGGTGTTGCTAGCTGAGAGCGATTCACATGACAACTGAATCGATTCTAAATTCCAATTTTCTCAAAGTTACACCAACCTTGTACTATTCTGAGATTCTGCGGTTCATTCCGTATTCGTTGTTGAAGCTATTTAATTACCTCTCGTTCAATCTTCTGGACCAAGTAATTTTATTATCCCACGACGTTTGCGTTTCAACACTACTGCAAAGCGTTGAATCACCTGGCGTTGTCGTCTTATCTTGAATCGAAAGTTTGTGAGCTCCTGGCGCTGTGAAAGCTAATTCATGTCGTAATATTAGTTTCTGTCAACCGACACAAGGCACGGACCACGCCGACAGCCCACGCAATAAAGCAAGAGTGACTGACTTGCGTCAGGGTGATAATCTCCTAAGGGGAATAAATCATGACAAAAATCCTTATCATACAGAGCACGGCTGCAACTATATTTTATCTGTACCTGAAAATGTATATTTATGTGTAACATTTAAACAGTCCAACAAAGAAATATGTACCTCGAAAAATAAATACTGTTAGACTGAGGAAAATAACGAAATGGGTCCAGATAAGGACGATTAGCCCTTTAATTAAAAATTCCTATTAAAGGAAGAGACGGTGAAATATCTGCAGGTCAGCATTAAGAGGAAAAAGTATATTGGATTTTCAGAGTTATAATTATAACGTTACACTTACTGATCCATTTTAATAGGCATTTTTTTATTTAACAGATTTGCGTTTCAGTACTTATCTGTACTCTCCTCAGACATTAAATCAAGATTATATTGTTATAATAATATTGTGTGCGTATATAAAAATAGATCGGGCCTGTCCCCATGATTCATCTTCTTTGAAATAAAATTGACTGTGTGTGTATGTATGCATGTTCCGCATACAATCAACGCGAATACAAATCTAAACGCCTGAAGCAATATCCGACAAATTTAGTGCATCTGTTCCTATTGAACCGGAAACAAGCACTGTGGGAGTAAGATAGGACTATCATCCCCAAGGGCGAGGATGGACGGGAGTGGAAATTGTGTATAATTTATACCCTTTCCGTATTTGAGGGGAACCCCCTTAGGGGTGGGGGTGGACTGCCGTTACATAAAAATAACGCAAATTCAACCGAGATTGGAGTGAAATCCGGCGTTCTGGACGTCGCTGAGTTTAATTATGACAAGCCGGGCAACAAAATGAAGTACAAGAATTATTACTTTCCCGGTGAATGTGTGTTGTATAAAACGTCAAACGACTTCCCTTAAGGTAGTACGAGAAATGTTTCATCAGCCAAGGACTATTATTTGTCTGATGATTATTTCCTCACTGCATGCATTGGTGACATTTTTTTGTAATATTTATAACAATTTAAGAATTTTGGTTATGTAATCATGATTTAGTTTCGTGATGCTTCATTTCAGTCGTAATGTGGTGTGTAATCGAAGCTCTCATGACATAAATACTGAAATAGGATTTATACTTTGAGGTCTCTGAAAAAGAGGTATATTTGGACTGTTTTTAAAAAAAAATGTTACCGTAGCTGTATTTTAAAAATTAAAATTAAAACAAAAAAAACAAATTAACTGGAGCAATGTTTTTAAAAGTTATAATAATAATATGAAATTTAACGACAATCCATTTAAAAAAATCATATAGATAACGGGAACTCACAAAAAGGCGACGCTAGAAGTCGTCCGGGAGTTTCAGGGAAAAGCTTCCTGCACGTGAATTCGCAAGACAAAGAGGTAGATAAAATTTGGCTTGAGGTGTTTGGGGACGAGTGACACTAGGATATTTGTTTAATCTGTTGCTTATTTCATTTCTTATTATTTAAAAAATTATCTATTACTAAATTCACAAAATAACACACTTACTACAGATATAAATAAATAAACAAAGGTCCTAGAGCCAGAAAATTGTTTATTAATAAAAAATTGAATATACCGACGTTTCGTCTTTTTTAAGGACCACTTCAGGTTTAATCATTTCTATATAAATGATGTAAAGAAATCTTGTTTCAACCGAAATGATAATATATTATAAAAATAACGAAACGTCAGTAATTCAATTTTTTTTTGTAAATAAACAAACTTCTGACTCAATTCCAAGCGGTTATATATTTATATTATTATAAATCTCGATACGTATATCAATTAAATTTCAGACAGTGTACAACATTGTCACGATAATATATTAAACAATCTGGCTGCTTGTCATTTAATTGTGCCAATATTTATATTATTATAAATCGAGGTACGTATATCAGTTAAATTTCAGACAACATTGTCACGATAAAATATTAAACAATCTGACAGCATGTCATTTAATTGTGCCAATTTAACCCTCGTCTTATTTTAGCTTATTTCTGCAATTTACTGAGCCCTGTTCGCCGCTCTGAACGTTTTATATCCATCCGACTCTTTCCTATTAAATATTTCCCCTCTGAAGCAGTAAAACTTCATCCCGGTTTTAAACAAAAATATAAAGTTTAAATTGTTTTTTTAAAAAATATGTAAGGGTTTCGAGCTAACACGGAGAACATAAAACATATTACTTTGCAGTGCGAAAATAATTACTAGCGCTGTGATTCGTTTAAGCAACGTATCTAGCAATTTTTTATCGCTTCTTTATATTCATAAATATTTCTCTGCATTACTCACGTCACCATATATTATTCCTAGTATATACATTCCTAGTACATATATTCTAGTGCCTTTGTAAATAAACTGTAACTTTTAATTGTATGTCAATGAGAAATTATTGTGGTAATCTTTGACGGAGTGGAAGCGCAAATAAAGATACGTGTTTGCACTGATCTAAAATAAACATTAGTCATTAAAATAAGAATAATCAGCATGAATAATAATTTTCATATATTAATCAAACAAATAAATATTCTGTATTAATTTGTACCAAATATTGTAAAACACTTTTTTATGTAACAATATTTTGTGTGTAATGATGTATTAACATATAAACCGTATATTTTAAAGTAATCAATAAATCTAAACATTAACGTTGTGAAAATAATATTATCAAACCAACATTTTCAATTTATTGTGATAAAATAAGTGCCTAAAATTTATCATGGACGAAAATGGCCGATAAGGTGTTTCAAAAATCTCTTTATAATTTAATTTGTTGGTCATATTACATATAAAATCAACAAATGTACAAATTATTTAGCAGTTCGTCGCTCACCGTGGTTTTGCTTCCGACGGTTCTTTCGGATTCAACGATTGGTTTGTATGCGCCCAGTTGATATCTCTTTCGATAGCTTTCATTTCTTCGGTTTATAGCCTCATAGATATTTCTGGCCCGTCCGGAATCCCAAAATAGACCATCATAACTTCGGCCTACGGTGTGCAAAGTACGCGACACCTGGATTAAGGAACGTAAAAAAGTACGTTATTCTCGGAAAATTGATATATTTTTAAGTTGACCTCAACGGAAAATAAATCACTCATTAAATTACTAATAAACGCCATAAACGTTGTCTCTAAATGTTGATTTATATATAAAATAAATGCAGACATTTCCTAAAAAAATGAATTAATATAAACTTTATAAAAAGTTGAAATGTATATATTTTAAAACTTATAATTTCATATTAAGTATTTAGTATACATTGATGTAGTGACAAATAGATGAATTGTATTGATAGTGAGTAGTCAAAAATTATCGTTGTCATACAATTAGGATAAAAACTAATTTTCGCATATCTACCATTACGTAATTGTGTAATTTTAATTTAGAGCAACAAGCTACATGAGGGTCACCACGTGGTGGAAACTCCACTTCTATAGTATAGGAAGGGAAAAGGGGGATTCGGAAGGGTAGAGGCTGGTATCAAAGGGATAACTACTGCCCCCGGGCTATGGTTTAAGGATCCTACCCGGCATTCGCCTAAAAGTGATGCAGGACAAACCGTAGGATACCTGCATCAGGTAAGTCGGGCATTTGGTATTTGTCCCACGCCCTCCCCATTGCGGGAGAGGGGTTTGATGTGGGGACGCTGCTTTCCCCTCTCCGTGCCTTGACCAGTTTAGGAGGCAGCTGGCCGACTGTTCCAATGGGAACAGTGACTCTTACCGAATGCCCAAGGTCTGCGACCCCGGAACATACACATCTGAAAACTGGCCGAGGTGCCTCGGCTTGTGGCAATCTTAGTTAAAAAAAACTAAATATTATAAAATTATAACTAAAAGTTACTATTAAAACTATAAAGAATTTTTACGGTGCAAATCTCACTTATATCTAATTCTGTTAAATACATTCTTAACTAATGTTATTGCACATAAAAAACATTGAGTAAGTAACATCCGAGAATAATTATTACATATATTTCTGAAATAGCTAAATAGTTCTAGAGTTAGTAATTAAGGTGTATCAACTGTAATTATTTTTTATTTACTATGGTATTATTTTTCTTATGATTTCTAAATATTTTATCTGTACGTTTTATTACCTACATGATTCTAAGATTTTAAATATATCTGTCCTATAGTTATTTTATAACACTCGCAGGAAATAGTGTCGTCTATCGTTATATAAATTCCTTAATGAAGACCTTGGGCTTACGGTAAGAGTTTTCCGCTATTCCCATTGAAATAGTAGGCCATCTGCCTCCTAAACTAGTCGAGGCACGGAGAAGGGAATGCTGCGTCCCCACAGCAAACTCCTCTCCCGCTATCGGAAGGGCGTGGGACAAGTACCCAATGCCCGACCTACCTGATGCAGGTTTTTCTAGGGTTTTCCCTGCATTTCTTTAGGTGAATGCCGGGTAGGATTCTTAAAATATAACCCAGGGGCCCCAGTTAACCCTTGGCTACCTTCCTCTACCCTCTACCCTACCGCATCCCCCCTTTCAAATCCCTTCCTATGCTATTAAAGGGGAGTTGCCCAACGTGGATTACCCTCATGCAGCCTGTTGCCCTAAAAAAATATCGTTATTTGATTTTTATTTAATTGTTTTGGAAAATGAAGCTGTTGCCAAAAGCTTCTTCGGCAAAATAAATGGTTTGAGAAATTATAAGTTTTTAATGCCTACGACAGATATTAAAAATACAGGGCACTTCTGTCAATAAAATTATTATAAGTATCAGTCCTAAGATATTGAAAGTAGTTGTTGAAATTAGAAGAGTACAAATTTTTAATCATAAAAATAATTATTATGAATATGATAAAAAAACACCAGCTCTCTCATTCAACTACACAAATTTTTACACGGTTGTAAAACCTTGAATCCCTTTATCTTTAGTGAAATTAACTTGTAAGGCCTAAAAGATTCTTCTAATATTATAAGGAATTTTTCAAAGTGTAATTAATGCAAATTAAATTCTCTGGAGTCCTTTTAAACAACTATACTAAATTTGTAATATTTAATATATAGTATTCTATTGATGGACAAAGCTGACTGCAGAAAGGAATGCATATTCATTAGCTTCCACTGAAGTTTCCAACTCGGTGGTCGGACAAAAAGAAATAAATGAGTTCATGATACGTCTTTGGAATATTTGACTTGATAAAAATGAACTTATGGAAGACTTTGTGAATCAAATTACTCAACTCACTTATTGCTGGTGTTGGTACGCAATTTTTTCATCAGTTTCATGATTTATCTGTTTTTTCTGTTTATTATGAATAATTATTGTAACTTGTTTAATCTTCCATGTGTTATGACTGTATTTGTGTCTCCTAAAAGTAAATTACATGATGTTATTATAAATACGTGTATAGGTCGCGACGTGTCGCAAGTCGTTTTTCGATAACATGCGCAGAAGCCCATTCCCCTGTAATTGTAGGTGTAGGCCGGAACTTAGTTTAACACGAACCATTGTTACGGTAACTTGTTAGTGTACTGAAAATAATGACGTGTGGAACTCTATTTTGTTACGTTTAGGAAATGTTATATTCCGAAAAACGTATCAGTAAACGTTACGGAGACCTTGGCGCTGTCTGTTTAACCCATTCATAAAAATATAATGAATGTTTTTAAGAATAGTAGTAGTGTAGTTCCAGCTTTTCTGTAAGGGAGCATTGACGACAATAATCCCCTCTACCTTTCATCTTCTACTTCGCATCTGACGTAACTTGCTATATCTCACGACCTATACTGCTTTGACCTCTGTTACACGTAAACGCTGATAGTTCCAATAACTATCTCAATTTTCAACTCCTCATTTTAGTAATCAAATCAAATCTCTCTCTCTCCCCTTCACGATTCGCTTCCTCGATTTTATTCCTTTTTGCTTACCTCAACCCCTGATATTTCAATCGCATTATCCCGTTTATTTGTGCCTTGCAATCCCACACAATTCTTATTTTGCGCTTTAACTCTATATTTTCCAGCTGTTTTCTAGAAAAAAGGCAATTAAAGTGTCCTAAGTGTCACCACACCACAGTCAAAAAAAATTTAAATTAAAATCGTTTCTTAAATAATGCTTTACAAAAATTAGCGTAGTGATTTTCATCTAAAACAAATGTGCTATTATTTTTCGTTACTGTTGTTTCATAGAGCGAGTGCACGGTTTTCATGACATACCAGGACTCTAATAGCTTCGATCCGTCCCGTCATTAATTAATAAAGTCTGCGATCGTATTCCAGCCGCGAGCAGCGTCCGACGTTCCGAATGGTAGATCATTAAATCGATGGCCAAAACAAAGGCTCTCACCCCGATAGCCTTCATTTCATTGGGCTCAATAAGGGGAAAATATAACGAAAAACTTTTCCTTTAATAAATGTATTATAAATTCTTAATTATCTCGTCTCGGGCTGTTTTGTTCCGATGAACAGCCTATGCAATGCCTGCGAAACATCCCACATCAACCGCAACTTTAGAACAAATGCAAAAGTCAGGAAATTATGAATTGTGAAATTAAATCATGTCGAGGAAAGGTTTATTTTTTCATCCAGCATACGTTGCGGTATTTCCTTTTCAGCACAGTGAATTCTGGAAGAACCGTTAAACGAATTTCGCGTTGAGGGTGCTCCTGAGAAGCCGAAAGGCGTTGTAGTCCATTTTTTCGCTCATTTTTTATCTTTGAGCTTAGCTATCAATCACACAAATACGTATATATATATATATATATATATATATATATATATATATATTATTCACTTTCATTGCTTAGAACATTTCACTTTCAACAATTCATTTGTAAATACCCGAATATGTTTCGAGCGGTTGCCCTGGGAACGTAAATACGTCCGTGGGTATAAGAAACGCCACGAATCTAATATAATTAAACGTTAAAATGATTATTCATATAAATAAATTTCAATGTTTGGAATTTATGAAAAATGTAGTCAATATTCGTCTCATATAAGTTTATGGGGTGTCGCCTGCTCTTTGCTTTGATTGACACAGATGTAAGGCATCGTCATTGTCATTGTCGATAATAAAAGGACTGACTATAAGGAGGTATTGTAATTGTGGTATTCAAAGCAGAGAAATAGATGAGAACCTGGGTTACGTGTTCATGATTCCAACACAGTCAAACTAAATTAATATAATCGTTATGTTTCATTTTGACAATCTGTTTGAAGTGATAAAGAGGTTTGTCCGCAATTCGGTCATTCATCGGTTACTTGCATGCAATATCTATGAGTCTCATGTCAAAGAGCAGGCCCTTAACTGCTCAGTAGTCTAGTGTTCGGGAATGATGCATGCCGTGAGACTTATCAAAAATTCAATACGCCCTTGGCCCGTTCCTGTTCAATAAATCTATTTAACCTTTTTCTTCTAGGAATAGGCATTGATTTTATTTAGTACTCGTTGATTCTTTTCTCAAACAAGTCACAAGTAGTATAGATTGTTTCTCTGATAGACTGTACAAATAAAATAAATAAAACGTGCCATGACGTGCACAATGTCTCGTTATCAAAGGAGATAATCATTTTACACCAAAGTCCAAAAGCGAACTCTTAGACCAATATTTCTCGTGGAGAAATGGACTTGGCCAAGGACTAGACAGTTACAAATCCAATTTTATAATGATTGGCAAGCAAAGAACTTTTAACTCTCAACTTTTCGACGGCCAGCTCCGACGCTGCCATCAGGTACATGAATCAGAGGTGGTGGTCTTCTTATTTATACAATCTGCGGGGGGTTGTACAATCTTGTACAATCAGTCCTTGTCATACTTGAATTCCTCTCCAGATCAATATAAATAAAAGGAATGTTGGGTATAACGAAACTTCGAAAGTAGACTGTAGAAATGGATTGACCAATCAGAGATCACTACGTCAACAATGTCCGGCAAATCACATGCTACCACGGAAATGGATTGGCAACAACAATACACCGCTACGTCTACGACGCGATAAGCAGTAAAATCCCAGCATCATGTACCTAACCTACCAGCCATCCATGTCAGTGTTGAAACCTGAGAACTGCTACTTCATCATTGGGCTCCCGAATGGCAATGAAAGGATATGTAACTGAATAGTTTAATTCAAGAAGACACAACACTTGATCTTTGGACCAAAACAATATGTCTACAGCTGGTCCATCAGTAAAATGGAAACAGTGGAGGAGAAGTTACATTATATTTTGTCTCCAAGATCTAGACAAAGTCTTCATTTGTATCTGGACGAGGAACGGAAACTTTTTTCAAAGTAGGTACCATTACGGTTAAATAAATTTACATAATGAAATCAATGAGGCAGTTGTAGGAGTTATTTATTCAGTTCGTTACGACCCCCCCCCCCCCCCCTGAGTATCACGACCGGATTCTTCAGCACGTCTTCTTTCTTCCCAATACCTCTTCATTCTCTCGCTCCTCAGTCTCTCTGTTTCAGAAATCTGGATCAATATTCCAGTGGTGACCTACCACAAGCTTTTCGTATCCGGATCTATGAAGTAGTTGCCAATGGATTTTATCCTCAATTACGCCAATAGTCTTCCAATCCTCCCTTCATCCATTTATTCCCGGTTAGTCAAGTTGCGTTACATATCTTCTTCGTCCGGCTGTTGTCATCCAACCTCATCAAATATCCAATATCAACCTTCGCTTTATTATCACACTCGAATTTGGTTCCACACTCTTATAAACCTCATGTATCCAGACTGCACCTTGTGTTTTGGTGCCCAGATTCTACTTTTCTCCTCCAATCACGCGTACATTCTCGTGTCCAATGTAGACGCCTCAGATGCATTCGTGATGGTCGTCGAACAGTGACAGAGTTTGTCGTTCCTCAAAAGGTTCTTAACAGTATAAGAACAAGTTTTTGCTTTAGATTATCAGGTAATAGGACTGGTATATAAGTTCTAAAATATTCTGGATGTTGATTAAGCATAATTTATTAAGTGATTTGATAACTTTGTCCATACAATATTTTTGTTAAGAATTTATAAATTGGTTCTCAAAAACAGTTCAATTCTAAATATTATTTTCAAAATACGAAAAATTCAACGAGCATTCATTTAACTTGTTTTAGATATTTATACTTATCCCCCCCCTGGTCAAAAAAGGAAACTAGCTCGTTAATGGTGTGAAAATTTCTATAAATTAAGAGGGCCAGATAAACATTCCGAATCTCGATCCATCATCATAAATAATATTCTTCTGATCATAGTTGCAACTGTACTTGCGTTTATGATTTTCAAGTTTCAATTGCAATCCACCACCCATAATTAACTTCGAATAATTTCAATGTTGATACAAAGTTTACTTGCTACCGTGAGCTCAGACCGACGTATGAATTGTTTCATATCCTTCGAGACTGCTTACAGTCAGTTGTCTCTTCTTGGGGTGGTTAAAAGTTGGCACGACTTTGTTGTGTTGCAACTGTCCTGGCGCGATAAGACCTCTTAGAGCCTGACATCTTCGACTTAACGATTTTCTGCTCCACCTTATAAAGAAAGGTTCCTCGGCTTGCAAGCTGAGCCCTGGTCAGGTTATTCCAAAAAACCAAAAAAAAAATACATTTTCACAATTTCATCATTGTAGATACGGGATTTTTTTTTACTTAATTTCATTTACTAGCTTGGGTTTAACAATGGCGCAAATGTTTACAAATGTGTAGTGACTATGTTCAAGGCTAGTTTTGTGTAACTGAGAGTTCAGGCTGTGATCTGTACTAATTCCATTGTTACATATTAATTCTTAATTTTTTTATAGCACATTTACTTTTTGATCCACTCTCGTATATCGTACACGGTATTTTTTGTTATATCGTCAGAAATTCATGTAATTGTACTATCGTGACGCATCACTGGTCCCATTCACGATTTATAACTTTACTCTCCAATACAACATGGTCACTGTTAAAATGGAGGACAAAATTCAAATAAATAATTGTGAAAATAAAAATAAAGGTTGGACGAAGGGCAGTAAATTTAGACAGCGTTGTTCCGAAAATACAGCTTTAAATATTTTTCTTTATTCTCGTGAACTTCACCATGTTTTGCTTTTGTATCTGGTAACATAACGGTTCGATTTCTGTAGGCTACGAAAAAGGCGACAGGGTTTGCTACGTTCCGGAGTGGGCATGGTTGTGCACGTAATAGCTCTGCGGAACGGAATAAAACAATTTTAGCTCCCTCTAGCCACAAAGGACATCAAAGGGAATCTGTGGTAAATAATTTTGAACGCAACTCGCCGTGAGTGTTCCCAACGCATATTGATTCCGTCCCGCATCCACACACGCTTAGAAATTTTGATGGACTGTTACGATTTTTCTGTCACATGCACAGCCACGTTCCTAAAAAATAAAACGAGACAGAATACCTCTGCCTCCTCGTAAAAAATGCTAATTGATTTCAAACACGAAGCCGTTCGATGAATTGACCCATTAATAGAAAAAATGTTAAAATTGTGTCATATCGTAATTAATCAACACTGTAATGTTCCAATTCCCTTCTATACCAAACATCATGTGGAAGTTTCCTTCGGTTTCAGCTCCTCCAGAATTCAAGACGTGAATCCCGATCCAATTATTTCCAGTACGAACATATTAGGTTCATCATTGATGTGATATTTAAGGCTTTAACTGGCATCGAAGTCATTTCATGCAATTTGTAACAAGTTTATGATATAAACCAAACAATCCAAATTTAACGTCAATGAAGGAATTTTAGAATCTAACATATTCATTATATTAGGTCTCATTATATATCACTGAATATGTCGCAAATTTGAGACAAAACGTAGTGTTTCTATTTTTTAATGAATATTTTCAAAGATAATGCAGATTAATTAAATTTAAATTTTCTGACTTATTGGCTAATAAATAATTTTTTAATGATTAAATGTGTAATCTAAATCGCTACTAAACTTCGCTGGTGTTTCACGGAAATAAAATAGGTATTTATGAAAAATAATAAAAGATCCCGAATGTTAGAAATGATGCAATGAATCTTTAAAGAAATATATAAATTATAATATTAAATGTGACGTAATTTTGGGAGACTTTTATTCATACTATCAACTGTTATGTAATTTTTGTTAATTGCTTTACTGCACAATTCTGGCATTCCAAATCCGTTTGCAGTGACGGCTAAACCATCAAATTGCGGCGTGTGATTAATTAAATGGCCGAGTCTGTTTTAAATAAAAAAAATCAGGAACTGCCATTAAACGATTTTATGAACAGAATTTTAACAAGACACATGTACAGTCAGCTGTATTGTTTCATATAGCTTATTTAAACTACATGTGATCGTGAAAGTTAAATTTAGTATATATAATAAATTACAAGTTGATAACTCATTATTTTCTGTGCGTTTATTTGTCCAAATATTTTATTACACTGAAAAGCACTACCAAATGCATCTATAGTAATATAAAACTTCATTTTAATTACACAGTTCTAAAAGTATAAGAATGTACATTTTATTCTTATCCGCCGAATATTACTTTCATAATCTTAGGATCTCTCACCTACCTTTCGAAACTTATCGGACATATTAATTTCAGTTTAAATATCTACTACTTCATGTAATGGTTCATTTCGTTTCCTTTATGTCGTATCTAATTCGAGACAAATAATAATAAATTCTCTCCACCCACAGACTGTGGACAACAGTCACAATTCTCCGCTCGTGGAACATAACACATTGTGACCCATTTTCTCGTACAAATATTATACAAATACATACATGATTACAATTACAAAATAAAATGTGGCCAAATCTCAGGCAAAAATTAGTGGTATTTATTTAGAAGTTTTTTATGTTTATACATATATATATTGTAATACCCAGTTAAGGACATGAATTTTGTTCTTATTTCATCCGATTTGTTTACCAACTCAGACTGGGGATTCTTGAGTGGTTTGTAGAAGAAAAAAAAATAATAAAATGATGGATAAGTGGCTTTTAGAGAAGGGGAGGACTATAATTGGGCGTTTAGCGGCTCTTAGGGCTAATGGTTGTGACCGACATCTGGACGACGCAACCCTAAATGCATGATGACAGAAGTTTTATGGACATACAATTATATTAAAAGGAAATAGTTATTTTAATTCTATTGAGTGGCTCTCGGAGCGTGAGAAAGGCAACAGCTGGTGGTGTTTGGCGAACGTGGAAACTCAAAGACTGTGAAAACAAGGAGAGGGGGAAAGCAGATAAAAGCAGTTGGACAGGAGACCTCAAGACACCAGTTGGACAGGAGACGTCAGACAGTTGGGAGAGAGCGTTGGTGGAGGTCCGCAGGGCGGACGCAGGGCCAAGTTAAGGGGGCTGAGACAATTTTATATATTCATTTAAGAAGCAGTTTTAGAGTCGTCAGGAGAGATCATCGGATGGTAAGCCAAGCTAGGTGGCCGAGAGTAATCAGTTGGACAGCAGTCATCAGCAGTCGGTAGGAGTTTCGTCGTGGAAATCTGTCTGCCAGTAGAGTTTGTTGTTTGGAGGAATTCGTCGTGAGGGTAACGTCATCAAGAAGAGGTGGGTGTGAAAGCAGAGTGTGAGCGCAACCTGATTCTCTTTATGCCCATTTAAAAAGAGAGTGTGTGCTGGTATGCGAGAGATCCAAATTGCATGGACCAGAGAGATGTAAGTTTATTTTTTCTGTATTCATTATGTAAATTGTTAAATAAGGGTAAAATGTCAGATTTCGTTTCATTTCATTTCATTGCGTTTTTCATTTATTTTAACTGCATTGTTAAATTGTAAATTTTGTGTTTCGTTTTCCTTATCAACCCAGTAAAGACCCTGGGGTACAGAGTCTGATTTATTAAAATGTATTCTAGATTAATAAAATTGTTTTGTTGATAAAATTTAATAACGTGTTTAATATAATTTCCTATAATCATAATTATTCAAAAGAGGGGTATTACAATATATATATATATATATATATATATATAATATTTGGATAATATTTATTAAGGTCTGACGATGTTAATTATGCATACGTTTTTAGGGTCATAATATTTATTATACTAATAAGCTTTGAATATTTAGCAAATATTTCACTCTAGAACAAACAGTACAGTTACTTTCGGCGAATTTTAAATCTTGATTACGTAAACGTACGCAACCACAAAACACAAATAATTCTGTGTGCGTGTCTTCCCCGCGGGCAATGTAAATTTCACCACTGATGCTACATGAAGTACGTCACGTGCTTGATATTAAAAGAATATGTATTTAAGAGAAACAAGACAAAATACACCGGAGTAATTATACTGCATATCTTCTTACAATGAAAAAAAAATACCCTCAGCTTTACTCGGATAAAATTTGAAAATAAACGTTGGGGATTGTGTGCGTTACTCCCATCTAGGTGTAGATGTTTAGGGATGTATCAGATAAGAACACTATCATAATTAGTAAAGCATTCTGTAGAAACAGTTTCGGAGCTTCTTAATAAGAGACTGCTTTCATACGAGGTTTGATCAGAGGTCTGATAGTCTCCATAACGGTTTAGGCACTTGTCGCTTCGTGGGATGAGTTTTAATATTCACTCTTGGTTAAATTTTGTTCTTACGAGTTCATCCACGTCGTCGCTAAGTGTTTCTCCCCCTCATCTGAAGCGAAATGTCGGAATCCTAGGACTCCTTCAACTGAGGAAAAAAAGGTAAAAGTCTTTCCAAGGGCATCATCATTCTTCACGACCTCACACAGTCCAGAAGTCCACGCTGTTGAAGCAGTTCCGCTAGGATATCATCGACCACCCTCCTTACAGCCCGAACCTCACTCCAAGCGAGAAAATTATTATTTTTACATTAACATTAACGGGAGCTTTCGGATGCATTTGCCATTATCATTCTATAAAAAAACAAGTAATATAAATCATTTTAAAATTTATTATAATATTATAAGTTAAGAAAAATTGAAACTTTTTCAACATACCTCATTTACAATGTTACTTTGTAATAGCCGCCAATACCTATTTAAAAAAAAAACTTTAAAAAAAAGGGTAGACCAAAGAAGCTTTCGAGTTTTATCAACTGACTAGTGCAGTTGTGTCGCTGTATGCTCTTGTTAGCACCTGAAGAAAGGGACGAGGTTCCCAGAAACGTTGTGTGGTATTATCACTTCGTTGATCTGTATTTGGTTATCTTTATTATTATTAATTTTTTCATCAGACGTAAATTTTTCATTTAAAAAATTAATTATGAAGAAATTATTTCAATAATTTAGGAGACTGAAAATATAGATATAGAGTAATCTAATATAGACTATTTAGATAAAGAAGTAGCCAATTAACAGACAAAATTAAGTGATTAAGTAAATACAAAAAAAAAATTCTGCTATCCTTGTTTCTTTCGTCAAGTGTGTAATTTCTTGAAGCTCCTTCGGTTTTAAGTCACCTGACGAAACAGAGAAAGATTGCAGGAACTTTGTCAGGTATTTGTGTTTTCACTTAATTTTCTTTTAGTTTCAGCAACTTCTGTGCGTAATAAATTTAAAACATGATTTAGTCAAACTGGATTTATAATATCACAGAAATCTGTTAATTGGTGAATTACATATATAACATACGGCCAAGATTGTATGTAAAAAAATCTTGACAAATTATTATTAATTATAATAAATTTTATAGTTTTTCAGAATGATGATGGTAAATTCAGGTGTAAATCTCCTGTTAATACTAATGTAAAAATTGAAAGACCTACAGTTTGTGACTGTAACTTGGTTATTTTAAAATAAGTATGGATTAAAAAGTCATTTAGAGTGATTTATGTTTGTAAAAGAGTTGGGTTAAATTACACATATTGACTTGGCAGAGAAAATGTGAAACATCAGGACCTATGTTCCATCAAAAGGAAATCTTTAGTAATCTCGGGCTTAACGTTAGCAGCTCTCCACAGTAATACATTTTAAAAAGTAATCGAAGGATAGTTTTCAATCCAACTGTATTCGCAATTAATGAACTCGCATCAATAAAATTGCGCATTGGCTTTCGCATCACAAGTACTCATTCCTAATCAAGCAGTGTTGATAATTACTTGGCTCCGCATTCACTGTATTCGCCCGTCTCTCCTTTATTCGAGCGAGCATAGAAACTGCACGCTGCCCAGGTGTTTCAGAATTTCGCTGCAATTTATGTAATTGTTAGTTGTTTTTCTTCCTTTTTTTTTTTGCCTTTTGTCGTGTAACACAAAGAACAGCAGCATATCCGACACACGTGCCCGCATTCATTCGGGGGAGGGGGAGGGGGAAGGGCAGCATTTTCCTGCTGCTGCCGTGCTATTTATTCTTTCTTGCCGAATGGTGTCGAGGTGCTTGCTGTTCTAAAGACACGGCGGGGACAAAAGGGTAGAACGAGGTGCGCAGAAAATGTGAGTGCGGAAACTCATCTGTCATCACGAGCACACCCAGACCCACATCGAAACGCCTTCAGTGCGCGACTGCGAAGAAATATATTTTCTCGTAGGAACGCCTCAATGCTCTCTTGAAATTGACCTCATGTGGGCGGAGTTGGAAATTGGTTCTCAGGGAAAAATTTTTTACGTAAAGTGTGACAGACATAAATGCCAAATTAATATTTAACGTGTGATCGTCGAAACACGCTAATTATCTTGTATTGATTCACTATAAATGTGTATCTGTAAGTACAAAATAATTCTAGATTAGCATTTTTTTGTCGTGGATAAGTCGCAGGTTGTTGGGATCCTTATAAAAGAAATACCTCATAGATTATCTAGAAAAAAAAGGAGGAGCAAAAATATTTGAAATATGAGGACATGGTCAGAAATTAGGAAGGGAATCATTGCCAAACAGAAGGATTTGAATTCTATTTAAATCGTACACGGGAAAAAAAATATGGATAATCACGCGAGAGTTTTTGAAGTTATGTGCTACATCACCCCAAGCAACCATTTTTACGATGATAACTATGTAAAATAATAAAACTACTTCAATACTCTGACCCGGCACGTACATTTCTAATTCTGTCTACATAATTTCCAATAGTGTCTAATTTTTTAACGCGGAATAATTGACCATTCCTAACCAGAAAGTATTTTCCTCTGTAAATATTTTAAATAAAGTAACTTTTCGGAACAAGCCTTTGAGCAGCTTCGTATTCAGGGTCGAGCGATAGATTTTGTTTTCCTTAAAATAACCTTAGATTGTGATAATTTTTTTTACCAAAAATGAACGATTATTTTTGTTTTGAAAATATAAGCTATAAAATTTATAATTAGTGAATTGTTCGAATTTATTTCTATTTCGTTGGTTATGTATCCAGATGTGGGCGCCTCCTGTGTCTTAGAACGGGGGTCTCTTCCGTTTCCTTGTGCTCTCGGCATTGTAGCACATACGGCTAGCAGTTTGTTGAGCGCTACGGGTGGCGCAGGGAAGGTGGAACGAAAAAGTGCGCATACGCAGTTGTGACTAAATCGCTGAATCCGGTGCTGTAACTGGAATAGCACAGTCTGACCAGCTGGCTGCTTTAGAAGAGATGCGCGGGGAGTTTAAAGTATTCGATATCGAAGCATAGATTCGCAGTGTTAAAACACAAGGTTCTTAAAATTAAGAAAAATTATTTCTTCCTAAATTAATTTATGTGCTGTAGCACATGAGCAAATACGCACGATTCGCCACTGGATAAGCATGAAAAACCAGCATACATTGGAAGATGTGATCGCTATTTAAAAATACAAGCCAGACCACAAAAAATACAGACGTAGGGAAATTTTCAATCATAGATAGATCCATAGGCGAATGGAACAAATTACCTGCAGCTGCAGCACTGTTTTACGAGAATATTCCATCAACAAGAAGGTTTAAAAATAATACAAATAGTATCAATTTTTTTTTACTTTCCTCTAATATTAACTTTTTTATGTATCTTTTCTTTTAATGAAGTGGAGTGTCTAAAAGTATGGAAAGACTTTTTCAAAAAATTGTTTTACTGTTAGTTTACAAAATTGTATATTTGTTTTCTAATTGCTACCTGGATCGATCCCATTCGCAGAAAATAAAGTACATACATAACGTTTCTATGGATACATTAATGTGGATTTACTTAAAAACCGAATATGTCTCTGCTTCTTTTTCTAAATCAACTTATGAATAAAACGGTCAGTTGCAGGCATATTATTTACACATCAGATCAGCAAAATAAGAATACATCTACCACGGTCTACGTCAGTGCAAGTTTAAAAACGTCCAAATATTATCGTTATTATATTGTTTATTTTCTGCTTTCCGACAAAATGAGATTAAACGATCTCTTGGGACAATGTGGACGTATTAATGTCATCTGTTGGGAAGAGTGGCAGGGATACAGTCAAATTTTTTCTTCGCAACTTTTACAACTAATCGATTGAACTCCTTGAAATTAGTTGCTTAAAATACGCAAAATTCTAATCTGTAGCACGGGATTAAACGTTTCTGCTTTGGTTTTGTGTAATTACAATCGCACCGGATTATATAATGGGATATTCCTTATGCAGATGTTTCTTTTTATGACTTTAAAGTGCATGCGTTATAATGATTTTAGTTCCATTTAAATGCTTCCTAGCAGCATTAAATATTCCTTACGTAATTCAACCATAAAGTATGAAATGTTTATAGTCTGAACGATCTAAAATATTTTAAAATTTTGACGAACAAACGTTCTTCTTTCGAATTCTCAATTGAATGATTTTTCACGTTACCATTTGTTTCGGTGAAATAATGTACAATTACGAGCTCCGGTCCCGCATCCACTGGCAGGCCGTTCACATTGGTCGCGATTCACATTTATGTTCACGTGAAACTAATTTTCGGCTGATCGACAGCAATTTCCGTCGAAACCGTCTCGGGCATCAGCTGGGGTGTGTTTTGAAATGACAATGAGCACCACATATTGCCGACCCAGAGGCATTGACAGGCAGATATCAGTCGGCCGCAGAGAGATCTGGATTACCCCTGATGCCCCTCAACATTCCATCTACTCTTTAAACATAATTATACCAACCGAAAGCGATGTCGCCGAATTGAAACGGCTGGAACTGTCGCTGCAGTTCTCTCGTCCTGATTTGCTCCAGCAATTTATGTTCATGATATTTGTATTGTGATTAAAAGATAAATTATAATGTAGTTTTAAGTAATATACTCCTCTGAAATAATTAAAAATCAGTTACAGACGTTTCTTATTTTATCGTTATGCTAGTTGTATTTTAAGCTGTAAAATTCATAAATTTCAGTTTGCTTAACTTATTACTTCCATTATTATGCTAAAATAAACTTGACAGAGCTGTATGTAGTTGTGTTGTTATAATAAGTTTTGTAAACTGAAAATTATCTGACATTCTTGAAATATATTATACAAATGTTAATGACGAAATGAGTCACAAGAAAACGTTTGCAAAAAAAGAACTGCATCTACGAGCTCGACGAGTCAAGCTGATAAGAAAGACGACAGTAATTTGAACATAAGACAAGTACTAATCCACCCAAGAAAACAAAACAAAACATTCAGGATCATGAATATAAGGCGCTTAATCAATCATTAGGTCCACTAAAAATATTATATGAAGAAGAAAACAGTGCTCCACCTATCCCTTTGGAACAGTTAAAGACTCTTATACTAAATGCTACGGACTCAAAGAACCCAAGAACCATTATTAGAGATTACCAGATATCCTCTACATCATTCATAAATGTATTGGACTCTTTTTACCCACACTTAAATGATAAAACGGCAAAAAGTAGAATAAAAAGGCTCATAAATTTAGTGAAGAAACAAGAGAGTGATACATATTCAGAAGCAGACGCCTCTTCCTAATAAAAACAGACTAAAACTACAGTACAGTGGAATTTGCAACAGTCGCAGCTTCAAATAAGTAAATATAATTAATTGTCCTATTATTATGATGAATAATTAACAAATCCGAATTGTAAAATGTAAATGTAAGAAACCCACATTTGAAATGTATAATTAATTTTTCAAACTGTTCAATTGTATGTATAGTATTGGAATCAATGTGAATCGCAGCATACTTACGTAAACAAGCACTATTTGTAATTTATTTATGGGTCGCCAATGACCAAGTTGTTAACGCGACCATTATAAACTTTTAATAAAAAAAACGTTTGCTAAACAAATTCATCATAAAATGTAGGACGTTTTAATTAAATAGGAGACCTTATAAAATATAAAATTCAATTATGTACAATAACTGTTTCAACGTTCATTGTAATAAAGCAAAATTTTGAATGCACCGAACTTTGCTTAAATTTTAACTACTTGGAAAAATGGAATAGTTTTGTCGCTCACTTCTCAGCACTTGAACGAGCGGTAAAGCAGTGCAGGATCGCCAGGGGCGACGTTGAGTGGCACTAGCGTCCAAAAATTGATGGGCCAGATGTCCGGCAGTGGAAAATTTTTCTAAGAAGAGGACATCTATGTAGCAGACTCAAAGTAGCTGGCCAATGACCGTTGTGAGTGGACGAAATTTAAGTATATAAAGTAGAGTTGCTTGCGGAGCAATTTGGAGAGCAAACATAGTTGGGACGGTTTTGTGAACGAACTATTATTTGAGTTGGAGACCGAATATAGTTCAAAATTGAAAGTCAAAAGTTATAGAATTAATACGACGGAAACAAGAATAATAGTCCGACGAGTGTATGGAGTATTTAAGAAGTGTCATTAAAAATCTGAGTAAAAATGAATTTCAGTGAGAGCTGAGTATAGTGAAGTTCAAAGTGTGTGAGTAAAATTAAATGTCATAGTGAGAAATATTCAAACCAGCGAGTCGGTTAAGAAGAAAAGCGAACGGTAAATGGAAAAACGGGCACGAAGATTCACTCAGAAGATCTTGAAACGTTAGCAGCACCACAGATAAGATCTAAATACACCACGAAATTTTACCCTGTAAGAAAGAGTCTATGTTTTTAATTGTTTACGTAAATTTTACATTATTTTGTACTTAGCTTTCATTGATAATTACTATTTTAAATATTAATTAAACATAAAGGATTTAGTATGAGAATTAAAATAACCCAAAAGAAGACTTTTATTATGTAAATAGTCCACAACTTCATGATTAATATTATAAAATATCAATAATGTATGATAAAATAAAAACCCCTAACAAAGTTATTGCACAAATGGCGCTCAACGTGTTGGCTAAGTAATTTTAATAATTAATTATGTAAATTAAAAATAATAAATAAACATCAGCCAATTTTAAGTCAGAAAAAATACTTTATTAATGTAAAATTAAACAACGTTTCATCGTTTATTTTGCGACCTCATCAGGTTCAAGTTAAAGTTGACGTTTGTTTATTAATTATTTTTCTCAATAGTCAATATATATATATATATATATATATATATATATATCATTATTAAAATAAATTCCCCCCAAAAATAAGTATTTACATCATAATAAAAACTAATAGATAAAATTTAAATTTAAAAATACGTATATCTCTGACTACGTGCCAAAGAATACTCTAAAATGTTTGTAGGAAATAAAGAAATAACACAGCGAAAAATAAATTAATTAAAAAGTATTTAATTTGAACTTCAGAAAGAGGTATTTGTTATCTGATATAAAAATTTAAATATTATTTATTATTTTTTTATTTATGAATGTTGAAACAGTAATTTCACATAACTGAATGTATATTTTATATTTTAAACGTCTTCTAATTTATTAATACGTGTAGAGGTCCTGGACAAAACTTAGTGTTTCAAACAAATTTGTATGAATAATTTGGAATTTGTTTGGAAAAAATTTTATTCTGAATTATTTGGTCATTAAAATTTATGTAATGTTTACATTTAAGGATATTATTATATGTTTTAATAGTTTTATATGTCTTGCAATTTTCATAAAGGTCGGTTTCGTGGAATACTACATTGTGACTGTCAGCAATTTATTACAGATGTTCGCTATAAATATTTATCCCCAAACAGGTGATCGAACTTTTCTCTAAACCTTGCAAAGATATGTAAATTTATGTGGTGAAAACTTGTCGAACATATCATGCAAGAATTATTCAACAGGGAAGTGAGAAAGAGTTGAGTGATTTACCAACTCCATGCACTCTTTCTCAGGATATCTGAGGAGTAAAAATCTGCGCCTCAGCTAAATTCATGCAGGTAAAAGTTTTTTGAGAGAAGGAAACCAAAACAAACTTTTATTTCATCAGAGTACCTAAACAATCTCAGACAATATAATGACGTAATCATAAAGATTATCAAATGTACGGTTATCTATTGAACTTATCACATATTTAATAAATACCATATTCTCAAGCCTATGAAAATCTAATAAATAAAGCAGAGTGTTTGTTTGTATGTATGTGTATATATGTGTGTGTGTATTTGTATGTTCCTTATACAAATCTACACCGATGGAGCAATTTTTACCAAATTTCGTGCACGTGTACTTTGTGACGAGGAAACAAACACTGTCGGGGTGAGACACGCCTACCACCCCCAGAAGCGGCGATGACGGGGGTTGAAATATTTAAACATGCTAAAACAGCGATATTTCAGTCGGATAAATATTTATAGGATTCAGAGATATTGATAGGGTTTCTACCGATGCTATCTAAAAATAATTTTCATCCTCTACACCCTGGGGAAAGGGCACCCTTAGGGTTTGGAGTGGAGATGCTTTACAGGAAAATAACTCGAATACAACCGAGATTTGAGTCAAATCGAAGGTTATGGATGTCACTGAGTTTAGTTATGACATTCAACTTGGCATTTATCCCTCAGATGCAGGGATAGCGGGGTAGAAATTTTTGAACATGCAAACACAGCAGGTATTTGCGTTGAATAAATATTTTTCAGGGTTAATTATATTGATTGTATTTCTACTGATGTTGTTTGTGTATAATTTCAACCCCTTTCGGCATGCGAGGGGAGCACTCTTAGGTGTGGGGGTGGAGGGGCGTTTCATATCATTAACGCCAAATCAACCGATATTCGAGTCAAATCGGTGTTATGGATGTCGCTGAGACTATTCATAACAAACTGAGAAACGAAATTGTAATGTATCGGGGGTTATGGATAAATGGCATCTCGGGCAACGCCGGGCACCCAGCTAGTTGAAAATAAAGAAGGAATAGAATAAATGCTTCCAATCAATCAAAGCTATAAATCCTATTAAATTGAAAATGACTCATCAACTCTATTCCTCACATTTTCATTTTAAATATTTATTGTCGTATCTGAGTTTCCATACATTTGAGGCTGCGGGTTGAAGTTCACGCCTGTACTTATTTCGATATTATTAAAAACGTCATCTGTAGGAAAATACTCAAAGACGAAAGTCAAGTTCGACGAACAGAGAATCATTAGATAGATGGTTGAATACTCACCTATAATTATGCCTGTAGTTTGTAAAGGACGCTCTTAAACCAAGAACACGGGTAGATTCAACGTCTAATTAAAATCTTAAATACATAAATCATGGCGGTGGTCGCTTAAATACTGACATTCCGCACGTGATAATCGCCGTATTTCAGGATAATAAACTTCTCTAAGGATTAACCTGCTTAAAGTCGTTCGTCAGAATTAACTTAAGAAGACCTTCCTGCCTGAATCTAATAAATCTTATTAAACCTCATGTAGGAGTCGTAATGTAAGTGAAATAAAAAAGAGTTACGCGTATTGAACTCAAAATGCTGGAGACAAAGTAATAATTTAAAATAAATTATATTTATGCTAATGTACCATTCATATTACTATTCTTTTATTCTTCTGGGAATAAGAATGGCATTACTATTACAATGGCCTGTATCTTAATTTCAGGATACTCGTGATATAAGTAAATAATTTGTTCATGTGTCTAAATTAATTACGAGTCGCGAATTTCCGTCGCTGTAGTGACTCTATAGGAATATAATATTTTTTAAAAAAAATAACAGGGAGGGCACTTTAAGGATGCGAATAAGTCAATCGGGATGATAAACGACTGAGAAGGAAGAAAACTCCTTCACGTTAACTAAGAGCGACGGGCAGAAGAAAATTACTCCTACTTACGTGTTTTAAAGATGGCTGAGAGGGCTTGGTCTATAGCTTATTATACTAGCGTTATATGGTCACGCTATTTGTACGCAGACTTTAAAGACCGCCAAGGCAAAATAGTGGATGTTTTGTACAAATTACAAATTTTGGAATCGCAACCTACGGTAGAAGCAACCACCAAATTTACCTGTGTTTGAAGCAGCCATTAAATAACCGGTGTAGAACTTGTGCGTCCTGTGGAGTCGCAATCGTCAGTGGCATGGAGGAGTTTAGCCGGAGAAATACGCGTGAAGGCCGTTGAAGGTAGTGAGGATCCTCGCACGTAATCGTCCAGCAGTCATTGTAAGCCAGTGGAACACGCTTAAGGAGCAATCATTTAAATTCAATTCAATTAAAGCCTTTCTTTCATACATAAAGCCTTTACATGTCTCAGAAAAAATAATTTTATGATCGAAATTTCTGAGAAAGCCACAAACAATTTCTAAAAGTATTAAATTATTGGAAAAATATCAGCCTATTAGTCAAAAATAGTTAAAACACTATACTTAAACCGATATTGAAAATTTCAATTAAATGATAAAGTACTCTAAAAATTACCAGAAAACAAAATTTTAGAAACATGATAATGCAATTATAAAAAAAATTATAGAACATTACTTAAAATTTATTTTGAAAAATGTACCGGAATATAAATTTATGATTTCGCTCGAAATGACATATTTACACAGCTGTTGATAGTAATGTAGAATTTAAAATAATATAAATAAATAAAATTATAATAAAATAAATTAATGACAATTTAATTTATTGGTATTATTTTTTTACATTAATGGCCGAATAAATTGATCTAAAATACTGATGCTTTCTCATTCATTTATAGAATTGTTAATATTAAATTTCTATAAAGATATAATTTAAATAAAAACAAATACGGATTTACTCAACAAAGACTCAGGCTTTAATGTAAGCAACGCCTTATCACGAATCAGGCCTTATAAGGTAATAATCAAGGGGGACGACATCACGTCGTGAGGTACGCGCGAGCGCTGAGTAACTAAAAGTCACCTGATGGAAGGGCTATGACAACTATGCCTATATTCCATAATTGACATTCAATGATTCTATAATCTCTATCACTCGTCAGTAATTTTATATCTTAAAGCTGATATAAATTTTACTTCGTATTTAAAATGAGTTTATTATATTTATTGCAGGCTACATCGGGGATATTGGAAACTAATCCCAGTTTTGTAATTCAAATAACACTCTTTTCCCTATAATTATTTTTTCTTATCTTTTGATACTTATTGCAGGGAGAATGAGATAATAATATATATAAATAATAAAATCATTTTCAGATCCTTTCGTCATTCCTGAAACCAAAAGTGAAGCCTTCCAAATAATATTCACAATAAGACCAGCACACACAACCTCAGCTATTACGTTTCGATAGGCACTTACATTGACAGTTTTCTGGACGAGTTTCAAGCAGCAGAGCTTTTGTAAAACTTTATTTGTATTAAAAACAGTTGGCAAACGTTTACAATTTCCCCAAACAATTGAGCTGCATCTTCCCACAACGTTATCCACCCACGCTAATATAGACCAGGAAAATTGCCTTCGTCGACGCAATGCGGCCATCAGGACGTGAAACTTTGCAAGAGTGAGTCCCCGGTGGTTTTAACTTCATCCCATTGTTGAATTAGTAACTACGTCCTCGTCCTCTCTTATGTCAAGAAAAGAACACGTTTTTCGTTTCACGGATGCTCGAATTTCGTATCTCATCAGAAACATTTCAGGCAATACCGTATAACACAGAAAAGGTTTCATCAATGGAAAAACTGATAAATGGTGTTTGATTTCAATATTGGAGGAATGAAAACCTTGGGAATATATTGCGATTTTTAGGAACGTTTGATCGTACAGAGCCGTACCTAAGGATATATTGTAAGCCGAAAGTCACGTTTGATGTGCAATGAAGTTGCTAGTAATGTTAGTTTTTATTAAGTATAAATATGGCAGTAAACGCTGGTGAGTTACAAATAGTTAAAACACGTTTCACTCTGACCGACAACTTGATTTCTGCGTCAACAAGCTCAGAACAATTTTATCAGAGACAGGGACTCGCTTAAAATGCAAAGCAATGAATATCATAAATTGCAAACTACACTATAGTCTGTTTTAAATTAGAAGGTTATTTCCCGCGAGAGGCGTGACCTTGAATCAACAAATCACAACGCTTGAAATAAAGCAGCGTTGCCGAACAATAGCGGTGTTTTTCTACTGTTTTCAGGGAGCTGTATAAGTCGTGTGTCGTACGTGGCATCAGTGCCCCCCCCCCCCCACCACCACCACGCGGAGGCGCCAGGAGACTTCTTATTTTAAACGTACTATACAACAATATAAATTCAACCTGTTCATACAAATAATGCATTCCAATGTGATTTAGTGATTTTTCCAAAACATTGATAAAACATTTCTGTATAAGGTGGTGAGTTTAATTATATAAAGATTGCATTATGAAATTCTAATCTAATCTAGCAGTTTTTACATTCAGAACTCTAGCAAATTTAATAACGGACCTCAGCAATAAATTTAATTCTCGCGGTACAGCGAGCGCCAAGTCCCTTAATTTTCAAAACACCGAACTCGTAAAAGTTGGTTAAGGATTTATAATACTAAAAAGGAACTACAAAATATAAAGTTTCGAAGTTTTTAACAAATAAATTGTTTTAAATTATTTAAATTGTATTTTAACGCTGTTTTCCTTATAAATATTGTGGGTGCAGGTGGCATTATCGGAAAAGGACTGCACTTTACACGAATTTTTTAGACAAATTTAACTTGCGCACATTCTTTGCACAACACGAGGGAAAGCGTGCGGCAGGAGTGCGCGCTATAATTAGCATTTCAGGTAACGTAGCGTGCGTGGCTGCCGACCAGATTAAAATATTTCACGAAATTAAACAATATTTTATTCACATGGCTGCCTCGAAATACAAGAGAGAATTTCATTCATCGCTGTGTAGGCCAAGGAAAATTAAATATAAAATATTAAATAATATAGGTACACCTACGAACAGTTTTGTAGTAGCTGCATCATTAAACATACAGGAATAATATTGAACTGCACACAAAACGTTAATATTAAAAATTATGAAATATATATTAATATGAATTCAGAAGAGAAAATGTAGATCTACACAGAACAAATATTAAAAATTATGAAATATTTGTATTGCATAAAGAAGAGAAAATTTCTATCATGCTTTATCAAGAAAAACCCATTGGTAGGGAATGACAAGCCGTTCACCAATTAGGAAAGTTTTGAAACCTTCAATTTATAGATCATAAAATAATTTCAACAATGAAACCAAGATAAAGAATACTAAACAACTACAAATTCTAAGACATTAGAAAGTCTCTGTTAAGATACGTTAAGGCAATCAAATCTTTCCGGCCAGGTAAACAGCAGCCTAGGCATTAATAAATTAAATACACAAAACAATCTATGACAAAACGAATTCATAATACGTGATCTCTGGTATATAATGTAGCCACATTTATTAATTATATGATTACTATATTAGAATCAGCATAAGCCTGCTTTTTAGTTTCATTGCGGCAATTCACTTATTGAAATGAGAAACTGCAAGTGTAAAGAGACGGTCAAGTCGTGCAACCACTTGCAAGTAAACTTGCAATAAGTTTCATCAGTAGGGGAGGTGCCCGCCACCGGAGCTTTTGCAAGTACTTGCTTAATTAGAAACCATTTTATTCTCTTTTATTGTCTTTAAAGACAGCATTTTATGTTACTTGCACCACTCCCGTTTGAATTTTCTCTGCAACTATCACTTAAAAATTCAGTGACTCATGTGCAGGTACTTGCACTCGCTTGCGCTTGCACTGCAAGTAATTCAAGCAACCATTGACTGAAATTGCTTGCTAGTCTGAAGTCATCTTTAAACAGATTTTAATATTAAATTAATTGAAAACTCGTTACACTTCGGAGAAACCGGATGTGACGAGAAAGCCGCAGTTATATACAAATTCATATTTTATGAGGACCAAAAAATTATGTTTTATTAAATCCAACGACTTATCTTAAGCAATAGTCGACGGACAAATTGCGGAAGAGTAACTTAGTGAGTTCTGGATACAAGTATGCGTAAAAAATATATACTGACACAATTTAGACTATTATAATGGTAATACGTATTAATATGTGTGGTAAATAAGTTACCTAAGTTGACTATGTAAGTATATAACAATTTATTTTGTCAAACATGGGGTCTGGAAAGTATTATTAAATATAATTCTAACCATGATTTTTTCCCCTGTTACTTTTATTAGTTTTAATATAATAGACATTAGAAGGCGCGAGTAGTCAACAATTGTCACTGAATGAAGCATGCAAATAGCTGGAGATTCTTAAAGATAAAATACGAGTATTTATATCGCCACACAGAAGGCGCATAATCGACGTTAATAGAGCTTTGAGCCGATTAATAAATCTTGAGAATTTTTTCTACGAGAACCTACCAAAAGGAGGAGGAGAATATTGAACTGCCACCGGCGATTATAGGATTTTGGGTGGTTGGACGACAGTCAGTTACTAAAGGAAAACAGGGTATTTGTGAGGTCGCAGGGAAGGAGAGAGGCTCGTGAGATGGAGAAGACGAAGCAGTCGGGTGATACAGGAGTTAATAGACCAAAGGGAGAGAGAGAGATAATCTGAGGAGTAGCTGTAGACACCAATTTCCACTCGAGGGAGAACCGTTCCTGATTTCACCGAAATTTCGCCTCCCCTGGGCCGACCACTTTCACTTCCGCCTGGAGCTTTGAGCTCTGCCCGTCGTCAAACACAGAATACGCTATCCAAAACAGAATCGGCGGTAGTAAATTCCACAGTTTACATATATACGTAGTCCTGCTCCAGTAACTTTCGTAATTACAAAGCCTCAAATTTCTAATTAAATCAGAGCATTAAGAAAATCTTTTCGGATGGAAAACCGAGAACCTTCCTTAATTATATTGCCGGGAATGCCTTATTTAACTATATTTAACTACCCTCAGAGAAATTATAATAATTGTTTTTAAGGGTGTATTTCTATGTCTGTAATAAATGTATCATGCAATAAATATATTTTTATTTGGAAATAATTAATTTATTTCATTTTTCCAAGTCACCACACTGAATTTATTACACATGTACAATGTAGGTTATAATCTTTCTAAGCGTCAGGACTAATAATTTGTAAATATTTGAAAGTTCGAAAACAAAATGAAAAGTAACTTTGAGTTCAGAAATGCATTATAAAATACTAAACATGTAAACGTTTTATGATTCTGAAAATAATATTATTTTACCAGAGGGTAGTTGGTATTGTTGTGTTTCCAGTAATGAGAAAATATTCTATGAGTTGACGGTTTTTGGTTGAGATATTCACGAACCCGTCATTTCACTAAGGACACACGCCCATTTCTTGATTTGTAACTACTAAAATCGAAGAAAGTTTATTTTATTATCTAAAAATATTTACATGATAAAGTACTTAAATTATTAATCATAAAACAAGAATTTGTGGAAATAATAGATTATTTGAATTTATAGTGACAACAAAACGTCATTTTTTGACTAATTTGTATTAAGTATCTAATTGAGTTAAAATAAATAATAAAGAATTAAAGGAGAAACGTATATGTTGAAACACTTTAGTGTAGTACGTAAAGTAGTGAAACATTCACACAACGATTAGAATAGATTTAAAGCCTCAAATCAATAAGAAGTAATGCAAAATTCTGTATTAGAATCCTGCAACATTTATGGATTAAGTCACAATAAGTTCTGATAAGTTTAATCATGTTCATTAAGTAAGTTGTATCTGTATGGGTTACGTTCAGATTTATAATTTTTATGAAATAATAATATTATATTACACATGACTAGATATCATTAATGATGTTGGACCGTTTGCATTTAGGCACATTAGTCGTTGTTTCTAATTTAATGTTAATGACATACTCAAGTTGAATAATTTATATATATATATATTTATATATATAATGGTTATTTCCTTGACCAAAAGAAAGGAGAAATTGTGGCAAAAAAAATGTTTGCGTGTTTTACGGATTTGTCGTGCTGAAGTCAGCTTTACGTGTTTCAATTAACAGGGAAGCATTATCCATGTTTGACATCACGACACTTGCTTCAAAATCCTTCCCTCTAGCGAGAAGGAACAGATTTGTTGAGAACAATTGCTGTTTATACACCGACAATGAAGCCCTAATTGAGCTCATTTGTAATGCAGGACAGACTTCAAGAGAAGCTGGAACTGAGTAAGCTCTGGACTGTGAGTCCTAAAAAACACAAATTAAGCAAATTTGTACATAATTACGTCTTTGTATAAAGTTTTAAAAATGAAAGTAATAAAACTTCTTCCTTTAATTTGATGTAAATTTTTTTCCAATCAGAATAATTACAAAGGGATTGAATTTTTTTTAAGTTTACTAACTAGTTTTATGCATTGTTTGTTTTAAGGACACGTGAAAAAAAACGATAATTTCCCCTGATTTAAAAAACAAGCAATGACTTCAAATTTGAAAAATATAGAACAACTCAATATTTGACAGGATGAGGGAAATATTCTTTTCAAACACAATTCTAACATAAAAATTATAATACTTCTGTACCCAATTTTTTAGGGTAACAGGTTACATGAGGGTAATCCACGTTGTGGCAACTCCCCTTTAATAGCATACGAAAGGGATTTGAAAGGGGGAAGGTAGACAAGGGTTAACTAGGGCCCCCGGGCTATATTTTAAGGATCCTACCCGGCAATTCGCTTAAAAGTGATGCAGGGAAAACCGTAGAAAAACCTGCATCAGGTAGGTCGGGCATTTGGTACTTGTCCCACGCCCTTCCGATGGCGGGAGAGGGGTTCGCTGTAGGATCGCAGCTTTCCCTCGCCGTGCCTTGACCGGTTTAGGAGGCAGCTGGCCGACTATTCCAATAGGAATAGCGGACAACTCTTACCGTATGCCCAAGGTCTGCGACCCCAGAACATACTCCTCTCAAAACAGGCCGAGGTGCCTCGGCATGCGGGAACCTTAGTTCAAAAAACCAGAGAGATGTGAAGGCATCCCCAAAGGTAGCCTCCGCCAGAGCTCTCTGGGAAGGTTCACCTGCGAAAGAATTCACTCGCAGGCTTCCTTCTTATTTCTGTACCCTTTTTGGGGGGGGGGGGGTAACAGGCTACATGAGAGTAATCCACATGGTGGCAACTCCCCTTTAATAGCATAGGAAGAAGGTAGCCAAGGGTTCAATAGGGCCCCGGGCTATAGTTTAAGGATCATACCCGGTATTCGCCTAAAAGTAATGCAGGACAAACCCTAGAAAAACCTGCATCAGGTACATCGCATTTATAGTCGTAAATGTAGAAAGAAAATAGAATTTTATGTACGAGTATAAGAGCTTTTATTATGAATCCAATTGAATTAAAAAAGCATAGATGGTTTTCGAAATTATATTAAATTGAATTGAATTTACGACAATTTCATCATAAATAAAATATACAGCACAGCATGAGACTCTAAAAGAAATTTACAGGATATTTGCGGGCCGTAGAGCAGAGAACCTCATTTTTATAGGCGTGGTTTGAGACGTCACATAGGATGGATCGTCAGTTGATGGAACTTCCTGGATTTTCTCGCTAAGTCTAATGTCTCCCAATTAGGTAACTTTCGTAATCTCCAGTCTTCCTTCCTCTTTATCAATTCATCCTTCCCGATGACAGATTTATCTGTGACAACTACACCTCAGTTATGTTCCATCTACACAGCAACTTTTATCTACACCTCAACTCATCGTTACGAAAAAGTCTTCCTCTGCAGGCAGTTTTAAAACGACGCCTCAAATTTTCTTATTCTATTCTACCCCCAATCAAAAATTATTCGGGACCAAATCTGACGTCACCTCCATTTCCGTACATATCCGACCAATCTTTGTCAGCAAAGTTGCCGGTTAAGTATTATTGTTTCGATACCAGTGTTTGCTTATTTCTATATGGGCGACTGAGGTATAATGTGTCCCTTCCTCTCCTGAGAACGCATCCCGAGAAGTTGGTTCTTACGAACTGGCTCTGGTGCACTACCTATGAATTCCGTTCGTCCAGCGCTCTGTCACAAAGCGAATTCTAAATGCTGCATTAATTGCAGTTTAAACGGAATAAGAATTTTAAAAGCGCAAAAATTATAATATATTAAATGAATAAGTCATGGTTTCAATATTAAACTGGGTAACCATATTAATTCTTAACACTATATACGTATTGAAAACGTTGCTCTATTTACGAAATTTTTATTATATCACCCCCAAAAAACCAGATCAAATTTTACCTCTTCCGATTATATCGCGTGTATTGTAATTGAAAGCAGCCAACAACGATTTGATCGACATTGTATAATTGTATTTTATAAATTATAAGCCTCAAAATGAATATAAAACTTATTTTAAGACTTTTCTACAATTTAGAAATATAATTTATCCTTTTTGCGAATATTAATTTTATTTTTACTCATTTCCATTTAAATGGGTTTTTATCCTCATTATCTAAGAATGGTACATTATTTTCATCCGTCATATTCATAAAAATAAACATTACATCAAGTTTGAAGTGATGAGAAGATTGAAGAAATTGAAGGGGATTATATTTCTCCGCGCTACTTTTATACCCGTGGTGGAGTGAATTTTTGCGCCGAGTTTCTATTTAAGTCGTTTTATTCAGCCCTTGAGCTAACTGCGATGCCAGAGGACGAACCACTTTACCTGCAAATTGTGCAATGGCATCACAGGGCTCCTGCTTAACTTCCAATTTGTGTGAAGCACTCTCACGGTTCATTTCGCACGTAAACACAGGTAAGGAAAAACTAGATGTCCTGGTCCCAAGTCGGCGAAATACTTTTAACCAGTACAAATTTTGTCTTAACTTAATTTTTAATTAATCTGTGCTAAAATAGTTTCCATAACGAGGGAAACTTACTTTTGACTACAAAAATTTAATATTTGTGTGTCACCTAATCCTTAAAATATAATATTCATACACATATAGATATAGATACGGAGTACAAAATATTCTAAGTTGTTGACCAATACGAATTGTGTACTCCCAGGATTTCCAAAATAATAGTTTTGCAAAATAGTTCATTCTGGCTATACTCGTAATACTATTCGAAGACGTTAATTTCTAAAGAACGTGCACGATGTTTCAATTACTTCCTCAGTCATGTTGTTTAGGTGAACTAAAGAAATGTCAACATTAAATTTAAAAAAAATAAATCAGGATGACTGTCTCCTCAAACGTTTAATAATAAATTTTTGCACCAAATTACACATCGGAATATAATAATTGAGCTAATAATTTTCATTTTTTAAAGGTGTAGACAGGCTATGTATAGGGTAATCCAGATAGTGTCAACTCCCCTCTTTTAGTATAGGAAAGCGAGTGAAAAGGGTAGCTAAGGGTTAACTTGGGTCCCCGGGCTATGGTTTATGGATCCTACCCGGCAATTCGCCTAAAAATGATGCAGGGAAAACCCTAGAAAAACCTGCATCAGGTAGGTCGAGCATTTGGTGCTTGTCCAACGCCCTTCCGATGGCGGGAGAGGGGTTAGGTGTGGGGCCGAAGCTTTCCTCTCGCCGTGCCTTGACCAGTTTAGGAGGCGGTTGGCCGACTATTTCAATGGGAATAGCGAACAACTCTTACCGTATGCCCAAGGTCTGCGACCCCGGAACATACACCTCTCAAAACAGGCCGAGGTGCCTCGGCATGTGGGAACCTTAGTTCCTGGGAACCAGCTTTTTAGGGCAACAGGCTACATGAGGGTGATCCACATTGGGCAACTCCCCTTTAATAGCATAGGAAGGGATTCTAAAGGGGGGGATGCGGAAGGGTAGAGGAAGGTAGCCAAGGGTTAACTAGGACCCCCGGGCTATATTTTAAGGATCCTACCCGGTATTCGCCTAAAGAAATGCAGGGAAAACCTTAGAAAAACCTGCATCGGGTAGGTCGGGCATTGGGTACTTGTCCCACGCCCTTCCGATAGCGGGAGAGGAGTTTTCTGTGGGGACGCAGCATTCCCTTCTCGACCAGTTTAGGAGGCAGCTGGCCGACTATTCCAATGGGAGTTGAGTTAAATAGTATATTTGATTACAAACGTTAAATAAGTGCGAGTTATCTATTTATTACATATTTATTTGAATTTTTTAATTTAAAAAGAAGAATTGTACGTGGTTGAAATATTATATAATAAATTTATTCTATAAGACAGTTACGGAGTACGGATTTTTTTCTTGCTTTCTCTAAATAAAAAACTAAATATCTGATTTTGTGATAGAACTATCCTTAAAGTATTTAGATGATAACAGTAAAAGGGTATTAAATAAAATTTTACTTTAACGTTAAAACCAAAATATTTACATTATGTTTCAGCTTATTCATTTTAAAATTACAGAAAATAAATGCTACAATTTTGCTCAAGTTCGTACTGCTGGTTGACCCCTACCTTACAGGTTATGTTTCCGATGCTGTTATAGAAATATTTACTGTACCTGTACGAAACAAAAGAAGTGGGCTCGTCCGGGATTTGAACCCGGGACCTCTCGCACCCGAAGCGAGAATCATACCCCTAGACCAACGAGCCGGTGAGAATTTATGTTCCACTACTACAATAATATGAGTTTAAAATTTATTTTCTTAACTGTCATTTGACGTTATATCGTATTGAAAGCTAAAAAGTTGTTAATGGGATTGTATGGTTTTCATTGTATGCTCTACCTTTTCCTGAATATCTAATTAAAATTTCCGGTCGTATCAGTCAGAATTTTTGAACGTGGAACCTATCACAATCGTAATTTGACTCCGTATCCCAGTAATTTCTAATGGTCTTTCTTATCAAAGGTATTCATAGGAATTCATGTAAAGTATCTCTCGCGACTTACTAAACCTAATTTTATCTTAATTAAATGCATTGCTTAACTATACGTATTTTCTCAAATGTACCTTAGATGAGATAATAAGAATGAATCCTGAATGGCGGACTACATGCACAATATTACTGTTTACTTTTAATATGATATTGTAAGTGAAAGCTCAGTATGCGAGTTCCGTTAATGTAATTTACTACAGAATTACCAGCGCCTCAGGCATGAATCTGGAGGTGAGTACTCATTAACCTAAATAAGTGTTATTTTAAATAGTTTCATCCAGAATAATTTTAAATATTACTTTCATCACATATATCTAGAAAAATTTCAAAGAATTGCTTAGTGGCATGGTTTCTATTATTAAATATTGTAGAACGATTTGAAATATTACTTTCTTTTACATATATTTACGAAATATTTCAAATATTGGAATGGCTTCTAATACTAATATTTTAGAACGATTTTAAATATTAATTTTTTCACATATATTTGGAAAATATTTGAAACCATATTTAGGAAATATTTCAAATAATTGCTTAGTGGCATTCTAAAAAGAGTTTAGAACGATTTTAAATATAGCTTCCTTACTTTCACATATATTTAGAAATAGTCCTTAGTGGAATTTTTTCTATTACTAAGAATTTTTAAAACGATTTTAAATATTTTTTTCACATGTATTTAGAAAAGATTTAAAACTATTGCTTAGTGGCATGGTTTCTATTACTAAAACCTTTTAATACGATTTTAAATATTAATTTCTTTCTCATATGTTTAGTAAATATTTCAAACTATTGTTTAATTGCATGGTTTATAATACTAAAAATTTTTTAAAAACATTATCACTGCAGGTAATTAAATTACATTCCGTTATTATTTGCATATTGTGTCTTTCGCATATTTTTAGAAAACATTTCAAACCATTGCTTACTGGCATGGTTTCTAATAGTAAAGGTTTATAGAACAATTTTAAATATTTTTAGGAAACATTTCACACTATTATTCAGTGATATGGTATCAAATACCGAAAATTTCTAGAAATATTTTATATATAGATTCTTTAACATATATTTAGAAATATTTCAAATCATAATTACGAAATACTTAAAATAACTGCTTAGTGGCATGGTTTTAATTCCAAACAATTTGGAACTATTTTGAATATTAAATTCTTTCACGTATATATAGGAATGATTTCAAACTATCGCTTATTTTCATTACAAATAATTTTTAGAATGATTTTAAATATTAATATATTTCACATATATTTAGAACTAGTCCTTAGTGGAATTTTTTCTATTAATAAGAAATTTTTAAAACGATTTTTAATATTTTTTTCACGTGTATTTAGAAAAGATTTAAAACTATTGTTTAGTGGCATGGTTTTTACTACAAAAACCTTTTAATACGATTTTAAATATTAACTTCTTTCTCATATGTTTAGGAAATATTTCAAACTATTGTTTAATTGCATGGTTTATAATACTAAAATTTTTTAAAAAAAATTATCACTGCAGATAATTAAATTACATTCCGATATTATTTTTCACACATTCATTAATGACCCTGAGCGTACTACAGACGATTTATTATTTTGACTCCCTGGATTGTCTACCGGCGTGTTTAAAAGCAATTCTCTATCATAGTTAAAAAGCTATTAAACAACTTGTGATCGTGTGAGATGTGAAATCCTAATAAAATCTGGCACTGCAACTAGTAAAATTTCCCAGTCGATCGCGATGCCAACAAAGGCAGGACAATGGTCCTTCTGCTGAAGAGCCCTAGAGGTCTGAGGAATCACACGCCTCGTTACCTGACAGTCACTGTCCTAAAAATATACCCTTCAGTGTTCGCCATTTGCTGCTCTTCGACAAATGCTCTGTGTAAATGAACTCAACAGGAAATGAAGGTGATAAAGCTTTAAACTGAATTTCAATATAACTTAATTTAGGATAGAGACATCTGCAGAGGAATAATAATTTTTTTATTACTAATAATATATTTACAGTTAGTAAACTAGGACTGTAGTTATGATTATGCAGTAGTTATTATTTCGATATTTTTCTATCCTATTCTGTTAATATAGTTTCTTCGCCTTTAGAGTTGAATAATCTACCAAAATTAATGTCCTTCTTTATTGTTTTTATTTTTGTACAACACACGCTAGTAGTCAGAATTATATAGTAAATTAGTATTGAAAATTCATAGAGTCGAAGAAATACTTCTGAAAAGAGAATTATGAAGGGTTTCGATTCTGTCAAGTACTTAAACGGAAATGTGTAGAAGATATTTCTGCAATTTTTTCCCAACACGATGACCAGCATGTGATCTGAAATTCACGTTCATAGTCTTGCAGTGTTCGCCATTGCGTTAAATATCAGCGTCATGATAAGGAACATAACGACTAGAACCTGGGCACTAATTATTGAGAATGATTAAGAATATTAAATAAATTATTGCGTAAAAAATGATGAATGGTCATCAGCATCAGTGGATCGACAACCAGTTTTGAGTGTTGACCTCCCGAATGTTAATGTCTTAAAATTTTAAAGTAGGAGAATACGACGATTCATCCTTATAAAAAACGAGACCAGTAAGTGAATTATATAATTTATTTAAAATGAAAACCTAATAAAAAATTAAATATAATTTACTTAACAAAAATAAGGAGACTAATAGGCGTCATTTGGACATTGACAGGTCTATCTGATAGTTATGAAGGAAATTTAAAACCATTCGAGATACTAAGAAATAGTGCAATGACGGATGTCAAAAAAAAGTGACGGTCTGGCAAATTGATCTGATATCTGCTTCAAAGGACAAATTTCGTGGGGAGTGACCAACGCAAAAACGAAAATAATATCAGAATCGTAGCATTTTTTTTAGAAAGTACAAGAAAGTACAAGGTTTTAAACTCATGTCAAGGAAGGAAAAAATCAGTTATCATGCAGTAGTTACTTATGGAAGACGTATCATGCAGTTGGCAATCAGTTAACACTTAATTACAGATAAATAGTAATATATAATGTTATTGTTAGTTAGACAACGTATGAATTAGTTGTTAGTTTGGACACACGATTAGTAGTGAGAAAAGAGTTACGAAAGTTGTACGGAACATTTTGGTCACGTTTGTACCTGCCTATAGCTGCAAAGAGGAAAATAAACCTGACCGAAAGCAGAAAATTCCAGGATTCATCGGGGGAAAAATAGTAAATATTCTTCTTGTATCATAAAGTTATTGAAAAACGAATTTTAATTGTTTAAAATAATGTCCACAGAAAGTTTTGCAACAATTTCCCTAGAAAAAGTTTCCTCAATTTAAAACCCTAAGCAGTAAAAATTAAATTAAATTTTATAGATAATTATTATTAAAATAACAGCCATAAGTCAGAAATTTATTATATAAATTTACATAAAACACGAAACGTTTCTTCCCTGTGATCAGGGAACTCTTCAGTTGCATATAATAAACAATTTGAAATGAATGGAAATATTAAGACTGTTTCCAACAACATTCAGAACTATTATATATATATTATTAATTTTCAAATAATTATTTATATTCAATTCTGTTATTATAATTATTTTATATTTTTCCTGTAATTTAAATTAATTATTCAATTACCTTAGTATTATTAATTTTCAAATAATTATTTATATTTAATTCTGTTATTATAATTATTTTATATTTTTCCTGTAATTTAAATTAATTATTCAATTACCTTAGTAAAATCCCGAAACTAATTAATATTTATTTAAATCCTAATTAATCTAAATGTTCCAATCAAACTAATGAATTCATTATGTACGTGGAACGTTGCTATTTACTTACGTTGTTGAAGGAATTTTCTTCTTCATGATATTTAATTTTATAATTCGCTTCAGAAGTTGATAAAATTTCGCTGACACCCCCCCCCCCCCAACGAAAATTATAGTTGAGAAGTCCCTCACTACATAGTTCCAGGAATATTTATTCGTTCATCTATAGAATTTGCAATCTCTCGTTCTGTTGGATAAATAATCCATTATGGACTCTACAAGAATTTGAATATTTTTTCTGTTTATGTCCCCCCCCCCCCAACGAAAATTATAGTTGAGAAGTCCCTCACTACATAGTTCCAGGAATATTTATTCGTTCATCTATAGAATTTGCAATCTCTCGTTCTGTTGGATAAATAATCCATTATGGACTCTACAAGAATTTGAATATTTTTTCTGTTTATGTAAAAAATTTTGTCTGTATTTGTCTATATTTTTTATTACTAATTTTCAATCAGACGTATATTCCTTCATTTCAACAGGAAAAATAGTCAAGTTCCCCCAATAATATTATTAATAGTTTGTCTACAAAATATCTAATGATGTACAATTCATCAAGGTAACTCGTATCATAAAATAATTGCAATGAAGGATATTAACAACTGCAGTAATAATTAATAAATGGAAAAGAAAAAAGTGGTAACATACTGAACAGTTGAAATAATCACAGAAGGCAGGACAAGGTCTCAGAACCGTTAAATGAGAATGAACATTTTGCCATATATTAAATAACTCGAGAATTTTTCTGGAAATGCGCCCTGTTATTGCGTATAAAACTACGATTACATTGAAGTCATACGGGAAAATTTACAGGATTTCAAGCCTTCTCACTCATCTGTAATAGTATGGACCGTCGTTGAACAGCAATGTAGCAGTAAAGACACAGATTCATCGGTGTAAAAAATCGTATTAAAGTAGCAGGTACGGCGTTATGGTTTTAATGGTTCGATCGAATAGCTTAACTCGTGGTTTTATGCAAGGTAATAATGGTAATGAAAGACAAAGTCGACAAAGTTAACCACGAATTTTGCGGAACTCGAGAGAAGTAGCGTGGGTTTAGAGGATTATGATCATTGTGAATCGCAACGAGGAGTAGGGAAGCTACGAGCTTCTCTTAAATCCCAGCTTGATGGGATTCAAATGCCGGTAGTTCAGCGATGTTGTCCCGATTATGAAGTTGTCGCGTGAAACTTGAGCCTTTACCTCGGGATAATTAATTTAAGCACCCTACAAGTTCTCACATAATACTGAATAGTTGCACAATAGTATCATATTGAGTTTTGCAGCACAAACCATCTATGTACAAACTCTTTAAATATTACTTAATTTGCATATAAAAGTGTTTAATCTGTCACCAAAAGGCATTATATGCATAGGGATTATATTTGTTGCGGCTCACAGCCTTTTATTTGTTATCTCAAGTCTTTATAGGGCTGTGGATAAAAATCATGCAAAATTCAATCACGCCTGAAAAATTATAAAATCATAGGCAATCGAAATATTTCCGTTCCTCTCCTACTTGTTAACGAGAAAAAATCATTTTTCGCCTTTAGAATTTTCTTCCATATACTTTTTAATCAAGCACCGCGATCCTGGTGCCACCTCACTCTCCCCGACACACCTCTAAAAGGTGGCCATTTTCATATAATATGTGCTTAACTCTGCTTAGATGTGTATGACTCCACCTCATTTTTCACAAAATGACGTTGTTAGAGAAATTGCAAAATACATAACGTTCATAATTTTATGTGCATTAAAGTAAATAAACGATGTTTCTACGATGAAAATTCGCGATTATACTATTACCCTGAATTATTTTGGCAAAACTATTCTTCTGAATTATCAGAACGGAAGAACCGAATTTGATGAAATAAGGAATGGAACTTTATTTGGTCACGCTTATGAAAATATTTTTTAAAAAATAAAATTGGCTAGTATCCACTCAATTTGAGGCACAAAAATTTATATATTGAAATCAATCTTATAACCGTGACCTTTGCTTTGAGAAGTATATCACATTTGAACTCTATAATTTATTTTCGAAGGGATGTAGAGGTTTCAGGAAAGAGAAACAAAATATTTTAACTATTTGCAAGCGCGGAATATGAAAGCAATTCAATTCGTAATGCTTATGATCAGTAAAATGGATCCTAAACCTACATGCTTCATGAATTTCAAATCATTTAACTTCCAATAAATCTTTCCAGCCCTGTTCACAAGTATGGCGGTTTTTTAGTTGTCGCAAAAATCCTCATTGTATTCGTATTCTGTTAAAATAATTTTCCCACCCGCAGGCAAATTTTTATTTTTTCAATAATTCTCAAAAGTGACGTTACTACAGTGCGCGTCACATTTCTTGGCGGACCAGCTTATTGTTCATCTTTGCAGGTGCTACCCACTTCACGAGTGCTGCCATTAAGCTTCAATAAGCGCCTAGAGGTTGTCCCGCATTAGACAGTTTAATCCACGCTGCGTCCCTCCTCTCCCTCAATCTGCGCTACATGCATTCGCGGCTGACGCGTGCCGCAGTATTTAATAATTCACAAACAATTAAAATTAACAAACTTGAATTCTATTCTTAATCAAAATTCCTAATTTGTACGTAGCTGCTTCTAAGAAGTCAAGTCGAATCAATTTTCGTACAATTATAGAGACATCAAAGTAAACCTATTTCTGAATATAGGTTGTACACGCGAAATATCTATCAATCCCTACTATGTTACATGTTTGTAATTTCAGAGATTTTTTTCATAATGTTCAATGTTGTAAATGTCGAAATTTTTACTCCGAGCTAATTACGAGTTTGTCACTTCGGCAACCTGACAGGCGACTATTATGTCGCCCTCATTAGCTCCATCCAGCAGCCATTAGCCCAGTCAAGTATTCACTTCCTGCCTCCATTCAACTTGAATGAGTTACCAATAATTGAGCTTAAAAGCAGACGTATATGTTTAATTCATTTTCCTTTAATTTATACAAATATACCTGCATTTTACTTTGGCCATAGCAGAGGTGAGAATCCCGAAGGGAAAACTTTCAAGAATTTACATAAAATGTTACTATATGTTTTTCTTCATACTTTGAGATAATTATAAATGAATGGGAAAAAATTAATAATTCTTTCACACAAATGTACCCGTTCCTTTAGTGTTCATTGCTCACTTTATAAAGACCCATTAATATTACTTTCACTGATATAAATTATTTCACGAATAGTTTGTAATATTAAATTAGAAACCGTTTACATGAAATTATGTTACTTATTTTGTTTTAAAACACATAATTACACAAAAATTATATTTACAAATTAACAGTGAAATTTATACTTATCATCTTGAAATATTATTTTTCAAAGGGAAATTCTGGCCTACTAATCGTTGATACTTATATTATTTTAAAAAAGGGAAATTCTTGCAAATGTTCCGAAAGAAAATACTTTAACTCCATGAACTAATTTTCAAGTTATCTGCTCAACCTTAACTATTTTATTTTAGCTCCCTTCCTAACGCGAACTGTCTATGAAGTATTTATCAACTACACCTCAACTTAATTTACTTAACTACCTATAAATCTACTTATTGTGACTCCCACTTCGCTCTAGAATTTCTCTCCCTGCCCGTGAATGTATTTCTCCTTTCAAACTATTCCGTACCAAAGATCTCCCACTAGCTCCTCTCCCCCCTAGCACTAACTTGTTACTTCAAAATCTCTAAGAATTAAAGTGATTTAAAACTCGCTCCCACTGCAACGCCCTTTTAGCAAAATTAATTCTAATAGCCAAGAATATGTTTACGAATTAACTGTTCATTTGTAGTAATTTTTAAGTCATACGTCGATATTTGCCAAAAAAAATCAGTTACCCAAAGTTTCGCAAGAAAATGTCGTACTTTGAACCCACTCACATTTCTCTGTTAAATGAATAGTTTAACAGTGCGACCCTATATGAAATTTGCCAATTGAGACACAAAATTACAATATATGTTATAATTTTTTCTTTTTAACACTTGTTTTAAAAAAAATTATTTTGTAAAAAGAAACAATGCAACAAAAAATCTTTGTAGTTATCCAAATACGGAATTTTTCCCTTATTAATTAAATAAATAATCTAAATTTACGAACAAGAAGATATTGTGTAATATTTTCAATTTTTTACCGGACAGAGTCCCAAAGATGGGATGAAACGCTGTGTTTCATATTTGTAACATGGATTACATACAAGAATTTTTTTAAATAGAAGTATCTAGTGAGATTATAGCATCTGATTAATTAATTATCTTCAAATACTTCTCTATACTGCATATCGACGTTTTCCATGGCTGAAAGTGAAGGCTAACTTACAAACGGGCAAAGAAAACATGGCTGGCCTCACCACGTCACACGAGAAAAGACTTCAAAGAAAATTAAACATTTAACTCGCAGTGGTCCGAAACCTTAATTAACAAGAAAAAAATACAGTTTTTAATTTGCACGATTTTTTCGTGGGCAAGGATTTACGGGGTCCGAAAGCAAAATTTCATCAAATCCACGAGGGTTATTCAATACGGCGATCTAGTATTATAAAAGCATATTTAAAATTATAAGAGATTACTATAGACCTATGATAACGACTTCAGCGACAAAATTTGAAACAGAAAACAATTTCGTGATTTCAACGTTCCTGATTAACTGTATCGATTTAATAATAAAAAGAAGAAAAATCGAAGAAAATGGCTGTGTTTTACTCTAAAAAGGAACTAAATAGCTTTCCAGAATTAAATATTTTTTGCATTCTGCTTTGAAATTTGATTTTCGATTGTAATCTGCATCAAGCTCAGAAAGTTATATTAAATATAATATTTTTTAAATAATTACTGTAACGCATTTTAGTTTTTGTAATATCCATTTCGCGCAATTAAAATATAGGATAAGTCACTTTTATCTATAAAATTTGATTCATAGAATTAATAGCCTTCATTCCATATAAGATTAAACCTGATTTTGAGTATGATGGTTTGAACCGGATAAAGAAGTAGTATAATCGGTTCAAAAACGGCAGCAAATCAGAGAACAGTGAATCGCGTCCGAGTACAACGTCATGAGTCCAAAATGGGACCAAGAAGTTACAAATAGATGAACTTATTCTTTATCGTCTCAGCTAGCTAATTTTATACAACGCACGAGTTTCTTGATAAAGAACATGCAACTAACTTCGAAACAAAGAACAGTAAGAAACGCAGTCTATTAAGCGGACAACATGAAACCTAAGCTACTGAATTATTGACTGAGGCGAGCAGAAGCGAGCTTTAATTAGTCACGCCCTGGTCCGCAGTGAAAGGGCTGTCCCTTGCTGCCATCGCAGGTCTCTGGTCACCCTTTGATCGCTCTGCTATCTAACCGCAGGATCATCTGCCGATGACTCGGCTCCAGGCTTCCCTACCGGTGCTTGACATACAAAATTTGGTTTTACCATTTAAAAGCAACTTAAATTCCCGTTTTGTTAAACCAGAACACGGCGATTCCAGAATGGCCCAGATTGATCAACGCGTCCACTAGGGAAGTAAATGCGGTGTTTGTGTAGTGGTTGGTGCAACAATGCGTAAAACGTTTACTTGTGGTATTCAGCTGAGTTCTTGAGTTACCTAATGATATGGGAATATTGAATGTATAATTAGTCGTCCACCAGAAACAGACCTAACTTTTCGTGTTTACTTGTGGTATTCAGCTGAGTTCTTGAGTTATTTGATGATACCGGAATATTAAATGTATAACTTTTCGTACATACAGACCCACATAATCATGTTTTATCATTGGGATTTGTAATATATGTGGTCTGCAATGCAAGAAGGCAGATAACTTGTACCAAACAACCAAATCGTCTTGACCGTGTGGAGTCCGTAAAAGCGACCGTTTCTTTCCGTCCAGGAAGATTTCTCCCAGTCCGTACAACGTTGCGAAGTCTCGGAAATTGCCAAGAGCGACAGACATTCTGTTCTGGGCGACTGGCCGACTGTTTCAGGCTCGAGCAACCTACGTAAACATTTAGTCTGCCGCAAATGCGGGCTCTAAGCCTTGTCCTCCAGTGCTCAGTCCGTTGTAATCATGTAATCCCCGACATTATCTACTAATTAGTCGGTGATATTGGGGTTCCCGCAGAGAAGTGTTTTGGGTCCTGCACTTTTTAATCTGTATATAAATTATATGGATCATTGTTTACTGAAGATGATCTTAAGTTATATGCTGATGAAGCACTTATATTCCTTTCTGGGAAAGATCACATTAATACAGTTGAGAAAATGAATCTAGCGTTAATTAAATTCTATATGTATCTGTGTTAAACGAATTAAAGACTAAACTTATGTATATATAAATAGTTACAGAAATCAACCAAAATCGCACCGCGAGCCACTGGAATACGAAATTTTCTATCCCACCATTAACAAATTTAAATTTTGAAATAAAACAAATATATTCGCTACTAAAAACATTCATTTTACTTGTGGATCATCACAAAAATTGAACATAAAATATAAATTATTGATATAAAAATGTGCATCAAACAAAAAGACAAAAAACATAAAATTTAAATAACGAAATACAACTCCAAAATAGTAGTAAAATTACACAAATATTCAGTGAATTTTTTGCATTTCTAGAATGTAACAGAACATAAACAAGATATAAATAATTTACATAAAAATGAGTATGGAAACTAAATCAAAGTTCAATTATAAAACGAATGAAAATTTCCACAAATGAAAAATCAATGTGATTGCTGCTGATTCTTTTTTCAAAACATTAATTTTAAATTCTGGCACCTATATTTGTTGCAGAAATCTAGTAATTTTCTAGTTAGTTCTTTGCTTGTATTTTATATATTCCAGAGAAGCCAGATTCACATTAATATGTTATTGAAAATTGTAGCAACACTGATTTTTTATGTAAACCAGCAATATTGTTTTCTTAACTTAACCCAAAATTGAGCTATATCTTTCGGGTTTAACTATAATTTTAATGCAGTTTCGCAACTTAATTCTAGTAAATATTCTTGTACGGAATCAGTCAAATTAACATTCTCACACAATTACTCTAACTCGTCTTGTTAACAAATAATTGAATAAAAAGTACAATAGAAGAGTACTTGTGTTGGTTGGTGTCTATTAATTCTTATTCTCATGTTCGACGAATGGGTTTACAATCCACAAATTTCCCTTTCGCACATCATCTTCCTGTGAATATTAGTAATCGAACGCACAAAAAATCGCTGATACATGTTATAAATTATATTTGACAAACCCACATCCACTGTATTTAGAAATAAAAATAATTAATTATTTAAAATTTCCCGCGGACGACCGGTTGTGGAACGCTGTTCTAGATTATAGGATAGTCATGAACTACTTTAAGGTAATACTGAGATACAGTTAAAATTTCTAATATTAAGGGACTATGTAAGATAAAAGTACGAACATGCATCTATTTTTCTGTCTTCTGAAACGTTCAGTAAAACTTCAACTATGTATTAGTAAATACTTATAACAGATTAATGCAAATAGTAAAGAATATTATAATAAATAATTTACAGATTATGTATATATAAATATAAGTAAAAATCTTGGGATTTTATTTAGAGGAAAGAAATTTTTACAAAAAAATAAAACTGTGATATAAACTGAGTTATTTTGCCAGTTTTTAATTATTTATATTGGTTATAGTTAAATTTGCAAGATATAATTTTTAGAGTTATTTTAATTAAGAATTAAAGATTGTGTAAGATCATATTTTAATAAATATTTCAGTTTTAATTATGATAAGAACCTAAACAATGTTAAAAGTAAGCTAAATAATGTTAGAAGTAAGTAATCTACGGATGACTGCTAAAAAATAATAGATTTGATAAAGTGAACAGAGAATTCAACCAGTTGCAAAATGCAACTATAAATTCTCATACTCTTAGACTGGTTCAATTATGTACTTATTTAACGCAATTTAAAGTTGTAAGTGGTGTATCTAAACATTGTTATGAAGTAGTAGTTTTGTTTAATAAAACAATTATTATTATTATATAAATATATATATATATATAATTTATATATTTATATTATATTAATTTATACATATTATATATATATATTATATTAATGTATATATAATAATTTTTATATATTACATATATATATATATATATATTATATATATATATATATATATATATATTATATATATATATATATATATATTATATATATATATTATATTAATCTATATATAATAATTTTTATATATATTATTGTATATTAATTTATTTATATATATATATATATATATATATATATAAATTACGTATATATATATACGTAATTTTTCATAAGCTCATCCTCGGTACAATAAGCTTCAAATATTCAACAATTCCATTTTTTTTAAATGTCGATGTTATTATCTAATAATATGCTGTCGTTTATATATATATATATATATATATTACATATGTAATTCCTGGTGATCATTAGTTCTTGTCATTTTTATATACCCATATTTGTTTTTAAATATTCATTTGTAACAACTGAACCTATCAGAAAACAGAAAAATAAATGTTATTTAGAAATGAGAAAGAAAACAGTTGCGAGTAACATCTATTATCCAATTTTCGTGGAATATGGAAACTAATTGAATTTCGCTGCAGAAGCCGTCTCTAAAAGCAGCGCGACAACATTTTGATTGGAAAATACATCACATTTTTGCAGCACCACATAAATCTCTAGTTGATGCGGAGGATATGGTAAACAACTTCACAAAAATATCGTTTATTTCAGAAACAATTTCTACACGAAATTTGAAGTTTAAAAAAAAGTTACGTAAATGGTTTTCCGAAGAAACTTTATTTATATATGTTAAATAAAGAAAAAATTTGCCACTCTTTATTTTTTTTTGAGACCTCCTTTTTGTCAATATTCTTAGTATTAATATCTCGTTCACACGTAGACGAGCAGCTCAACCACAATTATTTACCTGAAACTTCATGCCACTCTACAACCTTTACAGCTTTGATCGTGGGGCTGAAAGGAAAATACATACATTCTAAACACTCCTGCAGTTCTGAACCAGAAACACAAGACAAAAAAAAGCAACCTTGGACCAAAGAAAATATATTTCACTGCTGGAACCTTTCAAATATAAAGGGAAAAGTCCGCTCCGTCTTCAACTTCGGAATCACTTTGATAAAAGCCAATGGTGACAAGAAATGTAGCGATTTCTTCTCCATTTCCAGAGAAATGTTTTTTTAAAAAATTAATTTTATTTACTCAAATATCAATATAGGTTTCGACAGTTTTCTATTGTTTAATTCCGGTATTTGTATTATATCTGATGGATGGTGAATTTTTCTGGACTTGTGTGCGATAAAAGAAAATAAGTCACCTGAATATTTTTAAAACACATTTAATATGTGATTTGACCTTTAATCGTTTAACAAACCTTCACAATGTTTTTATGAATGATTATCGTATTGAGTGAGCATTGCATTCATTTATGAAAGCACGACTTTTTATCTTCAGCGGACCGACACTGAAACGGGTCTGGACATAATTGCCTGTTTTATATTCCCGGCATGGATTCTTTTGTGCAACATGATATATCATTCAAAACATAAACACGAGATTACTTGGGAGTCCTACGGGATAACAGTCAATCCATGTAAACAAAACAACACACCGGTTTAATTAATGGGCATCGGATTGGTCGTACATCAACAACATCTGTAGGATCAATGAATAGCGTGAACAGATGACTGTCGCCGAAGATGAGGGACAACCGATTAATCTTCTGCAAATGACACGTGTAGTTCCTCCATTTCCGTGTCGGGAAACTAGTCAACCCTTAGGACAAATATAATTCATTTTTAACAAGAGAATAATTTGTGCGTCTCTTACATATACAACATCTGTAAAAAGTTATATAACAGAAAGTTCTAAATTTTATTGGTATTCAGATCGTTTTCTTCGAAAATGATAATGTTCCGAGTAGAAAAAGGGTCATTGTTATATTTGCTTAACTAGCCAACTGATTCAGTTATTCGTCGTATGGAGAGCAACCACGAAACATTTATTTGACTGAGGGAGCCGTTTATATAATTTAATAAATTATTGTCGCTTCAAGAAAAACGAAGAAACATATATTTGACTGAAAGGTTCGTTTATGTATTTTATTTGTATGTAGTTTGATTAAATTTTAGGCTGAGTATTCCCTATCTTTCATGAGATTGGAATTTAATTGACTGAGAGAGTCGTTTATATAATTTAATAAATTATTGTCGCTTCAAGAAAAACGAAGAAACATATATTTGACTGAAAGGTTCGTTTATGTATTTTATTTGGATGTAGTTTGATTAAATTTTAGGCTGAGTATTCCCTATCTTTCATGAGATTGGAATTTAATTGACTGAGGGAGTCGTTTATATAATTTAATAAATTATTGTCGCTTCAAGAAAAACGAAGAAACATATATTTGACTGAAAGGTTCGTTTATGTATTTTATTTGGATGCAGTTTGATTAAATTTTAGGCTGAGTATTTCCTATCTTTCATGATATTGGAATTTAATTGACTGAGGGAGTCGTTTATATAATTTAATAAATTATTGTCGCTTCAATAAAAACGAAGAAACATATATTTGACTGAAAGGTTCGTTTATGTATTTTATTTGGATGTAGTTTGATTAAATTTTAGGCTGTGTATTCCCTATCTTTCATGATATTGGAATTTAATTGACTGAGGGAGTCGTTTATATAATTTAATAAATTATTGTCGCTTCAAGAAAAACGAAGAAACATATATTTGACTGAAAGGTTCGTTTATGTATTTTATTTGAATGCAGTTTGATTAAATTTTAGGCTGAGTATTCCCTAACTTTCATGAGATTGGAACTTAATTGCCGCTTGAAGATCGAAATTCCAAATTCATCTTATTACAGATTTCGATGTTCGGCAGCCTAATTTTCAGGAGGCCAGGACGGACCATTTCTGCGTGCCACTTTGAAATAACGGCGTTGTAAATTACTGTCGTGAGATATTTTCCTTTCTTGAAGTGAGAACCATAATTTTCGTTTTCACCGAAATGCCTATAATACGACGCTCAGATACGATTGGTTTTAATTTTGTGTGTTACAAAAATAAAATATTGCTTAGTTCTTAGTCCTCTTATATAATTTTATTTTATTAAATATAATATTTCTGTAAAGTAAATTAATAGTGATCAGTACAATATATATTATTTCCCTTAGCTATAAATGAGGTTTTATTCCCTTTTGGAGCACTCGAGAGCAAACTTGCGATACCCATAGAATAGTAATTTATCAGTGTTGCTGCTTCTGAAATTATTTTTCCCTGTAAATAATAAAAAAATTACCGTGAACCCTTTGCGGCATCGTGTGCGACCACCATTTTGAACCATAATTTTCGGCGTGGATCATTCACGTTGCAATCACTAATTAGGCATTGTACAGTGCTGCATTCTACATTTTCCTTATAGAACTCGCCGCTAAATTGTGGGTATTTTTATTAAACTTGTGCTTCAGAGGCTTAACAATAAAAAATAGCAACAACACAAGAAAACTTTCGTCCCCTTCGGCAAACGCGGCACGGTTGAGGTTATGCGTGTTGTATTCCCAACAAATAATAAAGTCTAATTAAAAGTAAGAAATTCCTTCGAACTTAGAAGCGATCCCACTGACTTTCACATTTATTCTTTAGATAACGTTTTTCTATTTAAAATTAATGAATTTTCTGTTTTATGTGCTTCATATATTTTCTTGGGAATTGCAACGAAGCAATTATATTTTTCTAACGTCTTTAAAAAACCATTCCCATCACCCCACGTTGTATCACATCTCTGATTTATTTTGTCTGCGGAGTTTTCGCACTTTCTGAAGCTTCCCTTTTGCAATATGTGTATGAAACCGCAACATATAAAAACACGATGTTAATTGGAAAGGATCGTATCCAAAAGAAAAAAAAGGTGCAATTCCTAAGGGTCATTCTAAATTTCTAAAAAAAACTGCACAGGTACTGGCACAATTATCTGTTATAATTAAGCCTCAGCTTTGAATAAAACTGGAAAATAAAAATCACCTAAATAATGCCAATGTTTTTCACGTTTCCTCACAAATATAAAAATATTACACATAGAAAATATATCCGATAAATTAATATTTCTGATTGCACCACTATGTAAAAAATAAAGAGGAATGAAATAATAGGGGTATTTTGAAAAGATTAATAATGCGTCACGGTGCTAATTAATCCGCAATACGCAATATATACGTCTATATAATGTATTCCTACTCGAGACTAAGTTAGTGTTACACGAGCAAGGTTTTGACTTTGAGTTCTTCCAGGCTTCGGTAATTAGCCTCTGCCCTGTGCTCAAACAAAGACAGCAAATGTAAAGGAAACTCTTCTTTATGACTACGTAACCTTTGACATTTGAATCTCTGTTTGCGGTTAAGGAGTAAAAGAGTCCAAACTGTTTCTGTCAAACTACGGGCTATTAACATGATGCAATTTTACAATTAATTTTAAAACGACGCTGCATTTATCAAAGTACGTGTAAGATGTTACCCACTTACATATATATTTTTTCTTAAACATATTTTTTAAGAATAACAAATAATATAAATAATGTAGACCGACTGTTTTAATACCTTCTTGTACATAAAACAAAACTGGACCATGAGCGGAAATTCCAAGATGACCGCCATTTAGAAGTAGACGCTACTTTGAAATGGACGCCGATTTAATTTCCAGTCAATACTTAAAATTAATTGCAAGTCCATCAACCTTTTAATTTCCCTATCAACATTTCGTGGTAAGAGATACTCATATAAATAATTTATATCATCCCTGTTCACATAAATTTAACTTCAGTAGACTAAGAATGTTTATAGAACTTTCCAAGAAAGGTTAAAAGGCAAAATGTTCGGAATAGTATCTGTACAAGTAAAGAATAAAGAAAATATATTTGTATATATATATGTATATATATATAAAATTCGCAAAATATATATATATCCCAGTTATTATTTTATTTTCCTATTTCCTCGTCTCCTGTTTCACGGATCGTTATGAATCAGTTAGATTTATTTTGTGTGCCTGACATTTCCATGGGAATACCGCCTGATATCTGCACAATTTCTCTCGTCCTTTCGAAAATAAATTTTTTAAATGTTAAAAATGTTGAAGCAACTGAAATATTGCAAACATAAATTTATGGTCAGTAGTATAATTTCACAAAATTCGCAAGTATTAAAAGTTTCAGTCGATATTAGAAATTGTTTTGAAATACATTGTTCCAATTTTCTCTGTTTGTGAAGGAAGCCTGTGAGAGCTTCTCTCGCAGGTGAACCTTCCCAGAGAGCTCTGGAGGAGGCTACCTTTGGGGATGTCTTCTCCTCTCTCTGGTTTTTCCAACTAAGGTTCCCACATGCCGAGGCACCTCGGCCTGTATAGACAGTTGTATGTTCCTATTCCTATTGGAATAGTCGGCCAGCTGCCTCCTAAACTGGTCAAGGCACGAAAAGGGGAATTCTGCGACCCAACAGAAAACCCCTCTCCCGCCATCGGAAGGGCGTGGGACAAGTACCAAATTCCCGCCCTACCTGATGCAGGTTTTTCTATGGTTTTCTTTACATAACATTTAGGCGAATTGCCGAGTAGGATCCCTAAACTTGATGCCGGGCCCTGGTGACCCTTGGCTACCTTTCCTCTATCTTTCCGCATCGGCCCTTTCAATCCCTTTGCTATGCTATAGGAGGGGAGTGACCACTATGTGGATTACCACATAGCCTTCTTCTTCTCTGTGTGATTTATTTAAAATGGTTTATCATATATATGTATCTACAAATTTCAGTATACGGTAAGACAGAACTTTTCATTTGAGTTGCAACACATTAAAGAATCTAGAAATTCAATTGGGAAATATAAATTTTGAGACATCAGCTGTAGCTGTGACTACATTGAATGCTTTGGATATTTAGAATTTTTATAATAATAAAGATAGCCAAATACAGACAAAAGAAGTAATAATATAAATACCACACGGCTCTTTTTATGACAGATTGTTTGAAATAAATAAATTTAAAAAATAAAAAACGTTCGTGGAAGCCTTGTATCTTCAGGTGAAGAAAAAACTCAAGAGCCTAGAGAGACACAACTGCACTAGTCAGTTGACAAAACTAAAACGTTATGTGGTATTTATATGATCACTTCTTTTGTCTGTGTTCTGCTATATTTTTTATTAATAATTTTGAATCAGACGTAAATTTTTCATTTTTATTTATAATTTTGGTTAACAATAATTCTGAAACACTATATTTCGACAGTATTTTTTGTTCATATAAATTTTTTTTGCCGATTTCATATTTGATTTTAATTTATTGCGAAAAGTAGAGGATTGTGAAATGACTAAATCAATCTTCAAAGTATTTGAATAAGAATAATCTGTTTGAACTTGAGGAATAATATGTGAGGCGGCGGTATGATTGTGTAATAAAATGAATACATACAAATACATCTAACTTCTAAAACCCGCTGTAAAAATATAGGATTATTAAAGGTAAAGCCTGGCAAGGTCTCTTATAACAAACTTTAGCAAACCTTATATTAAGGTTAGACGAGATAATATAATGGCTGCATTCGTCTAACATTATTGCAAAATTCTAGTTGAAGAACTTTTTTTCTGTGAGTTTAAAGCTTTGGAAACAACCATGGGAAGGCGGAGAAGAAAACAGAAATACTGCACTGTCGACGAGATTGGTTACCTGCCTGATCGAACAAAACTCCGGTATTGGCTCCCAGAATAACCTTGTTTCAGATGTCAGAGAAAGAAGTAGGAAAAAAGTGAACATAGTGAGAGTAGGGCATTTCCTCCGCAGGAAACTGCCCTGTAGAAGAAACAAGACTCGAGAAGGGTTGCGTTAAAGCCGGTTGAACAAAAAGACGCGCCTTGTCCGCTTAGTAAAAACCCAGGTAAGAAGTTAATTTATAAGTCGCTACATATAAGGCTTGTTGCCTCTTCTCTAATTTGATAGGCTGTAGATAGTTCTGAAGACTCAGTTATAATATTTAAGACTATCAAGACCAAAACATTATTTTATAGACTTTTATATTAATCTAATAATCAAGAGTTATTACTCGTATTTTTCATTAACCAGCCTGAACCATAAGTCTTCAAATAAATCTTAAGAGTAACTTCCAAAAACTACAAATTAACACTTAATTAAATTAATAGATGATAAAAGATGTTACCACAAACTGACTATTAAGTTCTAACGATGATAGGGGTTCAGACAAAAAATAATTTGATTGATGCCGTAATTTGAGAATGTTGGAAATGTTTCGTTAATATCGGTTTTGCGGTGAAATTTGAAACAGTCAGCAACGGAGACCAAATGTTATAGGAAGATTATGGCGATAAATGTGTGTCCTGTTTCAAAAATCAGGAACCCAGTTTGTGGTCAGTTTAACAGGTACAAACTAAAACCACGTAAAGCGATATACGCCACGTTGAGAAGTGGAAGGAACGTATGAACAAGTGTATCAATCTACTATTGTCCATCAACTGTAATTATCAGATGATTAAACGAAATTGGACCATCAATTTCGTTGTTTTCGGTCAACCTCAAATTCACGGAAACATCAACGACGTAAAAAGGTCAGTTTAACAACTTTGAAGACGGATTTAAGTAATTTTCGTCGTATATATTTTACGTTTTGCATTGGAAACTCCTTACCAGAGCAACTTGAGCAGCATTCTGAATGATATTGAGTTGGACCCAAGATTTGAGGAAGGATGATTAAAAAATGGGGGTCGCATTACAATAACTCTCTAAACAATGATTTTTAAGACTTTTGTGGTTAGTGTCCATTACCTAGGATCGGCTTGCAGTCGTGGAAAGTGTTGAGGAAGAGTTTGGGTCTCAATTAGGAACCTTATTTAACTTCCTAATTGGGAATGTTGGAGAAGTAATATTGAAAACAGTGACATTTGGTGCATGTGCGATCCCCGGTTTCATAATACGCCAATTTTCAACACTCCATATTATTAAAATACTGCTATAAATAAAACAACTGTATCAGTAGTCTGTATCGTATCAGAGACTTTCACTCAACCAAAACATGTATTATTTAGAGAGAATTCGGCGATTCTATACAGGCGATTGGGATATACTGAGAGGAAAACTTTGACTGGATGTGATCCGCAAAGGTATCTCAAGAAAATATTTCGCGTACTGATCTAAGCGTGATGTCTAGGTTGTCACAAATTGTAAACATAACTCGAAATCGTTTCTTGATTAGAGAATCTTTTCATCTTTATTGGTTACTAATATCTCACATGTCGCCTGATGCCAGTTTTAGATGTTTGAGGAAATTCATTATTCATCACACGAAACATACGGTTTAATGAGTTGTCTAAGGAATGGATAACGCATTATTTTCTCCCTAGAACCACCACTGGGCCGAATCGGGCTTAGGTCTATGGATTTGGTACAGTAGATTCAAGATTTTCTGTTTCAGCTTTTCTGAAAGAATATTCTCTAATAGTAGACTGTGCCTGTGTCTCAGCAACGTCATCTGCATGGTGACAGGTCCCTGATTAAAACAGTGGTGTGAGAGGTTGTGTCTCCGGAACAAAACTAGACTTCGCCGAGTACCTGACTGATATCAAACGGTTCTCCTGTTCCGAACTGTTGATTGATAGTGTCGCCAACCTAAGAGATTTGAATGTGGGCAGTCGTACGTTGGACCGCTGATTCTTGTAAGCGTGCTTACGTGACTGACGGTTGGGGAACTCGCACGTGGTTGAGGAATCAATGGCGGGTCGTACCCGGGCCTAGACGCCGGCACAGGCACCGGCACCGTCCCCTGAGAGCAGTCGATAGCGACGCCCGGGTTACCACTCCGGCTACAGGTGCCCCGACGCGACGTCTCGCCACGCTGACACGTCGTTTCCGATCATCCAGGGCAACAGCGCCTTCCCGGGCACCGTCCGAGAGCCGCACGGAGGGGTTTTCATATTATTTTGCGACGGCCGGCCGGCGCCTCTTCCCCGGGGACGACCCTGACTATGGCTGGGCTCCTACCTTGGTTTCGCAGCAGGGCGTCCGCCGGAGCCGGGAAGCGTCGCTCCAGGGCGAGCGTCTGAATCGAACTGGCGTCGCGTCGCTAGGCTGCCGCTCATCTGCGCACGTCCAGGATAGGCGTTCTACAACAGGTGGAGGTCGGGGGAATGCGCGAGATTTGAAGAGCTTCCGGATCTCGGGGCGTGCCGTCGCGGCGCCGTCTCCTCCGAACGCGCACTTCGGCGATTATTCCTGAAAATCAGACAAGAATTAAATAACACTAAAAATACATTGCTGCAAGAAATAACATCTGCTTTAATCCTCTATAAAATTGAAAAATTGTATCCAGACTAATAGGATTATGGGACGTCTAACGTTCCTTGCAGTCGGATAGATCGCTGAGAAAATTATTTGGAGCCACGTGCAGTTACACAAAGAAACTCCATTCAACAAACATTGCCAAAGAAATATATACCGTTAATGGAGTGTTAAAATTAACAAATAAATAATGGTAGAATAAACCATTATTCAGACAAACTTATAAAGAAGAAAAATAAACTAAGTAAAATTTAATTTAAAAATGCCGGACGTTTCCACGCGGATTAGTTTTATCGAACGGCGAATAATTAAGACTGGAAATTGAACACGGAACTAAAATCAAATATAAATATACAACAGCCAAAGAACTTAAAATATATCATGATATAACTTGTTGAGACTTTCTGTGTCATGGTTAATAATAACAGTATTTGTGGGATTTTTAATATATATTTTCCAATAATTTGGGTCTCTGTCTAAAATTGAGGTGTTCTCAAAATCGAAACAGTGATTACATTTCATACAATGTTTTGTGATTGGAATGTGTTTACAAGTTGACAGTTTGAAATTGGATTTCTGTAATCCTAGTATTTAAAATTCTTTTTTGTTTGACCAATATAAAAAAAGTCACAGTTTGAACGCTTAATTTTATAAACTACATTGGTAGTTGAAAGCCTATTATTAGGATCTTTGTGTCCTTTGATGAAACCAGAAGAAAAATATTTTAAATTACAGAAAATTGTAAATTTTTAAACAATTATTAGATTAAATGATAACATGCCAGAGAAAGGCAACATAATATATTAATTGTACATATTTTTCCTTTTAACATTGTTCAGGTTGAATCCTAATTTAATTTTAGATAATCTTATGTTTATGTACTTAGAAAAAATTCAATTGGCCAGTAAAATATTTTTGACACTGGTAAGGTTTTCACAATGATGGACAGGATTGGATAATAATATAGGTTTGTCAACCAAATTATAAACAATAGCACGCTAATTTCTTACAGGACGGTGGCAAAAATTTTTGAACAACATTGATGGAAACAGGAAACAGATACCTCTAAGAAACTGATAGTGTAATTTTGTGACAAGAAACATAGAAAACGAGGACGTCTACAGGTTTTCCACAAATCTGACTGCAATAACGTCAGGTCTTCGACTCTGTATCAGAAAAAATCATTTTCGTCGTAATCCTGCATACATAAACCGAAAAAATATCGGTATGTGCGGGAATTTTTTTTTAAAAAAAACAATGCATCTGTACTACGCATTACACTCTCCTAATTTGAAAAATATTTGGAACGAATAAATAATCGCAAATGAGCAAGCAGTCGTTTTGTGAAATGTTCGTTGAAAAGATAAGACGATTTCTAGGATATCAGCAAATTTTAAGTCTTAAAAATGTCATTCTAATAATTGTAATTGTTTTGATCTTTTCGTAGTTTTAAATTTGAACCTGATGAGGTCGAAAGATAAGCTTTGAAACGGAATTAATTTAATTAATAAATTCTTTTTTGACTTAAAATTGGCTGATTGTTATTTATTAGTTTTGTAAATAGTCATAATATATATTTATAGATTTCTAGGATAATTATAAGTAAATAATTACACTAGAATTTGTAAATTATTGTTTTTTTTAAAAAAACATTAATTATTAAGTAAATAAACAATAGCCAATTTTAAGTCAGAAAAAAGAATTTATTAATTAAATTAACAACGTATTATCGCTTCTTTGCGACCTCATCGTTCAAGTTTTTAAAAAAATTGATAGGTCATTCTATGCTGACTGCCGTGGTCGAAATTTTTATTTTTGGTTTTCATCGGAAACACTACGTTTTGATAAATTGCGTCGCGATGTTTTTCCATCTCACCTCCGAAAGATAAAAGAACCAAGTCATCGGAACGTCATGTTAAGAAGCTAAATCTTATGTCATGTAAAATCTTAATTATTAAATTCATAAAGAACCCCTGCCGAAAAAGGGGACACACACTCATTAAAAATTACCTAAGGTACTTAAAGCACAAAGGCATATTCCGTATAGTGAAATGTTTGTATGTATTTCAGCATGTAGAATTGTAACACGTGTTACCGTTAAAAGAGATTTTTCTAGATTAAAGTTTATTGTAGTCGAGAATAGAATTAATTTATATTAAAATATATTGGAAGATATTTTAATGATTAGAAGTAACCTTCATCTATCTTTAATTGTGTATACTTAAAACGAATTTTTTACAGGCATAAATTTTATTTTCCTTTATTTATTATTTATGGTGGCATCAACAAATTAGTCACAGTTGGCGAATTTCGATAACTACTTCATCAAATTATTTGATTCTTATTATGTATATACATATATATAATTATTAACCTAATATTCATCGTCTATTTAGATTACTTCTTGAATGTCGGTTTCCTTACTAAATTTTACAATTATTTATTGCCGCTGCTGGGGAACATATCTCCCTTCTTGTGTATTTATCAATTGTGGCCATTCTAAACCTGTCGTGTTTTGGGCAGTCGTAGAGGACATAAATTTTCTTCTTATTATACGTTATAGTTTTTCTCGGAGAACCGGTTATACTAAAAATTCTCGGCTTTCCAACCGAATCCAGACTTCTTAACGTGGCGTTTCGATGACTTCAGTCTCCATCTTTCGGAGGTGAGATGGATAAACATGGCTACGCAATTTATCGTAACGTCGTGTTTCCGTTGAAAACAGAAAAGAAATTATATACGTATTACATACTTTTAGTGATAATGTTATTTTTAGTATATTAAAGATCAATTCGTGACGTATGCTTAATACAACAGAAGAATGTTCTAAATTACGGAAGAAATTAAACTTTTAATACTAATAAAAACATTTAAAGATTATCATTAGATGAATAGAAAAATACATTATTTTTCGGAATCGAAAACCGGAACAGAGTTTTTAGAATTTTACTAAATTGAAAACCGAAACAGTGAAATAATTACAGGAGTTGAGACGGCCTTGAGATCCTCAAGACAAGAAGAAGAGACTACAGTGAATGCAAAATAGGTTAATGGTTGCAGTTACGATTGTTTCTTTTCATGGGTAAAATCTTTCTCAAATTTTGTTACAATCGGCGCCAATAAATGAAAACCTACAGCCTATTAAGCTACAATATCGAATATTCTTTAAAAAATCCTTAAGTATCTTAAATGAACTTCGTGTTCACTTAAGTAATTTAAAAAAAGAAACGTTGCAGAAAAAGGGGACACGCATTCTTAAAAAATTACCGAAGGGTAATAAAAGCACCATGAGATAATCAATATAGCGAAAGGTACCTACGAATTTTAGCGTGAATAATTGCAATTTTGAAATTGATAAGAGAGTATAAAAAGGAGTTCATAAATATATTAAATAGGTCAATTAAAGTCAATAGTAGGTTATGTGCAACGACGGCCAGAAAGAGTTCTCTAGATTGCTTTCTTATGTTATTTTTGTTTGTGTTATGTGCGAAGTGAAATGCATGGAATTCGTATATTTTGAAATAAAATATAGTATTCTATACACTTCTTTCCTCAACTATGTTTAATTACAGTACAATAAATTGATTACTGAACGATAAATAATTACATATGAAAAATATATTCAGACAGTTTTTTTGTACATAGAAATATTAAAAGTAAATATAAAATTTAGTTATTGATATAAACCAAAGTATTTTACGCATTTGTTCTGTTAAATTTAATTGTGTTAGAGAAATTCTACGAAACCGTTCACGGTTTTTAATTTCCATATAGGCCCTCGATCTCGTTACCGTAAGCTTCGTATAACGCGCAAAGATTCCCTCATTCCGCGAATATATCCCGATTATTTTATCCATAACCGCCTCTACGCAACTTTCTTGCCCACCGCCTGGATCCCGACACAAAGCCTCGTATTCCACAAGCGATCGATTTCGTCTTTGTGGAGCTTTTCTTCTGCACCGTGTTCACAGAATGTCGCGCTTTCAATCATTTTCTCACTACCGAGGTATCATGATCGAATCTACATGTAATTTTATTGAAAATGAAAAAATTATCACGTTATGATCGGGATTTACACACACACACACACACACACACACATATATATATATAAATATATATATATATATATATATATATATATATATATATATATATATATATTGTAGTAATCAACAATATTTAGTCTTTATTTAAATTAGTTTAAATAATGAATTTGAAGAATTCGAGCCCCACGTTGTGCGCCATTTATGTAATAATCATCCGGTTGGGTTTAATTAAATAAAAGAATAAAAAAATTTAAAACATAAAATTATTTATTTTCACTTTGTAGCTTCTAACTCAAAAACAATTACAATTTAAAAATATTAATTTCTCAGGGCTTTCACTGGTTTTGATAATGGACACAACAAATTGATTTTAAAATCTTATTAACAAACAGTTCACATTTATCTAACAATATGTGTATAGAAAGAAATTAAAAAGAAAAGAAATCAACTTTGATTGACAATTAAAAGAGAACGAAATATGACTCTATCTTTTAATTACGTTTACAATTCATCATTAGTTTGGTTTTGTTACTTACATCTGTCCAGCTGGTACCAGCATTCTTTTGGTTTCGGAAGTACACTATTGCAAAAATTATACACTGATTCTAAAATGTCGACTCACAGATTTTACACTACTGAAGCCAAAACTGATAGGCTCCCAGGAACTCGGATGGTCCTCCTGAATGTCAGCTATCTGATGTCTGCTCGCCTTATGTGACTCTAAGATTCGTAGGTTTGTTAGTCTTTTACCGCTTTGGACTTAAACTACAACTTTACTATTCCGGCTGGCAATAGACGTAAACTGCCGACTTCCTTTCCTGGCTGGCTGTAGACGTAAACTGCTTTTACTTAGCGATATTTACGATTTAATACTTCCGTGAACGTTTTTACTTTGTCTTAAATTCACAACTTTGTTTAATAATACATTAACGACGGCTAGTCTCTGCTCTAGTATTATTTGTTCCGTCCTCTGAAATGTCCCGCCACCAACTGACTCCTAGTTCTCTCTAGTTTTAGCGCGCATACGCCATTTTGACCTTTCGACAAAGCAAAGTGAGCTCGCTTTTCATTGTCGCTTTGTTCGATCAGACCGCTATAATTGATTTCTCAAACAATTCAAATTTTACGTCCAAACAATTAATGGCCTAATTAATTGGCATTACAATATATACGCGTCTTCTCCTATACCATATACCAAAATATGCGGCGTGAACTACTCGTAAAAAATTCTAAAATGTTTACGGAAACATTTCCTTCTATTATTTATATAATTTTCCCATATATTTAATTTCACTAAACACAAAGCACTGATCATAAAATCATTTACATTTGATTTAATACCATCCATGACGCTTATATTTTTAATATCAGACACAGCTTACCCGGTTTCAGAAAATTCAGAGTCTAAAAATGTAAGTATGTTCGTGTCATTTCTGTTATCGTGCCATACACGATCATGTATCTTTTTTTAAAAAAATCATAAATTCCGACTAGCACGTAGATAAACAAGGAATTGATTTTGAACTAAAGGGTAGAGAGTATAAAAGATAGAGTAGCCTGGGAAAATCGACACTGGGAACTAAGAGCTGCACACAAGAAGTTTGTTGATTAATGGCCAGTGAAACAACGAACTAGAGGGAAAACACGCACAAACATTCCAACCTTAAACACAGACACCGAAGAAATAGAAAGCAATGAATCCATAAGATTTTATTTTCAAATATTTCTCGCCGCATAATTTGGTAGAATATAGGCGTAGTCGCATCAAACCATTGTATGTATGAAAACAAAAAACTAAAAGCATGTAAGAATTAAAAATTCACCTTACTGAGAGAACATGTGTCAAATACATAATAAATTTTTCCGGCAAACATACTAATGAAGATCGTGTTCTTAACCAAATATAAACGTCATGGGAAATAGGCAGATGAATGTAAGAAACAAAGACTTCCTTAATGGGTAATGTTAGCCTTTGCAGGGAAAATTTAAAATGCTTGCGAATAAATCCAAAACATTCATTAAAATTGTAAAATTTAATCACAAACGTGTGCCATGAAAATTTAAGCTTTTGAAATAATACGTTGCTTTCGTAATATAATCTATTTCAATCAGCAGAAAAAATGTGTAATACAGATTTGTCGTGAGCAACTGTAGTGGTCTTAAGCCTACATGCGACTGTAGTCCCCCAAAAAAACTTATACCTTAAGAAGTTGTATTCATAGTTAATGTTTAATACATTTCCTTTCGAGACATAGAAGTATTAAAGTATCAGGATGGAAAAATGTAAAGCGGATCAGGAATGTAATCCCGAATTAACTTGAATAGAAGAGAGATTAATAACGATGACGTGGCAGTTTTTGATTGGTGCCCTACAACTATGACGTCAGCTGTGTTACATAAGGATTTTCTATCCCTCAGTATTACACCTTATATAAAAAGTTCAACTTAAATAAGAATTAATTTTAATTTGCCTAAGTTTTATAAACGAATAATTAGAAATGAGATATCTGCAGGGTAAAGCAGATTAATAATATAGACTAAAAAATTAATGTTTTCACCTGTAAACAAGAATTATTATTTGAAATTATTTTAGTAAAGACACCAGATTGATGTTTCGTCATAAGAAATAAATAGGCATTTTTTCCGGTCACAATTGAAAAAATAATAATTTCGATGTAAATACGTATACGTGGAATAATAAGAGAACGAAAACCAATGAATCTAATACGCTTGCCGATGATGTAATCCTGACTGCTTTTTAGTTGTTACAAAAAGTAATAATCGCATGTGAAAATTAATAAGAACAGAAAATAAATTTAAAATAATAATTTTTAGGCAACAAATTTTAACTGTAAATTCAAGTGTTGTTGCTTCAGGGGAAAAAACCACTCAACGGTTTATAAATAAATGTCTTCCAGCTTAAAATTAGTAATTCATTGTAAACTCTTCTAACATTCATCTGCAGCCAGTCACAGCTTTTACAATTTCCCATTGTGCTTGTTAGTTCTACCGTTTCCGAAACACCACTTTCGACTTACATCCTCTATAAGAACAGTCACAATCCCGATGTTATATAATATTAAATTCTTACCATTCAACGTGAATAGCAGGATTAAATGCAAAATGTTCACAATAAAGATATAATTGAAAGTGGAAGCAATGCAAGTATTCTTGTACACCAAAGGCCCAAGCCCGTAAAATTCAGATGCCAACTGGAACATGTTTTTTTTTTCTTCTGCCTCGCTCACTTAACGCGCATCGTTCACGTTGCAATAAACACGGTCGCCAGATGCTCTCTCTTTTCACATTGAAATTTAACTTCAGAGCCACTCCAGTGTACACACATTTTACCCCACTGTGCACAATGTTTGCAGCATATTTTTTTAAAAAAATAATTTTATTTTCAGTAACTTGGAAGGAACATTAACGGAGAAAACTGTATGTATGTTACCCCGTTCGTTGGTTGTCATAATTTTCCGTATGTATTTAAACGATGTAAATAATAGATATTCTTTTTCTCGAATAAATAATAAATAATGTACACAAGTAAGATTCCCTTAATAATATTCTAATGTTACAATTTCATATTAAACTGAGTATAAAAAATAATTACTGAAATTTAGCATTACAAAAGAAAACTGTCATAAATTTTCTTCAAATTATTTGTAAAATATTTTATGTTAATAGCTGTTTTATAGGATCTGATATATTTCATTCATTAATCTCGAAAAGTAATTGGTTTCCTCGTCCAAAATTGATATATTACCCCACTTTAATTTGTGATTATTTAAATAAATATGTTTAGACAAAACAGAATTTTTTTTAATACTACTATTTACATTATTTTTTATGTTTTTTTAGCAGTTTTTAATGAGTGCTTGGTTTGGCCTATATATGTGGCTTGACTATCAAAAAATTAATTTTATAAATAACATTAAGCTTACCTAAATTTTCAATGTTGTCCTAATTTTTTACTATGTTTAAATATGTGCCTTAAAAATAATTTTGACACCATACTTTTGTAACAGTACATTTAGTTTGTGAAACAAGCAAGCAATCTAAGGTAAAATTATGAAACTATATTTTTTTTGTCAATTGTAGTATGTAAATTGTTATAGTTATATTTGATATTAATTAATCTGCCCCTAATGTACCTACTGATAAATTTAGGGGGATATGAATTAAGTATTCTTGACTTTAATTACTATTGCACTTAATGTGATAATTAAAGGTTTATCTACTAAACTATAAACCATTGCTTCATTTTGGAAACAGGATGGTAGGACATGTAATTGATAACTCTACCTGAATATGTAAATCTCTGCTTTGTTCTGGAGTTAGGCAATTGTTTGTATAGTCCTTATACAATTTATGCACATGTGGTGGTATTAAATAAGCATTTTAAGGACCTTTCGGTTCAACCAACACCTGCAAAAAAAAATGTACGGTAATTTACAGTACAGGTTTACTCTTTTGCTAAAACATAATCGTTCAACTATTGATTATAAATTTTTTAAGTTCATTAAATTTGTCAGAAAAGTATTTAAATAAAATAATAAATTGCTAGGATGTGTTTCTTTCGAATTTGGGTTACAGAATATTATATATCATTCAAGAAAAATATAATACTCTAATATTAAAAACGAAGGTCTCATCCTCTTATTCCGTTTCTTTAAACAAGTTTTCACGTGATTATGTCAAAAATTAAGAATGAAACGTAGTTAAATACTACTCCAATTATATTAATTGAATTATCAATTTTAACCCTTTTCTAACTGTTTGGCCATAAATTTGTATAGTTATTGTAAGGTAAATAACAATATGTATTTGAGATATTAGTTCGCACCCAGAAAACTAATATGAATAATAATATGGAGTCATTTAATAAAACAGATCGAACCCCGAGACTCCAGGCTTTTATTTTAATATCAGGATTGCTGTTTTATAAAATGAATTGTTTTTTCATTCAGGAATTGTCTTAATTTAAATAAACAGAAAATCAACCAATTTGTCATAAAAAAAAATACTATTCCTCTAATACTAAACAATTTCGGAGAAGAAACAGTTCAAACCCCGAGGCTCAAGGTTTTTATTTTAATATCACGCTTGTTGTTTTATAAAATTAATCGTCTTATTCATTCAGGAATTGTCTAATTAAAAAAAACAAAAACAACCAATTTGTCATAAAAAAATACTATTCCTCTTTCGGGAAAGAAACAGTTGGAACATCCGAGGATCCAGGTTTTTATTTTAATATCTCGCTTGTTGTTTTATAAAATTAATCGTCTTATTCATTCAGGAATTGTCTAATTAAAAAAAACAAAAACAACCAATTTGTCATAAAAAAAATACTATTCCTCTTTCGGGAAAGAAACAGTTGGAACATCCGAGGATCCAGGTTTTTATTTTAATATCTCGCTTGTTGTTTTATAAAATTAATCGTTTCTTCATTCAGGAATTGTCTAATTTAATAAAGGTAAAAACAACCAATTTCTCATAAAAAAAATTAATTATTCCTCTAATACTAAACAATTACAATATTACGATGTTTAGGCCCCAATTTTTTTTAACTTGATCAGATAATAGACAGTTTTGAATGTATGATAAAATTATTAGTAGAAATATAAATTTAATGTCATTACGTTTGTAATCGAAGGTGCGTAGCATTAAATTTATATTTGCACTTCTAATTTTAAAATATACTTATATTTATACATTCAAAATCGTCTATTACCTGATAAAGTCCCAAAATTGAAGAATAAACGTCGTAATAATGTAATTGTTTTGTTTCAGTTGAATCTTACATATTTTCTGACAAATTGGCAGTTTTTGTCTTATTTATTTAAAAAATAATTAAATATTAAATTTTATGTAATTGACATTTAATGTGGAAAGTCAACTTCGTTTGTCACTGTGTTCGTTGTAGTTTGAATTTCTTTGTATCGAGAGCAAAGCACAACCGTGGGTGTATTCTGCAGAGATCAACTAATTTATCTCTGTTGTCATACATTCGGATATATCGATATCTCCGTGACTGATTTCGATATATCTCAAAAACACGCAAATGTGTCCATTAAACAATAAATAAATACATAAACATATTAAAGAAGATTATAATTATTTCATAATTCAAAAGTATTAACTGAATATTCTTAAGTTTCCGGCGCAACAGTTGCTAGTCATTTGATGTTGTAAAAAAGTCATCAGCTATGTCTCGAATTTCTTAATATAGTTTGCCTTTTATAAAATGAGCAAACTTTTGAGTAGTGTGACAAAAAAATGGGGTCAAATCTGAAATTGATTTTATAGCTTCTAGATTTGGATCGTAATTTCTAGATAAAAAACTTTTATTCAGGGTGTTTGATAGTTTTCAGTCTACAACGGGAACTGTTTTTCGTAGTTCTGACGTTATGTGGCGGAGTGGATAAACTATTTGATTAATTATAGCATAATTCACGAAAAGCAGAAATAGACCGTTTCTGCTACTTTAAATACAGACTCTGAAATTTAACGTATCTATGGTCTGTACTGAGAAAAGGGTTCTTCTGGTTTGTCGGAGGTTGGCAAATCTCATACGACAACCTTCTAAACTTTCTACTTGAGTAACGGGACTACCACATTCCAGACTCCGGGTTCCCAAAGTTAAGATCGTAGTTTCGAAGCCTGATCCAGAGAGGGAATGAAATCAGATTTGGAATAAGCTTGTGACTAAACCTATATTTTCGTAAATAATTACATACATCGGAGTTTCAAATTGAAACTTTTAATTTTGTATGTATTACTTAATTAATTTTCCTCATCAAAACAATATACGAGGATGTTGAATGTTTTACTACGAGTAGATCCCAGTGAAAATTTTACCAACTAAATATATTAATATTATACAAGGAATAAGTGTTAGATTGTAAGATAAAGATTCAAAACGCAGTAGTTGTTATTCAGTTTTTGGCCATAATTAATTTCTTTGAGAGAAACAATTTTTCAGAGGCGAGGCATAATTACCGATTTTTAGTTGACTTTTCTAGAATATTTTTATTATGTATAATTGAACTCCCCTTACAAACTTAAATTTGAATTATTTAACTGAGGTACTTTTTTATATTGAAATATAATCGTATGTTACGTATTAAGCGCTATTGATTTGCTACATTCGTCATTTATTTTCGGCTGTAATGTGTAGATAAAGCAAATTGCCATCACAAAATTTTAATTATGGATTATACTTCAAGAAATAAATTATATTCAGACTTATAAAATGGAATAAATAAAATAGACTTATGTTCCGTGGCACAAATTTCATTCAACAAACAATGTGGACGTAAGACACGGGGGGGTGGGAATATTAAAAACATGCTCAAACGGCCGATATTTGCGTCAGATAAATATTTTACGTGGTCAACGTGATCGACAGTGTTTCTCCCGGTGTCGTGTGTGTATAATTTCAGCCCCTTTCGGCACAGGAGGAGAGCACCCTTGGTGGTGGGGGTGGAGAGGCGTTACCTAAAATAAGCAAGCAATTACAATCAAGATTGGTTTCAAAACCAGGGTTATGGATGTGGCTGAGTTTAATTATAACCCGGGGAACGCCGGGCACCCAGCTAGTTTTTTTATTATTGTAACTGAAGGGATTCGTGAAACGAATTATACGTTGTGCCAGTTCTCATTTTTTATACAAATTATATTTAAAAAATGGTCAAATAAGCAGACAAAATTAAGTGCTAAAATAAGTACCACACAAAGTTTCTGTAACTCTTGATGTCTTCGTCAGCTGATTAAAAATATTTCTGATGACGAACTACATGGTATTGAATTTAGAAGTATTTTTCAGCTTTTTAGTTATATAATTAGTGTATTTTAACAAAGACGAATGATAATTTCTAATTTATTATTTTATTTAAATACTTTTCTTCCAAATTTAATTTAATACTAGTCATTTATCAGTTTAATTAACATGATTTTTAAACGTGACTTTAATTTAACGACTTAATGACAGAAATTTTTGTATAATTATAAGAAATGACCATTAATATCCTATTAAATATGTCTTATTTCAATTCATTTACCCGACTATTTAATAAAACTAAGTAATTTTGAAATTGCTAGGTTTCCAAAAGCTTTCTACAAAAGTTAGTCATCGGGGAAACAGTCAAATTTCATAATTAATGTTTTTTGTGAATATGTACATACATACATACATACATATACATATATATATATATAGAATCTCATCAGATCAAGGCTGTCGAGAACCATTTATCATAGTTATAAAAAAATTCAGCTCCGAACTATAGATTAGAAAAATTTATAATTTTTACTGCACTAAAAATTAGACAGTTGTTTATTTTATTATCATATATTTAGCATCTGATGTTAAATTGTAACAACATTGGTCTTGATTATAGACTAAAATAATCTGTAATCATAGAATCAATGTTCTTAAAATTTTTATTTTTCCCAGATTTATATTATATGATCTAGTTTTAAACTCCTCCGATGTTGCACATCTGTAAATTAATGCCAAAAAAACCGTTGACCTTTTGAATTGTTTACAAATCAGTGGGAGTCAATATATTATTTTTATTTGCCTTAATTCCAACTAATATTGTCCTGAGAGACATAACTACTCCAGAGAACATATTCCTTACCCGACGTACCTGATATTAGTCTTCATACTTAATATCCAAGTGATTACAAAAATGTAATCTATTAACTGGATTATTTTCGCTTTGTTTTCATTAATCGCGAGACTATAATCTTCCCAAATTATGCCACATTTCGATATGCTAGCAACAAAAGCACACACACACACATGTGCTCATATGTTCTAATCAGACTGTGTAATATTTTAACGTTCCTCAGACACATTGTTAGCGTCACCGCCGCAACAGTCCCTTTACAACGTGCAATATTCATTATTGTGTAACGGTGGTTCTAGTTGCATTGTTTAGGGTTTGTTGCTATAGAAATACTACTTGTTGTCTGACTTGAGGTTTACATTTAATATTTAATAAGGAAACGTTCGTAAATAATTTCATATTGTTCGCATTAATAATTAAATGTTATATGCAATTCCTTTTTTATAAAGACTATTAAATAAAACTTACACCAAAATAGGCTTAATTATTTGGCGATTTTGCAACGGTCAAAGTGATTTTTTTGTACTGTAAGGTTGACGTTAATCACAATGACCGTTTCATTAAACCATGAGGAACTTCAAACAATATTTAATAATAGGAATATTTTTATTTTTCCCAGATGCATATTTTATGATCTAGATTTAAGCTCCTCCGATGTTGCACATCTGTAAATTAAAGCCAAAAAAACCGTTGATCTTTTCTATTAGTTGTTTAGAAATCAGTGGGAGTTAACATATTATTTTTATATGCCTGAATTCCAACTAATATATTGTCCTGAAATATATATATATATAATAGGAACAGTTTTGATTGTTGACCCCTTAAAACAATTCATGGACCCTCTCAAAATTTAATTCATAGCGTTTACTAGTTTTTATGTATTTACTTTAGGTATATTCAGCCATGCAACGTTGCTTTTAATTACAATTACAATTTTATATGCTGACATCAGTACTTGATTATTCTTAGCAAGATTGTGAATAAGAATTTGTAAAATTACTAACATTCGAATTATTTGTCAGTTTGTTTAAAGATGGAATTATCATGACAGAAATTAGCTTCAACTACACACGACATTCGACCGCAAAAAAATATATATATTGCAATTATTTTATATATTTTGGTGTCACATTTCTCGAAATATTTCTCAAAAAAATTTTGACAGTTTAAAAAGGTACAGAATGAATGAAGAAATAAGCAAAATGTTCACTGGTTGATATTAGAGCTCGGTTTTCTGATCTGCCAAATAGCATTACATTTGTGATTTTTAAAAACTATTTCAGTCGAGCCCGGACAAGCGAATAAATTTATATCGATCATTATAGGTTTGATTTCCTATTATATTTCTTACTCATTTTTAATCCTCTGCAATCACTCAAAACCCTTACATTTCGGCTCCCTAACAATAATATATACGTTTTAATTTTATTCCTTTCGTCGCGATAATTCCATATTTGTATTATATAACGTCGTAACGTTTCATTTCAGACGATAGAAGCATACTAGGATACTGCACAGTTCTCATTTATCCGAAAGAGAGTGTAATTCCATGCATATTTTTAATTAAATATTTCGTTCTGCCGCCGTTCCAGGAAATGATCAATCTCGTGACGTTCGAAGGAGTAATTAAAATTAAAGCTGTGAAAAATGGCGGCCTAATAGTCATAATTAATTTATTATCAAATTTTAAACATTATAATTGACAAACACAATAAATTCAGTTATAGTTTATTATATAAATTTATGTTATTCTACATATTAAAAATTTATGTTAATCTAAAATTATATAATAAAATATAACTGAATTTAATTGATATTGTACATCTGATGATGTCCTAATTAAGGATGAAACGTTGGGTTTGTCAATTATATGTTTTAAATTTGATAATTAATTATTTCTGGCTATTAGGCTGATGTTTTTCACATTTATTTAAAAATTAATCAGATTATTATAATTAATCTAATTATAGGTTTTGAATTTTTTTTAAATCCTGAATAGATTCATTGACTATTAAAATAAATTATTGATAAGAAGAGAAACCCAGAAATTTCAGTTATATTCATTTAAAGGATTATGATTACTGTAAGATGTCTAAATTTAATCAAAGGATATCTTCACTAGGGTGTAAATTTAAATTCTGTTGAACCGTCGCTTTCCCTAGCAATTCGACGCTCATGTCTAAAACAGTTTCCTTACTCGAGTAACTGGGTCTCGCACAGAAACACACATTTGTACGCAGCACAGTGGCGTTCTTCGTTTCAGGTAGCTGAGTATTAATTAAGGGCGCCATGTGGCCTGTGTAATAAGTTAGAGAGTTTGCCTCCGACAAGTTTCGCTTTAATTGATTTGGCGTTCTGAAACTTGCCACAGTCTAGTACTGCGCATGTAGCTAACGTCTCAACATGATCCGAAAACTTCCCATGCAGCCACGGTCATGAAATACACAACAGGAAAATATTGTGTGGAGTCACGTATAATTTCACACAGCCTTTGGTACCAAACATACGTCACTATCGCCAGACTATAATCATTTATGTCGTAAAAGTCCATTGATTCTTCGATATAACCAACATACATTTAGAATGACGTCTTAAGTAGTGAATATACCTATATATCAATAGTTCAGGAAGACTTTTATTAACATTTTCTTGTATTTGTGAGTTTTTTCTTTAGGGCAACAGGCTACATAATCCACGTTGGGCAACTCCTCATTTAATAGGATAGGAAAGGAGGGATGCAGAAGGGTAGAGGAAGGTAGCCAAGGGTTAACTAGTGCCCCCGGGCTATATGTTAAGGATCCTACCCGGCATTCGCCTAAAAGTAATGCAGGGAAAACCCTAGAAAAACCTGCATCAGGTAGGTCGGGCATTGGGTACTTGTCCCACGCCCTTCCAATAGCAGGAGAGGAGTTTTCTGTGGGGCGCAGCATTCCCTTCTCCGTGCCTCGACCAGTTTACGAGGCAGCTGGCCGACTATTGCAATGGGAATAGGGACAACTCTTACCGCATGCCCAAGGTCTGTGACCCCGGAACATACACCTCACAGAACAGGCCGAGGTGCCTCGGCTTGTGGGAACCTTAGTTCAAAAACGGAGAGGAAAAGGCATCCCCAAAGGTGGAAAAGACGTCCCCAAAGGTAGCCCCTTCGTATCTCTTCTACGAGGTTCTGCCTGCGAGAGAACATCCCTCGCATGTATTGCCTGCGAGAGAATAGCCCTCGCAGACCTTCAACGTGTATTTTTAAACAATTTATAATATATTTAAATATGCGTTTACCTAACCTCGCATTCAGTTATTGAAGGGAACGGAAAAATTAATAGTAGATAATGAATAGCAACTTTCAATATTTCGAAGTACCAACTTAAGAAAGACATTGTTTGACTTGGATTGGTATGCTAAAAATCTTCATAGTTTTGCTAATTATAGGATTTTTCTCCCCATATCTCTTTCATACTCTTTTTAGGGACGTTTAAGGAGGAAAATTTCAAATTAAATGTTAAAAACAATTTAGACTAACAAATTTGTAACGTTATTCGGCCGCAACAAGTGTGGAAACCGCACGTTAGAAATTTTCTTATAAAAAATTATAAACTGAATTAAATTGTAATTGTGCACTTGAGGAGGTTCCAATGAGGCACGAAACGTTGTGACTGTTTAAAATTTAGTTTTAAATTTCGAAATAATTTCTTTTACTAATAATCTGCTGTTTTAAATATTTATTTTGAAGACAAGTGAGATTATTACTCGTTAAAATGCTTTTTCAATTACTCAAAGCATTCCAAACGTACAAATTGAAAGTGACTTGAAAATTAAACATGTAGATAAATAAATAGACGGCCGTGAGTCAGGAAAGTAATTATGTTTTATTAATTTCGGGACGTTTAATCCTCTTTTGGGACCTAATCAGGATGGGAAGTATTTAAAAATTTTGTTTTTTATTAATTTTAGAGGCAAGGTTTTTATTAATTGTAGCCTATACAAAATTTTTGAAAACTATCCAAACTGATGAGGTCCTAAAAGAGGGCGAACGTCATTAAATTAATTTTTTTTAATGAACATAATAAATTTTCTGACTCAAGGGCATCTAATTAATTATGTACATTCATATATCAGGTATTTTTTCATCGTTATTATAAAATATGTAATTTACGGTGATTTAAATTAATAATTAATTGTACCACCTTTATTTGATAAATATTACTTATATGATTTTTATTTATTAAATTAATTTATAATATTTATGTGACAAATCTTGTGCAGATTAATCTACATGTTATAAATTAAGAATCTTTTTTCGAAGTTTTTTTAATGGATTTATTTACAGTCGAATCAATCTCTGAGGTCATTAGCGATTTGGGTACTTATTTGCCTTTAACGAGAGTTTCTCTCACATACACAAAAATTCATGCTGGGATTCGAACCCGGAACCTCTGTGATGCGAGGCAGTCACGCTGACCCCTACACCACAGTAGTTCGGCCTTTTCTAAGTTTTGCTGTGCCGAGGAAACTGAATTTCTGGCTCAACTTCACCATTATAATTAAGCATTATTACGGATAAAATTTATACTGTTCAGAAGCTTTGGAAATGATAACGAAGAATTGATACTGTGTTAAAAAGTACCATTTTTACATTGGGATTGTAGTCGTAAAAGACGTTTTACGATTTTGTTCAGAAGAATATTCGCTCTGTTTTTACATATTTTCGCGAAATGTTTCCTACGCAATATCTCTCTATAGCTCCACAAAGAGCAAACGTAATACCCTCCAGTGTTTCTTTCTATTGCACCGTGGCTGGGTAAAACTAAAGAACAAAGTTGATTCGAAACAACTCGTCATTGTTGATTTTTAATAACAGAAAATGCAGAGATGGATATTTTTATACGAGTAGCTGCCAACAATTGCGAACTGTTGCAACGTCTGTTACCTCACGCATTGTCGCACTATTGGGTGATGTATTTATGAATCGTACTGTGCGCACACCAGTAGGATTATTGAGACTTTGCCAACGAACGAACACGAAACGAGATAAGGCAAACTCTTTTGCACTAGAGAGGGAAAATTGTGCACGTGGCTGGAACAACGAATTTTAAAAAATTGTCCTTTACGAGAGCTCTTTCTGCATAGTCACCTTCTTATATTCTAATAGTTTACAATCCACGTAATTAGGTAAAGTTTTTGTCATTTTATAATTCTTCCAGTATCCAGAATTGATGGGAATCAATCCAAGGTCACTTAACGCCTGCAGTAGTTTCAGTGTCCAAGCCCTGATTTCAACAAAAAAAAATTATTTATTTATAGATATCGGTTTAGCCCCTCCTATTTACTTACTCTTTAAAGAAACCAGTTCAATTTGTGCTGAAATGTATTCATTATGGTACGAAACGCCCGCGTTCGTCCCTCAAGTTTCTATGAAGTGAGATTTAGCACTTCCCTTATTCGGAAGATATTACATTAAATATATTTAAGGACATCGTTAGTCCCTGTAAGACCGCCCTGAGGCAGAGCGTATTCTCCATATTAAATTGTTCCGCGACGATATTGGAATTCCATCTCTTGCACAAGCATCGGATTAAGACGTGAACCATGACGGTGGCAGATAAGAGCATTTTACGTGAATGCAAAATTATCTACATTTGTTGACTATCATAATTATGTTATATATTTGAAACTTAAAAGAAATGCAATCGCAAGATCGTTAACGAAGTTGGAGTGTATAGTAAAATGATGAATATGACTGTACTGTAATGTTTGTTCCTCGTTCTGCCGCGATTGTCGTATTGGCAGGTGCTTAAAATTTGGAAATCGTTCAGTCAATTTTAATTTATTCAAGCACACGTCCAACTATTTTCCGACCGCGCCGATTATTAATTTGAATAATAACTGTCAGAAATAATTGGAAACATTGGATTAGTAATTTTCCCCTATTTAATCAAATTAGAGAAATATAATCCTAATGTGAATGATCGTCGGCTTGACTTTTATTTTTTCAAAGAGTAAACGCAGAGATTTCAGAAGTTCATTCCGCAATAAACAACAGACATTTATTAACTATAGAAATAGAAATATAATACGACTGTATGAAAAGTAAAGTGATTAGGTAAAAATATAGCCAAATAACAGACAAAATGAAGTGATAATATAAATGCCACACAACGTTTCTGAAATCCTTGTTGCTTTCGTTAGGTGATTAAAAAACGCAAGAGTCGTAAGAACGAAAAAACCGGGTGACGAACTCAAAATTTCTGAGCTTGTGCGGTTGTGTCGTTCTCACGGCTCTGAATAAAGCAACAAGTATTGGAGAAAAGTCGTGTGGTATTTATATTATCATTTCATTTTGACGGTTATTTGGTTATGTTTCATCTAATTAATTTATCAACTATATCTAAATTGAACATACAATTGTTATTCTGATCCGATTTCACTATAATCTTCTTCTTCTAATAAATAAAGCAGAGTGTATGTTTGTATATATATTTGTATGTTCCTTATACAAATCTACACCGGTTGAGAAAATTTCACCAAATTTCGTACACGTGTTCTTTGCGACCAGAAAATAAACACTGTCGGGGTGAGACACACCTACCACCCCCAGAAACTGGGGTGGAAATATTTAAATATGCTAAAACAGCCGATATTAGAGTTGGATAAATATTTTTAGGGGTCAAATATGTTGATAGTGTTTCTACCGATGTTATCTTAATATAATTTTCATCCCCTACATCCTGAGAAAAGGGCACCCTTAGGGTTTGGGGTGGAGATGCTTTACAGGAAAATAAAACGAATACAACCGAGATTGGAGTCAAATCGAAGGTTATGGATGTCACTGAGTTCAGTTATGACATTCAACTTGGCATTTTACCCTCAGATGCAGGGGTAGCGGGGTAGAAATTTTTGAACATGCAAACACAGCAGGTATTTGCGTTGAATAAATATTTTGCAGGGTTAATTATATTGATTGTATTTCTACTGATGTTGTTTGTGTATAATTTCAACCCCTTCCGGCATGCGAGGGGAGCACCCTTAGGTGTGGGGGTGGAGGAGCGTTTCATATTATTAACGCCAAATCAACCAAGATTCGAGTCAAATCGGGGTTATGGATGCAGCTGAGACTATTTATAACAAACTGAGAAACGAAATTGGAGTGTATCGGGGGTTATGGATAAATGACATCTCGAGCAACGCCGTGCACCCAGTTAGTGTTATAATAAAATATACTTCATTAACGGATTAGAATATAAAATCTCGTCTGGACTAGAAATCAAATCGAAGACCTCCGCTTAGTATGCGATCGCTCTAACCACTGACCTATCCTTGTCGACTCCCGGCCTCCTCGAATCATATTCACTGACACAACTTTCACAGGCATTTAGCAGTCACATTTGATGCTGAAACTTATCTTCACGTTTTAGAATGCTTCGCTGGCTTCATATCGGACGTAATAAATAAATTGTATCACAATTATTCTCATCGGTGTATGGAAAACAAATTATATATGAAAGCTGTAGAGGTTAGAGGTTACGTAGGGGACCTCTCTCCGTTTTTGAACTAAGATTCCCACAAGCCAAGGCACCTCGGCCTGTTGTGAAAGGTGTATGTTCCGAGGTCACAGACCTTGGGATTACGGTAAGAGGTATCGGCTGTTCCCATTGTAACAGTCAGCCAGCTTCCTCCTAAACTGGTCAAGGCACGGAGAAGGGAATGCTGTGTCCCCACAGAAAACCCCTCTCCCGCCATCGAAAGAGCGTGAGACAAGTACCCAATGCCCGACCTTCTTGATGCAGGTTTTCTAGAGTTTGTTCTGCATCACTTTTAGGCGAATATCGGTTATGATCCTTTAACTATAGCCCGGGGTCCTAGTTAACCCTTGGCTACCATCGATAGGACGTGAGACAAGTTTCGAGAGCCCGACCTACATAGAATTTTTCCTGAATCACTTAGGCAATTTTCGGGTAGTACACTACTAAGTACTACATAATCACGGGGCCCTATTTAACACTTGATCGCCCTTTCGTATCCCTTCGTATGCTATTAAAAGAGAGTTTCCACCACGTTCATGGCCCTAAGGTAGCCAGTCACTGCCAGAGAAACGATACGGTTATGATACGAATTTTTTTCTAATGAAATATTGAACATTGAATTACAATCAAAACTGCCTACTAAGTAATAGCCTTTCAGAAAATGTAAGTTATTATAACCTCTTTTTGAAGGACCAATGACTGGTATAGTTTTAGGACTCGCCTGTGGAATTTCCTATACAAATATGGGCAACGGCTGAAATGAGAAGAGTCACACAGGGATTACTATTACGATCTCTCTCATTCAGGGCTTAGAGGCTTATCTCGGTCCAATTCTCTTTATATCCACAGATTGTCTCAGCTTGTTAGGAAAATCTCAGAAAAATACAGGCCTATAATCGGCCTTGCGTCTTGTCTTTATCGGATGAAAAAACTTCACTTCTTTTCTCTGGATCCTACTTACTCTTCTAAGAATAAAAACATTTATTAGAAACTTAGAAACATATATACGGTGATCAAAAATTTTATAGTTCGATTTTGGATTTACATGTTAATTGGTTTATGTATAATGGCAGTCTATTAAAATTATTTCTATTAGTTTAGCTAATATGTTTTTGTATAATTGTTATTAAAGATAATAAAAAAAAGAAAAATTATCTCACTTGTATTAAATATAAATTTAATTATTGTTCATAAAATGTAGTATTATTCTTGGGTGTATATCTCAGGCGGTAATTAATAAGTTCTTAATTTTAAGTATAAATATTAAATACTGAATACACTGATAGAGATAATATTGTATGGTTTTTGATTATCATACTATTATTTTTACATTCTTTTGGGGAATAATGACTGATCTATTGTTTTTTTATATAATTTATTTCATAGCTAAATATATTACTGATTTTGTAATTAATTTATCGTTCAAATATTAGGCAAATTTTGATATTAAGTAGAAATAACGCATTCACTTATAGTCTTAATAATATATGTCTGCATCTGCGTCATCCCACGATGTACCAAAACTCAACTCTGTTCCAACTGACGCCAGCAGATCTGCTGGGTACAATGATCTACCAGTTTTATCAATATAGAAAATCTTGCGGCGACTCTAAGATTACCACTTATTTCCTGTTAAAAGTCATATACTCTGATTCACATTACCAGGCTACACGAAAATTGTACTGATCGTGTTCCCCCGAGACACTTGTGTCAACAAGATCAGCCCAGCCTAAAAATGCTACTCTACCTCGGCACTAAGATAAACATGTAAAACTCTGTTGTCTCAATATGACCTCATATTTGGCGCTACAATATTTTATATTTACTGATTATATAAATGTACCGGTTTTACGTAGAATATGGTCCAAATTTTACTACTCTATACCTTCTTTTCTAACCTGAATTCAATCATGACTGCATAAAATATTAAATCCTTCAAGGATTAGATCGGTTTGTTGAACGTCAGATACTATTGTGTAATATGCGGTATAATGTTATAAAGGAAGTATCCCGAACCATTTTTTCCGTCGGTTATTGACAGCTATGTTCATGGCTGTAATAAAACGAATGAAACGGTTACCGTAAGTCACCATGTAGAGATTCTCGGCTGAACGGTTCCAATCTCCCAGGACGTGTTAAATGTACGGTCTACGTTAGCAGGGACGAGCAGGCTGAATGAAGAGGAGGTGAAGTGTAAACGCCAGCCACTTCACTTAACCGGAATTGAGTGGTATCGATGCAGAAGTGAAAATAGTATCAAGGCCTTTGCGTGAAAGCCGAAGCTTTATACGACCGCTGGCCACAAATATCGCCAAAGCAGTTCCGCTTCCAAGACGAACTACAAACACGTCTCCCTTTGTCGCCCAAAGGCCTAATGTGATTGCTTCAACCAGGTAACTTAAGCGTACCTTTCACTAATGACGCTAGTTACAGCCGTTCATTTATATTTGTAGCCTGATAGCGATGTTATAAAAAACGTTGGCCTCGTGTTTCGCCTTACTCCGAGTGGTTGTACAGAAGGGAGACATCAAAAAGTCATTGATAAACACGTTAAAATAAATGGAAATTAATTCTCTGGAGAAGATACTTTAAAAATTATTTTTAGCTTACAGCATAGTAAAAGAATCTTCTCTATGACCCAACCGTAGATCTCTACTTGCCCAGATGCTGAAAATCGGCCTAGCGTCTGTTCAAATAAAATAAGTGGTCAAATTGATGATAGTAAGCTAATAAATCAAACTATTTCATTAAGGCCCTGTACGTAAATCGGCGATTCGTGAAAATTTATTGCGAATCAATCGAATTCCATGATTGATTCATCTCAATTGATAACAAGTTGCTGTCTTGCTTCAAAAATATTTCGTTAGTATAGTTTGAGAGAGATTATCATTATTAACATAATTTGGAACAGTCTTGGAGAACAATCATGAAGAAATGTATTCAAAGTGTGTCAGGTTGAATTATGAAGAAATGAATATATAAAGAGAGAGGAAATTGTTCTTTACCATACGGAGTAAAAAATGCTTTGGTTTCTAAGTAATGTTATGAATCAATGCCATTGTACGACTGTAATAAAAAAAGGGAGAAATTGTCATTTAAAACTAAGAAAGTCAGCTAATTTTTTTTCCGACGTTGGTAGGACTGTCTATAATATTTGTCAAGCGTCTGTTTGTTAAAAGGTTTAATTATCTGCGAGTTACACGTGTTTTTGTAAACAACCAAAAGTGAATTTTTCGATTTTTCCAATGGGTGATTTTGTTGAGCAAAGAACTTGCATCAAATTTTGTTTGCGGAACGAATATTCTTGTGAGGACACGTTGAAACTAATGCGGAAGGCCTTTGGTGATCAAACTATGGCACAAAAAAACGTTTATAAGTGGTACAACGAGTTCAAAGAGGGCCGAGAACGCGTTGAAGACGAACCGCGCTCTGGACGACCATCAACGTCTACCGACGAGGGCCACGTCCAAAAGATCAGAGATTTGGTGATTGAAAATCGTCGATGGACAATTAGAGATCTCTCTGATAGTGTTGGAATATCATTTGGCTCAGCACAAACCATTTTGAAGAATGTTTTGTGTCTCAAACTCTTCAAGTCTCGATTGGTGCCAAAAACGCTCAATTTTTTGGAAAATAAGCGTCGCGCTGATGTGTGTGAAACTTTGCTGTCTGACTATCAGGACCACTTGAAATACATCATTACTAGACGAGACTTGGATTTACTCATACGACCCTGAAACCACCGACCAATCCAGCGAATATCGGGCAAAAGGTGAAGCAAGACCGAAAAGACCACGGCAAAGTCGATCGAAAATCAAGGTCATGTTGACAGTTTTCTTTGATTATCGTGGTGTGGTGCACTATGAATTCCTTCCGCCGGGCCAAACTGTTAACAAAGAATATTATTAGAGCGTTATGCGTCGTTAGCGTGAAGCTATTCGTCTGAATTCCGGAATTATGGGCGAACAACTCTTGGTTCCTTCATCACGATAATGCACCATGTCATACTGCATTGGTTCATCGCGACTTTTTTGCCAAAAACTCTACTCATATCGTTCCGCAACCACCGTATTTGCCTGAATTAGCTCCGTACGACTTCTGGCTATTCAGAAAACTCAAAAGGCCAATGCGGGGACGCCGTTTTGACACGATTGAGGAGATAAAAACCGAATCGAAGAAGGTCTTGAAGGCTATACCGGAAAAAGACTATTCCGACTGTTTCGAGGACGGAAAAAAGCGTTGGAAAAAGTGCGTTTTATCGGACGGGGATTTCTTTGAAGGGGATGAAATTGATTTGGGAGAATAAATAAAGAATTTATATTTATAAATAAATTCACCTTAATTTTTGTTCACAGTGGTATATACTTTTCTGTGCAGTATGTCCAAGACACTACCATTCCTTCAAAAATTGATAGTCATTTCCATTCGGATCGTATATATTTCGCTGATCAGTTAGTGTTTTTTCTGAACGATGACCTGGCCAAATGAAATTTGGGAAAATTCAAAGTACAGGATAGCTCAAATGGCTAGAGCAGTCGCGTCCTCGACAGTGGTGCCGGGTTCGATTCCCCATTTAATTCTATCTTACTTCATTAATTTAATTTGTTTTGTCATTTTCAAATTGTCTACTTTTTTTTAATTTTCAGATTAAAGATTTTCTCTTTTATTTTATATGTGTTTGATATATGTTTATATGTGTATCTTACAAGTGTTTGTGTGTAAAGTCTTTGTTTCTCATTTATGTATTTTCATAAATACACAGACGTCCTGAATAGGATACTAATTGAATCAATAATTAAATTTAAATCAGAATAGTAAAACAAAACCGTAGTTGAGGAAATAACCAAATCTTTTTTCTGTTCAGAAAATAATTATAATTTTAACGGTTGAATAAAGCTTCAGGTTATATCTAAGTCTGTGTAATATTTGATTTGCCCCTCTGAGAGCCAAATTTGTCACTGTTAACTATAAATGATCAAGTGACAGGCCATTTCTGGTAATTTGGTATCAATTATCAGCTTCATTGTAGTTAGATGAAGCTCGATGGTGAATATTGCAGAAGTGTTTCAGAATGGAGACAAAGCAGAACTAGCATTGAGGCGCCGGAAAATAAAGTATATTCCAATTTATTCAGGTTTGTAAAATTTTTGTGATTACGTTAATTAAAATTAATACGTTTGGAAGTATAAATGACTAATTCTGTGCAATATTTTGAAGTTTTTACGACGAACAAAATATCGTATTAGAAAATTAAATATTTGAAAAAAAAATTCGTCTAGAATGATTTCCATGTAAATTGTTTATATTATTTTGCCGTGACCAAATAAATGAAGTTATTAAGCGGCTGTAATGTTTTTATAACGATAATGCTTTTACATGGCATCACCTATTATAAATACATGACTTTATATCAAATATGTTTTATAATTTTACAGTAATGTAGGTTAACATGATGGAGTGAAATTATAGAATTATAGAATATTTGGTATCATTTTTATTGAAATGATGCGTAGAATTGATATATACAAAATATTTTAAAATACAACGTCAAATAAAATAAATCTAAGTTTAATAGACAGAAGATCACGAGGTAAATAATGAGGTGTGAGTACGGACTTTGCTAATCCTCTGGTTCCTGGGTTGACCAGGAACCGCAAATGGGACGACACCGAAAATCTCGACTTGGTCTAAATTTGTCTGCTTTTAAAAATTATAACCTATTATGTTATATGTTGTATTATAACTAACATTACGGGTGTAGAATAATGGCTCCCAAAAAATAATTCAGTACATACAACCAGTATTTATACGTACTTACGTGGAATGGTACCTTAAAAATACAATAAAGAACTTTTAATACCCCGCTTATTGATAATTATGATTATAGGAATTTAAATAAAACAGGTGATTAAATTTTATAAACAAAACAACTCAAGAAAAACACTGTATATTTTTCTATATCATTTTACCTCAACAATTAAATTACACTAATAATCTAGTTATATTTTATAAATCAGACTCTGTACTCCAGGGTCTTTACTGGGTTGATAAGGAAACGGAAAACTAAAATTTACAATTTAAACAATGCAATTAAATAAAATGAAAAACTAAATGAAACGAAATCTGACTCAATACCCTTATTTAACAATTTACAAAATTTATTACTGAATGTCTACATACAATTTTATTTGGGGTTTTCAGGAATGCTCTTTACTCTACAATGCCCTTCTGTGCACAGACTTTTACACACGCTCCACAGACACGTTCACTTTTTCCTTTTTTGATATCCCGACTCCTGCCAGCTTGCATGGACTAAAATGTTTATTTTATTTTTAGACACGGCCACCATTTAATTTGACCGAATATTTATCGCCGCCTCCACGTCCTCCTCCTTTGCTGTCTACATTTCAACTCCTACGTCTTTCTCGTTCATATCCACGTCCATCTCCTCTGAGGTCTCCTGTCCAACTCCCTTCTAGGTCTCCAGTCCAACTCACTTTTATCTGCTTCCCCCTCTCCAGAATATTCCCTTGTTTTCACAGTTTTTGAGTTTCCACGCTCGCCAAACAAACACCAACTGTTGACTTTCTCATGCTCCGCGAGCCACTCAATACAATTAAAATAAACATTTCCTTTTAATATAATTGTATGTCCATAAAACTTCTGTCATTATGCCTTTAGGGTTCCGTCCAGATGTCTGTCAAAACCATTAGCTCTAAGAGCCGCTAAACGTCCACTTATAGTCCTCCCCTTCTCTAAGAACCACTTATACATCATTTTATTATTATCCTTTTTTTATACAAACCACTCAAGAATCCCCAGTCTGAGTTGATAAACAAATCTGATGAAATAAGAACCAAATTCATGTCCTTCTTAACTGGGCATTACAAATTATAGTACTTTTATTCTGTTTAAATTATTAATGTTCCCTTTTGGAAACACACGATTCATTACCAACTTCAAGTAGCCTTCCAATGAACATTAACGAGTCCCGTCCCCCATATTTCTAGCCCGCTTCGATGCGAGTAAGGTACTTTTTGTTGTAAAGAGTGGCAGCGTGCTTTTGACGTCGTACATTTGCACTGCATGTGTAGTAAAGTGAAGCCCTCTTAAACAAAGCAAGGCTCACTGCAAAATTATTTATGGAGCGGCCATTTTATTCGGGCACATACGACGAAGAGGTCACACAAATATTAACACGACGTGCACAGAGACAAAAACCTTTATACTCAAAACTATTACAAACCTGTCAATATGACTAGTTTTATAATAGGTTTTCAAGTACCCAAACATTTATTTATATTCTTAATATTTTCAATAAAAATTATATATAAACAATTAAAAAATAAGTATGCTTAAATAACACTTTAATATGTCAAGAGGTGTTTGAGCTTTGCATGTCTTTGATTTACGACGTACTGGTAATCACGCGGCGAAAGAAACGAAGTTAATAATTCTATTCTTTTCAGTTTAGTAATTTTCATTTCACTCAGAACCAATTGTATGTATCCATTGAAACAACTAATCCGACTAGGGAGAAAGGTACATAAAAAAGTACAACATGAAAATAAATTGGATTTTAAGATACAAAAAAAACGTATCAAATTTGAAAAATTCCGCGAGTTAACACCCTATTTTTTTTTAAAAAAAATATTACATTCAATATAAAATATTTATTCGCTCGAAATATATATATTTTTATTCACGGATATTACTTCCCTCTAACAAAATTTTGGAGTCAACTGCTCCAAGATTGGTGAAGCTTAAAATATTCAGAAACGTTAGATGGATGCGAATTCCAGAATTGGTTCCACTCGAATACACCATATTATATTATATAGTATAAATTAAAGACGAACTGATATTGTTAATGCATTGAGATAATATAAGCCATATTTAGTTTAAATTATTTATCAAATTGTCACTGTTACGTTTCCTGGTCTGTAATTTAGAACAATTTGCGACAGTACGGCATTGAAGCCACAAAATGTTTCAATAAATTTTATTTTCGCATTACCATTTCATGAATTTTAAAAGTTATACTCGCCTAAAAACAGTTCCAATATACGTGAATATGAAATGTTAAAAAAAACTATGATTTATTCATGGAACTGATTCGTATAACTTTTCAAATTACCATAGAAATGTTTAAAACAGAATATAAACAATTGTGGTAAAAAAGAATTGAAAATAAAGAAGACACTGGTAGATGATCGTTTAAATTGTGGACTAAGTGTTGAGGTTGCCCTAGGGATTTATAACGCAGCTTCTGTGTACCTGAATAAAATTGGGAAAGCGTCAAATATTTGCTGAACAAAGCAGAACACTGATTAAAAATAATACTCTAAATCGTTATAGCATTACAATCAGTGACGTTGGTATTAATCTGCCGTTAAGTATAAATAACGTAAAGAAATCAGCCAATAAAATCAGAATATTTTTAATTTAATATATTTAAATTAAATAAGTACATGTCGTGGGAAAACAAAAAAAGGTTTTTTTGGTCGCAACTAAATGAAGTATATGGAAAACATCGACTGACCCTCATGCAAGTTGAGTTCGGAAAATTCCATTAAATTCACAAATAATCTGCCTTTATTGGTTCATTTATTTACTTTATAATCAGAGACAGGTTAGGAAAGGAATGTTTGGAAGAATTTGGACAAAACAAAAGATTTGTTACTTAAATTTAAATTAAAACAGCCATTTGAATAGCAGAAGAAACAGTAGAAAATAAGTGAATCATGAAATTAATTATAAACAGGGAAAAATACTAGATTTTGGAGGATTACGTGAAAAACGACTTAGCGACGGAAGTTAAAAAATTTAAAATTAATGGCTTTTCTCGTATTGGTAAATACACTTTACGTCAAGAGAGTATTTCTTTGCTTTAGAGGAGCAATAGGGGAGGAGGAGAAACCCTGAACATCAATCTGTTGGGCCAAAGGAAGCAAATAATTGGAGCTGGGTAATATTAAAGGGGTAGAAGAGAACCAGATGCTGAACTCGGAGAGTAACAGTCTGGTTGGTTTTTCGACGTGAAAGAAAGCAGTGTGGAGAGGCTTTGTTTTGACGCAAAGAGTTGAGCTGGGAATGATTCGTCAGCCATGACACTCCAGATAATTTTCATATCTAATGCAAACCTGCAGACGCCATTTTCATAATTTGAGTTTCATGTTTTTGTAAATAAATATATATTAGTAGCCAAAATAAATTATTTTTTTATCTTTTTCCCTCTCGTACTATGGTGTTATATCAGATTTCGCCATAATTAGCAGTAATTATTATCGTACGTTTCTATAAGCAAAGATAATCACGGTACAGCGTTGTAAAAGAAAGTATTTCACTAACACAAAAAAAGACACAGAATATAAATTTCACAATCTTGTTGTCTGACTTTTTGGGGAAGTAGGTAAATTCTAAGGAGAGTAGAAAAAGCCATTATATACCATCGTAATTAAATGGACGTAGCGCTATTTGCGTAAACTATAACGTTTTACTGCTTTGTCATTTAATTAAACAAGGCTCGAAGAAAAAAAAACAGCAATTAGTTTTAAGCGAAGACCAAAACATCCAAGCATGAGTCTAATATTCTAGTCTAGTATAAAAATAGACCTACGTGCGTGTGTGTGTGTGTATGTTCCGCATACAAATCTACAGCCGTTGAGCAAATTAACCAAATTTCATACACGTTTCGTTTAGAACCGAAATGAAACAATGTGGGGGTAAGAGACGTCTGCAACCCCCAGAGGCGGGGATGGGTACACCACATTAGCAATTTACAAACATGCTAAAACGGCCGATATTTCCGTTGAATAAATATTTTACGGTGTCAAAGAGTTTCTTGTCGACATTTTTTTGGTATAATTTCTACCTTTTTCAGTATTTGATGGGAGCGTCCTTAGGGGTGGTGGAGGCTGGAGCGTTATACAAAAATAACGTGAAAACAACCGATATTTGAATCGAATCAGGCGTCATGGATGTAGCTAAGTTTAAATATAACTTTTAACTTGTCGGTTAAGTTGTTCTTTTACCCCTATGAGTGGGGTTTGAAGGGACCAACAAATGTGTGCAGGTTCTACATACAAACCTACACCCGCGGGTCAAACTGGACCAAATTTCGTACACGTGTTGCTTTCGAAACGGAAACAAACACTGTGCGGATAAGACACGTCTACCACCCTCAGGGGGCGGTAGTCCTCGGGGATAGAAATTTTCAAAAATTTTAAAACGGCTGATATTTTCTTCGAAATAATTTTTTTGGGGGTCAATGAAATAGATAGTTTTTCCACACATTAAATAACGAACTAAAAACCGGAGTCAAAACCGGAGTTATGGATGTCGCTGAGTTTAATTACGATAACGCGAGCAACGCCGGGCACCCAGTTAGTATAATTTATATGACAACCATCGTGTATGTGTAAGATTGTCCGTGAGCATAGAAATTCACGTAAATGTACTATCGTGGCACATCGCTGGTCTCGGTTACGACTTATACGGAACAGACATTTGTCTATCAAGGGCTTCTTACTAGCCGTAAGGAGCATGGCTGCCAAACCAAAATTAAATATTATGGAACAGACTCGTGGTTCAATGCTCCAAGATTTTCAGTTGTACGTTCTACTTAGATAAATTCTCTCCTGAAAATATGTATTACTAAAATATATTAGGCAAACAATCGTGGTTCTCTCTTCAAGGAAAGAAATAATATTGTGAGAGTTGCAGATAAAGATTTGGCAGGAGTTGTTTTGATGATGAGAGGTAAATATCTTTACATCTTACAGCTGGTTACTGTAATTATTTTACGTGAAACACTCTCTTAAAATATATCTTCCCTCTTAAACCAGGAGTGTGTCCTTCACGCATCAGAAAGTTTCGGAGCAAACGTGCCGAAATAAATTATCTCGCACTCATGACGCTGTTTTATTAATGGGAATGGAATTTGACGTTTGCCCTTGCCAATACGTGGGTAATGTTATCAACTGTGTTTTTGTGTCCGCGCCGCACTCGTATTGATCGGAGGCGTTCGAGTGGACCACGAGATTCATCGGTGAATGGCTTTGACAACGGAATGGACGATCTGACTGATCACTCCTCTCTCTCAAGCTATGCCCCAATTTCGTAGTCTGGTCTCTCTCCGTACCTATTATTCTGTATTACATATCTTGATATATGCCGTTCAAATGTACACCTTCATTTCGGGTGCTCCGTTGTCTGATTTGTTGGGGACGAAGGTGAATTCTGAGCAGAAAAAGCCGTAATAGACGACTGAGACTGTACAGAATCTACCAGGCAGACCGATCAATCAGTCGTTTCTCGTTCTCCCCCTTGAGAAGACATTGTAACACCAGAAAAATATTACCTCCAAATTAAACCAACCGATATAATAACATTTCAAGAACATCCAACTGGTCAAAGCTGTAGCGCTATACGTCTTTCTGCCTTTCGTTGCAGGAGAATTTCTGTCGCAGAGACCAGCAGAGAATCGTCAAGGGAAATATGCTTATACGTCCACTTGCTTGAAGGACTGCTGCGTCGACGCTTTTTAATAATATTAATCCCATAGGACAATTGTGTCCCTTCCGAACTCAGGTAATTCATTCCGTACACCAATAGCGTTCAACACTACAGTACGCATTTTCTTTAAATATATCTCAAATTCTAACGAGTATATTTATTTGTTCGAGAAATTGTCAACAGTGTTAAAAGATAATGTGAAAAATTAAAAAGGGAACAAAAACTGATATCATTAAATTGTGGTGTAACGTCATTATGAAAATGTATTCATAGATATATTAAACGCTATTTAAGGTGGAATTGTATAAATATTTATAAAGTTAACATGAACATGAAACAATACACGCTGAAATTTTCGTAACTGTCGAAAATATTTTTTAGGAGTCGCTATGTTTCAATTATTCTCATAAAAATAAAGATAAATCTAGAAATGTTGTTACAGTCTCCTCTTTAAATTTATTTTATACCATCTTGAGGGGCAAGAATCATGTTCGTATATTTAATACTTCAAGCTAATAAGAAAATAAGAAAAAAGAAAAGGATAGAAAGTGGGGATACGGAACGGAGAGAAATGTAACCCCAGACTGTAGATTAAGGTTCCTACTCGGTATTCGTCTAAATATGGTGCATGGAAAACCGTAGAGAAACCTGCATCAGATAGGTTGGGCTCTCGGTAATTGTCCTACGTCCTTCCGATGATTTAACTGAATACGGTACTTTTTATTACGGAATTTGAGGAATGATCTCCACTGGTTGCTACGTTGTGGTTAATGTATATTCATTTTTTAAAACCAGTCAGTCATTAATTGCACTCATTACATTACATAGCCCATTATACTGATTCATGAAATGTACTTTATTTCAATAGTGTGTTCAATATTGATAGTTTCGCTAAGTTTATTCACGTCTGTTTAAATACAAAGCATCCACTTTTCCTGATTTGCATAATGATGGAAATCGAAGAAAATATTCAAATTCTTGCAAATTTCCCGTTCATGTGGTGACATCATATTAATGAATTGTGTATAAGAATAATTACGAGTCATAAAAGGAAAAGGCTCATTAAATAAAATACAATAATTTTAAGCAAAGCTCTAAACATGGGAGCATTAATATGTTACATTCACACACATACATATAATATCAACAACCATTAGTCTTCAGCCTTTAGTATACATTAATATATATTTGATTATATATATTATATACCACTGTCATCAAAAAGTAAGATGAAATTGTCATTTAAAATTCCCGGGTATTAGGAAACCATTTAAATTTTTTTCCCTAGGTTGGTAGGACTGTCTATAATATTTGCCAAGCGTCTGTTTGTTAAAAGGTTTAATTATCTCCGAGTTACACGTGTTTTTATAAAAAACCAAAAGTGAATTTTTCGATTTTTGCAATGGAAAATTTTGTTGAGCAAAGAACTTTCATCAAATTTTGTTTGCGGAACGAATATTTTTGAGCGGACACATTGAAAATGTTGCGGAAGGCCTTTGGTGATAAAACTATGGAACAAAACAACGTTTATAAGTGGTACGAGTTCAAAGAGGGCCGAGAACGCGTTGAAGACTAACCGCGCTCTGGACGACCATCAACGTCTACCGACGAGGGCCACGTCCAAAAAATCAAAGATTTGGGGCTTGAAAAGCGTCAATGGACAATTAGAGATCTCTCTGATAGTGTTGGAATATCATTTGGCTTAGCACAAACCATTTTGAAGAATGTTTTGTGTCTCAAACGCGTCAAGTCTCAATTGGTGCCAAAATCGCTCAATGTTTTGGGAAAAAAAGCGTCGCGTTGATGTGTGTGAAACTTTGCTGTCTGACTATCAGGACCACTTGAAATGCATCATTACTAGAGACGAGACTTGGATTTACTCATACGACCCTGAAACCACCGACCAATCCAGCGAATATCGGGCAAAAGGTGAAGCAAGACCGAAAAGACCACGGCAAAGTCGATCGAAAATCAAGGTTATGTTGACAGTTTTCTTTGATTATCGTGGTGTGGTGCACTATGAATTCCTTCCGCCGGGCCAAACTGTTAACAAAGAATATTATTAGAGCGTTATGCGTCGTTTGCGTGAAGCTTTTCGTCTGAAATGACCGGAATTATGGGCGAAGAACTCTTGGTTCCTTCATCACGATAATGCACCATGTCATACTGCATTGGTTCTTCGCGGTTTTTTTGCCAAAAACTCGACTCATATCGTTCCACAACCACCGTATTCGCCTGATTTGGCTCCGTGCGACTTCTGGCTATTCAGCAAACTCAAAAGGCCAATGCGGGGACGCCGTTTTGACACGATTGAGGAGATAAAAACCGAATCGAAGAAGGTCTTGAAGGCTATACCAGAAAAAGACTATTCCGACTGTTTCGAGCACTGGAAAAAGCGTTGGAAAAAGTGCGTTTTATCGGACGGGGATTACTTTGAAGGGGATGAAATTGATTTGGAAAAATAAATAAAGAATTTATATTTTATAAATAAATTCACCTTACTTTTTGTTCACAGTGGTATATTGTCATAAATCTACGTAAATGTACTATCGTGACGCTCAGTCGGTAGTCATGATTTATCCGACTTTCCCCTTGTCAATTTTTCCGAGCATAAAATAAATAATCTAATTGCATAGGACAAAGCGTAATATTTTAATAGTCTTCTAATCACCAGTATGGTATAATATAGAAATAATTAAGGATTCATTATCGTGCAATTCGTCGTACCTCTTGATAAAGCAATGCTGTTCCAAAATCTTGATGATCATCTTACCGTCGTTGGAATACATGTACGCATCTATAGTTTATTCGAATAAATGCGTCACCAGACTTCACAGTGTTGCTACCACATAGCATGATTAAGGGCGAACTCGAAGTGGACGGTAATTTATTTCTCCACAATGAAAGTACAGACAATCACGTTTCCGTCCTTTGAGCTGTTCGGGTCTTTTGTTACGACTCAAGAAAGACTTTAATTTGGGGGAGAGAGCCATCCGCGGCGTTGGTGCATACTTATCGCCAGGGTAATTTCAGGTCTTGATTCATTTCGGACAGAATAGATCTGGCGGTTTAGTCGCCTTGAGGGAAGCCTTGTCTGCTTCATTAAGATTGCGAGGCCTTTTATTTCCCAAGACCTTCTTAAGACGACGACACCTAATTTGTACCGCAGTCCCCTATTGACGACTCGTACTCTAGAGACCTCTTCTGCGGAATTGAAGCTCTCATTGACATAGTACGAAAAGAATATGACTGACAAAATAAAGGTGTGTAATTTATCTCTAAATTTAAGTGCTTTATCACAAATGATGTAATAGATGTGTTCGTACTCTACAAAGTTTCATGCCTAGGAAAGGGACAAGAATCCCAGAAACGTTGTGTGGTATTTATATTACCCTTTTTGTCTGAATTGGCTATCTTTCTTATTCATTAATTTGTTCAATAATTGAGGAAGGAAATGAGATAAAGTCGAAAGCCTCATAACATACTACAGCCGAAAATTAATGGTTTTGTGGTGAAACGTAAATATAGTGCAATAAATAAGTCGACCACATGTTAGAAAAACAATTAATAAAGCAACTGACAAAAATACTACACAACTTTTAATAATTTATTTAGGACTTCATCAGGTGTACAATAAATTTCAAATAAAAATATATTTGAACAAGTGTGGACAAAAGTTTCGAATAAAATAATAAAAAAATTATGTAACTTACAATATTTATGTTTTATCAAATTATTTTATTTCATCAGCAAAAACTGATGTTACATAAATTTATTTGCAGTAGAATTTAAAAGTCATGTTCTAACTGATGAGGTCGTAAGTTAATGACGGAACGTTGTGTAACTGTATTTGTGTCAGTTGATTTATTAATTTTTTTCTGACGTATAATCGATTTATTTTAAAATTGGAATATGTTACATAATTATAATTTTTAAGTAGATATAGCGTTTCAGATGGATTTACTGCTGGAATATTGTTATAAAATCAAGCTAAACATTGTTGACACAAGCGTCCGGAGGTTTCCACTCTACTGCGGAGTATCGCGTAGAGAAGACTATTGCGACTGTCTCCTGTAACTAAGACTAATTGCTGTTTTTGTGAAACTGGCATCGTCAGAGGAAAATCAGGATCATAACTGTTCACGTAAATTGTGGCTGTAATATTGGAGTACTTGTGTCTTGATGATGGACCTATTAGATATGTCAGCCACAGGAAATTAACCGTAGCAGACGTTCATTCTTTTGATCTGTGTACTGCTGGAGTGACACGTCGTGGGTTGACACCCACCCCCTCTCCATCCCCACATCGCACAGAACACACATTTCGTCATTCCTTGGTGTCAAAAAAGGCGAGGTGTTAAGTGAGCGAACACGTCACGATTTTTGGAATTTATGGTTATTTGAGATAATTATACATATTTGTATACAATTATTTCAATAACACCATAGTTCTTATTCAGTACCATGAGAAAATAATTTTCAATTTAACAAACCTAAGCCCTTATTCATTATAATAAACGTCAACTGCAGACAAACATTTCTTAATCATACTCTGTTGACAATATGAACCACAAACTGAGGAGAGAAAAATCTCACTTGGTAGATTAAAAATAGTCTAATAACAGACCAGAATAAATGCTAAATTAATTACCAAGCAACGATTCTGCAATCCTTGTTGCTTTCGTCAGGTGATTAAAAAAACGGAAGAGACGTAAGAACGACACACAGCAGAAACCAGGTGTCAAACTCAAAACACACACAATTTAAATCGCCTGACGAAATCAATCTAATTCGTACACTTTTAACATTGACGTTAAATATTTTATAATTTCAAACATCTTTCTTCTCAGTAATAAATTCTAATGCCATCATTCCTAAGGTATTTTTCATGTAGATTTATATTAATATAATGATAAATACACAGACACAAATCCAATATAATTATTTAAATTATAATCATGTTTTAGTACTCATATGATACTGGCATATTAAATGCAAAAATCAACTAAAATTACATTTTACGTAATAAATCTTTTACCAACTTATTATTTTGTGATTTTGTAACCAACTGCTTATGAATTAGTACAGCCCATTCAGTTATCAACGCAATTAAAATTCGCGATAAGTAGTTCCTTTAACACAAAATACAATTAAAACCATAGGAAATTACATATTTTAACACTTGAACAGATACAGTAACAATTTTGATATTAATCTGATCAGAGTTTTTTTTGGGAAGTACAGCATTGGAATTTGTCCGAGTAGTTGAAGCAACGTGAAAATAAAACTGAACAATATCTGACTACATAAAGTATGAAATTAAAATATATTACCAATATTCAGGAAAAATATTTTCACAGAACTATTTAAAAGTAAAGTATAACAGGGGAATTCTACAGGTGATGTACATTTACAAACGTGAAAATTAAATTGAACAATATCTGACTGTTTAATGTATAAAATAATAAAATATTGCCAATAAACAGGGAAAAGAAATATTTTCATTGAATTATTTAAAAGTAACGGGGCCTCTACAGGTGTTGTAGATATTGCAAAGAAACGCGTTCAAATTTATTCCAAAAATCTTAAAACCAAAAGGATGATGAATTTACGTATAATCTATTACTTAGACATTCTTAAATAAAATTTATATGTAAACGCTTTGACTTCTAACAGACAAGTGCAAAAACAGATAGGACATTCGAAATACTTTACGTTTTACGTGTATTAAATCTGCACTTTATTATGGGGGTCTGTTGTTTTGTAGAGCGCTCTGGAATTCCAGCCTTCTGTGAATTGCTCAGAGAATGCAACTCATAATCCAATTGATACACCAGAATGCTTGTGATTCGATTAATTTCCCAAGCGTTTAAACGATTTAGTGGGAGTCGTAACCCAGGTCCTCTGTTATTCGTTGGAATGAGGATGCAACCTCTATTCGAATGCGAATGTTTTTGCATTGCCCAAACTGGTCGCTAGATTGAGTTTTGAAATAATGAACAGCCAGAAATATAAATCTTTAAGTACGGAGAATATTCGTAGATTTTCAGATGCCGTCAATTTCGGAAGCATCTTACTTTGCAGACAACTGAAATATTAGACATATAATTGGATTTTAACTGGTAACTAGATATATAGAGATATTCAGTTCAGAAAGAATACTGTTGACTGGATTGCTTCTAGTGAGTGTAAGTTTATTTATGTGGATTCATTAGAAGAAAAGAATAAACCCAATAAAAACAACGAAAATAAACGAACTCGAAAATAAAAATTATTTATTTTTAGAGGCGGAAATGTTTGCAATTCTTCTTCCCAAACCGGTAAACCACCTGCGAGAAGAATTCTGTTCTGTAATGAATTACAATAATAACTTGGAGCCAGCTGGTGGCGTGACGCACCAAGTTGTTCTGCCTAATAATGTGCCAACTGTTAACAATACACGAATTATTGCAATAATATCGTACTTGTTGAAATGAAATTATTTTACGTCTGATAGAACATTAATAATATAAAAGATAGCCAAATACAGACAATTTTTTGTCTGTATTTGGCTGTCTTTTTTTATTAATAATATCTTACTTGTTATTCGCCACATTTTTGCATTCTTACGGCTTCTTGTTTTTCAACTCAACATGTAGCCAATGAAGTGGTTGTTCTAGAAGACTCGTTGGAATTACTAGCATGTACCTGATATTCTTCATTTAAAAAAAAAAGATATTAGCAAGTTTTCACATACTCCGAATAACTTTAGAAAATTATTTCTGGGCTCATATCTCAAAAGTTAGAGAAATAATAAATATGACGGAACTATTATGCTGACATCAATTCATTATAAGCGGATTATATAATATTGATAGAATAAAAATCAGCTCTTGGCAGATGACACAACCAGGTTCAATACCAAACAAGTAAAGAGTTCGTTTCAATTAAAACCTAAAACTTGTTGAGAGTTATCAGTCAAGTTCCTAAATTTTATTATCAAACATATCTCCATTTCAAAACACTTTAAGGACCAAATATTTTAAAATATTAACTTAATAAATATTTATATTTTTCTGAAATAAGTTGCAGTAATAATTGGTAAATGGCGATTAAATCAGAAAAAAATTAATACAAAATTACACCATGTTTCGTTCCTGTTGAAGAAGTCATACAAGTATAGGATAAAAAATTCAATACCAAATTTGGTATTTATAAATACAATTTAGTTTCTCTAATATTAAAATTTTACTTTATTTATTGAATTTTGAAAGGATTTAATATATAATTCGTGGAAGAAAACAGCAAACATCCTTAAATTTATTTTTTAGAAAAATAAAATAATAAAAATAAATTTAAGGATTATTGGTGTTTTCTTACACGAATTATATATTGAATTCTTTCAAAATTGAATAAATCAAGTAAATCCTTAGAGAGTCTTGAAAATTTAGTATTTTATTCTTGTAAAAAAAAATAAAATACTAAAAATAAAATTAAGAATTATTGCTGTTTTCTTCCACGAATTAAAATTGTACAAAATATTAAAATTCGTTAAAAATTTCTATATATGATTTTGTATTAACTTGTTTCTGATGTATTGGCCAATTCATTTTCTTATTTCCAGACAAATATAAATATTTAAAGTTAAATTTTTCAAACGTTTGGTCCGTAAAGGATTCTTGAAATGGAGCTATGTTTATTAATAAAATTTAGGAACTTTGCTGATCACTTTCTTTAAGTTTAAGGTTTTAAAGGAAATGAATTCTTTTCAATTTCTTATCTGGTATTGGACCGGGTTGTGACGACATGTGCCAACAGCTGAAATGTGTTTAGTATACACGCAGTGAAAGCTTCCTTTCAAAGCTTTTTCTCTTCAAGTTCCCTTCCAATTCCCAACCCTGCCTACTCACTATTCTGGTCTGCTTTGACACTCTGAATGATAGTGGGTAGCGGAGGTAACACATTCCAACCAAGTTAAGCGTCCATTGCGGAGGAGATGCTGAGATTCGATTTTACTGTCCTGATTGTTAAACAGCAGAAAGAATTCTACTGAATGGACCTGGTCGGCGCACACATTGCATCCGTTTTATATATTCACCTGAAGAGGTGAACGATATGCCGTGATAATTTTTTATTATATTAAAATATATTTTGGTTTATTCATTTATAAGACCAAAACAGTCTTATTATTCAGAAATTCCTGGTCTCTGACTAATTCGATTCATTCGGAATACCTGAATCCGTCCTCTGAATATTAAATTTCTACCCACATCTTCAGAAATATAAATTTAGAAAAGCAAATAAAAAAAACGAACGATGAGCTGCAAAAAAAAGGAAAGGAACAGCCCTGTTTATGAATTTTGAAGTAATTATGACTGATAACCTAAACGGAAAATAATGATTACCAAATCCAATTAATAACAATTGATATCCTCTTGCATTTTAAGATGTTAAGAAATTTATTGATTCACGAGGTCGTTCATTGTCTCGATGTTCCGAGTAAACTGTATTTGGCGTGGGCGTGTTAAGTGAACCAAGTCTAATTACCACAGCCTGGGACAGTAAACCGTAAACGATACGTTCACCAAAGTTGGCGATCCTCGAGTTCTGCGGTGTTGAGACCACTTAATGCAACCCTCCGTGATAAGGGCTGTAATACGTATTAAGTCAACGCTGTTACGAACACCAAGAGCTGTTTAAAATATAAGACAGTATTAACTACACTTTAAGCTTGCCGATAATGTAGGGTCCTTAAAATCAGTTATGTTCCAAAGTGCTAATGTGTTACATGGTTAAAAATGGCATACTGTATTAATATTACAAATTTTTATACTCTCAAAGGAATAGGTTGTACGCCTGATCAACAGTATGGACGATATTCTGAAAATGACCCAAGGTCGAAAATAAAATTCGAAAAACTCGCTTGGCCAAAAATATATTCATACAATATTCATAAAATGTTTCCCGCTCAAAATGAATTCATATTTCAAAATAAATAAATAAATTATTAGTAAAAATGTACGAAGAATCTAAAAAAAAATAACTCGACTTGTCTCCCAACAGTGATTATCATATAGCTACTAAAAACTCAAGAATTAAATATGAGCTAAATTCAAATTATAACAGGGATTATAATAAAAATATTATTCATTTTTCTCAATTGTAGACATTAATCTTTAGATTTTTTTTATCACATACATATTTTCTTATTAACAATTTACTTCTGTTTCTGCCTTGCCTTTTATATAATTAAATTCAATTAGTCCTATTAAGTTTACTGATTCAGACTTGTTTCCAAGTGCCTGTTACAAAGTCATATTTGATATTAAACAATTTCAAAGGCTCGTATTAATTTGGAATCGATACTTTTAGAACCGTGTGCTTAAAATTACTTCAATCCTTGACAAATAAACAGTCAGTTCTGGATTTCAAGTAAGTATTGGTTGCATCCTGAAATCACGCCACAAAATAAATGCCGTCTGGTAAATTACACTTCTAAATAATCGCATAATTTGTACGTACAATATTAATCAGATATATTTACAATCCAAAAATTACAGTCAAACTTTTTTGTTACCCGTCCTTCGTACAGGAATGAAAACATTGCGATTATCTTCTACTTTCCTTTTGATATCGAAGATTTCGTTTGTGAACTAATAACATAAAAAATCTTAATTGGGCTTGATTAATTTAAAACTTTATTTTTTCCAAGTGGTCGATTACATGTTTATATAATCTGAAAATTATTTTCCTTTCACAAAAAAACCTTTAATACAAATTTTAAAAAATCGAAAAAAAGTACGGGACCAATAAGTGTATAGGAAGGTTTTTGAACGTCTCAATTTTGTCTGCAGATGGTGGATGACAGTTTAATATTGCTAGAAACGTTCTTACGACTCCACATAACATCCAAAAAAAGAAGTTTCATCTAATTCAGTTTCATTTATAGTAAAAAGCGAATAAAATCAATGTTATCATACGTCCTGCATTGTCTAAAAATGGAGGGTGACAATTTAATTAGCAAAGACCTTCTTCAAACTCTGTATAACAACTAAAATTAATATAATTGAAGTCGGTTGGATCGTTTTCTAACAGTAGGAATTTTTCAGGATAGACAGACAGGATTTAAATGACATCGGTTTCGTAAGAGTTAAAAAAAATACAAAACACACTCGATTCTTAGTCAAGTACAGACGAAACTATAATTTCACTTGTATAGATTCCTATGTCATTGTCTTACTCAAATTTAGGAAGATTCATCACACGAAATAAACCATTTAAAAGACAATTACTATTTGTAAAGAATGTTTTAATTTCGTATATTTGGAATCCTACGATAAAATAAATAAAAAGAGGGAAAAAAATTGTTTTTTGCATTTTAATCTGCGAAGCATATAAAATGTTAACATATAATTCTCGGGTTTTAACCGGGGCCAATGTTTCCGATAACAACGTTTCAACCGCAAACTCCGCAACCTGAAACGTTATCGGAAACGGGTTGACAACGGTTGATATTTACATTTAGAACAAATTCACCGGGAAAAAATATTAATAATCTTCAAATTATAATCTGTAATATTTAATATAATTTGCCAATTATCATTTATAATCATCAAATTATTTAAGACTGTAATTACCGAAACTAATAAATAAACAAAACAGCCAGTTTGCCAGAAAATTTTGTATTAATTAATTAACACAAAAAATCATTGCAATACGACGTTTCGTCCATTTTTTTCGGTTACAACTGGACGCAGCCCGTAACGCTAATTGAAGAAAAGAAAACAAATTGATATTAAAGAAAAATAAATCTACTGGTTACTAGGACGTAAGTCCATATAAAATAAATTTCTATTCTACAAATGCATAATTATACCAATATGGAGCTGCGGGATAGAATTATGGCCAGAAGTCCAATACTGAAATAATTCAAAGATTCCAGTCTAAAATATTAAGAGCCATGAGAAAAGAGCGGATACACAATGACTTAAAAAAATCCCCACTGTTATGGAGCCTGTCCGTCAAAAGAGTGTTATTCATTACGAAAAGCTCAAATCGCCTTTCAGATCCGTTATTAGAACCACTATTAAAGATTTATTTTTAATAAGACTGTAAACAATATTTAGGTGTTCTCTTCGCTGGAGAAGATCTCATCATGATTTCATGTTTAGGCTACCACATTGGTTTATAGATTAATTACAATTAATTGCAATCACATTACCGATTTGTATTTTCTTTAAAAAATGTTAATAATGAATATATATGCAAAACTGCATATTAGCTGAGGATATCCCAAAATTATAGACAAACAGTCGTGTTGAAATGATGTTTTGTTTTAATTACTTAATAAATATTTTTTCTGACGAATTAGCTGTTATGTTTATTTATTAACATTTTTAATGATTACTTCGTTTCGATTCTAGTAGAATGTCGCTCACGACAATTTAAAGGACGGGAAGACTAAAACTGATAAAATATTGCTAAGGGATGAAAAATTCTGAAACGCACTATTATTTGGAAAGGTTTTATTTACGGAAATAGGACAGGTGAAAAAATTACCGTGTTGCCAAACATGGCAACGGCAACGCGAGCCAAGGTCACCCCGTCGCGGAAATTGCAACGTTGCCTAGAACCAGCAATATTTTAGCATTGATATCGGGAACGGCTGGAGTGGCATAAATGGCAACACCGCAAAAATTCTCCCGCGCCTAATTGTTTGGACGCCGTTGTAATTTTGTTGCCCTCGTGGCCGGAGACAGCCCTCGAAATGAAAAGAAATGAGAATACCGACCCAACCAGAAGGAGTTGTTCAGGGAACTCATCGAGTCCGCTCTGACGAGAGGAACGAGGAGACAGCTGGCGATGGCAGCTTCTAACCTCATGCGGTTGGGTCGTGTTCCCATGGCAACGGGGCGCATCATCCTGGATCTTCTGGGAATGAATTCTAAAGGTCGCGTGCCTAAGCTGTCCGTAATGGAAAAGGCAGGCGGCCTCTTAAAGCCGAAAGCTCCTCGGGATATCGAACTGATACACTCTGCAACCCTAGAGACGTCGTAATCCTCGGCGTTGTTACACTCACACAAAACGTTGACAGCGAAAAATCACACCCTGACCATACGATCAAATATAATGTCACTTCTCCTTGTCAAGGCTAGGTTACTGGCTATGAAGAACTTATGAAGAAGACGTAGTAGTCAAAACTAATAGAAACATCAGTTGTAGTAAAAAAGTTCTTAAAATAGAATACTGAAAACGTATTTTGGGTATGTATATACCTGTGAGTAAATAAAAAAACCGGAAATCGAACCTAGGACCTCTACTTGTTACGTGATGCTCTTACCACCTGAGCTACCCCGGTCGCCTACCTGTCAGGTGCTTTCTCTATCCTTTTTATAGACCTGAACTCAGGCGAAGCAATTATCCTCTTCTTGAACTTCATTACGATTTAATTAAACAACTTACACCAAAATATTTGCTAAAGATCCAAGATTTTATCCGGTGAAGTATGAGAAAAAAAACATCTCGCCATTCCAACTAATTGGAAATCCATTTATAAAACTCATCATGCTTTCTTCCAATCACAAATGTTTGATTATTTATTACAATACTATCTCAGTATGCATTGTTGGAGGTGACGTCCTGAAAGATTAAACAAGAATTCATCCTGAAACCCCACAACACGATCTGATAAATATAATGTCAAAATATTCAACAGGCCTCCATAACAAGATTCGTAACATCGAAAGAAAATCGTTTGTCTTAAAATCATGAGCAGTAATTGCGAGAACTGAAAATTGATGAACAAATATGATATCGAAAGATTGCAATCGTGCCCAGACAATTTGGCAATGTGCTGATGCGAAAATCAAAAGAATTAGTTGGTCGGGGAAATAAATTTAAAATTAAATAAAAATGTATATGTACTCGACGTATTAAGGTACGAATTAATCGTGAACATAATCCTTGCCGCTTATAAATAATTACTGTAAATCATGAGTCACACCACGGCAAATAGACAAGTGATGAAAGAATAATTTTGTTCACTTCAGGTAGTCAAAATAGACTGGAAAAATAAATAGGTCGCTGTTTTGTTCACATAGAGGAACCAGCGAGCCAATATTTAGATTTATATTAAAATAATAAACAAACTTAAAAATCATAGAACTGTGTTAGTCTAAGCATTAGAAACAATTATAATTATTATCCTATTGAATAATTCCTATGAAATTAACAAAATTTTAATCCTCTTAAATGGGTTTTAGGTTTTTTGTATTCTTAACATCAAGAGTTTTTTTTTTTTAAAAAAAAAGTGGATTGCTTCCTCTTATTTTATGCAATTAAAACAGACTATATATGATGAATAGTAACCACCTATTCATAGCCAATTCATATGTGTAAAACTTGAATACAAGAAATGAAAAGAAAAATCGCCTAAATTATACAATATTAGTGCATTATAATTATCTTACAATTTTATATTTCTTCACAGTTAAAAATTCACTAAGGAACAATTTATATTTCTACTCAGTAACTTTGTTGTATTAAATTCACCTTAAGGTGAGGTCTCATGACTGTCATGTTGTAATAAAAATATAAATAAGGAACAAGACCTATTAACCTTAATTTATCAGAGTTATAAAGTGTTCTGTAAAAAAATTTAAGTAATGGTATATTATTAGTTTAAACGGAATTACAGTACAATTAAAATTTTACCCATCAAATCTAAAATGTGGTTATACTAATATTTATCTGACTTAAGTACAATTACAAAGATTTGAACATGTCAACCAAAGTTGTCAGATGTAATTTATTAACAAAAAACATAAACTTCACAACGTTTCGTCCGCAACCTTGGACTTCATCAGGGCTATGATGGTGTATTTGATTTCCATAAATACCCCGGGTTGTCATAATATTAAACTCGGCGACATCCATTACCCCGTATTTCACATGACTACAATCTCGGTTGTTTTTGCGTTATTTTTATATAACGTCCCTACACCCCCTTCCCTAAAGGAGTTGAAATTATACACAAAAATATCTAGAAAAAACTATATCTATCTCATTAACCGCGAAAAAAATTTCTTTCGAAGAAAATATCGGCAATTTTGACGTGTTTGAAAATTTATACCCCCACCCCCCTCACCCTTGGAGGTTAAACGGCAAGTGGAATGCTATATTTAAACTTTGCGACATCCATAACGCCGGATTTGATTTGATTCGGTTGTTTTCACTTTATTTTTGTGTAGCTCACCTCCACCCTCACCCCTAAGATGATCCTCTCCAATACATAAAGGGTAGAAATTGTACGCAATCAACATCAGGAGAAACACTATCAATCTCATTGACCCAGAAAAATATTTATACAACGCAAATATCGGTCGTTTAAGCATGTTTGAAATTTCCATCCCCGCCCCTGGGGGTGATAGACGTGTCTTACCCCCCCACAGTGTTTGTTTCCGTTTCGAAAGGAACTCGTGTACGAAATTTGGTCAAATTTACTCTACGAGTGTAGATTTGTACGCGAAACATACACACAAACACACACAGTCTATTTTATTTATTAGATGAAAATACTTCTAGCGTATTACAAATAATTCAGAAGTTACGTTTTAAGATTACATACATTCCACACTTGACATACTGATTTTCAAATCTGCTATAGCTGGAAATTAAGTCTGCAGGTGACATCAGCAACCTGTGGTTTACTCAAACATGAGTAATGTTTGAGTCGAGCATTCGAAAGTAGAAAAAAAATAGCAATTTCAGTACTATCCATTAAATTTATAATAAGAAAAAGTTATTGAAGGTAGCCTAATACATGATTGATCTCCAGATAATTTGAAAGAGACATTTTTGGCGCCGTTCTGTTTCGCAGAACGTGGAAACACTACGTACATATTTTTTGTGCAAATTAATTTCACTGATTGATATGACGTGAAATATTTGTCAGTTAAAAATAGATCTGATTTAATAACGACGCGCTGTTGACTGATAAAGTCATTTTAATTCCATTTGTGTGTTAAAAACACGTTAGTTGGATACTTGACAACGCCCCTGGTATTTTCAGCCAACAATAAGATCCGAGCACAAGGTGGACTGGGAGTCATTCTGTGCGGGTTCGTTCATGCGGATAGGAAGGTGAGTAAAACTCTGCCCGGCGAACCACTGATTTCATGTTTGCGTTACTTTTAAATTCGGGAAGAGAAAGACTTTATTAAATTAGAAGGTATTTAATCGCTTTCATAGAGTAAGGTTTTGGCATATATATAGTTTGCTTATTGCCGCTGAAGCGTAAATTGTAAGTTTTTTTAGGCACATGGCTGCGGCCAATATAATTTGCTGTTAGGTGCTAAATAATTTAAAAAATCCTATTTTTTCTCTCGATTAATCTTTATAACGCTATTCCGTTGTAAATTCGCACCAAATCATTTGTTTTAATACATTAGCGAATTTTCCTTGAATAAAAAATTTCAAGGGTGGATGGCACGGAAGATCTTCACGCCTGTAAACCGAATTAAACCTTTCAGAATATTCCGTCTAGAAGATTCTTTTACAAAAAAAAAAATTAATTTAATTTCGTTGCTTTTTTTAAAGTAATTAATGCATTTAAACCTGTATTGAACTCGTGAAACGTGGACCAGAAGTCAAGCGTCCCTTTTCTTCAGATTTAATGTGAGCATAAATTTTCATGTTAGAGGCTTCAGTGTGTCGCATCGGCACGAAGTAACTCAGTTTGTACTTAATATTGCACATTTTACATTTTCTTTTATGCACTCATTACAGCTTTTAAAAACTAAAACTGGTTCGTAATTTGGGAATAGTGTTCATAGCGAAACGTTTCTGGGGACTGGGCGGAGAATTATCTAAATGAATAAAAGGCTTCCCATACCTGGCATTACTAATTTACAAATAGTAAATTTCTTTTTCATAAGTTTCATACTTCCAATTAATAAGTTTCATACTTACAATTGGAAGCCAAAAATTGAATTTTCTCATTTTTAAAATTACGTCTTCCATGTTACGATTTGTCAAGGGAACATTTCATGTTACGGAAAGTTTTGATTTTAACACCGGTAAATCATAACCAGTATTTCTTTTTTTTAAAAAAAATCCTAGGTATTGGCCAGTGCGATTTGAATGCACCAATAAAATTCAAATGAAAAATTGGGTGTATGATTCTATGCCACGGTCTTGGCCACAGCGATTTGAAGGGACCAATAAAATTCAAATTAAAAATTGGGTGGACGATAGATTTTCCAAGGCAACATTCCGTGTTGCGGAAAGTTTTGATTTTAACACAGGAAGTCATAACCAGTGCGATTTGAATGCACCAATAAAATTCAAATGAAAAATTGGGTGTATGATTATTCTATTCTGTTGCGTCGCCGTCAATTAGGTGTTATCGACTCATAAGGCTGTTAGGTAATAATTTTGTAGCGTTTTATAGGTGTGTTTGGATTGAAGTTTTGGACACTAAAATGTAGCTGGAATTAAAGAAAGAAATTTAGAAAAAATCATGAGTCTTATAAGAGTAGATTTCAGCGATTTTCATTAAATTTTTAGGGGGGGGGGGCAGTTATCACATGCTGTATATAGGGAAAGTTTGGACTTGCATATCTCACAAAGTATAAACAGTAACTGCATAAATATTTTTTTTACAACTTTGTGCCACTGTTATCTTTTAATTAAATTATATTTTTAAGTATCATATTTTATTTTATATATCATATTTTTAATTTAATAAAACTTATAAAAATTATTTCATTTAACTATTTCCCACATAACTAAATTTGTAATTAAAATTAATTCCCTAATTTATTAGTAAAATGAAGGTTAGTGTTCTAGGTAGAACATTTACTACAATCTTTCAGTTATATGGTTCTGAAGTATGTTTATTAGAATATCTATTTAGGGAACAATAATCAATATTTTTTCAGGTATAAAAAATTTATACTACATAATTTATTTTAATCCAAATATTTTCAAGAATTATTTTGGAAATAGTTTCCAAAATACACATTCTGAGAAAATCAATATTAAAGATTCAACACTTAACATACATTTCATAAATTAGAACTGTCCAGATACATAAGTTATTCCTTCTACTACTTTATTTTTCTCCTCAGACTCCGATCTAAGTCTTCTGATCTTCCTAGCCTCTTTTGTGGAGTCTTGTGCCTTTTCTTCTGATGTCACAACTTGCAACAGTTCTCATTTTTAATTAACTCAACCATTTTGGATCATATTTGGATCAATGTACTCTGCCTTTCTAGTACATTTATTCTGTCAAATACATTTATTTTCATTGTCCTCTATCCATTCTGCATATTCCACTCTTGTCTTTTTTGTGTTTCCAATACTGACATGACTTGAATAATGTAGATAATACCTCTACATCAATAACTTTCCCAGTTTTTACTCCTATTACACCCGTCACTCCATGTAATCGATAATTGATAAATGAAAATTGCAATTAATTTCTCAAATATAGTATTCAACAAAAATGGGCATGGCAAATTGTCAGCTTGTGAATATCTTTTTCTTTATAATTCTGTAAAGAAAAGAGCAACCGATGTGGAAAAACCACCCACATGGAAATAAAACTATAAAGAATTTATTAACACAATAATAAAAAAAATTCATTTTTTGACCATAGATAACTGTACGTATATTAGTGAACTTGCAACTTTCATTTGAAAGTAACACCTTATTTTTAATTTGAAGAGTAGTGTAATTATTTACCTATACCACATCTTATATTTAACTTTCAGTTGTAGAATATATGGAAAAGTGCAAATGAGGTATTTGAATTTTGCATTGATTATAAGTAAAATGTGGACCAGATATGATATTGTGCTATATTCTAAAATTTGGAACGAAAGATTATCTTTTAATTTTTAGAAACAAATTTGAGTAATAATATTTTGTTTAAAATATAGGTATGCTTACAGTGAGTGGAAAAGTATTGATTTTCATAAATTATAGTTCGCTGCCAGGTTTTTCAGATTCAAAATCATTTATTATAAATAGCATGCACATTATCATAAAATGTTTAGTAATCATAAAACCTGAAAAAAACATGCATTTTTCAAGAAAAGCAGAAAAATCTGGAAACAAAATCAAAACAATTTATCATAAATAAATAAAATTATAAAATCAAAACAATTTAGGTATTATAAAATTGAAAATTAACAGAAATCAATAACATTATCATTTCTTTTGAGAATCCAGCATCAAAGTTCATGGAAACTGAAATCGCTTTATGTCATTCTGAAGGATTAACAGAAAGTAACAATAAACCATTGAAATGGGTAATTAAGACACCTCAAGAAAGTGTAGCTGACAATATTAACGACCTCATTTTAGTATTAACATGTCCATTAGATGCTGATAGTATAAAGTCATTTCAGAAAAAACATTCTGCAGGATACAGTGGTCATGTAATAAATTATGTAGCAGGTGTCATTTGTCTAATTTTAAGCTGTCTTCATAACCATTCGACACTCACCAATACTAACTGACAGGTGTAAATATGCAACTGTGATTCCAGTCTTTACGAAAGGTAACACAGTTGATGTAATTGTCATCCAATAACCCTCATTATTGTGTCCTAAATAACTTCCTTTGAGAACCACATATTGGATTTAGAAAAGGGCAGACAACTGAAGAGTATACATTCCCTGTTGGAACAAATATTAGAGGAATTTAACAATACTCACTAGACCTATATAATTTGTCATCTCTCTAAGGTATTTGACATTTGTAGATCACAATGTAGAAGAAATGACTTGCCAAAATTAATGAGTCCAAACTATAACCTGTGATAAATTGGTTTTATGTTAATAGTTTATCTCTGAAATATAATAAAACACTCCTATTTCACCCAGCAAATGCTACATTAAAACCTGTAATTTAATGAAGTAGAAAGTCAAAACTTGTGTGTTTCTCTCAATATACTTAATTGGAAAGGACATGTCAATATATTAATAAGCACACTTAGCTTACAAACATATGCAGTCAAAGTTATATTAAATTGCAGTGATATGAAAACTTCTTCTTTCTTCTTTTATTGGCACTATAACCCAATGTGAGTTTTGGCCTTATTAACAATTTTCTTCCATTCCGCCCTCTCCTGTGTCAGTCTCCGCCATCCTCTTACTTTCATGGTTTGTATATCCTTCTCAATGTCATCTACCCATCTTGTCCGGGGTCTCCCCCTTTTCCTCCTCCCAATTGGCTTCCAGTCCATAATCCGTCTAGGTGTTCTGCTTTCATCCATCCTAAGTACGTGTCCCATCAAGGCCAACCTTCTGCTCTGGATAAACCTAAAAATGTCCTCGTTATTTATGAGCTGCTCTAGTTTTCTGTTTGTTGATATGAAAACTGCAAAACTAATATATGTCATTTCCACACCTTAATTCTTTATGGATTTGAGGACCACTAAAGCCAGCAAAAGACCAGTCACTTGGTATTAAAGTATATAAAACCCTGCTTCCATCTTTCATACAACTCTCATACAACAAAATGTTAAGAAAATTAAAAACTCCCTGTGTCTACAGTGTGAAGAGTTTTTAATTTTAAACAAGAAATCAGTACACTGACAAATTGATTTTTTTATACAATTGCTTGAATTTTAATTCAATTAGATGGGAATTTTCTGAACTTGTATGATGTTTACTTTACAATTTGTCTTTGCCAATAAAAAAAACTATTACTGTTATTAATTTGGGGCAACTGTATAGGTAGAGATAAAGTCATTCTAACCCAAAAATATGTATTAGGTTAATCATAGGACTTTATACAAAGAATTATTCAAGTAATTAGGTATACTTTCACTCATATCAATTCATTTACTCATTGGTGTTTGTAATAAATAATTATTATAAATTTTGTACAAACTCTTGACATTCATTCTTTTAATACAAGAAATAAAAATAATTTAGATAAGAGTTATAATAAGTCCTTTCCAGTTGCACAAAAAGATGTGGAATAAACAGTGATATGAGGTTTTAACAAACTTCCTGATAACTTTAAAGAGTTATGAAACACAAAACTTTCTTTCATAAGTGAGCTTCAAAAATTTCTACTCTGTAAATCGGTTTTTGTAATGTATATACATAAATTTGGAATATTAATGGAGTAAGTGGTTAGCATGAACTATTAGCATGCAGTCTTTTATTATTGAAAAAGTTATATGAAAGTAATAATGTGGATACTGTACACATTTAATTTTAGTAATATGATACAGATAAAATACTTAATAAGCTATCTTCTTATATATTATTCTGTAAATTAAGTTATTAATTCCAGGTTCAAAAAAATGTGAAAAGTATTGCCTTTCCACATTCTTCAAGCTTTGCTTCTCATGATAATAAATAGATAATGAATCTATCCAATTCTAACTTTGTTATGGAACTCGATCCTTCCCTAAGTGATGTAGTTTCAAGGTTCACAAAGTATGAAATAAACTTTCACATTAGTTAATATGTAACATATTGTCAGTCTATGTTCATTGGACAGAAAAAGTTTGAACTACATGATGATGTCCTTGAAGGGAAATTTACTTTGTGAGTTAAAGCAAATCAGTCTTTTATATATGAATGAGTAATATATTCATCTGCTGTACATTCTTGATGATCCCCTTCTTTCCCTCTTTCATTGAATCTGCCAAATCATCAGCGGTACATAATTCCTGTATCCATTCTCTAATATCTTTGAACTTTCAGATATTTAATTGTTTGTTGAATAGTATACGAATAAAGTATTTTCTATCATAAGTCCATAATCCCATTTTGGCCAACTTGTTCCATGAATGTAGTCTGCAGGGCATAAAGTAAACTTGCTATTGCAGTTTACTTAATATCCATTTTCACTATGTATGAATTTTCACCCCTTAGCCTTGGTATCGGTTACTGATTTAACTTCTAGTTACTAGCTTTTAACTTTTGTTACTTTGGCTTGTTGTGCTGTAATCACTTTTTCCCCTGGCCTAGCTTTATTCCTCCTATATTTCTAACCTATTTAATATTCTCCTAAATATTTTATACTCTATATAGTCTAATTCACCTGCAATTTTCTTGAATCATTTCCAATTGTAAGTGGTATTACAGATGTTCGATTCCAGCTCTTGACTCTTTCTGATGTATATTTTCACTTGTAGTTTTAATCAGAATGTCAATGACATAAGAACAGTTGGTGTGACTTTAAATAAAACAGATTTTTAAAAAAACCTCTCAGTTATTATATATTATAGGTTTGGGTCCACGGTGGGGAGGCAGGGGAGATACTCATTCAAAATAAAATAGTGAAACTCAAGACTTGAATTCTCAATTTGAAGGTATATAAATCTCATATGATTTATTGTTGCTATGGAATGTACAGCGATTTTGATTTAATTGATTCAAAGTAAATATTTACCCTATTTTTTATTTACCAGTTGGTCCAAATCCTGACATTTGAGTAATTAATATTTGTTAACCAGTGTGTTTATTTTTTAAATTCCAGATATAAACCTGCCAATGCATAATTGAAAAACAAAGTTCTAAAAAAATTCACTCAGCTATTAACAAACATTAAATTCTAGTTACTCAGGTTGGTTATAAAATTTTGTCAATTCTAATGAATGAAGCCTTGGACAGCTGCATTTTTATAATTATTACAAATGATATTCTGCATTGAAACTTAATATTGACATTATTAGTTCATACTCTATAGAGGAGCAGAGCTTCAAGGGATTATTAATGATTCAAAATATAAAACGTCTGTATTAATTGTATACTTATTAGATAAGGAAGTAGCAAATTAACAGAAAAAATTAAGAGATAAAATAAATAAATAATTTTGTCGGTTAATGAAAAACAAAAACAAAATTATATTATTGCTCGTAAAGTTCCTGTTATTGATCCAAGTACCATCGCAAAGGAAAACACCATCTCTCCTTCAGTTTTTCATGATGCAATTAATGTCTATAATAATAACCAAGACTTAAAGGACTTTCAGAATGTGCAAGATAACAAGTTGAAACTTATCTAATTATTATTATTAATGGTGTTATATGAAAAACATGACTGCAGTGACAATTCTCATGTCACATGTACAAAAATATTTGTCCCTTCTTCCACAATTCCCTTGAGAAGGAAAAAATATTTCCTCATTTATTATTTATATTTCACTATTGGCACTAAATTTAAAAACTCAGTTATATGCAAAGAATTAAAATTATAGTCATAGAACATGTTAAAGTTCAATTTGTAATATAATATTAAATAATCTCTACCATGTAGAGCACAAATAGATTAAATTAGAAAAATGAAAAATATGTGTCTGTTTGAAAATTAATAACAAGAAAAATAGCCAAATACATTTTGCAGTAGTGTTGCTCTACACTCTTGAGTTTTTAGTTTTCTTAGCACCTGAAGAAAGGAACAAAGTTTCAGGAAACATTGTGTGGTATTTATATCATCACTTATGTTGTCTGTATTTACTATTTTTCTTATTATTAGATTAAATTAGTTTATATACAGCAATCTTTCAAATTTAATTTACTCATCTTATTTTTCCAAAAAAGAATACATAACTTGTATTCCAAATGATCAACATTACATTAAAGCATTAAACAATGTGGGTAAATATTCATGCAACAACGATTCTACTTTTTTCAGGAAAGAGCTGAGCTGAGATCATGTCAAATTCTAATATTGAATATAAGGCTTGCTCTGACTTCATCGCAAATACGTGCATTTGTAAGTACACTTGCTAAAAATATATAGTATTCATTGTGAATTTTTGTAAAGGTGTCATTTACATCAGTGACAACATTATAATGCTATCTTAACCTGTGTTGCAACATTTTTTTGTATAGCATATGGCTATTTTGTGATCAGCTTTTTTTTTCATATTTATTTCCTGTAAAATTATTACAATATAGTTAAATTGTACTTACTTTTTTGTGTATTAGGCATCGATAATTGCAGTCATAAGGAACTTTTAAGTAAAAATGAAAAACAAAAACAAAATCATATTATCTCTCGTAAAGTTCCTGTTATTGATCCAAGTACCATCGCAAAGGAAAACACCATCTCTCCTTCAGTACTTCATGATGCAATTAAAGTCTATAATAATAACCAAGACTTAAAGGACTTTCAGAATGTGCAAGATGACACGTTGAAACTGAATGGGACACCTCCTCAACGGTAAGTCAAATAATTTGTCTTAAATGTATTCACATTTCAGTATGAGGTAAAAAGGTAGTTGATGATTTATTAAAATATAATAAATTATTGTCTTTCTATACTTCTTGTATAGATGCTACATTAGATATGAAATGACTTTTTTATTATTCAGTCCTCTCAAATTAGCTGTATAGTCAATACTTTCAATAATTATCATCTCATTTCACTCATGAACTTGAACTGAACCATTGTATTAATTGAAATAAGAATGCAATATGACTGTTTAAAATATAAGAATTAGAGAAATAGCCAAATACACACAAATTTAAGAGATGATATAAATACCACACAACTTTTCTGGTATCCTTGTGCCTTTCATCAGCCAATCTTATTATTATATTTTATACAGACATATTATATTCTCATTTCTCCAGTTTTAGTATCAAGTCTGACAATAATAATGGCTTATCTTTATTTGTGCCAAAATCAATTATACAATAATTTACACTCCAGAAATCTCAAGGCTAAGGCAATCTTATTTTCCATTCCATAACTATGTCTTCATATTCCATGCTTCTTTCCCATTTGGATTTTTTACTTGGGTAGGATCTTCAATTGTCCCCTTCCAAAGATCCAATTCAGTGGCTATGTTGCCTCCAGATGATTTAACTTAAGAAGTGACCATCATGTGCTGCTTTACTAGGGGGTATCCAAGGATCTTTAATGGGCTGGTTTCCCATTTCCTTCCCAATCCTGTGTCCATTAACTTGCTCATCCTCCTTTAGGAATATTTTTTCTTACCACAAGAACAAGAGGCTGTAACCGCTCATCTACCATCCAAAAATTTTTAGATCAAATATATATTTTATGTGCCTTATTTTATATTAGGTTTAATTATAAGAACTGTTGCTTTTATTATATGAATTAAACAGATTTATATTTTCAGGAAACAATTCTTCAAGTTTGTTTACTTTGATAACATTAAAGATCTTAAGCTTGTCAATACACCTTGCGAAACCTACAAGAAGGGAACAATTGCTCCAGTAAAAAGTGTTGTAGACACTGAAACACCCACTCAAGTCAGTGCACCTCAATATGTAAATAATAATTTTGACAGCACCAAAATACTCAGTACACCTGTCTTTGAAAATAAGGATATAAGTGTACCAGAAACTGTGACTCTAGATGAAAATGATCAATTAGAATCTCTATTTAAGACATTAGATGAAGTTTATGATTTTAAAAGTGTGAAAACAGAAAACTACATATTAGAATCATTTTATAATGATAGAGTTTCATGTTTACAAGATCAAACTCAAGATAATGTAGATAATGAAAAGTTTTCACTTGATAAAAATCATATTCAGTTGTCACAACAGCAATCAGTTGAAAATAGTGAGCTATTAAAAGAAAATGTAAAGGAAGCTTTCATTGTTAACAAAGAGGGATTAGAGACTGTGAACAACACTGCTCAAAATAGCTTTGACGGTGTTATTAAAGAAGTTACAGATCAAATAGTCCAAGATGATCCATTTAATACAGCCCATTATGTTCGACGTAGTTCACGCAAACGAAAGCAAATTGATATTTTAGATACTGAAGGATCTGAGGATGAATTATGGCAGTCCAAACGAAAGTCTAAATTAAAAGAGAAACAAAGAAGGAAATATGATGCAGATAGTGTGGAATACTTGCCTGGTAGATCATATGGAAGAGTAAATAAAAATCAAGCAGTTAATCCAAAACGATCCTACAGGATCTGCATCTCGAACAATTTTACTTATACTGCAGATCCAAATTACTTTTCAAACTACAACAGCTCTTTTAATGCTGGTTCCATATTTTCAAATCCCTGCTGTAAGAGTTGTGCTGTTAATAACTGGAGTGAGCTGATGATGAAGGACTTGCTTCAAGCTGATGTGACATCAAAGCAGAAATTGCTACACAACTTAAGGCAAAGATTATTGGGAAACATTCCTGGATATAGAAGGTAAATTTTAAACTTATGAGATAATTGAACATTATTGTCAAAAATTTAACATTTTTCTATAACAACTGCTTTTTCCTGACAATGAAACAGTTTTCAAAAGCAATGTAATGTAACTGTTGTCTCAGCTCTCAAATGTAATATTTTCCAGTCTCAAACATATACTCCAAACTGTCAAGCTCATCTCTTGTTCAATGAATTTATTAAATTTGTGCATAACAATATATTACACATTTTGTAAATTTATATTACAAGGGCTACTTAAATATAACATGGTTACTTAATTGTTTCAAATATTTTTATACTTGCTGAGAAGGGTGACGCATGAAATTCTGTTTCATTGCATTCAAAACTCCAGTTCTCTAGAACTAAATCATTGAAGTTTTTTTCTAAGCTTAATTAACTTTTATAGAAAATGAATTTGTAACATGTCAACTTGCATATAATATTTTCAAAATTGAACAAATAAAATAAATTAGATAATAAAATTCAATCTTAATTTAGTTAATTTAGTTTGAATTAATTTGGTGATGGAGTCACATTTGATCTAGGATAGTGAGGAAGGATAGAAATAAATGGGAGGATTACGCATTATGTGGAATATGCTCGGGAGTAGAATCACACACAAAGAAAAGCATATTTTCAAAGCAGTGAGAAGGAAGGACCTACTGTATACATATAACAAATATAAAAATTGTAACAACACATTTGTTTTGAAAATTAATAAGATAAAATAGCCAAACAGGAAAAGAAGTGATGATATAAATACTAGACAATGGTTCTGGAACCTTGTTTTTGTCTTTGGGTGCCAAGAAAACACAAGTCTCTTATATAAGGTTTCAACATGCTTAGCCATTATCAATCTGTGGTTATTTGCAATAACAGATTTTGAGTTTGTCAACTGTTGTGTGACTGGGCTCTCAGTTCACAGTGTACTGAACAGATGACACAGGTTCAAGTCCTGCCTGCATTGAATATTATCAGTCTCTCCTTTCTCCATGCATTGAACATATGCTTTTCTTTGTGTGTGATTGTAGGCACGAGCATATGTATTCTCATAAAACATATTCTACCTTTCTCTATTTACAAGTCCTGCCTGCATTGAATATTATCAGTCTCTCCTTTCTCCATGCATTGAACATATGCTTTTCTTTGTGTGTGATTGTAGGCACGAGCATATGTATTCTCATAAAACATATTCTACCTTTCTCTATTTATTTCTAGCCTTCCTCACTATGCAAGATACAATGTGACTTTGTCACCAAATTATAGTTCCTAACATTGTGTGTGTGTGTATATATATGTCACATCATTAATATATCAACTATTATCAACAATCATGTCACCTTGTAATAATGCAATGTTTATATAGATTATTTATAGTTTGAAACATCATTTATGAGAGTAAGAATTAAATTACAATTTCAGTGTGTAAATTTTGCAAATTGTTAAAATTCCTTTGAAATTTCAAAATCATCTGTATTTTTCTTTTACAGGCCTGAAGGATGGTTGTCTCAAATCTTAAATTTTTACCCAGGTTCCTAATTTGATATTAATACTGTGGTTCATAATGAAGTTTTAATGATATGAATTTAGTGAGCTGAAATATTGAAAATGATTAAAATATGTTTTAATAGTTTAGATGATTTATATAGAAGTTTATTCTGTTTGATAACATATAGTGAATATATATTATGTATATTTATTTATTAGGTGGTCTTTATAGAATTACCTATTTCTAATAATGTATTTAAAATGTTTTGTTTGTTTTTTCTCCTCATATTAATGTTAATTTATATTAGTAAATTATAAATATTTTTATAATCAGTTTTCTTAAAATGTATTCAGTTAATTAAATAGTTTTCAATCTCTGTTGTGGATGTTATATGATGATGATTTTTTTGGACTACTACAATTTAATTATAGGTAACAATATATATGAAACAATTTTCAGAAGATGGTTCCTTTTATAATATAGCTGTGGCACAACATAAAATGTCGTATTTTATTATATAATATTTGTTTTCAAATTATAAAAACAATTGTACAATTTACTATTGATATACATTTAATAAATTTCATAGATAAATTATTCTGATAAAACAATTATTTTATTAAGAATTATAGTAAATAAAGGTTATGTTGAAATGAACTGTTTATTATATTAATTAACAAAGAAAATTTAAATGTTAAAAGCAATGCTAAACGAGATACTTTTTACGGTAATATTGCTCTGAATCCGGAAACAATTTCGGTAATACCATACATATGGCCGAGCAATATATCAGTATAAAGGGTAATGTTGCCAGCACATTAAAATACTGGCCGGCGAGTTGCCGGTTGCATTAGCCCTGTGTCGAAAATACGAAAACATTGACGGGCCACAATTGTTCCCATACCTCACCTGGATGTCTAGTCAATCAGCTGTGTTAACAATTAATATTACACATTGTTCTCTGTGTAAAATTATTCTTATGAATTGGTCAAACGAGAAAACTATTGAATTAATCGATGAAGTTCACTCAAATCAATCGTTATGGGACGTGAAGGCGATGGAGTTCGCCAATGAAGCAAAATAGTTGCGCAATTCCCAACAAATTTGACATTAGTTAAGAAGCCTACAAAAAGTTGCCTTGTGGAGATGAGAAGAAAAGTTAATTACTAATTTTTTCAATTAATTTTCAACAAATTAACAAGCCTAACTACGATAAGCGAAATTGATACAAAGATTTATTGGAGCCTCCTGTCACCAAGAATCGAAGGGCGATTGACCATCTTTTAGGGTTCCTCATCAGCGCGTCCTTTTGCTGAATAATGGTCCCAATTTATTTTTTTTAGCAAATATATAAATATTTCCCGACATTACGGTGAAGTTTTTAAATAAGTAATTGTCAAGAATTAAATCGTTGCTTAAATTGATAAGTCTTTCTTTAAATAAGGTCTCTCTAATTACTTGAATTTCGGTAATTATTATTGTACTACGTGTACGTGGGCAATGCTCGGGCTACACTGTGGTCGAAATATTGCCTGGCCATACTTGCCGGCAACACATTGCAAGTCATATACAAGACACCAAAACATACATTTTTCAAAATTGTTTATTTATATGGCCTACATAATGGAAGATGTGAAAGCATTTTCTTTCTAAGAAAGATTACTAAGGGCAGGCGAAGCAAATAAATCAGAAGAGTTAGTTCAAAGCCATGGTATTCCTTTCAAGAAGAAAAATTGGCTATGCCAAAATTTGTGTTGGTAAAATGTTTCTGAAACATGTCCATGTTGTAGGAAGTATAATATAAAATTGGAAAACCTAAATGCTAAAAGATTTTGAAATATGCTTCTATAGAAATTTTTTGATGGTCAAATAAACTGTTGAATGAGAAAGTATCGATGAAGTAAAGCTTTTGGAGAATTTTAACAAGGCAAGACAATTTCTGGGGTGCAATCCTTAACACAAAAGTTTATTTAAATCAGTGTTGACTGAGTTAAAAGTAAGAACAGAAATAGAAATAAATGAATGGGTCACATTGGATGCAGGGCAGACTAATTTTGAGAACACACATCAAACCACACTCAGACAAACTAGTATATATTTTTAAGTTCTAAAATGTTGGCTTACTAATATCTGCCACACAACTTTATTTATCATGATCAGAATGGAAATAGAAAGCATTCAAACTCGTATGATGAAGGAAAATTTATTACAATTGTGCATTAATTTGATAAATAAATAGCCATAAAATACGTACCAGAGCTTAAGCCTTTCAAAAATTCACAAACTTTACTTATCCATAAATTAATATTTCTTCTACAGGCAGCCCCTTATGTAACATTACTTCTCACATCCAAAACATGTTTTCTAAATGTCTCAATGAAGAAAACTACTATTCTGTGAAAAGCTTTTACCAATTTATTGATAAAATCAAATGCCTAACCATCCCTCATGACCACTCATTAATTTGTCTGAAGGTTGTTTCCATATTCAACTTTATTCCCAAAGCTTTGGTCATTAACAGTTACAAAACCAAATGGCCCAGCTTCAGCCAATTTACTAAAATCCCATATTATAAAATTTTATGCAGTAAAATCTAATCCTCAACTCTACCCGTCAAAGGTTGTCCTTACAGGTAGCCCCTTTCTTGGCTGAGATTGTAATGAGACACTTGGTTAATTAGTCTTTCTATACTTCCTGTCCAACCTGTATGCTACATTAGATACGTAGATGACTTATTGTTCAGTTGTCTCAAATTAGCCTCATAGTCAAATACTTTCAATAATCATCATCCCAATTTACTCATGAACTTGAACTGAACTATTGTATTAATTACCTTGACATCACTGTATACACATACACCATACTTTCTCACCTAAATACACAATGTGTATTCTCTTTCTACCAAAAAGAGAGCCATGGTATACAATGTTGTAAACATATCTGTATTCCTTTTTTTAACTCCAAGCTACATCAACACAACAAATATTGTTTGCAACACATAAAATTCCTAATGTGTACCCTTTAAATATAATTAATAATACACAAACATTAGATTGAACAAATTCCAATAACTTACAAATACTCACCTAAAAACCAAAATTTTACTTATTCTCCCTTATAACAAATTTTAATGTACATTTGCCCATATTTTTAAATAATATCAAATAATCATTACTAACAGGTCTACTTTCCTTCTTGAAAAAAAAACACAAGGACTACTTTGACACCTATAGTGAATATTGTGTAGTTTACAAAATCTCTTGTTCTGACTGTAATTCCTGCTACATTGGGAAAATAAAAAGATTACTTAATACCCCTTATCAAAGAACATATCCAACATCATAATTCCCATTGGTAAACAATCTATATTCTCAAACATATATGTTGTTAAGATTTTAGATGTCGAGTCCTGGTACTATTCCAGAATTATATCAGAAAATTAATTCCAACAACACTGCAAGTAACAAACAAACTAATACTATGAAACTCAGCAATGTCTATGAAAATAGCAGTAGCAGCGACGTCTAACTGAAGGTCCAGGCTCCTGTACTTTGAAATAGAGTTCCTTCCTCATGGAAACTACTCTGCAATAAGATTGTATAAAATGGACCTGAAAAATACTAACATTTGTCACTACTAAATCTTTTATTTATGCTCATAACTGTAGGTTGTTAGACATAATGGTGTCCTAACTTTAATGAATCACTTCTCCCATTCACCTACACATTCATACTTCCATTCATTCACAAATATGCTGCTGCTGCTACTTTTTCTACTGGCTTATTGTTGTAGCTCTCTTCTATCTTTCAGCCAGTTTGAGATAAGGAGACATATGGGACTATGTGGAATTAAATAAATAAATAAAATACAACACATACAAAATTGTGAATAATTTTGTATGAAAATAGAGAGCAGAAACAATTTTAAAACAATCTATGCAAAGATCACTGCAAGTATCATACAAGCTATGGAACTTAACAACTATAGCTATGATCTCTTGTTATGTCAACCCTTCTTTGCTTTCGAGTTCGTTAGTTACTTTGTGTGGTCACTTTCTCGCATCGTTTGAACCACCTGACAAAGCTCAAGGATTAGAGAAACATTTATATGTGTATTGTTAATTTTTGTACTATTTCATACCAATGTGTAACTATCATGTTAACAAGTGTTCCAGAATATGACAGAATCGGCTGCTTGTTTCTAATTTAATATTTATTCTACTTTTTGATCACTCATCCTTAGAAATTTCAGGTGATTAATGTAAAGCCATCCATTTCTTTTAAGTAACATTTTTCATTTTAAAGTAGTGTTTATGTCATTAACATTTTAATGCATATCAATTTTGTGAATCAAGTCAGTATTAAAGATAATGGAAAAAACAAATTGATTTCATTAATTATTTACAAGAAAGTTGAAAATATTTACATACAAGTTCATACAATACATTCACATAACAGTTCATGTAATAAAATTTATCGAGCAAATACATTAATATCTTGCACGGGAGTCGAGACCTTCTGCTGAATAATTTTCCCATATCCACCACGACCACCATCATAGTCAGTTCTATATTCATCTCTCACCTGCAAACCAATTATTTTTATATTGGAAATATTTATATACAATAATTTTGTATGTAAATATATAATAAATCAGTAGAAAAAATCACACATTCATTCCAGTAAAGGAACAATACTATACACACATAACTAAATAGGAAATGTTTTTCTAACAAGCATTTGAATAGCAAATATTTCAGTCAGCATTCACCCTTCTTTTGGTGAAAATAATAATAAAAAAATTGACATTAACAAATTAATTTGAGAAAAATCTATCATGGCATATCAATGCCATTAATAAATTTGTTACAACATAATAATCATCAACCTAACATATTTGTCAGCAGCAGAGAATAAAACTAAAGAAAATAGAATAGAAAGCAGTAACAAACTGTAAATAATTGAATCAGTAAAGATGAAAAGTTGAAAAGAATGTTTCTTTATATAACATTTTAGAGTTACGAGAAGAGACTAGTGAAGCAAAACTAACTTGTATACTGAAACAAGGGAAATATTTTAATGAAAACGTTTTTAAATGAAGAAGATACAAATTGCCAAAAACTCAAATGTTGTCAATGCTTTTATAACAAATAAATTATTATAACTGATTCTTCAGTTCTCCAAAATCTTATTAATTAAAGTTGTCCACATACGTTCATACTATCACATTTATGACAACACACACAAAATGCAAAGGAATATACATTTAGCATTAAAATATATTAAATCACAAGTACATATCCATACTCTTAGTATTATTCTGTTAATGGAAGTTTTATTAAAGAAATTATCTATTAAATTTAATGCTATTAACAGTTTCATCATCTCATAATGTAGTGAAACAATGATACTTAAAAATTGTCATACCTGCCCACCAGTCTTTCCTCGGCCATATTGTCGACCTTCCACAAAACCTGCATCCCAGTCTGTTCTGATTATTCGATCATCAAGTCTTGTTCCATTCACATATCGCATACAATTTTCAGAATCATTGCGAGTATAATATCTGCTCTATATAAGGAATAATATATCAAATAATTTACAAAAATATACATATAAATGAGTTATCAGTAAGAGCATTGTGTACCAAGCAAAAGTCCTGGTTCAATTCATGGTCTGATTGCGATTTTTCTATCCTAATTAATACAGTTACTTATCCCTTAGAGCTTGAGCTGTGTTTGAAAACAATTTCTTTTGTTCTTAAATATCCTATGTAGGATAGTACTAATATATAAACAAGGGTTTTTAAAATCAGAAATAAAAATATTTGTTATTCTTCAGTTTCACACTGTTCCATTTCAAAAAATGGGACATATTGGTCAACAATCAATCAGCGAAAAAAGTTCTTGACTAAATACAATGCAGTGGTGATCAAATTTCCAGATCAATGTAGCACACAATTCTAAATGTAATTAATATCATGCAAACAATGGAAAAAACACACAAAAAATGAGAAAATATCTCTCCCACAGATATAAGTTCATAGATGGACTAGAGCAATATTGAGCTTTATTTTGAAGTGATAAGAGAAACACACAGCATAAAAGCCCAACCTTATTACCAAAAATACTTATTATTCTTTAATGTAATAAAGTTTAACACTTAAATAAAATGAAGGAAAAGTGTCTGTTGATAAGTTGATAAAATTTTTTAATATAGTATTGGAATAACTACTAATTAAAAAGGATACTCAACAAAACAAAAACCACATGGTGTTTTCTTGTATTTGTCTAGTCCCATCACAATTCTCTTAACATCTCCACACTTTGAAAATAACTCATAAATTTGCTCCTCTGTAGTATAGAATGAAAGGTTCCCAACATATAGCGTGCATGAATTCCGAAGCAGTCTCTCCTGCTCTCCTCTTGAACCCTAGAAAATATATTGACAATCAAAATATTAATTAAGTTATTTGTCTTGGTTTAGTAACCACAACTTGTGTTATGAAAACAAATGAGATCAGCAGTAGTCATATTTAAATCCTTGTTACATTAATTAAAACCAAATAGCTCTTCAAGAGTAATTTCATTTGATTAGCTAAATTAACTTGTATGATCTCCTGGGTGTATTTTGTTTCAAATCAGTAATGCACAAGGTTAATTCATTTTGTTCATCTTAGATTTCAAAATAGTCTATTTAATTGTAATTAAGAAAGTCAACATCCATGATTTCAAATTGAAGTTTACATTTGTGATACACAATTTATTATGCTATATACATATATCTTAATAGCAGATTTTCTGAATCGGCAGTTTATTTAAAGTTATTGCTTCATTATGACGAACTGTATTAAAAGAAATCTAAAAAGATACTGTCACAATAATTAGATGAAATAGCCATATACAGGCAAAATTAAGTGGTGATATAAATACGACAAGTTTCTAGGATCCTTATCCCTTTTGTCAGGCAAAACAATATAGTATGTATATCCTCACTCTATTTTGTCTGTACTTGGATATTTCATCTAATTATTATATTTTATACAGACAAACTATATTCTCATTTTAGTTACTACTGCCATGTTATACGTATAATATAAGTTGAAATTATTCAATTATTTTAAAGTTGAGGGTAGATGCTAAATTATGAATATTTCCTTGCAAGTTTTCTTTAATTCATTCTCTTTATTTATTTCAATAATCATTACTACAATTATTTGTACACACATATTTAATTTTCATAATTGTTACATGGGCAAACAGTATACCTTAAAATGTTGGTCTCTGTAGCTACTTAATTCTATGGATGGTGAAACTACGGTCGTCATCATAAAAGCATTAGTTATTAAAAACCTGCAATTAGAAATTAGTCGTGAATATATATTGAGAGATGTTAATGTCACAATACTATTATAACAACAGATTACTCTGAAAAAAATATACAAGATATAATCAATGCCAAATCGGCTCACCACTGGACCACGTATTTTTATCTCAAATACTTTTCCTCGTAAAGAACCGCCACTTCGGAACGTTTTATTTTGTAACACCAACAGACATCAACAACACTAACTCTAATGTGAACACAAAGCCTCTTGACACAGAAACTATAGTCACGTGATTAAGTAGTAAGGGCTACCAACATTCAATATTACTTATTGAAATTGAATAACCAAGGACGGTAATGTTTTTTTCTTAATAGAAATTTGATTCATTTAAACTAACTCAAAGTAAATAGTGTAAATAAAAAATTAATACTGGTTTGTAAACAGAATTTTAATGCATTTTTTTTTAAAAAAAAAGAATGCATGAAAAAATGTAAATTGCAATAGAAGACAGAAAAGTGTTTAGGATAAAGAAAATGGGTAAGAAGTGATAGATTTAATGGATATATAGAATTCTTTGTAAATCTTTTTAGATAATATCCAATTTTTCTGAATCCTGTGCTAGAGTACTACTTTCTCAATTTTTCAGAACAAAATAAACACATTGTATAGTGTTTATATTCTTTTCACAACAATTCTATTTGAAAGATTAATTACGTACTTTACATACACGAGAAGATGCTTAAGGTTATAGACGCAGGAAATTTCCTTGTACAGTTATAGCGTAGAATTACGTTCGTAGTATGAAATATTGTACGGATCTTAACAAACCTCTTGCGCAAATAATTTAATAATTACTACAATGTGGGACAACAACAAATACTTTTGATGTTATTAAGTAAATAAAACTAGATATTAGTTTACTAGTTTATGTAACTAAGTTTTTTTTCCAATTTTTGTACGTGTTAGTTCTTCTATCATATTTTTTTTACCTTCTGGTTACAAAGTAGATTTTGAGATTGAAATCAAATTGAGTGTTTTTTGTGACACTTTAATGTTAGTTTGTTGCAGACTGCATCTGTTAATTTGATTTGTATGTCTATTTCGCCTACACAAAAGATAAGCATACACTTGCGATTCTTGAACTTATGAAGATCATTTATAGGAACTTAAAATAATAATGTCACTTAAATTAGAACCTTGCAATATCCCAACCCTTATACATCCCGAGTTGCCCAGAATAATTTTTAGTATGTCGTTTTTTTTTCTTTGTACAATAAGTAAGACCTAAACGAAACATTAAGCAAAGCAATTTCATAGAATAACATTTTTCTAACACAATTTTGTGAAATCAGAAAATATTCCTGGAGTGGAGTGGTCATCATTGAATCCCATTAATTCTTCCTCCGATAAGGAATGCACTGCTTTTCTGTTGATTGTTTCCTATAACCTATTTTTAAGGATTCCATATAACTTTTTTTTTAAAAAAAATGATGACAATTGTTTCATTTCTCAAATAGAGAAGTGACAATGGAATGTTTTAATCTATTTGGGACTGTACCAGTTAGTAATGAATGTTAGTATGCCATCATGTTCTGCTATTTCTCCTTTAATGATTTTATAATATTTTGAAGTTCTACTTCAATTGTTAGTTTAGTTTTAAAAAATTAACCATATACATTTTCATGAAGTATGTGAATATACGTAGCCTGTGATTTACTGTCATTACCTGGTAATTTCTTATGATTTTTATAAAAGTTGTTATTATCCCCTAAATTTTTATACCCTCCCCAAATCAAAACTGCAATAAAATACCTATAAAACAAAGTCTCCCCAGGACATGACCACATCACCAACCGCCATATAAAACATCTCCCAAAAAAAACCAACGATAATACTAATATCACCTATATCAGAACCATCTATTACCCAACCAAATGGAAACATGTCACCATAATCATGTTACCAAAACCAAACAAACCAAAATCTCACCCTGAAAATTACCAACCAATAAGACTCCTACCTACAACTCCAAACTATTTGAAAAATTACTTCTCCCTCATTTAATCAACCGACTCTCTTTCGTAGTTCCTGACACACTGTATGGTTTTCACATAAAACATGCCTGCTGCCATCAATTATATGCCTTCTCCAACCTATTAAATAACTCCTTTGAACAATGCAAATCCTGCATCACCACTTTTAGACATTAAAAAAGTTTTCGACAAAATTCATCACCCATCCGTTCTTTCAAAAATCAAAGATTACCTAAATGATACCCACTATAGAATACTCCTCAACTACCCCTCCAACAGAACTTTCTCTATCAAAATAAATAATCACATCTTCCAACCCCACCCCATCGCTGCAGGAGTCCCCCAAGGAAGCGTTATTGCCCCCTTCCTATACAACATCTTCTCCCACGATATCCCAAAACATCCCACCACTAGCACAATCTTGATCGCAGATGACATTGCCACCTCCTATCAAACCTTTTCTTTCACCTCCAATATCCAAACTCTTCAATCAGTGCTCACCAATGTAGATCATTGGTCCAAATAATGGTGAATCAGCACACTAACCAAAAACCCTCCTCCCCACATCCCCCTCTATCTACACAATGCAGAAATACCCACAAAAACATAAACCACCTACCTAGGACTTCTCCTTGATTCAAAGCTCTCTTGGAAACCACACATTAAACACCTCCTCTCCAAAATCAACCTTAAATTAAGAACGCTATATCCCCTCGTAAACAGAAAAGCCCCACTCACCCTCAGCACAAAACGCCTGGTATATCTCTCCATAATACAACACACCTGGTCCTACGCCTCATCCATACGGGGAGCAGCAGCCTAAACCCATTCAGCCAAAATCCAAACAAAACAAAACATAATTCTTTGCACCATTACTAACTCTCCCTGGTACCTCAGACATTCCGTCATTCACGATGACATTAAACTTCCCAAAGTCAACTCCTTAATCACCAAATCTGTAACCTCACTAATCAAAATCACCTTCAACCATCCTAAAACAACGATTCAGCAATTCCATAGCAACCCTCCACCACCACTACACTCATGTCACCTCAAAAGAAAACGCACTATCAACCTCATCCTTCCCCATGAACACTCGGGCACCTCCTAACCCCGTCCACCCATTCCATCCAACTCATCATACTTTAAATCTGCATTTTATATATTTTTTCTAAAAAAATTTCCTTTTTACATTTAGATATTTCTTTAGTGAACCACCTATTTTAGTTTGAAATAGTTGTATCATTTGTTTTTATTAAAGATTGAAAATTCTTTTACATCCAGAGTTAGTAATTAAGAAGTTTTTGTAAGAGTATTCACAAATTATGATGCTTAGATTAAATTTATAATTTTTTTGCAGCAGTGATTCTAAATGTAACAAATTATTTAAACTTACCATTTAGTTTTCAAATAGTGAATCCTATTAATTCTGTATTTGTGATTTTAAGTGCAGTCACGTAACATTCAAATTTAAATGAAATCTATTAACATATTAAAATTAAATTATTTTAAAATGTATGTAACTAATACTTCAGCCTCTTTTATATATCTTCATAAATATGAGGAAAGAACATAGTTATCAGAATTAATTAAACCAATTTCAGTTTCTTGAAGATAGTGGTTGCTCAAACATATCTGTTGATACCAACAGATTTACTGTAATATAGTTCAACCTCTCTTCATGAAATCAGTTCAAAAGAATCCTTGATGTCTGAAATTTGCTGTACTAATAATTTTGCCGTAGTATTCAAGTGAGGCCATATATTTTGTGAGGGTAGCACTTAAATCCATCACAAAACTAAGATTTTTTCGGGTCCAAGAGCTCTCATCAGATCTGCATTTACTCATTATTATTATTATTATAACATGGTTCTTTATAATGCCTTTTCACAATGTATAAAGTTTTAAAACATATCACAAAATCTGGCACTATGTTAAAGGTACTAGACACGTTAATTCTGACCTAGGAATGTGTGAACTAGCTGAGCCGTTACTCTCATATTGCTACTACAAACAAAAATAATATTAATCTTAACACATTATTTACTATTATGAGAATCACCTAGCATTTTTGGCAGTAATGTAGTTGTGGTTTTCAGACTCCTTTTGGATGCTTGCTTACATTTTTCTTGACATTACAAGACTGCAGACTTCTTGTATAAGCCAAGTTTAAAGAAGTCAGACAGTATTTCATATTTCTTCTGTTTGATGTCATTACATTTTATTTATGATATTTATTTGCACTTCTATTATAAATACCTCTATATGTTGCATATTTCCCATTTACACACACAATTATCAAATGCAAAATATTAATAAACATCTTACTACTTGAAATTTGTAGTATATACCTGATCCTGTTATTTGAAATGCAGAAAGTTCAGCTTTACTTTGAAAAGTACCTTCATTTTTACATCAAATATGTGGAACACCATGGAAATTAATTTAAATTAGAAATATGAAACCTCAGACTGAAAGCAAACATGACTATCACACTGTTGAATGAAGAAAAGATCTGGAAAGTTATTTCCAGGAATGGTGATGTGAAGTGGTACCCAGGTCATGCAATCTCACACATTTGGACTACCTGAATATGTAACAAAGAAATTGTTGATTATTTCATCTAATTTTTTGTGTTGTTTCAATTTTCCGACACTCTTATTTGTACACCTTTTATATAAAACCACTTGGTGTTATTAGTGTTTTTTGCAGGATATATAAGGAGCGTGATAGGTTCATTAATCCTTTTGTAGTTCATATCTTGGCGATTCCATACCAAAATATATGGATGTGGTCTTTGTATATAAGTAATTTACATTAAGGATTTCCCATATATTTTGTGCAGCTTCCACCTGAAAAGCGAATGTACAGTACTCCGATTTCTACCCGAAGGTATATCTTGTATGAAACATCACTTTTCGACAGCTAACTCTGCCCTCACTTATGGAGAATCTCATTAATCAGATGTTGACATCTAGGTAACATTTACTGAATTTTATCCATAACTGGTGTCGTGTGTTTCAAGGAACTTTACCAGCAGCCTCTGCTTCACTGTATCCATAGTATGTTACCACATACTAATTAAATCATTTTGCATTAGTGTATTTCAACATTTAATACTTTAAATATTCCCATATACCACACATTCATTCTGTATTTGCCAGTTATTTTGAGGTACCCAATTACATTTATAATTTTTTTTTTTGAAACTTCATCATAATTTTAGATTTGACTTAGAAATCCAAACATATGATAATTTTCTTAATGTAGGAAAAAAATAGTATACATTTTGTAATGCGTACAACTTTTTTTTGCATGAAATCAAAAAAGAATTAATTGATAAAGTTTATTAATAAGAGTATTCTTTTTCACCATTTTGACACACAATTTAGCATTTTCCCTAAGTTTGTTTCACTTTAAAGTAACAAACACTATTTGTCCTCTTTCTTTCTTCTATCAGCAATTCAATACATAGTTGTATTAAACATAATATTAGACAGTTATAGTTTTTGTGAAGTTGATCAGCTTCAAGACAACTTAAGCGCAATATTTTCCTCATCAATTTCTATGCAACTTTTTAGATAATTAAGCAGCCCATAACTGATAAAATAAATTATACTTCACCACCTATAACTCTCACATTTCATCCACCTCTCCTCTATGTATTTGAAAAAAAAAAGGTTTTAGCAAATATATAATTAGAAGAAATAAATAAAACTAATAAATTACATAATTTTTTGTTGTAGATTACAAAAATTTGATAATACACAAAAACAATTAAAATATTATTTTAAATTTAGAAATTTTCAGAGTATTCACCAGTTTTAATTCATATAATTTCACTTAGAAACATCAATTTTAAAAACCCCTTAATGTTTCAATGGTGTTATTCTGACATTTAAGCCTACAGTTGTCAAATGCAAAATACACTTACTTAATGGTTTCCTCCTGTTCATGTTGTTTATAACCATCTTATATTTATATGACACATTTTGATAGGAAAGAGAGACCAATGCCAACTTACCTGAAATCAATAGTTGGTCTAGTCTGGCGTAGATGGAAGTTCAAATTTTTGAGGGACCTGAGCCCCCTTTGTCTGGAGAGGTCTGAACTGGCCGGGCACAAATGTTTTATATATGTATATAGTAGATTTAGCGCAATAGATAAATTGGCAACCATGTGTGTTTACAAGACTACAAAGCTAGGCAAACGAATGATTTGCATCCATGTAGGGTCTAGGGAATGTTATTGTGGTGACTGATTGGATGGCTCCATTTAAATGCAGCGATTTTAAATTATTAAGGAAAATGTTTAAATAGGCAGGGCGATGTTGTTGTAGAGAAACTGATTATCTGAATTTTCTAAGAAAAAGTATAACGAAACTCTCAGAGAGAGAACAATAATGCTATGGATAATTTTTGACTGTTTTGGAAATGAGAGTAAACAATAGAAATGGTTGCACTGTGCAGAGAGGTTGCTTAGTTGTGAGAAATTTTCATGAGTTAGAAGAGGACAGCAATCTTTGTCTGGTGGTGCTCTTTAATCCTTGTGCCAAATCAAGGTTTGAAGAAGTGCTGTATTTAGTCATGTAGCACGATAGTTTTATTATTTGTACACACACCCACCCCCACCCACCCACCCACACACACAGATATATATTAATGTAATTACATATTAGCAAGGGTTGAGAGATTGGCAAGTTGGAATTTGACCAGGCGCAGCCATGGCGGATAGATAATCTGTTTGGTCTGGTCATAGGCACGTAGTGTGTTGACCCCTAGAGGCTACCTGGACTGTCACACCATGGGAAACATCTCTCCAAAATACCCAAAAATTAAATTAACACGTGACTGCCTGAACCAATCACATTTCTTGATCAAAATTGATCAAGACCATCGATATTTTACATGCAGTGAAGGGGCTGTGAAGAAAGTGTAGAGAAGACTCCTCAACCAAACGTCACCAGGGATGGACGTAAAGCCCCAAACTTGCATCATCCAGAGGACTCTGAGAGAACAAAGGTGCCACATGATCACCGCCAGAGATGCACTTAAGGTAACTGCCTAGTGTTACAATCCTTGACACAACTGAGGATTCACACTACAGTCATGAACAATTGTATATAATAACTATATAAAAATTAAAAATTAATTTTCAAGTAAACTTGTCTGAAAATAATAAATTTCATATATAACACCCCCCTCACTCTTCAAACTGCAAATATAGGAGCTATGTAACATTTTTTTTTTGCATGTGGTTAGTAATAAAATATAAAAAAAACATTAAAAATTCAAGAAAATAAATTTTTAATGATCACTCATGTATAACATAATATATACATTACATAAGTTGATACCTAATATACCACAAATTATATATGGGGCAGCAATGGACTGTCACACATGAATATGAACATATTGATTTGAATCAGTAAAATTTATTTTTCAATATCACTTTAGAAAGGCACATTATTTTGAGCACTATTTGTTTGTTTTCTCACAACATTTTCAACCTGACAATTTTTTATCAAATAAAAATAGAGTAAACAAGGTAATTATAAAATCCATTCTTCATTTTTTTGTCTTTTCAAATTCAATTAATGTTCTCCAATATTATTATAACTACAGTCAAAACATTTACTTTGGTTGGGGACTAGCAATATATTTCCAAATGTATCCTTACATACACTGATATAAATATAATTATTATATGATAAATTAAACCAAAAATATTCTCAACTGCTTGTTTCGACCAAATTTTTTTATTTTATACAACACTTGTACCTTTAACTTAGCAATTAAAGTTAGTAATTTTTACTCGAGAAGTGTAATGATAATATGCGACTCTGAAATTAACATTAGTATTTACAAAGTATTTATCAATAAGCATAAATGTAAATATCAAATAAATTACTGAATAAAATGATAAGATATTGCATGACTCAATTTCCTAATCGCTAAATGCAAAAGCACTTGAGAACCATTAGAAAATACAGCAGTGAAAATTTTTTGAAGATAGTCTTTATGTTTACATACTTCAAGAAACCTTCTGATTAACTTCTTGAATTTTTTGCCAATTAAATGGATTTATAACCAAGGTTTCCAGAAAATTACTTAAATCGTAAAACATGACAAGTTGAGATCTGTCACAGTAAAAGTTCTATTATTACCACTAAAGCAGTGCACAAACTCTCTTCTGAGCTGGTGGTTTCTTCATTACAGAGTGTATTGCCTCAATAAAAACTGTCTCTAAACCATCATTGTCTTTGGCTGAACACTCAACATATCGATAAGCTCGAATCCTCTTCTTAAGAGTTTTAGCTTCTGATAAGGTGATTGTTTGGTCTGTGTCAAGGCGAAGGTCTTTCTTTGTGCCTGTTGACATATGAATAATTAAATATTCACATAAATAATTAATTACCCATATAACAGACAGTAATAGAAAATAATTTTGTTAAAAGAGAATAGATGTTTGGATCAACGGTTGTGAACTATATCAATACTATAGCCAGACTTATATATTCATTTGCAATTTTATGTGACAGGATAAAAAATGTAGAAATATACTTACCAACTAAAACTATTGGAACATTAGGACAGTGGTGGTGCACCTCAGGATACCATTTAGAAGCAATATTTTCAAATGAACTTCTGCTATTTATTGAGAAGCAGAGAAGAAAACAATCAGTCTGAAACAATAAAAAAAAGCTGGTTATGTGAATCCTCTTGACAACTTTAACTTTAAAACATTTTTCTTCAAGAATATATTATTTCCTTATTTCAATTTGCAATATGCCAGTTCTTGCTTTCTGGCATTGTTATTATTTTATTAAAAGCATTCTATTGTGCTTGCTTGAAATTAGTTACTCATTATTTTATATTCCTTAAATACATTTAGGATAATTTACATCTGGAAACTAACTCATTTATTTTACAGAATATTAAGAGTGCTTAGCCATAATTGGGAAACTTATTATAATATAATTGATTCATTTCTTAATTATTCAAAATGTTGAGTAACAATGCTGGAGATTCATGCCTCGTAACTATTCATTTCAACAATATCAACCATCAGTTAAATTATTCTTGTTGGATTAAACAAATTGATTGTAAACAACAAGGTAAAAATAATCAAAACTTTAAGAGTAGGAATATTGTTCACCAAAAAAGAAAATAAATAGTAAAATGTAATAAACATGACTTTTACGACATTAGTTTTCAATAGAGATACATGATGGGATTTACTATCACAATTTTTTCAATAAATTTTATTTTTATCTTTGATTATGAAATAAACACACTATAATAGTAGTTGCATAAAAAGTAAAGTAACACAATTAGGTAAAGTATGAAAGAGGCTCAAGTGTAGTATCTGCTCAAATACACTTTTGTGAGGTGTTCACCATTTGTACCAGTGATGCTTAGAAACCAAGTTACTCCATTGATAAAAATTCTTCAAAGTAGAGGTGTGGTCAGATTCAACTCTTCTTCCTTTATTTTGTATAATGATGGTAAAGTATCCTCACTCAGGTCTCCAGGTATTGATAGATCACAATGAAAAGTCATAAAAATACTTCACTTAGAGAGTGGAATGATCAAGTTGTGTTAGAATAGGGAAACTCAAAGTTTTTCAGTTCTGTGATATAATAGTAATATATTATTATATTATAAAGTATGAAAAATTCATAAATACTATAATTTGTTATCTAACCCATGTATTATTAATATATTACTCACATTGGGATACGATAATGGACGTAACCTTTCATAATCTTCTTGCCCAGCTGTGTCCCATAAGGTCAAGTTAAAATCTTGACCATCAACAGTAATATTGTCTGCATAGTTATCAAACCTAGAAAACAAATAAAATATTATAAAGCACAATCAGAAATAGGAATTTTAATGTCTCAGTACAATGTTGTACTCTGAAAAACAATCTGAAGAAAAATGTAAAGCACAAATTTATAATGAATATAAGCTTTCCAGGTGTAAATTAATAAATTTTTCGCTGTGGAGCACCAGGTTCAAATTTCTTGATGTTGACGGTTCTGTGGTCATTTTCTACCATGTCAACATTGGGAAATCAGAAACCTGGTGCACAACCACAAAAAAATTATTAACAAATTTATAGTACTCTCAATTTTTAATTGCTATAATATGATACGATTATATAATTATGTATTATTACCTGTAGTTATGTCAATTTTTCAAATATGGTTTGCCTGATAAAAATTTTGCCTATCTGAAGAAATGGCTAGATTTGAAATACTATAACAACCATTTCAGCTTTTTGGATTTCAAAGTTGTATTGACACAGATGGAAGAATGGGTATACCTGACAGAATATGAGTGGAGACTTGTCTTGAAATAAAGGAAAAAAGCAAATCTACAGTTATTGGCTGTCATTCGAATATTTATGTTTAGATCACAGGAAGGAATGGAAATGGAACAGCAAAGAATGAAAATCACACAAAGAGAGGCCTTATTAAAAGATCTAAGATTTTCCCGGTGTAATTTTTGTATAAAAAGTTCTTGGTTTTCACTGGGGTGCCAACAGAGATTAAGCTGGCCTTGCGGTCGTCGAAACGTCGCGGTTCAGAGGCCTCATTATTTGCTAAAGCAGGCAACAAGAGGGTCATCCATATTGTGGATTCATTCCCTTTAACAGCATATGAATGGATTTATGTTATTAAATGGGTTGGGGAAGGGGGGGGGGGGGGAGAAGAAAATGTGATTTGGGAACCTCAGAGAAGTCCGCATCAAGTTGGTCGGTCGGGCTTTCGGTACTGGTCTCGGTTATTTTCCATAACTGGAGTCTGGGGTTTTGACTGTGGGAACGCCACATGCCTTGATTAGATTTGGTCGCCTGGTCCAACACCAGTGTCAGCAACCACGGAACATGCATGTCTCATACCCATACTAGGTGTTACGGCTTACGGGAACCTTAATTTTATGATCCCTGGTTTATAACGAATAAGTAAAGCCTGGCGGGGTTTGCGTGTTTTGAAGATCTCAAGAGCTACTCGAGTGGTAGTGTATCTACTGGCGGGCCTCTATTGCTCGACAGATCTTTAGTGAAGAACCAAAGAGATATATCCTGGTCCTCCAGGTTGGGGGTTGAGCACATGGACGACAGCCATAGACTAACTCGTAAAAATACATATCGTCTCGAAAATTGGTAAATGAACCTCGGAAAAGGGCCACTATACCGAAGGCGACAAAAAGGAATTGCCTGGACTGAGAAACTGGAAAACTTCGGATAGGTCATGGAGAGAAGTAATGCACGATGCCAAAGATTGCAATCGGGCTGTAGAGAAATAGAAAAAGAAGGAAATAAATGATTTATTTGGGTAGGTACTTACACCGTGGGGACGTACTCGCTGGGGAAGTTTTTAGTGCTGTATGTGATTAACATACAAGTCTTCCCCACCATTCCATCACCGACCGCGGTGATCTTGATGGGCCTGAATCGGCCAGCTGTTGTAGTTTCCTGACCGCTCTCCGCAGAGCGCTGCTGCTGAGGCTGAGGTTCACCATTCTCGCGCTTCGCAGCACCAGTTGCCTGCCGTGACGTCATGGCACACCCCTGAAACAAATTAACAGCGTAGTTAAGAGCGTGTTAAACTAAAGATGGTTATTCTTCGTTTAAGCTAATTATCATTTTTACCCATCAACAGCCTGTTGCTCTCAATTTAGTTTCTTTAAAACTTCCCAGTAAGCACCACAAAGGCTATTATTTTCAAATGTATACAGAACATTGTTGAAATGACTGAGGAAATTACACATTGACCGAAAAAATTAACATAATATGACCCAAGAATCCGGAAGTGTGGAAATAAATAAGATGATGATACGTTAAACGTGTCCTCGTCCAGAAAACTCATGGACCCAAATGGATAAGAACACAAGATCCCGCGTGTGCCGCACTATTTCTGAAAAACAGTATTTAAAGAAAGAGAGCTTGCTGTTGCACTACATCTTTCGCAGTGACGTATTTCCTTACTTGTGGTTTTCTTCACGAGTTTGATCTGCAAACATTTGCTAACGACTGAAGTTTTCTTCATTTTTTTTGGCATTTCCCTGCGGCAACGTTACACTACGTGTAATGAACGATAAGCTTTTCTATTTCTACGAATTGAAGCTAATCTCTATTCAATGACGTCTTGTATTCCCTGTTGATTTATGATATACGCACAAATTTCACCTCGTCGACTTCCGACGACTTGAAGGCGGAAAAAGCACAATGTTCCAAATTGAAAGCTTTTGTTAGATTTATTTGGTGATTTTTTGAGTCTTATGGCCGAGATTGATGAAATAGGTATGAATACCTTAAGAAATATGACGCAATAGAATCGTGTTCGGGGAAATAATGTATCAACCTAACCAGCATGGCTTTGGGACACTCCAGTGGCAGCGGGATGTGGATTGGTGAATATTCAACCAACTGTGTTTTTTACAAAAGTCAAGAGGACGGCCATTTCTACTCGTCTTTGTTGCTGTTTTTAGGAAATCATTACTTCGTGTGCGGGTGAAGAAGCCACGTATTTATATTCTGCAACTTAAGCAAGTTGGTGTTGATTTTCAGTCTTTTCATCATGGGACGACGTTGGATGACATTGCAGGACGTCGGATGACAACGCCGAAGTAACCAGATTGTTATCTATTGAGACCGTCGAAATTCAGAAAATACTAGAGCAAATTCGTGTGTTGCAAACCCTCAAAGACTTTGTCCTTCTTTACTTTATATATATATATATATATATATATATATATTGTAATAACCAGTAAAGGACATGTTTTCTGTTCATATTTTTATCAGAGTTGTTTACAAACTGAGACTGGGGATCCTTGAGTGGTTGGTACATATTAAAAATAATGATAAAATGACATAAGTGGACTTTTAGAGAAGGGAAGGATAGATAATTAGAGCAATTTTGCGGCTCTTAGGGCTAAATTGTGTGACCGACGGAACCCTGAAAGGCATCATAACAGATGGACGAGGCAATTATACTAAAAGGAGATGCTTATTGTAATTGATTAAGTGGCTCTCGGAGTGGGAGAAAGCTAACAGATGGTGTTTGTTTTGGCGAACATGTAATTTCAAAACAACTGTGAAAACAAGGGAATATCCGGGAGTTAACCCTTGGCTGCCTTCTTCTACCTTACCGCATCCCCCCTTTCAAGTCCCTTCCTATGCTATTAAAGGGGAGTTGCCAGAACGTGGATTACCCTCATGTAGCCTATTACCCCAAAAAAAAAACAATAGGGAGCTTCATTATTATATTCTGTTGGAGAGGAGACGGACGTGTCAGGGAGAGCGATGGTGCAGGTCCGCAGGGACGGACGCGGGGCCAAGTTGAAGTGGCCGAAACAATTGTTATGAACAGTTGGGAGTTATAGAGGAGATGTATAGGAAGTCAAGTTGGAGTGAGTTAGTCATGTGGACTGGAGACGGACGCGTCAGCGGGGAGAGATCATCAGATGGTAGGCCAAGCTACGTGGCCAAGAGTAATCAGCTGGACATCAGTCGTCAACAGTTGGCGGGCGTTTCATCGTGGAGGTGTGTCGGAAAGCAGAGTTGTTCGAATTCGCCGTGAGGGTGACGTCGTCAAGAGTGTGAGTGCAGCCTGGGAACTTTAAAGCCTGTATGAAGTGAGTGAGTGGACCAAAGAGCGTGTAAGTTTATTTTTCTGAATTAATAATTGTAAATTGCTAATAAAGGGTAAAAAGTGTCAGATTTCGTTAATTTCGTTAATTTCGTTTCATTCGTTCCAATCATTTAAATCATTTCGATTTTCATTTATTGTAACTGTATTTGTTTAATTGTAAATTCATGTTCTGTTTACCTTATCAACCCAGTAAAGACCCTGAGGGTACAGAGTCCAATTATTTAAAATGTATTCTAAGTTAAATAAAATTGTTTTGATTTATAAAATTTTATCAGATTTGTGTAATTGAAAATTGTGCTTAATAAATGATAATTGTTTGTTTAAATTGATGGTAGTTTTATTTATTTGAGGTATTACATAAAATGGCTACCACAACGTGGGACAAATTTCATTAATATAAAATTTATTAGTGATTATTACAATATATATATTATTTACTATTAATAATAATTAAATTGCCACGTTGGAGCGTCAAAATATAGTAAATGCTATTAAATGACAATTAAATTTCAAATTAATTTGCCCCAAAATATAACAACTATTAATTGAGATTCTATATAATAAAATTAAAATTAAATGATTGGATTTTAATTAAAAGGATCAGAGTTTAAAATATACAACAAAGTTAATTTATTAAAATCAAATTATCATAATCATTGAAATTATATTACATGTTGGTAAAAAGTTGATAATATGCCACAGCTTGATCTCAGGGCCAACTATCGGGCCTCCAATAAAGAATATTTACGACAAACAATAAAAATTTGAGGTGAGAAAATTCTTACTTTAAACAATCACTGAAATATTGAAATTTGAAATCTGACGATGCATATCATTTACTGTTAGGTTTACATATAATAAATTATTTAATTTTACCTTATCGTTTTGCTGTGCGAAAAAGAAGGGGGCTCGTACACACTCGATTATTAGTCCACACTTTTATATACAGGCCATAGTTCTTGTGGTTATTATTTCAACATACAACACTTCCTGCTCGCTGTATTTGACCACACTAATAGTTTCGCTGTTCTCTTGATCAATAAATTATTAAAATTATCAAAGTTTGGTTATTCAATTGATAAAATAATCTGGCACCCAAGAACTGACGAATCGCATGATTCGTGAACGTATGCTAGCCTCCGAAATTATTCTGCATCAGGAAACAGTCGGCATAGTATCGTCGCAGTTGTTTGCCAAAAGGCTGGAAACCGGCCACTCTTAACACTCCAGGTCTGACAAAATACATATTCTCCTATGTTCTCCCAAAAACTCACTCGTTCTGAATATCTGAGTTTTCTGACTACTTATTGCTTTGCCTCCCAAAAACACACACTTTCTGCCTGAACTGTACTACTCTGCCTCCAAAACACACACCAAAGCTCCGCGCGTCCAGCAATGTTTCACGACAATACACACAGCAAGCAAGCAAGCAAGCAAGCATTATAGCCCCATATTCTTGTACACAAATCTTATGTTTACGTCGCCAACAATGCAAGTCCCAAAATCTTGTTCATTAATTAATTACGTTTCTTTTTAATTACCACAATATATATATATATATATATATGGTAATTATTTACTGGTTACTCTGTTCCCCCTAAACCCCTCATGAAAAAAATCTCTCCAATATAAATTAATAACAATAAAATAATTGTAACCATATTAACAAAATTTATTCATATTGCCATTAAATTTGTAAATATTTAATACCACTACAACCCTATGAGTTAAGTTTTAATTATTACAGGAGTTTGTATATTTTATATATTGACGTCACTTGTGTGACGAACACTGTACGAATTCTCAGAGAGAATTTGTTGTTTCTGGATAAGGTGAAAATCTGTTTCTTTATTTGTACGGGATTCCAAACCCGTATTTGGAACCGCCAATGACAATTTACCGAGAAATTGAGTCATCTGCTTCCGATTCAGGGAGGCGTCTCTATTCTCCGCCTTAACGGGACCAACACCTTACGTGGAGGTATTCGTCCAGTGATCTAATTATAAACTTTCGACGAAAAGAAACGGATTCATACTAGCCTTGTTTTTTTTTTGCGGTTTAAGGTGCATAACTTTTTGGTGACTCACGTGCTACGGAGTCAATCATTTTACTGCGGGACTCTTAACCTCATCACATAAGTAATTGAATTCTGCAAAAGAAAAGTGATACATATTACTTTTTGAGACCATTATTTTGATTTCAGCCAGACGGGTTGGTTAAGTCTGCATTTTATGAGATTTAAGACAGTAAAACGTAGGCCTATTTTAGTTCTTGTAATAATCAGTTCTGGGATATTGCTTCTTAGTGTGGATTTATAGAAAGTGCAGAATTTTAACGACAGAAATCAGATACCGGCATAAACAAAGCAGTATTTTCATTCTGATTACGAACTTCAATTTACTATTTCCCGCCCTCCAACTCGCGGTTCAGCATCAGAACGTTCTATCTCACAACACAGGCGTAATTTTAACCTCTGCTACTTGCGGAAACTATGTCATTATGATATTATGGTGAAAATACTAGATTGGTATGAAAGCTTATAAATTATGGAAGGATCTCATATTTTTGGTCAGATCGCAAAGAAGGGTTATGGTCTTCCAATTGATTTGTAACGTTTCTTGTTGTCTAATATTAAATTTCAGAATAATAATTGATCGGTGAAGTACTCATAACTTACATTTTATTAATGAGAACATTAGACAATCTTAAGCTACATACTAAGGTGATCCATAATTGTTTTATGATAGCAATTAATTAATCCGTTTCTTTTAATTTTAAAAAGAAATAATAACATATTTATTAAAAAAGATTAATGACACTCGAGCTGAATAGAAAACACAAAATGTAGTATATAAAGTTGATAACAGGCCAACAAATCTTTAAACCCAAGATTAAAGAACATATTATATAATTTACGTCTAGTGTTAATACTGAAAAACTTTTGACCTCGAATAACTGACAATATTTTTCAAATACAATTGTTACTACATGAATAATTTAATCATTTTTTGTTTTAATTAATGAGGACACATTTTCTTTCATATTCCCAATTTTTTTTTTATTAAATGATACTTGTCAAATTATATTAACCCTTTACTGCGTAGTGTAGCAGATGTGCAACATCTTTTAGTATCACCTCAGAGAGCTAATATGTGATGCAGATAAACAACAACGTGTACTTAAGAAAATGTGAAATTTTTGGCATTCGCGGCCAGGTTAAAACATGCCTGTCCTAGCTTTATGTAATTCAACCCCTTAAGCCAGATTTTCCACCCGCCGGTCAACTTCAGAATATTTATTTTCTATTTTTTTTTTGATGAAAGATAATTTAAGCGTCACTCTCAAGGTATTCTAATTGCACTATGCAATTAATGTGAGTTATTGATAAATCAGACCTAATTATATTTGTGTTGAAATTGTGCAGCATCATAAGCCAAATTGACTTTGGTCACGTTTGATATTTTGTGGTTAATTTTTCCATATTGTGTTTACAAAAATACATGTTAATAATTTAGTTTAAAAAAATACAAAATATCGTGCACCAAAGGGTTAAAACTGTTACGTTTCGATCTCCCTGTAGTTATTTATTATTAGAAGATATAATATTTTAAGTTTCAAATTTTATCAGAATTATTACCGAAAAATATTAAAATCAGATGTTGCATATTAAAATGAATGATAATTACTATTAAACTAAACAATTAACATTTTGATCATATTTTGTGACATGTTTGGTGTCTATTTCTTATATATATATATATATATATATATATATATATATATATATATATATTGTATTTCTTGTTTGTATAGCCAGTCCATGGAAACGTTTACATTAAAACAAATCTTTCTTTCAGTCAGACAGCCTAAAGAGAGTTCTCATACGTGCACAGCAAACTCCTCTCCTGCCATCGGAAGGGCGTGGGACAAGTGCCACGGACAAGTAAAATCAGAAATACGTTAAATATAAATTTTCTGACATATATTTCCAGAAGCCGAGGTACATCGGCCTGTTTTGAGAGGTGTATGTAAGAGTTGTTTCTGTTCCCATTGGAACAGTCGGCCAGCTGCCTCCTAAACTGGTCGAGGCCCGGAGAACGAAATGCTGCGTCCCCACAGAAAACTTCTCTCCCGCTATCGGAAGGGCGTGGGACAAGTACCCAATGTCCGACCTACCTGATGCAGGTTTTTCTAGGGTTTTCCCTGCATTACTTTTAGGCGAATGCCGGGTAGGATCCTTAAACTGTAGCCCGAGGGCCCTAGTTAACCCTTGGCTACCTTCCTCTACCCTTCCGCATTCCCCCTTTCAGATCCCTTCCTATGCTATTAAAAGAGAGTTGCCACCATGTGGATTACCCTCATGTAGCCTGTTACCATAAAAAAAAATTGGAAACATATTTATTAATTTCTGAAAGCCAGATTTAAATAAATTTTTAGATCATGGTCGTTTCCAATTCGCAAAGACAGCATTTAACGAGAATAGTGATTTCAGAAGTCTCACTATATTTATGTAACCTTTTTGTTTGGAATTATTTCAAAATTGAAACATTTTCATAAAATTGTATTGAATCAAGAAAGTAGTTTAAATGGCAGTAGAGAAAACTTGTTTGGAATCAATTATTATACTTACAAACGCTGTAAGCGTATTCAGTGTTATGTTTCACAGCTCAAAAGTTTGGATATGATTTGACTGAATCTCAAAGATCTGGCAACAAGTTCGCAATTAAGGTTGAGAGACGGTGGCTTCAGTGACGAGATTTAAAAGTCGTGGCCATATGGCAGTGTAAAATTTCTTGGACTTGACAACTTATCGGAGAAGAGAACTGACTTAAGGGGAGGGAGATAAAGAGCTGATAAGTCGCAGTCATTTTAACGGGAAACGCTAGATTGCAGAGCATTCGGAAGGTGGTCCCCTGAGCGGAAGTCACTGAAGCGTCTGGAATACCAATGACCAGGCGACCACCGAGAGCTCTGCACTTCTTCCGCTTAAACCTACCACGACACACCTCTTGACCATGTCGGTACTTCCATGCTCCAATCAAATAACTTTCATAAACGTTTCGTTTAAAATCGAGTTACAAATTACAGTACGCGGTGTCCCAGAAATAAATGTTCGCGACTATTGTTTGTACCGACTTTAAAATGATCTCAATTTTACCACAATATGGTGCCGGAAGTTAGCTTCGAGAAATTCAAACAATGCCATGCCTAGCGGGTAGTTAGTATTCGAATAGCTACCCTTTAATGAGATTGGGTCGCTAACAAACATAAAATAAATATATCTAAATTCATCAACTTGGTTTAAAATAGTTTTTAAGAGCAAAAAACAGGAAAAACTGACCAAGGGAAAATGTGTGATAAAATGAAAATTTGTTTGAAAGTAACAGGCTACATAAGGGTATAACTTCCCTTTATTAGCATAAGAAGGGATTTGAAAAGGGGGATGTGGAAGGGTAGAGCAAATTAATCTTGATAAAAATTTATTATTCTTACTGCGGTCCCAAAAGAGGCCACCAATGCGGAAATGAAAATCTGTTTATTTGTATTTAGAGAAAAATCACTAAAACATATTTTGGATTAAGTTTTTTTGAGATTCCAACCGGGTAGCGTAGTTTTGTAAACACAACGTTTCGATGGCTTGCACCGCCATCTTCTTCACCTGAGTTGGAATCCCGAGAAAACTTCATCCAGCAACTACACCGGGAAAACCTACGTTCCTTATAAAACATATTTTCATTTCCGCTTCGATTGAACCTTTTGGGATAAATAATAAATTTATTTTATAAAATCAAGATGCATCAGAAATTAATACACATCAAATTATCTCTCGTTCTTTTTCGTATGACCCGTGATTCACGTACGTTTTTCGAAAAATGAAACTAACGTAATTTAACTGTGAATGTTCATTACAGTCTATTTTATAAACTACATTATACGTTTGCCATTTATCCCCTGAGTTAATGATTCCTCAAATATACAAAATATAGCAGCAGGCTCCGACATCACTTTCTTGTTCGAAAAAATACTCCGCGTCAATTACAAAGATAAAAAGAGATTTTTCTCGACAATTTTGTATTTTTGTGACCACTGTTTTCCGTGTCTTTTTCCGTGTATTTTTCAAAGCATCAACATGCTTAAGACGAGCACCTTTCTTTAAAAATGTTCCTTCATCTCAAATTTAACTCCTTCAATTTTGAAAACTCATGACGTAAGAGGTTTTGCCTCTGCGTTGATATGACAGTCAGATTCTCCATATAAATGCTAAATTGGTGCTATCATAAGTTCACTGTTCATTATATTTTTTAATTATTTGTATAATTTTATTTTTAATTTAATTTTCTATATTACTTCACCCCTGGTTTATCTGCTGAAAATTAAACACTCATACTAAATTTTCCGTAAGTATTTATTAATTAATTAATTAATCGGAGGAACTTTCAGGTAAAACTATAATCATTTTTTTAGGTGGAAACATATTTATATAGTTCTGTTCCATTGAAAACAAAGACCAAATCAGTCTTGAAGTACTGGAATTCCTGGTATCCGACTAATTCAAAACTCATTACGAAATGATAAACGAGTTGGTAACGACCATCCTGGTCTTGGTTATGTAGGAACATTGTCAAACAAAAAATATTATCCATAACAGGTAAATCCATGTTTAGTAAAGTCTGATGATTAAATTTATATATGATAAACAAAGGGTGAAAGTAAATAAAATACGTTGTTTATTTGAAAAGTTTGTTTAAATCGTAATTAATGCAAATTTTCGTTGCCCTACATTTTCAATTATTTTATATTTATTAAGAAACGTCTACATTCATCAGATATCAAACGTGTAATAATTTTGTCTCGTAACCGGAGATCAGAACTTCAGCATCTATGTTGATAGAATTAAGCTGGAATTCGCGTAGTTCCGTCTACTTTGTTAAAGGAAAAACAGACGATCTCTAGAATCTCAAAATATTATTATTATTTTTTTTAGGGCAACAGGCTACATGGGGGTATATCCACGTTGGGCAACTCCCCTTTAATAGCATAGGAAGGGATTTGAAAGGAGGGATGCGGAAGGGTAGATGAAGGTAGCAAAGGGTTAACTAGGGCCCCCGGGCTATATTTTAAGGATCCTACCTGGCATTCGCCTAAAGAAATGCAGGGAAAACCCTAGAAAAACCTGCATCAGGTAGGTCGGCCATTGGGTACTTGTCCAACGCCTTTCCGATAGCGTGAGAGGAGTTTGCTGTGGGGACGCAGCATTCCCTTCTCCGTGCCTCGACCAGTTTAGGAGGCAGCTGGCCGACTATTCCAATGGGAATAGCGGACAACTCTTACCGTATGCCCAAGGTCTGTGACCCCGGAACATACACCTCTCGAAACAGGCCGAGGTGCCTCGGCTTGTGGGAACCTTAGTTCAAAAACGGAGAGGAAAAGGCATCCCCAAAGGTAGCCCCTTCGTATCTCTCCTACAAGGTGAATAGCGAGAGAATAGCCCTCGCAGGCCGTCCTTCAATCAGTACAGAATAAATAAAGTTGGACAGATATAACAACAGTGACTTAATATTCAAAGGGTATTCTGTCACTGTGAGGAGAAATGGTTAAATACTTACGAGATGTTATGAAAAATTGAAATATCGAAATTACTTAATTTGAAATTCATTGCGACCACATTTACTGGATAATGAATTTTTGCATCCAGTAGGAAAAAATTATCCATGAAATAGTCTTCAATAATTTATATTTTAGCAGCTGTCACGTAGTTTCACAGTATAATAAATTACGAGTAATTAAACGCTAAAAGAGCCTGTATTTAAACAGTGGTAAATAAATAAAAGTCTTATTTACACTCCATATTACTTTAACACAAGCTTTGGGAAATCCTTTTCTACATTTGCACTGTTCTAACGATTCATTTGCGGTATATTTCTAGGTCGTCTTCAAACATCCTTCGAAGGTACTAATGGCCCTGTCGCTAACGCGACTGTAAAATCAAACAGATAAAACCTTGAGACACAGCGACTGTGAAAAGAAAACCCGAAATAGGGCAGATTGTAAGCTAAGTGTCGGCAAGTTAGAGGAAACCTTGAAAACGATAACGTGTATGGAAAGAAATATTATTGAACGGGTTTTTAACGTACATTTAATTTCTCTGATAAGTTGTGAATGTTGAAAGTTAAGTTTATTTAAAATAAATTTTAATTAAAAATTCAAGCTATGACTTTTATTAATTATAATTAGTGGAAAAGTCGGAATTTAAACATGAACTTTAAAATTCACAATTATCAAAAATACAAAACGTATCCTTTCGAAGTTTAGGGACCTATTCAGATGTATCTAAAATGATTTGAGGAACATAATAATGAAAAAATAATTTTAAATATATTGTTAAAACGACCTTATTCGCCGTTAGAGAAAGACGCTAATCCGCGTCGAAACTTCCGGCAGTTTTAAACTCAAATTTTCCTTTCTTTTTTAAGGTTATCTGTTATAAAGGTCGGTTTACCATTATTATTATTAATTATTATATTATTATCAACAGACGTCAATTTTTTGTTTATTTTAACCTTGAAAAGATAATTTATTAATTTGTTATGGATTTCAACCTTATTGTTTTTATGATTATTATGTTTCTTAAATAATTTTTAGATGAATCTCAAGAGGTCCCTAAACAAACGGAAGATACATTTTGTATTTTAGTTAACTGTAAATGTTAATGTTTATAAGTAATTCTGGCTTTTGGCCAATTTCCAGTAATTATAAACAACATGTTCATTTTCATGCAAAGTAAATTGATGACATCGAAAAATATTCGATATATTGACACCATATGAAAAAGAAGTACGTCGTTGTTTGTGAATTTTTGTTACGAAGTAAATTTTATAAATAATCTGATTTGGGATTATTTTTGACAGAAATGTACGTAAAGTGCCCAATGAAGGATCACGTCTGTGGACATATAAAAAAAATGGACTAAGTCTGACTAAATATTTCTGTGCGGTAAATTTATTTTTCAAGTGTGTTTGCGCCCGGAAGTAGCAGTGGGGTGCCGTCCCTTTTAAGGGAATATTGAGGGACAGCTGGGACGAAGTGACCCACCGCCTGGAGTGGAGGATCTGTACCTGACAACGACGAAGTGCGTCAGGCCATAAGTTCGTGAGGACGAATATATTAAACATTCAAGGAATTGGGGAATAAAACATCAGATGGAGACTTCGAAAACAGATGCATTGAATGCTACCGGGAGGAGCTTGATCTCATTGGATGAAACAAAGGATGAAGTGTAGGAGACATAGCCAAAGTAAAGGCGGCGAAAAAATTGTAAGACGGGGATAATAAACGGAGGAGTCCAAGATGAGAGAGCAGTAAGAGTAGTAGAAATGGGGCAGAGAAAATGATCATTTTAGCAGAGTAAAACGAGGTAGAATCAATAGTAACGCATGACCTACCAGAGATTTTAGATTCAGATGTAAGGTATGCACTTTGAGGATAAAAAAACCCCTGCCTTATTTGAATTTTCCTATCTCTGGTTTTAATATAGGGATTTTAATTCAAGGTTCCTATAAACCGTGACACTTAAAGAGGTGTACAATCCAGGAGCGCAGATGTCCACAACTATTCGAGGCATGGAGTTGGGAATGCTGCTTCCTCACAGAAAACTTAAAAGCCGTGGGTCAAGTATCGAGAGCCGGAATTACCTGATGCAGTTTACTCTAGGGGTTTTCCTGCAACACATTTAGGCGAATGGCGGGTAGGATCCTTAACCAACAGCCTGGGTGTCATTTAACAACCCCCGACTACACTTCTGTCTTTCCACAAACCCCCTTTCTACCACTTCTCGTGCTATTAAAGGCTCCACGTAATAATAAATAATAGTAATAAAGGTGGATGAATTAAATAAAACTTGATATCTTTTTGTCTATAATATTTTTAAATTCAACATTATAGTTTTTATAATGTATTAAGACAACTATATCCATTTAAAATTCAATTTATTTACTACGCGTTCTAGACATTGGCTACGGATCCTGTGGCAACGTTATGACGATCGCTGAAACCCGTGCCGATCAATGTTTGCACTTCTTTGAAATTAAAACAAGGCACTTCGACATATGACAAAGTCAGATGTGAATTGAAGTAAAATCTGCCCAGATAACAAAGTTTTCGCTGGAAGTTAACTGCGAATGACACAAGAAGGAAGCTGTGAATGATGTCGATGATGTCGATGATATGATGGTTAACCTATTGGGACATAAGGAAATGAATTAAATGCCGTACAGATGCAACTGCATTGGACACATTTTTATACGGAAATAGAGGAAATATTAAATTATATACATATGTGTCATTTATAATTAAATAAATAAAATTCAAAAAGTCCAAATAATTAATTATAATCTGTATCACAAACAAAAATATTTTTATTTTTATCCAAGCACGACATATTGTTCTTATTGTAATATAAATAATCCAAAGTGGACCTCAAGAATATTATATATTATTTTATTAATTGAAAATCAGTTGATGAAATACCAAAGTGGTTGTAATATAGTTATAATTAATTTTTCAGACTTATTTTGTCTCTCATACTTATTTAAAGGAAATATTAGTGAATGTAACGAAAATGGAATTGATGTAGCTGGGAAGTAATAAATCAGAGGAAAGAGAGTGGGCCGAAGCGGTGTTGCAGTACCGAAAAAGATTTCTATAGAATGAAACGAAGACGATTCCTCACTATATTGAAATATTTTTATTGAAGGTGCTGCTTATTGTTGTTATGTTGAATGGAACGAATGTCGGATCGAGTATTAAGGCCGGTGATATTACGAACGCGGAAGAACATGTGCACAGTTTCGGGACCGTGTTATCGCCATAATGCGTGACATCATCAGAACAGAAAGGATGCAGAAGCAGCAGAAACCAAAGGACTGCATCCGGTTTGCAGACTCGACATTTCGTAGTCGCCGTCGTGGAATAAAACCGAGAATAACTGTGTTAAAAAAATTGATTTATTTCTCCTGTAATGTTAACATATATATACAGTAAGAATTTCAAACATTGTTTCAGTATAATGTGTATTTAATTCGGAATATTTATTTACAACGTTTACTTTAGTACTTACTTGCTCATCATAAACGATTATGACGTTTTATTGCCAAGCAGGTCTTTGATATAATTATAAAGATGAAATAAAGTGTTGCAAAGGCGGTTTTAAATTGGGCCCGAGAAAATATTAATATACAATGTGTGTGAGCGCAGAAGTTTATGTTATTATAACGCTTACATTCTCGTTTTTCAACAGTACGAGATTGTAAAAACATGTGTCATTTAATTTCGCGGTTTTGAGATGTTTACGATTTGAAATCTTCTTGGTTGGGAATTATTGTTGTTGTTTTTTCATTTTGGACGTAGAAGTTGAAAGTGAATATGTATCGAAATGTAGAAATTTGACTAGGAGGGTAGAAGCAAGAAAGAAGACGAGGGAGATGAAAAGCAACGTAACATTAGCAATAACGTTTTCATAGTTATACTGGCATGAAAACGGCATATAAACAAAATATATGCGGCGGGAATGGGGGGGGGGGAAACATAAATTTTGCTAAAAATATCCCCGACGATTTGTTAATATCAGTACTGGTTCCTGAGTTTAAGTTATCTGCTTCATCACTCCCAAGCAATAATTTTGACGAGGTAACTAGGCAAAATAATAATACTACAACAGTGATACTGTTACCAACATTACGGCAAATGACTATGCGTAATATGGTACATTTCTGAATTCCGTCTGAATAATTTCCAATAGTGTCTAATTTTAAAAATCGGAATAATTTAACAGCAAGTTAAGACATTTCTAACACGAAAGTCTTTTCCCTTCGTACATTTTTTTAGTTAATTTTAGACACAGGTAACGCATGTAGGCAGCAGTATTGTGTATCTGCTCACTGGTCCATAGTAACGAAAGGAGGTCGTTTGTGGAGCTTTACCGGGAGCACAGGGGAGTGAAACGGAATACTGCGCATACGTATTTCTCATTATAGAGAGAAATCCTGTGGCGAGCCGTGAGTAGCACAGGGATGGCCATCTGGCTGCATTAGCGGAAGCGAGTGCGCCGAAAGGCTGGCAATATAAAGTCTTCGAAATCGAAGCAGACATTAACACGGTTAAACACTATTATAAAGGTTTTTAAACTTAATAAAAAATAATTTGACTTATGTTCTGTAGCACATGAGGTCATATTCACCAGCCGCTACTAGTTAATATAAAAAATATTGAACAAATTTCGCTCAAACTTCCAACCGGGTTGTAAATGTAATCTGTGACGATTCGGCGACGATGACTGAAACGTCACTGATTATATGTATAACCCTGCTGGATAACCGGGAAAAACCGCGAACCTTAATGAAATTATTGCATTTACTGTAGATTACTATCAAGCATAGAACGAGGGTTTTAGATTCTTTCTTTCCTGATCGATCACCCGACTAATTTTACTTATCAGGTATGGTAAAGCGCACGCTAAAGAGAAAAAAGCAGGAAAAGAGGGGAGAAAATAGGACACACACAGACTGAGGTAGCTATGTGTTTAAAATATTTATCCTTGAACTGAATGACTAGTGAAATGGGCTTAGGCAATGAAATATCAAAATCACACCTCAGCAAGATTCACTATAAGTAAACTGTAAAAACCGTAATGAAAGGGGAAATGGGAGAAAAAGTGGAGTATTTTTGGATGCTTACGACATGTGCGGTTACGGAGCAGAACACATTAAAGAGTACCCCTTATCCACGGTCATAAATTACGTGTTTGTAACAATGAGACAGTGGCATTGATTCACTTTCCAAGTGAGTCAACGTCCGAGAGGAAGTGAATCACAATTTTGTTTCCATATCGCTGCAGTCAGCGAACAGTTTGTGTTTCTGCTTAGACCGAAATGACTAAGAATTTTATTTGCACGAGTTTGCGCAAACTAGCGAGGTAACTAGAATATAATCCACAACATGCGACTGTAATAAAACTAATTATACAGTCTGTTGACTCAAACTGTAATAACATTGGTATTGAAAATAAAGTTATGCTTCTCACAATCAAAGTTTTGGACAGCTTCGGATAATACTTTATAACGTTGGCAAATAAAATACTACCAATGATAGTCAATGCTCTTTGGTCGACCACAACTATTTTCTCTTCTCGTTATTCTTTTTATAAAACCATTGACCTTAACAAATGTAAATTTTAAAACCACTGCAATATTTTGTATTTTAATTTAGTAGATGGCCAACTATTAACATTTAACGTTAAGCAAGCAAATTATTGATTTAATTCGGCGATAATTCCGTTAGATTTGGAGAATTAAGTAATCTGACGGTGGTGGTTGTAAAATTTAGACCAAGTGACTAAGGTCAGATCGGAAAGATTAACAGAAGAATGAAAATTTGACGATGTGATACGGTAAAGGAACTGAGGAGTGATTGACAGATACCACATATATTCCTATTCCATTTTTCTCTACTAAATGATAGGTATTTTACATATAAAATCAGAGATAAGGTTGCTTTCTTTTGTTTTATAAGTATTTCGTAAGTTTAAGTAGGGTAGGTTTCGTTCTATTTTTTCTTTTGGTACTGTAAATTTAATAAAAAAATTAAATACAATTTTACGTGATTAAAGGAGTGGTTATTTATTAACGGCAGGCAATTTTCAGAAAACAAAAGTTGCCGGAAATTAGGAGAGTGGGTATGAAAAGACGTGATTCACAAATGAGTACGAGCTCAAGCGGTCATAAAATCGGTGGCGACCAGAAGGTCGTCGATCAACTTTTTTTGCCGTTAATTTATCTAGCTGTATGCGTCGATGTAATAATTGGCAGAAGTTTAAAATAGTAGAAAATATCGGGTCAGTTTTGAAAGGAAAAGAGATGGGGAAACCAGAGATTGAGACGATTAGCAAAATTTTAACGGACGGAGTGTGTATTGAACCGTTCTGCGAGAGAAGGAACAGGAAAGTTCCCCCTACAGTTCCCACTGAAGCGATGGACAGCCAAGCGATTACGGAACCACCCTACAGCAGGCACGACGACGTCCAACCGCGACCTGGGTATTAAAAGACATCCGACGGCCACCGAATCACAAAAATTCTGGTAATTCGATACTTAAATATGCATCAATGCATACCTGGAAAGCATGAAAATCACAGATTTATAAATATGTGATTTTCCTGCTCTTAACAGGTAAGCATTGATGTGTAATTAAGTGTTAAATTACCGGAATTTTTAGTATCGGTGACAGTCTGATGTTCTTTAATACCCAGGTCGCGGTTGGACGTCGTCGTGCCTGCAGTAGGGTGGCTCTGAAATCACTTGGCTGTCCATCGCTTCAGTGGAAACTGTGGGTGACAACTTAATATTTAATTGATGCATTCAATTAATAAGTTTTATATGATATAGAATATCACGAAGCATATTATAACAAAAAAAGTTCTCAAGTTTCAGTAAATTTTAATTCTTGTAGGCTAAGTCATGAACTTAAAGAATATCCAGAAGCTTTACACAAAATGGCAGCCATAGTTATCATTATATAATATATATTGTAATAATTAAATATACATTTTTAGTTTTTATTTCTATAAATGTTTTATTACTTGATTTTGTATAAATGTATAGACTATATTTATTTAATTAAAAGACAAAATCTGTCAAAATCATAAGAAGGACATGCTCAGTCTTAACTACGGCAAAGATAATCTGCAACTAAATATATTTACGAAGATTAATACTCAAAACATGAATCAGACCGTAAATTGAACGGAACCCAATTCTTCTCAGGAACTTCCGACGGTCTCTACGAGCAGTAACGGACATTTGACATTTCTGCTCCAGATAATCTCTACAAAAGAGTCTGTCTTCGCGGAATCCTGTTAATTGTTCACGGGCAAGCCGGTTGCGAGAAGAAACAAAACAAGAATTTTGCTCCTCGGGGGACCGCGCGATCATGCGGCGGTCTAAAACAGGAAATCAAAGAACAAAGGCCGTTCAAAATAATTTGCTTTGTATCAATGTTAACGTAGCCGTAAGATTTCGTATCGTATCTTCAATGAGCTCCTAAAAGATATTTACCGATCTGTATGGTTTGGTCGACGACCTCAGGATGATGAATAACAAAGCTTAAATGACATCTAAAACAGAATACCTCAACATCGCGAACGAAACTATAGAAAAAAAAGACCTCTGTCGATTACGACCTGGGTTGCAAACGCGACCATCTATGCCACGTTGCGGAAGCCTGGAACAAAATATTTTTAACTGAAACATTTGTTAATGTGTCGCTGTGGGAAATATCAGAAACTCAGTATTTTGAACGATCCTTTATAATTTTTCCGACAAAAATTCTAAATTAGACTTAAAAGCAGTTGAAATATGCTCTCAATTGAAAATCCTGCAGATATTTCAAAATGGTAGTTTGATTTAATAGCAAAGGCTATTGAAACCCAAAACTGGTTAAAAACAACTTTACCGGCTGCACCACGTGGGTGAAGGTTTTCCCAGGTAGGGGAACGATATATATATTGCGAGCGTTCTTCATCTGAGGCATGTTGAGATGTTAGCATTCTTTTTACACGTAAGAAGGACCGAGAGAAACTTGTGAAAAACTTCATCTTTCAAAGCTGTTTTGGTGAAAGAGTTGCAGCAAAAAGGGGAAAAAAATCCCTACTTCGGTACTCGAAGATTGTTATCACTCTGGCGCCAATCGGCGGGAAATATTGCACTAGACCGAGAAAGGTTATGTAAGCAAATCCTGCGATTATTCCTTCTCTCCATTTCTTATGAAATGTAATTCGTTTTTTTACTCGTTCTAAAATCGTGATTTTCCTTAAAAACCCTGAGATAGTTATTAGTTTTCATTAGAAAAGCGTGGCTAGCACTTTACAAGAACAAAGGAAAAATTTTCAGTCATTTTTAATTGTTCTTCGAAATAATTTGTAATAAATAAATTAATATTTTTATATAATTTGACAAGATATTATAAAAATAATACCGCAAGTATAGTAAACCATATGTGCAAAAATATGTTACCGGTGGATGCATCAAAGTATAATAAACGATATGTATTAAAAGAAACTTTCGCCTCCAATAAACATTATTATTGTTAACGTTACCGAACCATGTTTAATGTACTTAATTAGCACGTCACTAATTCTCCGCTATCAATACAATGTATAAACCTTTATCTTTTTAATAATATATCTCTCTAAATAAGTAAATAATAAGTATGTAGTTTCCTACTGTGATATTTTATTCATAACTTCTTCGCCTGTTCAATCGACGTTGCTGGGCATAAAAACGATCGGTCTTACGTCCTGAGTTTTGTTTATCATCTACTTAACACCAATAACAATACCACTAATATATTTCGAGAACATATGAGAAACCGTAAGTTTCACTCCTATTTTTTTTTTCGGTGATTGATCGAGGTAGAATCAAAGCTTAAGTTAAGACTGAAAATCGGAATTATGAGAATGGCCAAGTAATAGCACTTGAATTATTTTAAATTGCCATACATCAATTTGAGTAGGTTGAAATTTAACATTTCTTCTGCCACATAGACTTATTTTTTACGGGAAATGTGACTAGTAAATAAAAAAAAAGCTTTGCCGTCAAAAGTAAGGAGAAGATAGCTTTATACTTGTAAAGAAAAAGGATAGCGAAACTGAGTTAAAAATTCACTAATGTGAACAAATAAAAAAGTAAGGGCAGTTTATTGTTGGATGGAACACAAAATTAAGCTGAGTAAAGAAGCACAGAACGAGAAATCATAGGTTACCAAGTGATTGAATGTGGAATTGTTTGATAAGAAATAGGGCAATATTAATGAGACTTCTGAACTGAAGCTCCAGGAATTATCGTGATTTGGAGGATGATCATTTTGATATGTGGAACAAGAAACGTTTGCAGACCAATAAAGAAAGGATAAAAATATAATCGGAATAATGCAAAAACGGAGAAGTGATTTTTTTTCGTTTACTATGGTGAGGTAACATTGTTATATAGATTATTCGGGTATCCCATTGTCCTGGAGTTGATAGGTGAGCAACAAAAAGTGAAAAAAGGAAAAGAAAAGTAAAAATGAAAAGAAAAAGAGAAAAATAGAAAGAAAGGGGCAGGTTAAAAAGATGAAGTGAAAGGTCACCTAGAAGATCAGAAAAAAAGATGTAGATATTTACTCCAAGCGAAGAAAACAAAGAAAACAAGAAAAACGGTAAGAGAGGGAAAAAAGTTAATGAGTAAATCGATATTTTTCTGATCTTCTAGACGATCTTCCACGTCATATCTTTAACCTCACTCTTTCTTTCTGTTTTTCTTGTTTTCTTTCCATTTTTCACTTTAACTGCTCACTTATCTACTCCAAGAGATGGTTGCTCTCAAATAAGTTATTCGAATTATATTTCTCTACTTTTTAACGAGAGAGATTTATTGTGGAATTCAATTAATTATGTTGATCAGCAGATTGATGAAGGTGAGAAATGTTATATTGCCAACATAGCAAATTGATTTATTGAAAGTGGAAAAATTTTCATAGTTTAATAAATTTATTTGTGAAACGAAAATTAATTTTTGTTTTTATACTTTAAATTTGTGAACTCCTTCCCTTACATCTCTCTATTTTTTAAGTGCGATAGAATTAAATAGACTACCAGAAAGTTTTTTGATTGGCTTTTTTTATTTATTTTTTATTGTTTTAAGGTGTAGACAGGATATGTATAGGGTAATCCACATGGTGGCAACTCCCCTCTTATAGCATAGGAAAGGGAGTGAAAGGAGGGATGCGGTACGGTAGAGCAAGGTAGCCAAGGGTTAACTAGGGCCCCAGGGATATGGTTTAAGGATCCTACCCGGCAATTCCCCTAAAAGTGATGCAGGGAAAACCCTAGAAAAACCTGCATCAGGTAGGTCGGGCATTTAGTACTTGTCCCACGCCCTTCCAATTGCGGGAGAGGGGTTTTCTGTGGGGTCGCAGCTTTCCCCTCGCCGTACCTTGACCAGTTCAGGAGGCAGCTGGCCGACTATTCCAATAGGCATAGATGACAACTCTTACCGTATGCCCAAGGTCTACGACCCCAGAACATACACCTCTCAAAACAGGCCGAGGTGGCTTTTGGAGGTATTCGTTTAATAGCCGAGACTTATAAAACAGTTTGGCGAGTGAGAATTAGAATCCTCCGTAAAAGAAAAGGTAAAAATCAGAAAAATTTGACTTGGACAAAGGTTAATTTTTGCATCCTTAAATTCCTCTAAAGAAAGGATAAAGGAATAAGAACACAATAAAATTAGTATACTAACAGGAAAACAAGGAAAAGTATTAAAAGTCAATTGCAAAGAACGATTTTGCAGACTCAGTTTTGGCAGATACTGTAACTATTAAATTAAATACGGGGGCAAATTTACTAGAACAACCATTAATAAAACTCACTTTAACTCGTGAAAATATACGGTCAAATGTACCTGTAGTTGGTAATTACGTAGCTTTATATCAAAATGTAATTACGAGTCGGAGAAACAATCTAATACAGGGAAAGGGTAGATAAAATTACATGCTTGCCAGCATGACGAATTTAAGTGTTCATTGTATTGTTCTGTGTGCCGGAATTCTTAAATTTGAATAACTAAACTGACTAGAAACGAATTAAAAAAGATTTGTAATTAACGCGAAAAGAAAGGAGCGTTTCTACTTCATTCCTATTAAAATAATAAGATTTTATTCGATGTTTAACGAGTTTTCATTCATTGGACTGCTGTTCGTGGTCTTCTGTATTCTCATTTATGAGATCTGTATCGTTAAAAATACCCCCAAAAGCTACTCCTTTTCGTCGCACTTTAATAATTGAGACCGCACCATTATAACCAATTGATTAATTTCCATGGCAAAATTAAATTCAGAAAACTAGGATCATTTCTCCACTTTGAAGAAATCAATTTGGTATGTTGGCAGTAGAACATGTCTGACTTTAAAATATCTGCTGATTAATATTACATGTGGAAATCCAGAAATCTCTCACGTTAGAAAGTAGAAAAATATAATTCTAAAGCAACTTAATTCTGTGTTTCATCCAACCATCGACGGTCCTGGCTTGAAGTCACACATTTGTCAGTTAAATATCCAACATTCAATTTATAACTCAAGGGGGCCGTAGTATCTTTTTATTTCATTGATGTCTTATTTAATTTCATCTAACCCCCCCCCCCATGGTTAGCAAAATGGTGTCTCCTGTAGCGTAAAAAATTTATGCACAAAATTCGTTGTCTGAATTACCTCAAAGTGAGTGGGTATTTCATATGCTTGTCTCGTAGGTGAGATGTTCCTTTGGCACAGAGGCGCCATTTCCGGTATGCCAATAATGCATTGTGTCGGCTGTGCAGTTTTTTCGTCTCTTAATACTACAGAACGACCTTCACAGGCACCTTTTATTTTGTAGAGCACAATAGAAAGAAACATTCGTCGACGGTGTTGAATAACAGATGTCAGCAAGTAATACAGGTATTGTATGTGCACGAGGAAAAAGACGGCTAATATCTATATAATAAAAAAAGGAACGTATATTTGTATGTTTACATATATTTATGTTAATCTTTATACAGATTTAAACGCGTGAACAGAAAGCAACGAAACTTGGTACCCACAAGAAATGGTACGGCGGGGGTTAGAAACCACTTGCATGAATGTGGAAAGAATTATATTTGAAAAACGTGATCATTTTGTGTTAAATTACTGCGCAAGAGACCGTGACGTCACGCACGCGAGAGAGAGAGAGAGACGTTACTACGTGACGAACAAAGGAAATAGTTCCTTTTTCCGTAATGAAATAAAGCATAAATATTTGAATAAAAATTATAATTTTATCCAGCAATACTCCATCAAATAAAATCTATCGATAAAAAAATCAATACGAATACTTTAAGATCCTTGCGAAAAACGGTAGTTAATTTTCGTTGTCTGTTAGTGACTCCAATATGGCGACCATTTGTTTACATTGTGAATGTATTTAACAATATCATCAATTTAAACTTTCGTAATGTCCGAAGACTGAGGGACAATTATATCTTACAATACTGGAGGAGTATATTTAAGAAGACATTCGTAGAAATGTTTGCTGGGATTAATGCAATAAAATTCTATGTATTTTATAGCTGTTCAATTAATGAACTGTCGGTCAAAAGTGTGAACGGAACCAGGAACATTTATATTAAACATAAATCACACTTGACTAAAGATTAATATAGAATTAAATACTTTTTTGGATTTATATAAACAAGTACACGGGCAACGCCGGCCACCCAGCTAGTGTGGAAATATAAAGTACGTATACGCATTTCGAGGTTGTAAAAATAATTATTCTAAGTCACGTAACTGTAGATTAGTTTACTGAAATGCGGACCAACTGAGAAAATTTGTTAGCCTTGTTTAGTTAAACTGCATTTTTTCCCCGTTTACACGAATCTTATGAAAATCTTGTACTTCGGTATGAATACATTATTATGAAATACCTGATAATATTAACTGTGGAAATGTTTCATATTTTAAGTTTTTCTACATGTCATGTTCCAATTTACAAATAACAGGCTTTTATACAATGGCTTGATGAAAAAACTAGCTTTCAAATGCGATGCAAATAAAATTCAAACAGAGTGAACCCGCGTCGTAGATTTTACTTCTCGAAAAAACAATTTACTAAATCACAATACTAAATGAAGAACGGATTTTTAACATGTATATTGATCAAGGAATTGTTTTAGAATTTTCAATTCAAGAATAGAGCGAAAGCTTCCACACGCTCAAGCCATAGAGGCCGTGAGAACATTGTGATTTAGTAAATTGTAGACGAGCCTGATTTAGGTCTAATGGGTGGAAGAATTTCGCACCGGATCTGGAGTCGACGGGGATAGCTTAGTTGGTAGACCTTCCACCCGTTATGTGTAGGTCCCAGGTTCGAATTTTTCCGTCTTACAACTTATGATAAATTTATCAATTGTGAAACAACCGTCTTACAGTTATTCATTAATAAAGATAGTCTATTATTATGTTAAGGTATTGCGGCAGGTGCAGGTTTCTCTAGGATTTTCTCTTCATTCTTGGCTCTCCCAACCGCATCCCTCCTTTCTGTGTTATTAAAGGGAAGAGGCAACAACTTCGAGTACCATAACGAAATAAAATAAAGAGCTGGACTGAGCATTTAGTTATCCATATTAATTTTTACTTATAATCTCATTATTACAACGTAGTTTCTTTTCAGCGCGTGTAAAGTTCACTTTTCTCTGAAGAACATTTTTCAAAATCTATGTCTTGTCATCTACTTAACTCAGAATTTAATACCGAACATTTTTCAAAATGTATCTCTTGTCATCTACTTTACTCAGAATCTTTTCATTTGATACCATATCTGTCCACTTTATTTTTTATTTCTCCAGAAACGCCACAATTTAAAGTTTTCGCTGTAATTTAATTGTCCTAACTGAGTGTACATATTTTTATAATCAAATTAAATGCTCAGTTTTCTGGATAGTTACAAAATTTTCTCTGTAAAAATTTCATTTGTCATCAGCATAATTGCCCTGAAATAAGCGAAATTCATGAGCAGGGTTCCTAAATATAGACAATGTTTAATTATTAGCTATCGACCGTGATGTGCTTCCTTGAGTGATATAATTTGATTACTCCGCTCCGATTTTCACAAGAGTCTTAATTTATTGTAATTATACTATTTTCTTTGTCAACAACACCCCGATTTGTGTTTATTTTCCTTCCTCCAATCCTCAAAATTCTGCGGAATAGGTTTTTTTTGGGGGTGTAGACAGGCTACGTATAGGGTAATCCACATAGTGGCAACTCCCCTCTTATAGCATAGGAAAGGGATTTGAAAGGGGGGATGCGGAAGGGTGGAGGAACGTAGCCAAGGGTAACTAGGGCCCCCGGGCTGTGGTTTAAGGATCCTACCCGGCTTTCGCCTAAAAGAAATGCAGGACAAACCCTAGAACAACCTGCATCAGATGGGTGGGTACTTGTCCCACGCCCTTCCGATAGCGGGGGAGGAGTTTGCTGTGGGGACGCAGCATGCCTTCTCCGTGCCTCGACCAGTTTAGGAGGCAGCTGGCCGACTATTCCAATGGGAATAGCGGACACCTCTTACCGTATGCCCAAGGTCTGTGACCCCGGAAAATACACCTCTCAGAACAGGCCGAGGTGCCTGGGCTTGTGGGAACCTTAGTTCAAAAACGGAGAGGAAAAGGCATCCCCAAAGGTAGACCCTTCGTATCTCTCCTACAAGGTTCTACCTGCGTAGGACGGAATAGGTTAAATAAGAGATGATAAAAAAAACTTGTGTGCTGGGAAGAGCCTGCGAGAGTTGTTCTCTCGCAGGTGAACCTTTCTGGAGACACGACGAGGGCTACCTTTGGGGATGTATTTTCCTCTCTCCGTTTTTGTACTAAGGTTCCCACAAGCCCAGGCACTTCGGCCTGTTCTGAGAGGTGTATTTTCCAGGGTCACAAACCTTGGTTTTTCTCTGTTCCCCATTGTAACAGTCGGTCAGCTGCCTCCTAAACTGGTCGAAGCACAGAGAAGGGAATTCTGCGACCCCACAGCAAACTCCTCTCCCGCTATCGGAAGGGCGTGGGACAAGTACCAAATGCCCGACCTACCTGATGCAGGTTTTTCTAGAGTTTTCCCTGCATTACTTTTAGGCGAATTCCGGGTAATAACCTTAAACTATAACACCGGGGCCCTAGTTAACCCTTGGGTACCTTCCTATACCCTTCCGCATCCTCCTTTCAAATCACTTATATGATATTAAAGGAGAGTTTCCACCATGTGGATTACCCTCATGTAGCCTGGTTCTCTAAAAACACACAAACCCTTGTGCAGCGTAGCCTCCGGTCCCTCGTTCCCTTCGCTACCTTGTTCTACCTTTCCACATCCTCCCTTTGTAATCCCTTCCTATTCTATTTAAGGGAAGTTTCCACGACGTTAAAGAAAATATAAATTTTTCCGATTGACGTCAAACCGAAAATATACTCATTATAATTATCAATTATTCTGATAATGTTTGTCTTAACGGATGTAAAACTGAACATTGAACGATTTAACTAAATTTTAAAATTGAACGCAATCTTAATAAGACCATCTACGATTATTTCGATTTATTTTCGACAAGCAGTTAGAAAATGGAAGCGGTGGCTGGCTTTCGCCATTTCTCTAATGTAGATTGCAGAGATAAAAAAAAAATCTCGCATTGAACAGTCCATATAGAGCTTTGAAGAATTACTTTGAAGGGGAAAAGAGCGGTGATAAGTTTCCGAAGCAGAGAGCTTCGAAGTTGAATGTCGTAATTACGAATGCAGAGCTTCTAGTCCGGGCCAACTCTGAGGAGTAGGTACTTAGCATTCCAAGGCGAGAAATTCTAAAGTGGCATGTAATGATAGGGCGTAATTAAGTATGATGTACTTCTCGTACCACGAGGATGCGAACGTCTGTGACCTTGGAAGGTGTGCACAATTTTTTTTTTCTGGCAAGTATTAGCCACAGTCTAGATCTCACAAAGTCGTCGGAGGGGAAGACAGAGGAAAGACTGTCGAGTGTCTGTGTGAAGAGATGTCTGGCGGAGGACGACCAACTTTTATTATCGGCGTGGGCAGGGAACGCGTGCATTCCTTGTTCTATGGGACAGGAAGCTGCCAATCTAGAGCGGCCCAAGACCCCGCGGCAGCGAAATGGAAACGGCTAACGAAGTGGAGACAGCTAATTCAGGCACTTAGTACGGCTCTTACGACGCCCTTAGCGGCGATGCACAAACAACACCTGCCTCGACACGTACAGAAACTTTTAAGACAGCAATTGGAACGGTCACGAGTCCAAGACGCACCGACGATCAGGAGCGGAATATTCAACCTGGGCCAGCCACGCGCCCTTCATTGAATTTTAGTAGTGTCCATAATAAAAATTGTAAGAAATACAAGAGCATTTACTCAGAAAGAGAATGTAATTTTTCAAAACGATCATTTTCTTGCTACAAAGAGAAAGAAAACTAGAACCTCTACCATCAGTACACACCGTAAGTGGCGAATGCTGAACTCTTTTCGAAGATTTCCCCAGTTTCAACTAAAAACATCATCTAGCAACAATAAAGTTAAAAAAAAAGTAGCGTACATATATTTGAGTTTGTAAATAAAGCTGATTCGCAGTTGACAGTTTGCGACTACTGTGGATTACTATGGTTTATTTTATAGCCGTGCGCAGCAAAATGTTTTACAGGATTTCAGCAATACATAAAAGTTTTTTACCACTGGACTCAATATTTGAATACAAAAAAACTGGACAATCTATATTCTCGGAGGAATTTATTAGCAATTTTTTATCTGTATTCGATACTGATACAAAATTATTCGGATATAATGCAATAAATATTATTCAGAATTATTAGAAAATATTTTGAAGTCAATTTTTTGATTTAAGAATTTTTTCTCTATCAATATTATTTTACGGAAATCTTCTCGACCGTTTTGACATCCAAGATTTTTTATTTTCCAATACGTGTCGTGTAAGTTAATTTTAAGTTTTAACTTTTATAATTTGTATTTAACAATTTAAGAAGACTTCGAAGATAAAGAACGAAGATATTCAGCATTTCAGAAAAAATAAAGCCTGACTTGCTAAAAGAATTGTTACACGTCTATAAAACAATAATTTTGTCAAAATCGACTAGACTACTTTCTTCTTAAAGGCGAGCTAAATCACGGACACATCGGTTTCTGATGTCTCTGAAACGTTAAGAGGTTCTAAAATCACTCGATTCTAAGCAAAATTTATATTTTAAAAAAATTTCGTATCGGTCGTTGACGGGTTATTTACATAAACGTACATGTGACAGTCTGAATGACGTCATAGGTTGACTTCCAGAAGAACAATGATACAATAAATTATATTCCTAAAATGTGTAATTAATCCAAACACAATGTAGCTATCCGTTATCCAATAATGGAAATTTTGTTTTGAATTTTCTCTAGGCACCTACCCCCTGAATTCGGCAAACTATATGGCCTAAGTCGAACGTTGAGAAAGTAGAATACAAATATGAAAACTCATTGGTGTCTGCTAAAACTCTTTCGAGTTTATCTCTGGCTATAGATTCGTTAGAATTTTATTTATACAGACGGTCGTGTATTATAAACAGGAGTGTTAAATACTTTCCCTGAATTTTTTATAACAACGAACATTGCCCGGACGACAAAGTACATGTGACAGTCTGAATGACGTCATAGGTTGACTTGCAGACGGAGCAATCACCTGAAACGTAAAACAAGGAGCTGTCATCCGGAGCTCGCCATAAACGTTCAATGTCTACCTAAAACAATTTCTCCAGACAAAATTTTGAGGCAAATTTTTGGGTATGCTCTTGAGAAAAAGAGTACTTGACTGGTCATCGTATTATGTACTTCGTACCACATTATAACGATCCTTACGATATATTTCTCATCTATTTCCGTGAATGTTTTAAGGGCTTGAAATTCGTCGTGCTCAGCAAGAGACTTCTTAGTGGATGTTCCGTGAGGGGCCGCTGGAAGAGGAAACGAGTGCTATTGCTATCGCCTCACGCTGACGGCCGGCTGGTGTGGAGCGATTTATATCGAAACACGTCTGTACAAACTACCTTTCTGCGTCTTACACATAGCCGATGGGGTGTGGCAACTGTAACATTAATAAATTTCCATCCTGCTACAAAACTATCCATTATATGAGTTTCATTAATTGCCGTTCAATTTTAAATAAACTTGTAAGTAAAATTTATTTAAAAAGTGGACGAAATACGCTTCTACTTAGAAACTAGCTAACAATATTTTTAACAATTAAATAGTAAGACAGCAAGATGAAAAATATAAATTAAATACTACGTTTCTGCATTTTTCAGTTGTAGAAGTAAAATCACGCGTCTAAGTCAAAATTTCGATGTCGTTTTTCCGACAGGTCAATATCATGACGGATTGCTCGTTCGAAAGGTCCATATGCCTAAGGATCATTTACCCGAAACGCGTTTGCCAGACTATCGTTTTTACCTCACCCTCAGAAGTTTTTCCCTTCTGATGCTGTGAAGGGCTGAAATTAAATACTAATAACATCGAGGGACAGACTATAAATATGATCGCGTAAAGTATTTACCATAGGCTAATATTGACATTTTCCGGCATTCTTTAAATACCGCCCCCTTCCATCGCCACTCATAGGGCGGTGTTACCTCTACAGCATTTGTCCCTGGATCGTAAGTAACATGCGTACCAAGGTTGATTGAAATTTCTCAACAGATTAATTAATAATGTACATAAGAATAATGTATAATAAGATAACTCGCATATTGAGTATTTTATTATTATTACACTTTATTTCATAGAAACGGCAGCCCGGAAACTCAATTCGGGAAAGTGACCCTATCGGGATATTTGTCTTGTCGGATTAATGCCGTCGGGAAAGTGTTTTACGGGCAAATGACTGGATCCGTAAAATCACATATCACTATTTTATTACGTTGTCTGTTTTGGCTATGCTATTTTTTAATTGTTAATTTTAAGTTACTACAAGATTTAATTTTTTTCATATAAATCCTTTCTGGTACATGGCAACATTGAAAGAGCTGTTTTTCGTGTTCGAATTCAAATATTTCGATGGAATACTACATTGCAAATTCACTTTACTTAACCCATCATATAAACAAACTTTTGTTTGTATTTGGTCAGATTAGAAGCTCGGAAGCGGAGTTCGACCTGGAAGCTTGGACGAATAGCGGCATTGGGTCGGATAGTTTAGAGAGACAAATCCTCGTAAGGCGTGGGTTCACTCAAGGTCGGGTCCGTTCATCCCTTTACGGAGTTACCTACTAATTTCAGCAATCCCAGGATGAAAGGCTGACAACACGTAAACCCACCAAGGATGATTAAAACTATAACTAAGATTGAGTAGTTTCAACCTTGCACGGAGCAAGAAACTGGACAACCAGAAACGGGGGCTAAGAAGAAAAACGCTAGCACCAATTTCGATAAACCGCACTAGAACGGATCGAACCTCGCGAAAGCAAGAGACGGACGCAAACTACTCTTGTCGACGATGACGAAAACACACAAGGAGCGAAAGAGAACTGAACGCCGATGACGAAAACACACAAGAAAACAACACTTTAACGTAGCAGGCGAAGGAATAATGAACGACCATCCAAAAACGGAGCCCTCTCGTGATGTGAGGGATCACCTCCATAAACAACTCCAGCGCCGTCGACGGCGGGGGCCAACAACCTCACGCAACGGGCGTCAACAGTTCTGATACTCATAACTCTTCAAAAGGGAAATGCAACAAATACAGCTCCGATTAAGAATCATGACTTTTTGATTCCGATGTTTTAATAATGTTTTGTGTGGAGGTCGGAAGCACAGAACTTGAGGTGAAGAGGTTGGACAGGACATGACCACATCACCAACCGCCATCTAAAACATCTCCCCAAAAAAACAATAATCCTAATCACCTATATCTTCAACGCCATCCTCAGAACCACCTACTACCCAACCAAATGGAAACATGCTACCATAATCATGTTACCGAAACCCAACAAACCAAAATCCCACCCTGAAAATTACCGACCAATAAGTCTCCTACCTACAACTTCCAAACTATTTGAGAAATTACTTCTCCCTCATTTAATCAATCGACTCTCTTTCGTAGTTCCCGACACACTATATGGTTTTCGCATAAAACATGCCTGCTGCCATCAATTATACGCCTTCTCCAACCTATTATATAACTCCTTTGAACAATGCAAATCCTGCATCACCACTTTTATAGACATTAAAAAAGTTTTCGACAAAATTCATCACCCATCCGTTCTTTCAAAAATCAAAGATTACCTAAATGATACCCACTACAGAATACTCCTCAACTACCTCTCCAACAGAACTTTCTCTATCAAAATAAATAATCACATCTCCCAACCCCACCCCATCACTGCAGGAGTCCCCCAAGGAAGCGTCATTGCCCCCTTCCTATACAACATCTTCTCCCACGATATTCCACAACATCCCGCCACAAGCACAATCTTTTTCGCAGACGACATCGCCATCTCCTACCAAACCTCCTCTCTCACCTCCAATATCCAACCTCTCCAGTCAGCGCTCAGCCACCTAGAACACTGGTCCAAACAATGGCGAATCAGCATAAACCCCACCAAATCAGTAACCGTCCCATTCACACTATCCAAAAATCCTCCTCCGCACATCCCCCTCTATCTAAACAACGCCAAAATACCCACAAAAACAGAAACCACCTACCTAGGACTCCTCTTCGATTCAAAACTCTCTTGGAAACCCCACATTAAACACCTCCTCTCTAAAATTAACCTTAAATTCAGAACTTTATATCCTCTCCTAAACAGAAAATCCCCACTCGCCCTCAGCACAAAACGCCTAGTATATCTCCATAATTCAACCCAACTGGTCCTACGCCTCATCCATATGGGGAGCAACAGCCAAAATCCATTCAGCCAAAATCCAAACCAAACAAAACATAATCCTTCGCACCATCACTAACTCTCCCTGGTACCTCAGAAATTCCATCATCCACCACATTAAACTTCCCCAAGTCAACTCAATAATCACCAAATCCGTAACCTCATTAATCAAAAGCACCTTCAACCATCCTAACACCACGATCCAGCAATTCCATTGCAACCCTCCACCACCCCCACACGCACGTCGCCTCAAGAGAAAACGCCCTATCGACTTCATCCTTCCCCCAGAACACTCTGGCACCTCCTAACCCACCCCATCCTCATACCCGCAGACACCACCCACCAATTCCATCCATCCCATCAAATTCAACATCATCAGCGATCCCTCATAACTCAACAATGTATGCCCCTCGGACACCCAAATTAAAATACAAGAAAAAATTTGCAAAATTATGTTAATTGCTGGATTAACCGAATGACCATCCTACCATGTAAATTATGTACATAATTTTAATTGTATATACTCTAATACTTTATGTAACAACAAATAATCGTAAGATAAAAGTTTTGTCTAATAAAAAAAAAGAAGAGGTTGGACAGTGTTAATGTTGACAGTAGGGGAAGAGTGAATGTGTTGATGTCTAACAGGACGAGTGGAGAGGCAGTAAGACTGGAGATTCCAAAGTTCACACATGTGATACTTGCGCCATATCCAGGCCTGTCAGTCAAGAACCCCTCCTTTAGTCCCAAGTAATGGTTTCTCGTCCTGTATGTCGCTACAAGAGAGAACCACAAGTGCAGGTATGAGGCGACTTAATGCATACACTTTACTTATAAGAAAGATAGCAAAATACAGATAAAGTATTATTTTGTCCGCTGTAGAAAATTGTTGATCACCAATGAAATTTACTTTTGTTTGTCATTTAAAGATGTAGTCTTTATATCAATTCTTGAAGATGATTGACTGATGTTTGAGTATTAAGTTGATTTAATTTGAAGTTATTGATGATCAGTTGTGTTATTTTGGTCTTATTCCAACAGACGAAACGTGGATTGAAACACCTTGGGCTTGTGACGACTGAAGAAGAGCGATATCGGCGGCGGGCGGACAAGTTCTTTCGAGGACAAACAAGATTTATCAGCTTAAAACGGAATTTAGCAAGCCTTACACACGAGTCCTTTAGTAGGCCACGGCGAGAGAGGCTTTGTGTGTCGTTGTGGCTATCGCAGTCAGGCCTGGCTGCCTCCGGGTAACGTGCTTATCTCGTCATCGACGATCTGCTGCTTCTGCAAGATCCTCTCGGAAACATCAGTGTCGTGCCTCGGAAACCAAAGTCATCACCGGCTCGACTCGAAATATGACCGGGACCCGCCTTCCAGCTTTAAGCACCTGACATTCGGATTTCGAGAAGATGTCATCACAAGTGAATATCTCGGTAGCCGACTACGACGAATAAACTCAATTGGGATACTGTTTTACAGGTGTTCCGTGTCTGATTTTGAGAGTAAAACAGGTGGAAAATGAGATATAGGAATTCCGATGCTCCCTTTTATTCATTAATTATATCAAAAAATCATTTTCTTCTCCCACTCAAACTCAGACAATGGAACGCCAGAAAAACATTATCTCAATATTTAAATCCACCATTGAAATTGAATTTGTAATGGGTGTGTTGGTTCACTAAAATACTCATCATAATGTGCCATATTCGAGGCCAGAGATGCAATAAAGTCGGATAAGTCAGAGCCTGGAAACCGCCGAAATGGTTATGGAGGAGAAGCTGTAAAAATTTTAAGGTGACAAGGCAAATTCCTCTGAAAACAACTACTTTAACAAATGTCACTTCCAGGATTAAGGTTCTTGACAGCTATAATTAAAAATTTACACAAATTTGCTCTGAAAACCAACCTATTCAGGTAGGTTATTAACCTTCAATTCTAAATATTCTATGTTCCAAAAAATTTATGTTATCTTATCTAACTGATCACCTTAGACGTTTCATTATAACAACTTCTTCCACAGTAAATGAACCCATAGCTTTATTTTTTGCAAGATCCCTACGGCTACCTGTCATTGCTGCAATAGAACCCAAACAATATACCACGTCATATTTGAATGCACCGGCTACAAAAAGAGCAAAGAGAAAATACCACCAACAAAGATCTAATTTCATCAAAAGAATACATAATTTAAACCATAAAATATTTAACCAAAATGAATGTATTTCACAAAATTTAAATCATACTGTATGAATATTACGAACATTTAACAATGTCTTGATCGCTAATAACATTTTAATATAGTTAAAGCGACCTAAAATAAAGTAAATAAAAATAAATTAAAATCATTAAATGTATTTTGGTAACCAATTTCTTTCCACAAAATTTTATAAAAAAAATATAGATTACACAAGGGGTACAAATTCAACTGAAAAATTAAATTAATTTTTAACAATGCCATTCTATCAAAAATTACATAACGTTTCTAATACAATTTTTATATATAATCACCAAGTCTATCGTAAAAAATCTAAAAGATCTTGTTGAAAAAAAATATGAGAGCAATTGAATTTTAATAGTCTTTCATCTACATACACAGGACAAATTAAGAGAGTCATCATCACTAGATCATCAGGGAACACACAGAATGTCAAATTTTCACAGAGAAAATTGTCAGTTATTTCTAAACATACATGGATACTATAAATACTGTTAATTGAGACCATTTTATAAATTTTAGATAAATAGTGTAGTTTTTTCGGAGATGTTACATATTAAACACAAGATACATTCTGTTAATGTCAAAACAGACACCGTTAAATTCGCGATTCATAATTCATATAGGAAACCGGTGATTCCGATACTCCCTTTCCTACTTGTATTGTCATTCGTCCATTACCTACATAAACTCAGTTATAAAACATTTATAGAACAATCTTTAAAATTTGGTATACAAAATTAAATTTGTTATTTAGGCCGTCAATTTAATCTTTGAATGTAGTTTAACATCCTTGCACCGTTATCTACAATTCGTTGACAGTCCGCAAGAAGTAGATTTTTAAAAGTACAATATATAATTTCTAAATCCTGTTCCCGACTACTATATTTATTCTCCTATATTTAAGAAAAACTGAGGGAAGTGATGACAAAACCTGAGACGACACCACACAATGCAATAGCAGAACGCTTTATAGATGACCGAACGTCGCCATGATAATACTAGAAAATGTACATCGCAAAGAAAGGTCAGAAAGCAGGAGGAGGAAGTGGCAAATGGAAGGAGCAGAGTTATTTCGTCATCCACAGAAGTAATAAAGTCAAAAAAACCTGGGGCTATGAGAGTAATAAAAATCACACTCCTTATATAATTTTGCCATTTTATAGACGTTGGGACTTAAAACTCCCCGTGCATAGTGAATTAAATATTTCGGCTCTAATTCTGTTTCCACCGTTAGAAATAAAGTTGCATTAAACCCATTTAGAAATATTTGTTAATAAAGGCTTAAAGGCAACGTGCTATAAAATTTAATATTGTTAATGGAAATTTGTATTATGTAAAACTGAATCTCTACAAATACGTAATTATCATTAAAAATTTGTGTGAATTTAGTTGGTTTATATCCGACTCATTTTCCCCGCTCCGATTGTTAAAACAATTTTTCCTGAAGGCTAATAGAGATTTTTACGGTTTGAAACGTTGGACTTCTTCCTCCTTCCACTTTCATAAATTCTTCAATTTTAGACAAGTGGAATAGCGGATAACACTCTTACCAAATGTCTCAACAAACTTCAAAATCATACTTGAAGGCAGACGATCTCCGAAAGCATGTAAATAAGAGATAAGAGACTTGCTTGTGGAAAGAAAACAATGTGTTCTTGGGAGCAAAGGTCAGGAGTGTTCTATTTAAATACTTTAGTGACAATGACAATAAGCCAAACTGGTGCAGATATAAGTAGCATATTTAGATTATGACTCCAGAAATTATGGTTTTGAGACTAATACACTCACAGAAACGATAATTTCACTTTTTAAAAAATAGCAAAATCTCTCCATTTATATGGATGAAGTAAAGACGAGAGAACGAATAAGCTGACTAAAGGCAGAATACGACTAAAATTTTGGTTATTAATTTTATGTTTAATTTAGAATAAGGTTGATATTTACACAATACAATTTATTGAAGAAAACCTCTTATTATCAGTCAAATAAAACACATTTAATATTTAAATGGTGAAACTAATTTCAGTAGATAATAATTTTAATAAAATGTTCTAAATTAGAATTTTTAGGGTAACAGGCTACATGAGGGTAATCCACATGGTGCCAAGTACCATTTAATAGTATAGGAAGGGATTTGAAAGTGGGGATGCGGAAGTGTATCGGAAGGTAGCCAAGGGTTAACTAGGGCCCCCGGGCTATGGTTTAAGGTTCCTACCCGGAAATTCGCCTAAAACTGATGCAGGGAAAACCCTAGAAAACCCTCATCAGGTAGGTCGGGCATTTGGTAGTTGTCCCACGCCCTTCCGATGGCTGGAGAGGGGTTTGCTGTGGGGTCGCAGTTTACCCCGCGCCGTGCCTTGGCTAGTTTAGGAGGCAGTTTGCCCGACTCTTCCAATAGGAATAGCTGACAACTCTTACCGTATGCCCATGGTCTGCGACCCCGGAACATACACCTTTCAAAACAGGCCGAGGTGCCTCGGCATGTGGAAACCTTAGTTCAAAAACAAAAGAGATGTGAAGGCATCCCCAAAGGTAGCCTCCTCCAGAGCTCTCTGAGAATGTTTACCTGCGAGAGAATCCACTCGCAGGCTTCCTTCAATAGAATTAATAATTTCAGTGTTTTATACCTATAAATGAAAGGTCTGCGAGGGCTATTCTCTCGCAGGCAGTACCTGCGAGGGATATTCTTTTGCAGGTAGAACCTTGTAGAGAGACACGAAGGGGCTACCTTTGGGGATGCCTTTTCCTCTCCGTTTTTGAACTAAGGTTCCCACAAGCCGAGGCACCTGCCATTACCATTGGAATAGTCGGCCAGCTGCCTCCTAAACTGGTCGAGGCACGGAGAAGGGAATGCTGCGTCCCCAAAGCAAACTCTTCTCCCGTTATCGGAAGGGCGTGGGACAAGTACCCAATGCCCGACCTACCTAATGAAGGTTTTTCTAGGGGTTTCCCTGCATTACTTTTAGGCGAATGCCGGGTAGGATCCTTAAACTATAGCCCGGGGGCCCTAGTTAACTCTTGGCTACCTTCCTCTACCCTTCTGCATCCCCCGTTTCAAATCCCGTCCTATGTTTTTAAAGGGGAGTATGTATTTATGTATGTATGTGGATTACCCTCATGTAGCCTGTTACCTAAATAAAAAAAATAAAAATTGTAACTACAAAAATATGACTGTGGTAAATTACCCAAAAGATCCTTCAAATAAACTCGAAAAAACAAGTTTAAATTAATTTTATTTCACTGACAATCAGATCTTTTATGAAACAAATAACCAAATTTTAGTTTAAACTGATTTACTAGTAGGATTTCAGAGTCATTGTCCTGCATTTGGTAAGCTATAGAATAACAGTGACGTTTGTTTCCAGCATAGGATTTACCACTCATTTGAAAGCCGGAAATGCTCTTAACCTCCTACTGGTTACCCTTGAGATGCCTCCTCTGAGATGCAGCTGAATTTATTGAGCCCGGGAACCACACAGTTCTTATCTCCAAACACTTGAAAAGCTCCGCCGTGCATTGTGTGATAACCGACCTTTGAAAGATCAACCTTCAACATGTCTTCCAACTTTGCTGTGCAGTGAGGGAATTGAGAAAAATTGCGTTTAAATGAAGAAATAGGGAGAGGTAATAAAGTGGAACCCTGCTCCATATTCAGGAAAGACCTGGGAGCAGGAACTGAAAAAGAGAACAGTCACATACGAATCGGATGCAGTACTAAACTGAGATACGAGGTCCTGAAATGTGTATTTTTTCGGAATCAGACTGTTGATTTACGAAGTGAAAATACACACGAAAATATAATTTGCTGATATCACACATTCCAAAAATAACTGACACGCGAGTAAATTCTGCGAAGGGCAGCTGGCTGCATACCTGTGCGTTTTTTACGAGGAGACGGCCGTATTATTCTGCGGAATTGCTCATAAGCGTGCACGGTCACGTGGCCGTGTTTACGGACGCAGAGTCTGGAATGCAGATTCGAGATGACGTCACGTCTGGAAATTGCTGCGGAAAACTTCAACGAGGATGTACAACACTCCTCGATGGGGGAAAAATATTTTAAATTACAGAGATTAGCCTAATATACTTCAAATACATCGTAAAAAGAAGGGATATTACGCTTCTGTTCCAGAGTGGCCTCCTTATAGAATTTCGATACCCATTGTTCAGGGTATCAAAGTCGCGGGATTCACGTAGAAGTTCCTCTGCCAGAATATTTAGGTTTTAATTTTGTGATGGTAACTTACATGTACAGTTTTCAATTAGACATTTTCCTCAAAAAAGCATTAAATTTGATCTGCTCAGACGCCGATGCATTTATAGCTTGGTATTCCAGAAATTTAATTAAACACATTTTGTTAACTTAAAGAAAATATAATAATTATTTTGGTAGAGTACAGTCATATTTATTGTCAACTGGTTAGAGGAACACTCTGGCCTTATTAAATTTCAAGTTAAATATGGTTTTGATTAACCCAGTCCAAGACATATATAGAATATTAAAATGGGATAAGAAACATGTTATATGCCTTCATGGCAAGAGACTAACAAACTTGAGGTTTGCAAACGACATAGTTCTATTCGCCAAAACTCCAAGAAAACTACAATCAATGCTCCAAAAGTTAAACTCACATAGCAAGTTGTCAGGACTCTCAATAAATCAGTCTAAAACAGAAGTAATGACAAACGGAGTACAATCCCCAATGCATCTTGAAGAAACAGAGCTACTGTATGCATCACAATATATATATATATATATATTGTAATACTTAACAAATTATTTAAATAAATAATTTATTGCTCACGTTGGTGACAAAATGTAATGATTAAATTTTATTAAATGAATTGATTGCCACCCGTTGGTGACGCCAAAATGTAATGATTAAAAAATTATTAATTAATTATATAAATTAATAAGCAAAAGATTATTTCACTGAATTTAATTCAATAGTTGCTTTATGACTCAATTATATTTAACTAATTTAAAGAGAAGGATTTCAAAATAATTACGACATTCTTTAAAACTTTACAAGACAATTTACTTTTATTCAGGTGAAATTTACAACATTTTTAAATGAGATTATTTACATTTAAAGTTTTTTAATTTTATAGATTTAACAACTATTTTTTCAGGGTCATTTTTTATCTGGGCTTTCTAAGTAAAGAAACAACCTTTATATTTACGTTAAACAATCTTTACAACCTAAGAAGTTAAACAATCAAACAAACGTGAAATCTAAATCTGACGACTTATCTTTAGTTATCGTTTACAAAACTTGATCAAATTTCTTTATACTTACAAAACATTTGCTGGTACCAGGCTTAAACTCTTGGGCTCGGGCTCACCTCACAATTCACATTAAACGCCATGAAATCACTGAATTTACATTTGATTAAGCAAACACTGTCGTGACTTTGGATCTCCTCTGAAACTGGAAATTGCTGCTCCTTCCGGATTATAGGTTGGACAGATTGTTACAAATTGTCCCTCTGCGGAATTGATGACGGTCACGGTACTTATAGATTTTTATTGTAGCGTGATTTATTAGGTTATTCCTTGTAATAGTATTCGATGAATTCGACTGTCCAAAACTTTATAATCAAATTTAAAACTTTTAACCTTTCCGGCTAGATCTATATGCCTGCCACGCAGTTCGTTGTTCGACCACCAACACCCAACTGTTCTGTAAACTCCGCGGTTCAGCACAACAAAACCCCGCCTGTCCATTGTCACCTTTGAAATTGGTGCCGCTAACAATCCACCATAACTATCCAATTATCAAAATGGCCTCTAATTAGTATTACAATATATATCTAGGACAAATAATTTCCTTTAACAACAAAATGGAAGAAGAAATAAAAAGAAGGTTTCATTAGCTTGGAAAACCTTCTGGTCTTTAAAGTTTATATTGTTGGACAGAGCCCTAAATAGGAGGCTCAAAATGGAGAGACTAGAAAAATGTGTTTTTCCAGTATTATTGTATGGGTGTCACACATGGATCCTCAGAATAAAAGAGGGAAATATTCTACACGTATGCCAGAGGAAAATGCAGAGGAAGACCCTTGCCATTTCTCTGAACGATAGAGTATCGAACATCTTGATACATAGGCAACAATAGACATTACACAACAGACTACAAAGACCAAATGGAAATGGGGAGGACACGTTGTAAGGCTACAAGACGAAAGATGGACCCCTACATAGGCAACAGATTCCCAGGAAGACCAAGACGCAAGTGGACGGACCTATTCAAAAAACAAGCAAGAGAACAATGGACCAGAATAGCCAGAGACAGAAACAAGTGGAAAGTCCTAGAACTACAACTAGGTGATAGTGTATAAACCATGTAGTGCATTAATAAGTAAGTCACCTTACGTGGATTAGCTCACCGCGTGAGCCTCTAAAAGCTACCCCTACTTGTAGGAGGTCTTTGCCCTGAACGGGATAACATAGGCTATCTTCTTCTTCATCATCATCATCATCATCATAATCATCATCAGAGGCGATAAGGATATAGAACACCGAATCATTTTCCCGTCGACGACATTGTAAGGAATAGTGTTTCAGTTCTCTAGCCGCGAGTGTACCTGATGATGATCCACAAAATCTCTCAATTTGCGAAAAATTTCGACCACTTGGAAGTAATCAACAGACCACTCCGACATTTCAACCGTAACAGATTTTTATGACCGTGTTGTTCAAGCGAGATGCGTGCCTCTAGATAATGTCCGGAAATTAAGTACTTGACTTCTTGGCGTCAGCGAAAACTCCGGGAAACTCGCCCTTGCTAATATTCATTAAAAATAAAATAAAGTATATTATCACGAACAAAATAACTGAATTCTGAATTATCGCGGAACATTCTATTTATGCCAATGTTTAAATTTCTGCTTGCATCGTCCATGTAGAAGCTTTGCCAGAGAACCCCGAAGAAGATTACTGGACTGTCATTAGTTACCTTCTTCTGCTGTATTACCATAATAATTGTCTGGACATCAACTTCTTCACGAACTAATAATAACGTGCAGTGTGACGGCCCAGTCCCGAAAGAGAAAACGAGTAAACAAAGACATTTGAGTCATTTAGAATATTCAATGTTTTCCAATAGGATTGTCTCCATAAGGTTAAAATAACTGTTGTCCATCTTAAATACATGTGTCGGAATCGATACACCGCCTCCAAGTATTAAGGAAAATTTAAATAATTATCGTTGAATGACGAAATCTCTCGAGTCTGTGTTTTTCCAAGAGCATTTCCCAATGCTAATGACATGTTAGTAAACATTTTGTTTGCATAGAACAATTCTGCGGCTATAAAGCAAGAACTACGTAACTTTTATTTATTACCTCTAGCTATCATTAAAAATGAATTGATACGAGAAACTGACTTCATGTTTAGTATTTATTATATTTACTGTTTTTTGATCGTAAATTAAAAGTTCGTTATATTTATTTTTAAGTTATAGGGATAGTTAGGTTTCAAACATCTTTCTGAAGACGGTCTTTGTGAAGGGGTTATTCTTGGGATTTGTTTGGACACTGCATGGATTGATGACTGGAGTGTAATAAGTAGTGAACCTTACAGCATTACTGGGAAATGAGGAACAAGTCCTGAAAACGTATTATAATTTCTACAAATTTCAAAATAACTCGTCGCTTATTTTTTCAGATGAAATGATGAAATAAGCAGCAGCGACGTTATCCACTCGGGAAAACGTAATTCAGCATAGTTACTCAGCATGTTCCTACAACACAAGACTTGAAATAGGAATGTTACCTCAAAGTGGATTCCTTGTGTCAAGAAAGAAAACGGCCGTTACTGAAATATTAAATGAGATGTTGAATTTCTCTTAAGAATTACCTTTTGTCGACGACAATGTACCTGAATGCTTATGTTCGTAGTTGGACGCTTCCTGGTTGACTGATTTGTTTACTGCCGTGTATACATCCTTTCGCTGTCCCGTGCGATCCATGAAATTTATTTATGGACTTGATAAATATCAGTCAAGTTCTGTAAACACCAATATTGAAAGTTAAAATACTCTTAAACGATCAAAGTAAAATAAGCTGGGCATCGGTGATGACACAATCTGCGATCGAAAATGAAAATCTGGAACTGATGAATCTGTTCTCAGTTGTGGAATAAAACTGATGATCCATTAAAATTTAATTAAAAATGTAAATCACACGTTAAATGACGACATAGAACTTGAATGAGAGTTTGCTCATAAAATAAATAAAATGAAACAAAATATTCAGAATAATCATAATTTTGATTGAATTAATGTAAAAATTTTTGACGAATAAATAAAATTTTTCTCACGACTAATAAATGTATAAAAAAAACATTCGAAAATAAAAGAAAGACAAAAATTAACAACGTTTCGTCCTCAATCGAGGACTTCATCAGGTGTACAATGGAGTAAATAATTTACAACCATTGCCAAATTCTTCCATAAATATTAACCAAATATTGAGTAATAATCAAAATGAAATTGGCTTTATAAATGAAAATATAATTAACTTTACAAACAAACAAATTTATTATCAATGTTTAAAAACAATTACACAATTTAAAAAAATATCTCAGGGTCTCTACTGGGTTTGATAATGGCGAATCATTTTATTTCTCAACTTAAACACAAATTCCAATTTAAAAGAGAAAAGATTTACTCGTCAATTAATTAGGACGAAATTTACTTGTCAGCGAAGTTAAGCTAAAAAGATGGATTCTAATTAACAATTTTTAATCAATAATTAGAAAACGAAATCTGACGGCTATCTTTTTATCAGGTTTACATAATTTTCAAGTTTTCAAATTTACAATTAATGTCTTAATTAATTGCATTACAATATATAAATAAATTTTGCGTAGAATTTCCTATACCTCCAATGCCCATTGTAACTTGAGGACGAAACGTTGCGTTAAATATTACGTTTTTGTTAGTAAATTATTTCTTACTATTTCAGCTGTGTTCATACATTTATAATTATATTGAAGTCAAATATAACTATTAAAGAGGGTTATGTTACTTATTGTGACAAATAACGATATAAAAATAATATAATTTATATTATTGTGCATATGATAAATTTTATTAGTTTTTAAGTCACATCTAGTAATCAGAATAGAAGTCTGTTTAAAATTTATAAAATCGACAATATAACTGTTTTTCGCGAATTCATTGTTATATCACATTTCTAACTCGACTTGAATGATTTTTTTAAAAATATGTTTGGAATAGTTTCATTGAATTTTTACTCTTATTTGAACCGAAGCACACTTTTATTATAAGGAATTTTTTGTAGAAATTTTGTTATTGAAGTTACGTCCAGTATTTATTTTTAATTGATTGAATTTATTTATAGTTGGCTTCAACAAAAGCATGAAGAGATTTCTCGTATTCCATAAATTTAATTTGTCTCTTTTATTTTTTCTTAATATAATACCTGATGATGTCCCAAAGCTTGATCATGTGATTCTCTAATTCACCTGTATTGAGATCAAATAATTCTGAGAATATGCTCATGTCGGGGTTTTTGATTTTAAAGGACATAAAAGTTAACTTCAAACTTTAAAATGTCCGTAGCTGCGAGTGAAGATGCAGGAAATAACGTCTTCAGTCGGAGCTTTTGATCTTACGTAATGCAGCTTTGTAGTAGAAGACGGAGAGCGGAATATATTTGGCAAAGTTGATGGCTGGTACTCCCCGTAGAAGGAACATACATCGAGAAGTGTCTATAGCTTGATAATTAATTTTTTTGGTGATAGGAAGTAAAATCGTGTGTAATAAATGATCGTGAATGAGCTAATTGAACGTAACCCTTCTGCGGTCGTAAGCGACTAAAAACAAAGTGACGAAAATATGTACCATATTAGTCAAACGTATTTGGTGACATGGATAAATTAATTATTAAGGGATCTTAAAAATTTCCGATCCAATTGAGAAATTTACAAACTGAAATCGTTATCCAGATGTGATGGTCTTTGGTCTGAACCCTCATCAGCTTCACTAACGGGGTTGGAACATTGAAGGATAGCCGAAAACACGATTAAGAGAGACATTTATTTATTTGATTGATAAAAAACAGAACCTCTAAATTTTTGAAGATTTTTAATAATAAGATTTAAAAATCTTAGTACTATATTATGTATAATATACGATCTTATCGGAATATCTCTTAAAACATTCACAGCTGTTTGACCTACACGAGAAAATACCACGATGGTGACTTTCCGTCTTTCTTGGCTCCATCTATTAGAAAAATGCAGCAGAATACTTTTTCATTCTTTGCTTTCGAATACGAAAGAATAACATCTCAACTCAGAGACTCTGGTGGGAAAGGTCATATGGTTAGCAGAAGACAAATAATCGAGGTTCCACCAGATCTGGACGAAGCGATTCCAAATGTGTCAATCGGAATGTTCATATGAATGATTGTAATATGAATAATTGTAATTGCCAAGGAACTGGAGAAATTTAAAATCAACTAAATGAATAAATGTTTAGTATCTGCCCCTTTCTCATCCACTATAATATATCACTTAGGTCCGAAACAATATGTTATCCCTTTTCTTAACCCCCCACTAATGTAATATCTATTGATAGATTATTTTTCGGCGTAGATGCGTCGGTTATTCTTTTCCACTATAATTTGTATTCCTAACTTTAAACTTGGTCAAGGGTAAGAAATTTTCAGCCTACAGGACACCACTTCTGGCCCTTTCGTCAAACATCGGCAAATTTATGACACTCACGGAGACTCTCTCTGAAAATATGCGCGTCATACTCCAAAAACAATTATATTCCATATAAATACATCAAATTATTATTAGTAATTAAATTTATGGATAAAAAATTACCGACACAGTAACGTCGATAAAGGTAATTTTGTTTGTAATTTGGTTACTTCTTTTATTTAATTAGTATATATTTAAGACAGATTTCCATCACAAACACCATCATAGAGACTGTATAATGTTCTTCATATATATGGGTATTGAAACGAGTGTAACTACATTTAAAAATATTATAAAAATGATCAGCTTTTAATAGAAATATAAAATTTAATTGCCATTAAGTCAGAAATAAATTAATGAAATTATAAGAATTAATAAGAAAACATTAATTATTGAAAAAAAATATTAAGACTTTTACCCTAGGACCTCTTCAGTTTTGGAAATTTCAATCAAGAACATCTATAAACATATTAAGAAATTAAAAATGTCAAATTACATTCAAAAAACAATTTTACGTTTAATCATTAAAACAATGAAATCTCTTCATTACTATGTTTAAATATTAATCATACAGACAATGTTTAAATATTAACGAAGACTGTTTTATTGATGTTCTGGTTTGATTAAACGTAAGTTAATTGCTTGTTTTTATTTCAATTTTTTGGTTTTATTGAATGTAATTTGCCATTATTTAATTAAAAATTTATAAATGTTCTTGATTGAAAATTCAAAAACTGAAGAGGTCCTAATCCATAGATGAAACACCTATTTTTTTTTTCAAAAATTAATGTTTTCTTATTAATTGTTTAATAATTTCATTTCTGACTTAATGGCCTTCAAATTTTATTATTGAAAAAATATTTTTTCATATCTTTTGAAACTTTCCTAACGATGTTGTCATATCATTAACCTTTTTGCGGAGATGTACGATTAAGATTAGAGTTATCTCAGTTGTAAACTATTGGTTCCGTCATTATTTCATCTCTGTTGTTCTGTATTGAAATGATTTTGTTTTAAATTTACTACTTGATTATTTCGATTTTCTGCTCAACTATTGCAGAGCAACAGAGCTATGACGAATCCATAGAATCTGATATTCATTCATCTTGTCCGTAATTTCACGACACTTAGAACCAGTGCCTTTACAAAACCATTCTAGCATCCGGAGAAGTAGGTCACTGTGATGGTTTGGCTATTCAATATTGTAAAATACGATGCCTCTATATTAGACACACTAATGTTTGCAGTCTTGAAACAAACTTAAGACTGTAACTACGAGAGTATCTCAGCGATATAGAAGTATGTACGCCTGCAGTTTTTAAAATTTCGTTAATCGTTCTCTAATCTTATCATCGTTCTTGACGCCAGATCATGGGTTAATAGGACATACAGGAATAGAATGTTGCCTGCAATCGACATACCGCGGAACGGGTTCCACAGAAGTGAGAATTTAAAACAGCGTATTTACAAAGCAGACTACGAGGGAGCAGCGGCGTGGGAGCCGGAACTGGCGTCACTGATATGATGAACAGGAAGAGTGCTGCACTAAGTGGGACAAATTATTGCACTACAAACACTCGTATATGACCCGTTCCCCTCAACCGCCACAATTAGTGCTGCTGACTTCACCCGTCACCTATGGCCTCCTCTTCATTCCAAATAATATATGATACACGTGATTACAGTGCCGCGTATGGTCAATTAAAAAATAAAAATATAACTGAATCAAACGTTCAATTTAGGCACGAGGTATACTCATCAATAAACGTGTAAGAACCACCGGTTTTAGATCAGTAAAGGGACACCGTCTGTACGAGGTAAAGTATCCTACCGATGTCGTTTGAATCGAATTTAGCATGCCTCTGGAACGACGCAAAAATAGAATTTAGATCTATGTAAGATCCCAAATCCAACGTGTGGAATAAAATTGATGAAAGTTACTAAAAAAAAAGCAGCCAGGATAACCATGAACAGAAAGTGAAAAGGAGCATGACGAATTGGAAGCGTGGTGAACCAAGGCGATGAAATGTCAGGCTCGCTCTACAAACTTCCAAACGATTCGATGGAAAATGGTCCAGTAAACTGATTTATACATGGTTTAAAAAAAATGGTGCTGCATTGCATATTTAAATTGAACGCACTACTCAAATAGTATATTGGTAGTTACTGAAGATGTTTTCGAAGTTGCAAAATGTTTTGATAATGGGAAATATTATATCAAGCCTTTTATTTTGCATTATAAGAAAATTTACCAAATTTTTCAACACCATTGACAACAAACTTCAAAATCAGATTAAAGTGTGCGGTTACTTCCAAACCGATATTCCAAGAACCAATGAACTCAGTCCAGGTAGTAAATTAATATTAATTAAAATATATTTAAGAAAGTAAGGGAACGTATTTGCAATGGTCGTAAGGTCAGAACTATTTATGTTATTTGAAGGAGTCGAGAGAGAAGGTACTACAAAAAAGGATCGCTGACAGAATTACTTTTATTTGAGACTAGCTGGGTGCCCGGCGTTGCCCGAGATGTCATTTATCTATAACCTCCGATATGACTCCAATTTCGGCTGCTTTTGCGCAATTTTTATGTAACGCTACTCGAACCCTAATCATTATAATTAACTCTGAAAAATATTTTTTGCATGTTCTAAAATTTGCACCTCGCTACCCCTGCATCTGAGGGGTAAATGCCAATTTGAATGTCGTAACTAAACACAGTGACTTCCATAACCTTTGATTTGACTCCAATCTCGGTTTATTCGCGTTATTTTACTGTAAAGCATCTCCACCCCAAACCCGAAGGGTGTCCTTTTCACAGGGCGTAGGGGATGAAAATTGTATTCAGATAACATTGGTAGAAACACTATCAATATCTCTGACCCCTAAAAATATTTATCCGACTCAAATATCGGTTGTTTTAGTATGTTTAAATATTTCCACCCCCGCTTCTGGGGGTGGAAGACGCGTCTCACCCCGACAGTGTTTGTTTCCTGGTCGCAAAGAACACGTGTACGAAATTTGGTGAAAATTGCTCGACTGGTGTAGATTTGTATTTTATTTAGAAAACGTTTGTATGGGAAATAGAAAAGGGCTGTTTTTAGGGTTTTCCCGGAAATTATTCGATTTTTTCTCGCCTTTTAAACCTTCCCTAGACCTCCACGAACATTTCAAGACTAAGATAAGATAAATCCGTTCAGCCGTTCTCGAGTTTTAGTGAGACTAACGAACATCAATTCATTTTTATATATTACTTTTATTTGAGATATTTTTCCCTGTTTGTGCGTTTTACGACTTGTGGTTCGAATGGCTGGATCCACTAAGATGGTTGCAGTCGTCAGAATTATTTCAACTCGGGAATCGAATGCAACTCCAGGTACCAACGGGTATCTTATCGTAAGATATGTTAACGGTTCCCGGACGTATTTAAGATAGAACGTTTGGCAGGAAATCGTTTCGTGCTCGGATTACAACACGAGACTAACTTATGTTCAAAGCGTTTTCATTTCTGCAGAACCAGAATTGTTTTAAATCCGGGTCGTAAAAAATATTATTTCACCTCATATTAATGGTTGACTCGAGGTCGTCACTGCTACTGTCAAAAAATCTGATGAGGATGGGAAGGATGGCGGATGATGGCTTGGAAAATAAAAACGATTTTTTTTAGGGTAACAGGCTACATGAGGGTGATCCACATTGGGCAACTCCCCTTTAATAGCATAGGAAGGGATTAGAAAGGGGGGATGCGGAAGGGTAGAGGAAGGTAGCCAAGGGTTACTAGGGACCCCGGGCTATGGTTTAAGGATCCTACCCGTCATTCGCCTAAAGAAATGCAGGGAAAACCCTAGAAAAACCTGCATCGGGTAGGTCGGGCATTTGGTACTTGTCCCACACCCTTCCGATGACGGGAGAGGAGTTTGCTGTGGGGACGCAGCTTACCCCTCGCCATGCCTTGGTCTGTTTAGGAGGCAGCTGGCCGACTATTCCAATAGGAATAGCGGACAACTCTTGCCGTATGCCCAAGGTCTGCGACCCCGGAACATACACCTCTCAGAACAGACCGAGGTGCCTCGGCATGTGGGAACCTTAGTTCAAAAAAAAACCAGAGAGATGTGAGAGCATCCCCAAAGGTAGCCCCCGCCAGAGCTCTCTGGGATGGTTCACCTGCGAGAAATCCTCTCGCAGGCTTACTTAAAATAAAAACGATTTTTTTTAAGGGCAATAGGCTACGTGAGGGTAATCCACTTAGGGCAACTCCCCTTTAATAGCATAGGAAGGGATTTGAAAAGGGGGATGCGGAAAGGTAGAGGAAGGTAGCCAAGGGTTAACTAGGGCCTCCGGGCTATATTTTAAGGATCCTATCCGGCATTCGCCTAAAGGAATGCAGGGAAAACCTTAGAAAAACCTGCATCGGGTAGGTCGGGCATTGATTTGTAATAAGTTATTTTTCTAACGTGTTGCATGTCTCACCTGCGTGCGTCTTTTCCTCAGAGAGGAAGCATGTTTTACCTGAAAGTAACAATCGGTCATCACCCTGGATAGAGCATGTAATCCAAATTATCGGAGACATTTCCTTCCTCCCGAGATACACAAATGTTGGATTGAAACTCGGGCACATTATAACGACGATAGATTTTATTACAGAAACGGAAGCAAGTCGATGAGTAGAGATACTCTTGGTTACGTTTGATTTGCAAACATTCATTTTTGCAGCAATAGCTTAATTGTCTATCTGACATTTATGAGCGAAGCGTGAGGCCAGTGATCACTATACCTATTCCTTTCCGTTCCGCAGTGAAGTACTGTGGTGAAACAAGGTGGTAACGGATTGAGTGTCATGACCCTTGTCGGAGAGTCATTTGTCATTATGAATCTGACTTCGCAATCACGAATGACAAGGCTGAAGGCACGTTTTATCAAAGCCTGAAACTCCTAGGATCTTGATGAATGACCGGCATTCACAAATTTACTGGTACAACGAAGTCATTGCGGATTATAGTTACCGGAGATAATACCTGCGAGAGAAATAACATAGGCCTAAAGGATCTGTCCTGATGAAGCAATATCGATGGGCTAGCTTGGCATTGAAGAAGGCTATCAAGGCTGACAAACGGAAATAATTTGCAGAGCAGCGCATTCCAGTGACGGATAAGCTGAAATACAACGTCACTGGCCTATCTCCATCTATGCACAAGATAGTGACCACTATGATTCCACAACAAATGGAATTTAACACAGATACAGTACGAATGGGATGTAAAACCTACTAATACACTACTACTATAGATCTGCCCAAAGTTCAGCGACATCAAGGCCACAGGATTGGGACAGCATCCCTAATGATAGACTAGAAGCAGAGTTCCGAATTGGACCAGATATGATTTTGGATGTCCACAAAGAGTGTTCAGCAACCCCTGGTTGCTGAAAGCAGCAGATTATTGCTACCAAATAACAAGGACGCAAGCGAGGATCCATCTTCCTATCGCCGATATATCTATTGGATGCGGCAGGAAAGGTACTCATGATGAACTTGTGGATAGCTCTTCCGAAAAATCAGTTTGGTTTTAGATGAGCACGATTAATGGAGGAAAGTTGTCGAAACGGCACGAAAGGTAATCGAAGAAAGAAGATGGAGGCGATGATGAGAAGTACAGTGCCATCATGACCTTAGATTTGATCGCCTTCAACGGAGCCAGATGGGAAAGAGCGCAAATGTAATTATCACCGTTGTCAACAGAACATCCAGATTGAATGAAGTACCGGTCACAGAAGAACAGCATGAGGATACAATCCAGCACTGTAAAAAGTGCTTGGGTATATTAACAACTGAGAGACAATTACGCCACGTCATTCATGACATCGCCATGTGAATTAGACGGAACTATGATGAGAACCATCACCTGGATTAGATATTGACGGGGCATGACTGTTTCACGATACCGTGATTCCAAATCAGTCTTTGATTTTATCAATTTAGTAAAAATAAATTAAATGCGTGAAGTAAGAACTATATTAAATGATGGGCATCATTAATCAGAAATAGTTTGATCGCAATAAGTTTCGTAATATTAATTTTAATGTAATTTTTTTAAATAAAAGTACTTGATGGATTTGTTGAAATTAGCCTTGGTTTCAATCTACAACCCAAATATTATTTCCGATGATTTTCTGTTATTTAAATACAGGTTTTGAGTATATAAATGTTATATTTGTACCTTTCTCAGCATATTTGGAACGATTTTACTATTTTTTTTCTAAAAGAAATTAGTTTATATTCGCAGAAAATTTGTATTAATTACTGACATCAAAGGAGGTTTGAGAGGGTAATTATATTGTTGCACTGACTAGTATTTTTACGACAGAAGTTTTGAATATTTTAAAGTTATCTTGTCGGGCTGCTTCAATAAATTTTTCCAAATTCTCATCGAATGATTTCAGTGGCTGTCACGTAACATTTAGTGTTGCTCTTGTAAGGGTTGGCTCCAGGCCAGACCACCTACAACACCCGAGGACGTTGTCATCACCAGGAGCAGGTGCGTGGAGAAAGTAACCGAGACCGTTGACCCTCGTCGGTATCAACAACACGCACTGTGCAAACATCCGTAGTCGAGACTGCTCTGGTATGCTGTCAATATAAAAAATCGACAGATTCGAGAAACGATAATGTAATAAATATTTGGGATCAACACGACAGACTTTGATTTAAATATCGAACATTTACTTTACTATTCGATTTCTTATATCAATTTGGTCAGGTAACACGGGAAAATATATAATCCTGCGTTCAATATTAACAACTGTTCAGTATCAAATTTTATCAACTTCCTTTTCTTGTATTAACTGAGAATATATGATCCATTCTGTGATAATTTGCATTGTCCACCACAATGGCACAAAGACTTTATTGTTATCAAATTTTTAATACGTTTTCATTATAATTTTGTCATTTAATCCATATTAACGTGTAATTGAGACAGTCTTATTAATCAAAAGACAGGTTTGGTATGATTATAATGATTTATAATTCTGCCTACAAAAATTCAAAATTGCACGTAAAAGCAGACGCAATGTGCTCACCATCCTAAATCCTCCAGACATTTCAAAATAATGGTTTGACAACGAAGAATGTGCCGACCAACAGGGTAACCCAGAGTTGACCAAAAACAACTTTATTGTCTGGACCACCTGGGTGAAGGGGATGACGTTTCCCAAGCGGGGAAACGAAATATAAAATGTGAGAGTTCGCGTGGCTCTTTATTCGTCTGGGGCATGATGAGATGTTGGAATTTTTTGTACGAATTGTAAATCATCGTCAAACCAAGAAACTCCATCTACCATAGCTCTTTAAGAGAAAAGGTGGCAGCAACAAGGAAAATACTGACTTTGAAACTGGACTCACTAGAAATACAAGGAAATTGCATCCTATTTTCCTGAAGGCTCCAATCACCGGGAATGAGGAATGTTATGTAAGTAAACCACTCAATCATTAATTACATATCTTACGAAATGGAATTAAATTGACATATTTAGTTACTGCGATTTTTCATTACGAAACGATAGCTCGAACTTTGCAAAGAATATGCATTAATTATTTATTACTATGGAAATTAGGAAGTGTAATGAAATAAATTCATTATTTTTTATTTAATTTAGCGGACAGTATTTATAAAAGTACCATGAAATCGTGTTTATAAGAAAGAGCGAATGATATTGATATAAACCACAAACAATTTGAGATCCATTGAAAAGATAAGACCTTTAGGCAATTAATAAAAACTTAAGGACATCATACAAGAGATCCAACGGTTTTCATTTGATCTCAGAGCAACGAGTTAAGGTGTGAATGGTAATCAAAGCTTGAGAAAAAAATTTGTGAGGATTTCTGGTGCATGCTCACAAATTACGGACACATTTACATATAGTTTAATATGGAAATTAACACATCTGAAATACGTAGTGTTTTGCTAAGATTTATGAGTACATATTTTTTGAAACAGTGAAAAAAATATTTGACAAACCATTTACGAGTGGTGTAGTTGGGAGCATCAGACATTCTTTTAACAGTTTCAGAATGAAAATTTACATAATAGGAAACCATCAGTATCAAAATGAAGATCGAGAAGCGAGGATTAAATGCGGAGTGAAGATCTGTTTGGAATGCAGTAGATAGTCTGAAAAATTATTTCGATTAACAACGGCGGGCATCAGTCATTCATTGACATTCAGTCTCACGACAATGCTATTTTGAAAATATATTGAGAACTCTTGGTGGAGTATTAGGTCATTCGGATGACTCAGGCGTTAACGCTTCCTGCGTCTGTTTTCTACATACGAGTAACATCGCCCACACATTGAGATAAGAAACGTTTCAAGGTACGCCAAGTGAGTCAATACCACTAGAGCACACGGGTCAGCATATTTTCTTTGTGTTCCATTTATGGTGCACAGAATGGATCATCTTAAATTGATGATTGACGAAGGTGCAATGAAAAAACCATTCTTGCTCTACGCCAATCATAAGATGTTTTCTACAACAAGTATACGTTTGCTGATTCACGATTTGAAAGCACTAATGCCGTTGCATTTCTCCTGTCAACAATTGGCTACCGACAAGGAAATTCCAACTCCCTACTTTTAATTTTGGTCGCCGTTGTTTTACAAACATTTTTCGTTTCACGTACGTCTTGAGTACCTCGTGGGAAGACGTAAAAGGAAGATTAGCGTGTCGAGTTCGCACTTAATGTTTAGTAAACGTGTGCATTATCACGATCAAGATAAATCGCGATTAACATCTAAGGTTTGTGCTGACCTTGTTACACCGTAATACTGACATTTGCATAACGAACCATATAGTTTTATTAGAGGAATTTTTATCAATCGTACTAGCTAGTATTCGAAAATTATATTCTGCCAATGTGAGCAGTGATCTACGTTTGACAGCCTTGACATTAAACTCGAGATCACGGGCTCGTACTCAGCCGATCCAGATTTCGGAGGTGGTTCCTCGGCCGTGAAATGTCCGACCAAGTTCAATAGCCCATTAAATGTATAAAATAAAGCTACAGATATATAAATAGAATCTTCCGGTGTATGGTGCACAGAACGGATCTGCGAGTCAGTAGCCTACATTTAGACCAGCCGGTTGCTTCGCAAAGTGGAACAAGGGCAAACTGTGTCAGCAGGCCTTCACCTTCACCTTGACAGGGTGCTCTGAACCGCCAGCACCATCGGAGATGTTTCCAGAAGAGCGATCAATCGGCGTGACGTGCCAACGTAAATGTCAGAAACCCAACGTCATTGAGTTCATATTCGAAAGACTCGTAGCTTTTGCGGGCGGCTATTCTTTTTGAGTAACAGGTTACACGAGGGTCATTCACGTGGTGGCAACTCTAAAAGAGGCGATATAAATGACATTCAAATGACAACAACAGACAATATTACGTATTATATAATATTGGAGGACTCCGTTCCTAATCGCCTCGTTCGCCAATTAATCCTACGCGCCCGCCATCTACCCAATATGTACATAAATGTGTGATACAATGTCATGTTTATTTACATGTATTTCTAGAACTATTTAAAAAAATTTATGAAACAGAAATAATTTAAAATAATTACGTTTCTAATATGTACAGAGATTACTTGAAAAAATTCCCAAATAATTCTTAACTAAAATCAATAAACAATTAGTACAATCACTAATAATACATTAATTAATTTGTAAATATACAGATTGTTTTTATATAAATTCATTAAACAGTCAAAACTTTTAAAAATTGATACAATTGACAAAAATAAAAATCCTAATAGATACACTCATTCATTCAAGCTGAACGGGAACCAAAATAGGCGTTTCGGACAATTGGAAGGTGTCGTAGGACATCTGGAAAATATCCCGATCCAAGTTTTGGTCCACGTGTTACTTACATGATACAATTGGTCATTTTATATATTATTAGTTCTACGCGAGGACCTGGACTAATATTTCTGGACTCACTAACAACTAAAGAAAGACTTCCCACGTTTTAATTTAAATATCTGAAGCACAGCGAACATATTACCACGCGAATACTTTCACACACATGAATTTATGATTTCATCTATTAAAAGTTATACTTTACTTTATTGGAGTTGCGACACGCCTTCGTCTCATCGTACGCAACATACTTTGAGTCCCAACCCCAACACTACTTTTTAATTCTTAAAAAAATGGTTAAATTATATTATAAAAACTTGTATTTATAAAATTCGTGGCATAATTATAATAATATTTATTTTTCTGAATCTGAAGAAACCAGAAAGCGAATAAAGAAATCGATCTGTTGAGAAACGAGTAGTCCATACGTTGCTTTCTTTGTTTAATTAAAAAATAAGGGTGTCTCTTCCCAACATCATTTGGGGGATCCATATTTTTTTTTAACTTCCGTCATCTCCAATCAAGACTGAAGGATATTTGTTTACTGCCATTTTACTTCTTAGCTGTCTGAAAGAGATTTTTAATGTTTTTAACTTTAATTACAGCTTCCACAAAGTGTAAGCTTCATTGTAGGTATTAAATTCATTCATAACAATGTGTCCCACCTTCGAAACATTCGCAGTTCCTCCACATGAATTGAATCACAGGCGCGAGTTATTAATGATGTTTTTATAGTTTGATATAATTGCCACGTCGTTATAAGATATAAATAAATGTTAATATTTTAGTGGTCAAGAAAAAAAAGTCTCTAAAACCAGTTATATTTTCGATATAAACATAATAAACTTCAGATAGAAATATAGTCAAAGCGAAATATTTTGAAGGAAAATTTTATTAGTTTCCAGGATAGAGTGCATGAAAGTAATACTGGTTAACTATTCCCAATTCATATTTATTACATAAAAATTGGAAGGTAATATTTGAATATGTTAACATTCGAGTGGGATAAAACAGAAAAGAAGTGTATCATCGACGCATTGGATTCGTAAAATGGCAGCAAACAAACACCTATCAGTCTTCATAGAAGGCAACGGAAAGTGCAATAACATTATCGTCCATTTTCTCCATCGAAATATTGATCAGCAATGCATCATTAGGTACAGTGAACTTAATTGCTGCTCCATAATCGAAATGACCATTTAGGCATAAATATCTGCTCCTCACTTTATTTTTAGCGAAGGGACAACGTCCTTCCTTTAGAATATTCAGCAGTATTGTGCTGAATGAACCAGTGTGCCGTGAATTTGGTTTTCGAGCTGGGTTTGGGAGAGGCCACGTTAATGAGACCATCGTGTGATGGAGCCGTAATTGGACTGATACGTGGGCAAATACTAATTTGAGATTAATGGTTAATGGGCAATATTTTCCGGGTCCCTTTACGGTCCGACGTTGAAATTGAGCCGAAAAACGTCTCGCATTTCTCATACAACTATTAAAGTATTATAAATCAGTACTCTGTGTTTAAATAAACAATTGTGTGAAAATATATTGAAGAATGAAAAGGATAAACATTGACAGGCTGTTTACTGATATTTATAATTTCACGTGTATTATTCCTTTAAAATAATTTAGTATAATAGCAATTAATACAGGCTTTATACATATTTAAAGTACGAAACTTAAGAACGTAAGGAAAGATACGTAATAAGCGAGGAACAAAGAAAATTACAGAGCGAATTGACTATGAAGTGGTAACTTTCGGCACTTTAATTCTATTTTGCACAAACTGTTTCTATTTACTTGTTCAATTTTTTATGAATTACCTACCCACTTCTCAATCGTCGATAGGCGGGAACATTCCACTTCAAAAATTTTACTCATCGAACATTATTGGGTTTTTGCATTGTCCCTTGTTATTTACTTTAGCTGTTATCTTCTATTTATTCCTTCCTGGAATTTCAGATAAAACTACGATACGAAGGGTGAGGCTTGCGAGACCAAGTCAACCGTTTGGAATACATTAAACCATACACACAGTGAACACGCTCACGAATAAATAAATATATTTGAGAGAGAGAGAGAGAGAGATATTTATGAACAGTAAAGTCAAGTTTTATTTGCTACGAAAGTGACGTTTAGACGATAGAGAAATTAAACGTACGTCAAGGAATCAGCCTGGAATGTGTCAAGTAGAAATTAGTATGCACGATGTAAATACTGTTTATGGTTAGCTAGAAAATGGACTATAAAATATAGAGCTTGGGAGAAGACGAGTGAGTAATGACTGTAGTTACTCGTTCCTGCTAACAACAAAAGTTAAATTTAGGAACTGAGCAACTGAATATTCCATCTGATTCCATACTTTTGGCAGCTTAGTACGATACAAACCAAACGAGTTTCTTACAGAGTTCCAACAGAACAATATTCGTTAATTTGCATTACTAGAATCAGTCCATTACTAGAATCAGTCCATACAGTTAACGAAGGCATCCTCTTATTTTACTAAACTTTTAAACGTTTCATTTAAAATAAAATTACAAGACGCATTCGTTCGTACAGTCTGGCTGTTGTAAATATGATGGATTTAACTGCTAGAAGGCGACGCTGATAGTCGGAATTTATATGAGAAAGGCAACTGTTATACTGACTCAAGTTTGCTTTGACAATAAATTCTGCGCTTTGTTATTTTAAACAACTATCGTACTTTTCTTTCAATGTTAACTTACTTCGGTTGCACATATGTCTGAAAAATGGCGAAAGCTTTATTTTTTTTTGGACTTTGCATGTATTTTTATGCAATAAAATTTAAGAGCTCAACCAGCGGTTTTCCATTTATAAAAATTATTAAAAACTTGTCTTTGAAGAATTATTTTTCGAATATAAAAATAAGTTACACTCAACCAATGCCCTTGATATATTTTTCTATATTAATCTATCTTTACTAAATATTACCTCATAATGTAAGGTTACTTTCGAATTTATTTGCAGACACTGAAAATAATTTTGAGTACGAATAAAATATATTTTGAGATTTTATTATGTTATTTTGTCTGAGACGAAAAGTGTAACAGAGAGTAGAAGAAATAAAGTAAAGGAGTATATTCAAGGCATTGTCTATGCAAATACTTCAAACACAGGATTTAAGCAGAAAACAAAAGATACAAGTTGGGGGTCTAGTTGGTTACGTCTAGTCAAAGAGAATCAGTTACTCCAACTTTCGGGACGAGAGTATAAAGTTTATTTTATTTTATTTTTGGTTTTCTAATTTTTATACATTTCCGATTTTATATTCTTTCTGTATCTGCGACCAGACAACGGGAAGACAACAAACGAAATAACAGATTACAGTTTCGATGACTGCGAGCAAAAAACAGCCGAATTAAACAAAAATTCCAGTGTTACCAATATTTACGTTTTAGAAAAATTATATGCCTTTTGTCTCGTATATCGGACAAGTTTCTTAATTCAATAACATGGGACATTTAATTTATTCAATATTTTTAACACTTAGTAACCCGTTGGGCGTCTGTGCCAATTTAAATGAATTAAAAAATTGTGGTACAGGAATAGATTGAAATAATAGCATTAATATGTCGGCTGTAGAGGTTTATACTTCACTGGATTGTTTTAAAATCACTGTGGTGAAAGTAACTATTCAAATCACTATTGTTTATAAATGGCTTCATACGTTCTCCATTAATTTCTGTTTCAAAAGGACTGAAGTATCAGTTCGTCACGTTACACGCTGGTGAACAGCAGAGAGTAGTACTCACCATGGTGAACGTAGTAGCTAGAAGGCCTTGCGCATGTCACCGTAAACCCCGCCACCACGAGACTGAGCACGACGACGAACTGCCAGGACCAACACTCACTGCGCATGCGCGCTACTCGCTGACGTAACGAAACAACAGTTACAGGGGCACTACATCGGAGATTATTTAACACACGTGCCCGTGGCAGTCCGTTTTCGTTAATTGACCCATCAAGTCGGAAAAGCGTGAAAGATGCTCTCAGGTAATTTGGAAATTAAAAAAAAACCAACAGTAATAGTTGGAAGTCAGTGCTTAATTAAATTGATTAATTTAAAGAAACTATATAAAATATACGGAGTTACGATGTTTCATTTTAAATAAACTAAGAAACAGCCAAACAACAGAAAAAAATAAGTGCTAAATAAATACCACATAACGTTTCTGAAATCCTGATTGCTTTAGGCAATATAATATAGTTATAACTTTCTCATGGAAAACAAGTGCTTTAACTAATGAATAAATGTATGTATGAATGTCTTGAATCTCTAAATTTAATTTAGTTATTTTTATTTAAATGAAAGTTCTGAATTAAGAAAGTCATACCGTTAAACTTATTTGAAGTAGATAAAGCAGTTTATAGCCAATTTCAGTCAATTTATTTATTAAATTAAAAAATTAACGTTTCGGAACTTATTTGTACCTTCTTCAGATATTTTATTGGAAGAAAATACAATATAAAAATTTGTTATTATTGAAATAAATAAAGACTTTTGACAAAATCAATGAAAAATTAAAAAACCTTTCTAAGGTTTCAAATAAAATAAAGTAAAATATAAGTCATTATTTATATATAAAAAATTTCAAAGTATTTAAAGCATATCATGCCACACTTTCCTCAGCCTGTGGCATTCGTCTCACGTATAATTTGGCATTATTTTATTTGAGGACTAATAAAGGTGTTTTTATTTATCTGTGTTATTATCATAAAGGTCAAGATTTTCCAGATTGCGTTAAAATAAATTATAATATACAACTAACATTCTCCGCATCAAAGACCTGAATAAAGTACCATCAGGTACCGAAACGAATTTTTTAATTTAATAAATAAATTGGTCATAAATTGCATTATCTATTTCATATAAACAGATTTCAAAATATAACCTTTATTATTGAAATTTAAATGAGTCGGCTATTGATCATTTTCTCCAATGAAGTAAAAACTTACACTGGATCCTCGCAATAACTTATTTAAAATCATCCATACATTTATTCATTAACTAAACAATTTGTTTATAAATAGTATCGTGCCTAAAGCAACAAGGATTGAGAAAAGTTATGTATTATTTATTGAGCACGTGTTTTTGTTTACTGTTTGGGTCCTTTCATACTTTTAGCACAGACGTTTTAAATTTTAAATTCATTGTTTAGTTTTCATGAAAGGAATGAAAGCTTTGAGCTTGCAATCGGCCACAGTAAACCTAATAATAAATCAGTGCAGTTGCACATTTTAACTAGTAATCGATATTGTATTTCAGAATAATTTTAAATATACTAATTTATTCCCACAGAATTTGGAAATTATAAATTTTCTGAAAAATTACCGAATAATATGCTTTGATATACAATGTTTAGTTAAAAGGAACTTTTGTGTTTAATTTAATTACTTCTAATAATAATAATAATAATCAGATACTAATAGTTCAACATTTTCATTTATTTATTCAATAAAACGTATTTTTGAGAGACAAAATCTTTCGGTTTTATACTGGTCCTTTATATTTGTCGTTATCATATACTTTCTCAAATAATCCCAACATCGTCTTTTATATAAAATATTAAACTATTATATGCACAAAATTAAATCTGCAAAATTTTACAGTGGCTTTATTATTATTAAAAAATATTGAAAACCTCTTGTGGCAGAGAATTATACAATTTAATTAATTCTTTCTCTCCTCTGGCATACAGAAATACAGAAAATATAAATGGCTCATTCGCCATTAATTTTTTTGAATGGCAATATTTAAATGTTGGATGAAGACTATTTAATTACTAATCTCGAATATCAGGAATGTAAATTAAGAGACGGATATGATTATGTATATGTATATAAAAAATAACTTGAGGTCATAGTATGAGAGGTGTTCCTTAATTGTCATTAACGATCGTTGGGCGTATTTTATTCAGCTCAGATCTTAAGAAAGGATTATCAAAAATTCCCATTCTGAATGAATTTTTGCCTTTTACTATTTAAAACGTCGAGTTATCTATTCTCTTTCCCTGTCTTCCTTATTGTTGTCGACCATTCCCGAACTGTTATTTTTCCCTTATATTTAATTACAGTATTAGTTATTTGACCATTTCAATCCGCCTAAAGGTTGTTTTGTTGAGGTATAGATTATTTTTGGTACAATTTATGTATTGGTGTGCTGACGTACCCTAGTTGTTCGATGGACGAGGACTGATGGAGTAAATAAATTCTTTTCCGTTTATCTTCGTCAGTAATGCTATGCCGAATGCTGTATTTGGCTGATTTAAAGTTAACAACGGGAAGTTTGCCTCTCTTACGTTAACAAAATGAAAAACAGCAAATAGAGTTTTTTAGAGAACCGTCGCGTTTCAGAACGAAAGCTTCACATCTTTTCGAGTACTTCGTAAGACATTTGTTAATATTTTTTGTAGAATGTATATTTTTGACTTGTAGATATTATGACAATTATTAAAAAAACCAAAACTGCAGTCTGCAAAAAAAAAATTGTTCAATTTATTCAGTATATTTCGGTTCCGTGAGTTATAACCATCAGTCACTTGGTTCTCGTCAAAGAATTAATGACAGCTGGAAAACAGTTTTACGAATACCGTCTATACAAATCATTAATAATAATTGTTTTACACGTTTTACGAATACCGTCTATACAAATAATTAGTAATAATTGTTTTACGCGTTTTACACGCTTTACGGAGAGGATTGTTTTAATTGTCTTTCAAGCTGTAGGTTTTAACTGTCATCTTTACATTCCTTGACGAAGATCATGTGTTGGATGATTATAACTAACGAAGTTGAAAGCTTCTAAATGTAATATTAAATTTTTTTTTGAAACTGCAATATTGGTTTTTGGAATTATTGTCAATACTTTTGGGTTGTGATTGTTTCATAAAATATGTACGCTAAACTCCTTTGTGGTTAACCTGATGAACTATGGTTGAGGAAATTGACATAAGGGTTGATAAAAAAAAGCTTGAGGCTTAAATGTCTCACAATTGTTGTAGAAATCAGCTTTACAGTAGTAGTGGATGATGTTTAAAAAAAGCAGATTAAACATGATTATTTAACTGTTGACATTTCTCCCAGAAAGATAAGCCGGTTTACGTGACCTTGCGTGCTGTATCAAACTTGAAAAAGATACTTCTACCACCACTTGCCAACCGCTTCACCTATGGTGACATTTCCTTCATGTCACTTAAAATACTTCAACTTGAACTTGAACTGTATGAAACACTTACATCCGCCTCACCTTCAACAGCCTCCAGACTTTCTCTGCATATCTTTATGAAAATTCAGAGAAGCGAAAGCCACACCTCAAAACCTCTCTATTCTGTCTAATCAAAAGTTAACATTTCGCCCTACATATTTGAATCTCTCCACCAAGGGGATCACACGGAGTAATTCCACGGCTCTGTACTCCCAGGTGCGGTATTTTACCACACTGGCTTTCACAGTTCCAATCTTCAATGCCAATGCACGTTTCACACTACCTAAACTAGTCTGTAATCAACAGGACCATAAAGGTTCTCCACAGGACAGCTGCGCCCGAAACGAAAAAATAAAAACTCTCAATAAATAAATGAAAAATTATGAAATATATATTAACAGCCACTTTACGATTTAAAACCCTCATTACAATATATTTAAATTTAATGACGTACAAAAAACGACGTAGTATGAACATTTTTTCCCCCAATTTATTATTACAAATATTTTGTTTATGTCATGCGATTCCAATTGTGCTGAAAAATCACCTTATTTTAAACCAATATTTATCGAACCTTTAATTTATGTTTTAAACTGCCAGAAAATTGCATTCGCTTCGTCAGATCGTTCGGAAACTTTTATCACTGCTTTTGATAACGTCATGAAATTTTAAGGACATGGATGCTGGCCGGATTTTGTTTTAAAAAATTATTTATTTGAGACGTTAGAGAGTTGGTGGCTTTAATTAATTCCCGTATTTTACTTCAACGGTTTCGTGTATTCAATGAACCTCCTCTCCGCTGTTACGAATCTTGCAGTTTGCCGCGAAACTTTATTCCTGGCTATCTCCTACATGGTTTACTTTCTTGCATTTCTGAGGACTGCCTTTCGCGAGTGAACAATGCATCAGTATCTTTCTGCATAGCTGAGTCACACACGAATAATCCAGTCAGGCGTTAACACCGGTGTTTGTATTTCTGCGCACGGCCGTGCCTTTTCTGTATGTTTTGCGTGACTAAACCGAAACGTAAGAGGATTCTGGAGCGCAAATTTAGCGCGAGATCTGTTTCAAGATGTAATACCTACGTGATGAATTTCGTATCATGACACACCAACTTGGGTTTCCCAACATCGGACATCAGTTTTTCATTACTGTGATGTCAGTAGGTATAACAGATCCACAGACAGATACGAATCTTTTGCACATAAAATAAAAATTTTTGGAGAGCTAAAATTGCCACTTAATCCAATAGAGATAATTATTAATTGCTATAATTAATGTCAATCGTTATTTACCACATATTATTTACTGACGTATTAGTTGCTGAATTTTAAATTGCTATTGGCAAATATTTTTTTCCCAAATAACGGCGAAGGTAAATCGCACTTTTATGAATAAATCTATTTGAACTTGATGAAAAGGTACGATCGTCGCCTCAAAAATATTGATTCATAAAAACGTCATGAGTAAATGGACATCCTTTTAGACTTTGTGGTATATTTTCGTGCTCGGCGTTCATAACCGCGGAAATTTAGAGGTTGGTCATTTAGGAATTTTCTTATTGTTCTTATACTTAGTTATACAAAACCTTACGTAGTTTGGACATTTTGACGCTAAAACAACGAAATTTGCTTAAAAAGTTTGTTTTTCATTGAAGATATTTTCGTCCTCCTACAAAGAAACAAACAAACACACACACACAAATATATATATATATATATATATATATATATATATATATATATATATGTATAGTTTTAGCACAAAGACGTGTCTACACTGTATACTATTACTGGGCTTTGGTTTTATTTTCTTTAACGCATATATATATAAAATAAGAACGATTTCGAGAATCAAGTTTTTTTTTATCTAAGAATTTTTGGTACTTACTGGCCCCATCTATAATTATTATTGTATTTATATCTTTCCCTCTATCGCGACATGTAAAATTTTGTTTATATACAAATACATGCCGCTTAAAAATAAAATTCGTGGGGCGTTCTGATTGTTATGGTTTAAGTTTTAAAATTGAGGATGAAAATTTATGATGGGTTCAAAGTTATCTAACGCTTTAGAGAAAAACCGTCCGGTCGTTTCTCTGTAAAACGAAAAAAAATCGTCAGCAAGTATGTTTGTACTTTCACACTTTAGACTTTTATGGTTGATATCGCTGGAAACGTTGTAACAATAATATAATGTTTCAACCAAATAGGTCCGACCGTTTTCTCGTTAAAAATATAAATGCTAAGCGTGACAGACTGACAAGAATTTAGACGTAATCGGTTTCGGATCTTCTATAGCTTGAAACGTAAATATATTAAAAAAATCTGTGTATTACCCGCAATATATTGACAAAAATACGGTATTTGTATAGGAACTGTATTATATCTACTACTGTTTTTTTTATAATAGCTACATCAAACTAACGAAAGTTAAAGAAGCAGCACTGCCTAAAGGTGAATGTTAAAACTGCGAAAAAAAAAGTATTATGAAAGGAATGCTAAATTCGCCGATGAGAGATGCATTTTATCAAGAAGTTGAAGGATAGTACAAGGGCTGTTTGCCGGAGTTATCTCAAAGCAAATAGGTTCCGAAGCAGAGGAAGTACGTTCAACTTTGATGAGCTTAAAAGCTTATACTATGACGTAAATCACGTTACAATGTTCCTATTTTTATTTCACGATGAAAAAATTTAATTTTACGGGTACAAGAATTATAAGTATGTCATACATTTAAAGAACATTGTGATAAAATTATACTAAAACTTAGGTAGAATATTTACTAACACAACTTTCTCTAGTCTGAAATGTTGGTAGTCGATTTTTCTAATTTTCAGAGAACTATTTATCGTATAAAATTTCGTTGTAAAAAATATTTGTAAATTTACTACACCGTTAAGTATAATTTTTACATTTAAATAGATTCATTTAATTAAAAAGCTTTACTGAACAAATAAAGATGATAAACTTATAGAATATTGAGAGTGTATTTAAATCGCATTTATTAGTAATGGCATCAAATTATTATTAAATATGATAAATTTCTTTGCCAATAAGGAAACCTTCTTGTACCTAAATATGAAATGCGAACTCACTATAGTTCAACAAGATATCGCGAACTCGGATTAGCTGAATTACCTGGAAACGATATCTGATTAGTAACGCCATACTATGATTTTCTCGGAACGTACGCTTACTAAGGAAACATGCACTAATTCTATGTAAACAGAAAATGAACCCCACACAGCAAAATGACACATCAGACAAAACAGGCACTAGTTTACTAGACTAAGTTCCATCTAGCCTACAAGGAATTTCTGAGTTTTAGTCTACAGGACAGTAATATTTATTTAACTACCCGAATTATTGTTGTACAATTACTATAATATTTTTATTATTTAATTTCACAAACTTGAGTCTTGATCAAGAGTTACTAATATTAACTTTAGAAAAAATCATTATGTCAATATTTAATAGTTTCCTTTCGAGTCTTTCGACGCATGTAGTCGCTGATCATTGTCGAGAAAATAAATTATGCCATATGGAACGAATTGAAAAAGGTGTATAAAATTTTTGCTTTTAGATATTTAATTGATAATATTAATATTAATAATTTAAAAAAGTTACGTCTGATTGAAAATAAAGAATAAGAAAGATAGCCAATTATGACAAAAAAAAAGTGGTAATATAAGTACCACACAACGTTTCTGGGATCCTTGACCCTTTCGTCAGGTGTGAAGAAGAGCCTAGAGCGACACAACTGCACTTGTCAGTTATAGGAATAAAATATCATATTAACGATTTATATGCAATTCTATTGATCAGTGTTAGAATTAAATAAACTCTTTTTCGAAGAGAATTGGGGCCTCAGCTGCTATGGTCATTATTTTCTGTTCTCTGAAGAAGGCACCCGATGCTACACTCTTGCAATAATTATAAATGGCAGTTGTCGTTGAGCTGAGTAATTTTGGAGGAGCTGTAAGAGTTCAATTAGAAATTAAACGAGATACAGCAGATGCATCGATATATTTTGGACTATTTTGACACTCATGTAGAGTAAATAAATATCAATATTGTACTGAAAACTGACCACAGATGTTAAGCCCACATTTCCGTTTGAAAAGAAAAGTAACGGTGATGTAATTTATAAGTGTAATTATTATTGTGTTAATTAATATGCTTTTAAAAATATTAATTAAAATAATGTTCTTAAAATATAAATTCAATGCCTTTTTTTATCGTCATAACATTACATTCACATCATTGTTATGCATCAATAGAAGTAACACACGTTTTGATAACAACAATTAATTTTAATTTCACATGGCCTATTGAAAAATAGTGCGTTAAATAACGCAATCAGATGACTTAAAAGACGCTAATATATCAGTGCCTTAGTTAATAGCAAATAAACAAATATTTACACAATTAATGAATTTATTATTCCGAGCACCGGAAGAACTGAAAAGTGTTATACGTTCGTGTTTATTATATCTATAACTATAGTTAAATAATATAAAATCGAAGGTAGAGACAAACAAGAAGTTTTATTATGTCCAGTACTCATCGTTCATCATCCTTAAGACTTTCGGAAATAGTCTTAAAATGTTTTCCATATTTGACGAGTTTTTACTGCAAGTAAAGTAGCATCCTTATGAGATATTAACGACCAGGGCTATATATTCCTAACAACTTCAATTATAGGCTATCGTATTAATCATGGAAAATATTTTAGATCAGTTTATGAATGAGAAATACATTTTTCGTATTTTTTTTTTACATTTGTGTTATATTATTAATAAAGTTTTTAATTGTAACTTGATATTCTTCGTTCAAATTGATTGTAGCTCTATAAATGTTGTTGTTTAAAAGTTGTAACAACATCCGAGTAGTAAATACGGTAGTAAATATTCGTCTCATATAATTAAGAAAATGTGGAATACCGGTAATAATGATTAAGAAAATCAAATGCACTGAATTTATATAGTAAACACAACTTTTAATTCAGTTCAAGCAAGTGAACACGCAAGCCATCAAACATGGATATAAATAATTTTTTTCGCGAAAAAACTGTTCGTTTTATATCTGAGAAAATAAATGAAAAAACTTCAATTGGTCAAAGACTGCAGCTTAAGGAAAATTTTTAGTTTTGGATAAACACTGTAAGATATATTAGGTACACGAATCAAGAAGAAATAAAACAGCCAGGGAAGATTTGGAAACGTCTTCAGCCAAATGTTGATTTTGATGTTTCATCACAAATTTCGGAGTAGGGTTGTGCCCCTGGTGCGGGACCACCAACGAGGACCAAGAGGCAGCTGTGAACAGAGCCTTTAGCTTTGCGTGGGAGTCGCCCCCAATTGCCGGCTCACTTTCAAGTAGTTAATTGCCCGGCCACTGACTCTTCTACCTACGCCAGCTCCCGACTCATTCAGCCCGAGTTCTTATCTGAAAATTTTTATTTCTTGTATTATATACAATCTTTAGAGGTCCATTAGTGACCCAGTCGACTGCCGGGTTACGAACGTACCACTGTGATCAAAAAATGAGGTGAAATTGTCATTTAAAACTCCCGGGTATTAGGAAGGCAGGTAATTCTTTTTCATAGGTTGGTAGGACTGTCTATAATATTTTACAAGCGTCTGTTTGTTAAAAGGTTTAATTATCTCCGAGTTACACGTGTTTCTGTAAACAAACAAATGTGAATTTTTCGATTTTTGCAATGGGTGATTTTGTTGAGCAAAGAACTAGCTGCAAATTTTGTTTGCGGAACTAATATTCTTGTGCGGACACGTTGAAAATGTTGCGGAAGTCCTTGGTGATCAAACTATGGCACAATAAAACGTTTATAAATGATACAACGAGTTCAAAGAGGGCCGAGAACGCGTTGAAGACGAACCGCGCTCTGGACGACCATCAACGTCTACCGACGAGGGCCATGTCCAAAAAATCAAAGATTTGTTGCTTGAAAATGGTCGATGGACAATTAGAGATCTCGCTGATAGTGTTGGAATATCATTTGGCTCATCCCAAACCATTTTGAAGAATGTTTTGTGTCTCAAACGCATCAGGTCTCGATTGGTGCCAAAATCGCTCAATTTTTTGGAAAAAAAGCGTCGCGTTGGTGTGTGTGAAACTTTGCTGTATGACTATCAGGACCACTTGAAATGCATCATTACTGGAGAGGAGACTTGGATTTACGCATACGACCCTGAAACCACCGACCAATCCAGCGAATATCGTGCAAAAGGTGAAGCAAGACCGAAAAGACCACGGGAAAGTCGATCGAAAATCAAGGTCATGTTGACAGTTTTCTTTGATTATCGTGGTGTGGTGCACTATGAATTCCTTCCGCCAGGCCAAACTGTCAACAAAGAATATTACTTGAGTGTTACGCGTCGTTCGTCTGAAACGGCCAGAATTATGGGCGAACAACTCTTGGTTCCTTCATCACGATAATGCACCATGTCATACTGCATTGGTTCTTCGCGACTTTTTTGCCAAAAACTCGACTCATATCGTTCCGCAACCACCGTATTGGCCTGATTTGCGACTTCTGGCTATTCAGCAAACTCAAAAGGCCAATGCGGGGACGCCGTTTTGACACGATTGAGGGGATAAAAACCGAATTGAAGATGGTCTTGAAGGCTATACCGGAAAAAGACTATTCCGACTGTTTCAAGGACTGGAAAAAGCATTGAAAAAAGTGCGTTTTATCGGACGTCGATTACTTTGAAGGGGATGAAATTTATTTGGAAGAATAAATAAATAATTTATATTTTATAAATAAATTCACCTTATTTTTTGTTCACAGTGGTACATGACGGATTTAGGAATTGAGGAGCCGCGTGGTCAGTGTGGAGTTTCATAAAGATTTAGTCTCAGTTTTCTTTGGACAATTTTGTGAAATACGATATAACAATAAAAATGTTAATAAGTGTTTCTGTCATTACGGGGTTAGAGTTAAGATCAGAAATTTTATGATGACCAACAGCGAAACTGTTAACAACTCCCAATTATCCAGCCCACCGTTCTTCATCCTCTTAAGACTTGCGCAAATAGAAGCTTTTCGCAGTTTATATGACAGGGTGAAGTGTGATATAATTTTACAAAATTACTCATTTTATGCCTGCAGCAGTTACTTTATCATAAAGTATAATTAATATTACTACAGCGTGGATTCTGAGCGCCGAATAATTTCATTAACATTCTTGAAAATTTCAGCTTTTATTGAACTAGTATAGTGTGATATGTCCGTTAGAAGACCGAAAATTGGAGGCTGTATAACAACGTGACATTTTTCTCGAGTGGTATCCAAAAACTAATATATAATTTTGTCTTGATACAAACGAACTCTGTATTTTGCAATGTGAAATATTTAACTCAGAGAGATTAATTTAGTTTAGACTATGAGTTTAGATTATGAGAGTAGAGATACTCAGATGTCAACACTATCTCCAATTAAAATGATCTTTAAGTTATCTTTGACTTTCGAAATTTGTGAAATAAATTGCGTTCTCTGGTTCAATGAATCTAGAGAGATTACGAACTATCTGGCAGTTGTTAAACGATGAATGATGAGAAACAGTACGAGTGGACCCTGTGACAAATATTTATATATTTTTTTTAGGGCAACAGGCTACGTGAGGGTAATCCACTTTGGGCAACTCCCGTTTACTAGCATAGGAAGCGATTTGAAAGGGGGGATGCGGAAGGGTAGAGGAAGGTGACCAAGGGTTAACTAGGGCTCCCGGGCTATATTTTAAGGATCCTACTCGGCATTCGTCTAAAAGTAATGCAGGGAAAACCCTAGAAAAACCTGCATCAGGTAGGTCTGGCATTGGGTACTTGTCCCACGCCCTTCCGATAGCGGGAGAGGAGTTTGCTGTGGGGTCGCAGCATTCCATTTTCCGTGCCTCGACCAGTTTATGAGGCAGCTGGCCGACTATTCCAATGGGAATAGCGGACAACTCTTACCGTATGCCCAAGGTCTGTGACCCAGGAACATACACCTCTCAGAACAGGCTGAGGTGCCTCGGCTTGTGGGATTATTAGTTCAAAAACGGAGAGGAAAAGGCATCCCCAAAGGTAGCCCCTTCGTATCTCTCCTAAAAGGTTCTGCCTGCGAGAGAACATCCCTCTTATGTATTGCCTGCGAGAGAGTAGCCCTCGCAAACCCCTTTTATATCTTAATACCGTAAAGATCTTGTTATCCGTCTGAGTACAAGTTTCAACACTGAAAACTGGGCTGCAAGAAAGACTTGAATTTTAATGGTGACGTTTTATTAGGATAATTTTAGTGATAAAAGGATTCTCTTCAAGGATGACTGTGGCGAACATTGGGTACCATCGCGAACATTTTGGTGACTCCCTCTGATGCTAAAACATTCGTTTTTATCGGAAGTCAATACACGATTCTATAATACAAAGATGGGCGCTTAGTTCATTGGTTGTGCGGACCATCTGAAATGTGGGTTGATGTGGCAAATAAAAATTAGTTTGAGAATTGAAAAAAAGGAAATGAATACTTACGACGTATAGGAATGTACGGAATGATTTGTTATATTTGAAATGAGAGTACTTCAAAATTACTCTAGATCAGCGCTGCCAATGGAAGGTAATTTGTTTTTATGGAGAAACGCTCATATACTCGCTCAAAAGGACCAGTGTCGAAAGAAAGGATCAGTAGTACACCAAATACTTAACACTTTATAATTCGCTACATTGGTACCTCGAATATTCAACGTCATTTTATCATTGATCTTCATGGTTCACTTTTGAAATCCAATTTTTGTCGCGATCGGTCGCCAGTAGGCTGTAACTTCTCCCCGACGACGTTGAAACTCGGATAATGATCCGTCTTGATGGACGAAACTTAGATATGATGCTATGTGATTATATACCAGACAAATAAAATACTGAAAAATAATATATTACTTCAGGATTGGATACTGTTTTCTTCCAATATTGTACACAGTGTGATCTTCTTTAGATTGGACCTTAGCTTCGCGAAATCGTACTCTGGACCTCTGGAACTGAAGGGAAAAACTTAAAGAAAATATAATTTTAGAAGTCATTTCTCTGATCAAGGAAGATAAAGACACGGTCCTTGATAAAATTATTGTTCTTCCTGATCTCTGTTGAGGGGACTTGGAAGCAATATTTATCCACGTTCACCTTTATCCAGATGAACGTCAGAGGCAAGTTTCTCGAAACCAAATGACCTCACTATATAAAAACAGCATGATGAGATCTGGTAGAAGCATTTAGCAGGACCCAAGCCTGCGGCTATGAGTGGGTCAGGAGCGGTCAACGCCCGAGGACTTTTAATATTTTCTTAGCTTAACTGTAAGAGGGCGAATCAACAGAATTTTCACAAAATTTTTACGCAAACGATAATTACACTCAATTTCAGTGACCAGTATAATGTTAAACTGTTCTTTAAGATTACTGATTCAGATTCAAGAAATTTATAATCTAGTTTTTCGTATAAAAAAATTATTTCTTGGAATATCTCTGCTTGCTCACTTGATAAATGGCGTGTTCTAATGTTGTAAAATAAAAATGATCTACTCGGTTGGTTTTACGCTGTATTCCGTGAGGCAATGCAAAACTAAAAGTTCAGATTTCTGTAGCTGAAAGATTAAAAATTCTGATTGCTCACAGATGGTTGACCGTATTCGTGTTGAGGAAGACTAAAAGATTAAATGTTGAATTATTGATGTGGCAGTCCGGAGTTGACGGTCGATGGACAAAGAAAGTACTGAACTACAGCACTCGGTATCTTAAGCGGCCAAGAGCACGACGATATGACAGATATGAGAGGACAATTAAGAATATGGGTTGTAGCGTGAAAGAAGCCCAGCAAGGATTAAGGAAAGAAGTTAGCATTAATAAGGACGGTCAAAGTGTGATGTCGCAGTTAAATATAGGTTCCAAATAACTAATGAAGATACATATAATTAGATTAATCTATATTAAGGTGTTTCATTGCATTGAATGACCATTTTAGATATCCCATTTCCTTATTGCTATGATTGGAAATCGCGGAAACGCTGCCTTAGCACACTCTTGGACAGCACTATTCTTGTTTACATGCAAACTGTTATAAGTTGTCGATCCACTCCACATACAATAATATAGTGATATTTCACTATATTTCATTGAATTTATGTGTTTCATCAAGGTAGATCAAATTATAGCTTTGTCTTTAAATGGCCGCAGATCGAGTAATTGTATTTTATCTTCACGCTTCAACTTGAGATAAAATGACGGTCGTTACTAAACCTTGATTCTGTTCGCATTTCACACGAAAAGTGTTGTAACTGTTTCCGTTGTTACATAAAGCCGCATCGACGTGCCAAGCTACATAAATCCGCAATCCGACATCTTGAGACATAATGTGGAGTGTTCAAAAAACCTGATTTGATGGGGGATTTGGTTCACTTTGCAGAATAACGGCTGAACTGGTTTTTCTGTGATGCTGTAAATAAATTTTCACCAACTTTTTTAAAAAGTTAAAACTTAAAATTCAAGATTGCGGATATATATTATATATATTTACCATTGTGTTGAAACTATAAATAAAGTTAATGGAACGGAGAAAATAAAGAGAAACGTACATTGAATTACCTGACACGAGCTCTATTTACATTTACCTGGGTCTCTCTTGACTTCCTGCTTAATTCAACGCGTTAATTAATTAGCAACCTCGCGCGCGTTATGGTCACAGATATATGCCGCCCATTAGACACAATTAAGGGTAACCAGATGTTGACGATTTAGCGTCTTATCAATAGAGGAAAGAATCATCAACGCGTTAGAGAACGAAATAGACCAAGTCCTGTCCTATAAATAGTAGACAGCTAATTCAATTTCTAATACATCTAATTCAATTTTTTTTAATATATCATGAGGGAATTGAAGTTTTAAGTCTGTGAGATGTCATTTATATCTATAAACACGTATTGTACAAACACTTATCTCTTAAATTCCAGTAGCACGTAAGATTAGAATGTCCTCGAATTAAGCGCTAAGATTTATATCAATCCAGTCTGTTAAGATCAAGTAGATACATTTTATAGAAAAAAACTGAATTAAAAATTGAACAAGTTTTACACGAGAGTTGGAAAACGTATCTAAGGACGTAGCTTGTGATATGTGATTTAAATAGGGATCGCTTGATTGTGTAGTAATAAGTTAGTCTCTGTCAATACACAATTTTTTTTTAGAGTAAAGAGGCTAATGAGGGTAATCCACGTGGTGGCAACTACCCCTTTAATAACACAGGAAGGGATTTGAAATGGAGGTTGCGGAAAGACAATTAGGATTTCACGTCTCTTGGCAGTATTAAATCATAAAAATGGTTGAAAATCAATGAGTATCATGCCAGAGCCAATCGGTTTACCGATCAGCACTCATCGGCTTGAGGTATAGTATTAATTATTTCTGACGTAGACGATAAATTTGGTGAATGTTTTGCCGATAAGGCAGCGATCAATACCGATAGGGTAGGCTTCAACGAAGGGGGCTCGTATCTATAGGAAGATTCGAACTCTCATATCGTAGTTCTGATTCGTTCAACATTAGCTGAAGACAGCATTTTAAATGCTCGACATTTTTGATTCGACGTGTCTACTTTTCTTCTGTTTTCTCTTCCACATAATGTTCCCAGTTCATCGTTGCATTTAACTCTTACTCAACGGAAGACCCGTAAATCTTTTATTAATTGGGTCAACACCAGCGTCACAATTGAAGAGAAATAGAAGAGTGTGCAGACTTGATCAAATTCATCTGCCTTCCAACAAATAGAAAATGACATAAATAGCGGTAATGTATTTCTAACAACTGTAATATTTATAATAACTTTGTACTTCTGAAATGTTCAGACTTTGACCAATTCGACTGAATCTGACCGTCTTCGAAGTATTTAGATGTTAATAAAGACAGATTAAGTACAGGAATTGATCGTTCCAGCTTCAACCTGCAGCTAAACAATAAACGCTCGGAATATTTGCCTAATTACCTAAATCCTATGGAAATTTGATGAACCAAGACGGATTGAGGGCGCCATCCAGTGTCCCGTATGGCCTTATTGACACGGTGATAGGAATTTCTAGATACGGATGCTCATGGCTCCTGTTTATCTGACAACGGTTCGACGAACAGCTTCCTGTCTGTGACGTAGAGATACCCGACAGACATCCCTTCCGTTTCCGTCCGGTCCAGTTCATCAGAGTCGTCAGTCCCTCGTGCAAACTCCGTTCAAAGAGTGTTGTAAGATACACACCGAAACTAAACATAGTCGCAAGACGTAAATGCGAAGAAGGATTTCCAAACAATAACAGAATAATCAGTTTTAAACTTTCGAAATACTTCAATATCTGCATTCTAAATCTCAACCGTCAGATGGTTCGTATGAAATCCTTTTCCATTTTTAGATCTTTATTTACCCATATTCGTCTTTTTTATTACTGATTGATCAATCAATTCCTACTAACTACTTTCCGAACCGCTCATATGCAATATATTGTTCTCAAACTCTTTCGGCGAAGTTGTCAATAATCTTTCATTGTTACTTAAAGTCCGAAACAGTCAATATTAATTTATTCCTTTTGACATAGTGTCTATATATTTTCGGATGCCTCTATCACAATTTTTTTCTCAAGTAATAATCTCCAAGAATAACAATTTTCATGTTTGACAACCCCTCTCTACATCAAGAAATAATTATTTCAGTCCATTTTCCATCAGATCATTATCAATTACTATTGTAATAAAACTAGGAAAAAATTAAAGATAATGTATAATATATAAACATAGATCTCTAGGATCTTCATCTTATTACTTCGGAATTTAATAAACAGGCGACTAAAAATAAAGAAATTAATCTCCATATAATAAAAATTATCTTTGATTCAAACAATAATTAATTTTTATGATCATTCAGTCAGAAATAATAATGAAATTATTAGACAATTAATAAGAAAACATTAATTTTTGAAAAAAAATTATTTTAAGACGTATCGTCAAACAAAACAACAAAATTGAAAAAACAGGCAATCAGTTTACATTTAATCAAACCAAAACATCATTAATGATCATGATTGATTAAATACAAGTTAATTTCCTGTTTTTTTAATTTTTTGTTTTTAAATGCAATTTGCCATTATTTAATTCACTAATAATTTTTTTAGATGTTCTTGGTTGAAATTTCCTATAAACTGAAGAGGTCCTAACCCAAGGACGAAACGTCTTTTAATATATATTTTTTTCAAGAATTAACGTTTTCTTATCAGTTGTCTAATAATTTCATTAATTTTATTCCTGACGGAATAGCCGTCAAATTTTAATAAAAATTACTGTTGACAAGAATCAAATTCCTAAAGACCATGAATGATGATAACTATTCAAATGGTATAGTAACCAAATAAATCGAAAATGATAAGCAGCGAACAAGGAGAAATTTATTTGATGGAAAAGAGATTGAAAAACGAATTATGCTAATTACATGACAAGGAATCTGGCAAATGAACACAAGGGAATTGAAGGCTCAAAAAGTTGATGAAAAATTAGTATCTGTGTTTAGTTTAGAATTATATGTTTCAGTCAGTAACATGTCCAAAATTAGAAATATTTCAACATCGAAATAGTAGTTAATATAAAGTTAATTCTCAAATATTATATTAGAAGGTAGCCCAGAAATTTTTTTTACTCAAACGTTAATGCAACGATGTACTTTTTACATGAACTTTCGTTAACTTGCAGACATATTTATTTGTAATTTCAGATGACGTCAACAATAAATTACCATCACAATCAACAACATTTATTCTTTTCCAAAAATGCTGACTATGCTCCTTTGTAGTCCACGTCACTCCAGAAACAAGTAGGACTCATCGACTCACCTCGAAACTGATTTTCTTAACCATTTACTTTAAAAAACTATATTTTGGTTCTTTTATAATTATCTGTGAGAATAATTATTTTAATATCAACTTTTTCAATATTAATCTAGGTGATTCGATGAACACGACGCGTGTTGAATTTTCATGGACTGTAATGGAGCATAGTCAGTATTTTTGGGAAAGTTGTTGGTTTACGGTTTTGTTATAAATATATTATATGTAATGTTGACATTCTCGGAAATTACAGATAAATATACCTGAAAGTATGTATTATCGTTTGCGCAATAAAAATGTCTGGACTGAAATTGTGTGTTATTTTAACAAGTACAATGCATTTGTTAATAACGAGTATTAGATTCTTAGTATGAGCTCATCATGTTATTGTTCCAATTGCACAAACAGATATATTTGCAGTCAGAGAGTATATCATCACGTACGTTTCTAGTTCATTTACCACTTCTCTTACCAGTTGTGATGTCAACATTCTTGCTATCACGTGGATTGATTAAGAACAACGCAACGACTACGTGCAGTCATTACACGATTTCAAGGTCGAAACCAGAGTTTTATCTTGTACGAAACTGTAGATACGAATAATATGCACACCTTCCTTATCACACACTTGAGTCGTTGAGTGGAACCATAAACTGAGAATAGGTCGCTGCATTATGCAGAATATTCTCTTTGTTTCCTAATTACAAATGTTCGTTCAGATTTGACGGTTCCATTTGGGATCATCGTACTTGACGCAGGGTTTGGTTGGATCGCTTGAAAATTTTCTTCCGATCACATCAAATGAATAACACATGGGTATCTTCCAGTTATTCAGTTTTTCAAACATTAAAAATTATATCTAATTGTCACTTTTCCGGGTCTCTCATCTCTTAGGATGAAGTTCTAACTCACGATTTAATCAAATATATTGTAGTGAAGTTTCCCTTAGAGACCAATAAGACAGACTTTACTTTTTTTAAAAAATTTATTTGGGAACTTATTATCTAAAAGATTTTATCGTCGTGAAATACATATAAGAAGGTTTTAAAACAGTGATATGTACTTAAATGGTTTTATCGTTTGAACATTATTTGTCCTTGGTTAGAATGTAGGATGGATCTGCGCCGTTGGCTATTGAATAATTTTTTCTGCTACTTGTACTGTTGTGGGAATATTCAGGTCTTAGTGGATTCGGTGGTTGGGGAAATACCATGGACATTTGATGATGCATCTAATCTTTAGTTTGAAAAGTTTGGATTTTTTAATGTGGCAGTTAGTTGCTGCGGCCCAGATGTTACAAGATAGGGGATATTAGTGATGTATGGATCAGATTTTTGGTTTTGAGTGACAGAGGAGTTAGGTGATAGTAGCGGTTATAATAATCTAAATATTGGGTTAAGTTTGTGCTGGTAATGTGCAGAGATCAGGAAAGTTTATGATCCAGTTGCTGTTGCGGTGAATTTTGCGTTTGAGGGAGAAGGAATCTGTGACAGATTTGGTTAGGATTGAGGGAGATTCTCCATTCTGTCACCAATTTGTCTATTTGATTAAGTGATTGTTGTAATATTGGTTGTGCAGTACTGAAGTCTGGGGATTGGCATAGTGCTATATCATCTGCATAGATGGAAGTAAAGGTGTTTGGGAGTACTGTGATTTCATGTGCATAAATTGAGTAGAGAAGGGATTCAAGAACACTGCCTTGGGGTACCTCTGCAGAGACGTTTTGAATGGAAGAGAAAGTATTGTTTAATTTTTACTGAAAAGGTTCTGTTGGTTGTAAGACTGAAGTATGAATCATTTAGTTGAGGTTTTAATTTGTGGAGGAGTACTGGGTGATGTACTTTATCAAATGCCAGTTCAGAAGTCAGATGTTTCGTTTTTCTACAGAATTTTTAATGTATTCAGATACCAGATTGATTAATTGTGGGCAGGAGTGCTTGTTTCTGAAACCAAATTGTTGGTTGGGGATTAGGTGATTTATCTGTTTTTATTTTTTGGGATTTGTAGTTTTTCAAATAACTTGGCTAACTGTGGTAATAACCTTATGAGTCTGTAAGTTGTAGGGTTGGGTTTAGGTTTGTTCGGTTTATGCATCATTGTGCTTGTAGAATGCTCTTATGTCCGAGGTATATGTGTGGTTTTTATGATGGAATTGAATATTTGACTTATTAACACTATTACTTTGTTAGGGTAATGCTTTAGATGGTTTGAGTTTATCAGGTCATAACCTGGAGCATTTTTTTCAGATTTTTGATGGCGTATTTTATGTTGTTCGGGCTAAATAGTTTTGGTAACGGAGAGAGTTAATTGATTTGATTATTTTTTGTTCAGTTTCCAAGTTGGTCGGGGGATAAAGGGTAAATTGAAAGACTAGGAGATTGAAAAATAGTTCAGTTTTGTGGTGATTTGGGGAAGAGTACCAGCTATTGTTGTAGAATTGTGGGGGGGGGGGTTGTTTTGTGATGTATTTAGTTTTGTACCAAAGGGAGTTGTCCTTGCTGTTTAGGGTCTCTGTTTTCCTTACACTATTTACGTTATATGCCAACCTGCAGAGGTGTAGTAGTGAACGTCGTCGAGCTCTGTAATAAAAAAGTGACTTCGAAAATCGAGGAACAGTGGGCTCATACTCCTTAAAGTCCAGACTGGTCAAAGTCGAAAGGCAGTCATTTCGACAATTAATAATCCTCCTTGGGCAACACAGAAATACTTAAATGTATACAGCTTACAACAATTTATATACACTCAGCACTGCGCAAATTTTACCGTCCCGACTCTACAATGTTCTCCTGCAGTGCGCACATCGAAACTTCTCGTATTTCCCATTGCTGATGTCGCAGTCTCCGCTCCTCAACAGTGGGAACGACAGAGTGACTATCCGACTCCCTAAAATATATTTACTTTTTCGAGTGTATATATGTCACTAAAACCATTGTTTTGTATATTGCTTTCAGGCTGAGATTACAAGAATGTCATTCGAACATTGCAATTAAAGTATTGTCATGTTTTGGAAACTGTAAGCTAATTTTATACTGGAAAGATTATTTTATAACCAAAGGAAAGGAGAACACACTATAAACGTTGTGCCACTTTCCGTTAACAGCTGTCGAATAGTTTCTCGTGTATTCCTGAGAGTTGGTTGGCCAAAAAACCGGCTGGAATCTTGACTTTGGGAGATGTTACTCAACCAACGCGGAAGAGCAAACTTCGTTTGGCCTTTTGTGGAAGTCAATCTAGTTTCCTTGTTTAATATATCAGTTTTCACATCCTTCCTATATATCCACCAACTTCAGTTTGATCTTGGAATGATAAAAGTCAATTATGAACCTTCGTATATGATACAATTACTGTTTTTAAAATTTTATACTTGATAAAACATTCAAATAATTAAACTTAATTTTTTGTATCAAATATTGTCCATATCAAAAATTTCAAATAAAAAATATACCTTCCAACAAATTTTATGATTGGAATTAAATATTCGTGATTTTAAAATTGATATAATATATACGTATATGAACAAAATAAATATAATGGCCAATATCGATTGAATATTTTCCCGGTGTTTATACTAGATAAGTAGTTCATGGATTTCCTTTTTTTCCCCCACTTGGCTTAAGCTTTCTTTGACCTGGGTGGAAAAACATGAACTACTTATCAAGTTAGAACAAGTTTAATATCAAGTATCCACTTCAATGGCTACATTGACATTGATATCAATACAAATACTAATTTGGGACTTCATCAGGTGAATATAAAAGTAGTTGAAAATGATCAGACTTCATAATTTAATCTTGAGGGAACAATTCTTCTGTTTCCCAGGACTATTAGGAAAGTGAAACAAAAATAAGTGTCATAAAGACACATAGAAGGATAAAACGACAATTTCGTAACAATATACGAATATTGGGGGGTTTCAATAAATATATTTATACAAACATTACATTTTTCACATAAGGCAGCCTGAATAACACAAAATTAAAATAAAGTTATTTACAAATATGTGATGATATATAAAATTTGAAACAAAATTCTTTCCAAAGAACTGAAATAGAAACTCGACCACTGATACGGAAATGAGTTTAGAGTTGAAGACAATCTAATTCACTCCTGTTCAATATCCCTTTCTCACACTGTCTTTCCGTGTTGCCCATTCACCTTCGTCCATTCTCTCAATTGCATTGCCAATCAGCTCTTTACGCCTTAATGTTAATTTCATCCATCAAAAATGAAATAAACGAAAGATAAGGAGACAGAGTGGGTTGGACAGTGTTATTCAGCAAATACTGTTAGTAAAACTCGTATACTAGATGTCACAAGTGTCACGCTTGTAACGCAAGGCCGCAGCGACACCCCCAAAGCTCATACGAGATCGCCCGTTCGAATTTTTTTTAAGTGTATTGTTATATTCGCTAGTATAAAAATATCATACTCTATTCCAACTGAGAAATTACACTTTATAAGCTCGAATGCAGCAGACGTCATGGAAAGTAACTGATTATGTTCTAATCGTAAGACATTAATTTCTTTATTCACAATTATCAATTATAATATTTTCTTCTGCAGCTGAACAGAACTGAATTATATTCCAGTTACTGATCAATAGGTGTATCGAATACTTTTTTGTGTATATTCTAATAGAAATACCTGTTATGGATATATATTACGGACTTAAACGAGTTTATTACATCGTAGTATTGTAAGCAGAGAACCACAAAGAAATAATAAAATAGATTAAGTGATGCAGAAAGAGATAAATGGTAATAATCGAATTAAATGCTAAGAGAATGGGACAGGAATAAAAGAGCGAAAGCGAAAGAACAGCGCAAAGAGAAAATAAAAGGATAAAACAACAAAGTAACAGAGAATGTATCCGAGAATGGCCTCACTGGCCAGTCCTCATTAGGGACTACTCGCTGCCTTATAAAATGTGTATGAATACATGAAATATTTGACGCTTCGAGACATCCGAAAGTGCGGGCGGTTGTTGGCGAAAGTAACAGATACGCAAACTGGTGCCCTCATGCTGTTACGTACCCGAACAAATTGTTGCGCCAGAGACATCCACTTCCTCATCTCTACTTCTCACTACTTATGAGTTAGTCGGAAAAAAAAACTAAAGATAGAGATTTTGCCTTTCCTTCCAGAGAAACATTACGTTTCTGTGACCGGCGATGACTGATGATGGGAACTATGAAAATGAACTACTTCACCTGAAAAGCACAAACTGGAGGAATATTTTCAAGCTGGATTATAAGGTTGGGCTTGAACTTTAAGTGACATTAAGGTTAGAGAAGAAATATTTCGGTTCATGCTATTAATAAGAGAAAACAAGCCAGGACGAGTGAAAATACAAGAGCTTTTAATTCAACAATAACTAGATGAAAATTTAAAAATAAATGACCTTACAGAATCGTAGTAAAAGAATTGACCATTTTTTTTAAAAAAAATAGAGAAATTGTTCACAAGAAAAAACTTCAGACCACGAGAATAAAACGTAACCTACTGTTCTTTAACCTGATTCAGGGGACGATTCTTCTACTTAAAATGGTAATTCTCTGGTTTGGTTTCCACAACCATATTTTTTCCTATACGAAACAGCCAAATTAAATTTAGGAGAATGGTGGATCATCCAAATAATGTTAAAACAGGAGGGAGAATGAAACGATATATCAGGACAGACAAATAAATTAATAACATTGATAAACTCTACAGTAAAATCAGAATAATTTGAATTAATAAATTTAAATTAAAGAATTGCATACAACGTTTCAACCCAACTTTGGGATATCATCAGATATTATATTAATAAAAAATGAAATGCGATCGCAATTAAGTCTGTGGAATACAACAAAAACTCTTCATGACCTTGTTGATGCCTAATTTTTTGTTCGAAGGGGTGTAAAAATTCGATTAGTAGTTTCCAAACATATTACATATAGACTGCCCCTCAAGTTTTAAATGGTTTTTTTATTAATATAGTAACTGATGTTGTGTCCATACGTATTTTGTATTCTTTAATTTAATTTTATTACATTCAAATTAGACTGACTTTACAGGATGATTTATTTATTTTATTAAAGAAGGAAATATTACCTACACGGGAGTAGACTATCATTGGCTAAGAATGGTCTTGTGTGATTCCAAACTGGCTTTCTATTTATAAACTTCAAAGCTAATGGAATATTTGAAATGTTATAATTTTAAGATAAAGTTTCAGACTTCCTGTAATAAATGAAGAAAAAATAAATACCTTAAAGGGTGATATAAATATTTATTTATGTTCCAGAGTAATTTTTTTTTCCATTTCGCATATTTATTTATTATTTATCCTGCACGGGCACCGCGACCAGTGTTTCGGTTACTTGAGTACGTGTGATGGGTAAATATAAGCTTGTCAAATTCAACAATTATACTGTCAGCGATTGATGTTTCAAAAAATGTTCTGTTTGCTACAATTTGTTTACATTTTATTGCCTAGAAACTTCCAAATATAGGAAGACAAAATGTTTCTTGCTTTTGCCAGTCCTCTCCTGTTATTTTTAAATTAATATTGTAGGAACAAAAATTAGGTAAAAAAGAGTAAAATTGAATTAAATTTAAAGAATAAGTGAGAAAATTCTTGACGTGTTACTTTGTCGTTGAAGCTTCGAAACATAATCTACGGACAGAGTGTAAACATAAATTAAGTGAAACAGAAGTATGAAGAGTAAGGAAGGTCGTCCAAGGCTCACTGTAAGTCGGTATTATTATATTAATATAACAGTAAAATGAATTCAAACTACTTCTAAATGTACAAAGAGATATGGAAGAAAACGATAAAGAAAATGTAGTATTTAAAAATTTATTACAACTTGTACAATTTTTTTGTTACATTTATTAATGTTTTAACAATTCCTTCACCGCCCAATGTTTTTTATTTACTAATACATGAGGAAAATTGAGGTGGTACCAATGTATTATCATTATGAAGAACTGTCAGTTGTGGGCGTTGTCCCACGTTGTACAGCGCCGCAACATCCAGCTCCAAACGACGCCAGAACTTCTCCTATGGTGGTTGTCGATTACCATTCGCTCAGATCCTTCATAAAGATACAACTGATCGCGAGGTCTCCAAAATTATAACTTTGACTACTAATTTTCTTCAGTCCTTACCAGGCAGAAGTCACAAAACCTGAAATTACTCGCATTTGGCGAATAAATACGCTTCCACGATGCCCTGCACGAACACAGAAACAAGGCTAGACTATTCGGAACACTTGGGAGTCAGGTGAGCCTCAAAGGAACTTCCAGCACCCGAAAAAAAAAAATTCTTAGCTACAGAAACAAATCGCAGCTGTCTCAATGTCTGTACAATGTTGGCATCTGGTATTGGCACACGTCACAGGAAAATTTTCTTTAATAGAAGACCAGTGGTACAAATAAAGGAGGAGTTGGTAACTGAGAAACAAATTAGACAAAGAATAGTTTGCATGGTTACGGGGAAGAATAGATAAAATTAAAAATTATTTTTTGATAACATAAGAAGACTTTGATTTTCAATAAATAAATCATCATTTTATAACTTTTATGTTCTGCAGCTATTTATAATTTCAAGGAGCAAACCTTTCAGCATATTGTATAATTTAACGTGAATAGGGAGTATATATTTTTGCTTCCTATTGTATGCTTCAGACTTTATGTGTAATATTTTAAGTCTCACTGAAAAACCTCAAATATTTCATCAATATATTTAATATGATTGTCAGTCTTGTGAAACCTCGACTCAGAAACACTTTATTATTTACCAAAGGTACATAATGAAATATCAATTATATTTAATTTGTTGACAGAATGGTCTGGTTAAACGCACAGAGAATTTTGTTGGGTATTCCAGTGCTCGCGGCGTGGAGAAAAAATGAAGTGCAAGTATTATTTTCTATTATGGTGCACAAGGTATACTATATATATATATATATATATGATACTAGGATAAAAGGCGCACATGGGCTGAAGGATTTATCTCTGATTGGTGTGACGTAAACGCTGTTGATGGAATAAACTCCAATTCACGGTCAACGACGGTGGCTGGTTATTGAGACTTCATTTGTACCGAAGCTCTTCGAATCATAAATATGATGCAGTAAACAACGTAAATAGCACACGTGGAGACGTATAGAGCTAACTACTTCACTGAATATTAAACTGACTTGAAACATATTTTTATAGCTGTCGTTTCATTACTGACGCGTGCTTTGAATGCTTCTGTGTAGATTGCACGAAGAATGACTTCGTCGCCGTTTCAAAAGCCAAAGATCAACTGTGTGAACTTAAAAAAAAAAGAAGTTCCGAGAATCTGTGCGTTTGTACTCATTTAAACCAAGGAATGTTGCAAAGATGTGAAGAGAATTAAGACAGTTTTCCGGTTCGAGATTTGAGGAATAATTATGTGGCAGTGAGATTATGTGAGTTGAAAAAATATATATAACATGAGTCTGAAGAATGAAAGTTGTTCATAACAGCGAATTATAACGATTTGGCTGATAATGTCATGATAATTCGTGATCAGTTTAATTTCTTAGCGTCAAACGTTAAAGTGTACGTCGATTATGTTTCTACAATTCAGAATAAATTTTCCTGTTTAAATTTACTCTCAAGTAAAGTACATGCCTCTTATAAATATGTATGAGTATCCTTCCTGATAAAACTCTTCTAAATCACAAGGGCAATTATTTTTTAACAGAAGCATAACACCGTCGTAGAGTCATTATCCTACACAGTATTTTTAATGTTTGTATGCACTCTTTGGACGGAACTTTACCATCCCGCTTTATGATGGAGTTAAAATGTGATCGGCACAGAGATTTTCAAGGTAGTTTGCAGAAGGAATTAGATATATCATGTCGTTTCTAACGTCCTACCGCTGTCACATAAAATTTGGTAGCCATATTTTTACGACTTCGACGTTACGGTAGCATTGGTTCGATAATCAGTGGCGCAATACGTCCTTGTGAACACTCGAATTAAAAACTTGTGAAATTTAAAATCAAGTTCTTGATCTTACCTGATTTGCTTCCTCAGCAACAGACGTTGCAGATATTTACGTTTGTGTTACAGCATACGAACATCCACGATTCGAACGCAAGGGAACTGTAGCACTGAACAGAACCGAAGAAAATTTTGCACTGTTGTCAAGCCGTCCAACTCGCCGAGATATAATAAGATTAGTGCCGCCTGTTTCTCGGGAAGTGGTTAACTGAGTGATAAGACGTTGCGTCGGAGCACCTCCTTGATATCGATACTTTGACTACAAATATATGATCTTTGGTTTCAATTACACACGAGCATTCAGGATGTGTGGCCATTACTATTTTTGAGAAAAACAGCAACAATATATATATATATGTATATATATATATATATATATATATATATATATATATATACATACATATATATATATGTCTGAATGTATGTATGTATGTATGTATATACCACACTATCCACCATATATTGACAATTCATTTGCACAGAGACAGATAGTCTCATAGTGAACCCTCGACATGATGTAAAAGGCAAATACAAATACAACTTTCACTAACTAGACAGTCAAAATCATTCATAGCTGAAAATAAAAATGACGTAATCCAACAATTCCACACATATCAATCAATCTCACTTCTATACCTTTTAACGAAGAATCTTGTTGAATGCTGACACCGAGACAGGCACCTCATCGATACTTCTTTGGTTCCAAATATAAAATATGTTTTGCATAGCTGCCATTAGCCACACATGAACTCAGTTTACAGTATGCAGCATCTCATTTAAGAAAGTCTCATGATATTTGTAGAATTTTTTTTTAAAACATTGAATCATGTTCTTTTCAATGTTTTGCTTTTATTTCTTTAAATCTTTTATTGTGCTTCACAATAAAATACCTCATAGTAAAATGATTACTTTCAAACTAACATAATTTAGTGTGGAATATAGAATTATGAAACCAAGACAAAATTTTGAGTAACTTTTTTAAACAGCCTATTTTTTTTAACAAACTTAAGTATGCAGTAAAAAAGAATAATTTTCCCAAAATAGGGCACATATACCAGTGGAGAATTGAACAATGTGTATCCAATTAATACAAAACACTTCTAAAATTATACGAATGGTACATTATTACTTAATAAATATTTCTAAATAAGTCTATTATCATGATTCCCTCTAGCTTATTAATTTAACAGTTAACTGCATAGTAATTTATTTGACAAGAATGAAAAATTAAGGTTCAGGAAAGAATGCTTCCTAAAAATTGCTTCACATTCATCAAGTTTTCCATGAATGGCAAGAAAGAATCTGTTTGTAAATTTAGATACGAGGATAATTATTATTTATTTAATGTATAGCCACATCAACGGCCAAAGTCATTAGCAACTTTGTACATTGATGAATTTCACTGTCAGGGAACTAATTTGTATGGGTTTCTTGTTATGGTAACATACAAACAACATCCATGCCCTCACTGGGTCTCAAACTTGGGCCAGTGTGATGCAAAACCATATGACTTGATAATTATTATTAATGGCATAGAACATTTATTCTTCAGTTATATGCTATATAATATATATATATATATATATATATATATATATATATATATATATATATATATAAGTATTCATATTTTCAATATACATTTCTATATATCTCTTGGCAAACTAATGGTTTGATATAAAATCTTTTTAATACTACTACAAATAATTTTTTTAATCATTCTACTAGCATAAAATGCAATTATTTGACAAAAGTTATGTGGAAAATTACATGAATTAATTACTGTCAAACAATCATTAAAATTTTGTGAATTAGCTCCTGATTTGTCTTTCAAAGATCTGAATGTTACTAATATTATAAATAAATATAATTTCTGAATGCATTATTTTGGTTATACAAGAGCAATTATTAATTCTAAGAAAGTTGAGAGTACAATAATTGAAAGTGGTAGGAGTGAGCTAGAAAAGAAAATAGTTTTTTTAAAAAAACAATAATTATAAATTACATAATAAGACATAATAATGGAACATTTTGAACAACAAGAAATTCAGCTTGTTTTCAGTAAACATAGCTATTTATTCAGAATGTGAGATCCCAAAACCATAAATATATGACTGACTTATTCCACCAGTGCCACTAAATGTATTTATGGTCATACAAGATACACTACATTTTCTTATGTCTGAAATGTCAGTTGATCAATCTTTGTTTCTCAAAATGTAGCACTGTTTCAAAAATTAAACTTAATAATCATACTACTTTATCAGTTCGATTAATACTTCTTCTCATTTTTTCTTTATAACTGTTTTTCTTTTCTATAATATCCATATTCAGACAAGTTATTTCTTCCTTTATAGATAAACAGTAACTGTTCTATAAGCAAGTGAATATAATTTCTTCAAAAAATTAAGAGAAAATTGAGAAAGTATCTCCAATTTTTATGATGTTACCTCTAAAACACAGTACTCTGAATGGATCTTGTTTGGTGTTAAAAGGGACACTATTTTACCACATTAGATTGTGGAATAGCTGATTTCAGAAATAAAACTTTGATCCATGATTCATCTTTGAGTAATATTTAATAATTATGATTTTAGTGAATAATTATGTATCTTTTGATAGTAATTGAATTTACATTTTTTCTAATAATATATTTATTTTTTAAGACAAGCTTTCTGGCAGAAGGGAGAAATAAATTTCAGACAAACCAACAAGTGAATCAGTAATAATTTCATTCGATAGTGTGCTGCAGAAAATTTTCATATACAATTAATTTGTCTCCTTTATCTTTATTGAGAGAGGTTTGAGTCAGGAGGGAGAGATCTGTAACTAATTGTTAACATCCAGTAATAACAATCTGTTCCTGAGCTTTAAGTCTGCAACCAATTAAGAATACATTAACGAATAAAAATTATTTCCAAATTTGTTGAACCCTTACTTAATACTTACATAAGGTACAGTTCCTCTCTTTCTCTGAATTCCACTTTTTCCTGTGCCTGTTCCACTCCCTCCCCTTTGATGTTAATTGATTATGTTGTACTTTCCATATTTTCATTATATATGTGTATATTTTTTCAACATGAATGGGAAGGGTGGGAAAAGAGAAAGGAGAGGGGAAGATTTCATAAATATTACATATGTATTTTCACTAGCAGAGAAGTTTAAAAAGTTTCAATAACGATATGAGAGGGTGGGAGATGTATGGCTCACCCAAAATTGACAAATGGTCACAATGCCAGTTATAATATGTAACTGAAACTTTTGCAGGTGTTATGCTACTTTATCATGACTCTCCACCTATTGGCTCAGTGAACCTTACAGACTTTACACGCTAGGAATATTCTGTGATATCAATATATTTCTAGACAAAAAATGTCTCTCACATTATTCATCTAACAAAAATAAAATAGTTAATCTGAACAACTCATGTAAATCTCTAACTGAGAACATATAAATGTTGGTGACCAACAATGTTCCATTTTAGAACACATGCTCTCTCTGTATATAATTTGCAAAACTTAATGATGTTAAACTCAAAAGCTTTTATTATTGAAGATGGCTCAAGTATATTATAAAATAAAGACATTTATTTTGATATATTTCATTGTTATTCTTGATTCTTGTCTTACTTATAACTGAAATTAACTTTAATTGTTTACATAAAGTTTTAATTACCCTGTATTTACTCTTTCCTATATTAGAAGCCTTGCTTCTATAATTACAGGAACAGATTCAATGCATGTTCTGTTGTTCACCTAAATTTATAACTTAAAAATATCACATTCATGTAATACATGAATGGAACTAATTTTCAGTTAGTCAGCAGACTTCCTTAGTATTATACAGTTCTAGAAGTTGGTCAATTTTAGTGGTGTGTATATTTCATGACATAGAACAACTTCAGTTCTTAATATGTTTCAAGTCTATCTTTTTGTTCACGTAAATATTTCATAATATCATTCTTTTGTTTCCATATAAAAATCTGTACTGTTCATGTTTATCTCTTTTCATATGTCTATTCTCATAATGTTCCCATATTTTTCTCCACTCCAAACAATATTATGTACTTCAATTATGATTTAATGAATATCATACTCTATATTTTAGCAAAATCACTATGTGGTCATGAGTGGATTTATGGTGAAGTGGAGGTAAAGGATATTTTGCTTGAGAAGATTTCCAGAATATAAGTAAGGAACTACTTATTACATACACTATGATCAGATTATATATCTGCCATGCTTGGGAAAGCAAACTGTTACACATCTTTTACCAATTATATTAGATTTTATTTATTTTCAAGATGTGAAAAAAATTTCTGAGTACATATCAACATGAAAATAATGTGTTTTAATACTGAATACTCCACTACAAAATAGTTTTTTGTAACAGTTCTCTCTCCCCCCCCCCCCCCCCCAAGGCTCTGGTATGAAATTGGCCTCCTTGACTACATTAGCCCATACTTTCCATCTTCTGCCTTTACAAAATTTTTAGGAATATATGCAGACTGTAAACTAATTTGGGACGAACACACAGCACATGCTTTAAAAAGATTATCTGCATTTTTTGTCCCTCATACCTACTATACATATACTATGCCTTAGTATTTACCCACATCAGCTATGCCATTGAAATTTGGGTCACTACTTCAGAAAAAAAATGAAACGTATGCTTTTAATACAAAAAAGGGCATAATCCTGTATCAAATTCCATACTGACTGTACATGAAATATATGTTTACAAAGTAATTATGTTGGTGAGAAATAATGAAAATAAATTATGCAGGAATCAATACTCGGGATAAGAAAATTTATTTTAGAAGCAGTACAAATAAAAGAGGCACAGTCAATTAGCCATATGTGAAGGGAACCACATATATAAAGAAAGTAGATAATAAGTTATTTGCAATAGAACTAAAAATATCTAGTTAAAAAGCTGCTCTACTGTATGGTTGGCATCTAAAAGAAAATATATTGTATCTTTATAATACCTGTAAACGTAATGTTACAATATTAATCACGTTATATTAAAATATGAGTTCTATTTAATTTAATTATATGATTGAGATTTCCCATTTTGTATTGTTTCAAATTATGGAAATGAACATTCTATCTTCCATCACCAACCTCTGATTCCCATGCTTCAGGGGTTTTTCTCCACGTCATCCAGCCACATCGTCCTCGGACTACCTCTATTTCTGTGTCTTCGTGATTTCTCTAGAATTACTTTCTTCACCGGATTTATGTCTTCAATGCATTGTACATCTCGCGCCCGTCTCAATCGTCTTCTTTTTCAAAATAAACATTTATAGTTTGAGGAAAAGAGTAAACATTTCACGAATTAGAACTTTTTAACGCAATATTTCATTAAAAAATTGCTGACCTACACAATTTTAACGAAAGTATAATTTGAAAATGCCGTGAAAGAGAGCGTGGATCATTAACGTATATGAATAGGAATTTTCATTCTTAGGCCGAGAAAAAATCTACAATATCATAATGAAACGCGTTATAGTTGCTGAACAATGTTATCTTTCACGTCTCCGCTATCTATTTCGTATATTCACATTAGTTACACAAAATTTGATAAAGAAGTGTGTATATATATATAGACCACAAGTTAACATGATGTGAAAAAGATAAAAACAACGTGAAATGATGTGGTCTTCTTGTGCAGCGCTCTTTGTTTGTGGAACACTGCTAGTTGCAACTATTTCGGTATGTTCACGTGAAAAATGTACATTTAACTGCTTTATTTCTCCAAATAGTGAGTTGTAATCTCTCCTGCGATATGTGCCACGTTATATGCCAAGTTATATTTCATTTTGAAAATTCGGCAACGTGATTAATACACTATATCATTAGGTTTCATCCCTAATTTGGGATTTAAACAGTTGAACAATACAAGAGATGAGACCTTAATAATTGATTAAACTGAAAATATAAAATTTCTTGACATATATATTCTGATAAATTTGATTGTATGCTCTTCTAAGATTTTCTATGATTAGGTTCCAAAAATTATTTAATGTTATATAAAATAATTTTAAATAAAATTTAAAAGAATGGTATTGAAAGCATGCATTGAAAAATGATTTCAGAAAGATTAATTCTGACCATAAATAAAATATGAAAACTACATTCTATGGCGATTACAAGAATGTTCTTCATAATGTTCCAGGCGCAGAGTTACACGGTCCAAGTAGAGGAAGGCCTTCTTAGAGGAATTTCTGCAACCACGGTAAATGGTTTACCATACGTGAGGTTTTCTGGAGTCCCCTATGCTGAACCTCCGGTTGGAGAACTTCGGTTTATGGTAAGCATATGTATTTAAATATTTTAGTTGCCATTTACGTAAATAATTTCTACGCTTCTGACAGTTCCTTACGTTAAAGTGCTGAGACCTTAATATTAGTAATATCTTTTTAAATGTAACGATCAGTTCCAAAAAAATAATTTAATTGCTACATAATTGGCTACTATTTTTATTAGAAAAAAGCTCTCACCAAGGTGAACATTACCAATAAAGCAAAGCAAAAAAAGCAGACTATTTATGACGTCAGATTCCAAATGTCGATGTTTTTACTAATTCTGAACTCAATGAATAGCTAAATATTTTTTTCCCGCAGACAAACAATCGTTCATGAGTCAATCCTTTTATTTTATTCTTAGTTTACTACCATATTCGCATGGTTAAATATATACTTATGTTATTAAAAGTAATTAAAAATAATAACAAAAATTATCTGTTTAAATCTACTTGATTGAAGTATACGCGCTTATCAACGATAAAGTGATGAAGAGATTCATTATTAGCATAGAATTTTACCCAATATGAAAATTACGTGAATCGCAAATACAAATAAATATACCAGTTTTTGCAGAAACGAATACACATTTATTGTTCCGAAATTTGGATATGATCCGGAGAAATTAATATCCTGTATATCGCATCATAGTAGGAAACGTCTCATCGTCCTTCATTTACGTTGGTTATTATTCTATCAGATCCTCGGCTTGACATCTTTCTATCGATACCAATAATTTAGAGCTATATAATAACATTGGTGTTCATCACCTTCGATCTCTGAAACTCAAGCCATTATTATACGAGTATATCAAAACAGAAATGAAAACAGAAAACCAAATAGAGACGCTTGTGTTAATAATGCAAAAGTTGGGATTTTTTTTTTGAAATTTGAATTATTTCGAGCAATCTAGAATAATAAACATTGAACTCTGATTATGAAGAAAATTAGATGTAATTAATACTTGAAATGATTGTTATTCCTAGCGACATAATTCTTTTTCCCCTCTTCAGGGTGAGTTTATGAACACATTCTCAGTATTAAGTAAATATTCAGGGTTATTTTTGAAAACAATCAAGCTGGAATGAATGCATAATTTCTAAAATTAATATGGAATCACTGTCTTGAAACAGGTTCGTTGTATCGATTATTTACTTTAGAAGGTCTGTAATAATTACCTTTACAGCCGCCTGTCCCCAAACGAGCTTGGAATGAGACGAGAGACGCCACTGGTGAAGGCTCCGGTTGTACTCAGATGTGCGGCTCCAATCCTTGTGGATCTGAAGACTGTCTTTACTTAAATGTATATACACCTAAGGTCGGTATTAATAGACTGTGATTCAAATTACTCTTAAGTCATATGAAACATATTTAATTCCTATAAAGTTTCTAACAAGGCCACAAAAACAAATTTTATGTGGCACATTGATTTTAATTTGATAACACCACTGGCAACTGTCCCGACACTCTTCCTGGTTTTTATTTTATATTTGAAAAGTTTGATCTGGAAATGAAATTATAAATAATACTCCAACGTCGATACATCTTGAAGTATGTACATCCCTATTACGTACCATTGGTGGTTGTCATTAATTTTGTTTTCGTCAAATATCCACGGTGTCGTACGGGTACCTTGTACATATCAGAGACAGGTATCTTAAATCAGTTATCATGAAAACGGTAGAGGGCGATGAAGCTGATAGTTACGCAACATCACCGATGGTGGAAGAGAGATTTAGTTAGTGACGAAGAAGGTATGCATGAGTAAGATCCCTAATCTCAATATTAAAGCTTAGTCTTTAACCAGGGAATCTTAATTAAGATAATTAGAAAGGTAATGACTATTATTGTAGCCTGATTATGAGGTCGGGGATGATGCGTTCCCACACCATGCTCCAATCTTCTCTGAAGGGCGTTGGACAAGTACCGGAAGCCTGACTCTTGGGTAGGATCCTAAAACTTATGCCAGGCTTCCCACTTAACCCGTGGGCATTATGTTCTCCCTTCCTAGGCTATAAAATGGGAGAGGCCACAATTGATAATCAAAAAGAGATCGATTGACGATTAGTGATGATACGTAGTTAAAGGCACTGAGTAGACGGAGTTTTCGAAAGGAATGTTGAAGGATAAGACAAAGTGATATTCCATCACGGCTTCCAAAAGACTCGAGCGGGTCCTTGTCACAGGAGAACAAGTCAGCAGCAGCTGAACTGTGAGTGAAAATCACCACGCACACAAAAAGAAAAGAGGACAAAGAGGGGTTTTATTTGTATATTTGGAAACCTAACTCTATATCAAATACAATACATGCCATTAATTTTGTTTTAGATACCAGTTACAGGAGATGAGCTTAAGAAGGTCATGGTGTATATTCACGGAGGAGCATTCATATTCGGAAGTGGCTCCAAGACATTCTACGGTCCAGACTTTATATTAGAAGGAGATGTGATATTAGTCACCTGTAATTACCGGTTAGGTCCTCTAGGTGAGTCGAATTTACAAACTAAATCATCAATTTAGCTTTCAAGTCTACATAACGTTGTGTTTCCGTCACGTATCTGAGGTATCGTGATGTGAAACTTCGTCGACCGCTGAGGAAGACTTCGTAGACGTCGGTTAAGACGCAATATGTAATACGAAATTCATTTTGCAAAATCAATATATACTCAATAGTGAACAAAGTCTGTATTGGACTTGAAATAAACTGGAAAGAAGGAACACAGCAGTTCAGTTTTACAGGCAGATTGAAATTTTAGGTCAACATGTACAAAAGGAGCACCATTTATTATATCTATTATAAATTATCTACAAACAGTTGTCAATAATATAATCAAACACAAACTATTAAATTTAGAATCACCATTTGTGTAAATATTTTTGAATGATCTTGAATTAAATTAGTACTAATTTATTCAAGTTTGAACGACTGTCCATATTAACAAAGAACCCTAAAACAGATTTCAATTTTAGGGGCATTTATTTATTGTCAGTCAATACATCAGACAATTTCGGCTTATATTAAGCCATATTCATCTGTCCTTAAAACTGACAATAAATAAGTGTCGATAAATTGAAGTTTGTTTTAAGGTTCTTTCTTAATATTAAATGAGTACATTTGTACATAATTTTTATTATCAGTAAGCCATTTGCATTCACAGGATTCCTGAGTCTCGAAAACGAAAGCGTCCCAGGAAACATGGGTCTGAAAGACCAAAACTTCGCACTGCAGTGGATCAAAAGAAATATTGCAGCATTCGGTGGCGATCCTGACGATGTAACGTTATGGGGACAGAGCGCAGGGTCGGCTTCAGTACAGTTTCAGCTATTATCACCTCTATCAAATGGTAAACTAATAACTGGGTTATTTAATACAGAAATAGACTAAACTTGGAATATAGAAAATTATATATTCTAATGTTTTATCTGAATGTAGGTTCTTTAATGAGAATATAATTGTATTTTTAAATAAGTTAACATCATATCAAATAATTACACATTTAAGCAAATTAATTAATTTCTTACATCTAAACCACGGGTGTTAGTATATAAAGCAACGTGAACTCTTTCAACTCTAGTAGGCATCGGCTACATTTAAATAAAACAACATGATCTCTTTAAATACACTCAGAGTCTGGCTTTATTGGTCTTCCAATAAGACAGATATATATCACGAGGTTTGCAAGAAAATGCGATATTTAATATTTTAAAGGGTAAAATGACTGCTAACAGTCCTCTATGCTTTCCGTCGGATTATCAAATTATCTCATCTACCTTGTCCTCCAAAACATCTACCCTTAAGTTTTGCATTCCGCCACGAAATCTTGACCTGCCAGGCTGAGTCCTCAGTGCTGCTATATGATATGCTAGATTTAAACTTATTTTATACGTTCGACTTATGTGCTGAACAATTAACTCGTCCCTCTGTTCAGTCCTCCAAATTGCTTCAATTGCAATCTCCTCAGTCTTCACTCACTAATGCACCCTCCCATCTCATGCGTGCCCGCGTATCACTTCTGGCCTCAACTCCTCGCATCCACGTTACCAATCTTCATGACACACTTCTTTTTCGCTCGTTTTTCTAAGCCATTTTCAGGTCAACATAAACTATGACGACAATATGGGCCATTTTCTCGGCATTACTGAGGCAGGTCAACGTTCTAAAAGCTTGGGCTGTTACCAGGCGCTTTTATGACTACTAATGGTTTGTTTACGCCGAGCTTCCTTTAGTTTGTCATCGCCGCTTCCGTTTCTATATGCTGACAGGCAAACATCTCGTCCTCAGGAAAGCCGCCTTGAACGAAATGCCATCCATGTATTGGTTTAAAATTTTACGCGGCTTGAATATATCACAGGTCAAAAATATCGGACATATCTTGATCTCATTTTGGACAATTACTGTCTGATCATTTTTTTATCGGATCCCATATTTAATTTGTAACCTGTAATATTCTTTCACCTTTTATTCTTGCTATATTAACCGTAATTTTTTTTTAGTAAAAGTTAGATTATATAATGCATGATTATTTAATCAATATTTATCTTTCAATACAAAAATGCTTTTTTAGGAATATTTTTTGAATCAAACTCTTATAATAGTTTTCTTTTCTTTACTTATCGTTGATTTGGCGGAAGTGGTTACATGTGTCAATTTTTTACGTTTGTATTCTCTCCTCTGAGATTGTTGGGTATTTTGTGCGCAACGGTTTTTATTAACTACAATTACAAAAATGAAGGTTCTCGTTTGTACTGTACTTGTCGTTGCAGGTCTCTTCACAAGAGCTATTTCACACAGCGGGGTAGCAATTCATCCCTGGGCACTCACCAGATCAGCAAGGAAACGAGCTTTTGCTTTAGGTTCTTTCTTAGGTCTAGAGACGCAGGACGATAACGAATTACTGCAATTCCTTAGGGGCATTGACGCTGAGGTCCTTGCCCAGTCAACGTTCGCCCCACTCCTTTCAGAGGTAAGTTATCGAATTTCTCAATGTTGTTTTTAAAACATATAATTTTAATAAAATTATTTTATTATTAATGTCTTTTAATTTAACGATATAAACAAATGAGTTACGACAACAATCAGAAGACGGTACTATTCATGGTGTTTTATACATGAAAAATTATGCATATTATTTATTTTCATTGGCAGTTTTAGTTGAAACTGCTACCGACTTTCCGAACGTTTGAAATCAAAATTAATTAAACCATCGTTGATCACATTAAACCAGACTCAGTAGGGTCTTGTAGCCTCAATTCGACGACTCACGTTTGTGAAAGGTTAATTTCTGTTTTCCAGGGCTTTGTCAGGATTCTAGACTACGCTTTCGTCCCATGTGTGGAGCCTGATCTCCCGGGCGCCTTTCTCACTGAGGATCCCGCAGTCCTGGTGGCTGAAGGTCGCTATAATCAGGTTCCGATGATCATCGGTGGAACATCAGGCGAAGCTAACATCGTCATAGCTCGTAAGTCCTGCTTCTCCATTCTGTAAGGAAAATACGATACTTCGTTTGGTGACACACGTTTCTCCAAACGTCATGACTATATTCCTATGACTAATAACAAGAAATAATTTATTTTATCCAGTCTCTTACCACTAAATGTAATTTTAATTTGAAAGTTGGATAAAATTGCGTGTGATGTAAGAAAAAAATATTTCTGTCATTCCTTTTGTAGTGATAAAAGGATTATATGTTAATGAATGTTGAGAAACTAGGGACAAACGCAGTGGATACTCCCATGATCATTTTTAAGATATTCTTCACCCTGTTGATTGAAATATAAATTTTAAAACTAACGTTTTTAGTTCAAAAAGGAATCGTTTCAGTAATTTACTAACGTTAATATGAGAATTTCCTCCTCATTAACTTAACAAATCGGGATATAGCGTCCAGTTTTATGTATGAAGTCTCAGAGCCCATATTGTAAATTTTGGCAAAATAGTTACGCAAATAATTACGCAATAAAAATTATTTGGCGTCATCGAGTTAACCATTGCTCAAACAATGCATAGAAAACAAAATTCGTCATTAGTATTATTCCGTTTGGCTCCGGAAGAAAGGAATATCTTAAAAGAATAATATTTAATGAAGTAATTACGATTTTTAAAAATAAATTATTGACGAATATCCAATCTATTTTTCTTTTGGAATTGGGACAAATAATGTCGGTTTGTAACAAGAACGTTCTTCAATGATATGGAAAAGCCTCTCAAAAATGGTTTTGATATTAAATAAATTAAAACTTCTGTCGGTTTGAACATAGCTTACATTGGATCGTTTGACGTGATTGAAATAATTACAGTGTTAAAATAATAAAAAATGGAGAATCTGTAAATTGGAGGAAGCAAGACGTGAACGGGAATAATTTCCATGCCGATGACTTGTAATGTCAAAGTAGGTTTGAATGAAGAGTTAATTCTGTTGTGACTTATTTCAGAAAGTAATAAAACTATAAACTGGACAAGGATGAGTACCCGAGTTCCAAATTCTGGAATCTGATATGAAAAATAAACCATTTTTATGAAATTAATTTAAACTAACCACACGAATTGCATTTCCATTTTACTTATATAAATTTGATTTAAATGAATATAATTGTAACATTAATTAATTCTTTAACTAGTGATAGTACACCAATTGACGATTTTACCGTACATATTACAAGCTCTCATATGCTAGACCTCAATGCACTGTTCCATTGTTTTTCAGCTGGCGGATTACTGTCAACAGAAGCCGCCTTATCAGCCTTAAATCAAAACTTTGTCCCGGTGGTGAGTCTTGACATGCGCCTTCCCACTCAACAGGAACAACAGGAAGCTGCAGCTGCCGTTCGAAATTACTATTTCGCAGATCGCCAAATCACGTTGAATGAGTCAATTAATCTGGCTAGCGTAAGTGAAAATACTTCTCATAACTTAACCCTTTAATGCATGATTTTTTTAAACTGATTTTCAATAAACATTTTTGTGAATACCGTAAAGAAAAAATAACCAAAAAATATCGAACGGGCCCAAAGCCAGTTTGCCTCATGATGTTGCACATATTCAACCTAAATATAATTAGGTCTGATTTATTAATAATTCACATCAATTGGATAATTATTATTTTAGTACAATTAGAATACCCTGAGAATGACGCTTCAATTTTCTTTCTTTTAAAAAACATAAAAAAAACGCAAAATAAATATTCTGCAGTTGACCGGCGGGTTGAAAAATATGTCTGACTCACAGAAAGCTAGGGCAGGTGTGTATTAACCTGTATACAAATGCCAAATGTTTCATATTTCCTTAATGTGCAAGTTTTTTCATATCTGAATCACGAAACCAACAGACGCCTCTGGGGTGATACTAAAAGTTATGTTGCATATATGCTACACTGTGTTATATATGGTTAAATAGAATAAGGACATAATATTCTATGGGAATGATATTGTGGATGCGCAATAAGCGTTCGACATGGCAAACATTCTTGCAAATATTCTGCGTCGGACAAGACAGTTTACGTAAATACTTTTCCGTTCATCGGTAAAATATACGTAATGCCAGTTAACCACAAGGCAGTTATATAAAATATTTCGTAGAAGAGTCCAGACAAAATAGGAAAGCCCCATACATTGATGGGACTGCAATATAACTATAATAACATCACGCACTATTTTCTGCTGTCAATGTACCGAAGGGCCATTCCAAATCGAGGCTACAAAATCCAGAACCCCGGTTCCCTCAACAATTTATTTGGCTGTTAATTTACAATCTACAACGATGGAATTGCAAGAAGTAAATTGTATACATGGTTTTAGCGTGCGTATAGTAATCGTCAATTGGCCATGCCAGTATATCATTGGTATGTTTGGTTTAGTCACGAATCTCTGACTTCAGGTCCATAGGCCATATTCTTCAGAGTCTTCTCTATAATACTGGGGATTGATTATTTCTACTAATAGTTCATTTATGGTGTTCTTCGATACGTTGAAAGTTGAGCACCAAGATTATACATTTGTATAACAGTAATTTATTAGCTAGTGAGTGATAGTTTGGATCTTCTTCCCATTAACCATGCCATATCTGAATTTTGGATTGATTTTCTGTAATATTTTTTACTCATTCTTGCTCCTTTTGTTTGGAATATTATATTTATATATATATTAATAATTAAAAAGGATTAATCAATTGATTGCCCCACGTTGGTGAAGCCAATTTGTAATGATTAAAAAATGACATTTATTAAAGAAATTATTTGCCACACATTGGTGACGCCAATTTGTAATAATTAAAAAGGATTAATTATTCAATTGATTGCCCCACGTTGGGAGCCAATTTGTAATGAACACAAAATAATTAATTAATTCTTATTGTTTATTACATTTTTGGCGTCACCAACGTGTGGCAAATAATTTGTTTAATAAATATATTTTATAATCATTACAAATTGGCGCCTCAACGTGGGCCGAATTAATTAATAATTTTGTGTTCATTACAATATATATATATATATATATATATATATATATATATATATATATAATTATTGCAGTGAACATTTTAAGAAATAAAATTCAAGTGGAAAAATTCAGCATTTATTTGCAAAACTTTTGAGTAGCTGTTGATCTGATGAAAAATCAAGGTTAAACACCGTGGTCTGTCAAGTACAATTGTCTGATATCTGTTTTGGACAAGTTTTAGCGGGACATTGAACTTGGCAGCTGTTGTCGAAGTGTGTGACCAACACGTATGAAACAAAACTTTTTTGGACCCAATACGTACTTATAGTTAAATTAGGGACACAAAGTTTTTAAATACAAAGCATAGGGGAAGCCGAGGCACCTCGGCCTGTTTTGAGAGGTGAATGTTCCGGAGTCGTAGACCTTGGGCATACGGAAAAAGTTGTCTACCACTCCTATTGGGATAGTCGGACAGCTGCCTCCTAAACTGGTCAAGGCACGGAGAATGAAGTGCTGCGTCCCCACAGAAAACCCGCCATCGGAAGAGCGTGGGACAAGTACCAAATGCCTGACCTACCTTGTGCAGGTTTTTCTATGGTTTTCCCTGCATCACTTTTAGGCAAATTGCCCGGAGGGATCGTTTAACCATAGCCCGGGGGTCCTTACTCTACCTTTCCGCATCTCCCCTTTCACTCTTTTTCCTATGGTATAAAAGGGAAGTTGCCACTGTGGATTACCCTCATGTAGCCTGTCAACACAGTGTGTAATAAGATAGTTATAATAGGAAAATATAATATATAGTATATAAAGACAGAAAAACTTTTAACGAATCAGTGAAAGCTACAATTTTTTTATTTATATTATTTTGTATTGGGTTGCTATGTATAAGAAACGAGACAGTAAGTCAGTGGAATTAGTTATTGGAGAATTGTTGTAATTACGAGTTGCATTGAGAAGCAAAATTTTTGCCTTCCTTTTTCTTCCACCGGTTGCAGAATTCTGGGAATTTAGTTTTTAACCGTGGTCCACAAAATCATGTGAAAGAGAGTTACCTTTCTTAAATGTTAACACGAATCTGGTAATAGCATGCAGAATTATTTTTGCCCTACATAAGGAGTCAGCAATAGTCTACATCGAATTTGGAACAGTGACACTTTTTAAAAACGTAACGAAGGATTTTTCGTGCCGATATAAGTACAACCCAAAAATTATCTTAGTTTTGCAGAGTGGCATTTAATTTATTTCTAGCATTTAAAAGATGGTATATTTTTGAAACTCGTTTCTGTAACGATAATTCCAACTTAAAAAAATAGAAAAATTAGTTGAATGGGGAAGTCAGTGGCGATTTAAGATAATTAATAATTTTGGATAAAATATCCCTGGTCTTGTTGAGGACAGATTGTAATTCAGAAAATTTAAAATTATTATGATAAAATTGTTATTAAATATATCAATGAATGTAAAACTAGAAAGGAAAGTAAAATAAAATTGGAAATATTTTATTTTGAAATTTTCTGAAATTGGTCATAAACTGTCATTATATAAATATTTTATTTCTTTTGAAACAGAAAAATAATTTTTAAAGTGGATCTGTGGCACTCCTTTCCCTACCTACCGTAGAATGTCTCCGACGGTCCAATTCCTAAAACGGCTTACCTGCGGTAGGAGGAATTAACTTTTGGAAAACAAGAGCCCTTTCCATACTAAGCTAATTTATTAAATTTATTAAAGATATGTACAATTAAAATTTTGCCCTCGACTAGCCAGCTATGAAAACTCAAGTATTATTGTGGCAAGCTAGGCCCGAGAAACGATTTATAAAAAGTGCTTTACGCAACCATGAAATATGCAATATTGGTTACCAGACTGGGGTCTCTGCAACACAGCGACGTCCCTCGCAGCTGGTCATCGATGTCTGTCTCGTGGAGTCTCGCTGGTACATTCTCAAATAAACCAAGAGCAACCGCTCACAGCAACTTCTCCAGTCAGAATGCCTGACCAGACATCCACTTCTCCCGACCTGTGAGACCAACTGTTTTTCTATTGGTCCATTTAATTTATCATGGACCAATCATAGGTCTTAGGCAAACCGACGTAGAGAATTTCAACAGCGAGACCCTCTGCACCTGCTGTTTGTTGACGGGAAAACCCCCCGATGGAGGTACTGACTGGCACCAAACGGTACTTTTTGCTGATGTTGGATAAACATGGTTGCTCACGCGTTTAAACAAACTGACTAAAATATCAGTATAATCAATGAAAAGGCGCCTATCCTAAATAACGCGCTATAGATCGATAAAATGTTTGGCATGTTTTTGGGGTGTACCTTTGGTTGGTACCTTTGGTTGAATACTATAAAGTATTTTACAATACATAGATTGAAACGCTTATGAACCTTATCTATGAATTTCACATATTTTTCGAAAACCTTGATTAGGGCCCTAGCTGTCTGAAACTAATCGATCTCCTTAGTTGACATGACGACACTGGATGCGCTGATAATAGTGTGTTTCAAATCAATTATGTGGAAATTCCTTATTACAGTTTTATCTTTGATGTGTCATTGTTGGAAAGCATCTTTCAATGAGAACATTTTGGATATCAGGCGTAGAGTACATTATATAACATGATGTAAGGAAAATGAATCGTGTTTCCGGATACGTCTGAGGTTCAACAGCAGTCTATAATAAATATCAATTAAAAATAGATCTGAATGACCGGGAACTCAAACGGTTGTCGTAAATTATCCACGGATTGAGATATTTTACCGCCCACAAACCAAACACGTGCAATAAATAAACATAGGAGAAGTTGATCTTTGAGATCGGCCATTGCTTAAATGGACTTTACGTAATTTATAATGGAACTTTCGAATGGGAAAAGAAATGTATGTTTCCACGTAGAATGAAAATAAAATGAATTTGCTCATAACCAAATAAAATCATTAAGATCTTACAGTACTTGTTAATGATTAAGCTGGACACCTTGAAGTTTGCAACTTCAAACATTTAACCTTCTCAATAATCTCTTACATGTTCAATGAACGAACACGTTATACGAAAAGTAGTTAATATAACACGTAACTTTTGAAGATGTCTGCAAGAAAGGAAAGCTTCCTGTTCGTCAATTTTTCGAATGCTATTCATATGGCTTCCAATCGCTCTTTCTTTTCGAATCTTCCAAAATTTTCTGTTAAGCAGATTTATGCCTACAATTTTTTTTTATAAATATACGTATTACGTGGTATTATAATTTTAGTAACTGTCTTGTTCGTAATTACTATTGTTTCAGATGTTATCTGACATGTACTTTGGAGAAGGAGTTGATACAATGATTCGCAGCGCAGCAAAAAACTTCAATGTTTCTTTGCACTATTATCATTTTTCATACAAAGGACCAATCAATAACTACCCCGAGTTACCAGGTTCAGTGTTATAATTTTTCATGTCCCAGTATTTACTATATTTAAAATAATATGCCATGAATTATTTATTATTTATCATTAATATGATTGATATAGGAGTTGCTCATTCCGATGATTTACTTTACTTATTCTACGTAAATGTAAATCAAAATTTGGACCCCACGTCTGAAGAAGGCTTAGTTCGTTCCCGTATGGTTAAAATGTGGACAAACTTCGCAAAGTTTGGGTAAGTTAATTTAAATGTAATTTAAGATTTTAATATATAAATCTATTAATTCAATAATTTATATTTATTGATTTATTCGTTATACAGACCGTATAATCGAGATATGATCAGGTATAAAAATGAATAAAATGCCACTATGATTAATATAATTGTTTCAAGTAGTAATAAATGAAATAAAATAATTTTTTCAATCATTTTTTTAAAACAAGGTACAGTGAACATTGACTTCTGATTGAAAACTAAACCCCACATTGAGCACCATATTGTAATAGATATCTTATTATTACAAATTACTATACCAAATCACTGCTTGTGACAATTCTAATGGTTAATTAAAGAGGATTATGCAAATGGACAGAGCACATTAATACAATTTATTAAAAACCCAAGACAATCAGGAGAGATTTTAATTATATTCATGTGTCAATGGCAAATTCTGATTTATTTCAGGTTTTTTTTAACAAACATCAGGTGTCTCTCTTTTAAATTCTACTTATCAAAACAATTATATTATTAATCCCAGGGTTGATTTCTTTAAATGGAAAGCTCAGTACAGGGATTACCTTAACAATCATTTTTTCATGGACCATCTTTATGGTCCTCACAATAACAAGGAATTAACTAGATTTACATAAAGCAGAATTAATTATGAGATTTTGGCAACATAAGTAAGTTATACAACAGCATTTGAAAGGTTAAGGAAGACTTGATATAAATTGACTAAAATTGTTTCCATTGACGTTCAAAATATATTGTTTTGCTTTTCTCTACTCAGCAACATACAAATATTGTTAAATATCTTCACCTAGCTTCTACTGCTTGAAAACTTTGGAATTATTTATTGCAGACAATCTGAATCAAAATTTGAATGAAAAGGAATTTTGGATGAATGTCAATCTGAATCTAATAAAAGTATATTTTTCATTCTCTATCTGTCTGTTGGAATTTGGTCAGGATATATTATTTACTAAATGACCTTCCTACATGTTGTTTTTCTCTCTTTCAGAACTATATACACAAATAAACTCACATGAACTTTCTAATCATGTCCACTACGATCATATTCAGGGCTCAGAATTTTAGTCCTAGATTCATACCATGGCCATAATTATGCATAGATTCTTACCACAGCCTGTGTGAATTAAGGCACCTTCAGCCCCAGGTCCAAATGCTATTTCAGTTTTGTATCTTAAGATACAATTTATGACACATAATTACTGTTTTTAACAGACAGGGCATCAATATTTCTCGGCTAAATTCTTCCCTAACTTTTTATGTTATATTTGGGATGGTCATGTGTCCATAGCTTCAACAAATTTGAAAAATACTTTTTGCATATTACATTGTATACAGATTTGGGAAATTGAGAAGACACAAGAAAATCCAGTTAATATCACAAGAAAAATATTTAATACAAGAATTAGTCTCCAAGAATGAGAAAATAAAGTTTTCAGAATAATCTGACAACCCATACAGTATACATGTTAGATTAACATCTCATATAGATACATAAACAGTAAAAGTAATAAAATAAAATGTATTAAATAGATATGTTGAATAAATATATTTTAGGTATGGAGAAAATTTACATCAAAACTGTCGAAAATTATTATTATGTATTATTTTTTATTAAATCAAATACTTGCTTTGAATGGCATAATTAATGTCTGATAAAGTTGTGCAAACTCAAAACTGAATCAACTTGAGAACTGAAATAAATAAGTTAATGTGAGATTCATTAATTCATCGAGATTAAACAAACAGAAAGAAAAATTACAGAAGGAAATATGGAGTCTAAAAAAACTCAATAACACATAAACCAGAACATTTGAGGAAGGAAACACACAAATAGTTCATTTGACATAATATAAAAGATATTCAATTTGAATTTGCAATAAGAACTCAAAACTTAATCCAGAGTTCTCCTTGCATTGCAATATTATATGGATAATAAAACACATTTGTACAATTTGTGTGTTAAATGCATGGTTTATTGTAATGTTGGGGAATATTACAAAAGATTTCCAAATGAATGTTGAATGAAAAGTAAGATGATAAAATGGCTTATGTGGTGCAGAGAGCTGTGAAATGGAACTTAATACTTAGCCAAGAAAATGATTGTAAAACAAAGTATCAACAATAGTTTAAATAACTATTTAATGTTATTTGCACTATGAACCAGTTGAAGTATATATATATATATATATATCAGAATTTATAAAATCTGTTAAACATGTACATGATTTATTTATTTCTCACATAATATTTGAGGGTCTTCATCACATTTCTGGCTCTATTAATGAATCATTGTAGCTAAAAATAACTAAGACGTGCAGCTATAATTTCATTTACATAATCTAATAATGTTATATTATGTATTCAAATTTTTATATCAAATAACATGTATTTAAATGATTGTTTCAGCACTCCAACTCCAGTACAAGACCCAATACTACCTGTATCATGGACCACTTTTACTAGTGATAGTAGAAATTATCTTGAAATTGCAGCAAATCTGTCTGTAGAAGCTGGGGTTAATGAAGAAAATCTCAACTTCTGGCACAACATTCTTGGCTCAAATGTTTTGTAAATGTTTGAGAACTAGTATTGCCTCTGTCACAGATAAAAATGTTAAATTGTGAAATTTACTCATCAATAATTAATAAATATTAATAAATAAATATGAAAAAAATTGCCTCTGGTTTGTAATTTTTATTAATCAAATACTGCTAAACATAATTTACTGCCCTATATCATGAAAATATGACTGTATATTGAATTTAATGTGGGGTTCTCATCCACACCAACCTCAGGTACGTAATTATGATTTCCCATAAATGGTCGAGTAGATACTCGGCTAATATCGAAGAAGTAGATATGGAGACGATTAAAATATCAGTCATCCTTAAGCACTTTCTGACCATTTACAAGTCGATTTGAATAACTTTTTTTGCGGAAACGTAAACTTACGAATATAGGCTTAATTAAAAATTAGCAGGTGTGTCGTCACCGAATAGGCCCGAGGAACCAATGGAGGCGCTTTCCAATGTCACTGAGGCATTCGTGATCCGAGCTTTCCAATAATGATCACGCATTTGTGAACAACAGCGTTATTCAAGGATGATCTGACATTGTTAGAATTATTGATATGGAAATAGTTAGTCTTACCTGAAATTGTGATTTCTGACTGACACTGCAAAAATTTACAAGTTTTCCGAGTTCGATTCCGGGTTGCCCCAAATAATTTTCACGTCCTTCATGAGCAATAATTTATTTTGAAATCATCTTATTCTTCATTAACTAACTTTAATAACATTTTTTTTAAATTTCTGGGTGCATTATATGCAATAAAAACGCGCCATTATTTCTGGATAATTGATTATTATTAACAATTTTATAGATACCGTTCGTAACTATGTGGGTTTATAACGTGGGATAAATACGATGGGAAGATAAATGGAAATAATTTATTCTGCAGTTAAATATTGTTATTTTTTCACATATAATACTAAATATGTAGATTAGTTGTAATTTTTTCGAAAAGAACGATGACAATTATTTTTAAAGGAATGGCTCTCATCGTTACGCAATCTTTGATCATTTACTAATCGAACTAATAAATAATTTTTTTGCATAACTGTATAGTTTCCGTGATAGACTAAAATTCGTACGTAATTATGAATGTAAATGGGCGTGATTTAAATGTCGACCATCGTTAAGCAATTTACATGTAGATTTATTAAATACTTTTCTGTTTAAACGTATAGTTTCTGAAATATAATTAAATTCGTATGAAAATATGAATTTAAATTGCTGCGATTCAAATGACTTCTGTCGGAAAGCAATCTTTGACCATTTACAAGTGGAATTGATACATAAACTTTTTTTTCCCCGCAAACGTTTACTTTGGGAGATGTGCTAATTAAGAATTAGCAGGTGTGACGTCACTGTAATTCGTCACTAAACTAGAGGAGGCTCGCCGCTCGCAGTCTCTACTTGGAATGACATCTGGTTTTTTTTTAGGGCAACAGGCTACATGAGGCTGATCCACATTGGGCAACTCCCCTTTAATAGCATAGGAAGGGATTTGAAAGGGGGGATGCGGAAGGGTAGAGGAAGGTAGCCAAGGGTTAACTAGGGCCCCCGGGCTGTAGTTTAAGGATCCTACCCGGCATTCGCCTAAAGAAATGCAGGGAAAACCCTAGGAAAACCTGCATCGGGTAGGTCGGGCATTGGGTACTTGTCCCACGCCCTTCCGATAGCGGGAGGTAGTTTTTTTTTTTTTTTTTTTTAGGGCAATAGGCTACATGAGGGTAATCCACTTAGGGCAACTCCCCTTTAATAGCATAGGAAGGGATTTGAAATGGGGGATGCGGAAGGGTAGAGGAAGGTAGCCAAGGGTTAACTAGGGCCCCCGGGCTATATTTTAAGGATCCTACCCGGCATTCGCCTAAAGGAATGCAGGGAAAACCTTAGAAAAACCTGCATCGGGTAGGTCGGGCATTGGGTACTTGTCCCACGCCCTTCCGATAGCGGGAGAGGAGTTTGCTGTGGGGACGCAGCTTACCCCTCGCCATGCCTTGGCCTGTTTAGGAGGCAGCTGGCCGACTATTCCAATAGGAATAGCGGACAACTCTTGCCGTATGCCCAAGGTCTGCGACCCCGGAACATACACCTCTCAAAACAGACCGAGGTGCCTCGGCATGTGGGAACCTTAGTTCAAAAAAACCAGAGAGATGTGAGAGCATCCCCAAAGGTAGCCCCCGCCAGAGCTCTCTGGGAAGGTTCGCCTGCGAGAAATCCTCTCGCAGGCTTTTTGCCTTCAAGGAGGTAGTTTTGATAAGATCTTGAATTTACAAAATCTGGACAGAACAAAGCCTGCGATAGGATTCTTTCGCAGATAGCCTGCGAGGGATATTCTCTCGCAGGCAGAACCTTTTAGGAGAGATACGAAGGGGCTACCTTTGGGTATACCATTTCCTCTCCGTTTTTGAACTAATGTTCCCACAAGCCGAGGGACCTCGGCCTGTTCTGAGAGGTGTATGCTCCGGGGTCTCAGACCTTGGGCATACGGTAAGAGTTGTCCGCTATTCCCATTGGAATAGTCGGCCAGCTGCCTCCTAAACTGGTCGAGGCACGGAGAAGGGAATGCTGCGACCCCACAGCAAACTCCTCTCCCGCTATCGGAAGGGCGTGGGACAAGTACCCAATGCCCGACCTACCCGATGCAGGTTTTTCTAGGGTTTTCCCTGCATTTCTTTAGGCGAATGCCGGGTAGGATCCTTGAAATATAGCCCGGGGGCCCTAGTTAACCCTTGGCTACCTTCCTCTACCCTTCCACATCCCCCCTTTCAAATCCCTTCCTATGCTATTAAAGGGGAGTTGCCCAACGTGGATTACCCTCATGTAGCCTGTTTCCCTAAAAAAAAGTATGTATATATATATATATATATATATATATATATATATATATATATTGGTATTTAATAAACATTTATGTAACAACTTATGACAATAATTTCTTATACTCAAATGATTATTAAGTAAACATTTATTCGTTTTCAAACTGCATATCGGTGGGGAGTAAGAAAAAATTGGGCCTCTATCAATTAAGTCTTCACGTGGTCTTCGAGGAAAGATAATGCTGAAATTTTAGCGTTTCGTTCTTTAGAAAGATTTTTTTTCCTTTAGTGAGTGCAATAACGATTTAGAACTTGTACAATTAGTGGCAGATAAAAATTAGCTAGTTGATAAATTGTAGTCATGGAAATTGATTCCAGGAGCTCGAAATGATTTGGAAGTTTCAAACTTGGGAAGATTGAGAAATATATTGACGGTTGAATGTGATTTTGTGGAAATGAAGTATTTTAGCATAAACAAAAGAGAAAAACCGTGTGGAAACAAAGTGGTTCTTAGAACAGAGACAATTTTTGAAAGATCAGAATTGACCATGTTTGAAATATTAGAGTTCGTAAATCTGTGGGTGTATAATGTGCCGGTGACAGCGACACGAATAAAATCGGCGTGAATTATTCTACTTGCGTAGATTGTTCGTTGTTTTTGCAGAGAGGTCGTAGCGTGACACTTCTTAATCATCACACGGTCGTAATACAGGAACTGTTTCAACATAATACTGACAATACTACGCTTTATAAGGTAAGTGACGTCATCAGTTCAACTATTTCTAGGATTACTGTCTCTTATGGAGGAATATGCTGAAGTTGGCAGACCATCATTGGGGGGATCGTATCGATGTGTCTGCCGGTGACGTCACTATGACGTCACACTCGCTCTCGAAAATTTTAGGATTTTTTAAATTCATACATATTACAAATTACTCGTTTTCATACAATTTTTTATTTGCCGGCCTTAAGAAGGCCATTTTTGGCAGAAAATGAATTTCCCCCCCCCCATTTACATACCCTTGATTCCTCCCCACAACTTCAAAAGCCATTAATTTTTTAAAGTTGATTCAACATTCAGAGGGACAGAATAATGCGAAATACTATTAGGTTCATTGGAATAAATGGAACATCTTTGTTAATTTCGTTCTATTGGCCTTTGCCTACAACAATAGTTTGGACGATAAAGTCTAAAAGATACTTGTATTCCGCACAAAAATGGAATCCATATACAATTGCGACAAAATGTTTCCGGACGCAAAGGAGAAAGATTTTTCGTTGCCGATGATAGAAAATACAGACTTTAATAATTAATTAAATATAAATATACTCCATGTTTTCTTCACGTATTGAAAACATTTTCAAAACTATTTTTTGTATAAATATAATATAAGTTACACCCTATATTTATTCCCCTCACTCATTCACTGTTAAATGAATTTCCCATTTCTTTTTTTTTAAAAAGAAACTAATAGGGAATATGTTGAAAACTCCTGTTGAAAGATATCCGGAAATTTTCTAACCTGTACCAAGAAAAAATTTGTTTTAGTTTTTGCGGATTCCAATTTACGACTCGATGTTATCCTTATATGTTTTGAAAAAAACTTACACAGTATTTTTAAGTTGTTATATCCTTGTCTCCGATTCTAGGACTACGATTTGAAATTTCTGTGCCTTTTCCACATATATGATCTAATATTTTTTTATATGAATAATAAAAAAGGACTCGTCAGAAAACGTGCGCGAAGCAGACCATGATTATTATTCAATTAAATTAGTTTCACGTAGGCACGATGTTATATTTATAAAGGTTTACGTATTAAGATGAATTAATTAAATAGATACTCTGCCTATAAAAAAATTCACGTAAGGACAAATTGTTTAATTTGACCTGCAGAAAATAAAAATTGGTGCACCCGTCGTATTTCAAGATCAAGAAAGGAATGGCTGAAGTTGCTTCAGTTCGCCGAGAGTTAAAGTGGAACTTATTTCAGTCAGAGAAAGTTCGAAACGGATTCTTCCAAAATGAGATGCAAGGACGTCAAGTTTCTCTGTCCGTTTTGGGATTAAATATCGATTTGTAACGTGATTAAATAAATAACCGCGGTACCTGAAGGAAGCATTTAATTAAAAAAATTAATGATTAGTAAGGTTGTAGTATAAATGGACAATTTTGGGGGTGAACCGAAACGGATTACAGCCATTGTAATTGAGTTTCAATCAAATAAGTTGAACTAAAAACTCAGAAAAATATTTTAAGTGTAAAAAAATTAAATTACTATAATTTATCAGTGATTTTGTGTCGCCATTCATAAACAACGTTGAAGGCTGGGTTTTAGAAAACTCTCAATTAGAAAGGAACGAAGAGAATAAATAATTTAGTATGAAGTTAAGAAATCTGATTGTAGTTACGTCAGTAATGTAAATGTTTCAAATAGTAGGAAATTTAAAATGCTCAATCGCGATTTTCTTTTTTTAATCAAAGTGTATGAGAAACAAGGTTTGAGTAAAGATTAAAGTCTTTCCCAGTGAAGTTGTTCAATAAATAGTTCTCGGAATTCACACGGGTTTTGCATATTTATATTAAGACGCAATTCTTCTAGGCGAAGTGAAATAAAATAGAAGATGACGACAGTGTTTTCAGTCGTCGAAACGTTGCGTCTCAATATAAATATGCAAAAGGTTTGAGTTCTTTTCAATATGGTAAATATTGACTTTGGAATAATTTCACTAATTGTGACGTTCATTATTTATGAAAGTATTTGATTTTAACGTCTGTTTTGAATAATGAGATGTATTTAACGACCGAAATTTTTTATAGTTAAAACATATTGTAAAATAAATTATTAAAATCACTACGTTTCGTTACTTATTTGTATCATTTTCAGGCGTCGCTGGTCTGGTCTGCCTTGCGTTGTAAACGTTTTCTTCTCATGTTTATTATAAAATGTGCCGAAGCTATGCGCTGTTAAATACAGACAAATTTTTTATTAATAAAAATTATTTTGTTAATGTCTGTTAATTAGTCGTTAAATATATCTTATATATTTGTGGACTGCTACTTCAATTTATTTGTGAGCTGCAAAATATCGCCAGGAGATCTTATTTACCAGAGATTTAATTGATATTGAAACATCAGAGTTAAAATACGCAATGTGTACCGTTGTATGTTCTGTGATTGATGTTAGTACAAAATCGTTGAACTTCTAGCCAATAAAGGGAACGGCAAGGAACTCGTTTTCACGTCTATGCTTCAGTAAAGAAGTAAGTGGAAGCTATTTAATTTGGTTCATATATATATATATATATATATATATATATATATATATTCAGAATTTACGTGATTTTATCATCAAGTCAATTAAAGTATTTTGAGATTTTTCGTTCATTTTACATTAGGATTTACGATTTGCTTAAGACATTTTTTTAAAAAATGAGACTGAATGTAACTGATTATGGCGTCAGCGGTGCTAATAAACCCGTCTTGTTTCTATTTCATATCAAAATATGCTAAATTCATGTACGAAACTTTTGTAGTAGTTTTTTTTAATTAAATTGTGTCAATACTGTTCATAGACAATCAGAAAATTAATATCACGTGGTTAACAGTTTATACAGACGTAAATACCGGTGCCAAAATGTAGAATTTAAATTAAATGGAAGATTTCTTCGCTTACATACACAGATAAAATATATTACAGTAACCGTACGTGGTAAAAAATCATAAAAATTTTAAATTGCAATTTTTGATGTCTTTATTAAATGTTCTGTTTTAAGTGATTTGATATTGCGTTTATCTTCAGAAATTTTAGATTCAGTTTTTAGATATTATAACTTCTATATAGTTTTACTACATTTATTACATCTGAAATGATGATTCTTCCATGCATTTGAAGTGATGTGAAAATGCATAGACTAAACTGATCAGAACATTCTTATAACGGATAAATAATATAAAGATTCACTTAAAAATAAATACCAATTACTTTTCTACAGAAATCAATATTTATAAGGTATTGAAGAAATTGTGTATTATCACAATAAATTTAAATAAAACCGAATCAGGAATGAACGCCACTATAGATGAATAATTAACTGATTAACAGTCGAAATTAAGTGATCAATTTAATATCTCGGCGTTTCTGCAATCCTTGTATCTTTCGTAAGATGATTCAAGTTTTTAAAAATATTTTCAAGTGCGCCATTTTGTTGATATTAATCGAAATGTTCAGTATTCAGCGATCGTGTCAAAGCTGTTCACTGGAAAGACACTCCTAAACTTATTTTATCTTGTTTACATTTATTTTATCTAGTTTCTACATATGGTCAATAAATTTGATTTATTTTTACATATAAATAAAATGCGTTACTTGAGGAAAGGATTAATTCCTTTCTAATTCTTATCATCGAATCTGTGCGCAAGTAACAATACTCTATTTTTTATTATTTTTCCCGTTTTATGAAATATTTTGAAGGTAACCCGAAAGGGTATTACAATAATTTACGATATAATTATAACAATCTGACATTATTTAAAATTAATAAAAATAGCAGTCTATTCGTCAGAAAAATTTTAATATTCAATTTAAAACATAATATAAATTAAACACGACGCTTCTTTCCTGATTGGGACCACTTCAGGTGTATAGATGTTACAGTCAATTACAATTTAATATAAATAAAATTAGTTGACAAAATTTGAAACGTGCGGTTTTCCCACATGATTTTGACCGATAGTGCTGCTACTTTCATTATTTCATTTACGTTGTAATATTTTAAATGTAGTTTGAAATTAAAAAATATTTGTTTGTAAATGTAACAGTCTACGTGAGGGTAATCCACGTGGTAGCAAAAAAGAGAAGGTGGCCACTTCTCTCTTATAGCATAGGAAATGGACTGAAACGGGGGGGGGGGGGGGGTTGCGGAAACGTATTTTCCGTTGAGAAAGATACAAAAATTAATATGTTCTACATTTCACACATTTATACTGACCAAAATATTTTATGAAGTACAGAGACACTTTCTGAAACTTCAACATTATGAAAATTTAATATTGCTCAGAATTTTGTTTGTATTTTACCCTCAGGAAGAAGAGTCAAGATAAGAAAGTGAAATAATCCCATTGAACTGAACGAAGACGGGCGCGAATGATTCTACGATTCTTTGCTTACGAACTCGCTTGATTTTTTTTATAGTAACAGTCTACACGAGCAACTCCCCTTTAATAGCACAGGAAGGGATTTGAAAGGGGGGATGCGAAAGGGATGACGAAGTTAGCCAACGGTTATGCAGGGCCCCTGGTTTAAGGATCCTTCCCGGCATTCGCCTAAGGGTGATGCAGGACAAACCCTAGAATACCTGCATCAGGTTGGTCGGGCAGTAGGTACTTGGCGGGAGAGAGGTTTGCTGTGGGGACGCAGCATTCCCTTCTTCGTGCCTCGATCAGCGTCGGGGGCAGTTGGCCGACTGTTCCAATGTGAACAGTGGGCAACTCTTACTGTATGCCAAAGGTTTGTGACCCCGGAACACACACTTTTGAAAACAGGCTGAGGTGCCTCGGTTTGTGGGAACCTTAGTTCAAAAATGGAGAGAGGAGAAGACATCCTCCAAGGTAGCCCCTATTCCGTCTCTCCAGAAAGATTCTGCCTGCGAGAGAACTGCTCTAAGAAATCGCCTGAAAACTGATTTAATTTTAATTCATAATAATTAATTAAACACGTGAAAGTTGGAAACGTTTTAAATCTTATCGATCACGAAACTGACCGAATATTTGATATTACATAATTTTTTATCCTTTATTCCGCTGTTATTGGAATACATTTTTGTAAGTTTGATTTCAGACTTGATTGTTGGTTTTGTAACAATGGGATCGTGCTCAACAATTACTAAAATTGATTAATGTAAGAAAAGTAAAATTTGAACATCTTCGTCACAGTTATTGGTATTATGCAGTAATTTTTGGTCTCAACTCACAACGTTGTTTGTGCTGCGATGTGCATTTTAAAAAATCCGAAAAAAGTCAATGTACTACGTACAAATTAATATTAACAATTAGTGCGAACCTAGTGTTGTATTTTTTTATATCGAATATAGTAAACGAAGTCAGTCGAAATCCGTTTACTAGTCAAAGAAATAATATCTGAGAATTGTAGTACATATTTAATCACATTTTCTCAAGGAAGCTTGTGAGAGGATTCTCTCGAAGGTGAACCTTCCCAGAGAGCTCTGGAGGAGGCTAACTTTGGGGATGCCTTCACATCTCTCTGGTTTTTTGAACTAAGGTGCAAGGGCACCTCGGCCTGTTTTGAGAGGTGTATGTTCCGGGGTCGCATACGGTAAGAGTTGTCCGCTATTCCTATTGGAATAGTCGGCCAGCTGCCTCCTAAATTGGTCAAGGCACGGCGAGGGGATAGCTGCGACCCCACAGCTAACCCCTCTCCCGCCATCGGAAGGGCGTGGGACAAGTACCAAATACCCGACCTACCTGATGCAGGTTTTTCTAGGGTTCGTTCTGCCATTCTTTTAGGCGAATGCCGGGTAGGATCCTTAATCCATAGCCCGGGGGCCCTAGTTACCCTTGGCTACCTTCCTCCATCCTTCCGCCGCCTTTCAAATCACTTTCCTATGCTATAAGAGGAGAGTTGCCACTATGTGGATTACTCTATACATAGCCTGTCTACACCCTCCCCCCCGCCTCAAAATCACATTTTTAATTAATGTTTTCGGCCATATTTCACGACCTCTGCAACGCGACATCAGGTGCGGTTTACGGGAACTTCTACGGAGAAAGAAACTTTAAGAGATTGTGCGTCGGGAACGTAACGATGTCTTACTACGTGACGGTTTTTTCTCGTTGACGCCAGGCCAAGAAGCAAATTTATGTTAATAATCAGATAAAATAGCCAAATGATAGACAAAAAAATCATTTTTTTTAAAACACTCATTTTCATATTATATTTGTTTTAAAACGTAAGAACGTAAGAAAATGTCATATTCTGAACAGATTATAGGAAAATACGTTGGAAATAATATGAATAAACCTGTTGTAGATGAAAATTAACAAATAGATACGGAAGTAATGGATAAAGAGAAAAATGCAAATTAAATATCACACAAAGTTTCTGCAATTTTAATTGCCTTAGTCAGGTTATAACAGCTATATGAGAGCTATAAGAACGACAGGCCTTTCTTACGTTTTTTTATCACCTGAAGAATGCAATAAAGATTGCAGGAACGTTTTGGGGTATCTATTTTATTATTTTATTTTATTTATTACCTTAGTCATTATCTATTTATTACAAAATTATCTTGTTACATTTATTCTAAATGACTGAAAAATGGCCAAATTTTTCAAATAATTTTATAACATAAAATAAGAAAAATTAACACGACGTTCCGTCCTCAATCTAGGAGGCCATCAGGCACAAATGGATTTGGAATACTATAAATCTAAAAACCTAAATTAAAATTACAAGTTATAAAAATGGTTAGATATGATTTTTAAAAATTGGATCAAGAAGTACAAATATTTATTAAAATTATATTTAATCAAGTGTTGCCTGAACCTTTTAGTATAAAATAGATTTAATTTACAATTTCCATACGTTGCCAAATTTTGTTTTTATCATGAGCCAAATATTGATATTTTAGAAATATTTTCGAGGCAAGATATATCGTGTGTATTACTAACAATTAACGTTAATTATCGGTGTAATTGTTGTACCAAGTCTTCTCGGGCCGTCAGCCGGTTAGAATAATCGATATTGCACGACGTTTCGGTAACTGACACCGTTACCATATTCATTTGAAGTGTCTTCCGGGTTACTGCGGTTTCTTTTATACTGTGCTGGTCTTCATTCGAAGATGGCAACGGTGTCAGTTGCCGAAACGTCGTGCCATATCGATTATTCTACCCGGCTGACTGCCCGAGAAGACTTTGTACAACAAAAAACAAGACACAAATACTAATAAAAATTGAATTTAAAACTCTCGGACGTTTTGAGGCGTATTTTTCTAACGGCGATTAAGACTGGAAAATTGAACAAGGAAGTAAAATTAAAGATAAATATATAAGGGCCAAAGAACTTAAAATGAAACCTGACTTTCTGAGTCGTGATTAATGTTGACAGTATTAGGTTGATTTTTAATATACAGAATTTCAGATATTAATCTTTTCCAATAATGTGGTTCTCTGTCTGAAATGGAAACTGAATACATTTGATACATAGTTGGGGACTGTGTTTACAAGTTGACAGTTTATAATTAGATTTATCCTCTTTTATACAAGTATTTAAACTTTTTTTTTGTTTGGCCGATATAACAAAAGTCGCAATTAAAAAAATTAATTTTATAAACAACATTGACAGTGGAAAACTTACTAATAGGATACTTGTGTCTTTTGATGAAACCGGAAAAAGAATATTTAGACTAACAAAATAAAATAAAATTGTATATTTTTAAACAATTTCATTATATTAAATGATAACATACCACATAAATGTAACACAATATATTAATTGTACATATTCCACCTTCGAACAATGTTACGGTGGAGTCCGAAATTAATTTGAAATAATCTAACGTTTATGTTCTTAGAGAAATAAATTTAATAGGATGCGTAATTTTGTCATAAGTTGCCTTATCTTTATTTTGTTTAAAAATCCGTTCTGATTCAAAATCCTCATAATCCTTCGAAGAACAGTTAAATTTATCTACATTAGAATCAAATAAATTTTAATAAAACATTTGTAAACATTTTAAGATAAAATATCTAAATTATTTATTGGTAAATTAAAATGTCAGTCAATTATAATTATTTATTATAAATAAATTCTACAATCGTAAATACGAGTATTTTAATGAAAACACCTAATAAATAATGAAAATTACTGTGATGTTTTACTATGTCAAATGTTGTATTAGCTTCCTCCAAAAATAAAAAAAATCCTTAGCTGACATGAATAATCCTCAAAACTGTTTTTAAAATTATTTTCTATGATATTGTTTAAGCAATAGGAGATTCGATGACAATATAACACACTGGCATTTAATTCAAATTTTGCTACAACGCAATGAACTGAAACTTGTTGCGAAATTTTTATTTATTTCATCACTCCTGTTCGAAAATTCAAAGTATTGCTCTTGTAATACTGATATATATTTTTTTCATTTTTATGCATTTGAGAATAGTATAATTTTTTTGTCAACTCACACAATTATCATTAAATTTATTATTCTGACACCAAAACATATATCTTTCGAAGAATATGGAAGTGTTTTCTGTCTGAGAAACGTTGCCCTGCAGAGGAATACAAATGCATGCACTTATCGATTCCTGATGATATTCTAATGACGCTGCGGTCTCTGAAGGTAAGGTGGCTGTGAATGCGTTACAGCCTTTGATTGCAGGTTACCCAAATTTAAAAAATCACAAAACATAACGTTCGTAAAGAAATTAATCTAGTGGTTTCTAAATGGAGCTAATTTGATTTTTTCATTGCAGCTACTGCTCGAATTTTTTTTTTTTTAATTTTTTTTTTAGGGCAAGAGGCTACATGAGGGTAATCCACGTTGGGCGACTCCCCTTTAATAGCATAGGAAGGGATTTGAAATGGGGGGATGCGGAAGGGTAGAGGAAGGTAGGCATGGGTTAACTAGGACCCCCGGGCTGTATTTTAAGGATCCTACCCGGCATTCACCTAAAGAAATGCAGGGAAAACCCTAGAAAAACCTGCATCAGGTAGGTCGGGCATTGGATACTTGTCCTACGCCCTTCCGATAGCGGGAGTGGAGTTTGCTGTGGGGACGCAGCATTCCCTTCTCCGTGCCTCGACCAGTTTAGGAGGCAGCTGGCCGACTATTCCAATGGGAATGCAGTTTCCTAACTATATAAATAAATCTCAACCGCATCCAAATATGTGAAGTATTATCATAATGTTAATTCAATACGTTTAAAACCTGATTGGATTTACGAGTCAGATGATCAGATACACGGGAATAATAAACAGTTATAATGTTGCCTTTAAGTAAGTTAAACATCAAAATAATTTAGTTTTATGAGAATAAGAAAGCGTCGTTAGTATGAAAATAAATAAAGTCAGAATAATTTGAATTCAATATAATTACAGAATTACATCTCATGAATGGAATACAACGTTTCGGCCAGTCTATACTACTTCATCAGGAACTATGTTAATAAAAAAATAAAAAAGAACCCTGAAATACTTTTATGGAATGAACTTGTTGAAGTCAAATTTTGACTGAATAAGGCGTAAAAATTATATTAATAGATTCATAACATACTAACCAATTTTAATTGAATTTATTCAGATTTTATTTATAAACCATTGATAAATATCAATTTTGAAAATAAAATATGGGACAAAAAAATAGCAATTAATGTTCAAGATTAGTTTCTCAGATGTTATATATTAAACGTAATTTACAGTTACTAAATGTCAAAAGCAACACTCATTTTTGAGTGATCTATACATAGTATATATTTTCATATGTAAGAGTACTAAATTTGATATTGCGTGAAGTTAAAGGTTTTCTTCAGTGAAGAAGATTTTGAGTCATGCCAGAGTAATTTATGCAACATCGATAAGGAAAAATTACTTCGCCGATCAAGGAAATGGCGTCGCTGGGGACGTCTATAAAAAGGTCGTCTGAAAATTCAGGGTCTGGTAAATACTCAAGGCAATCTGACGTATGTGTTATATGATGGTTTTAAGAGTCCGATAGCCTCGAGTACCAAGCTTTAATGGTTTCTGGTCTGGTCGTTAAGATCTACTGGGCTCTAACTTGAGGCTGAGGTTTTATGAGACCATTATTAATTTGGAAATCAGAACAATGGTCGTTTGCAAAGAAAATGCGTAAGTGTATGACTTGCATATTAATTTTTAGCATCTTGGAATTTTTTTTAAAAGACCGAAATGTATAAATTCCTGGTCTTTCAAATCTGGTTGTTCAGTGGTGGTTGAAGACCTCTGTAGTTCTTTTATAAACTTTAATAAGATAAAATAAATACATTAACCAATCATTTGAATTTAATACAATTTACATCTCATGAAAATACAAAAAAAGGAGTATGTGTTTCGACCTACATTGGTGACCTCATTACGTACTATATTAATAAAAATTATAAAGGAAACATAAATTAAATCTTTGGAATGTAAGAGGAAACTCAATATATTGTTCTCGGAGTTCAACCGGGAAATGCATAATTATATTAGAACGCAACGTCTCGACGACTAAAAGCTCTGTCATCTTCTAGGCGAGGAATCTTCGCCTAGATGACGACGACAGAGCTTTTAGTCGTCGAAACGTTGCGTTCTAATATAATTATGCAAAACCCGGTTGAACTCCGAGAACAATATATTGAACAACTGCACCGGGAAAGGCTTCAATATTTAAGAGGAAACTCTTTATTGAAACTACTTATAAACAATTAAAATTATATATTGAAAATATTTTCAGCAATAAAAACCTGTTTCAAAAAATTTATTATAATCATGGAATAAAATTAATTTAGTTGTATTAAATTCAAATTATTCTTTATTGAATGATTTATTTATTTTATTTACGCTTAACGTCATATAAATACAATTTTAAGATATATTAAAAGTAATGAGTTATACAGATTTATTAGTTTTTAAATAAATAATAGTTCCCCACGAACGTTCGTCGAGACTATAGTTTGATTTAAATATGGCTGTTTCTTTATTCATGCGTAAGAGATTTGCTATGAGGGACTTAATTTAATTTAAGACTGCATTACCCACGTAAGGTTGGAAAACGCGCAAGGTCTTATTTCTCTCTCTCTCTCTCTCTCCGAGAGTGCCTTCTTATTAGCTTCTGTTCTTCCCATTTCTACGTAGCCTCCTGCTATTTGTATTCTATCCAAGACGCGGTAAAGATCAGAAAACAACGCTCATGATGGCCTCTGTTTTGAGTTTTACAAAAGGTCATTTACAAACACTGATACTGACATAAGCAAGGATTACACTATTGGTACGGAGAGTTTGTTTAATTCTTAATAGATATGAAAACAAATAGCTTTTCGAATTACAGTGTGTGTAATGGGTTTTCAGATTTACACACAAATCACCTATTTGAATAATAATGTCAGCCTTGTTTTTCTTTTAAGTTATACATCATAAATACTCGAATGAGAAAAAATTTAATATCCAAAAAAATGTAACCCATAATTTAAAATCTGTTTGCAAGACTGTAATAGTGCTGTTAAACACAAAATTAAAATATTATTAAGGTAGCGAAAGGTTTGATGGAGACTGGGATCTAGAAGCTCAAAAAAGGGTTGTCTTCTATGCTAAATACATTTTGGTTTTCTATAATCTTTGTACGTCATCTTTACGGAAGGATAGCTGCATAATGATAAACGGCTTTAGCTTTATATCACATTTTATTTTTTAAATTCTGCATCTCTCAAACTACAATTCTTCATTTTTCCCTTGATGGATTTGTCAACAGTTTCTAGAAGTAAGAAAAGGGAACTTAACGTTTGCCACTTCTCTTTACAGCAACACGTCATGAAGAAGCAGTTAACTGTTAATAACGATAATTATCGGTACTTAACAGTATTCTCTTGATATTTTACCCGAGACGTTTCAAATAAATATACTAGCTCTTACGATACAGCGGATATTACAAAGAAAAAGGAAATTAGAGCCTCGTATTAATTATAATAATATAAAGACTATATAATTTCATCTCACATTGTCGACGTTTGTGTTAGAATTGAATAAAAACAATTTTGTAAATAACGTTTTTCAAAAGTCTGCGAATATTAACTCTTCCCAGCTTGTTTATTTACTAAAGTTTAAAGTTAGTTAAGCGGAACATGAATCTTTTACAACGAATGGTGAGTCTCACGATTATGAGAATAGAAATCGCTCAGGTCTAAGATCTATAGATCTCTATAGCAGAGAAGTATTCAGGGATAATTTTATACAATAGTCTTCCTCCAGATGTAAAGAAAAATAATAACTATAAATGTTTTGGGATTCAATGAAAAAATATTCTACTGAAAGATGCCAGTACAGTACAGGAGTGTCTTGATCGTTCCCCTAATATTTTTTTTTAAAATTGCAAAAGTTTTCAAGGTGTTGCTAACAATAACTACTTATTTTGTAACTTGCTCAGTCTCTGTTCGTATTTTCTGCTCTTTTGTTTGCTTGTTGCTTGTACTGTCAAGAGTTTCTACAGAAGGACAGATTCCTCGTCGCTCTTTTTTCATGAAGTCTTGAAAAATTGTGAAAAATTGAATATATTTTTCCTTTATCCTTTCACTTTTCTTTCTACTTTCCTTCATTATTTTCATATAGTTCATTTTTTCTTATTATTATTTTTAATATTTTTTTCACTTTATTTTCATATTGAAATTCCATTTATAGCCCCACACAGCCCCTAGTAGTTTGGCTTTGTGTTGCTAGATTATATCGGAGTTCATAGTGATACGTGCTGGAGTGCAGACGTATGTAAACAAACGCGTTCGACAGCACCAGATTCAAACTATGAAATCTAACTGTCCACGGATTATACTAGTGTTAGTGCATCTCGTGGATAACTTCATCAAACAGTAAGTGTTTCCTAACATCTATAAGGGGGCTCATCAACAATGAACACTATAAACAATAAGAGAAGCAGTGATTAAATGTGTTCAACTTCTTTTGAACCTACCAAAATTTAATCACACAAAGTAAATTTTATATAAGTGAAAAGCAAATAGAAAATGCCGGTAAAATTAACTACCAAGACAAACACGCCGCAGCGATTGAAGGTATGGATACTAATAATCACACACAGCCTACACCAGAACTCGCCGATAGGAACATAAAAATACCACCTATATATCTACACAACGCCAATAAACTTAATTACCGAGAAATACTTTCGGATCTAAAAGATAAAGCTAAAGCTGAATTCACTACGGTCTACAAAAATAATCAACTAAGAATAAATTTAACAAGCATTGATGATTATCGATGTACCACTATGATTAAAAAGTAAGGTAAAATTGTCATTTAAAACTCCCGGGTATTAGGAAAGCAGGTAATTTTTTTCCTAGGTTGGTAGGACTGTCTATAATAATTGACAAGCGTCTGTTTCTTAAAAGGTTTAATTATCTCCGAGTTACACATGTTTTTGTAAACAACCAAAAGTGAATTTTTCGATTTTTGCAATGGGTGATTTTGCTGAGCAAAGAACTTGCATCTAATTTTGTTTTCGGAACGAATATTCTTGTGCGGACACGTTGAAAATGTTTCGGAAAGACTTTGGTGATCAAACTATTGCACAAAAAAACGTTTATAGGTGGTACAACGAGTTCAAAGAGGGCCGAGAAAGCGTTGAAGACGAACCTAGCTCTGGACGACCATCAACGTCTACCGACGAAGGCCACGTCCAAAAAATCAAAGATTTGGTGCTTTAAAATCGTCGATGGATAATTATAAATCTCGCTGATAGTGTTGGAATATCATTTGGCCCAGCCCAAACCATTTTGAAGAATGTTTTGTGTCTCAAACGCGTCAAGTCTCGATTGGTGCCAAAATCGCTCAATTTTTTGGAAAAAAAACGTCGCGTTGATGTGTGTGAAACTTTGCTGTCTGACTATCAGGACCACTTGAAATGCATCATTACTGGAGACGAGACTTGGATTTACGCATACGGCCCTGAAACCACCGACCAATCCAGCAAATATCGCGCAAAAGGTGAAGCAAGACCGAAAAGACCACGGCAAAGTCGATCGAAAATCAAGGTCATATTGACAGTTTTATTTGATTATCGTGGTGTGGTTCACTATGAATTACTATTTGAACGTTATGCGTCGTTCGTCTGAAACGGCCGGAATAACTCTTGGTTCCTTCATCACGGTAATGCACCATGTCACACTGCATTGGTTCTTCGCAACTTTTGCCAAAAACTCGACTCATATCGTTCCGCAACAACCCTATTCGCCTGATTTGGCTCAGTGCGACTTCTGGCTATTCAGCAAACTCAAAAGGCCCGTGCGGGGACGCCGTTTTGACACGATTGAGGAGATAAAACCTGAATCGAAGAAGGTCTTGAAGGCTATACCGGAAAAGACTATTCCGACTGTTTTGAGGACTGGAAAAAGCATAGGAAAAAGTGAGTTTTATCGGACGGGGATTACTTTGAAGGGGATGAAATTGATTTGAAAGAATAAATAAAGAATTTATATTCTATAAATAAATTCACCTTACTTTTTGTTCACAGTGGTATGACAAAACATTACTCTGCAATAAATTTAAGCTATCACACCTTCAAAGACCCCACAGTCAACAAACTCTCAGTAATAATTAGGAATATTCCTGTTTCATTGACCGAACAAGATATACAAACTGAGTTAGACATTATAAAGTACCCCATTAGGAAAATCAGGCGACTGTATAACAAAAGTAAATACCCAATCCCGCTATGCGCAGTCGACCTTGAAAATACTCCAGAAGGTAGAGAAATCTTTAACTTAAGAAGACTTAGTCACAGCGTAATTGAGGCCGAAACGAGAAAGAAACCAACAGAAATCCCGCAGTGTAAGAAATGCCAATTATATGGTCATACCTTTACACCAACTGCCCCCCAAAAAAACGAAGACCCACAGTGCGTGAACTGTTTGGAAAAACACCCCGCAAACTACAGAGGATACAGTTACTTCCTTAAGCTAAAACAGTCAACCAACAGAAATCTCAGAACACCGAACAGAACATACGCACAGTCAAAAAAATCCCGAGAGAAAAACAATGTAAACCTTCCACATTCTTCTCATCAACTTCAAGCAACCGTTTACTCAACTAATGCTAACATGGAAGACACTCCACAAACAGCAACTGACTTAATCACAGTTATATTAAAAAAGTTTATCGAACTAATCATTCCACATATAGACAAACACCATTATTAGCAACTATACTTCCCACCATCCTAAAGAATGGATCTAAATAATGGAAATAATCCCCGCGTCTACTCTAGAAATCCAGATATATATACAGCGACTGCCTAAACGGAAAACCCCGGGACCAGACCTGATAACCAACGAAATATTGAAAAACTTATCAAAGAAAGCTGTAGCCTATTTAACCTCAATTTGTAATGGTTGTATAAGACTTGGATACTTTCCTCTGAGATGGAGAATAGCAAACGTCTTACAAATCTACAAAACTAGCAAGAACAAACATGACCCTGATAGCTACAGACCCATAAGCCTACTGTCCACTTCAGCCAAGCTACTAGAGAAGGTGATCCTCACTAGACTGCAACAATACATACACGAACATGAAGTTATACCATCTCATCAGTTTGGGTTCAGACAGTCACACTCGACTACTCACCAACTCAATAACAGAGACGATTGAAAAGGGATTTGAAGATATGAAATACACTGCAGCAGTCTTTCTAGATCTGGAATGAGCCTTCGACAAGGTTTGGCTGGAAGGACTCTTGTATGAAATGATTAAACATTCCGGATTACATAATAAAAACTATAGAATCCTTCCTGACCGACAGGACGTTCAGGGTAAGAATCAACGCATCACTATCTAGCATCAAAACAACAAAAGCAGGAGTTCCCCAAGGGAGCCTATTGGGACCAGCCTTGCTCAACCTCTACGTACACGACGTGCCCACAATGAACGACTCAACGCTAGCCATGTTTGCCGACGACACCGCGTTACTATCACAAAATAGATACTGCAGTTCAACACCATCAAAATGCAGTAACTCTAACGTGTGATTGATATAAAAATGGAAAATAAAAATTAACACTACTAAATGCCAAGCAAAGATGTTCACACTCGAGCGCTACACGCAACTACCGACACTCCGACTGCACAATAGTGAAATAACATGGAATCCAATGGACTCAGAGATAAAGTATCTAGGGGTCCACCTAGATGCAAAACTCAACTGGAGATACCACATCCATAAAAAATTAAATGAGTGGTACGCAAGACTCTCTCTGTTCTACCTACCCCGTGATCAACCAAAAATCTCATCTTCGAGTTGAATCCTCGCTCCTAATTTATAAATCGATTCTCCGGCCCATTCTTACATACGTCTGCCCAGCTTCGAGCAACGCACCTACAAGTTCCCTCAAGAAACTTCAAACCATGCAGAATAAAGTGCTACGTATTGCAATTAACAGCATACGAAACAGCCAAATACACCATGAATTAAAGGTTCCACTTATAACAAACTACACCCACAGCCTAAGCAGTAACTTTTTCAAAAATTTAGTGAAGTGTAAAAGTGCAAAGAAATTAAATCTAGGACAAAAAAACACCCATAAAAGACTCAAACGAAAGCTTCCACAAGACTTACACAAATAATTGTCAACCTGTAAATACCTTAAACCAATGTAAACAGCCAGAGGTGCGAAATATTCACATAAGCCTCTCTCCAAATACTCTTAGACATATGATTTCTTATTATATCATAGCAGTGAATTGCATTTTATTTGCAGAACCTGCTAAATAAAGTTTTAAAAAAAGATATCATTTGAATTTATAAAAGATTCTTGATCAATAGAAAAATACCTTCTCATCAATCTGTAAACCTAAAACTAACGAAGCATCGTTCCCGTGTGCAGAATCGTTAACGGGTGACACAATCCTGATTGAAAATTCTTGGCAACGGAAACTAGTTGATTCATTTTCGCGTGTTCTGGGAAACGGATCGTTTGCTGATGCATTGTGTGATAATGGCCAAGAGGCGTCGAATTCGAAAGCTCTGGTTAAGATCAACGAAATTGATGGAAATGTATGTAAAAATATGCGTGAGCCACAGGTTTCGTGTGTGGCTACGCACGCGCGTTGGCGATGCAGAAGATTGAAGACACCAGGACGCATATTTCAAATGGAGACTGCGTCATTAATGGCGTGAGGGATACATTTAAAAAGGAGAAATCTATATACCACTGTGATCAAAAAGTAAGGTGAAATTGTTATTTAAAACTCCCGGGTATTAGGAAGGCAGGTATTTTTTTTCCCTAGGTTGGTAGGACTGTTTATAATATTTGCCAAGCGTCTCTTTGTTAAAAGGAAGACCTCTGGTGATCAAACTATGGCACAAAAAACGTTTATAAGTGGTACAAGGAGTTAAAAGAGGGCCGAGAACGCGTTGAAGACGAACCGGGCTCTGGACGACCATCAACGTCTACCGACGAGGGCCACGTCCAAAAATCAAAGATTTCGTGCTTGAAAATCGTCGATGGACAATTAGAGATCTCGCTGATAGTGTTGTAATATCATTTGAATCAGCCCAAACCATTTTGAAGAATGTTTTGTTCTCAAACGCGTCAAGTCTCGATTGGTGGAAAAAAGCGTCGCGTTGATGTGTGTGAAACTTTGCTGTCTGACTATCAGGACCACTTGAAATGCATCATTACTGGACACGAGACTTGGATTTACGCATACGACCCTGAAACCACCTACCAATCCAGCGAATATCGTGCAAAAGATGAAGCAAGACCGAAAATCAAGGTCATGTTGACAGTTTTCTTTGATTATCGTGGTGTGGTGCACTATGAATTCCTTCCGCGGGGCTAATCTGTCAACAAAATATTATTTGAGCGTTATGCTTCGTTTGCGTGAAGCTATTCGTCTGAAACTCTTGGTTCCTTCATCACGATAATGCACCATGTCATACTGCATTGGTTCTTCGCGACTTTTCTGCCAAAAATTTAGACTCATATCGTTCCGCAACCACCGTATTCGCCTGATTTGGCTCCGTGCGACTTCTGGCTATTCAGCAAACTCAAAAGGCCAATGCGGGGACGCCGTTTTGACACGATTGAGGAGATAAAAACCGAATCGAAGAAGGTCTTGAAGGCTATATCGGAAAAAGACTATTCCGACTGTTTCGAAGACTGGAAAAAGCGTTGGAAAAAGTGCGTTTTATCGGACGGGGATTACTTTGAAGGGGATGAAATTGATTTGAAAGAATTAATAAAGAATTTATATATTATAAATAAATTCACCTTACTTTTTGTTCACAGTGGTATATTTCTCATATTATCACCAGGTCAAATCTCGCACTGAATTGTATTACGTATTGAATTAAATGTTTTAATTAATCTGCTGCTGTAATTTCGGATTAAGTAACGTCGACTGTTGCCAATAATTAAATTAATTATCATTTGGAAAGCAATGAAGAGACATGTATTTGACCAAGGGAGTCGTTTTGGATTATTCGCCGTTTGGATAGCGTCGAAGCGTATTCATCAACATAATCATCGGTGATAGCCAAATACAACACGAAATCAGCTGCACTTCTGCCCCTTCATTACGACTGACCGATATAAATAGAGCACGAACAGTGCTCAAGCTCTTTACAGGATTAATCCTGGAATAAATTCTTCTAAAATAAATAAAAACTAGACACATCAGTCTACACGACAACGATATTGACTTTCGCGTAAACGTTGTATTAAGTCAAACAAAAATGACCGGGTATATGAACCGAGAATTATTTATTAAATAGAATACTTGCTTTGTATACAGGCTGGCACTCAACACTTTTGGCAAAATTTGCCTTTATGATATGCAAACTGTTATACATTACACTTGAACATCTACGTGTGGAGTTTATATATATATATATATATATATATATATATATATTTATTTAGTATTTTCTAAACGTAATGTCACATTGCTGGAGTTTCGCGTTTGCAATTCGCCCCATTTAGATTTAAATTCCTCCTGAATTGTGAAGGTACTGTTTATTGAGTTCATTTAGGGAACAATTAGGTATATTTATCCTGGTGTGTAATTGTTTTAATTAGAACACATTGTGAGAGAACAAAGAGTCATTCTGAAAAATTTCATCCGCACAAACATTTAGTTTGGAATGTGGACATAATGATGTTTGGGATACCGCAAGGTTCATATTTAGGCACGGTGGTATTCTGAAATGATGAAAAATAGCTGTCGAGGTTAATGAATTCAACCTGTAAAGTTGTTAATTCTGTAGATGACAGAAGCGTATTAATTTAAAACAAGTCTGAAAAACATTTATTTAATAGTGTTTATTGATTTACTGTAAATTTATTAACATGAGAAATTAAAAAAATTTTGCTAATTCAACTTTGCAGCATGCATCTAGAGAAAATAATTGAACAAGTGCGAAGTGAGGCTTTTGGTAAACAATAAATTCAATTAAAAAGTATGAATAATTTATTACATAAACTTACCACATCAGTATCATATAAAATTGTACCGATAATAACTACGAAACCTATACAAAAAATAATATTAGTTTTGGAAGTTATTCTGTCTTCAGGAATTTTTTCGAGGATGTGTTTGATGTTTTTTTTAATGTTGGCTTTCTTTTCCGTTGGTTTCGGTTGGAATAGGAATTTACTCATTGGCTTCGCGTTAATAGCATTTAATGAATATTCAGTGTAGCTCCGTTGATCTTCAGGTCGAGTAGCTCTTAGGTTGGGCGTGACAGAACGCAGTCATCCGTTGTTAGTTTACGAGTATGTGCGTGAGCTAAAGTATATTCACGCACAAAAATGCACGATGATTATTTTTTATGATATTTGCTGTAATTTTTAATTGGAACAAATTAAGGTTTATAGTAAGAAAGTAACTTATTTTACCGACACTCCATGAACGTAGAAAATATAAACTAAAAAATATACGTATAAATAATTACGTTTTTTAAGTTTAGAGTCTGTAGCCGCAGTATTCAGAAAACAAACAGTGCTAACATTAGATGTAAAATAATTAGATCTACTTGTGATCTTTGACATAAACGCAAAATGTTAATTTAGGAATAGAATTCAGGCTGAATATTGTGGGGCTAAGGAAGAACATGCGAGGATGAACTTAAGTTTCCGAAAATACTGCACACATGTAGGCGAATGAATCAAACATTATATATTAAGATTTTTAAAAAATACAATTTGGTTCTTATCCTATTTTTATTATAAAAAGCTCATATATTTTACATTAATTACATTCGGAATTGACTGCTACAACCATTTAAAACGATACCTATGGCCGAAATAAAAAATTATGCTTTGAAATTTCTTGAATAATTACTGTAAATAATATATATATATATATATACATATAATGTAAACAAGTTGTGAAACTTATTTTTTTAAATGTAACGCTGGCGCAAGCGTTTAAATGAATCAACTTATATAATTGAATTTTTGTGTAGCTGTTTGTCTTCTAAAAATATGTGACTTTTTTATCAGTGAGAAATGGAATGTGAAGTTACATTAATGTTCTGTAATTTTTTAAAATTATTAGAATAAATAACGATGTGGAACATTTTTAAGCTAATCAAATAAGTTCGATTGATACTATATTAATAATGATTTTTTTAAATATTTAATAATATAAATTTTTCTAGATAAATGATGTTATCTAAATTGAATGCGTAATGCTTCTAAAAATTTTGATTCACATAGCCCAGATTGATTAGTAAATATTTTAGTTTTGGTATTCCAATTATCTTCTTCTTAAGACCATATTGAAGTATGTTTCAAGCGTATGGTTAGCTTGAAACATTACATGATAATTATTTAGGGTAATTTTCTAAAATGTTAATATATTGGATCCTTTATTGATCATAGATATATATATTTTTTCTTTTATCATTAATCAACTCAAGCTTGAATCATCTCATATATCTAAAATTTATTTGTAAATTGTGTAGTAATATGTCCAGACTTAGGAATTAAATTAAAAATTTTTAATAGTTGCTTTCATTCATAATATGTATAAAACAAACGACCCGTATAAACATACCATTATAAGAAAACGTAGATTTTTATCATTTTCGAATTTTTATATTTTTTTACACAGGTGTATACATTTACGAGTGATGTATAATTTCTATATATTATATTAAACTAGTTCCCCGAGATGTCATTTATCCTTAACCTCCCGATTTGTTTCGTTATTTTTATGTAACGCAACTCGACCCCCCCCCCCTATCCATAAATGTGTTATCGGCCGGGTTGCATTGTTTGAAAATTCACTAAATAAAATTAATAATGTGGTATTTAATTTAGTAATTTACGAAATTAAATAATTAATTTTAATTTAAATTAAAAACTATTTGTTTAATTTAATTGATTTTTCTACAAATCAATTTTTTTAAGCGTAATGATGTTGGCGTTCCCATATTCATCTTCTTCGTATTCCGTAATTATATTTTATAAATAAATAATTACTGTACTTACAATAATTACAAATGTAAAATTATAGTCAATCATTCTTTCTTATTCGTTCCATAAGTTATCATATAAAGTCCCATAAACACAATTAAATGACTTTCTACAATATGAAGAAGAAACAGTAGCTGGTGTCTAATGCAGTTCTCAATATCCACGTGCATTTCTAGTTCTCATCTTAAATAAAATAACTTCCTAAATAACGCACAGACGGAAATAATTTTAATAATAAAGACAGCTTTCCCCGTGTAAATTATTAACTAATTTTTGACGGTTACGCACCAGGGTTTGGACGTTGGCGTACTCCACGGCTGTCTTCAGCCTGTGTGGCGCTGCGTGACTTGTGCGAGGTATACCATATATAGTGGTGGACATGCTGCGACCTGATTGGCCGCTGAGGATCGCCTGACATTTACTACGCGACATGGAAACACATGTGTCCTGGACGCAGTGGTCAGGCGATCCTCAGCGGCCAATCAGGTCGCAGCATGTCCACCACTATATATGGTAGACCTCGCACAAGTCACGCAGCGCCAAACAGGCTGAAGACAGTCGTGGAGAATGACAACGTCGAGAAATCTGAACCTGCTGCGTAACTGTGAAACATTTATTAAACATATAAATTGTTACATTAGCAGACGATATCAGCAGTCATAATATATATATATATATATGTCACATAATGTATCAGTATTTAAATTTGAGATTAATTACACTGTGACCAAGCAGATATATTCAACGATCATCAACATGACTGAGCAAATGTTGAAAACATCAAAACAAAAACCTTTCTTCCACTCACACAGCCTGATGATGTTACAAATATGTACAGAAAGGTTTTTGTGTTGTTAATTAAAGATTTTATGATTAATAATTATTTTAAATTATAAAAATCGTCTGTTAATGGCCGTTAAGGATGTTCATTGTATATATATATATGTATATATATATATATGTATATCTGGTTCGACAGCTTAATTATTTTAAATATAAAAATGTTAATCGTAAACAGGTTATTGTTTCCTAAACCCCGTATTGCATTGGAAAATAATCTCGGTTGTATTTATCCGACTGAAATATCGACTGTTTTAGCATGTTTACATATTTCCATCCCCGTCCACTCCTGCTTCTGGGGGTGGTAGACGCATCTCACACCGACAATGCTTGTTTCCTGGTCGTAAAGAACACGTGTACTAAATTTGGTGAAATTTGCTCAACCGGTGTAGATTTGTATTAGGAACATACAATTATATATATATATATATATACAAACAAACACTCTGCTTTATTTATGAGATTAATTGACTTACTATTAATTAATTCAGACTGTAAATGTTTTTTTTTCACGATTTATCTGGTTAGAAAATGTTTGGTGTAATTCAAGTACGCATAGGACAGAAGTTTTCAACGACATATAAGTTCCGCAAATCCAGACTCTTTTCGTATGCATCGAATTCTTATCAGCTTAAGACGCAATGGAATGGTAGGATTCATGTCTAATAAGACTGTGAATATTACTGAAAACAAGTTATTTTACTTGCCCGCTCAGACTGACTCCAGTTGGAGACTTGTCTTATTCGCTATTAACATTAGAATTAAGTTCTCTTTACAGCTTCGAAACTTAAAATTATGTCCATATCAATATAGTATTTTCTTATTATTTATTTACAGTCGCATCAACATCTCAGCTTATTAGTGACGCATTCTGGGTGCTCATTTTTGCCTTGTCGGGGGAATGATTGACGAGTTTCTCTCACGCACTCAAACATCCATGCCTTCGCCGGGATTCGAACCCGGGACCTTTGTGATGCTGTCACGCTGACCCCTACACCACAGGAGGTCGTCAATATAGCCTTAGGAACTGATAAAATGTATTGATAACGTTTTATGAACATTCATAAATGGCATAAAATTTATTCTGTATTGACGTATTTCTTTTAGAGTAACGCGCTACATGAGGGTAATCCACGTGGCGGCAACTTCCCTTTAAAAGTATAGGAAGGGATTTAAAAGGGGGGGATGCGGAAGAATAAAGGACGGTAGCCAAGGGTTAACTAGGTGTAAAGATGATGCAGGATAAACATTAGAAAACATGTATCAGGTAGGTCGGGCATTGGGAACTTGTCCCACGCCCTTCCCATAGCGGTAAAGGGGTTTTCTGCGGGGACGCAGCATTACCTTCTCCGTGCATCGACCAGTTTAGGAAGCAGCTGGCCGACTATTCCAATGGGAATAGCGGACAACTCTTACCGTATTCCCAAGGTCTTTGACATACACCTCTCAGAACAGGCCGAAGTGCCTCGGCTTGTGGGAACATTAGTTCAAAAACGAAGAGAAGGAAAGGCATCCCCAAAGGTCTCTCGAAAAAGGTTATGCCTGCGACAGAATAACTGTTACAGGCTTTGCCTTGAATGGACAGAAGTATGGAATAAAATGAAATGGATTTTAAGTTGTGACTTGACTGAAAGCTCTGTAGCGAAATTAATAAAACTAGAAGTTTTAAACGTTCACTCGGCCTGGCAATGAAACTATTTTTTCTCCATAGCAAGACCGAAGAAGGTGCAAATAATTACGGAAAGGTGGTTATTTTAAACTCGTTTCCTTATATATTGTAATGCCTTGAGGGAAAGGCATTGTTTCAGATTAATGGTCTTGGCTGTCAGAGGAAGTTGTAATGTTTAATTAGGACAGGTCTTGAGAATTTGGAGCAATGGACGTGTGCGGGTGGCCTGTCCCAAAATAAAACTGTTAAGGCAGGCATTGTTTCTGATTAATGGCCTGGACAGTTCAAGGGACAGTTTGTAATATTGTGTACTTTAGGATCGGTATTGAGGAGTCAGGGCAAGGCACATGTGCGGGGGCCTGTCACAAAATAAATCTGTTAAGGCAGGCATTGTTTCTGATAATGGCCTGGACAGTTGAAAAGACATACTGTAATGTGTTTATTTAGGTTCTTGGTTCTGGTTGTGTGAGGGTGAGAAGACAAGTCTAAAGTAATTGAGGGTGCAGTTTGGGCGGTCTGGAGAATTTAGAACCGCGCACGTGTGAGTGAGGGTGAGAAGATAAGTCTAAAGTAATTGAGGGTGCAAAGACAAATTAGACCTGTCTCGATTGTCGGCGTTGGGACAAGACAGAGTGGCTAGATATTTGCTAGCTAAGGAACTGCAGCTGCAGAATGTAATGAATGAGCCAAATTTTCCTGAGTAATCGTAAGTTGTAATTTTATGGTATTAATATGTGTAAACTGAATTAAAAGATACAGTCAGATATCGTTTTTTTCTTTTGTGTTAATAAAATAAACTCTTTTAAATTTAAAATCAATATGGTAGAATAAGTTCGTTAATAATTTTCGTCGATGTCTAAACGAATAAATATTTCTTGTTAATTTAAAGATAAATTGTATATTCTTTGATTATTTAAATGTTCTGTCCGTTATCAAACCCAGTAAAGACCCATGAGAGAATGAGATGCTTTTTATAAATTTAAATTGTATAATTGCTAAATTTTAAATAAATTTTGTTTGTTCTAAAGTCTATAATTGTTCATTTAAAAGCCCATCATATTTAATTATTACATTTTGGCTACCACAACGTGGGGCAAATTAAAAAGTCCCCGTGTGTTTATTATAATATATTACATTGTTGTGACTGATATTGGTTATTAATAATATAGACCTATATTGTTTCAGAATTCCTATTACGGATTTGTAGGAGCTGTAGAGGGGACTTAGTAGATAAAGATTTTATAAGGAAACCATGTCCGAAAAAGAACCATTTAGATGCAAAATCAGTTTGAAGATCGAATCGATTTCAGATCTCCCGTTTTACGGCACGAAAATAAAATGGGCTTTTGATGACTGCTGATATAGTGTGTGCTGTATTTATAATCAGTTCTGTTTTGTCGGCGTTCACATAAGTTGTTATTCAGACATTGTTCTATTCTACGTAATGACTTTAAAGTCGAAAGTGCTGCGCGTCCGTGGAGCACCACAGTCAATCCTCCTAGCTTCAAAGGTACCTGTTTTTAGCAGTCGTTGTATCCTGACAAAAATTTTATGTGATAGTGAGGCGATATATGCGTTGTGCAGCTAGATCATTACGTTCAACTTCGCCATAAAGCATAAATTTTGCTGTTTGTTAATGCCACTAACATATTTTGTCTCGAGTGGTAGTCACCAGGTCTTACGCGATCTACATCTGGTAGGTCGCATTTGTGTTGAGCAAGATGAGCCAAGGTTGTAGGTTATGTACAGTTCTGATCCTGTTTAATGTTCCGTTACGTTATTACGGCAAATTGAATGTCATAATTAAACTCCGTGATATCCATAACCCCAGATTCTACTCCAATATCGGTTGTTTTTGTGTTATTTTTATGTAATTCCACTCCACCCGTCTCTTAAGGGTTATCCCCTGCCAAGCCCGAATAGGGTTGAAATTATACACAGATAACTTCGTTTGAAACACTATGAATCTCATTGATATATAAAAAATATTTATCTGACTTAAATATCGGCCGTTTTAGCATGTTTGAGTATTTACACCCTCGTCCACTCACGCTTCTGGGGGTGTTAGACTTGTCTAACCCAGAAAGTGTTGTTTCCTGGTCACAAAAAACACGTGTACGAAATTTGGTGAATTTTGTTCCACGTGTGTAGATTTGTATGCGGAACATACATGCATAAAACATACAAACAAAAGTTCTGTTTCATTTATTAAATGTTCGATTGTTTCAATTATGTGATATCATCCTGACAATCCTTTCAACCGTTATCTCATGCGACGTGAAAGAGTGTAGTATTCGAAAAGATTCTTTGCACGGCGCGTGTTCCAAAACACAAAAGCCGACGCCTGTTGTTCGGTTCTGGCGAGACGCCGAGTAAGTAATTAGAGAAATACACTCAAGTCCCTGGCACCAACAGATGCTGCAGTCCACGTCCAGTCTCATTAAATCACATGAAATATTGCATCAAAAGGAATCATATTTCACGTCGCTCGCTCGAAAACAATTAAGAAGTGAAATAAAAATGAAGAATTCGCGGGGAAATATAATTCTCCCCGACGCTGTCTTTGTGAAAATAGTGGAAACACTTAATAGCCGCTTTTAACACAGTAAATTTCTACATTAAGTGTATAAGAGTAAATTAACAGTCTGTAAAACGAAATACTTAATTATAGTCACTCCGCGTAATGCTTATGAAACTTATATTCTTAACAAATTAAGAGTTTTTGGAAGATTGAAAACGCTTGAATCATGTTATATAATACCGTTAGAAAACTACATTAGTTTTAATTAAATGTTTAAAATGTTTTGAAAGGAAATTGATTTCAATCTAAAAATAATTTTTAGATACATTCTATCTAAATAAAGGGTACCCATTTATTTTAAAAGCCACTTCCTATACAATTATATGCTAACGACTCTACGTTTTTATTTATTGTCTTTGTTCCGATTTCCAAGATTCTAATTTTTTGGCAACAGTGTCCTTGAAGGATACCATATTACATTATCTATCTTCTATCTAATAAATAAAGCAGAGTGTTTGTTTGTATGTTTGTATGTATGTATATATATATTTATATGTTCCTTATAAAAATCTACACCGGTAAAGCAAATTTCACCAAATTACGTACACGTGTTCTTTGCGACCAGGAAACACACTGTCGTGGTGAGACGCGTCTACCATCCCCAGAATCGGGGGTGGACGGGGTGGAAATATTTAAACATGCTAAAACAGCCGATATTTGAGTTGGATAAATATTTTTTGGGGTCAAAGATATTGATAGTGTTTCTACTGATGTTATCTGAATATAATTTTCATCCCCTACACCCTGGGAATAGGGCACCCTTAGGGTTTGGGATGGAGATGCTTTACAGGAAAATAACGCGAATACAACCGAGATTGGAGTCAAATCGAAGGTTATGGATGCCACTGAGTTTAGTTATGACATTCAACTTGCCGTTTAAGTGCGCGAAGCGGGAGTGGTCGGTGGTGGTAATTTTCAAACATGTTAAACGGTCGATATTTGCGATAATTATTTTCCTGGGATTAATTACTTCGATAGTATTTATACCGATGCTGTTTCTGGATTATTTCAACCCCTGTGAGAGGAGCAAGCTTAGGAGTGGGGTGGAGGTTAAATAAAAAAAACGCAAAAACAACCGAGATTAGAATCAATTCAGAGACTATGAATGTCGCTGAGTCTAATTGTGACAACCTGGGTAACGCGACGGGTTTGGGAGGTGGTGGGCTGGGGTTGAAATTTTCAGACAATGTAATCGGCGGATTTTGCGTGGGATAAATACTTTTTGATTATTGCAAATTTGTGGGGGGTGGTCATCTTCTAACATGTAAAAACGGCCGATATATTTGGTCAGTGACTTCAAACCCCCTTCGGCTTGGGAGGGTTAGGGTTCGAGGAGCGTTCCATAAAAATAGCGCAAAAGCAAACGAAATTGGGGTCATGTCGGGGGTTATAGATAATTGACATCTCGGGCAACGCCGGGCACCCAGCTAGTAGGAAATATAATTTCACGTCAAAAAGACATGATATTAGGGAATACCATTCAGCCTGATATTAAAATACAAACGCTGATGTTTTAAAGGCTTCTTTACGTGTTTATATTACAGTATTAAAATTTTATTTCTCACTTGTACTTATAAGCAAGCTGGATTTACTTTTATTATACGCGTTAAAAATTGCTGTATTGATTTTTTTAACGCAGGTCCTTATTTTTAACCCACTATGCAATACTACGGCAGTGGTTTACTTTACAATAATATGTAACAATATTTGTTTTATATTAGTTACATAAGGTGGATAGGCGCGTGCGTCAGTGTCTCTTAATTTCCAAATTTTGTCGGAAAACGTACATATAAAATATTTGGAGTTAACCCCTCTTTGTGTTCCCCGTAGGCGGCTCTTCTACAAAAGTTGTAATGTCACAGAATTCCTGCAACGGTGAAGTCGCGGTGGTTTTGACCTGCTGCAGACGTTATGGTGGCAATGAAACTCTCTCTGTAGTCTGGTCTCCACCTCGTCTGTTTGACTTCTCTCCACTAGGTTCGTTTCGCGACGGTTGCAACTTGTTTTGCTTTTTCTCATAGCAACTGCGCCTATTCCTCTGGGTGTCCTCACACATTCACTGATTTATTTCCAAATGCCCATCTTTCCTCCACAAAACTTACAATGAACCTAAAGTTAAGGCTGTTCAATACTCCCTTACAAGTCGACACATATTCTTGTTTGGTGGATTCATTTTTATTTCACGGCCTCACTAGACCAGAGGAAATTTGCGTATGAAGACATTTCAGGGTGCATTTTCCACCTCCTTGAGCGGGGCAAAGTCCTCCTCGTTTTGACTTGTTTGCGTCTTTCTTCCGACAATCTTTCATTATCCTTTAAATTGCCTCTGAATTTCAGCGTACGAATTGGAGTCTATGATGCCCTAACCGAATAGCGTTGAACTATTGAAGTTAAATTAATTAACCACTTAAAAATCACGCGTTAAAAATATTATTTTCTGATGGGTTTTAAATATTCTTTAATGAACTTCTAAGAGATTACTAAAACGTTAATTATTTATTAACATATAATATCTCTTTATTAATTTATTTGATTATTTCTAACAACAAGAATACGATATCAAAAGGTAAAACCATTAAACTGTAGCGGTTTGTGCTTCCTAATAACTAGGCTCAGTTTTATTTTGTTATTTAATAGACACCTGAATATAGAAGCAAACGAAATTAATTCGTGCATTATACGTATGGTTGGAATCTAAGTTAATTATTGAAGGATGGAATTTAAAAAATTATATTTTTAGCTCGAGGAAATTACTAACCAAATTTCACAAATTCTGTTCTATATTTTCAGTAACTTGATCATTGAATTTGTTAAACAAATATAGGATTTTTACATACAGTTTTGTATTTTATTCCCCCTTAGCAACTCGTTTCGTCGCCATTCCTTTCCAACTTATAATGGCGTGTTTATTAAATTTCCATCCATGGCCGTAAATCGTGTATTTCATTTGTTGGATTTTGTGGATATACGTGTATTACATCTCACAATATTGTCTTTCACCGTAATAAGAATGAACGAGAAGTAACATTGTTATTGCACTTATATTACAGAGTGTCTAAATTTCGCTGCTCAATGAAAATGTACTGTAGTTCCAAAGAAACACGTAACAAATTAACTTAAGTGTTTTATAAGGTATTTCGCTACCGTCTTAAGATGTTGAAGATATCAGAACATTAAATTAACCTTAAATATTTAACTTGGCGTATAGAGACCATGGCTACAAACACTTAGGATTATTTTCTAAGTATAATAGTATTTATTTTCTCTGCTAATGAATTTCCCTACGCTCGAATTTAGTATAACTTATATTCGTATTTCATGAGTACTATATAAGTAATTTAACTCATAGAATGTCTGTATTTCAATATGCGCGGCATTACAGAAATTAATTAAAGATAAGCAAAAAGAAAAATATAATTTATTAATGAAACATGATTTCACGGAATCGAAAAAGAAATTTCTAATTAGTAACTTGATACTTTTTATATTACCGAATTATACTGAATTGTATTCATTACTTTCTAGAAGCCCTTAATTCGAAATGTAATCAATATCTTAATTAAGCATGCTTTACACCGGAACAATAAAGAATGTATAAAAGAAATTTCACGTCTGGTTAAAAAATAATTTCAGGAATGTTATTATTTAAATATAATTCAATCAGTGCCAATATTTAATTTGACAACAAAAATTACAAGAAAATTCCTGTCGGCTTATTTTAAGTTCTTTGATATTTCTGTATATATCCTTTGTTTTTTTTATCTATGTTTTACTTGTCAATATAATTTCAAAGACTGTTAAAGAAAGGCGTAAAACAGCGTCTAAACGTCCAGCTATTTAAATTATATTCTTTGTAATTGTTTATTATACTAAATTTGTCTGAAAAATTAGATTGTATTTTATAATAATGAAAATAATTAATTAGAATGGCAAGTTTCGCGCAGTTCAAAATTTAATTTAAAACAGATGTAAGTTATCGTTTAAATTTATGGTTGTAATTACATATCTCTGTTCACAAATGACCATAATTTACGTAATAATTTAACTAGCAGGCATTAATTAATTTAATAAATACTGGAAATAATTTATTTTAAGCAATAGAGAACGTTAATGTAGGAGCTTTGACCTGATTTAATGCCGTTATATTTCTATAAATGCATTGTTTTTTATTTTTCGAAGCATTCCAGAGCCAGTTGCCTCTACTGTTTGATGAAATATAAAATGTCTGAAGAAATTAAATCCGAGTATTTAAACACTTTATCGCATAGTTCTTTCATTTACGCTCTGTTTTACGCACTTAAATATATTTACAAAACTGTTAGTATCATTATTTAAAAACAATTAGTCAAATTACAGACGCCTCCAAACAGAGGGAGTAACGTACGATCGTAACGTAGTTCTTACGTCAGCAAATATTCGATAAATTTGTCTTACGAAATGTATTACCTGATATTTAAAAATCTAATATACTTAGTGTGAATAAAATATTTTTAATTTGTACCTTGAAAGACAATAAAGGCATTTTAATTCTCGTAAGAAATAACCACTGAATACTTTGTCAATCACAGGTTCATTCTCAAAGTTCTGTCAAATATTTGTTTTGCACTCAAAATTGAACTTGTTTCGTGCTCTCCTGCTTGCCGGGAGAATATTCATGCTCGAACTGTTTGCTCAAACTTGTCTCTGAGCTGCAGGAGAAGTAGAGACCGATTTCGGTTGTCTCTGTGGTCTGAGCGATGGAAAGGGGAGTGAAACAAACTTCAGAACAAGCCTTTTGACTATAAAATCGACGAAATGTATAAATAAGTCTGTAGTTACTTTCCAACGGTATTTCGTAGCGTGTAAACTTAAGATAATGCAAAGTATTTATCCAGAACTGAGCTCAAATATATTTCAATAAATATGTTTCTCTTTCGTTACATTCCTTGCCGAAAATTAATTGTTCAACTCCGAAATAATAAATGAAAATTCACAGTGAAACATCGTTGACATTGAAAAAAGAATTAATTCAGTTAATTTCATATGAATGGACAACAAAATTCTATTGGAAATGTTTAATTATTAATTGGTATAACGTAATATATAAAGATTAAAATAAAGATGAAACGATAATCAAGTTAATGGAAAAGAAGCTTCTTCTACTTCTCTGACGTCACACCACTCAGATACTTAAGCTCCGAACTCAAACAACTGACTCATAATTGTAGATTATGGTATCACAAAAATCCAAGCTTCTATACATAAAAACTTTTATAAAGTTCACAAACAGACTAATTTGTTAAGACAAAAATTGACAACATTACATAATGAACTTTATATTTTAAACACAATTTTAAATGACATAGTTGAGCGCCAGAAGTTTGACTGCTAATTTTTTATTGATATTCATCACATAAATTTACACAATTCCCTCCCCCCCCCGCCCAGCATTGTTTGTTATTAAATTTGTGAAAGTATTTCACAGAATAAGTTGTGATTAATAATTTTGTAGCTTACAGGTTTGGTTGGATTGACCTCGAAATTTGATGATGATGATCCAATTTGCACACTTTGTTCGGGGATGACTTCCCTGGATCCGGCGCAAATTTCTGGATTTACTGCCCCGTGGCAGCGAACAGTGCGGAATAATTCGCCCAGAGCGAATTTAAAGATTATTATGGGTCTTTTAATTCTTTTAGTTATAAATAACTATTGCAAAAATGTTCATGATAACCAAAAGTTCATTCTCAAAGTTCAGAGGAGGAAGTGAGTTTATTATGTCTAATGGAAATTGTTTCAGCACTGTGAACTTTCTGAAGGGAACAGAAATAATTCACTGTTACATATAATTTCTGGAAAAATTGTATTCACGTGTCTTTGGATTATCCAATTATACTGTGCAATTGTTCGCCGTCAATTCTGAGTTCTTACGAATTTTGGGAACTTCAGCAATATTTAACGAGACTGGATTCACTCACATTAGATTTTAAATTTTATTTATTATTTTTATTTTTGTCTACTTAGAATCCCCGTTATCGTTTCATAAACATATGAAGCTGTCGAGGTTATGGAAAATGATCACCTTGTAATTAATTCTGGCGTTGAGTTTTGGTTCCCCTGTCATCTGCAAATCTTAGTGATTACCTTCAGCAAACATTCACTTTATCGTTTGTCTTTATTTATAACTATCTGGGTGTCTGGGTGCCCGGTGTTGCCCGACTTGTCGTATATACATAACCCCATATTTGATTCGAATCTCGGTTGTTTAGCGTTCTTTTTATGTGACGCCGCTATACTGCCACCCCTAAGCGTTCTCCCCTCCCAAGCCGAAAGCGGTTGAAATTATACACAAATAACATCGGTAGAAATATTATCAATGTCATTATTATTCCACGCAAATATCGACCGTTTAACATATTTGACAATTTCTAACCCGGTTTGGGGGAGTTAAACGGCAAGTTGAATGTCATAATTAAACTCAGTGACAACCATAGCCCCGGATTCGACTCCAATCTCGATTGTTTTTACTTTATTGTTATGTAATGTCACTCCACTCCCACCCTTAAGGATGTCCCCCTCCCAACCCTGAAAGGGTTTGAAATTAAATACCGAGAACATGTAGACAAATTTTATGTATCTCATTGATCCCGAAAAATATTTATTCGAAACAAAAATAAAATGCTTAATGTGTTTGAACATTATTGCCCCTCCCATCCCCGCACACCTCCGCGCGTTTTCCAGGTTGTCATAATTAAAGTCAGCGACATCCATAACCCTGGATTTTACTCCAAATTCGGTTGTACTCGTTTTAATTTCTTGTAATGCCCCTCCATCCCTAAGGGTGCCCCTTTCCTATGCTGTAAGGGTTTGAAATTACGTACAGATAACATAGGTAGAAATACAATCAATCTCTTTGACGACTAAAAATATTTATCGGACTTTAATATCGACCGTTTTAGCATGTCTGAATATTTTCACCCCTTCCACGCCCGCTCCTGGAGGTACTAGATGTGTCTCACCCCGACAGTGCTTGTATCATGGTTGCAAGTAACACGTGTACAAAATTTGGTGAAATTTGCTTCATGGGTGTATATTTGTATGCATACATACATACAATCAAACATACATACATACAAACACTGTTTTATTTATTAGAAGATTTATGGCTCAATGAACGATTTATACGTCTAGTTATTCATGAACCATGAACCATGAACCATGCTTCAAACAATCTCACCACGTCTTTACATTTACAGCCCGGTAAATATTGCTTTATAATTACATTCCAGATTTATTTGTCATGTTAGTTTGCACTGGTTTTATTACAGGCTATGGAATGCGTTCCCAGGCATACCAGGTGATTTTTGGATCCACCGAGCTACAAACTCATCAGTGGCAGGCAATAATTTGAAATTGGCGGATGAAATCTCCGATTAGACGATATATCAAATCATTGGCTGATGACGCTCGTCTCGGATAACTCTCGTACTAGTGCTATTGTAAAAGCAGAATGTAATCACACTTAGCCGTGAGATATTTTATTGTTCAAAACTTTACTCACAAAAACCCTGTGAGCGTCCTGTAAAATAAAACCATACATTTCTCTTACCATGAACCAGTTTTTATATAAACTAATGTAATATATTGTGTCACTAAATAATTTAGTGGACAACATGGGTAAATTTTAACCTGCGGCGCTTGTGGTTGTCAATATTGTTGTTCCGGAAACGTTTTGCTACAGTTGAGTCGAACCAATTCATAAAAACACTGATAATGAAAATAATTAATAAATATAATGGTAAGTCAGAAAAGGTTTAAAAATTGACAATGCAATTAATTTTATTGGAAAAATATATCACTACGTTTCGTTAATAATTTGGGTCCTCATCCGGTAGAATTCATTAATAATTAAAATTAAAATTATTATTAATTTTCCTTTTTTTTCAATTATTCCCAAATTATGGACGAAACTTTTGATATATTACACTAATTATATTAATTTCATTATAAATTTTAAAACTATTTATGAATATTGTATTAAATTTCTTCATTTATCGTGTTGTATGTCAGATAATTATCAATATTGATAATACTTAATTACTATTATTTATGAAGTATCAAATATTTTACGGAATCAGGAGCCGAACCATTTTTCACCCCTTTGTACGCAGATACTCTAACCACTGAGCTACACCGTCGATTCGATTTACGATCATCCATATTTCTCTTTGTTTTTGTTACTTCATAATTAAAACTTATCACCGAGCTTCGTAGCTGTGCTCTAGCATAAAATATTCTAACATTAATATTTGTATTGTAACACTATATCGTTTGCTTAAAAATATTCGAAGGTTCGAGCTGTGTCACAGGGCGGCTGTTAATTATTTTTAAACAATTACTGCATTATTTTTAAAATAACTCTGCCTTTTTTAACGGGGCCGATCTAAATTTTCAGGTTAATAGCATATAGCCATGCATGAACTGAAAACTTTCGCATTCAAGAAACGAGGCTTAACTTTTTATGACCACTTGTTTTCGAGAACTTTGCGCAGTCAATATCTCAGGAAGTTTTACATCGTGAAAATTGTGTTATTGGGGAAAAAAATAAGAACTGCATTAAATTTACTTATCGAAGAGATTAACAGCACCCCTATTACACGTGCACCCCCACCACTAGGGGTAGTTGTCGTGTCTTACCCCCATGGTGTTTGTTTACGGTTAAAAAGGAATACGCGTGCAACATTTGGTCAAATTTTCTCCACGAGTGTAGATTTGTATGCTGAACATATACATATATATACACACATACAAATTCAATTTTATTGATTAGATCAAAACTCATTGACAAGCGTAACGAACCTGAGACTTTGTGTGTTAATGTAACTGAGCTACATTATTAAAAACTGTAATTGATAATATAATCTTATAATTTTATTTGAAAGATAAAATTTTTATTTGAAACAATATTTATTTTGAACAATTTCCAAATTTTAATCTGTGTATAAACGGCCTAAAGTTATATTTTGTTTATAAATCTCATGTTTGAAATAAATATTTAATGTTTTATCTAAACTAGCGTTGAAAGTTCCTGTAATATGTTCGTTGAACGATAATGTTTTTTAAACGCGGAATAAATATAATTTATTGAGAATAAAATAGGCTAAGATCTTGATAAATGACCTGAAAAGGGTCCACATTATGACCGAAATATTTATCTTGATTAATTAAATTATAATTTTAAAATTCCGTTTCCGATATTTAATTTACTATAATGTTTATTTATCTGAAACCTCATTTATGTGTGGAAACAGTATCAATATTATTATGTGATTATTATTATTATTATTATGGGATACAGACCAAGTTAAAGACAAATTGCGAAATTGTACTACAATTTTGTTTCTATTCTGGCTTCTCTAGTATTTATTTTAATTAATTATGAACAGTTAAATGTAATTGAAGTTGATTTTTCAAGTTTATTAATACGGTCAGAGAAGATATATTTTCATTGAATTCATCCTACTTACGTCTTATATATTTTTATTTAATAACAGTTTATTCGTTCATTATTAATTCTTTTTCATGTTGTTTTCATATTTGTACTGTCTCTAACATTTTTATGAGTCCTTACGGAACTGAGAATAATTGGTGTAATGTCTTTAGATCCATAAAATTTTTATCTCAAGTAATCGATCATTTTTAAATATAAAAGGCACTATTTAGATGATAAAAGTTTGTTAGTAAATTATTAATAATTTATTAAATCATTCTCAATATTATAAAGCTACAAATATTTTTACTAATTGTTTATCTTGCTAATTTCGTCCATCCACGTAAAAGAACGTGAGAATAAAAATCCAGTAACTGCAGAAAGCCCTAACATTCTCTCCCTTTCTCTCTTTTAGAGCAACTACAAGATATGGAGGGTGGCCGAGTGGCAAGTTGAAAGCTGCTCAATTGATTTCTTAACATTATTCCTCTGAGTGGTTGTAGCTCTGGAGTCTCGGCTTAAAGCGTTTTACACCATTCGTGCTTTTAAAAGTTCCACTTCCGGACTGTTTGAAGATAAAATTAAGTAGCCATTTCTGTATGTTTCTACGTTTTCCTTTTATACGTGAAAAAAATATTGTGTAATCACACAATAAAATCATTTTACAAAGTAATGCGATATGAATAAAAACTGAAGTATTCCTAAGGGAATTAATTTGTATTACATTTAAGTTTTACAAATCTTTAATTTCTAATTTAGATAAAAATTAAATAGGAAACTAAAATAATCGAATGCAGGAGGTATAGGAGATTAATTTAACTCTGGCAAATCATCCACAATTGAGGATTGCAGACTAGTTACTCCATTTATCAAATAGTTATAATAAGACTCTGGGGATAATTGCTCACCTTCTAGGCTCTGTGGACAAAAAATATGATAAGAGAGAAAAAGATGGTAGTTTAGCCTAATAGGTAAAAAATGGAGAAACCACCATATGCAATATTACATCAAAGAGAAAATAGGAAACAACTTTTAGAGCACGCAATTGAACCTGGTTTTTCAAAAATTCAAATTTGTATTGCTTGAACATTGACTATTAAATTATATTTTAGTTTTATTTGTAATAGAGGCACATTTTTCTTCAGTTAAATCTTTAATCCCCGAATTTATATTAAAATTTAATACTTGTTCTCTCGTGATGCATTTTTCTTGAAGTGTACTTGTCACTTTTCCTACAAGGCTTTATTTTTGTTCTGCATTTTGAATAACGACACATCTTTTTCTCTTTAAGTAATTAACTGCCGTATTTGTTCATTTGTCGGTTTACAGTTACAATATTAATTTTTTAAGAATTTTTTTTTCTAGTCTTCTGTATCCGACGATAGAAGCTAATATCGCTACCAGAATGAAACAATCAATAGGACTTCGGAACAGAGACAATAATTAGAAATTGTTCTCCTTTTTTTTAGGGCAACAGGTTACATGAAGGTAATCCACGTTGGGCAACTCCCCTTTAATAGCATAGGAAGGGATTTGAAATGGGGGATGCGGAAGGGTAGAAGAAGGTAGCCAAGGGTTAACTAGGGCCCCCGGGCTATATTTTAAGGATTTTACCCGGGATTCGCCTAAAGAAATGCAGAAAACCCTAGAAAAACCTGCATCAGGTAGGTCAGGCATTGGGTTCTTGTCCCACGCCCTTCCGATAGCGGGAGAGGAGTTTTCTGTGGGGACGCAGCATTCCCTTCTCCGTGCCTCGACCCAGTTTAGGAGGCAGCTGGCCGACTATTCCAATGGGAATAGCGGACAACTCTTACCGTATGCCCAAGGTCTGTGACCCCGGAACATACACCTCTCAGAACAGGCCGAGGTGCCTTGGCTTGTGGGAACCTTAGTTCAAAAACGGAGTGGAAAAGGCATCCCCTAAGGTAGCGCCTTCGTGTCTCTCCTACAATGTTCTGCTTGCGAGAGAACATCCCTCGCAGGTATTACCTGCGAGAGAATAGCCCTCGCGGACCTCTCGACATTGTTCTCCAATTCGAATATTCATTTATCTTTCTAGTTCTTATTTTAAAGGTATGAGTTATTATGCTAAATTTATAATATAAGTCTCAAATAATTTATTTTTACAGTAGCTTCATGGTTGAAGGTAGCTGGGAAGCACGCACGTCAAGTTTTAATACTCAACACGGAGATATAGATATTTTCCCCCCCCCCTCCCCAAGTGAAACAGATTGCAGCACGTTCAGTGTTACCAATAACGGGCAAGTTTGTTGTAAATTTAACGGACAATATTGAAGATAAATATTTTAGCTACTATTCGTTTTTTGTAAAGACACAAAGGTCTTATATTGTAACTAAAAATGACCGAAGATAAATTTTCTTAAATATCTTTAAGGAAATGAAAATATTTATTTCCAATAATTTTGTAGTATTCAATTTAATATTAATATAAAACCAACAAGTTGCGACCAATTTAAGTAGAAAACGAAATTTAAAGGGAACGATAATTACCAGAATTTTTTCATGCTTGAATTTTTACAACTCTTTACAGATAAAAGGAAAATATTTATTAGAAATTTCGATGTAATTTAATTTTTTAATGAGACTAAAATCTTTAGGGCCGCTTACTGGTCCTCTAATAATTATAGTAATTTGAAATTAGCACCAAAAGAGCTACAAAAGGAACCTAATTAAATTTTCAATACCAAATTATATAAAAAGAATCTATAGAAATCTGACGGTACTCATATTCATATAAATTTTACAATATAAGGTTTTTACAGACCAGTTTATTTAGAGCTGCTATGGTACCATATTAATTGTGCACTTTACAATTTTTTTCTTTTAAACTGTTCACTACATTGTTTTTCACTTCACTAAATTCCGGCCTACTATCCACTGGACACCTCTTCAACTTTACTCCGTCCTACTTATTATCTGTCAGTTTTACCTTACAAATACTTTAATAACAAACGCTGAATATGATATTCCTAAACTGGCCAAGGCATGGCGAGGGGAAAGCTGCGACCCCACAGAAAACCCCTCTCCCGCCATCGGAAGGGCGTGGGACAAGTACCAAATGCCCGACCTACCTGATGCAGGTTTTTCTAGGGTTTGTCCTGCATTTCTTTTAGGCGAATGCCGGGTAGGATCCTTAAACCATAGCCCGGGGGCCCCAGTTAACGCTTGGTTACCTTCCTCCACCCTTCCGCATCCCTCCTTTCAAATCCCTTTAAGAGGGGAGTTGCCACTATGTGGATTACCCTATACATAGCCTGTCTACACCCAAAAAAAATATTTTTTCAGCCTTAACTCAGCATAGACTTTGCTGAATTCCGTTACTTATTTAGTCACGACAACACCATTAGCTATGGTTATCCTCGGCTGACCTCTAAAACTAGACTCACTCTGACTATCATTTGTCAAAGTTCCGACACAGACTTTATTATTAGCAATTATCGTTCGAGCTCCCAGAGTACACTTGCCATGATCACCACCGGTCAGGCTCCAAAACAAACTGCTGTCTTTTAAAGTTCGGCGTAGTACAGACGCTTTGCCGACAATACTTGTGTGAAAACCTTAACCAATCTATGCATTCTTGCGCCACAGTAACTGTTATTTACAATGCTCTGGATTCAAAATTACGCCTAAATTAATATTAACGAAAATTATTAAATGAAACTTTCATTACACATTGATTATCTCTACAATATATACTCTGAATGTCCTTACTATTCGTATGCTTGCGCACTTTCACTCTCTATAGCAATCCTGAATGCTAACACATTTACTAACTTGTTCAAATTACATTTCTCGGTTCATAGCCTCTGAAAACCTGTTGCCGTATTTTAACAGCTTCTTTAATTTTGACCACTCTATTTTAGAAGATAACTAATTCTCTACACTTCACCTATTCTTCCGCCTCAATCGCTTCTCTATTTTCCCATCCACGTTCCTTTATTCTTTTTACGAAGTCATCTTTCGTTTGAGTTGAGTTTTCTTTATATTTTTTTCTTTCATCCAAAGTTATTTTCCTCCCAAAATTACCGAGAGCAAATCTTTTTTCAGAAAATCTTAATTTTATTATTATTTTATAGAAGTTCCCTGTATTCTAAAATTAAAATTTCTTATCGGCTATTAAAATTGTAATATTTGCCAAACATCTTCAGGCAATAGTGTCCCTGGTGAGCTTAAATAAAAGCTTCATTGAAAGCCAATTTACGCGTCCCGCCGATGAAAGTTTTGAGTCCGCCTTCGCTGGCAACAGGGGACAATGCGACATCACTCATTCAGGTTTTTCCCACTTCGCTGACAGCTGCGTTTTCTGCGGGGCCGTTGTCGTTAAAAGTGAGAGCGGACTTGCAGTTAATCAAAGAAATTATGTTCACATTTTGTTGTGCTGTAAATTGGATATGTCAAGGACAGTCGACCATTACGTCTCCCTACAAATTTTTTTATTTAATCCCACTCCTTTGTAGAACGTAACAAATGTTTCATTGAAGTGAAATCTGTACGCATGCTTTTATAAGGTGTTACAGGCATCTGTTGCACATGAACCAGTGATCTGAACTGTTGACTTTTTGAAAAAAAAAATATTCAGAGTAGTCGATAAATAGTTGGTTAAATTGCATTTTTTTAAAAAAGGAAAAACTCCCGTATAAGTTTCCCGTACTAAACTACAGTTTACACGTCAATAACGCAAAATTTTCGTTGTGAGCAGATGGATTTTATCATATTGAGGCCAGGCTGAAAACATGTTTATGTTACAAACTCGAGACAACATAGTCCCATACTTTTCGTTGTCATTAATTTGTATTTTATGACTGGCTAACGTTATTTATTTCGCGTATAATGATTTCTTGATATGTTTAATATCGATAAAATGGTCAAAACAGACTAATTAAAAAACCAAAAGAGGACATGGTTTCTTATAACCAAATTGTTTGTCCATTAAATCAAAATATTTCTTATGAATATTTAGACCATTTTATCAATTTTAAACTTGTCAAGTAGAAGAAACCATGTGATGTTGTGTTATTTGCTTTACTCTGTTTTTATCAGTAATACTTCTAAATATTTCATTTTTAAGTCTGTTATTAACAATCATGTATGTGTAAACGATCTTTGAGATTTTTTATAAACCAAATAAAAATTTTATTCATCATTAAATCTTTTTTTTGGTTGTAGACAGGCTATGTGTCGGGTAATCCACATAGTGGCAACTTTCCTCTTATAGCTTAAGAAAGGGATTTGAAACGAGGGATGTGTAAGGGTAGAGGAAGGTAGCCAAGAGTTAACTAGGGCCCCCGTGCTATATTTTAAGGATCCTTCCCGGCATTCGCCTAAAGAAATGCAGGACAAACCCTAGAAAAACCTGCACCAGGTAGGTCGGGCATTGGGTACTTGTCCCACGCCCTTCCGATAGCGGGAGAGGAGTCTGCTGTGGGGACGCAGCATTCCCTTCTCCGTGCCTCGACCAGTTTAGGAGGCAGCTGGCCGACTAATCCGATGGGAATAGCGGACAACTCTTACCGTATGCCCATCAACACAATAACGTATGTACTCTCTTCGGGCTACCTACCTGCAAGAAAAGTTGTTTTGCTGCCGTAAACGCTTCAACAGTTTGTGTTGGTAATTGAAGTTGTTATGATTAATATTTTTTAATTATAAAGAATGTTAATGTTCCATTATTTTTGTAGGTGTAGACAGGCTAAGTATATGGTAATCCACATAGTGGCAACTCCCCTCTTATAGCATAGGAAAGGGAGTGAAAGGAGGGATGCGGAAAGGTAGAGCAAGGTAGCCAATAAGGGTTAACTAGGGCCCCCGGGCAATGGTTTAAGGATCCTACCCGGCAATTCGCCTCAAAGTGATGCAGGGAAAACCCTAGAAAATCGTGCAACAGGTAGGTCGGGTATTTGGTGCTTGTCCCACGCCCTTACGATGGCGGTTTTCTACGGTTGTAAAATATTTTTGAATATTATTATTTATTTCGACAGTGTAAATAAAATGATAATTTACCTAGTGTTGTTTGTCAAGCAACAGTATGATCGTTGTCTTAATTTTAGATCATTATAATGTTGAAACATGTAGAACAACTCGTTAACAAATCACACAAAGAAGCAAATACATCAGGAAATAAGATCATGAGCATTTACTAGATGTTTAGTATCAGACAGGAATATTGAAATTGGCAATATTTTCTTAAATTGTGCTTTTAGCAACGCTTCAATTAATCTTTTCATTCACTTTTATAAACTAGTTTACATATAATGTACGAAGGTTATAAAGTAAGGACTGGAATGGAGTGACGGCTGGTTTTAAATTACTGCAGGTTAATGTCCTATCAAATGTCAACCTTTGTTTAATAGTTGAATAATCATATTGTTTAACAAATAAGCATATTCTACTTTATGTAATCACGGCTGTTAAGTCGAAAAGACCTTAGAATATTTAATTAATTGCATATAGATTGTGTTGGCACACACGGTGAAAATAAGTTGTATTAAGACTGTACGTAAATGGGCTACGCTTATGTTTAAACTAGTTTGTGTTTCTAATTCATCCACGGTTTAATAGCTAAAATATTTCATAGCTGCCTGTGTCGTCACTTCCGTGGCTTGAGAAAAAATTCCACGCATCTTAGAAAGCTAAATATAATGGAGGGTATTCGGAAAGTTGGCGTTACATCATATGTTAGGCGGCTATACCAGTCGGAACACGCTTAATTTTTTTTTTGAAAAACCTTTCCCCAGGTGGTATGAAGAATCAGTTCTGTTAACTCGTTTTCTGTCTGCTTTAAACTCCTCCTAAACTTGTCGAGGCACGGAGAAGGTAATGCTGGGTCCCCACAGCAAACCGCTATCGGAAGGGCGTGGGACAAGTACCCAATGCCCGACCTACCCGATGCAGGTTTTCCTAGGGTTTTCCCTGCATTTCTTTAGGCGAATGCCGGGTAGGATCCTTAAACTATAGCCCGGGGGCCCTAGTAACCCTTGGCTACCTTCCTCCACCCTTCCACATCCCCCCTTTCAAATCCCTTCCTATGCTATTAAAGGGGAGTTGCCCAAAGTGGATTACCCTCATGTAAAAAAAAAACAAAAAAACTTTAAACTCCTATGAACGGAGGAAAACCTGCAAGAGGATTTTCTCGCAGGCAACCTGCGAGGGTTGTTGTCTCGCAGGCAGAACCTTTTAGGAGAGATACGAAGGGGCTGCCTTTGGGTATGCCTTTTCCTCTCCGTTTTTGAACTGAGGTTCCCACAAGCCGAGGCACCTCGGCCTGTTCTGAGAGGTGTATGTTCCGGGGTCACAGACCTTGGGCATACGGTAAGAGTTGTCCGGTATTCCCATTGGAATAGTCGGTCAGCTGCCTCCTAAACTGGTCAAGGCACGGATAATGGAATGCTGCGTCCCCACAGCAAACTCCTATCACGCTATCGGAAGGGCGTGGGACAAGTACCCAATGCCGGACCTACCTGATGCAGGTTTTTCTAGGGTTTTCCCTGCAATTCTTTAGGCGAATGCTGGGTAGGATCTTTAAACCATAGCCCGGGGGCCCTAGTAACCCTTGGCTACCTTCCTCTACCCTTCCGCATCCCCTCTTTTCAAATCCCTTCCTATGCTATTAAAGGGGAGTTGCCCAACGTGGATCACCCTCATGTAGCCTGTTGCCCTTTAAAAAAAACAAAAAAAACAACTTTAAACTCCTCTTCCGCTATCGGAAGGACGTGGGACAAGTACCCAATGCCCGACCTACCTGATGCAGGTTTTTCTAGGGTTTTCCCATCATTTCTTTAGGCGAATGCTGGGTAGGATCCTTAAAATATAGCCCGGGGACCCTAGTTAACCCTTGGCTAACTTCCTCTACGCTTCCGTATCCCCCCTTTCAAATCCCTTCCTATGCTATTAAAGGGGAATTGCCCAACGTGGATTTCCCTTGATGTAACCTTTTGCCCTAAAAAAAAATATTTGTTTAGAACTTACAACGTAGATCTATGCTCGTAGTCCAATGCACAGCGACTTTCCGAACGCACTGTTTATCGTCCGAAAATTTCGTATTTTTCGGCCCTAACACTTCTCATATGGAATTTACGAGTATTATACAGCATATCAAAACGACATTTTTAGACAATATATTTAACCGGGTTTTGCATAATTATATTAGCACGCAACGTTTCGACGACTAAAAGCTCTGTCGTCTTCTTCTAGGCGACTACGCCTAGAATTTGACGACAGATATAATTATGCAAAACCCGGTTGAACTCCGAGAACAATATATTGAACAACTACACCAGAAAGGCTTCAATCTTTGACATTTTTAGACTTTTATTTTTGTTAAAATGTTTTGCCACCATTTCAACCCCTCTATCATCGATTTAAAGAATTGTTAGGAATTCTTTCTTAATGGTTATGTACATAGTAATAGTGACCTATGTTCCTAATTAAATATTTTTAACTTCTGAAATATCGGTTCTGCATTGGTTTGCCAGTCAGACACTTTCCATCAATTGGTGGACTTTGGATCATACTGTCCGAAGCGTATTACTTGGTGTTGGTTCACACATCGGTTTTCGAATTAACGTCGTGCGTTTACCTGTTGCATATGTCTAGAAACCCGGCTTACAACTTAGTCTGAGGATTGCACCAGGTAGACCACCGTAGTCCAAGTTACTCATGTCACCGGCTCCAAATTAACGGGCTCGGCTGAAAGGTCGCAAGGTTGGATTTACGGAAGTGTGACTCAAGCAGTCCGAGAGTGGTTTTGTGATATCCGCAGTCAACGTGATGGTTCCCCAGCTGCCAATATCTGTGGCCACCCTCCCTGGTGCCGTCCGCCACGAGAATTACTGCATAGCCATGCGTCTCTCAGACGATAACGATAGCATGGGAAACTTGGTGATTTACGACGATGTTCGCTTCCGTCTTGTCTAGGCCTTCGCTGTGCGTCGTCGCCAAATTTCCTCTACGCAGCCGCCAAATTGTATCAGCTGCAAAGCATTCCTAAATTATGGAGATTCTCGTGATATTTTCTACTTTTCCCATTTTAGTATTTTTTGTGTAATCCGTCGACCACATATGCTTGTTAAAAATATATTAGTAGACTATATGGAAACCATTTACCTTAAAGAAAATATTTTTATTTTTATTTTTAAAAAGTAGAACGCTAATCAGAAGACGAGGAGATTCGACACACTGACCACGTTTTCTACTAAATCTTCTAGATGTCGTGTAAGATGGCAGTCTGACAGTCGTACCGATGGGCCCAGGTCTTAAATACTTTGAAAAATGTAGAAATAAATTTTTATATGCCTATGAAAGCAGAACCTTAGCTCATTGACACAAAACGAGATAACATAAGTTCACTAATCGCTAAATTATTTGAAACCAGGCATCAAAATAATTAACAGTAAACGGAAAACATACAACAAAACAGTAAAATAAATGTGTATTAACTTAAAAACAGTGCTCGTCTTATTTTATATACATAATTTTGAGTGTAACTGACAGTTTCAGAATGAGTAATAAATTATGTATGGGCACATAGACGCTACTAATAAAAAGAATACCAATTTCAATTAACGGATTACGATAAAAAAATATCAACCCGACTAGAAATCTTTATTTTCGACTCCAGGTCATATTCGAGATTTCTATATCCGTTTAAACGTGAATACGGGTTCTTTCTTATTTTGAAATATCTGACTTCCACGCTCTTGATATCGGTCAATGTCCTTCTTGTTTTGGCTGATGTAATGCTGGTGGTGTTCCATGAACTTCAACTTCATCTTTCCTACTTTAGCATTGCAATCATATAATAAGTCTATAATTGTCATAAATAACGTTATAGGATTTAAATTAAACAGAGTTACTCTGTAATACTTTTGTTTTCTGAATATATCCTTGCATATTACTTTAAACCAAAAATACCCTGAGTTTCAACGTACTGCACAATTTTTTTTTCTAGATCAGAAAACTTAAGGCAGTCGATGATTAAAGAAATAGTAACATGATCATATATATATATATATATATATATATATATATATATATTGTAATAACCAGTAGAGAAGGACATGTTTTCGGTTCATATTTATCAGAGTTGTTTACAAACTGAGACTGAGGATCCCTGAGTGGTTGGTACACATTAAAGATAATGATTAAATTAAGGGCAAGTGGACTTTTAGAGAGGAGGAAGGACAGATAATTAGAGCAATTTTGCGGCTAAATTGTGTGACAGACAGAACCCTGAAAGGCATCATAACAGATGGACGACGAAATTATACTAAAAGGAGATGCTTATTGTAATTGATTAAGTGACTCTCGGGGCGAGAGAAAGCAAACAGATGGTGTTTGTTTTGGCGAACAAGTAATTTCAAAACAACTGAAAACAAGGGAATATCCGGGAGCCGCAATATAAATAAGAGAGCAGATAACCCCTTTCAAGTCCCTTCCTATGCTATTAAAGGGGAGTTGCCACAACGTGGATTACCCTCATGTAGCCTATTACAAAAAAAAAGGCAGAGAGACAGTTAGCTACAGAGGAGAGATAGAGGGAGCTTCATTATCATTTCGTTTGGAGAGGAGACGGACGTGTCAACTGGGAGAGATCGCTGGTGCGCGTCCGCAGGGCGGACACAGGGATGGACATCAGTCGTCAACAGGTGGGAGGTACATCGTGGAGGTCTGTCTGCCAGCAGAGGTGTGTGATTTCATCGAGAGGGTGACGTCGTCAAGAGTGTGAGTGCAGTCTGGGGACTGTTAAACCGGTATAAAGTGAGTGTGTGGACCCGAGAGCATGTATGTTTATATTTTCTGAATTAATAATTGTAAATTGCTAATAAAGGGTAATAGGTGTCAGATTTCGTTACATTTCGCTTATTTAGTTACATTCGTTTATTAGATTTCGTTAATTTCGTTTCATTTGTTTCAATCGTTTCAATCAATCATTTTGTTTTTCATTAAGTGTAACTGTATCTGTTTAATGGTAAATTTATGTTCTTTTTTCCTTATCAACCCAGTAAAGACTTTGAGGGTACCGAGTCCGATTATTTAAAATGTTTTCAAGATAAATAAAATTGTTTTTAATTTATAAAATTTCATTATTTGTGTAATTGAAATAAATGAAAAATTGTTTGTTTAAAATTTGTGGTTATTATTTTAGTTATTACATAAAATGGCTACCACAACGTGGGGAAAATTGAATTAATCAGAAAGTTATTATTTTAGTTATTACATAAATGGCTACCACAACGTGGAGCAAATTGCATTGATCAGAAATTATTATATTAGTTATTACAATATATATGTATATATAATATGTATGTTGTGGAATTTAAGTTATACACGTAAATATTATACGTTTGTTAGAATTTACAGTGTTACGTCACTACTTGCTAAAACGTAGTGAGAATTGCGTAAGCATTTGTGCGTCTATAATAAATTATTCGTGTTCTGCAGGTTGCCACTTCAAGGACTTCCGATCCAACATTAACTTCATTGCCCAGCTTATTCAGACGCTCCTTGCCATATTTCCTTACATTCACTTTTAATCGTGAATAATCTGGTAAGTAATGAATCTGGACTCAGCAAGCGATTAGTATAGATATATTTTTAATTGATACATCACTTTTAGTTGAATATTATGATTTACTTCTTTTCTATTCACTTCGATTTTTTTCTCTTCTACTCAACTGTTCTATTATTTCTTACACCAGTGTTATTGTTGTGTTTTTAAAATGTGCGCTTTAGATAATTTATTTTCAGTGTCGCGTCATTTAACATCAGGTATTTTTCTGTCTATTAGAATTAGATATAGACGCTATGAATGAATAATTATTTTGTTATAATCATATTTGATGCTTCTAGTTTTTAGCTAGAACTTAGAATAAAAATGTTCTAAATTTAATTGAAATCTATTAAATAACTACGAATGAAATAGATTAACATAATTTATACACAAAAGACGAGACGTAGAGTAAACCAAGCAGACGTGAATTTTATTTATGAATCATTACCCAATTTTCTTTTAAAATTTTATTATTAATTCAATTGCCATAATTTTTCATATAATTCACAGTAAATTATAAGATGAATTTTTAAGAATATTTAATTCGTCAAAGAATTAAGTTTTTCAAACACGTTAAAGTCAATTTGATCCTTTACAATAATTTTCGGCCAATTATCAATTTAAATAAATTCGGTATGAACTGAAAGCATTCTTATACACTCTCCGAACAGCCTGAAGAATTAATATATGTATTCTGCCTTATTTATTGGAACACAGTCCAATGTTATTATAATTTAGATTTTTAAATATTAATTAGAAGATTGTAAATATCAGCCTTCATAAATTGACAGTAGTTGTTAAAATTAGTAAATTGTAAAAAAATTGGAGAAAAATTTCTACCTAGCTTCAAATAAGTTGTTGCTGTCGGAGTTTTTATAGGAAAGTATACCTATATCAATTTTTTGATCTAGGCGAATTTATTTTACTTTTTAATTAATCTGCATAAAATAAATATTCTTCAACTAGGATAAAAATACAAAAATGTTTTATGTTAAATCAGTCGTTTGTCACTACATTAATTTACTGAAAATAATAATTATTTCAGATCATTAACAAAATTTTTTAAATTAAATATATTAATAAAGTTGAAAGAACTATTAGCTCATGCAAACATTTTTAATTATATATAAAATGCTGCACAGCCCACTCTTTGTGTAACTGATACGGGCTACAAAAAATTATTTAAAGTCCACATTCTTTTCGCGTGATGATAAAAACTGTTAAAATTCAATCGCTGTATAAACATGTTTTAATTATTTGAGCTAAAACATCGCGCTTAGTCATACATTTTTACATTTGAATACTCTTTCATCCCTCCGTTTAAGCCATAAATTGCAACGAGATTATCGGGTTCTGATAAAACTAATTTTCAATGTATGAAAGGCTTTTCACTATATATATTAAAAGATTGAATACACAGAGCATATTTCGTCGATTTTTAAAGCGTCAAATGAGCTGAAATGATACGGCAGTGGTTCAATGTCACGAACCTGAACAATATTTTGCTTACACTATCACGATCCATTTACACACTTTGGCGTCGAATAAAGTTATCTTGCTGCTTTTATGCTTACTATATGTATTCGGTACAATAATGGTTTCCATTTCGTAGTTTGTAACCATGTATTTTTTTTATTAAAGCGTAAAATAAAAAAAGCGTGTAATACCATAAATATAAACGGGTAAGGTTTATTATTCTGTCCAAAAGTACAGAATGAAAAATAACGTTCACCAATAATTCATTTAGAAAGTATGTTAACGGTGGTTGATAAAACCCTAGAAATATTTTAATTTGGCGCACACAAATTACATTTTTTTTATTGTTCGCTTCCTTGTATCAAGAGTGTTATGAATTGTATAAGATAAAGGTTATTGCACTATGCGTTTTTGTCGCACTTAAACATCTGTATCATAAACATCGTTCATCTTACTAGAAAATAATAGTTTTCAGTTTCATATCTCTCCCAAAAAATTTTCTTCGGAAAACACATCTGCTTCTCTTCAAGGATCAATCCTGAACGCTTTCCGATACTTCCATTTTCTTATAAATTATTTCAGTGTAGATTTCAGTATATGATTTTTGAGTTCTGTTCAGTCTGGTTCATCCACTTTATGCGAAGAAAAAGAAAAACCAGACCGCCGTAATTCGTACCGGAAGTGACTTCCCATAAATCCGCTTGCTGCCCTTCGTATGAAAAAAAAAACTCTTTGTTGGTTTTACATTACGTCGAAGGTCTATGAGAATTCCAACGAAACCGTATAACCTTGCTTGTGGTATGTTCCAATGTGAAACACAATTCACTTTAATTTTTTAATTAGAAATAAACTATAATTAGCGTTCATCGGCACTACCTTGTTTCTTAATTTGGAACTCCTGTATCTCGTAAATATGATAATACTGATTAGAGAAAAGTTAATTATTTTTACTTTCAAATCCATCAACTTCTTAATTTTGTAAAAGAAAAATAACACAATGAACGCAAATTATGCACTAATAATTTAATTTAGAATTTTATCAAAACTGTAATTTCAGTTAAAATTCAAATGTTACAATATGAATGATGTCCGATTTATCGTTCTCAATTATTACAAATTTTTTACATCACAAGTTTTTTAAAATATTTAAATAATATCATCATATCAAACATTTATTAACTACAAGGAACAACCTGACAAATTCAGGAAACACTGTGTAGTTTACATGTTACATGGGACAAACGGAAAGGTCAATTAAAACACGAATAAAAGAAGGAATTACAAAATGAAACTTCAAATAACCAAACAATGTAATATATATTTATAAAATTTATAAAAATATTCGACAATACTAATTTTTATGATCATAATGACCTATGTAATTTAATAAATACAAATAAATAATGTGTCTAATTGTAAAATTTAGATAACCACAAAAGCCCTTATATAAGTCATAATGACCTATTTGAATATTTTATTTGGACATATAAATGAGAATTAATATTGCCTAATCATGAGTTGTCTGTAGATTGTAATTGTGTTATAATTTGTAGTATTGTTTTTTTTGAAAATAAACTCCAAGAAGATTTTAAATTGTATATTGTTTTCTTTAATTTTACAAATGATGTGTGATAAAAAATTAGGTATATAATACAAAAATGATTAATATATGGAATGAAATAAATTGGTTGGTATTTATCATAATTAACGTTGGTATAATCTCAACATTAAGGCATTTTAACAATTTGATTGCACTACTGCAGCCACTAGGTATCAAAATAACCTAAGTAGGTTCGTGAAGTGAATAATTATTTTTCTCATTAAAATAAATTATAATGTGTGTTGTTATTTATTACTAATTTTATTTAGTGAAGCGCGGAAGAATTTCAAGACAATTTAAATAACTTCTAAAACAGATTATTATTTTAAAATTGTATTATTTCCTTGTTTACACTCATCCCTATTTATTTTTATATCCCTATTTATTTGTTTCTCAAAATTTCACTGGAATCAATTCCATTTATAGCAAATAATATTATTACATTTTACTGTTGCATCGTTTCGAATTTAATCACCTCACAATGAGGAAAAGAAATATCTTTTCTTTGTCATGTTTGGATGTTGCAACATGAAATTATGCTCTGGAGACTGTGGTTCGTGATATGTATCCAAAGAGTTGAGAACAGACAACGCTGTCACAGTGGCTATGAAGGTTGCCTGGGTATTTAATTCTCATGTAAGAGACACGCCCAAGAGTCCAGCAGACGTCATGCAAATTCGTCGTCGTCGATTCTGCCTTTGTTTCATCTTTTCCCTCGGCTCCAACATGTCTTCATGTTCTTATTGTGGCATAGGTTATTCCTTTTTGTTAGCTTATTAGAGTTTAGCGTATTATTCTACACTTTAAAAAATGAAGCTTTATTTTGATATTTAATTTGAGTTAGTTTGCTCCAAATATATAACGTCGAGTTATCACTTTGCTACTTCATTTATTTGAGTAAAAATTTAATTTTAGACGGCCAAAATGTCTCTCTTTGGCGTCAAAACAATAAAATCACTATTTCTGTCCGTTAATACTTTTACCATATACAGGTACATTTTACTACTCACTAGGAGTACATAATAGAGTTATTATTTCAGAGATTTATAACGATGTCTTGGACACGTATGTAAATTCAGTCCTGAACTGAGAGAAAATCATAAAATATAGTGATAGATGTAATGATATTACTCGGTTATGCCGAAAAAAATAAACACCTAATGAGAGACATAATTGTTATCGGGAGTGAAAGAGTGCCTCTGTGACGGGAGCACTTGTGTCAATGACGGCGCCCGAACATGTCATTTTTCTTATTTTTATCATTACATCAGTAGATCAAGATGAATTTAATCTTATCAACGTTCGTTTCTAATAAATAAATTTGTCATATGTGAGTTAACATGTAAATTGATGAAAATATAATTACACAACGTTTCGTACATTACCAAACTTTTCGATTAATATTTGGCAAAAATGATTTTTATGTATTCTGAGGCATGTTCCGGCTGTACTGTCTTTTTTAACCGAAAAATAATACCAATTCCATTGTAAACTGATAATGCCGTGAATTAAGGATGAAACGCATGTAATTATATTTTCATCAATCGCCTTGTAATTATTTTTCTGATTTATGGCCGATTTAAAAATAGTTAAATTGAAATGTCAGGTGATTTTAATTATTAACTACTGTTTGGTTGTTTTATTTTTCTATTTTGAACTTGAAAAATGTGTGTTCGTCATCTAAGTATTGTAACAATAATTAAATCGATTTATTTCGTCCATGTAAACCACACCTTATTATTGTTGGTCAGTAAATAATATGAAATCAAAATATTTTATCTCTGTAGTCGATTAATAGACAGGAAGGGTTTTATAATTTTATTTATTGTGTACATTACAAACATTAAAATATTTTATAAATAATAAAGGAATGTTACACGGTAGGAAAACAGTCTTGAGTTTGGATCTTGTAAGCACAAACACTTATATAATGTACAACACAGGACACACGCGCTCGCGTAAGGCAGCAGAGCAATGTTTTTTATCGTCACACAATATTCCGTTCCACTTCAGAACACTTCAGCTATTTCTATAACTTCCATTCCGGAAATATATACATATACATGTCGTGTAGTCGCCGCGCTGGATTGGAAATAATGTCAGTGGAAACTCTTTATCTGAGAACATTAAGAATCGTAACGGAGATAGCGCGGGCGGCGGCTAGACGACGGATATGACAGCAGGTCGGTCGTTCGGAGCGGCGCCGTTGTTGTCGAGGCGCTGGGCGTCTTGCGTCTTGCGTCGCGTGGCCCAGTGGGCGCTGGCGATGGCTGCGGCTGCTGCAGCTGCCGGCGCCGCGGTGCTGGAAGTCTCGGCCGCGCCGGGGCAGCAGAGTGCTCGCGCCCAGCTGAAGGGCGGCATTCTCCTGCGGAACGTAAAAATAACATTACACGAGAAATTCAGTAGTCAATACATCATAATCCCGTCGCTAGCATAGCGGATCAGGTAGTACTGATTCATTCCTTTACTTTGTCTCCTTTACTTGCCTCGTATCACTTTTTGGCAACCTCGAGGTCCAGTATCACTTTTAAACATTGGGACCGCGGAAACCTTTCATTAAACCTCTATCTTTCACTTTCTCTGGGCTTATGTACAACCGGAGTTCGAAATTCATCCCGGAAAATCGTTCTCCATAGGGTTTCCATGACATTGTCTTTTGATGACAACTCGGACCTTGCAACTTATCCACCTCACTGTACGCCACGTTCGAATTCTCGACATTGTGTCGCCACACTCGGAAGATTTTTCTATTACAGTCTGTTCATATAAATATGCAAGATCTAGTATACACTATTACATTTCTTTACTCTAATCTCTTTCAAATTAACACTAAAATTTCTCACTCGTCTGGTAGAAACTTCCGTAAAATAAATTAGGCGTGATAAGAAAGTCCTTTGCGATTCTAAACTCGTCAATTCGATGGAATCTTCATTTTAAACAGACAAACTCCAAATGTAGGGGGATTTATGAATGTTATGTTTGGAATATTGAGCATTCAAGATATCTGTTAATTTCTTCATACTCAAGATTTCCAACGTCTTTTAATTTTTTTGTAGGTGTAGACAGGCAATGCCACATAGTGGCAACTCCCCTTTTATAGCATAGGAAAGTGAGTGAAAGGTAGAGGAAGGTAGCCAAGGGTTAACTAGGGCCCCCGGGCTATGGTTTAAGGATCCTACCTGGCAATTCACCTCAAAGTGAGGCTGCGAAAACCCTATAAATACCTGCATCAGGTAGGTCGGGCATTTGGTACTTGTCCCACGCCCTTCCAATGGTGGGAGAGGGGTCTGCAATGTGGTCGCAGCTTTCCTCTCATCGTGCCTTGACCAGTTTATTCCAATAGAAAGGAATAGCGGACAACTCTAACCGTATGCCCAAAGTCTGCGACCCCAGAACATACACCTCTCAAAACAGTCCGAGGTGCCTAGGCATGTGGGAACCTTAGTTCAAAAACCAGAGAGATGTGAAGGCAACACCAAAGGTAGCCTACTCCAGAGCTCTCTGGGAAGGTTCACATGCGAGAGAATTCTCTCGCTGGCTCCTTGGACGTCGTTTAATTATTTGTTGTAATATGTAGTTGGAGCCTTAAATTACAAGCCAGCGAGAGGATTCTCTAGCAGGTGAACCTTCCCAGAGAGCTCTGGAGGGGGCTAGTTTGGGGATGCCTTCTCATCTATCTACTTTTTGAACTAAGGTTCTCACATGCCGAGGCACCTCGGCCTGTTTTGAGAGGTGTATGTTCCGGGGTGACAGACCTTGGGCATACGGTAAGAGTTGATTGCTGTTCTCACTGGAACAGTCGGCCAGCTGCCTCCTAAACTGGTCGAGGTACGGAGAAGGGAATGCTGCGACCCTACAGAAAACCCCTCTCCCGCCATCGGAAGGGCGTAGGACAAGTACGCAATGCCCGACTTACCTGATGCAGGTTTTCCTAGGGTTTGTCCAGCATTGATTTTAGGCGAATGCCGTGTAGGATCCTTAAACTATAGCCCGGGGGCACTGGTTAACCTTTCTCTACCCTTCCGCATCAGCCCTTTTAAATCCATTCCTATGCTATTAAAGGGGAATTGTCACCATGTGGATTACCGTCAAGTAGCCTGTTACCCTTTAGAAAAGCAGGAGCCTTTCCTTCATTCCCTTAGAGACGTTTACAAAATGTTGACGCCATTTGCAGGAAATCGATTGGTGAAATTCGACAGATTGTTGTTCAAAAAACGTTTAAATTTCCTATCAATTAGACCTGAACAAATTTGTAAAGAAATGTTTAAGACTCCAACGGTCTTAATGATGTAGCATGTATTTGTTATCGGCAAACTGTCAGTAGACGGAGCATTAATACACTCCGCGAATCCACTGAACTCAGAGCATTTACTGAAATTAGATTTGGTTTGTGGCAGACTCATTCCTCTTGAATTCCTCAGTACTTGGAAAAGAGGCGAATCAAATGCCAATCATCTCTGAGAGAGATTTAAATGTAAATCTTTCTTCAGATGTTGCAGAAAATTAGATTCCGTTTCTGTAAGAGATATTTCTGTAGAAAATGAATAATTCACCATTTGAGCCTTTTAGACGCTACTGAACGTCAGTCGATCCATTTTTCCCTAATTGCGAATAAAGATTACAAGAGTTTTTAATTTAATCTTCAGGTATCACAAACCGATCATTTCTCTTTTATTGAGCATTCAAACTCAACAACTTGAAAGGAACCGTAATAAACCTATTGCACAAACGACCAAATATTATTGAATAAATTATATATTTAATAATAATATGCCATACACAAACAACTTCAACGACTGAATTAATCTCTGAAGAAAAATAGAATAGATTCATTTCCATAGATCCTCATGAGAAGGAAGCCAAATACTTTACTTTTTTTCTCTACGAACTGAATCACGGTCACCAAAATACAATTCTAAATTATGTTCAGAGTTGTTGACCGTTCCTCTGTTCACGTACCTTAATTCTAAAATATTATAAATAATTGTAGAATAATCTATCTCAGTTCTCTTTGACTAATGTTTTAGCTGTTACGTTGATTTTTTTATTAAGCAGTCATATTTTAAGCATAATATTTAGACACAGTGGTCGCAGAAAGTGGCTACTACGGTTAGTGTGACAACATAAGAATTGTAAAGGTGCTCGTTAATGATTATCCAAAATTCCACATTACGGCAATATTTAAGGAAATTGTGTCCCGGCAATGTTTTTCCGGCAAGTATGGACGGACTATATGTTTCCAGACACACACATATCCAGGCAATATTTCGGCAGTGAAGCCCGAGCATTTCCCACGTACACGTAGTAAAATAATAATGGCCGAAAATGAATTGCTTATTAGCGCAGCATTAATTGTGATAAAAAAATTCATGTAATTAAAGAAGAGAAGAACCTGGATTCGACATTATTTAAACAAACGAGAAACACTTCACACTTTATCAGGTTGACTGCCGACTACTAGATAACTCGTAGACTGCGTTCTTTTCTAGGACGCCACCTACGAGTTATCTCGTCCTTGTTTACTTGTCATTTTTGTGCAGCTACGATTAAACTCGGAATATATCAGTGCTAAAATTGATAGACGGCTTCTGGGAAAAGAACAATAAATCAATGCTGTCTTGCATTAACAGAAAATTTAGTAAACAACGAAAAATAATTAATTTTAATTTAAGAAATAAAATAATATTTTATTGTTTGTGGAACTTCTTAAACAATCTTCCACACAAAGGGCTGGCTTCTCTTTACAGGTTTACCACTTTGATAACCTATTAGATGTTTTTATTGCTTTGCGTTTTTAAATTTCTTGCGCAGCATCTATATTAGTTTGTTCCACCAGTAATGCAAGACACTTATCCAAAAAATATCAGTCCACCAGCCTTTGTACTGACGAATATGGACGCGTATTCATGATTTAGCTTTAGCGAAGCATCACGTCGAAGCGTGTCTGCGTACGAACTAACTCGTAGTTGGCTTTTGCGAAGAGATTCTGAAAATTGCCGTGGCAGTCAACAGCAAACTCAAGACGAAGGGGCTACCTTTGGGGATGCCTTTTCCTCCCCGTTTTTGAACTAAGGTTCCCACAAGCCGAGGCACGTTGGCCTGTTCTGAGAGGTGTATGTTCCGGGGTCACAGACCTTGGGCATTACCGGTATGAGTTGTCGGCTCTTCCCATTGGAATAGTCGGCCAGCTGCCGCCTAAACTGGTCGAGGCACGGAGAAGGGAATGCTGCGTCCCCACAGCAAACTTCTCTCCCGCTATCGGAAGGGCGTGGGACAAGTACCCAATGCCCGTCCTACCTGATGCAGGTTTTTCTAAGGTTTTCCCTGCATTACTTTTAGGCGCATGCCAGGTAGGATCCTTAAACTACAGCCCGGGGGCCCTAGTTATCCCTTGGCTACCTTCCTCTACCCTTCCGCACACCCCCCCTTTCTGATCCCTTCCTATGCTATTAAAGGTGAGTTTTCACAATGTGGATTACCCTCATGTAGCCTGTTACATTAAAAAACGTGTTAAGCAACGATGACAATTACTTATTTAAAAACTTCACCAGAATGTCAAAGGGCGACTTTGAATATTTGCTTAAAAACTTGGGCCCGGTCACTACAAGAAAAACGGAATCTTTGATGTACATGATCAAAGATTGAAGCCTTTCCCGGTGTAATTGTTCAATATATTGTTATCGGAGTTCAACCGGGTTTTGCATAATTATTACCTCGGCGAGTGGCCGGCCTTTTGACTGATGCCGACATGACTGAGGCGGACTGTTGACTGAGCGCTGATTGGCTCTCACAGCGTGATCTCCCGCCATCGGAAGGGAGTGGGACAAGTACCAAATGCCCGACCTACCTGATGCAGGTTTTTCTAGGGTTTGTCCTGCATTTCTTTTAGGCGAATGCCGGGTAGGATCCTTAAACCATAGCCCGGGGGCCCTAGTTACCATTGGCTACCTTCCTCCACCCTTCCGCATCCCCTCTTTCAAATCCCTTCCCTATGCTATAAGAGGGGAGTTGCAACTATGTGGATTATCCTATACATAGCCTGTCTACACCCAAAAAAAAATGGTTCCGGCACTTGTCATTAAGGGAAAAGCCTGTGAGAGGATTCTTTAGGCGAATGCCTGGTAGGATCCTTAAAATATAACCCGGGGGTTGTAGTTAACCCTTGGCTACCTTCCTCTACCCTTCCACATCCCCCCTTTCAAATCCCTTCCTATGCTATTAAAGGGGAGTTGTCCAAAGTGGATTACCCTCATGTAGCCTGTTGCCATAAAAAACACCTCCCCTAGTAACCCTTGGCTACCTTCCCCTACCCTTCAGCATACCTCCTTTCAAATCCCTTCCTATGCTATTAAAGGGGAGTTGCCCAATGTGGATTACCCTCATGTAGCCTGTTGCCCTAAATTGAAAAGGTTCCGGCACTTCGCCTAGAAGATGACGACAGAGCTTTTAGTCGTCGAAACGTTGCGTTATAATATAATTATGCAAAACCCGGTTGAACTCCGAGAACAATATATTGAATTTGATGTACATATTTATAGTATTCGATTGTTCCTTTTCGCACATCGTATGAGAAGTAAGCGTAGCTGAAATGGAGGAATTAAATAAATGTATTAAAGTATGTACAGGCTAGGTATTTATTTGTTGAATATTAATTTTAAAAACTAGAAATTCTCTGAAATTATTTTTTTCATTTTTCGCGTACGTCATAACTGATGCCAAATTTGTTGGTTATTGCTTGTCAACCATCTTGGCGATCTCCATCGACTTCACGTCCTATAATGATAAATTTGAGAGAATTTCAATAGTTTTCTCGTTTGACCAATTCATAAGTGGAATACTAATTAATTATACACAGAGAACAACGTGTAATATTAATTGTTAAAACAGCTGATAGACTGGAGACCTCGAGGTGAGTTGTGGTAACTATTGTGGCCCGGCAATGTTTTCGTATTTTCGACACAGGGCCGATGTGACCGGAAACACGCCGGCCAGTATTTAAATTTGCCTGTTTATACTGATATATTGCCGGATAATATGTATCTATTGCCGAAAATGTTTCTGGACTTAGATAAATATTGCCCGGCCAGTATTGCCGGCCACATACTGCCGTAAAAAGTTGCTCGTTCACAGGACCCTTAAGAAACTCGCTGAAAACTGCAATAGACACTCGAATATCCGATCCAGTGTGGCGGAAAGAATCGCCGGAGTTCTGCTTCATCCATACCATAATTTTTTTTTTAAACAAAATCGCACTGATTACAGACCAGTACTTAAAAAAAATATTATGTTTTGCTTTGTAAGTTTAATTAATTTTTTTTTCAGAAAAGAGAAGAGAAAAAATATATTGATAATAGCTGAAGATAGCTTTAACTATATATAACATATTTTGTTTATTGGCCATTTTATAATCTTTAATTAAAAACCAACGAATACCAATCTGCGCATATTGTCGTTCGATACATAACTGCCGAAGTGAAGAGAAGTGTGGGGATAATCTGTGCTTTTTTTCTCTCAACTTACGTTATTCTCGCGAAACGTAGGATTGTAGCAGACGCCCGCTTGAAACTTTTTCGCCAAATAAATTTCAGTACTGGATGTATAATAATTTTTTTAACTAGGCCGGATTGAGCAAGAACCGTTTCGTTCGAGAATCTAGTGTAGTTGTATGTTAAGTGATATGGTAAGCCCCTATTTCTCTTACTTGAGAGCCCTACTGGCGGACCTGGAGAAGAGACAGTACACCACGGGGTTGGCAGCACTGTTGAGAGGCGCCAGACTCTGGATGAACGACGCCACAGCGATATTGGCTTGCGTGCGAGGAACGTGACCGTACACTTGCAGCAAGTCAAATATGATGTAAGGACTCCAACACAGCACGAACACTGCAAGTCATCAAAATAATTATTTAAATTTTGAGGAAGTAATAAATTATTCGCTTCGCATGTTTAACAGAACACCAAATATGAAATAAAATGAAATTAATAAGAGAAATATAAGTCGTAGGTAATATTTATTTTTTCTCTAAAAATAATCCGTGACGGACCCTTGCACATGAAATCAACTGTAGTGCGATTAAAATTATATGGCAATTTGGGTTGGAGGCGCTGGAACCTCGTAAATGTCGGCCCCAATGAAATTCGTCTACAGCTCACTCAACGAGCAGAATATAATGCGAGTGTTTGGGGAAATGCTGTTTGTCCCGTCATTCATTTTAAGCGTTCTGACGCTTTCCTGGGGGGAAATAACAGCCAAGTGCAGAATAATTTTAATCCCCCTACAGAGAAAAAAGGAGCGAAAATAAAAGTTGACAAATATTTTTATCACGAATTTGCTAGTATCCAAACTGTGTCGAAACTAACAAACGTGCAACCAGAATTATTAATTTAGAAAATAGTATTTTCCAAATAGTTCTAGGAGTTCTAAAAAAGTTATGTGAAAACCTACTGACGAACAATAGAGTAGTAATAATATATTTTCATTATTTTGATTTGACAATAAATAATATTTACTAACACAATAAATAAATACTGAGAAAAAATTAATCATCGACAAATAATTAATACAATATAAAGGCTTTGTCACGTTTCGTTCCTAATTTGGGACCTCAACAGGTGTACATTAATTTTTGTTTAAAAAGAGTTAATTTAGATCTTAATTATTGATTTCTTCAATAAAGTAGAGTATTATGAATAATTTGTATACAATACAAAACTATTCCATTAATAATGATATATATATATAAAAATATATATTATATTCTGACTGTTAAGAAAACTAATAAATAAATAAACATCAGCCAATTTTATGTCATAAAAAAGAATTTATTAATGAAAAATTAAACAACGTTTCGTCGCTAAATGTGCTGACTGCTGTGGCCGAAATAAATAATCAATGATCTTTTATTACTTAAAATTGCCTGATGTTTATTTATTATTTATTATTACATTGATATCTTCCAATCAATTGGTATTATATAAATACATTTTGAATAAATTTCAAACTGATGGTTTAGCTCCCCTTCCTGTTGTAACTGAAAATAATGGAAATCTTAACTACAAGAATTCTAAGCAGTACAAATCGAAGGTCAGAAACTGTCATAAGTAGGTCACTTAAAGAAAAAAAATATAAACAGCTGACTTAGTTAAAGGAGATTTAAAAAAGTATATGGGATAACTAAGAGAAAGACTAATAAAAATGTTCAAAGAGGAATCCCACTATTTATTTGCTTTGGAAGAAAATTCAACGCCGATAATATTTGTTGATAAAAAGTGGTAAAGTAAAACAGGGATAAAACATCGTGAAATTGATCGCAGTCGCCGTCGTAATTCCACTTTTCGTGGATTATATTGTCAGTCTCTGACAGCTTTAATTTCCGTAAATCCTTTCCGTCAGTTGAAAATTTAATTTTAATTTTTTTCCCTTTATTTATTTAGCTTTAGCTAAACCAATTCTTATTATCTCTTAGAAATTAAAACGTCAGCTGTTTACAGCTACAAAACTGCTGCACCTCAGTCGGGCGAACAAGAAAATGTCTGAATCGGTTACTTTTACGGGAAACACACTACCGCGTCTGACCGGTGGGTCAAATTTCCAAATCACGTACGATACGAATTGTAGTGACTCACTGAAAACTATGACGAACGTCATCTTGACAGTCTTGACCTTGGCCTTGGGGATGATCCCTCTGGAACTTGCTCTCCTGGAGTCCTGCTCGTCATCAGTGTTCCTCAGCGGAGTTTTGAGAGACTGCTGGTGACTATTACGGCTGCTACCTGTAACAAGAAACACTCTGTGTCAGAAATTTACTAATATAACAGCAATCGTTAATTTAGGAAAATTAATCAAACAGTGGTCGAGGAAAAGGGATCAACATTTATCATCCACCTCAGATGATTCCAGTAGCAGAAAACATTTTATGTAATGGGAACAAAACATGGAATGCTGGGTGACACGTATTATTATTGTAAGTCCAAATTTTTTAGTTTATACAAGTGTTGTATATTCGCGATTGAGCAGATTACCAAGTTTTCTGGTTCTTTTTACATGCGCATTTCCATTTACTTCAGACTATACCAGAATAATTTCAATCAATAATACTTCATTAAAATGTTTACGAACGATCTTGCTTGGTAAACGACCGTTGTCTTTATCATCTGAGTATTCGTTGACTGTATCGCAGAATTCTATTCATCAACCAGTCATTCAGTGGACTTTCAGACTTCTTATCCGTCAGAATTTATCGTCAACTCGCGTAATCATTGACACGCCACTCCGTATAAACTCAATATTTTTAAATTTGATATATTGAATAGATTATCTTATCATGATTTACACTTTAAATTATAAAAATTATGATACTAAAGCAGTTATTTAATTATCCAAAATGTACGCTAGTTCGTGATACTACCAATATTATTTTTATTTTTGTACTGTTACTGGAGATTGTCGATGGAATAGAGCTTTCTTTTAAATCAAATTGGATTTACGTAATAAGTGACATATAAATGTTATTATTTTGTTTTGGTGTTTTCCTAAAATCTGAAAATAAATTGACAAGATGCCATAGTGGATATCTATCAGAAAACAAGAGATAAAAATATTATTTTATTTAATAAAGTTGAGGATCCCATTCAGCCTGTGACGTGATTAGTCGAGGCCTTTAAAAATATTCGACATTTCTATTTTAATTTTGCTTATTTGGGTCTAGTACCTGATGAAGTCCTTCAATTGTGGCTGAAATGAAGTATTGCACTGAATTTTTTGTTGGTTCATTATACACATTTTCCGTCAAATTGGCTGGTTTTCTGTTTATTTATGTATGTAGATTGGAATTAATTACGTTAGTGACCATAAAATTTACTTGTGTCTTTGTTTGCCAGGTTGCGTTTCACAATTTCTTCATTATTCAATTATGCAGGATATATATCATTGGATATCTCCTTATAAGGTTATTGCTACCAGAACATCTGGCAGCCGTCAGCAATTTAGCTCATAGAATTATAAATTATTCTGATTTCTAAACAAATTAATTTAAAAAAATTCAATTCTTTTGGTCATACATATGACAACATTATTTTAGAAATGTATCATTAATTAAATTGCAATTAATTTTCTCATATTCGGATTATAAGAATGCTTTTTCAGAATATTTTAATAACGACAAGCATTTAATCATCTGCGGTACAGTAGAATCTTCGAGGTTTTCCGCCCAAGTTTCTCAACTGACGTACGGCAGGCAGCCGCTGTCCAGGCGTAGAATGCGTGTAATTTATCTGCAAACGCAGACGTACAATCCCAGAAGCTTCCAAACGCTGATCCGCAAGCTGCATCTGCTGCTACGTCAGACTCGGAGTGACAAATCGCCGTGTTTGCGTCTTCGGCAGCCATTATGTAACAGTGGATCGCCATTCTCCTCAAGGGAGCTTTTAGAAACATTCATCGCCGGTCTTCAATTTGCTCCAGTGGGCAACAATAAAATCATGACAGCGGAGGAATACGGATTACTAATGATCGACCCAACACATAAAGCAACGAACCCGACTGATAATTGATTCTTACTCCTTAAAAGAATTACATTACAAAATTGTAATTTGAATGCGTTTTATAACATATATGCGGACTTGTGCTCCCGTTTCCATACTTTTATACTAATTACAATTTTTACGCTCAGAACTGATAGGTTATTTAAACTTCCACATATATTTGGAGAAATGAATTCATTATTTTTCCATCTTCTGCTGGATGCGTAATAAAATTTTTTATTAAATTGTTCATAATATATTTACCTTGAAAATTTCACAGAGGAAGTCTCCGTCGTTAATTTCGATATTATGGCCAAATAAACTCTGAATTCTGTTACATCATTGTTACAAATCTGTGAACCTGTATCACTTCAATATTTTACTGAGTACATATTCATATTTTCTGTTATACTGTTTGTAACACGTTGTATGTATTTTTCTGGGAATTATAAAACGGACGAAAAGAGGTCATGGATTAAGTTTTTCGATAGTGGGGTTTTCTACTCAACAGAAAGTTAAAGGAACTGGTTTTCTGCTCAGAGTCACACAATAAAGTAGAACTTTGATGATGGCAGTGTCCAAAAGATTATTAAAAAAATTAATGCTTAAAAATGTAACTTTTTATTTCCTGAGACTGATATAAAAATATGTGTAATTAATAATTATTATTTTTTCCTTATTATATCTGATGTAAAACATTTATTTTTAGATTTCTGTGATCTAGCAAGATCAGATGCTACTGTTTTTGGAATTATATTACTTCAGAGACTGATTTATGGTTTCTCTTATTTTACCTTAGACTATAACCGTGTAAATTAATTAATATAATCGATATATTATTAATTATACATTAAATAAATTAAATTTATCGAAAAAATGAGTTTAAAATAATTCTTTTTTGTTTTGCATTGACTGAAAAGTTATGAAGCAAAGTTAGGGTCGAGTGAGTACCGAAACACTGTGATTCTAAAATTAAAATAACTGTCCGTTATTGATAAGGAAACAAATTTAAATAAAAGATTAGTTTCAGAAATGTTACACATTAAGACCAAAAAATTTTATTTAAATGCTAAACGGGACGCTTCTATTTTAGACTGTATTTATGGTGCCATATTAAATAATCATTGTTAATTTATATCTTTTATTGATATTCTTTGTAAAGTTTTGTAACTTTGGCAATATCTCTCCAGTCTGGTGATTGTATTGGCAAGGATCAACGTCAACATTTTTTTGGTCAAATTATATTGTTGAAAATTATTTTGCTTCTTGTCAATTATAGGGGTCATTAATTTCTTGTTTGACTGTCTGTTATTCTTCATAAACTACATTTTATTTTATACAGGAGTAAAATGGAAAATATCAATTTAAAGAAAATAGTATTGAATAAACCAGACCAATTTCTTGGAATCTCTTCAAAAGTGTATATAAAATTATTTTACAAATCTGAATATAATTTATTTCTTTATATATAAATACATGATTAACATATGAACGTACGTTTTCCTTAAATGTTTTACTTTACCAAATTACATTTCTGATGAATTTGGATGGTAAATTAATGTGTAATTCAATGACGTTGTTTGAATATGTCTATTGATTTAAATACTTGATAAATTGTATTGCATCTTACCGTGCCTGAGGTCCACGGAAGGAGTCATGTGCCTCCCTTTGCTCCAGATGGTGGACACGATCACCGTGTAGCAGGCAGAAATGATGACCGCCGGAAGGACGAACAGCGTCATGGCGACTAAAGTCATGTACAGCTGCCATTGCCATTGTTTGTCGAACTCAATCCAGCACTGCAGGCGTCCTGCACGGCGTGATACAGGTACATCAATTTATTGTTTTAGAGAGATTAATAAAACTACTTAGAGTTAAGACTCGTCTCACGTCCCAAGGTCCAAGGACACATCGTCTAAGCCTCCATTAAGAAATTTCAAAAAATTAAAACTTTTTAATTTTCATTTCCGTTTAGAGTTTTGTGACAAGAAATTTAAATTAGTTAATATTAAGCTGCGACAAACTGAACGATTAATCGGGACCGTCCTGAGGTTGCAAATTCATTACCATACGGTTTAAACGTGTATTAACACAGCACTAGTACATTTCCACGCCGCTTGTTCATAAATTAAAGGTTAATGATGTACGTTGCATAACACAATAAGACTGTGAATATATTTACCTTGGACTGATTGCTCGTGGTACAACACGACAATCGGAACCGAGAATATGCAACTGATAAACCATGCTATTGCCACTAATGCCCGTGCCCTTCGCCCTGGAAACAAAAAGAAAAGTAATAAAAAGAATCGGCGACTTCAAGCTGCGTTGATGACGTCATTTTGCTACTTACAGCTCCCAGAGAAGTTCATGGGATGAGTGATGGCATCGTATCTGTCGATGCTGAGGGCCACCAGAACGTAAGTGGAAGAATATGTCACAACGGCCTGAAAAATGTAATTCCTAATCAAATAAATAATAGAGTGATCGTCAGAAGAGCGTAGCGCGAAAAATATTGTTTTATTTTGGAACAGGTGATATTTACTTATAAACATTTCGGAACTAAACCGAGCAAATAGTTTACTCAAAACACAAAACCTCTTTTATAATGTTTGATTTTTGCTGAAAATTCCATATGCACCTGAGGATTGAACTATATAATCCGGGGAAAACCACTGCTTGATATATTTTTATCGATGTAGTTTCTGTAGAAAAATACTACATTATCTAAATTTAAAAGTCAATAAATAATTGCATTTCAGCGTTTGGATATACGGACCTGCAAAAATCGTATTAATTTACAGGCTAGGTTTCCAGCATTCCAGGCCACCGTAATTCTCCATACGATGTCTGTCAAAACACTTATGAGACCCACAGACAAATCTGGAATAAATAAATTTTCGTTAGAACAAGGAATCTATTATTTAATTTGCTCTACTTTATATATATATATATATATATATATATATTATTTATATAAAATTAATTGTACAGCTGCTTCTTCATTAACAGCTTGAAATTGTTAAAAAATTATCGCCGAGTTTTTAAAGTCGCTTTAGTTTTTCTTCTGTCCATTCATTAGTTTACACTTATTGTATTGTAACAGCAGACTGATATTAATAATTACAAATTTTATTTTGAATTATTTGCACATTAATTTATTGTAAACATCGTGTACATTATCGGTTATGTATTACGAGACAGTAAAATGCAGCAGTCTATAATCACATTGTAACATATTTTGCTTGGCACCACGACTAATTTCTTAGTGTGAGAAACAGACAATTTTATCGAACGACCGCAATGTGATTCCAATTATCTGATCGGACCATTCTTCAGAATATTAGGATCCGCAGCATAGCAAGATGAGAGTAAAAATCACAATGTGATGGATTAACGAGCGAGAAAGGTCACGATCAAGGATATCCGCCATGACGAGATTCGGCGGTGAAAATGATTAAAACAGTTTCATTTATCGGAGTACATCAAATAATTGCTGTAAAAAGTTCTAAAACATATCTAAAATTCTTAGATTGGATAACCAAGGGGATTACTAGGACGCGAGACGAGTTGCAGTGGTCCGCCTACGCGATAATTCGCACGGGGTGAATTATTACACCTCGGTTAATAGCAGAGATTAATATCCCTTGAGAATATGGAGCGATGATCAAACAAGTACAGGGCTCAAAAAAAAATTGATGAAATAACTCCTGTCCTTAAGTTAGAAGTTTCCAGAGTAATTATTGTCAATCAATTCTAGACAGTTAAGCAGTGAACCCAAAGGGACTATGGAAAACTTTTATTTCATCTTACCACTGTGATCAAAAAGTAAGGTGAAATTGTCATTTAAAACTCCCGGGTGTTAGGAAGGAAGGTAAATTTTTTTCCTAGGTTGGTAGGACTGTCTATAATATTTACCAAGCGTCTGTTTGTTAAAAGGTTTAATTATCTCTGAGTTACACGTGTTTTTGTAAACAACCAAAAGTGAATTTTTCGATTTTTGCAATGGGTGATTTTGTTGAGCAAAGAACTTGCATCAAATTTTGTTTGCGGAACGAATATTCTTGTGCGGACCCTTTGAAAATATTGCAGAAGGCCTTTTGCGATCAAACTATGGCACAAAAAAACGTTTATAAGTGGTACAACGAGTTCAAAGAGGGCCGAGAACGTGTTGAAGACGAACCGCGCTCTGGACGACCATCAACGTCTACCGACGAGGGCCACGTCCAAAAAATCAAAGATTTGGTGCTTGAAATTCGTCGATGGACAATTAGAGATCTCACTGATAGTGTTGGAATATCAGTTGGCTCAGCCCAAACCATTTTGAAACGCGTCAAGTCTCGATTGGTGCCAAAATCGCTCAATTTTTTGGAAAAAAGCGTCGCGTTGATGTGTGTGAAACTTTGCTGTCTGACTATCAGGACCACTTGAAATGCATCATTACTGGAGACGACACTTGGATTTACATATACGACCCTGAAACCACCGACCAATCCAGCGAATATCGTGCAAAAGGTGGAGCAAGACCGAAAAGACCACGGCAAAGTCGATCGAAAATCAAGGTCATGTTGACAGTTTCCTTTGATTATCGTGGTGTGGTGCACTATGAATTATTATTTGAACGTTATGCGTCGTTCGTCTAAAACGACCGGAATTATGGGCGAATAACTCTTGGTTCCTTCATCACGATAATGCACCATGTCATACTGCATTGGTTCTTCGCGACATTTTTGCCAAAAACTCGACTCATATCGTTCCGCAACCACCGTATTTGCCTGATTTGGCTCCGTGCGACTTCTGGCTATTCAGAAAACTCAAAAGGCCAATTCGGGGACGCCGTTTTGACACGATTGAGGAGATAAAAACCGAATCGAAGAAGGTCTTGAAGGCTATACCGGAAAAAAGCCTATTCCGACTGTTTCTAGGACTGGAAAAAGTGTTGGAAAAAGTGCGATTTATCGGACGGGGATTACTTTGAAGGGGTTGAAAATGATTTGGAAGAATAAATAACGAAATTGTATTTTATAAATAAATTCACCTTAAATTTTGTTCACAGTGGTACGTTTCATCTGATTTTTGGGTATTTTAAATGAATCACTTTTTCATGTTCTGTGCCTTTCTTTTAGCCCTGGATTGTTTCATTCTCTCATCATCAGAGATTTGGATCATCTGTTTGGTTTTTGACTTCGGCTTGGAATTTTTCTTCCCTGTCTTTGGTTATCATTTGTCATTTTTATCTGTTGGTATATTTTAAGTAATTTTCAGTTCTTTTAAGTCCTTCTCTGTTTTCGTAATTCAGTCTGTTTTTGTTAGATTCGGACGTAGTCATATATTTATTGTGAGGTTAATTCTCAGAATGAGTCCATACAAGCCAGTTCTTCATTTTCTCATTGTGCCTGAGAGTTTTCTTTGTTCTTTGTTAAAGGGTTTCACTTGTGACGTGGAAAAGAGTTTGTCGTCGTGGAATTTTCGGGACCTCATTTCTTTGATCCGAAGCCTTTCAATTAAGCCACGGTTGGTGATGGACAGTGTTTCGACTGAGTATGATTACCGTGTTATTGCGTCTTATATTTTCCAATTTTTTTAAAACTGTTCATTATACTTTCAACTTTATCAAATATCTACATTCAAGGAAAAATGATCAAACGTAGAATTATGACAATATTCATTAAGGAGTTATTAAGTTACTATGACATATTCAGAAAATATTATGAATTGAGTCATCGTGGTAATTTACCGGTATCGTTTCACATTTACATAAACATAATACCGAATTAAATTTCAGCTCTCAAAAATCTACCTAATAAATTTAAACTTAACACACTATAATTTTCTAAAACCAGTTTCCAAATTTTAACAGTCATCTCCGAAACACAATCACATGATTTCATCGAATTTTGTGGCTCCCAAAATTATTTTGCTTTGTTGTCTCCTAGAGCTGCACTATCGTAGGCGGTAATCAGTGACATAGTACATTCACCAAGTTGATTGCAATTCATATGTAAATTAACTCGAATACAATCCAACCGTGAGTGTGTGGCTAGGTTTGGTTTGAAGTGGCTGAGAAACAGGAAGTGGAACGCGGAGGACTGTGATCACAAGCAGGGTGCGAAGCTTGTGCTACAAAGCTAACACTAAATTTACTATCGCTGGCAGCTCATTTGCTCGCGGAGAAATGCCACGATTATTAATAGTTGTCATTATTTACGTCCTCATTTGCGTTTTCGTGAAATTGTATGGGAATCACGACGGATTTAAGTGGTCCTGAATTTTTTATCTATAGCGAAAAAATAGCTACTTGTTACAAGAAACAAATTTATTCTTTTCTTTGCAAAGTGAAGAAAACGAACGTATATAATATATTGTAATAATCAACAATTGGCGTTTATTTAATTTTAATAATCAAAATGAAAGGCGTTAATTTAATTTAACGTTGTGGTGCCAAAATGTAATAATCAACAATTAGGTGATTAATTTAAATTAAAATAATTTGCCCCTCATTGTGATACGTTAAATGTAATAATTAAAATGATAGGCTTTATTTACTTTTTAAACATAAATCAAATTTTAACAAACAAAATTTATTTATTAATTTGTGGCTTCTAAAATTTACAAATAATTACAATGAAATGACAATCTCTCAGGGTCTTTACTGGGTTTGATGATTTACAGTGAAAATGATTGAATGATCTTTTTAACAATACAGTTTAAAAAATTTACTTCAAAATAATATGCCGATAAATGAAAGAAAAACTACAAGAAAAACGAACGAAATCTGACTTTACCTTTTAGTTAGCGTTTACAGATGTTATTAACGTTTTGGCTACTTACGCATTGTTCGGCTGGTACCAACATTCTCTTAGCGCTTCAAAAGTACACTATATTGCAAATTTTTTACACAGATTCTAAATTTTTCTCACAGATTCTACACTTATGGAATTTCTAGGCTCCCAGAAACTCGGATGATCCTCTCCAAACTGGTGAGCTATCTGATGACTGCTTGCTTACAGGAATCTTACGAGTTGCAGATTTTTTATAGTCTTTTACCAATTTACTTATCAATTTGGATTGAAACTGAAAAGTAGCTCAGTAAAGATTTATTTTTAAATGTCTATCCTTTCGTGGCTGATCTTAGACGTCGACTTCTCTATTTCGCTCCTCGTTGCTGACTGCCAACTGACTATGCTTTTGCGCGCGTAAACGCCATTCCGCACCCTCAATAATAGGAACAGAGCTCGCCAATTATTGTCGCTCTGCTCGCTCTAGCTATAATACAAACTATTCGCTAACAATTCAAAATATTTAAAAACAATTAATGGCTTAATTAATTGGCATTACAATATATTGTATAAACGTAATATGTCCTAAATAAAATCTTGTACAGTTAAATAATATATATTATTTTAACTTTTGTTTATGTGGCTCTAAGTCAAAATACCGAAAGACAATTGCCCGAGTCACGTTTGCCCGACATTAACGGGATTGCCGTTTTTTCGAATGGTCAGTATCCCGATGGATACTTTACTGACAGGTAAATATCTTGATTGATCGTTAGCCCGTCAGGGTAAATAACCAGTTGTATCGTTTTCCCGAAACATCCACTTTCTCGAATCGCGTTTTCCAAACTGTCGCATTTATCAAAAAAGGCATAATATTAATAAAACACTTAATATGTTAGTTACCTTATCATACGTGACTATTATGTAATTTATTTTATTAATAAATACGTGGAACTCTTTCAAGCAAACTTGGTTCACATGTCACTTACGATCTAGGAACAAACATTGTGGAAAAAAGAACTGTAGCATGTCTAAAGGTGCGGGGTGGAAGGTGGTGGTATTCGTAAAATATTAAAAAACTGTTTATATTGGCGTCAAATAAATAGTTTACGTTGTCATTGTGCCACTTTAGATGTTTATAGTGCTTAATTTTAGACCATATCAGCACGAGGAACACTTCTAAGGGTGGGTCTGGTGACAAAATACTGTGATTGTATTAATCACTCGTACCACGGCCAGTATGGGTACAAACAAGTACGGAAACGCAGAATCGTTAATTTTTTTATTTTTAAACATATTTGTTAATATGTCATTAAATATATCTGATTAAATAATAAATATTCTATTGTATCGTTGCGATTAAAGAAATAATTGGTCTTTTTAGTTTCTGCAACATTATTCTTGGAGAACTGAATAATCTGTCAATATTATAACTTTAATTTTTTGCTTATTAGTTTCGGTTTTGGCAAAATTTAAAACTAAGATAAGCACGAAAGACCTTAAAATAATTCTCTAGATTGTATTTTCCAAAACAGTTGCAAGATATGAGTTCCACTTCGGTAACGGGTCTAGAAAATATTTTTTTTTCTCGACTTCCACCAATATATAATCATAAATTAATACTTTTGTCTGTGCATTTTTTAGAATTGAGTTATTTTAATACATCCTTACGTTTTCATGCATTATGGGATCAAATAACGGCGCCATCGAAATTCTATCACGTTGGTCACTCTGACTTTGTTTTCCCACAAGTAAATGGTGGGGTTGAATTTGATTGAAGTTTTCAGCGATATCAAATTGTCATCCGTCGTCATGGGACAATACGGAGGACGTCTTTCATACACGATTTTAACTGCTTATATATAGAATTTTGTTCGCTTTACAGAGAATTCCGCCGTTAAATTCAATTTTCACAATTTAGTTTTCATTTTTTTTGCTCGAGATATTGGTGTCACGGATAGGCGAAGAAGTAACAAACGTATTATTTTGAATATATGTTTGTACTAGATAAATTGACGAAACTGTTTTTTTCTTCCATTGTGGGCAAATTTTTGTGATTAAATTCAACCCTAGCGCTAAAATCCGTGCATAATGTTTTCATAAACCTTATGAAGGACGATTAAGTCAATTAAATTAATCTAAAGTACTTGCTTTTCAGACTTTTTCACCATAAATATTACATTTTTGACACGGTCTGAACAATTTTCTTAATAATATTACACGGTATATTTTTATTATTAAATATGTATTAGATAAATTTTTACTTTTGGTAATTTATTTATTCTGTAATTAATATCGCTAAGTGCATTTTGATAAATTGCTGAAAACCGGAGGGAGTCATTTCGCTGATTTGATGGATTAATGTGTGGCCACGTCAGCGATAAATCTCCTACATAGTACACTAAAGATATGGTGCTAAAATAAACAGAATTAGTGACTGCGAAATAATTTTTTTTTGAAAAGTATGAAGAGTATAATTTTAATTTTATACTTGCAAATCCTCTTAATATTGTACTTCAGTCGAAAATTTAAGAATTTTTTTTTTTCAATTTATTCAGGGACATAATAGAAAATAAAATTCAAGAAATGAGCATAATAAAATTGTATTTTACTTGTTTCAGCTTTATGCAGTTATATGCAGCAAAATTGGTAACGGCTGATGGAAATTTAATGTATGTTTTAAGATACCAACAGTCACATTTATTTGGTCCCATACTTCTTATTTCAGCATCAAGAAATATCAAGGACCTTCGAACCATTTATTTCAATGTTGAATTTATTTTGGCAGTTTCCATTATCAGTTTCAATTGCAAAACATTTTTGTATAAAATTCCTACTAAAAATATACAATTTAACTATTTAAATAAATTTAGATACATAATGATCCAGATAACTAAAATTATTAAGTTATTGTAATGGTGACCGTAGTATCTAAAACGTCATTACACTTTCTTCTACCACTGTTTCCGTCTATGATTAATATTAAATACTTATAATATTTTTTAATTAGTTTATAATTGCCAACGTAAATTTTTATAAGACGAATTACGTTCCGAATTATGAGAACAAAATTCTCAATCTGTTTTCCACAGATATAGAAACACATTGATAATTATATGAGAGACATGGCGACGATTACATGAATCGATGAAAATGATTGATTGACATGGCAATTAAAATTAGTTTAGGCATGACTAAGTAAAACATGGAAGACCGGCTTCAGTTTCATAAAATTTGGAAAAAAAAACAGTGGACCATGTTCCAGAAATATTACGTACGATGTAATAATATTGCCAAATCTCCAGTAATTCCAGAGAACGTTAATTAATACTTGATGAAGAACCTAAAAGTATTTAGTATTGATCAATGAAATACTAACGTAACAAATTATGACATTTTAGTTAAATTTTGTATAATTATTGTAGGATAATAATATTAGTAATATGAAACTGATGATCGAAACCGCCGAAAATTTACTTTCCTTATGTGACTAATAAGTCAGAAAGAAATTATTTTTGTATACGACGTATGAAACAGTGCATTTGAATAATATATTATTTAATATAAAAACAGCTATTATCAAAGATATCATTGATACGGTTATCCCAGTTGCAAAATATTTCAATAATACAAAATATTTAAATAATTTGATTTATTTTAACTATCAGTCCTTTTAAAATATTAATTTGTTGTACAATTTGACTACATCAGGCAAAAAGTTGAATTTTTAAGTACTTGAGTGAAATATTTTTCTAAGGTTCTGGAGTTTGGTAATAATATTGCTTCAAGTCGATTATATTTTGATACTAATTCTCGGAAAAGATAAATAAGACATATTTTTGTAACCATTTTACGTGATGTTAGGCGATTACCAATTCACCACTAATAAGCTCTATAAAGCTTACGCATCTCACGCTTTCATATCAAATTTGATAAAATAGCACATTGTACCTGAACAAAGATAGTAAGTAGTATTGGTTTAGAGTAAAAATATCGCAAACATTAAGCGAGTTACATTAGAAGATTTTTTGTGCGCCTAAAAAACCACATGGCCTGTTTGTTCGGCGAGGAAGAAAAACATTTACACATCTAATTTATGCGTCTAATGTATGTTAAATCTAATCGCCTGATTAAGCATGACAAGATTTGTGGCCGCGACTGTTTGGAAAGCTGGCGAGGTCAATTAAAATGAAAATAGTGGACAGAATGTAAATTAGATGGCGCTGAAAAATTCAAAGCTTGCGTCCGATCTGGTTGTGGCCTATTTCATGGCGCTATGATGACTAAGACCGGGAAGGGCGAAGGCGTTTTGGGGAACGGGTCGCGGCGACTGAGGCGTGTCTGAGGGTTATGGGCCCCACGTGCCATCTACAGCCGCAAATTCTCTAGAGATTTCTCATCACTCGCTCAGGAACGTCCACAATCCTTTCTCGTCCTTATATTTCTTCTATAGCTAATAATACTGGCGCTGAAATATTGACCGACGCCATTAGAAGTTACGAGGACAACCGCGTTTTCTCACTTTCAAATTGGTAACTGTAATTTAAATGTTATTTTGTTTCCGCTAATGAGTGACTTTTAATTCTAATACAATAACAGAGACGCTTCATATAATTTACTTTTGAATTCTTATTTTCCGTGGCACAGTCAACACACTGTGTTTCTATTATAAATATGTTACATAAAATTGTATTTATTTATTTACAAATTATTTTTAATTGCAATTCAAAATTACTTAACAATTAATGTTTTTCTTTAAATATGAAAAGTGCGAGCCACCGTTGCCAATGAAAAGTTTTAAGTCTATCTTAGCGCTTTAAAAATTGCGGGTTAAGAAAACTTTAAAAAAGTCAAATGAATTCCTTTTTATTAGAAACGTAAAGAAGGTATAAATTTCGGAGCTCGCTTACACAACCTTGGCTTTCTCAGGAAAATAGTTATCAGCTTCGTCTGCTTCGATTTTAGTTCAGTCTAGACGGTTTCCTTGTTGCTGCCACCCTTTCTCCGAAACAGTTATAGTACATTGTCTCCCTGTTTCTCTGCGATGTATTACGATACGTGTCAGCAAAACAATTCTAAGATACCAACATGGCCAAGAAGTATCCTGAGCCTTTTTCGCTCTCTTTTTCCCCCACCTGGAAAAACATAATCCCGATTACCAATGTGTTCTAGACGGTTCTTTGATAGTTAAAAAAAACATTATTTTGATATGTCTAGAGATTTTACGAAGGTGGGTTTTTTTATCTGCTTTTAAGTCTACTTTGTACTCAGGGAAACAATAGAGGAAATACTCGATGGTAACACTGATAATAATTTCTCAAAATACATTAAATGAGCTACTATATACACAGCACGTCAACTGCTCTGTTGACTAAACCGTACTAAAATATCGAAAAACTCTAAGAATTTTACAAGAGGTCTCAAAAATGTGTCCTTTATGACGATAATACATATTACTATAATTTCGCTTCTCGTTTAAGAATATTTAGACAGAAATAAATTTTAATATGTATTTGTTTTTGGACTGACGTCAACTGTAGAAAAACCGGTTACACGAAATCTTCCAGTATCAACTCTGAATCTGTGGGAATATTCTTAAATTTTTTTGTTGAATTAATCACATCTCGCGTCGTTAAAAGGCAGATGAATAATTTTCTCGTTTTCCAAATTCATACATCTGCATATCCCTAAATAATGATAAAAGAATGATTCATGATACTGACAACTGAAAATATCAATTTCTCGAATTTGATTAATAAATGTCATTTTTTCTATTACAAGGTTACAAAAGGATTCCCATTTCACAAATGCGATACGGATTATAAGGAATTTAAGAAGATGAGCTAGAATTAACTATTTACGGTTTCGAAATATTAAAGAGAGACTGACTAATAGGTTTTTTTCTTTGAAAGTTCTTCAAAATTCCATAAAACAACTATAAAATCTATCACAACACATAATTATTCGTTAATTATACCTCAGAATTAAATCACAAGATGTTTTTCGAGTACACGAAAGAGGTAGATAATTATGTGATTTAATGTAACTGTTACGTCGACAATGATTTTGAAAATGATAATTTTTAAGTAAATATATGTCTTTTTATGCCCAACTAGATGAATTGTGAATAAAATAATTTATTTTACATGACGTTATTATTTTTTCCGTACGTCTTTCTTAGACTAAGAGACCAGCATGGAAGTTAAGAACATTAGTTTGAAGTTCAAGGTTTAACTCCTTACAAAGTGCGCACCAAAGCCTGAGTACTCGTATTTTACGCGGCCAATGATGCGCATCCATTGAACGGTGAAATATGTTATATGATAGCGCTAACGAGCTCATTAATGCTGCTTCGTCTGCAATCCATTTCCTTCCCCTCTCATCTGATAGTGTACCTGGGTTAAACACACAGCAACCCGCATTGCAGGAGGACAAGATTCCTCTACTAGTGTTATCATAGTTGGAATTAATTAAACTCCGTGCGTACACAATCACGTATTACGATAAAAACTTCTCCGGTAATACGCATTGAATTCGCATCCAATAGACTGTGTAATGCGTTGTTCTGATTTTAGCATCAGAAAGTAGGGAAAATGAATCTGAAATGTGTCAATTAAATAGCGTGAATACCAGTTGTAGAATCTTTTATAATGATTTGAAACAAAGAAAGGTCTAAGGATTCAGTATGACATCATAAATATGTCATTAACGTCGTCAGTAAAATGAATTGTCGTTTGGAGAGAAACAAAAGTAATATTTTTTGACTGAGGAAGTCGTATATGTAATTTTATGGACGCAAGTGTTGTGTTGCTTTCATTTGTGTGAAATTTTTAACATAAAATTTTCTTTCGCAATTTCTGATGTCTTCAATCACTGGGTGTTTCTTATTTAGCCAAATTTGGAACATAATTTCAAGTTGCTTCTCTGATGTAGTTATGATGTAAACAACTGCCGTCAGATATTTTTCTTGCTTGCATAATGACAATCAAAATTTTGTTTTCATCAAAAGACCCACAATACGACTCTGGCAAAGATAGACGAGGAACATTTTAATCAGTTTTAAAAAGCACTTGGAATACTGACAAATATGGAAATATGAGATGCATTACGTCCATGAGTATGCTAATTTGTGTTACTACATGAATGTCAGAAATAAATTTGAGAAATATTCAGTTATCATGAAACGGCAAAAAAGAAATATTTTTACCGGCTATTCCAGAAAACATTTCCGCAACAACGAAAGGCTTTCAGAGACATGTGGGTTAATATCGGAAGACAAATCAACTGTATTGGTTTTTTCTGTCCCATTAACCGAATATACCCACGTCATTCTCCAATTTTTCGATTGATATTTTGTTTATGAATTACTAAAACTTCAAAAGGTCAGCTAATATTAAAAGTCCTTTCGTGTTGTACGGAATCAAGTAAATTTTCGGTTCATTTGGTACATTATATGTACATTCATTGAAAGAGAATTAAAATTTCCTTTTTAATTGTACAAGTAGTGTGCAGTATTATAATTATTCGAATTCATTTTAAGGTGGCATGTGTGTTTGAAAAAAATAATACAATATGGGAGAAAAAGAGAAGAACAGATCTCTGATCACGTACGGTGTTTTAAAATGGCTCGCGGTTTGCAAGACTTGGTTCTTCTACGTCCCTACCACTTTAAAATTACCCCTAATGCCCAGGATTCCACGAACATATAGTGCTTTTTAAATGGGAATCGATTTGACCTTGAAGCTCTTCTTGCGCCGACGAATCAAATTCGTGCGGCGTTTCAATATTATTGTCCACCCAGCTGCAGCAACGGTTTGTTGTCATTCATTATTGACGATCAGGCAACGTTCGTCTAATTCTCTCTTCTCATTTGCTGACAGCCACAACGACTCCAATTTGAAACTGACTGTAGTCGATGTTTTAACAGTTAGTATTCATTTTAAATATAAACATTCACATCAGAGGAGGAAAGGAGTGTGTCATATAAGGTGCCATGGTGGCGAAGGGACGTTTTTCTTTCGGTTTTATTGAACCGTTGTTTCTCTTTACTGCGGCACTGCTGGATCCTGGCATCTTTCAGATGTCCCGCCCGTCGTCGTCATGAACATAAACCAAAGCAAGCTGACACTCCCTTCGGAGGCCGTAAAGCAGTCTCAGTTTTAACACCCCCACCCCAACACCCGCGAAGGAAAGCGTGCGTTTGCGAGGATTCGAACTGGAGCCGCGCCATGAGCTGTGTTCTCTGGTGTGTGCTGCTGCCAACATCGATTACCTTCTGATTTACAATTAGTACGAGAGGCTGGCTGCGCACAGAAGTAAAACATGGATCGTCAACAATGGTAATTGGGTGGACACGGTGACAACTACGACCGATTCAACTGTGGTAACAATTACTAGTATTTATAGGCCAAGGTTCTGCTTTAGGACGAGAATTATTTCTCGTAATTATGTTAGCGTCAAAAAACTATTTAGGGTAATCATTACGTTAGCCCACTCATTCTATCACTTTTATTTCGTGAATAAAATTGAATATCAAACCTTTCCGTTATATACACTATAAAGCGATTAAAATAAGAAAGGTACGTGGGGTTACCGTGTGGAGGGATTCGCTGTTGCCACGCTACACGATGAGATTAGACACTGTGATTGTTCGGCTGCGCAGCTTGTCCCTTTATTTTGAGCGTTCTGATCGGTGGATTCAAGGTTACACACCCCGCGAAATATAACAACCAAGGGCCATTTAATTTTAATCGAACTATAAATCACTTCATTAAATAATGAGAGATTTAAGGCTTCAAGGATAACCGAAAGATAGCCTCAAAAACCCTATACAGGAGTCGGCCTCAGTCCAAGATAAGACAAAAAGGAGACTGCTGTCATTACCCCAATGATTTTTATCAGGAGCCAATTTATAAAGAAGTATTTTTTTAAAATACTCCAAAATAATTAATTAATGTTGATTTTGGTTGGAGATTTCGGCAATTTTCCATAGTCATCTATAATAAGAAACCAGACAATTAGAGACATTTTCAATTTATGCATTATGGTAAATTTCTGAAAGCTAAGACCAAATTTAAAATAATCGAAAACATCTGTATTAGATGAATACTGATAGGTACAAAAATAGACAATTAATTCAGACAATACTAATTGATAAAATAAATACCACACAACGTTCTGTAATCCTAATTGTTTTCATCAGATGATTCAAAATTGTTTTGAGCGACGTGTCGTTCTTACAGCTCCTACGACCTCGAAACACCTGACGAAATAAAAAATGATCGCAAAATAATTGTGTGGAATTTATTTTTTACTTAATTCGTTAATTCGCCACTTATTTATAAAACTTAAAATTGATAAAAAAATTGGAAATTTTTTATTAAAATAGTTTTATTTTTCTTTAAATTCGCCACTGATAAAAAACGATGGGTCAAGGACACAACATAACATAATATCTAATTAAGTTGCCACGAATCAGACACAAAATTAACTTAAAATTAGAAATATTATCAGGGATGTGAAATACCTAAAACTTATACGTACACCTATACCAATTCTTCATTTGACGAATTGACAATTGTTAGGTTAAGAATTTTAAACCCTGAAGAGTTCTTTGTACACTGCCGCGCGACGGCTTCAATTGTAGCTGAATTAATTAATTAAAATATTTTTGTCACTTAAGAGAATAACATTATAATCTCTTGAATGACATTCTACTTCACTGGTAACTCATTTTATGACGAGGATCTCGTTTTTAATTTTCTGTGCACTTACAATTCACTGCTATATTCGTTTAACTACTTCGTTTTTTTCTAAGCTACTCCATCCTTCTCGATTTCTTTGTGAGATTCCTGAGATGTTCCTTCTAAAAATTTCATTTTATTTAATTAAATTATATTATTGTTCAAATATCACCACAAATAAAAACATAATAGGAATGCCATTGCTAAGAGTTTTGCAGTCAACGTATGTAAAATAATAATATATAGAATATTTTATCCTGAAATATTATTAAGATCGTTAGAAAGTGAGGAGAAAATATGTATTTCAGTTAATACAGTGGCGCCCAGGAAGACTAATGTTATACTGAAGCGGTAAGGATAAATGGATGATGACAGTGTCCAATGTGCAATGAAATAAGCTCAGCGATACAAATACGCAGGAGACTGCATAAAACTACAATATGTCTGGTAAATAAAATAATAATAATTGGAGCGTTATTTGGTTTGAAATTCTGAATTATTAACCTTATCAATAAATAAAAATGAAGAGAATTCTATTCAAATATTTCACATAAGCGGAAAATAAAACAAATTAGTATTATATTTAATTATTTTTCTAACGTAAACAACATCACATTTCTTTTGTTACATTTTACTGATAAATTTTGAACATTAAAATACGTGAATTATTACTATTAATTTAATAGTCATATTGAAATATAATATACGGTTGCATAATCTTATAGGATCTTTAATGAAAAAGTTATTGAATTGGTCATTTAAAAAACACTTTGGTGACCCTTTTCAAAAAGTATATCGTTCCACATATCCATTTAAAAAACAGAGTGTTAATTTTCAATAAAAGGTGTTTAAAATTTATGAATGAGTTCCTTTGTGAGTGATTTATATAATTATTTTTTTTATTAACGTATGAGTATCTGAAATGTCATTAAATGTATTTCTTTGATGAGAATATTAATATTATGATTCTCTACTGATTACACTCATTAATTGTATCACTAGTTTATAAAACCTTTACCTTTTACAATATATAGAAAATAATGTCACTGGAAAAATGTCACAGAATGACAGACAAAATTAGCACTTTAACAGATTTATAACCGTTTGTTAATGCAATTTTTTCCTGAAATTGTTTTAGTTACATATTTCCCGTCCAGATACCGCTGGATGGTTACAACTGTCAGCCCAACTTTGTACCTCGCGGAACATTTTTCAAGTCCCACGTAATAGTATTAGTTTTGATCGTGTCGGTGCTTGTTCCGATGTAAGACACTCTATCTTTTTCTAGCTCTTGACTGTCCGCTTCTCCTTCCCTTATCACTTTATCGATCACAGAAGCAGTGTCGAGGTTCTTGTCCTTGCGGTTGATCGAGCCTCCAGCACAGACGCGCCGATAAAGACTTTACGACGGTCCAGGGTTGCCCAGACTGACTGCATTATCACTCGTGTAGTTACTATCGAAGGAAACACACAACCCCTTCATCCCCCAACCCGTAACCGTCTACACTCACATAGAAAAGGGAATGTTTTAAATCGAAGGTTAAACAAACAATCTTTTCTGAAAACTAACTTTGGATGTCAACTTAATATCATGAATAATTAATTATTTACATAACAGTACTTTCTAGTGCTTATAGGACTTCCAGCGAGTGTTTAAACATTAAATTCATGTTTTCCTTTTTATTCGGTACCTTAAAATTCAATATGAGTTACAAATGTTCACATGAGAGAAAACGTTTTGTTTGGTTTTAAATCCTATTCAAATAAAGTCGAAATTCCGCCACAGCGCATATTTTTCATAAATAATATTTATTTTAATGTGAGAGGTTTTTTTCAGTACTAGAATAGGCACTAACAGCAATTTATTTCCTTGGTCTCCTTCCACTCTAAACATTTTTTAATTTAAATACATACAAATTTAATTAAATGCTTTAATACATCCTATAAATGCTAAACGTGTCATGTACGTAACGCAGGGACCAAATCTGCCGCTAGAGGCACTGACTTCGGCCTACGCTCTGAAACAATTCAGAAGTTACAATTCATGAATCAGAATGCAATATATTCATAAAAAATAATGCCGTAATATGTTATAATTGTATAACAATCTTAGTCGGACATTATGTAATCACTAAAATGAATTATAGTATTTCGCAGACACTAAGGAATTCGTGAAGCAGTTTTGCTGAATTAAATTGTATTCCAGTTATTCATAGTTATGATAAGGCAATATTATTATTTAATTTTTTTTCATATAAGGTATGGACTTATTCTATACAATTCGTCTCCACGATATCCGTGTTAACATTAATACTATACAATTTTAAATTGACGTATCAATAGTTTGATTCAGTATTTTCGAGAACGTTATCAAGGAATTTTAATGTATGTATTTTGATATCCGTTCGCGCTGAATTGTGATACTGCCGATGGAAATTTCAGAGTTTTTTGACTTCAGTTCATAAGTTAAATTAAGGTCATTATAACACAGTTTAATCACAGAGTTAAATAAATTTATTTTAATCTGAAACTTATAAAATAGCCGTTTTCTAAAAATGTAGAAGCACAGAAAGAAAAAATAATATATAAAGTGATGAAGATATCAGATAAGGAAATATAATTCGATTAGATTTAGAGTATGACAAAGGAAGAAATGAGGGAAAGCGAAAGAACATCAGAGAGAAAACGAAAATGGTTAAATCAACAAGGTTAAAGATAATGTATATATAAGGATGATATTAAAAACCTTGTAATGATTTACTACTCATAGGTTGATTTTTAATTTGTCCCCACAACGGAAGTTACAGTATTGGAAAAAATAATTACTTAATTCTGATTATTTATTTAGTAATAGGGAAGAGTAAAATTAAATATTACAGCCGATAAAAATTTATATATTTAATAACAAATTATTCATTATATATGTGCCATAAATATTTGTTAAGGTGGACTACTGTCGCTCTATAACTCCAACTTTTACGGGGCATATTGTCTGAAAACTTTAACCGTTCTTTCTGGGATCTGTCAGCTAATCAGGCTGATCAGTTAGCCCCAAAGTCCACAATATCTCGTGTGATTAACTGTTACCACGTTCCAGGAAGAGGTTTGCACGACTGGGCTACTCTTCTTTTACATTTTCCCTTATTCCGGAGTCACGGGGCTCGTCCAACTGTTAATTACTCTGCCAACTCTCGACTCAATTTGAATAGATTCCTTGTTCCTTCTTCCCTCGTATCTCTCATCAATCACTACTCATTTATTTTTCATTACTCCGTAACACTGCACCTTCTCGTCTCTCCACGACTGAACGTCTCCCCGCTCTGTATATCATTTTGAAACCTCGGTGAGCAAATTTTCCACGCAACAGATATTCAACTCTGGATGGTACGAGACTCTGAGAATCAATTCCGTGCCCCCACAAATCTCAATATAGTTTTTATAAATCCCCCGTACGGGGTTACATTGCTAATTCCAAGTCTTTGGGAGCGCACGTTCTTCAGGGCGCCAGACATCCCGCGTTAAAATCTTCGAACCAGAAATTTGTTTTATGAGATGCTTATGACTGTTGAGCGCTTTCTTGACTATCGTTAACCCGTTAAGGCCGCTGGGTTTATTTGCTTTCGTCACTACCAGTGCTCCGTACAATGATATTTAAATCAGGACGCGAGAAAATTTCACAAAAATTTTACTTTAAACAAATTTTTAAAAAAGGAGACAATATCCCCCAATTAATTAATTTCGTCTGCGTACATTACAGCCTGCAACATAATCGGTCTACTCAAAATTCAGCCAACGTTACCCAGCTTTATTTGGGAAAGACTTTTGAACCTGGCTACTGCAATGATTTATTTTGGAAACGGAGAAGGCTGAAAAATTCGACACTGGAGTTTCCAGAATTTTCAGATTATTGTCACAGGGAAATTACCTCCAATTTTATAACAGCATGAGCCACCTAAAGATTATATTAAGTTTGCAAAGCAGAGAAATAAAAAAACTAATTGAGTTGGCGGGCACGCATACTGATACCGAACGCCTGACCATCCTGAAAATATAATAATTTAATAAGTATAAGTGAGTTTCCCGCTTATAGTTTATAATTTATGGACAGTGTACTTCTTTGGTGCTACATATCACAGCTAGAATTACTTTATTTTCTGTCTGTTAACGTATTAGAGACATTCTGTAATGAGGATGCATTTGATCACCAAGGCACAAGTTTATACTGGAATCACTGCTTAGATTTAAAGTTTATTGCTGTTACATTTTAACGATTACAATTTAGATTCGCATGTAACAGTATTTCAAAGAAACAGTGATAGACAAAGGATAAATATACACTACGTTCATGCGATATAATTCTTTTGAGTTATTACCTGCCAGTGCGAGCTGAACAATAAAAAAGTTCATGCGTGATTTTCTCCTCTTCCCCGCAAGGAGAGCCACAAGAACCGCAGAATTTCCCAAAACTATAAGCGTGAAAAGGGTCCATAAAACTGCGAATTGCTCCGTCTGAAACAAAGGAACACAAAAGCGTTGAAAAATTAATCTGAATAATCGCCTCACTGACGCAGACAGAGATACAGACGCAGGCGAACTGTTTTCAACTTCGGATCTTAAACTCGCGATGTCATTATTTTTTTTTACTTATTATCCAGGCTACAGAACACAGCTCAAAATAGAATCTAAAATATTTATGATAAAGAATTCTGCTTTGTATTCCTCAGCTATTATTTTTACTGCCCTCTAAGAAACAGTTTTTACTACTGTGTTGTTTTCCCTTTCAGTAAATTTAATTTTTGTGCAGAATATAATTTGTTTGTGTATCGTTTAAAAAAGTGTAATAATATTGACTGTATTGACCAATAAATTTTAAATGTATCAAATATCTAATGCACCAACAATCACCTTCTGAGGCATACAAGCATATTTCTACTGTCAATTTAAGTTAAAATATGTTTTATATTTTTACATAACGAAAAAGTAACCAAAAAATTTTCACTAATAGTTTCCGCTAATGTTACAACATACTTGTCTTTAAATGCAATGATTTTTACTTCAATGTGGAAGAATATAGTCGCGGGGTAAGTAATGACGTCATCAGACCATTCGACTGTCGGAACAATGGGATGACAGAGGATTTTTTATATTATCTTTAATTTAAGTCACATCTACCACAGTGATAATTAGCGACTATCTGGTTCAGTGAAGCCGCGTGGATTCATAAAATGAAATATCTCAATCCACAAACCAATGTGAAAGGAATCTGGAATTTTATTAAATTCTTAAGAGGTGACAATAAATTTAACCCCATACCATATGCGTTAGACCAAAACAATCGAGTCATCTCTGACACCCATGAAATTTCGAACGTATTTGTAAGGAAATTTGAAGCTAATTTTTCTTCAAATAACCTTAATTCCTCCCTAAAAGAAAGCAAAGCTGACTAAGAAAATACACCATTTACAACTGTTATTTTAACTGTAATAAATTTATTATATTCAAATTGATAATAATAATAAGAGGGATTTAAATCTTTGGGTTTGTTTTATGTTTGTCTAGTTTTTAGTTGCTTTTGTTAATGGCGAGAGTGGTTGTACAATAAATTGATTTATTAAAGGAAACTAAAATAATTTATTACTATACGTACCCGCATTCAAAGGAATGTATAATTGAAAGTGATTATTACATACGTGGCTCCCGAACAGGGACATTTGCGAGGTACGTATATGTAAAATTTAATTATGGAGAACCAAGTACTTCAAGAGTCCGAAGACGTGGAGGAAGGGTTAGACTTAGAAAAGGTGGTGGAGCCATGATGAGCGAGTTGTTCAAAATATTATTTAACAAATTGGAGTGTGTAGAGAAGAAAGTAAATGAAGGTTTAAGAAAGCAAGAAGATAACGTAACAAGGTTGGAGAAGAGAAATGAATGAGTTGGAGAAAAATTTGTTGGTAGAAAGGAAGATGGGAGAGAAAAAGTTAGAAGAAATATGCACGAAATTTGAAGAGAAAACAGACTTCTGAAAAACGGGATAATGAAAGAAGTAATGAAAGTGACGGAGAAATTATAAGATAAAATAGAAAAAGAGCGTTTGGAAAGAGAAATAATGGAAGACAGATAGGAGAATCTATTTGATAATTTGGATAGAAGTTTGGCGCGAGAGATGGAATCAATCAAGAACTATAGAAATAGAAAAAGTTGAACAGGATAGAATAAATAATATGATATAAGAGGGAAGTTGCCGCTATGTGGATTACCCTATACAAAGCCTGTCTACACATACATAAAAAAGGCATATCTTGAACCAAATCACCGATATCACCTCGCTATCGATGGCATCTTATTATACATCATCAACAATTTAATTTTCAACAGATGTTATCGGTTCATACATTTTGAAAGTACAGTGTTGCAAATAATCGTTTTGGACAGGTTGCGTTATTTCTGAAGTTAGTTTTTCCCGGGTATTGATGACGCATATCTCTAAAATTGAAACAAGGGAGGCAATTGAATCATCGATTGTGGACACTGTGGAAAATTTTATAAATAGATAGAGCGAGGAAGAGTTGTTTTCATTAATTGAGAATCAGAATCGAATAAACCCTTTCGAACCATAATTGTATTGCCTGTTACATTCGGAAATTGACTTTCAGTTCCACAAGGAGTGGAATTGAATACGCCCGTGACAGAAGTAGTGTTAATAAGTGACTAATAAAGATTTCTGCGTGATATTAACTGACACTATATAATTATCTACTGCCGGAAAAATTTCTCATCTATAGATTAAATAAGTACATACGTATTCGTACGCAAATCTGAAACTCTTTCACGTATAAACTGAATTTTTAAATGTGAGCACAAATCCAGAGGATCAATAAAGCAAGAAATATCTAAGAACGCCAGAAGATTAAAAGGCATAGAAAATGGAAGATTTTATTCATAATTGACTACGAAAATGATGCGATTTGAAAGAAAAACAAAGAAGAAGAAAGTTATGAAAGACAATACGGACGAAATTCAATTTATAACAAATAGAGTAAAAGCATACATCAGGTGTCATTATTCTGAATTGTATGAATTCGAATAAACAATTTCTACAATTTTTCCAAAACTCATATTTCATTTTCAATGTTGTGCAATGTTCCAATTATTACAGGAATATTTAGTAATTTATGATTTGATCTGATGAAGTAGAATTTCGATTAACTGTCAGTCATCGACGGTTCTTCGGCCTTCACCATAAATTACTGCGATGTTAAATGAACTTTCTCCCTGTCGTGATCACGTAATGAATCTCCAAATTTTTATTGGGGAGGGGGGGACAAATTGGGCACTTCAGGCCTATGTTATTCAGTGTTTATCTAATGCGAAATAATAACGCAGACACGCGTTTACAATCGAGTTGGCGGGCAAGTCTATACTAACAGGCAAGCGAGAAAACGGATAATTGGAAAACAGACAATTATGGTTCCACTGTAATGAAAAATTAGAATAAACGATATGTAAGGTCCCATGACCAAAGAACGCAATATCTATATAAATATGACGAGAATGTGTCTGCTGTACGGGTTTCTGTGAATTAATAAATATAATGGTCAATAAGTTAAAAGAAATGTAAGTAAAAAGGAGTTACGGGTTTCGACATGTGTACAACAGTCGTTATTATAACTCAACGTTTCGTCGACTAATAGCTCTGTCGTCATTTTCCATGCAATGGAAAAGGAAATATAGAAGTATCTAATTCAATTGCTATATTGGAATAGAAATGAATTAAATATAAAACCACTACGTTTCGTCCCTAATTTGGGATGTCATCAATGAAAAATAATAGTTATAACCAAATAAACTGAACTCGAAGTCAGACCATGCATGAAAAATTTTATTCTAAATTATTGTCTATCATATTAAATTTTTTTTTGAATTTACTGAATCACGGCATTTTATACCATCATATTAATACAAAAATCAACTATTGAAGAAACTTCATTCACAAAAATGAATTATTAAGGACCGATATTTTCAATTCATTCTTATGTTCACCTGATGATGTCTCAAATAAAATTTGAAACGTAGTGTTTTTCAGATTTTCTATTTGTACTTACATCAACGTCGTTGAAAGGGATATATAATATCAAAACTGATATTTATATTTTTATACGTGAGTTAAGTATCAATTTTCGATTTCAATTAATTTGTGTTAATGTATTTCTATTTAAATAAGGTTCAGTAGAGGATAAAACACTTTGCTTAATTTCATGTCAAGAATGTGGTGTAAGGTAAAATCAAAACATATTTATATTATTTGGCTACGGAAGACGGTATTGTATTTGCATAATTAAAGGTCATAGACACTACTAATTTGATTTATTAAGTGAATTGATCTTAAATTATTAAGTTTCATACCTGATGAATAATTTCGGTTATAAATATTATTATCGTCTCCTGATTAAGTTAGAGACGAAACGTACTCTTTTTTTATTTTGTCTATTTCTATTGGTTTTAAAGTCAATGTAAATTTGGTATAAAACTTGTTCTGACATATTATATATTAGTTGATGTTGCCGGGTTTTCCTTTCCTTAGTTTGTATTTTTTTGGCGTAGAGTAAGCTGAGAATAGAGGAACTGATGAAATTGATGTGACTGGTCACAGGCGAAGATCTAGCAATAATAGCGAAACAAGAGAAATACGAGGAATAGAAATGCGAAACAAAGAAGGCATAGTAAAGAGAATTAAGAAAAAACCTACGTTTCGAACAGGAATGAAACTCTGTAGAAAGATATTCGCTGCACATGCATGAGAGTCCGTACACTCTTGTGGATTTTGGACCTACGTGGTTCATCCCATTCATAGAGGGACAGCTACATCGCATTTTTGCAGGTGAATGTTTAAAAATTATTTTCGCTCGAATTTTATTCTAAGAGAGGGATTTGAGTCTGTTCCCGGAAGGACCGGGTCTGAATGGACATGCATTTCTGTTCATCTATTGTCAGCTTTCTCTTCGCAAAAAATACAATCTGGGAAATGTAAAACCCATAATCTACCAATGTCTTCACACCGTTGTAATAAAATTTCATTCCAAATATTACCCATTATATTTAGTTGTTTTATTATTATACGTCTGATAAAATATCGGTTTTAGATTTTTCATGTATGTAATTAGAATTGTTTGATTAATGTAATATAAAGAGCGTGGTGTTAAGGGAAAGTCAAAACCCATTTTAATTATTTTCTATTATTACCTTAATTTTTTCTTTACCTCTGTTTGTTATTAAATGAGCATAAAATTAAAATTTGTTAATATTTTTAATTTTTAATTGATTTAATCATAATATGGCAATATAAATTGTTTATATACGTTTTAATTGATTATTTTATTTTAATAAATTTCAATTTTCTTGAATTTAGAATTATATTTATTTTTAATTCTTTTTATGTATATTTATTTATAAAGTTTTACGATTTTAATATTTTTATTATTGTATTAGTAATTTCATATTTGCTATTCTTTGTCATTGGATGAAAAATATCATTGTCAATTCGTGTACTGCTGGTAATAAAAATAAATAGAGAGGGATGGCTGTCGAATTCAACCGGACTTACAAAATGTTTTTTTATCCCAAAGGGGACGAGGAATGGACTGACAAAATTGTTCAGTGACTCTTGCCAGAGCGAAAGCGACGAAAGTAACGCCCATTCCACAGGTAGCTGAGGGAGTGAAGATAGCGGGAAAGTTACACAATGTCGTCTGGGATGAAACACATAATTGTAGTTTGTGCCAGCTCCGTGAATACTTTTATTACACTAGAAATACAGAAAAACCTCCTCCTTGATAATTGGGTCGCCTATCGGCTTAATTAATCTGGTGCGCGACACGGCGCTTTTGCAAGGTGTTGGATTTTGCTCTTGGTGGAGTGTGAAACACTACACTCGGTGCTGAGATATTTCATAAAGGCTCATTGGAGCCTACATTAAACGCCCCTTTAGAAACCGAAGCACTTCTCGCGCCGGCCGTATGGCACCAGCTGCGTTGCTAATTAGACTTCAGATGTTTATGGCGGCAGTGCCACGGAGATCGTCGCGCTAAATGCTCACAAATCAGATTTATTGCCTCGACATTTTAATTCGATCAAGTTTCGGGGAGGACGCTTAGCAAACTCAATGTGTCGCGACTGATTTACTACGAGCCGTATAACAGCGTTGAAATGAGTCCATTTACATGCATATAGCTGCTTGTGCCAAGGGAGGGAGTGGTTTTTAGCTTGTTAATTTCCAATATTGGACAGAAACGTATTAATTACCACCGACACGCTTACAGTTTTGTTTTTGTACTCAACTCATCCCTGGGGACTCGATACGATGGGTTTCTGAAAATCAGTGCCGTCATACCACGCGATATTATTACATAAACCTCAATTATACTGATAATTGAAAGACGTGGCACAACGTAATTATTAAAACATTTAGCAGTCTTTATATATGAGTTTAAAGCAGTCTGATGCCAATCGCAGGTAAAGTGCTCTTGAGGATTGGAAGCAAAAGACCCCATTACCGTTAATGGTCCTTACGGACAACCAGAAATGGAAGGGAAATCTGAAACATATTATCACCTGAAGAAAATACGCATACGCTATTACGAACTAAAACTATGCCAAAGCTGGCAATAAATTTACGAATTAATTAAACTCAATACTGGTACACAACTGCATATTTTAATAACAGCCAGGACACGTTTCAGGATTACAGCCACAGATCATGATTTTAATTTAATGTAATAACATGTATCGCTGATTTTAATCATATGGATAATTACCTGTATTATTTATCTATTTGAATTTTTCTAAATTAATTTTATTAACATTTTAGACATTATTCATTGACGGCAGTCAGGGTCAATATTGTTTAATGTTCTGTTGTTGGTGTGGCGCTTCGACGGAATCATTGCGATGAGTGAAGCACAAAATTTTATTGGGAAATTTTTCGAAGCCGCATAATGTATGAAATATCTATGATTACCTAATTTCTGATAATCTTCGAGGAGCTGACGGTGACGGTAACGAAACACACTTTAATTTAGTATTTACCTCTATTTATTAATTTAAGTTTTTTTATTAAATGAGCATAAATTTAAAATTTGATAAATTTTTTAAACTGATTTAATCATAATATGGTAATATAAATTTTTGAAGTAATTTTTAATTTATTATGTAATTTTAATTTGTATTCATATTCTTGAATTTAGTATTATATAAATTTTTAATTCTTTTTATGTATGTTTATTTATAAAGTTTAACAATTTTAATATTTTCATTATGGTATTTGTAATTTTATATTTGTTATTCTTTATTGATAAGATTAAATACCGTAGGTGTTATCTGATTGTTTGACAAATTTTATACATATTTTTGTTCTTATATCAGGTTTGTGACTCCACGGAGAAACTTGGTAAATTAACAATTTTGATCTAAAAAAAAAGATTTTAGAATTGTACAAATTTTTGAAATTATTACGCAATGTCAAAATGACAATAAAACAAACAACTCAGAAAACAACTTCATTACTAACTTCAAAAGTTAAAAATGTGAAACATATCTTTTATAACTATTAAACAATAATTTTTTTCCCAATAAAGAAAAGTCTGCTCTGTCAGGACTGACAAACAAATAGAAAAATATCGATACTTTTCTGTCCGAAGTTATTTAAGGAACAAAATATAAACTAAAAACTATACTTATCAGTTCAAAACAATTTCAAAAATCAATTTATATAAAAAAATAAGTTAATAAAATAATGTATGTAAATGTTGCTGATTTTAATGCTCTCATTTTGAGAATGAGAATCAGTGTGTTTTAAGTTTTTTTTAATCTGAAGAAGGTACCGAAACGTTATTGTGATTTTAAACTTAAATTTATGAATAAACTTATTTTATTGGTCGTAAATATTGTTTAGAGTAAATAAATACGTATCGAAATACAAATTGTCAAAATAGAAAATCAGGAATATTTCTAATATATATATATATAATATTATGTAACATATTTTATTCTTTTATTTAATTTAATGCAATTTAATATTTCGTAATGTGCAAAACACAAAATTTTACAGAAGTTCAGAATTTCCGTCGAAATAAATGAGACAGCCGAATGCGACCGAATTACATAATAAATTTAATTTAACTGCCATTTAGTCTCTTTTCCTGGCTATTTCCACGAATTGTTGTTATTGACAAACAAATGATGGTCACCATTGGCGGAATTCATACGTGTATAAGTTTAAACAAGCCTATCTTGGGACAAGCAGTGAAGTTGGGAAGTTGGGATAAAACGAACACAAGGAAAGTTTGTTTACATGAGAGAGTTTCCGCGGAGTTACTATCTGTCTGTCTCTCTCCACCTCGAAGAACTTTACCGCGTCGCCAAGGAAGTTCGTTAAGTAGCTCAGACTGTTGAGAGAATTGCTTGCTGTTCTCACGAAATTCACGAGACGAGCGTTAATGATTAAAGAAATCCTTAAGCCACTTTGCGGAACGCAGTCTTCGGTAAAACTGTTTCATTGATAGTCTACGTAAACCATGACTTATTCGCCGATTACACCCATTCGGAACTCTGCGTATTATTCTAACACAATAAGCAGCTTTGGTTCAAAAGTAGTGTCAAAAGAAAAACTGATTTTCCAACCTGTTTAAAACAGGCTCAGGCCACGACGTTTGCTAACAATAGATATATTTTAATGAGTAAATGAGTAATTGAATAGTAACAAAACAAGCTTGTTTCTGAGAAGCACCATATTTAAATACTGATGACTCAGTGGTTTCATTTTTTAGGAACAAATAGTTATAAAAGAATAACTATATGTTTGGTGCCGCGATTGCTCACAGTTGTCGATTTTTTCAGTTTTTCACCGCATTGTTTCAGTCAATACATAACTTATTCACTCCGAAGACGGAAAACGGCCATATGCGGTTAATTACTGATGGCGTAGCTGCTCAGAAGTAGGCGAAGGCGTTGAAATCGTCCGGGAAAAAGATGGCAACGGTATTTCTAGGTTTGCACACTCAATTATACCCACAGACTATTTGGGGAAAGACACGAAAAATAATGGGGAACTATTAATTTTCTGCGTTGAATAGTTTGAGCCAAGAAATGAAAAGAAAAAAGAGCTCTCGCAGCAAGAGAATCCACGGGTTCACTCTGTAATTTTATTGGTGAATATTGTTGACTGTATTCGTAGTCTTTGAACACCGGAGAATTTTTTCTACATCCTAACCTAAAAATAATGGTTCGGTGAAAAAATATTCACGTCGAACTGGGAGTTCATTGCCAAACCAATTATCTATTTTAACGACTTTCCCAAAACTTAGATTTATGTACGTTTTTGAAAATGGTGGGAAAACTGGCGAAGTGTATAAAGTTGAAAATATATTATGATATTACAAATATAATTGAATCAACAAAAAAAATGTTATTCTTTTCTTCTACAGTATTTATTTTCCTAACCACGTTTAAGGGTCAGTAAGACATCAAGTTCCCGTTATGTTCTTCGACACAGTATATTTATTTCTAGAATGAGTGCAATAACGGCAAAAAAATAATGGGAACATAGAAAAAAATCACCATTTCATACATTCTGCAAAGAAAATCACCACAAGTTTACGAACAACTACAGAAATTATTTTAAAGTTAAAATGAATCTCTGTACGTATTACTTACGATATTTTACATTTATTATTTTTCAGATTATCATTCCTCCAATTTTAGACATCAATCAAAGGCTAATAAAAATATAATATATGTTTTCTGACCGAATTGTAATATAGTTAATTTTACACATATATGATCTCCATGTTTTATTGAACACTTTTTTATCTCTATAATAATTAAATATCAGCTCATCATAAAATGAATATAATTAGTCACTTATGTATGATAATCATAAATTAGTACTAAAATGGAAGCGGAATTGAATTATATTCCAGTAAGCTGTTAGAACATTAAATTTAATATACCAGGTTAGCCACAATATTGAACAGTATCGTGTTAATTTGTTAATTAATATGCTAACTGTATGCCATGCAGAAAGATAAAATATGTATTTAATGTAGGGGACATTATACAAGCCCACAATACATCAAAAAATTGTTGACGTTGCCAGTTATATTATTTCAGATTCATAATTTCAAATACCTATTATATTTTACTCAAATGGTTCACAAAAATAATAGACGAGTAATAATAATAAAAATATTAATATTCGAAGTATGGAATTTAAGGCATTTGTTAATAAAAGTTCGCCAATAATTATGTGAGAAAATATACATGCAACTAATAGAATGGCCATTAATTTTAAAGTAAAATATAACAGAATTTATATTTATATTAAAGTTACATATATTATGAGATTATATTGCTCTTTTTAAATAGTTAAGACATTACAAATAAAATTTCCATCTAAATAATTTGCTTCAAACATGTTTTCGGCATAATAGTTTATTATAATTTTTCTGTTGTAATTATAATTAGGAAATTTGCAATAATTGACGCTAATTGTTTTAACAAATACATTAAAATTCCTTGAAGGTACTAACGTCAATTTTGGAATTAATGTGAGACGTATGACTTAAAAATACGTTTAATAATACATTATTTTCATATGTCAATTGCGACGTGTTCCGTAAAGTTAATTTTTAAGAATAAATATGAAACTGTTTTCCGTTTTTATATCTGCATGAATTATTCCATTCTTTGTTAATTTAATTTAATTACTATCAAAGGTTTTTTAAATATAAAAGTAAAAGCTAAATTCTGTTTGGCGGGCTGAATAAAAAATAAAATTTGTAATCCCTCGAAGCTTAAAAAATTGTTAACACTTTATTACGAGTACCCTGACGTAAATTTTCCTTGAAATTCGTTTTTTGCGCAATAAAAAATTCTACAGCGACGTGTAAATGCGTTTCGGACTATTTGCGTTCCTGAGAAAGTGGCATAAGGTTTTTAGAAACCTAAGTTTTTACTTAAGATATTCAACGGCCATTTATCTTAGAATATTTTTAAGATTGGAACTTTATCATAGCTGAAAGCTAACGCTGAAATGCTTGACAGGTTTGTGGCCTTTAATTGATACGAGATGCCTTATAGACTATGTATTATGCATGTTTCCATGAATATTGCAAATCTGCGAAAAAAAACCTGCTTTAGCAATGAGAATTTAAAGGGCAAACGAAACATTTTGATTTCAACACCGCAGTATCATCGTTTACGAAAATTACATAATAATTGTTAATTAAAAAATTTCTAATATTTTATAATACAAGACGAATAGTAATTATTTAATTATAACCTTCTCTGTTTTTAAAATTATATATTTTCAAAAAAAATGTAATACACTCATTTAGTGTTCACGCGAATGAAAATTTCCGTTGTGAGATTCTCAAAAAGATTTTAAATACTGTTCAATATATTTATTATTTCGTGTGGTATTGAGTTAACACCGACATAGTAACAATTTCATCTCGAGTCATACCGATAATGTATATTTTTCATTTTAATAAAACACGTTCTTAGTAAATACTAAATTATAAATAACGAGGTACGAAAAGGATAAAACAATCATATTTATTATATAAAACAAAATGCAGTTTACGATCAATAACAGGCAGTAAAATAAAATTTTGGACTGAATAAAAGTTGTTATGTCATTTTTATATTGTCCGGTATTATTATTTTTAAATTATGATCGAAATGATTAAGTTATGCCATTTCATCGTAGAGCTAAAACTTGAAGAAAACAAATTTGTACCGATACGTTGTTGTTATTGTAAACTGATATTTTTATGTGAACTGTCGTAAAGTACGTATTTTTTTATTTATTTAATAATAAAATACAAACCTGCAAACAGAAATATTAGTTATATTTCTTGATTATATTATCGGGAATAATTCCTATAAAGTAAGAACAGGTATTACGAGTCTTTTATACTCCCAACTGGAGACAGCGAAATTGATCATTCTTATGTACAATTAGCTTGTAATATCCGTTTCGAAATTTATTAACATACACGACGATGTAATAACGTACGTCGTCTTGGAGACAAAATAAGGTGGATAACTTTATAGTATTTAGCTTGGGTTCGGAAAGGATCAATTGGAGTTGGTCGTAGGAAAATTCAGTGCCGTCTCCTCATCAGCGTCGAGACGAAGATATCTAGCACAGGAAATACGAAAGATGATAACGTTGTAGATTCTTCATGTCTATAGTACAGTCCAGAGACTTGAAAACAGTAGAACGCATAAAGAGGATTAAATTTAAGGTTCAATGGAAATACTGAATCGTAGGAGGTCCGGGAGCCTTCACACGAGACTGACTTCTCCCTCCCTAGCATCTGGACGTCAGCATTTGTATTAGCGAATCATTAAAGATATTCTAATTCACTAACGTGGTCGGTTGTGGGAACCCTCCTAACTGTTTAATACTGGGTTTACACTATGTTCGCACGGCAACCTGATTCAGGTTAAGAACTGTAGTCCGGTAACCAGATCTCTACTACTGATCACCCTACATCCGTTCACGCCTGGATACCTTCTATCTACTACTCAGTTAACTTTTTTTGTAGGTGTAGACAGGCTATGTATAGGGTAATCCACATAGTGGCAACTCCCCTCTGACAACATAGGAAAAAGAGTGAAAAGGGGGATGCGGAAAGGAAGAGAAAGGTAGCCAAGGGTTAATTAGGGCCCCCGGGCTATGTTTTAAGGATCCTACCCGGCAATTCGCCTAAAATAGATGGAGAGAAAACCCTAGAAAAACCTTCATCACGTAGGTCGTGCACTTAGTACTTGTCCCACGCCCTTCCAATGGCGGGAGAGGGGTTTGGTGTGGGGTCGCAGCATTCCCCTCGCCGTGCCTTACCAGTTTAGGAGGCAGCTGGCCGACTATTCCAATAGGAATAGCGGACAACTCTTACCGTATGCCCAAGGTCTGCGACCCCGGGAACATACACCTCTCAAAACAGGCCGAGGTGTCTTAGTTCAAAAACCAGAGAGATGAGATGGCATCCCCAAAGGTAGCCTCCTCCAGAGCTCTCTGGGAAGGTTCACCTTCGAGATAATTGTCTCGCAGGATTCCTTGAATCCTAAGAATAAAATCATAATATATAATAAGAGGGCATCACTTTTAGGCGAATGCCGGGTAGGATCCTTAAACCATAGTCCGGGGACCCTAGTTAACCTTTGGCTTCCTTGCTCTACCTTTCCGCATCCCCCCTTTCACTCGTTATCCTATGCTATAAGAGGGGAGTTGCCACTATGTGGATTACCCTATACATAGTCTGTCTATACCTACAAAAAAAGAGGACTATATTACAACAACAAGAAAGTAATTGTATAATAATCATAGTAACTGAATATTGCAATTTTGTCCTAAGCAGAAGTGTTTCTTGCTCTGGAATAATAGACGTGAAGAATGCATCCAATTAAATACACTTCACATATGGTAATTTCTATTTATGGCATTTGGGTAGTAATTGTTAGAAGTGTAGCTTCTACTTTTTAAAATTATACATTCACCTGTTAACACATTACCAAATATTTATTGAAAGATAGGAATTAATAAAACTGTTAGCATTATTTTATAACTACTATAAATTATCTAGTAAAATAATACCAAATGTTCCCGTAATAAAAAAAAATAAACTTGGCGCCATGTTATCAGAGAATGTACTACAAAACTTTATAGGGTAATTCCAACCCCCATAAAGAATATGGATGTTACTCATGATTTTAAATAATATTATTAAGTTCTTGAACTTGATAAACGTAATGAGCAAACAGAATATTGTCTTTCTTAATATTTGGGTGTCCAGGAAGAACAAATTAGATTGGATACCTATTTAATAACAAAATAAATTCTGCTAATTCATCACATTTTCGTGGCAGCCTTCAGAAATGTAATTCATATTCACCCCTTTTCTTACAGAACTCCAACATCAATTCCTGTCAAAGTTGCACAATCACTCTTCACATGTTACTCACTTGTCTGTTCGGTCCATCTACCTTCAACTCTTCCCCCCCCCCCCAAGGCTTTCTTCAGAATTGTATTTAATTATACGTTCTATTACATCTGTAACATATGGTTCTTTTTATAGATTTATTTTAATGCGTTCTTTTTTTTTCACTGGTAAGTTGTGTCTTTCCGCGATTTTTTGTCATTGTCGACAGCGTCTGTAAGTTATATTTGGAAAAAACATTTGTCATTTACTTTCTAAGTGGGGTAATGGATTTAACAACTTTCCAATTCAATGTGTGGTATATTAAATTTCTACCCGCTTCACTTTCCTTTAAGACTTTCGCCATACTAGAAAGTATCCGGTTAACATCTAGTTTAAATTTGGTAATAACTGCTTCTTATGAAAACATTGACATGAAAAAGTGATAAAATTTTTAAGTTCAGGTAATCGTTATCATGCAGCCCAGACATGTCTCTTAATACCTCGAGATGTTCTAATGTGAGGACGAGACAGTTCTTGCATATTTTAATTTCTTTATTAAATGTTTTATTCTTATTTATTTTATGTTTTTTGTTTAAATTTTTTTATTACATTTCATGAAAAATACTGCGTTTATTATATTCCGTTCTACTTCTAATTCTTCTTGTTACTGAATAAATAAATTTATCAGATATATTTTAATGTAGGTCTAATACTATAGTTACATATTATAATTGTTGTACCTGTCACCTTTGTAAGAAACATAGGACCCTATATTTGCCACGTAGACTTGTAGCGGTTAAGTAATTTAACTTCCCTCCGGGGAATAGACGATTCTACCCCTCTGAAGAAAGAAAGGAGATTTGTTTAAGTACTAACTGTATTGAAAACAATTTTTTTAGGGTAACAGGCTACATGAGGGTAATCCACATAGTGGCAACTCCCTTTTGATAGCATACGGAGGGATCTGAAAGGGGGGGGGGATGAGGAAGGGCAGAGGAAGGTAGCCTAGGGTTAACTAGGGCCCCCGGGCTATAGTTTAAGGATCCTAACCGGCATTAGCCTAAAGAAATGCAGGACAAACCCCAGAAAAACCTGCATCAGGTAGGTCGGGCATTGGGTTCTTCTCCCACGCATTTCCTATAGCGGGAGAAGAGTTTGCTGTGGGGACTCAGCATTACATTCTCCGTACCGCGACCAGTTTAGGAGGCAGCTGGCCGACTGTTTCAATGGGAACAGCGAACAACTCTTACCGTATACCTAAGGTCTGTGACCCCGGAACGTACACCTCTCAAAACAGGCCGAGGAACCTTAATTTTTTTTGGGTGTAGACAGGTTATGTATAGAGTAATCCACATAGTGACAACTCCCCTCTTATAGCATAGGAAAGTGATTTCGAAGGGGGGATGTGGAAGTGTAGAGGAAGGTAGCCAAGGGTTAACTTTTTTTTTTCCTATAGCGGGAGTTGAGTTTTCTGGGGGGACGCAGCATTCCCTTCTCCGTGCCTCGACCAGTTTAGGAGGCAGCTAGCCGACTATTGCAATAGGAATAGCGGACAACTCTTACCGTATGCCCAAGGTCTGTGACCAGGGAACCTCTCAGAACAGGCCGAGGTGCCTCGGCTTGTGGGAACCTTAGTTCAAAAACGGAGAGGAAAAGGCATCCCCAAAGGTAGCCCCATCGTGTCTCTCCTACAAGGTTCGGCCTGCGAGAGAATAACCCTCCCAGACACCTTGGAACCTTAATTTTTTTTTATGGCAACAGGCTACATGAGGGTAATCCACGTTGGGCAACTCCCCTTTAATAGCATAGGAAGGGATTTGAAAGGGGGAATGGGGAAGGGTATAGGAAGGTAACCAAGGGTTACTAGGGCCCCCGGGCTATATTTTAAGGATCCTACCCAGCATTCGCCTAAAAGTAATGCAGGGAAAACCCTAGAAAAACCTGCATCAGGTAGGTCGGGCATTGGGTACTTGTCCCACGCCCTTCCGATAGCGGGAAAGGAGTTTGCTGTGGGGACGCAGCATTCCGTTAGACGTGCCTCGACCAGTTTAGGAGGCAGCTGACCGACTATTCCAATGGGAATAGCGGACAACTCTTACCGTATGACTAAAGGCTGTGATCCCGGAACATACACCTCTCAAAACGGGCCGAGGTGCCTCGGTTTGTGGGAACCTTAGTTCAATAACGGAGAGGAAAAGGCATACCCAAAGGTAGCCCCTTCGTATCTCTCCTACAAGGTTCTGCCTGCGAGAGAACATCCCTCGCAGGTATTGCCTGCGAGAGTATAGCCCTCGCAGACTTGTTGTTAACTAAGTGGACCTGACATTTTATGTGGAGATAAATATATTTAACTGGGAGTAACTTGATGAAATCAGACTAATGATAAACAAAGCTAATGAAGTCAGGATAAAAATTTGGGCTTTTCACTTACGGATCTTCTGTTTTTAATCACCTGTCAAAACGTGAAATGTTTCGAGAAACGTTGTGAGATATTTATATCGTCACTTCATTTTGTCTACCATTTTGCTTCTTATATAATTATTATATTTTAAAACAGACGTTTTATATTTATATTTTTAATGTAGAGTTTCTTTTGATAAAAAAAGAGAGGAGTTTATTAATTCTATAAATTTATAAGAAAGGCTTCGAGTTGAATGTGACTTGTATAAATATAATTATTATCGGATTTATTCCTCTTGTGTATGTATTTGCATATTTATGTTATGGTTTCGTGTTAGAATATTTCGTAAATTTATACATTTACGTGTTATTTTTCTCGTGGAATTTTTTTTTATTATATCATGGAATGTATTTTGTTACGTATTCTTTGAAAGAATTAAAAAGAGTAAAATTCTGATTAGATTTACAATTGAAATCGCCAACGCTGACATTCTGTACAATAAAATAACATTGAATTAATTTTCACGTCAATGGTCCCTGTGACAGCACGACAATGCATTTCCGAATTTTTGCTGACAACATCAATACAAAGAATCCCTCACTCTCACGATTGCTACTTTTATAATAACATTTAGGAAATATTTGCTGTATGTTCCCGTTGAAAATGCAGAAAAAAAATACTCGTACATTTATTTTCGTTAACATTGGAGCTGTTGAAGTGCGCTAATACATACATACACCCTGGCGTTACAGCCCTTGCAGGGCTAGAGCCTGCCTCACTATCGAAGGCCACTCTCTTCTATCTCTTGCTTTCCTCCTCCATCCTCTTATGTCCAACTCCTTCATATCTTCCTCTACATTCTCCACCCATTTCTTTCTTGGTCTGCCTACACACCTTCTGTGTTTTCCATGATTTTCTTCATTTTATTTGCTATAAGTGTTGATAATACTTTATATGCTACATTGAGTAGCGCAATTCCTCTGTAATTATCACAGTTTGTCTTATCCCCTTTCTTATGTATTGGTTGAATTACTGCACTTCTCCAATCCTCTGGTATCTCTTCATTAACCCAAACATTTTTAATTAGTTTGACAAAGCGGGCTTCGAATTCTCTTCCACCATGTTTAAGGAATTCGGCTGTGATGCCATCTTCTCCCGGAGCTTTATTATTCTTCATCTGCCTTATTGCAGCTATTATTTCTCCTTCTTCAGGTATAATTTGCTGTTCTCCTATATAGTGTTGTGTTACCCTTCCTCTTGGGTCTGATCTTCCTTCCTTGTCATTTAACAGATTACTGAAGTGTTGTGTCCATCTTTCGAGTATACCCTCCTTATCTCCAATCAAATTTCCTTCTACATCTCTACAGTAATCTGTTCTTGGCTGGTATCCCTTCTTAAAGTTTTTAGCTCTTGCGTAAAAGCGTTTCGTATCAACTTTTTCCCAATTGTTTATCTCTAGGAGCATTGAGTTTAAATAGGCTCTCTTCTTTCTTCTACATATCTTGACAGCTTCCTTCCTTTTTTCCCTGAAACCTTCGGCACTTGCTCTGGTTTTCTTTTGCATCCAATTCAATCTTGCCAAATTCCTTTCTTCAATCATTTTTTTACATTCTTCATCAAACCAATCCTTTCTCTTTGCCTCCTTCTTCTTCTGCCCCAGCACTGAATCTGCTGTTGTAATCAGTATATCTCTTAATGTGGTCCACTGTTCTGTTACTCCATTCTCTTTACTTGTTTCCATATGCTCTTCCTTCAATTTCTTCTCAACCTCTTTTCTAAATGCTTCCGCTGTCTCCGTCTCCTTTAGTTTCTGGCTTTGGAAACTAACTCTTCCCTTGCCTCTAACGTACTTTCTCCTAGAAATCTTCTGTCTATATTTGATTTGAACAAGGAAATGGTCGGAATTACAGTCAGGTCCTCTTCGACTTCTTACATCCAGTATATGCGATGCGTGTCTCCTTTCAATTAATACATGATCTATCTGGTTTAATACCATCCCATCTGGAGAAACCCATGTCTGTTTATAAATGTCTTTTCGCGGTAACATAGTACTTTTAACCACAAGATTCCTTTCCGAGACAAAATCAATAAGTCTGTTCCCATTATCATTGCTAACATCATGTAAGCTATTCTTACCGGCCACTTTCCAAAACGTTCTTTCCCTTCCGATTTTAGCATTAAAATCACCCAAAATAATTTTAACATCATTTCTTGGTGCTTTACCATATACCGCTTCTAGGTCATCGTAAAAAACCTCCTTACTATCTGTTTCTTGGTCTTCCGTTGGGGAATATCCATTAATAATTGTAGTGTTGAAAAACTTTCCCTTGATTCTTAGGACACTTATTCTATCATTAAAACCACTAAAATCCAAAATCGAATCTTTAAAACGGTTTTTAACTAAGAAACCCGTTCCATACATACTTCTATTTCCACCACTATAAAAAATGGTAAAATCACCAGACTTTGTAATTCCTTCTCCTTTCCATCTCATTTCTTGAATTGCTAGAAATCCTATATTATATGTTGAAGTGCGCTAAAGGAATGCTAATTTCAAGATAATATCGTGTAAATTAATTGTTCCTTTTAATGCAGAACTATTCTGCGGCTATTACTGTTTTCGTCTTTGTTTCTTTCCTGAGCCAATTACTGTGCCCATCGTAAATTATTTTTTTCTAAAAATGGTGAAACTTACTGTCTTTATTAATAAATTTTTTCATACGTTCACAGTTTGGTTTAGGGAACAAAATCGAAATTTTCTTTATGGTGATAATTTTTATAAGTGACAGTTTAAGAAAAAAATTATAATTCAAATTTTATTTAAGCCTTACCCTTAGAGATCGAGTTTGTTCATATTTGAAGTTCCATCAACCCTTGATATGCCTAACGCGTAACGCTATCAGGTGACTTTTGCCATTTTCCCGAATGACGCCAGGCCAAAAATATAGTTATGCTTGGTTGTTAGAAACAATAGAATTCATAACGGTAAGGAGTTATGTTTACAAATGATTTTAGCGGAGTAATTCTTTAATTTTAATTCAAATATCATTATAAATACTGATGGCTTATGCAATTCGTTTGTAATTAAATTTAATTAAAATGTAAATAAAGTAGTTTCTACAACAAACAATGAGTATATATCGATCACGTGTTTTTACTTTATGGTTTCGACTTGTGAAGGTGGTTAATGGAAATAAAATTAAAATGAAGACGACAGACATATTAAAATGAAAAATAAATAAATAAATATGAATAAAATAAAAAAGTAAGTGTGAAGTGACCAAAAAGGGAACGGAAGGGAAGGTATCCATTAGAATTTTCCTAATTAAGTGTCTATAGCTATATGCAAGCAGGTGTTAAAAATTAATTACGGTCGCTAACCCAGAACTGGATCGTAACTATTTTTTTTTGATATTTCGTATTTCCGTTTATTTCAATCAATGTTGAATAAATTAATTTCTTAAATTATTATGCAGTAAAAGCGCCGCATTACTTAGCCTCTCAATTCTTTTGATCGATATTAATTGAAGTGAGTTTTTTGTTCGCACATTCACATGTTAATTACAGGTACAGCAGCTTCAACTCCAACCGTTGCATTATGGTATCTAAAATAATCTATTTATAATTCAGTGCAAGTTTTGCTCTAATTACACTAGCCACGCCTATATCAGGAAAGGGCAGGGCAGAAGCCGTCGAATCAATCTTATCTATCTCAAGTGCTCGATAGCCTGACGGATTTATCTGGCTGGCCAGCTCGGTGCTGGGGCAGTCATTTATCACTACCAATAATGACGTACGTACATTATGAGGTGGGGCGAGTTTTATCGAGCAATTTACACCACCATTAATAACTTCATCCACTGGCGAAAAGTAAGACTAAACACGTAAAAACTCGTAATTCCAAACTTACCTCGGCATGAACAGGTAAGCCATAAAAATCACTAAGGTATCAGGAAAGTACCCCACAGGTCCCCGTGAATGAATAAACACTTCCAGGCTTATACGTCGATAACATAAACTTTTTTAACGATTCTAATGCTCATAAAATTTAAGATATTGCTTCAAAAATTTTATGTATATTAATTTAGTTATTTAGATTTCAATTTTGTCATTTGCCGTTATTATGCACTGTGTGGCAAATTTTCATTAGTTTGTTTCCTCACGGAATGAAAGGTTCTGGACTGTTACACGTATGATTGGTTCCTGACAGTCGCAGGTAAATAGCCGTTTGCCGACTTTTTTTTTTGAGTGTAGACTCCTAAACTGCTCGAGGCACGGAGAAGGGAATGCTGCGTCCCCATACCAAACTCCTCTCCCGCTATCGGATGGGCGTGGGACAAGTACCCAATGCCCAACCTACCCGATGCAGGTTTTTCTAGGGTTTTCCCTGCATTTCTTTAGGCGAATGCCGGGTAGAACCCTTAAACCATAGCCCGGGGGCCCTAGTAACCCTTGGCTACATTCCTCTACCCCTCCGCATCCCCCCTTTCTAATACCTTCCTATGCTATTAAAGGGGAGATGCCCTACGTGGATTACCCTCATGTAGTCTATTGCCCTAAAAAAAAAACTCCGTTTCTGAGCTTCGCTCAGCGAAAGCCTTCGAGGTAACCTGCGAGAGATGTTCTCTCGCACGCAGAACCTTGTAGGAGAAATACGAAAGGGCTCCCTTTGGGGATGCCTTTTCCTCTCCTTTTTTGAACTAAGGTTCCCACAAGCACAGGCACCTCGGCCTGTTCTGAGAGGTGTATGTTCCGGGGTCAAAGACCTTGGGCATATGGTAAGAGTTGTCCACTATTCCTATTGGAATAGTCGGCCAGCTGCCTCCTAAACTGGCCAAGACATGGCGAGGGGTAAGCTGCGACCCCACAGCAAACCCCTCTCCCGCCATCGGAAGGGCGTGGGACAAGTACCAAATGCAGGGTTTTATAGGGTTTGTCCTGCATTACTTTTAGGCGAATGCCGGATAAGATCATAAACTATAGCCCAGGAGCCCTAGTTAACCCTTGGCTACCTTACGTCACCCTTCCGCATCCCCCCTTTCAAATCCCTTTCCTATGCTATAAGAGGGGAGTTGCCACTATGTGGATTACCTTATACATAGCCTGTCTACAAAAAAAAACCGGATCAGGCTTTTCTAGGGTGTTCCCTGCATCACTTTTAGGCTAATTTCCGGGTAGGATCCTTAAACTATATCCCGGGGGCTCTATTTAACTCTTGGCTACCTTCCTCTACCCTTTCGCATCCCCCCTTTCAAATCCCTTTCCTTATGCTATTAAAGGGGATTTGCCACTATGTGGATTACCTTCATGTAGCCTGTTACCCTAAAAAAAAATCAGCTTCTAAAAATTGTTGACTTTGAGACTTTTAAACCATTCTACAGAAATTTTCGTCGTGTAGGCGTTAACTTCTACCTTGATAAAAGAAATATCCAGAATCTGGAAAATTTCCAATCATGAACTTAGTATACAGTTTTTTCGGCGATATCGCGACAGTGTAGTATCGGGTTATAGCTTCGAGTAATTCGACCCTTATCTTGCAAATTACCGCTTATTGACAATGATCCTAATACTTATATGATTAGCCACACTAATATGTGATATCAATCTTCCACAGGTGAATTGAACCAATAGTCATCTGATCGACATCAGAGTATTTGTATATTATTATTTGGAAAGTAATTTATGAAATTTTTTTATGAAAATGAAAGATAATTTTCTTATAGAGAATAAATATTTTATGGAATTATATATTGTCCGTTCAGGTTCAATACCTTTTGCCACCTTTCTGGCATGATTCCACGCTCATAATTTTTTTTTCTGAAAAAAAACCACTGATCATGGTGATCTTTGAACTCCTCATTTTGAAGTAAAGGTTTTACCGTCTAAAAAGTTTTTGTACTGACCGGAATAAATAATAATCAGAAGGTGCGAGATCTGAAGAATATGGTGGGTGTGGTAGTACATCCCATCCTATCTGTTAAAGCTTTTGGCGAGTTACCAAACTTGTGTGACGTCTCGCGTTATCTTGCTGGAACACTACACCTTTCCTATTGATCAATTCTGGCCTTTTCTGTTCAAGTAAATCATTCAATTTGCCCAGCTGTTGACAGCACACTTCAGAACTGATCGTTCTGTTGTCCAGCAGAAGCTAAAATAAAAACGATTCCTTTGAAATCCCACCAAACAGTATCACTTTTTTTTTTCTGAATATCTTCTTTCGAATTGCTTTGAGTCGGCTCATTTATTTTACTCCACGATCTCTTGCGTTTAACATTGTTGTAGACAATTTTGCGTCTCCAGTGATGATGCGCTTCAAAAAATGGACCATTTTCTTGTCGTTTGAGAAGCAAATCACAGACTTCAACGCGACGGCACAAATTTCTTTCCGTAAGAACACAAGGAACCCATCTGTCGACTTTTGAGATTAAACCGAGGAGTTTCAAATGATCATGAACGGTCGAATGCGATAAATTTGTACCCTCTCAGCGATCTCACGAGCTGTCATTCGCAGGTTTGCATCAATTAATGCCTTTATGGTGTCTGAATCAGCTCCAACTGACCTTCCAGAACGTGGTGCATCTTCAACATCAAAATTGCTCGATCGAAAATTTTTCAAACCAGTTTTGGCTCTGGCGTACTGTCTATACATCTTCTTCAGACCCAACAAATAATATTTTTCTTGCTTGAACAGCATTTTTACCTTTTCAGTGTTAAAAAAGGAAAATATGCGGAACATGTTGCTTATCACTTTCCACAAGCAAGCCTTGCTATATCGGCAGTCAAAATATTTAATGATTATGTGACTTAAGTGTGAAGTTGACTGTGACAAAACACAATCAAGTCCTCTGTTGGGAAAAAACGAAATTACTTTCCGAATGACCATTTATTTTTTTTCCGTTTCGTGCAGCTATTCACCAATTTCTTTAATTTTTGTTCACACGTAAGCAACGTTTCTATAAAACTCAGTATAGTTTTAAAAATATACTTTCGGATATATAAAATTTAGAGGAATTAATGGAACAAAACCTTTCAAAAAGGCTATCATAACCCATTTTTCATTATCTTTAAAATAAAACCAAATTGAAAACTCGAGACAAACAATTATTTTGTACGTATCCGCGCTCCGAATTTTTGCAGACTCTTTTACAGAGCCCTACGTGAATAATTGACCGTCTATGGTAGAGCCACATATATAAATTTTATTTGAATTTGTAATCATGAATATGAAAAGTGTATTTATTTGCGTTAATGTGTGCTAGTTCGCGTACAAAACATAAATTAACGTAAATTAACAGTCAAACTGAATTCGATGAAAGCAGCCAAAAATTAATTATTTTGGGCAACATATGTATTCCATATATAGCAAAACGTTCCGGATAACATCCCCAGAATTGTGTTATACTCGCACAAAATATATTTAAAAAATAATTATATTTGACATTAATTATAAATAAAATAAATAAATGAGACAATAATTTCAGAAAAAATTAGTTATTTAATACAATTAAATTTTAGTACTACATCACATGCTTATTTATATGAAGTAATTTTTTTTTGGAAACGGAGAATTGATTTTTTTTACTTCCTTGATTTCAAATTAGGTCTCCTTTCTAATAAATGTATTTAATGAGGTAGCAATATTTGGATGAAACGTTGTATATTGTAATAACCAGCTGAGAAGGACAGGAATTCTGTTCTTATTTTATCAGATTTGTTTACAAACTCAGACTGGGGATCCTTGAGTGGTTGGTACATATAAAGATAATGATAAAATGGTGGATAAGTGGCTTTTAGAGAAGGAAAAGACAAATAATTTGGGGCATTTTGCAGCTCTTAGGGCTAATAATGTGACCGACATCTGGACGACGGAATCCTAATGGCATAAATGACAGAAGGTTGTTGGACGGCGCAATTAGATTAAACGGAGATAATTTAATTTAATTGATTGAGTGGCTCTCGGAGCGGGAGAAAGTTAACAGCTGGTGTTTGTGTGGCCAACCTGGAAATGCAAAAAACTGTGAAAAAAAAGGGAATATTCTGGAGCTCGGATATAAATAAGAGGGCAGTTCAGTAGGGAGAGGAGACGGACGTGTCAGCGGGGAGAGCATTATCATTTCGTGTGGACTGGAGACGGACGTGTCAGCAAGGAGAGTGTTGGTGCAGGTCCGCAAGGCCAAGTTAAAGTGGCCGAAACAATGTTATGAAACGGTTGGGAGTTTGCATTCAGGAGAGATCATCGGATGCAGAGTTGGTTGAATTCGTCGTGAGGGTGACGTCGTCAAGAGGAGGTGGCTGTGAAAGCTGAGTGTGAGCGCAACCTGGTGCCTTTTAAGCCTGTATGAAGTGAGTGTGTGGACCAGAGAGCTTGTAAGTTTATTTTTCTGAATTCATGATTGTAAATTGTTAAAAAAGGGTAAAAAGTCAGATTTCGTTTCATTCGTTTCAATCATTTAATTTCGTTTTTCATTTATTTTAACTGTTTTGTTTAATTGTAAAAAAATTGTGTTACCGTTTCCTTATAAGCCAGTAAAGACCCTGGGGTACCGAGTCTAATTTATCAAATGTATTCAAGTTAAATAAAATTGTTTTGATTTTATAAAATTTCATTTAATTATTTGTGTAATTGTAAATTGTCTCTTAATAAATAAAAATTGTTTGTTTAAATTAGTACCGCTATTTTTATATTACAATATCTTTTCTTATTTATTTTTGTAATAACTTTGGAAATTATTTGTAATAAATATCCCATTTTTTTTGGCTTTTTAATTTGTTTAATCAAAATTCCAAATGTGGAAAACCATACGTAGGAGAAACAGGGGGTGAATGAACTCGAAATACATCCGCAAAAGCTAAAACTGCGTATTGAAGTTGTAAGTGCACGTACTTTATTTTTTCAATCATTTTCCTCTCTTTTGTTTCAAAACCAACATTACAAAACAGATATTGAAATATACAGTCCTTGTTAAATTCAATAATGTGGTCCTTCAACCAATATTAATCAGCCCAGTCTTCTGTTACACACTTGGTTTCACCCCCATACTAAGCCGATAACCTCCCACGCACTCTCTGATTTCGACTAGTCAGAACACTAATTCCCGGTTCCATCCTCCAATCCCATTCGCCGTATTTTAAGATACCGGATTCCCTCGTCAACAGTCTGGATTGTGTAGAACGACGTCCAAGTCCATATCACCATGGTCTTATTGATGCTCGTCACTCCTTGAAGAGGAACACAATTTTTTACTCCTTCCCCCCTTTACGTCATTGCCCTATATCTAATTTCTAACATTACCACTCTTAATTACGTTCTTCTCCGAACCCGGTAGTGCAACATTCCAACTATTCTAACCCAGGAACATTAATAACATATATCTGAATACTCTGTAAATTTAAATAAAAATAAAATTAATAAAGAGTTACGGGGCGAGTTATTAGTCAAGTGAGTATCGGAAATGTTAGTTTCTATGAAATAATAAAGTAATTACAATTATAAACTCTCAAAATGGTTTTCAGATAATGTACAAAGTTAAGAATGTGGCAATAGTAATAATGAGGGAAAAATGAAGTCCGTCTTTGTACTAATAGATAATAAGAGTAGACCCAAGGTGAAGAGCACGGCCAGCCCCTTCCTAGCTTCACTTGTTTACGATAATCCCAAGTGATTCACGGGCCTCGGGCTCTTCAATTCAAGTCTCCCCCTCTCGCCACTTCCCACTGTTTTTTTTTACACAAGCTAAAAAATTTCATTAAATCCGGATCGAACCCCTTCAATTTCCTCGCTTCGTCGATGGTGAAATACAAATAGCGAGTCGTCTGGCCTCACAGATCGATCTAAGACAAAGTACACAGCTCGTCGTAGCTTAATAGCATCTTCCTTGCCGCTTCCTTAAGACGGAGAACAAATCCAACAAACTCGGTTAACGTTAATTAACGCTAGGTAATGATACTTTTATAATTAAAAATTGAAGCTGGACAAATAAAAAAATGTTGCCTGTAGAAGAATAAACGATTGGATTGGTTTCGTTAATACTGTTGAATATGTAGGATACGAAACATACACACACACACACACACACACACACACACATATATATATATATATATATATATATATATATTGTAGTAATTGGTAATTAAGGCATTGTTCTAATTGAAAAGTTGAATTGTACAGGACTAATTATTAGTGGATATAGAGCGGACGCCGCAACAAACCGGTAAGGCAAAGAAAACATTGTTGATCAGTCGAGAAGGTTTTTACGCGCTCAAAATTTACGAGACGAACAGTACAGTCGGGCAGCAGACAGCGAATAGATCAGACGAAAAGTTTTACAGTCGGCAGTCAGAACGAAAGAATGTGGTCCAGTCACAAACATGCTTTCAAGTATTAAAAAGTAAAGCAATATTCAGTCGGGAAGGAGACAGAGCAACTAGTGTGTATTCGGTGGTCGAGCATAGATTCATCATGCTGGCCATAGATAAACCAATGAAGTCCATTTTCAACTAAAGTCACGAGATCTACAAATCCAGGTTGCAGTAAAGCATCGAGAACCAACCAATTTGTGTTAAACCAACTAACAAACAACGCCAATTAGAGCCTGTGAACATTTAGAGTCTGTGAGTACTTAGAATCAGTGATGTCCCCAAAATTGTGCACGAAAAGCTAAAATGAGACCTGGGCGGACGTAAGTAGAAAAAAAACCCTTTAAAATCATTTGTAAACCGTGTTTAAAAGATAAAAGTCAGATCGTTCTTTAATTATTTAATTATCGATAAAATGAGATCCTTAATTCTTGATAAAAATTAAAATTGTTTTAATTCAATCTTTAGTATTATTTCTTCCGCAACAAATTTCGTCTAGTTCAGACGCATTGATTTCCATAAAAAGTAAATGTAATTCTGATTATATAAATTCTGCCACTTTTCAAACCCAGTTCAAGACCCTGAGATCCCAAATATTTGGTGTATTTTATACTTGTTTTAAAATTGTTAATAAATCTTGTTTAATAGTTTTCACTTAAGTTCTTTCATTTATAAACACCACATTCATATATTATATATATAAATTATTACAATATATATCATATTTTTTATTTGCTATATATTTGTATATATTGTAGAAATTACTCAGGAATTTATTTTATTTAAGATTTTCTGCCTTCAGTTCGGCAATACCGTTACGCCAAATGTTTACGAATATTTAACTCTGGGTCAAAATGTGTCTCGAGGGAAAAGTATAAAAGCCGTGTGACGTAAACACAGGTCAATCAGTACCAGCGCCGTCGAGCACCAAGTCGCACAGGTGGGTGATCTTATATTACATTAGGACAATCAGTAGCCCTAGAAGTCTGTAGCAGAGAGCCACCTCACTTTAGCGGCTAGCCAGAGGGTAGTAGGGCAGTCGCAGTTGAGTGGCTGTTGGTATTTGTTACGTTGTGTCTGGGAAAGCTCGTTCGAGTGGATTGGAGTCGGACGTTATGTCCGGGTGTGTCGTTGGTTTTTGGTCGTTTTTTTTACCAGAGTGTTAAATCATTCTGATACTAAGCAATTTTCTGCGTTATAGAGGATCGAACTTGTATTTGCATGTGTTTGCATGCGGATTTAGTATAACTAATCTCACTCGAGGTTCAGATACACTCGCCAAAGTTTGGTAACAGGCCACGGGAGATGGCAATCGTGAAAATTCCGTCTATCTATGATAGCTCTGCCAACAAATCCTATCTCCACACCTCCTATGGTGGCACTGGGCAATGCAGCTTGCTGTAGCAAACTGGAGAAGGGTGTTTAATTTAGGGTTGCGACTTTTTTCTGAGCATGAAGTTACGAACATACGTTGACGTGTGCTGGGTCACTTGAGAACCGCTTTTGACGTTCCAAGGTATTTGTTTAGTTTTAGTTGTGAATAATAAATAAACTTTAGATTTATATTGTAGTAATTTTAATTTTTCTGTTTTCATTTTGTAAATGCTTATATTTTATTGGAGGCCCGTAGGCGACCCTGAGATACATTATTTTTAAGTAAATGTTTACTACATTACTTGGTGTCCAATTAGGGGCTTATTTCCCTTTAATATTTGTATTATTACAATTGGCACCTCCAACGTGGATCAATAGTACTTTTAATTAAGTGCTTATTGCAATATATATATATATATATACATAAAAATCATTGGGAATTACACAACGTAAAAACACATGAATTGAATTACTATAACACGTACTAACAATTAGAAGACATAATTATGAATTATAAAACACACGAAGGAGAAAATTAATTACGTAAATAGTATAATAATAAATAAAAAAAAAGTCTCGTGGAAAACTAAGAAAATCTAATGCATTTGTGCAATTTCGTACAAAAATATGTGGCACTAAATTCAACCGAAATAGGATCACGAAATGATAAATTTTGCGAAGGTGACAGTTCAAAATTCTTAGGGTTATGTGCTCATAGTTCATTGAACTTGGAAAATTAACATTAATGAGCTTGCAACCAAATTAATCTCGGCCGAATATACTGTATAAATTCAGTGATCGGAACATCAGAAACATAGTTTATTTTCACTCGTTGTTGTCATATGGAAGATTTTTTTTTTCTTGGGGGGGGGGGGGTTATTCTTTTGGAAACACAATCTTTATTCTTCAGAAAAGGGTAGTTAGACTTACATTTCAAGTTTCCTCAAGAACATCTTGGAGGTATCTCTTCAAGAAATGGGGTCTTACATGCCAGTTCATACTATCCTTAATATATTTTTTTGTGATAAATAAAAAGATCCGCTATTCTTGACCAAATCAGACTTTAACAATTTCAATACGAACAGGGTAAATTACAATCACTTACACATGATATGTTGGATGGCAACTGGTGGATTGCATATATCACATGTAGGTGGAGGACTATTGTCAATTATGTGGAGGTGTGGCACCTTGGAGTATTATGTCCTGATTCTTGATAATACTATCTGATCAGTTTTTTAATTTGGGGAATTCGTTGATTTGTTGGTGGATATTGCCTTATTTTACTTCCCTCCATATGATGTTCCGGAGCTGTCTGTGTTTTACTTCGAGCACCTTTCGAGGCATACTTCTAATTGTTGATCTTGGGACCTTCAGATATGCTATATTGTTGCCATGGATACATTCAGAAGGCTGAATCCATATTACTATGACTGTATTCCAACTTTATTGGTTTAGCAATGGAATCTCTGGTGATGCATCTTTTTTAGTTATTTTATGAATGGTCGTCCACGAATTAGTACAGATTATGTTTTTTATGTTTGATGATTCAGTATGTGGAGGTGTGGCACCTTGGAGTATTATGTCCTGATTCTTGATAATACTATCTGATCAGTTTTTTAATTTGGGGAATGGCGTAAAGCTCAGCTGTGTTGATGGAGGATGCTGGGTTGAGGGTGGATGAGCAGTCGGATGAATTGAATTCACATCCAGTTCCTTTGTCATTTTTTTGAACCTTTCGATTATATATTTGGTTATAACCAGGGTTATAGTTACATAGTTAGGTATATATTTTTTCTTTCAGTCATCATTTGATTAGGGGTTTATCTGTTTTAATTCGGGATAATGCCCATGAGGGAATTTTTCACTGACGGAACGTTTCCACCTCTCGTGTTTGGAGATTTAATGTCTGGTAATTATTTGTGTATATTGGGGTATTTTTTTCTGGTTTGGTTTCTGGGCTTCAATTAGAATGCTTCCGATCGAACTAGAACAGAAACACCCTGTGACAATCCTAAGGGTGGAGTTATGAATTGCGTTCAGTATCTTGAATACCGTAATGTTATTTGAGAAAATTAAATATGTTGCAATGCCAATTAATTAAGACATTCGTGAATTTGAAATTATAAATTGTTTGAGAAATCTATTCTTGACGGCGGTACAGAACAGAACAACACTAGACAAGAAGAGCATCGTTTCTTTGTCGGAAGAAGTAATGCGCGCTCAAAATTACGACAGAGTGCAGTTCACATTATGATATGGTAGAGTTCAGGTCGCATTAGCAGGAAGGCTTGGTCGCAGGAAGATATTGAGAAGTTTGAGTTGGCAAGCAGAAACGATAGGAAATGGTCGCATTAAAATAGACGAGATATTCTTTTAAAAAGTAAAGTTAAGTAGAAGGAGTTGGCAATCAGACACGACAGAAATTGGTCATGTTGGAAATAGACAAGACAATTTCAAATATTTAAAGTAAATTTGCAGAGAAATATCGAGAATTACCAATCAACAGCGTTGAAATATTCACTAGAGCATAACTACGAAACCTGCTTAGCACAAACAGTCTTGTGAACATAGCCGGGCAGAATTAGCAAAAGTCAACCGAGAGAGAGACGAAAGGAGGATCATCCTGGTTCCTGAGTTTCGATCTGAAAATAGAAATTTTAGAATCTGTGAGTTTTATAAGCTGTGCAAAACCCCGCCATAGTGTTTCGTCAATTACAAGGTATCCTGGAATGCTGCCGTGAGTAACAATATAAAAACAACTAATTATGTAAACCTGATTAAAAGATAGTCGTCAGATTTCGTTTTCTTCTTTTGATTTAAATTTGTTAATTAAAATCCATATTTTTAGTTTAACTTCGCTGATAAGTAAATTTCGTCCTAATTAATTGACGAGTAAATCTTTTCTCTTTTAAATTGGAATTTGTGTTTAAGTTGAGAAATAAAATGATTCGCCATTATCAAACCCAGTAGAGACCCTGAGAAATTTTTAATTTGTGTAATTGTGTTTAAATTGATAATAAATATTTTGTTTGTAAAGTTAATTATATTTTCATTTAAAAAGCCCCTTTTATTTGAATATTACAATGTATAGATTAATAACTTTAGTTTTTTCATCTTTAATGCTGTTTTAATTAGCAGTTGTTATATATTTCACCTTCCTAAGAGGGGATTCGTAATATTGAGTAGGGGTATAGTAATACACTAGTGATAGTGTACCCAGAGACATGTGCAGTGACGCCTCATTAATAAACCACCAACGCAACCAGATTCAAAAGGAATTTCTCACGTCAACGTGGGTGCGTAATGTGTCTTTCACTTGCACTACAAACACGAGTGAGATTGATTGTATTCCTCTAATTGTGTTTGTGGGAAGCCATACATCAAATTGCTAGAGAGCGTCCGCGGTTTCGAATGTCACGTGACACGCCGGTAATTAAACGTATTTGCATCCTAGCCGTGATACCGTCGAAATAATTTTCTGTAATAAATCTTTACCGCAACTACGACTTCATTTTATATTAAATGCTATCTATGTAAATAACGCAGCTAAATTGCTCAATTAGTCTGTCGTATACGATAATTAATGTGTAAATTTCTGTGGCAGCTCAGACTTGGTGACAAAATTACATCTTATAAGGTGCTAAGACCAGATTTATTGGATATCATTAGAGACGGCGACATGTTTATAATATGGAAACTTAAAAATTGGAAAAGACGATTAGAAAAAAATGTGAATATAAGACATGCCAAGTACGTAAATTCTAAAATAATCACGCCGAAGGAGAAATATGATTGAAAGGTGTATTCTCTTAAATACATTTGTTTGTAAAATCTACGTTAGCTACAAAAGTTACGGCAGGGGAATTTATTAAATTAGTTACGAGAGATATCTCTCAAATTATAATTGTGTTGTTGACAAAGTTCGTTTTCCCCGATGTGAAGTGAACAGATTTTCTAGATGCATCTCCCTATGAAATAATTTATTCTGAATACAAACTGGGTTCGGATAATTTCAACATTTTTTTTTTGCTACGTTTAATTTTTCGGGCCATGGTATTACGTAGCCATTTTTTTGAAATTTTACTTTCCGTCTAACCTACTCCGTTTAAAATTTGTTTCAAGCCTTGTCTTCAGTAAATTGGTATAAAAGGGTTAATACTGTTGTAGTAAGGTAAAACACCGACTAAAGCGCGTACTTGAAAATATGAAAACTGTCTCCGTAGAATATAAGAAATTCTATTTGGCTATAAATTTTAAATATTCGCTATTGTTGCGAATAACAGAAATTGTTGACTCCGTACAACTCGGGGCGATGTTTTCATAAACATTTTTTTTTCCCCCCCGAGACAGCCGAGGTCTTCCATTAAGAACGAGGACATGCTACTTGTAACAGAAGATTGCTGCTTTAAGTCTTGCGTAGCAACGACGCGGCACTTTACTCGGAAAAGCTATTCCTTGGCCCTGAGTGAGCAAAGCAGAGCTCGTTTAGGATAATATGGGGAAACGACCTGTCAGATACAGGGAACTGTACAGAAATATTCAATTTATCACGCGAATATGTCTGTAACTATTTTCCTATATGCTTGCTACATCTCTTGGCAAATTTGTATTGACGTAATAATTAAATTCGAGATAAGAAATATTATGTTAAAATACTATAATTTAGTAATAAATCGTTTTATAACAGAAAAAAATTAAAGGTGTTTAAAATTTTCAAATATATCGCCCTCAACATTTATTCGTAAAATGCGTTCAACTCGAACTGTCACTTCATTTATTCAATTGAACGATACCCTTTGTACTATTGAAATCCTCACACTTTCTCGTTTCTCACTTTACCAGTCTCATATCTCACAGCCATTGTAGAACGATATATATTTTTTACTGAGCTCTTTGAATATATACGAGTATGTTGCTTTTGTCAGTATTATTGAAGAAATATTCCCCACAGCCTCCCTCAAATACTCTGCCGTCAGTAATTATCTATTTTTCCACACGTCATTTGACATGGTTGAATTAAAAACCTTTGGAACGAGATGTACGCATAAAACAGAGGTTTACTTAGAACTGAAAGGCAGCAGAAACTAAAACAAAAGAGAATGGAGAACGTTCAGAAGTAACTAATTTCTAATTGCTCTACGTGGAACATCTGAAACGGAGATTTCTCAAATTGTAGAACGTGAAAGTATTCAACTTTTTTTTTTAGGGCAACAGGCTACATGAGGGTGATCCACATTGGGCAACTCCCCTTTAATAGCATAGGAAGGGATTTGAAAGGGATGCGGAAGGGTAGAGGAAGGTAGCCAAGGGTTTCTAGGGCCCCCGGGCTATGGTTTAAGGATCCTACCAGGCATTCGCCTAAAGAAATGCAGGGAAAACCCTAGAAAAACCTGCATCAGGTAGGTCGGGCATTGGTTTTTTTTAAATTTTTTTTTTAGGGCAACAGGCTACATGAGGGTAATCCACTTTGGGCAACTCCCCTTTAATAGCATAGGAAGGGATTTGAAAGGGGGATGCGGAAGGGTGGAGGAAGGTAGCCAAGGGTTACTAGGGCCCCCGGGCTATAGTTTAAGGATCTTACCCGGCATTCGCCTAAAGAAATGCAGGGAAAACCCTAGGAAAACCTGCATCGGGTAGGTCGGGCATTGGGTACTTGTCCTACGCCCTTCCGATAGCGGGAGAGGAGTTTGCTGTTCAAAAACGGAGAGGAAAAGGCATACCCAAAGGTAGCCCCTTCGTATCTCTCCTAAAAGGTTCTGCCTGCGAGAGAACATCCCTCGCAGGTTACTTGCGAGAGAATCCTCTCGCAAGTTCGGGCATTGGGTATTTTTTTTTTAGGGCAACAGGTTACATGAGGGTGATCCACATTGGGCAACTTCCCTTTAATAGCATAGGAAGGGATTAGAAAGGGTTTTTTTTTTAGGGCAACAGGCTACATGAGGGTGATCTACATTGGGCAACTCCCCTTTAATAGCATAGGAAGGGATTTGAAAGGGGGGATGCGGAAGGGTAGAGGAAGGTAGCCAAGGGTTAACTAGGGCCCCCGGGCTATATTTTAAGGATCCTACCCGGCATTCGCCTAAAGAAATGCAGGGAAAACCCTAGGAAAACGTGCATGTAACGTCAACTGCGAGAAAAGAAAATTTTATGGCGAAGAGAGAAGAACATTGTACTGCCTGTGCCGGTACCGTCTTTATCGACTACAGTAAAGTGACATCTTAAATACATGTATTCTTTTTTACTATAATTTATTATTTAAAGTAATAATTATATTTTATAACGATAACATAAAAATTACTATTATGAATCTAATTTCTTTCCTTAAAATTTTGTAATTACAATAAATAAAGAAATTTTGGAGAGAAATTTATGAAAGCGTGTGGTTTTTATCCACGATTGTATTCTTCTCATTTTCGTCAGACAGACATTGTTACGCTCGATATCATCGGCCTTGTGCAGAGACGGACAATAATGAAATTTTTCAATCGTTTTAACGTTAATGTACTTCTTGAAGTCCTAAAATGACGCAACGAATAATGCAATCGTACGTAATAATTTTAGTCCGTACAAGGGATGGAGAAAGCTCACACCTGACAGTGAGTCGACTCGGGTTGCTCAGACGGTAAGAGCACCTCGTTTCTATCGGTAACATCGATCCGGTCGAGATTTTTCCATCCTGATACTTGGATGCAATTACATGGCCTTTATGGCTGAGCTTTGATTGAAGCTTATTCTGTCTTTCTGAATAATTAATTTGAGTATATCAACTCTGATTAGGTTTCGAAAAATAATTTTCATATTTCACTTTAATATTACTCCCAAAACGTCGACTTGATCTTGCCCTTTAGTGTTGCGAACGTGATCGAATTCCTATTCCATTTGTGAGTCACTTCTGTTCTTTTGTGTATTACTCCGCTTCTTATTTTGTTTCATGTCATCCAATCTCTTACAAAATTACTGGTGCTTGCTCCCAGTTAGACCATTCTTTGGGGCTCAACTGTCTCTTGGGTTCCGTTTCACATCTATTCGAACATCGGTAGCTGTAATATGAAATTGTGATTGGATAACTCACGTGTCTCAATAGATCACGTGGCATCAGAAGGGACCAGTGGATATGTGGGGTAGAGGAATCTGTTGTAGTATTGAGGTAAAATGATTGAGTAAACCTGATCACTATTAAATGTGTAGAGAGGGACAAAACAGCGCAATTAAAATGGGTTTAAGCATATATTGATGATGTATGTGTTGATACTTCAAGTGTAATTGGTCCACAGGTGCCTGAATAAATACACTTTGGGATGTGTCTGGCCATAACCGAAAGTGAATCTGTCGTCGCTCGTCAGTTTTGATATAAAGCTTAAACGTCTGTAAATATTTAGCAATTGTTAAAAATCATTGCAGTTATCGGAATTTTGACCGCCGCGGCGTCTGAGCCCGTGGTCATAGTGGAAATGATCTGGATGAACCCTTCCGTCTCGAAATGAACTTCAATATTTGTTCCAATCGAGTGATGTTGTTTGCAGGGTACGTCAAAGCATTTCCTCTAGCGTTGATCAGTTGATGAGACAAAGACACAGGGTGAGGAGACGAGATCCCCACGCATGACAGACGACGAGAGAATCGGCGGGATGGTAATGAATCAAAGGGCAGCCTCAGCCTCTGCACCGGAGCTGGACACATTGTTGTAAGTCAAACACCGCACAGAAAACGCCCACTCGGCCGACAGCTAATTTACATGCCGTTCCCTACGAACAACACGAAATTTTATGGAGCTTATTTGAGGCAAACCCATTTCACACTGTGAGTTAATTATAGTACGCCAGGAAGGTAATTGTCCGTGCAAAATTACCTGAACATCAAACAGCCTCAGTTGGGTGTAAGGCTTTATGTCGGAAACATGATTATTATAGAAACCATAACTTTACATCGATATTAACGATCATATATTTTAATACCAAATTATAAATAATTATATTCATTGTACCAATATGAGAATACATCAAGACGAAGGAATTAACTTGTAACGTTAAGAACCGTAGATGTGATGTATTTGATTCTCTCTAAATCTGATTAACTGAATTAATATATTATATAATGAATAATGCGTACTGCGAAAATGTTATTTACGAATATGTAGATAGTAAAATGTAGTTAAATCTGACAACAGTACTGTTGTGAAGGAGGCTGGAGAAAGTTTTATATTTATAGGTTGAAGTACGTGAATTAAGTAGGAAAGTTAAAATATGTTCAACGGATTTGTCTCGATATTGGACTATATTATATTTTTATTAAATATTGAGTGAAAACCTCGACGACTTATTCCAGTGGAAATATATTCACGGTTTTTGGGGGAAATATATTTTTTATACATAAATGGATTGTACACTACTTACTTACGTAAATTATTTCATATGTACCCTATATATGAAAGATCTTTTAGCAGAGTGTTATAATAAAGTCAAAAGGATACATAAAATTTAAAATTAATTTATTTTTAATAATCGTGAATTCAGTATCAGAATTTTTATCTGGATGTTCGACATCTACACAATAATAATTCATTTTATTATTTATTTAATTTCAACGTCTTCTAATTATTGTTACCTGAAGAAGTCCGAAAATTATGAACGAAACGTCGTAATTATTATAAGAAGATTCTTACGAAGTAATTGTCATTCTATTAAACCTTATTTTATTTTTTCCCGACGTATAGGACCAGAAATTATATTATATTTCGAAAGCGTTAGATTATTCTTAACTTATAATTTGATTTGGGTTTTTAAATGTTTTATTAAATATTTAATAACAGTTCTAGATAAGATTCTTCCCATAAAAATTTGCATTATTTTTGTAATTAATTTATGTAAATTACTTTTTAAATTTTATTGATTAAATTCAAAATATTTTCTTTAACGGACGATTAAGTTATTTCAGTTTTTAATTTCATTCCCCAAATTTCATATTAATTTTTTAATATGCTAAATTGAAAAACCAGAACAACAGTTTAGCTATATTTTGTGTGTATCACTAAAATTACAGATGAAAGTATTCTTTGGAATATAATGGTTTTTAAACTAAGGTGTTCGATTTATTAAATAATTTTCTTGTATCAGATTTTTATAGAATATGCGCGCATCTAACGTTTTTTTTATATAAGGGTCTAAATCTTTGAAGAGCTATTGAATAAAGAATTCCATTGCGTTCTTTGTATTACTTGGTAGAGCATAATGGAAAGCTGTTATTCTGAATGCAGATTTGATTTAGTAAGGTCAGATCCTTGTATTCTTTAACCCCTTTTGCCTATAGTTCGTTTTAAATTAGAAGTCTTCTGCAGTGTCAGTCTGGAGGGGGCACCGATGCCACGTGCGACACACGACTAAAACAGCTCAATAAAAACAGTAGAATAACACCGCTATTGTTCAGCAATGTTGCTTTATTTCAAACGTTGAGATTGGTTTTTTTCAAGGTCACACACCCTTTGCGGGAATTTATTACCATCGGTCTTCTAATTTAAGACTATAGTGACAAAGCTTAAATGAGATTTGAGCGATAGATGACGTCATATCCGAATGTAACTAGTGGCCAGTATTTAATAGAAAACGTGTGAACCGAAAATACTTAACATTTATTGTCTTCAGAGATAGGTTTCGATATGCTCAAAGTGTTCAGTTCTAAAAACTAATTATTTTACGTATTTACGTATTTTTGTTTACAATCACGTATGAATTTTTATATTTTTAAATTATGTATGTGTAAAGCAGATTCATATCTGATTAATAATGAATTAATAATAAATGAGGTTAAACAAATTCTTTGTTGTTCGCCTGCCCCAGTCGCACGTCGCATTGCAAAATAAGAATGTGAACTTTAAATACTTGAATTACTTTTGAAAATACAAGAACTTACATTTCATCTAATGTTGATATACATTATTAGTGTAGCAAAAATAATACGAGAATTTTGGGATTAAGGTAACGAATAATATCTGCAAATGTGCGAGTCAGTCGTAACACGTAAGCCTCGTTCGCGTTAAAGACGAAGTCTACACGTACGAAGGAGTCTCGTCAAGATCCGTGATACGCAAAACAATCCAATGTAGAACGTCTGAGTTGCAAGGAAACTGCCGACCCCAATCCAGATTTCCGTCACTAAAAAATTGGCTGCTGTATATTATCATACGATTAATCTACAATACAAAAATTGCAGTTCTTTTTTGTAATTATAACAATGTGTGTTTTTTAAATTCTATTAACAGAAAATAGAAGAAAGTTGTTTTTCAAATGATCTCTCAAGATTTCTCTGAATTGTTTGCAGTGTGAAATATTTATAAATCTTTAAAAAAGGCAGACTACTTGTTTTCAATGCTTTAAAACGTGTCAATAGAATTTTGTTCACTACAAATTGCACGAACAAATCAAAATTAAGAAAAATGTGTTGTCAATTAAATTCAGAACAGTCCGACCGACTAAATATTATAATAATATTTTGATGTATTTTCTGCTTCTACATACTGTTTTATTCGATGGAAAAATTATTAATCTCCCATAATATTTGATTTCAGAATATAGGAATGATTCATTATGCGTATAAAATCTGTAGTTATTTAAGTTGACATGTTTATTTACAACTAAATTACTTGTCCGAACGTTGCTTTGAAATAGAAATACTCATGCGACTAATTACTGCGCTTTTTGTTTGTTCTATGTAACAAGCACTGCAGTCTTTATAGAATTTATTTATATATTTAATTATTATTACCTAAATTATAGATATAGTATTTAGTTTTTTATAATAAATAATTGTTTTATAAACACTTTATGATATCAATTAATTGTATCAAATAACTTAAGCCGTATATTATTTATGAATGGAAGAATGAAAAAAAATTTTGAAACTGTGTAACTGCCAAAAATTTGATACTTGAAATCCAAATGCTCATCTATTAATGTTAAGACCGATACAAATAATCCCCGAAACCTTTATTACTATTCTCTTGTACGTATTTCTGTTATTTCAGCTTATTAGCAATGCAAACCTGATGAGAACCACGGATTGTGGAAGAAACTGAGTTGACATTGAATTTCTTTTTTAGTATAATAATGTGGAAGTATATTTAATACTTAACTTTATCCTAGTCCATTGTTGTTATCAACATGTTTATCGGTTCAGATGTAACACATATATTTGGTATCTTTGACTGATTTTTCTATTCCAACTACTATCATATTATCTGTGCGGATTTCACTGATATAGATATATATGTATATATATATATATATATATATATATATATATATATTTATTTAACTTTCTAGTTGGAGTTTAGGCAGACGATATACACAGTGACTCGGATGACGTCAAGTTGCATGCAACTCCAGCCTATATTAGCAATTTAATTGTCTGTAATTTTTTCCTGGAGTCATCTTATTTTTAATTAAATTATTTTCCAATAAAAATTTTATTTTTCAAAATCACTGTTACAAAACTTGAAAAAATCCGTGTTTACTGAGGACGCGATATCTTATATCTGTGTTCACATATAAATTGGCCCATAGTTCCGGAGCCGGGTTATATTCAGTTGAAGAGCGTCAATTTTAAGACATGATTTCAATCTAAGTTATGCACCAGTATTGTACAAGTTCTCCGAACGAGTCAAAAGGCTGGGCTCCGACGAGCATTTGCCACGGGTCGTTGACCCTTTTCCAAGGTGGTTCGATCGTTATCATGTGACACTCCGCAATCCTCAGCTAGACAAAAAGCTACTGAGGAATTTAGACCAAGGCCTCGCGGAGAAAAGAAACACTTTATGGGGGACAATGCTGTTATTTATGAGCCCTTTGTTCTATTCGACGTTGGTCCCTCATTTGGCGTAGAGGCAGCTGATAATAAATATCCCCTCCACAGCTTCCCGTTAGACGGACATGGAGCTTCTTCCTTTCCGCTTTTCGTCTCTCCAGACGACGAGAGTAAGTTCTTCCCCTTCCCAGTTCTTATCCGTGTCCCTTCGGACACAACTGCTTTACGGGGCGGTTTAATCCGCTTTGTTCAGCTTCATTCATAAGCAATGACGGGCAACTCTTTCAACGTGAGTCACAAAACTTTGGAAAGAAGGAATTTTAATATCACGAGCTTGAATTAGTTGCTCTAGATCACCACAACAGCCATTACATTGACCGCTCAATCCACAGGATGAAATAATTCATAAGTTGAAAGAAAATTCAATCCGGTTGTAAAAATGAGAACAATAGTGAAATTTATATTAAAAATTAAAATTTCTGATAAGTTATTTGTAAATAAAAATGAAAATGCAATATAAATACATTAAAGCTGATTTTAAAATGGGAGATGTACCGTAAAACAGCAGGTAGTGTAATGTTATAAACGCTAATAATCCAATCACTATTTATTTAACATAAATAAATTCTTTCCACAGTTACAAATTATAGACGTTCCTCTGTTAAAAATAAATTAAGCAGATGACTAATGTTTTCCCGCACGTATTATGACGTTAACTCTGACGTCACTCCACTCACGTGAATAATTTAGATTTAGATTTATTATTCATTCCATTAGTCCTCGGTCGGGGAAATAGGATACTAGTTCACTAATCTCTTGTGTTAAACCGTGGGAAATATCGCTCACCAAGTTTAAAAACACACTAATACTATTTACTGCAAGATGGGCGACAGTTTACATTCGTGCTCAAAATGTTCAAACCTTATCTGTTCTCCACTAAAGATCGTCTCGTCAAAGAAGTTGCACGAGGATTAAATTTCTTATATGTTGTAATTTTGCACCTCCAAGTCAGCAACAATGCCGCTGGTTTGACATTGATCAGGGACCTGAAGCTTATAAATTAAATATTAATTATGTGGTGCCAAATAGCCGCTACGACTAAAACTTCCTAATACAATACTGAGCTTATTATTAATGCTCAAAATTCAATAACACTGATATATGTATTATTTTTTTAGTTCTCAATAACATTTTACATATACCGATAGTAATTAATATATTTTTAATAAATTCAGAATTATCTCTCGCGCACCCAATTAGAGATATTTTTCTCGTCGATCACTGCCAAAGAAAAATGTAGCGTATGTCCCGAATTTGATAAACACTTAACTTACAGAACATATTTTTACATAATTTCCATTGTCCTAAAATATGGAATAAATGTTTATATATGATCTATCTTTTTTCTATTTTTTTTAAAGACCAACAGAATTAATTCCTCCAAATTTATGAAAAAACTGATACCCGTTTTGTTGTCTCTGCTATTATTTTTCTGTATAAATTTCACTAAATATACTGAAGTTAGGCTAACGGTAAGAAATTGATTACAGAATGAAAGTATAACAAAAACTCGGCCATTTTTATGGAATGTATGTCAGTTGTACTCTCTAAAAATAATAGAGCCCAGCTTAAACTAAAATTAATTCGATCGCCAATACGATCACACTGACATTCGTAGCATCCAACTAGCCGTAGCCATGACTGATACCATGCAACATTTTGTTTTGTGATTTTTGGTGGAAATTTCTCTACATTTTTATAACATTTCGGTTACATACGTTCGCCGTAAACTTGACCAAATGAAAATTAGTAAAAATGTTAACAAAAAAGTCTCATTGAGATAAATTTGTCAGTCAGTACAATATGAGGAAAATTTCAAACTATGTGTTATACATTTTTTTAGGGCAAAGGGCTACATGAGGGTAATCCACGTTGGGAAACTCCCCTTTAATAGCATAGGAAGGGATTTGAAAGGGGGGATGCGGAAGTATGGAGGAGGGTGGCCAAGGGTTAACTAGGGCCCCCGGGCTATATTTTAAGGATCCTACCGGCATTCGCCTAAAGAAATGCAGGGAAAACCTGCATCGGGTAGGTCGGGCATTGGGTACTTGTCCCACGCCCTTCCGATAGCGGGAGAGGAGTTTGCTGTGGGGACGCAGCATTCTCTTCTCCGTGCCTCGACCACTTTAGGAGGCAGCTGGCCGACTATTCCAATGGGAATAGCGAACAACTCTTACAGTATGCCCAAGGTCTGCGACCCCGGAACATACACGTCTCAAAACAGGCCGAGGTGCCTCGGCTTGTGGGAAAAAAGTGTTATACAATTTAGGTAATGATATTCAAATATTATAACACTTTTAACACATGCGAGAAATGAGTTTGAGATCATTTTTTCCAAAACACCTAAATGGGCGTATGAACTAAAGTCAACAGCGACAACAACAGGACAACAATACCTAATTATGCCATGAACGTTAGTGTTGTTCAAACACGTAGAAACCAATTTGTGTAATTAAACACTCCCCACCCTACTGAATAATGGTATATTCCTCCAACCTTTGCATTCTCGACGTTTTGCATTCGAGTGCCGATATTAAATTCCTATTAGAATAATTCATTGCGTGTCACCTTTTTAAAGAAAATTAGGAGATAATTATCTACGAATTATAAACCTGTCGAGGGAGGTGAGACTTTAGCAGAGTGCGAATGCAACTCAGTGACGTTTTATGAAACCGTCGCGAAGCACGTTGATGAAATTTTTCAGGTTTCAAATATAATTTCAAAAGGTATTTGCCATAAAACCACTACAATAATCATATTGAATAATTTTTCAGTAATTTTGATATTCGTTTGAAATATGTATAATAGTTCCAAATTTTTTTATATTATTTGAAAAATCAAGTTTTTTTAGAGTTTTATATTTTTTGGTATTACAAAGTTATATAATTTCGAAAAACATAAAGGGATACAATTTCGATAAATAGTCTAGCAAGAAACGCGTATTTCAAGCAGTACAGTATTCGCAAATTTTATTGACCATGGATAATAGCGATAAACTCAGTGATGCGTATTCAATCTCGTGGGACTCAATCTACTAGGGTAAAACCCCCAAAAGAAGACGTCCATATTGAAACAGCATAAACAAGCCATAAAACGAGGAAGGAACAATAATCTAACTAGAGATCTGATGACGGGATAATTTGATAAGGCAATACAAGCATGTCAAAGCCCTAACCATTTACAACGAAAAGAGCAATAGAGTCAAGTAATTAATAAAACTTTTTTCATTGCTCAAGATGCTTAGAACTTATTAATTCTGAAGAACAATCCTATCCTTAAATTCCCCCGAATTGAAAATTATTTTACATCGACCGTATATGTGATAATTTTTCTTAATAAATAAAATTTACAGTTAGCTAAAGTTAGTAACGTTTCTTCCTCTAATTCATTTTTTCTTTAATTATATACGTATAAAGAGATAATACGAAAAATAGCCACTTCTTTTATCAGTTTTTTTCTATTTCTCGTATTAATTTTCAAAACAAACAATTTTTATTTATTTATTCAGATATAAAGAGGGTCCAAAATAAAGGGTAGGAAAGTTATGTATTTAAGTTCATGGTCAATTTTAATGTTTATCAATAAATTCTGACTTTGGCAAATTTCCACTAATTATATATTTAATACGAGTCAGATATAGTCTCAAAGATTTTTTTTTGTTAACTCCAACAAACTGATATTTTTTTGAGAGGAGGCAAACAATAATATGAATGGGGTCACTCTTATATTGGAATAACTGAATTTTCATTAATTTTTTATTCCTGATGATTAATTTTTCTCTAGAACATCTTTCTAGCCGATTTTTGGCACAATTTCCGCTCGTTTATTTGAACGTCGAAATAAATGGGTGAGAATAAATATAGATTGGAACTGACGTATCTGTATACAGTTTAAACTTATTAGCGTTCTACTTCGATAATTGTTATTTATAAAAGTGGTTATTGGGAAATGATGAAAATAAGGTTTTTATTTGTCAATAACGGCTGAGTTTAAATTAACTTTACGTTATGCTAGGAAATCGACCAAGATTATGAGTGTAATAATTTTTTAAAAAAAGTGATTTAATGATTAATTCCACTGTTCCAAATTAAAGATTTGTGAGCAACCACAATGCAATGTAAAGGGAAATGTAGATTTCCCAAGATTTTCTTTTCTTCGCCAGTAAATCCAGTAAAGTGTCTTGAAGGCGAAGGGACTCACCCTCTACGCTTCTCCGTGGATTAAAGTTCCTTTGTTAAGAGAACAGTAAAAAAGCATTTTTGGCCTTACGGTCCGAGGTGATAAAGCTTCCACAGTAGCCTTCAGTCTCCCACTCACAGCACGAGTGAGAATCGGAATTTGTTTGTCTGAGGTAAACTCAGCTGCAACACTCGAGAGCCTTGTCTTAAATTAATCTCTTTGAAAAGTTCAGTAAGCGAACGTTAAACGTAACAAGAGAATGTTGAACTGCAAGTTTCATTATGCTAATTAATTTTGTTTCACAACGTTAATCAACCTGAGACTCGAAAAGTACTCGGAGGGAAAACGTTCTATGATCAGGCATGGTTTAGGACCACAACAGCGAGACGCTAATTTCATTAACATTAAAAATTCGTATAATTAAATGTAGTCGCATTTCTTCGTAACTATACAAAAAAAAATTCTACGGGTTTGTTAACTCATTATTAACGAACAGGATTTTCACATCAGAAAAATAAAATTGGAAAACGCTTCAAATTTCCGAATACCTTTTTTTTTAAATTTTACAAAATTTGTTCCGTAATGCGGCCAATTATATTTAGAAAATACTGCGTTGCTGATGCTCTTTTTGTTTACTTAATTGCAAAGAGCTTACTCTTCAAATGAAATGATATGCAAATTACAACTATCATCGCGACCACCTCGTTATCCCTTTATTTGTAATTGCAATGGTATTCATATTTCTTACACATTACGAAATATAGTTTGCTTTTATGAGAGAACCGAGGAAAATTTTTTTATCGAAGTATTATCCTTTCTCGCTGAAACCCCATACATCTCCTTTAATTTAGCCAAGAGAAAGCTAATGTGGAACGAGGTCAAATCAATGACGAACTATTGTATTATTTTCTGCTTTCTCTATCGACTTTATCCCAAAAATGTAGACACAGAATCCCGTCTAAAGAAGTATCAAGTACAAGTGACATGTATACCAAGTACTTTACTTAGTTGGTTCATATGTTTCGAATAAAAAAAAGAAGATGTGTATGTTAAAGCCAGACAAATATATTATTACGTGTTTGAGAAATAAAGTAGATACCAGATACCAGATTAAAATCAAAATCCAACAACCCACAACGAATCTGACGTGAAGATGGTAAATGAAACAAAAAATATGTAATCTTCCCTTTATCTAACAAATAAATTTTTGTGTATGCCTGTGTATATGTTCCTCATTCAAATTTTAAACGAAATATGTAATTTCGTTCAAATTTTTTCACATGTTCCTTCTTTCTAATCGTAAAAAAACCTCTAGGGTCTAGTTGGACAGTGGTGGAATTTTTATAACATGAAAAAAAAAAACGGTCGAATAAATATTTTTCGGTGTCAAATAAAATGATCCCAAAATAATATTTTTCTCTATTATCTGTGATGCCGTAGTACAATTTTCTCCAAACATTTTCATTTTTCCTTTCAAAATGGCTCAATTCGCTAACATCTCCAGAACGTTTTCATCCTTAATTATCTTAAATACAGAACAATATCCGGCTCTTAATAAAATATCGTCCAAAAACAGCCAACTTTTATTCAATAGATCAATTAAGAGTTATATACAAATAATCTTCTAATAAATAAAGCAGAGTGTTTGTTTGTATGTATGTATATATCTTTGTATGTTCCTTATACAAATCTACACCGGTGGAACAAATTTCACCAAATTTCGTACAAGTGTTCTTTGCGACAAGGAATCAAACACTGTCGGGGTGAGACGCGTCTGCCACCCCCAGAAGCGGTGATGGACGGTGGTGGAAATTCTTAAACATGCCAAAACAACCGATATTAGATTTGGATAAATATTTTTAGGGGTCAAAGATATTGATAGTGTTTCTACCGATGTTATCTGAATATAATTTTCATCCTCGACACCCTGAGAAAAAGGCACCCTTATGGTTTGGAGTATACAGAGATTGGAGTCAAATCAAAGGCTATGGATGTCACTGAGTTTAGTTATGACATTGAACTTGGCATTTATCCCTCAGATGCAGGGGTAGCGGGGTGGCAATTTTGGAACATGCAAACACGGCAGATATTTGCGTTGAATCAATATTTTTCAGGGTTAATTATATTGATTGTATATCTACTGATGTTTTTGTGTATAATTTCAATCCCTTTCGGCTTGCGAGGTGAGCACATGTAGGGATAGGGTTAGAGGAGCGTTACACAAAAATAGCGGAAAAGCAAACGAAATTGGAGTCATATCGGGGGTTACAGATAAATGACATCTCGGGCAACGCCGGGCACCCAGATATTTTTAAAATAAAAGTTCCTACGAAAACACGAGTATCTTCCTCGTATTTCGGTCAACTTCAGGCTATTTATCTAAAAAGAATATGCAATTCTAATTAAATGATTGAATATTTAAACATAATTATATCAATGATGGCAAATATGAAACTTTTTAAAAGAAACAGAACAAAAAATTTAAATCATAATAAAAATAATTGTAATAAAATTCACCTTTTTTAAATTTAATTTCCTATTTCAAAAATCAATAATTAAATGGAATTTACTAATTTATTTATTTTTCACACCTAAAGGATACAAATAAGGAGAGGAACTGTCGTGGTGTTCTTTGAATTCTTTTTAACTTAATTCTTTATTGAATATTCATTATAGCTTTCTGTGATTTTATTATTGATTTTTCTTCTTATTTTTCTTTTACTGTTTTCCGTACATTTCCAGAGTCTTTTCAACACTAAGGACGATAAACTTCTTCAGATTCCAATATCAGATTCTATATTTTTCCTCTACTCCTCTTGTTTGAAGACACCTGTTGCTGGTAGAGGTTTCTATCGTTCCGTCGTCGTAATTTCTAGCCAGTTCCTTAAAAGTTAGAAATTTTATTTTTATTTGCACTGTTGAGTACTTTTTTCATATCCAAAAAAATGTTTTTATTCGTTTTCAGTTTCTAACCCAAAGGCATCAGTTTTTCCCTCTCTTTCTTGAAGAAGCTATGTGAAGATAGTAATTTTAGCATAATTCGACAATTTACCCAATATAAAATGCACAGAATTATACCCGTCTACTGTTACTATCGAAGAACACTTTTCTCTTAACGAAATTAGAAAGTTTCTCTTTATATATTTGTTCAATCGGCCGAATAACGATTCCATTATAGTCGAGCTTTGTTCGTCGTCGGTTTTCCAAGTGGATAATTTAACGTGATCACCCCAAATACCCATAATCAACACTTTCCCGGTTCATTTCACCTTCTTTGCAATCTTCCGAGTTGCTTCGAAAGCATAAAGCACTACTGCTTTTTCTCACAGTTATGTATCGAAGCCAAATCGGCTGCTGCATCGACCACATGACTTATTTTATTTTCCACTGCTACAAAACGCGGCGTCAATCTTGCCGACATTTTTTTGAGGAAGCAAATTTAAATAAAAAGCGCTGCAAATGGCGCCAAAGGATTTAAATGTAGTATCTCTCAGAGAGAAACTTGTTTCCATACAACTATTATCATGATTTATATATTTAAAGTACCGATTTAATTAATAAGAAATCATTAATTGAGACTTTTTATGTTAAGAATAATGAATTACGGTTATGGGATGTAGCATGTGCATTTAAATGCATACGTTTCGCTTTGATGTGTCCCAAAAAGTGCGTGGTTGTTAGGTTGTGACAGCTTCGACTACGACGTCGACGCCTGTCGCTCACGGCGAAGTCAATGACAAGCGCCTGCTAATCCATCTAGCGGCAGTGGGAAGCGGCCAGTCGAGTGGACGTTTCCAGCAGGGGGACCTAGATTCCGATGCCAATCTCGACACCATACACATTCTGGGCTAGCTTAGCTTTGACATTTTTGACAACGCTAAAAATCACATCTAATCATCGAGAGCGAAACAGGATTATGTTAATTAATTATCTGTTTGGCAAAGGGTCAAAATTTGTCACAACTAGTATTCGAAATCTTCTTCACAATAATGCCGTAATAGTGAAGTCTATTAAAATTTTAACAACGTGGCTTATCGGTCATAATCAACTTCACTATTACTATTTTTACAGTTATGTATAAGTGTAACCTATAATCCAATAAAAAACAACATTGAACTTATCAATTTAACATAGAACCCTTGTTTAGATTTCTAACATTAATAATTTTTCCTCTTTCTAATTATTTTTGCATGGTAGGAAGTCAAATTAAATTTTTATTAATTTTTTCCTTAGGTAACTATGATTAATCAGTATATTACTGGAAAACATCTGGTATTTAACTGATTATATATATATATATAAAAAAAAATATATTGTAGTAATTGGTAATTAAGACATTGCTTTAATTGGAAAGTTGGATTGTAGAGGACTCATTATTAGTGGATATAGAGCGGACGCCGCAACAATCCGGCAAGGCAAAGAAAACATTGTTGAGAGAGTTTACGCGCTCAAAATCTACGAGGCGAAGAGGACAGTCGGGTAGTAAGCAGCAAGGAGAAAAGACCAAAATTCTAATTTACAAAAGCAATAGACAGTCGGGCAGTAAGCAGCGAGGAGAAAAGACCAAAATTCCAAGTCACGAAAATTTGAACAGTACAGTCGGTCAGCAGACAGCGAATAGAACGGAAGAAAAGAACTCATTGAAAGTTTTACAGTCGGCAGTCAGAACGAAAGATTGTGGCCCAGTCACAAACATGCTTTCAGTTATTAAAAAGTAAAGCAATATTCAGACAAACCAATGAAGTCCATTGTCAACTAAAGCCACGAGATCTACAAATCCAGGTTGCAGTAAAGCATCGAGAACCAACCAATTTGTGTTAAACCAACTAACAAACAACGCCAATTAGAGTCTGTGAGAACTTAGAATCAGTGATGTCCCCAAAATTGTGCACGAAAAACTAAAAATGAGACCTGGGCGGCCGTAAGTAGAGAAAACTTTAAAATAATTTGTAAACCGTGTTTAAAAGATTAAAGTGAGATCGTTCTTTAATTTTAATTATTTAACTATCGATAGAAGGAGATTGTTAATTCTTGATAAAATTGAAATTGTTAAATACAATCTTTAGTATTATTTCTTCCGCAACAAATTTCGTCTATGTTCAGACGCTTTAATTTCCATAAAAGGTAAATGTAATTTTGATTATTTAAATTCTGCCATTTATCAAACCCAGTTCAAGACCCTGAGATCACAAATATTTTGTGTATTATATAATTGTTTTTAAAATTGATAATAAATTTTGTTAGTTGTTAATAGTTGTTCATTTAGAAACGCCACAGCCATTATTATTTTTAATTATTACAATATATATAATTTAATTGTTATTCTATGACTATAAACGAAGAATTTTATACTGATATGAATGGTACGAATCATTGTTAATTACGTATATAGAAAATTTGTAATTAATTTTACTTACTTTTTTTACAATGTTGTATTGAGATCAAGGAAATTCCACAAAATTTAACCCTATAAATAGTATATAAAGTTCGTTTTAATCACACTTCTTTACTCCAAACGAAAGACTCATATCTCCCAATAACAAAGCTAAATTGTTGATTAAGTTGCAAGTTCCCTGCTGGAAGAAATATAGTTGTCACTAATTCGGAGGGAGAAAAACTTGGACTAAAAGAAATTTATTTGTCGGGAAAGTTCGAGGCTAAGGGAAAGAAAGTTATGAGCTTCGACTTAGAAATTGCTGGAATCGAAGATTATTACGATTGTTCACTAATTCACTTCCTTCTTATATTCTGTGCAGAAGTAATAAATAAAACGTTCAAACAAAAAATATTAATGTGATTATTTGATGAGGTAGTTTCTAATAGAACGAAATGATTTATTGGAATATTTGTGGACGAATTTTTTGGATTTAACTTATCTAAATAATTTGTGTAATATTTGTTGATCAATTAAAATTAAATTCTAAAATTTTATCGTAATTCTGTTCAACTATGGCTCAATTTTTTTCTTTCGTATATTAATTTCGAATTCTCACGCTTCGATTCAGTTAATACGCGTCTGTGTTTGTCCTTGCGAGCCATGATTATTGTTAGGGGAATGTTAGCACAGCCTACCCATGAGCTTGTGATGTAATCATAACAAGAACCATGTGGGTGTTCCCTGAGGATCAGTATTTGGCCTGGTCAGCTATTAGACTGGGAGTAATTCTAAGCTTCCATAAAATACTTGTACGAAACTAAAGGATATTCACTAAACCTAGCACATTTATTTAGACGCGTAGTTTCCCAGTACCTATATTTAGTTGCCATATGATATTATGAAATAGTAATGTTAAAGTCCGTTTTCTGTGTCCCATTGTTATTTAATTTATTTAAGGCTAATAATAATTTTGTAATTATTATTCTGTAAACATGGTTACACTATATAAATAGTTTCTATTCCTGGTTAGCATACTTAAGTTTCTGGTAACATTATGACGTATCCCATTTCCTCAAACGAGGACCGATTGGAATTAATAAAATTTATCTATTTATCTATCGTTTAAGATTAGTTGGTCTTCTTAGTTCCGGGTCCGGTCGAGATTTCCAGTAATTGTCTCCGATAATTGCCGGATCATTTGATCTAATACGTAACATTAATCTGAAGTAATACTTGCATTCATCGTCTAAAATGTTTACATTTCATCAAAAGAAATTATTTTGTAAAAGTAAATGTGTTTGAATATGACAGAATTATTTTAGACATTAGATTTTAAATTGTTTTTATTTTCACTAATACTTGTTTTTAAAGCGCGTTTCGTTTGACCTATGTAACAAGAATTGCAATCCAAGCAATTAATTTTGTAAATAATCTTATGTTTGCCTAAATAATAATTTTGTTTCTAATATTTTTGACTACATTTAAATTGTTGGATGTTTAAAAGGTAACCAGAATGCCATATTTATTATACAAGTCAATAAGTTTATATTTTACGTTTACAAAAATGTCTACACAGGAAAAATTTATTACTAGGCTTTTTAATTGGGAAATGTTTTCACCACAGTGCTTAATTTTAATCAATTATAATTTTTATATGTTTGTTTTCTTTGATTTTCAGATTACGTTTTTATATTTTAATTAAATTTTCCTACTGAGAAGGACCAATGTAATGTAGTGTTTTATAATATTTTAAATTTATTTTAATAAATCTCTGATTAATTGCTGATGTTATATCATTAATTGTGAAAGTGAGATATATATAAATATTAATCATATATCAGTGACATTAAGGATAAACATTTTAAAAACGTATTATATAGGAATAATAATTCAATTTTTTTTATTTGTTTATACTTACCTTCCCATTATTAATTAAGCGATATCTTGGCGAACATTTACGATATATTCACATATATTTTTAAGTTTGCGCAACACAGACACTTCAGGGTTGTTGTTTTTTCCACACCGACCTCGTCTTCCCGATATCGACAGAAGTCACTGAAGATAAATCCACGAGTCGACCAATATTGCCTTTTGTCAGATTTTGGAATAAACGTGTAATTTTATTTCAACGGTTTTCTATACTAAATTGACGCGAATTGATTTGCATTGCTATTTCCCTAAATTTGGCTTTACCTGAAGTGAATTGTATCGTATTATTAGTGGTGGGTCGAATGTCCGACAGGATTCTTGTCGCGACACATACGTGTATGATCAACAGGGACGGACGCAAACCGAATAAAGCTCGATCCGTGAGCCGAATGAGGAGCCACTTGCCGACTTTCCAATAACCGTATTTTCAAACAGAAACGTGAGCTGGTGATAAAGTTACATGTGAATGGGAAACAACTCTTGTGTAATAACTAATATTTCTTTCATCTTTGAAAATATTTACTTCCGTCAAACCACACGTATTTTATTTACCCGCGTCGTAGCTTACGAATTATTTTTAAAAAAGCATTTTAGCAAAAATATTATATATATTTCCTGTATTATCTATTATACGAAATTTATTCTGTACTTTTCTAAAGGGATTTTGCAAGGTGGGGGCTGACTATTAAACTACTGATTGATCGTGTATCAAGGGGATAATCCAACCGTCAACAATATTGTCCCTACCTTTCCCCAAATAATGAAAAATAAATTAATTATTTTGACAGGGTATCGCTTAAAATCTTACATCTAACGATGCTTTAATATTAAACAAATATCTGTAATAAAAGCGAAATTAATTAGAGTAGATTAAATAATTTATGACCTTATCATTTTATTTTAAATCAGAGTAAAAAATGATTTTCTACGACGTAATCCGAAAGAATGCGAAATGTATTCAAATAAAATGACACAGTAATATTTTATAAATTTTAGTATAAAGAAATTCAGACATAAAATGTATTCAGGTCAATTGATACTGTAATGCAAAGTTTCAATTATATTACATAAAATATTTTGCTTTGAAAAGTAGTGGGATATGAATTGTCAAAAACAATCATTTTCGAATGCGTTAATACAAAGAAACTTGTAGTATATTTACATAATAATTCCATTAATGAAAGTTATTGGTAACAGTTTCTGAAAGTAATTTCCCAGCGTATCATAGAATTTAAATAAGTACGCCAACGGAATTCTCAGTTCCTATTATTCATGTAAATTATTCACTTTTAAGAGAATCTTGTCTGTATACTTGAGTGGTTATTGAGCATCACATTATTTAAAAACTAACAGCCTGGGTAACACTGTGTCAAAATGATTAATGAAAAGGAGAGTGTGGAAACGAAGGGAGAAAATAATATAGCAAATGGCTATTGTTAAGGAATCTAATATTCAGGCTGGAAATATTCTGTTCGTGATCTTGACAGTTGCTGGAGAATGAATTACTTTCGCGGTTCACTTAATATACGCAGTTGCAGTAATTCTTCTCTAAGCATTTATTTTAAATTACTTATACATTAACTACGTAATACTAACATCCAACCACACACATAATCGTGTTACTTTATTACAACAGTGCTTAATTTCGCGAAATATTTGAAAATATTCTAACCGTAGTCGGAAAATAATTCTTAATTCTTTAAATTTGATCGCAGTTCTTAAAGTGGACATATTTATCGTTCTGAAATCATTCAGGAATATCTGATTTTGAGTTAAACCTTCCAACAGGAATTTCCGTGGGTTAAATGAGTCATTATGTCTATGTTACTCAGAAATAAAGATTACGCTATATATATACATATATATATATATATATATATAATTGTTCATATTACCATATCTTTTTTAATTATGAATTTTGATTTGTTTTAAATAATCATAAGAATTAAATTAGTACATTTAATATTTCTTTTTTATATATAGAAAAAAAAGAAACGTTTGTAAGACAATAACACAAGAAACTAACAACCCGTAAAACAGATTAAAAATCAGAATTTACTTTTCAGCAATATAATTTAAAATTTCTATACTTTTCGATCTACTAATATGATCCTAATCAGAATTTTTGTATGTCTAGCGATAGTATTGTCAAGAATCACAACAGTTGATCTAGACGTAGATAAATGTCAAGTATATTGCTCAAAATGAATTTCTGGTTTTTTTTTGTCTGTTGTACACGTCGTTTATCTTTTATATTATGTTGAAGATTTCAAATATATATTATATATTCGAATTTAATATTATGCAAGGTGATTATAATTTTGGATGATCAAAAAATTTAATAAACACTTGAAACAAATAAAAATGTTTTATTTGGGACTGATTTGAAGCTAGGGTATACTTTCAATTAAGTATTATTTTTTTCAGATTTCCTTTGAGGTCATTTTTCATGTTTTTCAAATTTTCTAAGTATATATAATTTTATAAGTTTACCCAAATATATATTTTGTTTATCTTTTATTTACACAAACTTTTAAAAAAAATTGTTACACGAAACAAATCATTATATAGTTTAATTGTAAATTTTGAGAGTCTGATTGATAAGTCATATTAATTAAATCTTGAATATTAATTCTTGACCTCTTACAACGTTCCCATAACATTTAATACCAATATATCACGCAATTATCTTAAAAAAACTTTCTTCTCTGATAAAAAAAATTGTTAATAACATTTGAATAATTTTTGTCTCTTTGCACCTTTTTATTAGAGCTTCAACTGAGCGTGTGTTACTTTATTTTTCTATGATAAATGCCAATGATACGATCGAAAACTATAACTGTAAAATTTTCATACATAATCGCCGTCAGACCTTCTTAGTCTTGAGCATTAAAGACGGAATTAAAACAAGAAATAGAACGGACCTTTCGTATATCTGCAGTGGGTGAAGTAGACGATCCTTTGCATAAATGTCATATTTTTGCGGTTAAACTTGGCAAGTGTCCGCTAAGTACACAATGAAGAGGTCCGTAAAATCGGTGTGAAGGCGCTTTTGTTTCGGCGCCTTGTCTGTGTCTCATACAAAACGGGATGTTTATGCTCTTGCGTCTTTCTAAAATTTGGATAAGGAAATGAGGTTTGCGGGTGTCTGAACAGAGGTTGTGGATCGTGAAATTACTTCGAATTAAAGTAACAAACTTTTTAAATTAAACTTACGCTGTTTCTCCAGGGAGATCAAAATTTCTATAAAATAAAAATTTACTTTACTCTACCCACATTTATCCAATTTTTTTATGTTTAACATTGTTTCTATGCCGGAAAAACTTTGTTTTCTTTAATAAAAAACTGCAACAAGTTTTTAATTCCACGTTTTAATATATAAAATTGAGTTTAACGTTCAGAAAAATTAGAAATTTTTATAAATAATTATTAATGTTTTCAGAAAATATAATTACTTATTTTTACATGAAGTAATAAAATCTATTCTATGTGTGAAATAATTCTTATAATAAAATTTTCTGCTGATAAGTAAATTTACTTGCGATCTGAATTATTTATTAATGATTCATTTAAGGTCTGTAAAAATTCTGAACAGGCAACTAAATGCAACAATCCCACATTGATTTATTACAATATTATAAATAAAGATATATTCAAATTTATGTAACTAAGGAAGAACAGTTTGCAATATTAATAATCAATTATGCGACCGTAAATTACAGACCAGCTTCAATTTCAGAAACAGATAAACACAAATACCTGGACATTTAGACGATATTTGTGTCTTTCTCTAACAGAATGTATATACAGAATGAGCAAAGATCTATAAATCAAGGTTGAAAACACATTCACCACAGCTCACAAAATAATATATCATACAATTTGTTAAGATTATCGTTACAATTTAAATATTGACAGTGTTGCAATGCTGTTTAATAAATCATATATCTTGCAATATTTTTTATTGTTATGAGTTTCCCTGTCTAATATTGTAGTGTTTTCCAAAATTAAACTGTGTCTAAAATTATAGTTGTGTTGAATAATAGGAATTTATTTTATGACTGTAAGTTTATATTATTTTAATCCATGTAATTAATTACCCTTATGTCATATTGACACGTTAGATAGATTATCCTCCTGGCGTGTCGGCTATACTGCAGTACAGACACCCTTAAATTGCTGAAATTCAAACCGACACAGGAAAGACGGAAAGAGATAAATTGTCACAATTTTAGTCGTAGACATTTTAAGTACTTTTTTAACAATATACTGGAAAAATTTCAAATTAAAAATCCCATTAAACCTAAGATTAAATTATTTATCCAATACAAACATACACGGTTCAATAACTTTAATTTTAACTGAATGACGGAGCATAAATTTCATGTCGTGCAAAGATGTTATTCAAAATTAATAAATATATTATCATAATCAAAGTACTCACTAATAATAAAGTGCTAAGTTTGAATGACATGATACAACCCTAATGTCTTATTGACAAATAATTAAGTTCATCCCCTGACGTGACGGGTTCACTGCAGTACAGCCACCCTTAATTGATTTAAATTCAAACCGGCACATAAAATACAGAAAAAGAGAAATTTCCAAAATTACTGTCATAGAAACTTTGAGTATTGTTTAACAATGAACTGTAATACTTTCAAATAAAATATTTCATCATATTTACGATGGATGTATTTCTCCAATACACACATACTGTTTAATAACTTTTATTTTTAATTGCTTGATTGAGCACAAATATCAAGTCGTGAAAAAAATTATGGAAGGATCGATGTTTTGGAAACTTATTAAAAAATAGGAGGGTACTAACAGTTGCTGTGGTTCATGCGAGAAGTATGTAACTTATACAGAACAAACAATGGCCAAAGGACGAAAATACTTTACTGGAATCAAATACGTTATAAGTTACCACAACCATTATGAGATAAAAAGTAATTTGATTAATCATTACAACACAAAAAAGAATGAGGAAAGGCGAGACGATAAAAGCCTGAAGAAAATTTGCTTATATTAGTGGTAATTTGTTTCACTTCAGACTATCTTTTCAGAGAATTGTTAAATAATATGAATTTTGCAGACAAAGAAATATGATACGAAACATGTCAACTTCAGTGACTAAATGGAGATGTTTTATCTATTACTTCTTATATATTATATTATATTCTCCAAAAAAAACAAGGACACAACACTTTTATAAGAAACCTAAGAGAACAAAGAATAATTTATTTTATCATGAGGTTAACTTCTATTTATAATGTGAAATTATTACTTATTGAAATACTTTAACTTTTTTGGTAGTAAAATATTATTTCTCATTTCCCATTTAATATATTAGTCTTGAATTAACACAGTAATTTATGTGGCTACTATTTATAAACCTAAAGAATTTTTCAACATTAAATTCACGAGTTTCATATAATTTTACGACTCAACGGGTTCGTTATTCATAATTAATAAATATATTATTATAACTGAAATATATTAATACTAAAGTGCTCAGTTTTCGCCTACATGTATATTCAACATTCCCAATCTACCAATTTACGTGAGCGAAATACAGAACAATTTTCCCTCCTCCATGCGGCTTCACTCGGCAGCATAACTTCACTGTCATCTTTATTGAACTAGATAATTTGGGTCACATACAGATAACCATTTATCATGAATCCAATTCAATTTTGGCTGACGGAGTAAATAAGATTACTTCCATGAAATATGATATTTGCCGAAAGAGTCGGCATACCTGCCACATTCCATTAACATGAGTCAGTAATAAAATGCCTACATCCAGATAAGTAATTTTTATGATAGCGCTGCCAAAAAAAGGTGATTATATCGCATGTACTTTGTTACTCAGGATTCTGATACTAATGAAATAATATAGAGTTATTAATGTGCTCTATATTAAATTAATTTTTAGTTGATTTGGAAATTTGGCTGCTAGATATTCTCCTGTAACGTAATGTTAGTGCAAAAAAATGTTAATTGAGAAACTAGTTTAACATTCGCTAAAGATATATAATTAATTTCTTATCTAAATGCAATTTATGTATATTACATCACTGCTAACTAAACAGGAAAATTTTTTTAATATTTTACAAACCTTTTTTCTCTAAAATAAAAGCTGTATTGATATTAAATATATAAAAAATCAGGACTTTAAATTAATTTTTCGACACCACCTATCCAACTCGTATATTACAAATTATCCATAAATTAAGTTACATAACACGATCTCCTGATTTTACGTAGAAGTAGTAAGTACAATCGCTAACTTATTTCATTATGCATATTTCATTTTAAATAATCTTTCATTATGTTCACATTATTTCACAATATTAATTAAAATAGTTTTGTATTATTAATTTAGTTTTTAAATATTTACAATGGTTTCTTAAAAGTGAGAAAATAATTTTTGTAATTATACATCACTATTAATTATTAATTTTCACTTAGAGTTGTGAAGGTATTATATTTTTAAAAAATTCAAGTTAAAGTTAAGTTTTCTATCGCATCTTTTCTATATTGTCGAACTTGTTTTCAAACATTTTCGTGGAAATTTTTCCATAAAATTGCCATTTAAATTTATGAACTTGTAGAATAGAATTTTAACGAACAGATTGAAAACTTCATTTTTTGTTATTGGATTCCGGTCTTTCACTGTCTTGTTTACAAGAGCTAATTAGAGGAAAAAGTTACGAGGATCAGAAGCTGACCTTTTCGTTTAAAAAATTATGCACACCCAATCTTAGTAGCTACTTAAGTTTCTCTTTCCTTACGTAACAACTTTCTACGCTTTAGCCATACCTTGGGTAATAGAAAAATTAAACTATTTTCATCCCCGTGAATACGAAAATTTGGAACTTGTTCATAAAAATATATTTAATTAATTTTGACCATATCATACTAAATAACAATAATATTACTGTGCATGTATAAATTTCATCTATAATTTCCTGATTTAAATATATATATATATCGTAAATATAAATTATTTATTTAAATATCAATAACAATGAATTTAAGGGGTAATTTTGCAACACTATTTCTACATTTATTGCTGAATAACGTTTCTTAGGATGGGAATATTATTATATTCAACTAGAAGTAAACATTAACCCGCTGACTTATAGAATAAGAAATGTAATAAAATCCCTTATTTATTTTGAATTGTAATTCAGATACATCACCATTAATAATAATAATAATAGTAAGGTAGCTATTAAAATTCTTATTATTTAAGTTAACTAACTTTATTAATGTGCCCTTGAATTGAATCATGCTAAATTATATTCACAACACCGTACAACCGTTATCATAGTTAATAAATCATCAATAACACCCATTTATTATAGGAATTTATGATTAATAAAAAATGTAAGAAACTGGGGCAGAATAAAATATTGCATATTTTTTAAACCAATGATTTTTCCCCTAACCCATTTTAATACTTTCATTGAAATAATACAATTAAAAATAATTTAATATTGTATTCTCTGAAACTACCACAGTTATCAACGGTGATTCATTTCAAATGAGATATAGGCCTATTCAATAATATTCACTTAGAATTTTACGTCCTCAAGGGTGTGGAATTCAACACTGTTGGAATAAGTAATTAATTCGGAAGTTTTAAAGGTGTCTGACAGGCTACAGTAAACTTAGAGAATAACTTCGGTAGAATTAATTAAAGATGAAATTATAACGAAGCTCGCTAGCTTTGCATCCCAAGATGAAAGTCTCAAATTCCAATAAATGCTGCGTTATCTCCCGGTCAAATAAATGGCTTTTACAAAGTTTAAGAACTCTTTTTAACTCCATCTCGGTAAAACGTAACTACCAGCTCAATATCATCCAAATACGAAGAAGTCAAATTATATCATTGATTATTATATCAAACAATGAGCATTGAAGTGTGCATAAAACTAATTGAAATGATCAAGGGTTACTGATGAAAACTTGATTTCTTTGCTTTTAAATTTAATTACACTCCACGGTATCCATCAAGCTCATGACTGGCATTTCTACATATTTGAACCTCCAATTACGATAATTAGTTTTTCAACTTACTTAAAATTCTTTTTTTTTTTTTTTTTTTTAGGGCAACAGGCTACATGAGGGTGATCCACATAGGGCAACTCCCCTTTAATAGCATAGGAAGGGATTAGAAAGGGGGGATGCGGAAGGGTAGAGGAAGGTAGCCAAGGGTTAACTAGGGCCCCCGGGCTATGGTTTAAGGATCCTACCCGGCATTCGCCTAAAGAAATGCAGGGAAAACCCTAGAAAAACCTACATCGGGTAGGTCGGGCATTGGGTACTTGTCCCACGCCCTTCCGATAGCGGGAGAGGAGTTTGCTGTGGGGACGCAGCTTACCCCTCGCCATGCCTTGGCCTGTTTAGGAGGCAGCTGGCCGACTATTCCAATAGGAATAGCGGACAACTCTTGCCGTATGCCCAAGGTCTGCGACCCCGGAACATACACCTCTCAAAACAGACCAAGGTGCCTCGGCATGTGGGAACCTTAGTTCAAAAAAACCAGAGAGATATTTTATGTACTACCCTGTAATTCTGAAAGAACTACGAGAGAGGTTCATCAATACTTTTTCAACTAATTTTTCTTATAATATTGATGGTCGTTCCTTCGAAAAGGGTAGGAAAAATATTTGATTAAAAAATCAAATTTTAAGAAAATATTAATACATCTTTCAATGAAGCTATGCACATTTATTTATATTAGAAAGAACTGAAAATTATACTATTCCCCAATAAATATTTAAATGTTATGTGTATCGTTGATGAAACCAAAAATAATGTTTGGATCTATAATTTCACAAATTTATGAAGAAAATTGAAAGTTTACAACATAAACGTTTTAGAATCACTTCTTATAGAATGAATTTACGAGACTTATTTACAGACAGTAATTATAAAATTATAGTTAAAGTATTGAACATCCTATATTTGGAATCGGAACGTTGCTCTAAATATTTTAAATATATTTTTAAATTAGTTAGTAAAGATATTGATTGCACTGATTTAATTGATAGTTCAATTTTAGAGTTCCTTCTATAACTTCTGGATTGAAATATATGTTTGCAATAATTCATTATAAGGCAGATTATATATAACAATCCTATTACTAGAATTCCACTTGTGGTTAATGATTTGGATATTGAATTTTTTCGGAATTTTTTACGTGGCTTGAAGATAAATATTTTATTATATATTATAAATTTTATTTTGTTATAAGTGATATAAATTTCGTATGTTTTGGATATATATTATGTTTTAAATATAATATGTTACGTAAAATGGACATATAAATGATATCGCTGTTCAACTATTCGGAAGTATTTTTTATGAATCGTCACCCAAGTAAATGTAAAAATATGTTATTCAATAAATAATCATAGAATAAAATATTTTATTCAATAACTTACAATTATATATTGTATTATAATTATAAATTACTAATTTTATTGAACAAACTCTAAATACATTTTTTTAATTAAAGGTTTATAATGGTCGCGTTAACAATTTGGTCATTGGGAACTCATAAATAAATTACATATATTGCTTATTTACATAAGTATGCAGCGATTCACATTGATTCTAATAATATACATACAATTGAACAGTTTCAAAGAATAATTATACATTTCAAATTTCGGTTTCTTGCATTTACATTTTACAATTAACATTTATTACATTATATTTGATTATTGACAAAATAAAGTGTTCATATTCTATTCTATTAAAATTTGGTGTCGTGATATTGTCATTTACATTCCCAAAAAAAACTAATCTATACATTATTGAAGTGTCATATGTCGTATTAAATTGTCCCGCCATTACGTTTGTCTTTGGCCGATATCCAATGAACCAAAGCAAATGAATTTATATGCGTGCTCCGGTGGTAATTACCGAGGTCATAGAGTCTTGCATTCTGATCGGAACATTAGCTGAATTCTCACGAACATAAATGTTGCGAGGAAATTGATGAGATTCTAATTCCGACAAAATCACGTGTCAAAATCAAAAGCCACAGAGGCGAGAGAACCAAGATGATCACACTGTGCTCACATCCACAACTAAACCAAAGTTATTGAAAATATAAGAATAGTTTCTGTATCACGTAAGATGTGAATTATTATAGTTTTTGAATATATTAAAAGGAGAAAACTAGTTTATTACGGAAAATGGATAATTATCGATTTAAGTAGGCTACACTGAAAATGTTATTATTAATGATGTATCAAAATATCAAACAATCAAAATATTTAAGTGAAAGAAAGGTAAAATCCTAATATTCATACAATAATCTATATCCTGCCTTTATAACGCTCAGATGTACATTTTCATGCAAAATCAATATTCTACCCATATATTTTTTATTTATGGAGTGAAATAATCTGGCTTTTTTTTGGCAAGGAACTCAAGCGAGAACATACCAGATAATATTTGATGGTGGAGAGTGATTCTGGAATCAATAATCGTGTTTTTTTTGTTATCGTGACATAAAATTTATTTGTGGAATCCATGTAGGTTTGTGTCTAGATTATTAATGCAAACTTATTTCGGTGATTGTTACTTTATTTAAATGTTATGAATACTGTCAAAAAATGAAAGAAGAGATGTTTAAAAAATATCTGACTTTATTATAAAAATATAAATACATGAAATTGAGTCAAAGAAGTAATTATAATGTTTATAAATAAATATTAAATTACAATGTTTCGGTTACAATAGATCCTTGTATCTAAAGTTTACTCATGGATTGTATGAAAAATTATACCGTCATACATGGTGACCTCATAAAAGAGAACGAAACGTCTTGAATTTAAGAATTTTTTGTGGTATATATTATAATCACTTTTATGACTCAATTCTGATTCAATATACATTGAAATGAAAGAATTATACAACGTTAATTAATGTTGTGCAGGGATTTTAAGGGTTTTATCTACATCACTTTTAGGCGGAATACCGGGTAGGATCCTTAAAACTACAGTTCGGGGGCCCTACTTAACCATTGGCTAGCTTGCTCTAACTTTCCGAATATTTTCATTCCCTTTCCTAAGTCATAATCGGGGAATAACCACTATGTGTATTACCCTATATATATAGCCTGTGTACACATTTTTCTTATAGAAATAATTTTGGGGACTATTTTCGTCTTGTCGGAAGAAAATAAATATTTTAAGTTTTAACATTTTAAATAAACATTTGGCAGATAAAAAACATGGGAAATCCTTTATCACCTTCTTTTTGCAAAAATTGTAATGAGAGATTGAGAAGCTTCTGACATATTTTTTTGCATTATTCCCAAAACAAAAAATTATTATGGTAAGTATTAAATATATTAAGTACATAATTTGATTTAAAGTTTACTTTTGAAATTGAACGGAACAAATCCATTATTTTTTAGACATTTTGATAAATGTTAGTATTATAAATTAATAACCAACATATTAAAGTATAATTACTTGTCCTGCCATCCTATTTTCCATAAAAAAAGCAATGGTTTATAGTTTGTAAAATAAAGCTATTAAATTATTAAGTCCCATACTGATGACTTAATCAAAGTAAAGAATATTATTTTACTTAATTCATATCCTATTAAATTTATAAATAAGTAAATTAGCATCAGATTAAATAATATCAAATACAACAGTAACAATTTAAATATTAAAATATATAACAAAAATATATAACAAAAATGTAGTTTCATAGTTTTACCTCATACTGCTTACTTAGAACACAAATTAATTGTACAGTTAAAAAAGTATGGAGTCAAAATTATTTTTTAAAACCCATAAATATTTAAACGAAGTAAAACATATTAAAGACAAAATTGAAAATTTAGATAAGCATAATGCAATGTATCATATATAGGCCAAACCAAGCGCTCATTAAAACCTAGGCTAAAAGAACATAAAAATAATATAAATAGCAGTATTCAAAATTATTGTTTGTATAAACATATTTATTTAAATAATCACAAATTATATTGGTGTAAAGCATCAATTATGGACGAGAAGACTAGCTGCTTTTCGAGATTAATGAGTGAAATACTATATATCAGTTCCTATAAAACAGTTATTAATATAAAAAATGATACTAACAATTTGAGAAAAAATTATGACAGTTTGTAATGTTTAATTTATATATTGTTATAATTTAAAATTCTTAATTTTTTACATTGTAAACCGCACACAACAATGTAAATTAATTTTTACTGGTCGTTCTCGTTTTAAATTGTACATTTCGTCCAAAGGCAGTCAACATAGTCCATCAAAATGTTGTAAGTCTAACAAAACTTAAATTGTTTGTTATCTACCAAATCTATCTTAAAAATGTTATTCTAATCATACTAATATATTTTTTTATTTTTGTAGTTTTAAAGTAGAACGCGATGAGGTCGCAAAAATAAGCGACGAACGTTGTTTAATTTTATATTAGTAAAATCATTTTCTGACTTAAAACTGGCTGATGTTTATTTTTTATTAGTTATTATAGTTAGAATATGTATTTATATGTATAATTATATAAACGTTTTAAATTCACTGAGTAATCAATTTTTAAATAAATACCTCTGATTATTGCAGTCTTTGTATAGTAAATGAAAGAATATATGAAGATATGAAGTACCTAGGTTGAACAATGTGACAAAAGCTACATTTGATGTTGTGTTAGTAAATAACACTTTAAAATAACACTGAAGATAAATAAAACAAATAATATATGCTTTAGTATTAACAGTGAAATTACGAAGAAACGCCATTGATACAATATGAATAAAAATCCCATATTAGTACTGATGTGCAGATAATTTTTTATTTGGCAGAATGTTGCAATGAATGTTGATGTTTTAGTGTCTTATTCTGTGTGAGAATTAATTATCACACAAACAAATTAATTTTTGAATGTATTCGCTTTATAAAAGATTAAATATAAAATTAGCTGTGAGGAACAAACAACGCGTGTTTTAATTCAGATAATCAATTCATAATTCATGTTACAGAATAAAAATAAAAAGTACGTGTCCGTAAAATTTTAAGATTTAATAAGAACGTCTCGGTTGTTTACGTTTTGAGCCTAGCGATTGGCGCTTTCCGATTAGAACTAAATAGTATAAATACAATGTTGGACACATAATGGGGAAACTACAAGGGATGTATTTTATTACCAGTTCTCCTACGTACTTTTAGTTGTAACATTGTTTCGGAAGCTTTAGCGGCAGTTATTAAATGGAAGCCAAAACAGGCAATCTGAGTACGTGCAGACATTATAGGCGCTGAATGCCATAAAATATCAACGAATTCACGATTCACTACGTTTCATTTTCAAAAGTTTGCCTCAATACGTAATGTGCTGCGTTATTTTACTTTTCGGTTTGTATCAAAAAATGATAGTCGCTCATATTAATTTAATTTTTTTTGCAATTTATTTACTTAATATATTGTCAAGTCTCCAATATAAATTATACAAAGTCTTTAGAATAAAAGTTCCATAAGAGAATTAAATTTTTAAATATATCTTCATAGAAGTCGAAAACAGTAATGTTAAAATTTACGTCTATATATATATATATATATATATATATATATATATATATATATATATATATATATATTACTATTATGAACAATATGGCCAAAAAACAGACCTCACAAGAATGAAAACAGGTACAGTTTCTTACACAGATTTGAGGACACGAACAAGAAACTGGGAAACTTCGGTGTGCTGGTATATATATAGTTGTCCAAAGATGATGGAAGTGGTTAGCAAATGATCGTAGATTTTGCTCAAAGAGTCAGTGTCACTTTCAATAGTAAAGAGAATTTCGTTGTGAATTTTGATGTGAACAATTTTAGAAATTAGTCTTTAATAATAATTATAATATTATACTGGTGTAAGAATTCGGAGATGTCTATGCTTACATTGGCCAGACCAAACGGGATCTAAAGACGAGGTTCAAAGAATTCATACAGTTACCGAATGACAAACATTCAGTTATTTCGAAACACACATATGAAAAACAACAGAATATAAACTGGATAAAAATTAAGATCCTTGATGTTGAACCCAATTATTATCGAAGACTAATTTCGGATATGATTCACATCAAAATTAACAAACGAAATGCTCTGAATGACACTGACTCTTTGAGCAAAGTCGTCGATGTTTTGCTACCCACTTGACTCCTTCTATCATCTTTGCACATCTTCATATATATACCAGCATACTGAAGTTTCCCAGTTTCTTGTTCGTGTGCTTAAGAAGGTCCATAAATCTGTGGAAGAAACGTTGTACATGTTTTAATTCTTGTGTGGTATGTTTTTCGTCATATTGTTCATAATCATACCTCCAATACATATCTGGAAAGGTTTGTACATTTTTTTCTTTAGTTTTCAAAGTTTTAACGCGATCTTCACCATTGAAATATTTTCATTAATCTAATGTACTCTCAAATCATCAGAATATAATTAAAACAGAAATAAAATTGTTCACTGAATTATATCTCTCTGTAATAGACCAATCGTTCGCCTTTTTAATTGACGCTTTTCATCAAATAGAAAACATAAAAGATGAAATAATTAATTTGTTTAAAATATTTATACACAACTCAAATGAATTTTTATGCCGATCTTTTATTTGATCTTAATTTTAAATATATTTATGTAAAGTAATGCACACAGACGTCGAGTGCATAATACCCTTAAATTTGAATATTTGTGTCTATTATTTAGTGTGTTGCAATAATTAAGTTTAATAGCAATTGTGTCCCTTGAATTATAGATATTTATGGTAGAATCTGACGGGAGTGTTCGAAAAACAATCTTCTCTCGGCGCCTAATAAGAAGGCACCACGCGACACATGAGTAAATTCGTTGAAGCTAAATGAACCTCAACTTTCATTAATAACAATTATTATAGTCCCCGAAAGAAAAAAACTCCTTGCATGAGTTCTTAACGCAATCATGAATACATACCTATGGCTTTTCGTACGATTCCTAAATAGTTGTCTATATATTAAAATAAATAGTGAAACAAACAATTGCATATCCAAAAAGAGCTGAAATTCAGTTACCACCACCATTCAACATATAAGTTCGATAATTGTTTTGATATACACTTGTGCTATGTAGCTGTTAGTAGTATGTAGACGTAATAATTAAGACATGTAATGCCCGTCCAATGTGCGCTATACGATCACGATAATATTGTACGCGAATTGTCTTGTATTGTGTGTAGTAATTGAAATCAATCCATTCGATTAATACGTCGTATTATTAATAACCGGAAACATGCGTTGACGAGACTTGTTTAGAAATTATGATATTCAAGACATTACAATGATATGAGAAAGCCTTTTTACTTAAATACTAAATAAAGGACGCTTACTTTTATTTGGAAGCCTTGCAACTCCAAAAGTACTGTAATATATATATATATGGATTTAGGTAATAATTTTGTTGACGGGATAAATCAGCAAGTCTCCAGAGGGTAAAAATAAGTCGTACAGTATTAATTATTCCTACCCGAATCTTCTTTAGTGTTTCATGGAAATCCTCGTTTAGTGTTTTTGTACGTACTTACTATAAAAATTAACTTTAACGAAATAAATTTAGTTAAAATTCTTACACGTGTAAAATATGCATTTTTTATGCACAGATTTAAAAAATATTTTATCTTGGTACTTAATTTTGAAATAAAAAAAATTATCGTAATAAGCACATGCTCTAAAAACGTGAGATAAAACGTACAAATAGATAATGTCATCAGTGATGAAAATCGAAATATATGTTAATATATATATAATGAATTTTCGATTACATAAACACCCTACTTCTATAATATCTAATTTTCTACTCCATATAAATATACATAGACCTTTCAATAAATTTTACTTGTTTTGATTTGTATTAGTTTTGAATTTTTCTACGTTTCTTTTACATTTTGACAACTGATTCACACGTTTGACCGCTTCATATACGTCAATTCATATTGTTTATGCACTCCTTTCGTAGCCTGTCCTTTTATCCAATATTATTTTTTGCTTCACGTATTAACCTCTAATTTCTCTGGTTGCTGTACATACGCCAATTAATTTTCTTTCATTCATTCCTTATTTGTGTTTGTTTATGAAATATAGAAATATGTTGAAGGATTGAGAAAATAAGTCACATAAAAATATATGTATATGACAATGAAATTAAAATGCCCAATCCAGTGCGTTTCAACTAAGAAAATTTAAAATTATTTACAAATACAATATTTAAGTCAAAGTTTAAAATATTTAAGTAGTAACATTTTATTTCGTATACAAAGTCCTATCGTTTTATGCTATTTTATATTTTACAATGCAATAACATAAATATTTTTTTCATTATTCTTGAATTTTTATTTTTTTTTCAATTTGGAAATTGTGTATGTTGGTGTACTAGTTTGGTATATATGTATATTTTGTGTCCTTACCTCGTAGAAATAGAAAGAGTTGATGTCGGCTGCGTATTCGCTCGCGTTGGTAGCGTTGAGGTCGTCCATGTGCCGCTGGGGAGCAGCACAGCGCCTGGCGATCGCATGTCCCACACTGAGTCGCGGACTCCGGCTCTTCCACTCCTCCGCTCCACCGCTCCTCCTCTCACACACTCGCGCATGCGTGCACGACTTAGTCACGAGAATACCTCGTAATCTCCACCACAACATCAACTAATCGCCTTATTAATTATTTCAAACGGTAGCGTTCCTTACACGTTTTACAGTCTTTACAGATTAACGAAACATTTGATCAGTTCCTGTCTAGCGGGACTCCCTCCTGGTTTCACTCTGACATCCTCATAACTCCCAGAAATCCAGATCAGAATTATTTTCATATATCTCCATAATCTCAACCATGTGTCCTGTCCTTTGCCCTTTTTAATTCCTTCTGTGATTCACATAAAACTTCTCGTCCTGCTTCCCACCATCGGTCAGTGAACTGTGATGATTATCTCATAATCTCCCGTCTTATTGTAGAACGTCGAAAACAAGAGGGGCGCTTCAAGTCCGTATAACGATGTTCAAAAAATCCTCGACTTACGCGATAGTCGTACGATATTTTTACTTTTATTAGGCGAATAAGAGCAAAAAAAGCAAACTGGTGATACGAAAAGATTGCTTTAAGCAACAGTCATAAATAATTGCGAAATATTTATCCAGGCCAGTTCAGATCTGCCCCAGAATGATTAACAAGATTATTACTACGTTTGCAACAGCAAACAAACGCAACGGAAGAAGACTTGCCCCAGTTTTAGTCTTTGGTCCATACATATTACGTCCAAAATTTTATATATAATTAAATTACTTGTAAAGAAAGACTTCTGAATCAACTACAAGTTTTTTTTACCTTGTAATGATGATAAAAACAGGCATAAATTTTAATAAAGGTTGAAATGTATGTTTATATTTTGAGTGCTGATCGGGAAATTCACATGGCGACTTGTAAATTCGTTGCCCAAAAAGGAGCGCGTGTCCAAGCAGTCATAAAACAAACGTGGCTGGAAATTAATTAAGGTCGTCCATCTCCTAAAAGGGAGCGCAGTGAGGGTGGGGTTTGTGGATAATTTCTCTTGCAATGTGCGAGATTGTCATGGTTACCCGGATTTTAAATTAGTTTCTGAAAATCTGTAGCTGTTTGTTCGGTTAGAAGAATCGAGAAATTGGACACGTACAGTGAAACAGTTCTTAGAAGAACTTATTTCAAGTTATCTCATAGCCGCCCTGATGCAGACACGATAATGCCAACATGCAACCTGAAAGACATCTGCTTGTCCCAGACTCGCTCACATAAAATTTCCCGTAATTCAACAATTAATTACGCACAAATGTATATCCTGGCTAAACAAAAAAACTCAGATGCATTTAAAGGTTCACCATCCCCTAATTTTATATCCTTTGGCTGAACTAGGCCAGACTTAAATTGATTGTTCAATTGATGCGTTTATCCAATAATTTCATTCAATTACTTCATTATTTTATTTTATTTGGTCAAACGCTTAATATTTTTTGTTATAATTTGATCAATTATTTTTAATGAATAAAAATTCTTATTCATTATTTTCAATAAGACGTAATTTTTTTCATTTTAATTATTTTTAATGGTGAATTTAAATAATTATATGTATAACATTAACATATAATAGTATTATATTCTCTCATAGCTCGGTTTTTACGGATGTGGTGTCCTAAATTACATAATTCTGACTATTTACATTATTCATTGTAAGACATTAGACAATGGCTTGCTGTAAATGAAGGAATTTTATTTTAGTTGCGAGTTCACATTCTAATCCAGACAGTGCTGTTGAATATGAATTACATGCGTAGTTGAGTCTGAATTATACTTCGTAGAAATCGTGGTACAAAATAAGTGTTCGATATCTCAACAATTAATGAACAAGTTTATAAATCAGTACAAATGATCTGAGTTTTAAATTTTTGTTTCACACTTGAAAGCCTCGATTAAGTCTAATTTTTTATTTTTTTTATTTTTTTTTATTTGTTGATTTAAGGTCGCGTCAACCTATAGGTTACAGTCTAATTTCATTATTCATTTTTGTTATCTTTCATTGAAAAATTACTGTTTTACAAGTCCGATTATTCACATTCTATTTTCTATATGCATTTTTCCCTTTGTCTTTACTTTCTTTATTAAATATTCAAGGAAAGAGAATTGCGTAATAAAGAGGTCTACAATTTAAAGGCCATAATAAGCGAATCGTCGGAATGGCTGACTGTGGAAGGCCACGCTGAAATAAACTTTTACGAAATTCAGAGGCGAAAGTTTCACCATACGTTGCATTTTTATCTGTCCATGTCACGGAGTATCTAACGCGCAGTGACCGGAAAGATAAAAATAGTCGAAATTGAAACGTAAAAAGTTCATTCTTCAACTTTTCTCTCGTCAGCGCTTACAATATTACCGCCTGCACGCATCCAACTAACAAATTAATAGTTTAAAATATTTATTGGCATACGAAACTGAAAATATTCAACCTTTTGATATTTATAATTTTACCTCAAATTAAATATAGAACAATCAGAATCTGCAGACCATTATATACGCATTAGTTTATAAAAATATTTTTTTCTTTAAGTCTGTTGTATTAATGAGATTAATTATCAAATTTAACTGCCTTATTTCAGACAACTTTAAATATTTTTTTTTCAGCATAACAACGTTTCAGTAACTTTTTGTACTTCCACCAGGTTGTTTGTTATGTTTCTACGGTATCAATTTGTTGTCATAAATGGTGTACATAAGAACGAATATTTAAATTCACATATTTATATAAAATTTATTTCTTATAATTATTCTATAATAAAATGTTAAACAATAACATGTTGAAAATCACAAAAAAATTCAACAATCTCTTAATTTAATAAAAAAATTATCCTTAAAAATAATCCATTATCCCTTAACTTTTGATATAATTTTATTTACTATTTCTTTTAAAAATAATTATAAATAAATCTGTATATCGTTGAAAATATAAAAAAGTCTGTGATAAAATTAAACTAATTACATACAGGATTAACCATTTTACAGACAAAAATAATGTGATTCTTGCGATTTTGAATCACCTGACGATAGCAAGAAGGATCCCAGAAATGTTGTAATTACTTTATCAATTATTTTGTCTGTTAATGGGCTACTTCTTTATATAATTAACAGCTAATCTTGTTATAGGTGATTACATAAACTTCGGAAATACGTTAGATTTAAAATAAAGCAGAGAAATAACTAAAGTAATATTTTTGAACAATTTACAATAAAATAATCTGCTTAATATTAATATTAGGTCTGTTTTTATGGATGAAGCGTTGGAGATCGTTCTCTGTCTGTGTTTAATTTATTTCTTACTCTTCTTTATCAATGCTCTCCTAGCTTCTATAATTCTTCAAGAATTTTAAGGAAAGTTATTCTTAATTTGTTATGTTAATAATTGGGCTTTTTCAGTAACTATCATGAACACGAAATGTTAAAAATCTAATTTTATGTAACGAAACTTATTCACTGCAGTCTGAATTCCCCTGAAGTTCCGCTGTTAATAAATTTTTATCGAGATTGGTTACTCTGTGATTAATTGTAGATATTGTTTTCAGTTTTCATTTATTGTACCATATATATTCTTAAACAACTGTAGAGCTTGAAAGAATATTTATTTGATAAATGATTCCTCATAATGATTTAAATTACATAAAATTATGTAAATTTTCTCTGGATTCCGACCGGGTAAGCTCGTCAGTATCACACGACGTTTTGACGACTGTCCATGACGTCATCATCGTCTGAGGAAGAATCACGAGAAAAATTTATCCACGATCTAAAAATTGTTCAGAATATTCCAACCAAACGAATACAACTATCGTTCATTTAATAATCACCTTCCGGTGATTTTTTTTGAAAGTACATTAAATTTTTGAAAATTATTTACATAGATAATGGTAGCTAGTCTGAAACGATTACTGTTCGTATTAAGACGGTTTGTACGAATTATGCTACAGCTAAATAAATTCACGAAACGAAAAAAAGGGAGTAATTGTTCAAACGTAATTTAATTTCAGATATTATAAATTTTATTTAATATTAAATCTCCATGTGGTAGGAGATTGATAGCGAACCATATAATATGAATCAGTCTGTGAGTGTGTGTGATGAGAGAGTGAGCGATATTGTACGCACGTCGGCCTTTGTATGTTGTCTGTTCATTGTAAAATGCAGCTTTGAATGAAATTGCAGAGTTCGTGTACGCTATTTGCCTACACTTTCTAAGTCAAAGCCTTTTAAACGCCAAAGCTTTCAGGCTCCCAGAAGCTTTTACGAGGTCTCGGCCTTTTACTTCCTGTCTATGTTATGTATTCCGCGACAAGCGTCACAGACTGTAACAATTTTGGCTTCATTGTCAAAGTTAATACTTCCCGCGAAACTTTTATCGGCACAAAATTGCATGTTACGAATATTTTAGGTTTTAACAAACTATGGTGCAGACGAGAGTAATTTCATAAATATTTTGCGAAGGGGATTTGTACAAGTATCTATTTTATTTTTTCTCTACTAATAAAAATGTTGATTGGAGAGAAAAAATACTTGAATTTTCACTACATATTTCTTTCAAATATTAAATGTAATCTATGTTGTGATAGCCTGGATACTAATTGCTACTTCAGTGACTGTAAATTTTTCTCTTGAACTTCTAAAACCATTTATACAGCAATATTTTTGGAAGGTATGTGAAATCTGGGTGTAAGTAAATGTGTTAGGATCCCTCATATAAGGACCATGTAGAAAAACAGTGAATTAAAATTAACTATTAATAATAAGAAAAATACAGACAAAAACAAGTGATGATATAAATACCACACAACGTATCTGGAAACCTTTTTCCTTTCTTCAGAAACTAAAACATACAAGAGCATAGAACGACACAACTGCAACTGGACTTAAAATGTTTTTGACTTTTGTCAACTGAATTTCGCAGTTGTGTTTCTTAAAAAGCTATTAAGTTTTTTTCCAATTGAATTATGTAGTTGTGTCACTCAAGCCTCGTGTGGTTTTTAGTTTTCTTAGCACCTGAGGAAAGAAACAAGATTTCCAGAAACGTTGTGTGGTATTTACGTCATCACCTCTGTTTGGATATTTTTCTTAGTATTAATTTTCATTAAGACGCAAAATTTTTCATTTTAAATTTAACTACTGTTTGACAATTTGAAAATTTTAATAAATATTTATGGCCAATTAAGTCAGAAAAATATTTAATGAATTTATTAATAAATATTAAATTTAATATTTGAAAAATTTCGTTTACAATAAAAAATTAAGTGAAGATCAGCCACAGAACGTTTTTAGTCATTTTAATCCTCTTCAGGACTTAAAAATATATCTGAAAACATAAAACATAATCAAAGAACGAAGGCTTTCCCGGTGTATTTGTTGAAGAAAAAGTTCTCGGGTTTCCACCTGGGTAACAATGCGATTGAAACCCGAGAACTTTTTCTTCAATAAAACATAATAATTAAATATTATATAATATAAATTACTATATAAAACTAATAGTTTCGTTAACTTACAAATACTTCTGAAAAAATTGATTACATATAACATAATAATTGCATTATATATATATATATATATGTAATGTATTGATTACATTATATGTGTAATTAAGGCGATGTTTCTTATTTGTCAGATATGTATCTTATTTTATCATTTTTACATCAAAGTTAGTTTTCCCTTTTCCTGATGAATAATATTGCAACACATGTTGAGGCGTGGTTTTAATCTTTTCTGAAATATTACTTTCTTATTTTATGACCATAAATAATTCCAGCAAAATAATAATTTTTTTAAATGGAATATAATTATTTTATTATACATTAATATGAAAACAATATCACAAACTAATATTTTTGATTAATTACAATATTTTTTATTAATTAATATTTCTTTAAAAAATAATTCTGTCCCTGGAATTTTCTTGTATTCATAATTTTAAAAAATGTGTTTTTAAGTCTCCATTACTATTTTCAATGGAAATTGCATGGCAATAAGTTTAAATTCTGTGATCTTGTTTTTGGTAATTTATTATTGGTATTTACTTTTTTAATTCTTCCGTTGTTATCTTATTTTCTTTCTTCCATTTATTTTTCTACAATTTTTCTGACAAATCTCTTCATGTTTGCTTCCAAATGAAAGGTTAATACTTGTATTTCCTTTTCAGCTATTATTTTTACGTGATAAGATTCGGCTATCATCCCGGAAGAAGAAGATTAATCCCGTACTACCCCAGGGCATTTGTAACACTAGCTTGCAAATCAGCCTGTCAGCCGCTTTTATATTTACTTCGTGGTCTATCACGCTTAATGGTTAAACAAGTTTTTTTTCCTCTCTTTTGTAAGCAGTGGCGAAAACCCACTTTGAAAGCTGCGTATGTAAAGACAAACACTATCTACCCCAATCAAATAAATTATCTGGCAATAACAAATACATTACGTTCAAAACAAACACGGATCCCTGGATTATAGTGGTGGGATTATTTCTTCCTCGGTTGTGAGGAGAAATATCGGCGAGGCTGTCAGAGGCTCTACAACGTCTTACTATTTCTGACAGGAAAGTTTTCTCAATATTTGGCGAGGTTGAGAAACGTCAGAGTTCGTTTATGGATATGCTTCAGAAAAGCCTTAATGTATTCCGCGCATTGAACGGGCTTCCTGCAACCGAAGATCTTAGCAGAAAATATCTGCAAAATATCACAGGGACATTTAATCATTATTTGGGGAAGGGGCGGAGTGAGTATTTCGGCAAACTTTCTTATCATAAAATACTTGTATCGCGCCGATCCCAATATATTGTCTTACCGGGTCTACTCGTGTATTATTTCCAGGATTTCCTTTGTTGATTTCACTTCAAGTTCTGGTATTGACTTTGTGAAGTACCGCTTTAAGATTCAAAGTTTCACGCCAAGTTTCTATCATGCCAATTCTAACATCTTTCTGTAGAATACCGAAATAAAACAAGTAAATACCGAGTACCCAATTATTTAACATATATAACTCAAAATTTCCCCGTACATAATACTGTCGGAAGAATGAAAGTTATAAAATATTTATAAACCTTTCTAAATTTAACTTCCTTATCTGCAATAACAGACCTGTCAATTAAATTAAATTCATCATATGGTTCAATATATTAAATAAAAATATTTCTAATAATATTGCGTGTTTCTCTCACTTGAAAATCTTACTTTTAAAAATCTAAAGTTATATTCAATCACTGGAACAGTCGGCCAGCTGCCTCCAAAACTGGTCGAGGCACAGAAAACTCCTCTCCAGCTATCAGAAGGGTGTGGGACAAGTACCCAATGCCTGACCTACCTGATGCAGATTTTCTAGGGTTTTTCCTGCATCACTTTTAGGCGAATTGCCGGGTAGGATCCTTAAACCATAGCCCGGGGGCCCTAGTTAACCCTTGGCTACGTTCCTCTACCCTTCCGCACCCCCCCCCCTTTAAAACCCTTCCTGTGTTATTAAAGGGGTGTTGCCACCATGTGGATTACCCTCATGTAGCCTGTGTCCTAAAAAAATGTTTAGTCCATTAGCACTTCCAAAATCTCCAACTCTGTTATTGGAAAATTAAAATGTTTACTTAAAATTCATAAAGTTTCCATTCCTCTTATAAACATCGTTTCCCTTTATATAGTTTTGCATAATTTTTGCAAAAAAAAAAAACACCTTTCCTTTGTGTTATAAAGGAGTGCCTCATTTTTCGATTAAGAACTGTATTGAATTTATCCAAAAAATATTAATTTTTATACATTACTTCTGACCACATCCTTTATCTCTCGATGTAGTTTCTTTATTTACTAGTATGCCATCAATAGTTTAAAACCTAGATTGGCGTTCATTAAAGATTTCTCCGAACCTGACTGGTTTGATCTGGAAATTGGTGTTAATTTAATTCTCCATTCTAATTTAATTACATTTAATAATACATGTTATCATAAAATTTTTGGTCTCCCAAAAGGTTCCGCCTGATCAAAGTTGATTGCTGAAATTATGAGGAGGGACTTATGAAAGCTCACTTTTAAACCTACATATTATTATACGTACATTGACGGAATATTTTCTATTATTATTTTTGACAGAATTTATGAAATAATTGTTGTATTTAGTAATTAATGTTCAAATATTAACTTTACTTATGAATTGGAAAACGTTTGTCGTCTGAGTTTTTTAGAAGTATCTATATTGGGACATAATTATAATTTAACTTTTAATTGGTTTCATCTATCCACCTATTCTAGTACATATTTCAATCTTTTAACTAATCATTCAATAAATAGAAAAGGCAATGATTTTAATTTTGCTGACAAACCTTTGTTAGTCTGATATATTATTATTTATTTTATTATTATTAGGGTAACAGGCTACATGGTGGGATGAAGAAGGGTAGAGGAAGGCAGTCAAGGGTTAACTAGGTCCCCGGACTATGGTTTAAGGATCCTACCCGGCAATTCGCCTAAAGGTGATGCAGGGAAAACCCTAGAAAAACCCGCATCAGGTAGGTCGTACGGATAAACTTAAGTAATTTATTCAAAACCTTAACTGCTAATTATTAACCTATTTATTTTACTGTAAAATTAATTACATTTATAATAACGCAAAAGCAGTTGCCCGTCAAAAAACTACTTAAAATAAAATCATGGTTTCACAATAATACGATTGCTTATCTACAAAATTTGTTTGAAAATTCTTTGTCATAATTTGTTTAAAAAACATGGATGGTCATAATATCTTTGATTCCCATAATTTTGTTTATAAATTAGTTACGAATAATGGTTAATTTTGTTATATTGGTCAGACTAAACGGTCTTTGTTAATAATTTTTATGGAACATAAAGCTACTGTCTTATAAAGATTCTTGTATTTCTATAAAACCTTACGAACTCAATAATTCCTTAAATTTTTACAGTACTGATATTATAGATAAAGAAGTTAATTTTTTTTAAAAGTTATTCTCAGAAATGCTCAATATTAAGTCGAACAAATTTTTTTTTAAATGTAAAACAACATCCTCCGCATGTAAATAATATCTATGATTCTTTATTAAATAAGTTATTTTATAACTATGTGTTTATATTTTACGTTCATATTATTTCAGTCTGACTCTAGTATTGACAAATATCACAATTGTTGACGAAACGTCTTCTCACTTCAATATTTCAGTATTTTTAAAAATTATTTATTGTAATTATCTCTTATACGGGTCTTTTTAGTTTTTCTAGACATTAATTATATTATTTGCCGAAAATATTTACCGGGGCTTTTCGCCTAGCGACATAGTCACTGTATTATTGGAAATGGACATCTCTTTTCCGATAAACATCTGTTACAGTTTTGCAAATAAAATATTTCTCTGAAATCAACAATTTTTTTTGTGTATTTACTAATACTGATTTTTTTTGTGATTTATTAATAATATAGATCCGTATTTTTTATCTCGCATATATCAATTTACGTGACTGATTAAAAGTATGGGGTTATACTATTAAGAATATTTTTTCATATTATGTTCGACCTATGAAATTAGTGGAACCCTATAATACAGTTCTTTGGAACGTCATACAGAAAACAAATTTTGAGGAATAATAAGGACAAAAAATTAGTATAGGAAATAGCATGATAATAGTCCGAGTAAATGATTCAAGTTGTAGATAGCAGGAAGAATGCGGAAATTGATAAGTTGCCAATACTGAAACCATAAAAGAAAAGTAGTAGAAGTACGATTAAATCAATACGTGCTTTAAATAGCTTCAGTCACACTTCAGATATAATGACGGAAGTTTGTTTGGAGTTGATATTGGAAAATCGAAGATGTCGCCTTATTTTCTTCTTCCCCCACGTGCTCCCTTCTCTAGATTCCTCTCGGAATTCAAATGGGAGGCCTCTGTCTGTCTGTTTTGGCCGACAGACGGTTATCACTTGTTCCCCTCTTGAATAAATTTCTACTTTCGCAGCGGCCTCTAAATGACTCTGATGTGAAACCGCGGGGGAAAACATCGAAACTGCCTGATAGTCTCCGATGAAAGGGAACGATCGCTGCAGACGCGCCCGAAGGAGTGAGCGACACTGAAGAATGGGAAATGGTCGAAACATTAACGACAATAACCTTTTACGAGTATACGCATTACTCACAATATATATTCAAATTCTGTATCCGTTCCGAAGCCAGCGGCAGTTAAAGTTGTAGGCGTTTGTGATGGTAAAATTAAACCATTGTTTATCACTTATTTCATTAATTTCTATCAAAATATTAAGAACTATTATAAATATTTATTTTATTTCGGCTTGGATAAAAACTTGTCGACTTTTTCTGTGGCCACGGAAAACAAAATATGTTATCCTGTCACGGCCGCGGTTTATACGATATTCGTATCCAATAAAATGTCGTGCATTATAAGGTAAGTTTATTACGGATTAAACGCCAAGTTTAAAATTTTAATTTGCATATTACACTGCAAAAAAATAAATTATATTTATTTTAAGATATGAATATCAATACGGGAATATTATTTTTCTATTGAAACAGCTTCATGATCTTCGTCTCGGATTGGTGCATCGCGCGTAGTTAGTTGTGTGCTGAAAACAAAGTTGGTCATTTGTTAGAGTAGAAGAGGCTCTGAGTGATCTTACTGCATCTGTAGCTAAGTTCTAGGCAAAAACAAGCAAACTACTGCGCACCGTAAACTATGCACTAAGAATAATCAAGGTCAAACTGCGTTTCTGCTCTTTTTCTAACTCCGAGTTGCATAGGTAACTGCCAACGTAATACGTAATCCTTCCACGCGTTTGTAGAGAGATAATCAAATTATACTTCTGCATGTTCTAAAACTGATAAGCTGTCTAAATCTAGGAACCTGAATTAATTGAAGAAATTGAACAAAAATCGGATCCCAAATCATTTTAGTTTGTTTTAAAAATAGATTTTACTATTGTCTTACAGTCTCGTTTCGCTGTTTTCCATCAGGTTTCATGGAGACTACAAGAAATTTTGTGCCATTAATGCAGCATTAAATAGAGTCAATTAATGAGCAAAATAACAGCAGGAAGTAAATTTTTCATAGCAACAATCAAAGCCTTTTTTACAACGCAGTCATTTTAATTTACAATTCTCTGATACCACGACAGAAAGACGTTTATGATTGTGCAGCCTGATACTAACGGTTCCCAACTTCAATCATGACAATGAATCGCTGAATATTGTCGTCAGTAGTGGAAGTGGCTCGTTCCGCGTCCTTCGCGTTTGATTGACTGCTCTATTGAATTGCGGGACCTCTAAAATTTCAGCTTCTGGTACAACCTTAGGTCCTCAAAAGAAGTGTTACGGAACGGTGCATCGAAGTTTACTTTCGAAACAGCGCTTGACGAGCTGAAGTGGTAACACTGTAACCAGCCACAAGCACAATGGTACAATGTATCGGCATGCGGACGCAGAAAGGCGTAAACCCTACTAGGAAAAAAAACAGTGCGTTAACCTTTTAAAGTATTCGGACTTTGAAATATCTTGATTTTGGTGTTGAAATATTTCGTGATAGTTCACTCGGATTTTTTTTTAAGGCAACAGGCTACATGAGGGTAATCCACGTTGGGCAACTCCCCTTTAATAGCATAGGAAGAGATTTGAAAGGGGGGATGCGGAAGGGTGGAGGATGGTAATCAAGGGCTATATTTTAAGGATCCTACCCGGCATTCGCCTAAAGAAATGCAGGGAAAACCCTAGAAAAACCTACATCAGGTAGGTCGGGCATTGGGTACTTGTCCCACTCCCTTCCGATAGCGGGAGATGAGTTTGCTGTGGGGACGCAGCATTCCCTTCACCGTGCCTCGACCAGTTTAGGAGGCAGCTGGCCGACTATTCCAATGGGAATAGCGGACGACTCTGGAAAAGGGAGAAGCAGAATCTAAGTACACCAAACGCAAACCGCCTGCAGCAGACTACTCGAAATAGGAGAATTATTTATAGTAATTAGGAGAGTAATCTGGTTCAATTCTCAGAGACGAGAAAGGTTTTTTTTTAGCTCAACATTTGAAGTAAAAGTAAAATGAAATTTTATAAATACAAAAGACGTAAAGTCAGTGTTCGAGTGTTATCGAGTGACTTTCCCGATTTTCAGAGCCCCCTAAGGAGGATGAAGACCTTAAATATAACAAACCCACTCAATTTCGAAGTGTGGATCTAATTATAATTAAAAAATGGTTGCCAAAAGCCAAAACATCGTCATATTTTAATGTAGACTTGCATTCCCACCACAGTAAAATGCAAAGAGGTACTACGTTGGATGTTTTGATGAGACAATGGTCGCGTAGGCCATCCGGTCGGCTCGGACTTCCATCCTGCATCCTCTTAGTCTCATCCTCTTCGAAGAAAAGAAAGAACGATCCTAAAATATCATTACGCTCCCCCTTATAAGAATCAGGATAAGCCTAATGATAAATGAATAAGTAAGATAGGAAATACAGACAAAAAAAAGGTAATATAAATACCACACAACGTTTCTGGGATCCTTGTTCCTTTCGTCAGGTGCTAAGAAGAGCCTAGAGAAACACACTGCACTGGTCAGTTGACAACACTCAAAAGCTTTTGAGCTCTTGAGGCTTTGAATTAGCTGTCAACAATACCAAAAATTGGCATGACATTAATATTAACAATTAATGTATATTCTAACTGTCAAACATACCAAAAATGAAGCTCAATAGCATTTTTCAGTTGAAAAGCACCTGCTTTAATAAATTTCTCTCAGAGGTTTAATTTATTTATTGAAATTACTGTATTACATATAAAACAGGAAATAATAGTAAGTCAATTTTTCTATATATTGTAGCAATATTTAATTAGGCCATTAATTGTTTGGACATAAAATTTGAATTGTTTGATAAATCCATTATAGCGGTAAGGCGAGCAGAGAAACAATAGCGCTGAGCTCTGTTGCTTTGAGAAAATGCCGAAATGGAAATCCACACTCAAACTCGAGAGCACTAGGATAGTTAGTTGGCGGAGAAACATTACGAGGAGCAGAGACTAGACATCGACGATGTATAACTACTTAAAGTTGTAAATTAATACAAAAGAAAACATTTACGCAAGTATTGCAGCGTAAATATTGTAATGTAAGAGCAGTTTTCGTCAGAATAGAACTTTCCAAAATCTTCGTGGAGAAATTAATCCAGGAGAACATTGGTAAATTATTGTGGAGCGGAGCAGTCAACGGAATGCAGCCAATCTTGCCAAATGTTTAAGTGAAGTGTAGAATCAGTGAAAACCAAGGCCTGATATTAAATAATTAAAGAGTGTAAAAGTGTCCGAACGAGGTAAAAATTGATTGTTCTGGTACCAAAACCGACGGTCCGTAAGTAACATAATTTTGAATAATATTGTCAACGCTAATTAAAGGATAAAGTCAGATTTCGTTCCCTTTTAATTGTCAATCAAAGTTAATTTCTTTACTTTTTAATTTTTTTTCATTCTATCGACATATTGTTTAAGTAAATTGTGAACTGTTTTGTTGATAAGATTTTAAATAATTTTTTTGTGTTCATTATCAAACCCAGTAAAGGCTCTGAGAGGACAGATCTCAAATTTTCTTTGTAATTATATTTTATTGCCACAAAATAATATAAATATTTTTGTTTGTTAATTGTTAATAAGTTTTTCATTTAGTTAAAGCCAACCTTTGGTTTATTACAATATTTTTCTATATATTTGCAATTTTTTGTATATATATATATATATATATATATATATATATATATATACATTAAGTGTTCTCACTGTATTTTATTGTTCACCTAAATAAGTCCCAGAATACGGAAGGAAATGTTTTATTTCGTATTAAATATTTTACAAACTGTCGGTCGTTTTATTAAGTTGTTGACTTACCTGATGTTACATTAAATATATTTATAAACTGGAAATTAAGAGTCATTGGGCAGTAAAGAGTCTAGAGGGATTAAACTGAAGAATACTTTATAGTTATGCATACTTTTTCCAGCATGCAGAGAAAAGTTCTACAGAGGATCAATTCTGAATATTAGCGATAAAATGTTATAATGACGTAGCCGCGTACGAGGGGTTGGGGAGAGGGGAATGAACAGAAATACGGAGAGAGAGATTCTCTCGAATAAAAATTGTGTAATGTTGGGTATTTCTGCGTAAGCACCTTCTTTCGGTCTTTTGTTTACTGCGTTGCCGCCGGCGTTGACCTTCAGTGGCGAAGCGGATAAACGCTCAATAGCTCCGTTATGTGCTTTGTTAGAGTAACTCATTTCCTGTGCTGCTAGACGCCGTCGCCAAGTGGCGCTTGATTAATTCACCCTTCCCACCATCTCACACAATTCCTCCCCTATCGCTTTCCCGGAGCCTGCGCTTCACTTTGGAGATGCTCGAAAATTTTCAAGTTGTCGGTCTGAGCTGAAAGCTGGCGCCAACTCTGGTACGCCGCAGTTTTGCCTCTGAAAACTGTGTTGTGTTTCGCCCCCACCGCCCCCCTTTCCCATAAGTCTGATTCGAACTGGGACAGGGTGTTATCTGCTATCTGAAATACTGAACCACACAAAGCTGCAAAGAATTCTTATGTAGAATCCGCTTTGAAGTTACAGAAGCTATTGTTACGCTGTAATTAATTACAACGCGACGCAGACAAACTTCCAGCTCGAATAATATAGCTATTCATCAATTTTTATAATTAAAATGATATCGTTAGTCTTGCATCCACTTGGGACTTGAGCTTCATTTAATCAAGAAGAATAATGGTCTATAATACAAATAGCAGGTGGTGGAAAATCTTGTTAGGATAAAAATTATAGTCTACAAGCAAAGTATTTATTTCTGGAAGCTGTACTCACAAAAAAGTAGTTTTTCTCTTAAAATACAAAAATAGCAACGACGTAAATTGTTGCAAACTGCATGATTAGTCATGAAACCGACGACAACTTACGGTCACAAATATTCATTCATACTAGACGAAAAAAATATTCTCACTGATCAGATTATTTCTAAAATAAATCGTTTAAAGAAACATTTGTTACTGTAGACACTATACTAGCATTATACTAATAGTAATGTGCTGGGAAAATGGTAATATGTCCTGCACAAGCAGACTATGTGTTAAGAAATTTAATAAAACGTTTCCGAAAAATTGTTTAAAGTAAATTGGAATAATAATTTTCGTTCCAATAAAAATACAAATAATTTTTTTTAATTGAATTAATTTTATTTGCTTGTAATTCTCTGAAATATATTTTTAACACTGGGTTTAAAAATCACCTTCGTAAACAGTACACACGCTGATGGTTCCGACTGGTTAGAGTAATTGTAAATTCAGTTAGGGTGTATCGATTTACGGGAAGACTTCAATTTGAAAAAATTATTTCCGGTAATATGATCTGAGTAATGTATAATTAGTTCGTAAGTCGGCTTACGGCGACGTCCAAGGTCAACGCGGACCGAGGAAGCAGTTAGTGAAGTTGGTGCTTCTGTAGGACGGAATTCTGGACCATCAACTGGCAAGAGTTGAGCAGAGCTCTTAATATCACATACAGCTTTGCGGAACATAGTGCGGGAACTGGAATCGACTGATCTGAGAAAATTAAAATTCAAGAAAAAGTTTTAAATTTTCATTTACATGGGCTCGTAAATAAACAAAAATGTTAGTATTGGGCCTTAAAAGTCGTAAATCAAAACACGAAAAGCCTCTACATCCTCCGAAAGGAGCCCCTTTTTTTTGGTTGTAGACAAGCTATGTATAAGGGTATTCCACATAGTAGCAACTCCCCTCTTTTAGCATAGGAAAGGGATTTGAAAGGGGGATGCGGAAGGGTGGAGGAAGGTAGCCAAGGGTAACTAGGGCCCCCGGGCTATGGTTTAAGGATCCTACCCGGCATTTGCCTAAAAGAAATGCAGGACAAACCCTAGAAAAACCTGCATCAGGTAGGTCGGGCATTGGGTACTTGTCCCACGCCCTTCCGATAGCGGGAGAAGAGTTTGCTGTGGGGGCGCAGCATTCCATTCTCCGTGCCTCGACCAGTTTAGGAGGCAGCTGGCCGACTATTCCAATGGGAATAGCGGGCAACTCTTGTTTTCAGGACAACTATTTTTCAGTAGAGGGTTATTCACCGGCTTCCCATAGTCCTGACGTATCTTCACCTGACACTTTATTCTGCGTATACTTAAAAAGTCAGCTTCACAACGAAATCAGACCGGGAATTCCAATTGAAAGAGAATATGCTAAAAGCAATTGTCCATATTTTACTGGAAATGTTTAAGAGAATTGTTAAAAATTTGAAGAATAAATTAATTGAAACGCATAAATGGTTTTCCTGAACGTTTACATTAATATGAAAAAATTGGACAAAGTCATCCTATAATAATTTCAGAATATAATAGTGGAGATCATTCCTCATATTGAACAATGAAATTATTATTAATAAAATACGATCTCAAGAAGTCAGTTAAGAATTCATTATAAACAACCAGTAAGTGCAAATAATTTTATCAATAATTTCTAATACACAACGTTTCTTCCATAATCCGTGGTCCTTATCAACTAGTCGTTACAAATATATTTAAAAAAATATATACACAAGAAAATAAGTCATAAATGCTGCAGAGATTATGCGGGTTGGTTTTAAAATTAATTGATGAACAAATTTACTTAGTGTGCAACATTTCAGACTTGAAAACCGCATATTTCATTTAAGAATCTAATATTGTTACGGTATTACAATAAAAACTGTGGATATTTGTGTGGACGTTAATACTGAGATATTAATGTTTGTCACAAAGTTGTTTTAAATAAGTAATATGTTATTTCAGACGTGTCCTTTCGGTTTGTCCTATGTAACAAACAGTGCAGTCATTACAAGAAATTAAATATATTATATTATGCTTATTTAAGTTATTGTAAAGAAAGGTCTGCTAGGGTTATTCTCTCGCAGGCAATACATGCGAGGGATGTTCTCTCGCAGGCAGAACATTTTAGGAGAGATACGAAGGGGCTACCTTTGGGGATGCCTTTTCCTCTCCGTTTTTGAACTAAGGTTCCCACAAGCTGAGGCACCTCGGCCTTTTCTGAGAGGTGTATGTTCCGGGGTCACAGACCTTGGACATACGGTAAGAGTTGTCCGCTATTCCCATTGGAATAGTCGGCCAGCTGCCTCCTAAACTGGTCGAGGCACGGAGAAGGGAATGCTGCGTCCCCACAGAAAACTCCTCTCCCGCAATCGGAAGGGCGTGGGACAAGTACCCAATGCCCGACCTACCTGATGCAGGTTTTTCTAGGGTTTTCCCTGCATTACTTTTAGGCAAATGCCGGGTAGGATCCTTAACATATAGCCCTGGGGTCCTAGTTAACCCTTAGCTACCTTCCTCTACCCTTCCGCCTTCCTCTTTCAAATCCCTTCCTATGCTATTAAAGGGGAGTTTCCCAACGTGGATTACCCTCATGTAGCCTGTTGCCCTAAAAAAATGAAGTTATTGTTATAATCTTACCAGGTTTTCTTTATAAAAATTTCTAAGGAATTAGTTTTTTTACAGGCGATACCAATTTTATGCGGTTTAAATAATTCATTTAATTCAAAGTATTTTATGAATGGAAAATTATAATTTTTGGATATTCGTATTACAAATCGAGAAAGGCCAACTTAATTCCTTTGACATTTATGTGAAAAGCACGAATAGGTTTCAACATTAATTTGAAACTATGTTTTTTTAAATATATTTTCTCTAACGCATTGCAGCTCAATTAATTTTATAAATTCCTATCTTCCACTCGCTGATGCATTGCATGGGTTAAGTGTTTACTAAGTCGAGACGAGCACTTACATTTAGTAATTGTTTCGTAAAGCAAATACCATGACTACGTTGGTCTTCAGCCAAGTCTCTTGAGCGCCGATTCCTCCTACCATTATCCCTCTCCGACATGAATTTTAATTTTTCAGTAAGCTTTCGTGAGTGGCAATTTAGGGATGAAGACTGCAGCTATGAATATTGCCATCACGGTCATTTAAGATGCGATTCTTGCATTGAATTACAAATATTAAGTTATATAAATAATATAATCGGGAAATGCGCAAGTATTTAATATGTATCTTTGAAACGTAGTCGTTTTTATTAATTAACAGAGTTCTTGTTTTGTTATTAGTTAAAATATTTTTATTAATATTATATTTATTAATATATATATTTTTTTAACTGTAAAAAATGTTAATGGTGGTTAAATATATCTGATAACATTATTTCATTTCTCTCATCTTCATTAAGGTCCTTTTTATCTAATTTTTTTGTACGTTTTCCTCGCAGAGAAACAGATTAATCATTAATTGACGCTATATTATTATTTTTTTTTACAAAATACATTGAAACTAATTTGTGAGTGCGTTGCAGTGTTTTACGCAGTAAATTGCATGAAACGTTGATTAGAGTCCAAAAATAGTGGAAACTAGTTTACATGATCGCAAAATTTCATTACGAGTTAATTTAGAACAAGCGTTGCTGCCATATTAGTCTCACAAATAATCCAACATCCCAATTTTTTGATTAGATTACTGAGAAAATTAATAGATTCTATTTTTGATGTTCTACTAGTTTCAAAACGTTATTACGGAGAACGTCGAAAATAGAAAATTGACTGGAATATTTGAAAGGGAAGATTGCGTTTTGAGTAATAATTGTGATTATTTTATTGAACTCTGTCAAATATTCTCTCGATACTGAACAAAGTCTTCCTTTGAAAAATGGAATTAAAATTATCCCTTAGTTAGTTTCTTAATAAAAATGTTGATCGAAAATTCCATTCATATAATCCGTTTAAGCTAAATTATGAAGACTTAATTAGTACCATTTTATGTGTTTGTAGGAAGTTTTTAACAGCTCAGCGTTCGTCCGAGTATTCAGATTGTTTGGCTATTAAAATTAATGTTATTTTATTATTTATAACTTAAAAAAGCCATAATAATTTCTAGTAATAATAAATAATGATCCTCGAAGACTGTTCAGAATTAATGACAAACAAAAAATATTAGCACATTAACAAAAACTTCCAAAACAATACGTTGCCACCAAAATTCGAAGGTTTCATCCGGTGTTCTCTGAAAATAAATTAAAATAACAGATAAAAGGTATACACGTGAGATCAGAGAAAATATTTGAGAATTGTTACATAATGATGCTGACATGTGTCTATTGGTTTTAACATTATTCCAATCAAAACTATTGTTATTTAAAGTTCTAAGGTTTATTAAAATTATAAAAACGGTTTTTTTTCAAGTGGTATTTAATGCCCTTTCGGTTTGTCCTATGTAACAAACGTTACAGTCTTCTCAAAAAAATTGTATATTACATTTTGCTTATCTTAATTTCTGATATAATTTTTATAATATGTGATAAAGAATTAAGGGATATATTTTAGCATTAATTTCCTCAATAATGAAATCTTCTGCATTTATGTAGGCCGTGAATCCCAGTCTCTTGTGATTGCTATTAGAAGTTGAAATTATAAAATTTTTTAATATTAAATTCTCTAGTCAATTGAACGGTAAGCAAATGTAGGATAAAACTATGTACATGTTGGATAGAAAACAGAAATAATTTTAAATAGAAGCATATTCTGAACTTTTAAATTGCTAATATTTTAACCCATTTACATTTTGGTGCTTAAAAAGGTAGTGTTATTAATTAGTGCAGTTTTTTTTATTGACATATAAGTTTCAGTATTGCCCACTATTCAGAAAAACTCGTGCTGTTACTATCCGAATTTCCGTCCGTTGCAATCAGGAACGTGTTGTCAGATCGTAAAAGTTTCGATTCATTTCCAACGAAAATTAGGAGGTGACGTCAACTCTTACCGCCTCGATACACTTTTAGGCAGAGAAGCTGAAGAATAACTGAGAAAATTAAGGAAACAATCTATGAAGAAATTAAAAATTGTCTAGTTTTTTTTAAAAACAAAATTTTGATGACCATATTCTTATATTATATTTAATTTTCGTTAATTAAAGAATTGGTTTTTATACGCCATCACATTAAAATGTAGAAAATTTACCATTTTGTTCTGACTCTTTTTTTTTACTGACATTACCTAATTTTAGGACATTTATATAATAAATTTTTATATGAAGAAATTGTAATTTTTCATGGAACTTTATTTTTCTGATTTATATGTTGTTAGATCTTGTATCTCATTTATAATTTCGCCAAGAAAAAGTACAAAATAGACTTATAAGTTAAGTCCCCTCCAGAAATTGTAAAATTAATTATTTAATTTCATAATCAAAGGATGTCCCGACCAAAGGAAATACAGAGTTGTGGATTTCTTGGCATGCAGGCAAAAAAAACACTTTAATATCTACACCGGGTGGGAAAAGGGGTTGACGTCTTCGCAGGTGGGGAAACGGTGAATAAAAAGCGAAACAAAAAGGCTCAGGTGGATTTTCACCTTCGTCGTGTTGACAAGTTCGAATTATTTTTCTAACACACACATTAACACAACAGTTCGACAGATAGACAATAATTTATAACCCATACCTTTTACGGAGAAAGAGCAGGAGCAACAAGGAAAATTGTTTTCGAGACCGGACGAACATCAAAACGGAGGAAGCTGCTTGCTATATTCCTATAAAGTGCGTATTATTGGAAAATATTCCACAAATATGCCGAGATTATGTAAAGAAACTTCGAAATTTATTCCTTCATTAAAATTCTTATATGGTATTTAATTGACGTTTTCTTAAGAGTTTTAAAAATTCTATTTTCCATAAATGAAGAAAATTAATTAATTAGTTCATATATTTTTAATGTAATTTAAAATAATGTGTGACAAATTCATTTTAAATATAATTAATATTCATTCATAACAAAACCGCCAAATAAATTATGATATTATAAAATATTTATCTTTATATATTCATGTATTGCGATAATAAAGGAAAAATAAAGACTTTTGAAACAATTCCTCATAAAAAGTGTGGCAGTTACTTGGAATTATACGAAATGGATGTCAGTATGTTAACAAGTCATTGCTGATTGTCGTCACCTACATAAATGTTTAATTTATTTATTAAATAATTAAATGGTTATTATAGAGGTGCTATTATTAAAGTATTAATATTTTGCAGAATTAAATAATTTGGTCCGTCATTAATTTAATGTATTTATGTAACTAAATATGTTAATAAATTCAATTGAATTATCCCAATAATATATCACGTTATGACAATATTTGAAATGATTTTTATTGATTCCGGTTATCGACCACGTAACTTTTATTATTTAAAAACAGATAATTGTCTCCGAAGTACAAAACTTCAGTATTAGAGTCCGCGGATAAAATCTGTTACAGAGTTTCCGCTTCGAGGAGAACTTGTTCACGAGTTTATTTATATTGAATCTGAAAATACTTCGCGTCATTTATTATGTGTTCCGTGAAAAGCTATGCGTAACTGTTCTCGCGGACTATCCGTTCCTAGGTAAACCTATTGCTCGATTCTGAGAAAGAAGTCGGCCAAAACTTTGCATATGTGACAGATTTACGCTAGAGAAACACCGTTAAATGTCTTTTTTTTTTCCCGGAATGTTCGACAGCTGCAATGTGACCGCGAAGTCAGCTCCCTGACACAGTTACAAGTCGCCCCCGTACTAAAATTGGTCTGTCTGTTGTAAAGTTCGTCTCGTTCACAGAATTGGTTCCTCGAACCTTAACGACCTCCTGGAACGGCCGAAGAAAAGAAATTTTCTTGTTACTTCTACAAGTTATACCGATATAAGCATGAATCACAATACTGAGAGGTAAATGTTATTTCTCCGCATATGCTTCATTTATTAGGGACGAATGCAGGAAAGAGTTTAATGGTCGGATTAAATTATTTTAAATAACTTGATTTTTCAATAACGAATAAGTTGCAGTAATGGGTTTCCAAATATTGTAAGGAAGTTTCCGATATAACTAGCTAGAAAATATTATTGCTCCCTTTTTTTTTTTTTGGTGTAGACAGACTATGTATAGGGTAATCCACTTAGTGGCAACTCCCCTCTTATAGCATAGGAAAGGGATTTGAAAGGGGGGATGCGGAAGGGTGGAGGAAGGTAGCCAAGGGTAACTAGGGCCCCCCGGGCTATGGTTTAAGGATCCTACCCGGCATTCGCCTAAAGAAATGCAAGGAAAACCCTAGAAAAACCTGCATCAGGTAGGTCGGGCATTGGGTACTTGTCCCACGCCCTTCCGTTAGCGGGAGAGGAGATTGCTGTGGGGACGCAGCATTCCATTCTCCGTGCCTCGACCAGTTTAGGAGGCAGCTGGCCGACTATTCCAATGGGAATAGCAAACAACTCTTACCGTATTCCCAAGGTCTGCGACCCCGGAACATACACCCCTCAAAACAGGCCGAGGTGCCTCGGCTTGTGGGAACCTTAGTTCAAAAACGGAGAGGAAAAGACATACCCAAAGGTAGCCCCTTCGTATCTCTCCTAAAAGGTTCTGCCTGCGAGAGAAAATCCCTCGCAGGTTACCTGCAAGAGAATCCTCTCGCAGGCTTTTCTCATATTATTGCTCTTTTTTTTTCTTTTTTTAGGGCAACAGGCTACATGAGGGTGATCCACATTGGGCAACTCCCCTTTAATACCATAGGAAGGGATTTGAAAGGGGGGATGCGGAAGGGTAGAGGAAGGTAGTCAAGGCTTAACTAGCATTCGCCTAAAAAATGCAGGGAAAACCCTAGAAAAACCTGCATCGGGTAGGTCGGGCATTTGGTACTTGTCCCACGCCCTTCCGATAGCGTTAATTTTAAATGTTGTTTAGTTTGACGTATAACAGTTAATTTTGTTACAATTTAAGTAATATTAAATATCTGGAATTTTTCATTCAAATTAATTTTCTCGTTTAAAATATTATACGAATGCTGAGTTGTGGAAGATTTTTCAACGATTATATCACCACATGTGGTTAAATGTTGAGGAATCGTGATTTTACGCTATAACGGGAAAACCACCGAGTATCCGTAGGGTGGTTTGTGGCCGCGGAAAGTCACGTAAATGTACTATCGTGACGCATAGCCGGGCAAGGACACAATTTATACGACTTATTCGTATTAAAAGTGGCTTACTGAAAGGGTGAGGATCAACTTCCTTAAATCACTCTGTGTATTTTCACATTATTACTAATTAAACTAATACTTAAAATTAGAAATACTGTAAACTGTCCTTGAATTGAAAATTCGGAAAACTTTTAACAATTAACAAATTAAAACCCGTTCTTCATTTGAGGTCCTGAAATGTAGGTAATGTAAGAAATGTGAATTAATAAAATTTTTTAGGTGGGATAACTCAGTTGGTATAGCCACGCCCTGTAAGCGGGACGTTCCAGGTTCTATTTCTTGTTGGGTCCACATTTTTTTTATCCTGATACTTTAATTTGCTTGAGTTTTTTCTCTTTATCCTTGCATTAACCGTTATATTAATAAAATTATAGTTAATGTATCCTTTTGTGTTTACAGCTTATTTTACGATGACCCGATACGTTATCAATTGAACAACTAGTACTTCTAACATTCTTTTCCATAGCTTACAATATTGTGGAATTCTGTTTGTTTTTCTAATTTCCACTGACGGGATGCAATTTAACGTGACAAAAAATTTCTTAAAAGTTTTTAAGTCTTCTTTGGAAGTGTATAATTTATATTTCTATATGCCGAGCCAGTATAATTATCTTTATCTCCATCTATAATATTACATTTTTTGCAAGTCACAAGAGTTTAAAATCAACATATTTCCCGAGACAACGACCCAGCGAGCTATCTCAGACCTTTCTCAGTTAATATTTAAGATTCCATCTCTCATCTTTCTTCTCTCCAGAACCCTTCCAATTGCAAATCCCTTATGTTTTATTCTCTTTTATTCCCTCAATCCTTCTCTGAAGCGTCCAACGGCACGAATTTCCTTATTAAGTTACTGGTGTAAATTCCAAGAACGATTTTCTCCTCCAGGTTAAATTATACCATTTCTGCGTGTAATCTTCTTGTTTTAATATTTTATGCGCGCAGTTGTCACATCAATGTCTTCTTCAATAATCCACTACTTAAATCACAAGATTGAAATACCTTTCACGTTTAAAACATATAGCCATTGCTTCGTACAATCTATATTAATGAAAGAAAGAGAATTCAGACATACGAAGAATAACACAATTTACGTTTTTTAACTTCCAGTCCGACCTTAAGTAGAAATGAGAGCAGTGGAATGTCAAGAGCTCAAGCGCGCCTAAGATTGTATGTTTTAGCAACTCCATCTAAACAGTCGTCATTTTTATTAGTACGCAGTCTGGCAACTGTCAAGCCTTTGTAATCGAGCAAACATTATTGTTTTCATTCCTAATGCTGTCCAATTAATTTAACTTCTAAATTCATACAGTTGGAGTTTTCTTTTATAATCCTCCATTTCTTGTCACGTCATGAGTGGTTATTCTGAAGGTAAGAATTTTAATATAACTCAGAAAGAACAGAAGCTTCGCCATATAGTTATTTAATTTTCTCCATTTCTAAATTTTTTAAGTTATGCGGTGAAGATTTGTGATCCACTGACTTGTAGGTGAAGCCGGGATAACTGGATGGCCTCGAGTCAAATCGGATGACTGTAGTTAGAGCACCCCTATACTAAGCGGAAAATCCGGGTTCGATTCCCGATCCGGGTTGAGATTTTTCTATCCTGATCCTTTAATTTCATATGACTTCAAATTTTTTTTCACAAGTTTTGTAAAAGTAACTCCGTTGGGAGTTTAGGCGAAATATAAGTAAAGCAATAAAATTTTTATAATGATATTCAGATAAATTATAAAATGAAAAAATTTCGGAATGGGACGGGAGCACCCTTAGTGGTGGGTGTGGATGGGAGTTACATAAAAGTAAAGCAAAAACATCCAAGATTGGAGTCGAATCCGGGGTTATGAATGTCACTGAGTTTAATTATGTTATTTAACTTGCCGGTTAACCTCCCATGGCAGGGGGTGGGCGGGGTGGAAATATCAAACAAGCTAAAACGGCCGATATTTGCGTCAAATAAATATTTTTGGGGGGCAATGAGATTGAAAGTGTTTGTCCCGTTGTTTTTCGTATATAATTGCAATCTATTTCGGCATACGAAGTGAACACTCTTAGGCGTTTGGGGGCTGTACATAAAAATAAGAAAACCAATCTATATTTGAATATAATCCGGGGTTATAGATGTCGCTGAGTTTAAGTATTTCATTAAGCTTGTCGGTTGAGTTGTACTTTTTCCTCAAGTGGAGCTGAAAGTGGAAAACAATGTAAAGGCAGTGATTGTCTATGATTAAATATTATTCACGTGTCCTTCAACTCATTTGTGTTGGGAGTTTGGCAGAAAGGTTTTAATGGATACAACATTCACACTACAAACTAATTATTTTTAAGACTTCACACATTACAGTAATGTGTTAAAAATTCTGATATTTGTCTTTGGTAATGAAGGCTAGTTCTAAATTAAGTTCGAAGGGCTGAGCTATGAATGAAGAGGTCCGTTAGTAAAATAACGCATCTAACAAAGAGAGAGTAAAATGGCAGGAAGAGCAGGAAATCGCATAATAATTGGATTACTGAAGTGATTAGTGAAGAACGCAGAACGTACTTGGGTTAGATGGCGAAGTAAATGACGAGTAATTACATCTAGAATTACTCCAAATCGGCATGGATGTGGCAATACGTGCGTGAATCGTACATGTCATTATATGCTTACGTGTATAATCTCTCGGTATTGACTGAGATTGATGCAGATGATGTCGGGGGAAGGGGACGTATAATTATATTTTGATTGAGGTGTTGTTCCGTAATGGAGAATTACCTTTTTATTAACTTTTTTTTCCTCGTCTCATATGACGCACTTTCAACAATACCGATAATGCGAATTTTATACTCAACATTAACATAATGGATTTAACTAGCTATATTTATCTGGCTTAAATATAATTATAAATGAGAACACAGCCAATTTAGCTATACGTAATTTATTAGAAAAATAAAAAAAACCTTTGGTCTTCAATCTAGAGCTTTTTAATCAGTTGTACAGTGGAGTAAATCTAAAAATAATGAAAATTTCTTTATTTAAACAAGTTATAAATTGATAATATTTAACTTACAATTTCTTGTAATTGAAAGTTAAATATATTTTATAGAAATTTGATGCTAAAAAATTTTATTGCTTAAAAATAACTCGAGTCTATTAAACCGATAAAACCCTGTTGTATTTTACTATTAATATTATAAATTATAAATCGCAGTCATACATTTTCAGAATTTAAAATTGTACGTCAGAAGCTTTCGGTTACTTTAAACATATTCATCTGATTATTTATTTAAAATATTTACTTAGGCCAACTTATTTCCAGACATGGCTCAATATGACAATCCTATTGTTTACTATAGGATTTACATGTTCAATGGCGTAGCTCTGACTGATAGGACAATAGGATTGTCATATTGAAGCATGTCTGGAAATAAGTTGGCCTAAGTAAATAAAATTACAAGATTAAATGGTTAAAATAACCGAAAGCTTCTGACGTACAATTTTAAATCACGACATATTAATGCAATTTTATATGTGACTGTGATTTCAAGGGTTTTATCATTTATAATATAACTCCAGTATACACCTGACGAAGTCCTGGATTATGTTAAATTAATTTTTTTTGTTAATCAATTATTTCTGACTATCTTCGATGTGTTCATTCATTTACACTGGATTAAACTACATACTGTGTGAACAATTATTATGTTTCGCAAAGAGCCACAATTAAAGTGGCTATGTTTCTGACATAAGAGAAGAGCACATGTGGCCAGAGATTGGCAATTCTCTGTCGATTTAAGTTCGCTGAATCTCTTGGAAGTTTATCGACACGCCAAAGAGGCGATCGTCCGTGAGCACGTGCAGCGGGGGCGGCCGAATAAGAAGAATGATGCCTCCAGCGACGTGTATTTTTTTTTTTGGCGCGCGGAAATCGACCTTGCTTCCTGGAAAGAAGGCTACATTATCGGATATGTGCAACGTGCTACACGGGACGGCACCTGATTTCCAGAGTACTCTTGTGTGTGCGTGCGACAACCAGAGCGCTCAATAATCGTCAACATTTCCATGGAATTCTTACGTAAACCGTCTACAAAATAAATTGTTTCTCAGAACCGACAAGCACCGTTCTTGAAAAGTTACCGACAAATCAAAGCAAATTTCTGAAGAATGAAACAAAATCTTGGATAAGGGGCACCACAACGTGGGGAAGCTGTAATGCGTTGTGGGAGCCGAGATCGAAGCGCACCGGGGGGGGAGGGGGGGGTAAGAATTTAATTACATGTGCAAAACGCTCAAAACTGGGAGTAGTCCGCGTCATTTCTAAAATATTAAACATTAACACCGGTTTTCTGGTGACGGTATAGATTATTCTGGTTTTGAATTTTGTTGACATTGGTGTTTGGATACTTTCTGAAGAATTTGTCGGGTGTTCGAATGATAGAGTGGAAGAAGGAGGAAATAAGTGATCTTACATTTCGAACAATATAAACTTCGCCAGTTTTCAGGAAAAATAAGAGATCAGCACAAGCGTCCGAACACTCCTTAACGAAATAAACCTACTAGATTCAGCCTCGATACTCGGATGTCTGGTATAAGATGAGGACAATCCAGCAAACTGTAAAGCAAAAAATTAACAATCTTAATTTTTCTGTTAAAATCCTTCATTCTCAATTATATTCAGTGATATCTTGAACACTCTGCTTTGGATTGGTTAATGTGTTTAATGAGCTGATGAAATAAAGGTCACAAAAATTTTAGTAGTAAATTAAAATACGGCCTAATTTTTGTTTAAAAAACGATCATATTGATTAAACCCTTATTTTAATACAGTCGCATATAAAAAGGTTTTCAAAGTAAATTAAAATGTCATGATTTTAATGGATCGTCAGGATCTTTCGGTAAAAGCAGTAAAATTATTAATTACATTATTGAATTTAAATTATGTGTATACCATATTTTAATATATTGCGTCACAGAGATTTAATCACATTTTACATACCTGATAATTTCATTAAAATATTTCATTAAGCCAACATTTTTTGAAATGGTTATATATGACATCCTATTATTTGCAATTGAGTAACATGTTTAGTGTTTAATGGCCAAGCTCTGACTAACTAATCGTGTTGTATCTACCACAAAACAACTTCCATATCGATATATCAAAGTTATCGACTGGAGACATGAAACTGAAAATGCTTAACCTTACATGATTTTTTATACGATATCCAATTTTTTTTGCGATAAGTTTACCAATACAACCTATTTTATTTCTGCTGTACATAGAAATTTGATTATTTTAACAAATATATATGGATACTAAAATTTTTCTTTCTTGTAAATTCTTAATTGTATGCAAAAATTTTATTTTATAAAAATTAACATTATGTTTCGTTACGTTGTAAGTCAGTATTTGTTTTCGAATTTGGTTTAATCTTTTTTTTATGGTTACATATTCTTGTTTTAATATTACTTAATGTATTCCCAATGGAAATTGATTTGCACCCATTACAATCTATTTTGTAAACTATATGACTTCGATAAATAATCTGTATTTTGTCTTTGTTTTTTTTCAATATGGATTTAATTTTACCTGCAAGTCTAGTTAGTTATAAATTCGTTAATACCATTTTCTTTAAATAGTTTTATTACTTTTGGTGTCAATCTGTCTATATTATTAATTATTTGTAATTTATTTTTTGTTCTGATTCTGTATTTACTTTTTCTTTATCGTTTTAATTAATTGGTTTGAAGTTTCTCGTTAGACAAATTGATAATTTTTTGTAAGTTATGTTTTTATTATTGACATTAATAAGCGTTGGTGTTTATTTACATTCTCAGATATTATTTTAGTTTTGTTTTTCTATTGCAAACCACCATTTATTGATTGAATTTAGGGGATATAAATTATTTTTAATATATTAAATTTTGTAATTTTTATTTTTTTTAGGTACTGAGGAGTTAATTTTACTGCATTGTAAGTCATTTTCATAGCAACATTCCTTTGATAATGAGCGGGGTGTTCTGATTCTTAGTTTAATATAGTGTCGATCGTTATTATTTTTTATACCATATAGTAGTTATCCCTCAAGATAGCTAAATCTAAGTAATTAGTATTTTATTTGATTCCATTTCAATCTGTGACGTAATATATTAATATATGGAATACACTTAATTTAAATTCGCTAATGTACTTAATTTTAGTTTTTACGTATGAGTATGCTTAATAAAAACCGAAAACTCATGACGATCTATTTAAAATCATGACATTTTAATGTAATTTACATTGAAAATATTTTTATATATGACTGTATTACAATAAGGGTTTAATCAATTATAATATTATTACGGTTTTTTTTTGCCAATTCTTCTTATAAATTTTATGGTGATGAATAAAAAAAATTAAGTTATAATGTAACGGCCATCAATGTAAAATATTCTGTAATTAAATCTGTTACTTTTGTGGTAATGAATATGTGTGCGGGCGAATGAATAGTATTTTGAATTTTAAAAACCTTTATTTTGTCATCCTATCATCCACGTTAATACATCAGCTGATTGTGTCCGCGCGTAAGAACCTGCGTGCGGTTGAGTTGAGTGGTGTGACGTCAGCAGGACATTCTCCTTTATATTTATCACAAATTAACTTTAACTGAAACTTCTAAAACATTTTTACTAGCTGGGTGCTCAGCGTAGTCCGTGTACTTATTTATATAAACCCGAAAAAGTATTTAATTCTGTATTAATCAAACAGTTCCTAGTTCCTTACATACTTTCGATCGATATTAAATTAATTGATAACTATAAAATACATTGAATTTTATTGCATCAGTACCAACAAACATACCTTCGAATTTCTTTACGAATATAATACTTAAATATTGCACGATATAATTGTCTGTCAGTCTTCAGCCATTACGAAAGATTAAATAGATGAAATTGTAACTACGTTGACAATGTAAACAAATGGTCGCCATATTGAAGTCACTAATGTGGCACGAAAATTAACTTACATTTTCCGCTAGCATAATAAAGTGTTTCGTATTTTCATGGAGTATTGCTAAATGTAATTATATATTTTATTCAATCAAAATATTTCTGCTTTACTTCATTACAAAAATAAGTTACTATTTTTTTTGTTTCGCAGTACCGTTGCGTAGTAACGTCTTTCTCTCGCGTGTGTTGTGACGTCATGATCTCTTTGCGCGCAGTAAGTTAACACAAAATGATCACATTTTTTAATTATAATTCTTTCCACCTTCATGCTAGAGATTACTCACCCAAACACTACCGTTTCTTGTGATTTGAAGAATTTGTATACCAATATTTGTTGCAATCAGTCCACGCATTTAAATCTGTATAGAGATTAATGTAAATACATACATACAAATACACATCCTTTTTTTTATTATATCGAAGATTTATTACAACATATTACTCCCGAATACCCAGAAATAATTGCGCGACAACGAAGAATTATTTCGCGTACTTGCTATGATCGGCGATATTTAAGTGCAGTATATTTCTACTATATTTGTGCGTGAGACACATTGGTTCAGCTCAGCCACTTGGTCGCTGGAGAGCCACAGCACGCTGGTTATCGATGGGCCAATATATTTTTGCTGTGCCAGATACACAGAGACGGGGGCTATTTACGATTTCCGCATGGCATTTCGCTATTAATAATCAAGCAAGCAACAACTCGTCGTTGGCCACGTTATGGGGTGACAGAACAGCGACATGCAAAGCAAATGCGTGCAGCGCGAAAAATAGAAATGCGCAGCGATAAAAAATCATGTTCAGGGGGGGGGGGGAAACATTTGAAGTGGAGTGGAACACGCATTTTATTTTAATTTAATTTTTGGATCCTTTTGTAACGATTGAGCTACCATCATTTGGTGAAAGAATACAGCTCCTCGAAACAATGAAAGGTGATAGTTAAATTAAAAACTGATAATATTGCTGATGCCACAATAATATTGGTTCCAAATACTTTACCTTGATGAATTAATTCCAACAGAGTGATCCATAAATGGTAAAATTTCTATATATGTATGTTTTTGGAAAATATAATTGACAATTTATCACAGGATTTGAAAGCTTAATACTGATGGTTAATTCTTCAAAAGACATAATTATTGTCAGAAGATTATCTTATTTTAAAATATGTGAGAGTTTATGTTGTGTAAATTGTGATTTAATTGAATTTTGTGGCGAAAAATCGAAATACTTTGATAATTGTAATGAAGAACCATTGAAGCCACACATTGCATTTTATGAAGTTAAGAATGTAAATATAATTGAAGAAAAAAGTCATTTCATGTTGATAATCCGAATTTTTAATAAATAATAATAGCTTAATGAAAATTGTACAATTTATTCGGGCATATTGTAGAAAAATTGTTGGGTTTTCTCAGAATCTGGCCTTTAAGAGACTTTGTATGAGATTCTGAATACATCTATGGAAAATGGGATAAATATTCATCTTCAACCTTCACAAAAAAGAACAAATAATCTTTCTATCTGAAGACAATTGAAGAGTTGTCCGTCGAAACAGAAACCGTAGAACTCGACATTTATTAGAAATCTAGTCAATTAATAATTATTTAATTCTTAAGTACTAACTTTTAATTAGGTTCTTGACCACGGAGATGAACTTAAAACATGGCAAAGATATATTTATAATATTAAGATAAACAGGATGAAGGAAAAAAAAATTTAAATTTTTAATGCAGAGTGTCTTTAGTGGGTTTTGATACAATTGTAAAAATATTTTTATAATTTGCTGTAATTTCCTATTATATTATTTGCGTAATATTTTAAAGCAATGTTTTCTTGCCCGAAATAGTTTTAACATTTTTATTATCTATTAATATCAAGACTTCATACTTCATTTTATTCTATCAAAGGACTTTTTCATAGTTCCTTAGATTATTTTAGGATTATTTGGTTGAAAAAACTTTCAATGAAAATCCAAACAGTAATTAATAATGTCTTCTAGTTTTCGAATAATCTGAGTGTTTTTATAATCTCATATCATTCCATTTCTATCACATATAGTACATTATATTAGGAATAATGTTGACATTTTTCTTCTCGTCTAATTATTAATGAATATTCCTATACACAATTTTTATTTCGGCCGTATCCTCACCTACAATCAAAGTGAAATAATGTGGCTTTGAAATTTTAATGTTTGTATTTATGTCAGCACATATCGCTGATTAGAACGTTTCGACATATTATTTACACAAATAAATAAAATGCATATGTTGTTAATCGGAGAAAATAAATTGTCAGGGGAATTTTTACGCTCGCTACGTGACATCTGTCAAAAGTAGATGATGATTATAAGCGCCAACGTGTTGATGGTAACTCTTAAAACAGATCCTATAATTTTTTTTTCGTGTATCGTGGTTCCCACGTATCATTATAATCTTAGACCGTGTAATATTTGTAGCTGCTTATAGAAGTCTTTATGAAAAGAACAGATTGTCGACGTCTATCTACATCGGTGCGTGTCACGTATCACGCCTTTTACGATTGTGTACTTACAGAAAAAATTTCGCCACCGAGAAAATTTCGAGTTTGTCCGCCAAAACAAACGCCGAACGTATGGCGAAAATATTCATGATTCGAGCATCGCAAAGTCAATAAGTTTCAACATTTTCTTTACTTTGTAATCATCAAACATTTGGGAACGTTAGATTCCGGCGATGGGTGCCTAAGGAATTTCCGCAGTCCTCCTCAATTCTGTGTTGATCAATAAAAACAGCTCGATTTCTAGTCAAACTTGTTTCCCGCTAAGCCTCGAATCTGCTGCCGGTAATTACGGGAGCAGCGAGGTGGGCCCTTGCATCCTGCTACAGTATCGTCATTTATTCCAAAGCAACGCCTACGTGTCCAAAGATCATTTGCAGAGATGAATACCGAAGACTGAACCGGAACCCAATGTCACAATTTTCACTGTCTATGAAGTAATTGGCAATACAATAATATCCACTCTGAGAAGACGTAAAGATTATTATAATCGGTTAATAAGTAACGTAAAATAAACCCACTTAGATTTTTTTAAATCATAAAAATTGTTTGTAAACTAAATATTTGAATAAGCAAGTTAACTTAATAAAATACGTAAATTTCTCAGATTCTTTTTTAAAATCGGAACAAATTACGTCAAGTTTTATAATCTTTTGTATTTGAACGTTTTCCTTTACCCTTTCTCACATAATGCAACTGAGAAAAAATTTTGAACTTGGGAACTCACAGAATATACAGAAGAAATGATAGAAAAAGATATGAGACATTCATAATTAAATTTCTATAGAATACGTATTGTTGTTTTCAATATTTTTTGCGAAACTCCGATGCTTTATAATTAATCATTCTGTAAATAAAACTTATTTATCAATTCATTTCTGTATAAAAGTCAATTAAAAAATTAATTTATTGTAGTTATTCTCGTACCAATTAGCAGTTAGTTTATGCAAAAAACAAAATTATAATTAATAAGATTATGTGTAGTCAATATTGTCAGAAACTATTTTACTACTGAATGAATTTAATATTGTATTGAATTATATAAAATTTACAAATACGTTTTTAGTATATAATAAAATTCTTAGTTTCATCCCTAGAATTTGGGAATCCAGGTGTAAAAATCCATAACCTCAAAATAATGACAAAATATTTAACGCAAATAATAAATTTCAAAACAAATTACAAATTGGAATAACTTATATTTGAATGAGATAATTTCAAAATTACTTCTAAATTACATAATTATATGTAAAATTAAAGTATTATGGAAATAATTTTGTCAATCTTACACCACTTAAATTGGCGAAATGGGTGAAAACAGTGTCAAGAGTTTCAGTTATGTGATAATGATTAACAACCACATGTAACCGAATTAGAGGTAACATCCAAAATCATCTTAGTGCTTTAATTAGTCCGCTGTATATGCATCTAAATTTGCAAATTTTGACCTGCGATATGAAGTGACACAGAAACATCTGGAAGCAAGATATTCCAGTCGGTTATGACCCACATCAATTTTATGTTTCCTGTGATCTGATTTTTTAATCATGAACTTCTCTTTTGGGTTACGTCAGTATTAATTTAATGTCATCACTGTACCTAAACGATACAACATTTTATGTCTTTCTGGTTGGTTTTTGTTATTATGCTAACTGGCTGCAAAGTGGAAGAAGTAGAATTAAATCGTATTGTGTGTTTAGTCCATTTACAGATAGACAATTCATAAAGGAATTGAATTTAAGATTATCAGTGTATTGTTTGACGGTATAGTTTTAAATAAATGTGCTTAAGTCGTCTGAAAAAATAGCATTAATTCAGATTTAATTAATTAGCGTTTTAAAACTATTTATATAAATTCAGGAAAACGAAGGACCTAAAATAGTACCTCGTGACACTCCAGTCCTTATATGCCCCTAATACGAGGTAAATGTTTGTCTAGATGAATATTTTAGTATGATTCAAATTGCCTGATGATTTATTTACTTTTTTTTTTAGTTTTTTTTTTATTGGAGGTAAACGTTCATCAAATTAAGAACTCTAGTGCTGTATCTTGCGCCTTCTTAGGAATGCAGCCAGATCGGACACTTCCTACGTAATGTAGTCAGGCTTACTTTATTTGTCCTTGCATTCAGCATAACGGTTTCTGGTTTCCAGCTCGAGTTTCATTTTCTGAATCCCAGGAAATAATTTCAATATTAAATAAATATTATGATTAGCCTTGTGGAACTATTAGCCTGATTCAAGTTTCTATGTTTCTCCTTAATCTGTTACCTACGGTATGTTAGAATTAGTATTCGTCACTTCATCGTATTACATGTTTTTCCATAATTTATATAAGGTATATTATGGCAGTAATATTTATGAGTGTGAACATGAAGTACACAAAATAAATGCTATACAAGTGTATTTTCTTAAACTATGTGTTGTATGTTTGTTGAAGCAGCATCGGTTTCGATGAAGGAAATAAATATCAAATTTTTTTCTTTTCCAACCAGGGGAAATTAATTATTGTTATGTGTCGGAGAGAAATTGAGATTAACCGACTCTGATAACATAAATATAAATCAGAAAATAGAAGTTTTTTGGTTTTTGGTTTAAGAAAGAACCGTTAGTTACGCTCAAGTGCATAGAATCATAGTGGAATTTTACAGCGGAAAGTGGCATAGGTGATAAGGAAACAACCGCGATATGGTATGCACTTCCTCTGCAGACGCCGTGTTGATAGGAAGTGCACGACATTGGACTTGACATTCAAAACCTTCACATAGTGACCGCCTTCACTCTATGCGTTGCAGATGAGCTGCGAAAATAACTTCTCTGCCTCTTGCAGATATTATACAGACCACAACTGACCGGACTGCCAACTAACTTGGCATGCGGTTAAAAATAGCAGTTGAGTACAATAATCAGATTTTTCGCAATTATTATTTTATGATTCAAAATAACCAGATAATTATCGTAATGTTGGTAAAAGAACGATACCAAAATAAGAAAATAAAGTACTTGTTAAATTTTGTCACCAATAAAACGATTATGAGGGGGATTAGCATTTTCTAATAAATATGGAAAATAAACTTGTTGCATCATAATCACAATTTGTATTCACAAGCGACACTGAGAAACCTAAGTTCTTTAACAAATTTAAGTTAATTTACTCCTATACAGGTATCGACCATTCTTTTACGCTTTACAAAACTTCCAAGGTTCAGCAAATAGCTTTTTTAAATGAATAAACAATAAAAGAAAAAGTCATGAGCGTTTTATTTAAATTGAAACAAGAATTATATTTTTGAAACAAACTGTTTTTCATTAATTCCAAATAATGATTGACCGCTTCAGTAAATATAGTCGTCTCAATCTCATATTTTCGCAACTGGGTTGGTTTTATGTTTACGATGGGTGATTAGAAACTAAGGTTCAAATGCCTGCAGTGACACGTGTATATTTTATTTGATGTAACCATTATAGCCACCTGATAGTACATACAGTAGGCTATTTTTCCTCATAGTCTCCATATCGATATAGACACTTGCCGCTTCGTGGTACCGTCCTCGTAAATATACTTTCCTTGCGTTTTCAGTTACGATGTCGCGAAGTGTTTCACCTCCTCGTCTCAATCGAATTGTGGTCCACCTAGGGGTTCCTTCATGTGAGAGTTTCTCCAAGGCTTCACGACAACGCGAGACCTCACAGCTTAAAAGATCACCATGCGGTTGAAACAGTTTCGCTGGGACAACATCGACCACCCTCCCTACAGCCCCTCCAAGTGACTTTCCCATTTTTCCTCAACTTGAAGGAGCCCCTAGGTGGCCGACAATTCCCTTCATACGAGGATGTGAAACGCTTCGCGACAACGTGGCTGAACAGGCAAGGACAGGATTTTTACCCTGAGGGTAACCCAACATGCATTCTATGTCGGAAAATAGCCTACTGTATATACTATCGGGTAGATGTATTGGATGAATGAAATAAAATGTACACGTTTCACTGCAGACTTTGGAACCATAGTTTCTGATCATCCCGTGTAATTCCAGAGCATATAATTCATAAGCATTGAATTAAAGATTTAATAGATCAGAAATCTGTTGAATTTATATTTTAATAAATTAACATTTAACGACTTGGAAAGGATAAAATATTTGTTGAGGAATATGAATTTTCCCAAATTAATTTAATAACAAATAAACTAATATAAATTTATAGGATACACATTTACAGTATAATGAATTTTTTACGGTTAAAAAGTTTAATGTGATAAATGTCCCTTTCTAAGGCAATGTGGTTCTCATAATTTAAAACAATCACCAGTCAATTCACTTAATTTTCCGTGCTAGGTGAAAGTGACCTGGATGACGTAGTAATCATTTACCGGTAATTCTCGGAAATTTTTTGGGAGTGGAGCCTGGTTGACTGGATAACATGGGTATCATAATAGTATCGTGTCTTCTGAGTTAACAATCTTCAAAAATTTTATAATAGTTTCATTTGTTAACATATCCTTAAAAACGAGTCCTCTGGATTCGCTTATGGCTTATTACGACCCGATCGAATAGATCCGGGATGTACCTAAATAATTCACGTTTCAACAGGGTACTAATTTACATCTAAATATCCCTGGGTTTTGATATGATCAAAAATACAAATAGCACAGCTACGTAAATATTTTTTTTTCGGTGCATGTTTGCAGAACAAATATATGTTTGTTTAATAGTCGGGCGTGCCATTTTAATAAACACTGTTGCTGGCAGTTGGGTGTGTTTGCTTTCTTTTGACAATCACTTTCGTCTATATTTATCAGAGATTTAATTTAAAATATAGCGAAATGATTTACTAAAACGGATTAGCTTTTCTTCTACAAGTGTTGACAAAGACCTACAGATCGAAACGTAATATATGCATAATTAATATAATCTAGTCTATATTCAAGGTCAATGTTCTTACATCTTAACATCAGACGTTAAATATACAATAATATAAAAAAAATTAATTTATATTGTAATTGTTACTGAATTTATTTGGATTAGGTTTGGTTATAATTTGTTATAGTCGTTCAAATGTTGAAGGCTCTGTTATTTTTATAAGTAGATACAAACGTATTTTCGTTTTCGTGACTAAGCAATTTTAACTTTCATAGTAAAGTTTGTAGGTTTAATCTTTCATCAATATCCAGAGAATGATAATACCATTATTATTTCGACCAAAATCTACAAAAAAGATCTTTATGTTTGATAGTTGGTTGCAAAAGAGAAGTGTATTAAATCTCTCGAATCGCCATTCGAAGTTAAAGGTGTCGATTTATTTATATAGCACCACTTTGATCCTGAGGATGGCATCCTCACTGAATTCAGTGGCGTTTGTGGTGTTGTTCAAATAAATCATTTTGTGACCGAACGAAGAGCCACAATTAAACATCAATAGCGTGCTCAAGAAAGATTTATTTTTATTTCCTACTCATGTAACCACAACAGGTCCACTCCGTCCTTGTTTCCATAATTACGAACAATTCTAGGAACTTAGTATAATAAGACGCTGTGAACTAAAGCCAAAAATATTTCTGTTTCTAAAGGTGATCATGAGAATTTTTTCCGTATTAAAAATTTCATATGTTTACTGGTTACTTCCGAGGAAAATTAAATATTCGGTGCTTGAACGTCTGAAAAATGTCTGCGACTGTAATTTTTTCTGCTGATTTCTTGATTGATATTGATTTCCAATCATCTTAAGGAAGTTGTAATTTAATGGATTTCCTTAATTATTTTTAACGTACTTCTAACAGTGCATTATTTACTCTGTATTTTAGCGTATTCTGGATTATAAATCATTCCCTCATGTGGCTGCATTCCCATTGTTACGAAAATTTCAAAGTTTCTTCCCATGTTCTGTTTCTGTGCTTAAATATTTCTCAGTTTTAATTTTTACTTAAAGAACGTGTTCACTTGTTTGTTGACAGATTTGGCTTGTGCTTAAATACATTTTAACTTTTTGTTTGCTCACTTCTTTCCATCTCCGTCAATTAATGTATCCATTGTGAATAATAACATAATTACATAATTATCCATTCGTTTATTCAAATGACGCTATAATTATTGTTGCACAGCAAGCACAACGTGCTGGTTGCAATATGTCATTCCTGCTAATGACAGTTATAGCTGGCACTTAGTATGTTAATGCTAATCCAATATTCGCCCTGCGCCACGCTGTGGGACGATGCATTCATACGGGAAGAATAGGACTCCATTTCTAGTTACGTACTGTATTGTAACACGAGATCCGTAAACGTTATCGAAATCACTTTAGATCCAGAGAACAATAAACCACGACCGTTCCGAATAGCTGATGGAGGCATATTTGTTTTCTAATCATATATACCATTGTGAACAAAAAGTAAGATGGATTTATTTAAAAAATTTAAATTATTTATTTATTCTTCCAAATCAATTTCATCCCCTTCAAAGTATTTCCACTCCGATAAAACGCACTTTTTCCAACGCTTTTTCCAGTCCACGAAATAGTCGGAATAGTCTTTTTCCGGTATAGCCTTCAAGACCTCCTTCGATTTGGTTTTTATCTCCTCAATCGAGTCAAAACGGCGTCCCAGCATTGACCTTTTGAGTTTTCTGTATAGCCAGAAGTCGCACGGAGCCAAATCGGGCGAATACGGTGGTTGCGGAACGATATGAGTCGATTTTTTGGCAAAAAAGTTGCGAAGAACCAATGCAGTATGACATGGTGCATTATCGTGATGAAGGAACCAAGAGTTGTTCGCCCATAATTGCGGCCGTTTCAGACGAACGACGCATAACGCTCAAATAATCTTATTTGTTGACAGTTTGGCCCGGCGGAAGGAATTCATAGTGCACCACACCACGATAATCAAAGAAAACTGTCAACATGACCTTGATTTTCGATCGACTTTGCTGTGGTCTTTTCGGTCTTGCTTTACCTATTGCACGATATTCGCTGGATTGGTCGGTGGTTTCAGGGTCGTATGCGTAAATCCAAGTCTCGTCTCCAGTAATGATGCATTTCAAGTGGTCCTGATAGTCAGACAGCAAAGTTTCACACACATCAACGCGACGCTTTTTTTCCAAAAAATTGAGCGATTTCGGCACCAATCGAGACTTGACGCGTTTGAGACACAAAACATTATTCAAAATGGTTTGGGCTGAGCCAAATGATATTCCAACACTATCAGCGAGATCTCTAATTGTCCATCGACGATTTTAAAGCACCAAATCTTCGAATTTTTTGGACGTGGCCCTCGTCGGTAGACGTTGATGGTCGTCCAGAGCGCGGTTCGTCTTCAACTCGTTCTCGGCCCTCTTTGAACTCGTTGTACCACTTATAAACGTTTTTTTGTGCCATGGTTTGATTACCAAAGGCCTTCCGCAACATTTTCAACGTGTCCGCACAAGAATATTCGTTCCGCAAACAAAATTTGATGCAAGTTCTTTGCTCAACAAAATCACCCATTGCAAAAATCGAAAAATTCACTTTTGGTTGTTTACAAAAACACGTGTAACTCGGAGATAATTAAACCTTTTAACAAACAGACGCTTGGCAAATATTATAGACAGTCCTACCGACCTAGGAAAAAAAAATTACCTGCCTTCCTAATATCCGGGAGTTTTAAATGACAATTTCACCTGACTTTTTCATCACAGTGTAGATCGAGAGTTTCACGACTTTCGATTAAAATTAGTTTTAGTTGTAGGAAAAATATTTTTCATCCTTGTAATTTTTCCATAATAGTTCAGAAAACATTAGTAATCACACATGCATTTATTTCAAATTGTGTGGGCATGATTTAGGTGTCAGAATTTTTTAAATAATTTTATTAATTCATTTGCTCCATTTAACGAACTATTTAAATTGACCATTATTCCAAAACTGATTGGAACGGTTCAAATGGACTTAATTGTTCGTGTAATGGTCGTTAGAAAAATAAAAATATTTTTTGATGAAAAATAATTATCGGAATTTAACAAGTTTTTTTTAGAAACCTAAGCTTATCATGGCAATGCCGAAAGCTTATTCGAAATATGAAATTTTTTGGAAAATATAAATTTTTATTTCTTATGACCAATATATAAAAGATAGGGCAATTTATTTACAATAATATTATGACTGTAGTTGTTTAAAGTAGAAAAAAATTAGAAATGCACCATGCCCATAATATTTTGCAAATATTTTAATCGTAGTGTGAAGTATTTAGAAATATTATTTATGAAATGTTTCGTTTAATTGTTTACCGCCCCTTTATGATTTATTTTTCTGTGTCGTAGTTCAATTACATAATTATATTGTAATCGCCTACCCGCTCCCTCGGATCCTTATAATGGACTAATGCCGACCCGGGCGCCACTGCATGTGCAGAAAGTTTTATTTTAAATTATGTAAACGACAATCGTCTCATTAATTAATGTTCGCGATCCGCGCGATCCACACCAGGGAGCCGATAAACGATTTGCCAGGACTCGTGAGTACTTGAGTCGAGCATGAGACTCTCAATAACTGTATCTCAGGGGTCCTGGCTTTGATCAATTACGTAAGGAAGGATTAACTGAATAAAACAAAATATGAACATAAAATTCAGTTTAATAAACAAATTAGGGTTACTACAAACACTCGGCACGACTCCTCAATCGCTAAATGTTGCCACTCTTATTGATAAACTTACATCTAACAATTCTCTGTAAATTTACTCTTTTGGCCAAATTTATCTCTGATTCAATATGTTCTTTTACAAACACAGCCGGTCATTGGACCCACAACTCTCAATTCGCAGTAACTTCACACGATCCAGGGAAAAGGAGGGAAGTTTGCTTACTTTACTGCGACGCGTCGTCTTCTGATGATGACCAGGGTCAGGTTCAGGTGCCCGGCCGCACGCAGAAAAGCGGCTAAAACCACACAGGCGTGACGGCCCACGCTTGCTCCGCAACTCCCGGTCCTCTCCTCCAAGAACCTCCGCACCAGAATCTCCAACGCGTTCGTCCCTTGAACTGACGACGTCCGCTCTCCTGCCTTCCAGGACGCGACTCGTCTCCACCACACCACTCCGGTCAAAGACGACGGCTCTCCTTGCCGACGAGCCGAATGTTGGATAACAACTGTCCCGTCTCCTGGCCCACAGCTTCTCCTTCGCCGTACAGGACCCGACTCCCCTTTTCTATATCCGCCACAGCTGTGACCAGCCACGGTCACCTTTGTCTGAGCACATTCACCCCTATGGTCAGAAAATGACCTGACCAGGCGTCCCTCGCAAAACCCACTTCCTGTTGACGTAACTGGGTCCCAAAAACCGGCCGTGTGCAAATGTTACCTCCAACATTCCCACGACACGACAAATTGTATAAATGTAAAACTCACTTATTACAATATTAATTGCATTTCTAATGTTATAAACAAAAATTGTAGATGTATCAGAATCTGTTTCATTTTTAAAAACAAATAATTTTGAGCTACGGTTATTCCAAAATAAACCTCAGGTCAGGGGTCATAAAAATCTGGCGATGTTTTCCCAGTGTCAGTGAAAATTCTATTCATATCTGCTTGTGCTAAATTAATGTCTTCTGTTGAAGAAGAACGGTTTATTAGACTGGGAACGTATTGATAATATTTTTTATTACAAGTTTAAAATTGAGTATCGTAACTCACAGGGATTAGTTTTTCTTTCTTAAAAGGAAAAGAATTTGGTAAGGGTTTAAGCAGGTAATTTCCCATTTATCAGAATTATTTTGAAACACTATGAGGGTTTTTAAAAATGCTGTAAGCACCAGGCTTTTAAATTTGGTTCTAAAAGCTACTCTTTTAATCTAATTGGAATAGTTAGAGATTCAAATTTTCGACTGCTACATTAATAGACTAAATAAATAGAAAGTAAAGGCTACAGCAATCGATTTATACAAGAGCCAAGGTCGTGAAACCGAGTAAACTTCAATTTTTCCGTTGGATGACGTGATCTTTCTTTTCAGAGATTCGGGGAAATATAGGGAGGAAGGGAGAAGCCAAACACGCATATTGTGTCACTGGTTGCACGTGGAAAAGGGAAAACTGAAACCAATTTTGTTTACCCTTTATAAGATGGCTTCGATTACAGTCAGACGAAGCTCTACCTTATCAAACCATCACTGCTATCGTAATAACTGTAGGGGTTACATGTAATATTTCTGTTTATAACTATGGATAAATTTAGTCTTGGACGTAATTTAATTATCAGTCAAGAAATTTAAAAAATTATCATTTTTGAGCATTTATGATAAATATATTAAATATGTACGAGAAAATTAAGAGAATATTTTAATTGAGAAACTGAGCAAAAAATTAATTACTCGTTCAAATATTTGTAACAGTAAAAGCTATGTTATTATAATTGCCAATAATTACCGAGCATACACTCCGCACCGCAGGTGTATTGCTTGTTGCATCCAAAAAGGGACGTTCAACTATTCTGACAAGGAGTGTGTGTGTGTGCTTTTAAACCCAAATATTGGTCGTGATATTTAGTTGTCGTGGGTTGTATAGTCTTCTTTGTGGTGAGCTTACGGTTAAATTAACTATTTGTTGGGCGCCACCTGCAAGAATTGTTCTTGCAGGAAAGGGAAATGCAATATTTAGTTATTAAAAAAAACAATAATTCATTTTCTCAGAATTTATACAAAATGAAAAGTTCCCCAGCCTGCCAGGGATGCATGTAGCCCCCTCCCTTTCTCAAGATTAACCGTGGTTTTTCTCGTGGCAAACCGACGCGATACCCGGAAGAATGGAACGCGACTTACCAGGTCTGCAGCTCGGACAGGGTCGACTCCCGTTGGCGGCTATCTGTCTCATCAGCATTCGCAGAAGACCGGAGACCCACGTGCAGAACCAAAATCTTTCAGGATAAACTTTCTCTGTCCACTCTCACCGACCGTCCAAATTCATCTCTCTGTCCACTCTCATCAACGGTCCACATTCATCTCCTCCCTCTCCAAAATCCCTCTCTCCTGGTTGGTTCTTGTGCACACGTGACCCTCTTCCATCTATTTCAGGGCCATACCCTCCCGGTCATCTACCCTTCCTTGGCCGACCCTGACCTTGCTTGCGGGACTTGTGGATTTTCCAATCCACCCCGCCATTGTCTTGTGTCTGCTGCTCGACCCCGGCAAGCCACATTCCCATGCTTCCAGGCAGTAATTAACAGTTATAAAAAAAATATTTTGTACAAATCGATAACGATAACGAAAAGCGCACCATATAATATTCCCCCTTTGAAATTGGATGAATGAAGGATCCATTCGAACGATTTCAAAATAATTCGCTTGAAGTTCGCGCATGCTCCCTCGCATCTGGCAAAATACAATCCTGTGATACAATTTAATTTTTTTTTTTCTATGTGGTACATAATTAGCAGATATATTTATAGTTCAATTTCTCACAATTCTAAATGGTTTCTAAGACGGTATGTAATCGTAAACAGTACAGCATTACATTCACAAACAAATTATTTAGATATTATTTTCAGATTTGAAACAAAATTACAACTAACTCAACAACGAAATGATGAATCATGCACAAATCTAAGAGTAACTTATAGCTAACTTAATAACGAAAGGTAGGAATATATACATCTGTAACACTAACTTATAACTAACTAAAACCGAAGAGAATAATTAAATAAAATCTATAACTAACTTACAACTAACCATAGCAAAATGATATGCATTTACTTATCGATATCTTTTCTCCTAATCTGATATTATATCTTTCATATTATTTAACATCTACACATACTACTGTTCGTATACTACACATACTACTTTTAATTATATGCGCACCGGTCCGTAATGCCTACCCCTTAATTTTAACAATTGAGCGCATCCTAAATATAAGTACTTAATTTTAATTAACCTCCATAATCGTCCTTTAATTACTATGAATGTCATTTTCAATATTTAATCCACCCCTTTTTTTAAAATTAAACTTAAAATCACTCCTGTGAGCGTCTTTTGATAACACGACACATCACCTTTTTTTTTAGCGTCTGTTGTAATTATAACCTTGTCACTTCTCGTCCACCTTTTATTGTGTCTGTGGTCATCGGACACTTGCATTATATGTACCAACACCTCACATTAGCTTCTGTACCACTTCGCGCCGTTGCAACCGCATCGCGTAGTCGTGGTTGTCCGCCCGTTCCACTTGTGCGCATCTGGTCGTTGGTCCGCCACGTCTTCCTTTTACATAAGGTGCGAAAATAAGAAGAAAGAAGAACATAGATGAAAGACACCCTCAGTCCTCGAAACCTAATAACCATTGTTGGGGTCGAAAAATCAAGGGTTGGCCAAGAAAGCCTTAGTGACAGTTTTACAGGTGGTTTTGACCAAGCAAGGCCGAATTGAAGAAAAGTAGAACGTGGTAACAGATACCACGTACAGCTCGGGTTCCTGGGTCCGCAAAGCCCAACATGCATTAGTCACATGCCCTGGGATTATCCTGCCGGCCGCTGACGATGCTTTGATGGTTGGATCCTTCTGGCGACCCTAGCCTGTAACAATGTCTGGAGGCAAAGGATTATCCGCCGACAGTGCCTCTTCCGGGTTCCTGCCCGAGGCTCCAGCTACTGGTACACTCATTATTCAACCAAACAAGCACACAATCCTTGACCTGGCCCTATCCCTAAGTATACTTAATCTACTACAAAACTACAATTAATTACCATATTTTCCGCCACCCTTCTGTACCTGCTACACTTATCTGTTACTACCACTTACTTAACCTACATCTGGCGTCTATATATATTACGTTTACATGCTCTTAATTCAGCCTATTAAGCATGTCATTGCTCCGATGAAAAAGCATCGAGAATGGACTTCCGCCGGGATCAAACATGTAACTGCCCTCCATTTTCTGCATAAATGAAGTTAATTTAAAACGGTCCGGCGTTCGTCTTTGGGAAAAATATGAATTTAACCCGTTTAATAATTCACGACCGTTCTGACGTCTTCGCCCCCGAAATAATTTCAGCGTAATTTCTAATCGCTGGGTTAAGCCTTCCCGGCGAACTACCAATTCACTGGCTTCCGAAATCCTAATATACAACTGTTTCCACAAGTCTACTTCAATATCAACAATATTCGCCGCAATTGTGCATTCGTTCATCTCTTCCCTAATTGCCTCTGCTTCACTGACTAGCCGATTAATCACCTGCCCAGTTTCTTCGCGCCTAATTTCTACATCTGCCCCGACAACAACTTCGTCTAATCTGTGTGCAAGACTTTGGCGCTCCTTATTAGCCAAATCGGCTACATCGGTTTTTTGTTCGGCGACCTGTTCTACGTTTATGCCTAAGCCTGTTTCAACTAATTTTTCAAAATCCTCTGTCCTTTCCTGCCCTTCATGACTTATACGCGCACATTTTTCATTAATTGTATCGCTTTGACTTTGTAACTGGTTCCATTGAACTCGATTTCTTTCCTGAATCTCACTGTTGATCTCCCTAAACTTCTTCTCAGTTGCTTCTTGACAGCTTTTAATCTTGGCCTGCAAACTAGCCTCACTATTTTGAATCTGTTCCTGTAAATTAGCCTCACTATTTTGAATCTGTTCCTGTAAATTAGCCTGACTATTTTGAATCTGTTCCTGTAAATTAGCCTGACTATTTTGAATCTGTTCCTGACTATTTTGAATGGCTTGCATCAATTGTGCCATCATAGATTCGAATAAAAACTGGTTTTCTTTTGTACCATTGGTTCCAGGAAAACCACTGCTTGCCTGGCTCCCTAAATTCTCGGAACTACCCTCCGTCTGCTCATCCGTGCTTAATTCCCTTTGTACCGTATCCATTCCGCTCCTAAGCTTCATGAACAACCAGACGAAATAATCAGACGAACTCCGTTTCTATTTTACACGAACAATTTCTCTAACACACTAACATAAACGATAAAGAAAACAGCTCAAAATTCACACAACTTAACATTAAACATATAGACCTCAGGCTCCAATCCACATTAGATAACAAAAGAAATCCCAAAATTTATCGAATTAACGCTTATCCTATGAAAAAAAAACTCCTGCTCTACTCAACGCTAGAAATTAAAATATATGGTCCGCGTCTAAACACCTGCATCTCCAGCCTGGAACGTATTGACCGAAACTAAATTCCCGCAAAATACATATTACAAAATTATTCCCCCAAAATACACGTTAAAATAATCAAGTCCTGAATTTCTGCTTGAATGGCTGACTAGCAAGTGTATATAATCCGCTAATCCTGTCCCCGTAGTATCGCTCCAGTTTGCCACTTCTTCGTGCCCCAAACGTTGGGCGCCATTTTATATGTGGTGAGCTTACGGTTAAATTAACTATTTGTTGGGCGCCACCTGCAAGAATTGTTCTTGCAGGAAAGGGAAATGCAATATTTAGTTATTAAAAAAAACAATAATTCATTTTCTCAGAATTTATACAAAATGAAAAGTTCCCCAGCCTGCCAGGGATGCATGTAGCCCCCTCCCTTTCTCAAGATTAACCGTGGTTTTTCTCGTGGCAAACCGACGCGATACCCGGAAGAATGGAACGCGACTTACCAGGTCTGCAGCTCGGACAGGGTCGACTCCCGTTGGCGGCTATCTGTCTCATCAGCATTCGCAGAAGACCGGAGACCCACGTGCAGAACCAAAATCTTTCAGGATAAACTTTCTCTGTCCACTCTCACCGACCGTCCAAATTCATCTCTCTGTCCACTCTCATCAACGGTCCACATTCATCTCCTCCCTCTCCAAAATCCCTCTCTCCTGGTTGGTTCTTGTGCACACGTGACCCTCTTCCATCTATTTCAGGGCCATACCCTCCCGGTCATCTACCCTTCCTTGGCCGACCCTGACCTTGCTTGCGGGACTTGTGGATTTTCCAATCCACCCCGCCATTGTCTTGTGTCTGCTGCTCGACCCCGGCAAGCCACATTCCCATGCTTCCAGGCAGTAATTAACAGTTATAAAAAAAATATTTTGTACAAATCGATAACGATAACGAAAAGCGCACCATATCTTTAAGACGACTACTTGTCCGTCGTACTTTTAAATTAAGTCGTCAATATACGTATTTAACCTTTAATAAATTAATATTCTTTAAGCCTAACTTATTAGAATCAAGAATGATTAAAATATGAATCCATATAAATTAAATCAATAACTGAGATGTGCCTGTATTGCGTCCCCAAAATAATTGAGTTCTCGACATAAAAGTCCGTTATAGTTTTAAATTCTGTAAACGGTTTCTGAGTCATTTTAGAATATAGTAAGATAAATATTCCGTTAAAACAGTATTTGGAATGAACATGTTGCACGCAGGTGCATTTAATAACAATAATTGAAAGGATAAATTCCATTGGAACAGTCGACCAGCTGCCTCCTAAACTGGTCGAGGTACGGAGAATGGAATGCTGCGTCCCAACAGCAAACTCTTCTCCCGCTATCGGAAGGGCGTGGGACAAGTACCCAATGCCGAACAACCTGATGCAGTTTTTTCTAGGGTTTTCCCTGCATTAATTTTAGGCGAATGCCGGGTAGGATCCTTAAACTATAGCCCGGGGGCCCTAGTTAACCCTTGGCTACCTTCCTCTACACTTCCGCATCCCCCCTTTCAAATACCTTCCTATGCTATTAAAGGGGAATTTCCACCATTTGAATTACCCTTATGTAGCCTGTTACCCTAAAAAATAATATATTCCTATCTTAAGAATACTGTAAAATACCTACCTAAAGAAACTTAAAATAGAGAAATATATAATATATTGGAAGCGAACACATGCCGTGCAAATTACATTACATTACAAGTTTTCTTTGCTATACTCTACGGTAGATTTCTGTCTATTCCTACATTTTATAATATGATATCTATTACAGATTTCCAAACACAAGTCAAAATAGAGAAATGCAACCTAATGAAATTTAAAACTGCCGATGTATCGACACGAATTGGTTTTTCCAACAGCGAATAAAAAATTGAATCATATGTTATTCGCCATTAAAAAAAGACGCCAATCTGCGTCGATACTTCCTGCAGTTTTAAATTTAAATTTTCTTAGTTTTTGTTATTCCAATTTAATTTTGTCTGTACGAAGGTCGTTTTTAGTATTATTATTATTGTTAACAGACATTAATTTATGAGATAATAAGCCCATTATATACGAGATTCTTCTAGGGAAAACAAACGATAATGTATTCTTAAAATAAAAAATATAACTTTCTCAACATTTTTATGTTATTGGTTTTCTGTAGAAAACGGACATTTTTTCAGTTAAATTAAATAAACTAACGTCCTTTTATAGGCTTTTTATTTTTTATGCAACAAATCGACGTTTCAGCACCTTTTTGTACTTTCATCAAAGAGCCAGCAGTGCTGTATAGAATTTTCTACATAAATGATAGAAACGTATCAAAAAAGATCGTTGATTTCATTAACTGACGTTATGAGTTGTTAATAAAGAACAGACGGAAAGCAATATAATATATTTTCAATGTTGAAAGTCTTTGAATTATGTCAACAATGCAAAACGTTTGGATTGTAATAGAAAGAACGATTTAATTATGTATTTCTGATCATATTGGCTACTAGCTGTCCTGTGACGAATGCTTATGACCTTGTCTGTCAGGATTATGAAACATTCTGGTGAAACGATGTCGAGAATTCGTGCGGGAAGTACAATAAATTGGGACATTTTTCATGGTAGGAGCGGAAATGTGAACGTTTAGAGACAGGTTCTTGGAAGGTGCTTCATAGAACCGTATGCGAAATTAATTTAGTTTTGAATGACGAAATTTTTTACTCCAATTGAGCATGTACTCAGACGAGTGGCTTCAGTATTCCCGGGGATTTTAAAAGAGATTGTGGAGCTACGAGAGGGCAGACAGCGATCTAATGGTGTTACGGAGGAAGGAAGTGTCACGAGAGGGAAAACTGATACGGGACGTAAAATGATAAAAGGGATAAGACCATATATACCATGTTGTAGATAAAACGATAGAAAATTAAAAAGAAAGATAGACACTTTTAGAATTTTTTTATGTTTTTTCGTCAATTGTAAAAAATGCAAATATTAAGTGTCTTTTCTTATGGAAGCGGCCTCGCTGAACAGGATATTTTTTTAAAAATTATCGTAGATTTTTTCTAAATTGCAACTAATCTCTGTGATAAAATTTTATTCGTATAAATTTTTGACATTTTTTTAAAAATGTTTTAGTGTTCATATGGTAAATAAATTGCTTGTGCTGTAAAAATAAATATACCACTAGTTTATTATCAGCCCAAATAGGGTTTATGTTTATAGGTAGTAAGATTTTATTATTACAGTATCTTCTGTCATTTAAACATGTGGTCTTTAAACAAAGACTTGATTAATATCTAACGTAACGTGCTGGTCAACCGATCGCGTGTCAGCGGACATGGTCCGTGGTGTGCATAATTAAACCAGATAAATATTTGAACGCTCTTTCCGACGGACAGAATTTTATACCGAAAGGCTCGAATATCACGTACTTAAATAGTGTGCGTCTATTTTTGTCTATGGAGATTTTTCAGCCCGTCAATGCAAAGTAACAAGCTACAATAGTTTATCAAACAAGATTGTTTAGTAATTATTAATTATTTTCCCATTGTAATTCTTAGAAATAATATCGGTACCATTTGTTTGTCAAACTCGCGTCATTTCGTGTAATTTGTTTCCTTGTAAGCTTATAACGCTAATTGGAAGAATTTTGCCTAACAAACAAATAGGGAAGGGCAGATTCCTCGTCGTTCTATTTCGCGTCGTTTATGTTTCGTTTCTTACTCGTGTGCGTGTGTCAGATTTTACTCGTATGTTTATTCTTGTGTGATAAGGAATTAAATGTTTTATGAAAGTATATTCACGAGATATTTATTTTTTACCAATTTTTTGCGTATAGAATTTGTTTGAATACTGCAAGTATTATATTATACTATTAGTAAAAGTTAAATAATTTTCATATTTATTATTATTAGTACATAGAACTTTTATTATGTCGGACATGGAAATTTCTATTCCCGATTTTTAGTTTTAGTTAAATTTATGTTCACTTCTAATTGTTATTAATTGCATCATCCAATAATTATGTTGTAATTTTATGTAATGACGTATCCTGTTTACTCATACGAGGACTAATGTAATAAATAAATAAAATAAAATAATTCAGGCATTAAAACCGATATTATAATGTTATACGGAGCCACCCGAAGTTTGATAAGAACATCTCGTATGGAAAAAATGAATTCATAGTCGGTCCAAATTTATTGAAACTAAACCAAGTGGAGGATGCCCATTTCTTCAGTGATAACAATCATTAAAATTTTAAATAGGAGAATAAACCATTGATCTGCGTCCTAAGACTCTAAGAACAGTTTAAGTACTTTTAAATTTCTAGTGTTACATAATTACTGAGAAAAAGTAACTATATTAATAGTTTCCACGTTACTTCAATACATACGTCTTAAATTCATGTATCGATGTAAAATTCAAAATAATTCGTTTCCCGGAAGCCTGAAAATATTGTTAAGAAAAATTGGGATATCCAGTAATTAGATTAGACAGACAGAAAGTTTCAGTATAATTAGAAAATTATACTTGTGCCATTAATTACAAATCACCTCCTGCATTTAATGAAATATCCTAATTAATTTAAGTTATAAACATTTGATAAGTTTAAAGAGTTAATTAAAGAGTTCAGAAACTATTAAGCCTAGTAATATGTAACAAAAGAAAATTATATTAAATGAAATTTGTAATAGTCATTGGCTACGAGTATTTTATAATAATCGAATAAATTAAATCACTCCAAGTATACGAGAATATTATCTTTAAAAATGAACAGAGTACCCATTACTTGATTATTATAAATAAACAAATTCTGAGCATTTTTAAGTCTACCGGATCCTACCAACTCGTAGTTCTACTGTGTGTTGTTCGATGAAGTGGTTTTAAACAATTATCACAAGTCCTAACATTTGTTGTTATTGTAAATCACACGTATTTTTTTCTAGATGAACGTAATTGTTAAATAAGCTAACCTGTAGTTCACGCGAAACTAAAACAAAGTCTTCTTGAACAGATACTAGAGTCTATAAACCTCATTTATAATTATTAATTTGCTAATCGTGCGTAAACATAGTAATTTGAATAATAACAATTTTTAATTTATTTTCGCAAACAAATTGACGCGTTCAAAAATTTCGAACTTGAATATTATAAGTGATCATTCTTACGAGTGTTCAGTTTTCTTTCCTGCTATGGTAACTGTAAGGTCTAGCAATTTGATTAATTACTACAACTCACATACATCAATTACGTTTTACTCATCAATTACAGTTTTATTTACGACAATATTTATTAAATTTATTACCATTCTGTTGTTATTTATGGACTGTTTCGACATTGCTTTGAAATAATTTTAAAAATCGCAGCTCGGAGCCTTTTTGGATTCCAGCCAGTTCTCGTAGAAAAGAATTATATACATTCATTAGGTGATTTTTTTGACCTCATCATGCTGGGCAAATTCTTGGAATTATCGACTTGAATGGTGATAGTTTTCTTTTCAGACTTGGTAATTTCACGAAAACAGAAGGAAGGCAAAAACCTCGTGAATGCAAGAGAAAAATGTAACCAGCAAGAAATGGAAAGTTATAAACTTCGGGAGCAAATATGAGTTAATGATTTAATAATTTACTCTAAATTATTTGGATGTCGCGTTCTTACTTTTAATGTTATCAATTCAATTCACTTAATAAATTGACGGTAAGCTGTTGAAATTAAGTCCTATATATAATTTTATTATAATTAAATTTTCCCCTATTTTTATAAACCAGTCACAAGAAATAAAAAAGTATATAATTTAATTTTATACGATGAATTTAAATTTATTTTGTCGAAGAAGCTGTTGGCACTTAATTTTCCAAAACAATTTTTGTAAAACTACTGATATGAAAAAATGGGACAGTTTAATTATTAATTTTTGCTAAATTACTTATTGGAATCTATAAAATATTAAAATAAATTTGTAAAGCTAAATTACTAAGCTCTGAAGAGTGAATTTTGGCTCAATGGCCTGTTAATCGCACACCCTTATTTTAAATACTTTTATTAATCCTTTCAGTGCAGTGTTTTTTCCCCTCAGTTTCCATTTTAATAATGACATTATTTATTAAATTTATTACCATATAAATGTATGAACTGTTTCGACTTTGATAAATAATTTTCAAGCTAATGTATTATTTGATGTTTTTAATCTTATTATTAATTAAATTGCACTACATTATATCTATATCAGTCACAGGAAAAAAATTAAATTAATTGTTTTATCAAATAATCTGACGGAAATTAATTTTCGAAATTTTTTTTATGAAATTCTAGAAATAAAAAATGGGACAATTTAATTACTAATGGTTTTAATTTTTGCAAAATTACGCACTAAAAGCTTCAAAAATATCAAAACAAAAAATTAAAATAATCAAGCAAAGAATATTGAATGTTGGCTCAATGCCCTGTTAATCTCACAACCTTATTTAAAATACTTTCATTAATCCTTTCAGTGCAGTGTTTCACTACACTAAAATTCTATACAATTTCAGAATCATTAATTTCTCAGGCTTTAACTGATTACTTAGCTCTAAAGTTTCTGTGTCCGTTGCTCATTAAAATGAACTTTTCGTGTCAACCTGTCTTTAATTTGGAAATAATCGCACGGTAAGGTTCCAGGTGGTGTAAGGTTTTAGCTTTCACTACACAGGCAATATGTTAACGAAAGCATTGTGCTCATTCCCCATTCATGGAATCCCCTAATTGATTCGAGTTGCAGGTGTCGAAACACTGTTTGCAGTTTTGTTCCTGGTGGTAAATTATGTGACAGGGAAAGTAAACTATTCTAACGAAACAAGCATTATTGGGAGTTATGGACGTGTTCCGGCTTCATTTCCATTTCTAATTGCGTGTGAGGCGGGTGACGACCAGGGGACGATAAGAATCTCTCTCCTAATTGCGAGGAACACGTTGAGCTCCATTGACCCTTTGGCTCTGTAGCGCCGTAATTTGGAGCCCTGCTTACCGACGTCCAACGATTGCTGTTGGCGCTGCTCCAGAACTTCCGACGACTACAGCGATAAATTTTAATTTGGCGGGGGGATAGCATTTTATTGGGAGTAAATTGGAGCTAGCTTTAATGGACGCCGGTACTCGGATAGTAAGCTGTTTGCTGCCACACACAATGTCCATAAAGTGTCCACGATGTCCACGCTGAGCCACTGATAAGCTCTTGCAACAGTTGTCTGTTTCTTACGTCGAAAACGGACAAATAGCCAGAGTGTGTTTGTCAACACTTCAGCGACATGTGTTGTAGATACGTAATCAGATGTGACGAGCTGCGTGTGAGGTGCGGAGAGAAATGTGACATTTTTTTTGTAGAAATAAATGTATTTATATAAGCCTATTCAATTAATACAATCAGGATTCAATAATAATAAATATAAAAATAATTGTTCCTTTGCAGGTAGAAAAATTAAGAAACGTTATAAAAATAATTAATTCTCTGTGTATGATTACATCCCATTGTGATTTTTAGAGTAATTTATTCCAGATTAATATTTTAATTGCATTGAGTTCTGGACACGTACGGTGTTGGGGCAGGAAGTTGACAGTTAGAATAATAAAAGCACGAAAATCCACAGAGCGAATTGGAGAAGTCAATTCTGGAAGCAGGATCTGAGGTGCCGCCAAAAATATGTTGTTTCTACACTAGCCGAAAGAATTTCTGAAAATACCAAAAATATAAATGCACTCTGAAGCTGCGCCGAAAGGATTTATGAGAATTAAAAGCAAGAGTTATCAAAGAGGCACGTGGGGAAGCATATTTTGAGAGTAGTGAGCATGTGGGAAATATTCAAGGTCAGTTACCATAAGGTACTAGACATAGTGAACGTTGTTATATAGTCTATATACAGCATTAAAAGCGATCATTCTGGAAGAGCCAGCGAATGAATCAACAACCGGATATTACAGCTTACACCAAGATACCCAAGACGCCGCACGCATAACTCACCATGTTCTAAGGTTTACAAGCAGTTGCATAATCGAGGTCGACGATTTGGCCATTGCATCGAAATAGTTTTTCCTCGAGCCATTTTATTTATGCACTTTTGTCTCAAATTTTATATATAATACTGCTCCTATTCAGTACCAACCTATAGATATGAGAGTGAATGAAGACACCTTTGTAAATTTTGTAAATAAACTGTTAATATTATTTGCTCTCAAACGCCTTGTAAAATGTATTAAAACAAAAGTAAACTGTATTCAAGTAAACTACTCAACGCTTTTAAATTCAACATGTGAATCTGTAAAATAAAAGGTTCGACTGATATTCCTACTTACTGTGTTATGAATATGGTTAATCTATAATCTATTAATAGTAACTATTTCTTAAGTTATGCCTAAATATATTTATTTATAGTCAAATTGCTAGTTGTTTTTATGTTTAGCGCTAATTTTTGTATTTATTGCTTGCATGAATGATATTTTTTCATCTATTCGGTTGCTTTTCCATAAATGTAGAACTACAGAGCTTAAACTCATTACATGAGATTCATAAAATGTTATATTTAGCGTCGAGTTTTCTAAACATAAAATATACTATTTTCTCGTATTCTGTAGCTTATTAAGAGACATTGTATTCGTTCTTGTAGACACACCAACAAAATCAATAACCAGTGCGAAGAGAGTTTCCGCCTTCCTTCACATATTTCTCATTTCTGTGTTCAGAAATTGGAGTTACTATTTGTTATTTAATAGAAAACGGCCTTATTCATATATCAGGATTTTTATTCTTACCAAATACTTCTTTGTTCTACAGAAAATATCTCTTTCTAGTAAATTTTAGTGACGTTTATTTAACTATCTTAACTATTCCACCTTTTATTTAATTTATTCAAATATTTCTGATATATTCATAATTTTAGTGATTTAGAATAATGTTATTTCCTTTCAACTTGTAATGTATTTATAAATGAGTGTTAAGTTGTTTAGCGTGTTTAGTAGTTGTAAGAATCTGAGCTGAAAATTTCATAGTTTTCTTTACCCGGACGATAATTTAGCAGGTAGATTTATATGAACGAAGTTTGGAGCTCTTTTTTAAGTGGTCAATGCCTTGTCCCTAAAAGTAATATAGGCGAACTGTTGATTCTGCTGGATAGAAATTACCCTGTCATATGCTTATCTCTCGAGTGCAGACTTTATACTCGACAAATATTAATTATTTTCACGCCCCATGAAACATAACTCTCGGAGTTACGCCTGAAAATAATAATATATCGTATAAAAATACGTCGGGAAAATTAAAAAGTTATTACTTAATGATGACGTCATGAGACATCAATGTATCGATGTATTATACAAAGTAAAATGTAATAAATAAATAATCCCACTTCAAAACGATAGTTTAGTGTGCCTGTTGTCTACTTTTCTATTTGACTATATGAATAATAAATGCTATATGAAATGGGTTACTGAAGTATTGTTAAAATGTTTTTTCTATGTATTATAATAAAGAAGTATTTACAACGGCTAATTACGTTCCATTTCATTCAAATATAACTCTTTTACCAGCGTTATTGGCGTGCGCTGAATAATAAGCAGAGAATATTAACAAGAATTAAATAAAAATGTGTCAATGAAATGCCAAATTGTAGAATTTAGATAAACAAACGTTTGTACTTTCTCACTCAGGTAAACCTTTGAATGAGATGAGTTCTGCGTGATGTTGATCTTCCCTCTGTATTGATGATTAGATGTTTCCTTGATAATTACTCCCCCGTACTGATACTGATTACTGCACCACACTCGTAAGCAGGGTCTTCTGAAACTTTCTGTATTTAACAGTGTAAAGGACAATTTATGTTTTCAAAACAGTTTTATTTTTCAACATAATCACCTTTAATATCAATACATCTCATCCAGCGGCATTCACGTGTCACTATCCCGTCTCTGTAATTTTCTACTGATTGAACTACAAAGTATCAGTCTACAGTTGCAATCGCTTCTTGACTGGCCGAAAAACGTCGACGAGCTAAGTAAAATTTGAGCTTTCGTAACAATATTTTCATGGCCGGTTATGCAAATGCTCACTGCGGATCAAAAACGCATCAGGGCGACCCTTTCCCAACAGTGCTCTGCGCGTTTTATGGAAGGTAAGAATGATTTTCTGATTCGATATGAGACAATAGACGAAACGCAGTTTTACCGTTAGACACAAAAAAGTTCTGGTTTTTCAGCTACAAAAAAGGTGAATTGGTGCTGTAGGCGACAATATGTCGTAGAATTGGTATTTTTTTAATGTGGAATATGGTGGTGTTGCCCGTTATCTAAACGTTATTGTGCAATTTGGTATGATGCTTGGTCTCATTATATTAAAGTCATTATTAAATGGGTTGTGGCAGTGCGATAACAACTTATAGAAAAACGTTTGGGATTTTTGAATTTATAATTTTATTCCTATTTAAAAGTTTCTGTTATTTTTAGTGTGACTTTTCGATTACCTTTTGTCTCATTTGACATCTTATACCTTACCCGTTAGACATACGGGAATAATGTTCCTCTCATTCACTTAGCTTTTAGATTAGTTTCATCAACATTATTATACCTCACTATATACCAAACCAACTTATTTTTATATGGTTCAAATTTATCATAAAAATTTTGTTACTCATAAATACTATTTGAAACGTTGTCATTCCGAACTTTGCTCCTCACGTTTTCAGCCATCCAAATATTACTTCCTGGGTTACCAGAATTTTTTTTTTCGTCACCTTTATCAGTCATCTTGAAAACCGATTTTTAAATATTTTCTCTAACTTCAGTAGTCAACAGAGCTATAAATCGATCCTTTGCTGGTTACGTGAATATGTGTTACGATTGTAGATCGATTTAATTACAACTATTTTGAGTGGTATCTCCCTTGAAAGTGGATGATTTAACAAAGGACGAGTTCTAAGGGAGGAGTCTCGTTAACGCCCGAAGAGTCGCTACTGCCGATATCCTGTCGGCGACCGAACCTTGGGAAAGACTCGTTTGATGCTCGTAATTATCGCCGAACGACTAGAAAGCAATCTCACTTTAATCAGCATCCATCAGCGCTGTTATCCTACGGAGATTCTGCCTTTTAATTGCTCTTTATATTTGTGCTTCTTCTTCTTCTTCTTCTTCGAACCGGTTGGGTATGTATCATTCCCACAACCTGCTGCAATCGAATGTAATTTAAATCCGAAACTCCTAACGGCATTCGGCGTTGTTATTCGTCAATTAAATAATTAGCATACATATTAGCATCCCAAATATTTGCTTTAGATTTACACAAATTATTATTCACATCACAATTTTTTTGGTGGAACTTGGATGAATTGTACGTCAGTGCTCATTTCAACGCTCGTATAATTTTCATTGTTTGTGGTTACAGTTTATTTTGTAATTTTGTCCTAAAATAATAACTTAACAATTGAGGCGTTATGTACAGAAACGTTTTGTAAATGAGAATTCAAAAATCCAAGAATGTTTGCAAATTGAAAATATTTCTAAAAATAAAATAATTTTTCACAGTCAATATTTCATAAAAATGTGTTAATTAATTAAACCAGAAAATTATTTAAGTACAACGTTTCGTCCACAATTTCGGGACTTATTCAGGTAATCAGGTAGATTACAGTTTTCAATGTATGTGCTAAATCGTTTACAACGGTCATAGTTGAACCTAAATTCACATTTCTTCTAATTTAACATATATATGCATACAATAAAAAAATTATATTATCTGGTGACATGAAGAGGTCCGAAAATTGTTGAAAAAACGTTGTATTAAAATGTTTTTTAGTTTAATTAATTATTAAATTTTCTGAAATATATTGTATTGTTTATTTTTTATTAAACTATAGTTGTCAGATTTTATTAAATATTATTATTATACTTTCTTAGAATTTTTCAATCATAAATTGGTTTCATTTCTCTGTGACATTAGGTGCACCGCTGAATATATTCCATTAAGCGAAAAAACATTATACCTTCTATGTCAAGTATATAATTTTATTGAAATGGACAACACCCCATTGTGTATAATGGTAATAGTAATTCCTCCGTTGTGGGAAGATAATTGTGTTCAAATTTCTGTAACAACCTCAGGTTTTCAGCCTGTCTGAACTGGATCAGTAAAAGTAATTCGACAATCGAGTCGTAAATGATCAGGGTTTAATAACTGAGTGAAATGAGCCTGGAGATGATTAAATCGATCTGTCAATGTAGCCAGGTGCGAACTTCAAAATGTCATATTTTTCAGCCACTTCATTCAAAGATTAGAAATTATAACTTCACCTTCTCGGCGAAATTTGGTTCAGGTGGTTCCAGAGAATAGCAGAACAGGTAATAGAGAAATTTTTTGTATGTATATTATAGAAATGGAGATAAAAGTAATTAATTAAATAAATGTGTCTATCCAAATCAATATCCATGAAAACAGTCTCAGCAATTTATTCCTTTTTGTAATTTAGCATAATATCTTCAGAAATGCAAAACGGGTCGTCAATCGTATTTAGTAAAAATATGCAATTCTTAACTACTCAATAAGATTCTGCTAGAGAACCAGAATTATATTGGCGCACCACAGCGAAAGTAGTGCAATAAACAAATAAACAATAATATTTTGGCATAATAACATGGGAACTTTGTTACAGTATCTCTGTCGGAAACAAGTTTATTAATACCGAGAGAGAAAAACGCAAAATTTTCGATCCCTGGTGAAATACTAGGAGTGGAACAATTTGGCTACGTTCATATCCACGTGCTACATTGGCGAAAAAAGGAAATATTGACAGAGAAGGACCTGCATATAAAACATTTGGAGACAGTAGGGTGTGGCCTGAAATGATAAAATTATTGAGACACTCGATTACATTCTAAGCTATTATCTTTGATATTATTGCGTAACTGTTAATCAGAATCGAGTCATCATTTAGTTAATATTACGTCAACCACCACCTTCTCCACTTAGTGGACGAATTCATATGCATTGGCTATCCTCTCAAATAACAAGAGTTATATGATTAAGTTAACGTTAAACCTCGACTAAAATTTGAGGCAGTTTTTGAACAATTTCAGGTGAAGCATCAAATTATAATAATGATGAAACATATCTGATTTATTATAATATTATAAATTACCTTTATTGCAAATATATATAGATATAGATATATATATATATTAAATACACGACGTTTCGCCTTCTTCTATGACCTCATCAGGTATGGAAATATTTGTAAATTTGAATATAATTCAAAAGTAAAATTTAGAGGCTATGCTCTGTTGCTTTCCCTGTTGTAACCGAACATGGAATCATAAATAAAACAAACATTTAAAACCAAGGGGAGATACAAAAATACCAAAGAACTTAACTTACCAAGTGTAGTATGGAAAGTGTTTTCAATAATATTTCTTATATTTTACCATGGTTCCTTGTCCAATGAAGTGGCATTTGCAAAATAAATTTTGTGATTATATTTATAGCAGTGTTTAATAATCGTATTGAGTTTTCTGACTGTAAATATCGAATTAGATTGATGGTCTTTAATCCGCGTAATCAGTGACCTTTCGGTATGGCCGATGTAACATGAACTACAATTATAACAATTAATTTTGTGATTATTTACGCAATAATTAATATCAAACAGCTTCGAAAGGTTCGTCAATAGCTTCCAATTGATCATAAACGGGATTGATACTGTGTATAATAAGAATACTTTTTATTTTTTTAATATTTTTTTTACATGAGGGTAATCCACATAGTGGCAACTCCCCTTTAATAACATAGGAAGGGATTTGAAATGGGGGATGCAGATGGGTAGAGGAAGGTAGCCAATGGTTAACTAGGACCCCCGGGCTATGGTTTAAGGATCCTACCCGGCAATTCACCTAAAAGTGATGCAGGGAAAACACTAGAAAAACCTGCATCGGGTAGATCGGGCATTTGGTACTTGTCCCACGCCCTTCCGATAGCGGGATAGGGGTTAGCTGTCGGGTCGCAGCTTTCCCCTCTCCGTGCCTTGACTGGCTTAGGAGGCAGCTGGCCGACTATTCCAATAGAAATAGCGGACAACTCTTACCGTATGCCCAAGGTCTACGACCCCGGAACAAACACCTCTCAAAACAGGCCAAAAAAAAACCAGAGAGATGTGAAGGCATCCCCAAAGGTGGCTTCCGCCAGAGCTCTCATAATAAGAATACATCATGAATTGAAATGTGTAATATTGTGTACCTGCAAAAACTATGAGATAAAAAAACGGATGTAACGGAATTTTAGTTCACGTAAGTCACGGAAATGAACAGGCTGGGGAGGATCAGGAAAATCCAGTGCGGTATCTTCACCGTCGAAAGAAAGACATAAGGAAAGGAAAATAGGAAAGTCGATAACGTGGGGTTCTTGGTATCTAAGTGCCTTCCAGAGACATGAACAAGAATCTGAAAGCGCTATGAAGTTAAAGAAAAGTTTATTATAAAAAGAACAAGACTGAGTATAGAGTGGCCAGGAACCTCCGTCACTCCAAGATGGTCGTAGGAAGACTGAATACTGAAAGTGGCTACGAAGTTGGAGAGAAAAACACCTTTCCAAGTGAAAACCCACTTGAGGAACGTGCGAAACGAATCAAAGCTTCAGATAAGACCACGTGATCTGTATAGGGGCCCCTCCAAAACCGGTTCGGTTCAAATAGGGTTTCGACCGAGGCAGCAACGTTGCCGAAATCCGCCAATTTTCTGCGGATCTAGCGTCGCCACCACACATTCTCTCTAACACGAGTTGAAAGATAATTTCTCATAGGTGTATGGTAACCGAATTAACAAAGAAAGTTAGCGAAGCTATATGGCAAATGTTTGTTTTATTACCTACCAACAAGAAACAAACGCAATTGTTCACATTGATAAAAAAAAGTTTGAAGTATGTCTCTGCTCATCGTAGGAACTCTAATGCAATATTCCAAATATAATTTAATAGTCCAACTTTAATTAGAGCACTTTCTGTGTCAACCTTGAAGCAACATGCTGTAAGGAACCACGTTGTTCACCGTTTAAAAAATATATTCAATACTATCGTCCATTCTTTATCGATCACCAAGGATAAAAAATCTCTGGACCTGGATACCAAATTTTATAAGTAATGTTTTTTTTATTTTTAAAATTTAATTTCCGGTTTAATATGAGCATTTCTTTGTGCAGTCGTTCCTGACATTCGCTTACATGTGTGTCAGAAATTTATTCTCGTTTCATTATATAGTAAATAAGTCTTTATCATCGTTAGTATATATTTTTGTAAATATGGGCGGACATATTTCAAAATATGTTTCAAGACATCCGTATTAAATCGAACAATGATTTTCCGAAGATGTCAAATAACTTATATTATTACATTTATCAACTCCATGAAACTTCAGGAAGTTATCCAACCGACAAACACGCCATTATCGTTTAAGGGCATTACGTCTATTCAAGCGTTAATGTCATGATTTTGATTTCAGCTCACAACAGTGAACTCGTCGATCCCAATCCACACCATTTTATGCGACCGGAAAGCTATTATTTCGTAATTGGAAAGAGTTATAACCTGTCTCATATCGTTGGCTATAAATTATCACCCGCCAAGGAGAAAATGTAATTGAAACGTTTTGAATGCGGAATTGATTAAAATCCGGAAGCCTGGACAGTTTGGCAGCCACTGTTTGTCTTCAATGAAATAGGGGACAGCAAGGGCCATGACCCGACCTATCAATGCTTTTGTTAAGCGGTGTTACGTTCAACCTTTAACTGACGCTATTTAAGAATTTACTTAACACTTTAAACAATATATTATACTTCCATAAATACGTTATTTGTTAAAAAATGTAAATTTTAAGTTATAAAATTTAATTATATTTCTGGATTATTTTCTTGGAAGAATGATGCTAGTGTATTCGAATCGCGTTGGTTAATTGTTACACGTTACGTAGAAATCACGGGTACGATTATTACACATTACTCATATGCACTTTCGACTCACCGATATGTGATATCGCACTGTTTTCCGTCATGAGTCACATTTACGATCTGTTCTTTTCAAATGGGAGATGATTTGACTTTGAAAAGCTCTTCCTTGCACCGTCGAATCAAATTCGACGGACGTTGTCCACGCAGCTGCAGTGAGGGTTTGTCGTCATTCATTACTATGTTGGCAATGTTTGTCTAATTCTCTGCTCTCATTCGCTGACTATCAGAACGAACCCCATTTTAAAACTATTATAGAGTTTTAAATCTATATTTGCACTGATGCTTGACTTACGGCAAAGAAAGTGGAAAGAAAACAACTTAAATATGGAAGCAAGGTTGTTAAATTACAAATAATTACGATGAAGGGCTAATTAACGTTCGTTAATATTCCTTCGATCCAAACGATACACTCCTAAGTATAATTGTATTATACTTCGTGACTCCTTGTTTTACCCCGAAGACGCAGCCTTTTAATTAACTAATTAAAATGATCTGGCATATTTAAATTTATTTTAATGTTTCCTTCCTTTCTCTTGTTCTCATATAAGTTAATACATTCGTTGTGAATCGACTAGAGAGAAAAATAGTATAATAATAACTGTTGTCCATAGATTCCAATGAGAAGCTAACCTTCAAGGATGTGTAAAAAGTAACACATGTAGAAAAATTATAATTAATAACACAATGTAAAACATTAAAGCTTATGCAACTTTTACATCACGTAAAATGTAATAAAATAAAGCATCAAAGTATTTTATCAGATATAAAATATTAAGTAAGGAAAGATTATATTAGATTTACAATAAATAAAATAAGTGAGAAATTTGTTAAAATAATTTTTAAAATTAAAAGTACACGTTTCGACCTTAATTTAGGACTTCATCAGGTGTACATTCGAGTTTGTGTTATCAAAATATAAAATTTAGAGAGAAACTTTTTTCCTTGACAATTAAGGAATTAAGAAAAAAATAAAATAAATATATGCGCCATAAGTGAGAAATTTGCTAAAATAACTTTTAAAAATAAAAGTACACCTTTATCAGGTGTACATTCGAGTTGGTGTTATCCAAATATAAAATTTAGAGAGAAACTTTTTTCCTTGACAATTAAATTTTCGTAAAAACTCATATTCTTGATGAGGACGCAAATAGCGACGAAACGTTGTAGTTTATCAATTATATTCTTCTGACTTTAAAAGGCTGTGTTTTGTTTATGATTTTATTAAATTTAGGATTGAATCTGATGCACTCTAGATATAAAACAAAAATATTTTTTCTGTAAATGTTTGATTAGTATACACTGTTTAACCGATGAAGTTCTAAATCAAGGACGAAACGTTACGTAGTTATATTTTTAACAATTGCTTTATAAATTGTTTTCTTACTTATGACCAATTTATTTATTTATTGTAAAACAAAACAACAGATAATTATAAATATTACAATTAGATTTATACAGTGGTAAATTGTCTATTGACCTAAAGTTTCATATTTTAATGTTGGTAAAACATTAAGAAAAAGTAAATTCAATTGCTTAATTTTGGAAAATCTATCGCTATTGGACGATGTTATAGTCGTTATGCTACAGAATGGACACAAAGCTGTTTGATTTAGAATGGAACAACACACTAGAACAAGTTAAATCTGTTGCTTTCACTAACTGGTTTCATTAAGGCAGTGTTTGCAGTATCTATTGTGTCAGAGAGATCGATGCAACGTTTTAATGAGTTACTCGTTGAACCGTGACTGAAGAGGAGCTCTTTCAAAAAGTAAATCGTGATAAAAAAAAACTTCAAATGGGAAGAGCTTATCAATCATTTCTTGCACTTGACAGTTCTATGATGCGTTTGTTACAGATTGGAGGTACAATAACGAGAAAGACTCAAATTTGTATTCCAAAATTCTGAAATCTCGCGTACTCGATATTCAATTAAGTCTGTCAAATAAATTACTGGTACAGTCACCGTCACAAATAAATTTAGCGCTTATACCTGAATGTAAAACGCTAAACACATTTTTCGCTGTTCTTTTTTTTTATTCGGCTATGATTCCCTATGATGGGAACTGGATTGTAACTTGGCACAGTTTCTCAATTCCAATATTCCCTTGTTTATATTTTAGAGATATGCGTCATGAATACCCGAAAAATTTTATTTCCAAAATAATCTTGCATATTACAAAAGAGTCATTTATGTATTACTAACTGGTCAATTAATGAAGTGCCAACAATTAAACGCAACTAATGGTAAGAATATATTCTCTGAATTCCAACCGGGTGTATATATTGTAATCACAAGACGTTTCGATAACCAACTAATTTTTCTGCAGCCGCACGGTTTAAGTCACCTGGGAGACATCGAAGGGTTATTGTGAAATAAATTAAATAAATATCAATGTATAAATTAATCATAAATGTAATAAGAAAGATAAGCAAATACAAACCTTTATTTCAGGTGCTAAGAAGATCCTAGAGCGACACAACCGCACTAACCAGTTGACAAAACTCAAAAGCCATCGATTAAAATTAGAAGGCCGGTGGCGATGATTATCGAAACGTCGTGTAATTACAATGTTTACACCCGATTAGAATCCAGAGAACTTCTTGTTACCAGTAGTTGAGTTAAATTGTCTAGTTAACTGTTGAGTTTTGCCAACTGACTAGTGCGGTTACTCTGAATGCCAACATATTTTTCTTTTATTTGTTTTCTTCCTGTTATTTTCTTTGTTCTTGTTTTGTTAAATTGAATATGTTGTCATTCTTTTCTCATTTCCATATATTCTCTTCGTACATTCTTATACTATTTCTCCTTGCATCTGATACATCGAAAACACTGAACTGCTATAATACTAAATTCAACTGATTAACTCTCCATAATTGCCATTTCAGCACGAGTCACCTACTGGGTAATTATCTAGCTGTGTGATTGAGGTAATAGATCTCAATCCTTTTATATGTGGGCTAGGTATTCTATATTCGGAATTCACTGTTGCTGAAAGTATTTATTACTGTCCTTCGTAAAATAATAAATTCTAGATCAAGAAGATACAACATACTTTGAAATTCGGGATATATTTGGTAATAAAATACGGTGGAAAGGTAATTACAACTTCGCCATCAAGTTATTTCTATCGCAATTAAGTTGCATTATAATTAAAAACAGAATAGGAACATTATTTATTACGATATTTTGACGAGAACGCCCCTCGTGATTCTTCTCGAGTAATATCCAAAAGATTTCTCTTAAATATATGCCGTAAATATTACATTACACTTGCGTATGAACGATATTTTTTTAGAAAGGCTACTTACACTTTAACACCATAAGAAGGGATTAGGAAGGGGAGCTGTGGAAGTGTAGAGAAAGGTAGCCGAGGGTTAACTAGGGCCCCCGGGCTGTAGTTTAAGGATCCTACCCGGCATTAGCATAAAAGTCATGCAGGACAAACCCTAGAAAACATCACAATGTGTTTGGTACTTGTCCCACGTCCTTACGATAGCGAGGGGAGGGGGGGCTTTATGTGGGGACGAAGCATTCCCTTCTACGTGTCTCGACCAGTTTAGGAGGCAGCGGGCCGACTGTTCTAATAGGAACAGTGAACAACTCTTACCGTATCCCAAGGTATTCGACCCCGGATCATACACTTGTCTTCAATATTTTTAACCTGATAAAATATGCAAGTTTACGGTCTACGAACATCTCGCTGCAATCTATCAAAAATCATTTAGTTACTTTAAACCACGGTGCAACTGTAACAATGTTTTGTTGTTAGTTTAATTGTCAACACTTTAAAAAATTTCCAGTTAGAGTCTCATTAAGTGTTATTTTGTTACAGATTGCATTATTTGGAAGTTAAATTTAGTGACCACCGGGTTTTTAATGCATATATTTAAAATTAGAACAAGGATGCAAGTTAATATTCTACCTGAGAAACTGTGCGAAAAGCCATTAGTTCTTCAAATCGAACTTACGAATGTCCTTTGAGCAGAAACCACCGAGCCAGTAATTGTTAGACATCTTGGAATGGGAGGTAACTTTTTTCTTTCATACGTATTTAGAGTTGAAGAAAAACACCGCATAATGTGTTTTGCGTGTTGCATTCGGGAAGGGGCAATAATTTTTTTTGGGGGGGGGGGGGGGGGCGAACTGACGGGCAGATGCCGGTCAAGAAGCAAATATTTTGTTTACTGTATTACATATTATCACTGCCCCAAATATAGCGAGATAAGAAGATCAACTATAGCCGCACATTCAATGATGGAGATTTGCAACTCATCAGCAGCAATAAACAACCTCATAGATTTTAAGATGAAAACTGATTTGTTTAAAGTAATTTAAACGCTATACAAATGTAGAACAGATGTAAGTCGCTAATGACCAAACGGTTAATGTGACGTAAATTGGAATTAAAAAAAAAACAATTTCTCACGCTATCGATCAATATATTTATCAGACTATTGGCGCGTGTATTTTCTTAGTCGGATAATGAATTCCAGAATTCTAACTGATCCCAAAAGTAATTACACTTTTATTATTATAAAGTATAGCTTCATTTTTCCTCTAATCGGCGAATGTGTTGTGTTGCAATTTAAAGAATTGTTTCGTAAAAATGTGATAGATCGCAGGCTTCGCGGTGCGAAGTGTTCGCGCTTTTTGCTGGTTTTGTCATACGTCACTTTGTTGATGTATTTGTTGGCGTTGTGCTGTAATCTGCCCGTGTCCAGCGGACTTAAGGAGGATTTATGTTCTCCTGCTGTCGGCTTTACTCGCTGACCGCCCTCTTGGCGACAATATCCTTTACTGCTGAGAGGAGGCATCATGTTTTGCCTTGCTTAAGACGGGAACTTTGTAATTCACTTAACATGTGCCAGGGCTGCTTGGGATATGTTTTTGCGAAAGTTGAACTTGCTGCTCTCACCTTAGCGTCATAACATTAGAGCCCTGTAAATATTTTGAAGACTTGAAATATTTATTTTATGTACCTTAGGAAGAGAACCAGAGTCTAAAAATTTAAATTAAAATAGTCTGTCTCATATAATGAAGTTGCTATAATTTCTTTTAATTAACTTTCCTATCGGAACATTGCTCGTCTGTTAGTAATTTTTCAAAATTCACAAACATTTAATATACATTAACTTCACGAATTGTTCTCCTATTTTGTTTAACAAACACCGTGAAGCATATTTATTTTTTATATTGATATACGTCAATAAACAAATAATATTTACACGAAATATCGTCAATAAGAAGATTTTAATAGTTACTACTTTGAAGTATGAACCATAGATTTTTCACTAATTTATCAGAATATAAGAACGATAAATAATCATTGTGCCGAGGTTATGCTGGATGCGAGACTAACAGTACGCGAACGCAACTCAGTGACGTCCATCGACGCTATCTCACTTTTTGGCCGGCTCTCAGTAACACAAATTGATTTATTGTATAAAGAATCTTAAAAAAATATTGTGACGTATTAATCGAGAGGGTTGGCGTCATTAATAACACTGATTATCATTAAAAAATAAATGTTTTAATTACAGTTATAAGAGATTTGTTTATAATGAAAGCAATTAATTATTATAAAAAGTTTCTAGTTACGCATGAGGTCCCAATCCCAGGTTTCCCGTGGGAAGAACAATTTACAGTTACTGTGGCATAAATAAAGCATTGTATTTCAAAGTTTTTATTTTCTTACCTGTGTCGTCGTCCTTTGATGATCTGAAACTCGAGACTTTCTATATTTTGTGATACTGCAGGAAGCACTTCAAATATTTAATGAATTTATGTTGCTCTGATTTTTGGCCCTAATCACTTCACTTTCTCACTATTATCACTTGTTTGCGTCGATTCTACTCTAATTGAGGCTTGACTCAACACGCTCGAAAATAGAACTCGTGGCTTTTATTCATACACGTTCAATATGCTCGATGATAATAACATATTCGTATTTAACTGTGTTAAGATAATTTTGAAAATTGAATTTTTACGTGCGACGCTTAAGATAAATCTACACTGAGCTCTGACTGTTCTCGACTTTCATCACGCAGCAGCCAAGACAACTCGCCAACAAAGCTGTCTGGCCGGACCAACATTTGAACAAACTCGGCATTTACAATATTCCTTATGCAAATAATACTTTCCCACGTTACAATATACCGCATGAAGCTTTTAAAACAGGTCACCCGAATAACACGGCCATTCGTAGTGATAGAAGGAAATACTTCAGACAAAAGTTGTTTGGAATAAAGTGGGACATATGGTGGTGTAAACAGTTTTTTGATAAGTGCATGTGTAAGGAAGACACCGTTAACAACTTCATAATTTTAAATGGTTTAATATATAATATATTAAATACCATTGAATAGTGCGTTTGTAAACACACACAAACATCATTGAAGAAGTTAGAGGTTAATTATGGACAGTTTTCGTCCAAGAAAACTTCAATAAATTATTTAACTTACGTCGGTTGTTCAGAAATAAAGTGTTGATCTTGATCATTTATACATGATGTAAAGTGATTTCAAGAGGGGAACACTGCACGATTGATTTAATATTTTTTTAAAATCTACGGTATCTACGACAATCCAAGGTTTCAGTACGTCCGCCATTTTGTTGCAAGATTATGAATGACAGTTTTATATCTCTAAGACACTTCTCACGAATCTATATAGCAACAAAGCTTAATAGAAACCGATCCGACCGTTATGTAGTGGAAGGACACAGCAGCTTATAGGAGATTGTTACATATTTCAGAACATTTGTTTGTTATTTTCGGTAAAATTGGTACTTACTTTCCATTCAGGTGTTCTGTAACAACCGCAGTGCTCAATCATGACTTATCAGCATGAAAACGCAAACCTTTACCGTTTTTGCTGGGACATGATCACCTTACCAACGATAGCTGTAATTTATTCATTGAAGCCAAGCCTTAAACATATTCCCAAACAGCCGTTCTAGCTAATTATGTTCAGCAGATCTAACTCACGTATTGGGAGACCATAAAGGGAAAAACAGTCTTCGGCTCAAGACGTTAAGACTCGTAGATAAGGAAGGAGTGCGCCCGCTTATGGCCACCTCCACCCACGAACCGAACACGCATTCGGCACTTGGGGAAGCATTGTGAACAGTATGCTAATAAGGAAACTACTTTCAGCTCGCATGCGTCGCTGTAAATTGGCGTCCAGCTATAAACCTCTTAAATGGACTTCATCGGAGCGGCAGAATGGCTCCGGGAACAAAGAATGGCGGGCTCGAAGCCAATTCGCGAAAGCCCCGGAGATCGTAGTGCGGATGTTCAACCCCGAGGCAATCGGTTTCTCTGTGAGTAATCACTGACCGAGAAGAGAACAGTGTCTTCAACATTATTCTCCCGGAAAACAATTCTTGAGTAAGTCATTCTCCTGCAAGGCTCACAAATTGACTCCATGCGGTTTGCGGTGATCAATTAGAGCATAAGTATTCAACATGTAGTACTTAATTTTTAATTGTCATTATAACAAAAAATAATATATTGTATACACAACTACTATCCTAAATTAAATCTTTATCACCGTAAATTAACATTAAAACCAAAGACCAAAACCTATAGTCTTACCATACGAACTAAAAACCATATGTTAGATTTTGAACTAGATTAGGATTAACATAAAAAAATTGTAGAACAAAATTTGGTTCAAATTAATTTAAATACAAATAAAATTGTAAATTATAGATATGAAGGAAGCAATATTGAAACCCACTATGTCGAAACTTATTTTACTTTTTTTAAAAAATATAATAGATCAATAACCTAAAAATTTACATATATAATATTATTGTTAGACACTTTAAAATTATAATAATATTAAAAATAATGTCGAACAAATATGAGAAGATACGAAAATTTCCAATTATTAAATGCCTCGGGTTTTGTGAATAAAATTGTAACATCCGCACTGTAAACAACACACATTTTCTATTTTACTTTATTTCTGGCCGTTTTCAACCATCCTGTTTAGGGTTAATATGGCCCGGGTGGTGTTGAAAGCTACTTATGAATTAAATATCCATTGGTGACTATAGGCCTATGGTCTTATAAAAAATAATACGTCTGTATTCAAAGTATATTAATTATATTGTAATGCCAATTAATTAGGACATTAATTGTGAAATTGATAATCTAAATTGTTAGAGAAACATTCTTGACGGCGGTACCGAACACATAACAGAGCAACAATCGAGGAGTTTTCTTTGTTGGAAGAAGGAATGCGCGCTCAAAAATTACGAGACGAGAGCAGTTGGAAATCGGAGGCAAGAGCATTGAGTTGGGGCAGTCAAGTACAGCTCGTACTAAAAGTAGACGAGATATTATTTTATCAAAAAGTTCAGTTCGCATTGAGTTGGCTGGAAGCGATCGAGTGGTCGTAAAAGAACTTTGCGAAAATCGGAGATTAAACACGTACCAAGAGACGAGGACTAAAACGAAAGGCGAGAGCGAGAATCGAAGGCAGAACTACAAAACCTGCTAAGCTGGGCAGCCGTGAGGAGGAGGCAACCGAGGGAGCGAGAGACGAAGAAGAGGTTCCTGGCTCCTGATTTAAATCCAAAATATTAATTAGAATCTGTGAGTTAAGTAGAAGCTATGCAAAAACCCCGTTGTAGTGCTTCGTAAGTCAGAAGTATTCTGGGCAGCCGTAAGTAACAATAGAAAACAATAAATTATGTAAACCGAATTAAAAGATAGATGTCAGATATCGTTCTTTTCTTTTGATAAAAAAAAAATTGTAAATTAAACTCCATCTTTTAGTATAAGTTCGTCGACAATTAAATGTAGTCTTTGATAATTGACGAATAAATATTTTCTTTTTTAAAAATAATTTTGTGTCTTTATTATTTTAAATGATATAGCCTTTATCAAACCCAGTTATGACCCTGAGATATTAATTAATTGTAAATTGTTCAAGTATTGATAATAAATAAATTCTTTTGTTTGTAAAATAATCTTTCATTCATTTGTTAATCACACGTGTGGCACGAATAAATTAAAATTAAATTAAATGCTTCTAATTGTTAATAATTTGATTATTACAATTTATATAAATAAATAGCGAAACATCAGACAAAAATAAGCTCAATAATTAAATAGCACACAACGTTTCTGCAATACTTGCTGCCTTCGTCAGGCGATTCAAATTAATCACGTGCCGTAAGAACGACAAACCAGGTGCCGAGCTAAATATATATTTAATTTAGCAGTGATTTTTGTCTTTTATTTGGGTATTTATATAACTAACTGCATATGGTGTTATTATCCTGAACAACATGCCGCTAATTGCATATTTAACGATTAAAAAAAACCTATTTCAGTGCATTACAACATGTACACATTTTCTCGAGTCTGTCAGATCAAGAGATTTTCGTTGGTCGTGCCATTATTAGGTATATATTTCATGAGGAAAGGTTCTCGTGCCCTAAAGTTGGCAAACCTCGCGCGCTGCATTGCTGCAAATTGTTACATTTGCATATCGCGAGAGGATTTTCCAGTGCCAATGTTATTAAACATTAAGATTTGAGATAATCTCCTCAGTGCATATTTCTGGATTAAACCCGTGCGGGTTGTTACAGGTTAATAAAGTAATTAACAGAGATACATGAAAGTGTCTAATCACGGTTCCTCTGCGAGTTATGAAAGTATTATCTTGCGGATTCGTGCGAATGTGAACTGAAATTTAAACAGTGCTGCTGCGTAACAGTTTATTTCCCAGTTACTAACTAAATGCAACATTTCACTTACGAATGTCATTATTTTTTAACAATTTAGATAGAACACACAAGTTAAATTCCAATTAAAACTTGCTACCGTTACATAGTCCTGAAAAATAAAATAATTTATTACTAAAACTAGCCGTTTCACGTCTTCAGATTTGAACACAAGAGAAAAAAAGGAACGATTTTAACAATGGTTATATATTGTTAACTTCTACAATAATTTTGTTTATCATGTACTGTAAATTTACTTAAAAGATAGAAATATGCACTATGACGGGAACAAGTTATCATTAACAAATATTAAAAATAACTTGTAACGAGTATAAAAATTAAAAGTGGACTTTATGTATATATATATATATATATATATATATATATATATATTGTAATAATTAAAAATGTATTAATTAATCAATTTATTAAACAGAGGATTATTTCATGATTTTAATTCCATAGTTGGTTGATTAATTAATTATATTTAATTAATTTAAAGAGAAGGATTTCAAAATAATTACGACATTCTTTAAAACTTTACAAAACAATTACTTTTATTCAGATGAAATTTACAACATTTTTAAATGAGATTATTTACATTTAAAGTTTTCAATTTTTATAGATTTTACAACTCTTTTCCCAGGGTCATTTATCTGAACTTTCTAAGTAAAGAAACAACCGTTATATTTACGTTAAACAATCAAATATCTTTACAACCTAAGAAGTTAAACAATCAAACAAACGTGAAATCGAAGTCTGGCGACTTATCTTTAGTTATCGTTTACAAAACTTGATTAAACATCTGCTGGTACCAGGCTTAAACACTCTTGGGCTCGGGCTCACCTCACAATACACATTTAAAAGGCCATGAAATCACTGGATTTACATTTGATTAAACAAAACACCGTCGTAACTTTCGGGTCTTTCCTCTGGAAACTGCTGCTCCTTCCGGATTAATGGTTGGGCAGATTGTTACACATTGTCTCTCTGCGGAATTGCTGACGGTCACGGTACTTATAGATGATAATTGTGGCGTAATTTGTTAGGTTACTGCTTGTAACATTACGATGTCCAGAAGTTTATACTCAATTTTAATTGTAACCTTTCCCGATAAATCTGTGCCTGCCAATATGTTCGTCGTCCGACTTCCAACACCCGACTGTCCAAAACCTCGCGGTTCAACACAACAAAAACCCGCCTGTCCATTGTCGCCTTTGAAATCGGTGCCGCTAACAATCCACCATAAATATCCAAATCATTAATAGCCTCTAATTAGTATTACAATATATATATATTCCTTTATTCATTATAATTCCAATTTTGTAATACTTTGCGCAGGTGCTCTGCATGGCATTTTTTTAGCTTCTTTGATCCGAGGTTACAGACTGATATGTGAAATGTTGGCTACAGTCACTTGACAAAAAATGTTTGCCTTCGTCACGGTTAGGATGTGAAAATTCCCCGTAAACTCAGTTGTTCAAACGTCACATTAAAAAAAACAATTATCGAGGGGTTGTAAGAGTGGACACCCCAGTCCTTGAGATTTGAAAAGGTGACGCAAAGCACGAATTAGGATGTTTAGAAGTTTCTATTGGAAATAGAAGTTTCTGTTAGAATTTTAATGCAGTTAAAACTCGCATTATGGGGTTAGAATTAGAAAAGAACTTGGTGCCATTACATTTTGGAGAAAAGCTGGCCGTTTGAAAGTACGGCGAGGGCTTTTCAATCGCGTAGGGAATCGAAACACACCGAAAGTACTCCACAGAACATGTTTGTTTTTTTCTGTTTGTAATATACAAGTTATCAATTACAGAATGGCTGGTTACGGCGTCCAGAAAGAAGTGAATTTGCCACTTCTCAAAATAGCCATGGGATTAAGATTGTTTTATGCCTAAAAATAAAATAAAGAAATGTAACAGAGTAGACTGATTGTATATTCATTAAAATTATCATATAATGATGAATTATATAATTTATTTGTTCACAAAAATTAAATATTTCAACCTTCATTTTTGAATTTTTATTATTATTATTTATGTCCAGGAAGCATTTAAAACTACATTTTCCAATTAAATGAAATAATTTTTTTTTAATAAAAACTGTAAATTAAAGTTAAATTAACGGCTAATAGAAAGTATAAAATGAAATAGTAATTTTCTGCTTTTGAATAGTTCATTATTATTATTCACGTTAGTTACTCTTTGAAAAGAAATAAAAAGAGTATATTTCTTTGTTTTTATAGCGATACAACTATTTATATCACCGCTGTGTTAAATCTTTTAACTTCGTGAAAAAATAAAATTTTATAGTTTGATAAAATAATATTATTCTGTAAAAATCGCCAGACTTTTGTCGGAAAGAAACAATTTTTTTTAAAAAAAACAGTTCCTTTTAGTACTTTGCTGCACTGTAATAAATATCTTGACCTGTAAACGGTATACTCGTATCAATTCATGAAAGGGCTTTTATACATTTCCTTCGCCTGCCTGACCTCTCAACCTATCTTCAACTACTGTATCACTTCCTGAAGTTTTACTACCTCCGTTGCTTTGTTGAGAGTCTCTGTATATGGCTTTTTCTGCTGTAGTGACTACGGAATCGTGAGTCGAGCTTAATGCAGATACTGTAGCTTATGCAATGAATCTTCGACGATAGAACATAATAGCAAGTAAATTGGTTATGATGTGCGTAGGCGATTTGAAGAGAGAGAAAAAAGGGTAATCCACATAGTGGCAACTCCCCTCTTATAGCATAGGAAAGGGATTTGAAAGGGGGGATGCGGAAGGGTAGAGGACGGTAGCCAAGGGTTAACTAGGGCCCCCGGGTTATAGTTTAAGGATCCTACCCGGCATTCGCCTAATAGTAATGCAAGACAAACCCTATAGAAACCTGCATCAGGTAGGTCGGGCATTGGGTACTTGTCCCACGCCCGTCCGATGGCGGGAGAGGGATTTGCTGTGGGGTCGCAGCTTACCCCTCGCCATGCCTTGGCCAGTTTAGGAGGCAGCTGGCCGACTATTCCAATAGGAATAGCGGACAACTCTTACCGTATGCCCAAGGTCTGTGACTCCGGAACATACACCTCTCAAATCAGACCCAGGTGCCTCGGCATGTGGGAACCTTAGTTCAAAAAAACCAGAGAGTTGTGAAGGCATCCCCAAAGGTAGCCTCCGTCAGAGTTCTCTGGGAAGGTTCACCTGTGAGAGATTCTCTCGCAGGCTTCCTTGGAGTTACGGACGTCCTAATTTAACACTATGTTTTATCGTGTAAATCCTGACTGCGATTATGGTCCGCGAAGCGTCACGATAGTACAGTTACCTGAATGCCCGTGGAAACGGGTGTCTGCAGCTCTAGAAAGAGTTTCAGCAATAAGGAAAGCTGAAGGGCTGGAACATCATAGAAGCACAAGACGCCGCCTGCTAAACTTTCTGAACGCACCGGAAAACATTCCCCAATGAGGCCGAAGTTATGAAGGAAAATCACACAATTAATCATTTCGTTATTTATTATGAATACCGTCATTTTTCATTAAAAAATTATTATTTTGCAATAACACGGTGGGTCGCACTTTGTATAGAGAAATAAATGTAATAATTAACATTATTATATATATTATTTGGGCACTCCATTGTCTTGGAGTAGATAGGCGAGCAAGAAAATCTGAAAAAAGGCAAAGGAAAGTAAAACAAAAAAACACAAAAAAAACAAGAAAAAGAGAAAGAAAGAGGCACGTTAAAGAGATGACGTGGAAGATCGTATAGAAGATCAGAAAAAAGATATAAAGATTTACTCCAAGCGAAGAAAACAAGGAAAACAGAAAGAGAGAGAGTGCAAGAAACAGGTTCGTTTAAAGAAATGACGTGAAAAATCGTCTAGAAGTTCAGAAAAATATGTAGAAACACCAACGTTTCGAACAGTACGGAAAAAAACTCTGTTCGTCATCGGGGGAGGAACAACAATCAGAGGCGCAACATGAGAATCCGACAGTAAATAGAGTTCGAATAACATAACTTGTTTCTTCCACACTGCCCCTCTCTCTCTCTTTCTGTTTTTCTTGTGTTCTTTGATTCTTCGATTGGAGTAAATCTCTACATCTTTTTTCTGATACATTAGACGATCTGTCACATTTCTTTAACCTATCTCTTTCTGTTTTTCTTGTTTTCTTTGCCTTTTTTTCACTTTTTCTTGCTCACCTATCTACTCCAAGGCAATGGAATACTCGAATAATCTAAAGATTAATGTTACCTCACCATTGTCAACAAAGTTCTGAAATAATTTGGATTTGTAATTGAAAACAATTTGTTGATTCAAAGAAGTGTAATATTTAATTTGTTTAAAAACTAGAGGAAGTCATTTAAAATAATTTGTTTTTTGTCTGTGTTGGTTATCTTTCTTATTCAATATCAAAAATAATCCTCGTATGTCTCTCAATCACGGTTTCTCAGTTAAATTAAATAAGCTATTACGTTTTTTAATTGATATAATATTCATTTTATATTTAGGATGAACTTCTCCATATAATCATTGGATTCTGCTTGTTTAAAATCGACGATGTAATGTTTGTGAGAGGCCTGAGCTACACCCACGATAGTTCGTCGCTCCGGGGTGGGCATCTCAAGGGAAATAATTTTTATTTGTTTTCACTAGCTGAGGGACATAAAAATTTCTTCGAGAAGTGCCTGTAAAAAAAAAACAAAGCTCAGTTTAAGCAGAATTTAGAGCGTTTACGGTGTCGTAACGTCTGGAGGAGGTCAACGTAGGACGGGGTTGCTCCCTGTGAGGTCAGTAACAGCACGTCAACGGCCTCGTAAATGCGACCTTGCGACTTCCATTTCTATTTCAGCACTCAACCGCTATCTCATAACAACACCACAAATGCCCGGATGAATATTGCCACAAAACCCTCGTACGGGTCCCCGGAGACTCGTAATTTAACTAAAAGATCGTCATTCTCGGAATCACGATACAGTCCCTGGAAGATTGAAATGTTTTCTAGACGATGGCTCGTAGTGTTGTTCTCGTACGAAATAGATTGTAACTTGAGTCGTAATGTTTTTAATCTTCGTTACCACTTGCGTTAATACGATAACGTCGTTTATGACATTCACCAGGAAATAATTTAATGGATTTCGAATGAATAACAACAACAAAAATGTCTGACGTTTGTTTAACGGCAGCACCAAATTAAAAAATCTGGCTCGATTATTGCCGAGTTTTACTTTATAAGTCTGCTATGATATAATTGGTAGACTCCAACTAGAATGGAGGATATTAACTTCCTAGATTGAACTATTATTTTAATTCTTTCAGAGCGACATGTTTAATTATGAAAATTTTATCCTTTCTGTCCAACCAATGATGGAAAGCACAGAGAATGCCTGTCCGGGAATTTTGTGTTTTTCAGCTTAAAACCATTTCTACAAAAACTGGGAGTCAGTCTTATACAAGATCAGGGCCCAAAAATGTAACAAGATAAATAGATGATTACTTAGACTGTGGAGAATCTGCACAATGGCCACTTGCAAAATTCAAAGTTTGTCATGGACGATGAATGCCAGTTTCTCATGTACCATATGCATCGTGAATCATTTTTCTTATCCATGTAACACATCAGTTGAAACCTTAACAGGTTAAAAAAACTGTTGCATAGTCTACTACTTTATAATTGGAATTCAATCTAGGCACCATTCTCCGAAAGTTACTTTTACTCAGAAAGTATTTCCCCACCAAAAATAAAAACTCGTCATTCCAGGTCATCGTTAATTAATTAAGGAAAAAAAGTCTCACAAGATCGCTGATATCAGAAAATTACTCCACTACCTGGCATAGTCTAACATGTTCAAATATCATAAGTATCACCTGAAATCTAAAAAGTAATAGAACGAGTATTTACCACAAGTAACGAATTATCTTATATCGATATAACGTTTCACTGACGTCTAGTTTAAATACTATGAAATATTGACTTGGACATGCTGAACTGTATTCATCTTTCGTCAAAAAACAAAAACAAATGACAAATACTTTCGCCCTTAGAAGTTTTTGACTTCGAAAAATTACTTAACCATTGTAACGTTAGATTTAATATACAATAATTTATCTACAGCCAATGAAAATAATTTTTTTAACCCTTGTTTTTAAAAACAAGGCAAGCATACAAATACAAAGATGTAGTCATTGGCTTAAAACATTTCTGGAAATTAAAAAAAGTATTGTAATTATCTTCGTGATCTGCTCGAAGGTTTAGACTTCGGACATTAGTAAGTTATAACGGCACAGTCCTATTTTTTTTAATAGTAATTGCTACAACACCAGTCATGACGAAAATATCTAATGAGGACTTGCTATAATAAATTAACAAAGCACCTAACAATTTTTTTTTCACAGAGCCAAATTTTATTCGCAGCAACACAATTCCAAATGTTGCCAGAAATCACGTGCATCTACTTAAACTTTACCTTAAAATGGTGCTCAATATAATTCTCTCATATACCACATTGCACATAAAAATCTGATTGTGCTTACATAATAATTTGGGAGATTTTATGTTGGTTTGATGCTTCAATCTGCAAAACTCAATTTGTGAAAAACACAAACTGTTATTTTCCCTGATAATTTATGAATAGTTGCAGAAGTATAGTGGTTTAAAACGATCAAGAGTTATCATGATAATAGTTTCATAGTAAAAAGGTCTATTATTACTAAACTTACTTCATGAATACAAGCAATTTTTTTTTTCGAGCTGAATTTTTAAACACCTGAAAATCTAATAATCATTTTTCTGATTATGAAATTGTATCCACAAGCTGGATTTTAAAGTTATTGGTGGTGATTATTGTAAGGTATATTTTCATGTATTCCATACCACAGATAGTGGAATAGCAAAGTATTCCTGTATTTGAGTATCCAAAATGGTATTTCACTCCTACAGTTTAAAATATTATATACCGTGCAAGATTATAAAATATCATATGCTCAATTCAGAAATTCTAAGTAATAAAAATTTTCATGAAAAGAATTGGACATAAAGATAAATGTTTAAACCATTCCACATTAAAAATGGCATATATCATTTTTCATTTTCACACAAATATTTGTTTATAACATTTTAATTTTTCTAACATTGATCTTTCTGTAAAATAACAGGGTTTAGAAAGTTAATATGTAATATTTAAGTTTTTATAAGTTGTGTAACAGCATTTTCTGAATTAAATTGTTGTTAAAATTTTTGAGTCGATAAATTGCATTTGCTGGAAGTTCCAGATTGGATAACCGGCAACTTAAACTACAAAACTAGAAATTTTCATCTCCTTTCATACAGTTTTTTGATTTCAATTTCAAATGTAACAATATACATTATATCATAAGGAAATTGGAATTTGAATATAAAAGACTCCATATTGTTTTCATGAATCATATTTTTGTTTTCTTTTACAATCTATTATATACAATCTATATATGTACAAAAAGTGAAGAATACTATTCATTTGTCTTATCATTTTCACCCTGCATTATTTCTGAACATAAACATATATGTATATATATTTCTCAGTATTTAATTCACTAATGAGAATCAGTGAAAATTACAAAACAAAAAAAGAATCATTTCTTTTCTATGTGTGGTACTAATTATTCCAAAAGATCACAATATCAGTATTAACATACTAAAGTTTTTAAACAAATTGCTCACCTCTGTAAAATACTCTTACACATAGCACCGTGTTTACAACATGGCAATAAGTGATATTTTTATATTATACACTTATGCTTACAATATATAAGTATTCCACTTGTTCGATCATATAAAAACACATTTGAAAATAATTTTAACAGCACCTAAATAAGACTGTAGCTCTTTTATTATATAAGCGTATTTTGATATATTAATATATATATTCATATATTTATAATAAAAGTAATTTCAATGTACAATCTATTATAAAATCTACCACGCAAGACAATAAATGCTTGATCAGAGAATGTATTTCCTTGCTGCCAATACTTGAAATGAAACAAATAAAAGCATAAATAGAATTTTACAAGAAAAATTAGGTATACTATGTATTACAGTTCTAAAGCATTACTTTATCACAATTGATACAATTAACTATTAATAAAAGTCATAGACATTTACAAACAAGGACATAAATGAAAATAACAAGCAAAACAAGATAAATACTTGGCTCAAAGAGGGCCATTCCAAAAGAATAATGATATTTTCACAAGTTTGTTTCCTAATAAAATAATTTTGCATTCATTCTGCAAACAATAATATGGGGTATTTTTAAGTTGTTTAAAATGTGTAAAAGAATTTAAGATACAGGATCAGTCTCATCTTAAAAGAAAATATAAATAAAATTTAACACTATTATCAATTAGGGTCTCTGACATTCCTAAAAAATTGTTTTATTGCTCAACACAATATAGAACATTTTCCTTTACTTAATGCAAGGTGATTGCATTCTTAATTGCTGCCTTCAAAATTAATATAAATATCAACTAGCTTAATTTTTGATCCACAATTTTATTTGTAAAGAATGGACATATTTTTAGCTTGAAATCTCTAACACACCTGGTATATATTACTTTTAGTATATTTGAAATATTTTGCTGTTTGACCAATTCATTAATGAGTATTATGAGACAGTAAACTTAAATTAGGTTTGTTTTGACTTTTATGTAAATGAATTGTTCCAAGTTTCTTATTGTTTGTCTCTCTTTGAAGTAATAAGTATTAATATTAATTAAATATCAAAAATCCAAATATATTTTATACATCATTTTAGATTTGGAAGTATTTCATAATTTAATACATTCCCATAATAACTCACTAATGGAAGTCTAATCTAATCACATTTTGGTCAGGTTTTAATTATGAGAGCAATGACATTTATAACATGTAACCACATAAAATTGTTATTTAAAATATATAACATTTAACCGCTATTCAGCACCTAAATTTAATAAAATAAAAATTCAAAAGTTTGGAATGGCATAGGGAAAAAATTAGACAGAAATTTAACTATATGTAATTGTAATTTAACCCTTAATAATTCCTTATCTTCCAAACAAAGATTTATATTAAATTAGAATTAAAAAAAATAACTTAACATTTATGTACAGTTAATCTTATGCAGCTTATTCTTCAATATTTGATATTGAAGAATAGACTGCATCTAAAATGAGTTTCAATTTAAACCTCAAATAAATGTTGAAACTAATTCCAATAACACAAAGACAATGCAGCTAAAGGAAAAATTAATTCTAGGTTCTACATTATACACTGTTTTGTGTTAAAGCTTTGTATTGCTGTCTCTATAAGAATCATTACAAATATAGAAGAAATTTTTAGGCACATGCTCAAGTATATTTACATTGATAATAAAATTTTACTTTGCTTGCTATCATTAAAGTGACAAATACGAAAAATGTCTAAAGTTTGTGGTTGCTCTGATAGATATAAAAAAATATTTTTAAAAAAACAAGAAACCTGGAAACACATCTAAAGTATCTTAATCATTGCTTAAGTTATTATGATTGTATTCAGGATATAATCCTATGCAAAAATTAGAGTTGTACTTTATTATTTGTACAATTAAAATAAATTCAAAAAGAAAAACCACAATGACTATAATTCTTTTGCAAACTTATGCTGTACAAGAATAGTCATAAGTTTAATACATATAGGAAGGATTTTTTGAATGACGGCAGGTACTTCAACGCAAGGCTCTTGTTGTCTCAAACGAGCACAACACTGCTTCATCACCATATAATTATATTCAACTACACAACATATTTTAAAAACAAAGTTGTCTTTAAGAGATTCAAGATTAATACCTACACAATAGTAACAAGAAAAAAAATTTATTTCATTAAAATGTAACTGAAAGGAAAACTTATGATAATTAGAGAGCAAGATTTTTTAAAATATATTTTACTAGATTATTGATTGTAATGATTTGAAGGTCCTAAACAAACAACACATATGTTTTGATTGAAAGCTTTCCTTAATAGCCTTCTCCCCAATCATAATAAATTCCATTCAGTTGTATTTTAAAAACTCAAATCTAAGAAACAATTAGTAGAGGGAGTTCCCAATAGAAGTAAAACCAATAGCAAAATTAGTGTGTCTCACACACTAGAATTATAACATTGATATACTTGTATATTAAATTAAGCTTATAGAATAGAATGTTTCACAAACACTCTTAAAACACTGATTTTAAAGAATACACAGTATTAAATCAATGGAGAATTCAAGCTGAAAGTCACACTTCCTAAGATTCCTTAGAAAATATCCTCAATGCAACGGTTAAGCAAGTTGTCTCCAAGAAATTCATTTTTGCATAACAGTCTTTAATTTGCAAGAAGTAGTTTTCTAATCTTTGATAAAAAAAAAAGCTTTCAAACCAAACCATTGAGTGACAGAAGTGACATTTCATATTGAATTTCACTAAATAATTTCAGCACCGATTCCATAATCTTTTCAGTTGTTAACAGAGAGCATTGGGTTTGTAAAAAATGAATGAATTTAATTTAACTGGGTCTCATTTTTCAATTTGAACACTAATATTTGAAGAAAATCTAACAAAAATTAAATTTTAAGATAGAAAAATTGTCACTTAAATGAACTCTATAACAAAAATAACATAATTTGTGCAATACATTTATTCCTTTTGTATGTGAAGATATACCAAAATCCCTCAAAGAAAGAACTGATAAGAGGTGAAGTTTCAACTCTGAAAAATATAATTCTATCATCACCCCTGGTTCTTTTATATTTGGGATTTGATATACCTTTAGAAAAACAAAAAGTCGTATACATACATTTAGGAAAGGTATCTATTCTTTAATTTATTTTAAACAAAAGATTTTATAATTTAATATTTTGTTTTCTTTTTCTTTGCACTGATGTCAATTTTTAATCATCAAACTAATGGCAACACTTTGAAGGAGGACAACAAATGCTTAATTTTTCTGCTGTCATATTCTATACCAGGTTTCAGGACACAATCAAACTTCTTCAAGGCTCCATCTTTGTAGTTGAAGATAGCAAATACATTTCTCCTAACTATCTCTAACTACTATGCAGTCTTGAAACAAGTTGACCACAAATATTGTGGTCCCAGGCACATACAATCAGTTATCAGCTGCTTTTCTATTTACAGATCTCACAAATATATTAAAAATAAATAATATTTACTCAAAAAGGCGTATGACATTATTTATGCAAAGATGTGAATATTTATTTACATGTGTATCTGAATCAGTGGAAAGTTATATTTTCAATATGAAGTATTCTCTACAAAATTAATATTTTAACATTTGCTTATTGTACCATATTGAAATTTTAAATTTATGATCACATCTATTACCAGCAGAAAAACTAGTATTCCCAGATGTAGAACAGTTCATAATGCTTCTCTATCATTTAGAGAAAATTTGAAAATGTAACAGTTGCACATTTCAACATTATACTGATGCAAAACTCTTTTTGACACAATCACAGCCTCATTCCAATCAAAACAATCTGAATTCTGAAAATTCAAAAGCTCTCATTTCTTTAAATTAATCATCTCCTTCATGCTACTCCTGGTTCCATTGTCAGTTCTTTGCTGGTTGGATCATAATAGCCAGCAAGGTAATAAATATCATTGTTGTCATAAATCATAGAATATCTATGTGGTTCTGACCCCAAGCGTTGTGTATAATCATTTAGTGGTAGAACCTCACACTTGTGGGAAATTGTCTGGACATCATTCTCATCAACATGAGGAGACTCAAAAAGAGCACCCTAAGAAAAGAAAAACTAATTAAGTCTTTGTTCATAGCTTAAATAAATAAATAAATAAATACAAGTATTTATAAATTTATTACTCCAAAATAACAACTTCAAAATAATGGCATTCAATTATTTAAATAACAAAAAAAATGGCATTATAGCACTTTATTTCATAAACATTTCTTCTATAAAATTTATTTTTCATGAATACAATTATAAAGATGGTAAAGTTGACTCAACAAATGTGGTAAGTCAAAAAACGAAACAATGAAAATTTTTCACCCTACTTTGCTTAAATACTTCACTATTATTAAATTCCAATACATATAAACATTTAGTGGAATTTAGAGTGTTACTGAAACAACATCAAGATGTCCAATAACAATTTGGCTTAAACGGCTGCTGCTTATTCTGACTTTCAGTGTATAACGGTTTCTTTTCATTGGAATAAATTTAAATACAATTCAACATTCAACCTCAGGTTATAAATACAAGAAAATTCTCTTTACCCTATATTGTCACTACATTTAGTTTAGTCTATTCAGACTATTATTTCTTATTTACAATAAGTTTCCACTCATTGTGTAGGAATAACACCTTATTATTCAATTCTGTAATACAGTATATTGAGACTTGACTCGTGTATTTATGTACATAGTAGCTGACAAAGAATTTTATTTCTTCCAACAATGCCCCATTTACTTAATTACTTAATATAAGCAACTAATTTACATTATTTAGTTGATATTTTTATAAAAAAAATTGTATGAAACATTAGGGGGTGCGTAATATATGAATTACAGAAAGCAAACTCTGAAAACCATGTGGATGAAATTCTCTCAGGATTCCAGCCAAGTAATGACAGTTATCGAAATGCAGAGTGTTTTTATACCTAGATTGAAACCTAGGAGAATTTCGTCCAGTACTTACACCAGCAAACCTTCTATCTGCAATCTGAAAACCAAGTTTCCTGTGTATATTTGCAAAAGTGATTCTTTCTACAATAGCCACATTGGCTTACTTGTCCTTGTTTGTTTTCACCATGATGAATTTAATCCGAATCAGAGGTTTTCTCCTAGCTCATTATTAGACAGATACTTTGTTAGTCTAAGACAATTATTTGTATGATTAAAATTGTTTGTAAGGAATATGTGTGAATCTAGAAATATAAATTTTTGTATGAAAAAATGATAATTTATTTCAGAAAAATATTTTTTCCATAAATATGATGGATGATGCATGCATCTTACATGAAAGTGTATACTACACAAGTAGATGTCTCTATAAAACAATTTGTAGTACAAAGTTTTACCAATCTCTGTGAAGACTAGTTTCATATTGGCTGTATGTTCACAATAAACAGCTTCTATGTTGATGTTATTACAAAATAGTTATACACCTATTTTGTGGTATTTATACATAATACAATCACCTAATTAATTTCTGAATTTAACTGTGTAAGAAATACTTAAAGGAAGTAATACATTTGTAGTTATTTTTCACATATACTGTTACTTACTGGATATTTTAGGGGACCACAACCAGTTGTTTCCTCAGGGTGATAAAACCATTTGACACGAACAACCATATTGGTTCCCCAAGCTTCCCACATAGATTCAATTCTTCCAATGTAAGGCCTGTCAGGACGCCCCGTTGAAAGGAATACTGCACAATCACCAACCTGAGAAATTAAACAATTCAATTCAGAAGTGCAAAAATCTTAAATTAATACTTCGAGCATATGAGAAAAATAAAATTTTTATGTTTGTGATTTAAAAAACATTGAAGTAGAAGCAAGGAAAAACTCTGAACAGCATCCAAAGATTACATACAATTACCCTAAATTAATTAATAAATGATAAGAATAAAAGTGAATACTAACCATAATACTTTCTTTCCCCCGCTGGATTGCTTTAAAGAATTCCTTGCGGCCTCGTCCCTTACCAGGTCTTTTAAACCCACGTCCTGACCAACCCCACAGTTGCCTTGCAGGGAGGAATGCAGCCATTTTACTGCGGCTTTCAACAGATGGCTGCCGGTCACGGCACTTTTTTGGTTTTGCCTCTTTCTCCTTCTAAAGATAAATCATTTTTAACCTTATATCTCACATTATTTAATATGAATTTTATGTAATTATTAGTTTAAATTGAAGTGATTACCTTTGTTTTCTTTGAAGCAGGAGCTGCCTCCTCTTCAGCTTCACTGTTGGCACCTCCTCCATTGGTAATAGGCACATTACTTGACACATTTTCTGCTGCAGTGGAGCCAGCCTCTTTAGCAGACACTTTCCCATTCGTAGACTGCTTAATTTCCAAAATATCAAGCTGTTCCAAAACAGGAGAAAGTCTAGAAATACCATCTCCACTGCCATGACCTAAGAATTTAAATGTATTTATAATGTAAATCAAATATGTATAGACATTAAAAAAACAATTGATAAAGAAATCATGTTTTACACTAGCACAATATCAAGTTCATTTGTTGAATTGATGAACAATTAATAATACATTCTGAACATTTTGTCAACATTCAACATAGCCCATGATGGTATGTCTTACCTGACTTACTGGTAGAATCACTACCAGAATCTCTGTTATGCCTGTGTCTTTTACGTCTATGCCGTCTGTGGTGCCTTTTGTGACGACAGAATTCATCACAACAGCGATGTTTACGTCTTCTTTTTTTAAGGCCCACGCTTTCAGCAAGAAGAGCACCTGCTGTGCTTGATAAAAGACGTTTCAGCTTATCTCTACGTCTCTTCTTCAGTCTTCGACGTTCCCGAAGACTACTATTGTTACTGTCACTACCAGCACTAATATGGTCATTTTGAGAGTGGTGGCTTGAAGAATCAGTGGTGTGATGAGTTTCTGAACTGACAGCAGTAGATAGGGTGCTAATCTATAAAGAAATGACAAAACATTGACATGAATATTAATTTTATATAGATAAACCATATGTAATATTAGTTCAAATCCTTATAGTGTAAAAGTTCATCAAGGTATTACTGTAACTAATGTAAAATAAAATATAAGTGTAAAGTGTACCTGTTTCTCAGAAAGAGATGAATTATCATGTGTATTTTTGCTGCCTGATTCACTGGTGTTTGGTATACCATTGCTGGAAGTAGGTGCTTCAGAACTTATACGTCGATCTTTAGAATCACAGCTAGTACCAGAATTCCTTCTCTTACGCTTTGCTAAGCTAAGTAGAGGGTTAGGATCATATTCTGCAACATGAAAACAAACAACCTTTTGAGTGAATATAAATTTAACTATTAACAAGTAAACTGTGCAATACAATATCCGTTATTTCAATGAACAAAAACCCATATCAGTTATAAAAATTCTGAATATTTATGAAACATATACAGACATTAATAAACAGTTATCATTATTTAATAATAATAAAATTTGGTTGTTAGCCTATTTTATAAAATTAAGAAACACAGTATTCAGTAGACACTATAATCAATATTTATTAATCAAAGACAAGCCTTCATAATATATTGCATACACATTTTATAATATACAAATATTTTTGCAACACAAACCTCCTATTCCCTTTCTCCAATAAATTAAATTCCAGCTGTTTTTTTATTGAGACACACTAGTACCTCTTTGGTAAAATTGATAATTTGATAGCACTAAACCTAATGATAAAATTGACTACTTGTCTTTACTGGCCAAATGAACAAATTTGCTTTCAAGCTGAAACTTATTATTACAAAATTGATTATTTTTGTCTACAAAATTCTGTGTATTAAATTAAATTTATTTTTACCATATAGATGAGACCATATATAAATAATAATTATTAACTAAACAAACAACCAAGCCCAATTAAACTACTTCACACCTATGCATGCTATGAAAACTATAAATTTAAACAGATTAATGGAACAATTTATATCACACAAATGTCACATTTAAGAAATTTTAGACAAATATTTCTACTCCAAAAATGTAATTAAATTTCTGGGTTAAAACCTACTCTCATCACCCAAGGGAAAGCAGGCAAAACTAGCGCACCTTCCCGCTGCAGCAGCCATGGCCTATAAGAAACTTTTACACTTACCCACAATGGGGTAGTCAGATGGCAGCAAACGGATGTCATCCAGGTTGATGCGACCATTGTCCCCATCATCAAACTCAACCCCAACAAACTGAGCATCAAGCTCTGGGTCTGGAGTTGAAGGCTCTGCAACTGTACCTGGATAAAGGCAGCGATACTGCTGGCTCCAATATGCACACAGCCTCGTTCCTGGGGGCAGCTCTGTTGTTGAACTTGGTTTCACCTCCAGGATCTATAACAAATTGGGAAAATTTTGCAATAAAAAAGAAAAAAATATTAATAAAATTGAAATAACTACAATGAATAATGATTTCAATGCACATACTATTAGGTACGATGAAATAGTAATGGCAAACTTACGGCATCTTTCAGGACTTCTTCTCTGCTATAGATGTGGGGTCGGTTGCCTCGTTCACCATCTAAAGTAATCCCGTACACATCTGGAGGCCTGATGGCACTGAGAGTCCCTGCATAAAACAGACCTCCTGCAGCTGTCAGCACCCTTTGTTTGTCGTTGTTCAGGTGTGTTTGAGTTAGGAGACATGAAGCTAAATGTTGAAAAAAATATTTTCAAGAAATTTAACACATCTATTTGAGAAATAATTGAAAGATTTTTTTAACACATAACCATCATAATTTGGTGAACTTAGACACTATAACAACTTATAGCTTTGCTTATTTATTAAGTGTAAAACTAAAATATTTTAAAATAAAAATTCTATAAACATTTTACTTTCATGTCCAAAATACTCTGCATGGTATGTCTGTAACTAACATGACTTCTTTCACTTTGTATAACAATGAATATTTAATTATTTACACAGAAATAATTTCATAAAAAATTAATTTCTTTAACTAAGGCAACAGTATTTTTTAATTAAAGCATTAAATAATTTAAATACATATAACAGACTAACCAGAACTTTTTTACTCCTCGTAATTAAAAAATTCAAATAAATGCCTATTACATAAATAAGACATTATGTGTCCTAATAAAACCCAAATACTATATAATCAATTACATGTAATTGCCACACATTAAATATTTGGAAGAACATTTTCAATAATGAGTAAGGAGATATACTCAAAAATATTCTTATGCTGAGTAAGTGGTTAGTTAATGTTAAAGAAATAATACATATATGTGTATTGTGTGACCAACCCAAAGCAACTAATTACTACAACCAACAACCTCTTTCAATGTAAGTGATGACTAAATAATTTTCATTATAATCAAACAAATATAATAGCATAATTATAAAATGATTGCAATTACAATAAAATGTATAGAAAAACATTTAAAAATCACCCACACATGAAACATTATATTTTAAACAATTCATTATGAAACTTACCAGGAACAGATTTGTTGCTGTAAACACTCAATGGTAAATCTTCACCCTCAGTCTCACTTGCTGTGTTTGTTGAATTTGTAACCGAATGTGACTGGTTACTATTACATTGCTTGAGTTTCTTAGCTGGTTGTAATTTATCATTACTTCTTGACCTTTTAGAAGTAATTTTGGGTGGAGTGGCATGGTTTTTTCTTGTAAGTTTCGCTGTTGTCTTTGTGTCAACTGGGCTTATTTTACATTTCCGTGTATTATTTACAGAATCTACAGGTTTCACTATAACTTTTTCAGCCTGTGAAACAAAATCATGTACATACAAATTTGCCAATAAAACATAACAGAAAAATGATTCAGCCATTCTTTAGTAATGGCAAGATTAAAAAAAACTGTTTTCTTAGATTTTGATTTCAAAATTTATGAAACACTGAAGTTGAAATATTAAGCACAAAATACTGCGAGTGTCTCCTAATTTAAAATTTTATGACAATTAAAATGTGTTCAAATGCACAAAACTGGTAGTATGAGATATTATGAAAACAGAATTCAAACTCAATGCTTCATATTTGATAGAAAGAAAAAGAAGAACATTGCATTTAATTCATTCAGATACTTCGAAGTAATATAAAATCTACTTGGTAAAAATGGAAACATAATTTCTCCTCAATTTAATGGTATCTAAGGTAGTTTTCATTTGCATGGATTAGTGAATTAACTATGATATTATGAAGATTATGCAGTTTTAATTCTAACCTTTTCATTTTTACGATTCCATGAATCAAGTTTTGCAGTATTATCAGGTACAACTGCAGACTGTTCTGATCGCCAGTCCATCTCAGCATCATCATCCTCTCCCCATGACCAAGTTTTTACCTAATGAAATAAATTTAAAGTATTAACTTCTCCATTTTATGAAAAAAATCTTTACCAAAGGCAAAAATAGTATTTTATTTTAGAATGAATTAACCATACTTTTGCTTCTGCCTTCAGCTTTGGCCGTATTTTTGGCTTATGTTCCAAAATGGAAATTTTTTTTGAGGACGGAATGTTGAGTGTTTTGTTGGCTTCTGTTGAAGATGCCAATGTAGTGTCTAGTCTTGGGTGAGCAAGTAAAAACCCCATAAGTCCATTTTTAGATTTTGGTTTCTTTGCAACAATTGTTTCAGTTGCTTCAGAACGACCACTGTTAGACAAATGTTTCTTTGGTCTTCCTACTTTGCGTTTCTTCGATGATGACAATATTGGTGGTACAACTGGTTTCTGGATTGGTTCTTCTTTCTATGTGAAAAAGGTTCAACATTATATATTACTGAAAGATTCGTGACAGTTTCATTAAATCTTAGAAATACAACAAATCACAAGGAGATATTTAAATCCAATTTATTGTACCTGAACTGTATTGAAGTCTCTGTCTTGATGTTTTGGGAGAATTAATAACTTTTCAGAAGGTTTAAACCAAGTACGAACATCAGTTTCCCCTAAACATAAATTAATACTTTGATAATAAACTTAAAAAAAGTATCAAACACTTCTCACCATCTCTACATATAAGGAATTTTAATTATCCAAATACAAACATTTGTAGATAAAGAACAATTCATATATACTCAATAAAAACTACATGTGTTTTTCAAATTAAGATTTAAGTTGATTAATTGATTAAATCAATTCAAAACAAATCATAGCCAAATTAAATAGATCATAAATATTGCCCTATTTGCTAAGGTTTAATTAATAATGTAATGTAATGTGATATTAAAGAGAATTTTTATGTCAAGATGTAATTTATCGGCAAACAGCCCTTTGTTTACCAGCAAGGCACATTATGAAGTCAATAAAAGGCTTTATATAATATACAAAGCCAAAATTACTCATAACAAATACAAATAAGATAATACTTTTAAAGAAAGAAGCAAGTTACTTTGTTACCGAATAAAAAACCACAAGTAATACTTGAAACAAAGTGTGTGCTAATATTGTTTTTGTTCAAATACTATATTATGTGTGAAGATTTTTTATTATTATTTTATTATTATTAACTCAATGCTATCTAAATATTAATTTAGAGTACAAAGAACAAAATCAGACTTTCTTTGGTAATAATAAATACTTAATAATAATTAAAACTGATTTGGAACTGACTTTCACATGCTTGATATTGTCAAAATTTAAAGTAAATAGTTTGTATAAATAAATTCAAAAATTAATATGTAGCAGTATTTTTGACAAATTGTAAATAACTCTTCTATAAATCTTTTGTGTGTGTGTGTGATTCATTACATAATTGGTTCAAATAATATACCTGCAATCCAAGTTATTAATTTTACAAGAATTTGCTAACATTATCCTACCCTGTGATAAATGTATTAAAGAATAGAAGAGAAATGGGATCTTAAGGATGTTAACAATAAATAATAGTACAACATAATATTATGAAATACAGAGCAATACTTTTCAAAATAATTTATTCCAGCACCTTCCATTTTGAAAATAACTCGTAGCTTTTTACACCTCTATTATTTTATAATCACTTTGCCTTTCAATGGTTTGCTTTCAATTAGCATCATGACAAATCTATACCAATGAAAAGTGTCTTCTGATATGTTCAAATCCATAAATGATGTTCCTAGAATATTTTCTTAAAGTGTGTCTTTCTTAACATCCCTGTACACACTACAATGCATTCACTGGGAAAAACATGGCAGGTGTCTCACTTTTTTAGAAGTGTGTATTTATTCCGTGTATTTAACAAGAAAATGATATATTTAAATAATCCAAACAATATGAGGAATATGGCACAGAATAATATTATTACTACTATCACTATGATTATTAGGTAAATAGATGTATTACACACAGTTTGTACTGCATAGAAAGCATATAAATTTTTCACAATAAGAAAATATTTATTACATCTGTATACAGGTACTTTCTAATAATGAAACATTATAATTTGTTATGGAGCAAGTAAAATATTTACTAAATTCAAAGTTTTGACACTTGCTTTCTATATTCATACATACCGTGTTTGAATATAATATTAAAAACTTGTATATGGAAAGTGGTTCATGAGACAGTATAAATATAAGTAATCTAAAAACATTATTTTAATGATCAAAATTTGGATTTACACATAAAATGCAGACTACTTAAACAAGACATTATAATAAGGGTAATCTAGATAAAACTTAAGCATAGATTTTACAAAAATTACAACTTCTGACAAAAATTTATGTTAAGCCGAAACAAATATTGTGGCACAATTTTATGTAAATTCCATTGATAATATACAATAATCCATGTTGTTGATGAACCACAATCCTTTACAAGCAACTTATGTGTTTGAGAGATAGATAGGAGACATGCTTCAATATAAGACTCACCTGGACTGGGAAGGCGCGAGAGGGGTTTCGAGCCAAATGTGTGGCACGGGATGTGTGCCAGGGGAAGGCGGCTCAAGGAAAAGGCTGCAAATCAAGCACACAGAGCTAAGCACCCATTAACCAAGCCAATCCCAAGCAAATCTCTGTTAAAACAGTCTTGAGGAGTATTCAGTTTCATAAATGTTCATGCAAACTATGAACATAAAACAGTTCTATTACTTTAACTGTGTGTTTAAGGAAACCTTTGTAAAGTAAATTCTATAACCGAGAAACAACAATTGCATTCACATAACTCTTCCCATTCACACAGCAAAATTACTTTGAAATCGGGTCACACAAATAATTACATTTTATACTAAAAACAGCAAAATTGTAGCGATGATAGCACAGTTATTGATTTCTATTGTCAATCTTACAAAAAGCTTGTTTAGCATGCTAAGTATTCACTGTAGATAGTGCTCCAAGAAAATAAAGTTAATGTAAATGAAGAATAACAAAAGGAGTGATAAACACATTCGTCAGATAATAAGTTATACACACAGGAATTTTTAAATATATGTACCGAGTAGGAAACATATTAAACATGTATTGTGAACAGGGTAAATAGGACTACACATTTATGTGAAGTTAAATAGTACATGCTACACTTAAGTTAAGATGAAAACATATTTAATGACCAGACAAACTTTCTACTAGTTTACTTAGAGAAATGAAAAACCACAGAAGCATATAATTTGAAGTCTTAGTTATCTCTTTACCGTTGAAGTATAGTCACAGATATAATATGTATTGACTGTGTCAGTGTCTGAGAAATATTGAACAATGAGTAATTCTGCAAGAAAATGGGAAAATAATGTTAATTTCACATACCACTATGTTTGTCAGATGTATTGGAGTCCAGACAAAATATATTTTCTGACTTTGTCATCAACTCATCAGATCCAAATTTTCTTCCATTGAGGTCGCCATTTGTCTTCAGGGATGACGAATCTTTATTCTCCTGACCTCCTAATTTTCCCAAGTTTATATTACATGGTGAAATTTTTGTATTTTTTGCTGCAAATTTTTTTATTATTAATACCCACACAAATAAAACTAATTACAAATTATTTAATATTAAGAAAATGTATACAAAATGTATGTATATAAAATGACTAATTTTCAATTTTATGATCAAGAAATATTATCAATATGATCACAAGTTGACTTAACATCTTTTTAAATAATGTACATAATTTATAGAAAACAATTGTCACATTTTTGCAATGGCACTATAGTAAGAATGAATTAAGGCAATTAAAATAAGATTGAATATATCTAAGACTAACTACCATTTTAATGCAGTGTGATTTTACCTTCAGTTAGCACTGGAGTTGCAGGTTTAAGCTTTGGCCTGTTGGCTGTCAGAGTTGGAGGTTTCAGGATATCCAATTTTGTAGCTTTGAGCTTTGGAGCTGCACAATCCTCAGATTCGAATCTACCTCTGGGCTTAGTATCAGTTACTTTTTCAAGCACTGGTGGTGGTAACTCTTTGACCCTTAATACAGGTGGCCTTCCGACTCTTGGTCTGGGTGGAGAAATAGGAGTTAATGATTCCAATTTAGCTATCTTCTTTCGTGGTCGTCCAGGACCCCGTTTTGTAGGGCTCCCCTGCGATCCTGAAGATGTGGAAGAAGATGAGTCAGTGGCAGCTACAGGCGGACATGGTGGTTCAGATTTCTTGGGTGTTAATCGGGAAAGTTCACGCTGTTTTTCTTTATAGCGTCGCTGTAATTCAGCAAGCTGCATCCGCATATTTAGTTCCATTGCATCCATCAATTCTGATGGACCTACTGGCGCACATGGAGACAAATGTTGTGGGCTGCTCGACCCACTTAAACTACCTCCATTGCCTGTTGCATTGTTTGTACCTTGATTGTGTTGAAAGTATTGCAACACTTTATTAGCAATAAATTTTTTGCACTCTCTCTCAGACTTTGGCGTCTTGTAATTTCGATTGACATCGACACTACTGTTTGTGCTACTGCTACTGTCAGTACTCAGACGTTGAGATAGGCTAGTGTCCGATGGTGACACCTCCCGGTTGTTCACGTCCTTTTCAGATGGAGCTTTGCTAACTTCTTCCATAAACCTCTGTTCAGCCAAGGCACACAACAGTCCAAGACCACCAAGCATGTTATTTGAGTTTACTTTAAGTGGTATGTCTTGTTTTTCAGTTTTTGTCACAACAGTTTCAGATTCAGAGCTGTTTGTTTTCTCATTTCCATCGGTGTTGCCTTTTGAAAATAAGTGCAACATTTCAGCAACTTTTTCTGCAGGAGGAACTGTTTCTTGTTTTGTTTCAATTGATATCTGTACCTTTGCATCTACAGAGACCTCAGCAGTGCAGTGATTCTCAAACTGTTCTATGCTGTTTGACAGCAGTTCAAGTCCGCTCAGGTCAACTGGAGGCTGTGGTGTCAAGCTACTGCTAGCAGAAGCTGCTGGGACAACTGTCTCATCTTCACTGGAGGGAGGAGTGTCAGTTTGATTACTTGCATCTTGCACCTGGACGGGTTGTTGACTACTCTCTTCTGGGTTTATTGTTCCCATTTGTTCTTCAGTTTCTGACTGACTTCCAACTGTAACCTCTGGAGGAGGGGTTAAACAGGTCTCAGCAGGATTTACAGGGGATGTTGCCTAAAAAAAGATATGTCTGAGTTAACATTGACCTACAATTTGTGTAACAGGAACATATACAATTAAAGCTATTGGGGATACAAAAATTCCACAATTTTGTAAAAATTATAGATACAATTTAATAATCCTTTGAAAACATGTCTTGTGACACTTTGATAAGCATAATTCAGGTATTTGAAACATTTTTATCTTTTCATGGCTGAGTTTACATAAAACTAATACATTTCACAAAGGCACAATGATGATAATTTCATTCCTATTATTAAAAAAGAATCCTTTTTATGTCGAGATTGCCAAGTATGAAACAGCGGATCTGTGAAACTTTCTATAATTCATGTCATGAGCTAAGACTTCTGATATGATTTCAGAGCATCTTTAAATTTCTATATAATAAACCACTTTACCTGAGAGCGTTTTCCATTATCAGTTTGAACTGATGCTGATGGTTGTGGTGCTTGTGCCAGTTGCACAACTGCTGCAGTGGGGTGTTCATAAAAAAAGTGGGTAACACCATTTGTTGCTGCTGTTGCAGGGAAGACTGCAGGTGCAGGATTTGAGGCCACCGTGACATCTGCAGGCCGACTAAGTGTGGATGCCTTCATGTCCACATCAGCTGCCTCAACCTGCAGGTAACAGTTTGCATTATCCATAAGGTCAAGTATTAATGTTACTATTTAGATAGAAAATTGAAGAATAGTGGCTGCTGATTAGTGAACCAAATTGAGTGATGCTTCTGTTAGAGTTCAGGAGATATTAAATACATGAAAAAATATTTTACCATATATCTTCTTGAAGAACCAGGATTTAGCATGACCTATTTCTGTCTCCATATTAAATACATAGTGAGTTAGATAAGTAAACAAAAAAGAAAAAATCTCTTAGAGGGAAAATTAAGTAGGAAAACTGAGTTTGTAATAATTTTCTAATAAACTGGTCAGTGTTTCAGAAATACTATGAAACACCAACGTTATTGAATACAGATATTTCACTAAGTAATCAAAATGTTGGGATATAAATTGTGATAGAGGAAAACATTGATAGAATTAACTTGAAAAATTGGAATTATAACACCACACGAACAATAGACATTGAGGATTGAGTATATGTTGATAAATTTTATTCATGAAAAGAACAATTATAGCTCCTTCAATAAAACAAGCCAGTAAATCCAGATGACTGATCAATATTGGAAACAGTATTCAGGTTAAATGGAAGAGTGAACCTGCTCTAATTTATACAGTGATGGTCAATACAGGCAAAAGGAATTGTACAACTTGCCTTGATGACGGTGGCCTTGCGTTTGGCAGGCGTTTCTGCCAGGGCAAACTGTGGCTGCACCAGAATCCGTGTGGTCTCACCCTGCCCACAGAGGAGGTCTGCAGGCTCAGAGGGCTCAAACAGCTGGATGTGCTGCGTGGTTGCAGCAGGTTGTGAACCCATATGTAATGAACCTGGCTGCAAGGTTGGGTAGCCGGGCCACAACACAGCCCGCTGCAGGTGTTCTGCAATCACGCAGTCTGCTTTCAGATTTACTAGTCCATTCCACAAGTACTCTGGAGTTTCTGTGAACATAGACATAGGAGCAATCTTAAATCTCTTTTCAAAGCACATTCTCCTTGTTGACTACTCTATATATTGAAACACAGTTATGTTAAAGAATTTTAAACATATTAAATAATTATATTGACCTGACAAAGGTTCGTAAACTAAAAAATTCAGCTGATCTTGCACTGATGAAAAAATGCCAGATAAAATAAATATTTAAATGGGATTTTAGTCAGAAGCCATCATTATTTCAATTCATGTTCAAGCTACGAAAGAGAAACTGTTGTGATATTATGTATTAGTATTTCACCAAAACTAGGCCACTATTTAGTAGTGTGTACCCCTTCCTAAAATAATTTTGATAATCCAAAATATTTGACAAAGCATTACTATTTGCAATAACAGTGGTCATTTTATTAAATAAACCTTGTCAATAAGTCAACTGTTATTGCATTAAAGAACAACTTGAAACAATTAATTGTCTTTACTTAAAGAAGAAGAAAGAAGCACATGAACTGCCAAGACATTGAGACAACTGAAGAAAGACATTTCAAATTTGGTAACATAAAAACTTTCATATTTTTGAACAACTGGGTTTGGAATTTATGATTTTTTTAAAAAATTGAAAATGAACATACAAACGTACTTGATATTTGAAACCATTTTCCAAGTTGGTGACAGTTAACAGATTACTGGTTATTTCACTGGTGTGATATAAATGATGCTAAGAATCCAAAGATAGATACCTATATTGGCAGCCGGTATTAAGAGGAGGTGGCCTGTTAGAGGGTCCCTCACAAGTTGGTAGCCCACTGGAGGCAGTGGTCCGTGGTCGGCGGGTCCTAATTGTACTGGCACAGGTGCTGCAACAAGAAAGTGAAGAATTCATGAATAAAAGAACAACATCTTTGTGAAAAATTCAAACAAAACAGCAATAAGGTTTCTTTAATATTTAGTAAAACATAAACATATTACTAACATTTTTTGTGATTAAAATATGGTAAAATATTTGCATCTGAAAGGATATAATAAACTTATCTGTTCTCTCAGCATGAAAATGAACTGGAAGATGTGCACAATAATTTTCATATCAATTTCAATATGTGATAAGTATTTATAAAAAATTTTAAGAATGTGATATCAACATTATTGGAATTTTTGGCATATTATAAACTAAAGTATGATTGACAGAAAGTATTTTTTTTGTGTGCATTTTGAGTTTTGTCAACTGACTTGTGCAGTTGTGTCTCTCTAGGTTCTTGTAATTTTCTGCACCTGATGAAAGGCACAAGGCTTCCAGAAATGTTTGGCATTTTCAGTTAGACATAATTTTTTCATTTTGATGACAAATTTGTTGTAACTTTTAGCTTTAAAGCACGTTTCTTTTCTCATGTGAATCTAATGCAAATTTTATGATTTGAAATTTGTATGAAATAATTTCAATTAAACCTATGATCTGGAAGATTTACACATTGTAAACAGTTCTGTGTTGTGTCAATAATTCTATAGCAGATATAATTTAGCAAAAATAAATTTTATATCACTTCAGCCTAAAAGAAGATGGCTGTGCTAGTCGTCAAAATGTTGCTGTTTACAGGGATCTTAGCAGGAAACATTCTGAAATGGATTAAATGTAGATGTACCTTCAACAAGTGTTGTAAAAGATTCAACATCCATTTCATCTACTCAGACCAAGACAAAATGAAATTTATTGAAACAAAATTAGGATTAACAGGAGATGAAGTGCAACTTTAATTTTGATTATCAGCAGACAGTACCAATATTTATTGAAACTGTTTGTTCAGTCAACTATTACGAAAAATGAATGAATTTTTTGAAAGTTGATTGGTAACACAAACCTGGGCGGCAATCACTAAATATCTGAAGGATATAGGATGGTTATAGGTGTTTTTTTACCATTCAAATTTAACACAGTTTGAACCAAAATGAAAACCGTTTAGAAGAGTGATACCTGTTGCAACAGACATTAATGGAAGATAATAGTAAAACAAAGTATGGGAAATGACTGTTAAAATTAATTACACAAAAATTGTAAAATGAGGAAGATTCAATTAAACATAGAAATTCACTGACATGCCGATATGTGGGACAGACAACAAAAATATTTGAATCCTGTTGGACCAGCATGGATGAAATCGAGGGAATGGAGTGCCGGGGAACAAATTAAGTTTTTATTTCTTAATTTCAGCGTGTTTGTGTATAGGGAAATAGAGGAGCTAAACGGAGAGAAATTTAATAAGTCTATTGCTTGCATTAGGTAACTGTAGTATGCTGTTGAAGGCTTATGCATAGGGTTCTGATAGTCAATACGGCTGCAGCTGACAGAGCGCTGACGTAAGCAAGTGTGGGCTAGGTTTATTCAGTGCCGTTTGTGCTGTGAAGACTCGACTGTAACGTCCGTATTCAATTCAAAGAACAGTTTCAATTCTAAAGACTCGACAAAAAAAAGGGCCATGCTTTCCCCATGCAATTTTACCAGTCATTTTGATCGGCTTATTACAAGTACTACAGTAAAACTTAGAAACAATGAAATGAGCAGATAATTCGAATTTCGTCTTTGGTAATGGACATTACTTTCCCATTGTCTCACAGTGTTTTGTTTAATGAAAACATTTCCCGCCTAACGCAAAAGTAATCGTGTCAGTGACGGTAAGCTCACAGATTATTTAATACGAATATATTGCTCGCTGAAAATTATTAAAAAGGTTACTTCTATACACATTAGTAGCATGAGATTAATATGGAATTTGCTAATATTTTTAATCGTTTTTCATACCTGCTATAAGTATTTATTGTTTTACATAAATTGTGATGATAACATTGAAGTAAATTTAAATTATCTTAGCACTATTATTTCCTAATATATGGTTTGACTGTAACCAATTCATAAAAGTATATTAAAACCTATAATTTACGGTATTTAAAGAAATAGATTTCTTCTTCGCGATAAAAGCAGATTATCTAACAAAAAATGGGGGGGGGGGGAATAAGTAGAACGTTATACAAGTGTCTAGGAGTGGAGATGAAATTGCGAACAACTCTTCTAAAGAAGCGATTCAGCTCACACAGAGCTAAACAATTATCGGTGTTTTATCAAACCGTAATAAACTTTGGTATCTATGACGCAGAAGATAATGGCCCCCAGTGAAAGAGCGTTCTTCCTCTAGTGGGTTTCCTGACTGAACACTAATGGATGCTTCAGTTCTTACCATCAAAAAGTTTATCGTAGCGACTGAAGCTGGAAATCTGTTTTAGAGTTGCAAAGTACAATTTGTCATCACAAAACGATAAAGCACTTTCCGGCAGAAAAATTAATCATTTTAGAAAAATGCTGGATCCTATCAAAGATAATAAGCATTTTCTAAAGGCTGGTTTGGACACAAATGAGGAAAAAATTAATACGTCTTGTGCACACACACACGTCATGATTTTTTTCGAGCATTACCGCAGAAAATAAACATATGAATGACGCTGTAAGAGGGACGTCACAAGCCGGATCGAAAGAAAAAATATTATTTATAAAATATTTGTGTGTTCTGTTATCAATTTCACATCTGGACCCTATAATATATTTTTTTTTGTTGATATTTCTAACTTATCTGCATTTCACCTAGAGATACATTCAGAATCCCGGGTCTCAACCCGGAGGAGGACAGAACTATTTTACATTTCAACTGTCCACCATAATGTCAGATTATTTCTGTCGAAATAAAATTAGTGAATTTTCCGAAAACTAGACGCTAGTTTGACGTGACTCCTTTAGGAAATATATGGCGAAAGATCTGAGAGGCGCCGAGACGTCGGAGTCTGACTCCCATCAAATTATCTGGATGTCAAGAAACGTGGATCGATGATCCGATACGGCGACTGGAATGTTAAGAAATGCGTTTAGTGATGGAGATTGTTAAAACATCAGGAACCTCTGAGGGTGAGGAGTCGGAAGATGTGATCGATTAGCTTTTTTTCCCCCCTCTGATTTCGCAATGGCTAACGCAACCGTTCGTAAATGTTCTGCTGAAGATTACTGGGTTGTTTCACTAATATAACGCAATGTATACGCCAATATGAATAACAGGAAGGGCATTTGTTAAAAGAGGAAGCCGATTTAAATTAATACAAACCGTTTTCTACCGTGATAAACCTATTGCTGTTGTTTTTTTCAAGAATTCGATTACGCAGCACCAAAATGTTTAAAAAAAAGTCTGGACTTGTGGAGGATTATATTGTGAACAATTATTAGTTTTCCTCAATTACGGGATGCAAACTTTTGCACCTTACTCCTGTTCGTCATACGAGTGTCAACAATTATAATACTTTGACAGGTAAGAGAATTACTCACCACCATTCCAACGTAACAAGATTATCATTTTTTTTACTGGAGGTTTAGAAACATAATATTAGTGTAACATCAAGCAAAGTAGAGATCATTTAAGAGCGCGTGGGACTAAACTAAAATAAAATGAAATCAAATTTTGGTGACGAGTCGCAGACGGATAAAAAAATGACAGATTCCGCGCTTAAATATATAATAAATTAAATTAATCGTTGGATATGGTCCTCGGGTTGCTTTTTAACGACACTTACACGCGAAGTGAAGCTTTCGAGACGTGAGATAGCCACGAGGCGTGTCCGCGTTCAAACACTGCACTTTGTAAACACACTCGAGCTTAACACGAACCTGCCACGGCTCTGTCATAATACTGGCCATGACATCCAGACACCGCCCATACTAAAACCAGGACTGTTTTTAGTCATTCTCAGGAGCTTTTGCTTCCATGGAGGTTGTGTATGAGGATCGCACGGTGAAAACGCACTTCAGAGCCATGCATATTTTAGCGTCGCCCTCAGAACTGCCGACTCAGTTTTACGTTAACAATCAACGAACGTAAGTAATAATGAGTTCCGTCCAACCAACAGTTAAAAATGTGTTATCACGTAAATAGATTATATTCAAATCGAATGTGACACGGATCTTGCAATTCAACGCTAATAACACAGTGCAATTGTACAGAAAGGGCAATTAAACGTCTGATAGTGTTTTACAATCGTCCAGAAGATAGCGAAAAGTAACGTAGACCACACACGACGATGAAACATGGCTGCACCACACGATCGGCTGAATTTTAGTGGTTTAGAGAACTTTTCCTCGTGTCATAATTTTATTTATATTCAAACATGCATCAGCTAGGAAAATTACTAAAACTTTTGTTCATCTAAAAACCTTGACAGTCACAAAAAAAAAATTAACTTGTCAAGAATGGAACTAAATAGAAGTGGGATTGTAAGAGAAACTATATCGTGAGCAACGGTTTGACGATTACAACATTATTAGACTAATTCCAGTAGATATACATATGATAAATATAAAAATGTTTAGTTGGAGATTAAAGTTGTATAAATCGTGGCGCGTCACGATAGTACATTTCCGTGGTCACAGACCATCTTAGTGATTCCTGCGCACGAAACCACGTCTTATCGTTGAAAAATCTACACTGGCCTACCATTCGATGCATAGTCTTCACTTGAAGCCGAAACCCAATAAAACATTCATAAATATTAATGGCCATATAAGTAAAAAATAACAAGTAAAAATTATACTTTAATTGAATGTAAGCTTTGTAATTTCAACTCCACAATTGGAATTTTATTGGTTTCATTATTCAATTTTCAATCATTTTTACATTTGTATGTTCTTCACCACCTCATAAAAAATGTAGGTAATTCATCATTTCCCTGCTAATTATTTTATAATTACCTGAAAAGGTCCTAATTTTAGGACGAAACGTCGTAGTTTATATAATTTTTTATATGAAGAAATTGTGATATTTCATTACACTTTATTATTTCGATTTAAATAGCCATTAATAATAATTTGGGCTTCGTCTACAATTTATAATTTGTATCAAACATTACAAATTAGTTTTTCTTTATAAACAATCTAATTTTTCACATCCACTTTAATCTTCTTATTCTCGCTGAAATTGTCAAATTTCTGTTTGAGACACATCCGATTAGTTTTTCCCGTTGCTCAGTCTCGTCCAGCTGAAAATTTATGAAATAATAGGGCTATTTTATTCTCAGGTAAAACAGAAGCGACGTCGACTTCCTCATTTGTAAAAGTTTTAAAACAAATAATTCTTGAAGAATATTTTAAATTACAGCCCATTTTCAGTACGCGACACCTACAAATTATGACTCAAAAGCTAAATTTAAAATACCGGAGACGACGGAATCTGTCAAGGCTACGGATGGCAGATAAAAAAATTACCTCTTTTGTCGATGCGAGAGTAAACGTTCCTCGAGATTTGCAGGACTGTTCCTTGGCGCAGGTTGTTGCCTTGCCTAGACGATTTGTGCCAGGAACGAAGAAGTAACCCAAATAGTTTGAAGCGTCAGCGTCATAAAATCCAATTATTTGTATCAATTCAGCGGAATTTGATACCTTTCAACGGAAGTTATATATTACGGTTTAGTCAGCCACAACTTCGTGAAATTTGTTGGGTAATACTTTGGACGTCGAGGCGTGGAAATGAGTCAAGTAAACAATACCAATGTTAACAAGAAATGCTGAGGTCATAACATCAACTATTGTTGCAGGTTTCTAGTTACAGGTGGCGTGTACATGAAACGTAAATAATAACAGGAAAGGCGAGATGGAAGTCGACACCAAGCTCGCTGATACGTGACTCATTTTAATATGCTGATATCCCTAACGAAATTATTACCCGAGATTAATGAGCGAAATGTTCCTCATTAGGTCCAACAAAATTACTATTAATATTAAAAAGGACCGCAAAATTTCGATTGTTTCTATTATTCTTTTTTATTGTTAATCAAGGCTGGTTAAACGTATTACTAGTATATAATTTTTTTAAAAAATAATATTCTCAATTTAAAATATTTATTTGGTTAAGAACTTTTGACTCATAAAGTCATATTTATCTATAAAACTCCGAAGCAATAAGTCGAATAAATATTTAAATTTGGAATGTTACTTGTTTTTTAAAAAAATTTTATATACTAGTAATTCAATATTTATTTTTAAAAATATTTCCTCTTAGGTTGTGTTGGAAATTTCATACAACAATACAAATCCTTCAAACTGAAAATGCTTATTGTTTGGCTATCATTTCATGTACGGAATATTACGTAGAATAAACCATTCTCGTATAAAACAACATTTACTTGCGGCAAAAATAATAAAATATTTTAATATTTTATACTATGGCAGAAACAAAACAGCCAATGTGCCAGAAAAAATATATATTAATAAATGAAAAGAAAAATCGTTACGATACGACAATTCGTCCACAATCTTTGGACTTCCTCAACTAATACACAGTTTTGAAATGAAAATAACACGTCTGTTTTGAAAATTAAAAAAAAATGATAAAATAGTCAAATATAGACAAAAGAAGTGATGATATAAATACCACACTACGTTTCTGTAAACCTTGCACCTTACTTCAGGTGCCGAAAAAAAAACTAGAGCCAAGGCAGCAAATACATATTTTTTTCCGACATATAGGGTGTTTTGTTTATTTATTAAACAAACAATTTCTCTCTCTGTGAAAATTAAAGTTCTAACCTCAATACCTTATGAAGTGTCGAAGTATTTTTGAAATTATCTCATTTAAATTTAAGGTACCCAATGGTTCTAAAATTTGTAATTTATTTAGAAATTTAATTTTTAAATTTATACAGTTTTTTTTATTATTTTTAGAATATTGAAGTTTAGAACGCCTGACGATGTTAAAAAAATTAGGGATGAAACTGTTTTGTGTATAGTTTCCTGAAAATTTTATTCAATATGTTCATTTAATAAAATTGTTTCTTGATTGACCACACATAATCATCGATTTATTAATGTCATTCCACACCATTGTCAAATTTCATATCTAAGATTAATAAATTATTTAGGATTTAGTAAACTGAAATGTTTGCAGAATTAAAGAAGGGATGTTGCATAATCCAAGAACAATATTTTTGAAAATGGAAACCAGTTAAGCACTTTCGCCTTCGGCCATCCAAGATTTAAAGGAGATTTTCTTTTAAAGACTGACAATGCTATGAGTTCTGTAAGTCTGAAGATTTTACTGACAAGGAAAAATAAGGTGAGACGTCGCCTCTTTGTAAGAGAAAAGGTCTTGAAATGCCTAAGAGAATATTTAATGAGTTGTGGAATCTTGATCCTGTTGACTACGGCACGTCTCGCTCACCGAAAAGTTAACCCAGAGAAGAAACTTGACCCTGAAAAGTTGAAAAATGCGTGGAATATGTATGATTGAACATTAAAAGTGCACGCCAAGCAGCAGCCCGTTAGGAACTATAAATAGAAATGTTGGTTCTCCCCCAGCGACACGACGCGCCGGTCCCAAAGCTCGTATTCCTCCACACGCAGGGTCTGAAATTAATTGCCGCTCATAGTGCGCACAAGTCACGTTGCTTGCAGGAAAGAAGGAAATACTGATGGTGCTGGAACCCCAACGTCTGGACAGAGAACCTCTTTGGAAATCGAGTCACTCAGAACAACAAGTTCGGTGGGAAAATTCCTTCGCTTATCTTCCTTGTCTGTCATCAAGTTTCGTCAACTCGCCACACAGTGTGCCTCTGTCCTCGGGTCATCAATCTACGGGTCCATTTGTCGAAGGTACACTCCACGTGCACAATGGAGGGGTAGTGGTAGAGGGGACTCTGCCAGGAAGTAGAACAGAAAATAGCAATAAAACTGTTCGGATAAATTAATGTTAGGCGGATTAGTTTTGTCGCGTTCTGAGAAAAATCTGAGATGACCCTCAGATACTCGTCAAGTGAACAGGCGGTCTGCGCAGACCAGTTGTGAATCGGGGAAAAAATAGACCTAAGAACTCCAGTCAGACGCCTTGTGGTTGACCGGATCTGGTCTGGAGAGTTTTGTCGGACGTGTGTGGTGAAGGCAGATCGATTCAAATCTCAAGACCACACCTGGGCTGACTTTATTCTGACGTGTGTCTGCTGGTTAGGATCTGTAATAGAGGGAAAAATCATGGCACCTGCTCAGGACCATCACATAATGAACTACAGTGACAGTTCATTAGCCATGAAGTCGAGCGCCGCCGTGGAAATTGGAAAGTTTTCCACATCCGACGAAATGGAGAATGAAAAGAAGCTTAATTGTGATACATTCATTGTTTTAAACCCGTGTTAAACCCGCCAGGCGGCCATATTAAAAAAAATTGCGAACCTGCAATACCGTAAGCAGAACCATTAATGGCGGTGCTAAGTGAATAGTTATTATGGTGGATGCAATTTCATAAAATTATGATGAAGAGAAGGCCAAACGCAAGGACCAGGCTACGGTAGTGTAAGGATATTGCGCAGTGCGCTGAAGGACTCGCATGCAAGGGAACGTGAATCGATACCCCTGCACGTGTCATTTACCTATGAAGTCTATAAGTGGCAGAGCGGCAGGCAGAAATTACCAATCCGACAATTTCTACTGCCCTACATACGACAGAGCCGAGGAAGCTACAAAATTACCCACATTCCTTAACCCTCAAAAAATAACTTTAAAATTATGACTCGGGTGATCAAATGGACGATAATGCCACTGTTGCACAACATTTATATTTTTATATCTACTGTTGTTATCGGATGGTTAGTTAAAAAATTTAAATATATTTTACACCCGGGTTCTAGGATAATTGGATGACACCAACATTCTCTCAACGACGGTAAAGTGCGGCTTAAAGACTTTAAAAGAGGGTCTGGTGTCCTTGTCGTAAATACTATATCGCCATAGCTCAGCCGTATAAAGCTGTGCGTGGGAGGAGAAGACGGCAGTGAGTCAGACATAACGCAAGTTCCACGCTAACGTTTCTTAGTCACCATTGCAGTCACTGCCGTTAACGACAAATTAAATTACGCTGTTCCAACCACATCTCAGGTTGTGTTTTATCCATATGGGAGAAACGTACCAACCTCACTGTCGGCATTCGATCAAATAACATGTATGGTTCATCGAATAATAAAAATATCAGCCTTTTAGTTAGAGAGAGAAAATTATTTTCTAATTTTAAACACGAACTTTCGTCTCTGATTGGGCTTTAATTTTTAAAAAAAAATAAGTTGAAAAAATATCTAACGTGCGGATTCTCCACTTGTTGCGGCCGAAAATCATAAAATAAAATTATGCAATAATTAATCAATATTAACAACTATACAGCTGAAGGTCGAAACGACGTGTGTAACATTTGAACATTAAAATTTTTTCTGTCTAAAATACTGCTATATTTATTATTTAATTTAAATATGAAGTCAGTTAGTTATATCTATATGGTTTATTCTTTCTGACAAATTTTGACTCCATTCATTTTATAATTTGAAATTCTACCCAAACTTTATTTATATTACATCAATATTTATCTGATTTTAATAGGGGAATTTTGAAATCCATGGAAATTATTTATTATACTCAAAATTCAAATTCCTAGATTGAGGACGAAACGCCGCGTTAATTTTTACGTATGGTTTATGCTGTCAAGGAAAAGGAAAGTGCAGTTTGCGATGTATCAAATCAAATACTGTTTCTGTTCCGGACAGGGAATTAGAATTGCTAACGAAATGTGAAGATACTATAATGCCATTAATGTCTCTTGAAATGGGACAGACTCTGCTTTATTCCCAAGTTTGTAACAGAAGAATTGGATTTTGTTCTAAAGACCCCCCATTGATATCTACGATGATTTTTCAGTAACTGGTTGTGAATCTATTATTCTAATAGCAATCAAGAAGACAAAGAACTTGTCCTTTTGATTACAGATTTTTTAATTTTTTTTTGCGTATGGATGAACAATTTTAGAAATGATTTACATTGGTTACAACAGATAAAAGCAACATCCGCTGATGAGTGATATTTCGCAATGTAACTCTTACACCATTATTACAAGCAAACCATTCCTTTGAAATTCTATAACAATTTATACGACATCAATTTCAGCTAATATATATATATATATATATATATGGAATAATTTTACAAGTTTTTGTAAATGAACTACAGCAGTTTACACCTGATGAAGTCCTAGATTAATAACGAAACGTTATGATTTTTATGTTTCTCGTTAGTAAATTACATATGACAAATTTGTCTGTGTTCATACATATATAATTGTATTTAAGTCAGATGAATATATCTATTAATATTGTCATCACTTTAACAACATTGACAGTTCTGCAATAAAAATATATTCTTTTCAATTCTCGTTGATATTTTTTCGGTCAATATATCAAATACGTTTCTCTGAGAACTAAATTAATGTGCACCTACGTATAAATTTACAATACAATACTAGGTTCGTACATTCGGATATATTCGGGCTGGCAGTCGGGTAAGCTCGGGTCAGTACGACTGGCAAACGTCCGGTCTTGAATATTTATTTATGAATTAACAGACGCATCTACTCTTTACTTTTAAAAGAAGTGCTAATCGATCTAGTTTGTGTGGTTTACAACGGTTCACTCTTACTGCGTACACACAAAGCTGAAGTTGGTATGGTCGATATTTTACCACAAGATGTAACTGCATAAAAACTAAAAATTGCAGACACCTTAAGGAAAGAATTTTCCAAACAATGAAAAATATGACATTCACAATAATATTAATAAACAAATACACCCCCGTATTCCAGAAAATTAAGTTTATTAACGAAACATTAAATAAACGACGTTATGTCCTCTTTTATGACCTGCTTAGGTTTTAATAGCAAACCCTTGCCAAAACCTTGTTTTGCGTCATTTATATAAAAAAAATCCAAATTGCTTCACCAGACGTTTCGCAACATTTGGCCGCAGTAGATTATAATTTCTTTTCCAACAAATTTGTGACGACGAAGGTGATTATCGAAAATCAATTTGGAAAACATAGCAGTATCAATTAAATTCGAACGGAAAAATGAAACCTATCATTAAATTAGTATTTGAATTGAAAAAGGTGAGCTTGTAAATGTTAGGACCAACTTTCTATTTTCGCTACCTGTTGATCATACTAAAGAATGTTTTTTATTGGTAAATTGGACAATTTCTAAAATAATTAAGAAAGTAAATAACAGGTACCTATGCTAATGTCTCAGAAATATTTTAAATAGGAACGTTAGTGTTTTAGTTTTTAAAATCTATGCGTAAAACGTTACGCGAACCATCCTTTGGAAAATTTATAATTTTATTAATGCTGTTCCGTTGTATATTTTTGATCATACATGCAATCGTTTATTAAATCCTATTATTGAGAAAATATTGGCAGTAAATATAGAGAGAGGTGTATAATTCGAATTATAAGTATTAAAAATATTACATTTATAATAATAACGGGATTGAGACAGAAAATTATGTGTATAAACAAAAAATAAATGACGTTTCGTCCTCTTTTAGGACCTCTTCAGGTTCAATTTTTTTATATAAATACTAAAAAAAATAGAGGCAAGGTTTTGTTGCCTTTCATGTACTTGATTTTCCTCCGAGTTTCATTTCGGTTGTAACAGGCAAGGCAGAAAACCCTATAACTTTTTTGTAGGATTTATATACAAAATTATTGAATCTGAAGAAGTCCTAATTGAGGACGAAACGTTATTTATTTATTGTTTGTTAAAAACATAATTTTCAGACTCAAGGCCTTATATTTATTTATATAATTCTAATGCTATCTGTACATCTAAAATGTCAGTCTTTAAATAGGGGCAAAAAAAGCGTTACAAAATTTTGTGAAATTTATAAAACCAGCAAAATTATTAGTAAAATAATTATCACTTAAAAATTGCAGCTTTCAGTTCTGTATTTATGGGCATCTCAAGTTGAAGCAAACTACGTCCATTAAGATTTAAAAGTCGAGTGCCTCTTCAAACACTTCTATGAAGCCAATCTCACTGAATGAGAAGAGGCCAGATAAAAGACTGGCGCAGTGCAGGCCCCTTGCACAACTGCAACATTGGCTTATTCAACGCAGCTGAAAGAATATCCTTTCGCAGAATTGAAATTAAAAGCGGGAGAAAATCAGAGAGATTTCGAAGCAGCTGACAAAGGACGGAAGAGGTGGGTCATTTACTGTGGAAAGTGGCCGTAAAGCGACGCAGCTGCGGACCCAGGTAACCAGATCGTTCGATGGAGTTGGGTTTCAAGACGCCAAGAACCGCACTGCGCTGCCTTAACTCTCAGCCTATTCCTTCATTTCATTCTACTAATTCGAAGATATCCAAGGAGAACATCGATGTCGATAATACCTAAGTAAACTATGCAGAAAATCTCCCTTATAAATAACACAGCGTAATCCTCCCCTTCAGTTGGTTAATATTTTATTAATCAAGATAGCTTTAAACAACTTGTAACACAGGAGACTTAAAAGGGATCTTGTATTTGATTAAGGGAAAATTCCAATACTCGAGAATTTACATTAAATTTCGTTAAAATACACACACAAAAATAGGAAAGAGCAAATACGTTTCGTCGAGATCTTCTCTCTAACTCGATATTCTACATCGTGATTGTAACAAATTATTCGTACTAATGAGTAAACGGATAATCACCCTCCCAGCATTTCATTACTCGGCTACGTACCAGGAAATTATCAGTACTCGAAGTTATAGAACATCCTAAGAGAATTTGTACAACTGTATGCTTTACTGTCATATAGTTCAGTCATTTAACTCTATATGCCCTTATAAAGTAGATCATTCTATAGATCGTGGAGACACGAAGAGTTGGCCAAATTACGTTTAGCATTGTCGGTCTCCGTAACTTTTTATTCAAGATAACCTTGAACACGAATCCATTAATCTGTGCACGTCATCCTTACTACCTTACATCTGTTTTCTCCGAGGAAAACATATTACACATAACTATAGTATTAATTTTATAATGACCGAATCAGTGAAAAGGTAGAACAAAAATTATGTATATATTTTTGTTAATATGTCAAGCCTGTCACACTGATTTTTTGACCACAGGAAAATTACCACTTACACCTTCACAATACATTTATGTGTTATAAGTATTTTTTTTCGGGTATTCCATTGTCTGGGAGGAAGAAAAGACGAGAAAAGAGTCGGAAGATCTATTGGAAAACAGACAAAAATTCAACGAGAAAAGGGGAAAAACAAAAAGGCAGATAGAAACAATAAACAAGATGGATAAACCAGACAGATAGGTTTATTGAGCGAAGTTTACAGCGACGAAGTAATAAATCGTCCTGTGGATGAAGACGTACGATAAGGGGAAATATAGGGTGAAAGTAGAGATTACTCCAACGTTTCGAACAGCAAAGCAACACTGGTCATCGTCAGGGAAATATGTTTTATACAATCTTTATACTTGATAAGCAATTGTCATCCGTACGATCAAATAACAACAGAATAAACCCAATTTTCTGTCCATGTTGACAGTTTCTACCAAAGGTCTCCCTTGCACATTAGGTTTATGAGTGGTACTATATATATATATATATATATATATAATAAACATTGTTATCATTAATTTTTATATATGGTAAATAATTGTTTACTTTTTTATTAAATTTTAAAAATGATAAAGGCTAGTTGAGCCGAAAGGTTAAATAAAACGCAAAAATATATTGCGACTGTACGAGTGGTCATTTTCCTGTATCTAATTTATGTATATTGTAACGATTAAACACCTCGTAAGTTGTTAGTTTCCAGAGGAATTTTAGTAGCTTGTGAGCATCATGTCAACAATCATCGAATAACCAGTTGTGTGCACGTCAACGACAGCCAATTAACTGCGCGAAAAAATATTTGGAAAGAAACTGCTAAATCAAATATTCTACTTTTCTGTAAACCCGCTACTCTTGTCTAGCAGAATCTATATTCTTGTAAACTAGGCGATGGGGGGGGGGGGGTGAAGTGATTTTTTTAAAAAAATATCTGATCATTCTTTTCGGTCGAGCCGCCATACTTGGGTGCCTAAACCCCAGGGTGTTTTACGCGAGGGACAGATTCTTGATCTGAAACCTCCCCCCCCCCCTGGGACAGAAACCCACGGTAAGGGTTTTTCCTCTGAGGGTCTGAGTGGCCACGCAAACTAGACGAGTAGCATCGTACATGACCTATTGGGGTAAAAGGGGTAATGGGATCATGGAAGAAAGGAGCACGCGAAGCACGTTCGCCCTGTAAAGCCGACAAGGCGGGGTTATAAGACTAAATGACTTAAAAAACGCTGTTTGCGGTATATTTATGTAGATGGATTCAAGGGTTTTACAAAAATCAAGGTTTAAAGTATCATTTTCTGGTGATTATAGATTTACAGTGCAGAAAAACTAATGAATCTTGAAAAGACCAGAGTTGAAACTTACAATCTACGTTTGCTTTAAGGAAATATAAACGTCTTACGGGAAACATACATTGATATTTCTGACTTTTTACATTATTTCATTTTTTAAGGAAGTCTTTAGCAATGCTCGTTTCAGTCGTATTCAGGACCAATATTATTACATAACCCCTCTACGAGTTTATTTGCGTGGTCTATAGATTGTTTGTTGTAATGTCGGATATTCGATGCATTAACTACGGAGCTCTTTAATTCACGCCAAGGCAGGGTAAATAGAACGTCTGAATTTCGATCGGGTGTGTTGGGGTCGTGTCGCGTTTGCGACGAAAATGGCACCGTAATTGTTGGCTTTGTAAATGCAGTGGAACCAGAGACGAGTATCACGCACCAGTGCATTTCGACAAAGAACCGTATTCTGCTTGAACGCAACTTCGCTATTGCACGCGATCTCCACGTTAGGGGGCGACTTGGATCCTTGTTTATTTTTAAACTGCACCGTTTCTGTTCCTCCATGGATTGCATCACGTCTTGTGCTGGACCACGATGGGAAGTTGAGTTCCGTTGTGGAGAACAGTTCTATACGGATGGACGCGATCAAGTGCAGACAGTACGAACAATTTTTTTTTAACGGCAGTTATTCAATCAGAACTAAACGTACACGGGTAAATATGAATACAGAAAAGGTTTTTGAGCAATGTAGCAATTGCTCTAACCGTCTACATAGTGCAGGGGTCAATGATAACTCGCATTATATTGAATTAATTATTAACTCCCTGTCGATAGAGTTGAAGATAATATTTTTGTATTGAAAGTCTTTGAATCTAGACCTCGCACTAGGATTACATCAAGCAATGATTCCCATTTTGATCATATATTATGCCGCCACGGGTTGGCGGTGCTAAGCGCAAGCTCGACATACCTCATCTTTGACTCGTTACCTAGCAACGTGTTCATTTATAACGTCTTTGGATTGTATTGTTCAGGATATGCTGAAGAATTATCTTTATCTGCGAGTACAATCGCATTTTATTTCTAAGATCAATGTCAAGCGACACAACTGCACTCGCCTTCATAGCGCCTGACGAAAGAGACAAGGATCCCAGAAACGTTGTGTGGTATTTATATTACCTTTTCTTTTTTTCTGAATTGACTATTTTTCTTATTCATAATTTTCAATTAGACGTAAATATTTTCATTTCAAATTTCACTATCAGCAATGCGAGAGAGAGCGATACTAAGTCTTTCAACAACATTTATGACTCGGTTCTATCTTTATAACCTCTTTGTGCATGTTTCCCTAGGTACGTTCTACAATAATGTTAATCTGAAGTAGTTAACACCTGATGACGTCTGCAGTTATTTTAGAGGAAACGCTACAAACACTATCTTGGCAAAAAAAAACCTTTTCCATGTTCATCTACCTAAAAAAAAGGCAAAATATTGTCTGTGAAAATGGTATTTTACTGATTATTTACTAGTTGTGTTATATCTTTGGAGAATGCTTACAGTATCTCTTACAAAAAAAAAAATTTTGTTCCTGCTCAGTTGTCGTTAAGTTTTGAGAATACATATTTAATACAAAGTGTGAGCTGTATTTTTATTAAATACACCCAACAAATATATAAATACTAGTGGAGTAGCCGGCGTATTTATTTAAATCAGCCCGGGGAAGGAATTGATTACAATTGGTAAACATTTCGTTTAACCAGCGTCAGAGTTTCGAACATTTACCCATTTATGTTCACCTCCCCGACCTAACCCCTCGACATCTAACTTCAAATAAACCAGGATTATGGCTGACGGTTTTCTTAACGACTCGGGGATTCGCCTACTACATAAAATAAGAGTGCCTAAAAATCATACGTCATCCAAGGTGAAAGGCGCGGATAAAAATCAAATATACCAATATTTATTCAGTAATCAAACAAGGCACTGCTTTATTAGTGTCACTTATGTGAACGACTGACCTCACCGATTGTTATCAGCACAATTTTCTGCGTCGAATTTACTCTCTTCACCTGGCAGAGTAAGAGGGAGGCATGGAAGATGAAGAGTCGATAGGGAAGATACATTGGGGATTAACTGGGCGCAAGTATTCTTCTGAATGACCCGAGTCAGAGAATAATTGTTCTTAACCACACACACGCACGTAATGAAGCCAAGACGTCGAGTCAAATATATGGCACGAGGACAAGAATCGATCCTACAACTAATCCCCACAAGAACACAAGTCTCGGTTAGGGGGGAAAAAATGTTACGTGGTACAAAATTATCAGTAGCAGTTATTTCCACTTATGAGAGTTAATAATAGCGTCAAATTTTACGAAGAACACGCAGATAGTAACATCGAAGCATAGGTTTCACATATATTTTATACAGCAAAGCTTGAAGGGAAATAAAATATTCCAGAAAATCATGCACGGGAGGCATTTACGTGCTCGTTATTCCGGGAGAATTTTCACTTGATAAAGTCACGAAACGTCTATTTTTGGCAGCTAGTTTTCCTTCGCTGTCGTGTTCTTTACATAAAAATATATTGACAGAAATGTGGTTAAATAAATTAACAGGTTTGCTGACCAAGGATAGTTCAAACACAAGAAAAGTATGAACCTTGAAAACAAAAGTAATTTTTATAAAACAAAAAATATATATTCAATTATATTGAATGTTTTATTGGATTTCGACAGCATATATATATATATATATATATATATATATATTATAAATTGTAGGACGTTATGTAGCCACCGAAATTCACGTAAATGTACTATCGTGACGCATCGCCGGCCACTGTGACGGTTTATACGACTTTATCAGCCCAATTAAGCATATTCATGGAAAAAAGAAAAACTAAATATGTCAAAAATGACAATTTTTACGATATCTTATTGTTATAAAGAAATCAATTTAAATGTATCATTTTATTTTTGATATTCGGCTACAGCAGGGTCATACGACGCTTTCCAAGACTCACTATTCAAAACTACGTTTGTTTAATTAATATGTTAACGGAATTGAATTCAAATATGTATTACTTATTTAACTATGTGTTGGTCAATTTACATACCTAATTTATCATATAAAATTTCCTATTTAGGCATTAACTGTTTACGAAAATTGAGGCCGAAACGTAGAATGAACTGATTTTGTGGTTTAATTGATAAATAATTTTTTCTGACGCATTGATTTAATTGTTCACTTATTTATTAAATGATAAAATGCAGGCTATATTAAATATTTGAAGGAAAAAGTATTGCAACTAACGATTGATAAACTTATTAAAGGGAACTTGTGATAGTAATCTTATAGAACTCAGATTTAACATTCCCAGATCCTATCAAACTTTTTTTGTGGGGGGGGGATATTGCATGTCTTTTTAATTTACTTAATCCCTATCACACACAAAAATTTAAAGACATTATTTTACCAATATAGAGGAACGGAGTCAAATAATCATTATATAACAAGTCGTCCAGTGTTAAATGTGTTAAGTGTCTATAAAATGTAGTAAAAATGCTGCTGACGATTGTAATACGCCTTTATGACTTCAAGGTAAATTCACCTCGTGAATGTTTAAGTTTCCTCGTTCTAGAGGTGACAAAGCAGATGCAGGAAATATTATGCAAGTCTGGCTATTACCATTCAAGACTTACGTCATTCAGATTAAGTGGAGTACCAGATATGTTTCTTAGAACATCTAGAAGAGATTTCAATAACCGTTACAAGACGTCGCAAACTGGAAATTTCACAATTCAAACTAAAAATGGAAATCTCGCAAGAAGCTTGTTAGAAAAAAAAAGGATTTAAAGGTGTTCAAAACGGGTCCGCATTGATTATGGAAAACATGAATTTGCAGATATCTCATCCTAAGAAACAACTGGTTCATGGGGCCTTCGTGATGCATCGTAAAGTGGGAAAAGATAGGCGTAGAGCAAGCTAAAATTAGCGAGGTAACATTGGCAGCCCTGTATGACGCACGTAGCTCCGTAATATCATATTCAATTCCCATATCCTTGTTGCGAGCATTTTGCTTAACGTCCTCGCTGCACTAGAAACCTACACCAACAATTAATGAGGATATCCAACGATGGACTATTATTGCGATTACATTTTAGGAGAGGTTTCAAAAATACAGGCACAGTATTGGCCGTTATGGTCAAAGGGTAAGAATATTTACAATTAATTTTCCTGGAAGTAAAATTATAATTTTATCACTTTTCCTTTTTTTTGTCAGCTACCAGGAAAGAATACTAGCATAAACATCAGTTGTTGTTTTTTCAATGCCACTTCACCATTCTCCTATAAATTCATATAAATATACTCGTATAATTTTTTAATCATTGAAATATCCTCCAAACACATTTAAAATTACTCTGGGAACCCAATCGTCGATTTCAACACAATTACGACATATCAGGTTCTTAGAAATTATTTTTCATATTTCACCTGACGTAATTTTTACAATTATTAAATCAAATTAGGTATAGTTGACAAGCTCCAAATATTTTACGAAAAAGCAAAATAAATATCTGAAGTTAATCGTACATAAATCACCAAGCAATTCAGAATAATTTGAATTAAAAACAATTAAATTAGAGAAAATATAAACATTTTGAACCCAACTTGAAATGGAGAATGTGTTAATAATTTTGAAATCTGCTAATAGAACATTTCTGAATTAAAATTTGGCTTCAGCAAGATCATGAAAAGTTTTTGTTGTATTCCATAAATTTAATTTAGGTCTGCTTTTTTATATAAAAAAAACTTTTTATTAACATAACATAGTGCTCGATGAGGTCCCAAAAGTTGGGTCGAAACGATAAACTCCTTTTATTCGACTTTCATGAGATACAATTCTCTAATTTAATTGTATTATTATTTTTGACTTGATTGTCTGATTTATTTATTTTAAAAACTGATCAAAACAAAGTAGAAAATTATTTCAAATTGTCATTTAAAAGCGTGGCAAATTTCTTTATACAAAAATACTGATAATTCTCTATAATTTAATTTTTTTATATTGATTTATTTACAGTCGCATCAACAGCCCAGGTTGTTTTGCTTTAACAAACTCCTTTTATTCGACTTTCATGAGATACAATTCTCTAATTTAATTGAATTATTATTTTTGACTTGATTGTCTGATTTATTTATTTTAAAAACTGATCAAAACAAAGTAGAAAATAATTTCAAATTGTCATTTAAAAGCGTGGCAATTTTTTTATTCAAAAATACTGATAATTTTCTATAATTTAATTTTTTATATTGATTTATTTACAGTCGCATCAACAGCCCAGGTTGTTTTGCTTTGTCGGGACCCTGATTTGACGAGAAGTTTCTCTCACGCACACAAAGACATCCGAACGGGATTCGAACGCGGGACCTCTGTGATGCGAGGCAGTCACGTTGTCCCCCTACACCACAGGAGGTTCGGCAATTTAATTTTATATAACTTTTATACGTACACTTTTACAGAGGAGTTTGTAAAATTATAGATAATTAATCGGTGCCGTACTTCCAATAACGTTCCTCCCTTTAGAAAATTAGCACTTCAGAATAATTTAAAATTAATTCCATTAAATTAGCGAAAAATAGAGAAACATTTTTATTAAAATCATTGAACGGTTATTTTTACGCACTAATTATATGCCTTAAATATTAGTATAGATGTCAAAGGAGACAAAGTCGTTCCTGGAAACTTGTAATTCCTTGAGCCCTCTGTACGCGCCGACGTTATTGGTGCTCGACTTGCTAATTAATACGGAATTATCTGTCCCGTGAGCTTGTAACTTCGTCAATACAGAGACCAGGCCGCTTAAATGCGTGACTTTGGTCCCCTCGTAGAAAGTCAATACACGAACGGAGCCATCGCATGTCGGGAACGCTGTCTTGCCAGTTGAAATGCTATCCACTAACTGTACTTTGAATTCTGCGTCTCTTTTGAGATCTGGGTTAGACGCAAACTCGCGCAAATGAGCCACTTGGAAACTCCTAAGTGAAAAATATTCCAGAGATTCTCTGTGAAGTTCTAGTAGAGCTTCAATAGTGCGGCAAGTACTGTACATCCCACATTAAGGAAATTGTCTAGTATCTCCATCGACAACTCTCCCATCTATTGAATTACTTATGAACAAAAAGCAATTATGTGATTACGAGTTAAGGGAAATTCGTAACGCCAGAATTGCAACAGACACATTTTATACCCGTGCAATTAGATAACCTATTTTTAGCCGTTGTGGTTTTCTTTTAATTTACATACCTCGTAACACCTGGAGATTTTCCTCAAAACTTCGTCTTATATAAACGAAAACTTGTTACGGTACCTTTGATGACATAACGTACGAATCGAGGAACAAGTCACCTACGTTTCCCTATAGAGGCAAGTCACCGGATATGATGGAGCATTTAGCAGTAACTTTTGTTACATTGTTGACGTCGGCGCATTGTTACAAATGTAAAAGTTTTCTTTATCTACGATTCGACGTGGACTCTGGCACAATGTCCTATCCGAGGAGCAGCCAGAGTGCGTTTCATTGCTAGCAAACTTACTTTTCTTATGAAGACTAACGACGGTAACACAGGAGAATAGAATCCTGTCTGTCTCCTACGCAGGTTTCTATGCATTTCAAATGAAAAAGAGTCGGAAACTTATTATCGTTTGTTACGTCGAGTCGTGGAAAGGTTCTTAGCGATATCAAACTGGCATCCGCTTTCTTAAGACGAAATGGTGGACGTTCGCAAAAACACCCGCTGATTTTGTTTGCTTTTTAACAAAAAAAAAATACTCTGGCGAACTGCACTATAAATTATATTCATGCATAAATCTTTTTATTATCGTTTTTAACGACTTTGTTCCTCAATTTAATTTTTCGGATGATTGTAACATCCATTCGCCTAAAGTGGTCCCAATCAGGGACAAAACGTCGTGTTTATAATTTGAATATTAAAAAAAAAATTGTGACTGAAAGGCAGCTAATTTTATTATTTAATAATGCTGCAAAGTGTTAATAATATGAAACTGTCTTCCGTCGTAATCAGAGCCCTGATTACTTCGACAAGTATTTTTACAGAAAAATCCTCTGAACGGTATTTATCTGAACCGGCAAATAACATTTAAGGGTTCTTTAATATCCATCGTAAAAAAAAAGGTTGAAACTTAAAAATTCAGTCTGGTGAAATTAGTTTTCTTTTTTACGGGTTATGCTATTATAAAAAATATTTTTAAGACCAGGCGAGAAGTAGATCGAACAATAATTTTATAGATACGAATCCAATCATTAGCAAAAATTTTTTAATAAAAAAAACATTGAGTTATGTCGTTTCATGAAAAAAAGAATAAACCCAAGCTCTAACCTTTAAATATTAGACGCGCTGGAATATTTGTCCCGAAAAATAACCTAGAAGACCAGCTAGTCTCTAATAATGATAATAAGAGAGATAATAATACTAAAAACGATCTTCGTAGAGACAAAAACTAAGGAAATTTGATTTTAAAAGTGCTAAAATTTAATATAACAGCGGTTTTAAATTAAAATTTTCTTTGTTTATGTTTGTCTATTTTAAGTTTGTCAGTACGAAAGTTATTTTTATTATTATTAACAACCGTTAATTTATATGTTATAATAAGAAATAATATTTTGTTGTCGTGTTTACATGATTTGAAACGGAACGCACCGAAACGTCGGTTTCTCACTCTCTCTGAAATACGTTTCCTCCGTATCTGGAATAATTTCTCTCTTTTAAAATTCTTATTTCTCTTCTAATCGGTCAATAAAACGCCCGAAAAATATTATCACTATTCACGGAATAATTAGGAGTTTATTATTTAATTTGTAATAACTCCTCTGTTAATTAAAATTCTAAAAACTTTCTATTTGGAACATCATAGTTCATTTGTTGCTAGGATTAGGGCCATATAACATTTATGATGTTCTCAAATAACATAAAATGACTCTCATTCCCAAAAATATTGAACGTGCCGTAAATGCTTGATAATTTTTGTGTTCTCTTAAATCTGGTGACGTAAAAATGATGTTTCACATAGGAAGATTTTGGAAATTTAATTTAATTACTACTGCACAATGGAGAAGTTATTGAGGACTTTTCTTTTTAATATTATCGATGCATTGAATCCACCAGTGATATTAAATTTCAAATCCAAGGTTTAACGGACAATAAGCTTCCACAGCTTAAAGTTTGACCGGAAAAGCCGTGGCTAGGCGTAACCGCATCATCCTCCAGGCAGGTATTCAAACACGGGAACGTATCTAAGTCACAGATCTTGAGAACTTGAAGTTTTTAGAGGTCTTAAAAAATCCAGTTACATGAGTTTATTTTACTACGAAAATTATGCATAGTTGGCATTGCGCAACGTCTACGCTGGGGAAATTAACTGAAATTTAGGTGCGATATTTAATTAAATAGTAGTTGTGGATCCGGGGAAACGTCTTGTTTAGAGGTAGAAATGTTTAAATGATTTTAGAAAATTTCTTCAGCCAAATGTCAATTTAACAATCGCAATTTAGTTTTGAATAAACCTTTTCTGCTATGAGTAACAGGCTGTTCACGAAGTAGATAAATAAGCCCGTATATTTGATATCGTAGCACATACAATACACAAACTGTTGTAGTGTAGCCAGTGGTCGGGAAGCGGATATGCTTACGACGTCGCTACTTCCGGTGATGGTTGTTAGCGACCAGAGGGCAGATTGTACATAAACTCTAATTATATGTGAGTTGAATCGTGGAAATCGGAAAGGATTCTGTGTGGAAAGTAAATTACCTCACTACGACTTCCGTTACTGCCATTTTATATTTTAAAACGTTTGTGTTCCCATGATCGTTAAATGTTTAAGAACCCCGAGAATAATAACGTTATAATTCCAACATTGTGCCTTCAAAACATGTAGAACGTTTCTCATTGTTCCTTCACCGCCATAAAATAAGTAATGGCTTCCCTTAACTTATTTGTTGGACTGGCTACTACACTTATTACTAATACATTGTAATTGGGAAAATAAATGTTTACTTGTTGCGAGTTTTACGATAAAGAATTCTCCGTAGGGTATCATTAACCCGAATTCGCGGTAGCAAGAATCGATAAAGCTACAATTGTAATGCGTGTCATGTGGAAATCGACTAATCTGTGCGTAATTCTATAACACTGTCAAGGTTCCCCGACGATAGCCACAATCATTAGCTAGCTTAGCGTTCTCGCTGATTACAGAACGAAACTTCGCTGGGCCAGCGAGCGATTGTGTATATTGCCCCAAAGGAATGTTTATACAGCAAGATAACGATATTTGATGCTTCTAGCCTCGGTTTATTCATACTTCTGCGGAGAGAGGCTCCTAAACGGGTCAGTTGAGCAAAGTTGAAAATTTATTACCTGTGAAGATAGCGAAGTTTCGCTTCTGCGACAGTTTCGTCGACTTGAGCAGTTCTCAGGTTCAAATAAACGATTCATTTTAAGTAGTTCAAATATAACTCTAACCATTAAGTGAAACAAGAATGTTTTCGCGTCCAACGACGTAAACAACTTAAATTGAAAGTTGTACGTTTCTGGTACCTACAAAAAAAAATATTTTTCTCGGATCGTATAAGCGCAATATTGTCTTCATTTTAAAGCTTTTGGAATAAACAAGATTTAAATAACAGCTCGCGGGCATAAAACTTTAATTTATCAAAAATAGTAATTTTTATCTATTACTTTGCCTTTAAACACAGTCTCTTAGCGACACAGTTTATTGCGATCACTTCTACAGACTGTCATTTCCAATCACCACGGAGTTTACTACACGCAACTTTTAATTTGGACGCCATGGTACGAAAATAGTGAAAATGTATCCAGAAAATTTTATCAATGAATTTAAATATGTATTGACATGTGACAGTAAAACCTATATTTTGGTAACAAATAAATTCCCTGGATATTAGAAATGTTATATACAAATTTGACTACCAGAATATGTAATATGAATAACATTTCGATTAATTAGAAAACAAATAATGTTCTATCTACGAATGCAAAGAAGTTAAATGTACCTTTCGTCAGGTGCTGAAAAGAGCCTAGAGAAACACAACTGTACTCGTTAGTTGACAACACTCAAAAGCGACGAAAACGCAACGACAATGAGAGCCGGAGGGTTAGCGTAACAATAAGGGAGCAACGACAATGGGAAAACAACAGGTTTTGCGTAACTATAGCAATTATTGTGTCTGTTTGTGCATTGATAGCTGTGATGTTTGATTTAATCTCTGAATTGAGTCTGGAATTGTACCTGGTGTCCATGTCTAAAATATTAGCATTTTGCCAATCAAATGTATGTTTAGAATTGATTATATTTTTGGATACTACAGATTGTTAATCAATAGGAAGTTTGATATTAGATAAATGTTCTTTGATACGTGTATTAAGGGAACGTTTTGTTTGCCCTATGTAGCAGGAATTACAATTAAAGCAAGAGATTTTGTAAACAACACAATGTTTGCTGTAGGTGTCATGTGGGTCCTTGTGGTTTTTATCTATTATTGGTAATAGTATATAGATTTTTAAAATGTTACTACAAAGAATGGAACACAGATACAAACGAAAAAATTTAGAAGCGGCCTATGTAAATTAAAATATTGATAGTATAATTAATAATAGAATAGAAAGTGGTAACCTTTGTAAATTATATTCAAATATTGAATAATGAATAAGAAAGCCAATACAGACAAAAAAAGGTAATATAAATACAACAAAACGTTTCTGGTATCCTTGTTCCATTCGTCAGGTGCTAAGAAGAGCCTAGAGAAACACAACTGCACTGGTCTTTTGAGTGTTGTCAAACACAACTGCACAGGTCTTTTGAGTGTTGGTCAACTGACCAGTGCTGTTGTGTTTCTCTAGGCTCTTAGCACCTGACGAAAGGCACAAGGATCCCAGAAAGGTTGTGGGGTATTTATATTACCTTTATTGTCTGTATTTCTTATTCATTATTTTCAATCAGACGTAATTTTTTTCATTTTATATTCAAATACTACGGATATACCATAAACGTTATCTAAAAACCTGGCAATATATACGTAATTAATTTGAAATATTTTGATGTCTCTCGTTTTATGTTGAATAATATCGATATTGTCATTGACACATTTAAGATCGTTGCTAAAGACGCAGAACACTTCAATTATGTTTAGAATTGTGCAAAACCTGTTTCAAAATTTGTATAAATTTTAGACAATTATAATATTAATACATACAGTAGTGTAAAGTACAGTGAGACTCATTTTTCAATTGTATATATGCACATGGGTATATTTATTTCACTGTATTTGTCTAAAAAATATAGGTTGAAAATGAGACAGGGTGCCGAATAATATCTATGTAATGGATGTATCGAAATAAATGGTATTACCTAGAGACTGCGTTTAATGCAATAAACAGTGTTACCAACACGTGTTATGTAAATAGTATGTTTTTTAAAATCTCGAGAAAAATGTTTTGCATGCTAAGGCAAGGATATGTGGTGAAAATTTTACAATGCGATTGAGATGGGATCGTGGCGAAATAAATTAATGAACTCATTTCGGCACACCACGTAAATGAAATCAGTGTTAATTCATTATTTTCAATCAGACGTAAATTTTTGAAATCAGTAATTACCTTCAGATATTAGAGGAAAAATTCAATACTGTCTAAAATAATTTTTTTAAGGTAAATATGGCTATTAGAGATGTTGACAGTCAACCTGACGACGATGGCGGAGGCTTGCCGTTGAAACGTTGTTGAATCAAACATTCCCCCAGGTTGAAATCCGAGAATTGTACTTATCTTATGGCTGTTATCGTTCCTATGAACTTCGTTGAAATAGTTGAGTCAAGTTGTGAGGCTTCTTGACATGAACAGAGTTAGTCATGTGTTGGTTCTGTTCGAAAACAAAGACAGAAACGTTGTTGTGAATACATTCTGGTCGTTATGCGTGTTCTCGATGACGAAAGACTATATAATTACCACAAACCCCCGTGGGAATGTGTGATTTAAATGTTCAGTAGCGCTTGCTTTGGAACTGTGACGGCAGAAACTTCAGCATACCGCTGTGTAAAAAGTCTTATCAGCAAAGAAGAATATGAGATTATTGTCTACATGAGTCATTGGCAGTTTTGGACTTGAAAAGAACGGGACGTTTCCTAATACTCCATTTTAATAACCCCATGAAAGGGAACGCATAGAATAAGTTAAACAAAGACTTCTCTGAGACATGCGAGTCCGCAGATATCGTAGTTTAGTATTTGCTTTGGCGTATCTTATCGACGACTCATTACAGGCTTTACAACGCTTCCAGCAAACTCTGTTTCTCCTGTGGTGAACATCTAACATGGCCCTGCACGTTACAGTTTTGACCACTTGTGGAAGCACCAAACGTTTATTTGTGGGGGGAAATAGCAGTATGGATATTATTAAATTCCGATAAAACTATTAAAACAGTTGTTGGTGACGGGAAACGCCGCTACTATGAAAATTTGGATATTTCGGAACACGAGAATGTGTTTTCTACAGACGAAACGAAACTCAAATTCAGAAAAATTGCGACCCACCAATTTAAAAAGATTACGAGTACCACGCGAAAACACTCAGTCTAATTTAATAGCTCAACATGGACGATATTTATTTTCTACCCGAACACTCAAAATTCAGTTAAGTCGTCTTATAAATCTGCGTCCGTTTAGAAGTGACGATATTTACAGACTTCAGTAACAGCTCCTTTCTTCGTGTGCATTCCTTTTCGCCTATCGGTCAAGGACTGCGAAATTCCATGGCTTGGATATGCCAGGGAAATTCTTTACAGTTCAGTTTCCCAGTATTCTCCTCTGCCAAACCGAAGGAGCAAGTTGATATTAATGCGGGAAAATGCGACTCACAACATCTATAAAATACTTTCGTACTCAACTAACGTATTTATAAATATAAATAGCAGAATTCGGTATTTTGAATAATGTCTGTCTGCTGAAGATTCAATGCCTCAACTTCCTGAACAATTCTTTTCGTTGCCTAATTAACTGAGAGAAAAAATCTAGCATATATATTTACCTACTTTAATGTGAAAGTCAACTAAATTTGATGTCTGAAAAATATATTAATTATCATGTATATTAACGAAAATTAATTTTACGACGTTTCGTTCTCATTTTAGGACGTCGTCAGTTTTAAAATAATTTTGTATATAATTCATGCATAAAATTTAGAGCCACGGTTCTGATCCGTTGCCTGTTTCAACCAAAACGAAACTCTTAGGTGAAAAATCAAGATATTTTTTCATCATTAATACCAAATATAATTCCAAACGCTTATTTGGTTTTTTCATATGTATTCAACATAACTGCTTATAATAATTATAATTGTTATAATTATATTATTAAATCAATTTAACGCTAATGTATGAAAAAGCTTCATACTTTTGACTATATTATTATTTGAAAATTATTCTGCTAATCAATGTGTTACGTACTTTATAGAACGCGATGTCTCAATGCTGTGCCACTTTGGTTTCGGCTCGACTTTAATTGTGAACGTTATGTGCATATTGTTTCTAGAGTTTACATTTATTCGATATATGTAAGGAATATTCGGGTGACAAATTGTCAAAGTAACTTTTTTTTTAATTTAGTTGAACGACTTCGGTTTTGAAGTAAAATTGAAAGTCAGCTAAGATAAAGAATGACGCAAGGAGAATAGGGTAAATCAACGAAGTAGACGAGAAAATATCAGGACGTCAAGAACATATCGAGCTGATAAAAATTCAACAAGCGCTGGGCAACTTTATTTAGGACCTGCAGAAAATGCTTTACTGCAAGTTCGACGTTGACAAGTTCGACGTTGGCGAAACCAAAATTATTCTAACACTTGCGAAAAAAATTCAAGATGATTTTTAATTTCAGGACCGCTATAAAACCTTGAAATTTTAATTTATAATTAATATTTGTCGGACGTTAAGTATAAATAAATCGGAATAATTTTGTCTATTCAGTGAAATTTTTTAAATAAGTTTGGAACATGCTAGCAGAATATTTACACCAAAATTTTGTTTCAACAAGGTCATAATTTTTTTGTAGTATTCCATATAATTAATTTAGATCTCATTATCAATTTTTATTAAAAGAATGCCTGATGCGGACCCAGAGTTGGGTTGAAACGTTGTACTCCTTTTCCTGTTCTTTCATCTGATGTAATTCTATAACTTTTATATTAAATTCAAATTATTCTGACTTCATTCAACAAATTTTATTTTATAAAATGCTGAAGAAAATTTTTAAGGTTAAACATTTACAGATGGCGGACGGGTAAACCGGTTACATTAGCTGAGAGACTGGATTTCCAAGATATAAACGAACCTCTAATTTTGTTTAATTTTCTTTATCGCCAGCCGTTCCTTCTTTAACTACGTTTATCTTTATCTACGTCGCGCTAATTATGACTAATTCTTTCTCGTTGTTCAAATTTTTTACGGAGATTGAAGGTTAATATTTCTAAACATCTTAATTAAATGCCAGTATCCAGCTCTATATTTAAATTATTGTATTAAAGTGAAATTCATTCGAATTGTGATTCTTCAATACAGTCAACCCACAATAAACACACATGTACGAGGTATCAGTCTGGCAGTCAACATGATATCACCGGGTTTTATTCCCGGTAGATTCCGTTGCCAAGTACAGTATGTAACCTAAGTCACAATAGGATATCATTGAATTGTGGGGAGTTAACGTTCAACCTGCATGCCGAAGCAATAATCAGAAATGTTCGATTGTCTGGAAAAGGAGTTGATGCTAATTTGATTGCAACCAGAAAATACGGACTGGAAAATCTTCTACGGTCTGTGAAGCATGGATCCATCGAAAAAGGCCTTTTGATGAACCCAAGGAAGAATGAAGTGATACCCTTGAATTATATGGGAAAAACCTAGATCGTCAAAGACTTGCTTGGAAGAATGGTAACGCCAATTGAAGCGACAACTACTGAGAACAAACGTAGACTAGTTAAGCCAAAGTTTTCAAAGCACGGAAAATACCAGAAACAGCCAGTTGTGACTGGTACACAGTTTGGTTTACTCTTGCCATTTGTATCAGGGAAAAGGACCTTGCAAAAGGAATATATCCGACGGATTGCAACATTCGATATGTGCAGCTTGAGAAGAATTATGTCAACAAGATTGACGGCCAGATGAACAAATGAATCAATTCTAAGAGAAATCAAGCCTGATAATATCAAGGATCGCCAAGCTACTTTGGACATACTGAAAAATATATCATGACGGAGGAAAACATATGGATCATGAAGATCAGTAGCCTGACGGTTGGACACAACCGTGACATGCATCACTGTAGGATCTCTCAAGAGTGGCTGTGGACCAATCCTTGCACAGAATGGTTTCCCATAAAGCCATCATCACTCGATTACGATGCAATTAAATGATGATCGCCAAGGTTGAAGTACTTCATACGTAGCCTTTAATTCGTGGAATTGTTCCTTTCTCGCACGCCTGTGCAAGCATTTTGATTAGAATGAATGAAGGAACAGGAGCGTGCAGGTGACCATGAGACTGCAGGAGCTGTCGTGTCTGAGTCACGACTGAGGTGGCAATGACGTAGTCAGCTGATACACTCGAAATCGAACAACCGGAATCTCATTAATTGATCCTTAATTCTCGCTTCTCACAGACCAAAGTTCCAAATGATTAATATCGAACGAAAGTTCACCAAATTCACAGAAAGAATCGAAAGAAATCACGTTAAATCGGATGAAAGCCGTGTTACAATGAGAATCGAAATATTGTCCTAGTAAGACATTTAATTGAATGGATGCCCTTTCTTCGAAGCAAAACAATGAACGTGATTTCTGGAGCTGTTTCAATTTTGGAAGCGAATCATCTCAGTCAAGAACATGGAACAGGAAATAGATCCCGGAAACAGCGAAAGGTCGTGGGACGGAAAAAACCATGTCCATTATTGCTAGTTAATAAACGTAATTTCGAAAATATCAATTTCCAATTAATGATCAGATTGCTTTCATCGGTGCACTTGATATCGACATCAAAAATTTTCACGAGTCAATCTATGCAGAATGATTCACTGTCGTGCAACTCGTGACTATTACAGTTTCAAAGCGAAGGTCGCGCTAAGCTCATGCAATCTAGCTTACGAGCAGCAATCTCCTAAAGTCTTGACAACTTTTTGGTCATGGGAACAAAAAAAAACGCCTCTTGCAACTTCCTCCCTACATAAAGTATGAGCGGAGCATACATCCCGGAGCTAAACCGCAAATACAAAAGACCGGCGACCTAACAGTGGACCATTCATCGAATGAAGTACTTCGTTGTTCTCAAAACCTTCCTGCCATCACGTTTCCATGCATAACATGCAGTATTTGTACCAGACGCGTGTTCAAAGACTTGACGGAAATATGGAGTCAGTTTGTTTGTAGGTCTGAAAAAATAATAGTTCTCGGATTTCAACTCGGGCAGTCGCATTAAAATCGTACAACATATCAACTTTATTTTGAAAAAAAAAGGAATATGTTTACTTTCTTTTATTAAATACCAAAAAATATTGAAAATTTATGTATTTGATTTTAAATATTCTTTTAGAAAAATAAGAAGAAATATGGATGTAAATTTGTGATTTGTAATAATTTTGACACAAAATTGTTACCGATGTAACATCACCTGATTAAACTACAAAATTGTGCTAAAAAAAAGGTAGTTAATTTCCTTTTACAATGTTAATTAAACAAACGAAAATTAAAATCGTACGCTTCAACAACCGTCGCCAACATTTTTCTATTTCATACGTCAATTTCTAAAATTTTAAACACCGCCGCCCCCTTCACCTCCGAAATGCATCCGTTATTTTATTAATTAAAAAAAATAGTTCATACGTTTCCATATTTTAGGCTCTTCAGCATCCAGTAAGTAATATGTGTCAGTAAAGAACTGAGATTAATTCTCCCGGGTCACCGTCTGTGCGGTATGCACGTTACAATTCCAGATATTTTTGAGAGAAGAAACTTCCCCATTGTTTTTTTTGCATATAATTGGCCACAAACAGAAAATCGTGCAACGGTTCTTTTACCAATTGGTAGACCTTCTCAAGCCTAAAATGGGTGTCGTCAGGATCCAAAGGATCATGCCAATGTAACATGATTATAAATGAAACTAATATTGAACCAACTGAGTAGAATAGAAACTCTAAAGTGAAGTTCTCTATAGTAAGGAAGGAGCATCTCGATTTTTTTTAGAATCTTTGTGGTCACGGGGTTTTGCCTGAGATAGATGAGAGTTTCTAGAGTTTAATATATGCAAATAATTTTTCTTACAGACGTTAATTAGTATTATCGGCCCAATTCTTGTAACTGTCCATTATTTTAAATTATTTTGTAAATATATATATATAATAGACAAACAATTCACTACAGTCTGTTGGGGTCTACCAGTGTCTCAAAGTATATGAAGATTTTTTTCTACGTAATGATATCAGTGTAATTTAAAGCCTCAACAATTTTTGTAAGCCATTTTAACCCAGAATGGGTTAAATATTACGCGAGCTGAGTTTCACGTAACATTAGGTTGTGTACCGACGCAAACATTTACCTTCTCCAAACGTCTGTGGTTTTTCGAGGATACGTTCTCGCATTTCCCATCCTCTCCACGACAAAAGCTCTTGCGGGCGGCAAGTATTCGTGTTTGAACTTCGCTTCTAATGAGAACAGGTAACATTGGAACAAGGAGACGTGTTGAAGCAAGATGACGCTCAGGAACCGTGGCTCTGTAGTGCATTCGAAAGGTTTCAAATGATGAACTAATCGACGTTCCGTACGCTATCTGCGGTTATAAATTAAACCCGTCCGTCAGCTATTTACGTGTTTTCTGTTTCTCGGGCTCCGATACGAACAAAAATACTAACGTCCCTACTTCTGCGATATGTCAGCATTTGAGGGCATAATTTTTTAAAATGTGTGCAGTGAAATACGTCTCATTATATAGCTTTTGATACTGAATGGTTGAACAGTGCTTATCTTCCAAATTTTTGCGAAAAAAGAATTTCAAATACTGGCAATTGCCATACGGATGAAACGATTCTCATCTACGTGACAAAGTGACATCTTATCAAACGTATAAATTTCATGTGATTAAGTAAAGAAATGACAAAACACTTCGGGCAGTGGAATAATTTTGCTTTAACAGTTCTCTTCAGCTTAATTATTTAAATAAAGGAATTTTTGTGAATAAAAATGTTAAAATACTCGAATATAATATTAAAACTGTCACGTTACATCCATCTACTTTTCTGGGACCTCTTCAGGTGTAAAACCAAATTAAATTATATAATTTCAAATTCGTACTAATTAATTACATGAATCATAAATTTCCGAGGTGCGATTTGCACTTGCATACACGTTGCGGCCTTTTTTTACTTCCGTAACGTGTGCGCAAATCTCACATGAGAAATTTATATTTTGTGTAATTAATTATTTTAATTAACACGAACTTAAAATTATATCATTTAATTAAATTTTACACCTGAAGAGGGCATGAAACGTCCTGTCTGTTTTAATGTTTTTTTCTTCGATAATTTTATTATAATTCATATGCCTCAGTATGCCTATGAATTTTACTAGTTATGTGTCTTCGTTAACAGAACATCAAAACTTATATACAGACTCTAAGAATTTTTACATTTTTAATTACCTCATTTAATAAATTAAATAATATATTGTATATAATATGTTTAAAAACACAACCTTAATTTCAGTCCGACAGTCTTTAGAGGGTACAAATACGTACATAAAAGTTGTGTTGTTAATTAAATATTTTATGATTAATATTTTTTTTAATTATCGAAAATGTTAATGGTTATTATTCCTCATTGCGAAAAACAGAAGTAAAAATGATATTTATATTTTTTTATAACTTAATACTATAATGATAATAAAGATAGGCAAATACAGACAAAATAATTTTGTTTGTATTTTGCTGTCTTTATTATTATTAATTTTTAGCCTGACGTAAATTTAATGATTTAATACTATGATCTCATTTTACTGAACTAGTAGTGAGTTTACTTGCAATCTAAGGCATTTTCGTATTTTCTGGTGAAATTGTCTTATTTATAAATAAGTAGCACATTGCGGACTTGTTTTGTAGTCTACTTCACATTTTTTGAATACGTCATCCATCTGACAAAGGAGGACCAGCGACTACAATAAATTAACTGGATTTGCTTTTACATTCCATGAAAGATATTGTGGCTTCTTTATATCGACAATAAGGATTTGTCGTCTTTTTTTCATTTATAAAAGAAATGTCCTCAGTATTTTTTTTAATTTTTGTCCTCACAATAGCAAAATTGTACTAGGGGTTTTTTGTTTTTGTTTCTTTTTTTGCACGGGGCTAAAGTTCACAGCGACTTTAAATAGGGCAGTGGTTATCGCCGCGTACACTCGTCGATAACATTTCAGCTGTGGCGGCACAATCACGCCCCCGGAAACCGCTCTTGTTGCCCGCATTACAGAACTCTGGTCACTGGAACCAAATTTTTAACCACTTAGTTGCCAACACGTCGCCATTAACCCAAATGTGGTACTACTAAAACCACTTGAAAGTGTCGGCAGTTCAAGACGGCGAAACACCGCATCACAATCTACCGCGCCAACGCGTTTTATATTCAACGTGAAAAACATGTCGTGATGAAACAGGAAAAATAACCAGACTGCTGTTGCAACCATTTTCCGTGTTCTGTTGCGCGGTTACTGTGATCGACATTGAACTGAACCTTTATGCGGTGACAAGTTACAACTCGATTGATCAGACTCGGTTGCAGTGGGTGAGCATGCCATCCGAAATTTTTAACGCTACGTTGGGAAAACGAGCAACGATTGAAAAAACAGAAAAACGGCTACAACCCCTAAACGGCTGCAGTTAGCGACCTGCTGTCAACGACAGCGTCTTCAGCGTGGCCGCTTTCATGGGAAGAGACCCCTAATTCACGCGGAAACACGCAGATTTGGAAGAAACGAGCGAAGATTGAAAAGGTTTCTCGTGAAACTTGAGTATTATTTCTGGTGATGAGACATGGATATTTACGTGCGGTTATAAAACCGTGCGGTTATAAAACCGTGCGGCGATCGGTGCATAGGAAAACATCGTCATCTCCAAGAACGAAGAAGGCACGGACGAGTCGTTCATATTTCAAGGACAACCTAAGATTTTTCGAAATCCTGGGCATTGTCATGGCCAAATAACCTACGATATATACAAGGTTTGGAAAATATAACGTGAAAGTGTTAGAAAGAATCGCACTGAATTGTAGAAGAACGAGTGGATCCTACACCAGGAAAGTTGCGCCCGTCAACAATGCGTTATCAGACAAGGAATTTTTGTTCGGTAAAAACAGCACAGTCCTTGAACTTATTCAGTACCACACGATAGATTTCCTGTTGCCGAAAATAAAAAAAAAGGGATTGGCGGAGCTCCTGCAAGATATTCAGAAATGTTTTGAGTTCGACCCAGAGGGATTTTATGGTAACTGCATATACCACGTAAATTCAGCAAAGTTAAAGCATCAGCATCGTTATTTTTTTTATTAGTCTGCAGAGTGATGTTTGAAAAATCTGTGGTAGGAATGAGATTGGCCATTAAACAAATAACCCAATCAAAACGGTACTCAAACGAGGCATATCGGTGAAAGTTTTGATATTTGGTATTGGGTTGCTGAACACAAAATTCATGTTTACCAACAAAATTCTTGAAATTTCTGCATTTCCCCCCCCCCCAAAAAAACTACATTTTATTTCAGTTTTTCCAACAAATAAACTCTAAAAATAATCATTAATCTGAAAAATTACCTATTTATTAAATCTAAGAGTATAACATTTCCGACATTTTTTTGTGATATTAAATTTTTCTTTCCGATCAACGGTTCAGCCGTGAGAGCGTCCGAAATTAAACGTTATAACGAAGAAATGGGTAAAAAAAAGTCCGCCCCCCCCCCCGGTCCCGAGAGTTTTATAAAATATCTCAATGATCATCCATTTTACCTTACATATGAGTGTGTGTGTGTATATAACTACATAATGTGGATAGCATTTGAAACTATTTATGTGTTTCTTTGCTCAAATCGACAGTTCCGCATCTAGATTTATTTTTTAAAAAAATGTGACTCATTTTTTACTCCTGTTTTGTTTATAACATCTGATTCTGAGGCCGTCTCCCACCTGAACCGTCGATCGGACAGAAAAAAACATAAAATTACGAGATTATTTACTCTTTAATTCAATACTGAGTCAACTTTTAAAAAAATTAATAATTCTTTAAAAGAAAACTGAAAATGAATGTTAAGTTTTAAACATTAATTTCAGAAAATTCGATTTTATATTACAATCATTTCTTGGAAAACCCGAAAATCGTAATTAAAGACCTGTGAATAGAATGAAGAAACGTGTCTCATGGTTCCACCCTGGTGATATAAGTAAATAACGACGTTCCGAAAATCAGCACTGCCGTCTTCGGGTTTTAACCCGGGTAATATTATCAGCAATACGACGTTCCAGCCTGGAAGAAGATGGCAGTGCTAGTCTTCGATACATCTTTATTTACTGATTTTCTGAAATTCGTGTTCAGCGACGAAAACATCATCTCAGTACCAACTACCAAAACTTTCCCGTATTTTCTACCATTAAACTACCATTTGGGAAATGACCGTCAAAGAGCGGGGCGAAGTTCCACACTATTTTATTGGATAACATTTTATTCAATTGGTGGAATCATTTAACCTGCCTATCTGAGCTAAACGTAAGTTTCCTAACATTAATAGATGTAAATGAATTATGTACCAGTTTAGCTCATTGAGATTTCATTCAAACGACTTTTATCACCGAGTGGTCTGAAGTCCGAATACATTGAAAAAAATATATGTTCTGATATTTTTACCCACAGACGCCTTTTCAGAACCCTTGGACGCGAAATTGAGATAAATCCACGTCCGTCATCTGAATATGACCCGTCAATTAGCTCTAAAGGTAGTAGATTCCGACCACTTTCTCCAAAAAAAAAAATTAATTGCTCTCCTTCCCCGAGAGACTTTAGTGGACCATAAAGGCTGGTATGCCACTCTCAATAAATCAAACTATTCGAAGACGTAAGGAATACTGCGAGGAAACTGGTATCTCAACGATATTAGTCACAGCATCCAGTTTGGTGGTGGAGAAAAAAAATTATACGTACACTGTCACTTCAAAACACGTGTAACAATAATAGAAAAAATATTAAGGGCGGTAAAATATTTTTTTAATAATACATGGTCAAGAAGTCGGTTAAGAATTGATTATAAAAAAAATAATTGCATTTTATTATATAGACAAAAATTTCTAGTACACTACGTTTCTCTTCCACAATCCGTGTGCACTACAAAAAAAACTAAAACAAAGATATAAGTAAGAGGAGACCAAAGAGGTTATTTGAGAAAATGGTCATCAATTTGCCCAGATTATGTGCATCGGTTTTTACATTAAGGGATGAAGAACTGGATTTAAACTTTATTTCAAACAGTAATCTCGCGAAACATTTAATATTGCTACATTATTTTCGATAAAAACTGTGAGAACTGAATTTTTGTCACTAGGTTGTTTTAAATTAGAAACAGCAAGGGTTTAATGCCCTTTTGGTTCGTCCTATGTAACAAACCTTCCTGGTTTTTTTTATAATAAATGATAAATAATTGGTTCTTATATATATATATATATATATATATATATATATATATATCAATAATGTAATTAATTTAAATTGTATATTCTTTATAAATGGGAGAATTTTTTTTTGGAACAGTAGGCCTGATGGATATTTGATTTTTTCAGTGTATATCAACACAAGTTACAACATTATAAAATATATTTTTAATTACTCGGGGCGTACTACCAACTACCTTCAGTATGTTTAAGTAATAGAATGGGAATTTCAAGCAACGATACACGTTGGAATCTCACCGGTGTCTCTAAAGCCAAAAGTTAAGCCGGTTTTCTTTTAACAGTACGCAGGGACAATGTTTTCCGTTGTGCGACAAATTAGCTGAATATCTTTTTTTTCTGGAAGGACTTAAAAACTTCTCCACAATAAAGGGAATAGTGAATTTTAAACCATAGTGAGGATGAAAGTGAAGTCCGTTCCGTTGTAAAGGAGGTTGCGGGGCAGTGGAACAAAGCAAAGGCTTCCCGCTTCACCAGCTTTGAACACAAGCACTGACACAGCAGGACGATAAGGGAAACTGAAGGAACCCTAGTTTAGAGGAAGCTGACCTTGCAGTGCGCGATTCCTATGTACGGAGCACTGCCGTACAGGATATCTGAATTCCAACTTCCGGTGTCGCCGGACACGAAGGGCTGGCTCCTTGAATCCAGCTTACTCTGCACAGCCGGGACTCTAGGCAAAACGACTCATTTAGTCTCGGAACAGCTAAAGAGGCTCCAGGATAAATCTGCCTAATCTTACGGGTTATATTTTTAGTACAAACATCCCAGATTAAACTGCACAGACACAGAGAATTCGTTACGTATTTTTGCCGTCCCGAAATAGTACTTTCACCGCTTCCCGCTCCAGCTCAACAAGATTATCGCTAACTTCTTGTAATTAAATTCATTGTATCCTGCCGATAGAACTAGGCAAGAAATCACGATTTCTAGAGCTGTTAACGTCGTGCGATCAAATATTACGACTGTTAAATTATTTTCACCAAAAATCTCTATTCTCGGTCAAATGACGTAAAAGGTAACAATATTCATTAATGAAAATATAAAGCGGGGCCTTTTTATAGTAAGAAAAACACATTTTACACAGTCTCCAATTTTATTTATAACTTTAATTTGAAGGCTTTCGATTTTCGTCATAATCATTCGTTAAATTTCAGACTTAAGTCGAAAGCTATCAAATTAAAGTTATAAATAAATAAATAAAATTGGAGACTGTGTACAAGGTTTTTTTATTACTACTAAATTTAATAAACAATCCAAAACTACTCAATGGTCTTCCTAATTTGTCATTGAAATACCACAACGTCAATCCAATTATTCGTTGGGACAATAATAAAAATGTATTGTAAACCATATTAATGTCTTATATAACTGAAGATCATATTTGAAAGGCCGAAAAAGAAAGTAATTTAATCGATTAACTCAAATGATTATTAATTATATTTTTATATATATATATATATAACATGTGTATCACCATCATCAATTTTCTTAGATTGTTAATACCAACTTTAGTAATATCAATAAATATGGATAAGAGATATATAGACGCAAATGGTTTGTAAATAAAATGAAATGTACTTTACTAACCGCTCCTTGTAAACAACGGTAAGCGATGTTTGTATTCTTCGGAAACAATAAACAAATATATATTATACAGTATAATATAAGTAATTTCTGACCACAGTTCTTAAAGTGTTAAAGAAATTAAATGAACGAATGAAGGAGAATCAGGATGAGCCAAGGAAACCCCTTAGACCAGTGTTTCCCAACCTTTTTTTTACAATGCCCCTCCTAATTCTTTCTGGTGCTCCCGATGTAAGATATACAAATTTTTTAATGTTAAAAATTGAATTATCCCAAAATTGAAACTAAATCAACTTTTTTAGGACAAAAGACTTGGGTTTTAGAAAGAAATTACTAGTACATTATTAAGAAAAAAATAAGTTAATTTTCAAAACATACGAAAGAAGTAAAATTCAAGTACAAAATAATTATATTAAATATTTTTAGTATTTATTATTCACTTGTTTAATCATTTGAACGTTCAATATTAAATAATAGCTGGCGGATGGTTTTTAAACTATGGATGAGCTCATTTTCGAATTGCATCATGGGAAGCGTGGAACCCACGTAGGGAAACACGGATGATGCTCGTCATTTTGAAGGTAATTCGAAGAAAGAAGTGACATTAGTGAAACATAGGTAGAGATAGGGAGAGGCCATTATAATAATCATTACAAAGAATAAAAGTCATTGATTAAGTTATTATGTATTGAGCAAGCTAATTCTGAAATACGGTTACCAAGGAATGTAACAGAAAACGGATGAACCATCTCACTATATCCAAACATAGGGTCAGGGTTGCAGAATTTGTTACTAGAATTGTATTAGTGTAGGAGAAGGGAACAATTGATCGCAGGGAACTGCAGTAAAACAAAAAATAAAGTTGGACAAAACTCGGGTGGGAAACGAGATTTAGCAGCATAACGGAAAGATTACAAGAGCAATACTGAGTAACCCCAAAACCTTTTACAATAACAAAACACAGAAATGGTGAATGTGCTATTTAGTGGTGCCATATGAGATTGGGATGAAAGTAGTCTTGACCGGTTTTCCTCTCAAAAACATAGTCTGGGTTGTTACGTTGCCAAATAAAATCATGAAATTTCAACCAATTTATAGGGAAAACAGTAACATCATAAAACACTATAATTTTCTCATACGAGAATTTGCAATAGTAGGAGCGCTGCGCGGTTCGATTTATCGATATTGTAGACGTAAGACGCGACGTGGAAGTAATTCCGAATAGAATAACAAATGTTTAAATTATTGTCGTCCAACGTGGCAAAGTTTTCTGACTTTCCAAGTTTCCCCTACTGTCAATACTTCACTCCATAATCAATGTTTGTAAAATATAGCTATCAGAACCTTATAAGCAAGTCGTAACGAATCCACGTGAAAAATAAACTCCAGCATTCGGCTATAAATATTACGTTTCTCGGTTTAATAGAATACGGTTAGTGTCTGCAATTAACACAATAGTTCCAACAAGTCGGTGTGTGACGACATCCAAAATTCGTTGAGGTCACAATGCAGGCGCTGTCAGGCATTTTAATAGGGAACTAAGCGTGTAAATAGAAATAGAATTGGCGAGGGAAACGGTCCTCGGGAGAAATATAACCAAATTAATGAGTTGCACAGCTGGATAAGAAAATGCTGCGAAAGAGGTGAAATAGTAGTAGAAGGCAGAGGAAATGTTTGAAGTAAGAACGAATCGGGAATTCGGCTTCAAATGAGACGAGACGGAGAGCTGCAACAATCTAAATAATCAACTTGGACGGATCCGATTGCTGCTACTCAGAAATTGTGGGCTAACGAGTCACACGACTCGTGACGAGCAAATGTTGGAATAAAAGTTGTTACCTTAGCAAATCAATAACAACAAAAATTTGGATAAAACTCCAGAATGTGTGATGCGGGTTGGCTGCTTCTTGTGCGTTAATGTTTAGCCTGACATTTCTTCAACAAAGCTGAGGTTGAGACTGAAGACAATTTTGTATTAACAAACAATGAAGCACGCAATAAACGGAGAAATTAAGTAACAAAATAAATTTCACACAGCGTTTCTTAAAACTTTGTTGAATTCGTCAGATGTAAAAATTCGTAAGAGCTTTAAGAACGACGTACAACATAAAGTAGGTGCTTAACTCAAAAGGAAATATATACATGTATTATTGCTATAAAAAAATTGTGGGCTAGCAGGTTATACTATATATATATATATACACACGATTTTCAACACCTGACGAAAACGCGACCGTGACCAAAGATGCGTCACGATAGTACATTTACGTTAATTTCCGAATATATTATATGCACACATTCAAATTTACACAATGTACACATATATGATAGCATATAAACATAATTTAAGGGTCAATTTATATGAAATCAACCAATCGGTGTTGCTGACATATTTTATTGTATTTTTAATAGTACATTTTCTGTTTATATACACATCTGGGAGTACAAACCGATTTTTTTTTACAATTTTATTATCACTATTTTTAGCGTCCATTTTGTTTATGAGAGTTTTAGGCGTTTTCAGAGGCTAACGATACGTTAAATAACTTTCTTGTTGATTAAGAAATCAACTTTATAAAAAAAACATCTGATTCTAAATGAAAACATAAATCATGTAAGGACCAAAAATGTGATAATGTTAAGGGAACAAACTAAAACGTATGCAGAAAAATTTGTTTTTCGATTAGAAAAAAATGTAATTTTTTCCAAAGAAAGAAATTATGTATTTTCCATTTACAAATATAATAAGAGGACTAGATGTGCGTCGTACTGCGTATTTTTTTTTCTTTAATTAAAAAATGCTTCTGATTAAAAGACAATTTTGGGAAAATATCAGATTTTTTATTCATTCCTTTATGATATATACCCGTTTGTAAATCGGCAATTTTGGGAAAATTCAGATATTTTAAGGAATGTAAAACCTACAGGAGGCTTTTAAAAGGTGCAAATTATTTTTAAGTATTGTCTTCTATTATATTTTTAAGGGGGGGGGGGTGAGGAGAGAAGCAGTAAAGTCGTGTTGTAACTTCTTCTTTGGAAAAAAGATCCCTAAATTCTTTTTTTTTGTACACAGTTAAGTTTTAGTTTATTTATTTACAAGTAATTATATATTTTTGTCCAAACAAATTTTTATAGGCGCTTTCATTAGAATAAGATGGTTTTTATTTCATGTTGAGATATACATAAATAAATAAGTTATTTAACTTATAGCTTACGTCTAAAATCGCCAAAAGAGGGCTGATCCTTATAAAGAAAATGGCTGCTTGAATCCAAAATTTTTTAAAAAAATATGCACTCCCAGATACAGAAAAATCAGTGTGTAAAAATAAAATATGTCAGCAACCAATTATGGTCCGATGTTTTATATTTTTTCCTTATGTTTAAGATTGGAACATGCGATTGATCTAGCGTTCGCTTGGGTTACTCGTGTGGGCTTCCTTTATTGAATATCCGTACATCAGAAGCAAATTCGTTTGTGAGTGGTCAATATATTTGTGGGAAGCAGGCTTAATGACTCACGCCACGGAGACCCCGAGGGGGTTTGTGTGGTGTTGATCCACCCCATGGTCCCAAGTCCCACTTGGCAGATGAGAGGACATCTGGCACGCAGCTTGCCAAGAAAACACAGAGAACCTGTCTTTTGTACTCGATTCTGTCGCTGTACCGAGAAACCCATAATTTTATGGCGGCTCCTTTATTTCCGTTTCATTCTAGTGTTCCTACTTGAAACACGACCGCCGAGTTCTTTCACTGATGCCCAAAAAAAAAAAAAAAGGTTTCGCCGTTGTCGAAAACTTCTGTTCTGAGCTGACAAGGGTGCAAAATGAATAGTGAGACGAATATCAAATTGCAAAGCCGTGAGGTGTCAATGGGATAAAAGTTGATATTTGAAAACTATTAGAGATTTAAAAGGAGTTGAAACTCGATCACCGTTTTATAAAGTGGGCGAATGTTTAAAAGACAATGCAAATCCTACAAACAAAATTTTTTTACGCAACAAAAACATGAAACACGTCGTTTAGAAGTCGCATAATAAGAACCATTTTGATGTGACAACCCCTATATCGTCCTAATGCTCGTATTGTATGTATCTGGGACTACAATATGATTTTTTTTAAAAAAATAGGCAACTTTCACTCTGGATTCTAGCAGCCGTTTTGTTGATAAGGATCAGCCTTTTTTTTGGCGATTTTAGACAATACAGATAAGTTAAATAACTTATTTATTTATGAAGATCTCAACTTGAAATAAAAACCATCTTATTCTAAATTAAACGATCTATAATTAATGTTGGGACCAAAAATATATTAAGTTGTAAAGAAATAACCTAAAACTTAACTGCGTACGTTAGAAAAAAAGAAGAATTTAGGGATTTTTTTTCCAAAGAAGGAATAACAACACGACTTTAATGCTTCCCCCCCCCCCCCGCCCATAAAGGAAAGAATAAAAAAATCAGATATTTTCCAAAAATACCTTTTGGAACCTGATAATAAACAAATTAAATCTCATCATTATTTTTTAATCAGAAGTATTTATTTAATTAAAGAAATAAACGAAAAATACGCAGTACGACGCACATCTTGTCCACTTATTAAATTTTTAAGGAGAAAATACAACATTCCTTTCTTTGAAAAAAATCCCGAAATTCTTCGTTTTTTTTTCTAATCGAAAAGCAAATTTTTCTACTTCAGTTTTAGTTTGTTCCCTTAACATTAACACATTTTTGGTCGTAACATGATTTATTCATTTAGAATAAAATGGTTCTTATATCAGGTTTTTTATAATATAATATATTAAACTAGTAACTCAAAGTAGACACATTTAACAGTAAATATATAACAGTAAATATAATTTATACATTTCCCTGAAAATTCAGTATTTAGTTGTTCTTAATTCTAGATACCCACACAACTTCTCGTTTTAATTTTAAGTTTTGGAATTCGGTTTTTATTTTATTACGTCATTTTTTTCCTATTACTAGTTTTGCAAATGTCGTCCGAATGATTCAAGACTCAGCACGAGCTCTTAACACATTTCTATTACCTTTCAACTACAAAAATAAAGGAACATTTATTTTGAAAAACTGAAGGCCCCCTAGATTGACGCCGCGTTTAGTCGTAGACGTCTGCCATTTTTGTTTCTATATTCATACGTCGACATGCGACCTCATGCACAGTTAAAAAGTGGAATAATCCATCCACCCGGCTGATTTTACAGCCGCCAATTAAATAAGTAGCCAAATAAGAAAAATAAGTCATAAATGAATACCATACAATGTTTCTGCAATCCTTGTTGCGTACGCCAGGTGATTCAACTTGAATCACACAACGTTTCTGCAACCATTGTTGCTGTAGTCCGGTAAAGGAAGATCCGTGAATAGAAGAATCACCTGACGAAAGCGACAATGATTGCAGAAACGTTGTGCGGTGTTTAATTGGCACACTTTTTTGCCTTTATTTGGCTACTTATTTAAATTCGGCACGGGAAATTTATATTTTAATTTCAATGATAATTAATCATCATGGGAATATATTTTCTTAAAAAACTTCTCAGTAAACTTAGGAGCCTAAATTCAATGAAATATTTTCCACTGGGTTTCATGGATCAGAAAGATGTTACAGTAATTAACTCGCTGCGTTGTGACGGTGACGAGTATTTTACGGCCATGGTGTAGTTTTCAGTCACCATTGTTAGAGTGTTCAAGCAAAACCCTAGTAAGAGCTCCGGAAAAAGACGTGAATGTCTAATGGTATCGAAAAAAAAACTATACACGAAAATTTGAGATGTCATCTTCTTTGTGACGATCGTATTCAGGAAAAAGATATCGGCAAAATGGCGACTACAAGTCTTCCAATACTGTTGGATCGTTTAAGGCATGTAATGGGAAAAATTCCGTGTGTTGAGAACAGCTCCGTAAGGAATGTTTAGTGTGAAATATATAAAGCACGTTAAATAGAGCGAATGTCTGATTTATTGGAAAATATGTTGGCTTGTCAAGCATGTAAGAAAGTGAACTGTTCTGTTAGCTCTTCCAAGGCACAACTTCGATTTCGACAGAATACTTAAAAAAAAAATTTCAGTGGTGAAGCAATGAGGCGAGTGACATTTCCGCGTTCAGTTCAGCCAGGATTTGAGATAACAGTGCAGACATATTCCACTCAAATGACACATTCATAGATTTTCTTCAAACAAATCAACTGCCACAGGCAATCACACTGAAGACTTAATCGTTCGATTTGTCGAAAAAATTCGAAGTTGTTCGCGAGGGTCACGAAACTGGGAGGAGCAAATCTATACGAAATTGGTAGCCCTGCTTTACAAACACGAATATTAATATAGCTCACAAGAGGTGCTTGTAACTGACAGATGTGTCTCCGAAGAACTCATAAACATTGCGTGTCGACGCATTCCCGTAAGAAGTCAACGCCTACAGGAACACGAGTTCCACGACATCCAGGAATTGACATTTCAGATTGTTTAAAATACTTATATTACGCTGGAAAGATTTTTTTAACAGACTCGGGTGACCAACAAGCTCTTGAAATAGGTTCGTACTGTTCCCACATGCCCATTTTTTCTCTGGAATTTCTTTTGCACATGACAAATGGAGAAGATAAAAACGAAGGTAGCAGAAACGTACGATCAAGTCTGAAGAATAAGACAGTACGTCGGAAATAACGAAGTGATAAAATGAGAAGGCCATACTTTTCTAACGTTATGGCACTCTCTGAATTAAATAAGTGTCTGGTATTCATACCTTATTATTTTCCAAATACTAGACACTTTATGAGAATAGGAAGCAGTGGAGTGTGTGGCGGGGTGACAGATCTGTACCCCGGAGGGAGAGCAGTTAGGCAGCGATTTAGGTCAAAACCTAAAATTAGATTGAATATTTAATATCATCAGATATTTATCATTTAATAAATAAACGAAACAGCCAATGCCAGAAAACAATATGTATTAATTGATTAAAACAAGAAAATCATTACAATACAACGTTCCGTCCACAATTCTGGGACTTCCCCAGGTAATATACAGTTTTGCATGCAAATAATTACCTGAGGAAGTCCCAATATTGTGGATAAAACGTCGTATTGTAATGATGTTTTGTTTAAATTAATAAATACACTTTTTCCTGACATCTTGGCTGTTTTAATTAATTATTAAATTAAAAATTATCTGTCATACTAAAAAGATATAAATGTTAATAGCTAAATAAGTCAGAAAATTGCCTCTTAATTTCTCTTGTATTATATTCAAAATGATAAATAGTCATTCCTGATATGGTCCTATAAGAGGACGAAACGTCGTGTATTTAATATATATTTTTGCAATAAACTTTTTAATTTTTCCCGACTAAAGAGAATTTATTTAATTATAAATTATTCATACTAATTGCTTAGATGACGTTTCGCTCTTACACGGCAGCCCAGATATTTCTCCTAATTAATGCCTGAACAGGTCCTAATGTAACGACGAAACGTCGTTTAAAAAATTTGAGTGAAGTACTAAACTTTTTATTCTGCAATATTTCGTCATTATAATATATATAAACACCTCAAATGGTTCCCTGCCGAGTCGTCAGGATTTTGATCTATTTATTCCAATACAACTAACCTCTCGTAATACTTCTTACCACAGAACCTGCGATTTGTTCTTTTGACGTTTCAAATGTATTTCGTACATTTTATGCGTTCAACGAATTTAATTCAGAATAAATCTATCGTGTGCTGGGCGTTTAGGCTCATAAATAACCACGTTAGAAATTACGGAAAAGCCTTAAGGAGGACACGAATTCGTTACGCAGCAGAACGAAACCTAGAAGTATGAAAGTGGAGCGGGGGGGGGGGGGGGGGGGAATCAAACAAAAGGAATTTTCGAACCAAATACGAAGTATCTGGACTGCAGTTTCCTCGTTGTGAAGGTTGTTTCAGTCGATAGTAAGTCGCAAAGTATCACAGACAGTTATTTGTGGCTGTGCAGTTATCAAAAGGTATGTGACAATCCATAACCTGAGATCCTTGGGATTCCAGTACAATGCCAGACTGTAACTGGTACAGTCAAAATCTCCATCCTCCAAGAAAAGCTAGAAGTTTATTAATTGATTTTCGAGGCACTCTACGAAACAATTACGGGGGGTGGGGTGGGGTTTAAATAAGTTTTCTGGGCCACGAAAGAAAATTAAAACTGCACTAACATTTCTTTATTGATTGTTTTTTTGACAATTGAGAGAAAAAAAAACAAAAGCTGAAACCTGTCATGAACGAAAGAATTTCACCAATCCTCATGCAATTAATTGTAAGTAATGTTTTATAAATCTGTTCTCCATAATTGTTTCATAAATGTTCACATTTGATTTTTAGATTACGAATTTATATATTTTTTTAAATTTTAACGCTAATGCGGTCCCAAAATTGAGGCACTAAACGTTGTTTACATTGTTTTAAATTGAACTTGATAAACTTCTGACTTATTGGCTGATGTTATTTCATTAATTTAAAAAGTCAGATAAAAATATAGTTTTAATATTGAAAGCGTTTCTAAAAGTGATCTTCGAAAAACTATCGTATGAATTTATGAAACTTTCTCTAATCGATACGGTCCAGTGAGGTATTTCAAGCGGAAACGTCTCTGAGCGATATTCGTACGTCACAATACATTAACACGTTATCCGTCAAAGCAGACGGTGCTCACAATTGGAAATTAAATATTCGTTAAGTCAGAATGTTGCTCCTAGTTTTTTTTTTCTAAAAGCAAATGTGGGAGAAGTTTTAATGACGTACATTGGCGAAAATAAGAAAGACTGAAACATTTCACAATTTGATTAGAAAAGACACTAATTCGGACAGGACGAAAGCTTAATTCAAGTCGTATCTATAGATTAATAACAGAAGATATAAACATTATTTATCATAATCATATAAATAAATAAATGCCATTGAGTCGGAAGACTATTGTTCCATTTTATTATAAAAATATCTCATTTACACAACTTCGACGACGTTTCGTCCTTTTCTGGGACCTCTTCAGTTATAACGATTTTTAATCTACAATTTATAGAGTAATGATTTACAAATCCAAATTATTGTATACAATTTTGTATTAGAAATTGTAAGTAAAATTAAATAAAATTATTTATAAATGTATAGATATAATACGTCTCTAAATTGAAGATAAAAAATTGTTACACCTGACGAGGACACCCAGAAGAGGACGAAACGTCGTCTCTATTGTTGAAAATGAGATATTTCTTTTATCATGTCTTCTGACTCAAGGCTATTTATTTATGTATATTATTAATACACAAAGTTAATATTATTAACGTCATCAGGAGTTTTTTTTTCAGTCCAAACTCCAGTAATATTCAATTACAATGAAAAAGGTAACAATCGAGAAAACAACAAACAAGTGAAATGTGATACGGCTGATAACGAAACGAGTTAGGAATTTATGGGCAACGTGAGAAACCCGAGAAACCCCTGTCCCAATAAATGGAGCAAAACTTTTTTTTTTACAGAACCAGCTCGTTTTGAAACGTGTTCCGATTATTTCGCTGACGGCAAATTTAGGACCCGACGTCGTTTCCGGCCATCTTTTTTTTTTGTATTCCAGTTGTTAACCGCAATTTTGTTTTCACGAAAAAGCTTTTGCAGCAGTACGGCGCCGATTGCAAAACGCAGAATTATTTTGTACAATTCCAAACTATATCCAATTACGGATAATAATTATTTTCTTATAGCTTTATTGTGACCTGGATCTGTCCCAGAATTTATATGTGGAGTCTATACTCTTTCGCCTGTGCTCCGGAGTTCATGGCTCTAAATTCAAAACTGTAGTACCTGAAGAAGTCCCAAAATTGTGGACGAAACGTAGTAAAACTAATTTTTTCCCCTGTCATATTTGATGTAATGCTTATTTACTTATTATATGATGTCAGATTATATTAAAATTTAAAAAATAGTAATGCCGGTATAGATCTACAAAACTGGCTGTTTCTTACGCGTTTCATAAGATTTCCCTCGTTAACCACTGGAAACTTCGCGTTATTACATAAACACTCGTACAGTTACGAAATGTTTTTAGTAATTAAGTGCCAGGGCTGACAGATCTCAATTTTAGTAATTCCTCCCGTCCGAAGGCTGGGTTTAACAATTTCGGGTTTGATGACTTGTCTGAGATACACAGTCACCAACACGGGAGTTTCCAACTCATTTTGGACGTCAGGAAGTAAACGAGGGGTCTATTTCAACCCGAGCCAGTAGTAAACTGTACGCAAGTGTCCCCCCCCCCCCCGGTTGCAATTTTCATATATATAACTATCTCTGGCCTGGTCGCATTTTATTTTTAACAAGCTAGTTACGCAATTCTCCCTCTTCCACTGAAAAGAAGCCAAGTCCATCGCCTCTCCATTCTAGAAGGTTTCGGCAATTTTCCACTCTCCGGGTCGCTGGTCACCCGATATCCCTCAGGAATCTGGGAACTCGAGCATCGTTGTAAGAACGTCGCATCCACGCTTCGTGTATTCATGACTTTATCTAAGAAATCTGTTCAACAACTTCGCCTTTCTGTGATTACTGGCCTCGAGGAGGAAAGGTCATCAATAACATAACAAAAAATAAATAATTGGGACAACAAACTCCTGTTTAAAGGCTACGGACTACCTGTAGCATATTATTTACTATATTACAAAATTTACCAAATGTCTGTAATGTCTGGAAAGCAAATTTTTTAAAAACAGTGCCAAGTATCTAATGTGATTAACATTTAATACGATGCCATACGCACCTTACCACAATAATTTTTTTAAACAGCCAAACACGTAATCTTACAATTACAATGAAAATAGTGTTTTGATTTACCTATGTTATTTAGCAGGTTATGAACGATATTTTTTTAATACCGTCGCCAGTTGGAGCGTTATCGGCGTACCAGCCCAAAAGATAAGAATATGAAATACGTAACGCAATACGTACATAGACTTTTTCATAAACACAAGTAAGATTTGTTTTATAGCCATGGGTTATCAAATATTTAATGCCACGACATTGATTAACACGAAACGGAGGGTGGGGAGGTGACTAATAATAAATATTGGACTAATTGTTCCGTGTTTCTCGTCGTAGAGGGTGAGTTGCGACGAGCTGCAGAAGAAAGTTAATGGAAGGGGACGAATTAATTAAGAAATGTGAATCGTCGCTGTATTTCGAAGTGGAAACGTGTAATAATCTGCCGCTTTTGTTGAACTGTCAACAATGACTTGTTTCCAAATGTATTTCTCAGCTTCCAAATAATGAAAACGGATGTATGGCATTGTTGGCGGAATTATTTGCCTCCTGGCGTCCAAATCAACTGCGTAATTAGCCGTTTCTATTAGTTACCTCAAAATAAAAATCGTTCAATTCGGGACATAAACTGCAAAAGAAATCATGTAAAGTTTGTTGCAAGCAACAATTTTCCTTCAAGCCACAAAATACCTTTAATAAGACATTCTTCTAAAAATAAATTGGGACGTCGCAAGAAAATAAATTATTACCCCCCCATGTCTTCTTGGTTACCTCTAAAATTTAATTTGGAGGAATAAACGAATTTAAAGCATATAGTAAGTGTCGTTATGCTCATAAAAGAAATATTAAATTAACAATATGGCAGGTTTTATGAATGGACACTTATATCAGTATTACGAGTAAAATGTCAACTTTTGACGCGTAATATGCTAATTTAGTTTAATTAAGAAATTGATGCATTTTTTTTGCATTAAAACAATACGGCGCAATGGAAAAGCAGCCCTCCGCGCAACTACGCAATTAACGATAAAATCGGTGATTTCCGACGGGAAATATATTTTCCCGTAGAAAATTAATTTTGCCATTAGCCGGGAGTTACTGCAAGTGAAGTTGTAAACAAATAGAATTGCTGTGTCTACAGCTACTGTATCTGTCAATAGCGAATGAAACATGAGGGGAAAGTGCGCAGTTTTTCTCAGGGCGGGGGAGAAAATGTTGAGGGTTTTCTCATAAAGCCGGGTATGCCCAAAAGAGCTTAGCATGCAAGGTAAAAGTTCTTTGTTCGCGGCAGCCGGCTATTCAACTTACAAGATTGTTGCAGAGAGTCCTTTCGGTTCGTCGAAAGCTTTGTGCAGTCCACGCTCTGGGACGTGCCGCAGCATAGCAAAAACACGTGTCAACGCACGTACATAACACACGCACACAGGCACGCACGCACACAACCCGCGATCGCGTCTTGCCCGCTGGACTGACTTGCACCGAACACTGACGGCGAGTGCATAATGATGCGACTAGGAGCCAGAGGGGGGAGGGGGGATCGATAAGAAGTGCAGCCTGTTGCCGCTAGGTGCCAGTCCTGTAGTCCTCATCAGCGGTATCTGTTGGCGATTAGGTGAACTGCGTCGTGACCAAAGACATAAATCTGGAGATTTATTTTAAGTGGTTACGATTTTTGTCCCTTACAGAGAATTCGTGATGCAACAGTCGGCAATATCTACAATGCGACGAAATATCTCCAATATTACCATTTACGATTTTTACGATTCTTCAAATCATTCGTTCTTTGTAACTCACGCTGTCCCTTTTTTTAAAAAAAAAATTACTTCTAAAATGTCATAAGAAGAGACATTTAGTTATTGTTTTGACATACAGATTAAAAGTCATGGTGAAAAACTTAACATTGAAAATTTGTCAAAATTAAAGCTAGAAGTTTGTAGCGTGTTCACGTGAATATTTTTTTTAAAAAAAATCAAGAGGCTTAAATCTTTTGAGCCTAGGCTCTTCCGTCATCCGAGTTTAACAGATATTTTACAAGTTTGTTTGGATGAACGCTTAGTCTGTAGTGGTAGCGCACACTGTTGTAACCCTGCATAGTCCCAAGTCTTGACGAATTACTTCATTCGGTACAATCCATTGGAACCTCTTTAAAATATCTATGTTTGAACTGCTAGCTGTGCTCTAAAGATGTCCAGATTGGCCGGATAGTTGTTTTATAAAGTAGTATTTTGCTTTCCAGTGAAAGTTGAACGAAATTTTTTTTTCATATTCTTCTTCTTTGGTTAGCGTCCGTTAAGCTTTCAATTCTTGTCGCTTCTCTGCTTTCCTCTTGAGTTGACAGTAGAAACCACAATCCTCCTATTTTATATATATATATATATTGAAAATATTTTTCCTTCATCTTGTCCCTCAATTACTCTCGTCATTAGTCTCTCATGTCGAAGTATGAGTCCTATTAATATACCTTGCCTTCTTTTTGTTCGCTTCAAGAATCTTCTCTCCAAATGTGCTCTTCTAAGTACCCATTCATTTGCTACCTTCTCTGTCCAACTTTTCTTCAACATTCTTCTATAACACGATGTTTCAATAGCTTAATAGTCTCGTCCTTTCCCGGTCTACAATTGTCCGTGGTTCACTCCCATACAACGTAATACTCCAAATGCATGTCTTTAACATATTCTTTCTCGCATAGAAGCATAAATGTAAACAGATTTATCTTCCTGTTAAATTCATTCTTGGCCTGGCTTATTCTACTTATTTCTTTCGTGCTTCTGCCACCATTTGTAATACTTGTAATTCTTCCACTTCCTGTATTACCTCATTTCTCAGAACTATTGCTGTCTTCTTTCCATTATTATTTGCCGTGACGAACCGAAAACCCTCCCAAAATGTGTCTGTATAACAATCAAAACATGTTAATTAGCATTTTAAATATTAATAATACTATGGAAGCTATAGTCCGATTCATCTTCCTGTACAAGACAATGCCACGCCCATGTCCAATGAAAGAGTAAAATTAGTAATTCTGTTTTCCAATCAACGCCTCCCGCCACGAGGAACGGTCACGCCCACTACAAACAGCATGGATGTATTTTCTTTTTTTACTTCCCCTATCTTCAACTGTGGCATTTTCGCGTTTCGCCATCATATCGGAAAGAGAAAATATGGAGGTAAGAGCTTCTTTACCAAGATAATTTATTTCCACAACCGTCCGTGTTAGTACTTGTCCATGCTGTAGTAAAATAATCATTCAGGAAAAGAAGTAAGCCTAATCAACATATCGAGCTGTCTGTGAATGCACTTATTCAACATTTGAAGACCTACTTTATGGTAGAATAAAATAATTATTACAACACAATAGGGAAGTAAAAGAAGAATTGAGCGAATAATGTTGTAGAGAAAAGAAGTAGGCGTGATTTTCGAGTAAAAATTGTGCTCTTCAATATAAGAAGAACTCGATTAAAATGTAACAAATTATTTTCATGGCGCTCAATAAATTAATGTGCCTACCAAACGCATAACTGATGCAGGTGTCGTCTATAATTACTTTTTTAGGATTTTGAAGTCGTAAATTATTAACAAAGAGCTGACAATAACCGACATTTTACACGTCCACAGAAACAGTTAAGAGCAAACACTTCCTGTTCGTTCAGTTTTCATAAGTGGCTTGTCTTCGCTTTAAGAACTTCTTTTCTTTTCAAACAGAATTAAACTAATGTAATTGAAAATTGGAACGTCTGTGTTATAAGTATACTAATTAGATAAATAAATAGCCAAATTTGAGACAAAATAATACCCAATCCTTGTTGCTTGCGTCAGGTGATTAAAAAAACGCAAGAAATGTAAGAATGATTCAGAGCACAAACCAGGTGACGATCTAAAAAAAAAACTAGCCTACTGAAATTCGGGGAAGAAGGATCGAAAGGATCCTACGAGTAGTAAGTCAGTCGCAGACAACGTATTCTCTAGTATTTGGAAAGGTGCTTCTCCAAGTTGAATTAATTTCGCAAAACTTCGTAGCTGATGTATCAACGTCCACTCCATAATTTTATTTACCGTTTGCTGGCTCCTTAAGAAATAAAACATTCCTGATTAAAGATTTAGAAAGAATCGTTTCACCTGTAATGTCATCATTGAACATTAACGTATGACCTCCAAAGCAAGTTCCAGTTGTTACCATTCAGATGACAAACGAATAACAAAAACCATAATGACTTCCAAGCGAATTTATTTCTGTTATAATGAGTGAATTGATTACATTGTAGGCAAAAATAAATTCTGGAACGGCTATGAGTCGTGCAAATGAGCAGTATTAGATTGTGAGACACCTGAAGCGTTTCTAGTCAGTCCATAGGTGAGGTCATAGTTGAGGAGTTCGGTCCCGAGATAAACGTAAACTGAAATCTTTAAGACAACGTTGATTATAAAAATTAAAGGTTTTGAGGGTTACAAACGTCGAAACGACCACCCCTTCCTTTTACACAATTCACTGACTGACCTTGACGTCCAAATTCGGCTAAGATATTGACAAATGACACGATTTTGTCAACACTTAATTACTTTACAATATTTAATATAATCTGACTATTATCATTTAATAAATAAAGAAAAGACATGTGTCAGAAACATTTGTATTGATTAAATACAAAAAAAATAATTTCAACACGACGTTTTGTCTATAATTTGTGGACATATACAGGTAAATTACACTGTTTCAGGTATATTAGTAGTGTCCAAAATTGTGGGCGAAACGTCGTATTGCAATGATTTTTGTCTTAATTAATTAATACACATTTACTTGTTTTTTTTTATAAATATATGTGCCATTACATAAGACCCCACTTCCAATAATCCTAATTTAAATATTCGAATAATAAAGGAAAATGGCCAAGGACGGAAATTTTCAAAATGGCCACGCTCCGCCACCCAGAACAAAATGTGTGACGTGATCCAAGAGCATCAGACACATCAGTGATAAAAATCTGCCGATGTCTGTATACGGGTAAAAGAGTTGTGTAGGTGAAAGCCTTGTACAAGGATTTTGTATACGTAAACCTACTCTACGGAAATAATTCTCAAAATATGATGGATGACGAGGAAAACGTAAACAATGTTCACGTGATCGATTAAGAGACGCAAAGTATGACAAATGATAAAGTAACTAAACTTAAAAAAAAAGACTAACTGGACAACTTGAAGACAAGAATCAACCGTCAACGTTGACCAATACATAAATGTTCATCGTAGATAATTTTTCATAACTACGAAAGTAACTTCGTAGTAGGCCAACATAGAATGCGGAAGTTTCTCAAAATGTCCGCTGAGTCGATCAGCGAGGATGTCGCTTTTATAGCATTTCAAATTTCTGTTTTGACGTCATGAGTTTTGGACGAAAAAAGCATAAATCCGGGACTCGGATATCAAATTACGTATTTTATCACTTCTTTATGTCTTTGATTCCAAAGAGCACACGGCAAATAGTTCTTTTTCCCCGCGTCGTATGAGACTGAAAACTTTTTACAAGTCAAAATGTCTTCACTTTAGAGTTCGACGTCTGTTTGTGAAAAAGCGAAGGCCATCACAGACGCAGTGAACGATTTCCTTTCCGTCAAGTCGTAAAAAGTTGAAGAAGACTTGTCCCTTACTTTCGTCGGGACGGAAGGTGCCACTTTCATTTCCTGTTCCTAAAACAATTCACTTAACATTCGATTTTTTTTACTGTACTGACGATGTTCGTAACGACCTTCCTCCTCGAAGAACACCGTAGTGCTCTTTAAAGAACATAAATAGCACTTTCTTTAAGTTAAGCGTTATTTATTTTTCCAAAAGTCTTCAGTTATTTGTGTTGATTGAACTACCGAAAACTGCTGGTGTAAAATAAATCAAGTGAACTTCCCCATCAACGCATTGGAAATCAAACCAAAGAAATATGTGCCGAATGTGGCTGCTATGTGTTTGCGTTTAATTAATGTAGGCTACATCACATTATTATCACGTAAATAGTCTGATTTATTTATGTTGACAAATATATAAAATGGTTCTTAGAACGCAGATGGAACCCCAAACCTAACTTTTTAAGTTGAAATCTTTATTTAACATTACTGTCGGAGATTGAATTTTGAGTCGCGTGTGTTACGCCGCCATCTTATGTACAGCGGTATGGTTTACAAGATGTCTGCCACAAGCACGTGGGACCTCAGCAAACATGAAACGTATTTCAACGAAAACTACTCGAGGATACATTTTCATCATTAACCATTTCGATGCGCCGGCGTTTACTTGATACGCCAATTAAAAAGGTGTCACACGAAAACGTAACTGTTTATATTTCAGTGTTTGGTAAGGCATACGAATAGGTCGTAGATATTAATCACAGAACAGAGTACTTCGATCTGCTTCAAAAACCAATGGATGTCTTCTAAATCGATTTTACCATAAAATCCAGAACCAAAAACAGTAATTCACCAATTTAATACGTACCTTTCTCTTCTAATCTCAGCCTCCTTTCTTAAACTTACCTTACTCGACTCGTATATTTCAATTTATTGAATATATTTTACTGCAAATTACATCAAGGGAAGAACTATGCATATACATTTGATTGGGGTGCCTTTTCAAAGTTAATATCAATGAACATTCATAAAATGATTTAAATTTATTGTTGTGTCGTCAATAACGACTGATATTATGCAATTCCCCAGGCAAATCAAAACTGACCAAATCTCTAGACACATTTAACACTCTTTTTATTGGAATAGATTATGGCTCGAAACTGGCCAAGTAAATATTTAAGGGATGTCCTATTTGATGGAATAACAAAATATAAATTAGGAGTCGTAATTTCGCGGAAATGAAGTAGATCATAATTCATATTCATTGGAAAAAGTAACTTTGAATTGTATTTATTAAAATATGTATCATTTCATTTATTGGCCTGAACAAATAAATAATTTTTAGAGTGTTCGATTTTAGTTATAAGAGTTATTCCAGTTCGCTCCTTTCTATTCACTTACTTGATATCGTTCGATCACAAAAGAAATCAATTAATGAAACTTTTTTCAATGGCGGGGGATGAAAATAGATTATATGGACTAAAAAGTCGGAATTGTGGAAGATTCGGAATTGACATGCTATAAATTTTGCTTCAAGTGCAATTCCTCAAGACTGAAGACGATATGGCTACTTACCAGGGTACTGCCACAGAGAAGGCGGAGTCAAGGCGGAGTTGTGAGTGACAGGCGCCGCCCACGGACCAACGCCATTGGCAGTTCTCTCGTCGCAAGGAGGAGCTTGGAGCACTGCTGCTGCAACAGCATCAAGATGGCGACTGCTTTAGAGCTCAGTTAGTACGACGGTAGTTTTCTCAAGTAATGGGTTCACGATACACCTTACATCGATACTTCTTAAAGAAAATGAAACGTTTTCGAGAACATATCATTCTGCATATTGAAAACTGTGAGATATTATGTGCCGAACTCAAACGAAACAAAAATAAATCATCTAAAGACGAGAAAACAAAAGCGAAACATGAAATAGATCTCAATCATTCGTCTTTTCTCTTCATTCTCACACCTGTTAAAACTCAGACTACCTATCGTTCAGATGTTATCCCCGAAATATACTTACTTTCGGTACCTCATGTTAAGATCAGTAAATCTTTACAATACAAATTTGCGTACGTCTTCCAATCCAACCCAATAGAATTAGTCTGGTTCATTACGTATCTGCGCTTTAATTTGGTTTTATACCTGTCTTCTCACCCAAAAAACTTTCTTAGTTATAAGTTTAACTCATTTACATCAGATTAATCCGATAGTTTCGGAATAATGGTTTGTAAAGGACTTCAAAACTCTTAAAATTTGCGTATCCTATACTTCCTGATTGGTATGGGCGTTAAGAACGATAATTCTGTTTCTATTAATCTGCACTCAGCTAATTCAAGACCTGAATTGAACATATCATCATCATATAATGTATGGTTTCGACATTTCGTATCATAAGACTAACATTTTTAGAAAGATGCTATCTTAAGTAAATTTTTGTTAGGCAATTTAGAAAAATAAAATTACCGCTTTGCATGTTGTGAGTTAAAAGAAACTATTCTACAAATTTGTTGTATACGTTAATACTAACCAGGTGGTGGCGAGTTTCGCCCCGGAAATTATTTTGCATATTAGTCTGAATGGAGTGTAAATTAGTTTTAAGCACTCAAAGGTGATAAATTAATAACGCGTATAAAATTCAGACAATGACGCACAACAAAGGTAATAAACGAAAATAAATATCCGAGCGGGGAGCCTGTCGGAATAAAACCTGGTTGAAACTGGAGAGGATTGCAACCCGAGTACAAGTATCAGTTCATGTCGTTGTGAAAGACTTATCCTTTCTTATGCACTCAGTATAACTCTAATGACGTTTTATATTGGCTTTCCGCAAATGGTATTGACTTCACCTGACAGGTAGGAACTAATGGCTCAGAGTATTCAGTCCCCGACAATATGCCTTTTCACAGAATCACATCGTAATCCTCGACATAACGTTATGAGGTTCCCCAGAATCGTGTTGGACGTCGATGAGAGCCGCTTGGTCCTATTGAGGACTTTGACTGAACCTGTTAGGCTAAGGCGATTGACCACAGAACGGAAATTGCTTCCGATGAAGGGCACACGTGTTCTTAAGAGACCCAGACAACAAACTCACGCTCTGCAGATAAATCACGAAAGTTGAACAGAACCCCGCTGGTTCTTCCTGTATGGAGTGAAATTAGCCGCTGCTTGCGTAGTCTCACTCTTTCTGCATACGCTGTATTTTAAATCAACTTGAAATCTACAGATTGACTATTTATATGTAGATTGAAATTAACGTATAGCACCAAAAAAATGTGTTCCATTTTCTTTTATTCCCCATAATTATTTTCACACATTTACGACCCCTTTTAAAAGCTATCCAATTACTCTCAGAAGTTAATACCAGCTCACTTTCCAGATGAAACCTCGTTTTATTTAATTAGTCGTAATAGTGCTCGCTGCTAATTAACGGCTAATGTAGTTCTAAAAGTAAATTGTAGCTGTTTCGGCTAATTCATTAGAATTTCCAAGGGCATCTATTTTGAACATCCATTACTACTAAACTTTTCATAGAATAAATACGTGATCGCAAGAAAAGTATGAGATGACGTCACTGAGTTGCGTTCGAACTCTGCTAAAGTCTCGCCTACTCCTATTCCTCGGATCCCTGAACAGTATATTATATATATACTTGCCTTCTTACAAAATACAGTGAAAATTACTTATTGTTACTAAAGTCACCGCATTAACAAATTATAAATAATATAAGAGACAGAGGATTGTAAATTGTACATAAAACAATCTGGGGTGTGCTACCTGAAGACGATGGCAGAGCGCGCCTCGAAAGTTACGTAAACATAAATATTTAACCCGGTAATTAAAACAATTTATATATTATATATTTATATATAATCTGGAACTATTTACCTTATCTCAATGCACAGGTATGGTGAGTGTAGTAAATAGCCATTTAATACATGTAAATATCCACACGGACTAACCCGAGCTTACCCGACCGCTAGCCCGAGTCGCTCATTGCGTAATAGGATTTTGATAATTAAATTTGTAAACTAACTGAAGCTGACAAGTAAGACATAAAAGTTACTATGGCAATGTTGTTATTAATTGGAGATCCAGTGGGTCATCTGAAGAAATCATTTATTTGATCTTCAATCATTTCCTTCGGAAGCTTTCGGCTTTCAAACTCGCCATAATAGTCTTCCTTTATTAAAGTCACTTAAATACATGATTAATACAATTATACCCATATGATGAATTGTATGGTGTATGTAATTTTAAGCAAAGAAAATGTCTATAGCGAGTTTGTAAGCCGAAATGTTAATAGGAAATGATTGAAGAACAAATTAAGGCTTTCTGAAGATGACCTTCTGGTTCTCCTGTCATTTATTAGCCAAGTAAAATTTTATCTGTTACCCAAACTGGAAAATAAATGGGAGTGTATATGTCAGACCTGACATTGTTGATGAGAAAATTATTTCTAGTAATAATCGTAGCAGTTTTTAGGGATTTAGAAGTAGAGGCTTAGATGTTCGAGACGAACATTGTAGAGATTAAAGGGCATAGTGCTCTTTTATTATTTCCGAAGACGAGTAGAAACAGGCTTTCATACTTCCACGTTGGAACACGACTTGTTACAGGCGTAAGATTCAATATTTGGCAAAGCGCCAGAAAAGGTTTGACTTTGAGCAACGTTGTTCTGTGAGAAATATAATTTAAAACAGATTATTTTTAAATATCATGTTCATTAAACATAGGGAACGGAAGCACTCACCTATAAAGAATCGAAAGGAAGACTAGTCAAATTATAATTTATGTTTCGTTTTTATTCGTCGATTTTTAACAGTAGCCCAAAAGAAATCTGAGTGCTGCTCCAGCAACTCGCCAACAATGCTTATCTTGTTAATTGTAGAGCGCTTGTGTTGGAAGCTGAGTTGGCACAGAGGCCAATCTCGTACACAGTTACGTAACGGGATGATCCACGAAGGGGAACAAGAATGGGTAAACAATTATTATCACTCTCAGGAAAGTAGACGAGAACCCAATCTTCTCGTAAGGTTATAAAGAAATTAGGAAACCAGAAGTAGGAAGATTTTTTTTACAAAGCAGAACTTTCATATTTATCGGGAACTGTGTCAACCATAGTAAAGAGGAGAAAAAAAGGGATTTTTTTTAAAAGAAAACTTTATTGAAGTAGTAAATCGCTATTAAGAGTGATATCAATACTAAACTCAAATGGCAACTGATATCGATCGCTTCTTTGCCTACTTGACCCGAATGATTTCTCGTAACAGAGAAAGTTGTATTTTACGAGGGAAAAAAAATTTAAAGGAAAAAATTCTGATCGAAGCCCTTAGCACGTAAATTTCCATTGGATCGAATCGTAGCAACAATTAATAGGTACTAAGAAAATTTCATTAGTTAATCTCCTCACATGAAAGAAAAATAACTCGTACCTTCTCACACTAGACGACTATTTGTTAACGACGTAACTGAGTTCGAATTATAAATATGTTATATTTCTAGCCTTTAGCATTATTTCACGCCCCCTCCTACATGACAGCTGTGAAAACCCCCGAGTTCTCATGTTATAAATTAAAAGGCCCTTTACCTCCTCATATTGCTTATTCAGGTCCTTATAATTAATTAAATTATAATAAGTTTCCAATTGTTTACAAATGACACCTCCTTATTCAATTTTGTATTGCGATTCTTTGGGCTGATTTAAACATTTTAATTATTCTCAGATTCATCCCAGGTGAAGATCCAAAGAAGATAACTTTCGGTGAACAAATTGACTCTTGAACAGAATATTTCAGACTTCTGTTTCTTTGTGCATATAGTTGCTGTAAAGAATTATATTTCTTCCAACAAAGTTAAATTACGTATTAGCGACATATATTCTGTATTTACTCAATTAGTTTTGCTCAAAATTCAAACGAAAAAAAAAAGAGGTACGCGTAATGACACGAATTATAGACAGTAGACTCTGGAAACCTTTGTTATGCTGCGTCGAGAGAGAAACGGTTGCGTGTGACTTGACGTGGTGATTTTTCAGATTGAAGCCAAGCCAGAAAGATATCCAATTTGAAATAATGCGACTACAAACTGGAAACTTTTAGGCAAGGATTATTTTTTTAAAAAAAATAAATATACGGTCTTTAGTCAGAAATATTTCATATTAATTAAAAAAAAATAATGTTACGACGTTTCGTCCTCTTTTAGGACATCTTCAGGTTGGACATGCTAATCTGCAATTTATAAATTAATAACAAATATTTATTAAGATTTTCTTCAGATTAAACGTTTTTAATGACCTAAGCATTTAAGTATCTTCAAAAGTACTTGTTAAAAATCTTTTTAAATATTTGTTATAAATTTCTAAATTGTAGATTAAAATGTCCAACCTGAAGATGTCCTAAACGAGGTCTAAACGTCGTAACATTAATTTTTTTGTTAAGAAACATTAATATTTCTGACTGGAGACCGTATATTTATTTAAATAATTAATATTCCTCGCTTAAAAGTTTCCAGTTTGTAGTCGAAATATTTCAACGTGGATATGTTTTTGGCTTGGCTTCAATCTAAAAAAATCACCACGTTATGTCACAATAAACCGTTCCACTCCTAAAAGAGGACGGAACGTCGTAACATTAAAATTCACTAATAAACATAATAATTTTCTGACTCAGGCCGTATATGTTATTCTAAATGATATTTTTTCAAAGCAATTCTGGAAAGGTGACGATTGGCTGTTTTTTCGGGGTTTATTAACATAATGGTCTGTGGAAGGAAACGGCTACGTATCCGAGTGTCGGAATTGGGTGGCTGAAGGACCCTATTCGTGGTAATAAGAACACCAGAAATATTTTCTGTCTAAGTCTGCAGTTAATTTCTGATATTTACTTCAAACGGCCTGTCAAACGGTGTAAGGGCACTAATTGACGTTCACACTTCGTTATTCTCGTCTGAGCTACTCAATGTCCCGTTATATTAGCTTAACATATTTTATAGCGCCGCTAATAAACCACCCGTTTCGGTAAAGGAGAGCTAGACCGTAACTGCGAATCAAACGAGTTGGTGCAACATGCCAAATCAGAAAGGAGAAATTATGAGAACAAGTTGCAGCTTTAAAACTACACGTCAATTCGAACTTTGGTTCAGTACAGACAAGCTAGCGGACGTGTTTCTCCACTACACTACTTTCCTTTTATGTCTAATTAATTTATAAAATGAATAAAGCTGTAGGATTTGAATACTGAACTGTTGCAAAACAGTGACCTTTCTCCAGTGGTACTCTTCACTATTATAATTTCATGAAAACTTTAACAGCGCCACCGTAATACTTCATTCAAAACTACAATATACCTGAGTGAGTTATCGTTGAATTATAACTGCCTATGTCTGGAGCTTTAAGTTTCACAATCAAACGATGCTACGACCAAGAGGCAAAAGAAAGTAATGGTATTTTCACGTATCGTTTGCTATTACGTATAACCACATCCAGGTAATAAAGAAGATCGTTGTGGTTTTCACGATGTCGCTAACAATCTACAGCCTGTAAAATTTATTCAAAATAGAAAACGAGTGAATAAGTGGGTGGTTGTAAGCCGCAGCTTCCTTACTAGTTTCTCGAAAGCGATACTAGGGTTTTCCCCCTTCCTGAGTCGTCAGAACTCAAAGTATGACCTCATACTTTTGCCGAGCAGGGTTAAAATTCAGCCCAATAATTATTCCGAAAAATCTATTGGAGGAATCTGCGTTGTGGTAGCATTTAATCGGGAATCTCGTTGCAGGTGGTCGGGCAAGGGAGAGGTTTTGGAGATGATATCGAAAAGTGTGATGGAGCGTCAAACGGTTGCCGGAGCGTGAAATTTGGAAATGGGCAACAACACTTGTTTTCCTATTTCAAGACGCCATTATTTCCCTGAAATGCCGTCACACAAACCTCTTCTCTGTAAGACATTCACATATTACAGCCTCTGTACCAGGCGTCTACAAGACAGTTTAAATGTTCCCGTTTATTTTCGGACAGAGGGAATATTTCAGCCTATATGACCTCGATCTTCGAAACACAACGTGACGAAAGAACATTTTGTAAGCTTTACCGACCATCTGGCCAGCCAATTTTACAGCTTAGAATCTCTTTTGATAGAAAAAGAATTGTTTGAAGCAGAGCCTAAAGTATTGAAGCGTGACTATACTAACCATTTTCTTCTCAGATGCACTCAGGGTAAAAAATTTCTTCGATTTACCCAGTTGACGGCTCATATATTTGGTTATATATATAGTGTGTTTTAAATTAGAAGACCGATAGCGGTTAGTTCCCGCGAGGGGTGTAACATTTCGACCAATCACAACGCTTTAAATAAAGCAGCGTTGCCGAACAATAGCGGAGTTCCTACTGTTTTCAGTTAAGTGTGTCGTACATGGCATCAGTGCCCCCCCCCCTCCACGACAGGAGACTTCTAGTTTAAAACGGATTATAGTAACGATATTGAAATATATATTTTATATATATTGTCGGGACTTTACGTAAATATGCTATCGTTTTATGCCACTTTGCCCACCCAAAAAAAATGCCCATAATAAACATCTGTTACAAGCAATGTAACATCGGATGTTTTCCGTCATCCTTCCATAAGTTTTGTTTTCGGATTCGTGGTGGTTTATTGCGTGGTGCTTACAGCGTAGGTCGTTCAGATCTTTTGAAACTGTAGTACAATGCTAATGATTTATAAATTAGACTCGTTATTTCCACGCATATTTATCGTGAAGGAGAAACGAAGGAGACGTCAGAGAAGAAGTAATGGATGTGAGTGAAAAGACGTTTTCAATACAATGCAGCCTCTGGTCGTCACAATGGAAGTACTTCAGAATCACGAACACTACACTTTCACTGAACCGAAGTTTAAAAGAAACAGACGTAAGAATGTTTCTTTTCTTAACACATCTGGTTTTTGTAGGAATTTGGAAGATGAAAAAAAAAATGTCTCCTGTAAGAGGCGTGCCTTTTAAAGTCTGTAAAGTAAATTCCATCTGATACATTCCCCAATATTTTGTACCGTACTTGTCATTAATATAAGGATAATTAATCCAAATGAGGAAATAGAACATTCTTTGTCATTGATTAATCCTCCTTAATGGGAAATTGCGCCATTCCACTTGGGACACTCGTAACGAATACAGATAATAATTTAAATTTATAAAATTATCAATTGTTGAAAAATACCAAAATGTCCTTATCCTGTTTTTATTATAAAACGGTCATGTGTTTAAAGATGCATTATGTGCTCACAGCTATTGCCATTTTCAACTGGAAACATAAAATATATTTACACCACAATGGCAAAAAAAAATTCACAGTTCACACGATTGTTTTATAATAAAAGCGGGATAAGAGCAATATGGCATTTTTCAACAATTATAATAGGCTGCCTGCCCCTATCACAGAAGATAGAATGTTTGTATTGGCAATCAGAATTTTATAAACTAATGAGATGGCCTAAGAACAAGGTAGTTCTTTTTTGACACGGCGTGGTCTTTTACAGTGATAAATCCTCAGATATTCTTTTATATCACTTGGCCACATTCGTTTAAACCTTCTTGCATTTTCAAAAGATGTGGGTTTCTGGTTTCATGTCGTGATTAATAATTTTTGTCGACTATGACATCTTTAACGTACTTTCAGGTGTATACGAATTGTGTCATTAGATGATTACAGATAATGAGAAAATAATATCGAACGTTCCAAAGAAATTTTAAAATTTATCAATCTGTAGTGCGTCTTATTAGAAAACGTTTCTTCGTCGTCTCGTAGTTGTAGAATCGACAAAATGCTTCCCCGAGGGATAAAATGTTATCTACCCATCTTCGATTATCATTGAATATCCGAAAAAATAACTAAGTGCCAGACCAGACCAGGATGACGATACTTCATGGCTCGGAGGCAACACAACCGGCAATATTCTTCAGCGTCGGCAATTAGCTGCATGTGGCACCCGCCGAGTTTCTGTCTGCACGTGCCTGGAAACCTGTCCTGTGCCAGCAACTGTTCTACGGGTGTCGCAACTGCTGTGCTAGACGCTTGCTCGAAGAAAGAAAAAAAAAGGGGGGGAACCAACTAACCTACCCGACTACGAATGTATGAAAACTGGAATCTTTCCTTGCACTACTGCAGAAAATTGTCGTGGAATCTGTCTCTCATTATAAGGAGGCCCAAAAAACTTTGGGATAAAACAACTGAATGCGTATCTATACATTTTTTGGGAGGCTAACTGAATCATATGATGCTTTGACGAAAGCAACCGAAGCCCAAACATACTAATTCGTTGACAAAAAAATTAAATAATACTCAATCGATTCTTCCCATAACAAATTATAACACAAAAACCTTGGCTGTAGCTTCTCCGGCAATATTATCGACAATTGTACGGCTTGAAGTGATGTAGAACGAATCTGGTGGGAAAATAGACTCTTCAGACTATCACAACGATAAGACGAGTGAATGAGTGCTCATTCATACTTTGAAAGATACTGCAATGATACGAAACACTATATCAAGCGTCAGCCGGGAAGGCGTGTGGTGCAGATTCACGGTGGAGGGGGGAGACAGCGTGTAATAAACACATACAACACGACTATCTAACGCGGTCAAGCTCTGGTGCTTACGAAGCACGGTGACGGGGTAGGACCTGCGTAGAAAGTCACTAAACTGGGCCGCCAATAAATTTGACGCGCCCTATATATTATCTTGAGAGATGAAACGTTTCATGCTGAATATGACTAGACGGGAAACAACAGGGCAACCAACAAACAGGTGAGGACTGTTGAGTAAAAAAAATAAATAAGACAGCAAATTTCATTTGAGTGAATTAATCATAGAATTAGAATAAAAATTTACAGTCTTCGTAGACATGCAAAATGTTGTATCCCTTCATTGGGACCTCTTTCGGGTATTAATTAATATACCTTTAAAATATACAACATACATTCAACTTCTTTGTATAAAAACAATATTTAATTTGAAAGAGGCCGAAAGCTTCTTAATCAATGACCAAGGTTAAATAAATTATTTTAACTTTGCTTTTTTGATTCTTTTAACTGCATTATAAAAGTCATGATTCTGGAAGTGTTTAAATATTTAATTTATAAATATGTCTCTGGGCCGCAAAATTCAACGAAATTGAACTAAAAAAAATTACCATAAAGATAAAAATTATCCTTTTTATTTACATTAATGCACAGAAACTGGGAACTGTTTAACTGATGTAACTATTATATAATGATAATATAAAACTGTTACAGGTACAGCAAGAGATTTCACTCTAATTTGTAACATTATAACACAGTTGTCGCTAATGACCGTGCAGTCAATGTGACGTTAAAAAAAAACAGGAAAAGGTATCATCAAACTATATAAAACCGTTATATTTGGAAGGTCGTATTTTTTCGTATTTACATAACGAATATATATATAGAATATAATATTATTTATTTAAATAGAAATAAGAAACACATATTCTATGGGCTATTTTTGTTGACTTAGGATTCATTTGATTAATAGAATTCATGGAATACATACCTACACATATTAATTAATAACTGAAGATGTCTTAATGTAAAGACGAAACTTTGTGTTTATCTGTGAGGATTTTTTGAACTCTTCATTAAATATTTTATTATTAATTATTCAGCCTTTTAAAATTAGAATTTCAAAAATGTCAGATTAATTTCAATTTAGATGTAAGCGACGTCTATAACATAGGAGCATTGATATGATTTATGGAGTCGTCTGCAATATACATACTATTCAGGGTACAATTTTACCAAGCAATAAAACGTGTCAATTGTCGTGAACCATTATCGCCTCATCTCTAAGATCGTTGATACAATTCAGACTCCCATCTGATTGAAACGTACTGATGGAGTACAGATACACGTGTCTTGTCTGCCGGAGATTGTATAAAGTAACATACATTCAGTGTTTTTCCACTGTTTTCGTTCGCTAACGAGGCAGACCGGCAAAACCACCAAGAGCACTGAGTTCGCGTACAGCGACGATTTTCTGGAAACACGAACAGCACTCGAATTGTTTCGTGTGTGGTTAAGACAATAAGCTACTTCATAATTCTTCGAACTGTCAGTGCTAATTTGCGTAAATACATGGCTGCGGCTGTTATGATTTATCGGTACAACTCTTACTTTTTTGACGGATCAGCTTCGTTAAAGTCCAGGCGAATAATAATTATGAACCATTGTTTTCCAATTAACTGATTGCAAGTGTTGTGTGGTATACTTGGATAATTAATCATAATTTGCCTCCGATTTCAAAACTTGTCTCCGTAAATAGTGTACAGCTTAAAGAGGGAACAACCGAGTTGTGTTCTCTGCCAGTTTCTTTTTATGTTTGGAATAAAATCAGTCCTGTATTCAAATAGCAGGCACAGTTGTTCTCGAAACGAGTGTTCTCAAGCGCCGATAATAGATAAAGTCTCACTGTTTTATAGAAACATTCCGCTGTCGAGAGAGATTCTTCTAAGCTGTACCAGAATTATTTATCGCTGTTTTGAGGAAAGTCTGCAGCTGTTGATTTTTTGAAAAATGCGTGCCTTCATCCGGGACAGCTGGAGGACTTTATAACCAGTAGATTCTTGTTACTCTTGCCACGTCTACGGAACAACTGTCAGACTCTTGTCACACGCTTGAGTAATAAGTAGATATTTCAGTGTAAGACATTTTCAATTCACGTCCAATATTCCCCCGCTGAAACAAGCGTCCTTATTAGTAATAGTTGTTGTCTACTTCTCTTCACAAAGTGGTCACCGGCCGACATGTTCCTGTTGCTCCTGTTTCTGTCGCCCGTATCATACGGGTAGTCAATTTCAAGCTCTTCAGTCCTTGTTGTTCCACCGAGTAACGTAAAATTTCCACGGTCTTTTTGTGTACTGAAACCGTCGTCTATATTCTTCGCGCTCGAAACCTGAGAAACCCACAATATCAGCTCACTTTCCAATTTCCGGTGTATCTGTGGGTCCTTTTCTCCAGATTTTCCTACTTCTTTCAATTTCATAGCAGCTCTTGAACCAACAATTCTATACCATTTATCACTTCTCGAAAGATTTTAATGAAGATTTCAGGCCAATGATAAAAACTTTACATATCTACATCGAGTACACGTATTGAATACGCTTCTCAAACTTAATATTCAATAATACACACTATGATTTGTGTTTTTTTCCCCCAGAATAATATAGCATCTTATAAAAAAAATATCAACCATTAATTCGCCCGGGTTAAGGATCCAAAAAATAAAAACATTAATTTTGGAATATTGGAAATGAAGTACCAAAGGAGTAGGTATAAATTTATTGATATGATGTATAAGATTAAATGGAACATCAATTTAGGGATCTAAATTCACAGTATATATCTAATCATAAAAGATTGCAAAATATTCACTCTGGGTTCACTAAATTGAGATGTTAATTCATAGTTTCCAGAGTCCTTAGAAACGAGACAACTATTCCTCGTAAAATGTAAGTAAGGTGTTTGCAGTCAGTAAAAGAAACTTTATGACATAAATTACTCAAGCAGATTAACGAAATATGAGAATGGGGAAAGCCGTGACCTGTATAAGACTTGCATGGCATTTTATATAGTTATACATCATTTGCAGAAAAAAAAATACTGAATTCAAATTCAGTATGTCCGGCGAGAAAATTGTTTACAAGCCTTTATTTGCACATTTCCATCAATTCGCATTCATAATTGTTTCATTTGGCTCCAGGAGGTCATTGGCTCTCAAGATTGCATGTAAATTTATTTTTGTGGAACTCTTCTAGGTTATACTTTGTTGATTATAAACTCATAAGATAGTGGAAGGAACTGCAGAACTACTGGAAAAAAACTGTCTATCGTCTTTATGTAACTCAGAAATACTGGGATATGATTTTCTGTATTCTCAAGGGTTTTCATTTTTCACAGACAATGCGAATATAACTTAAGGGAAGTGTAGTTTTCATAAATGAAACAGTTAGTGGTTGTACAATGCAGTAAGGGTTCGATTGTCTCCTAAAAGGAACCATGGAAAACCGAATTTCAACCTAAATAAATATTTGATTATTTTTGTATATTAATAAACGAATTATTTTATACGGAAATTACTTGTATCAATTTTTTAGCTTCTGTGACTAATTTTGCGGCTAATTAATGTTGCAACACCAATACCAATACATTCGTCTCTTCACCTCCGTAGCTACATCGAAGAGTGGTTCAGAATATCCATGCAAAGAAAAAATTATTGTTTGTAAAATTTTTGGGTGAGTGAAAAAACAAATTAATTGGAATTTTCCGTTAGTATTTGACGGTTTTGACAACGTTGTTATATATAGAAGTAGTGAAAACATGGTTCTGAAATTTGAATTAAAACTTTATTAGAGTAGTGGTAATGTCTGTTTAATTCTACACATTCGCAGATATAAACGCCTTTGACATGGCTGCTTCTGATTGGTTCTTGGCTGTTGATGTTTAGCCCGTGACGTTGTTACGAGTTCTGATTGGTCAGTTCTTAACGTCCTAGCTCTGCCCACTTCCGTTATATATAATATTCAGTATCTCTCAGTTTTCCCTGTCTTATATGAGGTATAACTTAGAAAACGGACACAGTTTCGTTTCTTTGTTCGTAGTCATCTCATACTGTTTTCTAGAGTTACTTGATTAATTTTGTGGAAACAAATCCTCAGGAGTGACCTCGAAATGCAATAAGGGGGAATATGTTAATCAAGCATCTATTGGCCTTCCATAAATTAATTTCAGGTTTTGGAAATAATTGGATTTTTTTTCAGCCAAATGTCTACTATTCAAGTACACTGCTACTGGCAAGACATAAATTTTTACTATGACCACGAAGCAGGGAAGTTTTACAGATATAATAATAAACGATGAATGGAAGGTATTTATATTACTATTTATTAATTACGCAATTCGAATTGAGTTCCACCGAAGGTTTTCCGATCGCGGGGTTTAAGTTTGACTTTTCTTTTGAGTGGCACCAATGCACGAGGCTTCAATACTGCATTTCGGAAAGATACGGGTCTTTCGGAACTCAACTGCACTACAGCAGGAGTTCATATCGAATGTTTGTAATAGCAGTAGTAAATATTTGAACATGTTTTAAGGATCGATTACATCTGTAAAATACATATTATGGATATCAGTTGATTCGTTTGCAGTCATCCTGGATGAATACGATTCGCGCTGTGACCCCAGTTTTAGCTCGCTTGAGTCATGAGCACTCACCCATGGTGGAGAGGCCGTTGCCTTGCTCGGGGGCGGACGTGGGTGGCGGAGGCTGAGGAGCGGGCGGCGGGCCTGGTCCAGCGAGCGCCTTGTGCTCCTGCTGCAGCCTCTGGCGAGCCACGGCGATGCCCACGGGAATTGCGGCCGCTGCAAAACACTCTCATCAGCTTCCGATACTATCCTATGGGCGGTCGGTTTGGGTAAGCGTGAGAAACTCCCACGCCAAAAAACACTTTCCTCAAACTATATCGAGTGGATCGTGGCTAAGTACTGGATTTGTATTAGTTCGCTCGCGATAATTAAATCTCCAAATAAAGTATTGGTTGTCAATTGAGCGCTCACAGCTTACAGCTGCAGAAACGAATGTTTGGAATATAAACGAGAAAAATTTCAGGACTGGTTCACTGTCTCTGCTCAAATAATCTTAAATACTAGCACTACCTAATATGTGAATATATAATGTGACTGTATTATTTTTTATTAAATCTTAACTTTCGTCTTTATCGATCCTGACAACGACACTGATCGTTTCCCACCACAAGGCCAAGCCTCACCCATTTCCAGCAAGCAGTGATAATTTTCCTCAAACCGCAAGGAAAGTCCACTCCCAACATTAGTGATCAAGGATAATTCTTTCCTTAGCCAATATAGATGCTGTTTCATTACGCGGCTTTTAAGAATTTCCTCATAGAAATATCTTGACTCTCACTGGAAAGTACAAACTATTGTAGTTATTTTAGGAGGAACATATATAATTACAAATTTCTTCAAATTTATCAACAGACTTCATGTCCGTTTGTGTGTTGTATATTTATTAAAGATATAGTTGTCCAATCGGCTCAGGAAATATAAGTAGGAAAAGGAAAACAAAAATGTTAAAACGAGTTATAACGAAATGACCTGGGTACACAAAATGCTGGATAGCAACTGACGTAGTTTGTACATTCATTTTATGTTTTCCTTTACCCCAGGATATTTGACTTACGTCATATATTTCTTATGTTGACTTTTCCTATATGCCCAACTAAAGGCATCCGTGATGAACAAGAATTTTTGTTTGTCAATTTCTTCTGATGTGTTAAAAAATCTAAAGTACTTATTGTGTGTATGTTGATCACTATAACAGAATTGTGTTTACAATCTGATAGTACACATTGAATGGGAAACTCAAAGAGGGAACATTTCAAAGGAATCATTAAAACAAAGGCGACCAATTGTTTTCCTATACCGGACCAAAGGCCTTTAATTCAAATGAATTTCTTAAGAAAAAAAAATGAATATCTTCTAATATTCCTTGCTCTTAATACTTGGCAGACTGAGAAGACAGAATAATTTTGCATTTCTCTTCAACCCTTGTAATTCCACGGGATGTCTATTAGGTACCCTGCAATTAATGACTGAAACATTAATAGCTAAATAAATGTTCTCCAAGGTTTGTCTTTGTTGCGAAAAAAAAAACCTTTTTGAAGGGAGACACGCCATCATTCACGCGACATGCAACTTCCAGAGAAAATGGCTTCATACCGCCTCAGAGCCTCGTTAATTAGTGAGTGAAGTTAGCCTGCCAAAATTCTCAATCTCATTTTCAGATTGTGATAACATACTTTTTTTTCTAATTTAATTGTGTATATTTTGACCGAGCTTATTTTTTAAACCTAAGTTTGTGCTATTAGAAAAATAATATTGACTACAGTAAACAAATTTTGTGAATGATGATTGTCCGGACCATGACCTAATTAAAACTCCACAATTATTTTATTATTGTGGCAGACAAATTAATATTTAGTATTGCAGTACCTGCATATATTCGAATTATGAATCATATTTGCAAATACAGAAAAATTACTGGAGAACACTCGATTCACACACATCAGCAGAACTTAATAAATATGACAGAATTGGACAAGACGTTGATAAAATAATTTTAAACAGATTAAGACAGGGCGAACACTCCAGTGGATAAACACTTCGCATTCAGGTTATCAGATTTGCGTTTACAGAAATATTTTCTTCGTCCCCGATACCACTTAATGGCTTTTTTATCGCTAGGTATTTTGACAGACATAAAATGTTTGGAAAATACGGTTCAAATAAATTATTAAAGCAACATATAAGTACAAAATACGCATTGAATGAATAAAACCTTGTGAATGAACAGCAGCCCTTCAGTAAATTGTCTACTAAAGACACTTTACAATATATAAATATAAATATATATATATATATATATAGTACAATAAATTAAATAAATGTTCTCTAAAACTATGATGAAGACTAGGTTATGGCTGTGGCTGACAATCAACGTTTGATTTGACAATGGCTTCCTCAGGAATGGACCTGTCAGAAAAAAACAGAATAGTTGGATGCCATCTGTAAAGGTCCAATGGAAGTATTTTAGGTCTCAAGGAACTTAGAAATAGCTCCGCTGATGTTCATATTCCAGTTGATATGATCAATGTTCATTCAGTGTGTGTGTGAGGGGTCATTCACTGGATAGTTCACCATAACATTTCACATAGAATGTGTCAACCTAGCTGAAGAGAGTGTAGTTTCTGCCAAAGCGCAGACTGGAATGGTGAAAATAATGTAAGATGAAGCGGAATGCAAAGACTGTACACTTATGTTTAAAGTAATGCGTGTATAGACAAATATGATGAGAGTGGTGCAATGCATACGAATGTTGACAACTGTGTCTAAATGGGGTCAATACCAATCAGATGTTGGAGCCTCAGAGATGAGAAGAGACCATATTACCTGTCATTTTGTAGATGTGAATCATTGGAACAATTCGACAAGTTCAGAGGATCATGGTAAATGGTCGCAAATGAATTGGGTATTCCAGGACATTTACCAATTCAAAGGCTCCCTGATTACCTTTCATTGTCCTTGATAATGAAGGGAGAAACCTAACAAGTTATTGATTAATAACGGTACACAGTAAATATTGGTTGATTAAATGGTATATGTATCTGCATGTATAATGTATGCTGTCGAAAATATAGCGTTAAGTTGGTATCTGAACTTCATACCTTCATGTGAGTATTTTTCAAGCTTGATATAACCCCGAATTAATCAGTCCAATCATAACGGCAAATCTTTGGTTATACACAACCAAATTTTGAAAAGTGTAATATTTGTTCTCTTAAAGTCAATGCGGCCAATTGGAAATCACATCGTCGCTTTCGCCAGTTCCTGCGTTTATCATCAAATTATTGTTGCTAATTCTTCAAGTATAATCCATTAAATTTATTGTTCTGATTTGTGTCTCGTTTTAATTAAATTATTGAGAGTTTACATTTACCCAAATTCATTTGCTCGTCATGAAACGGGGTTTTGGAAAACCACAAAAGTAACTTTCAGTACTGAATACACTTTTATGATGGTTGGGCCAAACCAAAAACACTATCTAGACTGTTCTTAATGTAATGGACACTTTTTTAAGGTGTAGACAGGCTATTTATAGGGTAATCCATACAGTGGCAACTGACCTCTTATAGCATAGGAACGGGAGTGAAAGGGGGGATGCGAAAAGGTAGAGCAAGGTAGCCAAGGGTTAACTAGGGTCCCCGGGTTTAAGGATCCTACCCGGCAATTGACCTAAAAGTGATGCAGGGAAACCCCTAGAATAACCTGCATCAGGTAGGTCGGGCATTTGGTACTTGTCCCACGCCCTTTCGATGGCGGTAGAGGGGTTTTCTGTGGGGTCGCAGCTTTCCTCTAACCGTGCATTGACCAGTTTAGGAGGCAGCTGGCCGACTATTCCAATAGCGGACAACTCTACCAAAAAGGATGACATAAATACTATACTGTAAGTGTACCACATACCAGAAGTAAAACTCATCAGTGGTTACTATTCAAATTAGTTTACCTCATTCCACTAATGTTTAGTTTCTTCATACATTTTAAGAAAACCGCCATCGTTTGTTCTGATGCTCATAAGCAATACGGACAATTATTTTAGACCCCAAGCATTGATATTATATTTTTTACTTTATTTATTTTTAATTATATTGTAATTTGAATTATAACAAGGATAAATTTTCTAATAGTCAATAAAAACTTCAATTCTAGTAAAATGGCGGGAAATTGTGAAATAATGATTGAGATAAAGGGAGGGGGAAGGAAGAGAGAGAAAAGTAAAGCGATGCGACGTAAAGTAGAATAAGAGAAGCATTAGGAAAAGATTTAGGACTGCTACTACTCCAACAATGCTAAGCAGTAGATTGGAACTTATAAATGGTAAAATTCTGTTCCTTTGAAGATGATGAAACACGTGTAACTTATTAATTTTTTGTCGTTGTAATTTTTGGATTCTCCTGAAGACTTATTCCCATATTCTGTAACTTTATTTCTGGCACGATGTTATTATTCACGAGGAAACTCATAAAATGTGAAGTTTCAGAAGAAAGGGAATGTGGACGCGCATCTGCAATCCGTTTGCCGCGCAGCGTCACGGCCAAAAACTTAGTGATGCATTCACTTCTCTCAAAGTTTCCAAACGGAAATGAATTTTGGAAACTAGGTTAATGATGAAGGCAGTGTATGTATTATCAAAAGGTAGGTAACTGAATCCAGTGATACCGCGTTTCCAATTGGCCGCATTTTCGTATTTGTCTGAGTTACTGTGGCTACCTACCAGTGGCAGAGTCCTTCTTGCAGGAGGGCGGCGCCGGGGACGGGGCCTCCAGCTTGACGGTGGCCAGAGGCGAGATACTGGTGGTGACCTCGGCCACTTGGCACGGCGTGGCGCCAGGTTCCTTTTTGATGGGCGGCGGCCACGTGGTCCGGCTGCAGCCTTCAGTCTGCCCAGACGCCCGCCGATCCTCGTCAGCCGCAGGGCCTGAAACACAAACCATGCCTGCTTCACTTACATCCTCACGCAGACTCTAAACCTGCACACTAAAAAAAGGCATAGCTCAACACTTATCCAGGACGAGTGTTATAAAACTCAAATGGGGTGTTTCTGTGAAGGAAAAAAAAAAGGATATATGTTACCGGATACTCCTCATTTAGATATTTGAGATAATGGTTTAAAATCAAGGTGTTACTTGTTGCAAGGAAACCAGGCACGGCGTTGATTCGCATTTTCTGACCACAAAACTGGTCCGGAAAGAGCGCAAAGAGCACTCAATTTACCATTACGGTATTTGAAACCTGAATTTGGACAGTTGTAAAATATTCAATTGGTTCAATATATTGAACAACTGCACCGGGAAAGGAATTGGTTTATTCAATTGGTTATTAGATTTCATTTTTAATTCTATTCGGATCCTCTGAACTGCACGGACCAAGGTGTAATGCCTGCAAACAAAACGTCCATTCCTAACAACCGGAAAGTACAGTTTTGGGCAACAGGATTCGACCTCACATAAATCAATTTTCTTATGTGCGATGAGAAACTAGAAACACGTGAGGTAAGGTGTTGACAGTGCTTGCGATTACTTCTGAACAGAATCCAAGCTGACTCAATGTTTTCATATTAATAGAAACCGTTATAATGCTGTAATTAAAACATACTATCCAAAGAACTTGGAAGACTAAAAAAAGTGCTATTCTAAAATTAATTGCCTTATTTGTACAAAAAAAAGTGCTTGGTACAGAAATTGACGAAATGAGCTGCTAGGTAATTCAGTCAGAGTAAAATACGGAAATTATTTTGAACTATTGGATCAGACTAGTCAAATCAGACAGTCATACATAAATGATGTACGAAACAGATAGAAAAAAATATGAGTGAGTATGAAAACATGATAATGGTATGAGAAGGGAGTGGGCTACAGAGAACATCAAAGCGGCAGGTTTTGATGGCATCACAAAACAAACAATGTTATGCCTATCGAAAGTTTGACGACTTTATCGGATAGGGGATTTATTTTTAAGAATCCATTCCTGTGTTATGCGCACTATCTCATTTCTACAAATCCCGTCTGGCACATTCGCACGTTGAACTTCATTTCGTACACGTCTTTGAAAATCCCGATCGTTATAGTCCATATCTTTTTATGCTTTCTCCAGTAGTTTTTCTTTAGAAATATGCTAGTAAAATACGTTTATTAGGTGTATCATAGCACGGTTTATTTTCCCAGTGTTATGAAAGTCTTCGACCTCTTAAATTGTTTTAATTTAAAATAACCTTCGATAGTGATTTTTTTTTAAAAAAAATACACAAAATGTACGAATAGTATTATCATTTTGAAATAAGATTTTTAATTATTGAATGGTTCAAATTGCGTTGTGATTCGGCTGCTTATTTCGCCCCCCTTACTCTGCCGCCTCTCTGCACGACACGGCAAAAAAATTTATTGCAGAGAATTATTTGACTTAAATAAATCCTAAAACTCGGTAATCCGATCTCTAACGATCATATACAAGAATTGTCAGACTGCAACTGTAAACTTCAGAAACTGACTTGTCCATTAGCCGAGCCGATTATAAAGTTGATCTGCTAGGTAACTTCCCCCAAATTCCTCATAACTAACCGTAAGCGTGGTTTTAAAAAAGGAGTTCGTTTAAAATACACAACGAAACCAAACGACATTTCGCAGATAACAGCGCCGGAGGAACACTTGTCCATTAGATAATGGCTGTCACAGCTGGACACGTAATATCCTGCACAGAAGGATTACCTTCCCCCGTCTCAATGGGAGAGCCTCCATGGCGCTAATGAAACCACTATTGTCCGCAGGCAGTCGTGTTTAACTTCGCTTCCATATTACTGCGATTTTGAACGCACCTGACGGTCCATTACTTTTGCTGCGCACGCCGTTTCGGAAAAGCTGAAAGAATTCGGGTCTGGAGGTAGGCACTAACTCTCGCGATCAGTGCTCAATGCATTGGCTCCGTCGTACGTTGAGCGGGAAAATCGGCCACCAGCTCGTGGACGAGACAAGACAACTCGCGCAAGATTGGCAGTTTTGAAAAGTTATTGAGGATGAACAGGTCCGGAATTATTCGTACATCTAAGCAGTCCCGTGGCTTTTCATTTATTAATCTTCTTGTCCTCAATTAGCTATGAATAGCAAAGCCTGAAAGAGTCGAAAAATATCCAACATTGCGGTTATAGCCTATATCTTCCTTGAGCCCTTCTGCTATTACCTTTGTAATGAGAATAACGTAAAAATTTATTCCGTAATCAATACACTAATAAGGAACGTAGGTTTTCCCGGGTAACTGCTGGATAAAATTTCTCGGGATTCCAACCGGGTAGCGTCATTTAATTTCCACAGGGTCATCTTATTCAGGTGAAGTCAAGAAGCTGGCGGTGCAAGCCATCGAAACGTTGTGAAAATTAAACGACGCTACCCGGTTGGAATCCCGAGAAAACTTTATCCAATGCACTAACATATTTTTAGTTTTTACAAACTCAAAGATTTTTTTTATTATTATTAACAGTCGCAACAACAGTTGTGGTTATCAGTATGCGAAACCATTTTTTTTTCTAGTCGGGTAACTGATTTTCCTAGTTTCTCTCACGCACACAAACATCCATGCCCTCGCCGGGCTCGAACCCAGGACCTCTGTGATTTGAGGCAGTCACACTGTCCCCTACACCACAGGAGGACTAAGAATTAGTGAATTTCACGAATATGGCGGTGCTGGCCATCGAAACGTTGTGAAAATTAAACGACGCTACCCGGTTGGAATCCCGAGAAAACTTTATCAAATGCGCTAATATATTTTTTAGTTTTTACTAACTCAAAGATTTTTTAAAATTATTATTATTAACAGTCGCATCAACAGCTGTGGTTATTAGTGACTCAGTATGGGAAACCATTTTTTTTCTAGTCGGGGGACTGATTTTCCGAGAGTTTCTCTCACGTACACAAACGTCCATCCCCTTTCCGGGATTCGAACCCGGGACCTCTGTGATGTGAGGCAGTCACGCTGAGCCCCACACCACAGGAGGACTACGAAGTAATTAATTGCGAGCATTACCATCAGACGAACTGACATATACGACAACTTTTAGAAAATATAAAATAAAAGCTCGTTACTTGATCATGTTATTCCAGAGACAGTCCCTTGCACCATAATTAACAATTACTACTGATATTGATACGTGAATATTAAAGCACATTCGCGATATTTACACAACGGAAATCATAGATACTAGTGTGCCAGCTGTTAGTAATAGTAGGAGAAGGGGGTTTCGTTACCCCTGTCGCTATTGGATGGGGGCCATTAATCAACTGAACGACCTGAAGTTCCTGCTGTTTATTGTCGGTCTGCTGTGATGTGGGGCATACAGACTCGTTGGCAACGTGAACTACGTCAAAGAGAAACAGGAAGGTGGAAACCTCCGGAATAGATCGGGCGTGGACAAACCCAAAATTAAGAAACAACGATCTGGTGAATGACGCTCAACAATTTCTTGGGAGAAATAAAAAATATATTTTTGACTGATATGAGACCAGTTGACTGTTCGCAGTTCGTCAACAGTAGTCATTTAAGTAAAACTTCACGCGTTCCCATACTGCGTAAACCCGGCGATATATACGCATGACGCTTATTTTTTGTTTTTGTTTTACTGAAAATACATTAGTATAAAAAACCGAGGGCTGTTCTTGATATTGCAAATACAATTTGAAACCCAGGATAATTTTCAAAGTCTCGACAAACGAGTAGAAGTCATGCAAGAAAAATTTACCTAAAACACTCATTTTAGACCTAAAGTAAACTGACTGGCAAATACAAGTCCTTCTTTTGTCGAAAATTGTATCTAAACCTCATTCTGATACTCGTGCGCGCCGGAAAAGATTATCTACATTAATAGATTTATTTTCTGAAAAAAAAATAGAAACGAATCAAGGAGTTAAACAGGGATGTAGTTTGTCAGCTACATTATTTAACATTTACATAGATTACCTGATACAGGAATGGAAAAGAGAGAAAACACCATAAGGTATAAATATAGGAAGGAATAAATACATCAACACGATGTTCTTTGCTGATGATCAGGTCATAATTCAAGGTAATGAAGACACACTACAAATAGCTTTACATAGACTAAATGTACTAAGTCAAGCTATAACCTAAAAATTTCCATAATTAAAAACAAAAACAATGGCATTTTTAGGCAATAATTCAGTTAGAACAAAAATAATTCTAGATGATAAATCAATTGAACTGATATCACATTTCCGAAACTTAGGATTCGATATATCATATGAACAAGATAAAGATATAAAGGGAAAAATTAACATTTTTCAACATATATGTTGCACAATAAGAAGAACCCTGAAGGGAAAAACAAGGAAAGAAACGCAAATAAAATTTTATAAAGTTATGGCAGTTCCCACTTTACTATACGGGGTGGAAAGCTGGACGCTTAGAAGTAAAGATCTCAGACGACTAGAAACATCAAAAATGAGGTTTCTAAGATCAGTTAAAGGATGCAATAGAGAAGAAAGAATCAGAAATGAAACAATGAGAGATGAAGTAGGCATACAATCAATAACAGAGAAGGTGATCCAACTTAAAGAGAAATGGGAAGAACATGTACATCGCATGCCACCACAAAGGATTTCCAAACAAATAATGGAAAAATAACCCAATAGGAAGAAGTAATGTGGGAAGACCGTGGAAGACATGGTGAGACCGGAAGAGGCCTAAGGCCTAATCCTGGAGTGATAGAAGAAGAAGATTTCTGAATTTCGGACTGCAAATTTAACATCCAGTTAAAAAATATTGTGAAACGGAACAAATAATGATATGAAGTGGCCATATGTTTATGGCACGCAAATGAATCTTTTCCTGTCACAAAATATTACGTACAAAGAAAAAAATTCCAGTATGTTAATTTCATCCTCGTTAACCATGGTTAGGTTAGTTACTGTCTTACTATGCGAGTTATTATATCTTAAAGGAAAATTTGAGCTGTCGGGAATGCGGAACCTCGCCTGCGGGTAGATATTTCCTAAATTACCCATGTTACGCTTTTAGGTGGTCGGGCTGTAATTTAGAATGGCCGTATGGGACATCAAATTTAAAAGTGTATATTTATTCTCCCTTGTTACGTTTGTGGTATTATTTCCCGTTCTAGGTTACAATTAGCAAAGTAAAATGCTAAGCCGAAAGTCTTGGGTCGATTTTGAAACTTCACACTTTAAGGAAACTGGACGTAGTATTTCGTAGCTCACAATCTCATACCGCAGCTTAGTTAGAATAGCCAAAGTCCACGTACCTGTTGCGGGCTGAGGCGTGGGTGGAAGAGGCTGTTGCTGCTGCTGCTGGCGGCGGCATCCGCAACTAGGACGGCCCTCCGTCTTGACCTCTGTCCTCTCCCATCGCCCCCGGGACTTCCTGCCTCCGGGACTGGGCGAGGCATTTGTATTGTTATTGTTGTTGGTACTGTTGTTGTTATTGTTATTATTGTTGACTGCGTTGAAGCCTTTGGCCATGAGTTCCAGCCCAGCTAAGCCTCGTTCCACCAACGGTCCCGCCGGAGAGAATGGTCCGGGGGCGGGCGGCGGCGTTGGCCCCCCGAAAGAATAGTTGGTCGAAAACAGAGAGTCGGCCACTGAAACATACAAACAAAAAAATAACACGTCGGTCACTTGAGACTTAATTGCAGCAACGTGTTGGTACATCTATCGCTGGGGAAGTGTGTGGCGAAACCTCAGAACGAATTCGGGAAAAGATAATAAATACGTGCACAACAAAGGATAGGCTCCGCTTAGTCTTCACCGATACAACTCATTTCGTACGACATGAATAATTGCTGTCACAAACCCAGATGAATAAACGTAACATTGAAAAGTTTCTGACTACTTCAATACCCTACTACCAATTGAAAATGATTTTCTACTGTGTGCACTTAATGTAGGGTTTATTATTTTGATACTTTCAAGGGCTTTATTTTACTTTTTTTTAGAAAACCGTCTGGAATTTCTTTAAATATAAGAAAATGAAGATAGAAATTAAACAGCCCTGATGCATACAAATTAATATTACCAGTAGGCAGCGGCAATCAAAACTGAACCGTAACTTTTTTAATAACGATTTTTTTAACTGTGCGAAATAAATTTAATTAATGTCAGCGTGGGTTTGGGTTCAACAAGTGCTCACAAACGTCAAGATCTTTTCTTAAAGATGCTAAATTAAATGACTGATATATGATTTATTGATTTTATTCTTTTCAGAAGAATATGGCAATCTTGCCGGGAGCTTCAGTTATGAAAAATAAAAATATTTCAGAATATTATTAATTATTCTTCTTATTAAAATTCGAATGATAAGAAACGTTGGAGATAGAACACAGAAACATCAAAAGGTCAATATCTTTCCTTCAAGAATTTAATATAAATATGAAAAATGAAATATTGGCGTCTGTTTATAAATTTAATAATAAGAAAAATAGCCAAATACAGAGACAAAATAAGTGATGATATCAATACCACACAACGTTTTTGGAAGCTTTGTTTCTTTCTTCAGAGCGACAAAACTGCATAAGGCAGTTCACTGAACTCAATAGCCTGGAAAGGAACAAGGCTTCCAGAAACGTCGTGTGTTTATTATATCATCACTTCTTTTGTCTGTATTTGGCCATTTTTCTTATTATTAATATTAATATGACTGATGTATGATTTATTAATTGCATTCTGTACAGATAACTAGTAATATTTCTGAAAGCTCCAGATTTTCAAAATTAATTATTTTAGAGTTTTTTTAATATTTTTAATATTGTAATGTGACTGGAATGCAAAAATATCAAAAGTCAAGATCTTGTTAGGAAAGAGTTATATTATTCTGACGTTTCATATTTAAGATTATGTAAAGTTAGTACTTAACTGCATTCGTCAATTGCGTGCATAATAAAAATAAGAATGACTGGATATGTTCCAAAGATCAAGTATGAAGATGTACCAAAAGGAAGACGTCCATCCTCTATACAAGTTTTTGTAGTTCTACGATAGCCACATCTGATCAGACTTCCAATTACTAAGCATGTTTTGAGAGTAGTTTAATGTATAGCATTCCCCTCATTCTTATTTTTGTGCCGGCCTGCAAATCTTGATTTGAGTCAATTTCATCTCTGCTATGGTGACGGGATTTGAATTCCGGACCTTCTCGGTTGGCTATGAGCGTACGTGATGTTGCAGTACAGATAACTATAATGAATATTCGTTGTCAAGCCTCTCGTGGTCCGTTAGCTTCCTCTCGAAATCCGCCATCGGGAATCCAGTCATTTGATCGTTATGACAACTGGACGGAGATGAAGATTAATTAGACGCGCTGGCTCTCACGATTAGATCACGCGCTCATATTCACACCGACCGTCTTCCAGAGGCGTCTCTCTCATCAGGATAGATTTCACATATCGTGCCTGCAACTGATAAACTAAGTCATGTCTGTTTGATGTGACAATTTAAACCGCGCTGCCGTGAAATGTTAGTTTGACGCATATGCGAAATTTATTTACGAGTTAATCTCTTTAGCATTGTGGGTTTTTACTCGTGTCGACTCCGTGCTCAATGCTTAAGACAACAAGTTTCGTGGAAGGAATTTGAGGCTTATGGAGGGAGCACCGCGTCCCTTCAAATTCTGAAACTGTGGAAACCGAATTTTGCCACGGCGTAATAATACGTTAGACTATCCGTCAGAGGGGGAAAAAGAAGTAAATTAACTCTCAAATATAGGAGATGAAGGGGTTTTCTTGCTCTCTATCGATAACAATACAAGGCTTATTGGTTCCGGAAAATAAGAGTTTCGTTATCAAGTGCCCGTCTGTTATGACTCGGACGAGATTTGTCCTGCTTGCACGTTGTTCTTCACTATAACCCGTTTTGTTATAGAAAAAATTATATAACAACAAATTAACTTCTGTAAAACTAAAATAACACAAGTAATTAACGACCCGTATAACAGACAATTACAAATAATTAATATTGAACAATAAATCAAAATATCGAAGTGAGCAGACGTTTCGATCAACTGTTGTGATCTAGAGCCAGACTGAAATAATATGATCATTAATAAGAATATAAACACATAGATGTAAACCATAAAAAATTGTATTTAAATATGAACTGTCTTTTTTTGTTGTTTAACGAAAATATGGAGCATTACTGAGATTAATCTTTTTTAAAAAATAACTTCCGTAACTAGAATAACAGAACTGTTCAAATTGAAGGAGGGATTGAGTTGGAAACAATTTTTAGTAATAGGAGAATGTATAAAGCATTAGCTTTATGTTACTTAATTCTAGTTAACAAAGATCGTTTAGTCTGGACAATATAACAAAATGAGTAATTGTTGCAACTAATTTTAGAAAAAACATTATGGGAATCAAAATAGTAAGACCATATTTATGCTTTTAACAAAGTAATAGTCCGAAGTATATTGTACCATTCACTCCCCTCGGGCTTTTTTTTATTTTGCAACGGCAAATGAGCGACAATATGAACAGTCGCAAATAATTAGCTGGATAAACCTTTATTGTGGTCATACTACTAACTGAAAAGTAGACCGTGAGAAAAGACTTCCCACTATAAATTAAATTCTAGTAAGTCTCATTAAGCCATTTAATTGGTAGGAGATGTGGGGAAGTTTGAAAATCATTAACCAGAATTTCGGATCTGAATGTTGTCACGCCATTATTAACCTGACAGTTCCGAAATATTTTAGTAAATTTTAGGAACTGTGATTATGAATCTCAAGATCACATGAAACCATAGTATTATGAAAGAAGTCAAATTTTATTTTCCGAATTCAGTGTATTGTCTAAATTGCAATTTAATTTCTATTCGTCCGTATTCTGGATTTGTAGGAAAAAACCAGTGGTACTCTAAGTAATGAGAAGAAATTAAGCTTCCTCCTTTCCCCGTTCAATCAACCTGATTTGGAATTCTCCTAGGTTTCCTCAAATTGTACGGGAAAATGCTGTGATGTATCTGAACTATTATGACGAAGAGGCACTTCTTAGAATGTTCGCTTCTCGAATAAGGTGACTTGCCGTAACGAACAGATTTGCGAAGCCTTTAAATCAGATTCCATGACTACCACGGATTGCCGATCAAGTGGCAAGCCTTGGTGAGTCCAGTCGCCCTTCGATGGCGATTGTCATGCAGCGTGAAATTGTAATTTAATGGAATGTCCCTTGAATAGTGGAAGTGCTCGTAAATGGGATAGATATATATCATTACAGAATAAAAAAAATCGATTTATTTAACATGCATTACGCTGCCAGTAGGGCTCCTCGGAAGGGGAGTATTTATGGCGAGGAAGAAGTATTTCATATTTTCGGAGGAAATGCAGGGACTCGTGCCCCCTGGGCCCCCCCGTCGAGAGTCTTAGGGTGAAATGGCCGGGCGTGTTGCCAAACTTCCTCACCCGCGCAGCGATAGCTCCTCAGACTGCCAACCCGTGAAATTCCTTCTTGTGCAGCCTGCATGGACAATAAAGCCCTCACAAGCGAACCAGCACAAATCTTCGGCGTCCCAACCTACGTCAGGGCCGCACACAACTTCTCAAAACAATCACGGCGAGTTGGTAAGAAGCAACACGAGGGTAAATATTGCTTTTGTTTATAGAACGAATCATTACTAACTGCAAGAGTCGGAAGAACTTCATATGAACAACCATATTGGTTAAGAGATATTTGGTATTATTTATGAGCTACGGTGTTCTGTTTCCGGTACAATATGTTTGCTGAAGTGCTCCGAAATATCACTAGCAGATTTAGATTACAATTACAATGAAATTGAGAGGTAAATTATCAGGAAAACCGTGCAATAATAGAAGGTCGTATGACATTGAAAAAGTAGTAAATATATTGCAAGAAAATAAAGTGTTCACATTGCAAAATAAAAATGGATAATATGCAGTGAAAATTAATGAAAGGAATGCAGGTAGTATAGAGCGTAGGGGAACTATGCTTGTGAATGTTTCCATTGACCACGTGCGATTTCTGTAATTTACAGCTGTATTGTTAATTATGGCTTCCAGTGTGAGGGGGAATAGTTGCATTTTGACATATAACGAGCAATTATTTCGTCGTCTATTACAAGAATTTTTGTCTAGGCCCGACCCGGTCAATCAGTCTTGTTTTATTTACTAAAGAATGTTTTCCCATAATGGGGTTTTATGGACGTACATAAATATATCATTTTTATGAAATAAAAACATCCAACTAGTTCGAAATTACAATGACAGTTTCCAAAAAATATTATTTCTCAAAAACGTGCTTTTCCTTTGCACTTAGTTACTGGACTAATGCTGATATAAGTAAATACAATTATATTAATATGGCCTCTTTTTAAAATAAATGTGCAAAACACCAGCCTATTGGTCAGAAAAATTTATTATAATATTTACATTATATTTAACAAACACAACGTTTCGTCCCTAATTGTGACCTCTGCAGGTGTACAATTTAGATTAAATTCAGTTATAATTTATTATACCAAAATACCAAAGTTTATTATATGAACATTAAGATTAACATATAATGATTTATTACTACATTAAATTGAAATTATACATTTGAAGAAGTGCCTATTAGGGATGAAACGTTTGTTGTAAATTTGGTAATAATTATTTCTGACTATTAGGTTGATGTTTTTCACATTTATAAGTAAAAATACAGTCTATGACAGTGAATAAGGAAGTGCGAGGAAATAATGGGTGTTTTCCAGAATTAGTAGTGAGTTCTGTAGTAGAAAGATGGCGTTGGTGTCAGGAAACAACATCAATCGTAGAAGATAACCCAAATTCTAAAAGGTAAAAATATTTAAAAAGGAATTCAGATAAAAATAATTTTTTATTGGCGTTGCAAACAAGTAAAAAGCTGCTTTGGAGCATAATTTATTTGACGCTTTCTAATTCTAAACATTGTTCTAAAGAAAGCTGATTAATATTTCCATGCACTTAAACATACTTTTATAGACCGTTGAAAATGAATTTAGTGTATTATTCGTAACCTCACTTTTGTGTATTTTGACTACGAACTGATGCGTCTGTGCTTCAGTAACGGTGTTTACAGGGAAACTGATTTAGAAAATTGGTTATTTTTAACGAGTAGCATCCCTGGTTGTTCCAAAATGTTGAATGACTTCAGCGACGCATTTTGTTATACGTACGTTCTAAACTGTGTGCACTTGTCAGTTCATTATAAAGTTATATTCTGATGGGATTTATCGCAGGAAATATTATATCTGCTGAAGCTCAAAGGGTATCTAAATCATTTTTTGTCAGTGCGCGAAAGCATTATATAAGTTAATTATATGTAGGCGAGAACATGCTCAGATGCTGAAGCTCGCAAGGCTTGCGGCGGCAATAAATAAGCCACGTGGGTTACTCAGTGTCTTTCTGCGACAGATGACGCGGGGAGCACATTAATTATACAGACACATGTTCCAACAATGCGTTTCGTACATTGTTACAAGCTGCGACGGCAGCTGCGTCGAGGGAAGAAACACAGTTGTTAGCGACGCAACAGGTGGCTTTTGACGTTCTTGCGAGTAATTGCGGATCGGCGGACGTGAATTTCGAGAAACAGCGAGTAGTCTATGTGTCGTACTGTCAGAGGCGCCATGTTGTCCTGCGCATCACTGTCGCCGATAACATCGTCATCGTATCCGCCGTCTTTCTTTTCCTCCAAATGTGTCATCTGATCATTCCACGGTTTCTTTGTAGAGTGGAGGTCGGTCTTGATTGACGTTGGTATTAATTCCACATGCGTTCTACTTCTCAAGGATATCACAACTACTTCTCCTAGCAGACGTACTGCACTTCTATGGCTGGAAACAACGTAATATCGTTTCTCAATAACTGGGTCACGTCGAAGTCTCTGTGATACAGAAATAATGGCAGTAACATCAAAGTTTGATGACTATGTTTTTTCTTTTTTTAAAAAAAACTTTCCAGTTTCATACCTAAAAATTTCTCAAGCATCAATTTCTAAATAACCTGTGAGTCTTCATCTCTTATAGCTTCTGATTGAAATTTACGTACGTCTTAAATTTACCATGAATTACATTTTTAAATTAATCAGTGCCCTGACAAATTTCGTTCTCGATTTGCCAATATTTCTTAATCAAATAAAGAAGTAGCCAAATTTAAGTTGGTCAACTGGTTGGTGCGGTGCGTCGTTCTTGAATCACCTAACGAAAGCGACCAGAATTGCAGAAACGTCGCGTGGTGTTTATTTTGTCTCTTAATTTTGTCCGTTAATTGGCTACTTATTTATCTAATTAGATGATTCATTTTTTTAATTTAAATATTTATATAACTTTCTCCGAACTCCTTCCCAGCCTCTTCTGAGTACTTACTCAGTTCGTGATTCACATTTTGAGTTTCTTGCGAAACCTTCCCGAACTTTCACTTCCCATTTCTTTGCGCTGAACTCAATTCGAGGTACGAACAAGAACCTTCGCCGGAAATTTCTGTTAATTCAACAATCTTGGACCAGTGGTGCAACGCGTAACTAGGGACGTTTTAGTCTTTTATATCAGTTTTGTAAGCTGCACAGCTGAGTGAGAACTTCCTTTCGATATTGAGAGACCACTGAAACGCGTTTATGAATTTCAGCTCGTATTCGTGGTCTATCTGGGTCTTCCCTAGACCTGGCGCAATAACAGTAGCTTTAACCGGTTCTCTTCCGCGCTTTCCAGGCCGACATGCGATGAATAAATGCGAGTGCGATTAAATTTTCCTTTTTTATATCTCCGCACTTAATCTTGAGGCAACTTTTGACAGGAATTAACATTCATTACGCACGGAGTCACTATGTGGTAAATAGAAAGCCTAATGAGCAAGCAGTGTGCACTCTTCCCCTACATATTTTTTTTTTCGTGTTTAGTCTTTCGTTCAAACAAGCATGTGTGGATTGCATTAATCACGGGAATCTTATTTCCTGTAATACTGTTTTACGAGAGCTACGACATTTGCTGTTATACAGAGAATAAATTTAATTGTTTTACCTCCGCGACATACAATTATCCAATTGCTAAGGTAAATTTAAGTATTCAATTTTAAAGCACGTATTCGTTTCTCATACAATACGTAAAGTGATTACAACTTTATTATCAAAACCAAAAAAAATCTGTTTAAATGTGCTCGTTGCATTAGAGCGATTTTTTTTCTTCAAATTGCTTCGTTTTTTACTCTTACTATCCAAACATTCACGGTCGTATCGTTATAAATATTGCCCGTTTTCCGTCAGCAACACTGAAGATACACATTCGCTGTATTTATATACTTCATTTAATTGAACAATTTTGAGAACGATGAAAAAATATCGGACCTCGTAATATTAGTAAAAATAAATGGCCTTTAGTCAGAAAAAATTGATAAGTGTTTCGCAACAACATTCATTAAAAACGTGACGTTTCGTCCTCTTCTAGGACCTCATCAGTTATGACAATATTTATCTACAATTTGGAAAGTAATAACATTTACATTTATAAAATGTTTAAGAATAATTAGTAAATAATATTATTTTACTTACAATTTTGAATTTAATTCAAGATTGGAATTTAGAGGTAAGGTAAATATTGTTATAATTGAAGAGATCCCAGACGAGGACGAAACATCGTGTATTTAATATATATTTTTGCAATAAACTTTGTCTGTTTTTCTGACTAAAGGCCATTTATTTATTTATAAATTCGAGAGTGTTCCTTACAGTTTCACCTTGTACATATAAGTGATTTATTAACATTTTCCCCCAAACGAGTTCAACGCGTTTTGCTCATGATTCGTCCATCGCACGAAGGATCTCTTCATCAGAAATCTTAGTATTTTTCTCGTCTGACCTACATTAACCGGATTCTATATTTTTATCTTTGTTCATAAATGACGCATTGACCGAACGCTATTCTCTAAATTATTCGTGGGATATTGCAGTTGAATCATTCCAAGTTCCGCTAAAATATGCTATCGTCAAACGAACTTTGCTCAACTTGTTCGAGCGTCGTATTACAAAAGAAAAGTTGTTGAATGTACTTTTGACATTTATAAGAGACGATTGCAGCGAATTTCCCAGTCGCCATTATGCAGGTAATTTTAGTTTTCAATTTTCCTCAGTGTCCTACTCAGTTTTATCTGTGGAGGACTTTAACTGCTGATGTGAGCACCAACTCTCTCGATTCAGACCTTTTGATATGGAAACAGCTTCTGATAGTTTTCATATAAGAAAAATGTCGGAATAGAACGGGATAAAAAAATAGATACATGAAATTGATCAAATGGAAAGTTTATCGATTGTACTACGCAGAAAATTACGCCAATCTTTGATCAACCAGATTCGTTCCTTGCTATCATAGCTTTAATTAGAAAATGCTGAGCTGATGCAGTGAATCCCGCCCATCGCTAAGACGTAGTAATGACAATTTAACGGTATTTTTGTCGCGGCTTGAAACGCCAACTGTGGCAATTTCCACGAGTAACTAAAGTTTCGTCTCAGCCCTATTGAATTGTTAGTGGCAACTCTCGTCGCCTGCGAATCGGTGGTGCCTTCAATTCAAATACCTAGAATTTTTTTTTTACGGACACTTATAATTAACCCTCCGTGCCTTGAGAGTTGGAATCAATCAGCAACTAGTGACCTGATTAGATGTTGGAGGAAGACATTGAAGATTAAGCCAGGGAGTTGAGGGGTGGGTGGGTTCTTGAAGCCTCGCAACTGACCTTTGTGGGAGCCGATGAAGCTGTGGAAGGTGTTGGCTGCATGGAATCTCGTCGAAGTGCTGGTGGCTTGAGAATAGATGGCAGCACTGGTCTCGGATGTCGCCCCGGGAAATAACGAATAAAGACCACTGCTGACCCCGTAGCGGCCGAAAGCTGAAACAGGACCCATGCAGACTTTACCAAAACATCTCCAGACAACATATATATAAAGACTTACATGTAAAATATTTTTAATCATCAATTGGCAGGTGTAAAGAATCCTGAAAGTAACTTAAAGTTCATTCCTTAAACTTTCGTATCTTCACAAAAATTTCAAAAACATTACGTTGTTCATTTAAAATTCAGTTGCACCCGCCGCGTAATACATAACGACGATTTTTCCCATTCAATGCGGTAATTACCTCACCAGTGAATGTGGAATGGTATTCTTGCTCTTGTGTGGGTTTTCTTTGCAATTTCTAATCTGCTGTGCCTTTCTACGGCTGAGAGGCGAACTCATTGTACTACTGGAATTTTAAATGCGGTCAGCAAAACTACGCCTAACCTGTTTGGCCACGCAAGATCTCGACCGTTCTTTTCTTTGTAGTATTTCTCATTCTTTAATTTCATACGGAAGTGATAGTAAGTTCGAACCAAAAGTAGGAAAACGATATAATGCCTGGGTAATCTAGTAGTAGTATAATCGCACTAACCATTGGTTAACCCTCGGCTACCTTGCTCTACATTTCCGCATCCCCCCTTTCACTCCCTTTCCTATTCTATAAGAGTCGAGTTGCCACTGTGTGGATTACCCTATACATAGCCTGTCTACACCATCTTCTTCTATAATTATTCTTATTAATAGACCGGTAAAATATAATAAATTTTTAGATTTTTCATATATATATTTTTCGTACCCTCTTCAGACTGCGGTCTGACTGAAAGAACGGTTTAATTGGTTTCCTTAGCCTGCCTATGAATATTTTTAATTATAATAAATGTATCTTAGTGATAGTTAATTATATCTAATTAAAAACAGACGTTAAATACAAATGTCATATAATTACTTTTCATTGCTCTTGCTTTTCAGGTCGGTGACAGTTTTATATGAAATAAAACGCAAGAGAAGTAATTGGAAGGAATGAACGAACGAGATCTCGCCAAGTCACACAGGTTGGGCGTAGTTTTTCTGACCAAATTTAATTTTCAGTAGAACAATGGGCACGCTTCTCACTTCCTATGACATCGATTAGCGATGGATAGTCGCAAAAAGTGTCTCTCGCAATTGGAAACTGGAAATAAAACCAATATCATTTTCACACGTTCTGTTACCGTGCTAACTAGTCTTCTTCATAGAAATTTATAACAGTGGAAATAGTATTGCAATGGTTTACGCCCCCCTAGTGAAATTGATTATGTGTAAACGGTCTAGAGAATCGTGAGATAACTTCTCAGTAAACAATATATTATTTTCTGTTGAGTAAAAAGGTAACAACGTAGTTCCACCCAAAAAACTAGGCTGTGTCATCCTGTTTACTTTTTTATCCGTTGCTTCCTTCCGATTTAGTGTATTTGTAATTCGAGATAAAAAGTACTGAAGATCCTCCGTTATCAAACTTTACCTTACGTACATCAATCTTAATCTTTTAAGTACTTGCTTCTGTAAGAGGTGACACCAATATCCCTATTTATTTTTAAACAGATGCGTAGAAATGTGTAGCAGACAAAAGTCTTTTCCTCCAGCTAGCCTTGAACACTTAAAACAGTATCAGTGAAATTTTCAAAACTATATATATATTTTTTTGTAGACGCAGGTCGAAATGTTTCAGTCAGAAAAGATTCCTTTAATAACATAATTCTGATAATTCCTGCAGCTGCAAGTGCATTGAAATCTATAGGGATAAATCAATCTTATGTTCATTCCGAAAAAAAATATGGCGAGTCATAAACTATCTCATTACCAACAAAACAAATATAACACAGGGCAAATGCGGACGTTTCTTGTCAATTAGAAATGATATCTGTATATATAAGGTTTAATTTTGTTTAATTCTGTTGTATTGGTAGACTAATATGGTTTTCTAAGACTGCAAAGTCTTGACGTTTACTGCAATAAAAATCTGATTCGTACAAATTCAATATATAATAATTAATATTTTGATAAAATATTTTTACTCTTTCATACAAGCAAAACGTTTCTATTTATTCCTAAATATATGGCATTCGAGTAAATTAAAGACTTTTGGTGGTAATAATTATAAAAAACTATCTACTTTATTATAATATTATTTATTAGATTATAAATAAATGAATGGTCTATCGTCTGACAAAAATTATAAAGTTTATTGCAGAATCGTGCCTCTAAATTCTTGAATTATACTGAAAATTATAATAATTGTCATACCTGATCAGGCCATAGAAAAGAGGACGAAACGTCGTATATTTATATATATTTTTGGAATAAACGTTATAATTTTTTTTCTAATTAAGGCCATTTATAACTTTGGTGATACTTTTGAGGAAGGTAGATTGAACCGGCTCGTTTTTTTTTTTACTTTCGCACTTTAAACTCGCAAAACTTTTAACTAAATTTTTCCGAACGTTTAACACCTGTTATTAAAAAAAACCGCAAACGAACGCAATGGTTGTACTCCAAAAGAGTGAGAGGATTTTAGATGAATTTTTTTTTTTGATTATCCAAGATTAGTTTCAGTAAAAGTTTCCACGTTCGCAGTGGCTGTATCGTTTTCGAAACGTAAAAAGACGTAGCCAGTTTCCTTCACGATTAAAGCTATTGAGAATTTCTCCCCGTCTGATCCGCAATGTTTAAGCTGTTACAAAGCTTATATATATAAGCTTAATATCTGTTGAATTCTGAGAGGTACCAATAGCAGGTCTCGGCGCCATTCATGGTTCCTTCTCTCTGGATCTTAGGGTTATTTATCTTTCATAAGGCTAAGCTAAGCTGGATGACCGTTTGTTTGGCGGTTCGAGCTCGTGAGAATTTTGAACTCGGCCGCTCGGACTTGGCTCTGGCAGGACAAAAACGAGAAAGGCGCTGGCCTTGAGGATTCCGATAAGGAGGCGGCTCCCTAACCATACTCATCTGCGTGGCTTATTTCCCGTGCGGCCCAAAGGATAGGACCGGCGTAGATAAACACACAATAAATAAACATCGCACAAGGCCCGATAATTCAGAATGTATAATCATCACCGACCCGCGCCGGGGCTATGAAGCTCATTATGGTCGTGCCATGAGATCCAGGAACCCCGGTGAACAACCTCCATCAATACCGCGGTAATGCAACTACAGCAGCAGGCCAGCAAACGTCATTATCTAAATATATGATTGGTGTATTGATAATTCCTGGAATCAGCAAAGCCGACAAACTTTTTCCGGCCATCGTGAGATTAAAAGTATTTTATCGCGGTGACAACTGAAGAGATACGCTTGCAAAACAAATCTCAAGTGGAAACAGCAGACATATAAACACAGGAAAAAAAATACTGTCAATGAATTGCACAGATGCAAACACTTTACTTTCACACATCACTGCTACTTAATCAATCACATCACCAGATTTCTCCAAATATTTTTTTATTTATTTCTAGTGCCGACCATGCAAACCCTCCTCGTCCGCTGACCAATAATCGTCACTTTCGATACTCATTTTCGTTCTCTGCACCTACCACTACCTCGTGTTCACGTCTGGAACGCTCCCAGAGAAGAGACCAAAAAGAATTTACAATTAATTAATGTCTGTCCGATTTTATATTCTACACAAATCCAGTGAATCTATTTTCTAATCAATCCGTATTATTTATCTAACGACCGGATTTCCTTCGAATCCTAACAAATGGCACCCAGACTTCTGAAGCTTTCACGCTGTTTGATCATAAACAGGAAGGTCTATCTCAATGAAGCCAGCTACCAAACAGTCTTATAGCTCCACTCTCTTTTCGAACGGATAGAAAAAAAATCTTATTTGAGTTACTTTAGGAAAAGAAAAATCCTTTTTTCGAACTGTAACGCTGCACTGCTTTTCTGGTGCAATGGAATCAACTTTTTAGGCTGCAATCACGACGGAAATAACTGACCAAGACATTATACTGTATTTCTCTCCAGTAAGAAATCTTGCCAGAAACGAATTTAAGAAAATATTTTCATAAACAATACATACGAAAAAAATAATAGTAAGCACCAGGAACAAATGTTATGTTGAACGGAACAAAAATGAGGGCGGAAGAAATTTTACTTCCGAGACCTAATAAATTTTGGGCCACTTTAAGTTCACTCTTGACCTGCAACCGACTGTAATTTTTCAGTAGCTCTATTTTAAAAGTTTCAGTTAAGATCCTAAGTCAGCTGAATTATTGATGGTCGAGTACGAGTTTTCTGGAAAACATTCAGCAGCATCGTATCAATGCAACCGTCGTTCTCCAGAGACTAGAAAGTTATTTGGAAAGGGCCCGGTGACGGTTTTTTTTTATCTCAACCGGTTCTGCGTAAACTTCGTACCGAATTAACGCAAAGTAAGAAATATGTTCTTCGTGAACGCAAAGGCGAGAGTGCGTAAGCTGAAAGTGGGAGTTTCTTTCGCGAATAACGGCCAACGGGGACCACCAGGACCTGCTAAAAAGAATTTCGTGGTGTATTTACTATAGAATTTACTTGCGAGACGTTTCCTTCCAGTGCTTTCTCGCGATCTCGGGTGAATTTTCGCCGTCTATACGTGAGGTTGTTCTTCACGAAATAAATGTGCAATTACATGTTATGTTGCCAATTTTTGAATAGTAATAATTGATCAGCTCAATTCAAGAAGCTCAAATTCATACTTTTACAGCTACTAAAATTCTTAGAATGATTACAGTTGTTCCTCAGGTCGTGAAACTTATTTTTATTCCTTCCTGCCGTTCTCGAATTTTGCAATACATTGTAAAAATATAGAGTTTTATAGTTATTACGGTTATTGAGTAAGATAAAGGCAATCTTTGACACTTCATGATTTCTCTTGCCTTATCTATGTGAAAAGATATCCCATTTTTTATGAATACAGATATTTGGAATTGTAAGGAACTAGAATCTAGCGTTTCCTCCCTCCGACCTCCAGTCCTCGAAGGCTGGAGCCGATCGAGCTAGTTTGGTATGCGTTTCTGAACAACAAAGTTTTATGTTGTTATCAGAGAGAGAGGGTGCGGACTTTAATGGCTTCAAGTTCCAGGGGAAGAATAATAAACCTGTGGACCCGAAATGGGCTCTAAATCGTGAATGTAAGGGAAGTTTACAGCGGCTGCTTGGGAATGGTTTCAGGGTGTCTTGAGGGCTGAGAATTTAAATTCGTAGCTAAGCTTCCCCTTACAAATTCGTTGAAGCGATTCACCGCCAAAAATATTCTGCATTTCTGTTGAACATTTTCAGAGGTTTCACGACGTCAAAATAATCAAAACCGGTTGGTTAGTTCAGGTACTTCTTAAAACAAACCTCGCATTGGATAAGACGTAAATCCCATCATTCTTTCATTGATACATAAAAAAGTATCCGTCACAGAATCTTCGTCTGTAACCACATTTAAGCCAGGAAACTGATTAGTCAACGATCTAGCGAATATATTATAGATTTTTTCCTCGTTCATAACAGTCGCATTTTAAAACAGTTTTTAAGTTACTCGCCCAATATTTCCTTACAAACTGACCACTTAACGCACGAAGAGAAACCGACATCAGCTACAGACATAGTTTACTTTTGCACAGCTTTAATACTCAAATATGTTCTTATTGTAAGAATAATTTAATTAAAATTATTATTCTCTCATTATATTTTCATATACACTTAAAATAAAAATACTAGGCAGTAACAAAACTTTTTAATATTTCCTCTCCTAATCGAGAGCTTAGACAAGATATCTTTGAAAATCACAGGGAAACTCAAATTAATTCTTGATAAAATATTAGTATTTTCTTATCGAAAATTTGAAGAATGGGTTAATTTAAAACGCTTTCAACTTCTGGTTTTAAGTGAAAATTGGATGATTACAAGAGCTAAAGTAAGTAGGGTATTTTCAAAAAGCGTTGAAGTCGAAAAAACTTAAAATAAACATCATTGTGAGTTCTAAATACAATAGGCGATGGAACTTAATTTTAATGCGCACACAATCTATAATTGTTTTACCTCTGCATGTCGAGAATTTTAAGCATGTATTAAAGGATCCAAATTCCTGTCTCTCCCAGTCATGCTTATTCTGTTAGCTTAAAATTCCCTGAGAAAGTTTCGCGTGATATCAAACTGCCGTCCGCCACATGGTGACAAAATGTCGCATGTTACAAGACCATGATTTTCTTCTCTCTTTGTAGCGATTTCGAAGCAACGTTTTTCGTTCGTAAGAATGATTTTGAGGGATATGAAAACTGCCACCCCGTCATATCGAAACTCGATTTTAACAGCAGGGGCAGGGATTTTATTCGCTTAACGACTAAACGGGTTTTATCTAAAGCGGTAAATAATTATGAAGCCATCATGCCATCCAGTCTGAACAATTAAATTTTCTTTTCACGGATGTTCTTGGAAGGTAAACAAAATCTTTGTTTTAGTCAAGAAAAACCCCTTGAGGCTGGAACAATGAGATATAAGAAAAGGCGTTAAAGAAAAAAATATGGAACCTAGCCCTAACCTATCAGTAATTTGCATTGTATACAAATCTTTGTTGCAAAATCTTAACACAACGTTAAGAACTGTGCACAATGTTCGTAAGAACAAAGAAAAGACTAGCAGTCATATAAACAACTTGGACAATCCAAGGCAACGTGGATGTCCATAATTAACGTAGTATTTAATAAATTTGCATATAGAATTACCTATATTAAACTGGGAGACAGTTGGGAGTTCCATTATCTGAGATGTAAGTGAAAGGTGTAGTCTCCTAAGAAGTAAGGAGAATTATGGCGTAGGAAGTGTTCGAACCGCGAGGAAATAAGAGAAGCCGTTCAATAGTAGATGAAAGTACGTCACAGGTAGAACTGAAGGAAATGTGGTACCGAGAATCAGAAGTACTGTAGCCTTTCTTGAGTTTTAAATGAGCACCAAGACTCTGAGAGACGTAGACTTATTTTTTTTTAACCCGACATTGTAATGAGCGGGTATCTCAGTCTACAACGGCCGAATATATAGCGGAAAAGTTTTCATTTATTGAAGATTTCATAGTACTTCTTTTTTCTTATATTGATTAAAAAATTACCTTTCGTTTCTCAATCTGTATATGAAACTCGGGCAACAGATCGGATGGCTAACAAGAAATTTCTCTTGTCCCCATAGGCTACGTTTAAAATGGCAACAAATTAATAATTTAATATCAACCGGGTCAGAACACACCTTTTCCGCGATTATCGTCATCGCCGTCGTCAGGTAGTCTGATAAATGAAATCGGTTCACCGGGAAAGCCTTCGTTCATTAGATGTTCTCTACAATTGATGGGACCGGTCATATTTTAATTAAATGCAACAATTACATTTATTGTCATCTAGAAGTAAGAGCATTGTCTGAGCAAGGCCGAGACGGAGCCGTTGAGGTTTGATTGCGAGAACTTATCATCCAGTGGTAATCTATGCTGATGAGTCGCAGCAGGTAAGGCACATTCTTTCCTCTCTCTCTCTCTCTCTCTCTCTCTCCCTCCCTCTCGCTCCCCAAGGGACAGCACGAACTTTTGATACGGGCGTATTTTTTTTTTGTAGCACTCTTTAAGATCGTGGACCATTCCGTTCCTCTAATACCCATTACACTGGTACCCATCAAAATGTTATTATATCTGACCCGTAATGACTCCAGACATCATACTTCCTTAATGAAAGATTCTATAAAGACAAACAATTTCGTTTTATGTTATCTGTACAGTCTCTGCTCGCTAATGTTGACCGAATGGCAAATAATTATAATCGGGTCTATATAAGCTCTGAACTACTTTCCACAGTCCACGTGCAATCTGAAATTACCGAAGCGTTAGTTGGCTTTTCTCGGTCACAGCCATTATTGAGCAGCAACTCTCTAATGTCATAGTTTACTTTTGTAATTTATCGAGCCACAATCTGTCTACTCCACAGTAGTCCAATGATATAAAATTAGCACTTCAAAAAATACTCTAAATGAATATACGACGAATTGTACAATAAACGTACCAAAATAAGAAATATTTCGCTTCTCATTCTACATCGCCTAATTTTTATAACAAGTTTTACGTGAACGTCGACTTACTTTACGCGCAGATATATATATATATATATATATATATATATATATACGCTACTTGAGTAGGCTAATCGATTAGACGTAGTAAATTACTGAACATTCGTGCGTTCTCAGAGACCAATGTCCCTTCCAGTACGAAATCTTACCACTTCTCAGCCTTCTACGCCTGATCGCAATTCATGCTCGGTTGAATAGCTAACGCACAGATTATTTATCAATAAATTTGTTGACCGTTCAAGAACAAAAAGTTTAGTCTGTGACGCCCGAGACGCTTGCCAAAGTTTCCGTGATCCACTTCAAGTGTTGATTATCAGCACCTTTATAACGGCCTCATCCTGTGTGCCCTGTTAGACGTACAGTAATCTTATAGATATAGTCCAGAAGTAACAGAAAGAATTAAATTGTCTCGACACTCGCAAAATATTTTTGTAAAAAAAAATATTATGGAGATTGATTCGGTTCTTACATGTCGAGAAAACTACACCACAATGAACTGCAAAAATAATAGCCTGTATATTGCTTAGGATCGATTGATTTCACTGATGTATTCTAAATTCCTAAAATTCAAGAAAAAGGTCGGGCCGATTTCGGTGCAACTTTATATTGTTGTTATACAGATCAGTTCCAATTTTTTTTATAATAAATAGCAAAATGCCATCTGCAATCACTACAACAAATACCGAACGCCCCAAAAGCTTATTTAACTGTTTAGAAAAAGACTATCCGCTTTACAGAAATCCTGGTGAACGGTTTCTCTCTGAGGAGTCTATCTTCAATCGTCGTCCTCCTTTTGAAAAAGTTAAAATTCTGTCTTCCCAAACTACTTCAAGGCGGTAACTAGTATTGGACTGATTATGTTTTTAGTGGGAATAAAAACCTTTTACACAGCCTCCAGCAATATTTACGTCTTCAATTATAGAAATCCTTCGACATCTGCTTGATATTCATCCTGAGATTTTGAATTCCATATAAAACATTTTTGAAAATGAAAAATAAAGATAGCCTAGAGTGACACAAGTGCAGTTGTGTCGCTCTTTCGACATACAAAATAGCATAGCGAATGTGACAGATGTCGAAAGTTATCTGATTGAAGAAATAGATATTACTGGAGACTGTAAAACAAGTTTAATCCTAGCAGATACAATAATCTTACAGATACAGCAGCGAAGAAACAGAAATAATTAAATTAAATACTTGATATTCGAGAACGAAGAGAAAGCTTTTACAAGCCATGGCAATAGAGGCCATGAAATTAAATTGAATTTAAGTTTCAGGATGGAAAAATCTCGCTCGGACCAGGAGTCTCTCTATTCTTGAATTGATAATTCTAAAACCCTTGATCAATTTACATATACAAATCCGTTCTTCAGATAAGGTCCTCAAATTTAGGCCAAGTCAGAATTGGTAAATTATGGTTGAACCTACATCAGGTCTAATGGATGGCACCGGATCTGGAGTCGACACGGGTAGGTCAGTTGGTAAGCGGAGGTCCCGGGTTCAATTCCTTGTCTGGTCGAATTTTTGACATATTGACACTCTAATTCAGAAACTTGATACTTGAACAATGAGGTATAATTATCGCGTTAAAGATCCTTTCAATAAATTACACAGCCGTAATCCAGACATCAAGAACTGCAAACAATGATTCCATTCTTGCATGAAGAACGGACGGACAAGCTGGAGTGTGATTAAAAATTTTATTTAACATTTTTCTGCTATTCTTTCCTGGTGCTTTCTTCTTGACCCCGTTACCTTATTGAGAATTTCAGTTTTTAAGTTGAAAAACACTATACAACCGCTGGTATGTTAATTCAGCCGTCGTGAAGCTGCTGCACCCACGAACTGAAGATCAGGCGGCGTGACGGTACGTTGACATCGTCATTCTGAAGATATTCAGATCCGGCGTGGAACAACAGATAGTCTATTTAAACTGTAATCGAATCGTCTACCAAACAGAGTATGCGAAGAAACTATGCCATAAACGTGTGCTTCCCGACCCGAGAAAGGTCTGTGGTAGCAGATCATTACGATGGTAGCTAAAACCGAACACGTATGTGATCGTCACGGTTGCGAGCCTGATTCAGCGACGCATGATTTATGCCGTCTAGCACTTTATATTCGCGTCAGGCCGGAACAATATAAGTGGCAAAGTGTCTCCGTGCTAAAGATTTCAGTTCTTATAAGGCATTCAATTTCCTCCCATAGAACGTGCTGCTACATCTGGATGGACGGAGCCGCCTCGCATTCATACTCGTACACGCATAGGAAGTGGCGAGCCACAAATTACGTCACCCTCAATCCTTAAATGATCACCAACGTCTTGCCTTACCACTGTACTACACAGTGCAATCAATCACGTTCTCCTCACTCGGACAGGTGTGGAACATATTTCGACAACTTTACGTAATCGTCTTTAATTCCCAGTGGCTTTATTCAATTTTTCTTAAAATACTGGTATGAACTGACGTATGTCAGTACTTCTACTATTCTTTACTTAGAAATATTAATACTTATTTTTAATAAATATTATTTTTCCGGTAAATGGCTGCATTATCTCGAGAAGATTCTTTAATTTATCAAGGAAATCAAAATATAGTACCTATAAATAATATAATTGTTCACACTTGGCTTAGAATGGAGTAGTTTTTTTTAAAAAAAAAATTCTGTTTTATGCATTAGAGGATCCGACGCCGGCGTAATCTAAATTTCTGTCTGTCACGCTGATTTTGTTCGTGTTTTCATAACAGAACGTTCTGACAGATTTCGATGAAACTTCTATTCGTTGTTATACAGAGGAACTTAATGATACAAAACTGTCGTCCCTCATCTTCAGACGAAATTTCTGAAGCTACCAATACTTTACGTTTGTTCGCATTTAACAAGAAAACTGTCGGCTCGATCTGGGGGTAAAACTTTTCTTCCTTGTAATACAATAAAGAGTCGAAAGAAGGTTTTTAGTGATATCAAACTGTCATCCGCAATCGCGAGATAAAGTGGCGGGGGCTCCAAAAACCTTGAACCGCTTTTTACAATAAAATATACCGATTACGACGAAACTTTTGTCGTTACCCAAAGCCATTAGAATGTTTCTCGCAATGTCAACACGTCTTATTAAGTCAATATTTTAAACGTTGTAAACTATTATTTTAACTTCTAGGACAATGCTTTACAAATGAACTATTTTTTTTGAAGCAATCTAAATTGCCTCCGGCCTTTAAAAAAGTTAAAACATAAGATGCAAGATTCCAAATTTCCTTTCCTTTTTTTACAGGGCACGTTATTGGCATATAAAAAAAATCTTTGATGTCAAGAGGAGGCGAGTAGATAATTTGACAGAGCCAAGAATTAACAGAATTAAATTTAAAAAATAGCTTAACACTGTGACCATGAGATTTAAATAACCAGCTAATGAAAAAATAGAACCAAGCTCAACAGTATCAATAGTATATATCGTAGAAATATATTTTGAGTCAAAACTATACACCAATGCTTTCAACCCCATATGGAAAACGAGTAACAAGATTATTAATATAATCATAATTAATTAAAGCCTTATGGGAGCAGTTTTGAGAGAGAGAGATTATCGTTTCAAACTGCAGCTCTGTCGCCATCATCGTCTTACTGACTCGTAGATTCCATTTCGATGTCTGCATATAAATGTGATTATGTTAAATTAGTCGTGGTAAATTTGTACAAAATAATCATTTGTGCCCAAAGCTGATCCATGAAAAACACTGATGATGTAAAATTAAATAATTAACGAACAGAATTCCGTTGAGGTTTCTATATTTGCCTTTCTCGAGACTTTATCCACGTTTTGAGATTATTGCTGAGAAAAGGAACGTGTTGAGTAACATACAATTACTAAAAAAAATGTGGAAAAGCTAAAACTTGGCAACAAAAAAAACCTGGAAATTTATTAAGCCATCATAAAACACAGTTTCCTGTTCTTTTTGTTCTTCATAGCGCTTTAAATCTTGAGTCTTTTACGTTACATTTACGTTTAAGATATTGTGCTGTAAATATTCGCAGAACCATAAACCGTGTTTAATGTCTAGCAGTTTATATTCTAAATCGAATTCCCTTCAGATATATGCAAGCTTGAATAAAGCAACGCCCCTTCTAGTGATTGTGCTATCAATAGACCACTTAGTGTTGATAGATGAGGCCCGCATGCCTCTTAACGAACTTTTGGACTTATCATAAAATATCGGGCGAACCGAGGAAGTAGAAGAGGCTGTTCATTTCGGAAGGAGAGAATAGCGGATTATTTTTTTTTTCCCTCTTTCCTTTCCGAAGGGGCTGGCTTCCCCTCCCTTTGCAGCAGCTGCTTTATTTTTGGGGAGAGGCAGGTGCAGGATCGCTGCACAACAGGTTACTCGGGCTTCGCCTGGCCTTGCAGACGGTCCAGCTCGGATGCTGCATCTTACGGCTGCCGATGACGTTTGCACGGGAATAATTACAGCAGTTAACGATAGACACGTCAAAAAAAAAAAAGAGCCGGTGACTAAGCTGCCGTAAAAGAAACGGAACACGCGGGATTAACAGCCCGTGTAATTGTTAAAAGAGTTTTAAGTGAAAGGAATACAATCGCCCTCAAATGTCTCGAATTTATTTGCATATAGTTACATCAGCTTTGTGGCATTTTAGAGTTAAGAATATTGCGTCTTAGAAGACGTGACTCGGCGGGGGGGTTAAACATACAAGACTCGATCAAACTGTTACTGAAGTGTCGATCGTGAATTTAATTTGTTATCCGTTGTGAATATTTTCTACTGGGACAGGGGAAAAAAAAGATGCTTTACGACTCTAACATTTTTTTTATTACCAATTCCACAGTTTGAATGAATACTACGATTGAGCTGGATGAAAGCATTCGGTAGCAGCTGTGCAAGTATACGTAAGCCCCTTTGAAAGTTTTATGAGCGTTTTCCATTTATTTATTTTTATTTAAAGATTGTTTTTTTACGTCTGTTTATATTAAAAATAATGCAGTTTTTCGAACAATATCAGACGATATTTTTATTTTATTTACGACAACGTTTCGGTACGTGTTTGTACCTTCATCGGGTCTTTCCTAAATGTGCTAAATGTTAAAACCTAATTTCACATCCTATTGAAAAAAACTTTAGACGTTTTTCCGAGGCAGCAGTTCAGCTTCTACCGTGCTTTTGTGTAGTTGTGCCTCGGAAAAACTTCTAAACTTCGTGGTGTTTTTTCAATAGTATGTGTTATTAATGTTTTGACATTTAGTATATTTAGGAAAGACCTGTTGAAGGTACAAACACGTACCGAAACGTTGTCGTAAATAAGTAAAATATTGTCTGATATTCAAAATATTGTTCTCGGAGTTCAACCGGGTTTTGCATAATTATATTAGAACGCAACGTTTCGACGACTAAAAGCTCTGTCGTCGTCTTCTAGGCAAAGTGAATATTTTTTTTGCTCCGAGAACAATATATTGAACAACTACACCGGGAAAGTCTTCAATCTTTGTCTGATATTGGTCGAAAAATTGCATTACTCTTATTTAGTTAGTAATTCCTAACCGGTGGCAGCGTTACATCACTACTTCAACATTATCACTATTGTTAAACCAATTTGTACATTTAATAAAAAATTCGAAGTTCACAAATTTGTTTTTCTCACTGTCCAAATATTAATTTACTATTTGGTTTAAAATCCTTGAAAAATTTTGACACTTGTGGAGTCGGGGTAAACCAGTGATTGTTCTATTTATAAATTATAAATTTACTTTCGGTCCATTTCTATTAAACTCCGTGGAGCATACAGAATGTTATTCAGTTATACCAGTCTCAACCACCGTTTTAAGAAACTTGCTGGCGGTGATTGTCAGTGCAGTGAAACTTAAATAATTAGATATTTATAATACAAATTAGTGGATAACTCGAAGATTTTTCTCGATCTCTTGAATTTAGTATTAAAGAAATCTCATGTAACCCGCTGAATTTCAATATTTTTTTATAGACGTCTTGCTGTACACATTTTGTCAGACATTTTCATGAAAATAGCCAGAGTACAAAGACAAAGACGAATATGTCGCACTGACAGACAAAATGATAGCTAACTGTTTCCCGAAAGGCAAGGGTTTATCACTAAAAATGAGCTCGCTCGTCAGGTGAAGATGTCGCTCGGGATGACAGTTCTGGCGAATACGTCACCTCGGACTAAAACCTGGCCCTGTGTGGGGAGATTTCAGGTAAGGACATTTTATCAAATGTTTAGAACAAGAAAAAGGAGAAAGAACAAGTTGAAGCTGAAGAAATGTCGTCATCAGCGTGAAATACGTCGGGACGTTGAGGCACAAGTCAGCTTTTTTTTTTCAGTCGCTAAACGTTAGTGATAAGGGTTTCAGACATTAACAGACTAAATTATGCAAGATAATTAGATGTTTCAAGCTTCTTTACAAAATTTTAATTCACTGGCTGTATAGGGTTAAATGTCTGATCACTGTATATTCTCTCGAGTACTATTCTCCTTATTGTAAAATTAAATACAGGACAGTATCGTCTTGATTAACGAACGAGTATTGATAAAATTCCCATTTTAGATGCAAGTTTCATAATTCGAATTTTTGGATTTTTCGAATTTCGGGCTTCGAAATATCTATTGGGCCCAAACCGGAAATTTCAAAATATTTTATTCGTATGACCATATTTGACTCCCCGTGTTTTCATCATGAAAAGTAGGCCTGGATCTTGTTTAGGCGTACCCATACCTAATATATATTTTTTGATGACATTGTTTAGTTTCTGGGGAAATGTTTAATGTATGGGTCCGCTGTTTTAATGCAGTAAAAATCAGGTTTATCAATAATTCTTAAATTAGGCCATTCAAGACATATGGTTTGTAAACCGAATCCAATAAAAGTTTTAATATAAACACCGTCCGCTACAGCAACTACTGAGGAACTCCAAAGTGGAACTGGCACACAATTATTAACATTTTAGAGTTCGATTTGTTATTACCGCGTAACGTTAAAGAAATTCATGGAACTGGGTACGGCTTTATCGGCTGCCATTGTGTTACGTATTTGTCGTAGACGTCGATATGTTTATAGTAGTTCGGTGCGATAAAAATAAACACGGTTTGTTGCAATACAACTTGGAGTCGTGATGTAGCTGATTCTCGGAAGCGTAATGAAGTACTATAACTACTTTGTGTCCAAGTTTGATGTACTGTTTATAGCTTAGATTGTTAACGTAATACACAAATAAAATGTTTTGCGTGTTCCACTTGCAGAGCGTTAATATTTTACTTTGTCATAAAGTAAAAAAAATCGATTTGTATTTGTAAATGAAAATATACGATTTTTTAAAAATAACTTTGGAAGTACTCGTTATAAATTTTGTTTTCCACTATTTTCTTTATGACGATTGGATGATTAATTAAAAAAACTTAAACAATGTTTTATTTTGGGTTTGGTAAATGCTCCGTGGAATTTACAAGGCACGCGGAACATGCATCTCTTTCGGACATCGAGAGGTGACAGTACCAAGAACGCTGCTGCCACGGCACGATCGCACGTCTTACTACAGACAAATTACATCCAAGTGATCCTCAAGAGGAGGCGAGTTACTGTCTTGAGGCGATTTTGGTAATTTCTAATTAGTGCCGGTTGCACGCCACGAGTCGCGTCGCGAAGTTGCTCCTCGCGTAAATACGCGGACTTAGAAGAGAAAAAAAAAGTACGGGTCTTATAAATAAGGCGTCTTGCAGAACCCGTCCCACAGTAATCCTGAATCATGCTATGCCGTTTCACAAAAATAACTGTGCTAATCGCGAAAGATGTTCCACTCAATATTTATTCGACCGTTATGTTGTTTGACATTAGTCTCCTACTGCATAATTTATGTACATAAATTTCCCGGCCGTCTAATGTTCAGAAGTAAAATGTCAAATATTTTCCTCTGCTTTGCGTAAGCTTCCAAGCAATAAACCGCAGAAAATGTTTTAATTCCATACCTAGCGTGGTGTAAATTTCTTTACTCCTACGATTTGTTTCGTAAAGTTTTTATTATTTAATTTGTAAGTGTGAATATTTTCTTCTGGTTCCTATCAATGCATTAAATTTGTTTAACTGGGTTTCGGCTCCGTTTAGAACGGAAATTCTTGTAAATGTACTATCGTGACGCATCGGCAGCCACAGTGACGGTTTTTTCGACTACGTCCATCACAGAAATATATTTATAATACTGTATTACCGTGTGTATAAGCAAAATAATAAATTTCTTATGGTTCCCTGCATTGTTTATTGATCTCTCAGTAATTGCCTTTTTTTGCGTCGAGGGGATGCTATGAAATTTTACTGATCTGCGCCGCGGACATTTGGAGGAATTAGTGGCATATTCGATGTTTGTAGTTAAAAGTATACCATGTGTTTTCGAACATGAAGCTCAGTTATGAACGTCAGTTACACACGACAGCGGGATAAAGGTCAGAATACCTCCATTACTTTGCTGCCATTCCACACATTACATAATGCTTCAAAAGTTCGTTGAACGCCTGAAGATACGTCCAATCCCCTTGACTGATGTTTCTAGGTCAAACCCGAGATTTGCTGTGCGTATACGAGTAGTTCAATGACAGTCTGTTTTGAACTATTCCTTTATCCTTTTACGAGCATGGACAGTACATCGGATGCTAATTAAATGGTATCTGCCAGAAAGGGATTATTCACATTCTCGGGAAAATGACCGACCTGGTTCGAAGTCGTGAACTGGGGATTCATACCAACGTAATCTTCCCATTCTTTGTCCACAGGGCATCTGTCATGATTACCGATACGCCAAGCACGGACTGGATCGAGAACACATTAAAATACAGTTCGGACTTCCAAATTGAATTTCAGAATTAACAGTAACCCCGCAGAGGAGCAGAGTATATTTTTAGCTGTTCGTTCCGTTGGTCTCAGTTTCTTTCCCCCCATGCCGCCTCGACACTTCTTTGCAGCCCCCAGTATTTCCATTTCAAGATCACCAGACAAGGTAAAATCCGTCAAACAAATATTAGTAAAAATTAAAAATGAAATAAAAAAAATTATATTATATCGCTGAAGCGAGCACCACAATTCCCAGTATCATACCAACTTTATATACGCATCATAGCTCTTAACATAGAAACGTCAGGAGACGTCTTTGAAAATTTCAGTAACTGAGCGGCTACGCTTCTGGACACCGGTCGGAGAAGATAAGAAAAGAACATATTATGACCTTAGATAAGTTAAGAAAGAGCTATTCTTACAATCGTAAAGTAGCATCAAAAAAACATACTATTCCATGAGCTAGGGAATTGTTTTCGTCTCATCTTCCCCACTGCCCCGTCCAAACTTCAATAACTTGGCAAATCATGAAAACGTTTTTCATATACTCGAGTTTGGCACGAAGAAGTTTCTGAGATTGGGAAGCCATCATTTGTAAACCAATTCGGACGGATTCACCACGCCTGATGAAGCGTAGTCAAGATTAATTACTAGTTTCTGGTTATTATTATAGAACAACGTCTCTATAAATCGTGTAAAATATTTAAACCAATTTGTACGAAGTCAGTTGAAAGATATCAGTGAACCATTGGCAAAAATTCGGCCATATGGAATTTAACGGAATTTATTTACTTCTGCTTACGTTTGTATTTTGCTCTAATTATTTTCTTTCTTAGTTAAAATAGTTAAAATAATTCATTTATCAGCAGTATATGAGCAGAAAAAAATTCCAGCGTTCACTAAAATAAATTTATAATGCGTTTCTTCTGCTCTGATTCCCTATACCTTAGACTTGAGAGGTTTCAAAAAATTGCAGAAAATATGCGCATTTATATATTAGATATAATTTTCCTTATTTTCGTAAATAGCTCAGGTGTGATCCACAGTAAGCCTTCGTCAACCCAGGAGCAGATTGATGACGCGTATAAGTTGATTTATTGCGGTGGTCGTCCATTGAATAGTTAGATATTGGCACACATTGTACGCCGAACATGCCAACTTTTTTTGCTGTTTGCGGCAAGATGATTTACGCGCAGGAGGCACTTACCGTCGGGCTGGGCCGTGGGTAGCGTGGGCGGCGGCCACGGGGCTCGATGCCCGGACCCCGAGCGGAAAGGCGACCCGGGCGAAGCGCCCAGCATCGCGGCTCCTGTCGTCGTCGCCTGCTGCTGGAAGCCGCCGGCTACAACACACACACACAAAAAAATTATATTCACCACATATATATACGTTATAACGCGTTGCATCCTATCATACCCGAAATTAGCCACACATCCTATGTACGTATATGATGTTTGACAATTAACGAAGCTAAACGTTGCTGTCTAGGAATACGAACATTGTAACAATATTCAAACCACAGACTCCGCAAACTTTGTAATGTAAGCGCTAATAAAGTTCTAGTTTACTTTAAGATCCGTTTTGTTCCATAATATACCGTCTATGATGAATTTCACAGTACAGTACTGTGAGACAATGCAAAAACATTCTACGCAAATCCAAATACACGTCCAAAATTTTCTCAACCGGTCCGGAAAAATTATTTGTAAACGACAAAGATAACATTGAAAATTTTCATTAAGTATAACAGAAGGATAACACTTTATTTTAGATATCATAGATTTTAAAAAAAATAGATATAAACATGGACATTGCACCAGTATTTATGAATAATAATGATAGTCAATCCAGACAAAGAAAGGTAATATAAATACGACTATGTATGGTGTTTATATAACTTTTTGTCTGTATTGGCCATTTTTATTATTTATCATTTTCAATCAGACGTAATTTTTTTCATTTTATCACTCGTATTTAAGTTTAATATGTTATGGGGAATGAGAAAAGAATTGTGTAGTGTTAAAATATTTAAAATGTTGATAATAACTTAAAAATAATCAAAAAAAAAACAATTGATTGGCTACGTGGGAAGTTTTTTTGGTAACCCGTCTCCTGAAAATTTAAAAAGAAATACGTAAAATCGGGGACTTGAGTTTTAAGACCAGTGTTCTATATTTTCAATGGTTTTTTTTCACTGTTTTAATTGAGTAATATTTTTCTATGCTTTTATTCTCTACGTTTGATTCCAGCACGAACATTTCAAGCTTCCCTGCATTGTAATTATAAAGCAGCAATCGTCTGAAAATTAAATATTATTTTACAGTATTCTGGTGAGTCCACTAAAGGGCGAACCCGGTCCTTTCAATTACAGGTCATGTGTTTAATCACCTCATTGGAAGTTCCTAGGAATCGGCGAGGAACGGTTTCTGCCGCCCACTCACGTGGCATTCCCGTCACACCAGCTACGCCGCATGCTTACACCATCCTCAATAATTTTTAACGAAAACCCGCTTTGGTAGGATGCCTGTTGCGTCACCCTTTTGTGACGCTTCGCAATGTTGCCGGAAACGGCTTAGACGGAATTTATCTCACGTAGACCCGCCCGATTCTTCTCCAACTCTTTGATTTGTATTGACGATGAGGTCTCACCCTTTTGCGGTACCAATCGCATTTTCATACGAGTACGACGACTCGTGCAAACGACTTCCGGCGGTCTTTGCCAATACTACGACCTCTTATCAACTTGCAAATCCTCACTATTCCTTAACGTACTCATTTATTCCTCTGTATCATAGATTAACGTCATTGGGTAACTATCGTCTCCTGCTATGATTCCTAGTCTTTTCTTCTACCCATGTTCTATTATGTAATGCAGTTCGAAGAAAGCGTCATGTTTAAATTCATCTTCCAACGAAACCAGCTTGTTCAATTTCCTTATAGTCTTATCTTCATTCCCTATATCTGTTAGTTATCGACGTCCACGGCTTCATCCTGAAGTTTGCGTGGATCTCTCTGTACTTTTCAATCTACTATAAAGGCCCATAAATTATTCTATCTGCTCGTACCTGCCTAGGGCGTATTTCATATACAGTTCCAAGACCTACTTAATTTGTTTTCTATGGCAGAACCTTGCGCAGTCCAGGACCTCAACTTCAACCAGACTCAGACCACTTTAATTCGGGCAGATTTCCAAAACTCTTCTTCAAGCTTTCCGCCCCTACTCTTTACCGACGACTTCATTGGACTATTTAGCAACTCTTTGAATATGCTCCCGATACCCGACAGTGTTCTTTTGAAACTGACTCAGATTGACAAATACGTGACGACAAGACAACTGCGCTCACTAACAATAAACTGATCTAAGCCGTAAAATATTGCTAGTTTAACAAAAAAACAAAATGTCAGCGGCTATCGTGCGTTTCCGCACAAACAGGCTGTTGCATATCTGAGTTGCTATATAAACCACTGTATTGATAATTACACAATTATCTTCTCGTAAACATATTTAATTTTCACTTCAACGGTGAACTGAGGTTATATCAAAATTGGCCACAGCCTGTGATGGCACAATAATTAACACGCTTTATCGATGTCACAGACAAATATTCAGAGGGAATTCACTGCTGTCAGTTACTTCAAAAGAAAATGAAATCGAATCGTCAGAGAAGATTAAAATTATTAATTGTCAAGTATTTATTTTTCTCAGAGTTATTGATTTCCTTAGAAATAAAATTTTACTGTATCTAAGAGTTAGAATATGGCTTCGTACAACTTATAGAATAAGATGACAATAAAAACTATCTGACATTTACTGAGAATAATAAAATTTGATGGCCATTCAGTCAGAAAAAATTAATAAAAAAACATTAATTTTTACAGAAATTTTTACTTATTAAAGACGTTTCGTCCTTGGAATGAGGACCTATAAATTATTATAAACTGAAGACGTCCTCAATTCAAGGCCAAAACGTCTTTAATAATTTACATCTCTTTAAAAAGTAATGTTTTCTTATTGAAGTTAATAATTTTCTAATTGTTTTTTTTGATTGACTGGTCATCAAATTTTGTTATTAAAATTACAATATTTTTTCTGGTATGGAATTGATACCGGAAGAAAAATTTGATCGGTTACTAACACGCGACAAAATCACAAACTCGTTAAAGAAGGATAATTTCCGCAGAAGTACATAAATTCCATACAAACCTCACGTCAATTGTTTCGGTTTACCGATAACAGTGGCAAACATACTATTTGTGTTACTTTGATGAAACATAATTTCTCGCTTTGGATTTATGTCTTAAACGGGTCCATCAACACTGCCAAGACATGTTTAAATGACGAGAGCTATAAACACGGCGCGTTTATTAGTTATTTTGCAAGCCTTGCGGGGAGGAGGGATGGGGGGGGGGCGATTTGAGTACAACTTTTTATTCACATTTCATTCGCTAAATGATGGATGGCTAATTAATTTCCTGAAGTTAATGGTTGTCGGCATTAATGTTCTGGATAGAAGCCTCTTCCAAGTAGCTTGCGGTGGTTTAGGCCTAAGTTAAAATTCTTGGCCGCGTAGGAATTTACAACACTTTTAACTGACGTCACGAGACGTGCCATTGTAAATGACCTGTCAAGAAGGAAGTATGGGAGAACCACTTGTTTGTAGAGCAGGGCACTGCAACCGAAATATTGAACTAGGAAGTAATCGTTAGGAATATGAAAGATAAAAAGGGAATGTCGGGTTAGTTCCAATATCCTGACACTGAGGGTCGTTAGATTAAAACGGGACTGGAGAATTGCTGAAGCGAAAAGGTTTCTCGCAGTAAAACACAGGCAGGTACCAGGCGTAAGGCGACAGATACGCTAGACAGCGCGGAAGAGAGACAATAGCAGTATTTATCGGACTACTTGCTCCTAACACCAGAACAACAAGCTGTTTTATATGTCGGGATCGCAGCCTCATAAGGAAAAAAAAACCCAGGCGCGCCAAATTCCCAGAATAAGAACCCATCAATGCATACAATTTTAACTTTATTAAGGGGCGAAGTTGATTGTCGAAACCAATTTTAGATGGTTATTTGGGAAAGATAAGTGCTTCTAGCTTGAAGTTGGGCAAATGTTCTCTTAATAACGGTGGGCGTTCAAACGTGAAAAGGAGAGAACATAAAATCCAAAAACAGAACGTTGAGGCTTGAGGCTTCTGCAGGCTCGGCGGCATGTTTCTAAAGTCTCCGACCTCCACAAGACAAGTCAGCAATGAAATGGAACTGGAGAAGTACCACGTGAAAGAAGGCGGAATTTTTCCCCCGCTGAGAACGAAACGTTCACTTGCGTTTCGCTCTGACCGACAAGCTGACGTGACAAGAAAAATAAAAAAAGTTCCACACTTTGAAATTATCACTTACATTTATAGAATCGCTATTACAGCCAAGTACTATAAAAAATTAATAAATTAAACAGAAATCAACTAACTTGTCAGGAAAAAACTGTGTGCAAATTTATCAAAAGAAAAAATCAATAAAATACGACGTTTCGTCCATAATTTCGGGACTTCCTCAGGTGATGTATAGTTTTGAATGTATGCTAAATTAGAAGAACAAATATAAGGATCATGGACTGCGTACAACAACGGTTGCAAACAATTAATTAATTAATAAATACTCATTTTTTCTGAGAATTACTCTTGTTTTGTTTATTTATCAAATTATAATTGTCAGGTTATATTTAATACTATAAAAATTATCTGTCAAACGTTTTTTAAAGATAAAAATATACATGCAAATTAATTCTGATTTTTATAATTAACTGCACAGGATATGTGCCCAACGAATTTATGATGAAAATAGTACAAAGTTTTGTCAAGAAATACTACGATACATTTTACTGGTTTACGAGTTAATGTTCGTCGCAAAGGAACTTTTCTACTACGACACCGTTTCGAAAAATATCGTGCATTAAAATCTACACGCAAAACAGTTGCTTCCTTCATCTTCCCATCGTAAAAAGTGTGCAATTTTATTGCACGTAGCTCATTTGTACCACTCCTTACATGTTCTTTAGAGTGTGTGTGTGTATGTTTCTTGCTAGCCGCCTCCAGCCCAAGTTCTACACGCTAACAATTGCATACAATTCGTACCGTGAAATCAGCAGTATGTTCTGACTAAAAAAAAAAAGTTTACGAAAACACACTGTGGATTTATTCACTCGATTGTTATGAGAACTAAAGAAAATAAATATGAAAACGGTAAGAAACAGGAAATGTTTTTTTTCTTCAAAAATAATATAATTAGGACGTATAATCGAATGCTCACTAACATTTTGTTACGACACGACAATATTTCATATTTCGTCCAATTACTGGATTTTCTGGATTCTGATATTCGGGATACATACTCGATCAAAATTAAGTATTCATTAGTACGTATAAATCAAGAGAGAATGCTTCTTTTATAATTGTAAAGAAACTCGAACCGACTTACATAACTACAAGCTAACAGAATTAGTAATTAGTTTTGGCAGTGAAACGAATTGATTTTTCCTCTCCAGGAAAATGACTTCTTAAATTTGAGCTATTAGTATTGGACGGAGGTATTTTTAATAATAAAAGTGTTTGCCTTTTTAAATCTGAAGAAACGTGAACAATCACATGCCAACGGCATCATTGAACACTTGCCAAAAGAATCGATCCACTAACTTATTACGGCGCCCTCGGGAAACTTAAAATGTATTTGTTTATAGGTCGTAGAGTTCCTGACAGCAGAATATAAAAAAAAATGGGACAAAAAGAGTAATAACAATGCTATAAATATTTATGGCTCAGTATATATGAGGACGGGGGATTAGAAGTATAATAGGAAATGTAAAAGTCAGAAGGGAGAGTAAAAATACGGGCTATATCTAAAGAATGGGGAATAGATGTAGGAAATGCGTGGAGGAGGGAGGGCGGCGATCGGCCGAAGGAAATGTAAATAGCACATTTAGGCAAAGAAAGAAAGAAAGAGAGAGGCCTTGATATACGATTGGATGTGGACTATGAAAGACCTTATTACAGTAGACCCGATACGGCAAATAGTTGCGGGAGAGTTTTGGCAGCGGCTAAAAGCAGCTGCAATGCGTTCGTCCTTGAGGAAACCTGCCTCAGCCCAGCAGGTCTTCAACAGGTAGAGCAGAGACCGGACAAGCAAAATGCCTCATCTCCGAAGAAAACATCTCGGTATAACCTGGACTCCCCCGTGCACTACTGTTGTAACGCGTGGCGTCCGGAACGAAAAAGGCAAAGACAAGAACAAGAAAATATGCATATTTTTAATCTAACACGTGTTACGAAACGGCTAATTGGTCATATTCACGGGCTTGAAATATTTCGAAAACGGAAACACGCTGTCAGTTTAATTGCGTGGGGCGGCCGTAGAAATAGCTGCAGACCCCTTCCTTGTTCTCTAATGCGGAAATTTTAGCTCCGTCTGGTACATCTTAGGGATGCTACGATGCGTGAATAAGAATGTAAGGTCCTCAGCTGACGAACGTGATTTCGTAATTTACGAATTTAAAATAGACTACTTAATGCAAAATTTACTTTCAAGTCGAGCCTGTTCCCGATGCGAAATTCGGATGAGTCGACAAATGCAAAATTCTTTTTTTATGATGAACATGGAATAAAATTTTAATCACGTTGTATATGATCACTGTAAAATATTTCACGGTTCTGTTTCAATTTCGGACTTCGTGATATACGCGAAGACATGGACAAGTGTCCGTTTTAGAATTAAGTACTTACTCATCGTCACTACAGTTAACTGCATATCAATTAAATAAATGTTGGTTGCAATTGTATGAAATACTATCACGAAATAATTTCCTTAATCTGGTAAAAATAATTAATAATCTCGATTGGATATTTCAGGAAAAAAAAGCTTAAAATGTTTTAATAATTTGAAGTATTAAAAATATTAGATGCTGTAGTTATTTATTATTTCTGATTATTACGTTTAGCGTGTATTCGTTATCCTCTTATTTATCATTAAAGTTTATAAACATAATTATTTGGAAAGAGTTTTAAGGTGATCGGACTGTGAAAAAAAAACTACCCGTTTATTCTTTTGGACTAGTCAATTTAGAAAATAAAACAAATTTTATCATATTGATATGTATGAAAAATTTCTCTTCCAAACCAAAAAAAAAATTCAGGACAAAATTATATATTATACAGCTCAGTGTCAGATTATTTGCATAGAAGTTAGATGTTTCAGTTAAAAAACAATTATTAACTTTAGTATACAAACGTGATCATTGAAGGGAATTTTTATCGTCGTATCGTTTTATCAGGATATTCCTTATAGTATTATTAAAAATGTCTTATTAGTAACAATAACAATTCGACCATCTAACTCTGATCATACTAATATAGATTACATTAAATTTTTAAATGGAATAAATATAATTGCCACAATTTCGTGCAGCCTAAATACCACACTTACGATATGACTCTTTTTGTAGTTGATATTTGCAAAAAAAATTGTTTCCGAAAATGAAACTTAAAACGAACGGTTAACGTCAAGTTGTAGGATTAAGGACTATTTCTGCTGTATGGTCAATAAAATATATTTACTAAATCATGCTAATAAATTCACTGGTGTCTTTTAAGAAAAATTATCAGAGATTGCTATGGATGTTTCTTCGGCTTCTGAAGCGTTAAATGTATCAAAATTTTTAAATTTATATCCATGAAAAAAAAGATTTGTAAATTATCTGCAAGTTATACATTATACGGGCATAATATTGATACAAAACTACATTAAGAACCATGACTCAGGATTGCGAGTTAATGTCTTAATCTTTATGCGTTTTAATAAGAGTTGCGACAAATAAAATTAATGGTTGGTTATCACGTTCCTTTCTCATCGACGATTTCTTTTTGACGGCGTCCAATATTTGTATTTACATTAATCCCTTTATGTGTCGTAAAAGCATAAAATACAATTAAAGAAATTTTCAGATTTTATTATAATAAAATGATTACAAATATACGCGACAGAAATAGCAGAGAGCAATTTAAACGTGAAAAATATCAGATAGCGTCCGGCTGAATTTCAATTTGATGATTTCTTAAACAAGTTTCCTGTCATTACTATTTAATGATTTTTTTTTGTATCTGATGTGTGAAATGTGTAATGTATAACTTGCAGGTAGTTTAAAAGTAATGTCGAGTACCAATGAAAACTCTCTTTATGTGTTTATTGATTTTCTTAAGGAACGTTTCAATTAACGACTACTTGGAGAAGTGTCAACATTCGTACAAAATATGGTTTCCTTTCGAAAGCTGATGATTTTAAATTGTTTCACTTTCTTTTATCGCGCATTTTACATGGTAAATATAGGCTTTGTTTAATTCAGAGATATCTTTTTGCTAAGATACGAAAGCGTAAAAAGCGGTTGTTTTTTAATTAAAGATGGTTTAATCTAAATAATGTTAATTATAACGAAGTAGTCCGTTCGCGGTTATCGTGGACTTATACAACCTTCTTTATACTCTTCGATGGTTATAATATGAATGACGAGTCCTTCAGATCCTAAATATCGCGCTACAACTGGGAGGAACCCATGTTTAGGCGCAATCAGCACGACTGTCAAGACAAAATGAAACCCTAAAATAACGTTTGAATGACGAATCGAATTTTGTATCCGTAAGTTACGTAACTGGTCCAAATCTCATGGTCGCAGCCGGCGAAGGTCACCAGTTCGAGTCTTGAAAGACTCCAATTATATTTTCATATAAACACTCTCGGGATTGTTGGAACCATGCAGCGCACTGTAATCCTTTAGCACATACAAACACTATTTTATAGGCGTATCGTTAAGACCATAAACGTTCGCCGTGGGCCTGTGGTTTTCCTTTGCACACTTCAACACAACCCGCTTTCGCCTTCACTGTAGCAGCAGCTGCAACAACGACATTACGCAACCGTCTCTCTTCATCATCCGGAGGACCCGAGAAACCGCGCCGTGGCTACGATGACGTGAAAATTTAAAAATACAAAGCGAATGACACGTGAATTGGCACCTCACTGCAATTATTCGTCTTGGTACAGCGCGTTAAAAGTAATCACAGACAATGAAATTTTAGTTTAGTTGCGGATAAAGGTCTTGGATTAAGACGGCCGCGCTTACCCAATAGAAACTCGACACCTCTGGATGTCTATAATGAAATGGTCGGAAAAAAAATACACGAAAAAAAAATTCAGGGGTTACAAATACTTCTCTTGTATTTAGAGTATATTTCTATGACTTGCGTAGCCCCAATAACAGTTTAAGACATCGAAATTAACTGGATAAAAATATTTTCTAGATTATCTTAGTTAATCCGGCAATGACGGTAGTTATCCGTAATAAATAAAATTCTAAAAGCCATTCAATGTTCAAAAGACGCGAAGTAGTGTCGAAACGTCCACCTATGTTTAATTTCTTTTTCTCGTGTAATTGTTTCTCATATTAAATTTGTATGAAAAAGCATTATTATTTATTTATTGAAACGAAAGTTAAATCTGTATGTATTATGTAGTAGTTGACCGTATTTGGAAACCTGAACTCATTCGCGGCTGCTTGAAAATAAAGGTTTCGAATCCATCAATAATAGTTATAGATTAATTTTGTAATTGAAGGTTCCGAGTGTAGGAATAAATATACACTACATTCGAAATCGGCCCGAAACATATACAAACGTTGCTCCCTTTTTCCTGCGGCCGGCAAATAATCTTACAACAATGGGATAAATTCCCCGATTGAAGTGATTCCGCAACAGGAATCAAATAAGTATTCGCTCTATAAAACACTCGACGTTAGTAAAAGCGTATCTTAAAGTTTCCGGTTCGCTTCTGCAGATTGCAATTCATGTCCTACACTTTCTTTTACAACTCAATGAGTCACAGATGAAAAAAAAATGTAGATCGAGGCTACTTTCGCGGCGATAGCTAAAAATAGACCTGTTTCCAAATGTTACACGATCACGGAGTAATAAAGTGCTGAAGCATTAACGAGTAGATGTGTAGATGCGAGAAAAGGCGTCTGTACTTTACAATGAAAGCAGAAATACCGGTTAAAGCGATTTTTATATTTAAAAAAATCTTATAAAACGCTGTTATAGAAGACTTTTGGCTAAATTTATTGAAAAACTTTCTGCGAACTATGTAAAGACCAAATAAAAATAATAATGACAAAAATCTACAATTTTGTCGGCTACGTTAAAAAAGCGTAACAACGGAAACAGATTTAAACTAATTTTTTCTATAAGATTATCCACAATTATTTACTTACAAAACTAGGCACATTTTATAGGAATAGTAAAATTTCACGAAAGTCCACACGATAAATACAAAATACTTGAGGAACACAAACTGATTCACCAACAACATACCGAGACACTTACAAAACGTTCGTAACACGTAACGCGTTTTAAAATTCGACTTTCACAGCAAACTTATCATATTACAGCACGTCAGTCCAACTATTAGTCATAATTCTCCGTAAATTACGTGATACTCAGAATGCAGCACACAATCACAAGTAACATGTAAGTATCGCTGCTTCGTACGGATGCACAAAATAGTTACGAGAAAAATTATTTAAACTGTCTTAACGATTTGCAAATTAAAATATCTACTAAATTCGACTAACAGTTGGGCAGTGTTTTTAGTAAATAACAAAATATTGACAGCAAACTCGAGTAATTTGAATTTGGAAAATCCACGATTATAGAAATAATTTCAGTAACAAACAAGCAAACTTACGAAAGAAATCGTAAAACACATAAAGCCTCAAAATTTTGTTAAAATATAAAGTTACCTGTCATAAAATGTTCAAATATATTCACTCTCACAGAATTTCATTTCGTCGCGAGAATTCATCTATGCGTCGATGTTTTCATTTTGGTTGCGACGAGCGTTGTCCACGACCGCATCCGCCGAGAACATTTTCCAAGATTAACGGTATCCGAGAAGATCTTATGGGGAGAAAACGTAGACCGAAATTCAGAAAATAGCCGCGTCTTATCGTACCGGAAGATATCTGCTGGCGATAGGAGCGCGCGCCTTTCTAACACCCGAAATTTATATCGTCGAGTTTACCCGGAGATTGGCCGGCATAACCAGTAATTGCCAAACATACAAGACTTCGACTTTGAGGTTCGGCGGAAAAAGTAATAGACGCTGCGGCCAACAGCCGATATCTCGATAAACAATTCACGATTCACGACTGGTTGTGTTAATTATAGTTAAGCTGTGTAATGAAAGTATTCGGGCCTGGCGGGGGTGTGGTGGGGAGGACAGCCTAGGGGAATGTAATTCACATGTGGGAAGCTGCGAGGAGTGGGGAAAGCCACGCCCTCCCTGCAACTAGCTCCGCCCCCTACTGTGTTCAACCTCGTGGAAGAGCACTTTTGCGTCGCCTGAGATATACAGGTTGCACGGTTGCCTTCCTGCTGGGGCTATTTCTTTCTTTTCTTTCCTTCTCCGTTTTTTTCTTCTTCAAGTGAGCGCCGCTGCGTCAATTGCAACTGCCTTAGCCGAATTATAATCCCGTAATTGCACTTGAAAACTGGTTACCGAGCCTTAGAAACGCGTCTGTTCCGGAAGAGACCGGTGCTTTCACTCACTAATTTACGTTTTGTTTGCCGATACTCCAGAAAAGTGTAAATAGAGTGATAACGTGTGTATGAAACACGCCGATAGTATAAAAAAAAATGCACCGATCGAGAAACACTTTACGACCGTTAAGTTATTCGGGTTCCTTATCAAGTAAAATACACATGCCTATTTATAACCGAGGTCACTCCTTACACTGCGCTTATATTTCTGTTACCAGAAACACTTTTATCGACCTACCACAGAAAGTCTTAGCGCATCCGTCTCGCCAAAATCGCAAGTAGCATACGTTCACTAAATACTAAGTGATTTGCGCAAACTGAAGATTCTTTTCAGCTCTTTATATCTTGAACAGAAAATTCTGCTATAAATTTTATTTTGGGAAAAGATTTAAGCATTCGGCATATTACAAACATGCGACTCGCTTGCATTTATATAAGCATTGACGAATTGAAGAACCAATATGTGCATACACGCAGCGGTAAAAAGAATCTAGGCCCTACGCACTTGCGTTTAACATACGATTAGTCTTATTCTGCTTGAAATATTCGTTAGCAACGTTTTAAATAAGTTTTCCGACAGAGAAAATGTAATATATTTTTCATATTCGCTCAGAATCTGACAGAATGTAATATTTGCGGCTTAACTAAAGCGATAAAATGTTACTGAAAATATTGCGTTTTTATTTTAGTAAAATAAATAAATTGCTTTTTTAAACTATATACATAGCACCAGTAGACTTTTTGCGCACAATGAGTATTGTGTTCGCATATTCGTAAGCGCTTAGTAAAGTCGAGGCTTAAAACTAAAAATTGGACGCGTTGAAGGACCAAAATTAAATTAAGAACGTACAGTAAACGCACCGTATTTAAGTTCCATGAGTACAAAACCGAATATTAGTTGTGGGGGTAGATAATTGTCTATTCACGAGGAAACGGCAAGTGATTCTGAAGGGTATCGATTGTTGTATTTAAATTCAAAGTTAAATTGCAGCTTGTAGCAATTCTGACGTCATATGGACTCAATGATTGCGCAAGTAGGATGACGTAATGATTTTTCAAGGCTAACCGGCTGGGCGGCGCAGGACCGGGGCCGCTTGCCGGGAACAGGGACTGCAACGGCCGGGCGAGGGAGCAGCGTTCCCTGGGATGCACGGAACACCCGACACGGGAACGTAATACGTTCTCGACACGCGCAAAAAAAGTGCATATTTCGAGAATAAAATATTTTTTTATGTGACGAACTATTTTACATCGTGACTAGGAATATTTCTCTTTAATAACGCTACTCTTTCGCCCACAAATAACTAATACGTTTGTTACTCTTCAAATACTCAAAATTAAAACACAAACGAATAACTACGAGTAAATCCCCTTTTAATTATTATTAGCATTATATATACTACGTTACTTTATTTAATGAATTTAGAACAATTTTACCACAACAAACAGGGACCAGACAAGGATCCTGGCGTTTGAAATTTATTTTCTGGGTACAATATCAAAATTTAAAATCTCGTATATTTTTTAATAACATAATTTGACGTTACTGAACATAAAACGCGACGATTGTTCTTAGGCGTATCTCGCCGGATGCTGCCGTGAGGACCGCTTTACAGAAATAAATTCCTGTCAGTAATTTACTTTTAACATTTCCCCGCATTTTATTCCTACATCGACGAAAATTATCTCAGAATTTCATTTTCTGAGAATCCGAACCTTTTTCACTTCAATTAAATTTTTCAACAAAACTGTTAGCCACAAATTTGAACAGTAAAAACCTAGTTTGAATTGTGTATGTTAGTTTATCGTTAGTTAACCTAAAAAATTCGTAAATAATAATTTCTGGTTCGTTTATAGACGAGTTACGCAGAGTAACGTTTTTCTAGAAGCAAGTGCCCCAGTAATTATTTTATTCGTCCGGTACGGGAACGTAGAACGTTCGTGGAAACGGCAATAGTCCTATTTATAACAGTCCGTAAATGGTCGTATTACATGATTCCGAAATTTCTTTATGTATACGTGAATCTGTCGGTTCCACATAGTGAAAAAAATCTGTTAAATATCAATATAAAATGGTTATCATTCAAAGGTAACAGACTAAACTTTGATTAATTTGTTTTGGAAAATTAACGCTTTTCTTGCCGTTGTAATGACAAGTCGAAAGTTCGTTAGTTTTGACACCGGTACTTTGACAGATTTACTAAAGATATTATACAGTCGCGGGAATTTCGCAAAATTCTGTTTTAGTGGTTCCTTTTTGCTATAAATGCAAAATTTCGTAGTGTCAAACAAATGAAAGAAAATTCTGAATTATCCGTTGGGTACACACGAAGACAGTTAGGATATTTACCGGATTTTTGAGATAACAGTTTTGGCCTGTCAAAGATAACGTGAATTTGAATCCGCGCGTTTGTTTGAGATATTGTCAAAATATGTGACATTGCTCAAATAATCTGTTTTCTTGTCCGAAAAAAATAAATGTTATCAGCCTGCGTGTTTCACCGTTCTCAATGCTTCGTAGGACGAGTCCGGTGGCGGGGTTCCTGAAATATTGTCAGCTGGAATAATAGCGGCTGTCCCACCCAGGTACGTCGGCGTTGACTTACGCGCTGTTGCCAAAACTGGAGGGAAATTTTCAGTGTATCGTAAATGTTGTCGAAACTGATAATGTCCTACTGTTGGGGGCATCTTGCTCGCTAACCGGAGTTAGCGTGGAGCTACGACGATTAACACCGCGCCTGAAGGTCAGCGCGCGGCTAATGGTTGATAATCCCGCCAAAAAGGGCGACGCGTAGCCGGCGTAGTTATCACTCGCTCTCCACAATTAGTCACCGTCCTCGAGCCACAACAGAAACCAATTCTCCGTGGTCACACCAAACTGTTGCGCAACACCTAACGACTGAGATCACAGACATCCCGCGATTTCTTAGAAGAAAATATTCTTGTTCGTACCTTTCAAAACTTGTCGCCTTGACCAACACTGTCGCTAGTTCGTGCACATTTATTCCTCGGTCGTATGCATCTGTCACACACATAGAATCCACAAGTTGCGGGCCGAGAAACACACGCGCAACTGCTTCCTTTGGCTCACGCTAGTGTACTGCGGAAATTGGAGTTGGCACGAATGCAGGTCTGGACGAATGGGCGGGACGTAGCGCACGATTGGTCCGAGCAAGTCCCACCCACCGCGCAGCTCCGCCCAACGCCACGGAGCAGACGGACTTATTTACAAAAAACATCCCGCCCTATCACGTGAGGCCGCACGACACTTTCTACCCTTTTCTATACTAACATCCAAAATATCCAAAACTGGGACAGAATAGTCAAAGGCTGTCGATAGCCGACTGAAATGTTAACAAATCTTCTGAATGCGCATGTTTGTGCATGAAAACTGGCAACTTGTCGATTCCGTTCGTTTCGCATCGTTCACAGATACAGAAAAGCGATTCCGCACTGTAAAGAGAAGGGGGACGGCGGAAAGAATAAACAATTTTCTACTCGTTACAAAAAGAAATGAGTCAGATATTACTCTAGAATGCGAACGTTGACCGAGAAAATGTGAAGTTCGGAGAGGAAAAGCCCCTGGACCTTGGCATATGCGACGTGTAACGTTAAAATGAATGGCCTGCAACTCTGCCTATTGTTCGAAACGTATTGTTGAGAACCAGTTCTTCTACGTACTGGCTTTACTCTGCACAATTCTCCTTGGACGGAAAAACTGTCGCTGCAACGTTTGCTTTCTATTACAAATGCAATGAAAGACTAGTTAGTAAATAAACACTGAATAAACTATTCAATGCTAGTACACATACCCTTAGATTTTACACCCACGATGATATTTATACTCTTCTTTTGTATTCCCGTTTCTATTGTGTTGTATTTTTATTGTTCACAGGGGATATATTTTTTAAAATAATATTTAAAGAAAAATAGTTTTAATTTTAAGCAGGTATATCCACTCAATTTCCGGCACTGAATAACAACTGAGCAAAATTTTAGTATAACTTTCCTGGAAATGTACGACGTGAATCATATAACCTATAACAACGGCTGAATCGCATAAAATAAACATTCATGAAATATATAGCGAACATTTACAAGAAAAAATATGGCTTCACGACAATAATCATGGATAAATACACAAGCTAATGTCATTTTCTTTCAAATATCTACCTAAAACATATTATTATGAGCGACAGTTCGATAATTCGTCGCATTTAAACAAGATAATTTTTTATTAGTCCGATTTTACCCTTCAGTCATGTTGGATACATCTACAGTCAGTCTTTAAAGAATATAAAAATTATTTTTAAAAGTAGTTTGTTTAATTAAAACTAATGAAATTTAAAGCTAATTAATTTTCCCTGTTGGCTATTATTTCAATTAATCAAATAACCTTATATGTGCTTGCCGGGTCATTTTTTTATAATTTGTTTGTATATATAAAGTCATATTGTAATGGATTGCCATCAGTATTGTATGGTTTACGGTCTCGTTGGGCGATCGTGGAACTCAAACATTGATATGATGAGCCCAATCGGAGCTAGTTTCATATTCATCTGAATTAGGATAAGTCCAGGGTTGGGACTCACATTCCCGGATGCTCGTACTCCAGATCGAGGATTTCATTACGCGAGCTTTTTTCCCACGCTCTGGAACGACTGCACACGCGCACGCGCACTCCATAAAAGGACAGAGTCCCTGACATACGCAAGGCTTGGAGAATTATCATATTGAAACAAAGTCATCGCTCCAACGGCGTACCTCTACTTCAAAATGAGTTGCGTCGATACCCACATACGCTAATCTCTCTCAAAATACGTCATAAAATATCGTCGCTCCGGAACCGTTCACGTGAATCTGGATCGTATACACGAAAAATATTAACTTTTTTCCTTTTGAACGTAGTCAGATATTTTCTTATTTTCTTACTGTCACTGTTCGATATAGCCTATCCGATATACCGCTTTCTTAGATTTTGCCTCCACCCGTTATTAGACCTCACCCAAGATTTTTCGCCCTTTAGTCACTAATCCTATAAAAAAAATAAACACATGTTACTTCGTCATCCAAAATCATCCGACCTGGTTTTCTTACGCTCTCACCGATCACTTCGGGAAACCACAATTGTCGCAGCGGTTTAGTTAATTAAAACGGAAGATCCTAAAATCTCTATACAACAACACATTTACAAACACAGAGCAAACATTTACAATGCACATGTTTTTTCCCCCAAAATGTTCGTAAATAACGCAGAATATTATAAGGTGAGGGGCATAAATACGGACGCAGACAAATATTAATTTTAAAACAAATCGATAAACCGAAAATGATAAGTGGACCACTTCCGCGTGATGGTTTAGGCTCACGTTAAATAAGATATTAAAGTGAAGAGGTAAATGCCATATTTTTATTTTTTATTAAAATATAGGTTGGTAGTAAAATATAGGTTAAGTAAATTTTTTTGTGTTAAATGTAAGCATATATTTTTCGTACAGTATATAATTTATTTCTTGCTACTTTTCATTGTTGTTTTTATTTTTCACATTTTGAATTAGGAACAAGTATGCGGCAAAATCAGAAGAAAAAGGTAGGCTATTCCTCGTTTACAATTTCCACTTACTCCAAGAATATTCAACATCACATCTTTACCTTTCAAATCAGTTCGTATTGATGTTTTCTTAACTTTAAACCCCTCCCTGTACGAATATTTCATCGCTTGTCTAATTTAAAAAGTATCGAACACTCTTACAACATTTTCAACACGATGCTCCTGCATTCTGATATTTAGACAGAATAAAAATATTTGTAAAAAACATTTTTAAAAATATCCACACCAAGAATATCATATGACGGTTATATCAGACATAATTTTGAATTTCCTCCACAAGTGACAATGTGTCAGGACAACACAACGTCACACCGACAACGGCTCTCCCATTCAGAGGCATTTGAAATAAACTTGGAATAATTAGCGAGTTTCCGAGAGCACGGGGTCTATTTATTTGAAATGGCGAGAGGTGGAGAGAAGTGTTGTTCTTTTTTTTTTGTGGGGAGTTGGCCCAGCTGATCGGGCGGCGGCAGGTATTCCAGAGGGCGTTGACCCTGTCCGGAATCCAGCCCGCTCTTCCCCTTTAAATGCTGCCGAAGAAAATCGATCCCAGGCTGATCCACAAGGCGGCCAAGGCGTCAGATTTTCTCGTGAGTTAATACCCTGGCCGGCTCATTTGTCGACATCACATTTCAGTGAGCTTAGCATCCGCGAAGGCCGTGACAGATCTTCATGGCCGGAACTGCTGGCACGAATTTGTAACGATTAAAATAATTAAGGTCTTTGAAACGAGAATGTGGGTGGCGTATTCACACCTCGTACCATCCCCCCTTTTTTTTGTGGTCAAGTCTTCGTCAGATACGGCTGTAAGTTGACAGAGAAGACTAGCTAAGGCTCTCATTGCGATCGTGCCGTACAAGTCTCTGAGGAATAATATTTTATCAATACCGGCACATTGATGGTAAATAAATACATTGAAACGATTAATCAAGGACGTCTAACACTCTAATTACACAGTCCGAATGATCCTAGTTTCCGCGAATACCGTGACAGATGCTCCAATCCAACTGCGACTAATAAATTGCTAGAATTAATATAATTAAAGCTTCTGAAGCAGAGAATGTGGAATTCACGCCATGTCTGTCTCCTTAGAAAACAAAAAAAACATGGTAGCTGTCTTCCCCTGCTAGTGCCCTTAGCTGACCGACAGACTCGTGCTCTGCGTTCTAATTTAGTCTTCATTGAATTTGCGTGTTTATGTGAATAAACTTCTTTTCGCACCACTAAAATGACCTTACAAATTAATATGAATCAGTGTTATTATTGTTATTTCAGTAAAGTTTCAATATGAATGCTAGCTTTTAAATGGTGTGGCGTCACATTTCTTTCTCTTACTGGACGACTAATGAAGACTGGATAACAAAGAAAATTAAATTAATTCGGGTTTTACGTCTGTGCTAATTTCTTTCACATATTACATCTTTTCATTCATGTATCCAATATGTACTGTTTTTCGAATATATGAACGCTATGACGTTATTTTGTAGTAATAGTTTTTTAAAAGTAAGGATAAGTATTCCTCCGCAATTAATTAAAGTGTTTAAATATCTGTTAAATGACTGTTATTTTAATATAAATATCATAAGTGATAAATCCATTTTAATAGTCTCATTTTTTATTTTAATGTTAATTACACTAAAATATTCAGGAGTTATATTAAGCCATATTCATAGGATCATATAGTTAATAAATTTTCGTAGGCCAACTTATTACTAAGTTATGGTCTGTCTGACATTTTCTATTATTTAAAAATAGTACCGGCTTGTTCTGTGGTCTAGCACGGTTAAAAAAAGGTTGAATCAATTTATATATAAATAGTTATATGTATATATACATTTAACAGTGTTTTTTTTCTTTTCTGTTGTACATACATATTAAAGTTATACTGTTAGTATAGATTTAGCCTGTAAATTCACGCATCAACTTCGGAGATGTCACGCACGTAAAAAAATACGTATACAAGTATTGAATTTTCTACATATGCCGAAAAAAAAATACGTGAACAATTCTTAGAATTTTTTTTTACATTTCCTATTTCATGAGTGCGGGACCCAGGGGATTAATAAATCTAAATAAAAAATTCTGCTTCATCTGTATTGCTCTTGTGGTGAACACAGTTTTCCCGATATGATCACAGTCAAAGGGCACCTTAATTATAGTGAAAGTATTGAATTGCGGTGACACAGAAACTATAAAATTTTATTAATAGCATAAGTTGTTTTCAAATTGGCTCGCTAATTTCTTTAAAATTTATTAGTAAAATTGTTAGTTTTCAATTCTGTGTCTCTTTACTTCATTTTTTCTTTAGATAAAATTTCTTCTTATGCACCATAGTTTTACTTAACCAGAAATTTAAAAGAAAATGTAGGGCAAGAAGATCATATGTCAATTATTCTTTGCTAAATAGGACAATAAACTATTGGAATAATTGAGGGGAAAGCCTGATTTAAGAGAATAAATTTTGGTTAAATTGAAGTAGTTTCGAATTTTTAAAAAAATTAAACTACTAGTAGGAAGTGAAGTGGTTTCCTCCCAAAATGAAATTAATATTAAAATCTGATGATCGATTTTTGACGTATCAATTAAACTTACATTCTTATTATTAAGGTTATTCAAGTGTTAGCGTGGATTTATTCTACCCATTTGTATATAATAAATACGCATATAAAAGTATTTAATTTTACACTGATGTCGGAAAAATATTTTTAAGACTTTATTCGGAATTAGTCAGGAAAAATGAAATCGCGACATTTCCTAGAAGTTGAAAAATAATAATAGTAGACTTTTTTTTCTCACTAATAGGCGTGCATATTTTAAATAATTGCTTGCAGATAAATCAAGTTGAGGTTACAACTAGCCTCGACGGGAAAAGAGTGGGCATATGAATCACTAGACATTTAAGGCTCATAATTTAAATAAACGAAGTCTATTTCTTTCTCTATTCGTTGCTCGAAAATATTTAATTCGTAGGTGTCTAGTGACTGACTCATTCCTGGTCTTACGTATGGCAAAATGAAAGGAAGAATATAATTAAATATGTATGGCCTGGTTATTACTACTGAAAAAACATTTACGCGTTTCCGGCTGCGCTAAGGACAAAGTAGTATTTAAAACTCTTTACACGGACGGAGGACTCACGAATAGAATATTAAACCGGGCGTTGTCATTAGACGTGAAAGAAATCTGTATGATCCCAGAAATTTAAAAATTCAGTGCAACTGAAATTAATGCAGCACTGCATAAATAAGGAATAGAATAATGGTAAATATTAGAGCAAGATTTGGTTCCTTAGACTTCAATAATACTCGATGAGAACGAAAATGGTCGACAAATACAACGGACACAAGACGACAAAACAAATTAAAGCAAGCACTATGTGTTCCAGATGTGCGAAGAAATACAGGTTTCTTACCTCGGTAATTATGCGACGGTAGGAAAACACGCGAGGAGCAGGTGGGTTGGCTGTTTTTGAAAATGTAGAAATTCCAAGAAAGGCTGACGGACGGTAAACAGAGGGCACTCTACACGGAAACAAGACCCTTTCCCTCAGGTTATGGAGGACTTTACGGCCCCTGGAGTAAATTGTGAGAGCTCAGGAGCCGAGGCATAACTCATGCTTTTTCCTCCACAAAAACTTGGTCAGGTACCTCGCCTTACGCACCGTCCGAAAGGAATGGCCGCCATTTTTCACCTAAACGCAGATTTGCGTTTCGTCCAATCTATCCAGTAAATCCTTCCGACGTCCGTTCACAACGTAATAATCTTCACCGTTGCACGAAAGAAGATATCGAACTGATAGTAAATATTTAACGTTTACCGTATCTTTTAACTATAGGTCATAATTATGGGGTTCATAAAAGAGAACCTAACTGAATCCTCTGAAACGCTGAGAAGAATCTTCGTGAAGCAGACAACGGAAAACGTGGGACATATTTCAAAACTTTTACGGGACAAAAGATATTCAAACAACTTCATGATAGCCGGAAATTTTCCTTTCTAAACAATGCTGTCAGGAGCTGTAAGAGTCGGAACGTTAAAGTTAACAAACAAAAATATGTATTAGAAGGGGGAAGTGACAAGAACGGAAAACGTAACTGAGTTATTCTCTTTATAATTGTCATTCGTATCAACTATAAGGTTGAAAATTTGGTAGCACATCTTTTTAAGAGAAGGATAAAAACGTATCACGTGTGCTTCCTTATTTTCGCTTTAAAGTACAACGGAATACGCCATTATAATCCATGTATCTGTGGGTATTTATTACTCTAAAAATGGCACGATGACAGATACATGAACGGATAACGGACATATAAGTAAAAACATTGACCACAGAAAAATGTACATGATTCGTAATTGACAATAAACCTACATTATAGACATACAATAATTTTTAAGAAACTTAAACTATATTTTTATCAATTGCGGCTTTCACAATTATTTTATTATCAATTCTTGGTTGAAACTCTCCAATAAATTTGTTATTGTGAGGACACAGTGTGAGTTTTTACTTAATTGAAGAAAATGCGGCTCCTTTACACAGTTCAATAATATGTTTAATTGGACATTTTTCTTTAATTCCAAACTTTCAGTAAAATTCATTAACAAAATTTAGTTTTTACAGTTACCTAATTAACTAAAAAATTCAAGACATTCCTTCATACATTTATTCATCAACTTATTTTCCGCGAGAAAGTTATATCTTGAATGGCACCTACCAACAATAATTAATTAATAAATCTTTCGCCAATCCCTTCCTTTAATCAGACACCATTTTCGCCTAATAGTTTATAAAATTCAGATTTCCTATTTAACAGTTAACAAATAAATATGTCACTGTCTCTTTGTTACTAAACATAAGTCTAAAAAATTAGTGTGAAATTATTCTTGAAAATAAATATGTGCTAAGGGGAATTGTAACACTCCACCTCATATTATTTAATGAAATATATTCTAATTTAAGCAATTTTTTTATGTAAAAGTATATGAGATCTTGAATAACACATTATCACGATGATATGCTCAATTTGAATCTAAATTTTCTTTCGCAGAAAGGACTTTTTATATCTATAATTTGCAGCCGAGTCTAAAGTTCGAGAAGTTGAACCATTCTACCGTAATGAGTCGGCCATTACGTGATAGAAATATTAAAACAATGTTTATTGATGAATGATTGGAGCGCAAGTCATAATCGAATATTAAAAGAATAAAATTTAGAGTCGTTCCTTCTCAGGAACAGGAAAGGAAAATCTGGACTCGCGTAAGAAAATTTAATTGAAATCTATAATGTTGTGTTCTAACATAAGTTTATTAACATTTCATACCTCGCTTTCGTGCAGTGTTTAGGTACTTAAATTCACGAATATTTTTCTACCATTTTGACTTTTGATAATAGTGGATTTTCTAAATTCTCGTGACCCGGAAGATCTAAGAAACTCACTTCCAGACATGAAACATATACAGGAATATGCAAGGTTTAGTTTCCTTCATAGAAACCCCCCCTAGGAGACATTCGAAAATTATTGTGTACTCGTTTCTGGACATTTATGGCAGGTTTAGACTTTGGTTAGATCATGCAATAGATATTGAGCATAATCGTTGAACCATTCTAAAACTCGTTACGTTTCCTCAATACCAATTCAATATGTAACGTATTCATTTGCGCAATTGCAAATTTCAGCTCTGATTTTGTAATACAATTATTTTATAATAATTTCCCCTAATCTGTGCACTCAATGTGCTAAATCTGTAGCTTCATAACTTTTGTCTCCGGCATACCGTAATTAGTGTCTCGCACTAAAACAACCCACACATAAGTGCTTACAGTCAAATTCCGAGTCCTATTACTGATAAGTTGTTGAATGCATTAGAAGAAAAAAAAATTACCTTCACCCAGTTTATGGCATTAGTATGTGCTGATATAGGCTGTCAGACGTTTCAAAACTGATAGGGAGTTACTTTGGCAACGAGCACAATAAAAACTATCGTGGTCCTAAATAATATTTTTGTATCCACGTGTGTTTCTCGAGTGATAAGCGTGTTGTTTAAATTCTCGCACGTAACGCAATACATGTGTGCATACGATATATTTACTTAATAAATTACTATTTTTAGCTGTGGCAAAACGAGTTTGATGATTTATTCCTTGCGGTTCGTGAGCGCAATTTTGGCTTTAAGGGAAAGATTATTTTTTGTTAAATTTTGCGTGTATAAGGGAAACGCCAGATTATATCTAGGAGTAGGTTGTGCTTTTTTCTTCAATAAATTCGGCGAAAAATGCATTATATCAATGGAAAATCAAATAATTTATAATAATAATAATATCTTCATCACATATACGCTTAGAATTCATTTTATTTAATGCTAGTAAATTATCATGTACATACTATCCCATAAATGCGTGGAATAGAATATATATAATTTACCTCGATAGATATAAAACGCTATGAAACTCAAAAATACTCACTTCCTCGATAAAATTATAAAAATTATCTAACTGCTTCTATCGTAAATTAAAATTAATGTCGGTTGCGACGTGATTTACGATTCGAATTGAATCAGCGAGTTCTTTACATAGAAATAGCCTGATAAGAGAACATAAATCTATCTATACCTAAGACGCCTAAAAAATGTGGTCGGACAGTAATCAAGAACGAAACTTTTGTTCGTTTGAGATCTTTTAAAAAGAGCTACGGAAGGTTTGGCATAAAAGATTCATTGGAATATCTTTTTCAAAGGGAAAGCCACAGAGTTTTTTTTTCTATCACGGCACACAATATTATTTTACACGACAAAAGACCTACGTTAACAATAATTTCAGCTATTGTGCAGTCTTACCCTATTTTTCCAGTTTTAGTGGGCAGTCTTGAGTCACTAATTTTTTGTTTTAGTCTCAATAGAAAGCTTTAGCTGGTGATTATAGTAGCCAATCACTACATTAATTATTTTTTAAAACAATGATTTTATATTTTCTAAATTATTTGATTTAAATATATTTAGTGTTACGATTTTTTGTTCTTTATTTATAGATTTGGTGCCACTTGAATCCTAACTATAACGTTCACTTCACCCTTTTATTTTTTATCGCAGTTGCCATGGTTCTTATAGTTTACAGCATTTGGAATATAACAAGATGCGTTCACTATCACAATCAATATTTTGTTTTTGAAACGCTTAAATGTTGCAATATTTGAGTTATTTTCTAGATGACTTAATACGTAAGGAGGTTAATAACCTCAGTTCGAAGGTTTCTCAGCATTGCTAAATTTCAGTCAAAGCCATTTCAAATAATTTATTATACGCATATTCAAGTTACGTGTGAAACGAGTTTGATTAATGTAAGAATGATAAATCAAAGAAATTTACTCGCAACGCCACTTAACAACATTGCACTTAACAAAACCGTGAAACGGAGTGATCATTTTCCGTCATAATGGTAATGCTATTCAAACTTTTAGGAAAAATTATTTTGCAGGTACAATCATACCTGATTTTTATTGATCTATTCAAGAAAATGTAAATTATACTACTTCTGTTCACTGCATAATTGCATTAATGCAATAACCAGCCTTTATTTTCCTTCCAGTTCCTTGCTAATCCGTGTTCTGTCTCTCAACTATTTTCTTACTTCTTATCTGGGACCTGAACGGTTTACACTCTATAAATTTCCGTCTGAAAACGACCGATTTGTCTGTCTTCAGTACTCTGAAACATTTTCCCAATTTTACTATCAAATAAATTATTTTGATCCGCTCAGTAGAAGAATAAATGGAGAGCTATATTTTGAGATCAAGATCTTAATACTTAATATTTAATAATAATAATAATTCTGTCGCAGACTTTGAATATTGTGTGTGGAAGCAATGATTATTGTTTTTATGAAGAATCAAATAATTTGGAGAATGTGGTGTATTAAGTATAAAGTACTGAAGTGGATGTTCCCTGTAAACAATTAGTAAGTTTGGATAATACGATCACTGTGGTACGGTTATTAGATTTGTCCAAGAAGATTTTTCGAAACGATAGAAAAACGTATCATATTGCAATATCTCTTTATCTAGTATATATTTAAAGAGAATCAGCCTTCCTTTAGGCCAACGGTTAAAGAGAAGACGCGAGAAATAGTAATGGCGGTGAGGCCTAATGAAGTTCCGTCGTGTAGTGCGTTAAACGCTTAGATATCACCCTATACTGATATTGATATATATTTTTCCCTTGCTATTTCCCAAGCCTAAAAGTTGAAGTATTTATAGGAAAAAACAGGCAGAGAGTTACATTTTGAACAATATGTTCTCTTGAGGGATCAAGTTAAGAGTTCGAATACTCCTATTGGAATAGATCAAATTATTTCAAACATAAAATCGACGAATGTAAACTTTTACGATCAGAATGAACACTTTCCACGCGATGATGGAAAATCTGAAAAAAATATTAATTAATTAGGACATTCCGAACAACCTTCCATTTGATCTGGAATAATATGAGCTGGCATGCTTTATGTCGTAATTTCAACAAAGCTTCTCTGATTTGCAATTTGAAGTCCATATGGAATCACCAGTCGTATTCTAACTTTTATCCATATTTTGATTGAATAATGTAGGGTTCAAGATCTTGAGAATACGGTAATTATTGAGCGCTGATTCTGGTGGGTCAGTGTCTCAAAGATTAGGAAAAAGTGTTTTTTTTTCTTTTGAGAATAACAACAGTTAATCCATTATTTATTTATCGAAGAGGAAGACGAGAACTCTGTCTCATATGCGACGTTGTTTTATCAAGGTTTCCCTGCGTCAAGTCTTCACGTCTACTCGACATTTCCTCGTTTCTTCTGGGAAAAGAGTCCGATTTTTCATTGCGCCATAAAAAGCCCTGACAGATTTCCTTAGGGGTACTCCTAAAAATAAATGAAATTTAATAAGTATTGCGATCACGCGTGGGAGGTACTTTCTGGTCAAGGTTACGATACATAATGGCGAAGATAAAAAGTAGAATGGAAGGGAATTACTCTTTCAACAATATAACGCATTAGTTAGAAATGAGGTGTGCATTCATCACCATTATTTTTATTGGATTGTAATTTATTTAGTTTCTATAATGCCTAGTAGAGTTGTCGATTATTCATACTCGTAACTGAGCTTTTAAAATATTTTGCGGAATTTATTCGGGTTTTACAGTGATTCAGAGTGTTGAGAATACGACTGATAGTAAAAATTCTTGCGGCTATATTTCGTTATCAGCATGTCTGTAGTCGTTTCATGTTATTGCTAATTTATTTACTCTTTTATTGCTTTTATATATCGCCAACGTATTGTCCCCGTTCTTGAACACACTGAAACGTCTTCATGATATCTTTGTCGCTTCCATGGAACGGGCGTCCTCTTTTTCGTTTATAATTGTGTAGATATGGAGGTCAGAGTTCAATTTTATCTTTCGCCCATATTGTCCTTTCCCGGTGCACCCTCAACGGTAACATTTCAGATATACGTCTGTAATTGTCATCCACCATCACCTGAAGTTATTCGTCATATTCTGATAACTTCTAGTGAAACCTAAAATTGTTGTTTCTGTACTTCATTAGAAAACAATATTGCAATCTATATAAGATACTGCGATGGCATCCATAGAGTAACTAATATATGAAGAAATAATATTTATAAATATTATTTAATTTTGTATTTATGTAATATAACGCTACGAGTTTTTAATCAGTCTCCAAAATAATTAAAACTCAATTACTAATTTTTTTATTTAAAATTTATTAATTTTTAACCAAGGAGATTTCTAAATAAAACTTAGACGTGTCATCGTTTTAAATAATGGTCGATCTGAATTTTATGTTTTATTGGACAATGTTCTAACGTCAGACGATATAGAATCAATGTGGAACGTGATAGGAACGCAGTTCTATTCTACAGGATTATCCGATACGTGGAGACAAAATCAATGTTTTCGACGTTAGGAAATGTAGAAAAATTGTGACAAAATAAAGATATGGATAATGGATTATATTACATAAAATAATCTCTCGTATATTAAATACATAAATAAATTTTAATGTGGAAAAATTATATATATATATAGGATTTTGAAAATTGTACATGTCTTATAAAATTATAATTTTGTTTTTATATGGCCAAATAAGTGCCGAAAATTCCTAGGTTCAAAATTAAGTAATAATAAAAAACTATTTTGGAGACTGTGGAGTTATATTAAATAAATACAAAAATTAAAAATTAGTCACAGAAAATTTATAATATTGTATAATTTTCAGAAGAACTGGGGTAAAGCAAGCATTCGTTTCGTTTTCTAGTGAAAAAATTCAACGTATAAAATATGTTGGATGCTATAAATACAGCATTTATTTACAAATTCTTGCCAGTAAGTAGGTTAAGATCAGTGCTATTTGTGCGGAAGATGGCCAGTCAGGTTTAATTTTCGCAAGGGTATTCACAACTCTCGCGACTGCGCACGGCGATAACCTTCAAGAGGTAAGACAGTTGGGGCGTTGGACAAAAAGGAAACAGTCATAGTGGTTGCGAAGGTGTGAGGACGCCAGTGAAGTTAGTGGGAAGTTAGTGGGACATGGAAACATTGTTGGAGGACGATGGACTTAACGTTGAAGAATAAATGGAAAAACATGTGTTTGAAGATGAATAACTAATAAGTTACTAGTTAAAATAATATCAGAAGGGGAGAGTCAAGTTAATTTCAAATTTAGAATATTGAACGAAGGCTACGAATATTTGTACCTGAGGAGTATTTTGGCCAGCTCTGTTACTGTCTTCCAAAGAGAATTGGTAGCCACACACCACTACAAAAATTCCTGCAGAATTAACTTTTAAATTTTTCATTAAATCACAAGCTCAAATTGAGCTTAAAATTTTCCCTTAGAAAATGGAATCAAAACTGAGCTCCTAGTTCTCATAAACTGACTATAATACTTTACGTTATTAATAAAATATTAAAAACGCTATTTTAAGCTTTAATTGGATTTAACAATTATAATTGTCTGACATTTTAATAGAGTAAATAAATAGAATTTAGAAATCATTTAAATAAAGGACGAAACGTTGCGATTTTTTTTAACAATTCCTTTCCCTATATTTATTTTTTCTGCCTCATTTAATTGTTTCAAGTTTTCATTACGATAATAGATTCAATTAAACTCTCCTGACCTTGTCCTGCGACGTCGGATCATCACGAGCAATGAAGGCAAACGTAATTAAGTTGACCGATCGGGGATCTGAATTTTTAATCATCGCTAGTGGATATTCCTGTCTTTTTCCCTGAGTATAACTGAAATACATCTTCGCGCATTTTCTCTTCGCAATCCGTTCCAGAGTAGATGCCTAAGGTGCGAAGCGGTAATGTGTCTCAACCCCCGAGGAACGCATCTTCAGGGAGGCTGATGGAAAAATCCTACGAACCGGAACCAACTCGGAGCCACACCCTGCAGTCTGGATGTCATTAGCAGCTTGTCTCTCTGCAACAACGCCTTCCAACAACCTCAAGGTCACCTACATTATTCAAACGGCCGTTGTATTTATTCCTAAAAGCGGCCGCGTTCAGGTCTTCCTATCTTCCGACCTTGCAAAGAGACAAGTAAGTGATTGTGTCACTGTAGGCAATTACACACGATTTTCAATATTATTTGAAGGAATGTAAAGCAAAATTAATATTGTCGGAATCAGTAAGGAGGGTAAGGCGGAGAGAGAAACTATAGATCGAGAAATAGAGAAGGAAACTAATTCGAAACAAGGATGCATTCGGAAGTTGGATGGTTGGGAAGTCATTTACCGATCGTCAGCAATTTCTATTCCACTTTGTTCAACGAATAGACCACATTCATATTTTCCCAACGGAAATGCTTCCAAAAGTATTTCGCTCGATACTACAAATTTCAAAGGAGCCTCATTGACAGCAGACGAAAGAAGTTTTTGGGCTTCGAGATGTCTCCAGGCACGTAACATCTTGTCCTGATGTGTTGTCTTAGTCTCGGGGAATGTTAAATCTAATAAATAATAACTTTATTCGCATATATTTAAACATTCTATATAGATCCGGCAAGCCCTGACGAAACAATCGCAATGGGATGGAACACAGCAGTACTCCATAGGCATAAGGTAATAAATAACAACGAATACAAAGAATAGCTGAGAAGTTTATTTCGGACTCGTAGTTTGCAAGTATATGGAGACGATAGAATATCCAAGAATAGGAGTATTTAATGATCCTCTCCTAATATAACTTCCCATTATGACAGGATCGTAAACTTTACAAAGGCAAACCCCAAAATAATGCAGTATATAGCAGAAGAAACTATAAAACTTTTCTTCTTTTTTTTGCTCGACTAACTATTTAAAGATGGACAGAGCCTACTTCAGGGCAGAAGGGATCTTAAAAAAAAATTAAGACGGTGTCGCTTCTTTTAACACAGAACGCTACAGCTTTTTATGTCTTAATTATGAGCTATACGGGAATAAAACTTGAACAATGGGAAAGGTAGAATGGAAAAGGCGTAAAATGTAATAAATACGAAGGTGAATGACGGAATCACATTACGCCTGGAAAATGTGGCTTAGAGAGATTTTAGGACAGTGAAGTTTATAATCTATAATTCTTATTGAAGAAATAAATGTCATAATACCCATGACACAAAATTAAAGGACCCGACAATCATTTTGTGTGGAGTTAAAATCAGCTCATACAAAGTGCCTCTGAAGAGGAGAAAAAGAAAAGAAATATTGTAGTACGCTACAGTAAAAATATTCAGTATTTTGAATAGTTTCCAAACCGCTGATATAAAAAAATATTTCCAATGAAGTATGAAGAAGAAGCTCCTCAGAAATAACGACCGTAAAATAACAAATGCGGTGATCACTAATTGAGGCTTCTCTATATTTAATAAGTATTGATAATTTAAGTTAATGCTTTAAAGAAGATGTAGTGATGTATAATTCAAAACTTAATTTCTTTTAAGTGAAGCATAAAACATTGGAACATAAATACAAGTATGCATTAATAGTTTTTATTATACGTGTGTTATAATTATATAAAATAAAATGAGATTATTTTACCATTAAAAATACATTAAATGGATTTAATCAAAAATTTCAGTGTAAAATAAAACCGTTTCGGTACTTATTTTTATCTTCTTCAGTTTGACTCGACTGAAAAGTTATGAAGGAAAATGAGAGAAATTTGAAATTATAGCAGTCAGACTGTCTATGATTTCGAGTTTTACTAATTTTACTACATAATTTTTCAGTCAAGTCAAAGCCTGAAAAAGGTACAAATAGGTGTCGAAACGTTGTTATTTTCAACTGTTTTTTTTTTCAGAACGGAAGCGATGCTTTTAATCGATGCTCAACACTAAAGGCTATGAAACTAATATAATTCCCGAACTGGGAACCGAACGCTCAACTGGTAAGAGCACCACGTACTGAATGCAGGTCTTGGTTTCGATTACCTGTCCGGTAGAGATTTTTCCGTTTTGATCCATTAACTGATTTTGTTTTCAATGCACTGTATGTTATTGGTCAAAAACTTCATTTTATTCTATACGGGTGTGTATTATTGGATATACAACGACCGAAGACTGTCGACTCATGAGCATTCCGATACACTCATTGCCATAAATATTGTCTGTTAAATCCTAAATATTTATACATATTGGTCAAAAACTTCATTTTATTCTATACGGGTGTGTATTATTGGATATACAACGACCGAAGACGGTCGACTCATGCGCATTCCGATACACTCATTGCCATAAATATTGTCTGTTAAATCCTAAATATTTATACATATGGTATCGTCGCTGAAATATATGTATTATAGCGCCGGAAAATCGCGTAAATGTTCTATCGGAACGCAACAACGGTCTAGGTCACGATTATTGGAATATTTTCGTGAATAAAACATTTTAATTAAAATATAAAAATGTCTTTATTAGATGAAGACTAATTAGATAAAAAAAGTAGGCTATTACCGGAGAAAATTAAGTGACACATGCCGATAGTGGAATCGTTGTTGCTTTCGTCAGGTGAATAAAAGTCGTAAGAGCTGTTCGTCGCCTCTTTTGTGCTGGGTGACGATTTTCCAGCCCTTACGATTTTTAATCACATGACGAAAGCAACAAGGGTTGTAGAAAAGTTGTGTGATATTTATTTTATCACTAACATTTTCCTGTGCTGCTTAACCCAATTACCACAAATTCGTGTTGTTATTCGTTTTATGGATTACAAAACCGAGGTTGTAATTTCGTTGTTAGGAAATACAGCAATTTGTTAATCTAATAGGAAGTAGTGTTTAGTTAAAACTGTGTAACAGAGATAGGTACTATCTTTAATTTATTTAATAACTCATGATTTTACGTATCGTGGATGCATTGTCTGTGTGCATTTGCATTTTTTAAAAAAGAAGCCGTAAGAATGTAGTCGTCCAAAAATAAAGATCGAATGCTGTTAATGTAGTAAATGTCTTCTGAAGGCATCGCGGGGGCATTTGCCTCCCGGATATTGCGCTGCTATTCAATCTCGAATGTGTATTCTTAGTTCCGCGGTTTCCAAACTCCACAGTTGTGTCTATCCGCTTTGCGACACACATGAGATGGGGCTTCGTCAGAGAAGCCTGTATTGGGTTGGTACAACTCATCGTCTCCGATCCGTTCCGGAATTACCTCGGCAAACTCTTCCCACAGAGAAGGCTCGTGAAGCTTTGCAACAAGAACATACCAGTGTATCTAACAAATTTTTGTTTGCTCTTCGTGGAGGTCTCAGAGGCGAGAAAGTTTACTTTTGAGATTCGATTGCATCTCAGTGTGACAGTATTTCCAATCTTTCACTTGACCTTTAACATTCCATGCTTTTCGATTCCATTTCATTATTAAGAATGTAATTTAAGCTCCGCGACCTTCAAAAATTCTGGAAAAGCGGACACATTGGAAAAAGAGAAGCCCAGAAATATCAGAATTTAACTCTTGTGGAATAGGATACTGGAGACAACACTAAGGACCTACAAAGAAAGACGAAAAACATCGTTTCCTTCATTACGACTGAAGGAAATTCATACTTAAGAAATAAAGAAACCATATCTTTCTAAAATGGCAGTTATCATCGTAATTATTATTATTATTATTAGTGCCAAAGAAATTGGTTAAATTGAAGGGGAAAAAATGGCTGCTTGTTCACCATCAGTGTTGGAACTTGATAATTGAAAACAGGAATAGAAAATTTGTACCGTAATATTATGTAAAAATAATAATAATTATTATAAAAGTATGAACACAGCCAGATTTGTCAAATAAAAAATAATTTATTAACAAGAAACAAAATTCACAGCGTTTCGTCCACCAGTCTTGGACTTTATCATTGGTTTAATGAATTTCCGCATTATTCCATAAATATTAGCCAAAATTAATGTTATATCAATTTTTCGTAGAATTTTTAATGTGTGGAATCCTAGATTGAGGTCGAAATGTTGTGAATTTTTTGGATCCTTGTTAATAAATTACCTCTGAAAATTTTGGCTTTGTTCATACATCTATAATTATATTGAACTCAGATAAATAAATATATATATATTAATCGCCAAGTTTTTTGGTCCTCAATTTATTAAAGAACCATAATTGAAATTCCGTTTTACACCGTTGTAACTGACATTGAAAAATAATAATATGTTACGGCCAGGGAGTCAGGTAAGAATTAATTATGAGCAAAATTTACTTGCATAAAGGCATATTAACAAACATTTCTAAAACACTACGTTTTTTCCATCACTGCAATTAAACTGAAACTACGATATGAAAATATGTTTGTTAAATAAATTGAGGACCAGGAAACTGGCTCATTATTCTTAATAGTAGTATTACGGTAAATAATTAAAATATTTTAACTCTGAAATGAAACTATTTGATTATTGAATAAGATCATGCCCGATTTAGTTATAGAACAATTTGTTATATTTATATAGCCACAATTTTATTAATCAAACGGATATTAATGTTCCTTTATTCATTCGTGTCCATGGCTTCATCAGACTTTAAAAATGAAGTAATGGACATCGGACAGCTAAAACATAACATGTATGATTGATAAGTAATGTATACTTAAATTTACTCGTTGTTGACGTGGCGGCTTATGATTGGTGGTCGCTCATTTACGTCAATTCACTTCGGTGAACTTTCGCTCATTCCGTTTTGTTACTTTCGTATTTCCCAACTCGCCAACTAAAGCTACCCCGATGCAAGAAGTTTCATTTCCAAGAACATTTATCCGAGAAATGCAAAATATATAAGAACGCATTTCTGACACAAAGATATAGATGTTATATCGTTAGTTTGATTGATCAGACTGACAAGAAATTAATGACCCGTATAACAGAAATTAATTTTGGCCAATATAATTTAAAAGTTTCGATCGACTGTTGGGATATTTGTCAATACTGTTGGGAGACTGAAGAGATACAACGTGTTACAAAGAATACGAATACAAGACATAAATTAACAAAGATTATTTAATAAACAACCATAAATACTGTTTAAATGAGAAGTGTCTTGCTTTATATTTAAATAAATTGTGTAGTATTTCTGAGATTAACCTTTTATTAAAATTAGCTCCCCCATCTAGAATAATAATGTTATAAAAATTGAAAGAATGATTAAGATAGTTAATTATAGTTAGCAAAGATCGTTTGGTCTGTCCGATATAACAAAATGAGCAATGACTGCAACTAATTTTATAAACAACATTATTGAAATCCATAGTATTAAGACAATATTTTTTACTAAAATAAGACATACGACACTTACTTATTTTTTACGAACGTAGAATTCATTGTTCGGAAACAAAAGATTTTATTTTATGCCCCAACATGCAAAGGAGGAAAATATATATCAGGTAAAAAATGCTGAAACGTACTTTTAATCGTTGTCAATCTTTATTATATCATCACTGAAACGTGTTAGTTTTTTATATGACGGCAGATAGTATGGTGGTATTTTGTGCGATTTACGACTTTCTTTTCCCTCCTCGTGTACGAAACTTGACTTGGTGTCTGGCTGCTGGAGAAGAGTTTCATTCTGATTCTTAACAAGTTATTGATTTAGAATAGAAAATAAATTAATATCCCTGAAATACTATTTGAGCTTCTATTAAAAATAAATATTTACTCCTCTGACTGTATGCGTCACAGTACATAATAATTTAATTTGTTGGACTTATTACAGAGTATCCTCAGAGTAATTCATCAATTTCGTCAAAAGATGACGGTACGTTAATAAATATACAAATACAAATATATTTGCTATTACGTATCTCATCTCCTCTTATTTAGTTTCCGTTTCGTCTTATCAATTACTCAGAGCATGGCATAACCACAAAAATACCGTGTTTAATGCAAACGCCCAATCTCAGTTGAATTGAAAATGCAATTGGCACTTCTTTAGCGGAAGTGGCTCGGGACATCCTGCGAAAGTAGCTGCGTTCGGTAGCTCGCAGATGTTTCTTCCTCTCTCCCTCGCGCCTGGCGATGACGTCACCGCAACAAGTGTCCCGGGGAATGAGTTACAGTCATATGGCCGCGTCTTATCGGCCGGGAGATCTCGCACTGGAGGGAAGTCGTTAGGCCGCCATATATGTTTCACTTAGCGAATCTTGATTGCCCGGTCTCGGCGTAAAGTGGAAACGATACTGTACACGACGCAACGGAAAATATCCCTTAGTTGCATTAGGTGAAAGGGACATATTTTATTTGGCTACAGTTTCACCAGAACGTCGACATTAAAGGCTAATTATAATGAGCTTGAAGCTCGACTGCGATGAGATTGTGCGTCGGCAAATTCAGCACTAATATTTTGGGAAGGATGTCAAGGAATTTAAATAACCTGTCTCATAACTGCCAAAGTAACATCGAGTTGATCAACCTGCTGGAATGTCAGGGGGAGGCGGAGAAATACAAATAGCCGTTGAGACAGGAAAGGAATTTACCCGGAATATGACACTGTCCAGTCGTCGTAGTGAATGATTAAATAATGTCTGTAATATCAAAGCTTGATTTCAACATTCACGACAAAAGCAACTAGAGGAACCACGTATCTAGTGATATCAGTGAGCAATTGGAATGGGGGAGTCATTGTGTTAACGGCACATTGAAACTAGGAATATCCACTACAGCTATATATATATATATATATATATATATATATATATATATATATATAGTTTCGTTAGACTGAGGCTTTCTTAATGTATTTTATTTTAGTAATAAGTTTTGTTTTCGATGGTGCCGGGATGTCGGATCTCTAATCTCCGAACATTATCGACAGTCACGGACCTGACTTTGGAGAAAGCTGGTAGTCGCCTTCTAGGCGGCGAAATTGTGATTAGTTCGTAAATCACCCCCTAAAACCCCTCTTCTACTACTAATTTTTAACAGTGACGTGACATAGACGATTGGAAGGTATTCGCGGCTCAGGGTCCGGCAGGCATAGAAGAAAGATAAAGAATTAAGTAGTCGGAGAGGAAGGAACTCACTCACGGGCAGAGATTCGGGTCCGAACCATCACTTGTAGTTCGGAATCCAGTTAAAAGTACCTGTAGTTCGAAATCTGAGTAGGATAAACTGACATAGTGTAAGAGAATATGAGCATGATCTCGAGGACACTAACTTTGACTTAGGAAACTGTCACGTTCCTCAACCCCTGACGCGCCTAGAGTCCGTGCTTAACTTCAGAATTAATAGCACAAATATTTCGCTGGGATATAAATAAATCAGTTTACTGCAACAAAATCAATGATTAAACACTAGTCAGAATTTTTTTATAAAAACTTAAAAACATATTAAAACAAACAATAATTGCAATATGAATAATTATTTTGTAAATAACGTTGTTTCATTAAAATTTTAACCTTCTCTTCAATATTTTTGACTGAATATTAATTATTTGAGGTATTGTAATATCAGTAAAACGAAACGCTGTTTAAAAACTGGATTCAATAAAAATTAAAAAATTGAAATTTAACGTCCAAAATTATTCAGTTGTGTTCAAACATTTTTTAAAAAATCAATTTTGATGTTCGTAATGTAAAAATGCAAAAATTATTCCATACTGATGAGCGAAATGTTGCATATTAGATTAAATGATTCGGCCGTTAATGTAAAAATTATTTGCATAGAATTTATGTTTTACCTGTTATTGTAATCCATTTTTTGTATTATAAATTTTCATTTTTTAATTGTTATTTTAATTTCAACTATATTCGCAACAGCTATGTAAATATAACTGTCATTTCAGGCGCACCGTGTGTACTAATCTCAAATTCATGTTCATATATTTTCCATAAAATTAATTGTAGGTAATAATGTATAATTTTTTCTAAAAATTTCGTAAAAAAATGTTACTGAAATTTTTAGATCACGACTTTGAAATTGCACACCTGAAGAGGTCCAAAAATTAGGGCTGAAATGTCGCGTGTGTTTTAATTTTTTTTTTATATTATTATAATTTTTAAAATTTTTATTTATAATAAATATCTGAGTTAATAGGCTGATGTTTTATTACTTATTTAAAATAAATAATATAAATATAATTGTTAATAAATAAATCTTGTTCCTGAGTCGTATAATATTAATGTCATTATTTAAAATTATTAGTAGTATAAATGTTAAAATCCTTTAAAATTCTAGGTTAATAAATTTTGTATTGTTGCAATACATTTCTTTAATTAATGTAATCTTACATTTCCTTGTCTACAATAAATGGTCGAGAGATTCAGTGTACATATCAAGTTATTCGCATGGAGGTAAAAAAGCAAAGACCCCCTCGAAAGTCTTATGAACATGCCAAAATATTCTAGACTGATTCCATCATGGAGTAAATCACGAAAAAAACTTACCCTATGTATGATAGATATGCCATTATTTGAGCTATAATACTAATTACCTGTTTAACTGAATATGTCGCACGTTTTCTACTAATAATAAATTACCAACTTTCCCCTCCGACCAGGACAACAACAAAATTTTCTAAATAGCGAGTAGCATTTTCCTACGGCTCATTCAGTGAGGCAACATTAAATAATTACACAACGATGTTTTAAATTATGAATGTTCCCTATAATATATGTATGTATGACTATTCTAATTAGCGTCACCACGTGAGTTTTTTTAATGGAATAACTGTAAGCAATTCGCGGTCTGAGGCCACAGCGAAGAGGGTCAACTGCGCAACTGCCGAAACGTCAAATTCGAAATACCTGCAACCGGCCGAAAAAGCATAATTTAACATGGCGTGCTTCTGGAAACTTTAATATGTAAATTGGTATCGAAGACCGGGATGACAGTAATATGGATTCTCGTGTGCCACGTGACTCAGACGCACAAACATGTCGGAAGCAGGCTTTCCGCATTTGCATTCTCAAGGAGCGAGTTTCACGACTGTGATCCTGAATTCTTACTTCCTTGGCAGAAAGCTGCGGGCTTTAATTGCTTCGGCCTTCAACTGCGAACTTGTTTGCTTATTTTACTTTGGATCCGGTAATTATTGCTCTGATTATTGGCTAAATAACAAGAAAAAGACAGATGACATATCGTTTTTTAAATCGTTACAGCTAAAACAATGTGTTAACAGCAAGGCAATTATAAATAAAAATAAAGGACTATAAGGAAGCGCTTCATCTGACACTGAAAACAGGGGAAAGACTCTGGTCGTATTTGCGATGAGTTACTGTGATTCTTCCTATTGTAAGGACGATTCCTTTCAGTTAATATGCCAAATAAAAATCCAATAAATAATTTTCCTGTGCAGATAAAGGACGCCAACGGTTTTTTGTTCGCGTGGATATGTACGAGGTGGTGATTCGTATTTAAGTCTGAACATAATAAGACCGACAAATTATTTTTCAAAATAAGGACCTTTAAACTATGGTCATTAAAAATATATTCCTCATGAATTTTTACAAAATTGGAAATCCAATTTCGAAACAGTAAGGGGCATATTTCTTATCTTTCATCTCCCGGTACAAAATGAAGTAAAAATTCCAATTCCGGCCTCCCCTGCCCCTCACATCACATCCTTTTAGCATCTACTTTCTGCTGTCTGCTACTGTCGCTTTCAATTTCATTTTCTCCGTCTAACACGGACAATGGAGTTATCGAAAAAAACTTTTTTTCTGATATGGACTTTACATTTCCATTACGCCCCCCCCCCCTCCTCGCGAATAAAGTTAAATAAGATATTCGAAGGACGGAGTCTCTGTCGAAATTCCTTCCGTGTAGCAATATGAGGTTATTGTTGTAAATGAAACACGGATTTGGAGTGTTAAGTGAATTTTTTTTAGGACGTACTACAGTACACGTGGACACTCTGACCACCGCATTTGTTTCACGTCACATAATATGGTATGAAACGACAGAATCAAATTAGGGGCGAAGTTGGTCTAATTAGGCATAGTTTGAAATTCTACGATATAATAATTACGCAGGAAGGTGTAGAAGGGATCGAGATAGCAGCAGCTGTGAGTTTGCCTGCCTACAAAGGAGGTTTTTTGTTCTTGGGAGGGTAAGGATGTAGCATTGTTGCTTGTGGCACCGCAGAATTTTGGCACACGTCTGTTTTTCAGATCTGTACACTTAATTACTCAACTTAGGAGAGTTATTACTGTCTTGGTATTGTTACACACATAACGACACAGAGGAAGTCAGCCGTGTTTGCTTACAATTGTTGAAATAAATTGCTTCTGAAAAACAATGCTTTGGTATGGAGGAATAATATTGGACTCAGTTTTTAAGGCTTCGCGGAGAATGTTGAAGTAAGGTTCCCACAAGCCGAGGCACCTCGGCCTGTTCTGAGAGGTTCCGGGGTCACAGACCTTGGGCATACGGTAAGTGTTGTCCGCTGTTTCCATTGGAATAGTCGGCCAGCTGTCTCCTAAACTGGTCGAGGCACGGAGAAGGGAATGCTGCGTCCCCACAGCAAACTCCTCTCCCGCTATCGGAAGGGCGTGGGACAAGTACCCAATACCCGACCTACCCGATGCAGGTTTTTCTAGGGTTTGTCCTGAATTTCTCTAGGCGAATGCCGGGTAGGATGCTTAAAATATAGCCCGGGGGTCCTAGTTAACTCTTGGCTACCTTCCTCTACCCTTCCACATCCCCCCTTTCAAATCCCTTTCCTATGCTGTAAGAGGGGAGTTGCCACTATGTGGATTACCCTATACATAGCCTGTCTACACCCAAAAAAAATAGTATATATAATTGGATGCTGCAATTACAAAATACTAAAATTCGGGAACACAACTTTCCCTGTCCAACATAAGTAAAAGATATTAATAATAACAAAAATAATAATATAAACATAATATTTAGTTCTAATAAAAAAAATTCAATACGTACTAGCAAATAGTTAATGATTCGAGAACTAAGCACCGTAAAATACAGAATCACACATCACACAAGAATAAACACAAAACTTGGCACACCCCCACTAGAAGGAAACAAAAACGAGGGACAAATCACTTCACGATGTTTTTATTTTTACTGAATTAAAAATTATTACGTATTGAGAAATTAGTAAAAAAAAATCAGGAGACAAATTAGAGAAGATGGAAGTCAGTCGAGTTGGAGGTTATGTTACGGTAGTTGAGATATGAGAGCAATATTATTGTAATACGCAAATTAAAGATATAAACAAAACCACGTTGCGGCCAATTAATGTGATATATTATTGATTTATAAATTAAATAATTTAAACAATTAACTTTTAAACACAAAACGTTTATTACAAATTTATACTTACTTGGAATTTGTACAAAATTTTTACAGAAATGCCACAGCTTTAATTAAATGTTCAGGGTCGCTTATCGGGCCTCTAACAGTATAGTAATCAACAATTATAACCGAATCAAATAAATACAAAATATGGGATTAAATTTACAAGAAGAATGTTAACATAGGAAAAATCTATAAAAATATGAAGAAATTTTATAAAATCTGATGGTATGCAATTTTATACTAGGTTTACAATTGAAATTTCGTACATTCCAAACCATCAGAGCTGCTGTCATGAAACACTACTTATTCACTTCACTAATAATTCAAAAAAAGATTTTATTTAACAGACCGTGGTATTTCACTGTTCACAACTACGTCAGCACAGATCAGTCAGCACGACAAACCAGATTCCCACGTAACCACAGTCAGTGAAGTCTTTTACTTTTCCATATTTCCGGTCAAACTGACTATCGGACACGTCTCCAATATTCTTTTTACAAACTTTTCGTCCAAGATCTACCAGCCAAATCTCGAACCAACCGACCACGGTCAACTTCCGTTTGGAGAGACCGAACTCAACTTCACTGTTTTATTTCGTATCGCCGACTGAGGACTGTACTGAACTCTCGTCAAAGCTTTTTCATCTCAAAGGGATGCCGACAATAATACTCTCAAGCACTCCACATTCTTACGCAACTCTGACTGTTTCCAACAATACCTGTACCCCAATAGTATGCTGACATATTAAATAAATTACAAAAAAATCCTTTCATTATACACATTGGTGGTAACCACAATATATTAGGCCCGAGAACTTAACTTCCTGGACTTCGACGATAGATGGATCCAGTCTGGTGTCTGGTCTGGCGTCGTGAGGTTATAACGGAGTTCCAGAGATGTCAGAACAAAGGCTGACCAGAATCTTCACCGTGCATCATTTCAGATATAGATTATTTCAAATATATATTATACTGAAATTTGAGCAATTCACTTCATCTCTACATAAAACCCTCAGTGAAATTCTAAGTTCATAATTATAAATAAATTGTAATCTTCTATCTTCTATATATATAAAAATGAATTGCTGTTCGTTAGTCTCACTAAAACTCGAGAACGGCTGAACGGATTTATCTTATCTTAGTCTTGAAATGTTCGTGGAGGTCTAGGGAAGGTTTAAAAGGCGAGAAAAAATCGAATAATTTCCGGGAAAACCCTAAAAACAGCCCTTTTCTATTTCTCATACAAACGTTTTCTAAATAAAATACAAATCTACACCAGTCGAGCAATTTTCACCAAATTTCGTACACGTGTTCTTTGCGACCAGGAAACAAACACTGTCGGGGTGAGACGCGACTTCCACCCCCAGAAGCGGGGGTGGAAATATTTAAACTTACTAAAACAGCCGATATTTGAGTCGGATAAATATTTTTAGGGGTCAAAGATATTGATAGTGTTTCTACCAATGTTATCTGAATACAATTTTCATCCCCTACGCCCTGTGAAAAGGACACCATTCGGATTTGGGGTGGAGATGCTTTACAGTTAAATAACTCGAATACAACCGAGATTGGAGTCAAATCAAAGGTTATGGAAGTCACTGTGTTTAGTTACGACATTCAAATTGGCATTTACCCCTCAGATGCAGGGGTAGCGGGGTGCAAATTTTGGAACATGCAAACACGGCAGATATTTGCGTTGAAGAAATTTTTTTCAGAGTTAATTATAATGATTAGGGTTCGAGTAGCGTTACATAAAAATTGCGCAAAAGCAGCCGAAATTGGAGTCATATCGGGGGTTATAGATAAATGATGACATCTCGGGCAACGCCGGGCACCCAGCTAGTCTTTTTAAAAAGGTTGGAGGTTTTGATTCAAATTGAGTACTAATCGATATTATTTAGTAATTTCATCAGTATTTATGCTAAATATGTGACGTAAAAAAATTAATAAATATTGAGCAGTGATGCATAAGGAAGATCAGCAAAAATGTTTTGATTCATTTACTGGGAAATAAACAGTTTTATGGAAAATTATCACAATATTGACTGCATCAAATTGGCCGTTCAGCTAATTATTAAAATATAATGAAATAAGGGATATTTGATCCCACTTTGCAATTCTTTTGGTAGTTGTTCATATCTTACATAATAAGATCTGTTGACTTATGGAAATATATGAGCATTTTCAGCTAAATTTCTATCGGTCCGCGGTAAATCCGACAGCTACTTCACGAGCTTTGATGAACGTTCACAGTTCGCGAATATTTCATCCCTTCTAGACAACTCAACTATTTGATTGCTGTTTCTGTGTCGAAGCGGAAGTTTAGATGGTGGCATGCAGATCCACTAACAAACCCAGCGTGGGCATCGAGACCCCCAACTATTCTCATGACCGACCCTTCATCGTGCAGATGTGTTTATGAGAGTCGTCGCACCAGTTCCGCAATATGCAGATGGCTGACAGGCAGACGTCCCGCTAGACCAAACTTCTCTAGGGATCTTAGAAGCCATTGTCTTCTCCAAAACGTGCGTCTTTAGACTTGAAAATACCTGTTCTCTTAATACACTACTCTACGAAAGTATAATTTTGCATCAAAGCATTTACCAAATTAATTAATTAGACTGAAACAACCCTTATTACCTTTCCGTGTAATCTTGCTTCATTTTTATTCCTCACAATAGCTTATCTGATTTTATCATTCGTTTTTCGTACATTCTCACGAGACGCAAGGCTTCAGGGACGTAGAAAGTACCAAGTGATACAAACTTCTTAGCTTATAATTAATTTCTCAGTAAAGATTTTAGTTGAAATAACTAATAATTCATATTAAAATTAACAATGTACTATTAAGTTAACATTTTGAATAGTTCATAATTCCTATTATAGGCTAAAAGGTATATCCAGTAACATGATTTTATTTAACAATTGTCAGTGAAATATTTAAGAAGCATTCGACCTCTTGAGGTCATAGTCACGTTCAATTGATTTTATATCTCATCTGTACCAACCGCAGCAAAGTTATATATAATGTTAATGACTTTATTGTGTTGCCAGTCTTACGTCCTACAATCTTATACATATATTTGGAAAGTTTTTCTGTTATTTATAAGTCTAAACCTTCGTTTTCTGGTTTCGTTGAACGACAGAATTTTTTCACCAATAATAATGTAGTTTATAAAATTGGTTATTCTAATTGTAGTTAATGTTACATCGGCCAAACCAAAAGGGCATTGATTACGAGTATTAAGGAATATAAATATAATTTCAATGTTACACCCAGCCAACACAAATCGATTATTAACCACAGCTATAAATATAAACATAAATACAATCTTGAAAACGTCTCTATATTAAACAAGGAACCTAATTATGCTAAAATAATAATTTAATAAATGAAATTAAATAAAAATGACTCAAACTGTCAATATTAAGCTACACACTGAAAATCTCAACAAATCATTATATCGGGTTTTAAGCTCTTTGATATTTCTGTATATATCCCTTGTTTTACTTATAATTCCATGTTCAAATGTTGTTAAAGAAAGACGCAAAGCAGTCGAAACGTCCAGTTGTGTTTATATTATTTTCTGTATGCTTGTTCCTCATATTAAATTTGTCTGGAAACTGGTGATATCATCGTCATCGCCAATTTTCTTAGCTAAGAAGATTAATAGTTAATTGTTTTAGAGAGAATAAAAATACAAATGTCTGAATGAAACTAACCACTCAATGAAAATAACGGTAACGGGGGTTTGAATTTTTCGGAAAAATGGATCTGAAAAATAGAACCTTGTGGCACCTGAACTCTTGTTTGTCCCCAGTTGGAGCTAAATGTTTTTATATTTTAAGTCTCCAAAATATATTCACTAATTTTCCGAATGTTACATATTTTTAGTCTTCAATTTTTTAACTAAACAAAGAGGTTAATTTACTTCCTTAAAATGGTGAAATATATAGCACAGAAAGTAATTGAGTTAGCATAAACATCCCTGCTGTCAATATGGACATAAATATAAATTATTTGAATTTTCTGGGAAAAAAAAAATTGGCATGATATATTTGTTTCATGTCCTCCCTGTCTGAGCTGATGGTAGATTAATAGCAGGCCGCCATAATCGTGTCACACGCGCAAGATGACGGTCATCTACGTAACACGACAGTTGTAATGACCGATACATATTATATGTGCAATCACAGACTGGATCCCATATTCACATGCGCCATGGGATTGGATCAATAGATTAGCATTCCGTCATCAATTTCCTGGTCCATTGTTCTGGCTCTTACCTCTCTCTACCTTGCTCGATGCACAAACGGCCGACAAAGATGCTCAGATTAGTTGCTAATGCCCAAAGACTCGGGAGTATTATGCCTCGAAATTAAAACGCAGAGACCGAGGGAATGTAAAAAAAAAAGAAGAGTGAGAGGACGATGAGAATTTCAAGTCCGGGTGCGCGGTTCCGAACTTCCCTCCAACTTTGCTCAAACCTATTAATGGTTTCTTTACGACGAAGTATCTGCCGACTGAAATGTACTCTTAATAACGTGACGGAACGAATTCGCTCCTCTATAACCTAACCCTTTTCCGGCCCTCTATATTTATAACAGACATTGTCGCTGCCGATCTCATCGGGACCTCTTATCTTACGTACAGTCAATCTTATGTTAGATTACGTATACAACTTCCCTTTGAATATAAAATGTTCTTATCTTACACTTTATAACTTGACCATAACTTTCCTTTGTCCTTGTGATCCACCAGAACGTTAACTAAGAAATTGTAATTGATTTCCTTATTAAAAGTAATTGAAAATTAGATATGCTACTTTAAATGTTAAAATAAGTACGAAGAATAATGACACAAAATAACTCGTTGAACTGACTGTACGTCATGCATAACAGTTAGAATATGATTCATTATTAAAATAAAATGTTTCATGTTATACAGTACCGAACTAATGCTCCACCAGCACAAAAAAACAACAACATTACATTGAAGTGAATGTATGAAACCCGTTATATAAAAAGTATGAAACATTGAAAAATTGTCATCGTTAGAGAAGGTGACTTTAAATTATAATCAAACTAATAAATATACTGTATATATAAAAAATCTGTCAACATAAACTTAGCAGAAATATTTTATTCCCAAAATGAAATTGTCAAATTTTGGAAAAAAAAAATCTTTACAAATGTTCGGATTTGTAAATGGGACCTGCCGCTAATTAAATTCGATTAGTTTTGAAACCCCTATACGTTCTTATTGAAAGACATTTACTTTCACATGCTTCTTTCATTCGGACTGAATTTTTTGTGTTCACATTTAACGTTTGCAAATGATGCAACACAAAAATTCTTTAGAATGGTGTCCGTATACTCATGTTGATAAAATTAATTTGATAAAGAGAATTGTGAATGTATTCATGGTTTAGAATATTTCCGCTTTGAAATCTATGAGAGAATTAATTTATATAAAATTTATTTATTAAATTATTTCAAGTTCTTCTTCGATGAACTGAGATTCATAGTTTTATATACTGTAAACATAACAACACCTTCATTATTTTACACAGGAATTTAAATCTCAACGTATATAGAAAATAATTCTCTAGTTTGTGTCGGTCGGGTGTTCCATTGTCTAGTTCAATGAGAGGTTATATATAGGAAGAAAAATAGAGTGAAGGAGGAATGTGGATGGAGTGACGGAAACCGACGTTTCGAACAGTAAATATCTTTCTGTTTTTATTCATCATATAAGGAACATGATTTCAGAACAAAGACCGACAAGGAATTACTCGATCCAGCCCTTCGCAGGGAAACGGTTAATTGACGGAACACTCTAGTAACATTAACCAATAATTAAATCCACCGTTGTCAAAACTTTTCAGATCCAAAAATCTTCTTACAAAAATGTACGAATGTATATATAATTTAAGTAATAATAATGTCAAAATCTGTGGTTTTTAAATATGTGTAGTCTACCTTATACATTTTGTTATTACATTCAAAATAAGGTTTCGTTTTTGGTTGTAAAAGTGTGAAAATGAAAATGACATAGGTTTGTGTAGCGTATTTTAAGTTTTATGACTTCCCTGTCATTTTTGTATTTGGACATATTCGCCGCATGTTTAATAAATAATATTACCCATTTTAGTTTAATATTACCATCCATGATTAAAGAAAAAAGTATAAAAATTAGGGATGAATCCGAAAAATAGTTCCATCAGGACTGGCGAATTAGCCGTTGAATGAATTTCCGCACACGCAAGAAACAGGTCTATTTTGCAGTGCGAGCACATCAATATTACTGAAAATGTTGTCTGCACAAAACATGAGTAAGAAATTGTGTAAACGATTTGACACGCCTTTTTTTTCTTTTGGCCAGGAGAGCACAGCACCGTTGACTTCATAAAGTTGAAGAATCCTGTTTTTGGATGTGAGTGGAAACAGAGTTTCCTTTACCTTCGTTGTACGTCATGCTTAAGAAACGACCAACGCCGTGAGGTCACACGACCCTCGTAATTTGCAAGGCCTGTTATTCCGCAAATCACAAGTTTGGTGAACCCAGGATCATGTCCAGCGGGGGTAAATGGTGGGAGATGTCACCGAAATGAAATACCACATCGTTTGCATACAATTGATTAAAATATAACCACTTTATAATAAGTGGCCTCGGCTCCACGTTTGCAACATATAATTTTCCTGGTCTTGTCTCAAGAACATGTTGGGCTTAAGCGCCGGATTGCATGCAGCGCCACCATTTGTAGAGGCAGCTACAAGTCATTTGTAGTCAAATGACCAAACTCCTAAAAAGAGCACTAATCTCCTGCTTTTATACGCAAAATACCACCGCTGCTATCACAAAATTCAGACTAGTAATTAGGCATAATTAACGGGCAATACCGCTCGGCTGGTCAGCATCTCCTGGAAGACCCGGTTGGGTAGGCGCACGTGTGTGGCATTAACATAATAACAGAACTGCACGCGCCCCACTTTATCCTAATCATCAGCATGGGGGCTTCGTACTCAGCAGGGCAGCTTCGAGCCAGAACAGCGAAATAATACAAACATGCAGGGCTAACTTCCGACCCATCAGATAAATTCATATTGAAATTACCAAATCCTCGAAGAGACAGAACTTGACCACCAGACTACCAACAGGATCCAAATTGGAGAAGAGCTCTGAATAATGACGTAATTTCCCCGGAGGTATCTTAAAAAATCTATCCAGTCCTATGAAATTAATTTGAATAGCTGATACACACGAAACGTCAGGTATATTGAAGTGAATAGTAAGAATCAAAATACAGAATACCGAAGTTTAAGATAATATTCTTCGGACAAACAGAATATTTATAAATAAATATTATAAGAGTAGTAACATTTTAAGTGCGGACAATCAAAGTTATTGAAAAGTATACATTCTAAAGCTAAATAATTTATTCACAAACTAGCTGCGCGTATCCGCCGTTGACAAACGCTTCCTACTTCAAACGACATGAAGAACAACCAACGATTCGTTATAACGGTCGCTGATATATAAAATAAATTATTTTATATGGGTGCTTTCGGATTTCAGTTTGATATATTAACCCCTTCACTGGTTACAGTGATACTAAAAAGAATTTAATAAAACCATTATTTACGTACTTTTATATTAAAATAACAAAAAAAAGTTTTTATATCCACATTTATACTAAAAATACTTTAAATACTTTTGTTGTTCCGCACTAAGCACTATATTAGGTATATATAAATGTAAAACCAATTTATTATTATTATGATTTTAATGCAAATTTACATAATTGTTTTTCTTAAATTATTTTTACAATGTGTAGCTACGAAACGGATGAAAATGGCTGACTGAAGCCCGAAAGCTCCCATTCAAAATAATTTTTTTTATATATATTAGCGACCGTTATAAACGTATTTTCTGTATAAAGTCGTCAACAGCTGGTCAGATGCATCCAGTAATATGTTATTAATCCGAAGCTAACCGTTCCTGAATTTAAATGTTTTTCTACTTTCCTCGACAAGCTGCAACTTTAGCGTTTCGTTTAAATAGATATAATTAATGAACATTTATAACTTTACGCAATATGGTGAGAAAATCACTTAGAGGAATAAATATATGTCACGTGTGTGATGAGAATATTGAGGTCAACAATTGAAAACACATTTTCCACGTAGCCTTGGTATTTTTTATCACAAATATGTCACAATCGAGCATCTAATTGTATATAACTCAAACAATAACTTGAAAAGTAGACCCGAATGCACCGAAATATTGATAATTTTGGATCACCGTTTTAAGATGGACGTTCGGACGTACAGCCCAAGATGCTTGATCACTTACAAGAATTAGCAATACAAATAAAAAAAATTCATCGATAACTATTCGGCAGCATTTTCATTTTATTCCCTTCTAACAGGTCACGGATGCATAGATTCTATATTTCTTTAAAACAAAAAATTATCAGCGCACGCAAAAATGATGTGCGGAAAAATAATTCCCTTTAATAGTTATATTTAAATGACATCAGTTGAATCAATCAATAAATAAAACGGCCCAAACGACAGATAAAAATTTAATACAATACAAAACAACAACACGTTTCGTTCCTGTTTTTGAACGTCTTCAGGAATACAAGTATGAAATAAGCAATTTGGTATTGATGAATTCTACAAGTACAAAATACGATAAAAAATGTCTAATAATTTAAAGAAAACAACTTTTATATTAATATATACAAAAAATTATAAAATAATTAAGTGATTCTAAATAAACATATTACTCAAAATTCATTTCGTGTAATATTATTAACTTTCAAAAAACAATAAAAATCAATCAAAAAATTTGTTTTCTCATACTTTTACAGTTCTTCAGTACCAAATATTGATTATTATGCTGTTACACCCCAAGAATTTGCAAAACGGGAACGAAATGCCATTGTTTAGTTATCCACATTTAAATCGATCATTACGGCAACCGAACATCAGTTAGTCTTAACACTTAGGATATTAATTAAAAATTACATAATTACATGTTATCATATTTTAAAATATGTTTAGATGGGATTAATAATGATAAACGATACTGAGAATCATATAATTTTTAACTATTTTATTTTAATTTCTGTAGTTAAGTTGGTCTTTATGACTATCATGATGATATTTTAAAGTGAATATGATCTAATTTAAACTGTACAAAAATTTATTGTGCGTTCGTTGGATTACACTTGTAGCTACCTCCGATCCTTACTCGATCAAGGCTTGAACTTTCTACAGCAACAACACATGTCCGTTTTCATGTTTTATAACATTTACGCTTACGAGTTTACTTCGTTACTTTAAGAAACCTTCGTATTTCTTCGTGTGTGTTGCTGTGAAAATTTCATTTGCGCCGGCGTCTAGAGGAGAGGAGACTTTATCGTCTGAGAATGCTGCTTCAGGCGCCAGAGTCGGCAATAACACCATGGAAGCGCCCAACTTATCTGCCATTGCACAAGAGCTCTCACTGCACCACTGTTCAGACAAACAACTGGCCGCATTACTCAGAAAAAAATTAAATATAGTGACGTAAGTGCACTACTCATTTAAATCGCTACTGCACGGTCATGAAATGGCCGCTCAACAATTACCAACGCACTTCTCTGCATTACTTTGTAAATTAATATATGAGGTTAATAAAATTGCGTGCGTGGGTTATACTAGCTAAACAACGTGGAAAAGATAACGAATTATTAGAATTAGTCCGGCGTGTTTATAGAATACTAGCTGGGTGCCCGGCGTTGCTCGTGTACTTATTTATATAAACTCGAAAAAGTATTTAATTGAATACTTAAATATATTCCTTGAGTATTTCAGGATATAATCGTCACTCAGTCTTCATACATTACGAAATATTACATTGATGAAATTGTTAGCTAGACTCACAACTAATACAGCGCGAAAATTAACTTACATTTTCCCCAAGGATGGTAAAGTAATTCGTATTCTTCTTTATTATCATTCGATGGAATATTTCTGTATAAAATTATACTTTTTATTTAAACAAAATATTTCTGCTTTATTTCATTCCTAATAAAGGAGATATTTCCTTTGTTCGTTGCGTAGTAACGTCTTTATCTCGCGTGGCGTCATTGTCTCTTGGCGCGCAGTAATTTAATATTTAATGATCACGGTTTTTAATTATAATTCTTTCCACATGTATGCTAGGCGTTTCTCACCCTCACAGTACCGTTTCTCGTGTTTTGAAGAATTTGTGTACCAATTTTTGTTGAAATCTATCCACGCTTTTAAATTTGTATAGAAATTAACGTAAATACATACAAATATACATCCTTTTTTATTATATAGATAAAACCCAATTTAAAAAGTCTCCTAATTAGATAAATTAAAAGTCAAATGACAGACAAAATAAGTGATAAATACCGTACAACATTTCTGCATACCTTGTGGCTTTCGCCAGGTGATCAAAAAAACGCATGAGCTTTAAATAACGACACACCGCACAAACCAGGTGACTAACTCAAGAGCAAAGCTAAAACGAAATTACACGCAACGACAATGGAAAGGCAAAGAGGGGTTGGCGTACAATAGACTGTTTATCAATGAGCTGTTCGATATTGCACATATGTTCCTTGATACGGCTACTAAGTGATCTTTCTGTTCGCCCAATGTAGCAGGAATTACTATCACAGTGTGGTATGTAATTTAGATCCGATGCTTTTAACTTCGAAACAGATTCTGCTAGACTTTAGCTACGATCTTGCAATATATTTTGTTATATCGCTTTTAAATTATCCTCATCATGTAGATTAATTTCCATATTTTTCAGTGGATTTTAAAGATTATTGTTTAGGATTTTTATGACCCACGAACATAAGCCGTCTTTACCTGTTAACTAGAACATGATTCCAATTCACTTGAAAAATTTTCGATATTCACGAGATTCTTCGAAATTGATTCTTTTATTCTCAGACGCAAGGGACAGATTTAATCACTTTTCAAGCTCCTGTAAATTTTAATATATTTTATTGGGAGAGGGGGCGGGTAAAGTCGTATGACCGTGATTGTCCTGCGTCACGATGTGCATTTCCCAGGTCATCCTGCTGATACACGATGGTTGTCATAAGGACATTATATGAAAAATCTATTTCTAGTTAGTTCTAAACGAAAACGAAACATAATAAAACATATCCTCCATTCTATCAGGCATCGCATAATTTTTTGCTTTTTTTCCCTGTCAAATATTTTTCTGATATATTTCGCAGCATTCCTTGAATTATTTATACAGTTCGTCATTTATGTAGATTATTGAGTATAGTTTTTTATTGTAATATTACGTGCAGTGTCCGTAAACCGCAGTAAATATATCCCGTGAGAAAAATGTAAGATGCACAGTGATGTAAAATAATTTATTTTAGCGAAATTGCTTAGTTTTCGAACTGCAACAAAAATTTGTTCAGGATTTTACGATTAACTTAACCGAAGCTGTGATCGAATGTTCTCGCCGTTTCCTGTTTCAGTGTCACCTCTGACCAGTAGAAGCAGAATTTACTTATTACTTTGCCAAAACGAGCTGATAGTGCAATTCTAATGTTTGTGAAAGCTGTTGCAAAAAAAAATTAACCACATGAGACGATTATAAAATAACGTGAATAATTCGCAAGATATTTTGAGTATTTCGTGTTTACGAAACGGATAGCGAAAGCCGCGAGAAAGAAACTTTAGCTTACTAAAGCAGCGTAACGTGGCGCAAAATTACTCTGTTTTCAAAGACTTCATTGTGATTAAGGCACATGAATACACAAAGCGAATACACAGTTTCATCTATCTCGCCCGTCCTATCTTATTGATAATGTCGATCGAATCTCGACGTTTCATGCAAGGTCAACTGAAATGAAAGTGTCAAACTATAATTAACTGTGGTAATTATGAGGCGAAATAGGACCTAGGAAGATCATTCACAAGTGCAATATTAAGATACATAATTTCAGAAACGACATTGCAGTTACGAAGTATGGAATTTAAACAATCGGGTTAACTTTCTACTATTTGCTATAATCGCAAATAATCCGATGAAATATCACTTATCTTACAAACACTATTTATGTTACATAAATCAATTCTTTAGATATCTACAAATTATAAATCTGTAAAAAAAAATTCACTCTCGTGAATAATAGTTCATTCATCTTTTTTATCACATTGATTTATTTACAGTCGCATAAACAGGTCTAGCTATTGGCGACTCAGTGTGGGAAATCACATTTTATAGTCGGGGGACTGATTTTCCGAGAGTTTCTCTCAGGCACACAAACATCGCTGTCCTCGCCGGGATTCGAACCCGGGACCTCTGTGACGTGAGGCAGTCACGCTGACTCCTACACCACAGTATGTCGGCTCATTAATCTATTGGGTTCAAATTATCCGACCTTAGCGCATGTTTGAACACATACAAATACCATTTACTACATGATTGACGGTAGTTTACATTCATGCTCTAACAAATTAAAATCTAGTCGTCAAAGAAGTCACATCTGTCGCATCTCCAAGTCAGCAACAACGCCACTTGTTTGACAGTTATCAGGAATCTGAAGCTTATTACGGTAATTATATGGCGACAAAGTAGGCGCTACGACTAAAAATATCTACCGTTTCTTACTAATGTTTAAAAATATATAACTGTGTATATGTATTATACTCCGATCTTAATACAGTGTATTTAGGATATACCGACATTAATTAATATATTTTGTACATTATTTCTCGCACGCTCAATACGAGATATATTAAACTCACTGTTATTTTCTTTTAGCAATCACCGTACTTCCAAAGAAAATATTTATCCTATGTCCAAAATTCAATGAACACTTTCCTTACAGAATATATTTTCAACTCATTTTCACTGACCTAAAATAAATTATTTTACTTATGATTTAGCACATTATGATTGAAAATAACTTGGATTCTTGAATTTAAAATATCAGAGCACGAAACGGTGAGACCCACAGTACGGTTATAATTTTAAGTCCATTAGAAAATTCTTCCATACAGATTCTTTATCAAACTTTCTGAACATTGAAATTTAAAATAATCAAAATTCATTATTTTATTGAGTTTATTTGAAGTGCACCCTTGATGAGGTCCACGGATTGTGGAAAAAAAAATGTTAAGAAAAAAAATGTACTTGTATTTTTGTTTATAATTAGTTCTAAACATACTTCTTGACCATTATACTGTAATGCCAATTAATTAGGACATTAATTGTTTGAACATAAAAAGTTAAAATGTTTGAGAAATCTATTATTTCCGCAGGAGCTTCCATAGCGACAATGTAGTCCAGCTCTGTTCCTTTGTCGGAAGGTCCGAAAATGGCGTATGCGCGCTAAAACGCAGAGTTGGTTGGTTGGTGCATGGAAATTTCGGTGGACGGAACAAGTGATACTTAAGCAGAGACTAGCCGTCGTTTATTGTATTACTATTAAACAAAGTTGTGAGTTGAGGACAAAGTAAAACATTCACGAAAGCATTACATCAAAACTTGCTAAGTAAAAGCAGTTTTACGTCCATAGCCAGTCAGAAAGAGTAAAATTGCAGTTTGAGTCCAAAACAGTAAAGACTAGCAAATCTACAAATCACAGAATTCACCTAAGGCAAGCAGTCAACAGATAGCTGACAAAAAAAGGGAGGATTATCCGAGTTCCTGAAATCCTATAAATTTTGACTAGAATCAGTGTAAAATCTGTGAATCTTAGAATCAGTGTAAAATCTCGCAGTAGTGTATTTCGAAAACGAAATGTATGCTGGAACCAACTGGACAGATGTGAGTGACAAATTACAAAATAATTATTTATGTAAACGTAATTAAAAGATAGAAGTCAGATTTCGTTCTCATTTAAAATTTTTAATCAGAGGTTACTTTTTAAATTCGTTCTATTTTAATTGTCAAGTTAATTTATTTTATTTTAGTCGACGTATTGTTTAGGTAAATGTGATTTGTTTGTTAATAAGATTTTTAAACATAATTAATGTGTCCATTATCAAACCCAGTGAAGACCCTGAGAATTTAATATTTTAAATTTGTAATTGTTTTGAGTTATTGCCACAAAATAAATAAATATTGTTTGTAAAATTTAATTAATTATTTTATTTAAATAACGCCTTCCAGTTAATTATATTATAAATAGTTTCAACGAGAGGAAAATTCTTCAAATTTTATTTAATTAACGATATTTAATTGAATATTACAATATATTATTCTTCACTATGCAGCATTCGTATGTCCTTAAGATTGCGTTCTTATTCTGTTGTTGATGAAATACATATTTGCGCAAGAAACCAGTAAAAAAAATTGATGTAGCAAAAACAAATACATTCTTTTCTAAATTACATAATTTTTTATAAGTGTAGGCAATATTATCAAATTTGTTGTGAAGACGCGTAGCAATTTATATGATTTATAGAACTTAATTTTATTTCGAAACATGTGCAGATATGGTGTTTCAGTTTTCGTAAACGTAAGATTTCACAATGATACGGTAACAGGTGTCGGTTTGTGGATGGAACCAACGTTTCAAGTCGTTTAGCAAGTCAGTTCTTAAATCGAGCGGTGACGATCAGTTTTAGATTCCTGTTATTACTCGTCAAGGTGACTTGCTCGATTACTCTCCTAGAGTCCAACCTATTTTCTTTGCAAACATAGGCACATTAGCATTACAGAATCCGAAGAATTTATTTTAGAAATACAAATACACACCTTATAATTTGCAAAATTCGAAGGACGAAGCCCTGTTACTGGGCCAAGGTCATTTTCGTAATAAAGTGAATTTAATTTCGAAATTCCTAACGTGAATCATCTGCAGAATTAGGTAAGCATCAGTACTTTCTGACGTCAAACAGGTTTCGAGAAAGCAACACTGAAACGATAGAAAATGTTTACGGACTGAAAATAATTTATGATTCCAGGAAGCGCCATTATGAGGTTACATCAGCTCTGCGATTGGAGATCGCGAATGAAAACAAATGGAATGTTTTGTAGATATCTCAAAGGTTCTGAGGAGCAGGGAAAAATCTCTGAAGTTTTCCAGGTTTCGTATTCAAATCTCTGCAGGCTCCCTGCGCTAACCCTCAAGAAACAAAGACTTCAGGGAAAGCTCCAAGGAGGCTTTACGAGCCAGACCGCTCTTATTACACTTTTAAAATGTAATTACTTTATGCAAAGTTTAGTACTTGCATCTTGGAGTTTAAAACTCGTCAAGCATTTCAGGGTGTAAACTGCTGAAAATTTGAAATGGATATTGGTAGCTTGGCAAAATTTAAAGCTTTCAATATTTTATGTCTCGTACCTTGCGCTTCGGAGACGTATTTTAGCATTTTATGCCTCTTTTTTATTTCTCTTTTATGCGAAATTGAAGTATGCGATTTCTTCAGGAGATATTACATGTTTCACGAGCACGGGGTAACTTTAAGTGTATGAAATATTTTAATTTCAGATTGCAAATACGGTCAAAAATATTTTTTAATTTTAATTCATTTTCATAAATACAGTTAAATGGCGAAATTAACTTCTGAAATCTGTATATTTCTGGGATTTTAAATACGCCAGGATTAGACGTTTCTCTGCAACTGCTGTAAAGTTCAATACATATATAGGTAATCATGAACACTTATTATAGCACTCCAATACTGCTATGTTAAAAATATGAAACGAGTAATTGGAAAACCAAAATATTTTTGGGAACCGTACGAGATTAGATAGCTGTTTCAGAAAATAGGGAAAACTCAGTGTGTCCTATCACGTGACCAAATGTCATATCTACGACATATATTTTAGTTGCTGGAATTAGCAGAGGGCACATGGAAAGTATATTCGTTGACCACCAGAAGATTATTGAAATCGGTTACACCGTTTTCTTGTGAAAAGCGACCATAGGCAACGGAACAGATTAACGGACGTTCGGGTGTCATCGGTTTCGAGTCCCGTAACACATGAAACGCAAATACATACTTAACAAATGCATAAATAAATTTATTATTTATTTATGTAGATTTGGAATCTCACAGACAGCTTTAAATTGATGATAGTTGATACAATCCAACGAAAAAAACGATTAAATTATGAATAAAGGCAAAAACCGACAAATAAATTATAATTAAAATTAATTTAATTTATCTACATGTTTCTGTCCGGATGTGGACCCTCAATCATGTTAACAACAAAGAGATTAAAATTTTTAGATATTAGTGGATAGACAAAGATTATGAAAATAACTTATAAAAAAGATAAATAGTATAAAATATTTGAAGATTACACATTAAGTATTCAAATATTATAAATATTAATTAATAAATCAATGTCTGTTACTGTTTTACATTAGGGGAATTTATATTATGCTTAATGTGTAGCATTTCCGAAACTAATCCAGACTTATAACTGATGTCTATATCTAAAATTTGTTAGTTGAAAGTATGGTTGGTGTATAAAATGTGTTTGGATGTATACAATATTTCTTGACTATCTACTAATACCTTTGTACAATTATTTATGTGATTTTTAATCTCTTTAATATTAATCTGCTGAGGGTCCACAGTTGCATGTTAAATTAAATTAATGTAAATAATAATTTGTTTGTCTCGTTTTAGTATTATTAATGATTTAAACTAACAGACGATAATAGTTATTATAACCAAAATGTTCCCCAAAACTTTGATTAACCACTACTTCATTTCGAGCAATGAATGGCATATTATATGCGAAAATAATGAATATATTTATGAAGTGAAATGAATAATAAGTTCAGGATTATTATATTTTCGTTACATTTCATGAATCATTGTAATTGATCTTGAAAGGGTCTATGGAATATTAGATATAATGATTTTCGAAGTGAAGCCGTTCTGGCTGTCAGCCAATGAGAACAGAGAAAGAGGCAAACGTTGCCACTTTTTTCAATAATAAATTACAACAAACGCATAATGCTGCTACGTGGACAATAATATGCGACAACGTCGCACGAATTTGGTTCGACAGCGCAAGGAAGAGCTTCAAGGTCAAATCAGCTCCTATTTGAAAACAAATATAATACTAACTGGGGATGGTATATGTTACCACCATTAAACCAGAAAATCCTTATTTTTCACAAAAACGAATTTATTCTTGATAGTTGTGAAACTTAAAATTGCAACAAAAGATTCAGATGCTTTCGGATCTACAATTCAGCCATATTGACTTGAAAATGATTAGGAAAAAAATAGTACAGCAGAAAGCTTCTGAATTTTTTAGTACAATTTTATGTTTTATGGCCATCAGAAATTAATACCTTTTGGAAACTTAAGGACTTAACATTCACCTCTTTGTGCTATCTAGAAATTCCATTTATTAAATAAAATGTCAAATACTGTTATTTACCGCAGTTGATTCTTCCTACTTCCATTTATCCTTCTGATAGTTTGCTTGTCAGTTCTTGATTCCATAAATCCTCGGAGTTGTAACTAAATAGGGACAAAATGGTCACCAGCAAGCATCTTTAACTTCCCTTGGAGTAACATTTTTGTGTGTAGCGCTGTGTTTTTCCGACCAGTTAGGCCGACCGCACGCCACATTCCCTGACAAGTGTTTACGCCAACAGAGATATGCATAATGCATCTGGCTTCGAGTGCAGACTCGTGTCGGGGCACGAACCAGGGTCCAGGCCCAACGGAACTCGCAGACAAAGCGCATGCTGATGATGGTCATAACACATGGCGACCAACGCTATCTGCGATGGAGAATTCACCTCGTACGCGTCTGGACTACGAGTGTGAATACAAACACGCAAGACAATAAATATGGTAGCTCAGCCCAGTTGCACTTATTCAAATAACGCAGGGTACTCCTCGAAAGTGTCCTCATGCATTCGTGGCGTAATTAGCGAAGTCCTTTTATTTTTTTTAAAACAATAATCTGATTAAATTAAAAGATTTCAATAAGGCTTTTATTTTACTGTTAGACTTACGGACACGACCACATTTTTTCCTCCTAAGTAGTCGGTAGAGGGAACAAGTATTTAAATGGAGACTTTCAATTTCTTCTTTCTAATGTTGGCTTTATGTATTAAAATAATATATTTGAAGTACTGCGTCCCATGATTTCTCGAACGTCCTGGAGCCGAAAAAAAGCCCAACGATCATGTTCAAATAGCACTTAACCTTCGTCAGTTAAAATAGTGTTGTATAACGACATATTGATTTAAATTAAATAATCTGAGGCGGACTTCTCACTCCAGACAATTTTGAAGGATTGCGTTGCACTTTTCACACACTTTGCGTACTAGGATGGATTACAAAAAAAAAAAAATTCAAACGTGCAGTCAGTACCATATTCACGGAGAGTGTGGCTAATCTTGGAACCTACCTTCCACAATAACCTAAATTTAAAATACAATGAGCACAGGTACGTGTTACTGATTTCTGTTGTAACTGGTGGCAAAATCCATAGTTAGAATTGTGTTTGAGATCCGTAAGTAATTCCATCTCTTTCCAATTTATATCTGACGCGAACACTGGCGCGTTAATCACGTTGGGAAACTCTCTGAAATTAACTTCTCAACTAAATCTTGTATAAAAAATAAAAACGTCTGTAGATGAAGACTAATTAGATAACGACGTAGCCAATTAACAGACAACATTAAGTGATAAAATAAATATCTCACAAATTTTTTTCCTTGTTGATTTCGTCAGGGGATGCAAAATCGGAAGAGGCGCAATATCGACAAACCGCACAAACCAGGTGACGAACTCAGTACACCTGACGAATGCTTACGAGGATCGCAGAATCGCTGTGTGTATTTATTTTATCATGTTGGACCTTCTAAATAAACCAAAACCTTTATAAGACATTTACTTTATTGAATATAAATTTACGACATTTGCTCTGGGGCTATACACGTAACTACTTTTTGTCTTATTATAATTCTGTTTACTTAATGCTTTCTGCGTCACAATTTTATTTTTTAAGATGTACTGATATATCTGCAATTTGGGACGATTGGCCTAGAAATTTTTTTATATGTATTATAAAAGGTTGCTTTTAGTCACTTACAAGAAAACCTACCTTTGAACAAATCTCAACTGAAATATGACCTTAAACTGGATTAACGTCTCACGGTAAATGATTCCATTTTATAAATTTGGACAACGTTTCTGAAAACAAACACATTACAGCTTATTACCGCGTGTGACAAATCTGTTTTTGTTGAATAATGTAAGATTTGTAGACTAAGGCAAAGACAAATGAACCATTTGGCTGAATAATTCCATCACATATATATCATTCTAAATTTATCAAATTAGTAATCCTGGCTCGTAATACTGTTTCATAATTCTAGGATATAAAAAATTAGCCGTTCCACTCATTTTAGGCGTCACTATCTTAACGTTTACTGAATTAAGATATTAATTCATTACTTCAGAAATGGAAGTATCTAATTAACAGACAAAATTAATTTATAAAAGAAAACACTGTACAGTACTTATTTCGTCATTTAATTTTGTCTAATTGTATCCAATCAGTCTTTATCTAATAGAGACGTTTTTATATATTTTCGTTTGAATAAATTGACTAACACCACGTTGCTATACATATGTAGAAGTAAGGAAGTGAATTATTTACAAAAAATGCAAAATGTAGGAAAAAAATAATTCGAGAAACGAGAAGACAAACTAATAGAAATGTCAATGAAAGTGTCAAGTGAACGAAGGGCCGCACCCCCGTTTTCTCAGAGAGATAAAACATAGAAAAATAAAATAATAATTCCCGTTATGTAACACGTCATCGAGATAGAATATTACTCCTTGTATTAGATGAGTTTTGACCAAATGTTATATTGTATTACAAAATCCATAATTATGAAACAGATCTCGGAGAATATAAAAGGAGAGAATAAGGTCGATCAAATTCAGGGGAAAAAACATTGACCATTTGCATAATTTATTAAAACAATAAACTTAAAAAAATATGAGATTACTCAATCATTTTCTCTGATAACCCCATCTATATAATAAAAAAAATGAATGTTTGTATGTATGTATTTACGTTGATTTCTATACAGATTTGAACGAGAGGACAGATTGCACAAAAATTGGTACACAAAATCTTCAAAACACGAGAAACGGTGCTGTGAGGGTGTGAAACTCGTAACATAATGCTATACAAATAATTATCAGATAACATTAATTCGTCATAGGATTGGAACCCCTTAAAATATTTTAATTTTATGTACAATTTCTTCTTCTATGACTCGATAGCCCATTGAGCGTCTTTTCCTACGCCGACGACTGCCAGACGGTCACTTTAAATTACACATCCTGGATTTAGGAGTGACACGTGTTTATGTACAAATAAGAACAAATTTATTAAATAAATTGTCTCTGAGCATATAAAATCTATCAATATAATGAAAAAGGATGTATATTTGAATGTATGTAGTAACGTTAATCTCTATACATACTTAAACGCGAGGACAGATTGAAACAAAAATTGATACACATATTTTCAAAGACGACAAAGGGCACTGTGGGGGTTATAAACTCTTATCATAAAGGTGTAAACAATTATAACTAAAAATGTGATTATTTTGTGTTAAATTACTGCGCGCCAAGAGACCGTGACGTCACAGCACACGAGTGAGAGAAAGAGAGACGTTACTGCGCAACACCAAAATAGTAACTTATTTTGTAATGAAGTAAAGCAGAAATATTTTTTTGAATAAAAAGTATAATTACATCCAGTAATACTCCATCTAATGATAATAAAAAAAACAATACGAAATACTCTACGGTCCTTGTGGAAAATGTAAGGTAATTTTCGTGCTATATTAGCGACTCCAATATGGCGACCATTTGTTTACAATGAGAATGTATTTAACAAAATCATGATTTTAATCTTTATTAATGTCTGACGACTGAGGGACAATTATATCCTGCAATACTCTATCAGTATATTTAAGAAGAACTTCGGAGGTATGTTTGTGGTTTGATGCAATAACATTAATTGTATTTTATAGCTGTTAAATTAATGCACTATCAGTCGAAAGCGTGTACGGAACTAGGAACATTTAATTTTACGTTAAATAACTTCTTGACTAAAGATTAATATAGAATTAAATGCTTTGTTCGGGTTTATATAAATAGGTACACAGGAAGATAGGACGTAATAATAACAAAATAACCAATAAAAAAAATTCACGTTGTTCCCAGACATGGGGATATTAAAGATTGGTGTAAATTCAATGGTGCACTGCGCTAGGACGAATCCCCCACTACAGACTTCTTTGTTTCCTAGCTAGTGTTTGAACCTAGAAAGAACTCTTTTACGTGTGATGACACCGCACATCTCACGGGACATCACGTCGTATCCTTTGGAGAGATGAGCACATTTTTCCCGCCAAAGGGAACCCGACGGCTTTGAGGCTACCTTGGGGCTTCGGAGGCCGCGAGTTATCCTCGAGAACTCTGGTCCTGATAATAACTGTGTAGGAGTATCGTCCTTAAGATAGGGCGTTAGTCAGATGTTCCGCCTAATGTGCGAGTCATTACACATAATAGGAACTCTTTCCATAACCATGTCCGAAATTGGAAAATAAAAAAATACCAGCCGTAGGAGCCGAGTCTCTGTTGTTCTTAAATGTCACGAAACTGTAAGAAGACTATTCTCAAAGTTAATTTCCTATTTTACTGTACATAATCTTAGAATGAAAACAATATTTATTATTTTATAATTAAAAAGTCAAGTATTAAATTTTTACAGCTTCACTTAGACACTTAAAAATGTTTTATACAAAAACCAATATCAAAATTTGATTGTTAAGATTCTTTAGTCTCTAAACGGGGGAAAAAATTAAAAATGAGAGTGCTGGTAAATAGAAACTCTTTCGGCTATTTCTCTGGATATCGTCCTTATGGTCATCATCAGCGTTTGGATCTTCGTCCACAGTTGTTTGCTTCCACTGCGTATGAGAAAGCAAATAATTTGTATACGGCGGAACAAAAATAATTGACTTAAGAAAAATTATAATTTATAGTTCGCCTCTTTTAATGACCGCAGGGTAATTTATGTTCCCTTTGTATGTCAGGATTGGAGTGATGGACTTGTTGAAACAGCCAGTGGGCTCGGAACCATGCCAGGAATAAGTTCCCGTGATCAGCGATGCTGAAATCAGGAGGGATTTATTGGTAGGACTCCAGATCATGATTTCAGATCTGCATTGTAATGAAAAGTTTGAACCCAAGAAATCAAACAAGCGTAAGAAGGCTGCGTTATGACTAATTAAAATTGACTTGGGAATTCTCTTTCAAAAGTTTGTCTGTGAGCGTCCACAAATGAGGAAATAAACTGCTGTTTTTCTTTCTGGAGTTATACTTTTTTCTTCTTCCCGTGAGTGATGCTTGGACAATGAGCACGGAATATGGAGGAAGTTTCGACGAGCCATTCCAAACCCACTAAAGCGGAAAGAACTGGCAGCAGCCCATCATTACTTTTGATACTTGGCCCAGAATCAAAGAAGATTTCACAGTCAAAAATTATAGTATTTAACTTATTTTCCCGAGGTTTCATTAAACCACAATTGATGCAGATTTGAATTACATCTATGAAAGATAAAACATTAATTTTATGTTACAGATAATAATGGTACTTAAACAGATTTTAACGTCTGAAACCGAAACCATGTAAATAAATGTATTGAACGAAAAAGTACGGTGACAGATTCGAAACAGTCAAACAATTTACAGAAGCAAAAATTATTTTATTGGTTTCATGTACTTTCGAATTAAAAATTCCAACTGCGGGAAATCAAATTACATGCTAGTTTATAAAATTTTGAATTTTTGTTTATAGGACACTGTGGTTGAATTAAAAATCCGTAACTATTTTGTGGAATTAATATCGTAACTTGTAATTCCAGTAGTAGTGCTCGTCTATTAAAGACACATCAATCACCGCAGCCCACGGCACGTACAAGATTAATGTTCTTATAAAAACTGGAGCTCTTAAGCTCTACTCTGGAGAACATTATCGGAGGATTCATGAACGGATAACAAATAAGTTAAAATTACCGAATCGACAGATAAGATTTAACGTCCACGAAAACCTCAGCGGTTTCACAATAAAGTCAACGTCATCAGCCCCATAAAAAGTTGGGCTACCTTCACGAAACTCCGTCAACCGATTTTTTGATAACAAAGAGAACTTTCTTTTTTTCTGACGGAAGATAGAAATAAGCCCAAAGAATTAATATAAAATTTCTTTTAAAACTTCCATCTGCTTATAACCGTTTCTTTTTCTTCAAATTGATATGTATTTACAAAAATAGAACTTACATTTATTTCCTCGACATTATTTTGTTTTTACGATCACCTGACTTTAATTTACGTAATTTCTTTTACCTGAATAAGCCCCGGCAATAACACTGAACTAGAAAAATATCGTAACAATTTGTCTCTCCTTGGAGAAAAAGTTTAATTAGTTTTTAAGTGATGCCTAAACAATTGGAAAATAAATATGTCTTATTGGACATATATTTATCGTAATATAAAACAACTTCCGAAGGTCTGTATTAAAATTCAGGCAATTGCAGTAATATCAGCGGTATCCTCATTTGGCTGATCATAAATATATGATACCCTCTTTTAAATATAAATTATTCGTCACTAGCGATTCACGTAAATTTTCTAACGTAACGTATCACACGTGACAGTCACGATTTATATGACCCACCTCCCGTCAAACATGTAGAAGTATTACAAGATTCTTCGCATATATTCATTTCCGAGATTTGCAGTCAGCTAATTAATTTTCTCTTCCAATTGTTACAACAGATATTTCTCTTCCAGGTGGTATTTATTGCAAGACGCGTTCCCTCTAGTTTTCTGAGTAGATTGAAAAAAAAAATTAGTAACATCTTAAAATTTTGACAAAAGGGAATAGAACTCAGATGACTAACGTTTCTGACAGTTAAAATAAATTATTCAGCAGACGTTGAAGTAAAGATCAGTCCCACAATCTCAAATGATTAATTACAGATGATTTGTAGTGAATAAACGATGCGGAAATGTGACAGTAACAATACAAGTATTCTACAATATAAGACGGCACTTAAATCGTTTTTATTTTAACGTTTGTTTTTAATTAATATAAGACAGCCTTCATTTAATAGCAAATCATCAGAATTTTTATTATTAAAAATTTTATATCTTCAAGTCAAACCTTTAATTCAGACCGCAATCTGAAGAAGGAAAAAATAAGTTCCCCTATTTTTCTTATTAGTAAATTTTTTTTTTAATAATAAAATTCATTAGTAGTTAAATATGTCTTGTTATGAGAAAATACTATTATATTATATTCATTTTATGCTCCTATATATAATAATAAGACCTTCATTATAGGATCTTGTATCACACCTAAAGCGTATAATATAGACTTAGGTTACTGCGTTTCCGTTATTTTTATTATTATTTGTAATAAGACGAGAGCTACGATGTTCTAGAAAACATACATGTTTATCTTAATTTCCATAACATCACAAAAACATCAGGAAATTAAAATTTGATTTTTTCTCCATATCGTTAAGAAGAAAGAGTGAACAGAAAACCATCGGAGGCCAAGGCCCAATAATGTACTTTCTGCCCAAAATATTTCTGTACCTAATATAAGTGAGAACATTTTTAACAATTTTTTCCTGTTTTATTATTATTATTATTATTCACGAGGTTAAACAAGGATCTGAGAGAGAGTTTTTGCATAGCATAAAATTCAATTTTCTTCCATAAATCGAAATAATGTTATTTGATTTATTGAAAAATGACTGAGTAATATTTTATTTTGAGGAAGTTAATAAATAACAAGTTCAAAATTGTTAATAAAGTATCTCCCGGTTAATTTGTCCAACCTCGAGGTATAATTATTTGAAGAACGAGCATTTAATTTCGTAGAGTGACGGTTTTTTCTTCTTCTAGGTCAGCTTGCTCCTGCACCTTTGTAATTTTGATTTACCTAGAGATAGTAGCTGAGTCGTTATATGGAGTTGAGTTTCGTGGTCCCTTTCCAGTCCCGTGTGGAGAACTCTCGACTTATCCTTGTCGCCGGCGGCGTCCAATCCCCTCCCCCTACTCCACCAAAGTGATCAGCAAAAATTGCACAAGTTGCGAGATATATTGAATGTCATGTTCTCGAAGAAGAGGTCCTTCAAAGGGAAGGCTCCCTGCCACCGCGCCGCGCTCTGGAGGAAGGCGGCTTCTCTTTTTGTCTTTTGTAGGGAACCGAGAACAATGCTCCTGATTTTGTGTGGCAGACATTATTTGCGTCACCTTAATATTTCGCGGGGAGGGGAGAGGGTAGAGGCGTGCCGTATAACATCTCAAAGATGGAGGATAAAAAGCGCTGAACTCAACAAACTTAAACCTATTTAATCAAGAAAGGAGGAGCGACTACGAGGGAGTTCTTCTAAATGATCTATTTACCGAGATAAAGAACGATGAAGCCTGAATAAGCCCAAACTTTTAAACTACTTATTTTGTTAGTATAAAAGTGCCAATTACTTAACGCGCATTGCCATGCACGATTTATATATTTTATGAAGTAATTGTTTCGGGGCCAACTAATTTATCCGTTATTTTTCCACAGACACAAGCTTCTGCATGAACCACGTACTCTTGCAGACACAGTAATTGTATTAATCGTAATTTTCCTAAATGCAGATGAGACTCGTAAACGTTTATAAAAAAATCAACGTATAAAGAACAAATTTAGATTATAATATTACTGTTTGAGATAGAGAGGCCTGGGAGGGCTATTCTCTCGCAGGCAGTACCTGCGAGGGATGTTCTGTCGCAGGCAGAACCTTTTAGGAGAGATACGAAGGGGCTACCTTTGGGAATGCCTTTTCCTCTCCGATTTTGAACTAAGGTTCCCACAAGCCGAGGCACCTCGGCCTGTTTTGAGAGGTGTATGTTCCGGGGTCGCAGACCTTGGGCATACGGTAAGAGTTGTTCTCTATTCCCATTGGAATAGTCGGCCAGCTGCCTCCTAAACTGGTCAAGGCACGGAGAAGGGAATGCTGCGTCCCCACAGCAAACTCCTCTCCCGCTATCGGAAGGGCGTGGGACAAGTACCCAATGCCCGACCTACCCGATGCAGGTTTTTCTAGGGTTTTCCCTGCATTTCTTTAGGCGAATGCCGGGTAGGATCCTTAAAATATAGCCCGGGGGCCCTTGGCTACCTTCCTCTACCCTTCCGCATTCGCCCTTTAAAATTCCTTCCTATGCTATTAAAATAGAGTTGCCACATGTGGATTACCCTCATGAAGCCTGTTACTCTAAAAAAATATTATTACAGTCTCTGACGAGGGGAAAATAAACTGGCGAACTAGTTTCCAACATTGAATTACCAGAACTTTAAACGTGCTGATATTACCGCTAACCAATAGTTGTTGATATATTTAAAGAAAAATATATTCGATTCAGGGTCCCAGAAATAAATATCACAAATTCTGGGATGGAATTTAGCGAATCGGCGAAAAAAGGCAGTAAATTTTCAAAGAACAACTTCCAAAGATTTTAATGTGTATTCCTTATACATTTGTAGCATACTATATAATGTTATTATAAACCGACATTTTTAACAAATATTTCTCCGATTATTAAAGTTATATGTTTACGAATTGTAGGGATACTGAGCCTTATAATTTTATTTCCACTGTATGTTGTATTCAGTAACTCTGGGATTACTTATGTATTGAACGAGTGAACTACAGAAATATTTGAGAATAACAAATACTTGGTCTAATTTAAACTGTCTGAACATTTTTGATAAATGGTTATCGGTTAATCAACCGGGTCAAAATCGATACACCGCGATGGAATGATCATTAAATACATTTTGATTTCTTGAATATATATGCTGATATTACTGTGAAGAAGTAAACAAGTTGTCTAGAACTAACCCACTTTGTTGTAAAGTAATTGTTCTACAGGACGAAGAATCGGTCGCTTCAAGAACAACCGTCCTAAAGACCACCACCAACATTCTCTTGCTTCCCTCTATTTTGCTACCGCATAGAAAAATATTCTCAATATAATATACTAACTAGGTGACCGGCGTTGCGCGTGAACTTATTTATATAAACACGAAAAAGTATTTAATTCTGCATTAATCTTTAGTCAAGAAGTGATTTAACCTACCTATGCAGACAGAATGATAATTTTATCAACCGTCCATCTCCCCCCCTCCCCCAGGTACCCCTATAAAATACATTGAACTTTATTACATCAATGCACTCCTGGAGTATTACAGGAAATAATTGACCCTCAGACTTCAGACATTACGAAAGATTGAATTTCTGAAATTGTTAGCTGGATTCACAATGTAAACAAATAGTCGCCAAATTGGAGTCACTAATAAGGCGTGAAAATGTACTTCTATTTTCCGCAAGGATCGTAAAGTATTTCGCATTGTTTTTTATTATCATTCGATGGAGTATTGCTGAATAAAAGTATACTTTTTATTCAATGAAAATATTTCTGCCTTATTTCATTACGGAAAAAGGATCTATTTCCTTTGTTCGTCGCGTAGCAACGTCTCTCTCTCTCGCGTGACGGCATGGTATCTTTGCGCGCTGTACTTTAACACAAAATTAACACGTTTCTTAATTATATTTCTTTCCACATTTATGCTAGGGGTTTATTACCCCCACAGTACCGTTAAGTATATGTGTATCAATTTTTGTTGCAATCTGTCCACGCGTTTATATTTGTATATAAATTAACATAAATACATACATAAATCCTTTTTTATTATATAGATTGAAATTTAGTAAGCATACGTAATGTAATTTTATACCAATCTAATTTAATGCCGTTGGTTTTTCAATTAATTCAATAATGCCGACGAAATAATTTTCAAGATTTATACTGGATGCCGGCACGAAGAAAAAAAAATTAATTTGAAGTTAGTTATTAATTTTTTTTATAAAGCATTATTTTCATTAAGCACTGATTTACTAATTTTTACAAACAAAAGTCAGAAAATATAAAGGAGTAAAAGCAAAAACTGTCCGAGAAATAAGCTTCTTTTCCAAACAATAGTTGATATCGTCTTATGTATTCTTCTGTCTCCAATCTCTGAGAAATTTCCTGAAAGATTTTTTTCTTTTTTGCAACTGTAACCTTATATGAACGAAAAGAACATAGAGAAATTGTGTGGGCAAATGGAGGGGAGGAATTTGTAATTTAGGGTAGTTGGTGATGACCTTGAAGTTACTTTGTCCCGTATTTTAAGTATGTAATATCAACCTGCTACAGAATTTATTTATTTACTGTTGACATTTTTGTAGTTAACGAAAATTCTGATCTATTAAAGTGTAAGAAGTGACTCGAAAAATAAACATTCATCAATGTTAGTTAATGTTGAGGTGGATGCAAGTGAATATTCTTCCCAACATGACTTCTTTAGATAGATAGATAGATAAATAGATTTATTCACCATTAGCCCTCAAATGTGGAAATAGGATTCGTCACAAATGTACAGTAGATAAATTACATATAAACAGAATTAATATTAATTAAGCTACACTAATGGATGTATCGATGCTGGCATCATTACTACTAACACTGACAATGACTGTAATCTCTAGAAAAATAAACACAACCCCGGAGAAACGTCTGCTTTGCCAGACGCTGCCGTTAGTAACAAGCTAGCCTTTATTTATTTAGTTGAACAACATTTATCAGTTTATAGTGAGTGACCTAATTGGATATGCTTTATTGACAGGTAAATAACGTAAATGTTATGTTTCTGAAGCAATTTTTTAATCAGAAGAAAATCTATACTGCCACTCATTAGCTGTTCAAGTAACAAATACGCGTTCCTAGAAATCTGTAACATGACAATCCGTATCTATTTTCCTGTGTAGAACTGAGAAAACCATATTTACAAATCATCATTATTTTGCTGTTTTAACGAAACTTAGTTTTACACTTGAAAATCTAACAAGAGACGATTTTTTTAATTAATTTATGAAAGTGGTCGGTAGATTAATATTTAATGTAACTGTGGAGTATAACTTAAATTTTTTCAAGTAATTTTATATAATTATTAACGCGGGAAATTTGGAAAATAAAGTGATAATAATTGAAGCTATGAAGTAGTCCAGCGTCGAGTGCATTTCACTGTAAATATTTTCTTATAAACTGTATATATGAACAACAAAATTAATTTACTCTTGAATTTTTGTAAAAAAAATCGCAGTTGTTACTGAAGTAACGCTAAAAATTGATAATTTTCTACAGCGCAGCGTGAAAAGTAGGAGGATTAAATTACGTCTGAAACGAGAAAGCATCTTTTTAATCGTGTATTATAAATCTATGATTATGTCGATGCAATTAATAAATTTAGATTTTTGTTATTTGCATTGAACGGATTCATGAGTTAATCACACGAGCTCGTTGGCAGTTAGTGTTGGATGCGGGTGATAAATGTTCCTGCATCTTTGCATATTGAATCGGAGAAATTACGATAACCAGTTCTTCGAACACGATTTGCTGTTTGAGGTCTGCGCTACTGCACGAACTAACGGCGAAGTCGCCAACTTGGTTGAGGAGAAAGTCCGGGGCAGGCGGCGCCATGTCTAACCTCGTGACCCGCCATAAGACTCTCAAATTTGGAAGTTATGTTTCCAGCCCACTCGCAGCTCATTAGTCATAATTTCGCCAAGTGTTGACCGAGCAGGTTTTCTTTAGAGCATATTTTTCGTTCCGATGGTTTCGGACTCGTGCCAGTTTATACTAGTCGAAATTAGAATTAATTATAACGTCCCCTGGTTCTGGTGTGTTCATATGACGTGTTCAGTAACGTTATTATAATCTCGTGCAACACTATTTTATGATATCACTTCGTGGTTGACATAGCGGGACGATATAGACCTAATAACTTTAAATGAAAACGTGTGGGATTGCCTCAATCTATTCCGGAAAACGTTGTTAAGCTGAACATTATACCACTGTGAACAAAAAGTAAGGTAAATTTCTTTTATAAAATATAAATTCTTTATTTATTCTTCCAAATCAATTTCATCCCCTTCAAAGTAATCCCCGTCCGATAAAACGCACTTTTTCCAACGCTTTTTCCAGTCCTCGAAACAGTCGGAATAGTCTTTTTCCGGTATAGCCTTCAAGACCTTCTTCGATTCGGTTTTATCTCCTCAATCGTGTCAAAACGGCGTCCCCTCATTGGCCTTTTGAGTTTGCTGAATAGCCAGAAGTCGCACGGAGCCAAATCAGTCGAATACGGTGGTTGCGGAACGATATGAGTCGAGTTTTTGGCAAAAAAGTCGCGAGGAACCAATGCAGTATGACATGGTGCATTATCGTGATGAAGGAACCAGGAGTTGTTCGCCCATAATTCCGGCCGTTTCAGACGAATAGCTTCACCCAAACGACGCATAACGCTCAAATAATATTCTTTGTTGACAGTTTGGCTCGGCGGAAGGAATTCATAGTGCACCACACCACGATAATCAAAGAAAACTGTCAACATGACCTTGATTTTCGATCGACTTTGCCGTGGTCTTTTCGGTCTTGCTTCACCCTTTGCACGATATTCGCTAGATTGGTCGGTGGTTTCAGGGTCGTATGCGTAAATCCAAGTCTCGTCTCCAGTAATGATGCATTTCAAGTGGTCCTGATAGTCAGACAGCAAAGTTTCACACACATCAACGCAACGCTTTTTTTTTCCAAAAAATTTAGCACCAATCGAGACTTGACGCGTTTGAGACACAAAATATTCTTCAAAATGGTTTGGGCTGAGCCAAATGATATTCCAACACTATCAGCGAGATCTCTAATAGTTCATCGACGATTTTCAAGCACCAAATCTTTGAATTTTTGGACGTGGCCCTCGTCGGTAGACGTTGATGGTCGTCCAGAGCGCGGTTCGTCTTCGAACTCGTTGTACCACTTATAAATCGTTTTTTGTGCCATAGTTTGATCACCAACATTTTCAACGTGTCCGCACAAGAATATTCGTTCCGCAAACAAAATTTGATGCAATTTCTTTGCTCAACAAAATCACCCATTGCAAAAATCGAAAAATTCACTTTTGGTTGTTTACAAAAACACGTGTAACTCTGAGATAATTAAACCTTTTAATAAACAGACGCTTGGCAAATATTATAAACAGTCCTACCAATCTAGGAAAAAAAATTTACCTGCCTTCCTAACACCCGGGAGTTTTAAATGGCAATTTCACATTACTTTTTGATCACAGTTGTAAATAAACTAGGAGAATATTAATAAATTTAAACTACATTTATCAGTGGCAACGAGAGGAAGGTAAAAAATATTATTACCGTTACAGTTTACAGCTTCAGAAATTAATACATGTGACTAAAATTTTATTGAGTTGTAAAATATTTACTGTTGTATCCTACTAAATATTTGGACGCAAATATTGGTTCTGAATATTTCCACTGATTTTATGTAGAGGTTGCGCCCGGCTGTTTTCACACTAAAGATTTTTGTGCGTTCCGTCGACGTTGCCAGGCACTGAAGAAGTTCACATAGTAAATGCGCTCCGCGCTTAAACACAGTTAGGAAACATGATGATAATTAATGTGCAGTTAGCGTCCCGTTTGGCTCGTGTGAAGAAAGCCGCAAGCTCATTAAGAAACCATTTTATATTTCAATGTAAAAGCCATTTAATTACGCGCTTCCATATGGGACGAGCGAATTCTGTGCACTGAAAATCGTTATTTCTAAAGTTGAACATAAACTTCTAGCCCCGGGGTGGTTTCATGTCTAGTATGAATCTTCCTAATGTCGGTAAAACAAATACAGCTGTAGTGTTATGCTGATATAAGTGAATAACCCAATACAGAAGACGGCCTCTGGACATAGAACGGCAAAGGCCTAAGGTTCTTGAATGTCAATGATATCATCATCACATGAACGAAACACGACTTTTCGAATAGACGTATACATTAAAATTTTGAAATGGTGGTAGACATCTATTTTCATCCATCTTTTTTTTTTTTTTTCGTGTAGACAGGCTATGTATAGGGTAATCCTCATAGTGGCAACTCCCCTCTTATAGCATAGGAAACGGATTTTTAAGGGGGGATGCGGAAGGGTGGAGGAAGGCAGCCAAGGGTTAACTAGGGCCCCCGGGCTATAGTTTAAGGATCCTACTCGGCATTCGCCTAAAAGTAATGCAGAACAAACCCTATAAAAAACCTGCATCAGGTTGGTCGGGAATTTGGTATTTGTCCCACGCACTTCCGATGGCGGGAGAGGGGTTTGCTGTGGGGTCTCAGCTTACCCCTTGCCATGCCTTGGCCAGTTTAGAAGGCAGCTGGCCGACTATTCCAATAGGAATAGCGAACAACTCTTACCGTATGCCCAAGGTCTGCGACCCCGGAACATACACCTCTCAAAACAGACCGAGGTACCTCGGCATGTGGGAACCTTAGTTAAAAAAAAACACCAGAGAGTTGTGAAGGCATCCCCAAAGGTAGCCCTCGCCAGAGCTCTCTGGGAAGAATCCTCTCTCAGGCTTCCTTGGATGTCATCCATCCTTGATCGTATTTCGTATTGGGCATACCGTAAGAGTTGTCTGCTATTCCCATTGGAATAGTCGGTCAGCTGCCTCCTAAACTGGTCGAGGCACGGAGAAGGGAATGCTGCGTCCCCACAGCAAACTTCTCTCCCGCTATCGGAAGGGCGTGGGACAAGTACCCAATACCCGACCTACCTGATGCAGGTTTTTCTAGGGTTTTCCCTGCATTTCTTTAGACGAATGCCGGGTAGGATCCTTAAGCCATAGCCCGGGGGCCCTAGTAACCCTTGGCTACCTTCCTCTACCCTTCCACATTCCCCCTTTCAAATCCCTTCCTATGCTATTAAAGGGGAGTTGCCCAATGTGGATTACCCTCTTGTAGCCTGTCACCCTAAAAAAAATATTCATTTAACAATAGAATTAAGTTTGTAACTAACTTCCAAGTGGAATTAATTTTAGTGTGAGCGAATATACATATGGAATTATCTGTCAAAAATTTAATTCGTAACATTTTTAAAAGGAGAAATTAGTTGTTTCTGGACACTTGCTACCTCCCCGTTAATATGGTTGCAGAATTCCGATTTAGAAACTATAAAAAATGGCAGCCATGGAAACTCAGGGGCACGAATGAGTCAAAGTAGTTGTCTATATAAAGTGAAAAAAGTACGCAATGATCGTGGGCGTTGTAGTTAAGAAGATGTCCGTGATTGGTCCCTTGTTATTAGAAAATATGCAAAGATCGCGAATGTCACGAACACTTTACAGTCAGACGAAAAAAAAGCATATTCTTATAAATAACCGTGATGTAACAGTTACGGTAAAAAATCAAGGAACAAGCTTTTTAATTGCAATTATTTTTAAAAGTTCATTATAAATTTCAACTCGTTTTCAGTCTCAGTTCCAAAGCAGCGGCGGGGTGAAGACGTCTGTACCACAGAGGGGCAGCGTTGACAGAAGTTTCAGTCAAGCTGATCTGTGTACATTCATGATAACAGAGTCTCTTAGTATTTTGGAATGGCCAGATTATAGTCGGAAAACGGGAGGGATTTTCAAGATTCGCAGTCTTACGGGAAGATAATTTAATAATTAAATTGTATAATGTTAAGAGCTTGAGTCGAAATTTAATGCTCACTATTTTTATTTAAATTTATTTTTAATCCATGTCTTTGCAATTTATGGAGAAAATAGACACATCCTTCCTACTCTTGTTCATATTTATTTCAACCTCTTTACCGTGAGTGGCGCTGTCATAGCATAGTCTTCAATATGGCTGCTGCACTTGACATTCGTCAAAATCAACGGGCCGTTAGAACGAGATAGTGGGAAACATCCACAAGGGGTTGAAAAAGGTGTCTGTAGATGCTGCTGTCGGTCGGACAGTTAGTCGGTGGGCAAGTAGATTATGTGGTGAAATAGGGCACGTCAATATACGGGATACTCCTCGCAGCGGCAGGTCCCACCCTGCATTAAATCCTGACAATGTGCAGAGAGTTAACGACATAGTAGAGAGGGATGGGGATAATTGAATGAATGAAATTTTGTTCCTAAGGGATGTATATACACGCTGTAAAAAATAGGAAAGCTGTAGAATGAAAATGTAATTTTGTAATAAATGTTTGGCATTGCTTTTGGAGTGACTTTCGTAATAATAAAAAAATTATAGCTCAATCAACCCAGAATCGAGATATCTTTCTAAGGGACTAATGATTAAATAATAATGAATGTAATAAACTTTATAAATAAGTCACTTTGAAAAATATAGGATAAGTCGGAATTTTCACCGAAAATGAGGCGTCTGTTGCTACCAAGCTCGAAAATAATTTCAGGTTCAATTCATATTACTATATGTCTTGTTACCTAGACGCATAAATGGATGAACTACTTGAGAAAAATGAGCGCCACTTTAAATACTTTTAACGTTATTATTATAGTCGAGAGTCAAAACCTTTATGAAACTGGAATTAATTTATTTGAATTTACTTTTATTGTTAAGTATATCAACAGAGATTAAAACTTCTGAGGCATCTAATTGTAAAAATAATAATAGAAATCCCTATTTTGGGAGTTACTGCCGACAGTATTGGCTGCGATTACCGAGATTTTTTTTGCAACATTACAAAGGTTTGAAATAATGTGTAATTAAAATAAATTACGAAACACGGCTCAATATATTTTCCAGTTTAGATTTTTACAGTTTTACGTGTTTATATTCTCGATTGCGAATAATAACAGTGGTCAACTTTTTCTCACCATAACAATTGTTGTACTTAATACAGTTTATATCGGTTTTTTTAAAAATTTATTCGGAATTTCTACATCAACCATAGTTTTTTTATTTCAATATTTTTTAAATATTCCTATCGGTACCCGCGGCTCACTTTACCATTATGAAAGAAACATAAAATCTTTTAATTGATATTAGAAAAGCTTCATTATGCAGTGTATTTAAAGAAAGGAAATTGCACTTATGCTTGGTCTGCCGCTTGGCTACACAAAATATTGTCGTTTTGGGATAGTAGGGAAAGAAAAAAAGCATTACCTTAGGAAAGAATGGCTGAACCCTGATTCATTCAGTCCTGGACTGAAGAATGTGAAGGATGACGCATTTGGTAATCATACAATGGTGTATATACCCCTTTCACATATCAAAGTTAATGAAGAATTTCGTCAAAGCCATGGACAATTATCCTGGTTTCAAGTACTTAAAACTGAATTTACCAAAAATTACAGAAGGAATATTTGCGGGTCCACAAATACAATCACTATAGTGCGTTTCATATGGGTGGTCGATTTGACCTTGGAGCTCTTCCTTGCGGCGACGAATCAAATACGAGTGACGTAGTCGCATATTATTATACACGCAGCTGCAGTCAGGGTTTAAAGCTATTAATTGTTGACGATGTGTCAACGATCGTCTAATTCTCAGCATTAATTCACTGAAACAGACTATAATGCATAATTAAAACTATTGAATCCCCTGGAGGAAGCAGCTTGGTAAGAATTCGGAAAAGTTACAGTTTTGGACAAAGCGTAAGGCGGGAAATTATCGTGATATTGTCAACGATATTATATAAATTTTGTTTATATCATGTACTTAAAAACGCACTACCTGCACTTGCACCTAGATTTCTTCCCGAAAAATCTTGGTGCAGTGAGCGATAATACTTCATCTGGATGTTTCAGCTATGGTAAATTGGTATCAAGGGAATTGAAACCGTAATATGCTGGGGGATTATTGTTCGACCAACAAGAGGGATCATCCGCAAGCGAAATATAGTAGAAAATCATTATTTCTTACTTTCAATGTGCTGTAGGTTATTCTAGGGTTTTCCCTGCATCACTTTTAGGCTTATTACCGGGTAGGGTCCTGAAACTACAGCTCTGAAGCCCTTGACTACCTTGTTCTACCTTTCCACATCCCATCTTTCAGTTCCTTTCCTATCTTATAAGAGGGGAGTTGTCATTATGTGGATTTCACTATACATAGCCCGTCCCCACAGCAAACTCCTCTCCCGCTATCGGAAGGGCGTGGGACAAGTACCAAATGCCCGACATACCTAATGCAGGTCAAAGATTGAAGCCTTTCCCGGTGCAGTTGTTCAATATACTGTTCTCGGTGTTCAACCGGGTTTTGCATAATTATAGTGGAACGCAACGTTTCGACGACTAAAAGCTCTGTCGTCATCTTCTAGGCGAAGAAGACCTTGAAGATGACGACAGAGCTTTTAGTCGTCGAAACGTTGCGTTCCACTATAATTATGCAAAACCCGGTTGAACTCCGAGAACAATATATTGAGTGTACCTGATGCAGGTTTTTCTAGGGGTTTCCCTGCATCACTTTTAGGCGAATTGCTGGGTAGGATCCTTAAAGCATAGCCCGGGGGCCCTAGTTAACCCTTGGCTACCTTCCTCTACCCTTCCCCATCCTCTTCCTATACTATTAAAGGGGAGTTGCTACTATGTGGATTATCCTGATGCAGCCTGTTAGCCTAAAAAAAATAATTGGCTACCTTGGTCTACCTTTCCGCATCACCTCTTTCAATCTCTTTCCTACGCTATAAGAGGGGAGTGGCCACTATGTCGATTAAACCTTCTTCTTCTATTGGAATAGTCGGCCAGCTGCCTCCTAAACTGGTCGAGGCACGGAGAAGGGGATGCTGCGTCCCCACAGAAAACCCCCTGTCCCGTCATCGGAATTGCGTGGGACAAGTACCACATGGCCGACATACCTGATGCAGTTTTTTTCTAGGGTTTTCCTTGCATCACTTTTAGGGGAATTGCCGGGTAGGATCCTTAAACTACAGTCCGGGGGCCCTAGTTAACCCTTCACTACCTTCCTCTAACTTTCCACATCCCCCCTTTCAATCCCTTTCCTATGATACAAGATGGGAGCGGCCACTATGTGGATTAACATATATGTATAGTCTATGTACACCTTCTTCTTCTCCTGAGTAACAATATAGGAAATATTACAGCGTTTGAAGTAATAAATACCTGCATCTCTGAGGCATCCATAAGAATTTGAATTCAGGAGAAAAATTACGATCAGATTCACATATTTTCCTTGCTGATACAAAAAAGTTTCCATTTTGTTTTTAAACATTTGTTACTTTATATTAAGTATTTTGAAGATTACGCTCGTTATGTTGTTGTCGTATTTGTTTCAATGACAATGCTTTCAATTTTAATGTAATTCAACGTGAATCACAGATGACTTTCTGAAGACTGGATATAAAGATTGATTGTCCTATGTAACATTTTCAGGTACAGCTACAACAACACGGAAAAGTTTTGTTTTTTTCAGTGCTCGGTGAAATATTCGCAATTTATCGTACCTGTCAATAAGCTTAGCCCAATTGCAGTTATGCACATATTCTTAAGCCCCCCCAACATCTGCCAGCGAGTGCATACTTCTGCGGACGAGAAAGGCCCGTGTAAGATGTTCCGACATTCCGCAAGATCCCCGCGCATTTTGAGCAATCCATTCAGCCGGTCGGAAGGCACCTTTGGGCTCGCTAATATTTGTCTGTTTGTCCGGGCAGCGTCATGCCGACAAGAAAACACGCTCAGATACAGTTGCTCGATGTGGAAGTGTCTCAATTAATGGCGGCGACACTATCTGCCTTTCCAGAGAGAGCGAGAGAGAGCCGCCGAGGAAGGGCAAATATTTGCCAGTAAACATGCATTAAAAAGTACACGGTGTAAGCCAAACCAGATGTGCACACACATTTCGGGGCGATAGTGGCACAAGGCACGTGAGCGTCCGGCGCGGTTCGAGGAGGCCGGGACATTCCACGTCTCAGGATGTGCTGCTACCTGTACTGCTTCTCAGGTCTATCGCTTTTGGAAACGAGCGACGCATTATTAAATATGGCATATTCGGATATTGATTTTCAATAAAGAAGCTCTTCTTCCGCATGAGATCTTTCTTAGTCGCCTCGCCACTCAACATGGTTTATTTCCACGTACAAATATCAAGAAGAGAATCATGAAGGTCTTCAGAAACTACTATTTCTAAAATTAATTTTCAGAGTGACGGAGATTTTAAGTCATAAATATGCAGGTACTATCACGACTCTACTTTTAATAAAGCTGTAAGAAAACACTCGTTCTCCAAGTTCTGTACTTCAGCTTGCTCCAGCACATCACAAAGTTCATCCTAATATAGATAGTAATACACAGTAATCGTATACAGTTTAATCACTGTATATTATTCTGCAATTTCGATGTCATATTCATCCTAAAAAAATATCTAATAACTACAAGACCATTAAAAACAATTATTTTCTTTAAAAAAATCTTAAGAGGTTCACCTGAAGACTGTATACGGTAATTATTATTATCTGTAATCTAATCTATATCATAAAAAAGGATGTGTGTTTGTATGTATGTATTTAGGTTAATTTCTATACAAATTTAAACGCGTGGACAGATTGCAACGAAAGTTGGTACACATATTCTTAAAAACTCGAGAAACGGTAGTGAAGGGGTGAGAAACCCCTAGCATACATAAGAAAAAAAAATTATAATTAAAAAAACGTGATCATTAAATGTTAAATTACTGCGCGCCAAGATACCATGATGCCACGTGAGAGAGAGACGGCACTACGTGACGAACAAAGGAAATAGTTACTTTTTCCGTAATGAAATAATATTTTCATTGAATAAAAAGTATAAATTTATCCAGTAATACTCCATTGAGTGATAATAAAAAACGATACGAAATACTGTACGACACTTGCTGAAAATGTAAGTTAATTTTCGCGCCATATTAGTGACTCCAATATGGCGACCATTTGTTTACATTGTGAATCTAGCTAACAATTTCATCAAATTAATATTTTTTAATAAGATACCATGACGTCACGTGAGAGAGAGTCGGTACTACACGACGAACAAAGGAAATAGTTACTTTTTCCGTAATGAAATAAGGTAGTAATATTTTCATTGAATAAAAAGTATAATTTTATCCAGTAATCCTCCATTGAGTGATGATAAAAAACAATACGAAATACTGTACGATCCTTGTGGAAAATGTAAGTTAATTTTCGCGTCATATTAGTGACTCCAATATGGCGACCATTTGTTTACATTGTGAATATAGCTAAGAATTTCTTCAATTTAATCTTTCGTAATGTCTGAAGACTGAGGGACAATTATATCCTGCAATACTTAAGGAGTATATTTACGTATTCTATTTGTAAAGAAATTTGGAGGTATGTTTGTTGGGATTGATGTAATAAAAATCAATTTATTTTATTGCTGTCCAATTACTGCACTATCGGTCGAAAGTATGAACGGAAATAGGAACAGTTAGATTTACTTCTTGATTAAAGTTTAATACAGAATTAAATACTTTTTCGGGTTTAAATAAATAAGACACAGGCAACGCCGGGCACTTAGATAGTATGTAATAAACAATTATGTATTTATATGTATGTATGTACATACTCTATTAGCATCTAAACGCGTAGACAGATTGCAACAACACTTTGTACACATATTCATTGAAACACGGAGAAAAAACTCCCGTGGTGGTGAGACACGGGGTGGGTTTGTCGGAAACGGGAACTTTAAAACATACGGAAACGGCCGATATTTGCGTCGAATAATTATTTTTCGCTGTCAGTGAGATCGGTAGTGTAATTCCAGACTTTTTTTTGTGTTTAATTTCAACCCCTTTCATAATTTGTGACTTTCTTATCTACTGGTATTTTTTCTCACTCACTTGAGGTGCCCGGGACTATTCTGAATGTTTTGGAAGACTTTTGACGCTCTTAAGATAACGGGAGTATAATTGATTCTCGTAAAGTACTTACGAGTATTTACGGAACGTTTTGTTTGCCCTATGTAGCAGGAATCACAATTATAGCAAGAGATTTTGTAAACTTTAGGTGTCAAGTGGATGATGTATATTTTATATTCTTTAAAAATTTCGACGAATTTTTGATGTAGGAATTTACACCGACCGACTTGACATCTGCAGCAAACATTCTGTAGTTTACAAAACCTCTTGGTCTAATTGTAATTCCTACTTCGAGTATTATTTATTTGAATTAGTTTACCGAGAATATTTACGGCTGTATTTTTGACTTTCATAAAGTAACAGGAATATTTTTTATAATATTTGACTACCTAGAATTTTTTTTGTCGTACATAGGGTCCGGAGAGTATTTTTGACTCCTTAAAGTAACAGCAGTATTTATGACTCTCTCGAGGTTCTGACCGAATCTGTCATTTTATTAGGGTACCGAGAGAACATTTGAAAGCGTTAAGATGAAGAAAGTAATTTTGCATTACTTAGATTACCGAGTGAATTTTTTTCTCGGAGAGCATTTTCTTAACACTTTTAGGGCACGGGTGGTGACTTATGCTCATTCTCACTATGCACCGGGAGTATATTTGCATCTCTGAAGATTTCTTAACTCGATTAAGAAAGTGTGAGTCATCATACCGGTTATTATGAAATTATTAATCCGTCGGCAAAGGCTCTAAAATATCACGCTTTCGATGCCGGCCAAGAGAATAAAGTCGAATTAAATACTTTTCCGGGCTTATGGAAATAAATACCCCGGGCAACGCCTAGCACCGAGCTAGTTATTTATAAAAACAGTCCTATTTAGCATCAAGAATATTAGTTCTTCCCATTTGATGTCGATATTTGCCTCAAGTATATAGGAAATTATATTTTAATTATGGCTTCATAATTTCGGGGTTATTCTTGCTTCGAGTACATACTGGTTAACGTTTAAAGAAACCGTTGCACGAAACATGTCGTTATAGCTCATCCTTAGATTTTCTAATCCTCAAGATTGGGACAGGGCTCTTTACTAATGACTTCCTATTGATAAAAAATAATATAAAATCCCAGAAGAGCCGTCGTGAAATTGATAAACATATTGTAGTAATTGGTAATTAAGACATTGTTCTAATTGGAAAGTTGGATTGTAGAGGACTCATTATTAGTGGATATAGAGCGGACGCCGCAACAAACCGGCGAGGCAAAGAAAACATTGTTGATCAGTTGAGAGAGTTTACGCGCTCAAAATCTACGAGACGAAGATATCAGTCGGGCCGTAGGGAGCGAGGAGAAAAGACTAAAATTCCAAGTCATGAAAATTTGAACAGTACAGTTGGGCAGCAGACAGCGAATAGACCAGACGAAAAGTTTTACAGTCGGCAGTCAGAACGAAAGAATGTGGTCCAGTCACAAACATGCTTTCAAATATTAAAAAGTAAAGCAATATTCAGTCAGGAAGGAGACAGAGCAACTAGTGTGTATTCATTCGGTGGTCGAGCGTAGATTCATCATGCTGGCCATAGACAAACCAATGAAGTCCATTTTCAACTAAAGTCACGAGATCTACAAATCCAGGTTGCAGTAAAGCTTCGAGAACCAACTAATTTGTGTTAAACCAACTAACAAACTACACCAATTAGAGCCTGTGAACATTTAGAGTCTGTGAGAACTTAGAATCAGTGATGTCCCCAAAATTGTGCACGAAAAGCTAAAAAGAGACCTGGGCGGCCGTAAGTAGAGAAAAACTTTAAAATCATTTGTAAACCGTGTTTAAAAGATAAAAGTCAGATCGTTCTTTAATTATTTAATTATCGATAGAATGAGATTGTTAATTCTTGATCAAATTGAAATTGTTAAATTCAATCTTTAGTATTATTTCTTCCGCAACAAATTTCGTCTATGTTCAGACGCTTTGATTTCCATAAAAAGTAAATGTAATTTTGATTATTTAAATTCTGCCATTTATCAAACCCAGATCAAGACCCTGAGATCCCAAATATTTTGTGATTATATAATTGTTTTTAAATTTGGCTTAATAAATTTTGATTCACATTTTTAGAAAATGTAAATTTGTGTTTTTTTTCATTTGTTAAATTCAGCCATATGTATTAAAATTATTACAATATATATTCCCTTCCTGTTCTACAGGAAATGCATTGAAATATTTCAATTTATTTATTTCCAGAAATGGGTATGTTTTTAAAAATAAATTTGTATACTTGTATTTGAGCAAGCACATTATGTAATTAATGCCTTAGATTCAGCCCTACATTAAGCAGTTTTACAGTAATGTTAAATCATGAAACAAATATTTCAGCATAATGTCAGTTTTAATTACTGTAATAATTCATTTATCAATTAGGAGATAATAAATGTTTATTCCAAAAATTTCTTGTTTTTCTTCACTAAAAGAGAATTTTTGTTCTGTCATAAAACTTTGCAAAGTTTTATATTTTCAATTACTAAAACATGTCTGCCTAAAATTTGAATTTTCTGATACAATCTGTTTGTTCTTAGTGTAACAGGCTACAAGAGGGTAATCCACATGGTGGCAACTCCCCTTTAATAGAATTTCAAGGGATTTGAAAGGGGGGGGAACCGGAAGGGTAGAGGAAGGTAGCCAAGGGTTTGCTAGTGCCCCCCGGGCTATAGTTTAAGGATCCTACCCGGCAATTCGCCTAAAAGTGATGCAGGGAAAACGCTAAAGAGACCTGCATCAGGTAGGTCGGGCATTTGGTACTTGTCCCACGGCGGGAAAGGGGTTTGCTGTGGGGTCTCAGCATTCCCCTCTTCGTGCCTTGACCAATTTGTTCTGTGAAACAACTAAAGCCATTGTGATCTGAATAAATTTCGTCAGTCATATATCAGTTCATTATTCAATTTTCCACCAAATGCGTTCTCTGCATCTGATTTTCAGTTTCTAAATCCACACACAACGGTAACTCAAAGTTTCTTACCAGTATTTAACAATTTTAAAGACCTTGTAATTTATGTTGTGACGGCAATTTTTTTAAAAATTTAAATTATCGACGCGGTTTAATTTTCTACAACTTATATGGACGGTCCTACATTGTTAATGGAATACCAAAGCAGGAAAACATATTTAAAGGTAAATCAGTCACAGAGAGAATGAAAATCCGCGTTCCGAAACGTCCCACTCTTATCGAAATTAGAGATGGTGTAATGGAAGTGGTGTCGAGGATGAAGGAGGATCGTCGCTCCAGGGAAGTAGAAGTCTTTTCCAGATGATTGAGCGTCGCGTTCGCGTGAATGGCCCAGCGAGGTGCTAAGATGGATACCCCGATTTCGCAGATCAATCGCTGTCCACAAAGGAGCGCTCAGTTGACAAAATGCTCGACGAAAGGTTCGGATTGCAGTTATTCATGCCAGTTTTTTTTTTATAATTTAGTGCGGCGGTCCTCAACCCGGGGCACGTGCGTTTCTAGCAGCTAGCGCTTGGTCTTTTTAATTATTACGTTTACGAACGGTAAATAATCTCATATAAGTAATATTTGTCAAAAAATATTTCCTCTGAGTTTAATTCAGCAAATTGTTAGCGAATGCTCATTGTAAAAGCAGCGAATCTTCGTACTATATTCTTGGTCTCTTAGAGGATCGAACGCCAAGTCTGCATCGTTCCACTTCATTGAGAACTTTACTACTAGTCATAATTTACAATATATAAAAGTCAGATGAGATTAATTTATATTGTTACTCTCTAATAAACTGTAAATTATTGCAACAACCATAAATAATCGTGTCAGTTAATAGTTCCAACTGTATGAATGCAAGTAAAAGGAACACTTCCGACACGAGAGACCAGATGTAGATTTCCAATCTTTCTTCGGGAAAGAAAGGACGTCATTAAAGGTAATAATGTGGAACTTAAGTATATATGCATTGAAGAAAAATAAGTTTCGCTTAAAATAACAAAATATGCATCCCACCGGCTTTCTTCAAATTGAAATACTAATACTTGCATACCCGCGTTTGCATAAATAATGTTGGGCGCCAATATTTTATGAAAAATAAAATCTTCGCATTTTTATTCTTTTGAGGGAATAATTCAGTGTTCATTATGAAGGAAAGACGGTTTTAACTTCAATTTTTTTCACTTTACAACAAACGTAGGGCATATAATGGAAATATAATACGTCCGTGTAAAAAGTATAGAAATGAGTGAGTAGCCACATAACAGACAAAATGAAGTGATAAAGTAAGTGCCACACAACGTTTTTGCAAACCTTGTTGCTATCGTCAAGTGATTAAAAACTGTAATAGCAGTGAGAACGACGCAACTGCTCAAACCAGGTGACGAGCTCCGAAGCCTATTATTTGACATTTGTTTATTTATTTTTCTCATACACAGGGAATAAATTTATTAGTAATTAAATTCCTCGAAAAAATAATTTTTTCAAATTTACCATTACCGCACAAAATCGACATGGCTTCGCAGGTGAACCTTCCCAGAGAGCTCTGGGGATGCCTTTTCCTCTCTCAGGTTTTTTGAAGTAAGGTTCCCATAAGCTGAGGCACCTCGGCCTGTATTCCCATTGGAATAGTCGGCCAGCTGCCTCCTAAACTGGTCGAGGCACGGAGAAGGGAATGCTGCGCCCCCACAGAAAACTCCTCTCCCGCTATCGGAAGGGCGTGGGACAAGTACCCAATGCCCGACCTACCTGATGCAGGTTTTTCTAGGGTTTTCCCAGCATTTCTTTAGGCGAATGCCGGGTAGGATCCTTAAAATATAGCCTGGGGGTCCTAGTTAACCCTTGGCTACCTTCCTCTACCCTTCCGCACACCCCTTTCAAATCCCATCCTATGCTATTAAATATGATTTTCCACCATGTGGATTAAAATCCAAAAAATGCTTTAATTCTTTATCAATTAGAATAAATTAAATGATCTTGAAAACCAGTTTTTAATTCAATAAAATCCTTTATTTGATAATTAAATTTTTTAACCTTTTAAGTGCTCAGCTATTTTATTGCTCTTTTTTTATAAAGAGGATAAATAATATTTTTGTGACAACTTTATACCTTTTATTATTTGAATAATAGTTCTCACTAAGAAAAAATAGTAAATTAGATTCCTGACTGAAATTTATCACTGTTGTTTGGACAGCTGAAGTATACCCATTAAATAATATCTATGACCTATTTTTATTGATTATTTTAGTTGCGTTAGTTTAGCTTTGTATCTGTGTTGTATCTTTGTATTTATTTCATATACCTCTTGATGCTTATAAAGTAAGGATATAAGCATGTTGTGTAACTTTTTAATTTCAGAATTTTTTATATGTCGCTAAAATATGTGGCCATTTATTATTGTAACTAACGATTCGTTAATTCAAACCCACTTCTAGGAAACTACTTACTCTCAGGCATTAAAATACTGACCTCTGTTCAGCAAAGCTCCGCTCTGAGACTAAATATTTCAATTTATCTCCGAAAATTCGGATACTTGACTAAAATAATTTTAAATTTCTTTATATTTTAAAGAGCACTGAAGTCATTAACAGTTTTTTTTATATAACTGCATCCTATATATAACTATCGATATTAAAATAGTACTACACATGTAATAAAAAACATATAATGTAAAAGCTAACAGTGTCAGTATTAGTTAATAAGAAACTAAGAGAAGAATGACGAAAGTGCTAAAAAAAATTACGTAATTTTCGCTAACAATTCAGTTCCATAATTCCGCCGAGAGAATGTTAAATAGTTTGAATCCCTATCAATTATACAACATTGCTACCCTTTTTAAATGTTTTTTTTTTATTTTGAGAAATAAAAATTAGATGTAGCGTAACAAAATCTGTATTTCATAAGCATACAAGCAATTTGGACACACGAAAATATTAAATCATACTTCATTCTATAGCATTTTTTATTTAGTAATAATATTGCCGTCCTGATATTCTATTATCTGAAAAGTAAAAGAATAAAAGGGATATTGAAGTAATGCGTATAGGAAGATATTTTTATTACATACTTGCCTTAATTTCTTTGTTGTTTCTCACTTTACTATTTTTATAATTTTTTTATAACTTTCATTATTCTCTTCGCATTCATCTAACTTACAAATTTTACCACAAGCTTTAAAATCGCGGATAATGGCAGAATAACTATATTTTGACTCAATCTAAAGAAGAATAAAGGAATATTTAATTTGTTGTTGAAACATACCGATCTAACAACGTTTGTAATAATGAGATTCGATGTTTCATATATGCCTCTAATTTTAAACTCTTCGTAGTATAGAGTTGTATTAATACAGAAAAATTAATGGTTTTATGCTGTGTTTATTTTTCTTTTCATACTCTGTTAATGTCGCGTTAACATGTATATCTATGTAATAAAAAAGGATGTATATTTGTATGTATGTATGTATGTATTTACGTTAATTTCAATACAAATTTAAAAGCGTGGATAGATTGCAACAAAAATTGGTACACGAATTCTTCGAAACACGAGAAACGGTACTGTGAGGGTGAGAAACGTCTAGCATACATGTGGAAAGAATTATAATTAAAAACCGTGATAATTAAATATTAAATTACTGCGCGCCAAGAGACAATGACGTCACGCGAGAGAAAGACGTTACTACGCAACGAACAAAGGAAATATCTCCTTTATTAGGAATGAAATAAAGCAGAAATATTTTTTTTAAAATAAAAAGTATAATTTTATACAGAAATATTCCATCGAATGATAATAAAGAAGAATACGAATTACTTTACCATCCTTGGGGAAAATGTAAGTTAATTTTCGCGCTGTATTAGTTGTGAGTCTAGCTAACAATTTCATCAATGTAATATTTCGTAATGTATGAAGACTGAGTGACTATTGACAATTATATCCTGAAATACTCAAGGAATATATTTAAGTATTCAATTAAATACTTTTTCGAGTTTATATAAATAAGTACACGAGCAACGCCGGGCACTTAGCTAGTAGTTAATAAAATATAATTATGTATCATTTTCAACGTTTTATTCCCCTGTCTCTTGCAGTAAAACGCCCCCCCCAAAAATGTTTATTAGGAATATTGACCCAATACCTTTCTTCTAAAACTCTTTAGATATTTCCAGAATGTATAAATTTAGTTAGCTCTATATAAGCTTTTGAATCGGAGTAATTTTCCTAATATTGTCTAGAAATCAATTACTTTAATCATATATTGGTAAAATATTAAGTACTTCATTGATTTTCAGATATTCGTATGAGGAATATTGAACTGCCAAATGTGCTACATGTGCGTAAACTACACGTCAGACTGAATATTGATTGTATTCATATTTGGGAAATTTCATCGCGAATAATAAAAGAAGATGACGTGGGAGTCGAATGAGATTTGGCCAACCCTCCTATATTCTTAAACAAATAGTAAAACGTTTAGGCTTTACTAGGTTTACTTGGCGAGGAAATTCGATTGCAAGACAACAACAATTTCCTGGCGATGATGAGATGGCAGTTCCCTCGACAGCGGGGGGTTAACCAGGGGTTGAAGCCCTCCCTCGCATCTGCAGACAACAAAGGCCTATAAATTGCTGCCCAACCCATCATGTGTCGATTAGTTCACGAATTCGCAGCCATTCGCAACTATATCCCCAATTTGCACTTCCTTATCGTCATCTCTATGTAGGTGAACACAATGCTGTAGGGCTACTCGTAGTTGCTAGGCATAAACAAAGAGGAGTAATTCGTGACCTATTCACATAGCCTCAAGAGATTTCTCATTGCAGGGTTATTTTCGCAATGAACAGACCATATAACTTATATGTATTTGATGATAATAATAAAAAATGCTAATTGTTATATGTTTAATATTCTACAAAACCCTTCTGAGAGCAATCTTTAAATAATGCATGATTCAAGGACACTTACATTTCACGTGGCTTGTTTTATTCTCTTTTGTGAAATAGAAATAAATGACGCAGTCGCAAATAAATAGCGTTTACTCACACTTCCCGGGATTGTTACTGGAAATAATTTAATGAAATAAAACAATTTACAGTTAATATCTATTACACAACAATGTTTGTAAAATCATGTCTTTACTCCCAAAAAAAATTAATCATACGACTAAGGGATTGGTTCGAAAATCAATGTAGACCTCTAAGTTTACATTTATGTCTCAATACTTGTATTACGACTTATAAATCAATTAAATAAAAAATAAAAGTGGTTAGAAAAATTTATTATCATATTTAAAACATAATATTTAATACGACGTTTCATCCCCGATTGGGACCTTTTCAGGTGTACAATTCAATTCTGTTAATGAAGTACACACATGAGATTGGGTTCAATATCTGAATTAAATTGTAATTGTACACCTGAAGAAGTCCTAATCATGGATGAAACGTTGCCCCTATTAAATATTATGTTTTAAATATGATAATATAATTTATGATCAATAGGATAATGTTCTTAATATTCACATAAAAAATCAGATTATTAGATTTGTTAAAATAAAACTGATATACTTTAAGCTTATTAAATTTTCTGTGACACGTTACATATTTTATGTTGTTTCCAGAAATTTATGAGACTATTTTCTCGTTCTCGATGTCTCGTGTAAAGTAGGCAGTAATGGACACACGAATGGGAAACGAGCGCGAAATCTCGTGGATCTATTGAAATGCGTTTCACGATAGTTTCGACGTGCTGCTATCAATTTCGTTTATGTTCCCTGCATTTATATACTCGCATAATCCTACCTGTAGTCAACGTAAGGACGTGGGACGAGTACCGAGAGTCCGATCTACTTGATTTTCTCTAAGGTTTTTCCTATAAAAGCAAATGGCGGATAAGATTCTTATAATCTCTATCACATCCCACTTTCTTTCCCTTCTTATGTTGCTATAAGTGGCCACGACGAGTCTGTATATAGAAGAAAGTATACTAAAATTAGATGGCGAGATATCTAGCTCAGTTATTGTTGTTGTTTTTTTCTTGCGAGGTTGCTCAAAGTCACAGCATCATTTCTGTAGCTTATCTTCTAAATTCTCTGATTCTTAATTCTACCAGCTAAATTGAGTTCCCATAAACCGTGAGAACATTGGAGCAAAAAATATGGCCTCAAAATATGGCCAGGAAGGCTGCGTACCATCAACAAAACCTACCTCGAGTTATCGGAGAGGCATGGGACAAGAACCGTGAGCTCGACCTACATGGTGCACATATATAGGTGAATAGGATCCTTATACTATAGCCAAGGGGCCCTTGTTATAAAAAGTTAATTATGTAGTGTTAATTAAATGTATAGGTTCAGAAAATATCTAAAGAGTTTCCGATGAAAGGTGTTTGGTCAGTATGCATCCAGATATTTTTAATAATATTTTTCTGGGGTGGTTTACTGTCAAAGATTCGGTAATAAAACGTTAAAAAAGGTACATAAATATATTTTACGAATTATTTACATGTTAACATGACATTAACAGAGTATCAAAGAAACATAAACACACCATAAAAATTATTAATTTTTTCGTGTTAATTCAACATTTAACACTATGAAGAGTTTTAAATTAGACACATATTAAATATAAAATATCGTTATTAAAAACGTTTTTAGGTCGATATGTTTCAAAAACAAATTCTACGTGCGGTTTACAGACTATGCTTCTTTAGATTGACTGAGAATAAAGTTATTCGGGTTTGCCATTTAGAAGCTTGAGGTAAATTTGTAAGTTAGATGAATGCGAAGAGGAGAATGACAGTTAGAAAACGATGATGAAAATTGTAAAGTGAAAAACAACAAAGAAATTAAGGTAAGTATGTAAAAAAAAAATTTATTTCGCTTACAAACTCTATTCTCCCCAACCTACAGGCATTACTTCAATTTTTGGAGCGGTTTACTGCCAGAGATAGGGAATTGAACGTTGAAAAAGGTACATAATTATATTTTACGAATTATTTACATGTTAACATTAAATTAACAGGGTATCGAAAGAAAGTTATTACTTTTAATCCAATACTGCATTGAAGAGCTTGAAATTAATGACAAATGTGAAATAACAAATTAAAAACTTTGGTAGATCGATACGTTTTACCATCCAATTAAAATTTGCAGTTTTTTTGCATCTCCAATTTTTTATCACTTCTTATACTATTATAAGAAGTGGCCGCAACATGGTGGAGCATCAAGTAGCTTGTAACTGAAACTAAATTGTATAAAGAAGTTTTTCAGGATCTATAGGCCTACGCGAATCGTAAATCCGACTAGTGTAGTTATAACGTATTTTCAACGTAATGTACTACTCCAAAATTTCTTTCATATGGCAAATAAAAAGCTCTTGTATCTCGAATCTCTTTAATTTCTGTGATCTATTCGTGTGCAGGCACTTCAAGTAAAATTATATGTTGTTAATATCTCGGGAAATTGAGTAATCGCATGAATCTAGAGCAGAATTTTTAAAATACGCAGCATGTTTTTGTCCTCCCAACACGAATGCATCTTGCTCCCTGTCTTTTCGTGTCAGCAATTAGCGCTAACAACGATACAACTGGGTCACTCAGCATGTAGAGGAAACCACGCCCTGGTGGAGAATCGATTGCATTATTGCATAAAAACATGCAAGTAATAGGCGCAGCTCGAAACTCGGGTCATGAATAATTCCCTCGTGTGGCCATTAGGTGCGCTAATGACAGCCGAAGAAAAGGGAGAAATCGAACGAACGCACTGTTTCCCCGGCGTAAACTGAACTTTGTCCGCCAAAGTGTCTTAAATTCGTCACAGCTCCCGCATTTACCATAAAATACAGCCGCGCTTAAAGGGAGTGGAAAGGATTCCTCAGCAAAATTGATGGTTTCATTTTGTTTGCCGAATGCAAGTAATAAGTTATAAGCTCCGTCGTCTTTCTAAAATAAACTAGAATTAAGCAGAATGGCTAAAAAGATTGCTTTCCTTCGAGACTTGCATTTGTTTTTACTGCTGTGGGGAAGATTTACTGCTTTCGCCCCCCCCCCCTCCTCCTCCCCCAGATGATATTGCCTCTGGAACCATGGGAAGACGCCAACACGTCAATTCTTACCGCGTCTTCTTCATGTGTGTCTTTGCCAATTAATTTCGGAGAATACCGAGCGTCAGTGACTCTATTATATAACGTATTCAAGTACTCGGGCTCTTCAATTATGTCAAGTGGAATATAGATTAACTGTCACAGTTCCATTCGTAATTAGCACACATGCTCTCTGAAATCTCAGAATAATCTAGGCGAATATATTCCACTTAAACATTTGATCGCCGGTAGGAGAAATGTAATAGAATTGAAGGGGAACGACTTGTTTGTGATCTTTTCGAGTGTATTCTCTTTCACACATCTTCTCTTGCAGTACTGATACAAGTTGATTCACTCCCATAATTCTCTAGGTGATTTTCGTACCATTAAAGTTTTGCTGTTTCTTTCATGTTTGTCTGTATAAGGAATTTAGGAACGAAAAAACTTCCACACAAATCGTTATGCTCCAAATAATACGTGTGGTTCTATTTCTTTCGAATTTAGCTGAAGGTTCTCCAAAATAAAATGCTTGTTTAATAAATACATTGTAATGAAAAAATTTATATCTGATTGAAAATTAATAATGAGAAAGATAGCCAAATTCTCACAAAATAAGTGATAATATAAATATTACAAACGTTTCTGGAAACCTTCTTCCTTGTTCTGGTGCAGAAAAACGCAGGAGCATAGAGAGAAACAACTGGCTCGTGCAGTTGTGTCTCTCTATGCTCCTGCTCTTTTTTCTGCCTCTGAAGAAAGGGACAAGGCTTCCATATTTATATTATCACTTATTTTGTCTGAATTTGGCTATATTTTTTATTATTAAATACATTGTAATCAAGGAGCTATATTTTTTGTCACATTCTACACGAGCTCAGAGTTAAAGCCAGTAACAACATCCACAATTTTACAGGATATTCTTATAAAGTGAAACTTAGTGCTCTCGTAGAAAAAAACTAAATCAGGGATCGAAGGGGGAAAGTAGAAGGGAGACCTTGACATTAATAAGTATCAAAACACTTCGATGGTATCTTAACATAGAAAATTACTTGTTCGGATGTGAAGGAAGAAATTAATAATGCGAAGAAAATTCTGAGGACCAAATTGTGACTGTATAGATTCACCTTTTAGCACGAGGACGTTGCTCCAAAAATTGTATAATATTATTAAAAATTCTTGAGTGGTAAATCCCAAACTAAGGACTTGATGGGTTCCAATACCAGCGGTTTTTATTAATATCATAAAATAAATTTATAATAGATCCCACAGAACAGTTTCAACTAATAAATATATTGATCCAAACTCTGCAGTTCGGCGCAAATTGCGTTGTGCAGTGTAGTCTATTTTTTGCTAAGTAGTGACGAAACGCTGCACATTTGACAGAAAAAAAAATCTTCGGCGAAAAGGGTTGACTAATTTTATATTTTAAATATGCCATGGTTCTTTGCAATATAATGGTACGTACGAGAGGATAACACTTGACAACTGCAGTAGTGGACGAGGGCTATATTTTCTGAGAAAAATTAATATGTGGCAACTTTAAAAAGTTGCTTCCGAAGAATATTCACAGACCTAGGCGACGAATTAAATGATACAGTAATTGACAAACAATATTTACATTATGCAAGGAGAAGGAATTTTCAATATCTCAGTAAAATATATCCGGTTGAAATATTAGAAATATATTTCTTTATTATCCTCAAGGTTCTATAGATAAAATTTCTGGCATATTCTTCACAATTGCCAACGAAAAGACGTCAATATTATTAAAATATTTCATAATGAGTTTTCTGACAAAAATAGAGTGAACAGTTGCTTTCGTAATCATTTGGTTCACAATAACTTTAAAAAATAAATGAAATTTTAAAAATATAATTTTGAAGATATTTTGTAAACCATGATATTTTTCAACCATTTTGAGGAAGTTTTCGTGTTTGGTAATTTTAAGCAGAAGTCCTCGTCTAATGATATTAATTTTTCCTACGATTCGTATATATATATATATATATATATATATATATATATATGTGTGTGTGTGTGTGTGTGTGTGTGTGTGTGTGTGTACATATATACATAAATGGGTTTCGAAACCATTTTTTTACTGACATATGTTAAACAATGCTGCACATAACAATTCTATAGTTTACGAAATATTCGCGAAAAGTTTTTCAAGAAACAAGCTAAATTGAGACGAAAGTTAACATAAATTTGAAATAAATATAAAAAATATTTGTATGATTTTTGTAATACTTTAGCATTATATTGTACAAAATAATGAAATATTTCAAAACACAATTTCTGCAAATATATGACAATATAAGTAAATTACATTATTTTATACATAATCTTCTAAATTTTTGTTTTTAATTAATGATTATATATATTTAATAATATAATAAATACATTTTAAAAAGTTTGCGTTAGCGTAAACAAAAAAAGGTTTCAGATAATAATTATAGTTTATCGTGCATGATAATCAAATCTTTTCTTTAATTAAAAATCTTAATTTGATTTGTCAGCAATTATTTGCTAATATTCAATTATTTTACAGAATCTTGAGTTCTGTGGTCTCCGAAGCAGCCTTATATAGACTGAAAATAATCTTCAAATATTCACGGAAGAACTGAACTCAAGATTCTAGTTTATGGTCGTAGAAACATTTGTGGGAAATTTTTAGAATTGAAATCTTTCAAATTATTTTGTGTGTGATTTATTGTGTTTTATTGAAGTACTTCTTTTGGTATATCTGAAAATACAATTTCTGGCTTGAGTGATTACATGCATCAAAATATTTTAAATTATTGTATATATTTATTCATTACTACTCCAATTTCTTTTTTATATCTGTAAGAGTATTAACGTTTAGTTTTTAAAGTGTCTATTCACATTGTTTTAAATGGGATTAATATATTTGTGACGAGTGTTATTTTCTCACTTAGAAAACTTCGGGGAAAAATGCAAATGTTAATTCTTTGTAAAACAGCTTCGAGGACAATTATTCATAGGGAAATTAAATAACTTATTTTTTTTCCATTGTCAACGATTGCTTTACTGCGTCCAACAAATTACTCGGTTTATCTGTAAAATCTTGATGGATGCTTCATCCATCTCAATTAGTTGGTAATTATTCTGAAATACATTGCTTTTGTCGTCATCGTTGATACGATTCCGATATTTCGTCTTCGTAGCTTAGCGGAATATTAGGTAATTATTCATACTTAGTGTTCGTTATTAAGCAAGTACATCATAGTTTAAAACACACTTGCAATTTTCATAAACGAGCTTAATGGCAATTAGTAATATTCTTGGAGGCAGAAAACAATGCGAACGAAAGGCTTGATAATATAGTGCAGGAACCAGCAGAGCCGTGTTCTTCTGCAGACTTCTCCTTCGTTCACCCCACCTCGAAAGAAGCCCCCCACGGTTTCCATCTCCCTCCTACGCACGCAACACAATTTCTTGAGACGATGGAAAGAGGGGGACGTGAAGAAAGAGGGAGAGAAACGGGAAGGGAAGGGGGAAGGATTCTCCTTGCCAAAGTCTTGCTTGTGGTCGGGATCTTCGGCTCTGCCAACCACGTTTGACGCATCTCAGCCTTAAGTCCAGTGGCTCACTTACTTGCCTTCAGTGGAGTAATACCAGTCGACGTTGAAACAGGAGGCGAAATTACTTTCCGCTCCTTGCGAGGAAATACTTAATATGGTGAAAAGTGTATATACATTATCAAAATTATATGAACTGGTTTCAATTGACGAGTAACTCCAGCACGCGAGTTATCGAAGGCTTTAGACAGATAGATGGGCGCTTGCAAATGAAATGGTACTTTTTAAATGCACCGAAATTCGGCAAAATATCTTCTTGTAGCTCAGGTATCAAGATAAGCCGCCGTGGAACAGCCAACACAATGTTGTGACTGTTGTTCCCTACAACAGCAGCAACAGTACGGAGACTAAAAGGAAATACAAGGACAAATATTTATTTAAAAAGATACTTATACATCTTAATTCCATTTTGAGAGCCAAATTTATGAACTGCTAGCGTATTTCCCCATAAAACAGGTCCATGAACAGATCTGGACTATTACCTGCACTCGTTAACTATCCGTTAAACGTTTTCAAAGCATTGATATTGTAACTAATAATATTTTACTCTTATCTCGTTAAAAATGCGTTAAAATCCATTTAACGCTTACCTTATTTCGCCCAATGACATCGACGCGAAGTGAGTCATGGGCGCTTTGTGTTGTTATTACGGCTTGGAAGTGCCTATGTTGCAATTAACCGGACACGTCACGTGTGAATCAAAGATAATTCGTTTTCAGACCATAAAAGACTTCTCTAAATGCTGTTACGTGCATTGTAATTGGACTTGACTAAAGCCTCTATGGGCTTCTTACTACAAATATTATGGCTTCCATAGGAATTACTTACGTCAGCATTATTAAATGTCACCGTAATTTCGCTGTGAATTTCACTCTTTTCACCAGACTGTTATCGGAAAATAAATCTGCAAAACTTTAGCATGCATGAGTCAATAAATATGAATCATCTTTCACAAGTGCTCATTTAAATAAGTAATTACCCATCAAAGAAATGAATGGCTATAACGGACTCAAACAAGTAATAAGGCTGCACGATTCAATGTAATTAGAGAAGAGTAATCACTCGACAGGATTGGAAATGATCAATTGATAATTTTGTAAGCCAGTACAATTTATATTATATTATATTTATATTAAAAAGAGAATTCGAAGTTTGAGTCACGATTTCTACAAGAAAAAATAGTTTAAAACATCAAATTTAATGCTTGAACCTTGCTGAATTTATATAGTTAATATGTGAGTATGATTGGGTTACATACTGTCACTTCCATATCTGTGATCTTCATCAGCCTGACACTCAAAATACTAGGCTTTTACCCGCGCACAGCGTTCAAGGTTTATACGTAAACACTCAAGCACTACACCACTATCAGGAACAGCTCATTACGCGTTTGCATTGCGTGTTTTTTTCAATGTAAATGCACATTACATTCCACGGTTGTCAATAACGATTTCTTAACGCTCTCCCATCTGGTGGACCTTTTTAGCACTATTGGACCCATGCGGTGCTGACATCTGCTGATCTTCCCGCAACCTCAGATGCGTAAACAGTGACATGTGCTCCTCCAAAATATAAGGCACAAAACGAAAATAGCCACGGAGAAAAAAGAATGAAAGCCAGGGCTCAAAGACGAAGAAATCGAGTACTTGGAGGAAAATGGAAATTTTCAGAGCATGTCAAGTTATATTCACTGACTGATATATGCCAATAAATATGTTTGTCATAAGGGTTCCCGTTGGATAAGTAGTAAGCAGTATATATTAGTTATATCCGGGACTAAAGTTCTCAAGACATACGAAGTGAAATCAAATTTAACAAAAAGGAAGTCAAATCTTAGAATATATAAGTTCATTTTACAACCATACATCCTCATGATAAGAAAAGCTTCAAGGAAGAGAAAAGAGTAATACATTTTACATTGTTTTGAACCTAAATCTAATTAATTAATTACTTATTTTACGTATTAATAATTTTATAATAAGATAACATCCTAATATATTTTATCTGTATAAAATTATGAAAATTCAAAATTTTTACAGTCTAAAATCAACATAATTATTATTTGTCACTCTAAAATATTTCAGTTTTTAAAGACTAAGTAAAAATTTACGCTAAATAGTGAAGTGTTTAAAATTTAAAAAAATTTCTTGATAATTTTCTAGAAATTTATTTCAAAATTGAATTATGTATTTGTTTACACAATTTGCTATATCTTTTCTGTCAAACTGTCACCGGAATCCCATTTGCAAACCAATTATATATACATATTGCCTTGAAGTATTATCATAAGACAGAGGCGCATCTTAATTGAAAATAATCCGATGAAATCTATATTTACATTTTATTAATATATTGAGGTCGAATTAAAGATGACTTTGGCGAAAGGCATATATTTTTAAAATCATTTTAAATTGATAAAAAAAGTTTAATAAATTCAGTTAATAACTGCAAATACAGACAAAATAAATGATAATATAAATATTATGTCTGTATTTGGCTGTCTTTGTTATTATTAATTATCATTTTTGTCTATTTATTGCCATTTTATAGAGTTTTTCTTGGACATTATTTCCGTGTCCCTTTTGTAGGCGTTTAATATTACCTTATAATTTTTCTCGATACTTTCTCCATTGAACTAATTTCATTGAATTCGTTTCAGGCGTTCTTTTTCAATATCCCTGTCGAATTTAGGGACGTGTCGTCCTCTTAGTCGTTTATAATCTCGCGGTTTCCATTTCAAAGCTCTCTTCGACTAACGACCTTCCCTTCTCGATATGTGCCATTTCAGATTAATTATAGCTCAATTATCTTTGTAATTACCGCATTTTTAGCTTTCCTTTTAATCTTCGCCAGTATACTCGCAGTTGGAAACATTTATCAACCGAAATTGGTTACAGGTGAAAATATCAGTTTCTTAAATTCCAATGACAAATTCGCAATGAATATATATTTATTCCAAATATACTGTTATTTACTGAAAGCACACATATTCATTAACTTTTATAATATTAGCTTTGAATTTAGACTAAGCCGTGTCAATATTTATAGTGCTATTCGGGTTTTCAATTGTCAAAGACGAAGAAAGAGTCCGACGTTTCGACCAGTAAAAACTCAGTTTGTCTTCAGGGATTAGCAATCAGAGATATCTCACGAATCCAAATACATTTATTAAATTCAGAAAAGCTTCTCGGGTCCTGAATTTAGAAGGTATATTTGTTTTCGTGTGTCAGCTCTGATTTCTAATACATGATGACGGAAGGTTTTCTTACTGTTCGAAACGTCAGACCGATATTATCGGTAATATCAGTAAATAGCGACGTTTCGACTTGAAGAAGATGACAGTGCTACCCTTCGAAACGTCGCTATTGACTCATATTATCCGGGTGAAAACCGGAGAAGCTTTTCTTAATTCTATTCACCGGGAAAACCTTCGATCATTTACTACTAAATTCAGAGAGACGGCTATTGAGGCCTCCACTGAAGAAGATTCGGCGCTTCTTAAAGTTTGAAACGTCGGACACCTTCTCCCTCTTAGGCAGTGGGAAACGCGAACAACAATACACTAACTCTTTAGGATATTATGACGTAGGCTGTTACTGAAAACCAAAACCAAAAAATAATTCTTCAGTATATTTTAAAATTCAATGTGGCTCATTTTTAATTTATATTTACGCAAATTTAGAAAATAAAAGTTATTAACTAAATTTTACAAACTTTTTTATCATTTAAAAATGATTTTTTTTAAAAAATATATGATTTTTGCAATTTGCCAAGTCATCTTTAATTAGACTTCATTATATTTTTAATATTCAAATATAGATTTCATCGGATTTATTTTCAATTAAGATGCACCTCTGTCTTATAATAACACTGTAAGGCAATATGTATATATAATTTGTTTGCAAATGCGATTCCGCTGACAGTTTGATAGCGAATATATAGTAAATTGTGTAAAAAAATAATTCATTCCATTTTGAAATGAATTTTTAGAAGTTTATCAAGAAAATTATTTAACTTTTAAACAATTCACTGAAAGAAAAGATACAAAAATATTAATTTCAGAGGGAAAATAAATTTTCTCTTTAGTTACCGAGTGTATTTATATTATATTTAAACCTTTTTGCAGGAAGATTCTTCTCAGGCAGTGCTTCTGATAAATTGTTCCAATCGCATATCTATCTGTTTAAGAATGAACATTTCCCTACTTCTGTTTTGACTTTCAAACCGTGATCACTTTTCCAATGTAAGTTTCTGCAGACTCGTATTTTTCATTCTTTTAATACAAGAAATAAAAATAATTTTCAGAAGGCTTATAAGTGTCTGTTGGTTGCACAAAAAGGGGTTGAGTAAATCAGATATCAATTTTTATTTAATTTTCAGTTAACATTAAATAATTAAGAAACTCCATAGCTGCATATAAAAGTGAGCTATTGAGCCACTCTTTACTCTGTAAATGTGTTTTTGGAAAATAAGTATATTTGTCGATAAGCTTGGAATATTGGTGTAAATATTTAGCGTAAACTTATTACTTAGTCTTTAAAAACTGAAACATTTTAGAGAGACAAATAATAATTACGTTGATTTTAGACTGTAAAAATTTTGAATGTTCATAATTTTATACAGATAAAAAATATTAGGATGATGTATTATTATAAAATTATTAGTACGTAAAATAAGTAATTAATTAATTAGATATAGGTTCAAAACAATGTAAAATGTATTACTCTTTCCACTTCGTTGAAGCTTTTCTACTCATGAGGTTCTTTGGTTGTAAATTGAACTTATGTATTCTAAGATTTGACTTTTTTGTTAAAATTAAATAATTAAGAATCTCTTTTTGCATTTAAACGTAAATATGTTTTTGGAAAATAAGTATATTTGTCGATAAGCTTGGAATTATGAAAATTCAAAATTTTTACAGTCTATAATCAACGTAATTATTATTTGTCACTCTAAAATATTTCAGTAGTGAAAGACTAAGTAATTAGTTTACGCTAAATATTTACACCAAGATTAATAATAATTTTTTCATTTCAACAATGTGCAGAAAATGACAAAATTAAATATATTATATATTAAGATATTCCATGCTTCGCAATGCTACCAAAATTAGAAATATCATAATCATCACAGAAATTTTTATATTTGAACGGAGGAATGGTACATAACGAATAATCCGGGGAAATTACGGTAAGGATGAGAGTTTTGACGAACCGGTAAAATTTAAGTTAGTCGATCTTCTCATAAACGGATGTTCATGCTATTGTACATAGCTGGAGATAAAAGCCATCTTTAGAAAAATGGGTCGTGCAGAAAAAGGCGAGTAAATTTATTAAACCGCGATTATCTCATCGAATGTCTGTATCCAGTATTTTAACACACAGTAATGCAAAATTTGTACCAAAATATCAAAGGCTTCATGGATAAATGTTATTGACAACTCTGTTCGAGATACGTAGCTATATTGAGTAAAGCGTAATTTTATAGGCTAAATTATTTTGTAAAGTTAAGCAGTTACACGAAAAGAATGAATTCAATCTTCGCATTAGTTGAGTTGCTGTGAAAAACGTATGAGTAATTAAGGGAAGAACGCCAAATTAAAATTCGGTCGTCATCTGTAACATTTCCAAAAACAATAAATGCTCCTTAATTTTCTTCTTATCATTCGTCATGGATGAATAAGGAAACTATTTTGGTTGCGCATAATTTTAAGAGGAATTCAATCTAAATGTCAATAGAGAAAAATCTTTAATACTATTCGTCGATGATATTTTGCACAGTCGACAATAATTAGATTTGAAACAGTAATGGATATTATCGTGTCCGAATACAATTTCGTCATATACAGACTGAATAAGGTAAAAAGAAAAAACGTTTACTCTGTCATTGTAGAACTCGTCAGGTATATGTTGTGCCCTAGAATATAACAGTTTCTAGTATCAATTAGTATTTTCATAATGATATATATAAATATATATTCTGACAATTGAGAAAACTAATACATAAATATACATCAGTAAATTTTAAGTCAGAAAAAAGATTTTATTAATGTAAAATTAAAAAAAAAATTGTCGCTTATTTTGAGACCACATCAGGTTCAAGTGTAAAACTACAAAACAATTATAATAATTAGTATAACATTCTTAAGAAACATTTGGCAAATAACCAGCAAGATAAACTTTGTTAGACTTACAAAATTTTGATAGACGAAAAATAAGCGTTATTTAATTTTACATTAAGAATTTTTTTTTCTGACTTAAAATTGGCTGATGTTTACTTTTTTATTTGTAATTTCATTTATGACGAATCTTATTTCCTCAACCGAGGAATAATGGAATTAATCAAAAAAATCAAGCACACAGGTGCCATGAAAACAGCTTTTTAACTTCGATGGTCTGTAATATATACAATTACCACTGCTAATACTTCATGAATCTGCTGCAAACAAAACAAATTTAAGATACTGATTTAAAGTTTAAATCTAATTTTGTTTACTGATCTTCGGACGTTTCAGTACATTAGTACAGCATCCTAAAATTTAATATCGGTGTACCGATAAATGACTTTCTAAGCTTAGTCTGTATGTCTTTGTTTCCCGTTTACTATTTAAACAGAGCGCATCCTTTTGGTTGCCAACGATTCCTTATCTCGCCCATGACCAGGTCCCCGTATTGTAAATTTTGCTGCTCCCCTCTGAAGATTCCGTGGCCTTCTATGTTGTGTTTCCTATAAGAACCCAAAAAACTGCACCACACTCGTACCAGGGATTTATATGCAAGTTTTTTTATAACAATCTCATTACGAAATGTAAGGATTTCCCCGCTTTTGGAAACGTATAATTTACTTGTTCTTCCCACTGTAAATTTGAGCTCATAATGATTCCTGGATATTTGCAGCTGTTTACTCCCCATTTTTATTATAATCATGCTCCCCACCCATACCGAAAATGGGTTGAAATTATACACAAACAACATCGGGAGAAACACCAACAATCTCATGAACCCCGAAAATTATTTATTCGACCCAGATTTCGGCCGTTTATAATGTTTGAAAATTCCTCCCCGCCACCCCCCTCCCTCCACTAGAGCTGGTAGTAGTGTCTCACCCCCCACAGTGTTTGTTTTTGGTTCGAAAGGAACATTTGGTCAATTTTGCTCCACGGTTGTAGATTTATATGCGGAACATACATACAGACAAACTGTAAATTTTATTTATTTGGTGGATTATGATATCTACGGATCTGATGGAAATGAATTTTGATTTTTTATCCAATTTTCTGTCGGAACGACGTTAAAATATTTTAAAAGAAATTTTAACTTTAAAAAATAAACTCCGCTGAACTGATTTCAATTGCCTGGTCCTGATGGTTAATGTTTATATATAAATGGTGTGATAAATCAAATAAATCATAAGGATTTACCATCGTTTTGAGAATTGATGACCTCCAATGAAGATTCTATTTCTGATTTGGTCGCCTTACTTAATATTTGCCTACTCACTCTTCTCCTTACCACAGGTATTGGAATACCCCCCAAGAAAGTTCCTAAAAACTGTTATCTTTTCGCCTGGAGGTTCGAATCCAGGTTGTCGGTTCAACAGGAAAACGTCTGAAATAAGCATTTCCCCGAGTGAAAACCGGTTCTGTTAAATGGTGCATTTCCTATCCCGCATAATGCAGATACACCTCCGAGAGGCTCAGGAGGTTTATGACCTTGGCGATCAGGTTCTGGGAGCGTGATAAATGACCCTGCAGTCATCAAGGAAGTGCTGTACACCCCCCCATTCCCAGAGAAAACCTGAACAGTCACGCTAACTTGAAACTGGAGCTAGGGCTCCTGTTCCTCGCTCTCGGCATTTCTCAGCATTTCTGTACATTTCCTTATTAAGTTTGGGCATAGGCGGAACCTACGACGCAGCCGCTATCCGATGTAACATGCGCAACTGTAACAAAGGATAAGATACGGGAAGACAGGCTGCGATTACCCCGAGATTAGAACAAGCACACGGAAACACAACTCACAACTTCCTACACGGGATAACTTTCATCAGCACATACACACGAAAAGAGAGGTGACTCTTCATCCGCAACAAAATCTGCCTTGTCAGTAGTTCGTCCATATTCTGGGGGGCAAAAATGCAATTTGAGGATGTGTGCAGCAGAAATTTCTCATTATGGGGATATCATTTATCAGCAAACACGGAATATGTGTCTGAGTAAAAAATCGTCTGTTTTGTGTCCCACACATAAAATCAAATCAAATTTTGTAGCTCCTGAAGAATTATTTATAGATTTTAAAATATTGCCTAAGTCAGGGGATATGAAATCTTCTTCCTAATTATTCAAATTCGAGTTCAGTCTATATTTTCTCCATCTCCCTAGGCTAGTTCACCAATATAACGATTTTTATTTAAATTAAATAAATTAAGTTCCTTAACAGATACTTAAAAAAAATTTATTCGATATAACATTTGCGTTTCAGTATGTTATTGTACTTTCGTCACTTTCATTCCGTACAGTAAAAATATTTTAATCATTTTATTATGTTTCCACGTAGAGTCGTTGTTATGCTGAATAAAACATTTCAAACGACCGTAAATAAATATCGTTTATATATTTAATTTATATTATAAAAAACAGAAAATTAAAAAATTATTTTTATTTTGTATTTGTCTCACACCTACTGGGCGTTGATTTAGTATAATGTAACTCCGATTACCAAATGATGAACGTCCAAATTTTTGTTTAACCTCAGACAAAACTACTGGAGATTTCAGCATCCAGGGACATTTTCATCTGAAAATTACTTTTACATATAGTAACCATGCTCAAAAAATCGTGATTTAATTAAAGGTACGAAACAGGTGCGTCATGATTTTCTGGGACTATTTTTTCACAGTTAAATTGTGATCACTATATTATACAAATGGAATTTTTCAAATCAAACTGACCCCGGAGGCCGAAAGCTCTTCTACATTTGTCTAAGCTGAATAAAAAATTAATTCAGGCCTGTTTCTTCATTTGGTAATCTCATTAACTTTATATTTGTCATTATGAGATCATTTTTCAATGTTTGGATGTGCATTCCTGATTTATTCCGCTGTTATACGCAATGAAACAATATTTTATATATACAAATATGGCCTCGTTTTATTACGACGATTTGTAACGATAAGTTAAATTACGTGTCATATTTTAAACTTTACGAGAAACAATGTTGTTAGGTTCTAAGAGAAAAATTTCACTTCCGTACGTTTGAAGAAATTCTGAACAAACAGAGAATAAATCTTTACATTGCGACATTTTTCAATTGTGAAAAAAAAAATCCCTCAAACGTAACGTTAATTTTAGGTTCATCCGATATAAAGAACCTGTAATAATCATCACATATATTATTTCTCTTGATGTTTTAACATCTTTTTAAAATTTACATAAAAAACTAACGTTACTTCTCTATACAAATAATAAAAAGTAATAGATCAGAAGACTACAGAGCAATACTTCGGTCATTTACGGTAAACACCAGCTACCTGACACGTCTCAGGGTATGTGCGTTATATTCGTGCAAATAATAAAGTGCAGAAAAATATGATATTATTTTGAGCCTTTCCACGTTCTCTTTTAATTTAATTCGGCGCTCTCAAATAGTTTCTACGTACGTTTCTTCTAATCATGGCCAAAATAAAAGCATGTACTCCACAAGTGACAATAGGGTAAATAAAATCGTGTAACGGTTTAAGTTTTTTTAAAATTAAACGTATCACGTAAAGAATGTGCAGATATCAAATAACTAGGAAATGATTATATAGACTGGTAAATACGATGCAATGTATTATTATTTAAACAATATTTAAATATTTAAAAAAATTATTTTAATTAAGACTGATTCGTTTTAATTACTAATAATTAAATCCAAGCCTCGGGTTTAAATTAGTTGCATATTAAACACTTATTTTAATTTATCTGTCGGAAGAGCTTTCGGCTTCTTCTTCTGTCGACATATAAAATTTATAGATAAAAACATAAAATGTGCTACTTTCATTATTCACAATACAATATTAAAATGATAAATCAAAATTCAGATTTTTTAAAAAAACTAGTAATATGTTTTATTAATTGTATATACACATCTTCTCGTAACATTTTAAGTTACTTAGTGAAACAGGCTTGATCAATCAGTTGATCTATCGGAAAGATTGAAAATTATCCTCATTACGATTAAAATAATGATTTGTAAACGATAAAAATATCTAAAAAAAATTTTAATAAATAAATAAACTGATACCCCAATGTTTAGTCATGTCCGAATATGTAGTTTTAAAAAATAATCATATATATCTAAATTCATTTGTGTAATTAGAACGAAAAATTTCATAATGCGTTATACCCTTTCTCACACAGCCATTTTGAAGTCGAACAACAATATGAAATATTTAAGTTAATCAGACAATTATAATTTAATAAATAAAAAAAGGCAAATTTTTCATAAATCAGTAATACAACGTTTCGTCCAAAGTTTTGTGACATCATCAGGAAATATACAGTTTTGACTGTATGCATATAACATTTTTGTTACACCGTCATAAGACTAAATTTATATTTAGCCATCTTATTTTAACATATACATATATGCATCCATACATTTAAAACTGTCTATTATCTGATGAAGTCACAAAGTTATGGACAATACTTCGTAAAACTGTAATTATTTTTTGTTTTATTTAATTATTATATTTTTCGGACAAAAATTTTACGTTTTTCTATTTAATATCCAATATTATATTTTAAAATAAATATTTATTTTTCAATAATTTATCAGATAGGGAGCCGAGGTTACGGAGAAGGCGAGACAAGTAGAGTGCGAACACAACACTGTGCCCGTTGAGGATTTTGTGAAACAGCGTAGTGAAGTACTGGTATGCATTGAATTTATAGGAAGTTTACTAAAAATAATAATTTGAAAAAAAAAGTAGGGGAGGCTTCTACAGTAAAACCCGAATAATTTCGTTCATACGTGAGATTCCAGCATTAAATTTCCATTAGTTCTCTGCAGAAGATGCCGAATTAAATTATGTGAATTTCTATAATTAGTGATACCGTCAGGATTGTTGAGTATTACTTTTTATTGTGAATAGGAACTTATAAACAGGTCGCCCCGCCTACTAAGAAGTGGCACTGGCGAAATGTTGTAGGAGTTCGCCTCATTACATGAAAGTTCCATTAGGTTGACTAATAGGAACTGTTTTAACGAATGCAATTCTAAGACACTACGTGCTAGAGGTTTGTAAATGACCCATTATCTCTACTTGCATTCATTCACGTAATCTTCCCTATCTTATCTGAACACTTAAAAAACTATCTGTAATAGCCATTTTATACGCGGAGTTTGCCTTATAACTCAGAAAAACTTTCGAAATTATTGTGGGCATTTTCTTCGATAAGTGAATCAAGATTATATTAGTCATTAAAATCGCATCACAAATTTCTGTTAATGGTATGTCAGTGTGTTTAAAGTAGCCTGCTTCAGGATTCTGTCTCGTCCTTGACATACATAGGGAGCAATTTAATCCACCCGCGAGCATTTTTGAAATGTTTATATGCGTTTCAGTTATAAAAATATTCCAGTTATAAACAACTGAACTAAGACGGCTCATTCTGTGGTTAATATACTACTCAATGAATCAATTTCTGTACGTTAGCTCCTATCTAATAGTGTGAGATGACATCACCAAATGTCACTATGATGCGTTCGCACTCTGCTGAAGTGACGTTCTCTCCAAAGCCTCGGCGCCCTCAAGAGTATTACGTATAAAGTTACCAGGATACATCCCCACTCTTTGCCGGAAAATCCGTTTTGATAATAAGAGAAAACACGCTATATTTAAGCCAAAAATAAAAATCTTTGCATTTTTGTTTAGTAAATTATAAAGAATTATTTGTTTTTAATAATTAAATATTTTTTATTAATTTACTTAAAGTCGCATCGACGTCTCAGTTCATTAGCGACTGTTTATGGGTACTCATTTTGCCCTGTCGGGGGACTAATTGACGAGAGTTTCTCTCACGCACAGTAACACTCATGCCCTCGCCGGGATTCGAACCCGAGACCTCTGCGATGCGAGGCAGTCACGCTGACCCCTACATGCATTAGGCATTCAATCCAATTGTTCATCCATTAATGAGTAAACCGATACAAATATCAATATCAAAAAAATCAAAAGACTTCGACCTTGTTTGTAACAGTCTTCTATTTATAAATATAATGAATTATTAAACTACAAAACCTTTTACACTTTCTACACAGTAAAAGTAAAGCTTTAATGAATTATCTACGGAGTATGTCAATTACTGTTATTTTTCAATTATTCTGTAAGGACTGCACTGTTTGTTACATAGGACGAACAAAAAGGGCATTAAAAACTCGCCTGAAAGAAAATATTTCCAATTTAAAAACCTTGTGACTAACATTCAGTTCTACGTAAGCACGTCAACTGAAATAACCGCAGTTTTGATTGGAATAATGTAAGAATATTAGGTTCTAAAATACAACATTATGCCAGATTAATGTATGAAACATTAAATCCAATTGTTAAAACCCATTCAAAAAAATCTCAGAAACATTTATAACTGTATTCTCATAAAACCTATTCGGTCCCCTCTTTGTTATATCGTTGTTTCAGTTTCTTTGTATTGCTCACCTGATGAGGTCCTTTGATTGTGGAAGAAACGTACTGTATTAGTAATTTTTGATTGCAACACGTATTCTGTGCAATTTACTATTAAAGTTAACCTGAACACAAAATATTACCAAAGAACCATGAAAACGAAATGTTAACTATATAAATGAGCTTAAAAGCACCGGGTCTCGTTATTATAATGTTTATGCAATATGCATATGCAATATGCAATATGTCGTACGACGAGTGTATAAATGTAGATATATAGAAAACTTAGCCAAATATCAAGTGATTTAAGGCTTATGGCAAACCTACTTCGGTTATTATGGTATTATGAAAAGAATTATGATCCTAAATAAATCTATTTGTTTTGGGTAAAACGGGAATCGAAATTTGTAAAACTAGATATTATTCAGAAGAACATCGTTAACGCTTATTTTTGCCACCTTGATATTTTGTTAATCGTTCCAAGCTAGTGAATAAAATGATTACATTCAAACGGATCTGAACAACCCTGAAATTTTTTGAGACCCGTATTTAAAATCGGCCGAAAGAAAAGCTTGGTAATTTCCTCAAAAAATGTAATCGTTGTTCCTGAACCATTTAAAGTTATTGGAGATTAAGCTTCCTTTAATCCTTCCAAATAATGAACTGAAAATAGTATAGAATGGTTTTAAGTATCCATTACGTAAGTGTATTTTATATATGAAATTTAATCATCACAACTACAACCGAGGAACTAAGATTTAGCTTATTATTTTAAAATAATAGAAGACAGGAATTATATTGTACACGTAGAGAAATTGAGGGATGATATTTAAATACTTTCCAAAAATTATAGAAAGTAATTAATAAATATAAAAATCATAAGATCCGAGGGGATGGATATTTTTCTTGAAGAAAAAGTTCTCGGGTTTCCACCTGGGTAACGATGCGAAGATGACGGCAGTGCATTTGTCAGTCGAAACGTCGCGTTGCAATCGCATTGTTACCCAGGTGGAAACCCGAGAACTTTTTCTTCAACAAATACACCGGGAAAGCCTTCGTTCTTTGATATTTTTCCTGCTTATTACAATTTATTGATTTAATGAATTACCAACTTGAGAAGAAATGGATAATTGTAGAAGCTTATAGACGTTTGTGTGTGAGTTGGATGGGGTAGTGAAGGGGGGGGGGCGAGTTATGGCTGTAAATATCGAGACCAGTCCGTCCTGGCCATTTTTCTTTTTTTTTATATAAACAAGAACCCTATCAAGCGTCCGATTTCAATAAATTCGAGACGAACTCGAAAATAATGGTTGATTTTTTCAAAGGATAACACGAGAGCCAAGTTCACTCCCTGGTCCAGAGCCTTGTAGATAAGGTTGCTCAAGAGAGGAGGGTAGGAAGCCATGATTAGAGCCTTGGGAATTCTTGTTCCTGGGGATAATTTCTTGGGTAACAAAATCGTGAAAAAGGAATCGCCAAGGAGGCGATCCTGTAGATCAAAGAATTGTTGCTAAGACAATTAAACTTGCAAACAAATAATTTAGGACTTACTAGTGTTTCAAAAAGATCACCTTATTGCCATTTTTTTAATGAAACATACATGAGTATGTTGATTAATTTAAATTATTTCTCAGATAAAGCATTTTGTTGACAATTGGACATAGACTGAAACAATCGTAATATTCTGTATAAGTACAACAAAAAATATTATCAGAGTTTAGTTATTGGCCACAAACAGAGAGTATAGATTCATCAGGTGGAATAAACCGTTTGACTAAGTTTGTATTGTATTAATTTTAAGAATCTGTCTGTACGTAGCCAATAATTATTTTAAATGGCTGCGTTTATAAGTTCTGAAAATGCCACCGAACCCAATTTTACACTTTGAGCTTTCGTTCTAAAAATATACAAGGTAGTTATGCTAGTATTCTGATTTACTAAAATTTATTCATCCCACTGGGTGACCTCGTGAGATATTATTTCTTGCGTCACTACGAATGAGTGTCGGCTTCTCAAGAGGAGCAACCATTTTTTTCTCCTTACGATGTAAGGGTCACTCATACTTTAATTTAAAGCTTTCATGAAGCTGTGTTTCGAAACTATCCAATTGCTGGCAACAGCCACGAAATTGTTATGGATAATGGTCATAATATATCAATTCTAGAATGAAGAATGAGCCAACTACAGTAAGGATCACCAGGGTGAGCACGCTGTCGACGTATTTTGATATTTCAATCAATATATTATTATGTTATTGGATGTATGCTTTCACCTGGTTGTTTCACGAGCAAAAAGAATTAACAAAAGCTTTCTCATAGAATTTTAGAAACGTAATAAATAATATAATAACTTCCTACAATAAAACTGTTCTAGACGTTACGTGAAGGAATAGGACTACAAAGAGTCAAAATCACTTCAAAACCACTTACAAGCTGATTGTAACGAGGCATTGTTTGAAATGCCTATAGTAATTACGCAGTAAGGCAGTGAAACGGACGTCGTAGAAGCAGCTGTGAGTTTGCATACCCAACAACGAGATTTATTATTCTTGGAAAGTTAAGGAACTAATAATATTGCTCCGCGGAATGTTTATACACGTCTGTTTCTCTGCTGTGTGTATTTTAATATTTCTCTAAGAAAAATTATTACTGTTTCACCTTTTTTACACTTGCGCCGACACCGAGGAAGACAGCTTCGTTTGTTTCCAGAGATTGGAAAAAAAATTGCGTTAAGTATGGGAATACTGCTCTTTTTATGAGCGAATGAAGGAGCAAAATTATATATACTTTGATTTTTATTAAATTTGTAAACTATTTGTATGATAAATAAAAAATTTATTTAAATAATTTATTAATAATTTAATAAACTCTTAAATGTTGCATAAATGGCGCCGTAAGTGTGGCATAAATGTTACGTCACACAAAGTTGGCGGTTGTCTTTATAACTGACTCGTTTCTCAAAAGTGTCTTTACTATATGATTTAGTATCTCCATATTTTGTATTTGCAGTTTAATGTAATACACGTGGGTAACTCAAAACGACGTAAATGTGCCAACAATAGAAAATTTACAAATATTATTTTTCAACATTTTTCGAAACACTTTAGAAAGTCAAGCTTTCAGATACATTGACAAAAAAAAATTGTTGTCGTTCGAGGAGGAAGACATGTATTCACCACTTATACAGTTGATGACACGATCATGTCTGCTGTGGATAAACTAGTATACAGAACGATGAATAATTAGTCACTCAAATGACACTCGCTCAATGTTGTCATCAGTAGTAGATGTGACTGGACGTGATGCTCGTTTCTCGTCTTCCACGATAGTTTGACTGCATCATTATACTGAAAGTTTTATGGCTCCAGGTATACCTTGAGACTACAAAAAAAATGGATTACGGAACGCTGTTCTTCTGATAATCAAACTGACAGAGGTTCAGGAGCTGAAGTGATAATGCTGCAACTGTCACCGAAGTTTTCGAGCGCAGAAAGCCGTAGAGACGTTTGCAATTCTATTTCTATTTTGTATTACCCTCGTAGAATGCGTTAAAGTGAGCTATGTCATACTGTCCTGAGTGTTGTTTTTAATAAAATATTTAATTCAGCGACGGTTCCCCCCCCCCCACTCCCTGCTTTAAATTACTCGTATATTGGGTATTTTATCCACCTTTCCCACGTCAATTCTGCAGTGCAATAAAATGTTAGTGATTATTTAATTTACCGCTGATTGTTCCTGTCGTTATCTCGACGTTAACTCATAAATTATACTATCCAATTTCTGTTAAGCCTTGCGTCACCTACACATAGAGCTTAAATCATTCCTTAAATATAATGTAAACACATAAATAACAAAATTTATGACCCTCATACTCACTTCTATAATCGTTAATTCGTTATTGCGACAACTATATCGTTTAAATAAGGAAGAAATGTTCTAAGGGAGAAACGCTTCGTGTTCTTGCGCTTGTGAGATTGTTTTTGTATTACAACTGTCTGAAATAATAGTTCTCTATGATAAGGTCCATAATTAAAGCCACCGTTAAGACGAGAAAAATAACTAAATACATCTATTACCTCAACTCATTTCTTTAAATACCATGTTATTTTCCGTCATTTCAGGGTGATCTCGTAGGAGTTAATGAAGTTGAAGAATCATCTTCTTCCACTTGTTTTGAATTTTAACAATGACATCATATTATTCATAGTATTGTTATTTTGGTTTTCCTTTTTCGAGGAAAAGTCCGACGTTTCGAACACTAAAATCTCTGTTCACCTTCAGCTTTTGCACGCGAGTCCGACCACTAAGATCGAAAGATAGCCCTCACTCTGGAATAGAATAATACGATTATTTCTTAAAGGAGTAAATGCGACTCGTGTGGCCAACTGTAATTGCTATTCTTCATCACTGAAGACGGAGACTTTTCTTCTGTTCGAAACGTCGGACTCTTTCTTCTTCTTAGACAATGGAAGACGAGAACAACATTACGTTACATTACATTACATTAATAAGCACGGCATTACGAAAACGCTCAGCAAACTAAAATGTAGGCTTCATAGTTTTCCGTTCTTTTGTAGCGGTGAATATGTTATTAAAAGAAATTTCTGACCTTCAAGGTGGATTACGAAGAGTTGATTTGATCTGAAATGAGGCCAATCCAATTAAGGAAGTTTTTTTAGCCGTTCTGGAGAAGATGTAAACGGGTTATATTTCTGTGTAAAATCGCATATTTGGGAGCGTGACCGACGATGCGTCACGATAGTACATTTCAGTAACCATAGTCCATCCTACTGACACTCCAGATATAATATATTTAAAATATATAACAAAATCCTCATAATCCCACGTTTTAAGCAGCCCCTGAAATTATTTTTATAGAGCTTTTAGCGAGTGGAAATTCAGTGAAGCTTTCAAATGATGCAGAACTTTCGATTAAAAATGAACTGCCTCACCGATTTCACTACCTTTAATAACAATCTGAGTTAGCGTTTTTTACTAATGCAACAAATAATTGTATACTGGATAATTAGTTTTCTAATTTGTATTTAGGGGCAAAATGGATTTTTAACTTTAATGCCAACTGCAGTATTCCTACTTAATCAAACGAATTAACTTTCCTTTGCGTTCCGGTTGTGATCCACGGTCTCAATTATACACGTTTTAATTTCCAGTGCTTCTTTTAGACGACCGCAAATGGTTTTACAACACTGATCATCGTGAAAAAGCATCTGATTTGATATTCGCTCAGACTGATCATTGATTACATGAAAGAGTAACGGAAATAGGGGAGGGGGGGTCTATTCCATTAGTTCGTTATTTACCAACAACTGTTTAATTAGTCCTGGATGTGTGTAGCTGAAATCGACAGATAATTAACTTTTCTTCAGTATATGATGGACTGGTAATTCATCCGGCAAAGCTGGGAGTACTTTCTACGGTAAGTGTCAGGTAATCAACGCGTGAGCTCAATCAACAGAAAAAAAAAACTGTAGAATTTTCAACAATTGTAACAAAAATGTACTTGAAGCTATCAGAACATGCATTAAGTGGAAGTGAAGTTCATTAAAAAATTATGCGTTCTGGATGTTGTGTTAAACCAGTGTTAGAAGGTGGCTGCAACGCCCATTCACGAATTCATCTAAAAATATATTTTTGTTTACTCCGTAAATTACATAAATCATTTTTATGCAGTCGTGGTTGCTTCATACATAAAAATTTATAGTAAGTATATCTGAAAGTGTTTAATTATTTTGTGTTAAACAGTTATTATTGACTTATGACCTTATTATGACTCAACTTTGTTGTTGATGTTAATATCCTTTCGATACTTTCCTAGGACTATTACATTATTCAAACTGTGTAGTTATTTTCTCAAAAATTCCATGAATCCCAAAAATGGTCGGGTGACAATTTATTTAGAAGTTTTTCGGTTCAGAGTGAATACATCTCTTACTTCACAAAATATTTATGATTAAATATACATTTTTCAAATTTTAGTCATATGCAAGCATGACGTACTGAAATTAGTATTTACTGAACGCTTTAAAAAGTCACGTATCAACTACGATTTAACGGCGCTCGAGAAATGCTCTTAATGATATTAAAAGACGTTAATCGTGTGTAATGAACGGTCGATCTGCAAACTGAACGGTTTCTTGTATCATATCCCCGTAATTTTCCGTTGTTCAATTTAGTTTCACGATACACAAGAGTCCTAATATGTATGTACTTGGGACGGTCAATATTTCACAGCGATGTAAAATACGTGATCAATTATCGTACTTAGCAAAACTAGGGCAATTATATGATTGGAAACAGGATGCATAAACCAGTTAGTATGTCTTCATAGCAATATAAAAATTTCTCGGTGTAAAAAATGAATAAAATATTTTCGGCCTTGCAAAGACGTTCACTGCAAAGAGATTGGTACTAGACGATGACAGTGATCGTAATCGAAACGTCGCACATACAATTTTTCGCTCCAGAAAATTTTATTCAATATAAAAGTTAATAAATAAACCGTCGAACAGTTTTATTTTACTTTTCCGTGACATCTTAGTAGTAGGGGAACAAATGTTTTGTGGTCAAGAGTGGGAGAGAATAATCTTTTAGATATAATATAGAACAAAAAACGTAATTAATTTTTTAAAAAAATAGTACTAGCAACGACGACTGTAAGTAACGTGTTAAAGAAATAAATATAGATCCAAGACTTATTCTACAGAGTTAAACAGAATACATGGAAATATTTGTGCGAAATGCTACTCATAACCTTAACATTCCTGTATGAAGTTACTTATGATTCGTAAATCTAGAGCAATTTTTTTAAAAAAAAATTAATAAAGTTTGTTACTCCTATATATATCTATAAGATTATTCTCGCTTACTCCTGACCACAAGAATTTGTTTCCATACTAATAACATGCCACGGAAAATGATTATTAAATTATCAGACTGATTTTAACATTTATAAAAGACCTCAGTAATCAGAGAGAAACCTTTCTTTTGCATTTTTTTTTGTAAAGCGATCAAAATCACTGTCGAAGCAGTTAAAATTAAATTTTGAAGTGACCGCCATTATACCTCTATATGGCGGAAGATATATTTTATCCCTTGGGAGTAGATGGAAGTTTAAATTGGGTCTAAAGTATTTCAGAGGGTTAATTTTTTCTAGAACATACAATTTTCATTAATTTTTATTTTTTCTACGAGTTCTTACTTATTCTAACATATATTTCAAATACCACATTTTTCGTCACTAATTTTAAATTTCAGACGAGTACTGTTACCCCTTTTCACATTCTTTTAATTTTTTCGATTATACTGGCATAGAGAACCCCCATATTCCCCGCATCCGTTCTTTTATTCACAAGTTCTTTTACATGCTCTTGAATATATAACCCTTCCAGCAACCCTCTTTTGCCTCTTTGCCAGTATAATAGAAAAAAAAATTAAGAAAGGGAAAAGAGTAACAGTACACGTGTGAAATATAAAATTAGTGGCGAAAAATGTGGTATTTGCATTACATGTTAGAGTAAGTATGCTTTGAAAGAAATTTTAGGAAAAATAAAAATTAATGAACATTGTATAATAATGTAATGAACAATGTATGTTAGAACATATTAAGTCGATTATCATAAATAAAAGAGTGAGGTAGGTTTTACGTATTAGAAATTGACTATCCAGGTATCGTGACAGACGTAAACATATACTATGTTATGAATGAGGAAAAAATTGACGTAATGCACTTGATAAAAGTCGTGGAAGAAATTTTTACGGTAGATTACAGGTATGAAAATACTAATGGAAATGTATTGTGATGTAATGTAAAAAATAATAATTATATGTTGTATGTATGTTTGACGTTTTTTTAAAAAAACAGATGATTATCGCAAACGTCGAAAGCTGCTGTAGGCTATATATCTAAGAAAATAAAGGTATGAAGTGAACTATATATTGTTTGATACATAACAACTATATATAACCAATAATTTTTTGTCACTATACAGTATTTTTTAATTTTTAAGCAACGTTATTTTCATCCGTTATAAATAACGGAGTTGTCATCCACGCATATTAAGCCGAATGTTATGTCGCTTTTATATATTCGCCGAATGTCACTGTAGGAAGGTAAAATTAATTTTTAAAATTTTGCTTTCGCAAAATTAATATATCAAGTTATCACACATCTCCGAACCATTATTTTTAGCGTTTACTAGTTCTTATTTGGTCAATTCAGGATTTAGTCACGTTAAAAACTTTTAGGAATAACTGGGACATAGCTCAAATATTGCATAATGCCGTTATTTTCGATTTTACACCAATTATGAAAAGTGTCCTCAAGCATCGAGTTAAAATTTGTCAGAGGTCGAGGTTGAAGAATGGTTGCGAATCCATGGTTTTTAAATTTATAAAGTTTTACTGGCAGTATACTCGTGAAAAGCGAACCGAAGCAAGGTTTTGAAACGTTCCCCCATCAAGATGACGGATGCCAGTAAGAACTGTCTGAAATGAAACATTCAAATCGGTCCGACCGTTTTCTCGTGAAAGCGAACTGCGGTAAGCGTGGCAGACAGACAGATGAGAATTTAAATAACTTTGGTTACGAATTCCAAAATGCTTGATCACTCGATTCCAAGTAATATACTACAAATTTATTAATTTGTACTACAACTCAGTAGTTATAAACATTTGATGGAACAGTAACGTAATGGAATCGTTGGCTGTATCTAATTTCTGGACTGATACAAGTATAATTTGGTAGTAGGCAGCAGCTGTTGCAGTGAGAGTGGTCGGTAGCCGGTAAACAGTGAGGAGCGTTATGTAATAACTGTGCCCACACTTCATAAACTGTTACTCCCGATTCCGTAGCAAGGGGGAGGGAGAAGGCGGGGCATGGTCCCTGTGGAGGGGGGCGCAGGTATCCCAGTCTTCAGACAACATCTTCACAAACATTTTCATTCAATTACGGGAGGCATAGTCGTCCAGCCCCAGCCACTCTCTCTCCTCGTCTCTCCGAACGAATCAATTTCGAGAACTCGAATATGCCACTATCACAGGACATGAATTTTTCACTAATATGCAATTTCAGGAGTAATTTACCGTGTCTACTCCTTGGAAAAATATTTTCTTAAGACGCACACATCACCTAGCAAAAACAAATTGTTCACAAAAGGCACGATAATGAATACAATTTTCTATTAAAATCACGGAAAAGAGGCACACATTGATTAGAAATACAGGCATAAATAATTACCTTTATTGTAATTAAAATAGTGTGCAAAGAAATTACATGAAATTAGTTGAAGATGTAACCAAATAACTGAAAAAATAAAAGTTAATGTTCCTTGTTGCTATCGTCAGGTGATTAAAAAAAACGCAAGGCTTCTTACGCTTTTTGAACCACCTCGCCGAAATCAAGAAGGATTTCAGAAACGTGTGGTACTTAATTTAAGACTTTACACAGACGATTCATTTTATAATTTTGTGCAAAATTGGACGACTTTATTATCATCCGGTTGTTTGACGTAATTGGTTTTTTTTAGTTAATTCATAGAGATTCTGTTGTGGAACATTATTATTAAATACGATGGAATAAAGTATTAGAGAGAGAACAACTGAAGGAATAATTCACTACGAATGAAACAAATAATTTCTTTTAAACAAAATAGGTTAATTCTCATTTCTAAATTTCAGGAAACAAATAAAATCTTTGACAAAAATTAAAAATACAGAGTATTCTAATTTAAAACGAAATACTAATAATATTTATTAACAATATCATCTGCAACAAATAAGAGATCGGAGACTTTCCCGATGAAAATTATGAATAAAACATTCTATCGTTAATTTTGACAATATTTGTCAAATTTAATAGAGGTTATTTTGTTAAAAATTATTAACTTTTATCTGTTGTAGATTTCAAATTGTCATTAACAACTCAATTAAACCAATAAACAAGTCCTCAAAACTTTGATGTTTTCTATTATTTAAACATAAGCTATCGTCTAAAAATTACTGTTTTTTCCAGGATTTCATATAGAATTATATCTATTGTCATTAACTTTAACAGTTTCTTACTGTTTTAAACTGTTCAAATCATATAGGGGAAATGATGCTGGAAACTCTGACATATCGGATCAACTTAAATTCATAGTTAGGTAAATCCTGATTTCTAAATCTAAGTAGGTAAATAAAATGTTTAATATTTAAAAACAATATTGTAATTTAAAACAAATTAACCAAGAAAATGTCTAATATTTAATTTTAATTAATATGAAGGTAGGCTAAATGTCGTTTTGGTTTAATGGAACGGAAGTGTAAAATGTATAATTAAATTATTTACTTTTTGTCTTTTACAGATGAGTATAACCTGAAGATTTAATGCTTCTGTTAAATAAATGTAACATTTTAACAGTAAAATTAAATTTGTTGACAGTAAAAAAAAAATGTGTAATTTATACCTGAAATTCAACAGTTTCCTAGGGCCATTTTAATACTGAAAATTTTTTATTAAATAAAATTTATCTATAGTTGTTAACTTTTAACACAAGTAACCAATATTCACCTGCCGACGATGGTAGAACACGCCATGGAAACGTTGTATAGTAATAAATATTTGTCCCCGTTGTAAAACGTTGAATGCTTTGTTCATATATAAACAGATAAAATAATTTTTAATATAAGAAATATGACTTATTAGCCTGTAATTATACACTATACAATTTTAACACAATAACTAAGCTAAATAAAATAACTTCACTGGATATTATTATACGTTTATTTAAGAGAAAGAAAGGTAAAACGATAAGCAAGAAATTTATCCACTCCAATTCTGAATTCTATTGACATTTTTGTCCTGGTCCAATCGCTTATTCGTCGAATTAGAAATGAGAATTTCTTTGGCTTTAATTGTATTTTAATTTAAAGAATTAATTAAAAATCATATAAATTGTATAATCAACAAAAAATAATGAATATTATTACAATATTTTTCAATTGAAAGAATAGATAAATAATAATAAAGTTATCCGCCTTACTTCAGAATTCTTTTGAACTTTATCCTAAGCCTGTTGGAAGGTTCTCACGAAACGGAAATGAAGGTAGTCTGTTCGTCGATGTAAAAATGAGAATTTACTTAAGGAACGTAGGTTTTCCCGGTGTAGTTGCTGGATGAAGTTTTCTTGGGATTCCAACCGGGTAGCGTCGTTTAATATCCACAACGTTTCGTCTTCAGCCATCGAAACGTTGTGGATATTAAACGACGCTACCCGGTTGGAATCCCGAGAAAACTTCATCCGAGAATTTACTTAGCTATAATTCTAATTTTATCTCCTCCTGTCTTTTTCAAGCTTTATTTTCCGTTTAAGACTTTATTTTCAATGGGAGTTATATGTATTCGAATCATTCATCCCGACTTGATACTTCATTAGGCTAAATAAATTTCTTCAAAACAAAAAATATATATATTTTGAGCAACAGATAATAATGGTAAAGTTTGCCGAAATCTTTAAAAACAATGAATCCAACCTGGTATTGGGGGAGACTGTTCTGACCAATATAGTATTTTAAATTAACAGCTCTAACAATTTGAACGTAATCATAATTGATTATTTATTATATGTCTAGGGCATATAATTACTAATTTGAATAAATTAACAAAGGTCTTGATTCAGAAAATTATGTTTATTAACAAAAAAATTTAGAAGCAAAACCTTGCTTGGATTATATTTACAATTACCTGAAGCGAACCTCAAAAAAGACGAAACGTCGGTTTTTTAATAAACATAATTTTCTGTCTCAAGGCCGTTTATTTATTTATATTATAAATGTCAGATTATTTTTCATCATTATTATAATTAGTAAATGTACTCAAGATAGAATAACAAAGAAAATGAAGTGATAATATTACCACTCAACGTTTTTACAATCGTTGTTGCTTTCCTCGGGTGAATAAAAACACAAGAGCACAAACCTGGTGACGAACTTTTTCTTAATGTGATATAATTACGCTTACTAGCCTATTATTATTATCGTTATTGTCTCGAAAAATGGAACCTTTAATTATCCTTCTAATGCATTTAATTAAATTTGTAGGCAATGAGATTATTGGGGGGGGGGGGGAATATTGAACTAACATGTTTGGAGTCTTTGTCCCCTTAATTAGTGTCGCAGTACTTAACGTAAGGGCTGTATACGGACATATAATAAAAAATTGGTAGGTTATAGTCTTCCCTGACTTTAGAAATATTTTCTGTAATATAAACTGTGATACTGCTCGAAATTAAGTAGTGTGCAATATACGAGAATTCGGGAAATCCGAAGAGGTTGCTAGGCTGATTCAGGAATGCAGTAGTGGAGGAGGAGGAGAAAGTGCATGGAGAGGAGTTTGGCAACCCTGAGGCAGGAATGCAGGTCTGGGGAGGGCTGCATTGTGTGGGCAAGGACAAGGGTAGATATCCTGGCCCTAGCCCGCTGCTTTGTCTCACACACAAGCCAAAACCTTAGCCGCAATTAAAGCGGATTCCTCCCGCTGAAACCAAACCCTCACTTTAAGTAATAAGCCGTATCGATAATGGAAATGAAAAAAGGGAATTTTACGTCAATTGCTCTATTTCTCATTGCGAAAGCCAACTAGTTCAGAAGAATTTTGTCAATTACCGCAACAAAAAATAATTGTTTGCTGCTGGATAATTTTTAAACGTTTATTATTCCATATCGTAGAATTCCAGAAACTGAGATCTTTCCTACTATTATAATAATAATCACGCTCAGTTTATTAGAAAATTATTGATTTATGTTAATAAATTTTTAACTAGAAGTATTTCAAAAGTTACTACAAAATGCTACCGCTCAATAGTAATATACTATGCTAAATAGATAACTAATTACTAATTCTAATTTTAATGAATAAGCATGCGAATTAAATTATAGGTACGATAAACAGCATATTTAAACGCGACGTTTCGACGACTAAAATCTCTGTCGTCATCTTCTAGGCGAAGTATATTATAGGTAGTTTAAATCTCATTTTCTGTAATGGTATAATTCTTTATGATTTTTTTCCCCACAGATTTATTTATTTTCATTTATTTAGCTTAAGTTAATGACATATTAACAACAATTAATAAATTACAAAATACAAAAATAACAGCTTAAAAATTATTATTTCTAGCGTGCACTCTTAATTATTTCCTTAAATTGTCTGATACTAGTATATTTCCTTATTTACGCAGGTGGTTTATTAAACCCTTATTAAATATTGAATTCATAATACTAATTTTATTTCTACACTCCAAATAACAATTTTTTATTCCTAGTTTGGTAACAATGTCTATCACTTTTCTTTCTCACTACATTGTTACGGTAACATAGTAACGTATCATTCTGCAACTTAAATATAAACAACATGGCTGCCTTATATCCCGACTAGCATAGCATATCCGTGTCACTAGCATATCCATTTGTACTTAAAATATTTCTCATTGCTCTATTAACAATTTTTTGTATTCGATCTAGGTTACTTCCTACCATTATGTGCTATATATTACTGCAGATGTGGTATTACTAAAATTTTATGACTATAACTTAATGATTGAAAGCTTCTGTTAAAGAAATGTGACTATTTAGACGTAAAATACAGGTTAAAGGATAAGTTTGATGACGGAAAAAAAATTGTGTAATTTATATCTGAAAGTCCACAGTGTTTTAATGCCATTTTAACACTCATAAAATTTTATTAAATGAAATTAATGTATAGTTGTTAACTTTAACACTAGTAACCGCTATTCTTTCGTCGACGATGGAAGAGCTCGCAATAGAAACGTTATGTAGTAATTAATACTTATCCCTGTGGTAAATCCAAGAAGGTTTTTATTTGTATATAAACAAAGAATAAAATGTTTAATATAAGAAATATGACTGTCATTTACCTACAAATTAGCATCATACATTGTTAACACATGATTAAGGTATTTACAAATCACTTTATTGGATATGTTTATAGTTTTATTTAAGAGAAATAAAATAAAAACAATAAGAGGGAAAGTTATCTGCTCCACTTTTTCTAGGAAAATACCAATCGGTATTTATATTACTGCGGAATGTTCTAGCAACTTCTTTAAATGTTTAATAGGTTTCTCCTAAAACCTAATGGAATTTTAAAGTAAATTATAAATTATTTATATTTATTTACACATTATGGCTAATTTTTTGTACATAATAATCGGCATCCTTTTCGGAACCAATAAAGATTTTTAAAGTGATGTTTTCACATTTAAAAAAATCTGCTATGGAACTTCTGAGATAAATTTCCTTCCGTACGATTACAAAATCACAGTACGGTATTCTAGGCTGATTATAGTTGTAGCCATGTATGTCATGGTTAGAAATACTAGAACACGAGCCGCATCGTTTCGAAATTCAAATCCATAGGACGATGAAATTGAACAAATATACGGGAACTGACGTGGAATTCCGTTGAATGAAATAACTGTAAAATGAGTTTACATAGTACTAGGAAATGTACGCGTCGGCTGTTAATATCTAAAGAGGTAACGGAAACACAGTGCAAATATTGTTTCAGTGTGGACGATGTACTTAATAAATTAATTTGTCTTCAGTCGATCAATGAACTCGCCAGTGGTGTAAAAAAGGAACCACATTAAAGCAAATTTTACTTTTAGATTTGAAGATTAAGGACAATGGTACTGCAGACTTGGCAGGAATATTGTTCGGGTTCTCCATTGTCTGAATGGTTGGAGTGGAAATTGAAGACGAGAGCAGAAATAATGGGAGTGCCATAATCGAAAGATGGACAAAAATGCACAGCAGACAACGTAGTGCTAGCTTTTATTATTCCCTCTGTTATTTTCTTGTTTTCTGTGCTTATCGCCTAAATTACGTTTGATGTTCCCTACTCGTATTATTTCTGCAGGCATTTACAATTTCAATTCAGTTTCCTATCTTTTCAAGACATTCAAAACCAGAACAACTAGATTCGTTGAAGAGAATGGGATTTGCCTGACCTATGAGTAAATTGATTTTGTTTTCTTAATTTTAAGATAATTTGCATTTCTCAGTGTTCAGTCCTTCACCGCCAGAGCTGCACAATGGATGCTAGATTTAGTGAACAATTTCCTCTTTCCCGTCTAAATACATATTGTGACCCACAACGAAAATGTCAAGTGATATCTCGCTTTAATTGTATTTCTTAGCGTTTTACAATATTTCTGAGCGGGCCAACCTGAGAGCACTCGTCCCGATTATTGTCCCGGGAAAACAAGTGGACTATTTATCAATTCATGACATCAAACCCAAGCTCTGCCAGGTTTACTTTCGTACACTCCCTTCACGCAAAAACAGAAGTTTAAATCAAAACGAACTTTGTCCTATTTAACTAGAATGAAGCCGATTCTAGGAAAACTGGTCCTAATTTATTAAATATAAAATCTTAACTCCTAACGCAAAACGGAATTAAGATCAATGATCTTTGTCATTACTCTCAATATTTCCTTCATTATACTAGAAAAATTATATTACTCTTCCAGTAGGTTAGATTTTATAGACGCTTCCCACGTTTATAACTTAATCAGTGAGTTAAACAACGTTTCAGATAATTTATTTTACTTGGGTATTGTCTGTAGTATACTTCTGGATAATAAATTTCCATTTAATATGCGAATAAATTTTATATAATGATTCCGTTATGATTTTCTAGGAGATAAGTAGATACGTTGATTACACGAAAATCGAAGGCAGCGCTTGATTCTGACGATCATCAAGAAAGGATCCGCATATTTGGAACGCTGTCGTCGGAAAACTAAAGAATTCGGAGAATAGCCTAAGTAAAAGATAAATGACTACTCTGTTTGAATGTCGAATGACTGGATGATGACTGAATCTGGATCAACAATCCGTTCTTCCCTGCGCTCTCCTGAGAGACTTGTGATACGAGTCCATGATCAGTCTGTATCCCTACCTAGCTGACATTTAAACTAGATTTCTATTTAAATTTATTCATGAAGGTATCTAAATATATATGCAGATTGTGTGCGAGTGGGAAATTAATGAACAAAAGTAATCAGAATTGAGTAAATAAATAATTCGTTATAGGATTATTTTCACATACAAGGTTTGTGTATTTTGGCAAACACTCACTTTTGGACAGGGACTTTTTTATTTAATAAAATCTTGTTCGTCCCTTTAGAGCTGTACATATCTTGATTTTTCACAGATGTATTTCGAGCTCATATTGAGAATTTACGTGACTGCACGTGATCTTATGATACCTTTCAGAAATATGGACTCGGTAATCAATAGTCTAAAACGGAGTCGAGGAGATCATTATCAAAATATATTACGAATTTATAAAAAAAAGTTACCTTTGCCATTCCTTTCATCCCTTTGACCCACCTCAAAATGCACCTTTTATGCAATTCGTGGCGAGTCAGACGAAAATTTCCCCTCCCGAGTGTTCAGCGCCAAAGCCGTCTTCTAACTGGCAAAGTTGAATGAAAGCTATTCAATTCTTATTCTGTAATTACAGAAGTTTCTACGCGATAAAAGGAGCTCGAATTGATGGAAAGAAAAACTGTTATTCGTGAGGGAAGGAGTCGATGAAGAGATTGGTAAAAACTTGGGAGAAACGGACGTCGGCGGTACCAGGGAGAGAAGACAGACGTCTAACAGAAAACATGACGGAGTATTTCTAAGTGGATATGAAACATCGCCTTATTAGATGGCTCTTAGCGTACTGGTTTCACAAACTTCAAGGTTTCTCCGTCATGCGGTGTCATTACGCGGACAATTCGCTTAATAACCTTAAGCCATAAATCCTCAAAATTTGTATAAGTAGACCGACCTCAAAAGACGGAATAGGTTCTCGTGGTAAGCAAACTGTTGCATTTAATTGTTATAATCTCAGTATCAGAAATAGATATAAATACATTTAACTGAGATTAGACAGTTGGTAAAAATAATTGAAAAGGAAAAAAAACTAAGCTTAAATTCACGAACTTACGAGACATCATGATTACAAGTCTATACAATGGCACATAAATAACATAAAATTTATATTTAACACACCTTTAGACTGTTTTCTTACCAAAGATAGAGTGTTGTAGTTGCATTAAACTATGGCTTATCTCTCCAAAGTAATAATGGCATTCATTTCCCCTGGCTTTCAGACCTTCTAAAATACCTAGTCTTTTACGCTGCCAGGAATTTCGCCTTCTTGTCAAGTTTTATCCGTGCCACGGTTCAATAAAAGAAACGAAGTTCTACCCTGCAGTTTTCCGACGATTTAATTGCGTTTGAGTCCGTAGGGAAGACTAACACGTTTAGTACTTCGTTAAAAGACGCACTGAAACAAATATCCCCGTTATTTGGATTTCATACTATTACTTTTAATTTTAATACAAATATCCTCCCCTCACTTTTTTTCGGTGCTAGTGGCCGTCATTAATATGACGCGATACGGTACTTGATTTCTTAGTATCAATTTATGTATTGATAACGTTGGAATATCACACAATGCTATTAGTTTTAAGAAAAATAATATATCAGATTTTTCATTAAAAACCGACACTATATCTGACATTAAATATAATTGGTAAACAGTCAGAATATTTATTTATAAACATTAAAAATTACGTATATTAACTAAATACATTGTAACGTTTCTTAGCTTTGATTAGGGACTTCTTTCGTGGTATGTTAATAAAGACATAATTAAAATGAAGAAAACAATTTAAGCGACCAACTTCCTCCTTCAGCATCCACGTCTGAAAACTCTTTCCTTAATCAAAAGGAATAAACGTTAAAAGTATTTTAAATAATATATGAAATTTTTAATGGTTATAAATAATTATTTTAAGTGTTGGTCAGAACGTTTTTCTTTAAAGAGAAATTCGAAATAAAAAATTTTAACACTGATTGATTGGCGAAAGTCCAACAATGTGTCACAATATATATATATATATATATATATATATATATATATTGCCAAAGTCAAATAGAACATGATCATGCCATGATGGTTTATATTTCACTTAAAGCTAATTTAATTGTTTTATGGAAAGGATGCAAGGTTTTAAAAGTAGACCAAAAATATTTTCGGTTACTTTTATTTAAATCATGTAACAGTTTAGTCAGTTTCCATTAATTTATTTATAGTATCTATCCGAAAATCGATTGAAATAAATTATGGTTATGGATAAATCATTAATATGGTACCGTACTAGTTCATTTTACCGTTTTCTGAATCTAAGAGCGTGTATTTATAAATTGCGTCCTGAAATCTAGTTGTATGGAAATGAATGAGTCACTGTTGTTTTGGATCTGAAAAAATTTAAGAAATTAAAAAGAGTAAGTGGAGGAGTGAAGCTTGAAATGTTATGAAATGAGCCTGTTTTTTTTATTACAGATCTTGTGGTTTTAAATCATTATTTCCCTTTTATTGATCTTCTACAAAATAAGACAAAATCTAGAGTATCGGAGTATTTGAGGCATTTTCCAGTGAACCTTTTGAATTATGATTTTAGTATTTTATTGCTTATATATAATTTTGGGGCTGAGAAATTGGGAAATAATTCTGGAAGATATATTCTATTTCAGTCGGAGAAGTAATTTTTTAACAAAGACAGAAAACTATTTTTGATACTAGTCACTGTGTTTTGTATACGAAACTATGCCCACTAAGTAGTTTACCGCAGAAATAACAAAACCTTTGAGCGGCTTTAATAAACATACAACGTAAGCGTTGACTCAGCACTTCCAGTCCAGATTTTAAATCAAGTTATACTGATTAGAATTAGTAATTTGGATATATAAATAATTAATTTAATTTTTTTAATCATGTACGAAAATTATTCATGAAAATGACCGACAATTTTTAATAACTATAGAGGCTAATTAAATATTCTATCCTGAACTAACAGTATCTCGTCCTTTTGTTTCACAAAAAAAAATTATTGTGCGGACACTATATTTAATTATCCTTGATCTAAGCTATCTACTCGTGAATGTAGCTGAATAAAATTTAAATGAGAGTAATACGACATTTTCGGGAGTGCGAGGAAAATATTTCTGTAATATCTGTGTGTACTCGTCGATTAACTAAACTACGTGAAAAAGTATTTACAAATTATATTCCTATTAATAATGTTATTAATCCAAAGTCAATGCAGATATGCGTTGCAAATAATTTAAAAGCTTTTTGACTTTCCCACAGTGCCAGACATTTGATTCGTCCAGCAATATGGTTTAATTTGTAATATTCCAGGTTCAAATGAGCCGACAAATATACTTCATAATTTTATTTATGTAGATGTACAACTATAAGTGATCGTGCATTAAAGGTATTTTAGTTTTAATAGAGAATTTTATTTTGAAGAAATTTAATTCATTGGAAACGTCTCAGTCCTTATCGAAATTAAAGGCAAGTTACGGTGTACAATTTAATAACTTCATCATCTCAATTTCTTTACGTAGATAATAATTTAAAATGTGAAACTATTACTTTTATTGAACATAAATATATACTTTAATTTTTAGTAGAATCCTTAAGTAGATAATTCTGAAAAAAAAATTAAGAGGCAGAATAATGCATAAGCGTTTTGTTTAACTATTGAATTACAATGTGCAAGGTTCATAAATGTCAGGTTGATATAATTAAGTAGACTTGAATAAGTATTTTGTCTCTGTACTAATCGATCGAAAAGAAAAATAGTAATTTAGACAAAAATCTGAGCTTCAGGCCAATTATAAGAGTTTTAAATGCACAAAAAGAGAAGAATAGTGAATAAATGTAATTTAAATATGACGAATGAGAGTTATAATTTTTCTGTATCTAAGTTTTTATCTTAGAAACGTTGAGATGTGTTGGCACGTAAAAGTAGTCTTTATATCTTTGAACGGGGCAAACTGAAAGAAGCCAAAAAAGAAAGACATTGCGTGTTACACAGGAACGAGAGTGAGGAGGGATTTAGTACAGGATACGTTACAAACGTTTCCACACAAGAACTAACATTTTCCACCTGAAAGACCAAAATCTTTGGGATATGGATTAATTGATTTTTACTTTGTTCTATCACTGTACCCACTGTTGCAGTAATCATTTTAAACGCAAGTGGCGATCAAATTATTTTTATTTCGACGGGTACGGAGGTTGCCGCAGTTAACGTTACTGTGACTGAATTGGCACCGCAAGAAGACCGGGGCCGAGGCAGATAAACATTCCTTAATGAATTGAAGTGTTGTATAATGGGTAGCTCCTTTGACACGACGCCTGCGAAACTCTGTCTGCGATAAAGACGCCTGCTGAGTCACCTGCCGGATGCCCCGTAAGGCATTTTCGCGATAAGCAAATTCGCGACCAAGGCGGAGGCACATCTCCAGAGCTTAATTTCAAGGATGCAAGTCCCCCTTCTTTTACGAATATAGCAGACTTGAAACGTGTCGGGAACAGAAAGGAAGAGCTCTCAGCTTGTCACTGTAGCTTGTGAGCGTCAAGTAACAATTAAATTCATAAATAACGTCGCCATATTTTCTGGGTAAACTAATAACAATGGAAAATTAAACTATTATTTTTTTTATACTTAACACCACATAGATTTTCTGAATGTAGAAAGTTAACCGTTAACTATTCGACTCTCTGGAATAGACTGTATTTATCACGCTCACTTCTGTAAGAAGTAGTCGGGCTCGTGGACCGGTCACCAATTTTTAGACCTTTTTTCCTGAAGACAAATAGAGGTTTTTATTGTTCTAAATGTTATACCTATCTCCTTTCCCCTTTTCTTATTTTCATTACCTCAGTACCTATTACGCACTTCAAACTTATCTTTCAACTTCTATACTCGATAGGAAATTTAATACCCGAAAAAAATATGCCTACAAATTTCACCACTCGGTTGTGATGTTGAAACAAAATAAAATAAACTCCCCATAGGCTTATTGTTTTCCTTTATTTATTTTTACTATTTTTCTATTTCTTCCTTGTCCTTCCTCTCTTTGTTTATTTTTAATATTTGTTCAATTTCTTCTGTTGTTCCCTTAAATTTCTTTTCTTGATTTATTTCATTTCCGTCAAACTTTGTTTCACTGTCTGGTTGCCACTTAATTCCTATACTCTTGTACCTTCTGCTACAAGCATGTTAATTATTTAGGTGTGTGTGCGTTAATATGACGTCGTTTTCATCTTACAGTAAATACGATACTTCCTGTTTTCTAGTAGACAGAAATATTAGGGCAATATATTTTTTAATTTTTATTATTTATAGTATTTTAACGTTTCTATTAATCATTCTAAATACTTGGGAAGAATCCTATTACCTCATTTCATGAATACCGGAAAATTAATCTCTGGATAAACAGTTCTCGGGTTTCCACCAGAGTTTAAGTAAGCTTAAGCCACGACGTTTCGATGGCGTACTATGCCATATTTCTCAAGTGGGAAACGTCGTGGCTTAAACTTACTTCAACCCGCGTAGAAACCCAAGAACTGTTTATCCAAAATATACATCGGGGAAATCTTCAACCTTTGATGACTATGTTACTGTCTTTCCTTCAGCTTCTTAGATTTTTATTTCACTTATTTCTATACAATTTTCATGACGTAAACATGCCAAAATCATGCCAATTACACAAAATCGAGTCCACTGTAAAAGTATCACTGTATTAAATAAAATCGAGATGTTAATAAACATTTTTGGTGTAGTAATATCAAATTTTATAAAAAAACGATTAAATGAAATAAAAAGTCGTTGTTAAGTTAATATTGATAATTTCGCAACAGATACAGACAATTCCATTAATGTGAAATGAGTAAATAACGCTACGTTTCATCTACTTGTCCGTAGAGCGTTTCATAAATTTCTGCCGCATTTAGTTTTTGCTGAGCCACTTCTTCTGTTCGAGTAATGAATTTATAACATTACAGTTATGATAAAAATAAACTTGTCTTAACAATATTATGGCATATACTAAGAATGTAATTAAATTTATTGGGTGCAATAATTAGCGATTATAAAGTGTTATAGAATTTTTTTGTAGCATTCAGGACTCATTCCACATCCTTGAAGATCAGCTTCTTTATGATCCAATGACAATAGTAACTGTCAACCTATTTTATATCCAGAGTTATTAACTTATTTCGAGATGGGCTAAAATTATAAGTATATATATATATATATATATGTATATGTATATATATATATATAATGTTTATAAATATATGACAAATGAATGAAATTAAGTAAAGTTCTCACCGAGGCCGTATCAAAAGTGTTATTAGATACATGAATGATTTCTCATTTTTTTTTAAAAAAAAATAGATCACTCTTTCAAAATAGACTGGACAAATTACTTTAGTCTTAGGAATTATTAATCGAAGGAAAGTAAAACCTTGGAATATGTTATTTTGGTTTCCAAAACAATCTAAGACGGTCAGTAAAAATTTGTGTTTCTCAAGAACAACAACAACAGACTGATTAAATATTTTTTTAAGCAGCGTACGGTAATCATAATCATACTGGTTTACAATCTCGAAAATTACTGAGCTTACTATATCACATTACTTACCGACTACGTAATAAACAAGAATTGTGACCAAAAGACGACAAATTAAATTGTCACTGGTAATAATGTTTATGAAGGTTGGTTGTTAAACGGCTTGTTGTAACTTAATAAGCATAGATAAGGGAAGTTTGTGTTATAAAACAGAAACTAATAACGGTAATTTCAGCGCTTTTAGCTAGGGAATTTAGCAGTTTTGATTTAATTTATTTAATGGTTTAATTTATTTAATGCATATCTAGACTTATGTTTCATCATCATATAAGAAGATCTGGGTATAATTTGATGAATTCTGTCTTTATTAAATAAAATGTTATCAGTGTCCATCACTCAGAAAAACGGTTAACCAAAGTCGATTTGTTATTAACAAAAAACTAATGATACATAATTATAAGTCTGCATTGAGGCCAGTGAACGCAGATATTATAACAGTTTTCTAAAATGGAATGATAGTCTAAAATATTAGTTCCCGTTTATTAATAAAACATTTATGCAGAGGAAATAGCGAACTGACGCAGGAATATTTTCATTCTTCTATAGAATAATGATGAATCGGTATAGACCATTAGTAAAAGAGCAGGCAACATGTTCGCAGAGAAAAAAATAATTCTAAATAATAACGAACCATGATAATTGATTTTTTTGAAAATAATTTAATCGAGTTACGTTGTAAAACGTAACCATATATATTTAATACGTATATTAGAGTTGTAACTTAGTTTAATCTATTGATGAATTGCAGTGAAGTGCAACTCGTCACTTATAGTTTTAGCAATATTTTATCTTAATTAGTAAAAAATTTTATATGTGTAACGTAATGATTATCAATTCTTTCCTTTCTGGCCTTCATTGCATGTATTCTACACATTGGCTTAGGGATTTGTGCAATCTATTTGTGTAACTAAAGACCTTTTTAGAGAGAAAAAACAAGTGACGCATGGAACTTTATTTTATAGTAGTTTTTCTTGAAAATAAAAATTAATAATGGATACTGACAATTGTCTTAATCAAAAAATCATTAAAATACGACATTTCGTCCACAATTTGGTGAATGTCTCAGGAAATATGAATTTTTGAACTCAGAAAAAATGTTTATTAATTACCCGAAACAAAAAATTATTACAATCTGACGTTTTGTCCACTATTTGGTGACTGCTTCAGGTAATATGCAGTTTTGAATATTAATCAACCAAAACAAAAAAAAATCATGAAATACGACGTTTCGTCCATAATTTGGGGACTATCTCATGTAATATATGTGAATGTTTTCAAAGACCAAATGTAAATTACGCGTCGTGAACGGAATAATGTGATGTTTGTAAATTTAAAAAAATGTATTTAATAGTAATGATTGTTTGATTTGGTTAAATTATACACTTTTTTTTTGTCTGAATTCAAAACTGCATATTACCCGACAAAGTCTCCAAATTTTGAACGAAACGACGTATTGTAATGATTTTTTTGTTGTGGTTGATTCACACACATTTTTTCTGACAGTCTGGCTGTGTTTCTTTTTATTTCTTAAATGATAATTGTCATATTATATTAAATATTAATAACGCTTTGAACGAACTGGGGTTTTAGTGTGTCTGCTTACATAAAGGCAACGAAATAGAAAATATATATATTTTTTTGTGAATGACGGCCGAAGGTCATCAGGAACTGATATAGTTTCGGAATATAATAGCTTGATGAATGTCGAGAATTATTTACTTATTATAGAATAATAACAGACGAGTCCTTCTGGTTTAACTAAGCAAGCATGTGGCTTTTTTATAAAAGAGCGATTTAGTAGACACGTTGTAATCGACAGAGCTTTGAATAAATCGAGGAGTTAGTGTGTCTGCCTACACAAAGGGAACGGAAATAAAGAGACAAAGAGACTCCCGTCTGTGTAGGTCTTGGTTTCTTGTGTTTTTCGCATACACAGTGTTGGTAGCAGAGGCAAGGACCTGGCATTGTGAGAGTGGAGCGCCTTCTTCGGGACAAGGTTCGTCTGCGGAGAGCACTCGATGCTGCAATTAGTGCAGCTTGTTTTGTACTGAGGATGTCGAGAGACCCCTTGAGCACTGCATTGTAACTGCAAGCCCATCTAAACGGCCTAGCCCTTAGTGAAAGCCTTACCTCTAAACCATTGTCTTTTCAATTTCGACAATTTTTAAGCGGATCGATTAACCCGGGGCGTAACGACAAGGATTTGTTGTTGTCGAGTGCGTTCGAACATCAGCACGACTGTGCACCCTCTTTGTTCGAAACGTTCGACCTCATTTTCCCTTCACGTGACTATATTTTGCTAACCAATTGTCAAAGAAACTCTCTCTATAATAAACAATTTATAATGATTATTCCATCAATAGGGAAGTCACATTGTAATTACCAGTTAAAGAAGACATCAATGAAAAAATTAGTGTCCTTAGTGGAAGACACAATAGAAATGAAACTCATTATTGAATACTATAGAAAAGAATTTATTTATCTCAATCACTAATTTGTATGTTTTACTTGTAAATTTTATATTGCATATATTTTTATTTTAAACTAGCTGGCTGCCCGGCGTTGTCCGGGTTGTCAGACATCTATCACCCTGATTGAGTCTAATCTCGGTTGATTTGGCGTCATTTTTATGTTACGTGCCTCGATCCCTATCCCTAAATATGCTCACCTCTCATGCCGAAAGGGGTTGAACTCATTGACCCCGAATTCGACGAATATATCGGCTGTTTTAACATCATCGAAAATTTTCACAACTGCTATTGTGGGTCAAACGAAAAGTATTTATTCTATGCCGGTCAACATATTTCTACCCCCGTCAACCTCCAACCACTCCTGTGCGTTGCCCAGATTGTCATAAATAAACTCAGCGACATCCATAACCATTGATTCGACTCCAATCTCGGTGTTTTTGCTTTATTTTTATGTAAACCCCCGCCACCGCCACCCCTAAGGGGTGTAAGGGGTTGTTTATTTAATAGAGCACAATATCGCTATTATCTGCTACTGCGAGCGTCTATAATAGATATAATTTCGTACGATATCATTTTACTTGATTTTTATTAATTATTATTTTATCGTATTACAATATCAGAAATTAAATTCTTCTTTTTCTGCGAATATTACGGCTCCCTGGTCAGATTTTTAATTCACGGAATTTTTTTAAAAAACCTGTGAAATTTAAGATCGACAGAGAAAGATATTGTGTGCGCGTACTCGCTACTCACAGACCAACGGGCGTCACCGTTGTTGTGTAATACTCGCTGGTTTACTATTAAACAGCTCTAACACTCATGCCTGTCTCTGTATATCTTTCTTTCGAACTCTATATTTTGTTTTGTCCGGCAGCGTAACAACAATTTTCGTAACGTGTTTACAAGCTTACTCTTCAAGTTTCCAGCGCACGTAAAGAAGCTTCGCTTCAAAGGTAATGTAAATGAAACTGTACGCCTGATACAAATTTGTGAATCTGTGGAGCACGTACCAGAAGGAGTATAACTTTTTTAGGGGTTGGCAAGTTAATTTTCGATAAGAATAATTTGGTAAAAAAAAGAATGAAAAAGTAGGTTTCAATTATGATGTATAAAACAGAATGGTTTGGCCGCATCGAAAGTACATTAAGAAATATTTAATATATTAATTCCTCACGATGTATGAGCTTTGTTGAAGCTCATTATATTTGAAATAATTTTTTTAATATCTTTCAAAGGCTGAATTACTCTTGTAAGCTCCACATTCCGAGAGAGGATTTTAAAATTTTATTTAGTTCCAGAGATATTTATAAAAAGCTTCCCCTGTATTGAGTGGGCACAGTCTACTAAAACTTATTTATTTCATAAAATAAATCCTGACAGAAAATCAGTTTTATTTTTTTATTTACTTGTAGAAATATGTTTCAATTTCGATCCGATTATTATTAGATTACCAATACCATTTGATGTTTGACATTCGATTGAATTACTTTCATTAATGAGTAATCCAATTTTCAGCTCTTTAATTGAACAAATTACATTGCTTTGACTCGGTTACTGATTTAAGAGTTCACTCATATAGGTTAATCAGATATTACATTTTTATTTCAATTAATTGATGTCTGCATCTATTGTGTTTCAACGAACAACTCCGACCTAATAAAGAGTTATAATATGAGAATTTTCACGAGAAAGATGTGCGTGTGAGACAGAACACTTCAATAATGCATTGAATCGATTTTTTTTTTAAATTTCGTATAATGCCTACTTCTTGTTGTTAATAAAGTAAATAATGGAGAAAGAAAACAGAGTCGTTATTTATCCGAAACTGAACTAGCCGTAATGCGCTATAACGAAAACTATTTCTTCTTTGTAAATGGAATAAGAAAAAAGGTTCTTGGACATCAATTCATTTAAATGTAATTTATTTTAGTTTTCCAGTGTTCAAAATGGCTATTACACTTATTTCCACTGTCCAATTTTTAAGTACAATTTCCCCCCCCCCCCAACTCTGAATTTTAACTCTGTAGTGAGATATACTTTCATAACATTGAAGTGAGGAAACAATTTATGTAGATAACACTAATAAAACTCTGCATTAAGTGTCAGAAACCAGAGAAGAGGTAACTTTAGATTATATAAAATTAGACGAAGTATCGTGCAAAGTAATTGAAGAATGATATTGCGTTCACAAATTGCTATCGTTGATGGAACTTTACGAGAAAATAGAAGAAACCAATTCTGTGGGCTTAATAAATAGAATCGAAAAAATAAGTAATTAAGAGGTTGTTTTTGTAACAGTCTATATATTCTGGAGCGCATCATGTTCAATTAAAGATTAATTATGTATACAAAAAATAAACATGGATACAAGAAATGAGAAAATAGTCAGCTGCGGATATTTAATTATTCAATCCAAAATTATAAATTTCAAAACATGTAATAATAATGAAGAGAAATGAAGTTATTTTATGTAATTAGTATTTAATATGTTGCCCAAATGAATTAGAGATGACTGAAACCTAGAAACATATTAGTTCGAGTTCTTTGTAAAATACGTACTATATCGGAAGAGACTTGCTGAAACATTTTAACAACGCAATTAACAGTAGCTGTGAGCTGCGACCAGACCATTTTCTTCAGAAATAAATACGGTCTAATTTTTATAAAACTCAGAATAATGTTGACACCCATAGTTTAGAAACAAACGTTTTTGATTATATGAGTTTAATAGTCCATAAAAATATTATCTATAGTAAAATACGCGGTTAATGGGAAATTTGGCATTTCTGCATATTATGGTTGGCGGTCGGGTAAGCTCGGGTGAGTCCGGAAGGAATGTATGTTTATAATAAACAGTTGCATTGTACACTTTCTATTAGAACCCTGTGCAATGGGAAAAGATTGATAGTCACAGACTCATATATTCTTTAAGTTTGGAAATGAAGTAGAAGCCTATGGTGGCTTTTGTAAACGTATAATAAAATTTACGGTTCTGTGACCCTTCAGTACTTATTTTTTAATTCATCATTCTTTGTAAATGTAAAGTATATTAATATTAAAATTGTCCTTTATTTACGTTCAATAGTATAAAAATTCATAGATAAAATATATCCATTCGTTATAAATTGTAACAGTAGCTTTCGACGTGTTTTTTCGACATATTCATCTGTAATGTGAACAATAATCATAAAAGAAAGGGCATATAATTATATAAAAATTATATATATATATAGTTATTTGGTTATATTAAGTACTAGAATATACACTTTACGTTTTTAACTATATTATCAGATAATTGGGAAGACTCGGACCAGTTATTTACAACGGGCCGCTGTTACAAGTCGATAATGAAACAGGGAAATAGAATTCGGCTACACAAAGGACGGACTAAGAAGAGCGAATATCAATAATGTGAACTGTAATAAAATTTTCAGAATACTGACTGTCATTGAACTCGAGTAAAATAATGAATTGGTCGGCTCTACGAGTACCAGTTGTATATAAGAGATAATCTGATTTATGAAAGAAGATTTCACCTGGATTTATCATCACAACTATTTTACTTAAATATCGAAAAATAAACGCAGGAAATGGAAAATTGACAAGAGTGAATACTAATACTGTGATTTATTTTAGGAGAAAAAAGTAGAGTAGCACAATGATTGTTTTACTGATACACTGCTTTATTTGGAAGAGTGAAAAAATTCTGTTATGAAAGGAGCAGTATTGCCGAGGTTGGGTTCTTGAAACGAGATATCAGAAATTGAGTAGTACTTGTTGACAGGTAATTCTTCAAGGAGAGAAGTATTGAATTGCGATTCTGAAAGGAGATTACAACACTGCATGCACGGGATTATACTGAAGTGCAAATTACGAATTGAAGGTTTCTAAAGATAGTGCTACTGAAGATCGATTAAGATTAAGTAGACAGCAGTCGGTTACAAAATAATTGTGCAACAATATTCAACAACTTTCCCTTTTTATACTTCAAAATTGTGGTCATGAACGTACACATGATACATATACAAATACGTAACGTTTCACAACGCAAAACAAAATAAAGACCCATGCTCATAATTTAGTATTGTTAGTTCGAATATTTCTCACTAATTCTTCACGCTCAGGATTCCGTGGGTAGGAATGTTTTTTCTTATTTAACCGACCAGTTATTAGTTTTGCCACCTGCGCCAATATAACTCACAATACCGCTATTGAAGGCTTCGTCATGGCTGGAGTAGCTTTGCTCAGCGAGATCCAGAACCGAGTTTGGGTTGAGCTGATGACGTCGCTATGACGTCATGTTGGTCACACAACCAGTTTTTCAATTATACGCAAAATATGAAATACGAGAAAATTAATTAAAATTAATTTCATAAAATGTAATGTAAAAAAAAGCTTAAATTACGCAATACATAAATTCACATTTTCTTGCGTTCAGTATCTTTGTATTGAAATACTATAGCCTTTTCTTTATATAGAAAAAACGTGAATATAATCAAAAGTATAAAAACATGAATATTAAATAGTGTTAAATCAACAGTATAAAGTACAATTTGTCTTTTAGAGTAACAGGCTACATGAGGGTAGTCCACATGGTGGTTTAATAGTATAGGAAGGGATTAAAATGGAGGATGCGGAAGGGTAGAGAACAGTAGCGAATGGTTAACTAGGTAGGCCCCCCAGTTAAGGATCTTACCCCGCAATTCGCCTAAATGTGATACAGGGAAAACCCTAGAAAACCTGCATCAGGTAGGTCGGGCACTTGATACTTGTCCCACGCCTATCCGATGGCGAGAGAGGGGTTTTCTGAGGGGAGGGACGCAGCTTCCCTTCTCCGTGCCTTGACCAGTTTAGGAGGCAGCTGACCGACATTTTCAACGGTGGCTTAGCTTGTTGGTACCTTAGTTCAAGAACGCAGAGAGGAGAAAAAACCCTTTCCATCTCTGCAGAAAGGATATGCCAGCGAGAAAACAGCTCTCACAGGCTTTTCCCGCTGTTCGAGTCCAAAATTGAGTACGCGAAACAATATAATACAATACAGACGTATTTCTTTCCCCATCAGCAGCACTCTAGTTCTATCTCTGTGAATAATAAAATATTGACATGTCTTCTTGACCAAGGAGCAACAATATCTAGCCCCTTTTTTATACTTTGGCGAGATTATTTGTTAAAGTATTTCCACTGAAAGAAATATCTCGCAAGAAAATTAACATACAATTTGCATACTTTAAAATACAGTAATTTATTAATTTAAAAAATTATTCACATAAAAAAAATTATACATTAATCACAGCCACAAGGAATCTCCGCTCGCAGCCCGCGATATCAATACTCCAAGGAAGTCAGTATCACACACTTATTTCTTTAGCGACCGAAAAATAAACACTTTAAAAAATTATTAATACCATAAAAAATTTAGAAATCAGTGGTCCGTAAAATGACCTGTCACAATTGTCAGCTGCATATGTTACTTCATTTCTTGAAAGAAAAGTATTGTATTGAGATTTGTAAGCCAGCGAAGAGGTCCCAAGTAGCGGATCCGTGGGGCAAAACAGTGCGGCCAATCAACATTCCAGTGCAGGGTTGCGTCCATCAAGCGTGCTTTATGGCGAAGACACGCGGAAGGCTAGGGACCAACATCCTAGTCAAGGCCCACCTCGCTCCTCAAAAAACTTTCAACCAGCTCGTAATTCAATGAACGTAGATTTGAACGCCTGTCGCCATCATTTACGCGAACAAAGAACGCCGCTATTGCTGAACCATTGTTAATCTCAAACACGTAGGGCTTTCCCTATGGAGAAACATGTATACGCTTTCTTAATGTCTTCAAAAGTGAATAGCAATGTCAGCGGCGTGGGAATGAATTCATCATAACACATTATATTACCTTTCATCACTTCCATTTTACTATATTAAGTTATGTGGTGCCTAACCTAGCGATAGTATTATTTCACACTAAAGATTGCTATCATAATTCGTTACGTATATTAGTTATGCAATAAGGCGAGAGGAACTGTCCTCAAGGGTGAAGATATGGGCTACAAATTTAACAACAACCTGTGTACACGTGTTACTTACCAATAAAATTATTACTACTGCTCAGCTTCTGCATAAGAGTATAACAAAGTTGCTGCCCATGGTATTTTCTCTTGTTTTAAATAATCACAGTGGCAGAATTTGTGGTCGTCGTGTTTTGTATCTCACGTTTGCTAGTTATGTGAACCTCATTACGTCGTTATGAAATGTGGCTCCTGTGCTTAAACCAACATTTGCAGGGGGAATGACCAGATGACGTTCTATTCTCAGAACGACGCTTCTCCGCCATAATATAGTTTCACAACAATCTGTATTACGGTATTACTGGGATAATCTTCGTAATCTCGTATAACTCCGGATTCCATCGTATTGCTAATGCAATTCATCCAAACTGCTTAATGCGACCGTTAAACTGCACTGATGTCTCATAATTTACGCGGAAGGAAGAATGTGATACTTAAACGTAGTTTTGGTTGTGTTTCAATGTTGCATTGATGAAGAAAACGACATTAATTCCACTGAATATTTAATGTATTTCTGTTTCTAATATGCCGTTACTTCGCCCAAAATTCTAACACACCACCAAAGATTGCCACAAATAATAAACATTGTTTAAACCCACAAATATAAGTATTAGTAATTTGCACAATTAATTTTACTCCAAAATAATTCATTTTGCTTTTTGTACCCCTACAACACATATGTACTAGAATATTTTACCGTATTAATACTAAATAAATAATTAACTCATATGATACTATATATTTCAAAATTGACTATATTTTGATATTATATATTCTGTGGGATGCAAAATAATTTAATAAAAAAAATGCCAGAACGTTAGGACAACAAATTGTATAGTATTCACTAGATAATAAAGAAACGGACGAAGTAAGTTGAATTTTAAACCAAAATTTTAAAAATATAACAAAGATAATTTATTTGACAAATTTGATTTTTGTTGAATATACATTTTAAATTACTAAGTAAATGCCTCAGCTTTCATGAGAATCTAAATTTCAGGGTCGCTTATAGGGCCTCTAACAAAGACACTGATTTACTATTTTCACCATCTTACAAAAGGAAAAAAGAAGGTGCAAAAACAAAATTATAAACCAACAACAAAAACTTAAAAATCTGAAAAGGCTGACAATGCTATAGAAATATCTGACAAAGTTATAAAAATTTGGCAAAGTTATATAAATCTGGCGCTAAACGTTATTTACGTAAAGGTTAATAAAATTTACCTTTTTACATACCCTTTTGTTCAGAGCTGGTCTGGTTTGTGCACACGTGTTTTATTTTTATTTTTATAGAATTTTTTTTTTGACTGCTATTATCGTCTCACTTTCCAACATTTTAGGCGCCTTTCTTCTTTCCTATCGTACGTATTGTCACACTCAGTTTTCTGTGGAAAATTCCTTTAATACAGAAGCTGATATATTCAGCTTATACTTTGCCGAATTCGGCCACTTTTGCCCATGCTCCCAGAACACTCACGACTGACTATTTCTCACAACTGCTCTCTGACTGTTTTCTGACATTTTCGTCAACACACTCTGGCTGTCCAAAGTTCTGAGCGTCTCATATACGCTTTCTCGACAGCAGTTCGTAGCACCCATTGAATTCCCGCGCCAAACAATGCTGTTGTTTACAATACAGTGGCCTCAAAGTTACGCCACCAATAATTAAATAATAAAATTATATAAAACATTTCATAACACATTAGTAATCTCTAAAATACATATAATATTAACGCTTCGGCCAGTTTAATCGGGATACTTTAAAAAAACGACTAAACTGATTTATATGAATTTTCATATTCGCATTTCTCGCTACATAGTTTGCCAAATTTCAAGTGTACTTTAGAGGAAATTCATAGCACAATTCAATTATTGGCCTTGAATAACATTATTCTCTTTTGATTAATATCTCTATATTTTGGAATATTATTGGTATTTCTTCGTGTAGTTTCATGAATTTTTTGGAGTGACTAGTTACATGAGGTCAATCCACGTGATGGTAGCTCCCCTTTAATTGCATAAGAAGGAATTGAGAAGAAGAAGAACGTGTAGACAGGCTATATACAGGATAATCCACATAGTGGCTCCTCTCTTAGAGCATAGAAAGAGGACTGAAAGGGGGGATGCGGAAAGATAGACCAAGGTAGCCAACTAGGGCCCCCGGGCTGTAGATTTAAGGGTGCTACTCTTAAATTCGCTTAAAAGTGATGCAGGGAAAACACTGGATAACTTTTTTTTTAGGGCAGCAGGCTACATGAGGGTAATCCACGTTGGACAACTCCCCTTTAATAGCATAGGAAGGGATTTGAAAGGGGGGATGCGGAAGGGTAGAAGAAGGTAGCCAAGGGTTACTAGGGCTTCCGGGCTATATTTTAAGGATCCTACCTGGCATTCGCCTAAAGAACTGCAGGGAAAACCCTAGAAAAATCTGCATCAGGTAGGTCGGGTATTGGTACTTGTCCCACGCCCTTCCGATAGCGGGAGAGGAGTTTGCATTCCCTTCTCCGTACCTCGACCAGTTTAGGGGGCAGCTGGCCGACTATTCCAATGGGAATAGCGGACAACTCTTACCATATGCCCAAGTTCTGTGACCCCGGAACATACACCTCTCAGAACAGGCCGAGGTGCGTCGGCTTGTGGGAACCTTAGTTCAAAAACGGAGAGGAAAAGGCATCCCCAAAGGTAGCCCCTTCGTATCTCTCCTACAAGGTTCTACCTGCGAGAGAATATCCCTCACAGGCCTACTGTAGTTCAACACTGGATAACCCTTCAAAGTGTACAAGATAATGCACAATAGTTGCATTGGCTGCGAGTACCAGTAGGTAGCGCTCTACGTTTATTTAAAAAAATTAGAGTTGAACGAATATGTAGAAAAAGAGGATAAATTAAATGTGTGACAATAACAGATAATGACTGGGAAAAATTCTTTACCAATTAGTATTATATACTCTTTCGTTAAACTGTAACGGGTGATAGTCAAGGAGAATAAGGGTTTAAATGGTAAATCCAATGCGACATATTTTTACGTTGTTAAAAACTAGACCAATATCAATGTAAATAATATATTATACACACCTGAAGTATTTAAACCACTTAATCGAAATCAGGAGGTTTCTAATGTTAAAGCCCTCTCCAGAATTCGTGTAGATTAAGATAAATAATTTGTATGTTGTTGTTCAAACGACCTACAGGAAGGATTTCGTACCTCATTAATAAATTTCAATCTTTATAATAGGTGGAGAAAACTGACTACTAGGTTATGTACCTTAACCTCTTTTGGGCTTGCGATTATATGAAATTAACAGGAATGGTTTTATATGAATCCTGCAAGTACTATTTCACCCAACTTGTTTTTATTACCAGTTTATATTAGAAGTATCAATTTAATCCAGAGGTGCATGCCGGCAACAGAAAAACCTTAGCCTCTCCTTCAATTTCCAATTAAAGTACCCTCGAAATTTGTTTGTTTTCGTAAATGAAACTTTTTTAATGTATACTATTTGAATACATTTGTACTGCACCAAAATCGTAGAAATAAACTAGCGAATTGGATTAAATTTGTATGAAATAATATGAAAATTAACAATTAAGTTTCTACAGACGGACGTTAGATGTGAATGCAAGAAAAGTTAAAATCGTCGCACCTCTTTATTATATTAACTTGAAAGGCTCCTTAACATTGTGAATGAGTGGGAAAAAATCATTTTGCAAATCAATATAAATAGCACAATGCATAATAAAACAGTGATAAACCAATGGAGGTAAACATCCACAACTTTCAAAATACAAACGCTTAGAAGCCTACAATATCAATTAACGTGGAAAAAAAAGCATTGCTACATCTAATAACAGTAATTATTTTGGAATGTATTTATATAAAAATTTTACTTGGGCTACCCACTTAAATGACGTAGACCTGAAATTAAGCCAGTTATGTTTCATCTTACGTGTCCTTGCAAACTCGTTGAAAGAGTTCGGAGAAAGAAAGGACAGACTAGATCCTCTTTTCTAAAATAGTTTGCTGGTATCCTATCAAGTTCTGCTATTATTTTACGATTATTTTTCTTTTTCAAGTTTGACGGGAATGTATGTATGTAAGATTTTCTGCTCGAAACTCTGTCGAATGAAAATTGAATATGAATTAATACACTTATCATTTCTTTAATTACTAATTACTGGTATATTAATATATTTAACGAAGTTTTAAATTATATATATATATATATATATATATATATATATATTTGTAAAGTACAATGCTTGTTTTTTTAAACTTTGTTATTGTAATAATTATTATTCTCATGTAATCTTATATTATGACGAATCCTCTTTCCTCGACCGAGGACTAATGGAAAGAATAATAAATCTAAATATAAATCATATTTCCAGTAACCCATTACTCATGAATCGTGCTTATTTCCACTCACAAATCAAATATGGCTGTATTTAAAAACTCATAAAGTACTACCATGCTTGTTCATTTATGAAACAATTAGGTTTGTAAATTAAATCAAAATAACACTGAGTATGATTTTAGAAATTGTTCCGACATCCACTATTACAATACAAGGCAAACATATTTTTTATATAAATTATTTAATAACCTCAAGCCTCAGAAATAGTTGTTTTGATTATGGAAAACTACACTCTATTAAACTCCCTACGTCAAATAAAAATTTAAAATCACCAGGAAAAATTAATAACAACTGAAGGAATTTCTGCTGCATAGCTGTTTTTTACCTTAATACTTTACAAAATAAAATAATTGTAATTATGTTGTTTAAATTATTAAAATATTCATTTTTTATATTTAAATGTCAAATATTTAGCTAGCAATTTATTACTTGACTTGTCCTATTCTTTTACGACAAGAGTTTCTGGATGAAATAAATACAATTCGTATATAACTTACCTTCAGAATACAGGCGTTTCAGTCGTGTGAGAGAGAAAACTAAATATCTCGAAATAACATTTAATTACATGTTACTACTACCTTTATATACACGTAATTACGAAAGCAATTTTCATTTACCTACAGTCGTAACAATCATATTTTAAATCCTTACACGTTCATAATACCACTTCGTAATACTTTTCCATATTGTTAAGCATAAAGCAGCAATAAGTGGGAGAAATATGTGCCTATAATAACCGTCCTTTTTGTTTTGTAAGGGACATAAAAAGTGAAAGCCGATAAACTGGAAACAAAACTATACCGTTTAATTATTTTAGTATAGATGTTTTACGAATTCGTTTGTAATATCTACATATTATATATGTATATATATATATATATATTATTTCTGTCGTGGATTCTGGACTAAATACTTTAAGAAAGGTAGTCGTCATTTCTTCATTGTGTTGGAGCGATTCTCCGAGACTCAAAGCGACGAACCACGGTGTAATTGTGGTATCTCCTACTAGTAAAACATTCCTCGTTTTACGACTTTTCCGAGAAGTACAGGTGCTAAACGAGCGTTGCGCCAATCCCTTACCAATCCACGGTAGACATCCGTTTTACCACAAGAATTCTGAACATTGTATTGTTGCAAAAATCTTTTCCCACTGTGCATAGGGACTCTGATTGTGTACGGGAACTGTGAAAACGCGCTTGGCCATTTTTAGACTTACCGTACAACTTGAGAAAATACCTTGATTAATCTCACCGTATCACCTAGAAATATTGACATAACTAATTTATTTTTAAAACTAGCATTTAATGAATATAAAAAGAAAATGTCATGTCCTGTGCCGTCTCTCGTAAAACTAACAAACTCAGAGCTTTTAATGAACAAGAGATTACAAAACACAGCTTAGATATATATATTACTAAAATTATGTATTTTAAGAAACTAGTTCCGACCAGCCTTCCTCTTCCAGCTCCTCGACAACTGAAGGACTTACCAACTAAAGGACTCATTGTTGCAGCGTACAAATGAAGAAGAATCACCCACCTGCAACAATTAATTGATTTACGTTACACAACATGTAGAAAGCCAACTGACTATACATTTTACGTTTGCAGTTACTATCTATACTCATTTTTACTTAACGATGCATTGTACTTTATAGCAGCTTGTACTCACGCTTCGTTGCTCGACGTGCAGTGTTTTTTAAGAAGGCTTCGTGAATCGGCATTGTTTGCATTTTTACTACACCGAAGATGTGTAAGAGATACTACAGAAACAGTTTTCTTCGGGTTAATTTGTACTTTTAACATTTACGAAATTGGCCTAATAGATTTTATTATCGTATTTATAAGACTTTATAGTGCTCACAATTCAAAATACGCAAATAACGAACAAAATGTCTTGTTGTGCCTTGTATTTCCATTGTCTTAGAGGTGATACATAAAAGAAAAGGTTCAATGTGCTAGAAGCATATGGAGAATATCCCGTTCGAAAACAACTTTAATACTATCGCAGAGTGAATTATAAATTACCCACTGATAAGCACTGAGTTCTTTCAAAACATATTTATTTAGATAATCATAACTTCAACTGGACGGACGTCAGGTTACTTGACGTTGAAACTATTTTTCCAGACTGATATCTGAAATGATCAATATCAGAAATATGAAGAACTATTGTATTAACGCCCAGAGTGATACTGAAGCTCTTAGAAAAATTTAAGCTCTTATGCTCAGTAAGTTATATATTTTTGTTGTCGTTGGTTGGTTTTAATACGTGTAACCCTAGCTTAATATTACTCAGTTTCTTTATTTTTCTGGACTTGAAAAGATCCACCAATTGGTGGAAGAAACGTTATGTTTTTGTATTTTTTAATTGTCAACATTTTGTTAAAATGGCCACTTCATTTCATTCTTTTAGTACTATCATATTCAGAAATCTTGTTACGTATATAATGGTTCAGTCCGTAGGTAGCACTCAATGGCTTGTGGTAGAGAATATGCCAATATTAACACTATAAATACTTCGCAAGAAACATGCCGATAAATCGCGAAATATGTAAAACATTGCATAGAGCACCGTAACGTAAAAATGGTTGTAGGATTAGCAACTTTTACGAATGAGTTTCCGGAGAATGGATGAGATAGCTGTAATAACTTTGTCAACAGTAAGTTAGATTTGATCCATTTGGATCCTTGCATTTTACAGAAGTCCAACGGAAGTTTTTCACCGAGTTATCCAAATTATCTAAAAGTCTTCTTCTTCAGGCGCTACAAAATTAAATTGAGGGGGAATATATATATATATATATATATATATATATATATTGTCTGTTGAAAAAATTAATTAATAAATATCAGCCAATTTTAAGTCAGAAAAAAAGAATTGAACAACGTTTCGACGCTTATTTGGCGAACTCATCAGGTTCAAGTGTTTTAAAAAAAATTAGACAGACAGATCAATTTCTGCTGACTGTTGTTGCCGAAATGTGCGACGAAACGTTGTTTAATTTTACATTAATAAATGATTTTTTCTGACTTAAAATTGGCTGATGTTTATTTATTTATTAACTTGAGAATGTCTCCTCAACTATTGCCTTCCGTTCCTTCCTGCCCTCGCGAAAAGTCCCCAGTGATTTTTTTTTGTGTTTTAAGAAATGGATTTAACAGAAATACAATTCTTTGAAACTATCACACAATATCTAAATGACTATAAACACAAGAAAAAATAAATTTTTTTCATCACGTTAAAAACATAACATAATATTATCAGCTAACCTGAGTACGGATACTTTGTTTAGTATTGATTAATAAAATATGTTGTGAATTCTAATAAAGTCTGTTAATTTGGCCGATAAAAATATATTTTCTTACATCTTCGACATAAATGTTATAGGACAGAAAAATTTCGAACGGATCGGGAATCGAACCTCAGACCTTTCCTTACCTCTAAGCGGAAGTCCAGCGTTCAATTTCCGGTTTGATCGAGATTTTTCTATCCTAATATCTCAATTGCTAAACTTTGATTGAAAGCATTTAATCGGTTCTTGTAAAAAGTATTTTATTAAAATTCTTAAAACATATTTATAATGAAACACTGTTAATAGTTCTTAATGACAGTTTACACTATTCCTTTATTCTTCCTTAATATTTATTGTATAGTAGAAGTTTGCTATAAATGGATATTAAGATATATTCTACTCCTTTATGTGCAGATGTTCTTATGTAAAACTTCTTTTTTCTTCATTGCAGTAAATGATAATATCTTAGAACGTTGAATAGTGTAAACATGTTTTGCTCTTCTAGCTGGACGTAAGAGGTAACGCCTGTTCGACGGGGTAATAACATTCTTGAAGGAAAGATACCCCAAGTCTAGAGCTTTCAATTATTGAAGGAACTGCCTGAGAACTTTCGCAGCTGGTGCCACAGTAGAAGCGTTCCATGTAAACAGATCACATCACCACCTTTTTCAAATTCTCTTCAGGTCCAGTCGGACTGTACCTGAAATGCAGTTTTCGTAATTTATAATTGGCTTCGTAAATAATATTCATTGTGTAGTCAAGTCATAAGACTCCAGGTTTGAGACCCAACAACAACTGACTGTTGTATTACTGAATATTGATTTATAATTTATTCTATAGTTTATACAACAATGCTAAACAAATTCATCACACATAAATAAGAACAATGCGCTAAATGCATATAAAAGAATTCCAAATAATAAATAAAGTAATTAAAAGATACCTAGAATAGAAAATTTAAAAACGATAAAAAAATAAAATACGAAAATACACAAGAATTCCAAATAATAAATAAAGTAATTAAAATATACCTACAATAGAAAATTTAAAAAATGATAAAAAAATTAAATACGAAAATACACAAGTGAAAACGTGAAGGGAAACAACGCAGCGTTAAGTTTTAAACGTTAGAAGTAAACAAATCGATTAGGGTAACACTTTTAGGTAATGTGAAATTTTTGTTTTCATTTGACATGTTATAATTTTTATTTTACAAGTTTTATTATTATTATAAAACAGAACGTAGTTTACGACAAATAAATGACAGTTTCAATCAACGTTTTGGTATTCTACGGAGAAATTACATAAATGAACTATTTGATTTGAATTTACAAGAATACAATTTTTTTGAAACTATCACTCAATATCGAAATTACAATAATAACCGTAGAAACACCTATTTTCATTCCTCAAAAAAAGGTTTAAAATATTAATAAATAAGTTATTTTAAAATCCTAACTTTTGTGATAAAAATAGTTAATTTATGTAATTTCTACGTAGAGACACAACTCCTAGAATAGAAATATTTTCAAAAACGTTGTTGTTATTATAAAGTAGTTGTTTTTCAATAAACTCCCTGGTATTGGTTCTAAAATAAATTTTGTTTTATTGACTCATTCCACAAAGCAACTGTGTTTTGAACCACTGAATAATACCTACGTTCTTCACCCCGGTGTTTAAGAGTTCAGTTGTGTCAAAACATGCGTGATGAATATAATGAATAATTTTAACTCGTCAATAAACAGGAATGAAGAACCATAATTGAGTAGGCTGGCTTTGCATTTCGTAACTGGGCTCACTTGCGCTGAAGTTTTATTTTTTTCCAATGTTTACGACAAAATATATTCAAGAACGTTGGTATAATTATAAAATATTGAAAAATATAAATCGAAATAAGTATGCGACCAAGATCTCTGACTGCTTAAAAAAAAGTAAATTATTTATTCTTTTAGTTAACTCTACGTTAAGAAAACAGTTCAACAATATGACAGTTGGTCAATAATACTGTCATACACGTTATTTTACGTTTTATTTAATTATCAATAAAATATTTATATTGCCTAGGAGCGTAAAACGTCATGCCTTTAACTTAAAAAAATACTTAATAATAAGAAATAGAGACAAAAAAAGTGATGATACGACACAAAGTTTATGGGATCCTTGTGCCTTTCTTTAGGTGCTAAGAAGAGCGTAGACACAATTGCACTCGTCAGTTGACAAAACTCAAAGCCTTTTGTGTGATATTTATATTATTATTTATTTTGTCAGTATTTGGCTATCTTTCTTCTTATTAAATTTCAATACGACGCAAATTTTTTCATTTTAAAAATAAATACATATAATTGATGAAAGTCTAATTTCAAAAAATCTTGCAGTATAATCCCCAAATTATAATATTTTTTTTAAAAAAAATGCTCCAGTAATGATCCAAAACAGATGACCTGTTCTCAGAAATGTTGTATATATCCAACATAACCAAACAATCATTCAATTTATTAATCATCATATACAACGGTATTCGTTTTTTATGTCTCGTTGACTTCAAGATGAAACAACTTTCAATTTGTCATCAAGATCAAAAATATATTTTTTTAAGGGTAACAGGCTACATGAGGGTAATACACATGGTTGCAACTTCCCTTTAATAGCATAGGAAGGGATTTGAAAGGGGGGGTGCGGAAGGGTGGAGGTTAATTAGGGCCCCCGGGCTGTGGTTTAAGGATCCTACCCGGAAATCGCCTAGAAGGGTGCAGGGAAAACCATAGAAAAACCTGCATCAGGTAGGTCGGGTATTTGGTACGTGTCCCACGCCCTTCCGATGTCGGAGAGGGATTCGCAGCTTTCCCCTCGCCGTGCGTTGACCGGTTTAGGAGGCAGCTGGCCGACTATTCCAATAGGAATAGCGGATACATAACCTATCCTATTTTCCTAAAATACATGAAACTTGACCCTGATTAAACATGACAATTTTTAATGGTATTTTTAGATAGCGATAAAGTCTGGAACAGTTGGTCGACAATGGGTCGTGCTGCTGATCTGGTCGTCAATTCGTTAATAGGGACACAATATTTTTAAAAAGATTATTGATCGTTTGAAATAAATTACACACTTTTCAAAGACCCCTGTGATATATTGTGATACGCCCCTCGAATTATATTCATAATATTATAGTAGTTTATTATTTGGGTAGCAGAGTTGTCTAGCAAACACTACAACTGAATTCACTAAAATACAAATGTTATTGCACGTATATATATTTATATAGTCTTTAGTTTTTGTATTCAGAATATAAAGAAATAATTCAACATCATAAAATTTTCCGAATAAAAGGCTAGTTTCACTAAAGGAAAACTATGGGAAAGAATTTGAAACATTTTTATCCTAGTAAACAATTCTCTTATCATAAAAAAAACTGTAACTAGCGCCTCTAGTAATAGAGTCCATTCCTGTTCTTTAAATTTTGTGACCACAGTGGAATTAATTTTTGGAATTCTATTAGGAGTATCCTACGAAGGAGATTACGGAATATTATATGAATAAAGGAATTTAGGTATGAAATAAGTAGGGCTAATACAGAATTTTAACGATTATCACATCAAAGAGTACTTGTTTCACCATTTATTTACATCTGCTAATGACACCATTCTGACGAAGGCTCTAATTTCATATTCACCACAATACCAGAAAATAATTAGACTATCTCAGAATTAAAATTCACGCGACTGTGAATTTAAAATGTGTTTTACATTTAGATCCTCGTACAATTAATTCTGTTTGTAATGAGAAGAATAAAAAAACCTGTTGGGATATTAAAGTGGCATTACTAAAAAAAATTAATAGTTTATCAAAGTGATAATGAAACGTTACAGTGAGATTTTTAATTTACGAGTGTATTGACAGTTCCACAGGAGCATTCTAATAAATGAAACTGAGTTATCAGTTGGATTTTAAATTATATGATACTTGAACATAATTTGCGTCGTAAAATACGCTACTTGGCAATACTAAATATTTACAGGACTACTTGTCACGTAAGATAACACTTTCTGTAACAGATAACATATGCATGTTATCGAATATTAGTGGGATGTGAGTCCCTTATAAATAATTGACCAAATAATATTTATGCATTGCTGACTTTGTCTGGAAATATCTCGCATAATTGGGTAAGATATCGTGACATAACTCTGATACTGCTTGCGACATTCTATCTACATAAATATTAGACGCTTTGGTAAATAAATGTCCGATAACGTAAGCACGCGATAGTAAGACGAGTGAAGCAAACAGAGATTCAGAAATATCAAAGTCATAAAAGTTGTACTCGACGTCTTCTTGAGTTTACTCGTGCGCAGTATTCCTGATATACGAGTAAGTTTGATGGTGTTATCGAGTGTCAAAATATAATTAATTAAAGGTGACATCTTATAAATTAGAATGAAAGATCGTAATGGAAAGACTTGGCGAAATAAATGGCAATACGACGTAACCTCCATCAAGGAACTTTGCTAAGGAATTCAAGTAGAAACGTTTTAGTTAACTCAAAACATTTTTCGAGCAATGAATGTTTGTTTCTGATAAATAAATACTCGTACGAGTACCAGTAATTATTGAAATAAATTAAATTTATTTCCTGAACGAACGACATTAACGAATCTACATTTAGGACATCACGAATTAACGACAATCGTTATTTTATACGTCACCAAGTAAATTAAGAATAATAAAGTGATTGTTTAGAAATAAATAAATGAGATACAAATTTTTCCCTATTTATATGTGTATTTGAATTAATGAAAAAAAAATTCACTAACAATCTTCTTAACGACTTTGCTTTAAATACTTGGAAATCTGAATTATCTCGTAATTTTAATAAACATTTCACTTATACTCCAAGGTTGACGTTGCAAAAATGGAAACACTGAGTACATCTGCAGTAATGATAATTTTATATACAAAAAAAAAACATCGGGAGAAAGTAGACACAAAATCAATCTCCTTGACTCCGAAAAATATTTTTCTAAAGCAAATATCGGCCGTTTGAACATGTTTGAAAATTCAACACCTCCCCCCCTTCCCCCTTCACCCGGGAGTGGTTGACGTGTCTTATCCCCACAGTGTTTGTTTCCGGTTCGGAAGGAATTCGTGTACGAAACTTGGTCAAATTTTCTCAACAGATGTAAATTTGTAAGTAGATCATATACACACACGGACAGTCAATTTTATTTATTGGAAAATAAATAATAATAAAACAATTCATGACCTTATACAGACACTTTTTATTTTTTATTTATATTGTAACAACGTTTCGATACTTTTTTGTAACTTCTTCAGGTGCTTTCCTACGGAGGAGGTATTTACAAATGATTATATGTATAGTATAATTGTGTACTTTAGTTTGCATTTGTTTACTTTGAACAATTATACTATAAATCTAATCATTTGTAAATTCCTCATCTGTAGAAAAATACCTGAAGAAGTTACAAAAAGGTATCGAAACGTCGTTACAATTTAAATAAAAAGTGTCTGTATAAGGTCATTAATTCAATACAGTAATTAAAACTATTAGTGAAGAAGATAAATATCACCGGAATACAGAAAATTAAATACAGTACTACTTCTAGAGCGAAAATTTTATTACATTATCTCATTAGGGAATGTAGATTTTCCCGGTGAATTTGCTGTCACGTGACGACGATGACGGATCTAGCTGTCGAAAAATTATGTTTGACACAAAATATAACCTGTGTTGAAACCCGAGGACTATATATATTGTCTCATTATGCCGTGGAACGAAATTGGTAGTTAAACGTTGCCAACTTTTTATTCTCTCTAGTTATAAAGGAAAATGTGTTTTTAATATGATTTTCTTTCTATCACATTTACGCTATGGACGCTTCATTACTTTAAAGAGCTGTGACTAGTATTGATATTTTTGCTCTTGGTTACTCACATTCATCTTCATTTTTTTAGCGTTTCACGGGTAAATAATTTATAATTTTATATGTGTGTATTCGTTGATTGTCATTTGCAATTCTCCGATATAACTTACGGTCATGCAGTATCGTGTTGTTGAATTACTTTTTTTAAAAAATGTCTATGTCACTTAACAGGGAATATGGTGAAATGTGATCTGAGAAAACGTAACGTTTACTTCACATTATTCTTCGATGCAGTTTTATTCGTATCTGAGAGATAATTAGGCGTTATTGAGTCACCTCATCTGATCGTCATTATTTATACTGGTTCCACTACAGGATTGTGAAAGTAGATGCAATACCAATAAATGATTTTAAAGTTACGAATAAGTTTGCAGAACCTTGCCAAGGTGCTTTATTTCTATTAAAAACATTATCTACCGCAAGTATTCCTCGAAATCCTCTTCTTTTTATTTAGCTTCAAGGAATAGTGAATTCGCCAGTTTCTAGTGAAGTGGGAAAATGATACTGACGTATTAATATATATTGGGAAAGAACTGAGAAATCACCGAATATTAAAGAAACTAAGAAGGATTATTTGTTACGATATTAGACGTCGTAAAACATGATTTACTGCGGTAGTGAACAAGTAGGAGTCGAAGGCGATTGATAAATTAGGATAAGCGTCGTAGTGACGAAACTTTAACAAAAGTAACAAAGCTATCTGAACCCTGCGGGTTTTGGCACAGGCTGCACTTGCTTACAACATCGAATATTAAATGCACGGTTACGAAAGAGATGGTTTTCCTTGGAATCAGTCCTTGCTTAAAAGTTGGAAAGAAGTTCTTCTTATTATGAGCTTATGAAGTAGCTGTAATGAAGGGAATTATGAAAACTTGTTGAGAGCGTAAATTACATTTTAAAAAGAAAGTAGTTGCAAATAATCAAGCTGCTTGCTTTTTTAATACAGCCTATATTTTAACAAAGTTTTAAGACTCCATTGTATTTGAGTTATAAACGGACCGTACGACGTTTATAACATGAACGATATGCACTTGTTCACCGAAATGCAACCAAACAATGTTTCGTTTCAGTTTACAAATATGCTTTAAATTTGTTTTTAATTAAAATAGACAATTTCCACTACTTTGAACGTTGTTTTGATTTGTGAACGCGAGTTGTATTTCAGGGTTTTAGTCGTTGAAGTTGCAAGACTAACGAAGATCATCTTAATCCATTCGTTAAAAAAGAAATTACATTTCTGCGGCGGAAGGGGTAAAATTTCTGGAGCCATTCACCAGTAAAATTTTTAACAATATTCCTAGATTTGCATATAAGAGTTAACCCTCGAAACGAAAATTTTGACATACTGATTGGATTCTCCATTAAATTTTTTGGAAATTTATTTCAGTCACGATATTAAAAACCAATACTAAAGTCTGAAATTATTTATTTAATTGATGGAGCTTTTGACTCTGTGAGTCTAATTCATATAACGTACAAATCCCTTATAGGAATGTAATAAAAAGATAAAAATTAGAAAACACATTTATATATTATTATATGCAAGAAACCTCATCACTGAGTATTATTTTATTTTTAAAATATATTACAAAGTAATTAATCATATTTTTAGTAATGAGCTACATGAGTGTCATCCACGAGATTACGTTTTCCTTTCATTATCATAGGAAGGGATAGAAAGGGGTTTTCTGAATTATCTTATTTTTAGAGTGAAAGGCTGCATGAGGGTAATCCACGTGGTGGCAACTCCCCTTTAATAGCAAAGGAATGGCTCAACTGTGAGAGAGGTACAAAGTATAACGTATGATTAAATCAAGGCGCTGACATGGCGGCTTCTGATTGTTGCTCGGTCATTGGCATGCGACATCATTTCGGATACACAAAAGATAGTATTATCCCTCATATACTATGTTTAACTACAAAACAGTGATCTTATAATAGAAAATGACAGATTAATATATAAAACGTCTGAAAGCTGTATGTGAAAAATGAAAGTTGTTTGAAACTATTGTGATTATAAGGTTACGTAAACTAAAGATTCACTTATTAGTTAATTCAGATATTCCTTCAACTCCTAGTAGGGAAGTCGTAAATATATTCTCCTCCAATACAAAAGAACAATTTGAGAACACGAAGAAAAACCATTATTTTCAAAAAATAAGGTAATAAATAATAAGTCAAAATGGTAATAAAAATAAACGCAAAAAATATGACGTCATTATTAGTTTTATCGCCATCGAGGCTGACGAAAATTGAACACCTGGGTAATGCGTAGCAGAATTTAAGGTTTCGGGAGTGTAAGAGTGGTATTTTAATACCAAGAGGCCTCAAATTTCGTTTTATACGTATTCTTTTACTAAATTTTCCATTTTCTAACTACTTGTGGTGGCTACAACCTGTTTTCCTTACGGTATAAAATTGCAAGATCTACCACCCGTTGGAAGCATCTGGCCAACGTGTCATATTTTACACGGGGTTCCATATATTGGCGAAAGAGTCGTGTGTCCATAAAGGTAATCAACTTGTGGCAAAGGAAGAGCAATCGATATATTTGTCCTTTGAAACTCTGACTTCATAACGACAAGGGGAACCTCTTGGGCGTAAATATATTCTCATGAATAAAATACGAATTTAATTCCTGAAGTATGTATGAATAGATTTTTGAGGCAGACACACCGGAAAAGGATTTTCGTTAAGAACCGAAAACAAGCAACACAAAATTGTAGATAAAAATTCGTCACTGAATGGGAAAGAAGAATTAATTCAATATTTATTGAAGACATTGTCATTTCACCTAGGTTTCTTTTAATCTAACTAAATTGAAAGGTTTTAATATTTTATTTCACGCGGAATGCATATTTCCGAACACAACCACAGATATTTTTTATGTACAAGACATTGTTTTAATTTTCTGGGATTATTCTTCAGGGATATATAATTTTTTCTTCTTCTAAAAAGGGTTCGTATATATAAGGGTAGATATAGTCTAATTCTTTAGGAGAACAAAATGCTTTAAAAAAGTGGGATCCCTCACCCTTATATATAAAAATATATACAATTCTAATGCTACTTCTAATCTATCCACAAACAGTTGAGAACAATTTTAATACCACACACAAGAAGTAGGCAATTAGCAGACAAAATAAAGTGATAAAATAAATAGCACACTATTGTGGTAATTATTTTATCACATAATTCTGTCTCTTAATTGGCTACTTATTTGTCTTATTAATATGTAACACACCAGTTTTTATTTTCAAGACAAGACGCTGTCAATTACACAGAAATGTCAATTATAATTACATTAAAGAGTTAAAAGATTTTTAGATCAAATAAAAAATAAATATTATTGCTCAGCGATTAATGAGTCGAAATAATTATATTTATACCAAAACATTCTGATGAAATAATTGCACATTTAATTTATGGGATGTAATACATAATTATGATGGTATTGTAATAATTTCAGAAGAAATCATGACTTATTTCACATGCATGAAGTCCATCTTGTGAATATAATATTTGGAGTATGATGAAATAGTAATACTACGAATGTTAATACTCCAACACGTTTCAAGAATTAATAGTTTGTTCATATAGTTTAACTTTACTTCAATGTCTCTGTTTTTATTATGTGAAAAAAAAATCACAATAAAATTACATTTATGGATATTATTCTGCTGAAATTTTCTCTACTAAAAGAATCATTTGCTGTATTTAAAATATGAAAACGTTTGTATTAGATGAATATTAATTAGATAAAATAAAATTGAGAAATTAAATAGATACCACACAACGTTTCTGCAACCCTTGTTGCTTTCGTCAAGTAATTCAAAATCGTAAATGGTTTGTGTGATATTTATTTTATCAGTTTCTGTTAATTGGTCTTTTCTTTCTCTGATTAATTTACTTTGATTGTTGTAGGTTGGGTTCTATGGATTCTTCTACACAAGCACGTCAGATTATTTGTTCTTATCCACATGTAATTCAAACATTGTACGGTTAGAGAGTAAGAACCACTAGAATCCAGTAGTCCGATGTTTTCGTGCGTCCAAATGAGTGAAGTAGTAGCAGTTATTCTGTTGGACGCAGGACTTACGAACGTTTCTGCTATTTCTACATATAATGCACTTCTTGGAAGCGGCGTCCAATCGTCTTGAATCTTCGTGCGTGAAGCCGGACCCTCCCTTCTACGATTAGAGAGTGTTTACCTGCAAATTACCGCAAACTCGTCGGCCAAATAACGGATATCGGCCGACTGAATGTTTCATTTGTGGATGTTGCGTGCATCTTTTGTCTCGTGGCGAGCCGCACGCGACTGGAGCAATTGCGCGATGTCCGTACCGTACCGTAGTTAAAGCAACAAGAAACAACTGCTTCTGGTTGGTTCTAGGAAGATAAATTGTTTCAGAATAATTGTAATAGAATATTTTCCATGATACAAGGATGACGACATTAGTGCATAGCAAACTTTACCTTTCCGAGTATACGTCTGAAGCGTTCCGCGAAATTCTGAACGAACTCACTTGTTCAAGTTATGTAAGAGCTATAGTTTAATCATTTAACTGTTTAAAGAGAATGAAACTGAGGGCCAATGACTTGAGTGTGTTCCATTGTCTATAGTAGAAAACGTATGAGAGATTGGAAGAAGGAACAAAGACGCAATCATAAATTTCGAACAGAATAAAACTCTTTTCGTCTTCAGGGAAAAAAGGTTAAGAATATAATTCAAACAGCCCTTAACAAAATAAACCTACTAAATTCAGCTTCTTCCAGAGGGTCAGCTATGAGGGCCTTCGCGCGAGTTGGACGATCGGACTAATGTCGTAACTCCTTATTCCTGAAGACGAAGAGTTTTATGCAGATCGGACCGTAGGATTTTTTGTGTGTTCATTCTTCCACTCTCTGCTAATTTTTCTACTATAGTCACTGGATATCCCGATAATTTATTTACCAAACATTTTACCGCCGATTTAATCAAACTTCACATTAAAAACTACACATGGTATAATTTTGAAAATGGTTTTGAGAGAATCACACTGAAAACGTATTGCTTAGATAAAGATAACTGATCATAGAAGTTGAATATTCTCCAAATTCCATTCCCTGAATAATATTTTATAACTCGAAAAGTTCTGATCATAATTGTGAAACTTTCCCCAAATACCATACTCAGAGTAATATTTGTCCATCAAATAATATTATCACTGTTCAACTTGATTTCTTTGGTTGTAAATTTTCATCAGCATTGAAGTATAAATACACGGAATGGAATCACGAGAAAAATCCTTGAACAGAAAGAGCGATATCATCTTAACAAGTAACGAGGCCATTTAATTATAAAGGTTGTAATGACTCAAAGCAAAGAGTGTTCTATATTTTATTTCTATTCAGTTTGGACCTTTGATACATCTGCGACAGAGATTTTTTCCGAGCCTTCACAGTGCCAAGCAAAGAAACATGATTTGACTGAGGGAACCGTGTGTGTGCTTTCATGGATGCCACTGTCGATCGGAAAACAAGGCAGAAACGGTCGATTAAATATCTGTTCTGTTTTCAGTTATGTGTCTGATCGATTTCGGTGTTCTGCAGCCTAATATGGAGACGGTCAGACTGGAGTGTGACAGGCTGTAGTTTTGTGGTTGTTTGTTTCCACTTCAGCGCGTCACCGGTTACCGGAGCCCAAAATGTGATCTCACCTGGCCAGGAAATTTTTCGTTACCGTGAAGTAGTGGTAGTGAAGGCAAATACTGTAAGATATTTTTCTTGCTTGTACCGTGACAATTGAAAATAATTTCGTTTTCATCGAAAGGCTCAAAATACGACCGTATGGTAGGATATGAGTTTATTTCAGGGCTTTTATTTTTTTTCCCCTTTATATAATTTTATTTCAAATAGAATTGGATGTGTTTATGATAATATTACTGCTCTAATCTTAGAATTGGCAAAATCAGAACTGTGACACTTAAATGCATAGGCTAACGTATACTTACGTTATGTATGAATGTGTAAACCAAACGATGACACTTTAGTAATGACAAAGTATTAGTCTGTTAAAGGTATATGAATCGTCATCGCGGAGCAGATTCCACGTGGAACTCAGACCACTAGACTAGGAGGCGGGACTTCCAGTTACAAGTCACCGATACGCTGCTGCTAGAAGACCGAAGATTGTATAGATATATTCTTGTATATTGATGTAATATTGTCCCTGATTAGTGGAGCTTGCCTCCACAAAACTATTGTATAATATTGCCTCTTGGCCAGATTATAAACAAATGAAGGTTTAATAAATGAAAAGTTTGGAAACCAATAGCTTTAAATTATTATGTAGCGCCTAGAAGACCCATAAAATAAGGTATAATGAATGTAATTATCAAAATAAGGCTTGTATGATGGCCATAAGAAAAATATTCACAGGGGGAGAGGTGTGTGAGCTACAGACATTTATATATTCAGAAAAAGAAAGACATCGACAGTGTTCTAAGTGTTTGCAAACAGTAATAAAGTAGAATCAGTGCAAGTGGACTGTTAGTGAAGGGTGGAGTTAATAACAAAAAATTAATCAAAAAAACAAATTACGTGAAGACCACACAACGGTAAGTAATAAAAACAAATTTTTCATCTGTAAACTTTATATATGTAAATATCTACCGTCAGATCTCAATCAGAATCCGATAACTTTATTAAAATATTTCAGATTGGGAATAATTCTTTTGTTGTAAATTAAATTTCATATTTTTGTAATATATTTGTCAGAGGCCCGATAATTAAGTTCTGACAAAAGCCGAAGGATAATATTAAAAAATTGTTATTCAACGACGACTACAATTTATTAAATAAATTTAATTGTTATGATTATAAATAATTGTTCAATTTAATTTCCTTCATTTTCCCCGTAATAAAGAGTGATTAATATATATACATTCATGAGGAAGAGACTTGATATGATTTAAAAATTATATCGAAGTTTTCTCTAAATTGTAACATTCGATAAATAAATTAACTTGTGAACAATTGCATTTTTAAATGTCATTTCTATTCATTTTTCCTCCCCGGGCCAAATGGACGAGTCGCACGATGAAAATACGTGCAACTAAAGGAACCAATCTGCTGTCTTGTGCGATAAATTAAGGTAAAATGATTATTCCAATATTTTACAGAGGAAATGGCATCTTATAGGGTAATAAAATAAAGAAAGCAGGCGTTGGACGAAGCAAAGGTTGAAACGGGAAGGAGGACGACAAGAAATATCACATTAGTGCAATACGCGTATTTTAGCTGCTGCGTGTTACAGGTGAAGGGGGAGGTTTATGTATGAGTTCTAAAGGCTCAGTCTTCATCGCAAGCCAGTGGCTGAGGTGGTTAAAGCCTGGACACGTGGATGTGGAGGTTTCGCGTTCGACCCTCGCTCACAGCGCTAGTATTTTTTGTGTTTTTCACGGCCGAGGTTTGCGACTCTTAAGAGAGATTCAACCTTCATCTCACTCAGTGGCTCAGTGGTTCGCGTCCAGGTGAGTGTAACCGCAGCCGGAAGTTCCGGGTTCGAGCCTACTAACAGCTTACATTTTTTCTGTTTCTTCCAGATCTTTACCAGTCACCGTCGAGGTTTGCGACTCTTAAGGGAGATTCAACCCTTCAATTTTCACATCACTCAATGGCTCGGTGGTTGAGTCCAGGTGAGTGTAACCGCAGCCGTAGGTTCCGGGTTCGAGCCTCGCTCACAGCGCTAGTAATTTTTCTGTTTCTCACGGCCGAGGTTTGCGACTCTTAAGGGAGATTCAGCCTACTAACACCTTACATTTTGTCTGTCTTTACATGTCACCGTTGAAGTTTGCGACTCAGTCAAATATAATTAATATATTCAGCATTAAACGTCGTCTCACGTTTCATTAGTTTACTGGAGTTTCTGAAACTTGTTGTAATTGCAAAGGACAGGCAAAAAAGGATCTTTATTATCAATATAAATAAAAAAAAAAAATTGGGAAAATTTCAAAAACCTTACTCCGCCACACACCCAGGAATTCTGCCTTCATTTTCGCAGAGGACACTCGAAGCCGAGCGAAAGTGGAAGTAGAGAGGGAAGTGTCTACCGTTAGTGACTGTGGCTGCAGCAATGTTCACATTTGCAGCTAACAATTAGTCCAAGTGGAAAGTTAATTATTGGCAGGCGAGTGTTTACGTTATATACGGATCCAAAAAACTGATTTCGAATGGAGATAAATTTAGAAAATCATTAATTCAATTTTCATAAATTTTATATAGGTAATTTGGAACCTAATTTATTTTAAATTAAATTTAAAGACGCCAACCATCAAGGCTGTAGTGTTAACGTTTCGGACCTTTGTAAATCTCCGATTCGTTCCGAGAAAAACTTGAAATGCCCCAGCAAGTGAGTAAACAAAGCCTGTCACTCTCACCCCCGAACCCCATAAATTTAACAATTCCCAAACTCTTTCGTCAGACGCGAAGGCCTGGATAGCACACGGGGAAATACATTAAAACAATCGGTCTTCCTTCACTTCTATATTGTTCTAGACTTCGGAGATAGTTTAATCTCATTTCCCGAATCTCATTTTTCTCAGTAACTTCCTATTAGTACCTGATTTCTTCCATCGGAATCCAAGCTTTCGTAAAATTATACGGAGGGTCCAAGAGCTACCTTGAAAACCAATTTTTCTCTTAAGAACATTTAATACGGACTTTATTGTCGGTCACTCCTTTTTAGTGAAATGAAAGTCATTTACTGTTCGGCGAATGACGCATTTATCAAAATCGTCCACTTCAGATTTGTTTTTTTCCCTACACCGTACCATTTGTGGATTTGAAAAAGTGGTCCCTCTACTCTGACACTCGTTTTATTTAAAATCCGCTGCAAGCTTCTGATAGATATTCCAGTTGCCTCCGCAACACGAGCTTGGATACTCTTAAGTTTCATCGGATTCCCGCTCTCACATTCCCTTCTTATGAATTTGTATACGTTAGAAATAATTTCCCTACTTTGGCTGTGGATAATTTTACTGCCTCCTAATTTTTGTTTAATAGTTTCACTTTGCATCCTGAAAACTAATGAAGTACATAGTAATAATAGTACTTACAAAAAAAAATTATAACATAAATAAAGACAAAATTTACCTACACTGAGTACAATATATTTCTTTGCGTCAATGTTTTTAGAATAGTATTAACAGTTCCTAGTTGTCGCAGAAAAGAATCGTGTTCAACTGAGCTCATCGTTACCCCCACTACATCCTAAGGGGTGAGGACGACTTCGCAGCTTTGGTGGACACGACATCTGAAACCTCTCGAGCTATATAAATCTCAAAAAATCAAGAAGAATGGTTACTCTCTCCGTTTTTTGAGCTCTCCGTTTTTTGAGCTCTCCGTTTTTTGAACTAAGGTTCCCACAAGCCGAGGCACCTCGGCCTGTTCTGAGAGGTGTATTTTCCGGGGTCACGGACCTTGGGCATACGGTAAGAGTTGTCTGCTATTCCCATTGGAATAGTTGGCCATCTGCCTCCTAAACTGGTCGAGGCACGGAGAAGGGAATGCTGCGTCCCCACAGCAAACTCCTCTCCCGCTATCGGAATGGCGTGGGACAAGCACCCAATGCCCGACCTACCTGATGCAGGTTTTTCTAGAGTTTTCCCTGCATTTCTTTAGGCGAATGCCGGGTAGGATCCTTAAAATATAGCTCGGGGGCCCTAGTAACCCATGGCTACCTTCTTCTACCCTTCCGCATCCCCCCTTTCAAATCCCTTCCTATGCTATTAAAGGGGAGTTGCCCAACGTGGATTACCCTCATGTAGCCTGTAGCCCAAAAAATAAAATAAAAAATAAATAAAGGTTAATCTCTGTAGCTTTTGCCGTTGAATATGTTGTTGAAAATGTTCTCAGACTTCCATCAAGGTGACGTTGTTTAAACAAGACGTTACGTCGACTCGCACCGGCATCATGAAGTGGGCACTGTTGATGTCGACGGAGCGAGTCGACGAAACGTCGTGTTCAATCAACACCACCCGACTGGAAGCCCGAGAACATTTCTAACAAGATTATTGCTATCATTCTAAAATCTATAATATATATTCTGTAGTATAAAGTCACAATGCAGCAACTTTTGTGTTTTGAATCAAGTATACTAATCACTGCGGAAAACAATTACTTTCATAAGCAATCTAATTATGATCAAATCTATAGTTCTTACAATTCTGTTAAATGATTACTATATTTTTACGTATCTGAATTTGATTTACTGTAAAGAAGGAATAATCCCACATTCCCTGTAATCCAGTCTTCAGGCTCGGAAAATTCGAGCTGTTTCGCGCTTCTGTTATAAATGTTCCAAGCATCAGAAATTCCCACCCTGTGAAGACGAGATGAGAAAAACAGACATTAAGAGCAGCTATGACGGAATGACGAATGATAGCCGACAGAAATAGCTATGAAATAGATGGGGAAATCAAAGTTTCGGGTTGTGAAAAAGTCTGCTCGTTTTCAGGGAATGAGATTGGGTTGGATCATTAACAAGGGGATATAATTGCCCGAGCTCTCATGCTCATGATTGATGACCCGAAAATAGTTGTATTCGGCGAAACCAACACCATTCCCTCTAAATATTAGTTGTCATAACAATGAAAAACAATTCAGTGTCTTCCTTATAATATTTGAAATGAAATTGATTTTCCCTGTTACATCGGCGGATTATCCATTTTTAATTGTGTTGTGTGAGAATCGGACCTACCGATCGAATGACTGATTATGTATAATTTATTAATCTTATAAATTTGCAGTGTCTACAATTTTTAGCTTATTTCCATTATGAAATTGCACATTAAATAATAAATTTATTTTCTGTATTAACATCATTATTTGGTATGTGTATGTGTTAATCCGTTAGAGATTAATCAAATAATTAATTTTATATTTCGGCAGAAATGACCGTTATCTGAATGTTTATGATTTATAATTTCAATAGTTTTATTGGAGATTAAAAACAAGCTATTGTAATTCTCAAGGCTGAACGTATTTTATTATTTTGGCAATATGTATAAATAAATTTAGGGCCCTCAGAAAGCAAATATAAATTGCAATCTAGAAATTTTAAGTCTTTGTAATGACTGGAAACTTACCGTTTAAGAAAAAAAATTCGTTTATTAATTTGTGTGACGAATCTTAATGACGAAAATGCTCCAATTCTCTAGGTGAAAAAACGTGGCTAAAATAATATTTGATTTCTTTACACTAATTATAAGAAACATAAGATTTAAAATATAATTTTTTGGTTAAAATTCTATTGGATATTCTGTATTTAATCAAATTATGAAAGAGTGGATGGAGAAAGACAGAAAACAGTAAAAAAAATTGTAGACTTATTTCTGTAAGGAGAGTCTGGACTCGCATTTCCAGAACTGACATCGATTTTCCCTGAAGACTAGGTTTTTTTTTACTGTTTGAATCTGAATTTTTTTGCTTCCACTCGCTCATAAAGTCCTCTGTTATAGACAATGGAATGGTCTATAATTTTGTTACAGTCGACGCCATTGTCAACAAATTTCCATTTACATAGTCCACCTCGGTTTGATTGTTTTGGTTAATTTAATCACCCAAGTTTATTCCCTACTCACTTTCGAAGCCTGGATAATGAATCGAAAACTTTAGTTATGCGATGATGTAGAGAATTTTTTCCCTAGTTAAAATAAAATTTTATTATGTGTAATAAGTATATTTAAGGACTGTGGATCAGGTCACCGATCTCCTCGTCGATTCAGTGGCCATATTATTGGATCAGAGACATTTGTTTCAATATTCTACCGCGAGACTTTCAGTCGATGCTTTCGGTAAATGCGTACAAAATATTCTTCTGATTTAGTTAGAATATTTTAAAATTGCGTGATTGGCATTCAACAAAAACTACATACAATATCAATTATTAGTTAATTGAAACAGGAACTTTCGAATATATTGTCAAATTCATCGTACTCTTTTTATCTGTTAAATGTGATTTTATAAATCGTTAAAAGCAATCAAATCCGTTATAAAATCGTACACGTGTAGATTACTGTTTAAAACCGGATTCACGTGTTGTCAACTCGTATTTAGACGTGAAAACGATTTTAAATAGTAATTAACACGTTTACGATTTTATAATGGGTTTGTTAGATTTTAACGATAAAGCAGATAAAAAAGGATAGGATGAATATGGAAAAAAATAGTCGAAAGCTTCTGATTAAATTAACCCATATTTTTGGTTTTTAATTGAACTTTAAATCGTACGGACAAAATATTAAGTTTAAATTCTCAGGATAAAAAGAGAATTTTTGAGGTTGAGAAGCCGAACTCACAATCTTTTCTTAATGGACGTATTGAGTACTCTACCACGGAAATGCGTTGCAAAAATCAGAAAAATAAATTGCGTTAATATATAAATCTCAAGGTATACAGATCCCATGCTGAATTTTAGCTGACAAATAAAAATCGACCAGATTTATAAATAATTCCTCTGCTTCTTTCCAAATATTCTGGAAATTCCGTCGAGCTCTTCAGAATCAACTCATCCGTACTCTGAGCAGGCACGAGTCATATTACACAGTGTTGCTCCTGTAGGAATGCAGTCGGTCCTTACTCCCCCGCTAATGGCCGCGCTTTCCCCCAATTAACGGTTCAGAAAGCGTTGCCTTGTTTGCGCACCTTCCCCCGGGATTTGTGACCTGCCTCACTGCGCCACAGCTTGCCTGAACGACTGCTCTTTGTCTTAAGGGCGTACTTGTATGCACGTTAATAGCTATTTATTCTGGTCCGACATCATGACAAATGTTATTTGGTAAATATAAAGTATTTATTTTCTCCGTACGCCTATAAACTATAATTCATTTTCTAAACTAATCCTTCAAGATAAGATAAACAGACTTCAAAACAAGAATAAGATTTACGAAGGTTTTTTCTTTGAAAACGTCCAATCGTTTGGCATTTGTATTAGACTAAGATTCACAGAAAATTAATAGTACGTGTGATGAGGAAGGGGCCTTCTTTAAGTGTCATACACTTGTAGGATACTTGAAAGTAATTTAATTGGGAATAGTCTTATTGAGACATTGCTTTTGTCATGAAAAAGCAACAACGAAAAATCAGAAAATGTTTTATTTGGTTTCGACCTAGCTTAAAACCGTACTAGGAATATAATTATGGGCTTTCGTAGATTTTACAGCTATCATACTATCACCGTATGTGGTTTAATGTGATATAGGATTAAATTATTCCATATTTTAGAGACCGTGTGTGGTTGTAATTGAATGCTATATATTAAAATATTAAGTGAAAATTTCGAAGACAAAAACTTCCCTGTATTACTGGAAAAAAAATGTTTTTTTTAAAAAAAAAAAATTTTTGTGGTTGATCAGTCACACTCAAAATCTTTTCTTAATGTAAGCATTGGGTGGAACATCCACGGAATTTATCTACCCCAAAATATTTATGTAAAAATAGTCAACTCATTTATCACTATTTGTCATCTCTAAATCAATATGATCTTATGTGTTCTTACTTGTTCCACTGGTAAGCTTAGATCCATCGTCAAACTCTATACTTTTCAGATAATAGTCGTTTGGCCGACAATTAATTTTTTTCTGATGGACTAATATTGTACCGTGGTGGTATGTGTGTTCATTTTAAACTCTTTGAAACATCCTTACTTCCCTGGATTTTTTTAAAATATAATTTTGACAGCAGGTTCGAGTTCACCTCTCATAGAATATCAGAATTTTCAGAACCGCAGTATTTATCAGAAGACTCGTGTGGAATTTTTCTCTGGATTCTTCAAGTTCTCATATCATCGATACGTACCACTGCTACTTATAATGACATACAAAATTCATTGACATATTCTAGTATCATTTCCCTCCGTAAGTAGAATTATTTGTCGTTAGTTGTGTAGCGTCACGTAGAGGAAGAATAATTCAGGGATCCAAAGCAGACAAATAGCGCCACAGTTAGTTTTAAAAAATATAATAAATTAAAAAACTATAAATCTGAAAAATATCAAATAGATACAAAAAAAATTTGTCAGTAAGGAAAAGTAGATTGTGTTAAATGAGAATATTCACAGTTTTATTTTAGGCAACATTTTAAATGCTCTATATTGGTATATGACAAATTTTTTGTATAAAAAAAGAAGAGACAGCTACAAGGAATGCCTCAACGAACCTCGATATATTAACTCAATCATGGACTATCTTAGGGACCTAAACGTGATTGATGCCATCTAATTTAGCCATACTAGATTTTCCTATTCAATCTGTAATAGGTTCTGTACATCACATTGTACCTAAGGCGCAGCCAACATCCTGTAACTAATGAAACCACAATGTAAAAAAAAATGTAGTAGTAATTTGTAAAGTGAATTCGTGGTCACCACATCGGTTGATGTGACAATAAACTAAATATTTAAAAAAAAATTGTATAGGAAGGATGTCTCTGATATTATATAATAACGGTAATTCTTCTTAGATATTGTAATCAACGTGCTTCAACGTCTCAGTAGTAATATTAATGAAGACCGGAACCAGAAATCAGTGCTTTAACAATGTTTAAGAGCCACTGGTTGTATTTCTATGATAAGTATTTTTTTTTAAAAAAAATCAAGTTATATAATCTATTAAAGGAGTATATAAATCAGAGTAATGAACAACGAAAAATATTTCTACAGGTGCCGATGTTACTATGTATAAAACGTAATACTGCTTAACATTACAAACATAGTAGTTCAACCGTGCGCCATGAATAACTACGTGTTATTCAATCTTTAAGTATTTTTTTCTACTATTTTTAATTATATGATACAGACGGACAGCGACTACTGAAAATTTAAGGGAAACATCAATAATATGAAAAAAAAGAAAAAAGTAATTGTAGTGCTGTCACATACTATTTTTAAAAATTATTTTATTATTAAAATTTTACGAAAAATTAGTTTTAAAAAACATTCGTTTATAAAAGCTTGTTGTAAGAGCTGCCTACATTCCAATTGATCTGATCACCTTAATTAGCTAGTAGCTAACTCCGAACATAGCCGAAGATGAAATCGTTCTACCAAGAAATAACATTTTTAGCTAACAGTAGATTTAAAATCGTCAAGGAAGCCAATCGCGGAATATTTTAAATTATCAATATTACTTCTAACCTTTACAAAAAAAATTGGTGAAAGAAATACGCATGTTTTTCAAGATTTTATGAGCTGAAACGAAAGCTGTTGAGGAAGAGAAACAACTATAATTTAAAAACTAAAATAATACTATATTCTTCAAAGTTCCGCCAAAAAAGTTAGTTCCCATAATATCATTTCTTATTTTTCTTTTTCGATCCAAATATTCATTCAAACTCTATCTTTTCATACCCGTTGCGTCACGAATGAAATACTCTTTAACAGTTAACTTGAAATAAACAGAAAAAGGGCCAATTTATCAGAGCAAAAAAGTTTATTAATTCAAGTAAAACAGAAAATCATACGACGTTTCGTTCACAATATTGGAAAATAGACGTAAATAAGCAAAGTTTGTATAGAAATACAGGAACATAGTTAAATAAATTAATCAAATTTACAGATTTGAATTAACAATTGTAAATTTATACGTCTGAGTGGTATAAATAACAGCAGTATATAATTTTCTTTTCAAAATTGATCTTCAATTCATATAATTCTATATAAATATATATTTATATTTAAAATAATATTCTTATCTCTCGATTTATTATCTAAAATAATTACATGTTTTTATTGTTATTTCATGCAATAAATTTCTGCCACCGTGCAAACTGCCCAGTTGTAGATTAAATAAATAAATACAATATGTCGTATTTCTTAAAGTATATTAGTGGCATTTTTACCATTTAATGAAGTAGGATTATAACGATTACGTAGCATTTCACTCATAAGTTTTGTGAAGTAATTATTTTCTTTGCTCAATCAGTTTTTGGTTGAGCCGAATAATATACTTTTTTTCTGACAAATTAGCCATTTTTCTGTTTATTTATTAAATTGTAATCGTCAGTATTAAATTAACATGAAATCCTAGCATGGAAATTCTGTGTTGTCTCTTAATATTAAGGACATCTGTAATGACAACTTGGTGTCTGAAAATACGCAGAAAGTTTTGAAGTAGATTTCAAGAGATCGGAATGCGCAACGGGGAAGGAAACCTTTCACAGTGAAGAGAGGAATAAGGAAATAAAAGATTACGGAAATTTTGTGTGGGAAGTAAATATTTAAAAGCAGTTTGCACCCTGAAAATGTCCAATTGATTATGCGCTGTGTTAATTGTGTGCTGCACTTGCGACATGGGATGTTTTATTAGAAGAGAAGAAACCCGATCTTTTGTCGTACTCGTTTTGAAGATAGTGTACACGCTTTTCCACCTTACTGCAGCGCCTAGGGCGGGGTACTTGAATCTTGAGATTTCTTTGGCTGCCAGACTTTGGCTGCATGGACACCCCTCAGGGCACCTGACAAAGGATGACTCGCCCCTGGGGCTAAGTCCTGCCTAAAGTTAGACAAGTGGACAATCAGCTCTCCCCCACTGCTGCAGGCCTGCCATTGTGTTTACGCGTACGAAATAACGGACTGCATCCATTTGCAACATCTCTTTTCCCCGACACAGCTGGCTGTACAGGAAACAAACTCGGCTGCGATTGCGTTTCCTGGGAAGTGAGCTTTGACGTCATCTCTGCTACTTTTCGTAATATAGTTGTAACTACTTGGTAAAGAAGATACTGAAGTCCTGCGTCCTGGAGATGTTGCCATTAAATAGTTTAACATCGAAATTATCAAGATAGTGCATAACTTGTACACTATAAAAATTATTCTTCAGGATAACGCAAACTCTATCAAACTTTCCTACAGTTTTGTTTAAAGTAAAAATAATTTATTTGCGTCGTATTTATCTTGCAGTGTTTTCAAGAAGCTTCTCTTTACTCCGTAGCATAATCAACGAACAGGTATTTTCTTTTAAATCAACCTTCTTTCAACTTAAATTAAAAATTCTAGGAATAATATATCAGCAAATATCGTGTCGAATATTAATTATATTACTCAAATTGCGATCCTATTGCATGATGTTTTTGGTTTCTTTGTATTGTCTACTATTGGAAACGTTGGGTTCCTAATTTTTCATTCTCTCATTTTGTCTTTGGCCTATATCTTTAATCTTTAGCAGATGTTGTCGGGTTTTCCATTCCCTAGATCTGATTTTTTAAGAAAAGAAGGCTTGAGAATGCGCAACATCTTTGCCTCAAAATTTCAATTACAAATTCTTTCGTCTTATCCGTTTCTCTAACTGACTATATATTCTCCTAGGCATTGGGAAACCCGACAATAATATCTACCAATGGTTCCGCGCCGTTGCAACAAAATTTCAATTCCAGAATGATATTTGCTTAGAAACACACAACCAATTCGCTCTTCATATTTTGCTCAATAAATTCTGGTGAAAATCAACATTTGGAAATTATTGTCTTACACAAATGACTCGAGTAATTAGTTTTGTGATTGTTCTGGAGTAGGTTTATGTTGATTGTGGGTGCCTCAAACAGTAAATTACATGAAAAGAAAATGTCTTACGTCTAATATCAGTTGATAGTAATTTTCTAACATTTATAGAAAGATCTGTGTGTTAATTTAATTAATTTACATTATTGCTAAAACATGAGACCAATTATTTTAAGAGTGAGAATAGCATAGAAGATTTAAAATAGTCACTAAGAAGTATTCAGAATAATATTACATGTCATAAATTGTTGTTGTGGTAATATGCGGAAACATTCAGTAATTTAGATAATAAATACTTAATTATGTTGGATTAATTTGAGCTTTTTCAAGTATGTGAACCACTCGCATGTACCATTTTAATGAGCAAGTAAATCACTGTTTTTAACAGTATAAATATAAGCGTAAAAATTATCAATGGCTACTTCATGTAGACCTTCACAGATAAGACAAAATTAAAAATATTTTACCACCAAAAGCAAAAGAATTGAATGATCAGAATGAGAAATTAATGAACTAGTAATGTTTTTCAAACATCATTTTGGACAGTTTGCATACAATTTACTGTTTTTGAGGTTATGTGCTACAAATCTTCACATTCCGTACAATTATTTTCATTTCAAACAAGAGATACGAATATTTTGCTCGCTTAAATTCAGTTACGATACGCTAATTCGTATTCTGATAATTAGTCGAGTTACAGCGATGTATGAAATTTCGGGTGATCGCTAGTTAACAGAAAAAGAGAACCTTCAAGCAGCGATCTGCAAGTCATGTATTCTGTGAACCTGTTATTAGTCCTAATAGAGCAGGAGCGATCGGGAAACGCAACTGGAGTAGAAACTTAATTGCAAAGTGAGTCTCGTGTAGCATGTTGCATATGTCTTCAGTACTTAGCGATTGCTTTCAATTATCTTCCGGAGGAGGTTCCGTTCCTGATGACTGGTAAATCGCTAAAATAACACCTGCATTTAAAGCGGCTTTCAAATCGATAGGGGAAAATAACAGTTCTATCTCTCATCTAACAGCAAGCGCTACTATTCTAAGAAAAACACTGTAATTAGGTTTGTAATTGAAACCTTCTATTATAATGCTTATTTTGTGAGAGAAAAGTAAAGATAGAGGGATTTTTAAAGCGTATGGCACGGAATTTGGAATATTTACAAACAGATTATAGAACATAATTTATTATTTGTAAATGGTGCAAGTGAATTCACTGATATTTCTAGAGCATTAAAGATCTTCAGATTATTAAAAATTAAATTTGAGGTACTAACTAATGAAAATAAAGCCACTGGCATCATTCTAAAGGAAGAAACACAGTTAAAATACCTCAGATACTGTACGTAAGGTTGAAGAGAATGTTATGAGAAAATTATTACATGTAAAAGAAGCAATAATTCGTTTCAGAATAAATAAATATATATAATTATCTCACATCTACATGGACAAAGATACAGTTCTGCACTTTATTTACCAAATTTCATGACTGTTAATATCACCGTTTTTAATTGAACGTTGCATTCTACAATACTCATAATTTTAATATTCCTTACTCTTATGTGTCACTCAGTACTAAAAATCTTTTTTGGTTTATTTATGAGCAAATTAGCTTTTCGTAGTGCATTAAAATAAAATAAAATGTTTCGACCGAAAGTAGATCTGTATTATGTTGAAATTATTGTGATATTTATACATTTTCTTGAAGGCATACTGTTAGAAATTTATCTAAAAATTTAACATGTGAGGGTTATTTTTTTAAAAAAACAGTGGAACTTTAATAATAAAAAAATCTTATTGCCAGATTTACTTGTACATACAAGTTATATTTGTAACATGCGAAATACAATTTTTACTTATTTAGTTATAATCATAATTCGAATATCTTTTTTATAACTTTATTATAAAGATGTGTTTTTAGCATATTTCTTAGTGTACTTGGAATTTGTTATTTAACTGTAATGCAATTCCTAAACGGTCCCTATCACTTAATTTTTCTTACGCATTGGTTCCTAAAATAGTCAGTTTTTGTCCTTGTGTTTTGTATCCAAAGTATATTTTAATTATCGAATACTGTCTTCTCAGGTTAAACATAATTCTAACACATTTCATTTACAGATCTAATAGGCATTTCAGATATTTTGAAGCAAATTATCCCCAAATTTCAGTACCATACAAAATGTAATAGGTTCTTTTTAATATACATTTTATAGCACAGTTTCCTAAACTTAGGATCAAGAAATTCCTTTACTAATTCTTTTAGATACATGATAAAGTTTTAGAGCTGATCAACAATCAGGATTTTAAAAAAGTGATTGTTTACTCCTTCAACTGTATTCAAATTGTTGTATATGCTACAACTATTTCCATTTTTACGTATAGCTAAATAAAACTTAATCATAGCTGTTTTAGTTATATATATATTTTATAAATAATTAGACTTACAGAAAAAAAAATATTATTTGTAGTTCTAGTTATAAAATTATTGAAAAGTTGATCAGTCATAATAGTGCTGGCAGCATCGACAAAAATTTTGCTTAAGATGATGTTTTATATCCCACATAATACAGGAAGGAGCCGAAGATAGAAAAACTAAACGTACCGAACATTTTGAGATGTTCTGTTCGCCTTCAGGGAATTAAAGTTAACAACCAGAGTTGAGCACGAGAGTTTGAACGATTCTAGATAAATAAACGCGTTAATTAAATAGTATAAGGGATTCTCTGGAATTGACTGGAAGCTTTTGATTTTTCTCCAGTCTTTCACTTTTCATTATTATTTGTCAGCGGTGGAACACTTGACCAAAAATTTACAAATTGTCAGTCTAAATGTAAATTTTTATATATTTAAATATTGCTTGTATTTACGCTATTAAAAAATATATAAAGGTTTTGTCTTAAACTGTATTCTTTATTATAAAGATGTGTTTTTAGCATATTTCTTAGTATATTTCTTAGTGTATAAATTTCTAAACTGTATTCTTTAAAATCTAAAAATAAAAATTTGACTTTGATGGTATATAAGACGAATAATAAATTAAAATCACTTATATCTGAAGCCTTATATATAAAATTAAAAAGAAAAAATTTTGTAATGAACCGGGAGGTGAAGTTCGTAAACATTATGCCTGTGTTATAAAAAATATCAAATAAGAAAATGTAGAAATAATGTAAATCATAATTATTGTAAAGTAGGATTATGATCTTTGTATTTTACTCTAGTTATATCTTTCTTATACTATTCCTGTTCTTTTTTTTGGTTAACAATATCAATGTGAACAATGTATCAGGCCGTTACGGATAGAGAATTTTTTTTAATTGCCCCCAAAGTCTGTGATGAAAATAAGATATGGATTTATAAGTTGTAGTGATCTAGACGAAAAAATATAATTTCTAATCCTAGTTCAATATTGGTTGAATAAATCATTAAAGAAGGGAAGTAAAGTGAAAAGTAGTTATTGGTAATTTGTAATGAATGGGTGTTTTAAAAAAAGTAGCTTAGAATGAAAGTTTTATTTTAAAAAATATATAAAAAGATACTAATTTGAAAATAAGAGAAATTAACAGTAAAAATAGAGAGTAACAAAATTATTGGATGGAATGTAAAGTATAAACTACTGGCGTATAATGGTATATTAAGTGACATTTAGAACAATGAATGGTAATACTTCTAAAAGCAAGATGGCTTGGTAATTGTGATATGAAATATTTAAAAATATATATAAATATAAAATTTCAAACTGGTCGTAAATATATATTTTATAATTGGGAATGAAAAAAATGTAGAACGATATGTAAAATAAGTACTTATAAAGAATCTAAATAAGTAGGAATAATGTATTGAAGTAAGTAAGATATTGGACTCTAGTGGTAATGGCAGTCAGGTGTTTGCTGGGTATAAAAAATCTGTGGGATTGTAATATTAATGGAAGTTGAGTAAAATGTTAAAGAAATTGGATGTTCGAATTAATAGTCACATTTTGAAATTGACTATGTACATTTTATATATAGTCAATTTTAAGTGAAATTAAATTAACTAAAATAATTTGTAATTGTTCTTAAAAAACTTTGTAAAATGATTGTTATTAATTTCTAAATAGTAGATTAAACCTGACGAGGTCCTAGAAAAGTACGATTGTTTTTTCATAATTAAATTTAAATTGCAAATGATTTTGGCAGCTGCTGAAAGATATTACTAAAAAAAATTTCCGAATTATAAACGATAAATCTCTTACTTATAGGTTTAGAATTATTTTAAATTCTCAAAAAATAATCTGTCTGTTTATTATCCTAAATCCAAATGCACTGCCGTTCAAACCCTGGTAAATAATTTGATTAGCGTAAGGCATATTTCTGAAGTACGCCATTTTTGTATTGAATTCCAGTCAGTTTTATTATTCCAGTGCAGACTGTGACTCTTGTGATTTAACTGGTGCGTTGAAATTTAGTGGCATAATTAATATTTAGTCTCAACATTACAAGGGGTTGTTTGTGAAGATACCACCACATCCAAGTGAGTTGTCACACGAGTGTATGAGACCAGTTTATGATCGCTTTAAAGTGAATTATCTAATATATTATTAGGATTTCTCGGAACGCCGTCAACCCAGGTTTTTCCGAATCACATGATGCAATCTTTATGGTATTGTGATTGATTACTGTTTTCTGTGCTCCGAAGTTTGTTTGCCACTTCCATCTGCGTTATTTATGACAGAGAGAAGGAACGTACACGAGGACAAGAGAAATCTTATCGGACAGCACTTCCGCCAGGAGCTGCCTTATCCAGGACCACGTGTGCTCTGATCCGTCTCTCCACAACTGCATTCGCTGCTTTTTGGTTTCTGAACAACAAATATTGGATAAAATCCAGACGAATTTCTTCGTTTCCGGGACCTTGGCTAATCTGCTGATTCTGCAAAATTCAAATCGAAATGTTTCCTTCGTCATGCCGAGTAATTGAAATGCAATATTTCCCGCTCCTTACATAATTATCCTGGTATATGGCACGTTTTCGTTATAAAGAACATACGAATCAAAATTGAAACACCAGCAAGGCTTTCAAAATAAATGAACAGCGAAGATAAATAAAACTATTGTATTTCCTTGAAATGTGTCAGTTTGCTCAATATGTATACGACCTTAAAATTAATTTTTATATTTCATGATTGTTTACAAAGGGAAGAAATATATTTTTTGAGATTTCTTCGGATATTTAATTGCTTACTGAAGTCGATTAAAAACGAAACGAAGGATCATTTAATAAATAAATAAACAGATCTGCAAATATAACTGAACTAATCAATCAGTTCATGCGACGTTTCGTCCACAATTTTACCTTCAGGTAAACAGGTCATAAAACTCACGTTTATATCGGGAAAAATAACAAGGTTTTAATTTGAAGAACTCTAAATTTTTATCAGTCTCAATGAATAAAATTTTTGATTCCTTCAAAGCAATTTATTACAAAAGTTCTATTTTTTTTACTGTGTTCCATAATTAAACTGAATAACTATATATAAAAATTTGTAAATCTTGATTTTAGAACCTGACTTTGAAGAAATTGACTTTTATTTTAAGCTCGCTTATGGCCGAAATACTGCTAATAAATTGTTTTGGAGAAATACAAAATTTCATTCACTGAGGTTGATAAAAAAGGCGGGGTTATTAAAATTTTAAAGTAATAAAATATCAGTCTTGTTTTTTCATTTCGAATTATTTTATTGAAGTGTTACGTTCAGAAGCATATCACGTCTAATTACACTAAAATTATTAAAATTATGCTAGAAGTGCATAAAACATTAATAATTTGAAAATAAAATTCAAAGTAGAGTTAGATTACCAGAGAATGAAAGTACATATAAAATTTATATGAGGGTTGATCAATTCTTATGCTAAAACAAATTTTAATAAAAAGGAAGGAATAAATTTAATGTGGTCGGATTTATATTAATTTTATACAGAGCTTAATAATATGGATTTATTCTAATTAACCTTGCGCATTATTATTTTTATTAACCTTGCGAATTACGTCAATGTGTTCTGATGTGTCAAAATGTTGTTATTTTTGATAGGCTCGACTCTCGCCCTTCTTTCCTTTCGTTAAATGATTTCAGGCTTCCAAACTTCACTCTAAGCTAATTACTTTTTCTACTCCTTAGCAGTTGTGTAATTTGTCCCGTAAATGTGCGTGTCGAGAGCCGAGGTTTGCATATTCATACTCCTGTTACCTCTCTAATTCCAGATGTAAATGTGGACACTTCTGGCCCACCTCTCAGAACAGGACTCAAAATGTAATGCCTCTGTGTTTCTTCCCTCGGATGAACAACTAACTTTTCACATCAGTATAATTGAATTTGAGACACTGACACACGTTTAATGCAACATAAAAATATATCTTAAGAGAAGTCTTAATCATCGGCACATGGATACATTTTTATTGGATTTCAGCTTAAAAAAATATTTTTAAATTCTCATACTGTTTAAAGGTCAGCGTATTTCTATTCATATGTACACAATGTAAAATTAAACACTTTTACATTATTTTTTATGTGATATCTTAGTTGAAATATACGTTTTTCGTTGAAGATTGGCGTAAATGTACTATCGTGACGCATCGCCGATCAAAACTTTAATCTCCAATAAATCATATGCATGTTAAATTACAACACTGTATCCGCTGAATGTGAAAATGAGATAAGCTCTGAGTATATTCAGATTTTTTTAGTCTTACGACTTAATTTTTCTGTGTGTCACGTACGAATGAGGGTATAGAGAGCCGAGTGTTGCAAATTCATAGATGCATACTTCTTGTTCCCTCCCTCTTTTAATTTCTCTTATCCCCCTAATTCTAGATGTAAATGTAGTTTTTTTGAATGGCGGACAGCTCCTGCCCTTCGTCCCCCTCTACCTGCGATGCCCCAGTTTGTCTCCTCGCAGATCAATTACGCACAGCGCTTACTCATTCACTCACAATGTCTCTCCTTGTCTGGCTACACGCCAGCCCCACCATCTCCCTTGTCCCACTCGTTGACAGGAACTTACTCCACTTGTCAAGCGTACTTACACTAAAGAGAAACTAACCAGATGACTCGTTCGCATCGCCAATGATTTGCCCTTCCTCACATGGTTCCTTATTGCGGTCTTGAAACCAATCAATTTTGTCAGCAAAATATGAAACGCGGGAATTTTACGAAATATTTTGAAACAATGTATTTGGTATAATTAAATTAATAAATAAACAGAAAACAGCCAATTAGTCAAAAATGTATTATTAAACTAAAAAAATATGATTACAATAGTACGACGTTTCAACAAAATTTTTGGGACTTCATAAGATAACTAACAGTTTTAGTTGAATAATAATTTTTTCTGACAAATTTGTCGATTTTCTGTTTATATTAAATTATAATTGACAGATAAACTCGAATATTATTAAATTAGTCTACTCCATGGTAGACTGACATTATTTGTAGAAGGATTAATTTGTAAATAAAAATTAATTTTTGTTATCAAAGTTAAATTAAATAAGCTTCATTTATGTAATGTAACCTGACATGTTTCCGAAATAATTAAAACTCCATTAATAATATATTTATTTATTTTGAACCCAGGAGCATCCGCCGGGTAATTTCGCCATCTTCATCCTGGACAACATTTCGTCAAGATTCTGTATTGCATATGATAGAGAACATTACTAAAAATCAAAATAATTTTTTAAAATTATTCTTGATGCTGATTAAAAAGATACGGGATTACATTACATAAGCACCAAAATTAAAATCTGTCAGGTAAAATTTATAATTATGAATTTTTCAGTGGACAGGTAGGAAACATTCAGAACGTGGAATCGACTTAAGTCGAATAATATAATATGAAAATGAATTGCCGAGAATATTAATAAAATGTTTTCTTTGTTAAAATGGAGTATATTAGTCATAACCGTGGGAAACTAACATAGCATGTTTTCATTGCACTGTGTTTAAGAATATTATAACGGTTTCGACACAGTTGCCTTCATGTAACCCGTTTTGAAGTTCATTTGAGAATTATGCAATACAACGACGCTTTACTCTTTAATTTAATTTCTAACAAAATATTAAAAACCCTTTAATTGAGAACTAATTAACACTGCAGTTTTCTTTAAATTATTCGGAGCCTTGCTTTTGAAACAGTTGTTTGGATTTTTTCAGAATGTCTTCTTGTTCCGGGGATCAGTTATCAAGCTTAAATGTTTGTAGTTAAATAAATATTTATAAAAATATATACATTGCATGTTTGGGAGGGACCTCTTTCAAAACTGTGTGAATTTCAAAACTTGTTAATCGTTTTTTTTGTGCTACTTTATTATATTCATTTGTCGCTTTTTGTGTACTTTAGTTTGCTATTCTTTACTTTGTACAAATATGCTATAAATCTAACCGTATCTAGGAAAATACCTGAAGACGATACAAAAAGAGGTATCGAAACGTCGTTAGAATATAAATAAAAAATAAAAAAGGTCATCAATTGTTTTATTAATTGTAAAAAGTCGTTAAATGAAAACATATATTCATTATGGTGCAGAAAAATGGTACTTTAAACTATTATTTGTTACTATAATTCCTTAGTGACCTCCAGTTATAATCAGTCAATATAAATAAAACACTTTTAGTTTCTTAATACATTTAATTAATGTAGTGGTCTAGGGAGCTTTCCGCATATAAAAAAAAAGTCTTCACATGTAAAACTATACAAAACAATAAGCTTAATATAAGTATATATTAACATTATGCAATATAAATGAGAACAACTAATTTTACTGATATACTTATTCAACGATACAATATCAAAACGCAATCCACAAAAATAACCATGGTAAGATGTGTAATTACCCTTATATACGCCCCTTTATTTTTTTAAATTCAAATTGTACACAAACAACCCCAAAACCTAAAATTATTAAAATTTCCGTATGTTTAATTTCCGTACAATAATCTATTTACATGTATGAAAACTGAAAATTATTATAATTTATTTACATCTATCAAAATGGAAATTTAACTATAAATTCAAGAAACAAAGAGCACAAATAGTGCAACATTACGCTGGAATTTAGGATTTAACATCTATGAAAAATTGTATTTAATTAAAAAAAAATCTTACATTTGAGTTCGAATTAAATTAATATCGAGATTTAGAGACGGTATACGTTTTAAATAGCTGATTGCGGATTATTTTAATATGAATTAATCATGACGGCGTACGAAATTAATATTTGGAAGACTCCGAAACATGGACGTACTGATTCAATTCAAGGTTTTATTTTTCGGACGTTGTTCCTTAACAATTTGGATCTGTTTTATCAGTAAAACTCATTCTTAAATTACGAATGAGTTTGAGATTATTCTTCTGACATAAATACCGATAGATTATTTTATTACTTTAACTCTAAGTAAACCATATACTAAAACATAAAAGTGTGTATATTAAAGTAACTAATCATGTTACCAAGGTTATTTGGTTTTAATAATGACTGAAATTAATTGTTCTAATTTAGATAAAAAAATTAAACTATATATTGAGTATTTAAATTTTAGATTTCATCTTTAAATTTTTTATAATTTTCTATATGTAAAGGCATATGCCAAAAAAATTATACCAGCCACTAAATTAAATAAATTATTCGAAGGAGCATAAAGTGAAAAAATTATAGTAAGGCAATTTGTCTTAATAAAAAATAAACTGTTCAAATATTAAAAGATTATTTCTAAGAATGTATTTATAATAATTGTTCTGTTACATTGGACTGATAATGTAAAAATTATGTTGACTAATCCAAAAGTAGTATTTTCAAAAATGTTCAATCATGACCCTCACGCCTGAACTGCAATTACCGAAGTGACTGCTACAAAGAAAATGAAATGTTAAAGGAAAAATAAAATCAAGTATAATACTATAAAATATAGCAGTCAGTTGTAACTGAAAGGAAACAATAAAAGGTGTGTAGTTTGTTTATTTAATTATTAAGCCATTTAGAAAAATTTTTAATTGTCTCTGCTACCACTTTACCTCCAACTTTTCCTATCCTTTTCTAGTTATAACATTTCTGGATAATAATTCGTCCAAACGCTCCAACAAAAAACAATTGTTTCATTACTTCATAGCTCTGATTAAGAATGAAATAGTTGAGCCATGTATATTTCTCTATCAAAATTTAATTTTGTTATTCTACGATACCATCCATCGATCAAGTAGACTTTCGGATTACATTAATTTTTACAACCTTTTCGTTCCCATAACAAGATCAATTTCCTTCACTTCCTCTTGCTTATCGAGGTGAGAGAGATTGGGATAATTCAGATTCGTCCAAAAGTATCTGCCTCATTTGTTTCAGTCGTATTCGGTTGAGCGTGTGGTTGGAAGACAAGGGACTCATTGAAAATTATCAGTGATGAAAACTGGCGTGAGTCATGCGAAAGTAGGTGGTTTCCGTGACGCTCGTTTAAAAAATATACTTGGTCGATAGATTTCGTTGGTATTATTTTCTATTTTTGTGACTGGATTCGACGTTCCTACTGCCGAGAGGAAGACACGGCGCCAGGTCAACTATTTCTTATTTGTTGTGGAAGTTTGGATTAGCCACCCCAAGATACAGCTGGGGGTAGGGGGGGTCCCTCCGATTAGAAACTGTCCCAACGTGGTAATCTGACAGTCGTTTCCGTCAACTTCGTGTGCTCTAGGACCCATCTCTGACTGCCGGGGTTCGATCTCCATATTCTAGAAAGGAAAGGGTAATCGCCATCCTTTGTAAGCCGGTACTGAACTATTCCGGGAGCGGGCGTAATTTTTGTTTTCCGCCGAATCCGACAGACTTAAAGTCGACGAGCCAACAGGTGTCGGTGGTCGGCGCCGCTTTAAACACGCCGCTATATGTGGGTCAAATTAAAACGAGTGCGCCGGCCTTAAAGGGAAACGCGCCGGTCATTGACGCTGCTGCAGTCGCTGCCACTATTTAAGCGTTGACCTCGCCTGCGTACGCAACTACGCACTCCTCAGCCGCACAGGCAAATGAAATTCACACAAATATTTACTCTCAATTAAAGATAAAGCAGGCGAATTAACAATACAAAATATTTTACATTTTACAATCATCCATATAATTATTCTTTTTATATAAAGTAGCCAAATAACAGGCAAAATTAAGTGAAAAAAATAAATACCATTCTCCAACGTTGTCTTTTATACTCTAAAAATATTCCTTAAAATATATAACAGGTAGCTGGCATCCTTTCTCATTGTTACACATGAAAAAAATATTTCTTTTCCCCATAGTTGAGTTCAAAATCATATTAAATCTTCAAACTTATTGTCATAACACCTCTAATTCGCCTTATATTAAGAATCGGAAAGATCCCTTGAAATCAGATTTACTCGTTTCGTGGTTTACAAAATTTCAAGTGCAAACTGTGATGTCATTTATATAGCCCAATCAAATCGTCCAAATGATCATCGTGCCAACACCAGACTTTCTGATAACAAACACTCTGTCATAAAAAAATCAACGTATTCCTTATAAGGATCGTAGGTTCGATTGTGTCGGCACCAGAACTCTTGAACATTGAATACAGGCATCATTCTACGATAATTTCAGAAATTATGCATATAAAATTGAATAATAACTCCATCAATATTCGGAATTATACAAACTTTTTGAGCAGTAAGCGTGATACTATTTTATCTTTCTAACATCTTTGACAAAATTATTCAATGGATAATAAGTATTTAGTACACTTGAAAAAGTAAAACCGTTGTGTTTATATTTTTATTAAGATTTGATATGCCTCCATATTTCGATATTCTGAAAATTTAATTTAGTAATCACTTACTTAGGCCTGTCTTTTGGCTATTTATTTTTCAAATTAGTATAATTCTAACAAAGAAGTTTGGTGTTATATTTTTAATTATTCTTTTTCTGTAAAAACACTAAAAAGATACCATTAGGTATCTACTTAGGAAATACGACAAATTTAAGCTCCATTACGTGCTTAGTTATTAAAATATAGCTACGAAAATACATAAATGAGAAAGATAGGAAAAAAATCACACACGAATACGAAAGTTACTTATATAAGAAGCACACGAATGATAAATAATTTAAATTAAAAGCAGGAAAATAAATAATAAGGATAAAAATATATCTGACATTTGTAATAATATAAATAAATATTCAGTCTTCATTCAAAAAAATACTATTATCAACAATAATTAATTATACGGCGTTTTTTCCTTTTTTTAAGGACCTTCGGATGTTTGTCAGTAGTTATAATTGATGAAATTTAAAAATGTCATAGTTGCAAATACCAATATGACAAAATCGTAATAATAGCTGAAGATCAAATATCTGTGTAAGATAATGTATAATGGATATAATATTTCAGGCCAAGCATCAAATCATAATAATGGTGAAATAATATTTGAAATTTGTAATTATATATTTAAATAAATATACGGCTTTGATTCAGGAAAAACCGTACGTGAAAATGGATTTAAACTAAAGTGAGAAGAAAATATATTTTGGTACATACACGTGAAATACTTTTAAAACCTTCACATAAGTGAGTGATAAAATTGTGAATGTATTATCATATTTGATTATTGTTTTTATAATAAACAGAAGTACTTAGACGACAGTTAAATAAAAGTATTACATCTACTATGATCTTCGTAATGTCAATAGTGGGGAGTGTAAACCAGCTGTTTTCAGGACGGTTAACAAATTCATTAATTCAACATTGACATTTACGGTACTACGAATTTCACTTTTCCAATATGAATAATAATTTTGAAGTCTATTTAACGACAGATTGTTTTACGCTTGAAGTACGGTAAGTTCGTTGTCCCAATTTCAAGATTTTCAACGTACCAAGAAGGAAAGAGGGTTTGGTTTTCGTCGCTCAAGCGTTTGAGGTGAAGTACTTTTCTTCGGACCATAAAAATCATGAAGTAAAAAACTGGTGTTACCGTTGAACGCGCGCTTGCCGAAACGGTAAGCTTTTAAACTGCGAATACGGTTAGATTATTTACCTGCAACGCACGTAGGAGACAAAAATTCGATAATATAAATAATACTTCAATTACAATTTCTTCTGAATCTACAAACTTCCTGCATTAGCATAGTTAAACGCCCTGCGCAATTAAGGAGATTATTTACACATGGTAACTAAAAATGTGTGATCAAAATTTGTCTGCCCATCTTTTGAATTTAGTGAGGACCCTCTCAAGTGAAGACACACTTTTATAAAAACCTGATGTACGCGATGATCGAGAGGTAGGCCTAGTAGATGTTTCAATTATTACGAAAACGGTCCAGAGACTTCCTTAATTTGATAGCAGCAGAAGAATATCAAACTGACATCCTTGGATTTTTCAAACGACACGTCGACATGAACGTATTTTACTGAAGAAAATAGAACACATTTAAATACATATTACGAACTTCCGAACTACAAGAGAGAGCGAAACAGAGCAATTCTGGAACTGTAAAATATGAATCCTGAAAATTGACGATTCATAGAGGAAATGTGAATAACGGAAACTTGAAGAGGAAGTTGGTAATAAAGCCAGTTGATGAGCGTTGTTCACAGAGTCTAGAAACTCAAAATTACTGCATAACTCCGAGCAAAAATAAGTTCGCACAACAGAGATATAAAATTGAGTGGTTTACTCAGATCTCTAACAAATAAATTTATTGTATTACTTTTCATATATATTTTAAAATTTGATAGAGGGTAAGTTTGAATTTCTGTAATGCTCAGATGACTGCGATTTAAATATTAGATCTAATATAAATTATATACTTTAATTTTATAAAACCGCCAGCGAAAATAAAACAAACTAACGCCTTGTTGGTATTGGGAATATTAAAAAAAAATTTTTTTCGCATATATCTATTTATTCTCGTTTGTGTATTAACCTTTTTCACCTTACTAGTTTTCCTATTTCAACTACAAATTAATTATTTATGTATGTCATTATTTGAGAATTTATAATTTTTACGCTTTTTATTTACGCATTTTCTCATCGTCTGCATTTCATGGTTGTATTTTATTATCTACGCATTTATTTATGCTTTGACTCGCCCTGTTTCCTCAGCCGAAGAATCAATAAATCGGAAACAACAAATCCTGTCGTGATGTGAAATAGGTTTGAATCTCAGAAGGAACTTCGTCTCATTTACGCTATCGGTAATAATTTTAAGAGTACATTTTATTGTAAACAACAGCATTGAAACTTAAGTTTTTATTTAGTCAAAATTTTGTGTTTTCTTGTATTTATCCTAAATTTACGCGGTGAAAATATTCATAAGAAATATCTTTTCTCTGATTATTCTGCAAATACGTGAAGAAATATTATTTTCATGAGTATACATAATTATATTATATTTAATACAGAAACTAATTATTTTGTATCGAAACAAAATAGATGTATATATAATTGAGGCTAAAATAAAAGCAACCATTTTGGGATCTATTGTTACTTCGGTGATTAATAACAATAGTCCAGAATTATCATTAGTGTATTTTGGTGTAAATTGGAGTAAGGGTAATTTCGTAGTAACAATTAACAGCATATTCTAAGTCATGAAAAAATTTGCCAGGTCCGATTTCTTTTTTCACATAAATTTTATCGGTTTTAAAGTTCAATTTTAAAGTAGTGCGGATATATTTCTAGAAAGCTGCTATGTCTCCGTGACGCTTTCATTTTCTTTCACACGAAAAATGAGGGCCAAATGATGACATTACAGACATTACAGACATTTTGGAACATGTTAATTAACGCGGACTTTAGTCAAATTAATTTTGGAGTTACAGAATGGTTATTATATTTACATTTGCCATATGCTACTAATGTGGGCGTCACGATGAAAGTTCCCTACCGGAAAATGGTAAATATGTATTTAAATTTCCTCTACGGTGAGTGTATTCAGCATAATTAATGTATGTCGTTATGTAGCCAAATTAGAACAATTAGTGTTTTTATTCTGTGCCGTCTTAGGATAAAACATATTTGTATGGATGATGCGACACGTGTTGCCTGAAAAACAATAACTAAAAGTATTTTATTATAATTGAATACGTTAAAAGCAAACATCCGTTTTCATGTTTTAGCCTCATATTTATCCGTTCCCGTTGCTTTAGTAGAGTGTTAATGCTCAGTAGGCAAAGCTACTGAAGTTAGGATATGAGTGATGTTTCCAGCAGGAAATCGTAATGCTAGTTTTATGTGTATCTTTATGTAAACACTAACATATTCACAATATAAAAAAGTGCCATGAAATCCTCACAACCGACTGTAAAATTTAAAGTACCACGCGTTTACACGTTTCCCATTTATGACGTGTGACGAAGTTGCTATTGCAGCCATACAACTGTTATTGTGTTTCAGATGTTCTATTTCCGAAAAAAAACAACAGGAAAGCACGTCGGGGAATCCCAAATTCTCTACCGTGGACGTGCTGTGTGTAATATTACAATCCACGCGGGATAGTTCCCGAATATTATGTGGGATGTAGCGCGATGAATGCCAACACTTTCATTGAACGCAGATTATTTTCAAATACGTTCCGAGCACGGAGGAACTAAATTAGGGGGGAAAAAAACGGTTCAAGTGATATGTAAAGTTGTGTGCTATTTCACAGGTGCAAATTATTGTATCGGATTTCCGGTAATTTGATTTACGGGTGCTGCTGAAACAGAACTTAACGCAGCTTTAAATTGCTAATTTCTGAAGTATACAGACTCTTGTCAATTACGTGACGCTGGTCGATATAATTGTGTATATTGATTGCCTGTAATAATATCCATTATAGAGACTCTTATTTATAAAATCTAAATTTGTGACTTTCCTGATAAGGGAAAAAATCGTTTAAGTGTAAAATCGAGATTGACGAACTGGTGACAAAATACGTCACTATATTGTAAATGTGTAAACATAAATGTTGAAACCTTTGCCTCACTGACCTGTAAAGAGACTTTTATTGTAACTATAATTTAAAAAATAATTTATTAACAGAGTGTTTAAGAAACACGCAGTAAGTAAGATGAAATGGTAAATTCCCAAATAAAATATTTGATATAATTTAAAGAATTAAACATATTACACCATAAATATTCTGGATCCAGTTACTTAAATTTTGTTCGAATACAAATAATAAAAGTAGGAAATTAAATCAATTAATTTGCCCCATTATAATTTTCTAACACTTCAAAAACTCTTACTTTTTATTTTTTTAGACGTAGCCTCCTTATTTTTGCATCTCAAACAATGTCCTTAGTAAAGGACGAAAAATTAAAGAAAATATTTATTATTCAGTCTTTAGATATTTAATATATACAAAATTACTATTAAGATCATTTTTTTCTGATTTTCACGTAATCAAAGCATACTAATAACCTAAAAAAATTCAGTGAGACAATAGCGCTTTATTTAGGAGGACCCGATCCCTGAAATACAAACGCAGTCACCTTATAATTACATTTAGATAAATGATTGAAAACCGCCACATTAGTCAGAAAACATTTAATAATGTAGAAACATAAAAATTATCCATTCAATAGATTTAGACTGTTATAAATCTAAAAACTCAAACTAAAAACTGTATTTAACAAATTATTGAATAAAATTTATTTTACTGAATACTCAAATATAAATATATTTAAACGAAATAATACTAAACAATTTATACTAGTCAATACTTATTTAAATATAATTTATTGATTGGATTTTTAGATAATTCTCCAAATCCTGATGAAACGTCACGTTAATTTTTTGGTTACTAAATTATTTCTGAGAAATTTGGCTCCATTCATTCATTTATAATTATGGTGAAGTCAGATAAATGTAACTATCACATTTAACTCAATTATGAGTTAAAACGGCAAATGTTTTCGGTAATTCGCTCCGTTTGAAAGTACGACACTTAAAAGTGTGTTCTCTGTAGACTGTCCACCTAGTCGTTGATACGAGAGATTTCTCAGTCTATAATTCCGTCGTGGGTTGTCTGGCGTGATTTAATTAATAACCGTGAAGTGACTCGCCTTAATAACTTTACGTAACCTATTGAAATTTTTCCGTTGGTAAAATAATTATTGCGATTAGCTGGAAACCTTTACGGAGAATATTATCCCTAATTTATTGAATCTTCCAGGTGACGTCTCGTGTGTGACACAAACTCCTTTTTCCACATGATTTTCTGAATTACATGTAATGTTTACAGGTTCGAATTAACAATAGATTACTTCGCGATTCTTTCTCTTTACAAGAATCCTGGACCACTGCGGTTAGCCGAGATGTGGTTGAAGACTTGTAGGAATAATAGCTCGACACCCTTGTGAGTGTAATTAATGAGCTTGATGGGCGGGGTAACGTTATTTGGACTATGACGTGAATAAGCACAGTCCGGACCTTATTAATTCTGTGAGCACAGGTGTCCTAGCACAATGCCACCTTGGAACGCCGTCTCCGAACGTTTATCTCAATTCCGAGGAGGCTCGGCGTGATGATGAATCCCGAGTTTGTCACAATTCCGTCTTTTCTGCCATGCACGACGCGTCTGCTAATTACTCAAAGTGACAATGTGTTTTCGTTCCCCGGAGCAGCTGCGGACCCACGGTACCGAAACTATAGCTACTTAGTTAGTGTATAAGGGTCTAGCCGTAATGAGACGCGGGTTTTTCTTCCCAAACGAGCTCCTTTTCATGGCCCAAGATTGATGGCTCCAGCATCGTTGGCCGATAGGGCAGACTTGGCGTGCTATCTTACGCATTACATCGAACTGATTCTCCGAAATGCACAAAGGAAAATGCGACCCCTCCAAATTCTAGGTCATAAAACGAGCTTTATGGTGAGTTTAAATAAGGCATACACATTTATATACATCCAAAGGCACCAGTCTATCTCTAAATAAAACGTTTATCAACAAATTGTTACCGTACGCAGGAAAACAAGTGAGTTTTTATTAAGATAACAAGAACACGCACACGCAATCACCTGTAATTTAATTTTAAAATACTAATTTAATAACACTGTAACCACGAAGAATAAATTAAAGAAATTTATACGCCATTTATAATATCGCGACCTAATTTCTGTGCTGTGATCAGGAACGCGCTTGGCGTTCAGTGGTACGTCAAAATATAAAACAAACAATTCTTTTTAAAAAAAACACATTTTATTGACATCTGAATAAGAGTTAACAGTTTCTTCCTGACAACACACTTTTAAGTATCGCAGTTTCAAAGGGAGCGAATTACCGAAAAAATTTCCCATTTTAACTCATAATTGAATTTAATGTGATAGCTACATTTAGCTGACTTCACCATAATTATAAATGAATGAATAGAGACAAATTTCTCAAAAATAATCTAGTAACCAAAAAATTAACGTGACGTTCCATCAGGATTTGGAGAATTATAAATCTAAAAATCCAATTAATAAATTATATTTAAACAAGTATTGACTAGTATAAAATTGTTTAATATTATTTCGTTTAAATATATTTCATATAATTATACTTATTTTTTAGTATTCAGTAAAATAAATTTTAGTCAAGAATTTTGTTAAATATAGTTTTTTATTATGAGTTTTTAGATTTATAACAGTCCACATCCATTCGATTCTAATTTTTTATATTTCTACATTATTAAATTTTTTCTGACTAATGTGGCGGTTTTCAATCATTTATCTAAATGTAATTATAAAGTGACTGCGTTTGTATATCTGGGATCGGGTCCTCTTAAATAAAGCGCGATGGTCACTCTGAATTTATTTAGGTTATTAATATGCTTTGATTACGTGAAAATCAGAAAAAAATGATCTTAATACTAGTTTTGTATATATTAAATATTTAATGACTGAATAATAAATTTTTTCTTTAATTTTTAGTCCTTTATTAAGGACACTGTTTGAGATGCAAAAATAAGGAGGCTACGCCTAAAAAAATAAAAAGTAAGAATTTATGAAGTGTAAGAAAATTATATTAGGGCAAATTAATTGATTTAATTTTCTACTTATATTTTTTGTATTAGAACAAAATTTAAGTACCTGGATCCAAAATATTTTGGTGTAATAAGTTTAATTCTGTAAATTATATCAAATTTTCTATTTGGGAATTTACCATTTTATCTTAAAAACTGCGTGTTTCTTAAACACTTATTAATAAATTATTTTCATTTTATGGGTAAACTATATTTACAATAAAAGTCTCTTTACAGGTCAATGAGTCAAATGTTTCAACATTAATGTTTACAGATTTACAATATAGTGACAATAAAAATGCGTACATTAGAGGTAATTTACTATTTAAAAGAAATGTAAGTCGTAAAATAGTTTCACATGTTTCAGTTTAATCGCTCAGTCGATTCCAGACCCAATTAGAGACATTATTAGTGTCGTTTGAGCCCGGCGTGACATTAACAATCATTTTCATTAGCTCTTACACGGAAACAGTACAGAATTAGCGACAACAAATGCTACCAAACATTCTCTTCCTCGGTATTGATTTAGTTTTATTTAACGAATACGTACTGCCAAACTTATCAACTGTAGTTTGAAATTTTAGTAATTATACTTAAATTGTTTTATATTTTACGTCATGGTTTTATTGTTGAGTGCGTTGTCGTCTACCAAAATAGAAAAACGGTTTTTTTTGTATAGGCCAGTTCCGTTTGCGTGTTCTAAAATGTATCTTAAACAAATAACAATCCGGATAAATTTCCAATTTTTGTTATGATATATTTTCGGTAATGACTAGAGAAAGGCAGATGTTTTCTTAGATATATAAATTTTAAAGAGTATGAAAAATATAAGCTGTTTCAATACTTTTTGTTAGCATTACGTGTTTTTTTTGACGGTGTTGTCTCAATAAATATTTCTGACCCGTAGTGTGTTTGTGTCCGTTAAGTGAGAAATTGCAGATAAGCAATTACGTTTCCTGTCGTCAGTCAGTGTAACTGCTATTTAATAAAAGAGTAAATGCTATAGCGACTGGTTAATGTATAATAATGTAAGGCAAAATATTTTTTTAATAAACTTATGCACATGTTCGCTCATTTTATTGTTGTTTACGCTTCATTGCTATAATACGACACGCGTCTCCTATTGTTAATAACTAAATTGCTGTCCAGTAAATATTTATAAACGATTAGTATTTGAATGAAACCACGTTATATCTCTTACTGACTGAAACGTCTTAAAATTTAATTCTAGTATCGCAGCGTGTCCTGTATATTTATGCCTGCGTAATTTTTTGTTCTAGGCTAAAGAACGGAAATGAGTGGCAGGTATGAGGGTTATGAATATTCAAATTTACTGTGATATTCCGACTACTGCCAGACGTTATTGACTTCGATTTTGTTATTCCTTACACACAAATTGTTATTTGTGTGTGATAAATAATTTTATGTCGAACGCGTGACAAAACACATTACATACCACCAGTACGTTGGCTACCGCAATTTATGTTTGTTGTAAACTGGGTGTTTTTTAGTTTCTGGATGTTGTGTTTGTGTGCAGGGAGGCTGGATCTACGCTGGGGGTTGTCGGATGACGACGGGTTTTCCCCCGGCAAAGTCCCACCCTGCTCTCCCGTCACACAGCGCTTTCAGGATTAATCTCCCGTTGCAAGCTATCGCCTTTCTTCACAACTCCTTTGTCTAATACAGTTATGTCAGATGGCCTCTGTTGGGGTGAAATCAATTCTTTAACCAATTCTCTCTCGTTTCTTCTCAAGGCGCAGCGAACGAGGTAAAATTTCCCGACTTCTCAAATCGTCTGAAATATTGGCATATTTTAAATTATAAGACGTCTAATTTCAATTGCTTAATTATTTGAAACGAGGAGTTCGACACCAGGAACCGCCAAGGTCTTAAATCAGGTAAGCATCGCCGTGATTTTTACGAGTCTTCTTAACAGACTTCACGCACAAAAAATATTATATTTGTACATAAGTTAGAAAATTTTCTCGGGATGGAAAAAAAAAATCAGCAACATTTCCTGCAACAGTTACACGGAAAAAATATTCTGTATTTCCATAAATTTATTTTCGTATCGAGAATACATTCTGCCTTACCAGGAGAAGTAACATCTACGTGTACATAACATTTGAACTGAAAAATTCATACCTCCAGTATATTTGAAAAATGCTAAATAACTCACTCCGAAAAAAATCGCTTTATAAATTACAATTTATATGTATTTTTTAAAATCATTTCAATTTTTAAAACATCAATTTGAGTGTAATAATTTTCAGACAGGTAGTAACAAGAAGTCAAAATTACTGTGTATGCGATATAGGTAGATTATTTGTGGAAATTGATTTCGAAGACAATGCTATACTATAAATTACGTTCAAAAATATGCAACTAACCAGCCCAAACGATGAAACGCAAATAAAACAGAGTAAAATAGCTATAAAATCAATATAGTATTTGTATTTCTTTGCATGTGAAAGTTTTTTACGTCATAATTAAATTCCATACGAAAAATTATAATTATATAAAGTATAACTTTTCTGTATTTCGTAAATCGACTTGATATTATCGACCTTAGTTATTCATAAATTAATTTTAAGAAACAAGTATTGTAAGAATGCAAACTAATTTTAGAAAACATGTTGCAAAAACAATTAAAAATATAAATATTTTCTCGGAACAGCTACGTGCTTAATTAATTATTTTTATTGCTAAATAATTTTTAAAATGTGGCCTAATTTTTCATATTCTTTAATTATAACAGACGTTTAATTTTCTAATATTTTTATTGTTACAAATTGTATTATTTCCGCCGGTAAAACGGTGCACCTTTAATTGGTTCTTATTGTAAATTACCAAAATTTTAACTCGTTAGCAGCAAGTGAAGTTGTCTAAGTTCACAATAAAATAAAATATCTAGTAATGTACTAGTGTTATGAATTGAAAGTTTTAATTTAACGGCTGGTTTGAATTAATAAAACAATTGATGACCTTATTCAGACACTGTTCATTTTTTATTTAAATTGTAACGACGTATCGATACCTGTTTGTATCTTGTTTAGGTATTTTCCTACAGAGGAGGTGTTTACAAATGATTAGATTTATAGTAAAATTGTACAAAGTAAACTCAAGGACAAAAAAAACTTACACAACACTCCACAAAAAAACGATTCACAAGTTTGTGAATTTAATAACTTGTTAATCTTTTGTTGTGCTAGTTTCTTATATTAATTTGGTAAGTTTTTTTGTGTACTTTAGTTTACTTTGTACAAATGTGCTATAAATATAATCATTTGTAAATACGTCCTCTGAAGCAAAATACCTGAAGAATATACAAAAAAGGTATCGAAACGTCGTTGCAATATAAATAAAAAAGGAGATAAATTGTTTTATCATGTTACGAAATTGAATTATGGTGTACAAAGGAAACAATCCATTCAGTTAAATTCTTAAGCCTCATTTACGACAAATATTGACAACTTTCAGAAGAATTCTAGAGCATTAGTTCTCAGTAATTTTATTGTTGGGTAAATGTCAACATTTCTTGACAACAATGTTGTCGGGTTTTGTTGTCAACTTTTGTTCTTGAACATTGTTGACATCATTTGGTGTCGATTTTTAGTCTTATGAAAGTGCGCACAGTGTTCACTTGTATCGGAATATCTTACATTTTCTGTTATTATATGATATCACTTAAAAATGAACTGTATATTGCTTAAAATTGCCAGTGTTACTCAGAACTTTTATGACAGAGAAATGTCGTATTTATTTCCAAATTCAATTTATAGGCTAACATGTAGAAAGGTCCTGAAACCATAATGAAGATATAAGGAACGAAGAATTTCGCTAGGTCGACAATGAAGGTCAAATGCAGAGAGAAACGTTGACATTGCTGAAATTGATGATATATATTGAGTGAGCTAAATTAAGTGCTCGTCTCATGGCTGCGAATCGTTACTAAATGAACTAGTTACGAGCAAAGTTGTAAACGTTCAAGGACACCCGACTGCAACGCTACACCACGGACACATAACTCACCCTGCAATTTTTACAGCCCCCAATTTCAAGTGTCAACTCGTCGAGATGAGAATGACGTCAGCAAGGGAAACTCAAGTTTACTAACAAGCGTCGCGGTGAAATTTATGGTCTCGCCAGTTGAAACAGTGCATATTTGTTTCCATCAAGCTCTCTCTTCGTGCTGGGAAGGAAGAGGGCACAGCTGTGTGGGTCAAGTGTCGACTGCCCTCCTCCCCCAGCCTTTCTTGTAATAGAGTTTTAGCATGGTTTCCTGTGAAAGAGCCGTGTCCTTGGGCACGCTTCCCGCCTCGCCGAGGAATTAGGCCTAATATCGCCCGCCCCGCCCGGTCAGGCGCCCACATGGCCATGGCCAGACTCGCATTTACGCACCTGCCGCCGACGCGCCGCGCGTCGTTCTTATTCCTCTCGCCTCTGTGCCACTGGGTCAGTCCTCTGCACCGAGACTGGTGGCATTTCTAAAGGCTACAAGTGAATGGACAACTCAACACAAAGTAAGTTCTCATGTCGAAGGTGCCTCCAGTCAACCTGAAGGCTTTCTCTTACCAAAAGTCTTAATATCGAGAACACTTTCCGGAATGACGTTGTTCCCCTAAAATTGTCGCAGAATTAATTATGCTACATTTCAGAGTTCGCTCCAAGTATCAAGAAATTAGTAACATTCATCCTCAGGTGAAAAGTTTCACTCAGCGGGCAGAATTAAAGGCGAGAGTCCCGCAGGGCTCGGTGCTGGGATCGTTATTTTTTCTGAACTATATAAATGATCGACCCAAAATATTCATTTTAAAAGCAGTACTATTTGTAGATATATTAATAAGCAACAAGGGCACATTTAACGGAGTATTAAATCAATTTAATAGAATTTCAAACATCCAATCTCAAAAACATAGTAAATAACAATGATGAAATACCTGAAAGACTACATAATAAATTTTTACGACTTCCTGTAACTAAATTGTAAAAAACTATATTAATCAACTTCTATTGAATCTTTTCACAAATACTTATGCCGTAGGAATTTAACCAGAACACGAAAATTAGTATCCAGTATAATTCGGGAAAGCTCTTCAGCGGAATATAAAATTCATTATAATAATAGTTTTCCCAGTCAATTCAAGATCATCCTGTCGAGGAATTATCAAACAGTTGGTCATACTTATCCTCCCAATTCAGTAAATTCTCTCATTAATGCGTTTTGTGATTATTAATTTATATACAGTTAACTGAGATAGCAGTATTAATACCAGAAATAAAAATTAAGAAACTATGAATTGCACAGAACGGAGTTCGCTATTGTGAAAAACCCTGTTCAAAAATATATTAAACAGATGAGAAATCAACAAAAAAAAATTATAATAAATCAACTGGCCACATTTTTACGTGGACACTTTTTTCTGGTATGTAAATGAATTTGTAGGCCCGTAAGAATATTATTATTTATTAGATTAAAATAACCAAATGTTATTGCAATAGCGTGTGATAATACTCGTAGATGTAACCTCATTCCATTAATAATGTAGTAAGACTTATGTAAATCATTTTGACTCATTACATGTCCTGGATGCACGGCTTCATCGAAGGATTCACGGAATATGATAATGTTACGTTATTACTTGAATTGAATACCATCAGCACGACGGTAGCGACAAGAATTAGAATGGCTAAACGAAGGTGACACGCCACGAATCTTTAGAAATAAATACATGCATGAGGTCTACGGATGAAGCAAGTTCCGACTGAACACATTTCCAAGAAATTTAGTCTGACTAAAATCGTATTTGCCACTGAAGCCAAAACGGATCAGAAACGTGGATAATAATTTGTAGGCTTGTAGAGGAATTAAAAATTGTGCAGTGAGGTTTGTAAGTAGCCGGGTAGACGAACACCAGATGACTGTCATTAAGTGGAATATTATAAATCTTTAATTATGGTGCGAAACGTCACTGGAGAGTGGATTGATGACAAAATCTCTGAACTGGAATCTTAAAGAAACCAAACGTTGACCTTCTGAACAGCATAACAGAGATATTGAATGCCGGTCAAGAGATGCTATGCCGTAATAAATTGGCTTAAATACCCTTCATATATTTAACTACTTGCCTTGTTTGCCGCAGTTAAATACATGATGTGTAAAACCAAAGATTGAATGGTCAAATCTTGGATGGGACTGTGATCTTACAAACCCGTAGGAGTTTAATGTGTCAAATTAAAGCCTATAGCTTCTTAAAGTATGAAAAAATGACGAAAGATAGGTAAATCCTTGAAAAGTGCATTGAAAGAAACTTCGGTGAAGATTTTTCGAGGCAGAAACGCAACTGGTTTAGATAAATGACTGAGAATATAGAATTCGTCAGATTTGAGACATTTTTTTACCCTTTCCACCTCAATATTATGAAAAAATTATTTCTATATCGATCGTTTGCCTTTTGGCTACTTAATGATTTAGACCTCCCATTAATGCAATGTCAAATTTGAAAAATATTTATGCTTTCCAATATGCCTTCCGCTTTTGTTCTAGAATCTGTAACTGTCATACCTTTTCCATGTCACTGTCAGTTACATCTTATTGGTTAATGTTTTGACTTCGATGCCCACGTTATAGCATCACGCGACACTGATTTTCATGGATAGTTCTGGAAAAAGTTCTCTCTACGTCTGTGTTTGATAAAATGTGTTACATGAAGAGTACTAAATACGTATATTCAATAATAAGAACTAATCTTTTATATATACATATATATATATATATATATATATATATAAATTTGGCTTAAGACATGACATTCTTCACTGTCAAAACCTTCATTCTGCATGGACCGACTTATTATTTGTGTTTATTCATTTTATTGTCAATCATGATATTGGTAAGTCAATAAAAATAATAGGGAAAAATATGAAGAAATCATAATTTATTCAAATTATGCGATTAATCAACACACCTGAAGATGCTCCAGAAAAAAGGTATAAAACTTGGTGTTTAGGTTTGAAATTTAATTCTGACAATTCCACGCCATATTTAATTTATGTATATTTTATTAAGTGCCAGACCTTGTTCATTCATCAATACAATTCAAATGCTCTTGAGTTATTTTCAACGAATCAATACAAGAATAATTATTATTATTGCATTGGTAAGTATTTTTTTGTACCTAATTATAATTTAATAATTTTACAGACCTGTTTTCCTTTTAACCTCTTGCAATAAGCATTTATGTAAATATTTTCAAAGTAGAATAGCCTCAACATGTAATTTATTTCCCAGTAAAAACAAAAAAATTCAGGTTCCAAATTTTCGCCAATAAATAACATAATATAGTAAGAAAAGGACAAAACACATTCTGGGCGAATAATTATAATAATTCGATAAACCTTTAATGGAGAGCCAGTAATCGAATTTGTTCTTCAGCGAAACTGGGACTAACATTCTCTACATTGTTTTTGTCCTTTGTGGACTCCTACGGGCTACCAAAAATGTGCATTACAATTTATTTTAATTCTTTTTGCTGTCATATGTTTTAATCTGATTTTTCCGCCTGGCATATCTTCTTAATTATAAAAAAAAATTCGACAAGGGCGAGAGAAATAAATGGGCATATAGTCGAATCTAAGAGAATAGTACCTAATATTACCAATTATTTATGTCAGTAAGTACAGAATTTCACAGATGTCAGCTACAGTCAGGTGGAATATGACAGTGCTAAACTTTTAATTTAATTAACTGAGTGGTATTAATTTATGAAATTTGAAATTCATATCATAGATGTTTGAATTTCCATTCATTTGATATTGCGAATATCTGTTCAGTCATCTTCTGTTCTTTTGTGCTATAACGCAAACGTTAACGAATAAAGGCTTTATATAAGTTTCGACGTATTACTCTACATTCGTATAAAGGACAAAATTTCCGAAGTTATAATCTGATTTCGATTGTAGATCTGTAAGGCAGTGGTTACGATACGGGTGGCGAATTTCGCGGTATCACCAGCTGTCTATCTACACGATGTTAATGTGCCATTAATTTCTTTAAAATCTGATAATATGTTGTTGAATTTAGCATAATATGATAAATAAATGTTCGTTCTGGGAAATAAAGGTGAAGGAAACATCAAGTTGTTAACCACAGTAATGAGGAGCAGGTTCTGCGGAAATATTTAGAGCCTAGTCTTTGCGACGCAACTGGCTTCTATTAAATACCATCCGCTTAGAATAATTCAGACACTTCCTTTGACGTAACCTCTTCGTTAGGTAGGAGTGGGATCCGCCGGGTAGGTTTTTACTGGCCGACTGGTACGGTCCAGGTAGCCAACCCAACTGTTAGAGGAATTCACGGAGAAACGTTTCCCCGCAACACGTGTAGGCAGCGCTAGGAGAACTGATAGCTCCCAACTAAAATCGTGTTCAACGCAAGCTGGGAGATAGTTCTCGTGCTTCGGGAACATAAATTTCGTCGCCATGCGTGCCAGGGAGGTGAGGCACTGCATTAAAAAGCACGAGGCTGAATTCCCAAACGTTTTAATAATATCGAAGGTTTCCGTCACGGCGAAAAGAAACACATCAAACTTTAACACAGTTGTCAAACTTACTACTGTTATTTCTTAAGGAAAAGAATAAGGAGTAACCAGAAGTACTTTTTTTTTTCCAGGAAAGATATTTACACTAACATTCCCCACAAAATTTTTGGAATTATGTGCTTCTTCTGTATTAAATACGTAATTAAATGCAATTAATTATTTTTATTTATATCTTTCTTATTTCATATATGGACTGCTGAATTAAAAGCGAAAGTAAATGTCATACTAATTTTTGTTTAATGTCTCGAGTGCTCTGTTAACCTCTATGGCGGAGCTTGCCGTTGAAACGTTGTTAAAACAAGAGAATTGTATGTAGAACAGATTCACTGGGAAATCCTTCCCTCTCTAATTATTTATTATTTTTAGTATTGAATTTGGCCTTGTCCCATATAGGATATTCTCTAAGAGAGTTGTAAGTAGATGTTAAATTATTAAATGTTTTTCTTATTTCATATCCTGCATTAAATACGTAAATTTATTACTTATGTTTATTGATTAATTGCTTTCTTAATTCATAGGGCGGAATTGGACACGTAATTCTTATTTATTATTTTAAATAATTTTACTTATTTCGTATATTTTTAATTATTTACTGTTACCGTATTTCATTCCTGGAATGCTGAATTAAAGACGTAGGTAAGTATAGTATTTATTAATTTTATTTCTACTTTTTTATCTCACCTTACGAAAATTTATCACTATTCGGGCGTCTCCAAAATAAACTCAAGACAATGACTTTATTGGGATAGTATTTCTCCGTCTGAATTAAAATAATAACATAATTAATTAATTTAATTAAATATATTATTATTATTATCACATATGTGAATAATTTTGAGTTTGAAATTTTAACATTTATGTAGGAATTGTTTTCTTTTGTATATTTTTATGTATTTTAATACATATTTCCTCAATTACAAGAAATATAGTTTAGATATTTTCTCATTCCGTAATATTTTAATTTTAATAAATATATATTTAGCATTTGGGTATTATTTTTTCTATTAGATGTATTTACCTCTTCGTGTGTTTTTATTTTAATACACGTTAAGATTTTTTAGACCTCTTTCGACGAAATTCCAGCCGTATTTACTAATCATCTACTGCACTGTACTATCTTCAGAAGGTATTTAACTCATTCCACGTTTTATTGACTGTTCTTAAAAATAAAAAGTAAGTAGAATATTTTTGTCTTTAAAAGTAAACAGAGTGAACTGAGAGTTCAGCAGAAAGCGAACGGAATTGAATCTAGAATAAATGATCATTGTAACAGATTGCGGTTTATATCATTCTATTTTAAAAAATCGAACAAGAGAATAATTAATGTAGAGAAGTAAAAGCAAAGATTTGGTCAACTTTAAAATAAATTAAATTAGCCTTTTTCGACAAATGTTCTCGCGTGAATTTTGAGTTATGGAAGGCAACAATATCTTGCGTCTATTGATAAGTATTCTCCGTCATGGTATTATTCGTAAAGTCAGTTTACGCAGACTGGATAAATCACAAAAACAAATATCAGTTGATGGTCTTATAATTCATTAATGACGAAAAAATATCTGACTATTAATAATAATATAAACAGATAAATGGGCAAATTTTATTCAGAAAAGTATTATTTTTATTAACGAAAATTAATTTTACGACGTTTTTTTTTCTCGCTTTTAGGATACAAACAATTTTGTAACCAATTCATTGCTCCATTTACATGCAACTGGGAACGCAGAAGAAACTAGCCTTTAAATTTTATGCTTAAATTGCAAACTATTACAAACTGTTCGACCTGAAAAGGATCCTAAAAGAGGACGAAACGTGGTAAAATTAATTTTAGCGCCGTAACGCCGTTCTTATTAGAGTGAGAAAACGGTGTTGGAAAAGATTGTTGGAGAGAGCAAGAATATAAAACAAACAATAATGACCAAGTAGGCCGAAAAAACAAGAAAATAGAATACTAAAATGAAATTTAAGGATTATTGTTTTTTTCCCTTGAATTTAATTTATTCAAAAAAAAATTGAAGTAACCGCAAAATAGAAAACCAATAACAGTCGACTAAGTTTTCGAAATAAATTGCCGGGAATTCCTTGTGTTGAGGCTCTGGAATCCCATCACGATACCAGTATTAATAGTAGAGACATAATCAGTGCACATTTACAATTAAATATATATATTTTTGTTCTGTATAATATGTAAATTTTGACCTCTTGTTCAGGGACGAAAATGTCAAGACGAATTGTGCACTCTAATATAGAATGTTTTATATGAAATACCAAGAACTACCCCATTGTATATTTTTGTATTCACCTCTATAAGAGTTTATTCTGTATTTTAAAACGATATTTACTGAAAATGATAATGCAACGGAATATTTTGAATTAAAACTTCCCTGGCCACATATTTTCAAATAGTCAATAGACCGGAAAAAGAGATCATTTGAAAAAATTGAGGAGAATAAGTAAGTGCTTATTTTGACATTGCTTATTTATAGAATCTGTAAATTAATTAATTACGAGAATAAATACGTATTCAGTTTTCTAAACAACCACTTTACGCGCTCGTTTTGTTTCAGGTGCTATATTAACTGTTTTCGTCGGAGAATTACGCGTGAGAAATAACAATATACGTAAAATATAAATATTTGAAGCGACGTCAACCTCGCGCAAATGTTTACGAGTGACGAAATGATTTCATTATTGGCCAAATTAAATTTTTGACGTTGATTACCGGGTACACAGATCGTTGATGCTGTTGTTTTGCCCGTTGTCGGAGAAACGGTTTCGTTCCGTGCTGGAGAACGTGTTCACCCGACATGCGTGAACTGTTTGAAACCGTGTCAGCGTCAAAAATTCAAGTAGGGGTCTTCCTGAACTGCGAAACCCACTCATTAGTATGTAGTACTACGATCGGAGTGGTTAAATAAAAGAGCGCTCGTCGCTGCCGTTCCCGGGAATATCCAATATGTGGGATTAAGGACACTTGACACACTAACCGCAGGATTTTATACATTTTTCGTTATGAGCCCATGAGAGGAACTATTGTTTATCATATAATGATGATTTATCGACCAGCACAATCTATATGAAGTTGTAGAAGTTAATATAAAAGAAACGGTTCTATTAAGCGAACATGTTCACTGATTTTCGAATTGTTCCAAACATCTGCAGAAGTTAATCTAGGACAGCACATAGACCAAACATAACATATTTTAACCAATCAAAGCTGTGGTTCGTATGTGAGTGTTACATTCCAAAACCTTGGAACATGTTTTCTCAATATTAATTGAAAATCCAGGCTCTTTGTTCTAAGGCAAACAGTTTAACAACAGAAAAGAGTGATCGTTTTTAGTGAGTCATTATATAAGGCGTGTACGCGAGGCTGCCTGGCACAAAATACACAAATATTTCCTGAAGAAGGAGGCAAGCGCCTCCGAAAATTTGAACTGTTTCCTGTCCGGCACAGCGACAACGGACCTCAATAGCTGGTAAGCCATCTATTTTCTCTCTCTTCTTTCCTGCCCATACCAATTATGTATTTATTGAAATGAGCTACAGGCTCATAACAGAAACTTACCGAACCTCAGAGCTTTAATGTCACCTATCAGAATGAAAGATTTTACAAGAACATGATAGTAAACAGACACCAGCTCAAATGATGGATTACAGAAAAAAACAACCAAACGAGCTGTTCTACAATTAGTTAATTCTGATTTCAAGAACTAATGAATATTTACTAAGACACTATTCATAATGTTATTATTAGTGCCTCATATTTTAACTTCAATAGCAGGAAATAAAAATTTATAATTTTGTAACCATTTATTTTATCTAAAAATAATTTTTTCTATGCCTTAGCAAATTTCATTTCCGAGAAACAATTTTTGTTAAATTCTTTAAAGTCAATTTGATCCGCTCCAATTGTTTTAACGGACAATGACCGCTTTAAATACATTCCGGACTTCTTTTTATTCTTCAAGAATATATGCAATTTACATTATCCAATTTATTCTTGCAGCATAGTCAAATGTTGTTATAATTATTTATCAAACTCAAACCGGACTGCATATTTTAACAGTCATACCAAATTAAATATTTTTTTTTCTTAAAATAATATATTATAGATACCATCGAAAAATAGTAAATAATCCTCAAATTTGTATTGAACAGTTGTAGAGTGACCGGACTTGGAGAAGTATATAATGAAAGAAAACCTGCGAGACGTGTGGATTCAGTGTCATTCCCTTTAAGGATATTTGAGATACTCCTCTGAAAAATCTAATTGAATTTCCTTTTTTCTTTTTTTGAAATCATTAAAACTAATAGTTTTTCGTTTTGGACTGTATAACTACAGTGTAAACAGCAACGGCGTGAGTTAACAGTCGCAGGATTAACCCCGGATCGGATACGAAGATATTGGGAGTTGTCGTGACTTGCGATTCTGTAATTCGCACTTCTGCCCGGAGATTTATGAGACAGACACAGAGATAGGAGCACCCTCTGGCATATCACCTTAAATAAACTATCGCATTCTCTACCTGTACCAGACACTAATGCGCTGTTAACGTCGTTGCTTGTTAGCAAACGGTTGTTTTTTTTAAATCACAGAAACACCGGGAAGCCACAACATCCAGAATGGAAACATATGCATAATACTCACGAAAACATAATGAAACGCTATTAGGCAGATAAGAGTCGAAAGTTAGACGCGGAACTTGCCACGAACAAATTCTCAGCCGTTGCAATGCGTTTAAGGAACACTATGTTCAACTATAATATTTTTCATGGTACGTTTTCCAAACTTTCACTACGATTGCCGTTGAGAGGAACGAGTTTCTGCTCAAATACACATTTTCTTGCTTATCAACTCATTCAGTAAAGAAACTTAAATAGAATTTACCTCAGATTTTTCAATGATTTCTTGTGCTAAGAGTTCATAAAATATATAGTAATATCATATTGTATAATCTATATAATAAAAAAGGATGTATATTTGTATGTATGTATGTATGTATGTATGTATGTATGTATTTACGTTGTTCTTTATACAAATTTTATCGCGTGGACAGAATGCAACAAAAATTGGTATACGTATTCTGCCAAAATCGAGAACCGGTACTGTGGGGGTGAGAAACGCCGAGCATACATGTGGAAAGAATTATAATTAATAACCGTGATCATTAAATATTAAATTACTGCGCGCCAAGAGACAATGACGCCACGCGAGAGAAAGACGTTACTACGCAACGAACAAAGGAAATATCTCCTTTATTAGGAATGAAATAAAGCAGAAATATTTTTTTTAAATAAAAAGTATAATTTTATACAGAAATATTCCATCGAATGATAATACAGAAATATTCCATCGAATGATAATAAAGAAGAATACGAATTACTTTACCATCCTTGCGGAAAATGTAAGTTAATTTTCGCGCTATATTAGTTGTGAGTCTAGCTAACAATTTCATCAATGTAATATTTCGTAATGTATGAAGACTGAGTGACAATTGACAATTATATCCTGAAATACTCAAGGAATATATTTAAGTATTCAATTAAATACTTTTTCGAGTTTATATAAATAAGTACACGAGCAACGCCGGGCACCCAGCTAGTTAACCAATAAATATAATCGGAAGTGCAACGACGACGTCAAAAATTAAAGGTATTTTTTAAAATAATGGTAATAAATGAACGGATATGTACTCCTCGGGAAAAAGTTATTTTAACCGGAAGTGTTATAAATCATTCAGACAGAACAGGTATTTAATCATAATTATTATCTTAATAACCTGTCACATTCAGTTTTAATATATTTTTAATATCTCGCTTTAACAAATTTTTAAAAATCAAGCACAAAGAATAAAATGGAAATAATTGTTGATTAAACGATATAAATAATTGCGGGTGCAAATGATGTTATTACTCTCATTATAGGATACTGAGAAAATAAAATTAGCTCTGGGGAATGGTTCAAAACGATCGATATGATTGCCCGGGGATCAAAGATTTTTAAAAAATGATGGATTATAAATAAAAAAATCCGTTCAATTTGATTCTACTATAAGAACAAAACGCCGATGAAGTCTGACAATAATTCTGTCTGATTATGAGGACTTGATCTTGATCAAACTCGCCCATTTCTGTAACAGATCGATTTAAATTTTAAAATTACTTGGTTTTAAAATAGATTGTAGAGGAAGAAGAGGAAGAACGGAATTAACCACTGTGCTTAATTTTAATTTGGATTGACGCGTGAAACCCTCCATCTGGAATACTTTTTTAAAAACGAATTTCCTGACCACAGTTTAATATAATGACGTAAGAACAGGTGTTCAACTTGGCCCGGTTCTCCCCCTCCCCACCCTCCCTCGCCGACAACTGTTAGACCAGGGGTGCGTTCTTAAAGAGGAAATACGAATCAGTAGCTAAGTAGGCCAATTGAAAAGTGCTGTTGAATATTTTAATTGTAAAAAAAAATGCTACGGAACTTGTGGGGTGGTTCCGACGACGACCAAGCCCATAGTTTCTGAACCTAAATTGGACAGCTTCGAAGATGTGCGTAGTTTAAATAATATTGCCCTTCATTTCAGTCGGTGCACAATAGTATCTTGATCGCCAGAAATTGCCTCGTATGACCCGGAATTAATGCTCCAGCGCCTTTAATAGCCACAGTGCGGCGTTGCGTTGCTCTTCTTTGTTTTATAACAGCTCGAAGATCGGAACTGCGCGTGTTCCAGCTGATCTACGTCAACAACTTAGATCTACCGGTTCTTGTTCACAACGTCCGTGGTACCACGCTGAAAATTTATGCTGTTTGGAATAAAAATATCCTGTTGCGAAGACTATCTCGTCGTACAGTTCGGAAGAGGTTGGAGTGGAAGGATAAAATATGTATTTCCAAAATATGAAACCTCGTCCGGGATTAAGTTAAATATAAAATATGCGATAAAAATTAAATTTGTAAGTTCAAGAGACCGCTTAAAAAACCGTTTTGAAATGTATTTTTCTTACCGCTATCGCTGAGAAAGTGATTAAATATAAACTCACACGTATGCAATGAAAAAGGAAATTTTGACGCCTTTAAACGTCTCGGGAAAAAATTTAAATTGTATTTCTGAAGATGGCAGAAAACCGAAATACATTTCCGTCATACCGTTGTAGCACCTCATAAGTGTTAATAGCGATACAGACGCGGTTTGTGTGTTCAGCTTAGAAGAATTGGTTTGGAGACACGCAGTAACATTCTGAGAATCAGCTGACACAAGTGTCCATAGGGGCTTTTCCCTCCCGTTGTATTTCCCATCGTTGTGAATCCTACGGCCACCGATCCATCTATCTATATAATAAAAAAGGATGTATATTTGTATGTATGTATGTATGTATTTACGTTAATTTCTATACAAATTTAAAAGCGTGGATATATTGCAACAAAAATTGGTACACAAATTCTTCAAAACACGAGAAACGGTACTGTGAGGGTGAGAAACGCCTAGCATACATGTGGAAAGAATTATAATTAAAAACCGTGATCATTAAATATTAAATTACTGCGCGCCAAGAGACAATGACGTCACGCGAGAGAAAGACGTTACTACGCAACGAACAAAGGAAATATCTCCTTTATTAGGAATGAAATAAAGCAGAAATATTTTTTTTAAATAAAAAGTATAATTTTATACAGAAATATTCCATCGAATGATAATAAAGAAGAATACGAATTACTTTACCATCCTTGGGGAAAATGTAAGCTAATTTTCGCGCTGTATTAGTTGTGAGTCTAGCTAACAATTTCATCAATGTAATATTTCGTAATGTATGAAGACTGAGTGACAATTGACAATTATATCCTGAAATACTCAAGGAATATATTTAAGTATTCAATTAAATACTTTTTCGAGTTTATATAAATAAGTACACGAGCAACGCCGGGCACCTAGCTAGTAAAAAATAAAATTCCAAATGTACATGTTCTACCATCCTCTAAGCCTTGGATAGAAACATATATTCAAATATACCTATCCCTTCATAACCTCAAACAAAATTACCAAGACCTCAATTTACCACCTTTACAGCCGAGACCAGTTGAATATCGAAACTGAAACAGTGAAGTGCTAATAACCTCCTAAATACAAATGTTTAATAATAATTAGAATGCCTGCGCCCTTCTTCCCCATCAAAATAATAATAAAAGAGCTTCCATTACAAACCCCTGGTCCTATGACGACAAGGGACTTAATTTCCTTAAAAAGGCAACTTGTTGTATCGGAATCATACGTCCTGTTATGTGAAGGAGATTTTATCATTCTAAGGGAGGAAGTTGGTGTGTTTTTGGAGGCACCGCGGACAACCGTATTCTACGTTACACCCGGTCAACGCGATGACGTCACGGAGCGGACACATGAACCGACGAAACCAAATGACTTGTAAAATTCAGTAATTAATGATGTTTGTTTCTAAAGAGCTATTAAAAATTAATTAACTTTAAAAACTAAATATAGAAAATAAAATATGATATATTCAATAACGTAGTGCTACTCAGTTCAGAATCAGAATAAATACAATGAGTGAGACGGAAGATTATATATTCTTAAAAATGACAGATTTTTTATAACCTGATGAAAGGATACAATCAAAGAGGGAAGCTGAAATGAATGCTCATGTCGTTCAGAAGAAAAGCTCATACCAACATTTTGGTAATTAGAAAATTATGAAAAAACACACCAAAGCAGATTACATGAAAAGTAAACACAACAGTAAAACGGAAATTCTAAGGCATATTGCACCCAGTCTTGCTAGATCAGTTTAGTACTGAAAACATTTACATCCGCATCTATAAATTCATATTTTATTAGAAAAATAATGTTTTATAATAATTGACCATCCTTAGGTCAGAATAGAATTAAAAATGGAGGAACACTCAACTTTTTACGTCTCCTCACAATTTATCAGGTCTCATGTGTTTGTATAAGGAATTAAAGACGAAGGTTTGACTGTCTAAACGATTAGTTAAGCGCACAGTAATAAGATTATTAGCATATGTATATGTGAGCGATAAAACACGATTATATGACATCGGGAGTTGTGTGCAGTCGCAGTATAGCTTCTATTAATAAAGTTATTTCAGTTGAACTGGCGCGGTCATTACTATTAAGACTAACGTTGCTAGTAATTTTGATAGTAATGGCGTTATAAACAGTTGTTAATATATGGGGAGAAGCCCGGGAGCCGGTCTCAGGAGCCATAATTCCCGTGTGCCTGGTCAGGAATGCAATTGCACATCCTGTGAATATAGGGCCCTTTCGTAGGGTCCGAAACAGCCTCTACCGATAAAAAAAAAAGCCTAGCCGGAGCATTACTGGGGGTCGTTTTTTCCCCAAAGACCAATGTAAAAACCATAGCTATGTGGAGCACCAAATAATTCCGGGAATCTCGTTTACATCGGCGCTTTGTTAGAACTTTTCTAAGACACAGCTGGGCGGTTCCGGAGATTTATGTCTTTACTCACAGTTACGTAAATCTGCCGAGATTGGTCGAAGGGAGTCGGGAAACCGAAGTCGTCCGCGGAACGAACGAGACAGATATCGAAGCGATGGCCCCGAGTGTGTCGTGATGTAGAATTACTGATGAGCATCAATTCAATCACTAGCTATTTCACTCCAAACCCTCTTCCTTGCTTCTGAAAACTGTTCCTAATATAATTTTCTTATTCTCAATAGCCGTAGCTTTTTATAAGGATCGAAAAATCAAAGAATACATTTTTCTCAATGTAATTAATAAAATAGAACGTGCTTGCATAATTTTCGTACGCTATTTAGTTAATGTACACAGAGCCCAATCAAAAAAAAAGACTATTACATTGCCATTAAAAGCTCACTTATAATTAAAAAGAAACTTATTTTAGAATGCTTTTCCTTCGTCGATAGCGGATATGACAATAAAACAAAATAACTGTTGCGTGTTTTACATAAATCAGTGATCTTCATTCTAAAAGAGTCGTTCTTCAGATTTACTGTTTCTATTTATTAGTTATTTTGCATCCGTTACCACAAAAGATGTATGAGTCCGGCGAAATTAAACAAAAAAAATAAAAATATAAAAACGTCTGTGATAGATGTAGACTGATTACAATAAATAAAGAAGTAGGCCATTAATGGACAAAATTAAATGATCAAGGTAATACAACACTGTTGAACAATAATATTCGTTGACTGCGGTATTTTTATTATTTCGTCCAGAGGAGTCTAAGGCGAATAGGCAAAGAGAATTTGTTTGGGATGCCTCTTCGTGTAATTATGTAATCTAAAAGAAATTGGTAATAAAAATAGGTTGAGAAATACTACATCATTAAAAATTCAGCAAATAGATCATCAAGATCACTCTTTTCCCACGTCTCTCTTCTTCCTTTCTCTTTTCACGTTTTTAATACACGGATATATATTATATATATATGGTTTACGGCTAAGTGTTGGAATACTTTATTAAGGGACTGCAATGATGTTAAGTAAACAGTGAATTGACCGTATTTTTGTTTCAGATGACTGCACGTCCTCTTGAAGAGAGAGACTGGTCCGCCACTTAGAAGCCTCTGAATAGGAGAAAGATTTACGGAATAGTGCTTGCTGAAATGGAGTTCTAGGATTGGTCCGTCGCCTCAATAAGGATCCCGGTGAACTTCTACCGGGTTAACTGAACTGTGCGACAGCTCACGGGCTGACGAAGCGAGGGGTAAATTATCTCAAGCACGTGTGGATGTGGGAGGAGAGGAGCACTTGTTGCACTCTTACACGTGCCACTCTTCAAGGAGACGGCCACTTAAAGGGCAACTATCGATTCGCCCCGACAATTCAGCTGAGCAATAAAATCCCTTTTTTTATTGGACTTCTCCATGTGTCTCGTTTCACTTAGTTGTCACCTTGCAGTTGGACAAGAAAAGGGGTGGTCTGTGATTGTACAATATGAACGATATTTAACTATTAAACTCTCCAAAACGGTCAGTTCTGGACAAGGATGCTTCAATGAATAACAAATAACCTCCCGATACACTGTGATCTCATCACACTTCATTGTTTTGTAAAAAAAAAATGCTTCCAACGGATGACGAACGTCTTGATGACGCGCTGTGATTTCCTCATCCGGAAATTGCTTCAGAGTATCAGTTTCTTGTCGAAACGTGTTACATTGAAGCTCTGAGTCGGTTAGTCACCTATAGAGACTTTTTATTTTCTGTCATGACACATTTTAACTTATTTGATGTGATTCTCTTCCTCTCATCCGCCTGCGTTCACTCACTCTTTGTGTCTTAGTATATTGCCCAAAAATCTTTCTTCTTTGCTTCTCATAATGCACCATTTATCAACAAATAATTCTAAGACTTCCTCAATCCTTATTTTCTCGATCCATTTATTATCATCATTATTTTATGGAAAGATATTACTTATAGTCATTATACGACTTTTAATCCCTAAAAAGACCTGTAAAGGGAGCCTGTTGCCCTGGCTACCTTTGGGGAAAAAATTCCACGGCAGTGGAAGCCTGCGATGGCTATTCTCTCGCAGGCAATACCTGCGAGGGATGTTCTCTCGCAGGCAGAACCTTTTAGGAGAGATACGAAGGGGCTACCTTTGGGTATGCCTTTTCCTCTCCGTTTTTGAACTAAGGTTCCCACAAGCCGAGGCACCTCGGCCTGTTTTGAGAGGTGTATGTTCCGGGGTCATACGGTAAGAGTTGTTCGCTATTCCCATTGGAATAGTCGGCCAGCTGCTTCCTAAACTGGTCGAGGCACGGAGAAGGGAATGCTGCGTCCCCACAGCAAACTCCTCTCCCGCTATCGGAAGGGCGTGGGACAAGTACACAATGCACGACCTACCCGATGCAGGTTTTCCTAGGGTTTTCCCTGCATTTCTTTAGGCGAATGCCGGGTAGGATCCTTAAAATATAGCCCGGGGGCCCTAGTTAACCCTTGGCTACCTTCCTCTACCCTTCGACATCCCCCCTTTCAAATCCCTTCCTATGCTATTAAAGGGGAGTTGCCCAATGTGGATCACCCTCATGTAGCCTGTTGCCCTAAAAAAAAGGCTACCTTTGGGTATTCCTTTTCCTCTCCGTTTTTGAACTAAGGTTCCCACAAGCCGAGGCACCTCGGTCTGTTTTGAGAGGTGTATGTTCCGGGGTCACAGACCTTGGGCATACTAAGAGATGTTCGCTATTCCCATTGCAATAGTCGGCCAGCTGCCTCCTAAACTGGTCGAGGCACGGAGAAGGGAATGCTGCGTCCCCACTGCTATTAAAGGGGAGTTGCCCAAAGGTAGCATGTTGCCCTAAAAAAAAATATTGGAAATATTATACCAATGAGGTTTGCTGTGTTCTTTACTGCGCACTTCCGTGTTGGTTTTATAGCAAAATTATTTAGAAACATCGGAACTAATTTTATCGTTTAGTAGGCTACGATGTTACAGTAAACCCTTACTTCATAAATTCTTCTGCAGAGATTCTTCGGAAGTAGTTAGTGGGTATCGTTTAGTAACCATAGAAAATCTTTCTTCAACTCTGACAAGATAACACTGTGATATACAAATCAAAAATAATCTATTAAAAATCGTTATTATATTGAAATATGACACCTAGTTCCAGAACCGATACTATTCAGGAGAAATTAGGAATATTGGTTACCATCACGAATGGCGGGCTCACTGAATGTGGATTTTTAAGAATACACGCATAAAAGGCAGAAATGTCAGTCCCAAAAAGCACTCATTTAAATCCAACTTTTTGGACAGCAAAATAAAACTTGTCGGAAGAAACCACTCTTCAGCTTGCGCAGCGACGTAGTGTTTCTTTTCCGGCACGGAAGTGATGTCACGGCCTATTACTTCCATGCGTCATATTTTATGTATCATAATCGCAATGGATAAATAGCAAACTAGTAATGTACTATTTTTAAATTGAATATATCGATTGCTCACAGAGTTAACTGATCAAATCAAACGTTCTTCAAATCATTATATTGCATACATTATTTCGTAATAACTTTATTTTTTACCTGTTATTTATGATTGAGGAATGTGTATTTTGGTAGCGTTTTTGTGTTGTTGTTTCCAAAATTGATGAAGTACTAAAATTGAGGCTGAATGTACGTACTATTCGTTTTTGTTAATTTAAATAAGGTATTGAAATTTTTAATGTATCCGGAAGTATTTATTACAACAAACAAAACCAGGCCTATGCGTTACGCGTTGTTGCAAGCAAGCCTTAGTGAAGCGGCCGTTACGTTGCTGCACTTTTACTGGTGCGAAGCTCAGGTTTTCGTCTCGTATCATAGGTCAGAATTTAAATGTTTGGTGATATTTCCATAAACTTGTGGCTGCGGTTCTGTCTCGTCATCGTAATGACGACGGAGTGCGCAATATTTAGTTGGTACGCAATCATTTGAATCGTGCACAGGGAACTCTGGACGTAAACTGTTGGTAATAATATAATTGTCAGATTAGCGAATGCGATCTTTTAGATTTATTGTTTCATTACGGTGGAATATTTATGTTGATTTGGAAGTTACTGCCCAGGCGCACGTTTCAGCTGCAGATTGCGTTCTGTGTTAACTGATTGTGCTCCTACAGTGCATGATTCTGGATACCATTTATTATGAGTTATGCCGATAAACATCTCACGGAAATCTTGGTTTACTGCGTTTTATAAATGAACAAAATATCTCGTAGACAAAATTATATATGAAAATTTCTGACCAATTCCGATGGACTGATTACGCAACAGACTAAAATGTTCTGGAAAACAGATAAATTAAAGATTTTGTATTATTGTCTACTATATGTTGATTAACCTTATCGTTTTACGTAATATATTCGGAGGTCTTATAATTAAGTAGTACAGTACTGCGAGATCAAATGAGATTTCCAACCTGAATGTCCGCTCTTCTTATTTACTCTGTTATAAAGACTCGGAAATATTATGCGAAATAACCTTCACCAGTTTCAAAATACGGTGGCTCTAGAGTTAACTTATTTGGTTTATCTATTATCAAGGATGACCTATCAATATTTGAGGCAGACATATTTACTGATTCATATTCTCGTAGTTTTTTCGAATTCGCCGTTAAAAACCAAAAAATATTCTTATGGAATAATTATTGCTAATGTTTTGATAAAATCCAAGGAATAATATGACTACTTTCTCGCATTAAGGAACAATTTCACATTTTATATTAATATTTTCGTAGAACGTTCACTTCCTGAAAAATGGACCTTTAACCAAATTAATATCAGAGAAAGAATATATATATATATATATATATATATATATATATATATATATATATATATATTAGGGCAACAAGCTACATGAGGGTAATCCACGTTGGGCAATTCCCCTTTAATAGCATAGGAAGGGATTTGAAAGGGGGGATGCGGAAGTAGTGGAAGGTAGCCAATGGTTAACTAGGGCCCCGGCCTATATTTTAAGGATCCTACCCTGAATTCGCCTAAAGAAATGCAGGGAAAACCCTAGAAAAACCTGCATCAGGTAGGTCGGGCATTGGGTACTTGTCCCACGCCCTTCCGATATCGGGAGAGGAGTTTGCTGTGGGGACGCAGCATTCCCTTCTCCGTTCCTCAACCAGTTTAGGAGGCAGCTGGCCGACTATTCCAAAGGGAATAGCGGAAAACTCTTACCGTATGCCCAAGGTCTGTGACCCCGGAACATACACCTCTCAGAACAGGCTGAGGTGCCTCGTGCTTGTGGGAACCTTAGTTCAAAAATGGACAGGAAAAAGCATCCCCAAAGGTAGCCCCTTCGTATATCTCCTACAAGGTTCTGCCTGCGTTTTCAGAGAAAGAATAATTGCTGTTTGACTAGTCTATATTTTTCATTTATTACACAACTATGGGAAACATACATACACAATCAATCCAAATAAACGGAAAATAATTTTAAAAAGTGACATTGCTTTGTTTTTATGGAGTTGAAAATCGTAATGTAACTGAAAAGATTGTCACTTTTCGTGTCACAAAATGATTCAATTAATACCGTTAAAGAAGTATTATTTGTTTCTATATAAATAAAACGCTAACGCTTCTGTTTCTAGGTCAGTTTAAATGTAAGTAAATTTATATACGTAATTTTTTCTTCTCAAGGTATAAAATGGACCAATAAAGTTTGCCTAATTTCAAGTAAAGAGCAGGGGATTAGAGGAAAGTCAAAACACGGGTTGATTATTGGTTGAGGATAACTGTATTGACTTTGGATTCATAACGCTTTCTTAAGCAATAATATTGGTAGTTCATTCGTGAATGACGGGCACGCAAACGAGATCGACGATTTATGCAAAAAATATGACGTTCGTTCGTACGTACTTATTTAAATGCCTCTCGAAAGTTTTCGATCAGAAATATGATAATCCCAATGATAATAATCATTGAAATATTTTTCGAGCTGTTTTAGGCTAGAAGAAATGTTGACGAGATATGAACAATTTCTGGGTGCGTCACACGGGATCATTGTCAGCATAAGTAAACACAGCTTTTGTTGGAAGAAATTCGAAACATCTGCGATGGAAAGATTTTACGAGACATTTCGCCTGAATCTGAAGTGATAGCCTACGGTTCGAACGTCGTGATTTTTTGGTGGGTCGCTTCCCACATTCCCCGAACTCAATGGTGTGTCGGCTTGCCGATCCTTCGTGCTATGGTTCTGGCTTCAGGTTTCTTCAGTTCACAATGAATGGCCCTTGATTTCCATCTGAAGCTTTTTTTTTTGGCTGTTCAGTCTGAACGTATTATCCTCAGTTCGTTTTAATACGCTTTTGTTATATATTACAACGGAAGGCTGTTGCTAAAAACGTTCAGGCAAGACAAATGCTGAAATGGCTAGTATCCAGTTATTTAATTAGCTTCATGTGTCAACTGATTCCAACATTGAGTTGGTGTGATTATCAGAACCACATTGTGAAGATTATTGAATACCTTGAGCTTGTATTAATAATTTTCTATAAACCCTATAGAGAAAAATGTTGGATACTTTTTAAAATTCAATATTATCAACGTTAAACCGTCTAATATTATTTGTGAACTTAATAAATTCAATAATGCCATTATAACAGTTTCCATTCTGTGAAATTGACAATGTTTTTCCCTGTTTCTTTGACTGTTCCCGGACAAGTGTTGCAATACGTTGTGTTCAAAATGAGCAACTTACTATATAATATAACATACTATATTTTTAATTTGTAAATAACAATTTCAGTCGAAAAAAATTGTAGTTTTTGTTTCTTTTTTCAAAAAATTGAGAAAATTTGAATTGATTGTGAATGGAAAACTTTATCACAGATCTAACGTAGATTTCGCAATTGATTTTCTTGGAGTAATTTGTTAATTAAGTCTAGTAACACAAATCTAACATTTATCTTTTTGAAAGAGAAAACTTTTCTCTTTCCCAGTATAAAAACCGCCGAAAATTATACCGTGTGACAATAAAGAGTAAAAGCGAATGCATTTCGTTGACATATGACATGATTCTAACAGCAGGAGTAGCTGAGTTTAATTTATTTGTTTAAATTGCTTTAATGGGCCTATTACAATTTAATTTAGTATCGATAATAAATATTGGCCTTAAGTTAGAATTTATTTATGAACATTTAAATTTACAATTAACTAAAATACATAACGTTTCACCGCTTTTTTTAGGGACCTCTTCACGTGTATATTATTAAAGAAACAAATGAAATATGTTAAAAATTTGAATAAAACTGTTAAACAGAAAAAAAAATTACGTGCTATGACATGACATTTTGACCATGGAAGTTCATGTATTTCAATCAATTCTTTCTTTAATCTGAATCTAAAGAGATCGCTAAACAAAGGGATGAAACGTTGTGTATTTTAGGCAACTGTAAATTTTAATGTATCTAAATAAATTCTGACTTTTGGACAATTTCCGCTAATTACATTTAATACAAGTTAGATAAAGCTCTATTTTTCATTTTTAATTTATTATCGACACACAATCCCAAAACTTTTAAACATTTTACTTCACGGATTTTTAAACTCGAATTCTACAAAACAGTTTGTAAAATTTGTTGTTGCTCCATAAAATGTGTTTTCTTAAAAGTATTTGAAGATCCGTTAACTGATTAAATATATAAACGGCTATTTCTCCTTTTAAGACTTTGTGCTTATTACTTATTAAAGTGTTTGTGTCGTTTGAAAAATGCATAACCTCAGCAAATGGATTCGTTCACGGTAAGTCATATTTAAAGAACAATGGACGCTGAATAAAATCATATCAATAGCGATTGTTTTTTAATGCACTTACTTCTTTTCATGAGATAATCATAAGAGGTGGCATGAAATTATTTTATTCGTCGATTAATTATCATCATGGGTTGGATTCTGTCATTTAATAATGTTTGGAAGTTTTGTCTAATAATTTATTTACGGCGTATCTCGAAAATAAACTGTAACAACTATAGCATTTCTATTAGGAGCAGAGGCGTCTATATTCCATCTGGCAGCAAGGCAATGAAATCTCTTAGTAGATAAGTCTCGAAGGAAACAAAGCATTATGCTGCGTCAAGGCGGTTTTATTGGAAGCGGCCCAAAACGCTTTTTACTAGTAGCTTTGGAGATGGTCCGAAAAGTCAGGGATGTTTCATTTTCGGTTCTGGGTGTTTAGTGACCGACAATTAGCATTATTCTCGGAGGACCACCCTTTGGTGCCGACAGGTGCTCAAGCCCGAACCTCGAGACTCGTATCAAATTAGGGAATTCTTGCGCTCGAGTCGGGGCTCAAGCGTTAAAAAAAACATAAAGGAGGTAAAATTAGAGTACCTCCTTGAATCGCAAGACTTCCTTTACGATTGCTCGCCCAATTCCTAATAGCTGCTAATCGAAAGGAACCGTGCGAACAAAACGAGCCGCTGATTTCGAGAGCCGTGACTTTGAACGATGACTAATTTCGTCCGTTTGTTCCGAAGTGGTCGTCGTAGCTTCTTCCACTGTCTTGGAGGCGTCGAAATTGCTACGCGATTCTGTGCGCGTTTTACGACAGTACGCCGATCTGTTTTGAATACAATACGAGGCGCGGAAGTGCGTGTCGGCTAAAATAGGCAGAGCTCTGACCTGTTCGCATTACCGTCGTCTGATTTATCAGAACACGAAACGAAACGGCTCCGTAACGCATCCAGGTCACCAACTGGAAAGAGTTCACTCTTATCTCTTTTTAAAATACATTGACCTTCCTTTCAACAGTTCTAATAAAACATGATAGTGTTTAAATTGTGAGGTGAAATGATCTGACATGTCTATTAATATACTTTTTTAAAATGAAATAAATGGTAAGAATAAACAAAAAAATATCTAAAAGACCTTCACGAGTTTATGATGAAACGTAGATATATTAAAACAAAGGTTTCTAGTAGTGGACCACTTCGTCTTCGGAGTGGAATAAGTTCAGGGCATTAGCCACGCACTTTCTAGTATATTCTAGTAGGCAATTACTTTATCTTGCCAATTAACAGACAGTCACATTGTAATGTTCTTCATATTTAGAGAGTAGCGTTTTCCGAATAATCCATCTAAATAAACTCATAACATTTTGAAGCACGGGGTACTTGTTCTTTTTTTTATAAAGAGTTAGCGTCAAAATCATTAGAGTTAACATGAATTGAATTAAAGTAACAGGATGGAAAAATCTCGACCGGACCCGGAATCGAACCAGGAACTCCTGATTTACCGACTGGTCTACCTATGTCGACTCCAGATTCGGTGCGAAATTCCTCTTCCATTAGGCCTGAAGCAGGCTCACCTATAATTTTTTACTAAATGCCAATTATTTAATGGCCTAAATTGCGTATCACAATTTAGAACAGATTTTTATGTATAAATTGATAAAGGGCTTTAGAATTTTCTCTCTATTCTTGAATTGAAAATTCTAAAACCCTTATCAATTTACTTATAAAAATTATTTCTCCAGTGAGGTCCTAATCTGAAAGAATTGTTAGTAAATTGTAGGTGTGCTTGCGTCAGGATGGAGGAATTTCGCACCGGATCCGGAGTCGACATGGGTAGGCCAGTTGGCTAAAGATTCTGTCCGGTAAGCAGAGGTCCCGGGTTCTATTCCTGGACCGATCAATTTAATCCCCATAATTTAATTCAATTTAATTTCATGGCCTCTAAAGTTTGAGCTTTCTAGATTTTTCCAACCTGCCACTTTAATTCGATTAAATTTCATGGCTTGAGCTTGTGAAAGCTTTCTTTCTATTTGTGACATGAATATATTTTATACATATTGCTGTAACTGTCATAGATACGAAATAATGGCCAAAGGGTCAGTTAAAAGTTAAAAATAAAAGTTTACTTGTACAATTTTTTTTACAATTTATATACACCTATTCTTGAAGAATCGTACTATTTTATTCGTTGCTAATATAACTTGTACAATTAATATTTGTACACTCGTTAAGGATTATAAATTCATTGTGTCTCATTTTTAAAGTGGGTATTTATGTATTACAACCCCACTGATTGTTTATCAGTATCAATAATTCTTTTAAAACTCGATTACTGAAATTTTTTTTAAAAAAAATTGAAATTAAGGAGATCAACCATATTTATGTACAAAACAAAATTATAAGTAATTTAAATAACATTTATAATTTTGCAAAATCCTATATATACAATTTGTCAACATCAAAACTTTATTTTTTTTATAAATTTCATTCGCATATTTTCAATTTATGAAAACTTCAATGGCTCTCAACGTGCCATCCATCGATTTTCTCTCCGTGTATCGGTTCCAGCAGGATATGCGTCTATCCTACGAAGAATCTTGGAGAGATAATTGACTACGCTCGTATGGTCCAGATACAAATCGATTGTATCTTTTCTCAAGTTCGAACATTGACGAAAATATCATAAAAACCCAGAACGTCTATATTACTCCAATTTATATAAGGATGACTCGTCTAAGTACCTTATATCGATATAAATTTTTCTCGACGTGTCCGTCGATAAGTATCGAGCACTAAGAATTATGTGCTTAATGCTCTTAATCTATTAAAATAGTAAACGTTTTGGAAAGTGTTTGGTGATCTCAACACCTTTTTCCTTGAATTTGAAACCATACTTATTAATAAATATATAGGCCTATATTGGCTATAATGTTTTTCTTTAGATGTTATTAGGTTGATAAATATTTTTTTCCCTAATAGCTATAATTTTATTATGTAGATGAATACTGTATCAAAACTGAAAAAGTATGTTGTAACGTAGTTTGAAATAAATTATTGATTAACCTGTGGGGTAAAGTATACAAACAGTCATCTTAGTTTATAGTTAATTTTTAACTGACTCATTGGCCATTATATGTTATTAATATTACAGTTATAGCAAATCATTTGAGCTTTTGCATCAATAATTTGACAAAGATAAAAAAAGTGAGTTCACAGTGGAAATTGGGACTAGAACTCTACACTCACATCAGCATATTTCCATAATTTAGTTTTCTCAGCAATAACAAGCTTTATAGACAGTACAATAAATGTCTCTGACGCTGTTTGATTCAACGGCGAGTCTTTTATTGCACTTAAGTTTGAACGGATCGTCACTGTTTCTTTTCAGATACGACGTATTCATTAGAAGGGCTTTTGTATTAATTATGCAATGCGTCTGAGTTTTCTCAGGAAAGGTTGAATTCTATTGAAACAGCCCCTCTATTCATTAGTCACTACGTCTGCTCCCTTAGGTGGTTGATTGATATTTCGTCGCCCCCGCATCTTATCTCTACCAGACATTCCCACGAATTTCTACTTTCCTACTTTTATTTTCACACACACAGAGAGATATATAAGCGGTTCCCATCAGTACGGGCTACGTGGGCTCCGATCTCAATTTCTCCTTCGCTCCCAGCAACACGAGGGCCTTTCGCTAATTTTATGGGGCTATTGACTCTTCTTCCTCTATCGAAAAGTTCACCTCCTCCCAGGGCGTGTAACTGTAAACTGCACAATTTTCGGGAACATGAACCCCGGGAACACCAAATTTCTTGGAATGTGTTGAACTCAATATAATCTTAAACATATGATAAAGTTTTGTAGGGTGATTGCCTTTTCAATGTTGAGGAGGCCGATCCGATCTACTAAAGGAAATTAAAACAACTAGGAAAAACGTTTGTAGACAAAGCCGCCGAAATTTCAGAATACTATCGGCTACAATACGAAGATAAAAAAAACCTCAACGGACAATAATTCACAGTTATGGATGTAAGCTTACGGAGACACGATAGATGGAAAATTACTGAAGTGTTAAATTTTAAGGAAAATGCGGTAGGATAAAAAACGGGGTTTTATCTTCTTCTTACAGTCAATCTTTTTTCCAGGACGTCGAATCCGAAACGTCATTATGATATACGAGGTTAGAATATTTCCGTTTTTATGGATACCAATGTCATCGAAGCATGTATATCGTTCGCAAAAACGGGGACGCGTCACGATAGTGCATTCACCTGACTTCCCCACGATATAATAATAAATATTTCAACGACTATCAACACAGCTAAATTTATTAAAGTGAGCGCATCTGAATACAAATGGATTATCTTTCTTACGTTAAACAGTCTGAAACACGATCGACTAAGGTAAAAATAAATAAAACACTCATGCTGTGATTTCTTTAATTCTTAATTTAATTTTATGGGTTATATATGACCTGAAATTGACTCCATAAAAGAAACAATATCAATATCTACTAAAATTGTCTTTTACTATTATTTGAAACTTTGTGAAAGATCCTGGAGTTGAAGAAACAGTTTGTTGCTATCTTCTTCGATTTATAAAGAGCATCTATAACGTTCCCGTTTACTATTTGAAAGTACAATGTCGTTTTATAATAAAATCTGAACATATTGTACTATAAGTAAGCAAAACCTTTTTTTTAAAAAAAAATAATTTATAGAAGCATTAACCTATTGGTCATTAGCGACGTACATATGTACGTAGTTAAAAGTGCCGGAAGCCACATAAAGGGTTCCAGACAGCGTGTTTAAAAATAAAGGTGACGTAAAACTATATCGACTAGTAGCACTTATATGTTAAAACACTAAAATCAACCTTTTCTGGATTCCCCCCCCCCCCAGTTGTTTAATATTTATTGAAATATATGTGTAACTACCAAGATGCAGGTTTTTCTAGGGTTTTCCCTGCATTACTTTTAGGCGAATGCCGGGTAGGATCCTTAAACTATAGCCCGGAGGCCCTAGTAACCCTTGGCTACCTTCCTCTACCCTTTCGCATCCCCCCTTTAAATCCCTTCCTATGCTATTAAAGGGGAGTTGCCATCATGTGGATTACCCTCATGTAGTCTGTTAGCCTACAAAAAAACTTATGTAAGTACTATAATTTGAAAAGATGGCCGAACACAGAGGTATCACATTAATATATTGAATTAATACTTCACAACGTTTTCCCACAGTATCCCGATGAACTTTAACCCTATATCGACGGTAACTTAAATAAAATGCCAAAGATGTTAAGGAAAGAGTAATATATAATAGATGCTTGTATCGCTCTGGACATTAAGGGAACGTTAATTTTATTTAGTTTGAATTGTTTCAGAAATTAATCTAGAATGATATTTACATTAATAATCATAGTATTATATAATTAAATGTGTGATAGTTTAGGACTCAGGTTTGAGATATAACCGACTGTTTATCCACTGGAAGTTTGTATTTGGCTATATGTTCCTTAATCCTACTATTTAAAGCTCTCTCCGTTTGGCCAATATTCACATAAAAAAATTCTACCATATTAATTATACAATGAAACCCAGAAATATTGGATTTATGAATTAAATTTGTTGGCATTAGAAAGTTGGAACGTTAGCCAATGGATGGTTTTCGGAGCAGAACGTCGTGCAGCTCCTTCCTCGGCTCTCCTGGCAGTATATTTTGGAGGTGCCACCCCGAGGTTGTTACTCCTGGGTCTTGCGGCCGTTCACCCCGCCGGGTCTGTCCGCCCATCTCCCAACTCACCTGGTTCTCGCAGGACACCTATCGTAATAATCGCCACTTAAACACCACTAAGGTTTAAACGTTTAATTCGGCGTCTTGTCGCCTGGAACGGCTTGTAGCCAACACGGGATGTCCCGGAAGTTTTAAGCGTTTACCTCGTCAAGCGACCGAGTGTTTTCTGTCGCGTTTGCTGCGGCCATGTAATCATGAAATCGGTTTCAGGGGGTAATGCTACGTTTCCTAGACTAATGACTTTGTTTCTTCGTTGATCCGTTTCTGTAATTGTTAACTTCAGTGGAATAAATAGCTCTTACAAATTTTTTTATTAGAATTGCAGCCGCGTTAAATGAATTATCTAAAGTACGGTCGAATACAAACACTTGCATTGACTTCAGTTCAAAATCCATATTCACCCTTTCCTTCCTGTACGTATTATAGCGGACTTGAACAGTAAACGATTTTTCCACGCATCACCGTTTTAATCTCCCACTTAACAGTTACAACACAATTAGGCCATTTCTGCACGGGATCCACAAATCAAATTTTGCGGCGTTGCCTACCTCTGGCAAATGCCGCATATTTTCCCAAGAGTTTTCCAATACTACGTACGCTCCTAATACTCAGATTTTGTTTCTTAATTTTGTTTACGTACTCCTGAATCCAATTTGCCGAGTGGCTTTCTACTTCTTTCCAGATGTTTAGCTGCTGGATGCAAATTAAAATAGTGTTTCAAAAGTTAACGGAATTTTCACCTGAAATGCAATTCATTTGAGTTTGTGCATTCGAGTAAATCGGATTAGACTAATAGAATAAAATTAATTCATTTCCAACTGATCCTCATAAGAAGAAAAACTTCAAGAATATGGATAAAGTCATACATTTTACATTGTTTGAACCTATATCTAATTAATTATCCATTTTTTACATAAGTATAATGTAAAACGATGTAAAAATATTTTTATCTGTATAAAATGAATAAAATAAAATTTTTAGATTACAAAATCATTATAATTATCAATTCCACTCTAAAATATTTCAGTAATCAGAGATTATCAATAGTATATTAACAGCGAAGTAGCGAGATTATTAATAAATAGAATTATTTTGGAATAAAAGATTCTCGGTTTATCAACAGAGTCAATTGTTTATTAAATAACAACGTTTCAGCGAAATTCATCACGTTAAATTCATGACGTGAGGTCACAACGATGTCTACGTAACCCATTCGATTAAATGAATTTGTTATTTGACACTTTTAACTTTATTGTAATGTATGATATACGTACAATTGACTAATATATTATTTTACAGATATTATGGTCGAAGGCTGAAAGTTTCTATTCTAATTTTATTGTTGTGGCTGCGTTTGTAATAGAAATATAAAATCTTGAGGACTGGAACAATTCTTACCGACCTCTACAAAAACATTAATTCGACCTACTTTTGAATGCAACTCGTAATTTTTTTAATATTTTGATGCGATCAGGAAATTTTTTAATATTAACATTCCAGATATATTCCACCTATTTTTGTGTGCAACTGACAGTTTCTTATAACTCTTATGTAAATTATTTTTATTTCTTGACGTACGTTACTGTTGAACGTTTGTTTTGAACGCCCTACTGCAGGTCCGTGCATTGGGACAAGATTACTCGTTACAGGGGTAAGAAACCACGTGATAGCGGCTCAAGCACTAGATGACCGTTTCATTGCCACGTCCATTATGTAATTACTTTTACCAGAAATATAGTCTTTAAAGAGATATTTTTATTATTTCAAGCGTGTGTCCACCTTTTTTAATGTACAGTTCACTTTACAGTAAATTATTACAAGATAAAGATATGTATTATATAAGAATATTCTGGTGTTACTGTTTGTAGGGGTTGAGACTTAAATAGAGAGCGAATGCAAATCATCGAGTGACGCCATCTCGCGCTATTAGATAAGAACTCTTAACACATTTATTCATTGTATATTAATCGCTTACATTATCGACATTAGAACTCAATTTTTGACGCGATTCTCAGACTTATTTTTCACTATTAATGTGTAAACTTTCATATTATTATCGGTACAGTTCTGTTTCATAATCAGGCCTTATGATTTCAACTTCTAACATACCATCATCTCTTACATGTCGTGAACCATTTCAAGGTTGCTGTGAATCTAATTACAATTATTGTCACGCCGAAAACAACAATTTCTAATATTTTCATGCCAATATTGTTAGAGGTTGTCATACAAAATTATCATTCCCCTCCCGTATGTCTTCAGTGAATTGTTACAATTAATATATGAATAATTATTTCGAGTTTGAGAAAGAAAAACCATTGTTGACAGAAAATCTATCTAATTCATTTCCTGCTAAGATTTTCCAAACTAATATTAAATTCTGACTAATCAAATATATTTACTTACGATTTACACAATTCATTCACGAACAATGTTTCAGTGACAAGAGGAGTCGAATATAATCTAATCAAATTCTGTATGTTTAAGAAACACTACAGACTTACTATAAAATTTTATCCAAAAATTTTGGTTGTAGATTTAAAATTTTAATTTTCAATAAATAATATCTGTTTATTACCATTTAGGTTTTTTAATATTGATTTTAGCAATTATTTACAATTTAAATTTGATTACAATTTCGTTTTGTATACGAGGATGTATCTTTCTCTGGGATATTAAATATACAGTTGCATGGAATATGAGACACATTTCTGAAAAGTTTATATTTTAAATTTCTTATCTGTAACACGGTGCATGATGATTCGCGCCTGTACCGTGGCCTGTAGCCTGCGTTCAATAGCTGCTACGACACGACTTCAGACCGAAAGGGCTCGTTGTTTCACATCCAAACTGGATTAATCTATTCTCGACTACTGTACAGCATCTACTAAGACTATGTGAACTTAAAACATTTATTTTCGTCCTATTAATATTTCTCCTCGAACTGTTCACAACTAACTACAAACTTGACTGATTTCTAACTCTCTTCAAATTTCTAGTAACTACTAAATAGCAATTCCTTATTCTCAAAAATTAACTAATAACGTTCTCCTCTACGTAATAAGTAAAAAGCAGTGGAATAATCCTAAATATCATAGGCCAAATAAATACTTGCTTCCCCATGTCAATCACATGATGTGATGTTTTTTTAACTACTGGAAATAACCGCAGCTGCATTTCTCTGAGCCGTTGCAAGTGTAACAATTTAAAACCAATGACAAGTTAAACAAGTAAGTGAATACCACTAAAAAAACAGACGTGTGCCATTTTGTAGTACCATCAGCAACAACTTCCACTAACATTTTTAAGGACTATCTGTTGTTCATTTCAAATAATACATCGTCACTTTTTTTGCTGATCACACAACACTATAGTCCGTTTAAAATTAGAAGTCTGCCGGCGTGACCGCGTGGAGAGCGGCACTGATGCCACGTGCGACACACGACTTATACAGCTCACTGAAAACAGTAGAATAACGCCGCTATTGTTCGGCACTGCAAAAGTGTTGAATGTGTTGCTATTTAAGCTACTTATTTCATAACTTGGTTACTATCTGTTGGTATTTTCTGCTCGTTTCTTTGTTTGTTTCATGCACGGCCTGGAGTTTCTACGAAAGGGCGGATTCCTCGTCGTTCAGTATCGTGCAGTGACTTGTCCGTCGTTTATGTTTGTGCTTTATCCTAGTGTACGTGTGACAGGTTTTGTATCTATTCTAGCGCGATGTGTAATTCCATATTTTATGCCAGTTAATTCTCTAATTATTTATTTTCTACTTAGTGCGTATTTAATTTGTTTGAATACTGTAAATATTATATTCCAGCCTTAGAAACGTTAAATATTTATTTTTATTATTATTATTATTACTATATAGTACTTTTAGTGGCGTTGGACAGGGAAATTTGTGTTCCCGATTATTAGTTATGCACATGTTAACTTGTAATTGTTATAAATTTTAGCTGCTAATGTTATTTAATGTACTGATGTATCCTATTCCCTCATTCGAGGACTAATGCAATAAATAAATCAAATAAAAGATACGATGCTTTATTTAGAGCGTTGTGATTGGTTGATTCAAGGTCACTCCCATCGCGTGTTTTTACCGCCATCGGTATTCTCATTTAAAACAGACTATATCCGTATTAAGGATCTAGGATGAACGGCTAACCGATTTTTTTCCTAAAAAGTAAAAAATAATGACGATTGTTTTCACGGTGTCATAAATACATAAGGTAGCTAACGATTTACGAGCGTAGATATAAAAGAGAACAATCTGCGTGTTTTCGAAAACAAATTCTTTTTTTCGTGAAAGCCTCATACGATTGTGGCGTCCGCAGCTGTACATTTTCTTAAATAGTTTTACTTTAAAATGAAGTTAATTCCCTGTATACATATTCTTTGTTGAGGGAGGGGGGCGATTGTAGTCTTGACCGCTCGAGTCATTTCTAAAACAGTTCATGGGAAACTGCTTTAATGTAACAACGGCCCTTCCAGAAGCACTTGCATACGTATTACAACAGATTGTGCTCTCCATGCCATCAAGGGCAGCAAGTTCATTAAGGCATCGTGCATAACATTACGATCGTAGGTCTCGTATTCTCCTTTCAGCTAACCCAGATTGGCCGTCGCGATAAATAAACATTTAATAAGAAATTGTCTTACTCTACATTTCTGGGAGAAATCTGAGGAAACCTTTCGATGAGAGATGAAACTGTCCCGATTGGCAACTAGTTTTTCGCCGACCTGAATGTGGTAACAATAGCAAGAGGTCTCGAGCTTGTGGACTGCAAAACAATATCACGAACTCGCTTTTCCTCGCGGTGATCTCTTGCGGACCGCACGACTATGTTCTGTGTAACGAAGTAGCTTGAAATTGGTTCTTGCGACAATACAAAGCGTTGCGGCTGCCGTATTTATCGAGTCGGCGTCATATTGTTTGAATTCGTTCTGACATCGAGACCTTTCAAAGGTTTTCATATCGCGTCACGCCGTGTGGAGCTTCTTGCTACTGAGCGGAAACCTTTTACCCCTAACGAATGTTTCCCTTTCCTACAAAAAGGTTGTACATGACGTTGGAGGTCTTGAATTGTATGATGCTGAAACATTGCAACCAGTTTTCCTCGTTAACAGTACGCGAGAAAATTTTCTCATTAATTGAATGACTTGAGAATAAATTCTTATTTTAGCACGATTCGGTATGTTATTCAACACTTCGTAAATACGACGAAAGATAATTAATAATTACTTAATACTTAATTATATTGGCCTGACGAAAGCAACACCAGTTGCATGTACTTAATAAAAAATGTATAATAAAATACAATCTTTTAATTTACGTCTGTTACGAATTAATAAAGCAATTTATGACATTTTACAGACACACTAATTATTTAATTCAGATACACATAGTCGTATTTTCTTCGTGATTTCTTCCAAATTATTGTAACATCTTATCAACAAAAACAAATAACATTTAATAATTTCACTGAATTTAGTAAAGAGTCCGAGTCATAGATTACACTTACATACAAACGTGATTGAACTTCTTAAATACGTTATTGGTTTTTGTTCCGAGATGTTACAAAAATTTGAAGAAAACCTGTAGACGACACGAATATGTATAGAACCATTATTTTTTGAATAAAATAAAGTGTCTGTAAATTGTCATAAAAATAATTATAAAATAAAATCTTTCAGAAACTTTCCCATCAAATTTTAATCATTAAGAAAATATATTTTAAATTAATTAAATTATTTAAATCACACAAACCACCAATTCTTCATCATTTCGTGTAAAACCTGCAAAGATTTTATCAATTATTTAGTTAAGCATAATTCACCATTTCATGTAAAAACTGCAATGTCTGTTATGCAGGACAAACAAAAAGGTAATTAAATCTCGCTTGAAAGAACATATTTATAATTTAAAACAATCTTGTGGAAACTCTGAGTTATCTTAAAACATGTCAACTAAAATAACCATAGTAACATCGGTTTTGTATGAAGTAAATTGTAGTTTATGGCCAATAACAGACAGTTTAATAAATAAATTCATTTTAAAGTAACAAAGTTTCGGGTGTCACAACCTGAAGGAGTTTAAAATATGTACCGAAACGTTGTTTTTTTAATAAACTGTCAGTTATTGTTCATAAACTACATTTTACTTGATAAAAAAAACAGTTTTAAACCAGTTTTTAAAGGGTCAGAATGGAAAAATCTCACCCTGACCGGGAATAGAATCTCCCTCTTATCACACGGGAGACTTGGGTTTGATTCCCAGTCTGGTGGTGATTTTTCCATCCTAATCCATTAATACTAAAATTTCATGGCCTATATGGTGGAGCTTCATTGAAAACATTCCTTGATGAATGAATAGGTTTTATTGGGTACGAGTCTGTCAAGTTATGGCTTTTATGTTACGAACACTTTGCGGGAGAAAATCGGGTTTCCAGTTGCATGTAATCCCCAGAGTATAACGTGACTATAACCTAAAAACTTTTGAATTGTGGGATAGCAGTAGTCTTTCTGGCTCTCATTTTCTCTCTGTCCCTATTTTCTGAGTGTAGTATTGTAAAGTGAGATGTTCGGGGACAGGTCCCCTCCACCTCGTAGAGGGCACTCAAATTTCGTATCCACGAATAAGAAATACCCTTCATGCCTTACTTTCTCGTTACTTTCGCGAGACGATCGACAAGGGAAATATAAGGCAACTGTATCTATCCTCAGGATTATGTGACGCCGATTGTCGCTAGGTGATGAAAAATGAAGACAAATGTGTATTTTTGGGGGAATTTCGGGATACGATAAAGCATTTCAGATAGTTAAGTGATTGGTAGATATTTCGCTTTTATCATTTCGGCTTAATAAAATTATAGTGTAAAATATTCTATTTATCAAAGTAACACGAAAGTATTGGATTACTTTTAATCTTTATAACGTTCCACTTCCATTAAATCCGTGAGAAATATGAATCTTGAAGAAAAAAGTAAGTGCTAAATAAACCGTTTGGTAGATCTCAACAAATCTATTTGTTTATAAGTACGATATATTTTAAGAGCATCATTTAATGGCCGAATTCTAAATTATTCTCTTAGTGTATTATGCTTAGTATATTATAAAAATTAAGATAAAGAAGTGATTGGAGAGAAATATTCCACCAGGTGACGACCTGTATATACGACATTTGAAACTTTAGGAACGAACGTCACCCACAGGAACATAAGAATTCGAGGAGGAAATTCAAATAGTACATAACAGAAGGAGACGTCTTTCATTTCCATTCAGGACAAAGGGACTAATGGCAGCAGAGAACAATGGGTTTCTCAATAAATACGACATTAAAAGAACATGTAGAATGATTTAAGGGAAATTTCCGTGGGAATGGAGATTCTTAAGCCACATTCGTTATGGAGATTGAAAAGTGTTATTCATTTGAGTCACTCATAAAAACACGTCGCGTACATCTATTAATATGCTAGTGAAGATTTGGCAGGGGAAAGAATATTGTCAACTCCAAACACAATATACGAGAGTTTGATATGGCGGGTGGAAAAGAAAGAAAATTAGTAAGAAAACTAGAAGGTAAAGAAGAGATATACTGCAATTTTAATAAATGAACGTTTACATCAAAATGTAGATTAATATTAAATGTAAGGGGAAGAGCCGAGGAATATAGAAAAACATAACTCTGAAGTGAAAAAACAACCTGCGATGTGTACAATAGATACACAGTTTAATCGTGATTATTTTTTCTATAAATTGGCAAAGCAATAATTATATTTAGCACTCACTAATATATGAAATAATATATACCAGAGACAAAAGGATTATAATATCTAAGCGACGGAAATGAGGAATCTGAAAGTAGGAAAGAAATAAGAAATTGCATTGAAAAGAGAAAATAAACATTACCATACGTCGATTAAGGGAATATTTTCCGAAAGCTCCTGATTTTCGAAATAAAATATTTGGAGAATTATTAATTATTTTTTATTACAATAGTGACTGTTGAAGAACATGGGTGATATGATTCAAAAATATTAAAATAGATCATTATAGCATTATAGCCATATTAGATAAAAAATTCGATAAGCGAAAAAAATGAATGAAAGAATTGGGAGGTAACACGGTTGTTGACGAGAAGAAAGAGAACAAAACAAAATGTACGAACATTAAGACACAAAGGGGGAAGTCTTTACATATATATATATATATATATATATATATATATATATATATATATACCGAAAATGTACGTATTCAACGACTTGACAGTAATTGGAAAGGTAATACAAGGGTAAAAAAGAACCCAAAATTTGATATGTAATCAATTACTGTGATAAAAATGTGAAGCCCAGTTTAGAACATTTTGAGAGTATCGATAAAGTTGACTCAGAATTATTAAAAGAATACGTCAGATTTTTGTTACGAGAAATGTAAACGGGTGAAGCAACCACGTTTATTTTGAAGTACTAAGAATAACAGATGTGTAAAATTCTAAGGAAAATATACGCAATACGCCTATAGGAAAATATAGTAGCACACAGTTGAACAGGGCGTCGGTAATACCGTTTCTGAAGAAAGGTCGTAAGGAGGATTTGAATAATTACAGGGCTATAAGCCTGTTCTCCTTAGCGGAAAAGGCTTCACAAGAAACAGGGTGAAAATGTCTCAGGAATTACGTCAGTCAAAGAGGATAGGAAAGTTGTTAGACGTCAACCGAACGTCTTCGAGTAGAAACCGTTAATCTCCGAGGCAAGAGGGCTCGAATATCTGTTGCTATTCAATTCATTGACTTTTGGGAAATTATTCACCGTTGTAATATAAGCATTCAAGGTACAAGGTACACACAAGCAACAAGATTCAAAATTGGTCGTGACGTCTGGGAAAGTGACTCAGTATCTCTGTAACAGTTGACGGCAACAGTTTTATTCAGTAAATGTTACACAATGAGTGGAGGGAAATGTGGAAGAAAATTAGCGGAGTGTACTACTACAGTATTCACTGTGTACTCAATAGAGAATTGACAAAGGTGTGGTTTGAGGGTAACAGGCTACATGAGGGTAATCCACGTAAAATTGACAAAGAGCTTTGGAAGGTATATGTATATATGGAGGGAGAGAGAGAGACCGAGTGATCAACAGAGAGCGAGCTTTGCATCTATGGTCATCGACTGTTTTGAGCTTGTCGAATTTTTTACCAAGAAGAAGGTGTAGACAGGCTATACATAGGCTTTGGAAGGTATATATATATATATATATATATATATATATATATATATATCGAGTTTTGCGTGGATGGTTCTCGGGTGTTTTAAGCTTTTCGATTTTTTTCAGCTTTTGTGATTTCCAACAAATATAAAATACCATCCCACATTTATTCTTATCATTTTGCCACGTTATTATTTTTCCAGTACTTTTTCTTACTGAAACGATGAAACAGATACGGATGCACGAATATTGGTAAATTATTCCTACTCTTATCAGTAGATTTTATTTTAAAAAATAACGTCCACTACCTGTAAATTATTTTATATATTTAGTTTGGACGGAGATATTTTTATAAGAACTTACCCTGTAAAAAATAACTATTTTCCTTCCTCGTGTCTCGGTGTGTTAAATGCGAAATCAACTATATTTATTTAAATATATTTTGAGTTACCACTTCCTTGGCTTCTTGATTCCTCATTCCATCTACATTTCTTGATTACTGTCACATGTCCATATCAGAATATTCTCTGTGACACCCAAGACCAAACTCGTTCTTATATCGAGTTAATAACCAGTAGAATTTTCTGTGATATTAAATTCTCGCATAATTAAGACAATTTCCTCTAATGGGATTTATTTTTTAGTCTGATGTATATGAAATATATAGTGCAGTTTATGACCAATTTCAAAAAATTTCTTAATTTAATTAAACAAAAAACATTTTGGTACCCATTTGTACTTTCTTCAGGACTTTCATAATTGTCATTAAATGTTAAAAGCTATTTGACTTCATATTTAAACATATCACTAAAAATTTGGAAGTTCATCCGAGTCACTCTTGACACTAACGTGGTCCTGGCAAAAGACCTGAAGAAGGTACAAATACGAACCGAAACGTTGTTTTTCTAATTAAATAAATTCTTAATAGACAACCTCCAATTTATTTAATATTGTTACAGACAAAATTCAAACATATTTCAAGGTTTTGGTTATTTTTCCCCCAATCTACAGATGAACTAGTTTTATTTGTACAGTGGGCAAATATGGAAATTAATGATGTTTTTTGTATGTGAATACTGCACCACCTTATTGCTTGTCTATGACGCAGAGAATTTCAATTATTAATTACATATTGTATTTGGCATAAGTGAATGTCTAGGAATGTGAGAACACTTATAGAACTAATGAGTAATTTTAAAATTCGTCAAATAAGTATATTTAATATATATGATGAAAATAACAAAATAAATGTATATTTTGTAAACATAAATCAATAAAAAGATGTATCATCATTAATTATAGCGAATGAAATTTGGAAACGTCGTAAAATTACGGCCCCCGTTGTTCGTATGGACGGTCACCTTTAAGCTTCCTTCCTCGCGATTTTACACAGTTTCTGATTAGACCATAAATATATTATTTTATATAAGACGATGGGGTGAGAAGAAAAACTTGTTTTAAAGTAAATCATACTGTAAGACCTGCAATCTAGATTACCGAGGATTAGTGAGAGCACGTAGTTGTATCAACTTCATTTCAGATAATACGATAACTTTAACTTTCCTCAAATGGGAGAGTTTTAAATTGATTTACATGCAATACCATTAGTGGCTGTTTCTAGAGAAACTGGGGCCCCTATTCTTTTCTAGTTTTCTTGTATGAGGCATATTTGGCTTCGTGTGTGTGTGTGGCAAGAATCTTGGCTGTACATATAAGGGACAGAGTTACACACAATATACTGCTGTAGTGGGAGAAAAATTTAATCGTTTCTCAACGACATCTAACTAACCTTTCCTTACTTAGCCTGGAAATGTGAATGTTACTTTGGTAACTAACTCGATCGTATTTGATCAGCAACATTTTTTTTCTGAAGATCTGAACGCCTTGAATTCTGAAGAGTTTGCTTTGCCCGTACGTCTTTCCGATTTTCCACTTTAAAATTTCTTTCCACCCCGAAATTGGTGAGATACCTTCTGTCAGTTGTGAAAATTAGTCTTTATAATTATATGACTTCAATGTAATCATAAATCAATTTAATCTGCCAGATTTGTCAGAAGTATTTTATAACATAAAATTATCACGGCATTTCGTTCATAAAAATACTTTCCATACACTGCCAAATTCTCCTACTAATATAATATTGTGTAGAATTTCTGAGGCGTGTTCCAATACCCGTTGTAAGCGAAGCGAACTGAAAATTTATTTACCATCATCAATTGTCTTAAATTGAGACTCTTCCCACAATATTCTGAAACTCATCCAAACCCGTCCAAAAGAAAGCAACATATTTTTTAACTGTGGTCTCAAACATCGGTGCATGAATAGTTCTCATATGGTTACGGAATTTGTTGAAACTAACATTTTGGGCGCCGTATTTTGAGCGACCGTGCTTTGAGCGGACAACAGTCCCTTCCTCAATCCTGACCGCTGAGCGAGCAAGTATAACGTTTTTCGAAGAGCAACTTTATCAGCCTCTAACAATTATTATAAATAATAATGTTTCTAAAATCTTGCTTTGTTGGAATTTTTAGTAACACGGATTTTGAAATTAGATCATTTAATTAACTTTACAACACCGTAAGAGGTCCTAATAAATTAGGCATGAAACTGTGAGAATGTTTTTCTATTATAATGATTAAAAATTTAAATAATAAATTTATAACTAAACAGGTTTATGTTTTCATTTATTTAACGACGTCAGATAAATATAACAGGTAAAAGATGTGTATCTTAATTGATTATTTCTAAACATATTTATTAAACGAATCACTACAAATTGGAACAGTTTCCATACTATCGATACAGATAGAAATTATAAATCCAGATAAGTTTCAGAAATGTTATACGTTAAACTTTTATTACATTGACTTAATGTTAAAACCAAGACTGATTCAGCGGAAAACTTTATACGTGGTGGCTCAGCGGTCAGGATTGAGGAAGGGACTGTTGCCCGCTCAAGGCACGGCTGCTCAAAATACGACACCAACATTTTTATTCCATAAAATATTATTTTCTGCTCACAAAAGAAGGGATTTTTGGAGTTTCCGCAGGGGTATTCTATTCAGGATACCAAGTCGTTTGTATAATCACCAATTTTAAAATATTTTAATAGATAAATACAGCAAATATGCGAGAAGAAAATAATAAATAATTAAACCAAAAAATCATTTCAATACAACGTTTCGTCCACCACTTTGGGACTTCTTCAGGTAATCAGGTAATATACAGTTTTAATGTATGCATATATGTGTATGTTAAATTAGAGTAAATATGAATTTAGAGTCATGGACTGCGTCCTATTACAGCCGCAACCGATTATAACTGAATAATTCCCAAAATAGCGGACGAAACGTTGTATTGGAATGATTTTTTTTATTTAATTAATTATTTAATTTTTCTGACATATCTGCTGTATTGATTATTTATTTATTATATGTTAATTGTCAGATTATATTAAATATTAAAATATTTTACTCCACGTAAAACAGACTTAAAGTAGCACGGGAAAAACAATTTAATTTCCGACATAAATGATAGATCTGGAGTGTTTGGCCAGTGTGGTTGAATGTATGGGAATTAAGGTGGTCTAGTCCAGTCACCAATAACAACTATATTATATCAGTAGGATTGTCTGTGAGCACGAAAAGTCACGAAAATGTTCTATCCGGGTAACCGTCACGATTTGTACGGCTTTACTCTCCAATAAATCATAATCATGTTAATAAACGCTTTCCACCTTTCTTTGAAGTCGTATACACTGGTTGTTTGAAATTTTTAATGTGAAACACGGTGATATGAAATAATAACGTGGCGGTCGCAGTCGTGGAGAACGAAATTTTAGATCATGGTCCACACTCGGACGAAAGCTTGATTGTTCCCATAAACGAACCCCACTTCTCATGTTTCGACTATCTTGGTTGTTCAGTAGGCATCGTAGGTAATTTACCTTTTTTTTATGTCGTGTCTGTGCACTAAAATAAGATGGTACGCGGTCCTTTCATACGTGAAGTTCAAGTTTCATTTTTAATAACTGGAAGAACACGCAGAATGTGAAAGAAAATCATTTAGTGACGTATCCTGCGACAAAGCGAGTAAATCCAAATAGCATGGCCGACTTTCAATTACAAAGAGCGCCGCGTCAGCAATTGTTTAGGCTTCGAGTTTAACCTTCACCTCGCCTAGCTATAGTCCATCCAATCAATCGCGCCATTGTGTGCACTGGAAGGATCTTCAAAGAGGCCAGTCTGACATTGCTCGAGGATTGGATTGAAAACGTCGCCTCAATAGAAGTTTGCCAGAGTTTTTCTTTGGAATCGTGGCCCTCTCCGTTTTCAGGACACTGTGTGTCAAAAACTTCGATCAGACCGATACTTCATTTATCTTCACCCAGGTACAGTGCTGGCTGTTTTACATTCCCATGGTACAATAAACAAGACGTTATTTTCAGTACAATGGGCACAAAATCATTAACTTAAAGTGTTACGCTCGTGTACAATTTTTGGCAGAGGTCCGTCAATTTATTTTGATAATATGATGACGCGAAGTTGACATCTCGTAATTTAGGTAAGCCGTTGAGAAACGAGGTTGAGAATATTTTTTTCTGCCACGTTTGATCAAACCAGTATTTTTCTGAAGCCCAGAAAAGTCTTCTAATGGCTGCCATACTTAACTTGACACTCAATCCAAAATTCCCTGTCATGGGAAAATTAAATTAGATATCCTTTAATATCATCTGAGAATTATCATTTAATATAGAGACAAAACAGCCAATGTACCAAAAAAGTGTCACTTAATTAAAACAAAAAAGACGTTTCGTCCACAATTTTGGGACTTCCTCGGGTAATATACAGTTTTGATGTATGTATACATATAACACATTTGGATTGGAAAGAGAAACAGCAAAGTCGGCTTACATGAAATCAACGGTAGGTCCATTCGGGCTGAGCAGTATAAATATTTCAAATTTCTTTCCTGACAAAGGGGGCCAAGGCCCTCGAAAATTTGAAATATTTTCTCTCCTCAGCCCGACTCGGCCAACTGTTGATTTCAGTTAATTCTACTTCGCTGTCTCTCTTTCCTATTCGAATGTGTCATTTAATGGGATCTCGTCACATTATCTGTAAGTATTATATATATATATATATATATTGGGACTTCCTCAGATAATATCCAGTTTTGCATGTATATGTATATTTAACTTATATATACATGCAAAACTATGTTACGTGAAGAAGTCACAACATTGCGGACGAAACGTCGTATTGTAATTATTTTTTTATTTTAATTAATTAATAAACATTTTTATGGTATATAGACGGTTTTGTTTATTTAATTTATGTAACGCCAATAAAGTGCATCAATATCCAACAAGATATGATTAGTAACCGAAATTACAGTTGCTTATCAGAGCTTCGGGCGCAGGATATTCCGAGGGGTCTAAATACTTGTGTAAAGTAGGTCTCAAATCAGTACTTACACGGAAAGAAGGCACAGTTGTCGAGGTTTGTGTTTAATCTTTTACTTTCCTCGGCCAGAACATACCGCAAAGTGTCAGTACGTTTGTTACAAGTTGATTGTGATCAGTTCCGGGATTACAAGACAGTCGCACAAGAATTAATGCAAACATTAAGATAGCGAGTTCATTAGAAGATACAACCGGAAAAGGAAGCACGTGCTTACTGTATATCAGGCACAGCTGCGAGCTCTAATAAAGAATGAACCGGAGAAAAAGAATAAAGCGTAAAAATGTCTCCATTCCGCTGACGGAATTATGGAGTACAGTCCTGTTTGTGGGTGACAAAAGCCGCTAAAGGCTTCTTAAGTGACTAAAATACCCGCAATTTACGTCTGCTTCTCGGTTAAAATATCTCACTCGACGTTAAATTACGACGCCAGATAACCGTTCGGTTACTTTGTCGTTTCACGTTCAACGCTTCTCTTGGTCGAGAGCTAGGTAAAAGCCTCCTGCACCGCGATATTTGGTCATTTGTAAGTTGGTCCCTTCTGAGGTTTAACGTGCAATGATATCGCGTGTCGAGCGAGACCTCCTGCAGGAACATCTCAGGTTTCAAATCTCACGTTTTCCATAGACATCCAGAATCCAGCCGGAACCGCGTGGTGTTAACGACTTGAATAGTGTACCTGTGCATTTAGACGAATACCAATTATTTTTTTCGTTGGTAATTAAAGACAACTTCGTGTAAACAACTAATGAAGTGTCAAAGAGATGCTTTAACGAGGAATTTTTCCGTGATTCCAGTACGGCAAAGGTGAAACGAGCAAACATTCCGACTCACATTCACCAAGATATAATCTGCAATGTTGCAAACCTGGGAAAGCTATGTAAAGTAGCTTTTATTAACCACCTCCGTATAGACGAAATATTGCATCTAGGCGAATGATCTGATGTTGAAGGGTGCAACGTAAGCCAAAACTGTTAAAAACCTAGGGGGAAAAAACCGGCCAATCTTTAATCCCGTCACCATACAGACGCTCTACAGCTGATATTTCCTCAAAGATATCACCTCGCTGAAAGTTGTTTCCAACCAAACGGCGTGAAATGAATCGATAAAGACTTCTCGTTCCTGGAAACTTGAACCCAGAAAACTATGTCAAATAAATCTCCGTGGCGATTGAGAGGGAGTTGCAAAATAACTCTGTAGATTCCCAGCTCATAAGCAAAATTATTCGTCCATTTTTGTTTCCTGAAGATCCAGAAAAACCATAAATTACCTTTAAATTTGAGATAAAATATGATACATTATTTTTTTCTTTTTTCACATAATAATATATTTCATAAGGTGATAAAATTTGATTTGATAGATTTTACTCAGTCCTATCGCTACTAAACAAAATTATGTTATATGAGAAGTATTAATTTTGAACAATGTTTGATCACAATGGCCCATCAGAAATCATCAGTTTTCTTAAAATAAACCGTAAATCTGACTCAGAAATTAATTTACATTACATTTCTTATTACCTGATAATTATAATTTAATTAATAAACAATACATCAAATGTATCAGAACAGTGTAATAATTAATAAAATCAAAAAGTAATTGCAAGATGACGTTTCGTCCGCAAATTTTGGGAGGTCTTCAAGTTGTAAACAGCTTTGCATGTATTTAGGAACAAATTTTATTTTATAGAATTTTCTGAGACTTATTGCTATTAAACAAATATTTCTGATATGAATTTTGAGCAATAGTTTATCAAATTGCAGTATTGTACTCAATGATCCATCAGAAGTCATCAAATTGCTTTAAGTAAACCGTAAATCTGACTAAATAAATTTCAGCAGAAACGATTTTGTCAATAATTTTCCAGAACTGAGCTATTCATTAAGATAAATACACCAGTTTATTAACATTTGAGTACCGCTTGTCTAGAATCCAAATTGCTTCAATTAGAAGATAAATTTGTTGATGCTTTGTAGATACGTCAGCAGTGATACTTCTCGGTGAAAACTAAACTCGTAAACCTCATGAGTAATTCAACGTGAATATTTTAACCAACCGGAATAATATTAATAGTAATTAGTCACCAAGTTAATAAATCTTAATGTCAAGATATGTTTCTGGTGTATTTATTGCAAAGTAGCTTTTAAGGATATTATGACCCCGCTGGAATTACGATAAATATGCTTCTGCAGTTCTTACGTAAAAAAAAAGTGTTTATTGCACACAACTGATTAGTAGAACTTTAAAGTGTTGGACAATAGCACTTTAATATATTTCAAATGGATTGTAATAAAATTACCAATGAAATATTTTAATTGCGTTTTTTGTTCATATTTAATATAATTTGACAATTATAATTTGATAAATAAATAAAGAATTGAGCAAATATGTAAGAACATTTATTAATTAAACCAAAACCTCAGTTCATGTGGCGTTTCGTTCACAATTTTGGGACTTCTTCAGGTAAACATATAATACGAAGTTTTGAATGTATGCATATATATCTATATAATAATTTAGAATAATTTTTTCAGCTACAACCGTCATGACTCTAAATTAATATTTCTTCTAATTTAGTTTACGCATATATTGAAAACTGCACATTATATGTTCACCTGAAGAAGTCCCAAAATTTTGGTCGAAACTTTGTATTAACTGCTTTTTTTTCTTTAATTAGTAATAATTTTTCAGACATTTTTTATTTGATTTTTCCTTTGATAGTAATAGTAAAACCAAAATTTAAATGATTTTCAATAAAATTTCATGATTGCCAGTGAAATTGCATCTCGTCATTGAACGAAGTCTTTCATCAGCCTATTTGTAATTAATTATTTTTGCTTAAAGCATTATTTAAAACTCGAAACGTATTAACCATTCTGCATTTTCTCGAATTCAGGCTTTGCATTACTTACTCCATATAAATGATAATGTACCGTTATTTGTATTTACATCTGAGCACTTCCCCACAAAGAACCCTTTAAAGAGGAAAATCAGTGGTTAAGTGGAAATGTGTTGGATTCGGTGTTACGTGTTACAACACAATTCCTGCCTAACCACTGTAGTAGATGCGACTATAAATAAGGATAATATATCTAAAAAAACATTCTGTGTTTTGTGAAGGAAATGGAAAAGCTTACTTTCCACTGGCTCTATATTATTCTGCTAGCGGGAATTCGTTGACCTCGAGCGAAAAGAATTAATTAGCTACGGCTACAAATGTGTCGATCACTTAACTCATGTAGCCACGTTCTTAAAGTGTCCATCCCTTCATTGATTTTTAAATGACCAGGTACGTGGGTCAAAATCCCTGGCGAAGAACTGTGTTCTTATTCAGTTTTTATCGATTGTGGGTTTTAATCTGGAAAGACTGTGTTTGACAAAAATTTGGTATCCCAAATTTCTTTGACGTTCTGGGTGAAAACATTTTGTTGCAGCCAGTTTTTTTTTTAGAAGGACCCGAGTAATCCAAATTTTGCTTGAGAGATTTTGCGGGCTGAACCGAATGGTAGAAAAATATGAGTAGCTTCGGATTTGTAATTATCTACGTTTTAATCTAGGTAAATTAATTTTCCACGTTGTATTTTCTTTAGTATATAATTTCAGGTCCGACGCAGGACGACCGAAGAAACGGGTTTTCTGCAACAGCGTGAGGCGTTCTGCGGGGTGTGTTTATAAGGATATTCCATCCCTCTCCCCCTTTCCATTTCTGCAGAGGTCCGCGCACGTATACGCACTCACGCACCCAGGGTCGAGGACGTTGCGTAACGGCTGCCATATGCCGGCTGCTCCTGCTCGCTACGTCCACACAATCCCTTGCGCCTAACTTAACGTACGAAGTCCGAAAAAAATATAAAATTTTATTTCTCATTCGTAAAAATTATTTCAAGTTTTTAATAATCTGACTTCTTAAAATAAATGTAAAAAATACCAGCCTATTAGTCAGAAAAAATTATTTTCCAAATTTAAAACAATATTTAACAAACACAACGTTTCATCACGGATTGGATTTTTCTCCCCCCCCCCCCACTTCGCCCGCAACGAGAGTTACCTGCACTTTAGAAATTGTTCATCTAAATTTTCCTATAATAAATTGTAACTGAATTTATTTGGACCCAATCAGTGACGTTTTGTTTGTTAAATAATATGTTTAAAATCTGATAATATTTTTTTTCTAACTAATAGTCTGGTATTTTAACAATTATTTCTGATTTACTAATTTGTGTTTATTAGTATTTAAATTTCTTTTCTCTATTGTGATTTTTTAAAATATAGTATTTTATATTTTCTGATTAGAGGACTAAGGAAGAAATAAACGTTTGTATATACTACCAGATTTATACATGCAAGTAGATTGAAATAATTAAGGAACAATTTATATTTTTTGAGTTGTTATTCGTTAACTTACCCAGGATTTTCCGTTACTACATTTAGACCCAAATATTTATTCTGTCCAATACATAGAGATAAAAATCCATACATTTTGCGATATATATATTTTATAAAAAGGCTACCTATCAGGAGCGCTTATTAATAATATTCATTAAATTATCACATCTACGTGCTATTTTTAATAAATCGTTATTCAACGTATTTATTTAGATTACTGCCTTCCATTTTTTGTCAATATCCTTCTTCCTGAAATGCCATATTTATTTGTCCGTTATGTTTCATTCGTGGAATGGGACTCACTACGAAAATATTTGTTTCTGCCTCATATCACACACAGATTGACTTTATTTGTATCCTGTTTTACTAGGAAAATTACTGATTTACACATTTGGGCTTATTAGTATTTAAATCACATTTCTCTGTTACGATTTTAAAAACACAGTTATGATTAGAGGACTAAGGAAGAAATAAACGATTGATTAACAGTGCCAAGTGTATACTAACAGATTTATACATTCAAGTAAATTGAAATAATTAAGGAACAATTTTTTTTCCCGTAGTGTCAGAAACGATGCTGGTTACGGTAGCAAGATTTACCTTCCCATTCATTTTTACATATAGCGTACGCGGACTATTTTTTTTTTCGGAACTCTGAAGATACGGCGATTAAATTAGTGTCAAGTTTTTTTTCCAATTATTTGAAATAATATTTTATGAAAAATTATTTTAGTCAATTAAAGTTTATGAATATAAAACTCATTTTGGAGTTACGCATTAGTACATTATGAGAAACATTCACTGTGGAAATATTTATAAAATCCGACGCAACTGTTGGGAGGTATAATCTTAAAGCTGGAATTGCATTGTGCTTTACACGGTATTTATTATTAATACTACCTTCGCAAGTTCCGTAGCTCGTAAATGTTAATGATATTATCGTAATGAAAATAATATTCTCAGCCGTAGTCTGTTATAACAAATTTCTTTTGACGTCTGTTTAAAATTCTGATAAATCTATAATATTTTGCTCCATACTACGATTTTGTGGCTTGAAAATAATTTTCTACTAAATTATTCGAAAATCTTTCACTTATTGTGTTAGCACTTAAGAGAGTAATTTTCTAAATCCGATTTTAGCCGCTTTGAGCGATTTTCTTACTACTTCTAGGAAAAGCGAAGATTATTTTCTTCTGAGCTTTTTTCCTGCCGTACTATTTTTAGCCTATAACACAACATACAAAATTAAGCACGCTGAATCATATTATTTATTTCAATATCAATTTTCTAATTCTACACAAGAGTAAATTGGAACGCTTTTTATTCTTGTGTCATGTCACATACATGGCAATCTTTGAAAAAATTATTTGCTACTGGGTGACTATCGTTTACGACATTATGAAACATAATTTGCCAGTAAATAAAAAACTGAGGCGTAAATATGTTACGAGCACTATCGAAACTAATGACAATGTTATATAACCAATAAGCTTAGAGTAGGACACTATATTTACAAACTGAATAAATATTTGAGTGATTTTTTTTATTACACACCAATATTATAAAATATCTTAAAATTATTTGACTTAGAATCGACGGTTAAATCAAGTGAACTTGTGAGTACACAAACTCTGCGATTCGGGCATTTATAAATGCAACGCTGGTGAAGTAAGATGTTTAGGAAAGGAGAGCGTACAACTGCTCATTCAATACAAATTAACTTTGTTTTGAAACAATGCGGTTATCTCAACGCAGATAATGATAAAGACTTAGTATATTACTTTCAGTAATTTAATTAGCGTTCCCATTGACCGTTATCGCCGCTAGATAAGCTGAATACGTGCTATCCGGAATAATCAATTTTCTTATTCAACATTTACAAAGCTTTCGATTTCAGGACTGCTGCTTTCTCCATTTGTGCCAAATCAGTATTAATATAATATTATAAACTATTTTTCTCCATATAGTTAAGGAATTTTTACTTTAATGAGATTGCGATATTTTCAATTTTGTATTTGAATAAAGTGATCTGTACAGTATTTTTAATACTTTGCGTTTACTGCCATTAACGTCAAGGAATGTCTCACAAAGAAGCAATGATAAAACGATTTTAACATGATTTTAATACAGTGTTACAGATCAAGAGATTTTATAATCGAAGCAAATTTTAAATTCATGGGCCAATATTCTTGAAATACCACTGAAATATAAACTTTCCTAAATTCGATACTAATAACAAGGGTTTGATATTTTTTATTTATTATACGTTCACCTCAATATATTTTAATTAACAATATGAAGGTACCATATTGGCTAGTGTTGTCAGCAAAAGCTTCCTGCCTGGTAACAGCAATAAAATTAAGAAACGAATCAGCATTTCAGTTTGATAATTTTATTAGTTTTTTTTACTGAGTGCAGTAACAATTTCATTAAAATATTAAAATAATGTTTCACAAGCTATTATTTTCCGGCATGATTTTTATTGACAGTACGTTTCATAATTTGTAGCTATCATTTTGTGAATGTTTTGCAATAATTTTCTATTGCAGTCTATCAGAGGAATTTAACTTTCGTCTGCGAACTACTGCTTAAATTTATCTGTCAATCATACAGGTAAGGATTTAAGCGATCAACATGAGAAACGACGTATCGCATTTGGGAAAATAGCTTATGAGCACGATGAATTACTTCTTTTCTGAGGTTGTTAATAAGGGTTTCCCAGTATTTATAGCTGGGTATCCCGGAGCGAACTACCACCAATCACTTTCAAACGTGAAAAATAGTCAAGCTGTCGCCCTCCACAGCCTCACCTGCCACGAAGCAAAACTCGAGGGCAGGGCCCGTCTCAGCCCAAGTCGTGGTCTCCAGTTCGAGGCGTGTGCGGGACAACTACTGCGATCGTGTCATGAGAACGCACTCTTCTCCGCACGCATACACGTACACGTACCCGTACACACACACGTACACGCTCACGCACACGGCAGCGGGCCCTCGTGGCTTCCGAGCTCGTCGGAATGTGCAGCGGCCGGCATTGTCGCGCGGGCCACGCCCCGCCAGGAGGACTCCGCCCTTAGGAGGCGGGGCGAGGCCAGGGGCGGCGGCTCCTAAGACGGACCTCCGGGCGGGAGAGGGGAACAATCTTGAGGTGGAAACAGCTACTTCCTTGGCGACTCCAGCCAGTCTCCCGCACGGGTCCTTCTGAGACCTAGCGTCTTTTGTTGTGTGAGCAGTCGGCGTCCATATTTAATGATCGCTTCACGACGTCTGTCTTTTTCTCTTCTGCTGTGCCGTATATACATAGATACGCACGCACTCCTTGCGTGCTGGCGGATGATTTCCGCGCGTGGGAGGGGGTGAGGTGGCGGTGGAGGAGGAGTAGGTAAAAATTATGCGTGTGCCTCTTCATTTCCTGCAGAAGATGTTCAAGGACACACGTGAAGCCAGTCCCTGAGCGTACATGTGTTCCTCCGACCCGGCATTCTTTCGCAAAGTGACGTCTTCGCAACACCCTGCCCAGGAAGTTGTGACGCCAAGCTAAATTTTAGGAGAATGCCGTCTGCAACGCCAGAAAAACGAAACCCTTTTATATGAATTCCAGCCGTATACAATTATTTTGGTTTAGTATATATTACTTCTTGCCTCAAATACACATACTTTTTTAAACCGCAGTGAACTTGAATTAATAATGTAATATTAATGATGTGTTGTTTTTGAAATGCCGTACGCATAGGTTTGTGATTAAGCTGTTTCATTCTTTCTCCAATATATTTTCATACCCGACAAGTGATAATATATAAACGCAATCGTCGTACATACACAAATACTCTGTTGGTTTTTCTCTATTCCGTTATTTAAATACAGATATTAATAATGTTTAAATGTCGAATGATAGAATTGGAGCCTTATTATATCAACATATTCTTGTTAAATGTTTGCAAATAGGTCGCGTCGAATAACAACTTCAAATTTGAATGACAGGGAGTGAAGATTTTACTTAATATTTTGTAATTCATCGGTCATATAATATTAGGTTATGCGGTTCCCGAACTTCTGTCTAGGATATTTCACTCCACGACGTAAATATTTTAGTGATATGTGAACTATTTTCTACATATTACGAATATATTGCGTAGTTCTTAATTTTGTTTACGCGTAACTTCTTTGACGGAGCGTGTTTTTTTTTAGGTGAATATATTTGAAATGTAACTGCGTACTGTGGCGAACGTTGTGAAAGCAAAAACAATTTTTTAATATATAAGCGATTCATTTAATTGATGGAGAGCCATGAGTGTATTCCGCACAAATTTTTTTAACCTATATATCTTTGTTTCATTGTTTTGGATTTTTGTAGCAAAGTTTTGACTGATCATTAGCCAATCCTACATTTATTATTCAAACGTCTTGAATCTTTAAATATATTTTTACAGTTATGTTTATAAATTTAAAAGTGTGTTTAACTATTCGGGTAGGGAAGGGTAGTCGAAGTGAGGTTAGGTAAAATTGTATGAAACTTTTCAACTCAGTACTAATGATATTTCTCTGCCTCCTTAGAAAATTCTTTTAGGTGCGTCGCATTACATTTTGGCTTTTGAATTTATAAAAAGCGTTTAATTTAGGCGGCGTAGGAATTTCTTCGCGTGCGCGGTTCGGGGCAGAATTCTCTCAGCAGGGGCGACCGCGGACCGCCGCCAAACCTGAAGCCCGATGGTCGGACTTGTAACTACATAGTAAAGTGATGAGAAACACCTTTTAGAAATTGTAATTTTACATTCACAAAGTTATTAAATTAGTTACATCTCATTTTTACCATGTTTTAAATTTATTGAAAAGGTACTATCGATGCGGCTTGTAATAAAGATTAGAACTGTTGGAAACAGAAACGCCATTCCTCTTACTGATTACATTTTTCGTTTTATTCACGACTACTAAAGTTGTATAACAATTATCTTTGAATAATGGTTACGGAAATCTAACCTTTCATTTCGTCTCTTACGTAATTACACGCAACGACTTCGACTGTATTATTATTAATTATAGCCACGAAATACTTCCCAAATAAACTGTCTTATATATATTGCTGTGTTAATACAAACAACAACTACAGGTTAAAATATCATAGCGCAAATTTCTTGCTCGATAATCTCAAAGATGAGTTCTAATCTAATACATCATAATTTGTAGTTTTGTGGATTCATTAAAAGTTAAAACAATTAACACAATATTGTAGCAATATGTACGTAACATACAACACTTTCTGCAGTTAAATATTAGAAGAAAAATTGTTTGCTAAGGAATATTATATAGCGACACTGATTTTATTTCGGGTATGCATGTGTAGTGGTTTTCTTAAAGCATTAAAATAATTTTCACTCCTCATGCTAGGAAAACATGGCATCGAAAGACGAACCCGAATTTTGATACTCATAAAAATAACTTAAAACTATTAAAATAGTAACGTTCAGATGCTATAAAAAATTTACATAATTAAAAGTCGATTAATTAACTCTCATCTTTATTTTAATAATAGTAGAATGCTGCAGCATTCAAGTTGATTGTAATCTTAATGTTCATAATAATTAAAATTACTCAAAAATGTCCATACCCCACGCGATTATTAGTTGTTAGTATAACAAATTAATTCTCATATTTACTGCAATTAACGTAACGCACAAACTTGCCGAATGTTTGTTAGAAATTTCACTATTAACTAATTTAGTCACACATATACAACACTCATATGAGGAAATGGGAAATATATTTCGTATTATAATATAAGTTTTATTAATTTCATTGCAGTCTATATTTAAGTCTTTATTATTTGTGTTCAACAACTATAAATATGAATAAAATTATACTGTATGGACACATTTGAAAAGCACTGTGCATAATTTTTGAAGAAAGGTATTATCTAAAATGTATGGTTTTATGACAAAAAGGCTGCATTTGTCTTATTGTACTGTTCTGGAGTGTGTCCATAAAATTACGTTCATTCGTTTCAAATAGCCATTTGATTGGTTTTGTAGATAATTGAAATATTCTTTAACTACTACTTTCGATTCAAAGAAAAAAGAATAATTCCTTTTAATTTCTTACAGTTAGTTACTGTTACATCCAATGTCTCTAAATTCTGTTATTAAATAAAAGAAGTGTTTTTCATCTCCGGATATTTGAAAAGCAGATTGGCGTTATTCTATGAATTTTTAGTTCCAAAAAAATGCGAGATTTTCCGAAATCAAATTTTAGAGACTAATTTGACTATTTTGCTTTGGAAGAAATACAGGTAGAAATATTTCATACTCAATAAAATAATATTAAAAAACTATTACGGGAATAAATAAATAAACAATTATTTATTTATCAAATGATAAATGTCTTATTATGTACAATATATAACAGGAATATTTGATTTAAGAAAACAATCGCTTCTCTTTCGCTTATTACAGCTTTGATAATATAAGGATTTAATTGAGTGTCGCGTTGAAATTGTAAAAATTCGTATAAATCTGAAAAAACTACGATTCCGATTATTATTATTTATTTTCTGTACGTTCTGAAAGTTGGAATGGTATTTTAAAACTGTGGTTTTAAGAAATTTGCAGAAATGTGGATGCGTAATCGCATTTATAAAATATCCATTTTATTATGTTTTTACCATTCTTATTCGTTATGCTCGTACCCGCTAATCCCGCATATTTCTAACAATTTTTAAACGAATCATTTCAGTTCCAGTCAATTAATTAATGATTTTGTGGAAAACAAGTCAATATTTTTTAAAGTGTTAAACAATTTTTTTATGTATATGCTAAAGCAAGTACTGGCAACTAGATAAAATCTCAATTTATTCGAAAGATTATTGAGGATTTGTAACTAATCAGTCGCTGATGACAACCGAACTTAACACATCTATAAATAACAAATAATTTGAAAAAGTAACAAAGAAATTAACACAAGTATAATTCCGTTCTACCGCCACAAAACGGAAGAATATTTGTCAAATTTGATCCCTATATAAGGATTTATTTACGTCGTTTCCTCTAAGAAATACTATGTTAAATCAACTTTGTGGCCCTAGGCATATGTCCCTAAGATTCGAGAATGAGTCATGTTAATTTGGCAGTCAGCCATTCTGTCCTACCACTGCTGGACCTCCAAGAATTGCAAAACTAACTACATGTTTCCTGACTAGGTTTCACCAATAATTCTATTTTTTTGATAAATTATCAGAAAATATCGGCGTTTACAGCTTCACTGGGACATGGTACGCACTTTCGAAGTAATCGTTTTTCTGCTCATGGGGAATACAAATTAGCCACGTGACTACGGATTCATTCGTTGTGGATGACAAAGATACTGCTTCAAAACAACATGGCTCCAGCTACTCTAACTTCGGCGCCCCGATGGGCAAATTGAGTGAATGTCTTAGATGCAAAAATGGCTTACAAGCGATACGTGTAAATTTCGTCGCTGGAAAGGCAGTGAAATTGCGCACGTGAGTCAATTGTTCAGCTTCACCTCATCAATTTTATTAGTCGTTCCAAATGTGAGATGTTTCGCTCAAATTTGTTATAATTACAGCACCGCCAACGTGTATTTTATAGCAGCCAGTCAATAAATACATTTTGTAAACATAAATAGTCAATCATTTATTCTGAGAAACGAGTTGGCCCCACGGGCAAAGGTAGATATGATCTGCAACACTTGGTGTTTTCTTTGGCAGATAAATAAAAAAAGAGGTCCTATCTGCGCTAAGGTTTCAAAATACGCCGTCTCTGAGAGGACATTAAGGTCCTGGGCCAGAAGATCATCGAACGAGATTTATAGAATATTAGTTCTGCGTTCGTTTGACCTGCCAAACATCAGCTTAGATTGGGGGGGTCCTTTTAAAATTTTTGTTTAAACCGTACGCCACATTCCTCACGTTCGAATACGTGTTCCGTCGTTGATATGGTACTATAAATTCAGTTCTAATCGGAGGTAAACGAACCGAAACGGATTGCAGAGATATTGGAGTCCACTTGTTTGCAACAAGTATCTCTTAATGGGCATGTTTCTCACTGAAGCGCTACATTCGGTGAATTAATTCAATAGAATTTCGTTGTCTATTGGAAATAAGCAAGATTTCGCCAACCGAGGGCGAGCACAACCATTGCCGGAAACGTTATTCCAATTTTTATATTTCATACGTTATTTTTAATGACCAGGAAGACAAACAATATTCCTTAGAACATCATAAATTAAAATTGTTTCATCAGAAGTTTCCGGCTACAACTGTAATTTAAAATTAAACAACTAACAAGAATCTATACTCTATTAATCGAGCCACTCTGAAACGTACTTGTATGTGTATTCTCAGTGTGGATTGATTCATTGAGTACATACTCCTGCAAATTGTATTGTTAAAATAATTAGAAATATGTTTTAATTTGTGTGTCAGCGAAAATTTAAAAACAAATTAATTTTCGAAGTTTCAAAGATTTGTTTGTTCTTATCATTATCAATAATAATGATATCTTCATTCATCAATAACTCAATTAATATATTATTTTGTAATTTGTCCCTGTTCCAAGGCAAGATTGCCTGCACAGCAACAGTGTTACATTCTATTGCAATATTTTCTTTAATTTTCACCCTTTTTCAAGTATTTTAAATCGATAACTTCTCTTTTCATCAACGCCTAATTTGCTATTTTTTCCTTAAAACTTCGCTCTTCGAATTATCCAATTTAATCGAGTATCCGGTCCATATAGGCAATTATTTTTTTTATAATTGACATGGAAAAGCAGGGTTATATGAAATCTAAAGTGTTTCTGTCCAAAATTAAGCAATATTTTTATATCTGTTCTACAAATGAAGAGTATATAGTGCTTATATACTAGAAATACAATCCGAAGAGGTACTGCAGAACAAACTATTTGAGGCAGTACTGAATAATTTGAGACTCTTCTTAATAAAATAATTTTGGGTGAAATAATTGACGAATGCTCTAAAAAAATCTCGGAACATAACAATTTAAACATGCGCAGATCAGTACAATTAATTAAGTAAAAAAACGTATGTTTGATATAATCGAAGCCGTATTATTATCGATGACAAGAATTAAAAGACGTGAAAAAAAATTCTGACTCATGACTGAATAATAAAATTAATTTGTTCTTACTTGAATAGAATAATGGCTAATAAAATATATCAATAAAATTTCTGCTATATACTTAATCAAGTTATGTTACATTAATTTAATTTCGTTGTCATATTTTACCAAATTTTCCTGAAATTAAAATTATTTTCACGACGAACACGCAGAACGTTTAGTTTTTTGATTCCTAACCTGTCATACGATACTGAATGCTACTCAGATAGGAAATAGACCATCCCTTCAGAAAGAAGTTCTGACAAATAGAAATTTTTTCCACTTCCTCAAATAAGCTTGCGGCGGAAGTGTGTGGCGCAAGACTGAGTGAGGTCACTCCACTCACCACCTTTGACATCTCTTCTGTATTTATCTCCATACTAAACCAGTATTGCATTTATTTTACAGACAGTTTCTCCATAAGTTAAGTACTTTTGTATTTCAATATGTGAAATAATATCAAGGTAAGACAGATGTTGCAACTATAGTCACAAAATAGCTATCATAGTGAATATTTCTAAATAATTTGTGGATTGGGAACATAAAAATGTTATTATAAAATTCATTAATAAACTCCTACGTAATTTCCCCCCCTATTTTTATATTTATGGATCCCATTATGGAAATGGGACAGGTCAAAAATATCTTAACGTATAAGAATACGAAACTTTGACAATTCTAAAATATATAGTTTATAAAAGTACATAAATTTGCGGAATATGTAAATGCAAACCATTTTTAATAAGTAAACAAAACTTTATGTATGATAATTAATTGAAAATTGTTTATTTTAATATAGGTTGAAATTCTCTCTGCCGTGTTCCTCGTGAAGGAAATAAAGAGAAAAACTTAGAGAGCAGTAAATTTCTGAAAACAAATTCTTAATTGATATTCAGCGCTTTTATAAAATTCTCTTCAGCATTTATTATTGGTAGATATTGTAAACTTCAACTAGTACAAAAAATACAGAAAAAACTGTAGTATGTAAGCTTAATAATTATACTATTAGAAACATCAGGATTTACATTATGTAAACAGTTATAATCTGTAACATGAAAAAGAGATCTACGTGCAGATAGTTATGACATCGCTCTACACGATCAATTTTCCGCACTACTGCCCTTTCAATTGAATATATCCTATTGTTAAGAAACGTACATATTTTCTGAACTCGACAGAAATTGTGTAGAAAAGGAATTAAAACTGGTACTAAGAATAGGACAGCAAAGTTATGACGAAACAAAGATAATGAAAATGTTAAATAAAAAAATAAAAAATTTGAGCCTGCTGAGCCAGAACTATATTAAATGTATTTGTTTAAAAATGCTAAATGGGTCATTTTTTTACATTAAAATAATTTAATTGTTGTAAGGAATTAATAATACTGTAATCATCGTCATAGCAGGCGGAATGATATGGAAAATAAATTATCTAGCGGTTATTATTTTTTTTCATATAGAAATATTCAATAATTCAGTTAATATTCATGTAAAGTAATACAGAGGTGCTTGAAAGATTTGAGCAAACTGTCGGCCGTCCTTTATGGGTTGGATGCAAAGGTAAATAAATAAATAATAGTACAATAACTTTGCGTTCTATTTCGTTTTAACTACGGTATCATTTTCACTCGTTTATATAGTTATTCTTGAATCATTATTATCATTACCTATGACACATCAGCTCTCAATTTTTACTCTAGCAAATTTAAATTGCTTGCGTAGTCTATTGAATAAAGAAATTCATTCAGAATGAATCTTGGAGTTCTGAGAAGTATATCTTCCTGGTGCACCTGTTTCACAGAAAAGCAAATGTTGACAGAAATAATCTTTGAATTTTCAATGCAACGCAGGCATCGGTCGGAGAAATGAGAGTGCATCGTTGCATTCTTTGATGATGCCGCGTCGGCTTCAACATCACAGATATTGCGATTCTGTGAGAAGTACTGACTCCTTTCTCTTCGCAATATTTACATACAACGGCTACCGTCCCTCTATGTGGAAAAACACAATGGCTTTCACAAAAAAAAAAGCTGAAATCTTACGCTGCTTTATTTACGAGCTGGCTTCAGCACTTTTATCTCAAAATACGTTCCTGCGAAACGATGGTCATGCAAATAAAGACAGATATTTAGAGAAAATATTGAAAGAAATGTATAATAATTTTACCTACGTCTTGACGATACCGATTTTTCTTCAAATTATTTTTCAAATAATTATCATTAAAATATTTAGTATTTGAGGAGACCGTTATGAATTAAGGAGTCAGTTTTTATTTGTTATACAAATATATTTGCACTGCTACTAAGGTGGCACCAACAGACACCGTGACAAATACGAAGCTACACTTAGTTTTTCACTATACTAATTGCTAGGTATAAATTTTTCGGGCATTCGAACATCTGGCATCTTTTCATTTTTCCTCTTGCCATAATTCTTTTCATTGCTACGAAATGTATATGGTTACCTTAGTTTTAGATTTTATGTCATAATAATAATTATGTAAAGTTTATTTGTCAGATTATTTGGGTAATTAAATACTACAAATAATTTTCACGTCCTAATTGCGAGATTTTACGTGAATTTTCGAAGCTCGTTGAATTATTCAGTATTGCAATAATTTTTTTTTGATTTTATACCAGTAAGAAAGTAATTCAATTAATATTCGTAGATATTATATTTAAAAAACGTAAATTTTAAGTCGCATAACAAGTGAAAATATAAGGGCAATATAATATAATAGATAATTAATGATTTATTAATTTTAATACATTTATTTTTAATAAGTAATTGAAAAATATATTATTTTTTCATAGCAAATATTTAACGAGAAATTACAAACGTAAACTATAAATCAATACAAATGGAATTTATTTGAGGGATTAAGGTTGTCCGCTCTTTCGAAAATATGAAAGTGCGTACCAGAAAATACCATTGTTATATTTTTTTAACAAATCATGAAATACTTGCACTATATTTTTGGTAAAATAATTGAAAATTAAGAGATTTGAGTAAAGAACATATGACCCTATAAATTATAATAAAAAAAGTTGGAAAGTATTAACTATAAAACGAACTTCGAAAGAAAATGTTTCGATTCATCGCTTCAAAGAAAAAAAATATATATTTGCAAGGATGTGATAAACTTACCGAGAATTTAGAATGTAGTAGACTATTTTATACAACATCATCTTCCTCTGGTTTTGAATACTTAGAGCGGAATATATTATAAATGGGGAATAAAAAATCGTTCGTTGAAATTAGAGAGACAAAAACCGATTCTGAATACTACAACGTTCAATAAATTAATTTACTTTTGTAAATGTTTTATTAGGCACTTTTGTATTATGCAGAGAATTATTATTGCCGTTTCTCAGCTTTGAAGAGGTTGAAAGATAATTAAATCGAGTTGTCTCTATTATAGACTCATATTAAGTTTTGCAAATTTGTATATATATATATATATATATATATATATATATATATATATATATATATATATTAACATGCGTCTTTCAAGACACTTGAATACAGGCTTGCAAGTGGAAGTGAAAACCTTATTACACAGTTTCCTAATGACATTTTTTTTCTTCTGCAGCTTAAATGTTTCAGAGCGACGGGAGCAATTTCTGCAATTAGCAAAGCTATAGCACATAACTGAATGCAACAGAAAAAAACTTGCAATGTAAACCACTTTCGCTTTGTTTGTTTTCACATGTTGCATTAATGACCCAAGGGAATTACAAACTGCACAAAGTTTCCCGACAAGCATATGCATATGGTAATAAATCCATAGATCCAGGTAAGACGAGATATTCTACAATTCTTCACGCGAGAAATGATATAACTCGTTATCAATATATACGCAATATTTAGGTCTTTCGCTACGATACCTTAATTACTATCGATTTTTAAAATCTTAATCTGTGTCATCATTGTTAAAAATAGGACGGAATTCATCAAGGAGATCATTAAACGCAGAGTCTTGCAAAATGGCGGTTGTAATTACCACGTAATTTGAATTCTGTTTGCGGCTTTTACGATATGAATTCAGGCCAAGGGACGCGATTCTACTAATGAAACAATAATTATCTAATTGATGACCTAACGTAGCAAAAACCTTGGACGGATCATTAAATATTGCACTTTCTTTCTTTTTTGTCTTGGATAAATTCGTATATTTATTTGGTAATAAAGGCAAAATATAAAATACGTTGTTCCCGAAACAATATTTGATATTCCAGGTAAGTGTTGCTGATATTTTCTAAAAATATTGTGAAAAGAGTGTACCTGACGTACGGTTTTAAAATATGATTTTGAGATAAAAAAGTAAGATGAATTTTATAGATGGTTATGATCAAAACGATCAACAGCTTCAGAAGAAATTAAAACCAATATTGAAGCCAAAAAACGTTTTTCCTGTAAAAAATCCGTAAATATAATATTTTAAAACAATAAATTTAAGAAGGTGGATACAAAAGTTCACTTGCTTTCGGCAATTAAATTTCAAAGTTAAATTGGCGCTTATATTTTTCCTGAACAAAATAATTTATTCTATTATTTGGTATAACCTGAAAATTATCATTTGATAAATTAATAAAAAAAAAGTCAGCCAATATGCCAGAAAAAATTAATCAATTTAATAAAATCAGTTCCTACAACGTTTCGTCCACAATTTTGGGACTTTCTCAGGTAAACAGGTACTGGTCCAGGTTTGAATGTTTGCTTATATATTTTTGTGTAAACTAAATTTGGAGTTATTTTAATTGAGTGCCATTGACTGCGTCATAAAATGATTGTCGCCAAAAAAAAATTAAATAATTAAACGTAAGAGATCAGTTCCTACGACGTTTCGTCCACAATTTTGAGAACTCTTCGAGTAAACAGGTAATAGGCACTATTTAAAAAATTTTAATCATATAATCATAAGACGGATTTTGCAGGAAAAAAAATTAACTAAACAAAGTAAACAGGAAATTTTGCTGTTTTCAAATAATTTTTTTTTTGGCTACAACAGTTATAGGATGCAGTCCATGGCTGTAATTTCATATTCAATCTAATATATATATATATATATATATATATATATATATATATATATATATCAGAGGTCCCAATATTGTGGACGATGCGTCTTATGAACTGATTTTGTGGTTTAATTAAATATTAATTTTTTTCTGACATATGACTGATTTATTTATAAAATCATTTTCTATTACAGATTTAACATGAGGAGAATCCTTAGGAATTTATGCTTCTTTTGAAACAAATAAATTAAGGCTAATTATTTCATAAGCAGACATGAATACATGTAATTCCTGTACATTGAATAGGCCATTGCCTTAATTCTAATTAAGGTTAAAACAATGATGCCATTGTTTCCGGTGCACTGCAACAATCCTGGCTCTACCCTGTGAGCGTTTTACGACTACCATTATGTACGACCACCGGAGAAAAGTGCACCGAAGATTAAGGTGTAATTTCGCGAACAGCTGTTGGCAGTGGTATTGTTTGCTGTGGGGATTGATACAAGGAACAGAGCGGCCTGGCCTCAATTAGCAGTCCAGATCACGCGGGTATTATCCGGAGCTCGGCCTAATGAGCACCCCCCCCCCCCCCTCCCTAAATGAACAGATTTTCACGCATTGTTCGCAATACCTTATTCTGCACTTCGTAAAACACATGTTTGACGCAGATTTCGGGTCACATTGTCTCAGCAATTATTGATGAATTTTTAATTTATACGTGGCGTGATACTCGCATATGGTAAATTAATCATAATAAATTATGAAAAAATATCTGATTATTTATATTCATGTAAATAAAAAAAATTGTAGATAAAAACTGTAAAACACGATGAGGTCCTCAAAGAGTACGAAACGTCTTGAAATTAATATTTTTTTTGTAGTAAACATTTGAATTGTTTTTCTGAAATATTAATCGCCCAAAATTAAATAAATTTCTCTACAGTAAAAAAAAATTATGTTTTGTGGTCCAGGTGGTAACCAATTCATTGATTCATGATAGATTGTGTTGACGAACGGTCAGCTTTCCTGGTGGAAAATCAGGTCAACCATTCCACGGCAAGGAAACTAATCTGGGCGACATAAAACTTTTCATCGGTAAATTTATAGTTATGGCAGCTTCTCCACAATTGTCGTTAGTAACCATCATCAAACTAAGTTTCAATTTAATTGGGTACAAATCTCCTTATTGATCAGAAATGGGAGCATCTCTTCCGATAATTCTATTCGCTACATTTCCAACTGTCTGGTGATCTTAATCCACGAAATCTCCCTGTGTGTCCCAACAATTTGATTCTCTCTTTTCAAAAATCAGATCTGGCAACTCCAGACTAACAAAATCCCATATATTTACGCACAGATCCCCTCCAATCTGTCATCTCAACTATAAAGTCATCACCCTGAAGCACCTGATAATAATATGCCGAAAATTCCACCTAGATAGACATCTAGGGAGACTTCAACCCAAAACTCGGTCTACCACTCACTCATTGGACTATCAAAAAACAATCAACTTCATGACAACTGTTATGAAGATATATCATCAACTATGTAATATCTCAATGATTTAATTGTAACATATGTAAACCCAGTACTGTCCAGTCGCTAATGACGCAATTTTTAATCCGACCTCAAATAAAACTAACTCTGTACTTATTCTTGTTACGCTGCTCGAGGGTCCTCTGCCATCGACAATAATTTCTGGAACTTTGTTTCTTTGCTGTATCAGAACGTTTAAGCTTCAACATTCTTCTGTTTTCAGCGTTTTACAGTTGGCTAAATTTCATGTGAATACAATTATGTGCTCGACATATATAAATTTCCGCAATCCAGTTCCAATATTCAAGCTTAACAGGTTTCTCGTCTTGAATAATAAAAAAAAATTCAGTCCACGCATTCTGCTATTTATATATTCCTTAGCAGTGTAACCTTTATAATAATTTCTTCCACAAAGCTGAAACCTATTTTTGTATTTCGTGAGAGCGTATTTTTGAGTTTTCCCTCCATATAGTTTTATTCATACCGCCACGAGTAAATTACCCACTCTTTTTCTCATACGATCTAAATATTCCTTCTTCTCTGACAAGTGAACAAAATCAGCTACAAGTCTCATTTTTTTAAAATTATTTTTAGAGTAACAGGCTACATGAGGGTAATCCACATGGTGGCAACTCCCCTTTAATAGCATAGGAAGGGATTTGAAAGGGGGATGCGGAAGGGTAGAGGAAGGTAGCCACGGTTTAACTAGGGCCCCCAGGCTATAGTTTAAGGATCCTACCCGGCATTCGCCTAAAAGTAATGCAGGTAGGTCTGGCATTGGGTACTTGTCCCACACGCTTCCCATAGCAGGAGAGGAGTTTGCTGTGGGGACGCAGCATTCCCTTCTCCGTGCCTCGCTCAGTTTAGGAGGTAGCTGGCCGACTGTTCCGATGGGATGAGCGAACAACTCTTACCGTATCCACGAGGTTTGTGACCCCAGAACATACACCTATCAAAACAGGCCGAGGTGCCTCGGCTTGTGGGAACCTTAGTTCAAAAACGGAGAGAGGAAAAGGCATTCCCAAAGGTAGCCCCTTCCGTCTTTTCTACAAGGTTCTGCTTACGAGAGAACATCCCTCGCAGGTTCTTATATTTTTACATCTATTTATAATAAATATATAATGCCACGATTGCGAGTGTCTAGTATGAAAAAATGCCTCGGAAGAACTTACAAAATTTTGTGATATTTTAAAATATAGTGTGAAATAGTTTTTATTATCATTTAGTAATAACTAGAAAAAACCTGAAGAAGGTAAAAACACGTTTTAATTTAATTGAATTTAATAAATACATATCGTCTGTAACTTGTGAAAAAGTTGCATTTTGTATCTACACAAATTATAGTATTGATATGAGTTTATCATGAAATATAATAACTATTTGCAAATATTTTAATTTTTATAAAATAGCTGGTAGTCTACATCCAAACAAATAACATATTTTGTCCATTATCATTCCTCCTTTTAGTAGCACAACTTTGTCAATTTTAGATTACCCCTTCTAATCCGTTCTACACAGCTGATATTAACCGAAAATTGAGGGCGAACCTCGTCTACGCCAGGTAATCAATAATTATCGTGTCCCTGTATTGAATCACTCTGTCTGATGCTTATGCACAACCTTGCTGACACAGAGGATTGACAGTTTAACTATTGCGAGGTGTTCCTGATCCTCATTAATTTATTAGCCACATGATTTCAGAAACAGTTATTTTTGTACTTCATTTCATTGTCCCAGTTACATTTTGGAAGGTAAAATGAAAGCCTTCAGTGAATATTGTCGGATGATGATCACACCCAAAATATTAAAGACTGCAGGCTTTCCCGGGGAATTTCATTAACAAAAGCTTCTCTTATCACCCTAAATAGTTTCATTAGTCACAATATTCAACTGTTGACCTTTCGTAGGGATCGTGTTATCCCCGAGTCTATACAGATCTGGCTGTAAGTTCCGTATGTGCGTTTACAGTTACATCTTACACGGATGATAATATGTAATATGAGAATAGGGCAAAGAGCTATGGGTAACAATTACATGAATGAATGCAAAAGCAATTAAATTGAAGAGTATTAGAACATGCCTAATATATGACGGCTAGCAATACAGCATTACAGTGATTCAGAACACATTAATAGGTAAGTTCTAATAAGGCAATTCACGTGTACTAATTGATTCTAGTGTAGACAACTAGAATAAAGAAAATATTACGTACCCTACCAGTTAAATAATGGTCGCCAATAACATCTTGGTTGACCCCGACCTTAAAATTATTTTATAATAATATTAAAAAAATGTTGACGGGTCTTGTTGCCAACATTTGTTGTAAAAATTGTTGTTATTTACGGCTCATTTTAAAAGTCGACAGCAGTATACAAGTTGCAACCGTAGAGGAGTAAAACTATCTCGGTAATAATTGAAAATATTTGAGTAGTTTGATAATAAACCAGTTGGAAGTTAAGTTTAGTATTTTTTTCTCAACTAATCACTTAAATTTTCAGATAATTAATTTTAGAATTACGCTAATGGCAAAATACATGTTGTAACAATTTACTAAGATGTTACTTATGTAAGGAGGAAATTAATATTTTTCCAAATGTGCTGGCACACGCTTGACTACTTAAGAATCAATAAAATCAGACAGGTTAAGTCTAGATGCGAAATATGACTACCCAGACAGAGCAAAGGAACAGACAGGCTTTACAAAAAACCCAAGGCGAATGTCACGAGGAATGTAGCAACGAAGAAAGCACGATGAACTGATCTTTATCAGATAAGGAACTACAAAATCACAATACATTTTTACCTTCCAGTGGTGAAGAGAACCAGGTAGTGGAACTTGATACAGTGAACCAGGACACAATGGCGATGCATCGTGTGTCATGGCTACTTTAGGTTGAGGAGGGCTTAAATGCGATTAAATTCTTGTCTTTTATTATTATTCAATGATACTTGATCCGCCCCAAAAATAAATTACGATAAAATACGAGCACTCAAAAATTAAATTAGATTGTTTCATATAATGTCCATTACAACCGGTATCATTTATCTACGTTACCGTTGCATATAAAACGGCCGTGACGTCAATTACTTCTGATTGTGAAGTATCATTATCACGATTTGCGCTTTCAATGAGAAATACATAAATTTATTTTTAACAATTTTTCGATCATCCAGCGTCCATTTCGATGTATAAACAGGTAAAAAGTAAATGTTAAGAAACATTGTTTGGTCATTGACTGAGATCTTTTTTTAATTTTCAGATAGGTGAAAGTCTAGACCAAGTCTACGCCACGAACCTGTTAAGTCTGTATATATATATATTATAAAAATATTCGCTAATCGCGTATTGTATGACTGGTCGAACAACTGTTGTATATATATATATATATATATATATATATATATATATATATATATATATATAGACTTATTCCGGTCTGAAGACTGTTCAATCTTTCACTGTAGCGTTGCAATGATTAATATACTACATTAATTTTTATTTGTTACTTTAAATGTCAACACGGTCTGAATAGAGACAAGGTTTCTCGTAAGAACGAAGTCTTCCACAATTTTTGAAGAAATCTGCCTGCTTGGTATATGAAAATGGCAGACAAGGCGGAGAAATTAGCTAAAATGTTTTGTAGTATTCTATGTTATCGATACTGCCCAAAGACCATGAAATTTTATCCAAATAAAAAAGAAAAAGCAATAATTAAAAGGCGATGAGATAATGATGAGATAGATCGTTATTCAATGCTGGAAGCTTTACTGATAATGCCCATCGGAAAGTTTTGGTAGTTATTATTCAGTTATCAGGAAAAGCAAATAAATATAGGGTGTGTATTCAAAGTGAGAAATAAAACTATTATTATTATCATTGACGGAAACAATGTTGGAGACATCATTCCCCATTATCTGGTCAGAACTCAAAACTGGCTGTGGCAAGCAAAAACTCACAATTCCAGTGCATTTTAAAGCTAACTATAAAAAAAGCTTAACTGGTTTCTAAACTGAGAGAAGTCGCATCGTGTGTTGGAACAGGTTCAATGATTAAGAACTTAAGTCGTACTCGTGCTGTTTCCAGTATTTGGAGGAATTAACACCGATAACTGTACCATGATATCAGCAGAGCGTGATCATATCTACATTGAACAACTACCGAAACTTTAGTTCACTCGAACCGAACCTGATACCTACAGCAACAAGCTGGAATATTCTCAGAAACAGGTTGTAGATAATCCATAATTGTAAACACCCTCTTTTCTTCAGGCTGAAAATTTTTTATACTGTAAAATATCAAAAAGAAGTTACCGACTATTACTATAGCACGCGTCAGCATCGTTGGCGTGTGGCGCAAATTAAAGGAGCGGCGGGAAGGGGACGCAGCGTGAACGAAACACAAGATGACATTAAGATTAAAATAAATTCATATTGCATATAAATATTAAATGAGGATGCCTATTAAATTGTATTTAATTGTTACTTCTTAAATTACCAGCGTAAATAATTTTTTGCGGCTTTAAAAAAATTGACAATTACAGATAATATTTTTGAAACTTAAGTGTTTAGATCTGTGTACGTCTTTGTCAATCAAAAGATTTAGATAATAAGTTCATTACGTCTCTTAAATTTTCTAATTTAAATAATTTCCATAATTTCGTAAAATCGTCTGTTGTAGGGTTAACTTTATTGATGCACTCAAATACTTCGAGCTTTCTGGGATTTTTTTATTTGTCTCAAAACCGTTCCGATAAATGTAAAAAGTTCTCAGGTAAGTATCGTGAAATGTTTGTTAAAATTTTTTAATGTTATAGAATTGAAATTGTATAATTTGTTGCTTCAATCGAAATACAATTATTAATATCGAGGTAATTTTTCAATTTCAATACATCAAAGTTTAGTTTTTATTTCTTAACTAGTGACATTTCTGCTGCAATAAAAATCGATTGCGTCTGTTATTTATGAATTAATATTTGAGAACAGAAACAATCTAAATCGTCACTAGTTTCATTGGTAAAATACTTACCTAAGAGTTTAGCTATACAAAAATTAATGTAAAATAATATACCTTATAAAAATAAATTCTTATTAAAGAATATAGGGTAATTTTGTCATTACCTGAAAATTATATCCAATATGATAACTGAAGACTAAAAGAAAACTGCTACTCTAAAACTCCCTTTAGTTAGACATAAATACACCTGGTGTCCAATGAGAGTTCAGAAATAGTTTCATTAACTTTTAGCTCCGTAAATTATCATATACATTGGCCAATAGTGAAAAACCGACTTCTCCAATTCGAAAGGTTTCGGGAATACTTTCCGTAACCTAAAAATCACGAAATTTGTGTATTTCTTTTCAGTTTTCGCTAATAGCGAAAGCACGAAGTCTACTATTGAAATGAATGTACAGCATAAAATTCCCTGGAATGGCATATTTGATTACGAAATTTGGTCGAATGTCGCGGTAAACATCGTTCGTTAAATGTATTGTATATTTCGTCCTGTTCGGTATTAGGATGCTCCCATTCACCGTATTCTTTTGTTGGTTGTGCAAGTAAATATAATAAAAACGAAATAAAAGTGTCATGTTTTGCTCATCAATTATGATATAAACAAATCGTAAATAATAAATACGTACGAGTGATTATGGGAACCGAAATATCGTTTTGATTTAAAGAGTGAAAATTAAGTTACGTCAACAGAAAAAGGAAGTTTAAACTCGCAGAAAGTGTATAATGTGTGATGTGTTGAAGCTATGAATTTTGATGCCGAAATAATTCGGAAAATGTATGATTCCGCTTCCGAAAAGAGCAGCATGCGTAAGCGTTTTCACACATTTTAGCTTCCCAGTGTAATATGCGGGTGTTGTGACTTCACATTCAGTTACGAGACACTGAGTTTATAAACAGTACCAGTTTATAATGCTAACATTGGCACCTGATGTGCGATTTCCTTCTTTTTAATATGTGTAAAATAAAGCGGGGCAGTTTAGGAATTGCTGATAAATAAACATTAATTTATTTCTTAATACGAGATTAAATCAATAAAGAATAATATTATTGAGAACTTTATCTTCAATATAGGTGTACTACTTTTAAGGATTAATTGACGATAAGTGTAAAGGATTTTAAAATATAACTAGACTACAAAAACATTTTACTAATAATATTAGAATGGTTTATGAAATGTATGAAAAAAAATAAACAGAAATAGGTGATGATTTGAAGGAAACTATTTATACGTTATATATAAAATTCTGTAAGTGAGCTTCTTACAATATAGGAAATTGTAAGAGAATTATGACACAATCTTCTCTATCGAGCCTTTCAGAATATCTGATCATAACTACTGAAAAGTCGACTGATAGTTTGCTATATTTTCTTATCATTAAAATTACGAAATGATTATGTAACTCTAACGCACGTACCCAACAAAACATTAAATACGAGAGAAATGATTTCAAATCATTAGTTCATTTCCGGAGTTTATTTATTGTCATTACTGCAGACAATATGAATCTCTACATCTTTTTTGTCTGAATTATAAAAGATGTTTCAAGAATTTAAAATACCTCAAAAAAATGAGAGATTCGTAATAATGAGGTGTTGAGAGGCAGACTCAAAGAAATGAAATCCGTAATATACGAAGTCATTAGCAAAACAAAGGAGCTGGGATAACAATTACGATTACATGGAAGTTTCATTAGACGACGCTGAAAATTTGCTCACCTTGTAAATACAGTGAATATGGCTTCAAAATTGATGTATTCACAAATGAGAACTTGTTAGTTTTAGAAAAAGCGAATGTGTTTCTGCTACCAAAAGGATGTAATAGAAAAATATTTATCAAAATTTCAAGTTTAATAATATGGAGCAAGGAAAAATTTCGCAGGGTGAAACTCAAATTGACTAACCAGATACAGTGATAGACGTAAACATATACTATGTTATGAACAAGGAAAAAAACCCTGACGCAATGTACTTGATAAAAGGCATTGAAGACATTTTTGACAGATTATTATGGCAAACGCCGAAAACTCCTGTAGTCTATATATCTAAGAAAATAAAGATACGAAGAAAACTGTATGTTGTTTGGTACATAAAAAGTATAATATAATATTTAGAACTCTTGGAAACAAATCGGTTTACTTACTTTCCACGGCATATGCGAATGCCTCCAATTTATATCGTTAACACTGTAGCATTTGATATAATTTTATTAGAACTTTAAGATAAATGGAAATAAAAACAAAGAAGAAAATTTTCGAACATGGCGTAAGTATAATTGTGCATCAAACAACGGGGTAACTCACCACTTAAATATCACGAACAATATGTCGTAGAACGTGCCATGGAGACGAATCACAGAATATCTTAGAAAGACACAACTTTACTTGGGAGGGTAAATTCATTCTGGGCACGGAAGATTCGAGAGGCAATAGTATAAATAGACCAGCTAGTTTTAACAGATCCTGGATACTACTATCGCCCCCTGTGGCTTATCTGAGTCACGGAAAAACAGGGAAACGAAATCCGGGACACAACTAAACGGTCGGACTGAGGGTGACCTTGGACGCCAAGCTGCCTATACAAGAAGAAAAGTCGTATTAGTTGTAAAATCGCTTTGTGTTCATCGGATATTAATAAATTATTAATCGTATTGATATTTTAAAGTACACGAAAACAATCGTATTTGAATCAATTTGTCTGAGAAAAATGCGTATAAAGGCTTCTTAATCTGAACTCTGACTTGTAATTAGGATTTTTTCGTGATATTCTGGTTAAAAATTGAGCGCTTCTATCTGAATGTAGCGTGAAAAACGTCTTAGAATTGGAGTGTTTATTAGAGTCTGTTTTGGTATGAATGGAAATAGCACCATAGTGATATTTTCTCACGCCTTTCTCACGATTTCTAAATTCAAATATTACTTTCATCCTTTATTTTTATTTTCAAAATATGCATCATAAATACCAGAAAATTAAATATTTAACTCCCTAAACAAAGGGGTCTGTAACGAAACAAAGATTTCAAATCCGTAACTGGATAATTTATGAAATGTTAAGAATTTTTCCCTCTATCAACTGATTGTCACAGAAGATACGGGGTTTCAGGCAAACTTATGTTCGCATCTTTGTTTCTCATCGCGGAAGTATTTTTCCAAATACTTACATTCAAGCAAAACTGTTTTTTAAAAGCAACTATTTTCTCACAAAAGTAGTTAATACAAGTTTTTTTTTGGAGCGTTCATTCATCATTTTTAAGACAAAGAATATAAATTATTTGAAATAATATATGAAACCTTCACTTTTCAGTCTGATTTACTGAGCCTAACATCAGACAGAAATTCGTCGAGCAGTACAAATATCATATTTCCTAAGGTTTTATTATACTCTTTCAAAGATCAGTAAACTTTTGTTTTTAAGAAAATATGATTAAAAAATATATATATCTTATAATTTGCTTAATAAATTCATTAAAATATAAGAGACATTATGAAAGCGTTACCGATAATTATTTTTAGGCTCATTCTGTGATGCTTATGATTTTTAAATGTATTACATTTTTTTTGTGTATTTCTTTCGAAATGAATTAAATGAGAGTAAATAAAAACAAATTTCTCACTGTAACGCACAGTTGTGTTACTCGTTACTTAACAACTGAATAAACATAATACAACCATTTATTTAAGTGGTAATTAAATGAGACTAGCGTCACAGTGTTTAATCAGAAAGTTGGCGTGTTTGAATAATTAAATTACCTTCAATTAGCTAAAATATTTTAACTTAAAAATATAATAAGCAAACACATACTTTGTTCTCAAATACGTATAAAAGGGAATTAAAATTTTTAATAATTTAATTATTGTGTTATTTATTATAATCTCTACTTCAATGAAATAAGAGCGAGTAAAGGTAACATCATCACAGACGAATGTAAATTAATTTTTCACACTGTCGGCAATTAGTAAAATAAATTAAAATTAATATATTAGTAAATAAGTCAGAGATTTAGTGTACTGTTAAATCGAATAATTACATTAATAGTTGGAAGTATGTATACCAAATAGACACTCGTGTAGTGCCAACTTTGGGAGTCATCAGGTGAGACAGATGAATTAATGAGAGGAAGAAGAACCTAATGTAATAAATATATAGAATACAGATTATTTTTGACAGTACGTTGAACTGGGATTATTTGGATTCTAATAAGCGTAATTAAAAAGTTCCAAGTCAAAGATATTTACACGATAAATAAATTTTAAAATATTTATATATTGAATGGTCCGTTTTTCATGCAAGTTAAAGCCATTTAAGAAATTTTAAATGTTCAATCGGCATTTCCAACCACACTTAATCGTAATCTTTGCCAAACTGAATGCAAGTTAAGAATAAATAGCCATGTAATAGTAAATCAGACATAGTCCTGGATTACTTTTTTTAATTAAGTGGAGCATCTACAATTTTGTAAATATTTATAAATGATAAAAACGTCATCGTTTTATATCATCCTATTTTTACCGAATACCAAAATTTTATCACAAATTTCTATGTGTCAGGTTGTACAAAAACTGGACGACATATTGTCGAAACATATTAATATTCAGATGGATTCAGTATTCAGAATTTATACATTGCATTGATTATATTTGTGAGTATGATTTTTAAATTCATTCCAGGACCAATTAAAATAAGATTAAGATGACTGTGATGTTGGCTGCGTGATGTATGTCTCGAAATTATGACGAAGATACATTAAGCCGACATTAGGCAAGGGTGTATAACTGGTTCCTAACTTACGTTCGTGGGTTTCATTCCGACCACCTGCTACTGTGATTTGTATAGGTCTAGAAAATTTGCAGCTGATTATCTGCGGCATTAAACTGGAATTCGCGCATATTTCTTCATTAACGTCTTAAAAGCAAGTCTAAACAAGAACTAAAATTTCCGGTACTCATGCACAGAAAAAAATTGAGATCTCATGGATTGAAGAATATCGTAAATCTGTTTCCTTGAAAATGTGAGCCTACACACGTAAATGCAGGCAGGAAATAATTAATATTTCACCTATCTATAATCTGACAACTTCCTCCGCGTGACAGCCATTCATTACAGTGAGACGAGTCCGTCAGAAAAATAACCTTTATACAATTTCTTCTCAGTAACACGAGTGCTAATTGAAAACCAGTTGGCAGGGAATTTTTGTTAACAATGCATTTTAATGTGAGACGTTTCTTAAATAGAATGTGCAGATTTCTCGGGAGCAGAATGCATAATATTAAAGAAAATATCCCCGTCAATATCCTAAATTGAAAACGAAAAGTACGTTCATTGTTCAAATATTTAAATAACTTTAAAGGCAGTCAAGAGAAATTGAAAATTTTGTTTTCCAATTAGTAATTAATATACAGGATTTTTTTATAAATGGGTATTTCATTCTGCCTGGTTTTATTGACTTGTTTAAATTTCTCTGTCTTGCGAGTGATGACAAACAATGATCAGTAAATTTGTGATTTAAAAATGTTGACGTAAACATCCGAGAGAGCAATTGCGTTACTGTCAATTAGTTAATAAACCTTCTGAGATAACAGCAGTTTCGACCAATGTAACGGGAAACGTCGCGATTTAAAGCAATAATTAACATTACAGATTTTAACAATAAACTGATTTTTTTATTAGAACAAAAGGATGGGGAACAATGCTTGCCTCTCTTCTCCCTGAAGTATTCGGAGCTCTTCAGAAGCATGAAAATCAGTCTAATTGTAAATAATATTTCAGTTAGTATCTGAAAATACCCTTTGGTTAAAAAATAAAGTATATTTTTCCTTAAGGAACGTAGGTTTTCGCGGTGTAACTGCTGGATAAAGTTTTCTCGGGATTCCAACCGGGTAGCGTCGTTTAATTTCAACAACGTTTCGATGGCTTGTACCGCTATCTTCTTCAGGTGAAGAATACTTCACCTCTAGAAGATAGCAGTGAACTTCACCTGAAGAAGATGGCGGTGCAAGCCAACGAAACGTTGTGGAAATTAAACGACGCTACCCGGTTGGAATCCCGAGAAAACTTTATCCTACATTTTTCTTCAGTCACAGAGCTACGTAATTTCTAGTTTCTTATTACTAGTAATATAATTTTGTTTATAAATAAACAACAGATAATTTGAAGTTGGAAATAAAATATTTATTTATGTAAAATTAAACTACGTTTCGTCGCTAACTTTGCGACCTCTTCAGGTTGAAGTTTGATCAGAATTTGGATCTTCCTTAACAACCGTTGCCGAAATGTGTACTTAAAATTTGCTGTTGTTTATATATCATAATTTTGTTTGTTATAGGCTACCATTTGTCATTTAATGTAATGACGTATTCTATTTCCTCTACCGAGGACTAACGGCATAAACAACAAATCTGAATCTAAAATGAGGCGAAAGATAATTATGTTGATATGTATGTAAAAAATTGATAAAGCAAGTAAATTTCACTGAAATTTTTAAAACGCCGAGGGACCGTTTTTCAATCGCAGAAACCAAGTCGTGCGAGTCTAATCTCACGGAACGCTTTTAGTTCATTGGTTTTTCATGAAGCCGGTTCGAACGACAAGTATTCAAAGCCGAAGTCGGGTCGATCTCTTGTAGCCGGAACCCATTGTTGTTAGTACAACAGAAACTCATTGGAATATGGCTGCTAATTGCACAGAAGTCCATTTGCAAACGATATATTACCGGTGATTGGTGCATGGTGTATTGCATCTCAATGGAGAGTAATTGCTTTGGCCAGTCTATTCCACATATCTCCTTACCGACAAGGTAAATCATTTCCAATGCAGAAGTCAGACGTCCATTACAGAAGGATAGTTACCTCTGGCCCCCGCCTCACACCTTCTTTGCATATGCACATAGCATATTCGTAATATTAGTAGTAAATACCTATAGAGATGGTTTTATGCAATTCTTCTTGATTATATACTATCAATTTTTTTTTCCAGTCTACCCTGGACTGACTACCTTTATTTAAGTCAGTCTCTATCGGTTTCTTAATACCCACGTAAAAACCAGTAAATCGCTGCCCTGCTAGTCATTTTCGATTACGTATCTAAATGTCAGTGGACAGGTCACTTTTAGAAAATCGTAGAACTAAATTCCTAATCCTTTTCTCGTAAAATATTTCTAAAAGCAGTATCTAATAACTAAAGGATATAATGGTAAAATGAATGCAGTAGACATTGATATTGTTCGGTATTGGTGTATTAAAAACTGCAGGATTATTTCTGTTATTTTTACAGACCTACTCCATTTCTCTTTTATTGTATTTATCAATATTTTTATTCAAAACACAGCTATTTAATTTTATTTATAAATAAGTCTCCAAGCAGTTTTGTCTAAATGGTTTATTTTTGTCTTTAAGTTAAGTTGTTACCATCTACAATAATTTGTATTTTTATATCTATAAATTAATAGTTTTGTCTTCACATGCCTGATGAGGGTCCATATTCGACGTGTATTCTATAACTCTCTTTATTTACTTCACAATTGTGGTCATGAATGCACACATGATACATATACAAATACCTAACGTTTTTCTTATTTAACCGTCGAACTATTAGTTTTGCCATCTGCATCAATATAACCAATACACAGCACAATACCGCCATTGAAGGCTTCGTGACGGCAGACATGTTTGATCGGCGAGATCCAATGGTGAGTTTGGGTTGAACTGATGACGTCGCCTGTGACGTCATGGTGGTCACACAACCAGTTTCTCAATTACATGTAAAACATGAAATTCGAGAAAATTAATTAAAACTCATTTGATATAATGTAAACAGAAATAAACAGGTCAAGCGACGCAATGCATAAATTCGCATTTGATTGTGTTCATTAACGTTGTATTGAAATTCAATTGCCTTATTTTAAGGAAAAATACAACGTCAATTTAATCAAAAGTATAAGAACAAGAATATTAGAGATGAATAAAAAGTATAAAAACAAGAATTCGTTTTTAGTAAATATGAATACTATACAATACAATAACCGACGCATTTGTAACCCCAGAAGCAGAAGTCAAATCCTATATCAGTGAATAATATTTTAAAAAATCTTTTCTTGGACAGGGAGCAAAAATATCTAGCCCCTTGTTTATATTTTGGCAAGATTATCTGTTAACGTATTTCCACCAAAAAAAAAATCTCTCACCAGCATTTTAACAGATAAACAGCATACTTAAAAATTCAGTAATTTACATTTATTAAAAAACTAATCGCGTCGTCACATTTAAAAAAATAATACACTAATCACAGCGGCATGAAATCTCCGTTTATAATGAATGAAGTAATCGCATGATTTATTAATCATTATATCAAGACTAGCAGTAAGGAAGATGCGAATGGTGGAATGTGAGTGGTGTGATTTAGTGCTACCAGCATTATATTACTTAGGTCGCTGTGCGCACGGTCGCTTTACGCACGGCTCCGGATTTCGTCATGAAGAAAATTTATGTATACTTTCATAAAAAAAATTGTGAATTTCACACTATTCCGATTAAACTTAACTGAGTACGCTCCAGGAAAAGGAAGCGAATTTTCTTTCTAATTGTAATATAAATTTTTTCTTTTTTTTTCTTTCGATTCAACACATAACGGGCGACGAACTATGCGTTTATTTTCTAGCAATTTTTCATTGTATACAATTAATATAAAAAATTGATAAATCTTACATGACCGTTTCAAATAATTATACGAATCCTTTGCCTTTCAACTAATCACATATTGTCGAATTTCTTAAGGCATATTTCTTAATTATTTTTCGATATGTTATTTATAACAGTTCACTTGATTCATACTTTTGTTGTAATTTTTGAAGAATTTCCAAAATAATTAAATTTAAACAGAGTGATGGAAAAGGATGAAATAATGATGAATCGATGTAAAATGTAGAAACTTTTATTTTAATTCTAAGTGTTTTAATGAGTGAGATTGTCCTCAAAAAAATTTATTATGAAATTGTTCAAAACTCGAGGACAAAGACGCAATAATGTCGACTGCGTGAGAACATGTTTGTGCGACCAGCGCCGAAAATTGATAGCTTTGAGGGGAATCTGTGAAATAGTGTGACATGAATCGGGTGGTGGACGATGTTCTTGAAATCCAACCCTGATTGTTTACACACGTGTCCAACAATGAGTCAAGCGTGTTTTCGAGCAAAGGACGACGTTCAGAAGGTGTTACTCTAGTACCCGGCAGATGAAACAAATTGCTGTTAGTGGAACTTGCGTGGGTTGAAGTAGAAATATATGCTAAATATACTCGGTAACATAAATTTGTATTTTATATATCACCATATGCGAGTGGTTGTTAACATTGGAGGAGCCGCGTGGAGTTATGTCTTAATGAGAACCATGTTAATAATTTGCAATCTTGGAGCCGTCGTGACCATATACACTTATTGTTGATGAAACTGGAAGTAATCCAGAAATTAAACAATAGTGATGCTTGTTACCAACATCGGACGAGATAATTAATATTCTCCATAAAATAACAGTGAAAAACGATTTATATTTGAGTAAAATTCTCCGAAGGTAGCAACACGTATTCGGTCTTTGTAATGTGAAAATAAAACCACTACACATACAAACGTAAATTTTAAATTAAAAATGTCCACCATGTAATTTTTAATAATCATAACTTTCGTTTCGTGGAATTTTTTAATATATTAAATAATGGCAGTCACATAAGATCCAAAAAAAGTTGTTTTCGTTGATTTCCGTGTTTATAATACACTGATACATAACTTGAATCGGTACGAATATGTTAATTTTGTTGAAAAAAATGCAGTAACGCCGTTAGAAATAGTTCTCATGAATTTTATTCACTGACGCAGTTCATGAATAGTTTATGTCCTCATCCATTACGTCATTAAGCTTTGTATTTAGACCTGTATTTTTGTGAATAACAGAGCTTCCATGACTTCTCTATTACTTTAAAAGAGCAAATATTATCTCTTGAAAATCTAAATAATTAACTTAAACTAAGAATAAGCAACTCAACATATTTTTCCCTCGTTAGTAATACCACAGTAACCTATGAAATAATGCTGAAGTGTGTATGCAGTTTGTTCTATTTACGAGTATGAAATTAATTAAACAAACCACTGTGGCTGTTCATAGAAACACAGGAGCGTAATAATTGAACATGTACTTTTATTTGTACTGTACAGATTCTCATGCAAGTACTGTAACACTATTTTTATATCGAAATGTAGTAAGCTTTGATCGACTGCGGTGGGTTAAAATTCTTATTTGTTATTTAACGGGTTTGTGAACCAAAAGGGTCATGTTTCAATCCTGTACTACTTTGTGATGTTGTAGTCAAGAAGAATAATTGTGTACATTTCCCGTAATTCTAGTTAACATACTGTATTCGAGATTTCTCAGACTGAAAACATCTAATATTTGTATTGGATTGAGTATAAGGAAAATAATTGTGAAAGAGTCCACTGGAAGCAATGTTTGAGTTCATCACACAAACACGTAAATTACGTAATGGTAACAAGTTTTAATCAACTTCAATGCGAACATCTAAGCAGAACTCTTGATTATTATCATGTGATTATAATTCCGTTTAAATTGCTTTATTACAACTATGCGTACAGTTTCAGATATGAAAGTTGAGATATTAAGTATTTTATTAATAATTGAACAGAAATAGTAAAAAGTGACAAATTTTAAGTGTTATAACTGAGAAAAGTTATTTAATATCCAAAACATTTTTTATATTTATTTAGTCTTATTCTTCGGAAATCAACGTCCAGCGTAAAACACACAAAAAAATTGAAAATTATTTCAAACACGAAGCAAATCTTGCATTAAACCCCAACAATTATTTTTACGACCAAAATAAAACTTATGATTGATATTTATCGTGAACAAAATTTTGAGTATAACCAATATTAATTTATTGAAAAATCTAGAGTCTATCTATAGAAACAAATCATTTAATGAACCATTTTATAACGTTCCAATACATCCAAAAATCTATTTCTTTCCCATGCTCATTTTTAATTGTTCAAAGGAACTCAATAAAAAATAATGAGGAGACAACTAGACTTATAAAACCTGAGACGTAATTTTAAAAATATTCAAGGTCATATTCTCTTAACACGCTTTAGTAAAATAATGGTTTGAAGACTAAAAATTATTTCTGCGAAGTTTACGAACATGTGAGTGCAGAAAATGGCACCTAAATATTTGCGATGAAAATTGGAATGTCATAATTCTCAGTAACTCATAAAATTCTCGTAGATCGTTTAGCAGCAAATATCAGTTAATTTATGACGCAGAAAGTATTATGTTTATTTGTATATAAGAATATAAATTAGCTTTTCAGGAGTAACGTAACAGAGGAAAATATTAATGTACCGAGACGTATCTACGCGCTTTGTGCTGTCTGGTCCCATGGGTTCCTGAATGCGGTTCATATTGTCTATTGATCGAGCTACCCCCATGTCTGCTGTCTGGGGTGGAGATGACGTCACCCTTTGTTGGGATACAACACCCTCGAGCAGGTTAACGAGTTTAAGGATTTGGGCCACTAGAACGAAACTTAAGAGACAGCCATGATGAGCCGCTGGAGTATCCCTGATATTAACTACTTTGATGGAGCGGGTCGGTAACGAGACAAAGATGAGTCGACTCGTCAAACCTTTCAGAATATTATCTACATATTTCGTTCGAAAATGTATTGTTTATGCAATGAGACGTAGCGGAGTAAAGATCAAAAGCGGTAAAAAGAACTGGAATATTTGACAGTGAAGCGAATAATTTGATCATAAGAAACCTTAATAGTATTTTCATTTGACAAAATATTAACAAAAATATGTCTTCCGGTAGAGGACAACAATTATTTTATGGAGCAGTCTTAGAATGTGTTTTTAATGGTGTTTATACATTAATTGTTTGATGTCGCAGATTTATTTCACGTTTGTACAACACTACTGAAATTATAAACAAATTTTAAATACTGTAGGAATCCTCCAAATTGTTAATAAATGTAGATTGTTCCTTTATTCAAGGACAAGACGAATTTGTTTACTTTTTCATCGTAACAAATACTGAGCGTCTCATCCCGAATGCAACACGCAACATACATTTTACCCAATTTGTTCATTTGTCCGTGATTAGTACATTACACGACAATTGACAAGTTATGCTACTTTTAGTACAGTAACTGAACTTAAATACTTTTCATATTTTTAATATATACGGAATAAGTACCCGGCAAAATGCTACGTTTAGCTTCCAAGAAATAGATTTTTGGGTCTCTAGCGTTACTGTTTTCGCCTGATCTTGGGCAGATCGTAAGCAACATGTTTGCAGGCTCACGTCTAACCTCGAAACAGAAACATAGTAAAGTGAATAGTTGCTAACTTGGTGTTTCTAAGATGAACTGATAATATTAAATTAAATATTTTACGTACTGTAAACTACGATAAACACATAAAAGGTATTGTAACTAAATCCGCAGAAGATTTCTATTAATCGTCTGTGTGAAAGAAATACAACACACTTGAAATACTAAGTAAATTTTTTTAAAACACTCACGCCTTATGTCAATTAGTAAAGATAACTAAAACAAATTATACTGAACAATTCTGTAAACTTTCCGAAGAGTTTTCGGGACTCACGATACAGATATAATCAGTTTCCAGGAATCTTAACATGGACTATATCTGACTTGCACAAATATTTCGAACAAATTAATTTCTAATATCATTTGAATAGTTTCTTGCCCTATCCCGAGAAAACGTCTACATTCGCCACGTGACTTTCCAAATGTTAATTGAGCCAGTTATGTCGACAGTTCGGCAGTTGTCTTTGTCATCACCATGACATCCCGAAAAGCTGTAAATAAAACCTCTCTGAATTGTTTTAACACGAGAAAATTACTTCTTTCAGTTGAAAGTAAATAATTAAGAAACAATCCCCGCAATTAATTATTTCAAAAATAATCTAAAGCATTGACTTAAATGTCTTTTCCATGTGGACGAATTGCACAATATAAGTCAGGAATACTTGTCATTAAATGTGAAGCCTGAAGAGATTTTGCGGTACACCATATACGCTTTAATTAAAAGCGCGCATGTTCAATTAGTTATAATGCGTGGATTGATTGCAATAAAAGCATTCAATTTCATCACAAGTTAATTAGATGCTCGTATTATGAACTTCAAATCTTTCGCTTTATTGAAAGAAATTACGTAGTGTACAAAAAAGAATCAGTGTGTCTGCAATTAACCATTCGTTCATACGGAAATCTAAATCATTATTTTCTTAATTTATTTGGAAATTATACGCAAATATTTTCCGAGTTTTACTTTTATAAAAGACTATGCAGAGATACAAGCAACAAGGACATTCATATTTATTTTTCATATATTGCTAAAAACGGGAAGAAAATCAAACAGCGTAATAGATCTTGCAGGTTTTCAGTTACGTTTGTGATGTATATATAATTTACCCCAACTCTGTAATGTATTATTAGCATAGGAAGGTTTGATTGATATCAAATCGTCATTGTTTAATTGTAATAGTAAAAAATTTAATATGTTATAAAAATTACATTCTTATGTAGGAAGTAAAAAACCAGGCGTAATTGTGTTTTTAATAAAAGAAAAATCACAAATTGTATGAGAAATGATATTTTTTTACATGAAAATGAGGGCTGAGAGAGAGATTAAGTAACTTTCCCGTTATCAGTGTCACAGTTATGATTGATAATAATTAAATTTTAATATTTTATAGAGGGAAGGTGACTTAAATAATATATTTGAATTCAATAAAAATCTGTAAATTGTAACTTTCACAACTATTGTTTAAAATTATTATTTCAAAAATGCTGATACTTGTGAACGACGTTTATTTTCTTTCAAAAAAAGTGCGGTATTACTTGCGTTGGGGTAAAGAATATGAAAAAACAATAGATTTGGCATTCACGAAACAACTGAAGAATTTTTTTGAAAACGAGGATCTACTTTTCGTACCGAATGTCACGAACCTGGAAGCCAATAGGAAAATTGGGGAGTTGACTTCACGTTAGACTAATCATGGGTATGGATATGGGAAATAAGGTGGGAGTTAAAAGTATAAGTGAAACTGTGGGTGTAGCAGTAATCGAACAGGGGCAGGCAGACAGGGGAAAAGAGAGGAATAGGGAGATGAAGGAGGCGTTGGAAGTGAAGGAAAATAAAAGTATGTAGATCAGACAAATTTTTTTGGGCAGCCGTCTTAAAGGAACAGAAGTTTACCCAAAGTTCTAGTTTCAGAAATGCTGTTTTGATGGATACCCTAAGAGAAGACCCTGGAATATAAATATGAACCACATGTTATTAAATTAAATATAATTTTTTGAAACAAAATTTTTATCTGTTTTTGTCAAAAAAGCTAAATTATTTATATGAATACATGTATTTTAATTACCTGAAATAATTATACCAAAAAATTTTCACAAAGTGGTGCAAAATAAAATAAATAATTTATAAAACGCGTAATGAGAGTAAAACATTACATATTAATATTGAAATATAATGTCAAATCTTCGTTATTTAAATGAGGGAAGCACGAATTGAATAAAATGAAAATAAATGTTTCCATAGTTAAATAATATAAAAATTATTGCATGCTACGGGGAATTCATGTCATTAGTAATATATGCATATGTACCATCGTCCCCGTTTGAACGGCCACACTCGTATGGTTTGTACAATTTCATTTGAATTATCCGCTACACATAACATCAATGTCTTTAGATTAACGACAATTTCATAGATATATTTTACTGTAAATTTTTTTGATCATGTAATGGGAAAAAAATTTCCGTACAAAATTGTGTATATCAGTAATTTTGGCTGCATTGTTTGTATAATGAAATTTTCTTGACTAAATTTGAATCATATGTAAAGGAATAAATTCTAATAAAATTCTCACATAGTTGTCTTATAAATGTAATGTTTATAAATTATTGTTCTCTTTAAATATTCAGATATTAATTTTTGTAAAAAAAATTATATATGCGCCTGAAGAGGTTCCGAAAAAAGGAACGGTACGTCGTACTAATTTTTATTAGTATATTGTATATTGTAAATTAAAATATATTTCTGGCGAATTTGGCTGATTAATTCATTTTTAATGATACTTTGTTAAAAATATCGATGGAAATTCTTTATGTAGTTAATAGTCTCTCAACGACGAGTTCACAGAGACTGTTGGATATATAGGAACAATGGAATCACTCACACTATATAAACTTATAGTGACAGGAAAAAAAAAACAGTTGGAACAAATCTATTCTTGTTCACATTCCCGAAATATTTTTTTTGATTAGTAGATTGAAGAATATAATTAGATTAAGAAATTTTTTTTCTGATTTTCATAAAATAAAACATATGTATGCAAATGTATTAGATGGAATTTTTTTCTTAAAGTTAAAGTTAAATCATGTATAACTGTTTACGATTATTATTTTCAATGATGGATTTCTACTTTCTTAGCACTTGAATACCATAGTAGCCGATGATCATCATTTCCAGTACACACTTCCGTATGTATTTCTTGTGAATATGTAGTGTACTTAACCTAACGTCTCTGTCGATTATGGAATTATGAATCATATCGGGTAGCATATTTGTATATAATAGAGAAGAGTGTTAGAGCAAATATATTACTTAAATTTTGAACGGTTTCCGCAGGTATCGTTGGCAGAAATTCGCTATTACACCGAGGGCCATGACTAATACCAGTGACGATCAAAGCGAATCATTTCTGGCGAGCAGATTGACCACCATGTCATTAAAGCGGCCAGTAGTGGCCTCCTAGTGTTGATGTTTATCCTCGGTGGCAGCTTATCTACGGGCTACAGGTAGCGCATTCCATTAGCGTTACCGTTGCCTCTGACTGCGCATGACCAGCGGCCTTCCCCTCTCCATCCCTTCCCCCTCCCTTACAAACAAAAACGTTCGATTTCTCTTCGATAATTTAAAAAAAGGGCGAAATAGCGTATGGACAGGGACAGTTAGGCAACATGCGCAACTGTTGGTACCCGCGGGCGATCGCAGGGTGAGAGGTAGATTCACTGGGAGAGGGAGGAATGGGGGTTGTAAATTGGCTATGGCAACAGCTCGGGGCTAATATGACATTAACAGACGTATTGTGTGAAATGTTTAACAGTACATAATGACACCGTCGATGCAAATACCCCCCCTCGACGACCTCCACCACCACCCCCAAACACATTTTCCCCTTTCCTCTTCTTTTCCGCCACTCGTCTCCATCACAATTGTAAAAGTACTTCCACCGAAAGAGCCACAATAATGAGGCTAGTTTGCTATTCAGATTTCCCAGTTTATGAGCGAACAGGTCAACTGACTGCTCTTCAGCCTATCTGCCCGGGTTAAATTCATAATATATCGTCAAAAAATTGGCATAATCTCGAGCGCATAAAACATTCATAGCTGACTTATGTGAACTAAATCGTAAGGGTAGGCAAAAGTGCGCGGATTTTATTAATAAATGCCAATAATATTTGTTTATTGCTTGAAACGCCTAAAAAGTCTCCTCTATTCTTTCTCTTCATTTTATAATCACAATACTACGTTAACATACTTATACAAGTCTTACACTTAATTTCATATTCTTCTGAAATACGTTTCTGCCTCGGGGGAGACCATCATTTCACAACGATATAGTGAGACCCAAAAAAACTCATAACAAAATGAGGGGAATGCTGGCGATAGGAGTGTGCTTGTTGCACAAAAACGTGCGCCTTTACACAGCCTTACCCATCAAGGCACTCTTGGCATCATTTGGTTAGGATGTTTTTAACTCCCCCCGTATTATCCTGACTTGGCGCCTTTATATTTGCATATCCCTGAAGGCAAACATGGGGGTAATTATATTTTCAACTGTCCAGCAGGTGCAGAAAGAGGTTCTGAATTGCTTGAAGGACCTGGTGGGAGACTTCTTCGAGGAAGGCATCAAGATGCTTATGCCACGGCTCACCACATGCATTGAACGGGATGGCGATTTTGTGAAAAAATTGTCAACAAGTGTATCAACACTGTCTTGTAATTTTTTCATATACACTTTTTCTAAAAAAAATATATAAATCTAGTACACTTATTTATTGAACATGCCTCGTTCATAAGATAAAACCAGTTTAAGAATAAAATAAAAGCTCTAAGGACTACGGAACTGAATCTGACAAGGACCTCTGTCTCGTACGCGGCGCTCTTACCAATGACCTACCCTTGTCGACACCCAGTCAGTTACGAGTTTTTGTATCCGCTGTATGGATCTGAACAGAGGCCCACCTACAAATTACTAAATCACATTTTTTAGGGCTTGGATTCAACAAGCATCAGTGGTTAGAGCACTAGTAATAAGCAGAAGTCCAGGGTTCGATTCCCAATCCCCTTCGAGACTTTTCTATCCTAATCCGTTTTAAAAACAATAATCGAAATATTCAATTTTAAAATTATTCTATCAGTACCAAATAAATTGAAATAGTGTTCTATTATTTAAGACTGTTTTATTTAAAATTTATGAATGTAAACTTTTATTCCTTCTTGTAATATTTGTTTAAAATTAAATAAATTATGTACGAAACTGAGTCATATTCGTTTGTTAGTGAGATTTCTTTATTTTAAATTTAAATGTCCTTCTTTACCATGGGTTTTTGACCGATTATCACACAATACATATCAGTATATAAATAATTAATTTCTACGTTCATGGCTTATAATCGAGTGATTTTAGTTCCTCCCTTACGTTTGATCATTATGGTATCTGAAATCGATGTAATATAATTTCCCGTCCGTCTGTCATGCTGATACAGTTCGCCTTCCACAAGAAAAAGGCTGAACGGATTTCGATGAAACACTTTTTCGTTGTTATACATAGGTGTATCAAACTGCGACAATAAGACAAATAGTGGGCAATCTAAAATATTCTTTCTGTTAGGTTTTTCTATTTAATTTTTAAATTTAGTTTAAGAAACTGATAGGTGTACTAGATATATCCCCAAAGGTCTGCGAGGGCTATTCTTTCGCAGGCAATACCTGCGAGGGATGTTCTCTCGCAGGCAGAACCTTTTAGGAGAGATACGAAGGGGCTACCTTTGGGGATGCCTTTTCCTCTCCATTTTTGAACTAAGGTTCCCACAAGCCGAGGCACCTCGGCCTGTTTTGAGAGGTGTATGTTCCGGGGTCACGGACCTTGGGCATACGGTAAGAGTTGTCCGCTATTCCCATTGGAATAGTCGGCCAGCTGCCTCCTAAACTGGTCGTGGCACGGAGAAGGGAATGCTGCGTCCCTACAGCAAACTCCTCTCCCGCTATCGGAAGGGCGTGGGACAAGTACCCAATGCCCGACCTACCCGATGCAGGTTTTCCTAGGGTTTTCCCTGCATTTCTTTAGGTGAATGCCGGGTAGGATCCTTAAAATATAACCCGGGGGCCCTAGTAACCCTTGACTACCTTCCTCTACCCTTCCGCATCCACCCTTTCAAATTCCTTCCTATGCTATTAAAGGGAAGTTGCCCAAAGTTGATTATCCTCAAGTAGCCTGTTGCCCTAAATAAAACAACTGATAGGTGTACTTTTTAAACTACTTGGCGACCATTCGAAAACATGATTTTGAGTACAGAAAATATGCTAAACGTCTTTTATCTGATTTTGAGTCTTAAATTTTCATTTACTACTTGAAAATGTAAAACATTGACATTTACTGCTCATTTCACTTGCAATGTTATTTTAAGGAACAGAAAGTATTTTAAGCAAAGAAGAAACAAAAAGTTTTAAACAAAAATATACTTTCGCTAGAACGAATATTTATAAGCAGAAAGTAAAAAAAAATTTGACCACGTTTGTTTACACGACCTACAACGACGTTGTCAGTTTGATTTAAAATGATGTAAAATTAAATAATTGATATTTGAAAATATAAATGGTTTTATTATAATTAAAAATATGTATAATATAATTAATAAATCTTATAAATAAAAAAGAGTGTATGTATGTTTGTTTGTATGTTTGTATGTTTGTATGTTTGTATGTTTGTTTGTTTGTTTGTATATTTGTATGTTCGTTATACAAATCTACACCGGTAGAGTAAATTTCACCAAATTTCGTACACGTGTTCTTTACGACCAGGAAACAAACACTGTCGGGGTGAGACATGTCTACCACCCCCAGAAGCGGGGGTGCACGGGGGTTGAAATATTTAAACAAGCTAAAACAGCCGATATTTTAGTCGGATAATAATTTTTAGGGGTCCAAGATATTTATGGTGTTTTTAGCGATGTTTTATGAATATAATTTTCATCCCCTACACCCTGGGAAAAGGGCACCCTTAGGGTTTGGGGTGGAGAATACAAATCTATACCGGTGGATCAAATTTCACCAAATCTCGTACACGTGTTTTTTGCGACCAGGAAAAAACACTGTCGGGGTGAGACGCGCCTACCACCCCCTGAAGCGGGGGTGGACGGGGGTGGAAATATTTGAACATGCTAAAACAGTCGATATTTCAGTCGGAGAAATATTTTTAGGAGTCAAAGATATTTATAGTCTTTTCACTGATGATATCTGAATATAATTTACAACCTCTACACCCTGGGGTAAGAGCACCCCTAGCGTTTGGGGTGGAGAGTACAAATCTACACCGCTGGAGCAAATTTCACGAAATTTCGTACACAGGTTCTTTGCGACCAGGAAAACAACACTGTTGGGGTGAGACGCGTCTACCAACCCCAGAAGCGGGGGTGGACGGGGGTTGAAATACTTAAACATACTGAAACAGCAGGTATTAGATTTGGATAAATATTTTTGGGGTCAAAGATATTGATAGTGTTTCTACCGATGTTATCTGAATATAATATTCATCTCCTACGCCCTGGGAAAAGGGCACCCTTAGGGTTTGGGGTGGAGTTGCTTTACAGAAAAATAACGCGAATACAACCGAGTTTGGAGTCAAATCGAAGGTTATGTATGTCAGTGAGTATACTTCGATTAAATATTTTTAATTGCCCATTTAACCCGAAAGGGTGGGGGTTGGAAGGGGAGATAAATAGTCAGTTCTTGCGCGTTCTTGGAGGAGAATTACGTGAATACTATTTCAACGGATGTTGTTGAAAATATAAATCCCTTTAGACATTAGAGGTGAGCTTGCTTAGGGCTGGGGGTGAGAATTGTCTATTATTCTAAAACTGCCAAAATGTTATGTGTTTATGGGTATAGTGTTTCTACCGATGTGATATGAGTAAAAATTCAACCCTTTCCACCACGGGAAGGTAGCAGATTTAGGGGTGGTGTTGTTCATACTATTTTAACCGATGTTGTTTCCATTAATAACGACGTTTAATCAAAAATAAAAGTGTTTCAGAACCATTGCTTTTTATACTCTTTTAAAAAGTTTTTATATTATAAATTGTTATAAACATAATTTTACATTTATTCCGTAGTTGAAGTTGTATTATTGAGAAGAAACAAAGCAACAAATAATCACGCACAAATACATGTAACAAAAACTCTACATGCTAACATAGTTTATAATTTAGTTTACTACAACTTCAATGAAAATATTATCCACGTAATCTACATTATTAGAACAATTTTTCTCAAAATCACGTGTTCTTTGCGACCAGGAAACAAACACTGTCGGGGTGAGACGCGTCTACCACTCCCAGAAGCGGGTCGGGATTATCAGTAGAGCACTTTTAGGTGTTGGGTGGAGGAACGCTGCAATAAAATAACGCGAATACAACTGAGATTGGAGTCAAATCCAAGGTTATGGATGTCGTCCAGTTCAATTATAGCATCAAATTGGCCATTTAGCCCCGAGGGGCTGGAGTGGATGGGATGGAAATTTTCTAACATGTTAAATAATTGATATTAGCGTGGAATAAATGAATGCCGGGACCATTGACGTTGATAGTATTTCTACCGATGTTGTTTGTGGGCATGATAGGGGTGGGGCTGGTGGGATTTCCTTGAAAATAACGGGAAAACAACCGAGATTCGAGTCAAATCGAAGGTAATGGATGTCCCTGAATTTATTTGACAATCTGGACAACGCGCGGGTTTCGGCTGGGTTGGGATGAGTTGACCGGCTGTTTTTTGCGTTGTTTAAATATATTACGGGATGAATTACATTAATAAAATTTCCCTACATGTTCTCTGTGTATAATTACAACCCCTTTCGGACTCATAAGGGTGCACATTTAAGGGTGGGCGTGAAGTAGCATTACATAAAAAGAGACCATAATCTATCGGGATTGTCACTGAGTTTAATTAATTTCCTTGAAAATAACGGTAAAACAACCTAGATTCGAGTCAAATCGAAGGTAATGGATGTCGCTGAATTTATTTATGACAATCTGGACAACGCGCGGGTATCGGCTGGGTTGGGATGAGTTGACCGGCTGTTTTTTGCGTCAATTAAATATATTTCGGGATGAATTAGATTAATAAAATTTCCCTACATGTTCTCTGTGTGTAATTTCAACCCCTTTCGGACTCGGAAGGGTGCACCCTTAAGGGTTGGCGTGGAAGTAGCATTACATAAAAAGAAACCAGAAACTATCAGGATTGTCACTGAGTTTAATTATGACATTAAACTTGACCGTTTAAGTCCCCGAAGCGGGAGTGGTCGGGGGTGAAAAATTTCAAACATGTTAAACGGTCGATATTTGTGATAATTATTTCCTGGGATTAATTACTTTGATAGTATTTATACCGATGTTGTTTGTGTATAATTTAACCCCTGTGAGGGGAGCAAGCTTAGGGGTGGGGTGGAGGTACGTTAAATAAAATCCCGCAAAAACAACCGAGAATCGAATCAATTCCGAGACTATGAATGTCGCTGAATCTAATTGTGACAACCTGGGTAACGCGACGGGTTTGGGAGGTGTTGGGCGGGGGAATAAATTTTCAGACAATGTAATCGGCCGATTTTTGCGTGGAATACATTCTTTTTCATTATCGCATATTTGTGGGGGTGGTCATCTTCTAACATGTAAAAACGGCCGATATATTTAGTCAATGACTTCATCCCCCTTCGGCATGGAAGGTGGGGCACATTTAGGGATAGGGTTCGAGGAGCTTTACATAAAAATAGCGCAAAAGTAACCAAAATTGGTTATAGATAAATGACATCTCGGGCAACGCCGGGCACCCAGCTATCTTATAAATAAAAAAGAGTGTATGTATGTTTGTATGTTTGTATGTTTGTATGTTTGTATATTTGTATGTTCGTTATACAAATCTACACCGGTAGAGCAAATTTCACCAAATTTCGAACACGTGTTCTTTACGACCAGGAAACAAACACTGTCGGGGTGAGACATGTCTACCACCCCCAGAAGCGGGGGTGCACAGGGGTTGAAATATTTAAACATGCTAAAACAGCCGATATTTTAGTCGGATAATAATTTTTAGGGGTCCAAGATATTTATGGTGTTTCTACCGATGTTTTATGAATATAATTTTCATCCCCTACACCCTGGGAAAAGGGCACCCTTAGGGTTTGGGGTGGAGAATACAAATCTATACCGGTGGATCAAATTTCACCAAATTTCGTACACGTGTTCTTTGCGGCCAACGAAAACAACACTGTCGGGGTGAGACGCACCTACCACCCCCAGAAGCGGGGGTGGACGGGGTTGGAAATATTTGAACATGCTAAAACAGTCGATATTTCAGTCGGATAAATATTTTTAGGGGTCAAAGATATTTATAGTCTTTCCACTGATGATATCTGAATATAATTTTCAACCTCTACAGCCTGGGGAAAGAGCACCCCTACCGTTTGGGGTAGAGAATACAAATCTACCCCGCTGGAGCAAATATCACCAAATTTCGTACACGGCTTCTTTGCGACTAGGAAAACAACACTGTGGGGGCGAGACGCGTCTACCAACCCCAGAAGCGGGGGTGGACGGGGGTTGAAATACTTAAACATGCTAAAACAGCAGGTATTAGATTTGGATAAATATTTTCGGGGTCAAAGATATTGATTGTGTTTCTACCGATGTTATCTGAATATAATATTCATCTCCTACGCCCTGGAAAAAGGGCACCGTTAGGGTTTGGGGTGGAGATGCTTTACAGAAAAATAACGCGAATACAACCGAGATTGGAGTCAAATCCAAGGTTATGGATGTCGTCCAGTTCAATTATAGCATCAAATTGGCCATTTAGCCCCAAGGGGCGGGAGTGAATGGGATGGAAATTTTCTAACATGTTAAATCATCGATATTAGCGTGGAATAAATAAATGCCGGGACCATTGACGTTGATAGTATTTCTACCGATGTTGTTAATAGGCAAGATAGGGGTGGACCTGGAGAGGATTTCCTTGAAAATAACGGGAAAACAACCGAGATTCGAGTCAAATCGAAGGTAATGGATGTTGCTGAATTTAATTATGACAATCTGGACAACGCGCGGGTATCGGCTGGGTTGGGATGAGTTGACCGGCTGTTTTTTCGTCAATTAAATATATTTCGGGATGAATTAGATTAATAAAATTTCCCTACATGTTCTCTGCGTATAATTTCAACCCCTTTCGGACTCATAAGTGTGGGCGTGAAGTAGCATTACATAAAAAGAAACCAGAAACTATCGGGATTGTCACTGAGTTTAATTAATTTCCTTGAAAATAACGGGAAAACAACCGAGATTCGAGTCAAATCGAAGGTAATGGATGTTGCTGAATTTATTTATGACAATCTGGACAACGCGCGGGTATCGGCTGGGTTGGGATGAGTTGACCGGCTGTTTTTTTGTCAATTAAATATATTTCGGGATGAATTAGGTTAATAAAATTTCCCTAAATGTTCTCTGTGTATAATTTCAACCCCTTTCGGACTCAAAAGGGTGCACCCTTAATGGTTGGCGTGGATGTAGCATTACATAAAAAGAAACCAGAAACTATCGGGATTGTCACTGAGTTTAATTATGACATTAAACTTGACCGTTTAAGTTCCCGAAGCGGGAGTGGTCGGGGGTGAAAATTTTCAAACATGTTAAACGGTCGATATTTGCGATTATTATTTCCTGGAGTTAATTACTTTGATGGTATTTATACCGATGTTGTTTGTGTATAATTTAACCCCTGTGAGGGGAGCAAGCTTAGGGGTGGCGTGGAGGTACGTTAAATAAAATCCCAGAAAAACAACCGAGATTCGAATCAATTCCGAGACTATGAATGTCTCTGAATCTAAATGTGACAACCTGGGTAACGCGACGGGTTTTGGAGGTGTTGGGCGGGGGAATAAATTTTCAGACAATGTAATCGGCCGATTTTTGCGTGGAATACATTCTTTTTCATTATCGCATATTTGTGGGGGTGGTCATCTTCTAACATGTAAAAACGGCCGATATATTTAGTCAATGACTTCATCCCCCTTCGGCATGGGAGGTGAGCACAGTTAGGGATAGGGTTCGAGGGCTTTACATAAAAATAGCGCACAAGTAACGAAAATTGTAGTCTTATGGATGGTTATAGATAAATGACATCTCGGGCAACGCCGGGCACCCAGCTAGTAAGTAATAAATTTACGTCCGTATTAATCAGTCCATAAATCAATTGGAAATAAAAATTTTATTATTTCAAAACATTGACTTTATAATAATACGAATGTGACGTAATATATACTAAAAGTTTCTTATACCAATTGTAGTAGTTTCCTTTCACTTAAACCTGGCCGAAATGTTCATATAAAGGGGATTAAATTGTTTAAACGATGGTTAATTCTCAAAATTAAAATTAAAATTGAAGTGTGTTGTTCATCGTAATGAAAAATAATTAAAGTGATTGGATTAATCACGTTCAAGTTCTGTAACAGTATCTCTCTTAAATACCTACTTCCGTACAAAAAGAGATGATCAAAATATACAAATTTTGATTATATTCTCATACACAACTATTATTATTCTCCTTATCATGTTTCGCCTGACTATTGGTTCGGTTATAACTTTATTATGTTGTTTCTTTGTTGCAGTTTGGGACGGTGCTTCTCCGTGACTCTTTCGTACCCCAGCGGGTGAGCTCCAACACCAAATAGCTTTCCCGTTGTGTGGCTTCAGGGGTTACTTTACGTGAGATGACATCGTAAATCACATTTCGTCTCCGAATAAAATTCATACCCGACGAACGGAATGATAATTTTTCAGTTGCTTCAGAATTGATTTGTTTGAGGAGAAAATATAAAGAAATTTACCTCTTCTCAAAGTAACCCGATAGTTACCCCCAAAACTTAGAAAATTCTGTAAAAAAATACTTTTTACATATTTAAAAATTATTAAATATGATTTAATAGCCCCTCGTTGTGAACCTAATTATAACGTACAATTATTTAAACTTATTTAATATTATTTGATTACTGGAGGGTTTTTGCTAACCAGTCGCCTTTGAAAATTAACCCACAATTACAATTTATGATGTAATTGAAACGAAATCACTACATATGCTTGAAATGATCAGTTGATTTAATGCGAACAATATAAAATTTTACGGCTCATTATGGAACATGAGACTTTCACAGTGTATATTTTGGGCCACACATAAAAATAACTTTAGAGTATATGTAAGATAACATACAACGTGTATGTTAATAAACAGACAATAATAGTGAAAAAAACTATTTGCAATAATTACAAATTCTCGATATCTTTACCACTTTTGCTTGTCTATTGCTGTGTCCAGAACCATCAATCAGGATATCCTCAGGATGACAAGATACCATGTGGGTGGGGTATTATATCTTAAAACACTAAAGATTTGCCTCTCTCAGGCTGAATACGATTAATCAGTCTCTCCTTGCCTGTACATAAATGAACAAACGATAGCCTTACTCGTATTATAAACCCTGCCTCTTAATAATCTTCCTTATAGACAAATATAGTAAGTTCCACTTTGCACATTTAATCGTTCACCAAGTTATTGATCTTCACCGTTACACAGTCCAAACAACTACTATCTTAACTAATTACTAATAAGTATGCGTCCTGCTCCTGGTATTCTAAGCTAAACGCTGCTGCAAGATTTTACATCCATTTATGTTTCTCGTTCCTCATGTCTGCTGGGTCTAGAACATTTCTTGTGGGTTCAACAACAGTTGTTGGCCTTTGAGCCTTAGCAATTACACCTCCAATAATTTCAGTTCATTACATTTCTTTGGGTTACTGTTTAAAATATCGAGAAATATTTTACGATTTCAGTACGTAATACTTTACGTTTACAGTCCATGCAAAAATCCAAATAATTTTTTTTTAAAATCGTGTGGAAGATGACGTATAAATTTTCCAATATGGAATTTAGCTCCAAAAGGATAACGTTTCCAAAACCCCGATGTATCTGACAATCTACTTCAAACAGCAAGGATTTTAATTTGATCTTTACTTTGTAGTCAATTATTTTCAACATTTATATAAGCGTTCGCAGCTTGGAGGTAACAAAGTAATCTCAAAGTTGTCAGTCCTTATTAATTCTATGAATTTGACCTGAAGTATAATTGCGCAGCACAACATTTCAAACGTTTACAGTCTCCTTTAATCGGCTTCACAACTTCCCTTGCATTCATTACATATAAATCTGTAATCCATAAGTACAATTTTAAAAATATTTTCCGGAATTATATTTTATCTTTCGAGCACACTCTTCGTAAAGAAAGCTTTATTAGAAAATGCTTCTTTGGTGCGGTTACCATCATCGCTAAAATTGTCACCGCTGCGGAAGTTTCTGCAGATAATATTTTCCATTCTGGCCATGAACAGCTTAATGAAAATGTGTTTCAAATACACATAAATGCATAATTTGGTGTTATTGAAGTCAGCCTTTTTTAATTTTTGGACGAGACTTGACGTAATATATATTTTTTTGTATTAATAGGATTACCGACACTCAGATATATGTTTTGATGTTTATGTACACAACATAAAACAACGAGTGCTTCATATGACAAAGGTTCTGTGTAAGACAGTATATAATTTTAATACGCTAATGAAGCATTGAATATATGTAGCATGCGAATTACGAACCAGTATTAATGCCATTGGTTTGTGGATACTGAGGCCTTATCAGACAGTTCAACAAAGGCCATAGCTAAAATCAGATTACCTGGGATAATTCCGCGTTGCTATAGTAAATAGAAAACGTCTTTGTGGCAGATATTCATGACGTGTTATATAAATTTAAAGGCCACAAATCCAGCCCTCTTGACACTTGCGGACAATGTGCTATTTTCTCTAGAAATTCTCGTTTTATGAACTCAAAGTTTTGAGATAAAATTGCTGAAAATGCGATTATTAGGAAGAATAGAATATATTTCTTTCGCTTCTGTTAGTACAGAAATTAGCGGGCCTGTTAATGATGAAAGCCTTTGTTTCTGTAGTATTATATTTTTGTAACTCGTATTATCGTTGTAATAGAGCCAAATTGATGTTATCCTAGTCGTAGACTATACAGAACAACATATCCTCTAATTCCTTTAAATTCATCTTGCGACATTGTGGCTCATACGATGAGTGCTGTAGCAGCGGCCAACAGAATATTCTGAGAACGAACGAGTAGTACGTTAAAGTACCTTTCTTTCTTTACCGTAAGGACAAAAAACACTCTTATTCACTTGTTTGTTTGTCTTGTTCCAATATTTTTATCGATTATTACCAACATACCACGAACCGATTTTTGCATTAAAAATATACAACCAACAAAACGATTAATTAAGAAATAAAGATTACAACCAAGATGTAAAAAATATATTAATTAATTAAACCAAAAATTCGTTTCAATATATCCTTTCGTCCACAATTTTTCGACGCAGTACATGCCTCGAATTTCAAAACTGTATTTTATTTGATTACCTGAAGAAGTCCCCAAATTTAGACGCAACATTGTATTCAAACTAAATTTGGTTTAATTAATTATTTTTGTGGCCTATTGGCTGTATTGTTTATTTATTTATTGAAAGATGATTATCAGATTACGCGAAATATTAAAACTAAGACAATCACAATTGAGTAACCAAAATTTCTGTTCGAGAAAATAGTTTTATGTTTCCGAAACAGATGCCGTTAGTTACTGTTTGATTGTGGAGGTGAAGTTAATCACTAAAATGAGGCGTATATTGTAATAATATAAGACTCAGAAACGCAACTTCGGTTTAATAGAAATAAATAAATATAAAATTGTCCGTAGACACGCCGCCGTTGGTTGTTAGAAACTTTATACTTAAGTACCAAAACAACTGTTACCTAGAAGATATAAATAAAAGTGCAAAGAATATTAAATCAGGGATTCTAAATAAATCTATAAAAATCAGTATGTGGAAACGAATGTGACGAAATGTAATGTTGGTTCTTGGAGGCAAAAAATTGTTTCAATGTATAATTTATGTTTTTACAAATGAATATACATTAGAAAGCTCCTGTATGGCATTATTTTATTTGAGGACTGATAAAGGTTTTTTTAATTCAGCATTGATTTTATCAGAAGTCTTTATACTGAATTTATACTACTAAATGAAACATTAAGGCCACGGATTGATTTAAATATCCCGCTTTTTAACTCCACATAAGTAGCAATGTTCATGGACGAGTATATGTTATGCTTAAAACGGAAGGAATGCATTTGTAAGTATATCCAAGACGTATTGATAAGGTTTCATTTTTAAAAGTTAATTTTGAAAATGAATTGTTCTCGTCACCCAACGTGGAATATTTTAAGTGTAATATGGGCAGATGAGATTGTTGCTACTTATGTTTAGAACACTCTGCTAATATGACAAGAAAAAAGCTCACCAATCACTTATTTGAATCACTAAACAGTTAGCGACATTGCAGTAGTATTTTTCAGATGGCATAATCCTTAGAGAATGTACAAAACAACCCTCTCAAAATTTATAGTTTACTCGAATCGAAGGAGTCTATAAATTTATAATAAATACGCGCCCTACTTCCTGGTTACCGTGTCGGCTGAATCGAGCGTTTCTCAAAGTTTGCGTGATAATATTAAGAGACCATTTGCAGCATCGCGTGCTACCAATAAATTTAAAGTCATAATTTATGTTTTCCTAGAAAAAGCATTTGGTATCCGACGAGAAACGTATTTTATTTAATCCAGTCTTTCGTGTTGAACACATCCCGGAAAATTATAAAAGGAACCAAAAGACGGGTGTATGAAGTCGTCAAGACTATGTCAGTAAAATTAACAACCACCTCAAGAAAAACAGGGGACACACAACTTATGACATGGCGTTTTGAGCCAGTCACAAGTTTGTTAAAAATGTGTAAATTAAATTCATTAATAAAGGAAATCACGTATGATAAGTGCAGTATCTCTGTTCGGGAAATTATCTTTATATGCGACATGGGTATTTTATAAAAAATTATTATAATTAACATCATGTACTTTTGTCACTGATTTGGAATAATAGTTTTAGTCGGTTGCGGTAATACTGAGTGGAGAAGCCATAGTTGAATATACCACTGTGATCAAAAAGTAAGGTGAATTTATTTATAAAATATAAATTCTTTATTTATTCTTCCAAATCAATTTCATCTCCTTCAAAGTAATCCCCGTCCGATAAAACGCACTTTTACCAACGCTACTTCCAGTCCTCGAAACAGTCGGAATAGTCTTTTTCCGCAATAGCCTTCAAGACCTTCATCGATTCGGTTTTTATATCCTCAATCGATACAAAACGGCGTCCCCGCATTAGTCTTTTGAGTTTGCTGAATAGCCAGAAGTCGCACGGAACCAAATCATGCGAATACGGTGGTTGCGGAACGATACGATTCGAGAAATTTGGCAAAAAAAGTCGCGAAGAACCAATGCAGTATGACATGGAGCATTATCGTGATGAAGGAATTAAGAGTTGTTCGCCCATAAATCGGGCCATTTTAGACGAATAGCTTCACGCAAACGACGCATAACGCTCAAATAATCTTATTTGTTGACAGTTTGGCCCGGCGAAAGGAATTCATAGTGCACCACACTACGGTAATCAAAGAAAACTGTCAACATGACCTTGATTTTCGATTGACGTTGCCGTGGTCTTTTCGGTCTTGCTTCACCTTTTGCACGATATTCGCTGGATTGGTCGGTGGTTTCAGGGTGGTATGCTTAAATCCAAGTATCGTCTCCAGTAATGATGCATTTAAACTGGTCCTGATAGTCAGACAGAAAAGTTTCACACACATCAACGCGACGCTTTTTTTTCCAAAAAATTGAGCAATTTTGGCACCAATCGAGACTTGACGCGTTTGAGACACAAAAATGGTTTGGGCTGAGTCAAATAATATTCCAACACTATCAGCGAGATCTCCAACTGTCCATCGACGATTTTCAAGCACCAAATCTTTGATTTTTTGGACGTGGCCCTCGTCGGTAGACGTTGATGGTCGTCCAGAGCGCGGTTCGTCTTCAACGCGTTCTCGGCCGTCTTTGAACTCGTTGTACCACTTATAAACTTTTTTTATGCCATAGTTTGATCACCAAAGGCCTTCCAAAACATTTTCAACGTGTCCGCACAAGAATATTCGTTCCGCAAACAAAATTTGATGCAAGTCCTTTGCTCAACAAAATCACCCATTGCAAAAATCGAAAAATTCACTTTTGGTTGTTTACAAAAGCACGTGTAATTCGGAGATAATTAAAGCTTTTAGGAAACTGACGCTTGGCAAATGTTCTAGACAGTACTACCAGCCTAGGGGGGAAAAATTTACCTGCCTTCCTAATACCCGGAAGTTTTAAAAGACAATTTCACCTTACTTTTTGATCACAGTGGTAAGTGACGAAAAGATCAAATTGTGATGTGTATGAAGGATTACCTCTGATGGGTGTTATTTCTGAGAGGAAAATAATCGTTCACGAAGGATCAGTGAAAAGGTATTATTTTTTAAAAAAATATACAGTCTGGAAACAGTTTTACAGATGTCGTATAAATATGGAGACGAATAATTGAAAGGGAAGGTGGCGAATACTCACAGTCGCATATTATAATTGACGTCAGAGTGACATTATAAATCTATGCCCTGGCAGATCTACTGCGCTAAACCACGTTGCCAAGATTACTGTAAGTTTTGGGTATCGATAAAAAAGTAAACAATTAAAAGTGGTGAATTTAGTATTTTTTTAAATGTTGTGAACATAGATAAATTGCGAATGGTTCACACGAAAATTCTGAGGCTCGAAGTTCTATTATATAAACACAATTAAATATGTATAATAGCGTAATATCCGATGAATTAGTTGGGTTAATTATTAAACGTCAAGATTATGTGGTGTAGGGGTCTGCGTGACTGCCTCGCATCACAGAGGTCCCGGGTTCGAATACCGGCGAGGGCATCCGATGATCGTGAACCAGATATTCTCGTCAAATCAGTCCTCCGTAATGAGTCGCTAATAACCGGAGCTGTTGATACGACTGTAAATAAATCAATTTAAAAAATAAAATGATGTAAGCTGAAACCGCGGTTAGAGAAAATATTTATCTTGATTTTTTTTTTGCAAATAATCTGGACATTAATTATTATTCATGTATCTCAAACTGTTGGAAACAGAAAGTGTAAATCTTTTAAAATAACGGCAAGTAGTAGAAACAAATTCAGTGGTAGCGATAAAAAAATGGAATTCAATTGTTTCAGTTTAGAGAAGGGAATCAGCGTATAGAATTAAGACTGGACAGGCACAGTAGGGTACGTAACGTAAAAATTATAGTGAAATTTTAATTCAGCTATTTTCTGAAAAATTTGGTGACATAACAGCAGGTGTTTTCAAATAATCTACAAATTAATTTGTGTCGTATTTTCCCCGGACTTCATACCAGTGAGCGAACGATGAAGCCCGTGACTTGCAATACTAGAGCCGTGCTGTTCTTGCAGTCCGGATGTTTACTCAGCAGAGAGCACGTTCTCCTTGGCAAGCGCTTCCCACAAAGTCCTAAGAGTTCAAAGACTTGCGTACATCAGCTGCGATCGCTGGAAAAAAGAAAACTCCTGCATACCTGCATACCTCACTTCTCGCTGACGACAATGTGACGCCACCACGACATCTGCAAAGTTACGAACAAAACAGTTTAATGATGAATGGGAAAATCCCCGCCACAATTGTAGGAATTATTCACATTCACTACTGCTTCAACTAATATTTTAAGTCATAATGCTTCTATAACGTCGCTCCCGTAAATTATATTACTATAATTTATTCATGACCCCAGCCAACATTCCTTTACTATCTTCGAAGCGTTTATTTAATTTACTGGTAGTAAAATGTTTTAGCGTATGCCTCATTCGCCTTCATAAGTCAAATTAGAAAAATAAGGTAACTTTGTTTCACTTACGTTTACTTATTATTACCTGTACCATGATTTAGTTTTAGTAAACTAACAATTAAAATAATGTGACTTATTTTCAGATGAGAAACACCGGACGATCGGTCAAACAATTTTTTTTTATCAAATTTAAAACTTTATATTTGGTATCACAACGTTACAATCGACATACAAAATAGAAAAATTGAAGGAACATGATATGGAAGCTATACTGATGACAAAAAACAGTGGAACTGCGAATGAAAAATTATAAAATTAAGCAAAATACATATCTATACAAATGATTTGTAGTGTTTAGAAATAAACAGAAAACTAAATGGCATAGAATAAGTAATTATATTAAGAACCAGAACCGGCCACAAAAAGTATACGCACATTCAGTTAATAAACAAGAGCCCCCATCATTTTGTGAAATATGTAATGTAAAATTAACAAAGGATCACATTATTCAGGATTGTAAAATGTACCAAAGCAAAGAAAAGAGATCCTAGTAGATGAGAAAATTAACGAAATAATAGATTCACAGACGTTCCAGGAGAATACTGTTAAATTCTTTAACAAGATAAATCTATAATATATATATAAATAATTATTTTATCAATACAAAAGCAAAATATATAATGACAATGTATATATAAAATATGCTCTATATAATGTAAATATATAACATGTAAATAACATACCAATGTAAACGTATATTAATATGTAAGTCAATGTAATGATAATGTAAATTCGCTAAACTCAAAGTTGTTGATGGGACTTATAATAAAAACCAGAACGTTCCATTCCTAATTGGACCTCTTCAGGAGTTAAATTTCAAATTGGGATAATATAGTTTTATATTGACACAATATCGGGTCGGATATAGTTTTATATTGAGACAATATCGGGTTTGAATTGTATTATTGAATTATTATGTAAACAGGTAATATATTAAAAATGACACCGGGAAAATTGATTGGAATAAAATAACAACAATCAAATAACCAATAAATTAATCACAATGACAAGTTTGAGTCATTAGGTTTCTGATAGACGCTCAAGTGAGATTCTCGAAATTTCAGGACTTTGCAGCGAAGATGATTATATTTACTAGTATTTTTTACGGTGTCTACGTATAATTTTTTAAGAAATACATTTTGCACCAAAATTAAGGCGATGGAAATTTCAACAAAAAGTCGAAGATACATATATGAGAAATGTCAACAAGAATATATTAAAGACATTAAATAATATTAATAAAATTCAGTAAATATTTGAAATTTTAAATAGTCCATGGAATAAACGAGATTTTAAATTAAATTTGCAGAATTCTTAACACGGATTAAATCACGTTGTCTGTATAAAAATAATTCATTGAACAACCAGTACCTTTCGGCCCAATAGCCATAATCATCTTAAAAATTGTACGCAGATTCATTAATAAAACAATTGAATCATCACAATCAGTATATCACCTTAAAAGTTTTGAAATAACGTCTGTTTTGAATTAATAAAACAATTGATGACCTCATACAGCCGCTTTTAATTTTTTTTATTTATACTATGACTACGTTTCGATACTTTTTTTGTATCTTCTTCAGGTATTTTCCAACAGAGGACTTTCGTACTTTAATTTGTGTATGTTTATTTGGTACAATTATACTATAAATCGAATTATTTGTAAATACGTACCTGAAGAACATACAAAAAGGCATCGAAACGTCGTCATAATATAAATAAAAAATTAAAAGTTTCTTATACGGTCATAAATTGTTATATTAGTATATCACCTTGTTAATATTTAGCGGTTTAATCATTCACAATTCACCTACTTTTACAAATAATACATAAATCGTCAGCAATTTAAAACATTGTATTATACAACCTCAGTAGTCATCAGATTATCACTGTGATGTTTCAATGGTTTTATTAATGACTTTCTGTAACAACCATGTACAATTCTTCAGATGAATATGGCCATGGGCCTGAAATTAATTATTTTATGCAGACTGGAGGTGGTTTAATTCACATTAAGAATATTGAAACCATATAAAAGTCGTTATAATTGATACAATGATTTGTAGAATTTTTATTTTGATGCTTCGCCAGAGGTATATCGATTTAATATTTATTCAGACACAAAGTACGACAGAAGATTTCCGTATCCTTAAGTTGATGTTTATTCTGCATGCATCGTGTTTCCCTTCCAGTAATGATTTATAGCCACTGACGTATTCGTTATGAGATGCCTTCCTCGTCTGCGTAAGAATCAAGTTTGCATATAAACCAGCGAGGAGCGTGTTTCGATTAACGATGTTCAATGTATTCCCAGTCCACATCGAAAATGCCAAAAATTAAACTGTTTCAAGGTATCAGAAAATAATAAAAAAAACCTAATGTAAATGCTGGACTTGTGTTCCCAGATCTTATGGTTTGAATGTAAATTTATGATTAACGTTGTTGCATCGATGTTTCAGCTTGAAAATTGGCTGTGCTGAATCAGTGAGGCGTGATTCGACTGGCCGCAGTTTGGTTCATAATGATGATGAGGTTGATGTACGGATATACTGTATATACACAACTCTCGATCGTATTCCGCATAGTTTACATCGCGTCCACATGAATTCGAGACGGATTTAAATGGTTGGAGATCTCTTTTATTTTGGATTTGAAATTTCTTGACAATGGTGAGATAAAATTATTTTGGAGATTATTCGGGTATTCCATTGACATGGAGTAGAAAAGTGAGAAAGAAAAAATAAAAAGAATGTAAAGCAAAGAAACAAGAAAAACAGAAAGAAAGAGGCAGGTCAATGAGATTACGAGAATAAAATTCTAAAAGATCAGACAAAAGACGTAGAGATATACTCCAAGCGAAGAAAACAAAGGAAACAAGAAAAACAGAAAAAGAGAGGCAAGGTGCAAGAAACAAGTTGGGTTAAAGAGATAATATGAAAAATCGTCAGAGAAAGATATAGAAACTCCAACGTTTTGAACAGTACAGAAAAAACTCTGTTCGTCATCAGGGAGACAACAACACTGAGACGCGCAACATGTGAGTCCGAACACTCACTAAGGGGCCACACCTACTGAATTAAGCCTGGTCCTAGAGTGGCAGCTGTACCAGTATTATTTTTCAGGTCATCTCTTTAACCCAACTTGTTTCTTGCACACTGCCTCTCTCTTTCTGTTTTTCTTCTTTCCTTTGTTTTCTTCGCTTGGAGTGTATCTCTACATCTTTTTTCTGATCTTCTAGACGATCATTCTCGTCATCTCTTTGACCTGTCTCTTTCTTTCTGTTTTGCTTCTTTCTTTGTTTATCATTCCTTTTATTTCTCGCTTTTTCTACACCAAGAGAAGTAATACTCTTTGATTTTTATCTTGAAACGGTTGAATTTCAGTGTGTATTTGGGGACAATGTTTCAAAACGTATATATATTAACGTTGCTAATAACATGAAAGATTCTGTTAGGACAATTCTGAGCTCGTCGTCTTCTAAAACGGCCATTATCTCTACTAGTCAGTTACACTACCACAAAAATTTTTGAATGTAAAAAATCTTCGAGAATTAAATCTCTATTGGGTTATTATTACAAATCACTCACTACCGACTTTATAAAGGACTAAACGTTATTTCCATTAGATGTTAAATACCACAAAGCTGGAGGTAAGTTTAATGGTAACATGTCCTGGTCAATGCATAACACGGAAAACGGAACTGAAACTGGAAAAAGTAGTTTTAAAAATGAATCGAAGTGATAGGAATCTGGCTGACAATTCGAAAAAATAGAATAACAATGTAATTGGCTGTTACGATGTATATATTTTGTAAAGGAACGGCGACGTCAGTTACCAAAACATGTGATGGTTTAACATCCTCTTGTCCAGATATTAAATGTCAGGTAAGCCATCCACTCATTTTGAATTTTTGTTTGCAATGTCGCATCTTTGAAATTTTACTGTTTCAATTATTTTTCGAATCAAAATTACAAATCACAAATTCATACATAAATTACATCAATTTTTTAAAAAATAATATTTTATAAATATTTATTAATTTGAGGAATCGACGGTTTTTTCAGACGTTTCAATACGTATATATAATAAGTTACATTTTAATACATTTCTTTCCATGTCTAAATTTTCAACATTATTCAAATAAAATTCACGGTTTTATGCTATTTTATTAGTGACTATATTATGATTTTATGTTTTGTGATTATTTTTGTGTAGTTTTGAGATAGTTTCAAGTGCACGTTTATTTATTAATTTATTATTTTATTTTAAATTTGGAAATAATATAATTATTTTTTCCCGAGAATCTCGGTCCGTTTCGAGAGGTTTCTCTTCCGGTGTGGCAGACTTGGACATGAGGTAAGAGTTGTCATCTGTTTTCATTGGAACAGTCGGACAGCTGCCTCCCAAGATGGCAGAGTTACAGCAGTCCCCACTGCCATCAACGGAAGGGCGTGGGACAAGTACCAAGAGCTGACCTACCTGGTGTAGGTTTTTCTAGGGTTTTCCCTTCATCACTTTTAGAAAAATTCCGAGTAGAATCCTTAAACTATAGACCTGGGGCCCTAGTTAAACCCTTGGCTACTTATATCTTCCGCATTCTCCCTTTCAAATTTCCTTCCTATGTATGCTATTTAAGGGGAGTTTTCACCAAGTAGATTACTGCCCCCCTCCCTCCAAAAAAAGAAAAAACTAAAATTGGGGTCAAACCCAATATATTTGTTGGGGAGAGTGAGAAGCGGTTAATTATAACATATTGAAAAAGACCTGGAGTTTAGAGAATTTATTCCTTTCGCTCTCTAATATAATTGGGATAAACGTATACCCGGGCAATAGTGTACAATAAAACAAATAGTGGACTGAGTATTGACTCCCTGAGTTATTCGAATCTGGAAAGGGAAGTTTACCGTTTTTATTTTCAATAGACACACCATAATTTCTTTTATTTATATATGAATGGACGAGAAAAGACACTTTCCTCTCATACCGTAGTGTTCTAGTTAAATTAATAATATATTATAATCAGTCTAGACAGATCTGCAAATATCCACGTGAATAAATTTTTTTATGAATTATTACCCAAGTTATTATATTGTTAAAGATATTTTCAAACCGTTCGACGGACATTTGCTAGTGATTACATGCATAGATGATTTTTTAAAAATTGATTCAATAATTTACGTCCATTACTATATTGAAGTTCCTTGATTTGGTAATAAGAGTTTGAATTACTGTTAATTTTTTTTAGGGCAACAGGCTACATGAGGGTAATCCACGTTGGGCAACTCCCCTTTAATAGCATAGGAAGGGATTTGAAAGGAGGGATGCGGAAGGGTAGAGGAAGGTAGCCAAGGGTTAAATAGGGCACCCGGGCTATATTTTAAGGATCCTACCCGGCATTCACCTAAAGAAATGCAGGGAAAACCCTAGAAAAACCTGCATCAGGTAGGTCGGGCATTGGGTACTTGTACCACGCCCTTCCGATAGCGGGAGAGGAGTTTGCTGTGGGGACGCAGCATTCCTTTCTCCGTGCCTCGACCAGTTTAGGAGGCAGCTGGCCGACTATTCCAATTTGTGCCTTAGATCCACAAGCTTCATTGTTTACGCGAAGAGAAAGTTCCATATTTTGTTATATTCGCAATAGCTTTTAATTTACTTTCATATTCAGACCTAATGAACGGTTTGGGTCGAAGGTGATGTTTGTAATGCATGATTAAAATTGATTACAACTCATGAATTAATATTTCGAAGTGATATTTAAATCACATTTACAGGAAGCAGATGTAGTTTCGTTGGACGTGTAGAGCCGAAGCTAAATTATTAGGAACAAATTTGTGATAAGCCACTTTTGCGAGGGCCAGTACTCGTTAATATAATATGGTCTCTGTTTTGTTGTGGAGATTTCCTCCTCGATGTCCCGACACAAATGGAGTGTTGACTGTTCCGTGACAACAGGAACTGCGGGCCGAAGGAGCGCTTTCACTGTTTCTCTTGGTCCAAACCTTTCGGTCAACAATTTCGTGTTGAGGCGGGGGGGCTTTCAAGCTTTTGCCTGTGATTTTAGCCGCCTCCCCCTCCCCCTCGAATCCACCCACACCCCCGCGACTGATTGCACAAACAAGCGACTCTCTCGCCGAGTGTTCAATGGAATTACACGCGCCGCTTATTCCAAAAAAAAAAAAAAAAAGAGGGCTGCTCACATTAACTTTTGATCTACACTAAACCAGTAATCGAGTACTCTGTTGCCAATTATCTCTGTTCACAGCAAATTTACTTTTGTTTGCATAGAACATTTATAATCTGCGTCCAGCAAACAAATCTGATATAATATAATTTCGATCAAAACCATAGCGCCCTCTCATTGCAGGAATCCAATTAATTACCTCAAACAGCTGCCAATGTACGTCATTTGGATGGTTTGGAACAGGTGAAAAACGCGGCCGGGCAGAATGGAGCGAGCACGGAGCTTTGCAAGACGAGAATTTGCGATAGTATCTAAGTTGGGAACGAGCTGAGTCCATTCTTTATGGTCAGCTGAATGAATGGGCTAATCAAGGTAAAACTCCATCAACTCTTAATGGTGGGTAGTTTCAATAGGCCTAAGAGTATTCCGTCGATCACCTGGAATTTCTTCGTGCTTTCAGCTCATTGAAGATAACAACACCAGCAACGCTTTCACTTCCGAAAAGTCCGCAACAGGTAAATAAATGATGTAGATGAAAGTTACTAATTCTGTTTTACGACCAATGAGAATAAGAAATTACTGTTATTCTATTGAGATTTAAGAACTGAAACAAATCATTGAATTATGGACATTTATTAAGGTATAATTTGTCAATAGCTTAAAAAATAGTTTATCGATACATGGCAATAAATTCCTTGACATCGGGCCTATAAAACGCGCGAGTTATTGAACACGTTAGTGTTTAATTCGACGTAAACTGATTTTAATGCACTTTTAAAGAATATCGTAAGAGTTCCCCAACATTACTACTAACGAATTATTTGTTGATTTGGAACAATATTCGTTTATTTAATCGTCATTTCCCCTTTTTCACTTACACGCGATTTGTTCAGGAACGTCGTATAGAGGACACCTTTTATGAGCACCAACAAAATTTTCCCTAAATCTGAATAATAACTCTTCAACAAAAACGAATAATAAACGGTTTACAGAAATTTATTTTACATAAAAATTAAATACTGTTCCATAGAATTACTATATTTACTCAGGAACAAAGTATTTATCACATTTTAATTTATTATTATTTAAGTATTACTTTGATTGCCCTGGGTATTTTCAGGAGAATAATAGTATGTGTCAAGGAGAAATTACTTCCAGATTTCTATAAATGATCTATGTTTGAGTTATTTTTTGTCCTTCATAATTATTCTCGTCTCCCATTAGTCGTCGTCCATGTTTCAGGTTCCTATCTAGCACAGTCGTCCAACAACAAAAAGACTTTCTGTTTTTCCTGACTGCTCCTGCATTAAATGAATGGTATTTCTCTATCTTTTCCTTACGAATCGTTAAAGACTGGGCTTCACACACCTTCTTGGTTTACGGTCCATTGTCGGGGCATCTGTTTCCAGGCGTCATTTATTTATTTGGGATCGGAAGTTGGGTCTTTATTGTTCCTGATATATATTAATAATCACTCAATTAAAATCGATTCTAATATTAGACTTTCTGTAGACGATAAAATCATAAACAAAAAGAATAATACAGCTTCGGGAGTATGCAAATTACAGAACGACTAAGTTGCACCAAACAGCCGTTGAGAAGCATATAAAATGAAGATGTATAGCGAAAAAAAAATTAATATAGCTTAAAATAATATTGTGAAAATATAATATTGGTTTATATATATATAAATGGGGATAAAATATGTCGCGTAAACAGATGCAATTATTTAGGAATCATTTTGAGGTCAAATGTAGAAGAAAAAGTAAATTCTGCGACTCGAAAATCGAGAAAATTCTTTCATTTCGTAATGAGAATATTAAAGAAGGGGAGCGTCAAATGAAAATAACTTACGTCTGGTTCGTCCCATTCTCGAGTTGTTGGGATCGTTATAGAATAACCTTCGAAGTAAAGCAGCAAATCTGGTCAGGAGCGAGATAAGGTGGAGAATTTAGGATGGGAATCTTTGAAAACCAGAAGAAATATGGACTTTGCCTTATATTTAAATCGTAACCCAAAAAGTGACAACTTACATTGGCAGAGGTGATCACAAATTTTAAATTTCCCTACATCTTCTTTCTTTAGGTAACGATTTTATTTTAATTCTTAAACAGATCGATAGGCAATTGTAGCTGCAGCATTGTTTGAGGAACATTTTCCAGCAGTAATAACAATTAAAAATTATTAAAAAAAATTTTAGAGCGAGAATAAAAAAAATTAAGTTCACTAATTTAATTTTTTGTGTGTATCTTTTCTTTTAGTGAATTGTTTCTGCACAAATTTTCAAGTATATTTTCCATGTTTCAAAATTTTATTTATTTGGTCACACAATTGCTTAAATATAAATTTTCAAACTGTCACCGGGATTGATCCCATTCGCAGAAAATAATATACATACATTTTATGGCATCAGTTAATATATCAAAATCTTCTTAATTGATTGGATTTTTTTTGGTAAAATCAGAACAAATGTTTTACTTTTGAAACTGATACGACGACGAGGGGTAAAGTAATTCATTATTGTTGTTACCGTGTATAAGAAGAAAGTAATCACTTCATATAAGATAAAGAATCTGTAATATCTATTGGGGAATTTTAAGTCTCAAACTGTGGATGTATTTATTTCCGTGTGAACGCGCTCAACTCATTTAATGGCTAGCACTTAGGATTACACAACTGACAGAAATGCATGTCAGTCAGAGGGCAGGGTTTTGGTTCCCTAACGAGCCACGGGCGGCAGTGAGCCGTGTTTTTCCGGGTACGTGAGTTCGAGCCCCGACTGTTTTTCTTGACAACATGCCGTGACTCGCGCTAACAGAACCGCGGGAAGCTAAACATCACGAGCACCTGCCTCGTACACATCGTGGATTTCACAGTAAAGGACGTGATACAGGTCATAATCAAGTGCACGGCACGCCAAGCAGTTCTTTTGAAAATGATATATCGTAGCGACCCAGCAACACTACCAGTGAACAGGGTGATACGTATTTAGTAAATAGAAAAATTGCTATCAAGAAGCCCATTTAAAATTCTATGCGATAGAAAATTTAATTTAATAAGAAGCATATTTTTACAATCAAAAAATTTACATTAGAACATTTTGTTTTTCCGGTCAATAAAACGGATTTTAAATTACTCCGAACGATATGGCTTCAGATATTACATAAATACGTTACGATGAAGCCGGATTAAAATAAAAATAGGGGGAATTGAATTGATTGATTATCACTCTCATCAAAACACCTAGTTGTCGTACAAAGACTTGAATTTTTTTCAGAATAAAGCTGAAAAGGGTATTCAAGTTGGTAGTGGAGTCTCTTAAATACTTCTCTTGCGTTCAATCAATATAAACAAGGGAAAAAAAATCATTATGTTACATTAATATCACTGCAAGATTTCTTGTTGAATTTAACAAGTCATATTTGCCCTCCATCATTACTGCTAATCCTATTTTCAGATAATAACACACATTCCCACTCAAAAGTCTCCATCTTTCTGACTGTTAAAACGTGTGCGTTTTTGCCCGGAATCACACGGTGTTATTTATTAAACATGAATTCATATATCTGAAACGGATAAAAAGTTAAATTGATCACAATAAATTCCATGGCTGTCGGCACTATTTATGCAATCATGTGTGAAAATTCTTTCTATTTGATTTGAATTATGAATTTAATCAAATGCTGCTAACGATTTGATCAGAGGGCAGAGACAATGGGAGGTTAAAACAAAAATATTATATATATGTATATGTGTTTGATATATTTATTTACTAAAAGTCAAATAAAAGACAAAAATAAGAGATAAAATAAATACCACACCATACGACGAAGCTCGATGAAAAGAAAAAAAATATAGTGAATGGATAGTGTGCTATTTTTTATCACCTTTATTTTGATATTTATTTATGTAATAAGCAATAAAATAAAAATATTATCAACGCTTGATAGTTTACGTCACTACTCTTAATACCTTCTAGTTTGAATAGTATTTCCTTAACAATCCGTGATCTACGCCCTAATATTATTAATTGCTACTATTTCGGCTCCCAAGAATAATATTTGCAAGTATATTGGATCTATTGACTATAATAGGTGAGAAAATTCTCTCAAGGAATAAGTAGGATGAAAAAACAGTTACAGCACGAACGATCACAATCTAATAATATTAGAAGGAACGAGGACGGCCTTTATGAACATACTGAAAATATTTCATATTATATGAGCAGTACCAAAGCTCATTGCAATTGAAGTTTAGAGAGTCTGAAATTAATGAAAGGGAATTGTCAGACTTAATTTCGCCAAATTTGATTAAATGCACTGTTTCGGGGAACAACTTTACCAAAAAAAAATGTTGTAAAATATTCGAGTATAAAGCTGCTCCTCCGGGTTGCCGTATCCAGTGAAATTACTTTCTTTATTACTCTTCAGTATATTTCAGACAGTGAAATAGCAAAGTTTTTTTTTGCAACCGTTAATTAATTTCTAATGTGCAGCATGAGAACCATGAATTTAACTTTCTAAATTAAAGGTAAATAAAATTGAATCCTTAATTTATAATAATAGTTGATAATGGACGTGTAAGCATCAAATAGAACCAATGTAATTGAAAGTTTAGTGTGTTATCTAAAATAAGGTTATTTAACCAATGTAGACAATAAAACGAACGATTGGGGGATTTATGATGACTGTCTGGATCAAATAGTGTTACGAAAGTATAAAAGACAAGGTTGAAGTTTTCTAGACGTATAATTGTGTGTTCTGACCACGATAATAGAAAATTGTAATTGGAAACTGGAAGACACCAGGTCTTTGAAAACAGTTTACACGGAATTAAAAGGTAAAATAATCACAAAGTAGATAATAATGGGGGAAAATGAGTCGGCAGCAGTGGCGGTTGGTGCTTATGTGCGTTCAGATAAATTTTGGTACAATTGTTGTTTTTTAATATCTACTTTATTTCGAAAACTTTTAGTGTCCGGCCTTCTGAGATGTCGCTCCCGCTAATGCAGCCACCATGGCCATGTCTGTGCTACTCACTGCTGTAGTACACGATTTCTGTTTGGAATGGGAAATGCACATGCTCAGTATTCCGTTCCACCCCCTATTTCATTCCGGTGCTGTAGACCAAATAGCAGAAACACAATACTGCAAACATACGTGACTGCACCTAAAATTAACTTTATGTATATATTTCGCAAGGAGTGTAAAATCAGGTAAAATGAATAAAACCAACCGTCCACTATCGTCCACTTAATATCAAAATTTAAAAAAACTCAGGAGTTTTCGACTACTGTAGTCTTCAAATTTACAAACTGGACTATTGGTAATCTAGCATATTAGGCTTTCGTCAGAGTATTTTTAATACTATAGTAAAATAACTATATAATAATAATAATAAAACAATAATTATTTAAGAATTAAGGGTATTATAAAATATTTACAGTACTCAAAAAAATTCAATGCGCACTGGATAAAAAATTAATGTTTACAGAACGAACTGCCATAAAATATAATACTGCGTCTTATGACGATTCTAACCACAGATTTTATTAAAAGATTTATATTTGTACCTCTCATTTTAAGAAAACTTTAACTGTATAAAGAAACTCATTAAGATCTATTTCGTACCTGATGAATTCCTACAACACCGGACAAAACGTCGTAATATTTTATTCTTTGTTTAATTTGAATAAATCAATTTTTTTCTCATAAATTGGTTGGTTCCCCGTTTATTAATTAATTTATAGATACAGATTTACTTGAATATTAAATCCATTTTTATTATTATTTGGAATCTTAGCTTCTTTTATTCACCTTCAATAAGAGAGCAGTTACATTTAATTTAATATTAATATAAAAACTGCACCACGGCGTTCATGTACCATTTATAAAAGTAATTTCCCCCCCTCCCCCCCGCTCATTCGACTACTTTGTATTCAGACACCAGGTTTGTCGTCAGTGTCAGCGTCAAAATAAACTTTGCAAATGAGACAGTTTTCGGTCACTTGTCAATCAGCAACAACTGCTTTGTCGTGTCTCTATCACAATTGATCTCGTTTGTCCAGTGCAGCATCAAAGATTCTATTTCTGCTGACAGTACTATCAAACACAGCACCTTTGCCGAGGTAAACGAACATGGATGTCATCTTCCACATGATCATCCGCGTTGTCATCATGTGACGATTCTGCCTGTCTGGCAAGTATCATATCGGATAAAATGTTGCTAATTTGCTTTTCGATTATGCAGGTATAACTGTAATAGTTATACATGCATAAGCGAACATTGCAGAACATTCCACACAAAATTTATTTATATAACATCAATATTTTGGTGATATTAATATTAGAATTTGGCAATGTAGGGACATTCTTTATAATACTCTGATTCCATTGTACACCTGAGGAAATCCTAGACTGAGGACGAAACCGCAAAGTTAATTTTTATTTTCTTATGTTATTTAATTATTTCAGATATATATAACTGTTGTCATCCATTTATAATTATGTTGAAGCTGATAATTTTATTCTTTATTTAAAACATTAAAACATATTTATACAGTCTGTATTTACTACCGACAAGTGGCGGGTCGTGACTTGTTTTAAATGATGTGCTACGTAACTCAAAGTAACAATTTTCACGAGGTTACTGTGTAAAATATGAATAATAAAACAACAACTATACTATCTAGTTTATAAATTTGACGACTACTGTAGTCGAAAACTCGTGAGTTTTTTTAAATTTTGATATAAAGTGGATGATAGTGGACGATTGGTTTTTATTCATTTTACCTGATTTTTCACTTCTTCGACAGGGAAATTTGGTCCCCGATTTTTAATATTTTAATGTAAACTTCTAATTGTTTATAATTGAAGAACCCAATAATTATATTGTAATTTTATGTACTGACGTATCCTATTACCTCATACGAGGACTAATGGAATAAAATAAAATAAATCAAATTAAATACATGAAGAAATGTATTAGGTGTATTATCAGATCAAGTCCAAAAAAAGTAGACGAAACGACGAAATATTGTAATTTTTTGTTTAATTTCAATAATAGAAGTTTTTCTGACAATTTGACAGTTTTCTGTTTGTTTATTAAATAATTATATTGTTTAAAGAACTATAAAGTAGCAATAATACAAAAATCCAATTGTGTAGGGAAATTTTGGAACCTGTCTGAATTTAGAATAAGCGAAAAACATCACAGCCCAAATTTTGAACCTGGTTGATTATTAGACGTTATAAAAATAATTACTCAAGAGTAGATAAATGTATGTAGTGGTTTAATATCTGTAGCACCGTTAAAGTACATAGTGACGAGTTTCTTTGTACTTCGAACGGACAGAATAAAACCATAATTCCACGCGATGTTACTGGAATGTCGAAGACATGATTGTAAAACATTTAGGCATTTTCGAGATTTTTAATGCAACAATAATCTTTCTAGAATCATTTTTTAACAATCGGAAGAGCTCGGGACTTACAATTAAATGAATTTAATAAAAAAAATAATTTGTGAGGTACATCGTTCAGTATTACACATATAATTACTGGTAACACTGGTACGTAGTGGAAACGTAATAGTTACAGTAATTACCGACCGAAAATAGGGACAGAACCGCAGAGGCAGATGTTTTAGAAAAATTACCTGCCCACGTACTTCTTCTGCAGTAAATTTATCGGCATTGGCGCGTGACCGGAAAATCATTATTTTTTTTAAGAACTCAAACAATGGCGTGACGAAATATTAAAAAAATACGGTTGTTCTTTACGTAAAGTATAGATAAGAAATTTTACGTATAGTGTTTGAGATAATACTGTGGTCATAGTATAGCACGAAATTATTTATTCTGTAACGTTGATTGGACGACGTCATTAAGCCTTTTGTTGTGCTGCAGATGTTTCATCATTGTACAATAAGTAGAACCTTAACAATATAATTTATATCAAAATCATTTCTTAACCAAGCATAGTTTTACTCACATAGTAAGTAATGTAAATTTAAATATATTTTTTTTTGTTTTCGAATGATCTCATGGCAATGTTTTTGCTTCTTTATGATATGCACTATATAAATGATCAAATCAGTCAACTTTTAAGAAAATAAAGATTAGCGCGAATTAATAAATTGAAAATGGGCACACATTTGACGTAAAAACTTAGACAAATAAATATGAAAAAGTATTATTTTATATAATTTTTATCATTTAATTTAAAACAGACCAGAAAAATCTATAAGAAAACATTTAACCTCTTTAGATTAATTTATTCCATTATTCCTCTAATTAAGAAATAGGATACGTCATTACTTGAAATTAGAAAATAATTATTAGAAGATACATTTAATAACAATTAAAAGTTTACTTGTACGTAACTAAAAATCGAGAAACACAAATTTACATGTTCTACGTAAATAAAAATACAATATAATATTTACATATATTACATGCATAAAAAACCCTGAGAGTATAATACAAATATTTACAGAGTATGAATACAAATTAAACATGCACACAACTAAATAATTATTGAGACTACTAACTACCACAAATTTCGAACTTCACAAAACACAAGAATAAATAAAAACATGAGACATGCGCACTCTGGTCGATAAGTATATAAGTTTAAGATTTTAAGAAGAAAATTAATGGTAGTTTCAGTGGTAAACAATTTAACATAATAAGTTTTCAATGTTAATTTCAACAAACAAAACCACTCGTTTCGACTGCAGAGTGTTGGTAAAGCACACACCTTTACAAATTTCTCCCAAAATATGTAATTTATTGATATTACAAGAAATATATTGTAAGTAATTTTTAAATATATATTCACATATTTATGTTATAAAAATCACGTTTATAAATTGTCTTTAAATTTTTCGATATTCGGACTTGTACAAAACACCTGAACATATTTCAAAACAAAGACACAATACGTAGTGCTAATTTTTATTTAATAAAATATTTCTGGCTAGTTGACTGGTTTATTTATTGATTAATCAATTGAAGTCAGAAAAACTTGACTATGTACGGCATCTAGTAAGCAGAATAGAATTTAAATGGGATAGATTTCCATTAATCCTTTACCTAAAAATATTGATTTAAATTCTTTATATAATGGAATAATTGTGAGTAAATATTTTCAATTAAACAGAATATTTTAAACAACTATCGTTAAATATTGATTTCAAGAATAGATTTATACTTTTATTGGAATTGAATAAATAACTGAGCAATATTTTAATTATTAATATTACTTACACACTTATAATATTAAAAAGTTGTTTTAATGTAAAAGTTATACACTCAAGGACAGTTTTAATATTCAGCTGCAATCCGGTATGGAAGCTGACGAATAATGAGAAATTCTAAACTATTTTGGTATTCGACACTCATAACGTGTCACATTCTACTTTCATCTACACCAATTCTATTAACACTAAAAAAACACCTATTCCCTTAATTTAACACAAAAAATATATTAAGTTTATATTTTCTTGTAGACACATGACGTCATTGCTTGAAAGTGAAATAATACGTACTAAATTTCGGGCTATCAAGCGACGTATCCTTATATATTTTTTACAATGGCTGACCTCAGATACAAGACACTTTTTTTGCGTATTATATCGTTGTTAAAACACAAGTTTAAAAGATGGATACGATTATGTAGGTTCAAAATTAAGTTGTATTCGAATTTTCCTAAATAATGTAATTATATGTGTCAGGACTGTGCTCATTCCACAAGAACATGATTATCCTCGTAACCATCTAATGACGACAACGGTCTTCGCACATTACTCTAAAAGCGTTTATATTGGTTCAGTTCCTTCCAAATGACAGGAGAATTTTATTCATAGCTGTGTGTGTGTGTCAGGTCCTGCAGGAAGCGACACGCAGACCAGCTAGTTGGGCCGAAGTTCCTGCGGATATCCACGTCTTATCAGATTGGACAGTTAATGAAACCTGTTTGTGCTCTTCAGTAACTAACAGGTTAGTTTTGGCGGCACGTTGCTATCGTTACGCTGAGCGTTAAGATAGAGGTGACGTCAAATTTCCCGGTACTTTATCAGAACAAATAGGCATAATTGCGGCGAAAATGGCCAATGTGAAACACTCCTACACTGTAAGAAATTTGTCAGGAAATTTGCCACAAGTTGCCGTCCTTAAATAACGCCGCAGGTCAACTAAAGCATTTTCAAACACTGAAAAATTAATTTTTTACTTCTAAGTACACATTCGGATATAAACTAGGCTTCATCACTCATTCAAAAATATTTGAACTTACTTCAAGTATGGCTTCAGAAATGGAGAATAAAAATAAATGAAAAAAAGTCGTCTCATGTGACGTTTACATTATGTAGAAAACACTTCCCACCGATATTTATAAACAACACAGAGATACCTAAATCACCCTCTGTCAAATATTTTGGTTTACATCTCGATAGCAAACTCAATTGGAAAATCCACATAACCAAGAAAACAAAACAAATGGATATTAAACAAAAAGAAATGTACTGGTTACTAGGACACCTCTCCTTAGAAAATAAACTACTACTATATAAAACCATAATTTTACCAATATGGACCTACGGGATAGAATTATGGGGATGTGCCAGTAATAATCCAAAGATGCCAGTCTAAAATATTAAGAGCAATCGTTAACGCCCCCTGGTACATAACAAATGAACAAATACACAATGACTTAAAAATACCAACTGTTATGCAAACTGCCCGTCAAAAGAGTGTTAGTCACCACGAAAAGCTTAAATCACATTCAAATCCATTATTACAACCACTAGTAGAAAATTATGATACAAGAAGACTGAAAAGAAAATGGCCAGCACGTCTCTAGACAAGATTTAGAAGTTCTCTTCGCTGGAGGGGATCTCATCATGCCATAATGTATGGAATGAAAATAACATGTCAAAGCTACCACATTATCTTATAGATTAAAATGTAATCTGACTGCTGATAAATATAATATAAAAAAAAATGAAGTACTTCCTAGTGAATTCTAAAATAGTCCTAATTGGATGCTACTGACATCATACAAAACATAGTATAAACATGAAACTAAAGTCTTGGTGATTATTAAAATAAAAAATCAAAGATTAAATTATGTTTAATCCTGGCAAACATATTCTGTTGTTTCTGAATGGGCATTTATTTTCATTCTTACTTCACAAAGAGATAAATTATTGGGAAAATAACTGAATCTACGAGCTCGACAAGCCAAGCTGATAAGAAAAACGTCTGTAATCCTGAACGGAATACAAGCACTAATTCACCCAAGAAATCCAAACTAAACATTCAGGATCATAAATATAAGACGCTTAGTCAATCATTAGGTCCGGTAAAAATGTTATATAAAGAAGAAAAAAGTGCTCCAACTATCCCTTTGGAACAGTTAAAGACTTATACTAAATGCTATGGACGCAAAAAACCCAAGGATCATTATTAGAGACTACAAAATATCCCCTACATCATTCATAAATATATTGGAATCTTTTTACCCACATTTAAATGATAAAACGGTAAAAAGTAGAATAACAAGGCTCATAAATTTAGTCAAGAAACAAGAGAGTGATTCATATTCAGAAGCAGACGAATCCTCCTAATAAAAGCAGACTATGACCACAGTAAAGTGGAATCTGCAACAGTCGCAGCTTCAAACAAGTTAATATAATGAATTATACAAGTATTATGATAAAGGATTAAAAATGCGAATTGTAAAATGTTAATGTAAGAAACCCACATTTGAAATGTATAATTATTCTTTAAAACTGTTCAATTGTATGTATATTATTGGAATCAATGTGAATCGCAGCTTATTTATGTAGATAAGCAATATTTGTAATTTATTTATGGGTCGACAATGACCAAGTTGTTAACGCGACCATTATAAACCTTAAATTAAAAAACAACATTTTTTGGAAACATGAATGGAAGAGGACAGAGTTTGATCTTGTTTTCTAAAAAAGAAACAAGTTTACAGAAGGAGAATTAAGGAAGAGAAAAAAATGTATCACGCCCTAGATTCTGATTCTCATTTAACATTCATGGATCGCCTGTTGTGCTATAGATACAGTATTCTTCTTGGTTCCCGTTTTGATAAAATAATTTATTTTACTAGCGATCATTATCAAGCGAGTTTGTACTCGTTTCAGATGGGGCCGGGATGTGGAGTCTATAATCTCCGGACGTAGTCCACAGTCGCGAACGAGGCGTTAAAGCAACATGAACACGAAACTAAATTGATGATCGAGTGTTGGAAAGAAATATGGTCCGTAAAGAAAATCTGATTGATTTTAATTTTTTTTTTGGGGGGGGGGAGGGGGTTACATTTATGTAAGGTCATGAAACGATTCGCGAGCTTAGAAGCTTAGAAGTGTAGTCGGTGAGAAAGGAATTTTCTTCAAAACAATCGATCAAGTAAGAAGCATCATTTGCAACTTGAGTTGAGTTAGAAAGGCTCGTAGCCCAATTTTTTCTTGATCCAATAAATTTATTTAAGAACTACACTTCCACCTGTCGAACGTATGCATATTGTTTCTCTTAAAACAAAAAAAAATTATTCGACTTCAAGGAATTGTTAGATGAATCCTACCATATCTTCTCACCTGATCGTAATTAAATTGTGAAAAGGACCATTTGTCATATCGAATCTCTTTCCTCTTTTATTCTGTATTTGTATTTTGTTTATAAATTTTTCCTCTAGTTGTAATCAATTTTCCTGAGTTTCTCTGTATGAAAACGATTCAAAAATGTCATTAACGTGTTAAAAGAATATTTAATGTTTCTGAATGCTGCGTTGCATTGTTCATTTGGAGGCATATCACGTCTTAGACAAGTCTCAGTCCTTAGGAAGGCTCCTGACCCTCCGTCGAATAATGTGTATAAATAATAAAGCGAGGAGCGACAATGTGCTGTCCTGCTGGAGTGGTTTAATCATGATAAATAAAAAAACACGGGTCCTCTCGCCTATGAAATGTGGTTTGTCAAAACAAGTAGGAGCCGCGCCGCCTGCGCACTGACAACACCCAAGCGAGACAAGCTTCGTCTCTCTGTCTCTCTCTCTCTCCTCTGCACTAAACGTTCCTTCTCCACGGTTCCACCGCTGTGAGGGGGTGTAGGGGGTAGCCAACCCCTTCAACAAAGCTCACAAAAGTACACGAAGTTTCTGAACTTCATTAAATGCGACTAACTTTGAAAACACTCGTTCCTGCAGTTGATACATTCCATCACGAAACGTGTGTTTAATTCATGCAACAACACGCAAATATGTTGCATGTTCTTCCGGTCCATTAACCCCTGGCGATTTTCTTAAAATACAATCAGTACAGATTTAATGCGAAAACTACAGCGACGTAATGAATTCATACGATTTACGAATGTGGAATCCACGTTTTTCAGAATAACGAAATAAATTGTCCAGCTGTTATAGTTCCAAATCACGTACCCCATTGTTCCCCAATCTTTTCTCTAAAATTATATCTCTTATCTGTCGGAAGCTGTCACAAAACCCCATTCATTTTTTCCGTCTCTCTCGTTAAATATTGTAAATGTTAAAAAAAAATTAATAATTAATTTGTGTTTTATCTCTCCGGATAATTGTAGCACTTATTAAAACGACGTGACATTACAGTCTCCCGATATTCAATTTAAAAACACTCCATTATACACAGTATCTAAAAATATTTGTTAATATATAGTTGAATAAAAATTATAAATTGTTTTGAAATATTAATGATTCATTGTATTCTGAAATTTATAGAAAAAATATATGAAAAAAATAACATAAAACAATTAATAATTACGAGCTACAGTTTTAGGTCAAATAAAAGTAACAGTCAAACCTAATCGACGTTTAGTATTCACCTCAATGCTTTACTCAACGTTATTTCACTTTCCAAGTGAATATCTTTTGAAGACTTCAAATGTTCAATGCCTCATTTCTCCGCTTGTTGTAACTACATTTATTTATATTGCCTTTTACCACGTCCTTTCATTGGTTCCCTGTCGTCATTTTGTCTATTAACTTCGCCACGAAAATAACTGTATTCTGTATTTTTTGCCTTATAATACTGGTATGCACCTAATTAAATTCCCACTAATGATCAAAAGAGATATGACTGTAGAACGTTGTGAATGTTTACGTTTCCCGGTCTTCACGTAATGCAATCGTCATATATAATCGCGCATAAACATTTGTCCGATCAACCGGATTCAACTGCATTTCTAGAGCTGATCCGAACAAGTTGGTCACCTACCTTGCAACTCTACAAACTCACTGATCGTCCTCTGACCATGAAGACGAATAGAACTTATGTACTTCTGTTCCAAGCGGAGATAATTCCCCTTGAGGAGTCTGTGATGAAAAATTTAGAATTTGGTATACTTCTTAAGATTTATTGTCAAAATATTATCTTCTATATATTCAAATAAGAAAAATCTGTATTTTGCACAATGCCGAACTTTGAACAGACGTAGAAAATTGTAGGTTTTTTCAAAATTCATTTATTTTTTATGGCTGTTTGGTATAGACACTTAATATTTGACTTGATTCGTTTGTTACTTACCGGCGCTATAAACATCACCTAGAAAATAAAAAGGTGTAAGAAAAAGTGTAACGTCAATAAAGCTGTTTTTTTTTCGACTGGTGGTTTGTGACTAATGTAGATTATTTTGAAGTGACGTCTATAGTACCGTTCAATGTCGTAGCTTAAGTGTTTCAACATTCAGAAACTAGAACGTCATTGAAAACGGTCATCGCTATTCCATGTCGTCGCGGGGTTTAGCTGCTGTTTTTCATAAAAATTATTACTACAGTTGAGAAAAGAAGGTAAGTTAGTAAAATATTATCCTGTCGTGCGTACATCTGCGGTCCGGTATCATAGTGTTGCCAACCGGCACCAAAAGTCGATCGCAAAAATTACATATTAGTACAATTATATAGTCCGTTTAAAATTAGAAGTCTCCTGGCCTGTCCCCGTAAGGAGAGGCACTGATGTGCCGTAAGACACACCAGTTATACAGATCACGGTAAACAGTAACATAACACCGGTACAAAGCGTTGTTGTTGGTTGATTCGAGATCAAGCCCATCTCGAGAACTAACCGCCATCCGTCTTCTTATTTTAAGCAGATTATAGTCGGTGCTTTGACTGGGGCATTATTCCTGGTAGAACAGTTTAGATGAAAACAGTTCACTTTTGCGAAGAATTTAAAGTTAAAAAAAATAAAGCTTCACTACAAAAACGTAGGACCTGTTCCAGTATATTTATCTATAATGAAATATTCTTATAACTGTTCCAAAAAGACTCCAGTACCAATTGGAATTATAGATGAGCCGTGAGTCACACAATCACACAAACCAGTTGACGAACTCAAAAGCCAAGTGATCTGTTTTCATCTATATTGTTCTACCTGGAGTACTTCGACCTTCTGTGGTGTAGGGGTCATCGTGACTGCCTCACATCACAGAGGTCCCGGGTTCCAATCCCGGTGAGGGCATGGATGTTTGTATACGTGAGGCAAACCCTTGTCAAATCAGTCCCCCGACAAGGACAAAATGAGTTCCCATACTGAGTCGCTAATAATCAGAGCTGTTGATGCGACTTCAATAATAATATTAAAAAAAATTGGAGACCGAAAGCTGTGTCCTTGAACCAGTGTGGATAAGGTTTTGAGTTCGTTAACTGGATTGTGCGGTTGTGAAACTCCCGACTCTTGTGTTTTTATCACCTGACGAAGCTAACAAAAGTTTTCAGAAACGTTGTGTGGTATTTATATCATCACTTCAGTTTGTCTGCCTTCTGGCTATTTTATCTAATATCTGATTATTAAAAGAATCAAATAACAGTCTCAATTAAATTAATATTCGGTTAGGAGCTTTCAACTTATAAAACCATATTCATCTATTCAAATCAGAGACAGAATAGACTGTAGATTATGGAAACTTTCTACTGTTGAAATTACTTGAAAGAGTCCTTAGAATGTTTGATATAAGTATAAATATAAGATAAGTAGTTGGGACGTTTTACTGATTGTAATTGAATTAAGTGGTATGAATAATCCTCATAAAATAACTTTATTATAATCTACACCATATTTTAAGGATATTTATCCTCCATTTTTTTATTCTCTTTCGTATAGATGCATATGACTTTATAAGTTGAAAGGTCCTTACCGAATAAATATTTTCAATTGCGTCTGTAATTTGGTTTTTTAATTTTATATACGAGTGACACCTTTATCAGTTTTAAAAAATATTGTTAAATGATTAGTACAATAACAATTCTGATTTAACTACAGGGGCGTTCGTAAAGTTTACTTCATAAACAACAAGAGTGACGCAGAAGAAATGTAGAAATCTATGTAATTAGTAAAAATTACAATTTAACATAAAATTAAATAAATCTGGTGAGATTATTTAAACTTGTATTGCCAATTCATTCTATGAATTATTTTATTTTACACTATAGTCAAATTCTTTTTGATTTAATATCTAGGATACGGTACCCCGGGTAATCAGCTAGTAGTATATTTATATATGCTTGTGTGTATATCCAGTATATTATCAGTAATGAGAATATTATTCCTGCATAAGTATTTTCCTTTCCACGGCGTGTATTTAGATTTTAAATCTCAGCGTTTCAGTTTCCATACATTGTGTAATGAGGAGGCATGGGGATTGGTTTTGGAAATAAAAGCGTCGCGTTAATCTGCGGCCGCCGTGCTGTACACCCCTAAGCGGGGGCCTCACGCCTGCGCACTGAGCTGCGCCGCGGCGCCAGGCGTCGACCTGTCGAGCGCCAGACGCCATGTGCAGAGGGCCTGTTTATGCGCTCCCCGCCGCTCTCTCTGTATATGTTTTCTCAATTGTGTGTGTATGTGTGTGTGTGTCTATGTGTGTATGCGCGCGTGTGTATGTCTGCGAATGTGTCATCAATACATTAGGCGCTTCAAATGAATTAAGTCCAGTGAATATGGTATTACAATACCGTAAACGACAAACGAAAGTGGAAACAACGCGCCCGGAGCTGCAAAAATATCCCGAAACAACTAATAAATGTCTTTTTAATAAAAATCTAAGCTCACAGAAATCTGTAACAAAAATAACCGCTTTTATAATTAATCTAAATATCCCTGGTGAAGTTGCGTGCGCCTCTTCACAACAATGATTATTGATCGTAAAACTCGAAGTGGAAATCCATACGTGGCAAATAAAAATTCCCTAAAAATAATAACAAAATTGTATTAAGTTATTAAAAATATAACTGCATCTCCGACGGTGTTATGCGCAAAATTAATTTTGTTATTCATCGCGACGCAAGTTAATGTATATAATTTATCTAAATTCACGTCAGAATTTAGATTTTTTAATAATAACACCGTAAATTTTACTTTAATGCAGACAAATTTGATGCTATTTATAACACTAATTATTTATTTTGAAAATCTAAACTATGCTTTATAATCCACGAATTGCTCGTTTTATTTTAAAAATGAAAATACAGTAACTAACTTGTAATTAACTAACTAAAATAATGGATACTAACGAATTATCATTGCTTCCGGACAGTAAAATTTCAAATTCTACAATAAATTCCCCAAAAATTCCAAATTTGATAACGTAATAACGAGTAGTAAACTGTTCAAACTCTTAGATTTAAATTATACATTTATGAATTTATATTAAACTGTAGACAGTGATTCCCTCCCGTAAATTTTAATTAACTTATAGGAAAAATTAATATTATTGTTTTATAAATTCTACAAACCGAAATATGAAATATTATTTACAAATTCTTTGTAGCTACGGATTATTGTGTTAAACATATTAATTTTAAAAACTTAAGTGGTAACTATGTTGGAAATATTCATTCATTTCGTTGAAAATTTTCTCTTCATTATAATATAATATTTATTTTGCATTTAATTGTTTCGTGCCACAATTTCCTGTGAATTTTGTTTGGCTCAACACAAATTTATTTGCGTTATGCGAAAATGAGCTCTGCTAGTTAAAGCAAAATAATTTACTGATTACTTTAATTTTTAATGAGTTTGTGATTTAAGTTACGGCAATCTTACTTTTCTCGTCAATTGAATTAAATGTGTGTTCGTGAAATTTCACATAAATTAGAGAATATCTGGTATGCAAATAATTTATTTTAGATCATTGTAGGTTATCAATTTACCTGAAAATATATTTCCTGTTAAAATTACGTTCGTAGTGTTGATTTGAGATTTTAATTATTGTCCTTTTTGGTATCCGCTTTTGCTTGTTTCGAGCGTGTAAACACGCAAAGTCGGCGCGGGCGGCGAAGTCGACGTCAGTACAAAGAAAAATGTGTTATCTAAATAATTTTGTATACGAATACTGATTGTATTTTAGAATAAAGAAATTTGTGCATAGTAAAAACAAAATGTCGATGATATTGTCTCGTACTTAAGTTGACCTTCTCCAAAATTAATTTCGAACATATAAATCGCATTCCTAAAGATGTAATAGAAGCTTATGTAAACTTAAGGAATAATCGACATTTTTAAAAGTCTGTGCGAGTTATTTTTTATTATATATAAAATAAAAATAAAAATATAGATTTAAGACTGAACATTCCCGACGTTCTTAATACTCATGACATTTTTTCTGCGTCTGATAGTTTTCAGCTGAAGAACTACTTTAGCTACCTGCTTACTCGAGCTTGTCGAAGAATGTGGAAAAGCGAAATCTATGTTAACGAAACTTATTATTAGTCCGTGTGATGCGAATATATTTTTTTAAGGAAGCAATAAATTTAACAACTTTATCAGAGAAAGTTTTTTTTTCGGTCTTGTATAAGTCTAACATGTCAGTACATATTTACGCGATTTAGTACTTCGTTGGCACATAATTAAAAATTTTAAATAAATATTTTAATTCAAACAAAATATTTTAATTGAAAATGTTAATACAAGACAATGTGTTTCGATTGCGGGAGATTATTTGAAATTACTCCTATAGTAATAAAAATATAAGCTTAAATGTCTCAATTTTATTTTTAATAATTTTAATACAGTATTATGCGAAAACATGTAAGGGATATGACAAAATATAAATTTGTTCGTAGTATAATAAACTTTTTCAAGAAAAACTGATCTCCAACATTATTTTCGCAGTTTTTTGGTTTCAGACAAAATTACTGCTTTTCGGACGTGACACCAAGCAACAGTATTTCTCAACATAAGTTATATGTAATTTTATAAAGTTCCATATTTTTTACGTATAGTGAAGAAAATATTCAAGTTATGAAATATGATGTGATTATTTGAGAATAGGTAAGTATACTTGTTTTGTGAAATAAAAATCTTGAAATACGAACATTTAAGTTAGTAAACATAAAAATATTACGATTCGGTTTATTATATGAAAGCACTTGCAAATAAACTTGATTAAAATTATTTTTGTACTCCCGTAAGAACCTGCGATCTTTCCCTTTCCACATTTTACATTTATTTCATCACTACTGATATGCAATAAATGATTAATTTATTTAAATACAATAAAAATTAATCTAAACAACAATTTAAATTTAAATAAGAATTTGTAACGTTAGTTTTTTGTAGTTTTGAATAAATTGATAATTTGTCGTTTACTAATTGCAATCTAAAATCAGTATATAAAGCTAAGGTTGACCAAAATTAATAGGGGAATGGGAATTTTAGAGTTATATAGAGTTTGCCGGGTTTATAAAAATTAAAATAAAATATTTAATTTCATGAATAATAATTGATAGGAATAGTGATGTGGAAAGAGAAATACTAGAACTAAAATATCAGCTCCGGTCTTTCCATGTTATATCGCTACAATGTTTATTTAAATCTGGTTGTTAATCTGTCATAGACTTTTCTATGTCTCCAACGCTTACGGTGAGGATAATTATAAATAATAGGCAGAATAAGTGCACATAGATCTGAATTAAAAACAAGTTATTGGAATACCATAAACGGAACTGTTTCTAATTTTGTAGTATGTAAATAGTATAAATGTTTCATTTGTAACAAAGAAGATTGTAAAATATAAATCGAAATGCAAATTTAGAGTTTCAATCTAGGAAATATTGGAGCATAAAAAATCACCATAGACATCTTGATGTGATACGAGTTTGATAGGTTTCGAGTAGATAGCACATATTGCTGTAAAAAAGCAAATATCGGATATTAAGGTGATAATTGCATATGAATTCGACTATCTCGATTAAAAGCGCTCTTCAACCTGTCACACAAATTCTACAATGTCGCACAGCTAATTACGATTAAGTATATGGAGGTTATAATTACTGCGCATTCCGGGTGCAGTGACCCTCATAAATTAGAGTCATCGGCTTATCTACAGGCCATACATCAACCAACAATGGCTATGACACTGGCGTCGTATCCAAGAGCTTCAAAATCAACAACACGGCAGCTTTGCAATGAATAATCATTTTAAAACGCAACTGAAATTAACGAACCATATACCTTGGGCAAGAAATGACCACTTTGGTGTAAAAAAATACAAGACCTTGACTTCCGCATTTAAATACTCTCTTTATTGTTTGTAAACCAAATCAACTGTTTTATTGATAAATATGTCCACTAAACTTCTAGCTTCGCAGTGCAGGACAGTTTTCGGAAACATCAAATTTGAAACGCACAAAGGTAAATAATTGGTATGTATCCAAGTGGAATACAAAACAAATTTAAATGTTATTACGTGCTGCGGTGGAATTAATTTAAATTTCAAATGCCGTAGCATTACCAGCATTAAAATACAGTGTAATAGCATTTTAAAAAGTATTTCAGGAAGACATGTACTCAGATGGAAAATTGGAGGAGTTTCTCGAAGAACTGGGAGAATTTCTGAATCATGTGAAGTGTGACTTAGGAGACTTCAGCCGTCAAGTTAGGGCGCAGTAATTGAATTACCAATTTAGTCGATTACCTATGAAATATATATATTTCAGACGTATAAGAAAAATAATAAAATACCGAAACCAACAGAGACAAATTGATGAGGTGACTTCTTTCTGTTCAATAGGAAGAACTCGCTGGGTGATATGAACGGACAATGAAGAAAAAAATATATACTTTTGCAATAAACTTTATGATTTTTTCTGAATAAAGGCCATTTATTTATGTAATAAAAATAAACATTTCTCGTTTTAAATAAACTTAACAAACACTAGGAGAACTGAACGAGAAGTTTTCATTAAAATATATATAAAGTATCTGAAATATCCTTGTATAGACAAAATGGATACAGTAAAATCAAACATAAAAAATCCTGTTACAGATTAACAATTCTTACGAAATTTTTAAGGTATAACTATTATGTTAACTTTATGGGAATCTTTTTCCTAATAGTTTTGTCGTTCAATCTCGATTCTAAATGAAAGTACATTTTTACAGATTTTTATTTCATAATGAGATACTATACATGTTATATATATATATATATATATACGAAAAGTTGTAGATGGTTTCATTTAAATGAGAATTATTAATACTTGATTGTTATTTGAATTAATATTTTGTTTCCAATTTGAGATCTTACGTTAGAGAACGATGTTAGGAATAATTTACTGAGGAAAAGTATTTTCACAAACTAGGTTTGTTGTTCAACCAGAATTGATGGAATATATTTACTTTTAGGTGCGTATATAGTTTAAAATAATAATAACTTTCGGATATTCGAAATTAATATAATCTATAGTCAGTACTAAACTATACCATAATTACGTTATAAAGATTGTCTTACACGCAATGGAACTTGAAATTGTATTAAAAATATGATTATAAAAGACTGTAATATTGTTTTTTTAAGATAAAATAATATAGAATATATTCTCTTCACGCACAAAGGCTTTTGACTGTGTTTATCAAACAATTTTCTTGGGGTTGATGAACGTTTCATAGAAACACAGGAGCAGTATTTTCGTCAGTTCAATTGTAAGTATTTAATAGTAATTATTGGTTAAAGAAGAGAAAACAAATTAAATACATTTAGTAAACATTGTTTTTTTAACAATTAACTCTCGTCTTTAAAAACTACCACAGTTTCAATCCGGCTGAATTTGCGCTTTGTTAGTGAAAGAATCATTACATTTTGTTAACCATGTTCAGTTAACTCAACCTCAATTTTAGAAATTTTATTAAAATTTTTAACCGAATATTGTACACTTGCGATGATGCATAGAGCTTAATTCAAGTGGAAGGCGAGACTTAGTCCTGTAACTGCCCGAAACCAGTTATTTTCTAAAAGTTTATTTGACATTTTGTTAAGTCTATTTAAAAATAATTTAAATTGTAGCAATATTTAGCAAATATTTTGAAACTCTAAGTTTCCAAAATTGAGGACTTGCTTCATCTTCACTATTAAATTAATACGTATAATTTTGACCATTTGGTTAATGTCGCAAAAAAGTATAAAAAATAAAGACAAATAAATACAAATTGATTGTTTCAGATATTCCAGACAGTGACATAATTATAGAAGTAAAGGTATTATTTATTGACATTTAAGAACAATATTAATTTTAACGACAATATTGTTTATTACGACGTACGGACAAGATTGAAATTATTTTGTCATATATACATGTTTACTAGAGGAGGCGAATTTGAGTGAAAAAAAAAATTTTCACTACAGTAGTACACATTTTTAAAGATTTGTAAAAATATATATGTGGAAATAATTCCACGACGATGATTCTTTCTTTTGATTGATATAGCTGTTTATCTTGAAACTTTACTAAAAATTCTACATTCAGTCCAAAATGGTGTCATATCTCAGGTAGTAAATGTTTATAACCACTGATTAAAATTTTCACAATTTGTGCAAACTCCAAATGATACCTAAAATTTTTTGACAGTGTCCTGTAGCATTGAAAGGTAAGGTAAATAAAATTCATAGAAATTAAAGTGTCATGTTTTGGATATATAATGAAGTGGCGTTATATTGTGCTCGAGTTCTATGTTTTGCCGTTTAAGAGCTTATAAAGAGTATAGTAGATTGCTTTCCGTGGAAAATGAAACAAATACTGCAGAAATTACTCAACAAGAAATAATTAATGTATCACGAAATATTAAAACGTTTCGAATAGTCAAGTGATTGAATTTGTGCTTCGCCGCTGAAACTACACCTACATTTACTGCTAAACACGCTATTAAGCTTGTTTCACCAACCAGAAGCGAGTAGAGCAACATGCACGGACGTAGATCAAAATTATCGCGATGCCAGCAATACTATCTGATCGATAATAGCGCATATCCTATGCTGTATGCACAAATTACCAGGCTTCCTTTGAAGCATCGCATGGCAAAGCCTCGCCAGCAGCGCTTCGTGTGGCGGACCCGGGAACTGCGTGATTGGTCACACGCGCCACACGTGGTCCCGCGGCAGACGTGAGAACTACTTGGCCTGAGTAGTATGGGGCGTGTCCATTGGCTGCGGCTCTCGAAGGGGGCGGCGCCCTCCGTAATTATCATCTAAAACCGATATGTAATGAGAAATGGACATTATAAAATTTTTAAAATGTTGTGTTGTTTGAGTGTGGAAGTAGTGCTGAGAGTGGGGGAGGAACACGTGAACGGGATGAGTTGGTGGGGGGCGCTCGTACTATGTGGACGTAAATGTTTTATTTATGGCTTTGGCTGAATTTAAAGGCATGCACTTTTTTATTTCAGAAATTTTGACGTCGGTTTTCAATATGACAGGTACTGTCATCTTCAAATGCCCCAATGCATCTTAGTATTAACGTGAAATATCTGCGTTTTTTTTTCGTTTACGAATGAAATTGCCGTAAAGTAACCTTAACGTCCTTTCAATTTTATCTTTAATTAAATTTTATAATATTGACAGTTTTCTCTGGAATTTTATGTTACGTCGGCTTTGAAATGAAATACACACAGAGATATATATTCAGCGCCCCCCCCCCCCCCCGCATGTATCGGAAAAAATATATTTTTTAGGAATAATACCATTGAGTACTCTAGAATTAATTTACTTTTGATATTCTTGTCCCTGGGCTGCAGATGAAAATTAATTTTCGTTCCTTTTGTTACTCTGCTTTAACCCAATTTCGCTGCACCGGCATACTCTGAGGAATTTCATGAATCACTAAATGGCTTCAATAGAAATACTAATAATTGATTCTATTTTACAGTAAGCTGCGACTTTGATTGACTCCTGTTGTTACGTGCATAGAACCTTAATTTTATGCATTATCCAATTATAGAGTAGTAGCGATATACAAACTAATTCACTAAATAAATAGATTCATGACTATTAGGTCGACGCACTAGCAATATAAATATTATAGATCATCGTTCGAAGGAATTATACTCGCGTAGGAGTAATGAAAAATAAAGATGGCAGATCAAGTGGCGTGTTGCTAATTTCGATATACTCTGAAGATAAAACTTTATTGGTAGTTTTAAAAGATAGTGTCTAAACTTCACGTTCAGCTGTCAGTCGTAAATAAATGCTGTACCTATAGGCTACAGTGATTGAGTTTATGGCCATCCGATTTTATTCGACAGAAAACTTTTAACCTATGGCTGTTAACTAATCTTGCTCCTCATTTTTTTCCACTCCCAGAAAAATATAATTCAAATTTTCAATGCATCAGCATAATCTAACATATCGAATAGAGAAAGGTATCATATAATTTGCCAATAAAGTTACTATATTTAATGTAAAGAAATTAAATCCGAACAATTAATTGACGAAACCTTTTCATGACATATTTTTTAAGGTATGAAAAAGAACATTACTTGGGTTGAATGTTGCAATGAAGATTAGTGGAAAACTTAGTCGGTTAATTGAAGATAAATAATTTAAAAATGGTCTGGTTTCCCGTTATTCGTCGTTTAATTAGCGGAATTTTTCTTAATCATTTACAACTTCGTACTGATAGTTTTGAATTTGACGTGTATCTTTGCTCAAATATTGAAGTAATATTCTCAATTTCAACTATATTTTTATAGTTATATTTGGTATTTTACAGCAGAAGAAGTTCTAATGAACAGTAACGAATATTTACTATTTACTATTAAATTGTTTCTGGTTGCGTTAGCCATTTTATTTATATTTTAACTCTTTTTTGTATGAATTAAATCAAGTAAATTATATATCAATTATATTGTAAAGTATCGGAGCATGAATTTTATAAATGAGTGGTGCTTGGAATTGATTGGATAGTGTTAACTAGAGATGTGAGGTTTTAAATGAAATTTCTGTCCTATTAAATCTGTTCATATTGCGAATATTTTAGGTTTTTCCATTCGTATGGGGGGAAAAAATGTTTTTGTTAACTCTGTAGTATACTAGAAATAGAAACGACGAGAGAAGATTAATGGAATGAGGGAGTAGAAGAGCCTGACGTCAACAGTGCTCGTCGTCAAGAATAGCAGAATACAAATTGAGAGATCTAATTCTACAAATAGTATGGTTTTATTATCCGAGCTTTATACGATCCATGTTATTACAAACCGGGACGTCAGTCATTCCGATGAGGATATCGTTCCTTCAGTTTTAAACTCACACTTGAATTTTATTAGTAAATCACCCTAGAATTTGCCAGGATGATGTGAGAAATCAAGGAACCCTCAAAATTAGGCTGATTTCTGATGTCTTTGCCTTCTCATTGTTGCAACAACATATAATTTTTGGTCGAGGTGTCACCGGATATTCAATTATCCATAGTAGAGGTAGTGGAAAAAAGAAGAAAAAAATAAGAAACGGTTCAAATATTAGAGAAAACTATGTTTGTCTTCAGTGAAGAATGGGCTTCAATCAGAAGGGGGAAGGAAATGTTGCAAGCAGGCACTCTGGAATTCTCTGGACTAATTTCTGCAGGAGACTTCAAATTCTTCCTCCCAATCCAGGTTATTATTCTCGGAATTTCTTCTATTTTAAACTATTACATGAAATATAAAGAAGTGCTTCCCGCAGGTATTGAATTAATAATCATAAATAATAATTTATTTTTACGTCTGTTTTCTATAACCATATATATTTAACGGCAATTAACAGTCCATTAACATTTTTCATAACTGAAAACATGTATTAATTATTAAATCTTTAATTAATGTAAAAACATAACTAGTAACAGTAAGTCTGAGGAAACGTTTACAACGACAAAACAAACCATTCTTTCAGTCAGACAATTTGAAAATGGAATAAATACGCACAGAAACGAAGTTGTGTTGTTAATTAGAGGCTTTATGATTAATATACTTTTTTAATTGCTGTTTAACGGTTGTTAAACTTTGTGTTATAATAATGTATTTATAATATATATGAAAAATAAATTATATTGAATTAACAATTCAGCCAATATGTCAGAAAAATTTATTAATAAATTACCACGTTTCTGATGCTAGGCCTGAGAAATATTTGCATCTTACATTTTTCAAATATTTACCTGAAAAAGACCCTGAATTTAGGATAAAAGGTCGTAATTAGTTAATAAATTTTTCAGACTTGTTGGCTGAATGGTTTGTTTACTTATAATTGTCAGTTAATATTAAATATATTATATTATCCGTGTCCGTGTAATGAATGTCCTGTCACAGACGTGGTTCAGGATAGATTATAAGTGGCCAAAAGCCCAGCCTTTAGTCGAGGAATTTTAAATCTGGTTGAATTCAAGTATCAGGATGGAAAAATGTCGTCCGGACGAGGAATCTAACCCGCTCTACCACTGAGCTATTCCTGTCGACTCCAGATGCGGTGCGGAATTCCTCCATCATTTAGACCTAATGCAGTCTCACCCTCAATTTACAAATCACAATTCCTGTATGGCCTAATTTTAGGACCATTTAGGATCGAACTTTTCTCCATCCTGACACTGTAATTCAACTTAACTGTGACCTTTACGGCTAGTGGCTTGTGAAAGCTTTCTCTCTATATATTTAAAATCTGGTTTTGGCTCAAGGTTCTCTTGTGGATTAACTGCGTACCGTCATTCTTCTCGGTCACTTGAACCCAATTTCCCAAACACCCGGCTCTCTTACATAGACATCTTCTTCAATTACAAACTGTCCGTCCCATGTTGACCAACCTTCTCTACATTCTGCTGTTTCGTCCTGTTACCTTATTGTCTCTTTATTTGTGTCCCTGTTCAACAAATAAAGACTTACCCTCTGGACGCTTATGAGATGGAGATATTGTTACCGAACTAATTTCATCCTTCGTTCATATTGTGTATCGCTCTATAGCTCTCGCCTAACTTATTTCTATGCCAAAACTATTATGCGTCCACAAAAGCTCTGAGTAACGTCCAAGCTTTCCATCCGTTTTTTTTAATTTTAGTGTAAAAATGACGTCAAGTTCCTTTAGATGAACTTAATTACTTTCAATGTGCAGTACCTGAGCTTGATTATTCTGCTACTCTTGTTTAATGTTTTGGTCTAGGGTTTATAATGTTGTATTTATTTTATAACCATTAGGGTTTATACCAGGCATCTTGTTTGGCTTGTTGAATTTATGAATTAAATTTCCTAATTTAAAAATGGTCTGACTATTAAAATATAATGTAGTTCTTAATGGCAATATAAGTCAGAAAAATAAAGTTTAATGAAAATTACAATTTATTAAAATAAAAATTTAGTATACGTACGAAGTTTCTTTCTAAATTAGGAATTCTGCAGTTAATGACAAAAATAGTTAATTAGAAGACATTTAAAACTATACGTTGATTTATTTTAATTTTGCTGTAATAGTGTAGAACATTTATTTAGAAATTCAAAATTATTAGATGTATTTAATATTTTGCACCGACATTAATAAATAACAACCAAAAATATTTTCCAAATTTGATGCTCATTATTAGGACTGTATGCCAACAAGAACTCTACAGACATTTAAAAAAATTAAATTTATTTAATATTTAAATTGAACTGGTATTATTAACCATTACATCAAACTGCTCAGAATTTAAAATTAAGATTTAAACTTCTTCTAATTATTTATAGTCGTTACCATAAGATATCCTAATTTTTGGTCGAAAAATCGTTCATAAAATAAGTTATTATACGATGAAATTGTAATTTTTCGTAATTTTTTTCTGGATTACATGAACATTAATAATTATAATTTCATTCATCCCTTTGCATCCAGATAAGACAATAATTTCATGTGAGAATTGTCCAGGTATTTACTCTACACCATTTGTAGACCAAGTTTTTCCACACGTTGAAGGAAATTACTGGAAATTGGCCATAAGTCATAATTTATTTTTAAACGTTGGCAAAAATACATAACGTTTCTTCCTTATGTTTAGGTCCTCTTCAGATCTATATTATTAAATAAACAATTAAAATATGTTGTAAAATCAAATAAAACAAATAAACAGAAAATATTTAGACATTCTCGATAATCTTTTTTCGACTATGGAAGATTATGGAGGATGTCTAAATTATTTCTGTTATATTGTTTTATTCTGATTTACGTCATATTTTAATGTTTCTTTAATAAAATACATACGAACAGACCCTTAATAAAGTGAAGAAACGTTATGTATTTTAGTTAATTGTAAATTATAATGTTTATAAATAAATTCTGACTTTTTGGCCAATTTCCACTAACAAAATATAAAACAAGACAGATGTAGTTTCGATTTCAATTTACAGGCACCTCGGCCTGTTGTGAGAGGTGTATGTTCCAAGGTCACAGACCTTGGGCATACGGTAAGAGTTGTCCGCTGTTCCTATTGGAATAGTCGGCCAGCTGCCTTCTAAGCCGGTCAAGGCACGGCGAGGGAAAGCTGCGACCTCACAGCTAAGCCCTCTCCCACCATCGGAAGGGCGTGGGACAAGTACCAAATGCCCGACCTACGTGATGCAGGTTTTTCTAGGGTTTTCTCTGCATTACTTTTAGGTGAATGGCCGGGTAGGATCCTTAAACCATAGCCCGGGGGCCCTAGTTAACCCTTGGCTACCTTCCTCTACCCTTCCGCATCCCCCCTTTAAAATCCCTTCATATGTTATTAAAGGGGAGTTGTCATCATGTGGACTACCCTCATGTAGCCTGTTACCCTAAAAAGAGTTATATATAAATTCTGTATGTCAATATTTTATTATCTAGTCAAATTAAAACGTTGTCGTAGAGAATTAGTGGGGAGGAAAAGCCTGTGATAGCTGTTCTCTCGCAGGTAGAACCTTTCTTGAGAAACGGTGAGGGCCACCTTTGGGGATGCCTTTTCCTCTCTCCGTTTATGAACTAAGGTTTCCACATGGCGAGACACCTCGCCCTGTTATTAAGAGTTGCCGCAGACCTTCGGCATAAGGTAAGAGTTGTTCGCTATTCCTATTGGAATAGTCGGCCAGCTGCCTCCTAAACTGGCCATGATGCGGATAAGGGAATGCTACGACCACACAGCAAACTCCTCTCCCGGTATCGGAAGAGCGTGACCGACCTACCTGATGCAAGTTTTCTAGGGTTTGTTCCGCATCACTTTTAGACGAATGCCTGGTTGGATACTTAAACAATAATCCGAGGGCCACTAGTTAACCCTTGGTTACTTTCCTTTACCCTTCCACATGCCCCATTTTAAATTCCTTACTATGGTATTAAAGGAGAGTTGCCAGTTTGTGGATTACCCTATACATAGCCTGTTTCTCTAAAGAAAGGATATACCGTATGTTGTTGTTTTATTAACTGCTCAAATATAAAATGTTGTCGTAGAGAATTAGTGAGACGCTGAATGTTTACTTTGACGTTCATTATTTACGCTTAAGTAATTACGTCTCGCCAAAATTAAGAGAGTGTTTATTTAGATAATTTTTATATTCTCAAATATAAAAAAGTTCGGAATCTAAATTTGGATGGATGTGATGAATTATGGAGCTGTAAAATGTAATTTTGTCTTCTCATTAATTCTATTTTGATTTTGTGTTTTCTGCAGATGACTGCTATCCAAAGATTTAAATCTTCTGGTAAATGTGTGGCATTTAAAGCAAGAAATAAAGGTTAAAGTATGAATTTGATGACTGTAAAAATGGTGTAATTTATATCTGGAAATATGGAAACTTTATACGAAAGGGATTTTTACAGTTACAGATTCCTTTCCATGTGTTTCCTTTATTTTCTTGATCATTGTCAGAGGACATTTAACGACCTGTAAGTATGCCGGATTATCAACTTACACGGTTCACATTTGTGCTGGTTCCCCTCTGTTTTCTTGTCCGTTCTTGGGAGATTATGAAGGAACAGGGACCTGTCTTGTATTAGAAATGAATTCAATCACGAGTCTAAATGATTTGGGGGGAAACCAGAGGAAACCGAAAGATGAATGACTACAGGGATCATGAAATCTCAATCCTCACTTTTAATATACCGCAGATTTCGACGATGCTAACTCGTTGCATGATCATTGACCCAGTGCTGCTACTGAAAATATTTATTATTAACGTGACAACTATTAAAGTGCTTAAAAATTAAAAAAAGGCCAAAATTAATTGAATGAAGTCAGTGCTAGTCCAGAAGAAAAGTATTGAGACGAGTGAAGGCATAAATGAGGAATAAATTGTAAACTAAAATGCGTTAAAATGCAATGGCTACAAATATTCGGTAATTATCTCTAGGAAAATAAAAAAATTACCGCTTAAATGAATCGCCACTACGTAAATTGGTTGATTCTGTATAAAATAACCGATTATCAAACAGTTGTGCGTTCAACTGAATAAAAACTTCTAAAAAATAAATCATGAAACGATTTGTGTCTAGTCCTTTCAAATAGATAATTTGAAACACAATTCAAAAATCGAATTTTTTCTTATATTGTCTTTATTTATAGTCGAATCTACTATAGTGGTAATTAGCGTCTACCCGTTTAAGTGAAACTTATTTATAAAATGTTGTTTTCCTTATGGACTAGTACATGGTTAGGTTATGCCTACAATAACTGATCATAGTTTAACAAATAAATTAATGGCTTTGAAATAACGTATACCTTTTTTTTGAACTTCACATGAATTTTTTAATTCTTGTATGTTTGTGTTATCGAGGACGGAGAGCCGTTTAGAGTCAAATATCTTCCATTTGGTTAATATTGTTAGAATAAGTCAATTTACTATAGCGATGGTGGAACTGGGCGTCGAAACCTTTTGTAGCACGCATTGAAAATCTGATACTCTGTACTCAATATTAAGCGATTTAATACATGTCTATTTTCTGAAAGCGACCTTGACATGTATCCAATTACCGATTTTTACAATTGCATTTTTAAATTAAATGAGAAATCTCCTGAAATTATCATTAGAATATCAAAATTGCAGAACATAAATGAATCGGATAATAATTAAAAGTTAACTTGATCTAGCTTGTATGAAATATAATTAGTGTAAATTGACCAAAAAGTCCAAATTTATTTATAAACATTAAAATTTACATATTACTAACGTACAAAACGTTTCTCTCCTGTCTAGGGACATCTTCAGATTTATGAGATATAAATTTTTAATGAAATAATTTTACAGAAAAAATTAGACCTGTATCCAACTTTCGTGGTCGAATCCGATAATAATTTTTCCTGATTTCATTTTTCCTATCGAACATAAAATAATAAATAATTCTAAAAAAAGGGTTAATGGTAGAACGAACGGCAGAATCAAGGGAAGACCGTATAAGAAACTCATAAATTTCGAAGTTATCGAGGAAGGAACCAGTGTTAATAAATAAACTATCTGAGGGGTAATTTAAAATTTTGTAACTATTTACAACAGATTTTTTAGTGTATTATTTGCAATAATTAGTTGTTTATTTCGTACGACGGTCTTTTTCTGTAAACTGTGGTTAAAATTTAAAATGAATGAATGACTTTAAAAATATATCTAACATCCATGTTTCTTATGATCAACGACGTTTTAATGCACAAGCAGCTGTAGTTTAATTATATTATGAAAAATTTTAATTTATATAATGAGGTGTTTTATATTACAAATTTAATGTAGCATGAACCAATGATTATAAATCTTCAGTCCATAAATATTACATTTTAACATTATCGGTACAGGAGAGTCTATTTTCTATTACTCATAGAAGTGCATTTTAGGCATTAATTGGCATTAATTATATATCATTTTACCAAAATTCAAAATTTTGACTGTGCCTGTAAAGTAAATTTAATCGTGTTAATGCTGTCATATTAATAATTATTGCCTGAAGAATCTGAGAATTATAACTCTTTGTACCTCTTGTAGTTTATAACGTAAAAAGTAGTCATAAACAATTTATTCCTTCATCAACTTTAAATATATCAAAAGAAAATTAACGCTTTGACTATCATCCGCGTTTACTGGTACGCTAATTGTCCATGGTTTCTGTTTAAAGCATTTTTTTAAAATGTATTATAAACAAGAGGAGCCGATAAAGTGACTGTTTTAATTCTAAATATATTTGGTTATATAAACACAGGTATCTTTCTTTGCTGTGTTTCGAACTCACCGGCATCGTCCATTTACTTCGTTAGCTTTTGTGTCACAGAATCCCGCTTTGTAGAACGTGATTGACCCTTTTTCACATTAGTTCACTTGTAATTCCAATTTTTAATATCTGCTTGATTGAAGAACATCTGTTAATTCGTTGCTCCCTGTGTTCTACAGTAGAGAATCGCAAATATATAAGCTGAAAGTGGAGTACCCACGACTCGAAACTTTTGTCCCAGATTAAAATTTTCCCGAAATTTCTGGCTTAGTCTGGCGAGATATTTTTAAATTGATGACGCTTGCCTGCTTTCTGAATTCTAATTTTAATCAAACATTCCTCAACTCTTTCCTTCTTATGTTTTAAAAATTAAGTAGCTTCACTGCTGGCACTTACTCTTATGATTTATAAATTCATACAAGGAAAATTTAGAATTTTCCTGGTATTAATTATGCAGATATTTAAAATAAGAAAAAAGGGAAGCAAGTTACGAATCGAATTGAGAAATTCTGCATTACTGATTATATTTCTTCTGGAGGGAGGAGATATTTCCTGACATGTCGAAATGAAGGGGAAAACGGTGTGTTGCGTGTTGCATTCAGAAAGAGGCGCTCAGTTTTTATGACAAGGACTGTTCGTTCAAGGCGTTAATGTTTTAAAAAACTATTTTAGTTTCTAATGTCGCTAAAAATAAATTACAGTAATCAATAGAATTACTGAATGTTTATGTTTTACGAGGCAGTGAGAAATAATAAAAATACGTAATAAAATAATAGTTCTTTATGATAATGTTATTTATTATAAAGTTCATATTTTTCTGTTTCTGTCGAAGAACAATTTTTTTAAACATAAATGATACTCTGCTAAAATGTACGTTACAACAATAAAAATTCTTTAATGTTTATAGAATTAGTAATTTTATGTTGACTAACATAAATTGGATTTCTGCCTTTATATTCTATTTTAACGTCAATCTAGAAAGCAATAATTTGACTTCCCAGGAACAACAATTTGACTAGCTGTAAACCAGATCGTCTAAACAAGAACAAAAGCAACTTAACCTTATGAAGTAATATTAAATAAGGTAAGAGCATTCATGCAGAATGCTTCAACGATCATCTGTTAGATTTATATGTTTCACTTCGTTTAATACTGAGCGGTAGACGTCGTAGTCAAAATAATTCTAAGGGAAAACTAGAACCCCATTCAGGCGATAATCAGGAGAGTGAAGAATAAATTAAGACGATACTTTAATAACAGGAAGAGAATTTAAACTTTAAAGAATAAATAAAATAAAATAAAAATTAAGTAAGCTGCGTCGGGGAATAACTGTAAAAGGGAATAGGTGAATGAAATATAAAAAATTTTGAGACTAAATATCTGAGAGTAGATGTTTGGTTATATCAAATTTTCAGAATTATTTGGGAATCAAAAGGTAGTGTGAATAAAACTACGCGTTTTGCTTGCGAAGTCATTTTACTATCTTCAATGAATACATCTTAGAAAAAATCATGCGATCAATTTTTAAGAACATGGCGCAATAATTCGTTCATCATTCTGATGGATACGCCTCATGTTGGCAAAGAGATTTTGTTACAAAAAGAGGAGGAGGAAGCGCACGTTCCTTCGTTGCTGCATCAAAGGCACACAGATTTCGCTACGGCGCCATAATAAATCTCGTTCATTCTAACACGCACCTCCGAAATTGAAATCTGGCACGAGGTTGTTTCCTAAATGGATTCTCGGGATCCCGACGTCTCAGAGTGACCGTGTACAGCGCTGATTGGATCTGAGGATCGATCCAGGAGGGGGATGCATTCCTTATTCCTCTCCCAGACGTAGTCTTGGCGCGGAAATTCATCAGCGTTTTCCGAACCTTGGTTGAGAGGACATGCTACTTGAAATTTGATCAAACACTTTTAACCGTGGCTGAAAAATTCTCTGTAAACTACAAGCGGGCCAGGTCCTTTGAAAGCCTGAAGATACATGTTATGGTAAATCACGAGGTAGAAAATCAGAAAAGAGTATTATTTAGGATCTTCTTAAAAATTTTGAGGTGGCTAGGGCCAAATAATACTTATTTCCTTCACAAACCTTAGATAGGTCAATCGCAACGTTTTTAATATACTTAATTTGAGGTCCCAACTCAGAATCAATATTTGACAGTTATTTAACTTATATTTTAAAATTATATGAGTAGAAAGATACATTTGATAAATAAAAATAATAATAAATAATCCAAAGTTTTTGTAACGTACAAAAGTTATAACTTACTTGTTTATTGCCTGGGTATTTACTTATCTTGTTTCAGATAAGAAAATGAATAAATTCTATATAAAATTTAAATGTAATAATTTTAATTCCTGAGATTTAATAGCATACAAATTATCAATTAAATTTTTTACCAACGCTTTACGCTATTAAATAATATCAGAACTTGATTTGAAACAAGTTTTTAGTTTCAGAACCAATAAAAACATTAAATATATCCAATTGGCTGAAAGATGACAATGCAGTGTCTCACCGAAACGTCGCTGTTCACTTACTTTTGGACCCTAGTGGAAAACCGAGAACATTTTCTTCAGCAACTAGTTCGGTTAAGTTTTGAATCTGTAATACATTCATGGATAAACCGATCCCAGAACAGACATCATAAATTTTATCATGGCAGAAAACATGTCGATCTAAAACCCACTCTGTAGTACTTAAAGGGTGCCTTGCTCACTATAAATTATACTGTGATACAATTTCGACTTCTAGTTCACAGTTTCTGATCTCTTCACGTAAGCTGAACTTCCTGTTGTCCGAACCAAAGCAGCAGAAAGATGAAAAGTTTCTTTAAGTGCTCTCCACGTCATGGAAATGTGTGGAAGGAGGGTTACAATGACTTATATATTTTATTTATATGTTTCAGTATGTTTCTTTTTTTAAGATCACTAACTTCGGCGTCTACTCCATACGTGCCTGGGTTTCCATGAATTTCCCTGTAGTTCGCTCATCCCTTGTGATGAATTTTTCACTAAGGCTTAAAATACGTGATATTTCCTTGCGAAATTAATTTAATCAATATTATCTACTGCCAAAAATAATTACTAAACTACTCAGTACAGATATACATTCCAGCTCTGGAAATTTTCTGAATTTCAGGAGTTATTTGAGAAAATGGTGAAAAATATATCTTTCTGCATATTGTGAATGATATTAAATGATTATATTTTAGTGTGAAGTTACTCTATAATTTCAACAAGAAATGGAAGATTATAAGTGTAACTTCAGAATTAGTGATAATAAACAAAAGTATCACAAAATAGAACATCTTACGTCCGAGAATATCATTTTTTTCTCTGAGCTGTTCATAAAATTATTTAGATCAATGGTAAGTAGACGAAACAGAGGAAAAATTTCATCAACATCTTCACAATCCTATTAGGATGTTACCTGGGAATCATATATTCTTAGAGAGATACCCGCACTTACTGTTTATGCACGAGGTAAGTTCAGTTCTATGAATTTACGCAATCGTATCCATGTATATGGATTATAATTTACGTTTCCTATTTCCGTTCAGAAGTAAGCGACTTAAGAATAATTGTCCGAAAAACGTATATTGAAACATTGTACACAAAATATTTCTGAAGTTATTCTAATTTATTATCCATTGCTTTGCAAGACAACAAGAGTCTAAATATGTAATTGCAAACCCTTTATCAATTTTTTTACAATTAATTTGCAGTAGCTGCATTTGAGTGGTTCTAGGCGGTGAATCTATCCTGGGATTTAATATTAATCTGGAGATACCCGGGGCATTTGTTGTTTCAAGGAAGCCTTGTTAGACCGAAATCAAAGATAGAAGAAATCTTCTGGAGTATTTAGCCCTTAGTTTTTGTAGGAGAAGACGAACGTGACAAAAATGTCGCAATACTAATACCACAAAGCTGGAGTAGGAGGAAGTGGAATGAGTCAAAAATCGTACGGAAATTATAATAATAATATATAATTATTTTTTTATACAGCCCACAATTTAAATGTACTTTTTGTTTTTATTTTGTTATGAAAACTAACTTTATTAATTAAATAGAGCTAAAACTTGGTAGTTTTAACACTGTGGGAATTTAATCATGAATGCATCTATTTAGAATGGTTTTTTTCCTTGTTTGCATACGCTGCTTTTGTGTTAAAATTGAAACCAACTGACAATACTTACTATCTGTCAGAAATAGTTATAATGATTGAATTTATTGGTATGTGAGAGTAGAAATGCCAAATACGGACATAAAGTATGGTAAACCTGTTTTGGTTAATAAAAATCTCAAGAAAATAATTATACGTCAATAATAAATTAAAGAAAACCATTAAAAATATCAAATATTTTGGACAGGAAAGGTAGGCGCCGGGTTTTCACTTCATTTGGCTGCCTGTCGCAAATATTTCTATTTAATTTCTGTACAAGTTTTTCTCTTCCATGGATGTAATTATTTTTAAAGTTTTTAACGTTTATGTAACTATTTTTTTTCCTTCTCGTTCATTTTGACTTATGTACCATACTATTTCATTTTTCCGCATTTTTAAGTGATCTCTTTGATAATATATTTCTGTATTTCTTATTTTTTGCAGTTTTTGTATATGCATTTTAGGTATTTAATAAATAAACGTAAAAACGGCCAATTTGTCAGAAAATTGTGTTCTTGAACGAAAACAAAAATTATTTACAATATTATAATTTTTTGTCCACATGTAATAGATTCTGAATGTATGTATATATTAAAATTAGATGTTCAGAAACAAACTTAGTATCGTGGACTGCATCCTATTTTGCAGTTCTAAACACTAACTTTATATTTGGATATCTAATTAAATTTTTTTACCAGATGAAGTCTCAAAATTGAGAACGAAACGCCGTAATACTGTAATAATATTTGTTTTTTTAGTTGAATAATGCAATTTTTCTGACAAATTTTCCAGTTTTTCTGTTTATATATTAAAATATAATTGTCAGATTAACCGAAATGTTTTATGTATTGTTCTTATTTCTGTTAGTTTACTTTGTTACTCATGTCATTTTATAGTTTCGAATACTTCTCTGTTATATATGTATGTAATATTGATTTGTATTTTCATATTTCAACAGTGATGGTCTATTGGAATCAATAAATCTAAAAGAAAATGTGTGTATTAGTGTCTATTTTCCGAATAATTTTAGTTTCAAATTATAATTCATCTTATTCTAAGAATACAACAATTTTTAACTTTTTGTTTGAAGTTGTATGAATAAATTGATAATCCATTTGCTGTATGTAGCGCTGATACGTTTTCTAAGGCGTCCGTGTTTATTCGTTACTAAAATTTTAGTTTCGCCTGAATCTGTATATATTACCCATACTACAAATGGAAAACCACGCTCATGCCTTGTGTAGAACGGCGACTGTTGCATCATTATGTAGGGCGTAAGTCGTTCAACAAACACGTTCAAACGACGTTTTGCGGGCCGTATACGAGGTTTTTATAGGCCTACTAGAAGATGGGATACCGTAGTAGGTCTTGTGTAAACAGGTTGCGCCTCCGTGTCCCGGGACGGTTATAACGGCCCTCTACCAAGGTCCACCATGTCAAAGGCCAAGGGTCTAGGTCTCAAATCCTAAAAAAAAATTGGGGTCGCGAGTTATTCAGGTTTTACGAGGCTGGCCAAACTCAATTGGGAAATAGAATACGAAGAGAGATATACGGTCTCTCGGTAAACGTGTGCTCTAAAGACTTTGGATTGTATTTGTTTCCTGAGGAGGAAGAAGTATCTATATCGATTCGTCTTCTTAAAATAATTCTCTAAGGCTTTACTGCAGATTTAATTATAAATTTTCTGAAAATGACCTGGCAGCCTCAATTATTTTAATTTAATTTTGTTAATAATTCAAAAAAAAAATTAAATTAAGCTAAACTTTTTTTAAAAATAATATTTCGAAACGTGGAGACTATTTTCTCACTTTCTGAACGTACTTGAGAGTTCTTTATACTTTCACTGTGTTGATTAAATTACTGTTATATTGAATTATATTTTTAAAGAGAACATTATATAAATGATCAAAGATTGAAGTCTTTCCCGGTGAAGTTGTTCAATAAATAGTTCTCGGAGTTCACACGGGTTTTGCATATTTATATTAAGACGCAACGTTTCGACGATTGAAAGCACTGTCGTCATCTTCTAGGCGAAGAAGTCGTCGAAACGTTGCGTCTTAATATAAATATGCAAAACCCGTGTGAATTCCGAGAACTATTTATTGAATTATATAAATGAGTAGTAGTCATAGTTAAAATTTTGGGGTGACGATGAATTAAAAAAAATATTATCAATTTTGGTCACGAGGAGCTTCTTCAGTGTACTCTATTCTCTGATATTCTTGTTTGATAACAAATTAAATTTTGTATAGGTTTGTTTGGCAGAGAGATTTAATGATGGATATCTCGAATATCTGAGGCCATTGCCAAGGTTTAAAAAAATTGAATTTTTTATGTTGGGTATTAGTTATTGAAATAAATCGTATCAAATTAAGGCATGTTTAATTAAAACGGAAAAATATATGTGCGAAATAGTGGATAGACAGAAGAACGGAGAAAGGTGGGTAAAATGTTAATATATTTTTGGCCATATAAATCATCATATTAAATGGCGCCCAACGTGGGTCCAGTTTTGGTAAAGATATACCTAACAGAAATCAACTTAAGAGATTATCGCTATTTATCATTCATTCTCACTGCCAATATATCCAAAAACATAAACGCATCAAAAATTAAATTATTTATCGAACTTGAATATCGTTACATTATCATTTTTTTCCAAACACATCTGGTGTTTTGTCAACACATTTAAATGTATAACATAAGTTAAAATTTTTAAAGAAGTCCATGCTTCCTTTGTTCAAAATATTCCAATTTTAGCGCAGCATCAAGATTTCTTTCAAGGTACCGGGACCGAGATTGCCTGATTTGTACCTCTTTCTCATTTGTTCCCCTTGTCGATTGAGGAACACAATGGGAGATTAGGATTTAGGCTTGTCATTACTTGGATATTACTGGAAGCCGTCGCTTTTCCTTTCCTTCGTCGTGGCCCCAGGTTATTGAAGCGCTGAGCGCGTTCCATCGAATACCCGCAATGTTTTATTTTAATGAACACCTGGAAGACAAGACAAACACATCTAATGGGCTTCTGGTGCGTGAATAAAAGTATGTCCCGTGCACTTGTGGAGAGCCTCGGCATCATTATTTCTGCGCCCACACGCGCCTTTAATCACGTCTTGAGCGGTGCGTCGCCTAAGCGCCGGACTCCTCACCTGGAAACTCTCAGTCTCCCAATCAACACGTCTCACGGAAAAGGCATTTCATTAAATAGTATGCATCGTTTTATTAAGCCAGTTTCATTGCGGGATTGCGATATATATATATATATATATATATATATATATATATATATATATATATATATATAAACACATATATATGAAGGTGGTCTGAAAAGATTCCGACATAGCAAAATACGAGACATTTTTTTCTTCAAATTTATTTTTATTATTCTACATAGTCCCCTTGTAAGTCTGCAAACTCCTTCCAGCGTTGCTCCCATCTCTATAACCCGTCCTAATAGTATTGGCAGCCTTCCTCAGCAAATTAATAGTTTATGATGGTGATGGACTCCTCATAATGCCAGGGAGAATGAATGATGAATAGCGAGAATCTCTTAGGTTGATTTCTGTTAGGTATATCTTTACCAAAGCTGGACCCACGTTGGGCGCCATTTAATATGATGATTTATATTGCCCGAAAATATATTAACATTTTTCCCACCTTTCTCTGTTCTTCTGTCTCTCCACTATTTTTCACATATATATTTTTCCGTTTTAATTAAACAAACCTTAATTTCATACGATTTATTTAAATAACTAATACCCAACACCAAAAATTCAATTTTTTTAACCCTTGGCAATGACCTAAGATATTCTTGATATCTATCATCTGCCAAACAAACATATACAAAATTTAAAAAATTTATCGAACAAGAATATCAGAGTCAGCGAGACCAAAATTGATAAAAAAAATTTAATTTCTCATTTGACTAAAATCTCTGTTCTCCGAGCGCAACCCTTAGATTATGGAACGAAAGAAGACACTTGAGGCTAGATATGGTGAGTAAGAAAGGTGGTCAAGCAGTTCTAACCGTAATTGATGAATTTTAACCATGGAAACCGCTGAGGTGTGATAAGCCGGATTGTCTTGCTGAAACAATTTACTACTGAAAATGTGTCCTTTGTTCCCCAATTTTTTTCTTCTTGGCAAGTAATGGTTCATAGAATGCTCCTGTAATGATTTTCCCTGTTTCACGATAATCGATTAAGATAACTCCATGACTATACCTATTACCACTTCGTAGTCCACTGTTTTGACTGTATTTTTGTTTCTGTAATTTTCTTCGCCTCAGCTGCACCAACAGAGTCTTGTTCATCCGACCATGTTATTGGTCTAACGTGACCAAACGCGGCACCCAACGCGTGGACAGCTTTCTCATGCCTAAATATTGATTCAGTGTGCGACAAGCACGTTCCTTGGACATATTCATAGCCTTTGATCACTTTAATTAGACGGTTGTCTAGCACGATTTGAGAAACTTGAGCGATGTAATCGTCAGTGGTTCCAGATTTTGGACGTCCCGAACGTTCATCGTCTCCCAAGCAGGTACGGCCACTTTTAAATTCAACTTCCCACAATTTTACGATGCTAAAGACTCCTCTACACAGCTTCCAACTCGTCTTTGATTTGTGTAGGCGAATTGCCTTTCAAAAACCAATATTTAATGTTAGTACGAGTATGGTTCATACTACGATACGCTTACCTATACCACAAACGTTTTTGTAAAATATATTTATGAAGACAGTAAATAATTAAAAATTAATTAATAGTGTTAATACAAAAAATAACAACGGTCTAAGAGTACAGATTAATATTTACATTCGATTTTGTAAACTACATAAAGTACTTTACATATCTTGCATAATTAAGACATGTAAACTATGACATATTGACGTGGTAAGCTGTCAGTTCCGTATCGGTCACTCAGCTCCGTTCAGACTCATAAAATAGGCATTTTTAATGAAAAGGGGAAAATTTTGGTCGTAAAATCGTGTATTTATCAGCGAATTATGACGTTTAAAATAAACGAAAATTTGGCCGTTTAATGGACTGAATTATAAGTATTTCCTTTCTTAGAGGTTTCATACATCACAGGAAGAACTCATAGTCCATATTGCAAATTTTAAGCTTCAGTAGTATAGGTTCTACGTTGATATGTCACTGACTCAGTTCATCCTTATTCATATGTAAATCTTCCACAAATACAGTCTAAGGTGAATTATGCACGTTTCTATAGGTTTTATCGTTGTTTCTTAATTATTTAGTCTTTTCAGAATTACAATACTATTATTATTTTAATACTCTATTTTTTTCTCGAAGAAATATGTTTTAATTTTGAATAGTTGAATTGTTTCTGAATCTTCTTACTACCAACACCTCCACGGGTGACAGAGAAACTAATCTATATAATTAGGAAACATAGATCGTGAAATAGTTCTTCAATTTTTTCTGTTTCGAAAGTCTTTTATTATTTCTTCTGTTTGATTTACGGTTGTATTGTAAAATAAATTTATTAGCTAAATTAAATTATAGATACTCATCATAAATTAATGTTCGTCTATATTTCGTTGTTAAATATAAATCGTTATAAAACATATACTGCTGTAATTTATCATTACAATTAATTAAAGATGGAAAAATGGTTTCTACCTCAACCTTATCGCTTCGAACCGAAAAGAGTGGGAACAATATCAGTAGAACATGATTTGTTCCTTTAGTCGTAACAAAAATTAGTAACCTTTTACTCGTGTCTCAGGTGAATTCTGTTGCCATTAATTAGAATATATGTGGGCGGAAAAAAACCCTGAAGAAATCACGCAGCAGTTGAAGCTGAATGGAGACATTAACGTAATTAAAGCACAGAGGAATCTTCAAAAAATAATGGGACAGTAGAATAAGACACCAACTCTGGCGGTGCCGTTCTAGTAAACGGCTTTGAATTGCTTGCAAGAGCATATTACAGTCATTATTTACAACATTAAGGGCTGTCTCTGACATCTGAGAATTCCCATCTCATTTGCAGGGCATACCAAAAATTTCATGATTATTCTAGTACGTAATATAAGGCAGCCCCGCTGTGCTCTGCATTATTGTAAACGTTCTCGACCAACAAAGAACAAAGGATGAAACAGAAATAAGACCACTAACAGAATTACGCTCAGCTAAAGAAACATTCATATATTGATTTACTTAAATGCTTTCATCCTATGTCCAGTTATTATCTCTACCTGATAGAATGATTTTATTACTAAAAATAATTGACGACAGGTGATTAGAAATTAATTTAACTATATCTGAAAAATTTGTTCATCACAGTTGTGTTTTTCGTATCACATGACAATAAACGTCTTAAAAAATTAGAACTTCAGTAGAGTGAAACAATTTTTCTAATCGTCAATCAATTCTTTTTTTGGATTCCTAATATTTGTTGAAGTCAAACTGTCAGTAACTGGGCCTAATAGTTTCAAATATTTCTATTTTTCATAAAAATTGCAACATTTCTAAAATTGAAATTACAATTCTTAAAAATATAAATTTTTTCAGATTATATTTACTTCCATTTTATCAATAAACACATTTCCGTTAGACTAATACACCATTCTAGTGGCCAACCAAACAAGACCATCACGACTCATAAGCATTCAAGACTCGTCAATAATTTTTACCTATTTTGAACTTGATTGCAGACTACATCTATAATTTTTTTTAAATTTAAAATCATATTATCTACAATCTGTGTTTGACAATATCTACAGGACGGTCGAAAAATAACAATTTTAAATTAAATATTTCTAGGCTGTAATCAAGGTTGAAATTTTTAAAAATAAACATTATTATTATTAAAAAATAATACTTTGTAAATTAATTTCCATATATAAAGACAAAAATATAATGTGTCCCCGATATGGTCTAAATATTCAGCCCTCAGAAAATGTACAATTAAATATTACTGGAAATAAATCATTAGTATAATTAAATGAAACAGCCATGTTTAAGTTTACAGACTATTATATAATTACTTTTAAAACTACATACAAATTTAAAACAGCTTCAGGTTTTTGTCAATATTTTATAACAAAGATATTCTTACGATAATAATATATTAATTATGTTTCAAATTAATAAAAGAAACTTTTCTTTTAGAATGACATTAAGTATAATAAAAGTCTATAAAATTCATCGTCGTTGAAATCAATGCATATTCTTGAACTTATAGTACCGTAATTTTCAGACATCATTTTGCAATTTACGATGAGGTTAATTGTGAAAATGAGTTAGATTTAAATTGTCGGGAAAAGTTATCTTTGAAATTGAGATTTGTGAAAGGAGATAAATCTTAGAGATGGCCAATAACTCGCACAAACAGAAAAGCTTTATAACTTCAGATGAGTTGATGGCCTTTTATGCATAAATAAATAACCTCAAATTTCCGACATGGTTAACTCATTTTTTCAACATGAATGTACGTTTGTTTCGTTTCAAGGTTCCTGGTGACCACAGCTTTTCGTACTTCGGAAACTCGGTCACTGGACAGTGTTTTACTGCCCCTTCTTAGAAGCATTTCGTAATAACTACGTCCCGTATTATAACTCAACAACAAAAAATATTGCACTTAATTCAATTTCCTTGTGGTGCCGTCTGAAAATAATTTAGATTTACCTTTAGCGACGAATTATTTCTATCGTATAGTAAGTAAATGCAGGAGTTACATTCCAATAGTAATTAAAGTACTGGATGCAGATGGAGTTTGTAGTAGAGGCCTCGGGCCCTTGTTCTGAGACAATGACTTGAAAGAAATGTGTCAGGTTTTTATGGACCGTCGGTAGAGTCAAGTGTTAATAGGTCGAAAAATGAGACCTACTGAAAGTATGCACTTTCACAGAACCAATGAATGTGGCTTTCGTCAGTAACAACAGTTCCGTGGAATCTATCTCCAGGTTATTATGAGTGCACAAAGGAACCCCAAGAATTCGGTCTTGAATGACGAGAGGTGTTGAATAACTGGGGTCAAGGAGACCACGGCATAAAGGACGAGCTTAATGAGGAAAAATTTACGGAATGTACTTGGCTTGTTTTTGTGTTTCCTGGAGAGTTTTTTTTTAGCGGTCACTGGTTTAGTCACAAATGTGCTACACGTTCATTTGCCTTTACCATATTCTATTTGTCTTAGTCGAGTCAACAGATCATTTAAATCGGTTTTATTCCTTTCTCTGTCAAACATTAAATCATCATTGAAGAAATTGTATAATTAATTTTTCAAACTGTTCAATTGAATGTATATTATTGGAATCAATGTGAATCGCGGCATACTTACGTAAAAAAACACTATTTGTAATTTATTTATGGGTCGACAATGACCAAGTTGTTAACGCGACCATTATAAACTTTTAATAAAAAAAATTGTGAAGACTTCAGTAAGTTTGTATGACTACAGTATTATTAAAAATCATATGTAACCTAAATTACGAAACGCAAGGTTTGAAATAGATCTTTTAGTTAGGCTCAATAAAATAAAGACAAGTTTAACTTATAAAACTTCAAACGAAAAATTTCTGTGTATCCAAACGATTTCTAAGTGTAATTAGAATCTTTCGACGCTCCACGCTCCAAAAAAAAACAACGCAAATTTCATTTATTACATAAACAATTTGGTGGTCCTCAATGCCATTGAACCCTTTATACGGCTATAAATCTTAGGAGCTCAACGTTCGGAAAATGCATTGACAGGCTAATAAAAAAATCTGCATACAAGATATTTAGTAAATAATGAAAATATGGACAGAAATAATATAATTTTTTGTGTTTACCTTTAGTGAAAATCGATATTACAATATCTGATGCGTGTTTATTCAGGATATAACAGACGTCAACAGGTAATTGTTAAATGCAGTTGTCATGCGTATTTCCCCCAAAATTCAAGACATGTAAATAATTACAGGACTTTCCTTCACGTAGTGCCACTGAAATACTACAAATATACAACAATTAATTTAGCTTCTGTTCTGAATATAAGAACTCATTATATTCAGTGATCAAAATGATTTCGAGTACAAATTATGTAAACAGATGTTTTTAGAGTAACAGGTTACATCCACCTGGTGGCAACTATCCTTTAATAGCATAGGAAGGGATTTGAAAGGGGTGATGCGGAAGCGTCGCGGAAGGTTGCTAAGGGTTAACTAGGACCCCCGGGCTCTAGTTTAAGGATCCAACCCGGCATTCATCTAAAAGTGGTACAGGACAAATCCTAGAAAAGCAGCATCAGGTAGTTCAGGCATTTGGTACTTGTATTACGCTTTTCCGATGGCAGGAGAGGGGTTTTCTGTAAAGATGCCTCGACCAGTTTCGGAGGCAGCTGGCCGACTGTTGCAATTGGAATAGCAGACAGCTCTTACCGTATGCCCAAAGTCGGTGACCCCGGAACATACCATCTCTCGAAACAGGCCCAGGTTCCTCAGCTTGTGTGAACCTTAGTTCAAAAATGGAGAGAGGAAAAGGTGTTTCCAATGGTAGCCCTGTCCGTCTCTTCAGAAAGGTTCTTCCAACGAAAGAACAGTTTCTTTCTATTTGACAATTATTTACGAAACATTTTTATACATGCGAGTAAAATAATAATTACAGCGTTCAAAGCAAATAGTATATTTAAATATTAATCTAATTTACATGGGCCAGATTGTATTCTCTCTAGCATACAAAACCTCATACCCTATTACTGTCGCTTTTTATGAATTGTGTTCTTACGGAAAATCAATTATTTCTCTTAATTTATTTTCCAATGGTATTCTTCGTCGTTTTATTTTTTCTATTCCAATCCTAACGTAATCCGAAGTATCCTGATCCACTCTGATTTTAGTAACAACTGAGAAATAGTAATAAAAAATATCAATTTTTTTCTTTAATTCTATAGTAGGCTAGTATCCACGATTCGAGGACAGCCTTAGGGAAATGTACGATAAAATGTGAGATTTTTGAGTGACGATTCCTTTGTCTATTTTAATTTACGCGATTCTGGTTTCGTAGTTTAATCACTCCTAGAGATGTTCAAGTATGATTGGGATATTTTTTAATAGTATAGAATCAGTTGATCTCGAAACAATATTTTATTGCCTATTCATCACTCAAGATTGTTCGTTATATGTCTTTGATGATAGTATTATTTTATTTCTATGAACATTTTCAAATTCCATCTTATAGTCTACGTTGACTATTTCAAAATGTTACGTAAGCCCTTGTGCTCGTTCCCATGCTCATAATTGCGTGAGAAGATTATGAAATCCTTGCTGTTATTATATCCAGATATTATTAAGCTAATGAAACAACGGTTTCTTAATTTATGATTCCTTTCTGTCGCAGATGAATGCCTAATTAATAACGAGTTACTTAGCGTTATTTCGTCATTCCGCAATCTCTATAACAAATCCTTTCCTATGCTATTAAAGGGGAATTTCCACCATGCGGATTGCCCTAATGTATCTTGTTACTCTAAAAAAAGTCAATCAGATGGAATTTAGGAATAACTGACGTCACCTGATTTAATAAATATCAATATTTGAAATTGTGTTCCCTGTTTCTTTATGCAGTATCTGACACTGTTGACGAATCTGTTGTATTGAGTTCATTAGTCCGTTCAATAGTTGTTCGCACTAGTACACCATAAGACCATCGGAATTATCATGTGTTTCGCGGCCACTGTGTTGGACCTTAACTGAAATATTAAGAGATGACATCTCAGTTGATCGACTCAGTTACAGTGGGTGTGTCAACGTTACGCCGAAAAATGTAACAATTATAAATTTCGCTGTATATTAATTTACGATCCAGAACCGTAGCAACAATTCATGCATTGGAATACATCTGTTTCCTCAAGAGCAAAAGAAAATCGCAGTTGGATCGTCCGAAGCGCACGGAAATACTTACTGTTTCGATAACGAGGGCATTGATATGGGAGAAGGGCTACGCACAGGTCAAAAATTTATAAATATTATAAACAGGTATTGGAAAAATTACGTGTATGTGTTGGAATGAAGTGCCCTGAATGGACTGGAAAATACGGTTTGCTAACGGTCAATAAATTTTTGTCCACTAAAAATGTTCCAATCCTCGAATATACAATCCAGTTTTGCTCCAAAAATCAAGTCTGCACCCATTTCACAGCAGTGAAAGATGGTAAAGCGGAAACAGAAATGTTATGACTCAATACATTCGTACTTTGAAGTAATTCAGCAGCGTTACTCTTATTTTTTAATAACTACGAACCTGTTTTGTCCTAGTATAGTTAATACTAAAAACAGAATTTATATACCTAAAGGTATTTCATTATTGGTACGTTAAAACCGTGTCTATATTAGTATTAATAAATTAATTCAATGTTATAGTAGTGAGAATTTAATTATTATATTTTAAGAGTTTTAATCAGTGCCGCCTGAATTGAAATTCCGCAATGCGTGATTTAGATTTGTGCTAATACTCCAACTATGTCGACCTGAGTCAGGAATTACAGGAACACCGTTGTATCTTTCTTCGTGGTATGCGTCGAGTAGAAATCTTGGTAGAGATGCGGTCTGTTGGAGACAGCTGCGTGTTCCATAACGGGCCTCTTGATTTGCATCCCTGTCCGGGGCGGCCAATTGTGCGGGACTCCGTCACCTTGCCCCCTTTGGCCCGCGGAGGTTAGTTAAGATCCCAAAACAAAAGACACCGGGCAAAAACTGGAATGACGCGTCCGTGTAAAAAACAAAACTAGGTACTCCTGTTCCGTCCCGGCCCGTCCCGTATCGTCCGGGACGTTCCCAGTGGGACTTCTGCCTCGGAGGACATCGCACCGCTACCTGTAAGCTCAACTCACATTCCTTCAAGAACATATTCTTCTTCTCGAATATTAAACTCTGAATTCATATTTAGTTTAAATAATAATCATGTATACGGAAGTTTAATTCCCTGATTTTTATTTTAATGTGGTTTTCGTAACTTTATCCTATACGCCAACATACTCAGGTGAAATTGAATCCAACTGTTAAATAATTCGGAATTCTTACAATATTAATACAATTGAGATTCATTTCGCCAAATAAATTACTGTCATAGACAAGTCTTTCCCTTATATTTTATATATTGTCATAATATATTAATAACTTACGCGTTAAACTACTTTTAAACATTTATGCATAAGATTTTTACACAAAATTACATTTAAGTGCTATTAAGTTGAATAAGTGTATACATGTTGTTAGTATTATGTATAATTTAATATAATCTGACAATTATTATGTATTAAATAAACAGAAAAACGACTAATTTGTCAGAAAAAAATTGTAATACTATTCAACTAAAATCAAATAAAATTTGCAAAATTATGACGTTTCGTTCATATTTTTGGGACTTTATCAGGTAATAGATCTAAGTAAGCAAAATTTCAAAAGTAAGTTAGAAATGTTGAATTACCAATAACAGCGTTAAATAATTTCTTCAGATTTACATATTTAAATTAAATTAGTTAAAATATAAATTTACATTCAGTTTTGAATATATAAATATATATATATATATATATATATATATATATATGCTAAAATTAAATGTAAAAATATAAATTCATTGTCTTGGGCTGCGTCCTATAGTGTTTCTAAACGAAATGTGTATGTAAGAAGGAAACAATAGAAAAATGAGTATCATTGAGAATGTAGACCATTAAAGTTAACAGCGTAAGTTTAGAGGTCTAATTGAAATAAATAATACAAATGAAATCCTTTATATAGTTTTGGTTCTTGAGGTCTATTACCTGATGATGTCCCAAAATTGTGGAATAAACATCGTAATTTTGTAATGATTATTTCTTTTAGATTATTAATACAGATTTTTTTCTAACAGATTGGCCGTTTTCTTATTTATTTATTAGTGCAATGTTTGAAAGGAAAATTTATCTACTTGCCACATACATTGTTCAGATTATGGTTTCTTACTGTTATTCAATTATTTAAGATGTTTTTTATTTCGTACGTTTTTCATTTCTATGGTAAATTAAGCGTATTTAATTGCTTTGGAAAAAATACTCAAGTACACAGTTTTATTTTAACGATTAGAAAAATGTTCGTAACTAGGCCGGGAAATCACGAGTGAGAATTTTTGTTCCACGGGAATATAAAAATTCTAATGCTGTCCCCCTTGAGTCACGATTACACTACAAGAAGGCGGACCTGTTCATGTAACAGCAGTTTAATTGCCACGACAGTGTCTTAAAATTCTTTTGTAATACTATAGAACTCACTTTGCATTTTGAGTTGACGGAGACAGACACAAGAAACTGGTTTTAGCTGTCGGTTCCGCCACCCTATTTTAGATTTTCATAGTTTCTCTAAAGCGCTGAAAGGAACAAGCATTAACAATTCCGGAATTATTCTTCACGAAAGCATAAGAAAAACAAATTCTCTTCAAGCTTAAATTTTTCATTTTAAAAGTTATCAATCACGTTTTCGTTCTAGAAGATATTAGAAAATTATCAAATAATTTTTTAATCCAGTATTTATCTTCAATTCAAACCTTCGAACCATTATTAAAGATTGAAGCCTTTCCCGGTGTAGTTGTTCAATATATTGTTCTCGGAGTTCAACCGGGTTTTGCATAATTATATTAGAACGCAACGTTTCGACGACTAAAAGTTCTGTCGTCATCTTATAGGTGAAGCTTTTAGTCGTCGAAACGTTACGTTCTAATATAATTAAGCAAAACCCGGTTGAACTCCGAGAACAATATATTGAACTTCGAACCATTAATTTTTAATTTTGATTAACGTATTCAAGAAAATTTGATGTTGTTTAACGTAGCCAAATTACTGAGGGAGACGATGAAGTGGAATCTAGAGGCGGTCTAAAAAAACCCTACTGATTTAACTCCACACGAACCTACGTTTTATTATTATTATTCATGTGCTTCAAATTTTTTGATGTAATCGTGAATTTTTTTTACTAAAATATATTTAGTAAATAGTCTAATTTTGATAAACGTCGTATATCTGTAATTTCAGCAGAGATAGAAAATTGCCACAAATTTTCCAGCCAAATATGTCTTCACAAAATACCTGAATAATGACTGTAAGGAGCTTTTTGCCTAAACGCCGTCCCATTATAATAATTTCCACTAATATGCATTGTGTATTCCAATTCATGCGACGCAAATTTTGCGGTAACACACAGTTTCAGTGTGATAAAAGACGCAATAAATAACTTAAAAATTTAATTTAACACCTTATATATTGACTTAGCTCTTCCAGACATTAAAGATGCAAATAAGAAACAACTCGTTCGTATTAAATTTTTAAAATATAATTCGTTCAGTTTATTTCCTATGCCAGAACAAAATCTCAATATATTATTGATATATGATTGAATCATAACCATTTAAATAATTTTACGCTCTTTTATGAATAGATCTGGTTTTAGCTAAAGGACACTTTCAACTTAAATAACTAACGAGTTACTTTGATTACAATACCGCAACACATAATATTCAGACAAGAACACATGTATTGTAAGATTATAAATTTACTCGAAGTTAGTATAAATTCATGAGTTAATGAATTTCAGAAAATTGTGAAAAATGAAAGGTACAATAAATTTTACTTTCAGCTGAAATTGTGATTTGTTCGCTCTCAATAAATGTATGAATTTTTTTTTATTAGAGACATAACTTTGAACCCTCGACTAGCAGCGACATCGATCAGGTAGTCGTAAGCTGCACGAACTAAAACACGCCATTGTCGTGACGTCACAAAGAGGGCGTAACTTTTTGTCAAAATCTCCCGCGACGTACACACGCACATACGTACACTCGTATACATATAATGATTAAATATGAGGATATAAAGTCATGCTTTTGACAATTTAATTAAATCCGGGTGTTTAGGAACGTGTTTACGAAAATGTTAAGAAATTACAATTCTAATACCAAACGTATGTATCCGCCGCTGCTTCCTTACTTTATTGGTATGAATCCGTTTCATTTTCCCCTAAAATTACTTCATGGTCAATTAAACTTAAAGTCCATAAACAGCAGTAATAAAATTGGTAAATGCACTACAATTTATAAGGACACAAGTATTGTTGAATTCCTTAAAGTTAAAGCCGCTCAGTCTGGGAGAGAATTCAATAAAATTTTCAAATTTACTCAGATTACGAATTATATTTTAAATTAATTCCTACTGATAATAATAATAAGAAATTTAGATTATTATAGAGAGATAGAACTGTTGAAATCATTTTTAATTTTAAAACATATAGCACCAATATATGTTTCGATAACAAAATAATGGCATACTACAACGTTGAAATCTCTTTGAAAAATCCAATTTTTAATTACATCTATACAGATTTAAATAAATTTATATATGTATGTTTGTTTATTAATCCATTTAGGAACTAGGGAACATAAAATCTTAAAAATAATTCACAAATATAAAAAATTAGTGTACTATTAACTTCAGTAACAAATATAAAGTTAAAGTAATGTTAATATTCTGTTTTACACTTTTAAATTTATTTAGTACACAATTGAAAACACTTACAAATCAATTTTAAAATCTGTACGCCCTAATAATGTTTAATAATGTTTTATCTGCAACCTTTTCCGTGTGCTAATTTGAACCGACTAATAATGGAAATCATAAAATATAATGAAAAAGTAAATCTAGTTCTTTATCACAATTTTTTTAAACAGAATTTCTGCTACATAAGTTGAAAATTTATACCGTTCTGAAGAAAGTTTATATATATATTTATATATATATATATTTATATATATATAAATGTAGAAGTAATACTTAGCCCCTGAAACGATTATTTGTTTTTGAATCGCCATTTAATTACTGTGTTAATTATTAAACTAAACAAATTGCGCCGTAAAATGTTTAAATTAATTAAAAGTAATTATAAAAAAGTAAACGACAGACACATTTAAAAATTAAGTGCAGTGTCTAATATGTATTAGTGAATCTCAAATTTTTTTTTATAAATGTTACACCGCGAAATAAATAAATATTTCGGAAAGAAAACTCCTTTTAAACATTTATTTAGAAGTTTTTTGTTTTTTGTTGAAAGGAAATTAATTAGTCGTTTTTTGTCAGGAAATTAGTTTTATTCCAAAGTAACTCAGGCTTGAGTCACATAATCTTACTGTCCGTTATATTGTAGAACATTTACCTTAGAACGAATTTCATTACCTTTTCTTTAAAATTAAAATAGTTTTGTATTCACTTTCATAATTTTAAAAAATAACACAATTAAAACTGCAATTTTTCAACATGTATTTTAATATAATACTTAAGCCAAACATATATTTAATGTAATTTAATAAAAATTTTACCGTTACTGAATTGTTTGGTCTGTCTATATACTTATTCATGCCGTGGATAAAATAAACTGTTTAAAAATGAAACCTTGTACAGATTATAGGGGAAATGAACTGTTTATAAATATTTATCCACCTCAAACACATGGGTGATTAGAGTCATTTATGAAAATTTCAGCAATAAAATGTATAACATTGTTATTTTTATTAATTATTTGGCCTGTAATCTGACATGAAACCCATATACGGAATAGAAAGCTGATATTGAAGTAGCACCTAAAAAAATGTAGTATATGCAGTTATAATTAAAATAAATATGTATTGTCATTGACATACAATTTATTTTCTTCACATTTTATTTTCTGATAATTTTTTCAATCTAAAGAAATTATAAATCATTAAGCAATCAATGCCTTTGTGAATATATAATATATAAGATTTCTTAATATTATTATATAATCTGTGCAGGTGTAATAGTTCCTAATAGAAAAAGAATTAACGGTATTCGATGATATTTTTTACATCCCAAGAAACATTTTGCAGCCTAAAGATATTACGTTCCAGGTGTAAGTTAATTAGTGCAGAGAATATTACTTTGACTGGTCATTAAGTGTTGCGTTCCTGTACGCGAGTTTTATCGAATTATTTCATCCAGAAAAAATAAAATCAATTTATTATGGTATTATATTGTGGTATGTGTGTAAAATTTAGCCTCCAAGAACTGAAATTTTCAATCGATAATATTCAATTATTATTCCAAATGATACTATTACAGTAACTGAAGCTTATTATATATTTTTAAACGAATGTAAAAGGTATCAAATTATTTAACCTCCCTAGTTTTTATACTACAATTTCTCTACATTTATCATAATTTAATTTAATCATCAATTAAAAATACTGTTAAGAATGACTGAAGGGAATATTTATATCAATTATTTTACTGTTAATTACCATATAATATTATTTTAATTTTTTTATATATTTACGATGGTCTTAAATAAAATGCAGTAAAAGTAAATATTAAGTTAGCACTTATTTTTGTCTGTTATTTGGCTATTATTTTCTAAAACTAAATGCTTTTAACAAATACGTTTTATATATTATAATCTCAAATATTATTTTGCCCAATGGTTATTGAACCTCATTTCAATAAATTATTATAACTTTGATTATTCATATTAATATGATCACACACAGCCTGAGGACGATTTTATATGTGGTCCTTGTTGACGAAAAGGATGTTTACAGGAATCGTTTGCATCTACTACATGATTTGTAAGTTTCGAAAATTACATTATTGAGCAATATTGAATTTAGATATCAGAAGAAGTTTTTAAGACTAAATACGGCTACTTTTAAGTTACATGTTTTGAAAATAAAATAGGGCTCCTCAATAATATTGAAAATTAAATATGCAGATGAAATACGGACAATACTAAAAATACTCAAGTAAGATATGTCAAAGAAAGATAGAGATTATAGGATATAAATGAAAATTAATACTATAGTGTGCAGTGTGAGTTTGGATGCAAGCACGGACTATCACCAAATAAAACCTGTAAGATAAAAGTTCTAAAAATTAATAAATCATGTTATGTTAATTAAATTAAATAGTATTTATTGGAATTTAACAGTATAAGTTGTTTATAAAACATTTTAAGTCAATCTCATAATTAAGTTGTAAATATTTTTATACCATAAAATTTAATATATATTCTCAGACAAGTATTCCAATTTTTACACATTCTGCTACACACTTCAATATTACTCACTTAATTTTTTTTACACGGATTATGTATTGGATAGCGACTGGGCTGAAGTTACTAAAGTGAGGCGATTATGAAGATACTTGAAATTGGATTTCAAGAATTTTTCTCCTAATTATTTTTCTTTTGTATCTGTGTGTGAGTGGATGGGTGAGAGAGAGAGAGAGAGAGAGAGAGAGAGAAAGGGAGAGGAAACGCTTTGTTCTTAATGTTGATATAGTGCTACTTGTAAAAGTCTACATGTTGTTTTAGCTACATAAAAGTCTTTTATTTTTTGATTCAAGTATACAATATCTGTAAATACCGCCCTTCAAATTTTCGTTATTAATAAGTACTACTATTATTATGAATTATTATCCTTCATACTTATTTGATATCGGCTGAGGTTATTGTTTCCGTAAATGAGATATGGAACAGACGAAATATCACAAAATTTGTAACTTGAAAATTATATTATAACTATCTTTAGCGACAGTATAGTCTGATATACTTTCAAAACCACTTCTTTTTATCGTGTGGTAAAGGTTTATGAAAACTACTTGTATGAGCACAGTTTCTGTTGTCTATATATATCTATGAATAGAGCTATACGTCGTAACATAAATTTTCGGAACAGATTAAATATAAACCGACAGCCCTCTTTCTTCCATTTTACTACTCTACATGTCCATGTAATTCGTATTGTTATCACAAAATTCATTTTCATATATTTTTAGCATTATAATTCCTAATAATTATAGATTAATAAATATGCGGTCTTAAGTCATAAAATTATAATGTTTCTTACAAATATTAATTTTACGACGTTTAGTTATCTTCAGTTTGGACCGTTTTCAATGTTTTTTTATGAGTAATTTACTAATTTCCTTGTCATTAAAATAAATAAAATTTATTTAAAAAGCTTTTAGCTCCGGGCCACTTTCAACTGTAACAAAATAAAATAAAACAATCCTCTAGAATTTTTTTTATATACACTGTGATAAAGGATTGTTTTATTTTATTTTGTTACAGTTGAAAATGGCCCGGGGCCAAAAGCTTTTACTTATGTTAATGATAAGGAAATTGGTAAATCATTCCTAAACTTATCAAAATATCCTTTCCTGAATTACACATTTTTTTATGTAATTCATGGCTAAAATATTGAGGCAAGATTGTTTTGCCTGGCATTTTACAACACAATTTTTAATTTTTATTAATAAACATGATAATTTTCTGACTCTAGGCCGTATATTGATCTATTTATGTTTTCATAAATGTGAGATATTTTTCCATGCTTGGCCTGATACATATATATATATATTTCTGAATTTAATTCTTGTAATGTAAATCATTGATTTAATTCCTGATTTTATATATGAAAACTGAATTTTAATGAACACTGTTATTTAATGTACTTATGTGGATATTCTATCGATAATTCAGAGGAAATATTTATAAATAATATAGTCTCTAAGTATTTACAGAATTAAGTATGTAATTTTCTCTATGTGTGACATGGTTATAATTATTATAATTCTTGGACAATTCCTTACAGTCGTTATTACTTTCTTCGTTTTCATGGACCTTTCGAAATGGGTTCATAACACTACGCCAATGCAGCAACACCTATTCTAATATTTTAAATTTAAAAATATGTAGTGCAAATATATATATATATATATATATATATATATATATATATATATATAGAAAGACACGTTACCTTCCTTAGCTTTGAAAAATTGTAGCGTTAATGAAAAGTTTGACAGCGTAATTTCGAACCACACTTATTAAAAATTTCTTAATAAAACACTGTTTCAGAAATATTAGCTATTGAAGCAATGCGAAAATGAAAGATAGTTTCTGACAAATGATAAAAATAAGCTAAATAAGAACCATGAATCTCTGAAGATTAAAAATTACACATGTTGAAATAATAAAAAAAGAATCATACAAAGTACAAGGTTTGAAAATTCATTAAATTTCTATTTCAGTCTATTTTCTATAAAAATAAATCTGTTTTGATATTCCATAAATACGATCATGGAATAAATGTTGTCAATATAATAATTACAGTTGATTTCTCAGCAGGAAATTAAAATTTATGTATGTCTGTGAAGCAGAAAGTATAACAATGTTTCGAAGTAGTTTTAAATAAACAAAATGTAATATTAGCCCGTGAACAAAATATGTAGGAAAGTAAAATTCCAGCAACTAAATTTTGAAAAAAGTTTTTAGGTGAAAATAGCATAAAATACTTACGAAGGTGACCCTCAAAGATTATAACGGGCCGCTGGATTATTAAATCCGCCTGCAGAAAATAAAGTGGTGGGACAAAATAGCATAAGAAAGTTTCAGAAAATCGTAGACATCAACTTTAGTTTGCACATGGGAGGTTCGTTACTTTTATTTATTTATTTAGTTATTGTTGTAAGTACGCCTACGATTATTTTTCTTGAGATTATAAATTTTCCCCATTAACTGTAGATTAATAAACCATGTTACTAAAAACATGAATTCTATTGACACTGAAAAGGTTGTTTTTTAATAGAAATCAAACAATTTAAAATATAGTATTTTACTATATTTTTTCATGTTTCATTGTCTTCTTATTTAAATTACTTTTTATTATTATTTAAAACTGACAAATGAGTACGTTAAACTACATGAAATAGTAACAACGACATTCCAGAGGAAAGTTTTAATCATCCAAATACAATTCAATTACCTGTAGCTAATATTCAATATGTTTTTCACATTAATTAAAAACTTGTAATAAAACATTAATACGGTCACTTGTTAAAATCAGTATATTTTATTGGTTGCTTTCAGACCTAATCGACACTATTAATCTTTAACAGAAACTATAATTAGAATTTTCGTTACTAATGTTTGTGATATTTAAATTATTGTTTTTGTTATTTAAAGATGTTTACAGACGATCAGGCCCGAAAGCTACCAATAAAATTTACTTATTTTAACAATCTTAAGGTTTTATTACAAATTTTCAGCTACCAACAACTAGCAGTCAATGTATTTCACTTTAATGTAAACTCCAACTCATGACTTCAAATTCGTTAAACTACATATCCTATGTTGTACCTGGAGAAAGTGGAAACACGAATATGTAAATTCTTTAAAATGTATTCAGAAGTTTCTGAAGTAGCAAAATGTTGTAAGAAAAACAGAGGCGTTATTGATTTATGTAAATGGACCAAGATATATTTAGAAAAATTGATTAAGTCAATCAGAAGTCAGTTTTTAAGATAAACCACAAATTACATACAATATTAACCTATTTTTTGACTTGAAGTACATGGAAAGAATGCCCGATAAGCAAGTTTATATCGTTATGAAATTTATTTTGTTTATGTTTCGTAGAATAAATTGGTCAAGAGTGTAAAAAATAGTATATTCACAATAATTATTTTATGGAAGTTGTACTGATAGTATAATGCAATTGTAATAATCCTATAACTTAATTAAATTATATTGATATTAAATACTAAACCAATAACAGTCTCAATTTAATTATTTAGTCATCAATCGGAGCTTTCGACTTATAAAGTCTTATTCATCTATACAATCAGGAGAAAAATGGAAATTAATAATTTTATTTTACACTGTATATTATAAAATTATTTTTAAAGCATATTTAAAATCGTTAAGCATAATACTTAATTTTTACAACATAAAAAACAGCTTATTTCTATACTTAAACCAGTTCTAAAAGCAATCACATCAAATGACCAATACTGCCAAGGCTGTTTTAGGTAGCTTCAACAGTAGATACTTTCAAGGAACTTGGTTGAATATATTATGTTAATTTAGCAGCTGTCAATTTATTAAAAATACCAGGTTAATGTTTACCTAAATCGCTTCCTTCATTTCTATCATTAACTATTATGTTTCTATCAGTATTTTTAAATATGTATTCTGATAATTTTAAATTTAATTTATTATTTTATAGTTAATTGTTTTACTACTTTCAATTTTTGTTTAAGGCTTTATCTGTGATTATAAATCGACTTTTCATAAACGTTGATGTACAACCATTATATCTATTTTTTACAGTTAACACAAGGGATATGATAATCTAAGTTTTTATCCTCCATTGTCCAAGTTTCTATCTTTCAGCGGCGTAAAAATTTCAAAAATAGTTTTATAGGATGATATATTTATAAAAGTCAAACTCATATAACATATCAAACTACATAAAATATTAGCCTTTTTGTGGACTTGAAGTAAATGGACCGTATAAACAAGTCCGATTGTCGTTTTTATGGAATTTATTTTATTTACATTTGTTAGAATAAATTGGAGACGAGTTTGTTGAATATTACATACAAAATAATAGTTTTATGGAAGTTGTACTGATATTATAATATAATTATGATAACCATATAGTTTAATTAATTAAATTGTATTTTTTAAAACTTTGTTATCGGCTTCTTTACTTATTCTATTTAAACCATGCCGGCGTAAAGTTGCACGGATTGCTGGAATTTTTTTAATAATCTGACTACTGTTTTTAAATTTTTTTTCCTGATACATTGTTTCAAATTTTAATTATTTTTCACCTTCTTCTACGTTTAATACAGCTAACAACACAATTTCTTTTACTCGGAAATATTCAAGTACCAATCATATAGATTCAAACGAAGGAAAACCTCGCGAATTTTACTCAATAATTAAACAATCAATTGTATGGTGTTTCATCCAAGGATGGCTGGATATGGTTCGACGGTTAGAAAAGATTAAAAGAAAAGTGAGAAATTAATTGATGTAGGTACTTGGATTAGTGGAAGGATTGACAAAGTCTGAAGACTGGAAGTAGTTCTACTTGATACAGATAGAAAAATGCGCCAAATAATGATTCCTTAAAACTAAAAAATTAGTGGCTTAATGGGGGGGAATCGACTGTTTTAATTGACCCTGAAAATTCAACGTAGAATACACCGATCTTAATATTTAATCGTCTGAGGGTATCAGACCGTAGAAGGCGGCGTTGCTTCTTAGTGAGATTGTAGCGCTGTATTAATTTACTGACTTTGGGGGTGTATGGCGCCTTCGTCCCGGATTGCACCTGCTCCGGGTAGGCAAGTAGCTGTGTTAAAACATTAGACTCGGTCGCCCCTCCTCAGATTCCTGGCAAGGTTGTTCCTCCGGGAACCGGTTGTCTTTGCGTGGGAGTGGAAGAACCGGTCCTACTTGCTTCCAAGACGCCGAGTGACATATCGCGAGAATTACTCAAGTTAAGTGATCACACTTCAGACGTATGGTGTGCGACAAGTGGATTCTAATATTTTTCTAAATACTGACAACAATCTATGTACCGTACAACATATCAATAATTTTTTTCCCCAAATAGGCGTTCGACGTCACGCGCATTATCTCACTCTTCTTTAGCAACTAACAGGTACAATATTCTTCGTTAATATGAGTTACATATCTATTATAAAGATGTTTATTTACGTGTAATGAATTTTTAATATTTTTCAAGTTACATTGTAACTGAATCTCATGATAACGTAGTAAAATCATGATTACGACAAATTTGTGTTAGAAATTGCAATTAAAAATTTATAGTTATTGTTACCGCCGTATTCCATATATCTACACAAATAAAATAATTAAATTTTTTCCTGTACATGCTAAAATCGAGGACTTTTTTACTTTATTTACCCTTATCCATCATGACGATTTTGTTTGATTTTAACCAGAAAACGGACGAATAAATATCTATGGAACGTTTTCATATAGTTACATAGAGCCGTGTATCTTTGCAGTTAACATGTTTTCAGCCGCCATCTAAAGCAAAACTAGTTGGCTGTCCAAATCCTAATGTAAACTGCATAATAACCTCATACTATTCATAAATATCACACGACTTACCATGATGAATGTAAACTTTCTCGGCGAAGTGGTTGAAATAGTTCTGGGTCATATTTATAGTTAAATATTTAATCTACCAATTTTAACTGGTTGCACGAGGATTTATTCCGCTGTATATGGGTTTTCTCAGAAGCATAAAATATCTTCGTGGCAATGCTAAATTTTTTATTCATGAATGGACAAAGTAAACACTTCAAATTCTGTCTGCCAAATTTACTTGTTTTTGTTTTTACGGTACATGCTAGCAGTAGGTACTCTAATTCTGTATTCTCGATAGTAGGTAATGTGATTGTTACATAGAGAATCTTATTGATAGAGCCAAAGAATGGGAAAGTATTTAATCGGAAAAGTCGATACTTGTATAATGTGAAAATAGCACTATTCTATCAATAGAATACACTGTACATAATTCTTTGTATCTAAAAATACAACCCAAATTTTAATAACAGTGGATAATTTTTCCGTCACAGATATAAGGATGTGTAAAAAAACTAGTATATATTTATTTACTTGTTTACTCACGCAGAAAGCTGGAAGTAAACTCACTATAGACTATTGCGTTCGTATAAAATATTCGTTAGGCAGCCAAGTTTGTCTACGTTCATAAAATTAATCCACGTAAAATAGTAAAGTCTGTCGTTGAGGTTACATATTTTGACAGATTATTTATTAAATAATTAAGGATAATCCGCTCCAAAGAGTGGAACTATAATGCAGGACCCAGTACTTCTGGCCAAAAGGAACTATCAATTAATTTTTGGACTTTTACCTACATTTACACATTTAATTGGTTTTTTATACACATAACAGTGCTGAAAAATAATTTTTATAATAGTTATAGCAATTTCGTGAATAAATTTTAGCATCACCATATTTAATTTATTTATCTTAAAGAATGAGAAAAATTTGAAGTTCTTACAGAACTTAATCACATATGCACTATTTTGTGTCATACCGAATAATGCCGACTTAGAACCGATGGAACCCCATTTACCTATCTCTTTTTTCTCTATGATGTATTTTGAAATTACGTGTATGACCTTCGGAAATAATTTATGGAAAAGTATTTTTTTCATTAGCCTAAATTGAACTATTATAAAGGTATTATACACGTTTAATTGTAAAATTTAAAACATAGAACTTTAATCATATCCGGAGAAAACAGACTCAAGTATACTCAAGTTTCCGTTATAACTCACAGAAATAATCAATTGTACAAAAGATTTTAATTATTCAAACAAATACAATTTACTGTTTACTTCTTCCGATTTTAAAAGTATAATAGTGAGCCACTGAATTAACATCTGAGATGTAATAAATAGAGATGAGTCAAAATATCCATGAAACATTATACATTATGGAAAATAAGACTCACCCTGTCTTTTAGTAGATTCAGTTCAAAAGCGTAAGGAAATATGATAAAATATCATATATTATACAATTAAATACCTAGAAAGTCTGTAAACACATTTTGTTTAATTAAAAAAACGTAATATCGGTGTATTAGGAACGTATTTAAGGTTCCTTAGACCAGAATTCTTGCTAAAACTTATTTAATTTTCGCAGATAATTGAATATCAAAAACGTAAATCATCTTCCTTAAAATTTTCTATCTGTTCCTATATTTTGAATGCATATTTCATAATATTAATATCGAATAAAATAAAACCAATTATGCTTATATAGATGCAGCAATTAATTCATATTTCAGTTACATAATAATTGACCCAAAAATCAGATGTTACGTAAAATATTATAAATTTCCTTTGGATTTCACAGTCATTTAACATATTTAACGAGGATCAAAATAAAAAGAATCGGTCATTAAATTAATGATTCAAATTTATCATAAAATGGAAAATTGTATTTATCGCTGAATTGAAAATTTATTACTGATAATTTTTTTACAAATGATAAATTGTTATGATTGAGATATCAGTATCGCAGTTCTAAAAATGCCTTCGTTAACAAATTTAAGTTAAACGAATGTATTATAGACAAATGCAAGTAAAATTTTTAATTAATATTTATAATTGTACCACTAATTAGTTTAAACACATAACATATCTACCTAACAATACTGAGAATATTTTTCTGATGAACATTAATAAATTCTAGTGTTTTAATATATTATAAAATAAAAAATGCTCTGAAGATAATATGAAAAACCAATAATTATTGACATTTATAAAGATAAAAATATCTATTTTTAGTTAAATAGCGAAACATAATTTAATATTTAAATATAAATTTAGATATTATATATATATATATATATTAATTTATATAAAAATATATTGGATACAATTTGCCACAGTAACAAAGAACACGTAATATTTTGGAACAAACACGTTCTTGATTGTTGAAAACCATTTTTTATTTTAAGAAAAACCAATTCTAGAAGCAACTTTTATTTATCTTTGCTCAAACTCAAATGTATTGGTATTCACAACATAATTTTACGGAATGTGCTGCTACAGAAATTAACTTCTGGAATTTAAACCGTAACTATATATAAAAAGGAAACACCAACGGTTGTGTTGTAAGTAAATTCTTAACGAATAAAAAACTAATAGTCGAATATTATAACATAATGAGCGGAATTAATCAAAAATTTAATTTTATATTTATTTTTTAAAATATATTAATTTTTTTCGGTAGGTAAAGTTTACATTAATTATACCTAATTTAGTATGAGATATTCGATATTTTACAGCAAATTTCAGAACCATTAAATCTTTGACTACTGTCACTAATTTTATGAATTTGTATTTATCATATTTCTAACTGCATTAAATAAAGCAGAAATGTTATTAGAAATAGCAAAGAATAGAGTGAGTTAATATTAGTATTTAGTAGAAATGAAACTTTGTATTCAAACAGTAATTTACTTTCTGATGTCTTTGATTCTTTAATTATTTTATTTCGTTTTGGTTTGTAATCCATACAAGTGAGAAATATAATTTTGTTTTAGTACAATACATTCACAATCTACTTACGGAAAAGGTAAACATGTGTTGTATATACAATTATTTCTGGTCGCTGTAAGAAATTCAAGAAGGAAAGTTAAATGCATTAATTATCCAAGTTTTAATTAACCTTATGTGATTTTACGGTAAAGAATTTACTCTTAAGAAGAAAAATGCGTATGATTGTAGTGGCTGCAAAATGAAAAGATCTGTACGACGTCTGTTCAGCGTTGAAATTGAAGTCAATAACTAATAATTCAATCAATAGATGAGTAAAGAATATTCTATTAATATAATATTGAAATATCAAGTAAAAAACTGCATCCAAATGAAAACATATGATTAATATATTAGGTATTGAAGATAAGTATAAATAGAATGTGAGATAATTTATGAATGTGTATGTGTTTTTGTGTGTATTTATGAGTAGGTACATGAATATCTCCATTTATCTACTTGTTTACAAACGGTTAAAATATTATTTATTTAATTTCGTAAACAATATTTAATTACCAGGGGAATATTGACCGTTTACGTTTATAATTCTGAAAATTAATTCCTTTTTTCCTATTTTAAAGCTTTTTAAAAATAGAAAGTATTATTTTTTACTTTATAATATGTATTATGTTTCATCAATAGCACGATTTGAAGTTTTTATATCGTTTCTCACATTATTGTAATTACGTGTTAGAATTATTGCTATATAATAAATTATTATTATTATCAAATTTATAAGAAACAGATGAATGATTCTCCAATTCTTGGGAGTATTCTTCTCATCCTTAGGTGTTGCTTATAACCTTGGAAAATTGTAGGCGCAGAATTTCGGTATAATTGCGTAGATCAACTAAATAGAGTGCAGTTTAGAAACTGTTCTGTGAGCGTTGTTTTGCCTGTGTTAATGCATTATACTAATAGAAGGACTTTCCCTCTGTTCGAGGGAGGAAGACTGTCCCGACGTAGGAAGTCTTGGATCCTCGAGACAAGAAGCACATAAAGACATCCGACCTCGTCGTGGCGGGGAAGTCCCTAACTAACTAAATCACACTTCCCCTCCTTTTCGTCTCGTGTTACGTCCAAGACGTGAATTGCCGAAATTCTAATTGAAGAGTTCGCGGCCTGTTCCCCTTCCTGTAAAAAAGTTGTGAGCAGTTAATTTTGCGTTCAAGTAAAAGGTAAAATGAATTGAAGGTGTGAAGTTGTAACTTAAATTCTAATGACTTTTTTTTAATGAACTGCGTTATTAGTAAAAATAATTACAGCGGTCACCGTTAGGAGAAATTCTGCAATCGCGAGAATTTGAGACGACTTCTTATAAGAAAAATTATCACAGCTAAAACTATTATTCTTTCACTTCAGTTTTCTTAAAAAATATTTATAGCGTCAGAATCAAAATAGAATTGGTTATGATTGCTCAATTATTTCTATACTAAAAATTATTTTTAGAAATCCTGAAATTTAATAAAATGCAAATTTACGAATAACAATTTTATTGAATATTAACTACTAATAAAATATTACTGAAGACGTTATAATATTTAGTACTAATGAATCCGTTATCAAAATTGATTTAATTTTCAATTTTTTACTTTATTATATAACAAAAGAAATATTCATTGGTTGAGCAGTAAAGATTAACAAAATTTAATTTTAAAATAAGTCAACAAGATTTTGCCTAATAATAAAGCGTTAAAATGGAAACAAATGTTCGTACTAAAAACTGCATATGTAACTACATCAAAACCTGTAAATAGTTTTATGTAAAAGTATATATAAAATAGCAAATTGAATTTTAAATGTATGGTCGCTAAAGGCCTTGAAGTTGCCGCGACCCTAAATAAAACATAATAATAATACTAAAGCTTTGCATGGTTTTGGAAAGTTTATAAATTTAGCAAGAAAATGTTGAGATGTTAACTTAGAAGATTGTTAGAGTCAAATATAAATTTTCATAATCATTTTAATAACATTATTTAAATTTTTTTACCATAAAATAAAAGTAATTATGTTGTTTTATTGAAAGTATTTAATATTTCGTGAACATACGTCAAGGTTTCTTATGAAATATTTGATATATATATATATATATCGGCAAGTTACATGGGAGAACAACTCGCAAAAACATATTCAATTTGAAGCTAGTTTCTTAACTTTGCCTAGTTTTTTGATCAGTTTAAGTTTTCTAAAAATAATGTTTCTTAAAAACTATTAATAGAGGACTTGAATTTACATTCTTCTGAATACAAGAATAAAACGTTACGAATAAATGCTTTTGGTTTCAATAAACCAAATACTTTTAAAGTTTTGTAATAAATTTCTGTAAATTATTTGCAGAGAGTAATCAAAACTTGTTTCGAGTAGAAACATCACGGACTAAATTTATTAATTCATAGTAGGTTGGCGATAATGTTTTATTAAATGTTGTTTACATATAAGTGAAATGAGCACTTTCACTAATGAAAATAAGAGAGACTAATAGAACTTTCACTGCATATTAAGAAAGTGCTTGGAGGCAGTAGTTGATATGAAAGCTTAATGCCACTGTTACAATTTGTGAAAACAATTTCAATTACTGATTTTTAGCCCATGAAAAAAGATTGGTTCATAATTTGGATTATTCCCTGACTTTTACGAGTCCAACTATATATTTACTGCATCTCTAAAAATTGGGACAAGCGAAACTAAATTGAATAAATATTACATTGCACAAAGCACACAGAATTTAATATATATAGTTATAAATAAACTAAATTTTAGGTAAATTCGCTTTAAACATTTAATTAAACCAGGTGTCCTATAATTGCAGAATATTTATTGCCTCATACAAAAATATTATACTTTCTTCAAAGAAATAAAACAAAAAATATTTTAGAATTATATTTGAATACAAAAATCTTTCAGATTATTTTCCAGATGTCTCTTTAAGTCAATTACCTCAATAGAAAAAATATCTGAAATTTGTTCTTCAGTGTTCCATTATTTGGCAAAATGTAAAGCAATTCGGTACATTGGTTGCTGAAGTGGCGTTTCAAATAATTCATTTGGCAATTTATTAAGAATTGTTGGAGATTTTTTCTATAATTATATTGAATATATCTTTACTACTAAATCAATAACAATATTGGAGAAAGTTTACTGAATTAAGAGTTATTTAAAATAAATATTTTCGAAAACCTTAAAGCAAAACTCGAGTAGAAAAGAATTTGGGTGTCTGTAAAGTGAATATATTGACAGTCTGAAGATCGGGAATTGTTAAAATTTTAGTTTCATATTCCTTACGTCAATATTTATTTAATTACCGATTCTCTGTAACAGCTGTTATAAATAAATACCTCTAAATTATGTGACAGTGTTTGCTTTTATGATTTATTATTGGTTCGCATATAATTTACAATTATACCACTTTGAAAACGGTTTATAAGCTATGAATAAAATTAAAAGTACTTACACAGAAGTTGTATGACAGGAATTATAGTAGTAATATACGATATATACGGGGTTGTATTAGTTAATAATATTTTAATCAATTTCATATTCGTTAGATTTCAATTTATCGTTAAAATTAAATACAACCCTGGGTAATGATGGATCAAAATTTATTATGATTGTCAGATTTAAAATGCACAAAATCTGTTTTTTTTTACATTAATTGCATAAGTATCAACTCATTAAAGCATATTCATTGTTAAAAGTAATACATGTACAATATTTAAATGATTAAGGAAACTTATTATAATAATTTGCAGAATATTATCAAATAACAAAGCGGCGCAATTAGACAATAAATATTAAATTTCGTAATGTATGGAATCTGATGATTCCATTGGCATCAAAATTTATGGAACTAAACATTAAGAATGAAAATATAATTTTATTTCTGTTATCTTTAAACAAAGGTTACTGATAGTAATGACTACAATTGGATTGACAATTATATTTATCGGTCTGTAATCTTTAAAAAATTTTAAAAAGTCTGTTAAGACAAAAAACAGCATGAAACGACAAGTCTGTTTTAATGTTTTAAATTTTAATTAATAATAAATTTGCGAATCAAAATGCTGTTGTTTTTTGTAATTTAGAAATAGATTGTTTCATATATTACTGTGAAATATATTTCTTCAACGAATATTTTTATACTTTTTATATTTTCATATACGAAAATAAATTGTTTGTACCAAAAACTGAGACACATGCGTTTCAGAAATTTCGTTCCATAATATAATGATTTATCCGGCTGCCTGTGGTGTAGTTGTCAGCGTCATTGCCTCGCATCACAGAGGTCCCCGGTTCGGATCCCGGAATGGACAAGGATGATTCTGCGCGTCATGGTTTTCAAAACTGGGGTCAAGTCTAAGGGGAGTATCAATACAATATCCACGTATACTCCTAATATCCAGAACGTGTTCTTTGAGTTGTCTCGGCAGGTCAAATCCCTCAGTGTGCTGTGGAGCCATTAGAAATATAATTATTTATTTTATACTTATATATATGTATATATATATTATATTTTATACTAAAAGAATAGTTCATTTAATAATTTTAGGATTATTATTAAACAGTAGCATAATTATTTTGAGATATTTTCTTGTTTTAAGAGAGCAATGCGGGTGCTCAATAAAACGTTTTCATATTAACTAAATATTTTAACAAGTAACTAAAAATTAAAAATTGTAGTGAATAAAAAACTAGCTTTGTTTTTATTGTATTTGTCGGACCATTAAATATGGTAACTATAAATATCGGATAGGAAAAACAAAAACGTGTCTTTCTAGCAGAATATTAGAAAGGCTGGAGATGGAAAAGTCAAAATTATTCGTTTATGTCAGTAAAATAATATTTTTTATTAAATCCTCAAAAACAATCAAATTAATATGTCTCTGAGTGGCCCAGTTTAAGTTTAATTCTGTTATTTTATGAGTGATTAAAAGCTTTTAATTTATTCTATTAGTATACTAAGTTTTATTCCTATCAAAACTAAAATCTGTGTTTGAATAATTCTGGGTAGATATTGAAATCTACGTCATACTTTGTGAGGCTTTTATTAGAACAGAAGGTGGAAGGATTGAATACAAAATAAAGTGGGAAGAAAAGTGAGTCAAATAATTTGAAAAGTCAGTAGTTACAATTGAAACTGTTGAAGTAGGAAGAGGGGGAATTGTGACAGATACTTGTATATTAAGTGCATGAAAATGTTAATTTTAAGGTGGTCGAGAGCTAAGAAAAAAAACATCAATAATTGTAAAAACTTGTTTGATAAATCCTACGTGAAATTCCTTAGATAAAGAAAAGCTGTCTATACTGAAGTTGCATATTAGGAGTAACAACTAGAAAAATAATTACAATAATTGGAAAATCGAAGTTTTTAAATAGAACGATAAAACTCATGACTGATTATTACTAAATATCAACAATTGAACATCACTGTGTTCTAGATTCAGGAACTGAAAATGACAATTAAAATGGAAAATAAATAAATTTAGAATAGGACCAATGTCAAAATAAATGTATTTATTAATTTTAAAAAAAACACATTTCAATAAAACATTTCGTCTACATTTTATGAAATCTTCAGGTAATATAAAGTTTTAAATTTAAAAGACGCAGTCATATTTGTTCCACTAATTTAAAAAATGTGGCCCAAACGTTATGCATAAATGATGTTTTGTATAACTTATTTAATAGTTTTAACTGGCATATTGGCTTTATTAACTGTTTACTTATAAAATGATAATTGTCAGATTATATCAAATATAAAATTTTTTACGAAGTTAGAAATGAAAGAAAAAATTAGAAGTTGTTATTGGGAATAATGTAAAAAATTATAGCGCGATTGAAAATTAGTGTTAAATAAAGAAGTTGATTTAGGACAGGAAAATTAGAATTCTGGTATCCAGACATCGTATGTGTGAAATCTACAACAAATGGAAGGTACAAACACGTGCAGAATATTTTTCGGACGCGTCGTTGGTATGAAGCTCTCCAGTTCAAAACAAACAAAAAGGGCAAAGAGGAATAGTCTCGTGCTGTTCTTTAAAATGTATTCCAAATAACAAGTGATTCACTTTGCGCGACTCCGCCCCCGCAGAACAGCACAGCCTAAGACATGTATTTTTAACGCCTTCCGACGGCGGCATTTATGTATTGACTTTGCCTGTCGTACGGTGCCGAGCTCAGTATGGGCATTTGTGTGTGTATGCGTGCGTATGTGGTGGGTGAAAAGGGCATGGCCACGGCAGTGGTCTGACATGCGCAAAGACGTCACACACGAAATAAAAACACACACACCTTGCTGAGGAAACACCACTTAAATTTGGTAGTAAAATGATAAACAAACCTCCGTAAATAAGTCATACGTGTCACTTCAGCTCAATATAAAGACTCCTCCTTCCAAAGCTCTGTTCTCAGGGATCATTTTACAAATATATTTCACGCTTTCACGTAAAATAATGGAGGCTTAGTCATCATCCAGCAGGATGAACCACGTTATCGAAAATATTCGCACCGTCAATAACCTGATGTGGATGGCCCGCTTCTTTGGAAAATGTATCAATCTCACTTTCGTGAGGACTGAGAACAATAGACCGATGAGGGAGTACGGTAGATGACGAAATGACTCAAATATCTACTGTAATTGCCATTACATTATTTTACTATTAGATTCAAAGTAACATTAATAGTTAATAGATGAACAGAAACGAGAAATAAACAATTCAACACCATTTCCTGTGAGAAAATAACTTATGTAAAACGGCTTACAGATAATTATTTTTCTTATTGACGGTATAATAGTCTTATTTTTAAGTTGAAATTATACACCTAAAATTACTTATTTCCTTAAATCGTATTTTCAAGCCAAAATCCTTTTACAGTAACTTGCTAAGTAATGTTAAAAATTACCATGTTTGGAACAAAATTTTACAAAAATTAATAGTAATTTTATTATTATTTGGTTAAGAGAAAAATTCAAAGTTTTCGTCTGTTCTTTTATTAGACGTAGAAAGTAAATATCTTAGATCAGAAAAAATAAGTTATTAGTTAAATTAACAACGTTTTATCGCTTAATTTGCGACCTCATCAGATTTTTTTAAAACTTGAACCTGGTTAGGTCGCAAATTAAGCGATGAAACAGATTTTCTAAAATTTTGACCTTAATTAGGTCGTAAATTAAGCGATCAAACGTTGTTAATTTATTTAATAAATTCTTTATCATGACTTAAAATTAGCTGATGTTTATTAATTTATTACTTTTCTCAATATTCAGAATATATATTTATATATATCACTGTAAAAATGTTATTTAAGATTGATATTATTACGCTGATTACGATTTCGACATTAATACATAAGTTTAGTGAACATATCGTGGAATCTTGACGTAGGTAATTTGAAGATAAGCGTAGTTCCACTATGGTTTAGAATTTTACAATTTAAATTACAGCAATTTTGGATAGATAAATGATTCCAATATATATCGTAAATTTCTCGGAAATGTTCAATTTTTCAATTATTAATTTTTACGCCATTAAACAGCGCAACATATAAAGCACTTAATTGCCTCACTGTATTAGTGATGTATATATTACAACGCCAATGTTTAATACATACAAACATATATATTTGAAAAAGTTGTAATTTATTTTTAATTGCGAATATTGTAATTTAGCGGAGCTCTTTTAGTTGGCCATTCTACAGGGGCTTAATTCAAATTAGTTGCAAATTTTGTTACGTAGCGTAAAAGTTATTAATAAAGCCAATGCAGACAATTAAATATTATAAAGTAATTAATTTAACTTAACATGTTTTGTCCTAATGTGGACTCTCATCAAAAAATTATAATTTTAATTGTCTGTTTTGGCCTTATTATTAATTTATACTGTACAGACGAAAATCATTATTACATAACTTAAGAGTAATAATCCTGAAGTATTTATCGAGAATGACTGGAAACTATATAAGAGTATTATGAAAGTGTACGGAGAGATTTTCGTTTTTGACAATATTTAATATTTAACTTTATTCCGATGTATCTACATGTTTCTACTACTTGAAAGAATCATAGTATAAGGTTTTACTTTTATTTCTACTGTGGAATAAATTATTTTGATGTAACTCCCGTCAAAAGCTACAATTTTTTTTTAAATTATTAACCAGTCATTTTATAGGTTTGCTCTTTCTTTGTTTTGTTACCAAACATATAAAATAAGATTTTCTAAATAATAAATCCACAATTGTCCGATTTACATATTTTAATCAATACCTTCGTCTTCTGTGCACACGTATTCTTGTTCCTTATTTGAAGGTATATGCAACAAATATGCTATTTTTAAAGACACAGTAAAAATATTTGTCTTATATACTCATAAATATCAGTTGATCCTCTTCTAGTATTCAACTTTCCTTTTATTTTTTATCTGTATCAATGAAAAACAGGAAGAGCTATTTTTTAAGCTCGGCTATTGTAAGGAAACATAGTTGTTATAGATAATTGTCTACTGTATAACTTTATTCCGAAACATACAAGAGACTGATATATGAAGAAAGAAAACTTCTTTGGCTGTTTAGATAATTGATTGACGCAAGAAAAGACATGATTACTGTCAAATAAATTATAATAAATAGCTCATAAATAAAAAACCACAATTGATGTATAATTTTTGTTTTTGTTGGTAATTTTATCACAGTTATTGACTTTTTTTTTAAAAAAAGAAGTGGTAATTGAATGTTCAATATTGTACATAACTATTTTATTTTCAAAAAATACGAATTAGTGATGTAATACAAAATATGATTCAAAATTATACATATTTAACTATGACAGGAATTATTGACTTGATTTCAATTATATTATTTATCGTTTTATAAATAAAATTCTATTGATTTTTCTTTCTTCTGCAATAATTACCCAGTCCTCAAGGCATTTTAATGAAACGAATAGTGTAATATTAACCAAGTTGTTAATTCAAAATTATTTTAACTCCTAATGAATATTCGGTAAAATAAAAAATAATCAAATGTTTTCTAAATTGTGCTCCGTACAGTGAACAGAATTTAATTTTCTTCTTGTTTACATAATAATTTTATTAAATTTTTTTACCTACTTTGACTTTTTTTTCGGTAAGGAAATGAATATACTAAAATATTACAATATAATGTATATTTATGCTTTAATTGGAAACAAAATATTTGTATAATTTACCAAATTAAAAATATATATTAGTCTGGGAACTCTAAATTATATTAAACTTTGCTACATACCTTACCTAATTACAAAGAGTAACGCGCAGTATGAAAATGCAGTGAAAACTGTAACATAATGTACAATAAATGTTATACTCATTAATAAATATTTAAAGAAACTTTTTATTTCCATTTTGATGCTACTCAATAACTGAAGGTGTATAGAACATAGCAATTATTAGTGTGCTCAATTGTTTATTTACATTTATTAGAGAATGAAAAATTCACCAAATTACAATTAAAATATAATTTTTTAATGTCATAATTCAAAATAAAATATTGATTTAATGCGACTGAAAAAATAATTAAATGTTTATATTAGGTATGAGTTCACAATAATAACAATTTAAGAAATAAAAATCTCATATTAATAAATTTAAATCACAGTAGTTATAAATTAATGAAAAATTGTTATCCTTGCATACGTTTTTGAAATATAGTTCATTAGATTTCTTGATTTTATCGAATATAGAAACAACAGATACTTAAATGTACGAAAATATTAAAACCAACAATTTTTTTTATATAGGACCAATACAATCATAGTAATGATCAGAGTAAATTACACCGGTACATTTAAGTTTTTGAGGATACGCTAAAAATACATAATTAAAAGTTTCAAGACTTTGATATTAGTTTGAGTATAAGGAGACCAGTCTACTGAAACACATATACTGGCTTCAGTAATTTTTAGTTATTAATCATCCTAAGAAATTAATTATAAGTAACGAAACCTTTATAAAATAATTAATACATAATAATTAACGTAATTAGGAACGCTTCATTATTTAAAATTCGTAAGTGTAAGTGAAGTAGTTAATTAATTTTCCTTTAATCGGGTTGTTCATATTGTATATAAAATAAATATTATAACAGTATATTATTAAATTTTGGTTTCCATAAGATATTTAGTCATTATAAACACAGAAGCAGTGGCTGGCTACTCACAATACCAGACTTATCATATTATAAATTTTTGTCATTAATTATTACTGTATTATTACAAATTTCCAGCAGTGAATTATATCCAAAATATTATATCCAAATAAAATTATATCCAAAGGAATAATAGTCTTTAGAGCTTAAACAGAAATACAATAAAATATAATTTGAGTTCATACAAAGGAATAATGTAAAAAAAATAAACTGTTTATTTTGTGATAATTAAGGCCGTTTCAGTGATGTAAATTCTTAAATAAACTAGTTTGTCAGCAATATAAATATATCATTCAAGATTACTAATTAATATGCAAAAATACTTTTACAAGGTTCAAACAGTCACAGACAATGGGCGTAGGCCTGTTGTATCAATGAATACTTTTTTCATATTCTTTAATTTTATTATAACTTATTTTATATTGTGTTAATATCTTTACCCCTGTCGCCTAATATTCATCAATTTCTATAAAATATTATAATAAGTTTTCAGAATTTTGTATTTTTAAATTTGACTTGTTGTTAGAAATATTTGTAAAAAATTGATATGATCGTAAAAATTGAAATTATTCTAATGAATCTGTTTTTTCTTGTAATATATGAATTTGGAATACTGACGAGACTAAATTCAAGACTAAATAATTTTTGAAAATTATTAAATCTTTTTCTTATTCTTATAAATTGGAGACTGATGAACATTGGGGTGCGTTTATGAGCACAAAATGGAATCACCTTAAATTAATTATATTATCATAGCAGAACATTACAGGCCATTCAGAAACAATCAATTTCCAGCGTCGAGGAAATAAACTTAAGAAACGAGTAAAATCTACCACATTTAATTAACTATTATTCTATTGCCAGTGAATATTTTTAGCTTACTGCTACTATATGTATAATTGGGTGTGTAGAAAAATCTCTATATGTGACTTTGGTCATATGCAAAATCGAGTATAGGAAAGTTTCATTTTCAGGGAAAAAGTAAAATGGATTTCAAACAGGTCGACATTGTTGAAAATGTAACTCCACAACAATGATGACTAATGCAGTTCAAATTTTTAATTGGATTAAATTCTCATTTTAAGATTATATATTCAAAAAATTGTAGAGGAATAATGGTTTCTCAACGCCAACGGGACGTCAAAAGTATTATATATTTTATTAGTCTTACAAAATAAATATGTACTTTCTTAGGCACTTATTATTATTGTCACAAAATTGCATTCGTTTTTGTTTTTCTTATATTACAAGTGTGAAACTATATATATATATATATATATATATATATATATATATATATATATATATACTTCGTTAGGGAAGTGAGCATACTTATCACCATTGCAATCTTCCAACCTCGACTGTCAGGCAAAGGAAAGTATTTACCTTCTAGGACACGTTTACAATAATATGATACAAAATTAGTGCTTGTAGTAAAAAGAAATTATGTTGTTACTGGGTGAATTTTTTTTTTCAGTCAGACGAAAGAAACCGAACCACGTTTCAGGAGGGTTGTTTACGTGTAGTAATAGCGGCAACGCTGCCTGACAGAGACGGCGAGTAGTCCTTCTGATAGCTGCTTAACTTGGCAAAGTTGTCCCCTCCCCCGCAATCGCGCGGATCTGATGGCTCGTAAGCAGCCACTGTTGACACGGCAATTAGCACGTGTTTCAGCGGTTTTGCGGACGACTGTACCGTGGCAGCCAAAGACATTGTCCTCTGCTCGACTTAACCCAGTAATTAAACTTCGTTAACTGCGTAATACGGAATATTTAACCTCCCACAATAACGCAATCGTATTTAATAAGCAACTCGTCAACTGACGGGAAACAGACAGCAGCCGATCAGCTTAAATTGTTCACGGTTTATTTTTCCAAACTAAGTTAAAATTATCTGTTAATTTAACCGTGATAATTTAAATTTAAATTTCTTCTCTTAGAAGAAACAAGTAATTAAATAATAATAACAACCACGTGATTTCTTAAACTGTATATATATATATATATATATATATATATATATATATATATTACTTGTCCATAAAATGCAAGATAGTACAGTAAATCCACACAGTAAATACCAATTCATCATTTTTTAAAAGTAATTTCAATCGTTAAAGAAAAATAATGTAGTTAGGTAAAATTGATACGATAAAATACTACTTTTTGGAAATGAGTGCAAATGATTTAGTTTAACTTAGTACAAACTGTAGTATATATAATCAGGATTGAGTTATTATATTATAAGAAGAAATTGGAAGTATTTTATTAGTTCAAACGCTGTTCAATTTTTTATCGAATTTTTAAATATACTTTATCAATTCTCCAGTAGAATTATATATTAAATCTAAGAAACAAAAAATTAATTTCATCACATTTAATAATTACCAGTTGTATAAAAATATCATATCTGTAATAATATTTAAACAGTTAAAAAACAGGACCATTATTCTGCAGAATTAAAAAAATTAAAAACCAAAAACTCCTCCTAGTTTTGGATATGTATTTAACAATTGTCACTTACATAAATATGTTTTTTTTATATTTGTAAGATCCAAAGTCATCTTTTTAATTAAATATACACAAGTAAAGAACAACTATATACATTAAATTATACAGTGGTATAGGACCATTGTATAAATAAAATTATTCAGTGGGTATTTTCTGAATTATAAATAAAATTATCCAGCGTTTTTCTTATTTTGAGTCGTATTGACAACTTATGCATATTTATCTCAGAAGGTTACTTTACATGTGACGATGGTATAATATATAACATAATCGAAACAGCGAGGAATTTTTCGTTTTCTATTTTTTTAATAATAATAATTATTTTAAAATCAAAATTATTCGAGTTAGGTAAATTACTATATGAAGATTCATTCTTCATTAATAGAATTAATCACATCACATTACACAAGTAATTACATATATAATAAATCCTTTAAAGAACACATTAATTATATGGCTACAATATATTACAACATAAATGATCGTAATTATTTCACACTGTAACTAATTAATTAACATTAACTAATAATAACGTAATACTACACAGTCGATATGCGAAGTATTCAAATTATTCCTTTACAACTGAAGTGAATTCTATCAAATAAATCAATTTGTTTAGTTGTTTTTTGGAGTATACGCTTTTAACTCGAAAAAAATGATTATTAATTTTACTGATATAATTGCTTTTTATAAAAAAGAGATAATATTTTCGTATTTTAAAATTAAATCAATTATTGAATTACAGTAAATATTAGTTAATACTGAAATATAAGACTAAGACTTATCTTAAGTTATACATTCTTTTACTTTACATCTCTAGTTTTATATGAGTGCTTTTTCTTAATAAACGGAAACATTTTTGATATATTAAATCATAAATAATGGAAATCAGCGAAACGGACCCTATTTTGTTATTAAATTTTTAGAGGATTTTAATTAAATATTTGCGAATTTGATCTAAGAGAAACAGAATATATAATAATTTTACTAGTAGAGTTTTATTTATTCAGATGTGAGAAATGTCTCTCAGAAACAAAAATCTGTAAGTAAATGATATATTTATTGTAACGTCATTTATTACATATATAAGTGTATTTTTTGACACAGTTACATAGTGCAATAGTTTTTTTTGTTACACAAAACAATTTTAAATAAGTGTTACAGTGCATAATTCCTTATTTATAAAATAAATATCTCATTTCAGGTTTATTGCAAACGGAGACGGTATAATCTGTGGAAAAATACATTATCTGTTTGTTTTTCTGTATTATTCTGAGCGCAATAACAGAAAAAAAGTAATGTGTCTAGAAAATCTTTAACTTCAATTATCGTAAAAGTTCATAAACATTTCCTGAAGAAGTATATTTTGACTCCGTTAACTTTTTATATTTTCAGAAAAATATCAAATAATAGACTTGAAAGTTCTGTTCCAGAATTCATTATAATGTATGGTTTTTGGCAAAAAAATATTTGCATTATTGACTGATTGATATGATATTTTTTAATTTATGTCCGCATTAACTTCTGCGGTCATTAGCGATTGATTAATTGCAATTGTTCAATAATATTTGAAATCGAATATATTATTTAAGTTTCATTTATTGTTTTATTACAATACTTTTAAATTTTTGAAATACCGTCTATTATTTTCATAAAAAGTATTACAGAAATTTTAATTACACCTTCCTATTATTACTTGGAATATTCGCGAAATATAAGTTTTGTTGTTCCGAATAAATACATTGTAATTACTTCTGTCCTTGTTTATTTTTGTAGTTCTGATAAATTAAATACAGCGTTCAACTAATGGCGTGAATAAAATTTCACGTTATACTTCTGTATTAATATAATTTTTGGTTCTTACATGTAACTGTATGTTTGACTATAAGAGTATAGTAATGAATATCAATGAAAGCGAAAGTCACAATCTCAAGATTCAGGACTAATTCACAAGCGGCTTTCGCTATCTCACTTTTATCTCCACAAGTCATCCTAAATACCACAGTGGAGTGTAAGAAGAACGATTTAATTTCTCACGTAGAATCTCAAAGTTCAGGTCAGAAAATGAATGCTAAGCTTAGCCTATATTCTCCGGAGCTGCTGGACGGAGCTTACAAACGTTGTGGAGAACAGAGTTGACCTGTACTCAAGTGTGGGATTTTGGGATACAAAGTCGTAAGGTCTCGGCTATTGTAAAGCTGCTTAATGTGACTGGGCGTCTTTTTCTGTACTTTAGTACTTAGAAATGTCTTGCGGGAGAGTCCTTCCCTCATCTAGGATGAGAGGGGACTGTGAAAAACTAAATTTATATATTCAAATTCAAAGCATGTTTTTCATCGTCTTTATCTATAAAGGCCATGCAATATAAAAGTCGAAGAATTTCTCAGAATTAAAGAAATATTCTCCGAGCTGTGAACACTTCTATAGAAAAACAGTATAATTATATACAATAAACAGCAACGTGAAGTTTACTTGAATTTTGCTACAAATATGGTGAGCATCGAAAAGGCAGAATCTAGTAAGCGATTTATAATTTTATAATGGGTCCTGCGAATTAATTCTTTTAAAAGAAACTATGACAAATGTAAGCAAATTTTTATATCAAATGCTATTTGTGCATTTTATGCTACCTACATATACCAAAATGCAACATTAGCAGTAAAATGAAATAACATTGATGTACACTAGTTTGAGACAATAAATACATAGAAGAACAAATATTAACATACAAAAATGTACATTTACTGCGTGGATCTATTTGGTATAATAAATGACTACAAGAAATAAAAATTCTGAAAGGACAAACTTTTAAGAGATCATTGAGAGGTGTTCCTATTAAGCATTCCTCTATTCTTTTGAAGAATTCTAAATTTAATTACCAAAACCTTAAAATATAGAATTTGTTTTGTTATTCTTAAATACTGTTTGAAAATATTTTGATTAAATTAACTTTAAAAAACATGACAATCAGAACATATGTTTTAATGAGAATATATTATTATTATTATTAAGTAAAAAATAATAATAAGACAAGACTTTACAATTAAGTGAAAACTATAATCGTATTTCTTTGTTAATAATGAATCGAGCTGATATAAAAATTTGTTATGTATTAACAAACGTTAAACAGTTGTTTTTCAAGTGTCGTATTGAAACTTTTACATCTATAAATATTAATAAAGTTTATTTTATGAAAATTGGTTCAATTTTTAATCACGATAATATTTATAATATGAAAGATCTTCTGATAAAACAGGTTTGATGATAAATGTATCCTCTTCAGTGTTTTTATTCTCATTATATACATGTTTTCCAATTATTTTTATATAAGTAACGCATTTATCTATGTACTGTTAAAATATGTTTGTAAAAGTTGACCATAAGCTTTAGTTAATCTAATGTTTCTTAATATTAGAGTTTACATTTATAATTTTAATTTTTTAAAAAATATATCCCAAATTTTTATTTTACTTTTAACCTTAATTTAAATACGGTTCCATAATAATGTCTTTTAGTGTTTAACGACGGTTAAAGAGTTTTTTACATTGTTGGTTTATAATCCTCGTTAACATAGAAAGATAAAAATATTATGATACTGGACACAAAATTTAATTTCCAAATTTAATGTTTTTGAAGGAAAATTTAAATCTTTATTGTGTTTATTTATTGAATGGATTATTATATTCGATCTAAAGCTAAATTAAAAAGTATTGTTGCGAGTCAGCCTTTTAGCTAGACACACCTGCGTTACTCTGCGCCTGTTATTATGTGACCTGTGATGTGACCTAGCGGCGTGACTGGTTTATAGAGTAAGTAAGTTTTATTTAATAATTAAAACTATATTTTCTAGAAAACAATTAATAAATTAAACATGTGTTTATGTTTCATCCGTATGAATGAAATTATTTCATTTCCACGTCTATCTATGATTATATACTCCAGTATTATTAATTCAGATTATCTATAGTCACTTAAAATTAACTGAATTTACTAAAAGACGCAAAATAGTCCCACTTTTCAAATATAAATTTAATACAAACTAATTACCATTTTATGTAATTTAATTCGTTCCTATTACGGTTCCATATTCAATTTTGAACTCCGTGATTAAATATGGTATAAATTAGCATTCAAATTAATAAGAACCGAGATGTTAAAAAATACAATTCGTTATATCTTGTGAGTATTAATTTTGTAGCGTCCGAAATCTTTTGCGCTGTGGGAATTTTACAATTTTACAATGAATAATTTTACTGAATAATATTATAACGAGGTTATACGTATTTTCTTTTATTAACGACAAAGGGAATTAATTTTATGTCAATAAATAGTAGAGTATATTGTAGAGTATCATAGTATCATGAAATTAAAATACTCTTTTCGTCCATAAAATTAAGTTTTATGTAACATATATATTGTATATCTAGAGATGTGAATAAGATATTAAAATGAAAAGTTAATGATATAAAATTGAACGAAAACAATCAAAAATAAGTATTAAATTATAATTTTTTCAAATCTTGTAATTAATCATTTCAAAAATAACTACACATCATATTAATATATTTAATGGTAATAAATGAGAGTAGTACTCTAACTGCCTTGTATTAAATATTAAAATAATTGGTGATAAATGGCCAAAAGTCAGGATTTATTAACATTGTACATTGTAATTTTAAAATTTTAATAATGATAAATTCTAACTATTAGTCAGTTTACACTAATTATATTTGTATGTGATGAATGAAACAAATCATGATCCTAAAACAATATTTATTTTTGGATTTTATATAGAAAAGACGGTGTTTAAGTATATTTGATATATTATAGAAGTGTTTATAAGAATATTTTACAGATTTTATGCAAAATATGGTGCATTACAACATTATATACATTTCTACATGTGTATGTAATTATAGTAGGTATCATCGTAACAATGAAATTACGTATTTTATCAATAGAATAGTTTTACACGAGTATTTCCCCAAAGAGATAGAAATATATTTTAATGCTCGATTTTCATATTAGCATCCGATCCACAAAATTTGATACAGTCTGGAATCCGTAAAGGGGTTCATTGAATTGGAGTTGTTGACACCAGTTAAACACAGACCTGTTAACACCACCTAACTCGAGACGGACTATCTGCTCTAAAGGCTGGGGGTGTGGGAATATTAAAGCGGAAGATTGCGACTTGAGGCGTACTTCCTCCATCCTCTCCCAGACTGCGTTCTCAAGAAATCTGCCACTTTCTCTTCAAATGTGTGCATTAATTCCAAGCATTGATTTCGTAGTTCTGGCATTTAATTTTTTCATCAGCAATTTTTACCACTATTGTCCAACTTGTGTTATGTCTGTTTACTAAATATAATTATGGCCAATTATGACCAAAAATAGTCATCAATACAAAAAATGAGAATGCATTCGATCAAATTCATTTGGAAAAATATATTACTTAAATTTTCCCAATCTCTCACTCGATAAATATGAGTGAATGAGTTGGAAAAAATTATATCAATACATTTATAGTTTTAAACGATTTAATTCTACAGTTGTTAACTTTTTTCAACTTTAATCGTCACAGACTTAAATCATAATTTTTCCCGTATAAATAATTTTAAAAAAATTGTCTTCTTATAATCTGCAGCCGCTGGAACGTCGTTGTAATGTGTGAAAAAATAAATTTAATCTGTGTGTTCTTAGATGAATCGTTGTAGAATTAAAAGAGGTGTAAAACGCGATTTAATTTTCCAACTTAAATTTAATTACAGTATCTTGTGAAATAGAGGAATTTTTTCTGAGGAAAGTGCAACAACAATATTATTTCTAATGAAAAAATTTACGTCTGATTGAAAATTAATAATAAGAAAGATAACCAAATACAGACAAAATAAGTGATAATTTCAGTTTTGTCAACTGACGAGTGCAGTTATGTCGCACTAGGCTCTTCTTAGCACCTGAAGAAAGACACCAGGATCGTCGTTTGTTAGTATATTATCAATTTTGTTGGCTTTTGGCTATCTTTAATAATCAATTCTAATAATAATAAGTGTTATGCCAATTTTTCTTTTTAAATTTTGTATATTCAAATATAACTGTCCGCTATATTAACACTTAGTCATGAACGGGAAAAATTTTAAAATACTGAATACATACTGGCGTCTAAGCTTAAAATATATTTTTTCTGTCCTTATAGCACTAGGAATCTGAAAAATTAAACATTTCATTTTAATATTATCTAGCGTAGAATAACATGAAAATTGGTTTATATTCGGGAAAAGTTCTCTGCAACAAATGACAGTCACTGAATTTAATTGTCGACCTACATTTATTTTATATTTATTGAAAATTAATAATAGTTTCTATATTAATCTCTAATTTTTTAATTAAGCTTGAAACTTTTGTATAAAAGCGGATTTTTTTTTTTTACGATTTCCAACTTAACAAAATTGTTTATTTATCAAAACATAAGTACGTATAAAAATATAGTTTAGAAATAAAAATGTTTAAAAAAATAAATTTAAGGTACGTCATGCAGAAACTACAAAGTCTCAAAATAATTAATATAAAAGATTTATGACATTTATACCACTGTCATAATAAAAGAGAAGGGATCAATTGAAAAAAAATAATGTGGGCGATTCAGAGGATGAAAACGAAATCCTTCCTCAATTAAAAAAATAGCCAGAAAAATGTATTCTTAAGTCAACCAGTGAAATGTTATGAATTAATGACGAATGGGGGATGTTTTTCGTAACAACGTTCTGATTAGAATATTGAAGCAGGAGAGTGGAAATTTCAGATAGTCCTCACATACCCATGCTTCCACAGAAACCACCCTCCCCACCTTTCCTCCCACACACGTACACACACAACTATCCCCTCCCAGAACTCAGAAAAATGGCGCATTCTAGAATTGACGGGGATTCGCTTTGAAATGTTTATGTTACATGTGAGTGTTTGGGCATGGGGTGGAATGACGACGGCGGGGTACTTCGAGGGGCGAAGGGTGAAGCGGAATGAGTGGGAGGGTGAGGGAGGATCGCAGAGATTTTATTGATCACTGATTGACTTGCTAGAGGGCTGGAAGGCGGGCCGGTCCAACAGGGCTCTGCAATACCAACAGCTAAATAGTGAGTGACCTTAAAATGAATTGAAACCTTTGGGCGTTTCCTGTCTTTACATCAGCATCTATAAGCTCCCAGTCAACACTAACTGGCTAAGGAATGGGAAAATCTCAGTAAAACCAAATAATAAGATCAGAAATGTAGCTTAACAGAACAATTATTCCAAGACAGTATAATAATTTGCTTTCTAAAGTATAATTTTTAGAATAGTAAACATACATGCGCTTATATAAATGACCCATATATAATACTTGAAGATTCTCGTTGGACAACAATGTGATAACAATCAAAGCGTTTCAACTGCGCGCTAGGCCAACAACGTCCAATGATGAATTAAAGACAACATAGAAAGAATAATCTTCGATTGCGCTATTTAAGGATACGTTCATTTAGAATTAGACCCAAAATTATTACAAGTTAAAACAATTTTAGTTCAATCAAGCTTGTAGAAGCTCTAAAATTTAAAGTATTTGTTCTATAACTACCATAATACGTTCACAAAATAAAGAATAATTTTTGGTTCGTCCATATTTTATTAAGAGACAATAATCTGAAATTATAATCCAATTGAGTTATGATACTATGACGTAACTTTAACAGGTTGCTACAGTCACATTACTCTGAGAAAAAAACTTAATGTTTGTAGAATATTTTGAATGGGTTGGATGTATAAATTATATTCAAATCGTAGGAGGAAAATAGAATATTATTTTGTTATGTTATAGGAATCAGAACTGAGTGACATTAATCTAAATTGACACGTTGAGACATTTTTATGTTTTTGAATCAGGCCCATTTATTTTATGTGATAGTGTTATTCATACTTTTATTGGTGTTAATTTTATTTTCCCATATTGTAGAAAACAAAACTGAAAATAGGAACATTGTAACCATTTAACAGTCACTGCAATAAATTTTCAGTGAATATAGAGTTATCAAATAAAGGCAAGAAAAATAATTAAAAGCATTTTATACACATAATGCTTTGTGACGTTTTTCTTATATCTGTAATGACAGAATCTTAGTATACGGAAATTAATAAATAATATTATAAATAATAATATAAATTATATATTTATTATTTATTTATAATATTATAAATAATCATATAAATAAATAAAAAATTTAACTTATTTTAAAAAACGCTACATCCACATAAAAAAATTTAAACGTTTTATAAGGTTTTTATTTAAACGTATGCACAAAAATAATAGCCATAAATTATTTTGTCTCTCATTCAAATCTATTTTTGAAACCAAGATCTATTATGTTTTAATCAATTCTAATTGCATCAAACAGATTTTTTTACAAAAATTACATAATTTCTCAAATACAATATTCTTAACACAAACTCGAGCTACTAATTAAAGTATATTAAATATTCGTATATAAAATTAAGTCAAAAGTTTGTAACTGAATGATGTAAAGCTTGTATATAATAATAATTTAAACGCACATTAGAAGTAATATATATATATATATATATATATATATATATATATATATATATATATATATTGAATGAAATGTGTTTTATCACCAATCAAAGATATTTTATTTAAATAATTTACCTTAAAAATAATAACGTTTCTATACCTATTTGGACCTTCTTCGACTGAAAAGTTTTTCAATAAAATTATTTAAACTTGAAAATATAAATGATCACTCAGACTGACAACTAAAGCAGGTTCAAATTGGAACCGAAATTTTTCATCTTTTATTGAATATTTAAGTAATTTATTGTTATCGATCCTAAGCTGCATAGATTCTAATAAAAATTAAAAACAAACTTCATCAAAATTATTAGTGTAATTTATGTTTTTATTTCTCAAGTTGAAAACGTAAGATTAAAAAATTGATGTAAATTACAAAAGCTAACAATTTATCTATTATCAGTCGTTCAATATATAAAAAAATATTATTGAAAAAATAAAATATTGAATCTGAAACAAACAAATAAAATATGTGGAATATGTTTACTTACATTATTAATGAAAAATATGTAGTTGAACAAGAGAATGAATCTGAAAAAAATTAGACATTTTCCATTTACAAGGCCAAATTAAAACAATGACAACCCAACGCTTCACTAAGCTTATATTATGAATATTTTGAAACACAAGAAGTAAGCATTTAAAATTGCAGGAATACATTATATATATATATATTATATATATATACATTATATATATATATATAACCAATATTAAGTTATTTAACGTTTACCCCTATAATGATGTCAATTGTTGTACACCAAAATATTAAAGGGAAATTTTTCTAAGGGATGTCTACAGGCGTCCAATAAAAAATAGGAGTTTATAAAATGAACACAGAAAACTATAAATCTTTTTATAATAGAAATCAAACACTTATTTACTATCCTTTACCAAAACCAAACAATCACCTTGGACCGTCAAAATTGGTTCCCAAGCGGTCCAACACCCTTCAACGGATGCACGTTATTTTGTGGTTCGTTAATGATCACAACAAACTCTCAACTCTACATTAAGCACCCTTCTCCACTTTGCTACAGCAAAGCTGCATTGCTCAGTGTCACCATAGGAGGTGTGGAGAAAGGATTTGTTGGCAGAGCTATCATAGATAGACGGCTTTACCCGAGATTACCATCTCCCGGGGCCTTTTACCAACTTTGGACTGGCCTGAATCTCGAGCGAGATTCGCTATACCAAAAACTAAAAATTGTATCCACTATAGCACAGAACAGCTTAGGATCGGAATGACTTCAGACCAAAAAAACCAACGACCACCAACGACGGCGCACCTGGACAGAACGTCCAACTCGGCCAAGCTTTCGAGACACTCACAAATACCAACAACCACGCGACTGCCCACAGACTAGCCTCCTCCACTACTGAATGAGTTGTGTTTATTTCCTATGGCTTTTATAACCTTCTCTCGAGACACAGTTTGACCCATCGTCAAACGTTCGTAAACAACGGGCGCAAAGCGAAAACATCGCCCGTACTGCCGACCTAAAGACAAAAAAAATCTTGCAATTCAATAAATTCCTTAGTATTCGCTACAATATATAATTAAAAATTATGTTTCTGTTTCCACATTAATTGAGTTTATATTTTACTCATTAAACGTTTTCAATAATTTCTCTAAAGCTCTAACATTTCAATATTAAGCCATTAACTTTTATTGTTTTTGATGTAAACAAGTTTTGTTATAACAGAATCGTTATTTAAAAATTGTTTTAAGTTAGCAAAATGTTAAATAATTCCAGTTCCAAGCTTTCGTTTTATCTGGCCGATATAACAGGCTTTACAATTCAATAATAATAATACAATTTATTTTGTATATTACATTACGTTTCTCCATAACTTAAATTATTATATGATTTGAATATTGGTAACGAGGTTGAATAATTTAAATGGTGTGTTGTCTATTAATAGTCAAACTAAGAAACCTATAATATTTTTTACTAATTATAGATGTTAGTGAATTATTTTTATATATAATTGAGTTTTATCTACTTTCAATATGGTTATTAATGAATAGGGGGTAAACATTTAACAAGAGAATTATGTTAAAAGTTTTGTAATTTGTGGTGAGATAATCCAACAATCTTGCAAATACTTTTAAATACTTACAAGGTTTCTATAACTTTTAGAGAATATTGTTATATACAATATATATAATATTTTCGCTAATTGATTCTCTGATTAGAATTTTTTTGCAATCCTATAAAGTTCCACATACAAAGTAAATTTATACGAGATCATGACGAGTATGACTTGGGATTAATATTGAGAGAGTAAGAAATTAGTATAGAGTATATAAATGTTAACCTAAGTAAAAAAATAAATGTTTATGGCGATAACCAACTGAACAATAATTCTAGAGACGATGCATGTTATATTCCGTAACATCCCCTACGACCCCAACTCTAGACGTATTTATATTATAGCCACTGCTAACACTTTGTTACGTGTTTCGTAACGTGAATCGTTTCAAAATTCTTTTATTTAATTTCATTCACACGAGTCATAGCTTTATAATATGTACTGGATTATTTTATTATGTGTATACCATACTATGAAATTACATATTGGTTAAATTATCTAATGTTACAAATATTCGTGGCACAACATCCATGTTTTCGTTAAGTGAATGAAAATCCCTGTCAAATTGTCATTTAATGTCAGTAAATATTTTTCCAATTAGGAATAGTAGTCAGTGTAAGTATTCTGTATCGTATTTTATTCTTCCCTTACTGTCCGTTACAGATGAGTTTTCGAAAAACGGCGCTGATTGTTGGTATATTCTTATGACGCTTGATAAAATATTCTGTAATTGTCTGCAATTTTTATTTACTTCCGTAACTTTGTTCCGAATGTTGCGTAGTCTTTCCGCGTGACTTTAATGTTCTGTGTAATTTTAGACCGTCAATATGCTTGATTCCATAATGCAATCAGACGCATGTTGAACGCCTTATTAATCCAGTTTTTGAAGGTAATTTGATACTATATTGCATTATTCATTACTTTCTTTCATTGTGTCATATCCGCGAAACTTATAAAATTACAATTGGGGACACCGTAGTTTCGTAGATAGGACAAGGTGGCCAAGAAGAGCGCAGGTAGATTAAAAATATGTACGTGGAGAATTGAAACTCAGATAACAATGGATCGACGAATTATAAATTAGCTAAAACTGTTGATATATTTTACAGACTGATAAATATAAGATGTTTGGAATAATTGGATGAATTCAATCAATTGTATCATAATCCAGTATGTAATTATAACTCAAAAAGTTGCTGTGAAATAAAAGGACGACTATTTGACGGGTGGTGCAAGACAGTTTCGAAGTTAACGTAATGCGTAATTATTTAAAGTTATCGAGAATTTTAATAGAAAATCGATACTTTACTAAATAAACATATACTTATCGATACGTTAGTCATCCATCAACATCGAGGATTTTTTATGAATAGATAACATGAAAATTATACGTAAACTATTTTTATTAAATATACAATAGTTTCTCTGACGTCTAATAACACACTGAACAAGATTATTGTGAAGAAGCATCTGAAATACAATTTTTAGTTAATTAAAAAATTCGAGACAATCATCAGATGGCACTGATTCAGCACAACAAGGTTTTACCACCGAGAGAGATTTAATAACGTTAAATGCGTTGATATTTTTATTATTATATTTGTATAACTTCAGTATTAAACTTTATCTGATAATTATGAACATAATTTATAAACAATTCTGCAATACACTCTTTGAAAATTTAATTTTCAAAGTGTACTGCACTAATTATGGCAGTAAAAATTTTACAGTTCTAGCAAATAAATATTAGCTCTTGATACCTTAGGATAGAAATTTATTAATTATTATTAATTTTAATCCATCGATTGACATATTTAAGGTATTTTACATCCTTGAATAAGTAATGTAATAATAATGACAATGTTTTATTATTATTATTTACTATTTATACTCGCATAAACCTATTGGCCATTAGCGACTTTCATATGTGAGAAATCTTGTTAGAAATGGAAAAATATTATAATATAATAATAATTTCAATTTTAATAAAAATGAAGTTAACGAAGAACATTCATACAGAATTTCGTCATAGGCGGTTGTTGACAAATTTAATCATTTTAATGGTCTTGTGTTTAATATATTGTCACTGTGATCAGATTATCTGCAATTTCATTTTATTAACCTTTAATATTGACGTATTCTTTACTTTCAAATTCGGTCTAGTGAAACTGATTTAAAAAATAAATAGTGTCTTTTAACCCCTTAAATTCATGGACCGTTTGTACTGGAGTATCTTTGGAGTCCAAAGCAATTCTGGTTTCGATCTTGAAATCCTTCGTCACTGTTCACCTTCATTTTCCTGAAACAAAAAAATTATTATTATTAATATTTTAATAGTTTTCAAATAAAAAATGTTATTTGTTTAAGACATTTGACTATGTCAATCTTTTTTTTTACAAATTTGGTAAAATAGTAAAACCTATTCATCATTTAATTTAACTTTCAATTTATAAAATTGCTTTTACTTATTGCCGAGAAATAATATTAACACACATTACACAAGACATCCGAGTAAATAATTTTTTAAAATAAGTAAATCTACGTGTAGCAAAAATTTTATGCTCCTAATTTCGACCATCCCTCATTATTAGCCATATAACGAGTGTTTCTTCAGATAAAATATTAATATTTCATTTTATTTATTCAATATATTTTTCAATTCTCAAAATTCATCCCATTCAACTCGGCATGATTTTTCAATATAATTCCCTAGACGTTTATGCTGAAGGTTACGGGTTACTGTTGCGATCTCTGAACATATTTCAACTTAGGCAAACCAAGTGCAGTATCAATTATAAAGGTTATTTTCACGAAATTTACGCATTACTTTCTATTATTTGTACTACGATTATACTCAGATTATCTCGTAAGACATAAATTGTTTTTCTATTACATAATAATTACTCTGAATATATATTTTATTTTTAACGGCGTCTTGTATCAGAATATATATAAATTATATTAATTAATGTATATTTTGGTATATTACAAGCATGTAATTTGTAATCTGATAAATTTTACCCTCAATCTTTATTTTATATTAAAATATTGATAATAATAATTAATATTCTTAAGTGTCATGTAATTGTTGCACTGAGAGATCTCCACGAAAAATGCTGAATTTGAAATAATTGTTTCAAAAGATATATAGATTATAAGGACTGAAATATTATGCATTCAAATATTTCCTGTCCGTAATTACTGGTATACATACTCGTATTTAAACGATTATTGTAATTACATACGATCGTAAATTATCTTATATATTCTAATATTTGAAACAGAATCCATTTCTAAGCTAAATATTAAAAACTTGAAAATTGTAACCCCTTCATTTCAAAAACTGGACAATGAACATGTTTAGTTTTTTCCCGGCTTTGCATAAAATTAAATGGGCTTATGTAAAATTTTAACGATGTTACTGTCACGACGTGTGGAATCGACAAAGACGAACCGCTCATCTTGAATCAGTGGTATAGTCTCTGTCCAAGGATATTCACGTAAATGTACCATCTTGAGTCACCGCCGGTGACGGTCAGGTTTACCCTCTAATACATTCATTTTGATACAGTAATTTCATTTAAAGTGATCTAATTCACTAAAAATCATTCACCCATAAAATATGGGTTAGGTACAGGTAGAAATATCGTCTTAGAGATGCGGTTAATTGTCATAAAATACATAATTAGGACCATTGTCTAAAAGAAAACTGAAATGGAAACGAAATATAATTGATATTTTTAATTTTTTCTTGAACAATACATGAAGACTGCATGATTTAATTATTTTTCTAAAATTAACGTGGGAAATGCTTCCAATGGCTGGTGCCAGTAAACAGAGATTTAGAGCTTAAGGGCAAACAAGACGCCGAAAATGGCAGGAGACTCGAGAGACTAATTAGTTCCTATGGCTGAAAGGTAAAGGCTGGCCTTATATTAACTATCCAGTCCTTTATGGAAACTGAATGTTATAGATCACTGTTCAATGCAACAATAATTCAAACGATGTCGTTCTTAAACACTTCGTTAGACCTCTTATAAGGAAATATGATTCATTACATATTTTTCATAAGAAATAATATAATTCAGAAATAAGTATCGACATACATTACATTACAATACTGAATACATCATACGTTAGACTTGTATTATTGAATAAATAATAAATTATCCCAATTACTTACATTGTACACCTAATTTTTATCTCTAGGTAAGAATTACAGAAAATTAAAAAAATTTACACATCACAAATGCACTACAGAAATTTTGGCTAACACATCACTGTATATATATATATATATATATATATATATATATATATATATATGCAGTAAGTCAACAGTAAATCATTTCTTGGATTAATATCCTGTCGATAGCTATAATATGATGACGTCATGTATGTGTTAAAAATCAAAACCGAAGTGATAAAACACACAAACCTAAATATCACATATTCAGATACTCTGTAGAAACGACGATTTGGGCACACGGAGACAATTGTAAACCGGAAGATCATTTGCGACTCTCGTAATAAATAAAATCGTTGGATAAGGAAACATTATGTTATCATTACTGATATTACCAAATTGACAAATTTTCCAAATAACAGAAAAAAATAAGGGCTAAATAAATACCGAATATATTTTCTGTAACCCTTGTTGCTTTCGTCAGGTGATTCAATAACTTTAAGAGCCGTAAGGCGAACACCGTGGACTATTTATTTTTCTGGTTGGCATATTCTAACTAAGACGTATTATTACTCACTTACTGATATTATATTTAACAACAAGTGAATTGTACTCACCTTTCCACATTATCTGCCTCAACAAGACTCCGGAGATCCTTCTCCGGATCTCGCTTTATGGCACTTAAATGCATATTTTCTCTAAATTTTGTAATTATATCTGATGAGATCTGTCAGCTTTTAGAAAGCATTAAACTGTTCTATTAACTTCCGTTGAATTGTACGTCTAAAGAAATCTATGAATTTATCAAACTATTGAAAGGTTCATACTTTTCATTTCGTACCTGCAATAAGATAAGACTCCAGTTTTCTGTATAAAATGAGTCACGGTTATTCTCTTTTCTTTAGCACTCCTTTATAAGGACAACAGTTTGTGAACAATTACATTTACATGAATTCCATTACAGTAAACACCTTTTATGTTTGAACTATAGTGCGCAAACATTGTTTATAAATAATTTACCTATTTAAATCTTTGAATATTTTTATAATACTTCTTTGGGCGTCGTATTCACCTCTAAATAAGTTAAGAATCTTTAGATTGTTTATTGGTTAAGTATTTAAATTTAGTTGGAAAATATATTTAACATTCAGCGTCTCAAATTCATCTCTCTTGAAGGCTGAATTTTGTTGACGTATAATAATAAACATTATAATAGTTGCTATTTCGTTGTTTTACCATATGATTGAAAACTACTGACTTTGCCCTCTCCTTCGTGAACCAACAAAATGATCTGTAACTCGTTAATTAAAAATTGGTCCCTGTGACTTTGCATTAGTGGTATTTATTTCACTGTATTTTTATTCAGTCATAAATTTTAACATTTAACAGATAATGAAACGGAATTCAAGCATCGTCTGAAATGTTTTGCTTCATGCAGAAATGTGTTGAAAATCTATAACTTTTATAACGAGGTTTATAATTTTTATGGTTTTTTTTATTTCCTGGCGATATATTTCCACCTCTTATTCGTTATGACATGAACGTTATGTATCTGTTATAATATTTTAAAAATAAATACTCTTCTGTTTAATTTCTTCTGTCACCTCATTTACGATTTTTAAGTTAAATATCTCATTTTTCATACCCGGACCTGTCTTACATATTTATGTTTAAGAGACATTGCTCATAATCCTCTGAAATTAAATCACGCAGAGAATTCTTAACATTCTGTATTTTAAGCCGACGAATATTTTTCCCATTTTTCTGTATGATTACATAAAATTTCTGTGGGTATTTTACGTATAATTTGATAATGACTCATGTTCAACACCTAAGAAATGAATCAATCAATGCCTTCTATACGTTCGCCATATTGTGTTTCAATATGTGTACCTTTTCCGCGACATGAATGTAGATTAGCCGCTTTTTGCTTCAAAAGCGTCGTCGTTCCCGCACGATGCCTGGAATTTAAAAATTGCGACAACAATTATTTCGTGTACATAATGGCTCACTTTAATTTTTCTGAAGTGTATCTAAAGAGTTCATTTTACAATTGAGAAGAAAACGTACCGAAATATTTTTAAACTTTTATAGGAGCCATAACACGTTTTGTTAGTAATTCTGCTCATGAAAATTTGAACTGTTTCTACTGATAAAAGCATTGAGTAGTAGACATGAGATTAATTAAAGAAACACATGTGGAATTTGAACTCAGGTTAAGAAAGTAAGAATGTATACAATTATTTCTAGCTATACAATAGACGAAAAATTGCCACCAGTGACAGTTGATTAAAATAAAAGGGAAAAACCAGAAAATTATTCACGACTGACACGTTTTAGAATTTACTTAAAGACTAATAAGGTCCTTCATATTGAAATGAAAATATTTGGCACGTCTCTTTAGGTGACGGTTAAATTTTGACACATTTTTCTACGGTGTGTATCATTAGGATAACGCTTGGATCTATTTATATCTCGTAATATAAAAATATCAATAAAATTACTATGGGGATACTCATGGAAACAAAATTTTATTTACCTCAATAAGCAACATGCCACGTATACATAAAAAGAAAATTTGCCAGTGAGAATTTGTAAGTTTTTTGTTTTAAAAAAAGGAGAAGTGCTGAGTAGTCATATAATAATAATAAAAAAACTTTAAAGAAAAACTGTTCACTCATATTTATATCAAATGAATAAAACACCATCCGAAGAAGCTAAATAAGTATTTATATCGTCGACATTGTGGTGAATTTTAGTTTCACATTGCCAAACGCCTACTTACAGTACACTATACATTACTAGTAAACAGTTAATATATAAAGTAGAATAGAAACACTAGTTATATTTATCTGAATTCAATATAATTGTAAATGACTGAAAAGAAACAGAACTAATTAAATAACATAAAAATTAACGCGACGTTTCGTCCTCAATCTAGAACTTTTACAGGTATAGAATGGATTTGGAGTATAATAAATAATTTCCAAATATGTTTTTTATTTTTATTAATATCAGGCTAATACAGATTTTATATAAATAAATTTTGTGTGGAATTTTCCGTCCATTTTCAATCTGAAATGATCGTTGTTATTTACAAATATTTCTAACATTCCAAATTCATTGTACACCTGATGAAGTCGTCGATCTTTGTATGTTATTAAATTATTTCTGACAAGTTTGGCTTTTTTTATGCATTCGGTATAGAAATTGGTTTACCGTCTTCTTGTGATAAGCGAAGACCGCCATTTTGTCTCAAGATGGCGCGTGGAGTTTATTATCGTCCGCCTGTATATTAAGGCTCTTTCAGGTTTAATATCAAAAAACGTTTGCCATTTTTCCCCTTAAGACGGATGACAGTTTGATATCGCTAAAAACCTACTTAACGTATTTACGTAGCAATTATTTTTATGGAAGATACTCATACTAAGGCTTTTTCATTACGTCATAGTGATTTTCGAAGTTCATTACAATTTCAAAAAATATTTCTACAAAATGTATAGATTTTCTGAGATAATTAATAAAAAATAAATGTTTGAGTAAACGTTAATTTAAATTTGGTAACCCATTTTGTGTTAAATAATTAAATTTATTAATTTTTAAGCTGAAGATATGTTATCTTGTATTCGTTGTAAACAGATGTGTTGTTTTATATTTCCAAGAAATAGTATTCAGTCACATATTTTCACTTTCAAGAATTATATTCATTACGTCTATTTTTCAACTCAATTTCTTTGTTTATCGGAAACAGGTATATATATATATATATATATATATATATATATATATATATAACTGTAATTGTATACTTTTCTTTGAATTTTCTTTTCAAACTGACTGGATTAAGAGATCCGTATTTTGTCGCTTCACGTAACATCTCAGGTATATAAATGTGTGAAAGTATTTTTCATTCTTAACTTTGATTAAAATTAGAAACTTATTTCATTCACTTTAATTTTCCTCGATGTCCTCCTTCAGACCGTTAAATTAGACTCTTCAACGTCTTGTAAGTCCTTCACGAATCAAGAAGGCATCCAATCACAACAAATTCATATACAGGATAATTTAATTCTTATAATATAATTGAGTGGTAAAGATATTAATAGGTGAATTTTTAAGTGAAACGTTTTACTTCAAATTCTATCGATTTATGCCTTTAGGTTCACTGATTACAAAGACCATCAAACGTGAAATACCGTTGAATGATCGAAGTTAATATTTTTTCAGTCATAAATACTTGTACTAACTTCCTTGGAGAAGCAATCAATCTGAAACATATTTTAATTTAAAAAAAAATCAAAATTGATAAGTATATCAACATACATATATGAAAAATAACCAGGAAATAATTAAGTATGATATTTGGAATATTATTTTACTTTTTCCTTAGTATCTAATTCAAACTATAAATGTATTTCTTTTTAATAAACTCATTTAAATTTTAAGATACACGGTTTCCTCTTGTAACAAGTCGACGAATTTTAGTTAGACGCTTTAAAACTTTTATATACATCACTTTCGACACCTTTACTATCGCTTTCATATATTATATACATTCGTACATCAAAAAATAACATTCAATGGACATATTTCTCAATATAATTGGAGATATTAGGTCGGGAAACAGGCGAAGATGTAATGTGTATACGTAATTCAAATATTTAGGGACAATATTCTATAAAATAATAGATTATGGAATACGATTAAATTACATAATAATATTGCACTATAACTTCAATTATCGATATATATTCGTTCTCTTTGTACCACTTAAATCTTTCCAATATTTTAAAATTATAATGGATGAAGCTCAGCTCTTATTTATTTAGAAAATTGAGGAAGAATACTCAAATTTTGCTATACACGATATCAAGAATGAGCTGAAAAAATTTAAAATATTCTTAATTTATTCATCAAACGTAAACTAGATATTTCTTTAGAATATCATCATCTTCTAAAATACTCTATTAAACAGACTCTTAGATAACTTTTTAATTTTAAAAAAATTAATCACTGCTAACGTTACAATAGGAATGAATTGCAGATATTTTACTTTAATATTCGTTAAATATAAATAAACAAACGTCTCCCAAGATTATATCTTAGAAACCTCATTCAAAATAATGTACATTTTATAAAATTCATGGAATATAATCTTAAATATAATTTATTCCATAACAAATTAATCATAATGGAGTTTGTACTGAATATTTCCTTTTTATTAGTCATGATATAAATCAAATTTCAGAAATTGTTGAACGATCATTACGATTTTCTGTGTCATGTAGTTTTTAAATATTTAAAAGAATTACTATTTTGATGTTTTGTACTTTATGTAAGTTTGGATACACATTTTAACGTTTAATAAAATATATTAATCTAAATTTCATATAGAATATGATTATGAACTGGTCGTCACTTGCCTTAATTCGTATCGAATATACTTTCCCTTTTAGTAATACTTAAATACGATCCACGTCTTGGCTCAGCTCTTGGAACAACACTGTCTGACTTCTAAGGAGTAAGGAGACCGAAGAATGAAGGTACACAGACAGAAGCGGAGGACGACTTTCTTTACGACAAGTATTCAACTTCCGCGAGAGCACCTGGATCAAGTAACAAACCTGTTTGTTCGCAACTACGTGTTACGTGGTTTATAAAAAAAATGGAAACAATGCTCAAACATTCATCGTACGTGTATATAAAAAAATATTTATAAAGTACAATAATTTATGAAACATAAACCATAGACTTTCATTTGCAGTATCATAAAATTTTCACGAACATAAGTTATTTAGAAATTCTGTTCTAATTTCTTATAAAAAACATGTATCATTACGTACAAAAATTGTGGGAACTAACTATATAAAGTATATATAACTTTAATGCTTTTATAAATATTTGAACTACTTAGTACAATTTTTGACAGCGACACTGTTAATTCTCAATTTCTCATTTGCGTCGTCCTGCTTGTTTTTATTGTATTGCGAGTATTTTTTTATTAACACAAGTTAAAATATTGTGAATTTGTGAATGGAGTTAAATAATATATTTTTAAACTTATAAATTTTATTAAAATTTTGTACAACAAACATTTATAAAGTAAAAGTCTCGAAATTAAGCAATGATACCCTTTTATTTTAATCCATCGTAGTAAAATATAAAAGTGAGTCTGTTCATAACTCAAATGGAATGTTTATTAATGTTAGAGCATTAAGATGGTATAAATTGTTGTTTTTGGAAAATTTGGAGATTTCGGCAAAACAAAGAGTTTTTATACAGTATGAAATTTTAGATGTAATGAGTGAATTAGTTTCCAATCATTCTAATGTTTCAATGTCTAACCTTTGCAAATATTACATGTTTTCAGTAATATTATGATACGTAATTTTAAAGAAGGACTTCGCGAATTTGTAGAATTAAATAACGGAAACATTTGTCTATAGCAACCAAAATTTAAATTCCGCACTCGGCCTCAAAATAAATTTTAACAGTTGCGGAAAAATTTAATGAGCAACGTACATTGGATGAAATTCAAATGAAAGTAAAATATTATTTTTAAAATACATCGTAATATGTTTTTGCTACAGTTAATTATAGGATAAAGTTAATCATTGTCTCCAAAACATAATAATCTTGTCGCAAATGTTGTTGATGTACAGAAATATGATTTCACTATTATTTCTAAGTCTCCTTATTGAAAATTATTCTTGAACTGAGTTATACTTGACTCCTATTATAAAAGCACTATATTCTATTAGCATTCACTAACCCTTAATCTTTATGAAGAAAATAAAATGTTTGCTCCTTGCTGATTATATAAAATATGTAAATATATTTAATCTAATACAGATAGTATTGACTTTCAGTAATGTTTAAATAAATTTTATAAATAGTGTAGATAGAATTATATGAAAACAAATATATAAAAATATAAAACCATTACTTTATGAAAAGTATACTTATAATATTGACGGTTGTGCCGTTATTAAACACTTAGGACTGATATTTGATTAAAAAGGATATTTAATCAGTTATAAATGCGTCTATAAATAAATATATGCAAATATTAAGTTTAATACGAGGAAAGCGTAAACTATTCTATTTCTTTTAATCTTACAATGTATATATCGTTTAAGAAGCCAATATTAACGTTGGGATCTATAGTTTTGTCACAATATACAAAAAATCTATATAAAAAAAATGGAAATAGCACAGAGTAAATTGTTTTGAGTCATATCATATAGAATGCATTTTCCAGAACAATTTTTGAACAATAATTATAAAAATATAGTTAAACCATTGATAATACCATCTTTGGAATCTGAATTTAAAGAGTTAATATTTACTTTTAAATTAGTTAAGAATTATATTAATTGCGTCGATTTATTGACAAATTGAATTTTAAAGTCCCTTCTAGATCCTCTTACATGCTTGTTTCTGGTAAAGCTTTATAAAGAAAATTATACTTCAAACAATCCCATAATTAGAATGTCAAATATGGTTAATGCTTTAAATATTGATTTATTTAATTTAAAATTCCTCAATTATTAATGTTTCATAAAGTTAAGAATTTTATTTATGAATAATTATTCAAAAAATATTTATTTATTTATTATATATATAATTTTTCTTTAAGATATAACGTATTGTAAAACTATTTTATATTAGTAAAATGGACAAAAGCTTGTGAGAAATAAATAATATTAGAAATAAATTCAGATTGGTTTATTTTAAAATTTTAATTTTATTACAAAGCCGCTATGCTGTTACAAATAAATAATAAACGGAAATTGCCGACTAAGGTCTACTCTGATTTTCTTAACAATTTCATACCTCAGCGTGTTAAACGGTAATGCCAGAATTACAACATTAGAAATTAACTCTTACTATGTTTTAAGTAACCATAACTTTATTATTTTATTTAAAATATTACTATAAGTTGGATATAAATTAAAAAGAATTTTAAATATAATATGAATTAATGGATTAGGGTACAAATATATTTCATTATGATCAGAGTTAACGATATAACTAGAAAGTAAGAAATGAAATACAATTTTTACAGTTGCTCTAGTGATTTACTAAAGTTGAGATAATAAATTCATAATCGGGGAATATAATGCAATATTATACTCAATTTATTTAAATAGGTTTCAGACCGATGTAATTTTACAAATAAAAATATTACTATATATTACGTTAAGACTGTTTTGAAGGTACGAAAGCGATAAGAAGCTAACAAAAATATAAAAATATATAAACGACAAACACCTTATGTTTGGAAATCCTGTAATAATAAGTAATTTTAAAAGGATGATCCGAACGGTGAATCAATTTCAGACGTGGAGACTAATACGAACTTAAGAAGCTTAAGTTCTGTAACATAAGTAAATAGTCTGTCTTAAAAAAAAATTAGGAATATCGGAATCAGTCAATTCAAATTACATATGCGACAAAAACTAAGATAAAATACTGTTTCTTAACAGCAGGCCAAATTTAATTAAACAAATGTACAAACTGTGTATCCGTCAAGAAACTAAAAATCTTAATAGTAGAATACTCAAACACAAAAATAACCTAAAAACAAACTCGGAAACCGTATCAGCCTTTTGTGTACATGATAGAAGACTAAAACATAAATTTTATTACGACAGTTTCAAAATGCTCCATAAAATGTAACATTGTTATATACGATAGATTATATAAAATCTTCGATCAAACATTAAATACGAGAAAATTGACGGTAGACGTTGGTAAATATTATGTAGCATTTAAAGATTATCAGAAATTAACGACAAATTGTTTAAATATTAGTCTCAGACAGTATTTAGCAACTGAGTGAAACGACAATTCTACAATACGTTCTCACAATGCGTAGAGAAACTGAAAATATATATTTTATTATTAGGTGTGTATTGAGTTCACAGAAAATTATGTTTGTATATATAATTATATATATTATTAACAAACGGAAGATGTATTTTAATTCGGTATGAATTAATACAACGTTATTTGATTACGAAGTGAATGTGGCAACTACTGCCTACAGTTTATAAAGCAAATAATGGTTTTAAATTAATAAATATCAATTTCATAATATGAACAGTTATTTGTTAATGATGTTTCAAAGCGCTTATAAATACAAAATTTTTAAATGACCAATCCTAGGCTTTTAATGACTAAAATCCCGGGGCAGTCTAAGTCCAGGTTGTGTTACCTGATTTTTGATGATAAGAATAATTACTTTCTTTATAGAATAAGATTATTCTCATTCCGTCGCCAACTAGACAATATTTACAGTTTCATTTATTCGTTATGCACAAGTGAAATCCAATTTGTATTTATTTCTTAAAAAAAGTTAATAGAATAATACTTATATTATATGTAATTGTTTTAATTAAAATAATGTCATAGTTTCTGATGTAATGGCACGTATATTGTTGGATCCCAGAGGCGGAAAATCGTTGTCTTCGTGTTCCGACGTTTCGAAATGCGCGGGCCTAAGGAGCTCCAGCCATTGGCTGCAATCTGTAGACGCCTGAAACTTTACGAACCCATTGCAGCAACTTTGCTTGCTAATCAAAAACAATACTGAGGATAAAAACTAATTTAGCTCATTGACAAATTCCATTAATAATAAGATTACCCTCTCCTTGAGACAAAAATTTGAATTTAATTATTTATGTAACATGTGAATCGTTACGTAAATTTGTGCCTAAATTCTCTGAAAACTACACGATTTCTTTCCTCCTAGCGTTTAGAATAAAGACCTGATTTGACTGAATAAGTAATTAAGAACACAGAAATAATAAAGTTAACTCGTTTCTGTCACGTGTGATACCATTTTTTTGGATGATTGTTTTTAAGAACCAGACTCGGTAAATCAATTGCAATTGGGGATGGATTGAATAGTCAATGACTCAGAAGCTCTTTCTAGATGTGAACGTTGTTTCAGAGTTCTTTTATTTTTTTAGAGGGACCCGCAAAGATGACAGGAAGAACTCCGTTATAAATAACAGACCGAATAAATAAGGTTCGCAATTAAAGTGAAGCGAAATTCACTTCCTCGCCCGATAGGATTTTATTTTTGTCCGATTCATCACGGAGCTGCTATAGATTCTTTGTTTTATTACAATTTCGCCGTGGAATCCCTCCTTCCAGGGACGGGCATGCGTGTTGGCAGACCTGCGCTATACGGAAAAGGCCTTCATAAAAAATACACGTAGCGCTGATATCCTAGCTTATATCGATTACTGTATTAACATTGGCCGCTCGCTTTTTTATATCGTCGAAAAATGTTTATTTTAATTTAAAAATTGGACCCGTATACTTGACAGATATGCACTCTGGCAGCTTTGCATAAGGACCAAGTTTAGCGTCAACTGTTGCCTACATTTTTAATCCCGGGTTCTGCGATGTAATAAAAATTATAATATCTCATTGTATCTGTGCGATAAAATTGTCATAAAATTTTATCATGTGATGTATTTGATTTTTGTATTTCGTCAGACGATATTCACTCTAATGTAACGATATATCAAGAGATTAAAATATTTCACGTACCTTGAATCAATAAACAAAAAAATATTTTACTTAACATTTCAAGGATTATGTGTCATAAAATTCGTTTAAATTGGAAATGAAATTTAAAATATATACATAGATAAGATTTTATAAATCGTAATAACTTATGTAAATAAACTGTTTTGTTAAATACATTTAAACGTACAATTATTTCCAATGGTAAATTTATTTACATTTTTTATTCAAAGTTTGCGGAACACTGATTATTACTATTCCTGAATTTACTTAAAATTAATTAAATGCATTATTAGCCAAATAATAGACAAAAATAATTACTAATTAAATACCACACTATCAACACTTTCGATTTATTTTTTAATTTCTAAGTTTTATTTCGTTTCTTTAATACTGTCACTAAAACAAATAAACTTAAAAACTCCCAGATAACTTAGTGTTGATATAATTTGTTATCATATTTTATTGCACGTATCTTAGGGTGCTAAGTCATAACGCATTGTACAATGCGGGTCAGTATATCTCACGGAACTGACTAGTTAATTAAATTTTTGTAGTTAATAATTATTTTTGTAGCTAACCATGATTTTACTAAAGTAAAATTGCCTTTAATATACAATTTTGTATTTTTAATCATCTTAGAAATATTTTTATTTTTTAAATGAATAAATCAGATATGTATTAAAATCCTTAGAAGAATGCGTATATTTTATTTGAAAAAAATACGTATAAACAATACTTTACTGACAGTAACTAGAATGGATATCAAAATACTTTAATCTTTCATATCCTATATCCTAGAAACTAACTTAAGTATCAATATTACATGTCTTTAAATTCAACAAGACTGATAATTAATTTACATGTTATTTTTCAGGTAAGAAAATGTTTTTTCGTCAATTTAAGTGTAGAAAACAAAAAATGTTTCAAGTTTTTTGTGCTTAAAAATATGAATGTAGCAGCCACATTTAAATTAGGTAAGATTGCTATATGTCACTTTACAATTCACATCAACTGGTATATTACTTTAGCATAAGTAAAAAAGTTTTGAAACAAAAATAAATCAATATCATTTTTCTATATAGGTATATTACAAAATATATTAATTTCTTGATTTAAAAGTTATATGTTGACTTCTGTTATGGTAATTTTTTATTGATTTATTATTTCTTAAAAAATTCCAATATTATATATATATATCACTGATATTTATAAATGTATATATTTCATAACTTCATTAAGTACTAAATATTAAGTCCTTTAACAAAGTTTCTACATTTCTATAGCAGTGTGATCGATTTATTCAAGTTTATTGGACATATTTATTTTCTAAACGCGATTTTCTACACATATTATATGCATTGAAGGCATTTCTTCAATAGTTTACAATTTTAGATCTGAAGTCATTTATTCGTCTTCACGAAATTTGTTTGGAAATAACTAAATATAAATAGTTCAAATGCTGAATTTTATACTTCAGTTATTCAAATTCTGAACCGTATTAAGTTTACGAGGGAAAATAATATACATATAAACTGAATATGACTGATGAAGTAGGTTCCAAAGTACAAATAAATATGTATTTCTATTTATTAATTATAGTTCAATACACTCTGATTATTAATTGAACTTTACGGCTCTTAACAATATTTCAAATATAAAATTTAACACTTTACTGTAATACTTTATTGCATTCCCTATCAGTCGTTAGTCTTAATACACTTACGAAAACTTCAAAAATATGTAAATAATTACCGTTAAAAATTCAAGGAAAATTAATTACATAGTAAGCAAAAGACTCAGAGAATAAGACGTATTGTAATGTTTTAAGTAATGAAGGCCCTTTCGCCAATTAAAGACTTGTCCTGAAGAGATATAACAAGTTAACAAACAATTTCATCAGTATTAACTATATATCACGTACGTACATAATCAGCGAGAGTAATTGAGACGTGTGTACACATTTTGAGTGTTATAGAGCTGGTTTAAAATCCCAAATTGAAGTATTTACTCACATATTATTCCATGAGCACTTTTAAGTTAATTTATTCTTAATAAATTCTGACGTACATCTTAAAGTCGTTTTAAAACTATAGTCACTTATTACACTCGTTGGTTTTACACTTATTATGTCTTTGATAGTAAAAATCGTATATATGGGTAAATTAATTTTAAAACGTACCTTTGAAATATTCTCATAAAAAAATAAAGGTCAACGTATAGACCTAAAGATTTATTGGCTTGTAATTATAAAAATTCGTATGCCTAAATGGAATAACTGTATGTAATATAGTGTCTTTAATGTACCGTCTTAAATAAAATAAATTAATTGTCCTTTAAAGTCAGTAAAAATAATATTTAGTACAATTAAATTTGAGAATTACATCTAATACAAATACGAAATATTAGGTTTCATCCTAACTTTGTGAATTCATCAGTTAATTCACAACGGAGAAAGGCTTGAATTATTATACTAAAAGAATATTTAAGGTGCTGAATTTAAATTTTGATTCAAACTAGTAAAGAAATATCAATTCATAAGTTCCTAAACGAACATATTTAAATCAAATAAATTTTATAATTCATGGGCAGCACTTCATGAGATTTTAATCTGAAAAGTTGTAACTTGGATGTCATGCGTATTTCTCAGATTTATAGTTTTATTTCAGCAAACAATGGAAGTCAACCCGAATAGATTTTACTTTGAATGTAAAAACTCTAAAAACGTATTATTGCGAATAGAATGTTCTGTGAAACAATCAGACTAAAATTAGCGTCTGTTCATTCAATCCTTTCCTCTGTTTATGGAGTTAATTTTTTACGTTGAAATGTTAATTTGAAGACATATATAATATAGTAATTAATGCTAATTTTAAAAACACTTAATATATTTCGTGTATTTAAATAATCCTTTATCTAACAAATATTATGGAAATTTAAACGCATGTAAATTAATTATTAAATAATAGAACTTAGAGTAATACACTTTTCGCACTAAAATACGTAGTATTACGTGTGTGTATGTACATGAAACCACTACGTGGTCTTTCATGATAAATAATCACACTTTTATTTCATACTTTGTTACAACAACAGAAACCCAATCAGTACTGTCTTAAATATCGTAATAAGAAATACGCTGCTTTCAACGCTTGCTCCCTCACGTTTGATTGTGAAATGAATAAAAAGTAGAAAATCCGTAGCTAAACTGACCTTTAAAATGTAAAGCAAAAACATTATTTAGAATATTTTAAATACGTAACTATTATATAAACTAACAGATTCCCTTAATTGTTGGCGCCGTGCCTATCACGTTGATATGCTGGTTGCATAAATATGGAGCAACTGTAAGATATTTCGGGAAGAGTAAAATTTTATTATAGCTGCCAAGGCATTAGTTTCTCAAGCTTATGAATTTATCTTTAGACTTTTCTGCTGACGCATAGCTATTATCTTCATCTTGTACCACCAACAGCGACAATTAAATTACTCTGCACTACTGTTATTACCTTCGTGAAATTTGGAAAATGCTTTTAATCTCTCTATTTATCTTTTTAACTGTCTATAACAATTTTTTTTATTTAAAATACCTAATAATTTTATTTATCTTTTATTAAACTTTGTGAGTTATATCAATGTAACTTCTGAACGTGAGGTAATTAGTTTTTCAGGACCAATCTGTCGTTCATTGATGACGAATGTTAATAAAACTCTTGAAGTGAAGGAAATAATTTACTCCCCTTCTATGCGATAGTATTAACAAAACAAAGATGATAGCGGATTTTGCAAAATATAGAGAGAATTATTTAAATCAATTTTTTAATATACACAAACTTTTGAGATATAAGTAATGCTAACAACAAAAACGTAAACAGAAACAGTTATAACTTGAACACAATTGTCCAGTTTGTATACAAAAATGGTAACTTGTACATTATTTCAGATGAATTTAATGATATCACACTACTGCATATATTACTTTGTTATTAAAAAAAATTAATAAAAACTTGTTTACTGATTTTAATGCTCTGATTCCTTTCTTAATCATGACTTGTATTTTAAAGCCAAGTTATTTATTCAGAATTAATCAAAAGTTTATAAATATTATTTTAATTAATAAACAAATTAAATTACCAATACACAAAGAAATTAAATCCTAAATTACAAACCAATCCTATATAGAAACATCATTAGGTATAAAAGTATATATATAAGACTAAAATATATCGTATTGACGCATTGTAATGAGGATCTATAAAAATTTTAAGGAACCAATTTTTATACAAACATAGTCATGTATGGACTTTTTACTTATTTAATTCTAAATAATGTTCGATAAATATAACCATTAGTGTATATAAGTTTAAATTAACCACATACCATAGTTTTTTTATGGAGTATGATGTTACTATCCTGCATTGAAGAGTGACATTCATATCGGAATTAAATGATAAATATTTTGTGCATAATGATTAAAAGTTATAGGAATTTTCGAGGCTGAACAGCTGGAATAGTTTCATAATACGATTAAACTTGATAAAATTCTAAAATGAATCACTTTATTAATAATGTGAAAATACCTGATAGAAACGAAGGGACTTTCCCTTACTGATAATTTTTCTTGATTAGGAATATGTTTCAATTTATATCTTACAACCGTAAGTCAAAGTTTTTATATATAATTCGATATTAATTTGTTTATAGTTGATGTAATTTTCCCAATCTAGGTCATGAATTTATAATAATTATATTCATTTGTTACAATTTAATTTATTGCAATTTGTTTTATTTAATTTGTAATTTAATTGTAAAGTCATGCATCTACTATAATTCGTAGATTAAAGAATTACATAAATATACACATTAAACCGTTAAAAACTGTGGCGAATCTATTGCTTTATTACAGTCAACTCATGCATTTGACTTTAATAGCGTTCTTTATATCCCGTTTGATTGCAGCAATCAAAATATGAGTTTACATTTTCAAGCTGAAAATAAAAAGAACTAACTTTTTGAATATATATTTATAATATAAATCATTATTGACTGAAAGATCAGTATTTACTTGAGTCAGAAAAAAGTATAAATATAAATTCTGAACAATTTTATTTTATATTCATAATTAAATATTTTCAATAATCGTTACACTTATTTACGACGAGGACTCTGTTCAATGTTGCATTCAGGAGAAATATGTATATGAATTATGTGTTGTCTATTAAAACATAAATCAAATTATATAACTTTAATGTTTATATTTTCTTACCATTTAATTGTTGTGGGGTGGAGAAATTATTCTGAAGCTAATGAATTATATTACGAAAAACATATTTTTTTGTATCAAAATTAAATTTATAAATATTTACGAAAATATATATTATAATATCATTAATAGCCAGATTGAAATTAGTCAGAAAAGTAATTAAAATGTTTATAACAAATCCATTATAATTTTACGGCGTTTCTTCGTCCTCAGGGCACTCGTCAGGTATAAACATTTTTAATCTCCACACGCGGACGAAACGTCGTGGATTTAATATTTTTAGTACATTATAATTACTTTTCTAACACAAGACTATTTATTTATTAATAAATTTATAAACGTAATAAACTGCGAGTGAATTTAATTTACGTATAATATTTACTTTCAAAATGATTATTTGACGAATACATATTCATATATTTGTTCCAATTATTGGATTTCACAACTCCATAACCTTAAATACAAAAGAATTGGCAAGGAATAAATTTTGGCAACTAGTGGAATGAATCTTGAATGGTAGATGGATATATTTTATCTAAAACGTGGATACGACCCTGCCTGTAACTTTTTGTGATACATCGAACAGTCTAGACGATAAATATCTTAAATATGAAAGGGAGAAGAGTGCACATTTCTCAACCAAAGTACATACCCGTATTTGAACTCAATGGAAGAATGTATTAAATTATATGTAAACTATATGTTAAACAGAAAAATAAATAAAAAATGGATGAATTTATAATAAAATCAATTATATAAATAAAGTGGAAAATAAAATACTCGTATCTGTTCACAATTGTTGTGCCCCTTAAATAATCTAAATAATAGTATTTTTGTTTCTGTATTTCTATATTTTGTGACTATCCATAGTTTTTAATATTACCTCTTTGAAATTCTTAGTATCTTTGAGAATATCATTTCAATCGCTGAAGTGATTTCAAATTTCTACGTTTAATATAATGGAGAATTCGAAGCATAAAGAGAGCATTCATGATAAGATAAATATATAAATATAAATATGTAATGGAACTACATTATCAGATAAGAAGTAGGAAATATAATTTGAATGTCATCAAATGTCTAATTTAATAATTAAAACCTTAAAATATGAAAAATATGTTTCCGTGCGTCATATTCGTTATAAATCATATTTTATTGTTCTTTTCTAATTTTATTGCTTTCTGCATTATCGATATTTTGTAATTCCATACAATTAATTGGTAATTGTAAAATATTTTTGAAACTTTCTTTGTGTTCTAAATCGTTTTTTATACTTACATAAAACTAAACTGTTCATGTAATGGTAAATTAATTTCAATAAAATATTTCAAAATGTTTGAACCGTCAATTGATATATGATCTTGCATAGTAATTATAGTTTAAAATAATGACGATAAATGTAATTAATATTATGTTTGCTAAAAACGAAAATAGGTGAAGTCTTGAGAAATATTTGCTCAAGTAATATCACCCAAAATTTTCTTTCACAATACAAAAACCTTTATATATTATTTCTATTCTCAGCCAGTAGCAAAAAAATCATGCTGAATATTGAGACATATCAAATAATTACGAAAACACATATAACCAAACATAAACATATTTATGTTGAAAATAATTCTTCTCCTATTTCTGTAATAATTGTTCCCATAATACACTACTGTTCTTATCCAGGGAAAATTTCAGTAATTGAAGTGAACTAACTTAAGGCATTACTAAAGATTTATTTAAGCAAATTACACATATAGTTGTATAATTTTGAATTTCAAGGTAATTAAACTATCCCATAACTAATTGGGATTAAATTTTTATGAAATAATTTAGAAATACACTTAAATTTTTATCTTGCGATTTTAATCCTTTCGAAATTATTATATGTAACACTGATCTTTTTTATTCAAATAGAAATGATATAAATATCAATTAAACTTTTTTCTTAAGAACGTGTAAATAATTTGCATTTATTACCCATAGATTTATAGATCTAATTCTAAGGAAACAAGTAAAATTTTATAACTAATAAATTCACTAATATTACTTATAAATAGAATAACATGCAACAAATGAAGTTTTATTATTAATTTATAACAAATAATCTCGATTTGAAACAATCTAATATCATCGTGCTAGGATTTGTTCTTTACTTACATATATTTATTTGAAGAATCTTTGTCATTAATATTGCTACAAATTGAAGATGTGTTTGAAATATTTTACTTGATATTATAGGCTTAGTAAGGTCAGTTTTATACATATAAATAACAGTTCAACCAAATATAATCACGTATATTGTAAATAACTGAAAATGGGGATTTAAAATCTTTTTAATAAAGAAAAATTGTAAATTAGAACTCACATTGTGAATTTATAAAGTGGACATTACATACGCTTTAGCAAATGTCATTTCATAAATTATTATATTTTACTTTCGTATAAATATTTTTTCCTTGTGCAATAAATTGAATATTTTAATATATAAGTAAACGTTAATGGAATGGTTTAATTTTCTGATAATATTTTACGATTTTATAATATAAGTGTAAAATAATTATGATAAAATAACTATCCCTTAAAAATGTTAACGTCTACCACTATTACAGTATTACGGGCTGTACATTTCACTATAAATGACAACTCTGCATAATGTTCGAGCACACTGCAATCAATATCTTTGTAGTTGATACTAAATTTGAACTAGTACTATTTTTAATTGTAAAATTCAAAATCTTGAAGTAACTTGGGTCTTTCGACGTAGGATGCAACTTTGGTGGCCTATATGGAGGGGGAAGATGCTCTCGCCGCTAAGAAAAAGAAGGGACGTCAGATCTTATAAATTTAGCTTTTATATCTACTAATTTTGATGAAATGGGAATGCATTAGAAATTTTTCCTGCATAAAGTGTATAATTACGTTTCCATAGATTCTGATTGAACAATAAAAATTCAGAATTTTCTAAACAAAATATTATAAGACTATGAAACTGATTTATTTAATTATATATATATATATATATATATATATATATATTTGAATACTGCGCGTAGAGATTCACAAAATCTGTTTGGTCATTTGACATGCATCCAAACAAATTCTTTTTCATCAACTGTTAACCAGGAATAGACTTTCAGTCCTGGAAGTTAAAATCTGTGACTTCTGATTCACTGTTTCATATTTGAAGATTTTCTTCATAAATAATTGTTTTATAATGAAACAGAAGATGCTTATTCATTGGTGAGCGTGCCTTAATTAATTTTTATAACACCGTCATTTTTCACGTTTCCAAAGCTTCTAAGCTTTAAACACTACTTCTTTAAAGAAGAAAATTACATCCCGAAGTGAATTTTATTGTAGTAGTTAAAATAGGTACCTTAAAATAATTTAATAAACGAAGCATGTTTTTATGACTGACCAACCACATTTTTTAGTCTTATTTTATACAGATACTCTGTTATCATGTTCTAATGGAGCGTAAGAGATTTTTATTCTACCCTTTGTTGGCCACTACATTTTGTTTCTCTTATGTCTATTTTATTATGTCTGTTATGTGGCCAAAGACAATCGTCATATTCGAGGTCGTTGTGGTATCAGTAAACTCAAACAATATTATTTATGTTAACCTTCTAGTTCTCTAAGAACTAAGGATTCATAGGAGATAATCTTGATGAATGCGCAATTCGATTATTTACCGGAAAATAAAAATAACTTAAAGTATCGTCTTAGTATCGACTATAATTTTTCATTGTGTGCATTTAAAATGCATTTGATCGCTTACTTCTCCACAACGTTTATGTGAATTTACATTCAGAGTCAGTCCTCAACATTCGAAAGATATTCCATCATCTTTGGCGACTGTTACGTTCACACTATCTATATTCCTAAAGTTAGCCAACACTTTGCAACGATTAACTACGACTTGTTTATGTATGTCATTCATCTTAAATCTTATTGCTATATTTTTTAAATTAAATTTGTATATGAAATTTCGTTCTATTGATGGTTATTTAGTTCATCGTTATTAGATCTCAAATATTATCGTCTGCAAATAGTTATGGAAATGTATAAGGTTTCATTTACTTGAACTTCTGCTCTGGAATCCTTAAAGTGAGTCTGATGGAATATTATACGTGTATAACAATAAATGCGTAATCGGTCGACAAAATTTCCTGAACCATTCAGACACTCGTTTCGAATGTACGGTTTTGAAACAATAAACCGTATTGTATCTTTTACGAGGCTTTAACCTTTATTATTTGTTGTGTAATCAGTCATGGGTATCTATATCTAATTTTCCCGCGGAAGAATATGCGGAATCCTGTTACTGAGTAAATTTGTTATAGATATGTCATCCGAGAGTTGTCATGTCGTGGATGATCACATGTCCGTACCGCCATGAAGTGTTACAAATCTCATACTTCTCCGTAAAAGTATATTTTCTCCAGATACGAAAGCACAAGCAAAACAAAGACATGCACACCAGAATTCTGTCGTTATTTATTATTTTTTACCGTTTTGATCTATGACGTTCTACCCTCTGGTGACGTTAATACGTTGATACTATTTTGTTTCTCCGAATCTCATTCTTCGCTGGAGAAGTTTCTTTTCTCCAGGTACGAAATCGCAAGCAAAAACAAAGCCATTGTAGATTAGATTATACAGTTTTCTGTCATTATTGTGAATTTTTACTGTTTTCTAATACGATGTCCTACCCTCGGGCGACGACAAATATTCGTTTCAATTTGCGAACGATGGAAAACCATTCCGTGATTTACCAAATTCTTGACAATCTGGCTGTATTCTTGAGACAGGAATATCCTTGTTCAAGGTGACGACTACTGTAATCTGTTACTCATCAGTATTAATTTATTTATCACATTCGTGAAAGTATTGCTCCTTTTTTGAGATCCGGATATCCTAGCTCTTGCTGACGACTTCTGTAATCTGTTACGCTTCAATATAAATAACCGCTGCTGTGCCTTATTCTTATACGTGTTTAGAATTATAATACACAAGATGTGTGATTTATGTATACTCTCCGATCAATCACGGCTTCATAAGACAATTTGGCCATGTCGGTGTTTGAAGTGAGCTATATTCTTGAGATCTGAATATTCTTGCTCTTGGTGACGACTTTTGTAATCCGTTACTCTTTTATATAAATGGCCGCTACTGATCATTTTTCTTGCATGTGTTAATAGTTTTAATAAACATGATGGTGTATACTCTCAGCCAAATCACGTCCTCATAAGCCAATTTGATTAGGAAAGCAATTCTTCAGCGATTTTATTGACTGTGTTCCAGTTGCTTTGTTGGATGGAAAATGTGAACCATGTAATTTTCACTATAATGTAACTCCAAAGATTGTCTTACCTCCGTTTACAGCAATGTATGTGTGAATACCATACTTCAGATCTTCTTGACATCAATGTCGTCTCCTTCAAATGTAATGATTTTAGTATGTACCAAAGCCATGAGGATGCTCATAATTTCTTTTGTTGGTACAACAATTCTGATCATTTGTATGTTATTTAATTACAGAGGGATTTGTGTAGAGCTGACGAAGAGATTACAGCCTGGGTGTGAATTCGGACCGCCGCCACTGCCTCATGGCCGCGTGGCGTCTGCAATGGCGGCGCCGGGGTTACCATGGAGACGCTCATTACTCGCCACGCCTTCCACCCCCACCAGACACCCCCTCTCAGGTATTAACATCTCATATTCGCAGCACAGTCCTTGCGGAGAAGGATTGCAGATGGGGGCGATGATATTCGTTGAATATTTGAGCGCCGACGAGGGGTTGGACAGGTGTGGGGAAAACCACTCTCTCCAACTAGCAAAGGACAGGGAAATAGACAAACAAGCCCCGTACAGCTTTCAAAACATCGAGTTTATTTATTTACTTATTTTTTTGTTTCTCTTTCCCTTACAAACTATTTAACTATTAATTAAAAAGTTCAATTTCATTTTACGCTACATTACACTTAAGGAAACACATTCCATGGTTTGATTAGTAGAATTGAATATTTGAACCTTTAAATAATTGACTATGTAGCGCTTCGAATTAACCTAACTTTTCTCGAATGAGAAATGGGACTGTACACACACAAATACCTATATATATGTAAATATAGAGAGAAATAAATCAAATATCCTACTAACTAATATAGTGTTATTATTATAAAATTATTTGTAAAATAATAGATAATATTTTTTTTCAAATTTAAGCCTTTGTATTACATTAGTACATGTTATGGCCATACCTGACCGCATTCCTTCCAACACAATATTAATCTGGAATTTTTTACTTGACTAAAGTCTTCCAGCTACGATTCTAGTATTACACTATTAAGATACTAAATCATGAAACTACTCAGGATACTTATGATTAAAAGAAATATTATGTAAATTTTGACTCACATTTCTAAAAAAAAATGCCCACTAATGACTAATTCGTTTTCTTTAACAACATAAATGCGCAAAACTATTCTGAATATTTTCATACTAATATTATTATATGTACGGATAAGAAGATGTGTTCCATAATAAAAAGTTTTTAACTTTTATTTTTTGTTTTCCATGTGAATAGAAATGATATTTTTCAAAAAATTATTTTATGTATAACTCCTTACAATAAATAAATTAAAAAGAATATTTATACATTATAAAAAAATAACGTGTATATGAGAATAAAATACATTTCCTAATGTAAGATCACGGTATGTGGCTGTGTGCTTTGACTAAGAATTTCAAAATATATTATACAATATAAATTGACAGTTAATTTGTTTTAAGATATACATTTCTTGTGTTTATATAATTACATTTTATTTTTGGTTACTCATTGTCTAAAAATGAATTATAATTTGATCCGGCGGGGCGAAACATATTGATGAGGAAACCTAGGAGAATTTATCATGCCCCGTTGTTTCACTTTGTATTGAAACAAAACGGTTTTGGAACGACGATAAAAGCAAAAACTGCGCTAAAAGGTCTAAATTTGGAACAACGACCAGTAGACATGCGCCTTTTTGATTGGTGGCTCCTACGAGTAACGCAAGCAGTTTCCAATTAAAACTTTTATCTGAGCGTGGACTTTGCCTTTTAGCAGCAGGAGTTGAAACGCCACGATAAGAGTAAACAGGAAACCTGAAACAAAAGGCACTGCTGTAAGATACCAACATCACCGACGTAGTACTATCGAAACGAAAATACTTTTTTAGGGGAAAAAATCATTTTAGGAATCTATACTCAGAAAATTATAAATTTATAAAACATATAGACGTGATAAAAGAAATTTTCGGTCACGTTTATTTTCACTGACACTACAAATAATTGGTTTACGACACAAAACAGAAATAAAGACTCATAAATAAACATTCCATTTGTACTATGAAATAATTATTATACAATTATGTAATATTTAATATTAAAAATAAGTTATTATTTTTATTCAAATAATAAGAAAATATAATATAATCATATAATATAATTTTTAAATTGTTACAAAATAAAATGCATACAATACAGAAATTATATTAATATTTTTTTAAAATATTTTTAATTTTATAAAAGTATTAAAAATTTATTTCTAGGTTAATAAAGAAGAAAGAAAACAATAAGACATAAATACGTGTGTACGATAAAATACAGTGGTATGAAGAAGTTAGCGGAGGAGACAAGAGTAAGGCGATTCCAAACAGCTTGTATAAGTGACGATCAATAATTTTTTTATAACCGTTAGTTGTGAAATTTTATGGTGCTGATTTTCAGTGTACTAGTGTTTATCTCAGTGAAAGTGCATCAAGCAATGGTTTAGCGCTTCTTATTATACACCCACAAGGACTACAAATTATATGGGACTGCGTTCAAGGTAATAAATTACTTATGTATCTGTTATAATTAAATGAATTGAGACATATGGATTTAGCAGTAATTTTATAATGTTTGAAAGTGGATTATATTGCATTACTGGATTTTTATTCCCATTATAAATTATATTGTATAATTTGAAAATTTTCTACTTTTTTACCGTACTGATTATAGCCTGTATACAACAATATTGCGAGGGACAAGAAATAATATTGCCATTGAAATGTTCAGTTTCGTTTCCATTAATTCATTTTCCAAACGCAACCCGCTTTACATATTTACTGAATACTTTCGCCTCCGGTTATGTGAAAGTAAAATACTAGTACACTTTTGATATATTGCGTACCGGTTTACTTTGCATGCCTGTAAATGTACTTTATATGTAAACAGAAATAAACAATAGTACATATGAAGATCTATTTTCTGCCCTTCAGAATCAAATAGGCGACGAAGTCCGTAATTCTGCAAAGGGTACGATTTTCCTCTGTTGTTTCGTGTTTTTTTTTTAAATAATACACCTTCGTAATTAAATGAAGAATTCTGATATCACTACTTTAAGTTCACATATTTCGTATTTCGCTCTTACTTGCAAATTTCGTATCACTTCATTTCTCTGTCTCTCTCTCTCTCTTCATACATGATGACTATCTACTTATATGTTCGATTTAGTATTTAAGGAAGTTCATGTTTAGAGTTATGATTGTTATGAAAATTTGCAGTCTGAGATACGATTAATGTAAGGCAATATCTTCTCTAAAAGTAAATGTTTTTTTGTTTATCTTTACAATCTGCTCTTTTGAGAAATAACTAATAAGCAAGCAATAAATAAGCCATTTAAGATGAACTTATTACTACAGAATTTAAATGTTAGCATTACAATTGAATTAAATTTTAACATTTCCCAGGAATATAATAAATTTGGAATCGGTTTAGTCGTATATGATAAATCAACATTTGGAAGAAAATATATTTTTGAATACAATCCTAAATCCTGGATCATTTATTGGATATTGGCGTAGAAAGAGTGACCGTCACAAAAATAGGATAGTAAAAAAACTTTAAGTTAGGTTGATCATTAATAGATAGATATTTTATTAATTCCAGTAGTTCTGAGTTGAGAAAATAGTTTAAGTCATAAATTAAATTACAAATAGTTAACAGCAACTATAGAATGATAAAACAGGACTTTTTTGGTACAATATAACTAAGAAAACAGTAAAATAATTCCATTCCATTAATTAATGGTCTTAAATACAATTAAATAACAATACAACAGACTTGACAGGACCCACAGCACTGTTTAATATTTACAAAATATGCTTACAATTCATTATAATTTTTTATATAAGGGCAAATAGAAACACACACAAATACACAAACTTGGGGACGAACGACGAGAATTATTAACTTCCATGGTAATACTAGTTCACATATGAAACAAAGAAAGGAGCAGAAAAATTATATACAAGGTACTAAATAAATATTTTACTGAGGAACAATTTAAGCAAATAATTTTAGGTTTTAAGATAATGATCAAGAAACTCCTATTCTAATTTAAACGCGCCTTTCAATAAAATGTTCTTACACTGATTCCCATAATGTTTGTAGTTGTTATTGTTCTCAGTCTGTGGAGGAACACTATAATATAAAATCATTGTATGGTGATTTTATGGTAGAGAGCATGGCCATTCTTGTTCGATATCACATCTGTTCTATTTCTATAGTTTTTCAAATGGGAGACTATTTGACCTTGAAGCTCTTCGTTGTCCCGCCGAATCAAATTCGTGCGACGTTGTAGCGTTATTGTCCACGCAGCTGTAGTAAGGATTTGTTGCAATTCATTAATGACAGTGTGACAACGTTTATATATTTCTCTTCTATGATTCTCTGACAGCCAGAACAGCTACCATTATAGTCTGATTATATTCTTGAAAGTCGCCATTTAGAATGCATAAAAAGTAGAGTTAGTTTTCAAATTTTTGAAGAAATGTTTAACCGTACTATTAGGACGCTTCTCGAAATGAATAATCGTTGGGTTAATAGTTGATAATGTAGACGCAATTATAAACAATATCATATTAAAATTTAAAATAATTAAATTCTTAAAAAATAAGTAGTTTTAATAAAACTTCAGAATAGTCCTTGCTTTAATTGTAATAAGGAATTTGATCTACACGACATCTCGCTTAGAGATTGCTATAGTCACAGATGTGTCTGCGCTAAGTTGTCTCCCTCCCCGCTTTAGAAGTTGGGACTTGCTCCTCCGTGTTGACTCTAACTCAGGGCAAAGTTCGTTCAAGTCCAGGGCCACAGACTTCTACTGCATTTAGTCCGGATGAGGATGCTTCGCGAAACTCGAGTAGCTAATTTCTCTACTAAATCACGCACTATGTCTTACGACCGCATCCCCAAGCCGATATATTCGCAGTTCCACAGTTTCTGAATTCCTCGCCACTGAGGAAGTCAACTACTGTACATCTTTCCCCATGTAAAACAATGTATATCGATACGCAAATATTGTTTCGCATTATGATTTCGACTTCATTAAAATTCAGAGTTCTATGATTTGGGTTTTAAATGCTGACAAATAGAATAACGCTACAATATTACAAATTGTATCATCTTGGATCTTACCAATTAACCTTAAAATCATCAATACGTTATGGTCAATAAAAACTGATTAACTGTTGAATTGTACCGTTTCTTAACACCGTTATTCTTAACACCTAAAAATTCGTGTAAGACTGTGATCTTACTCTAATTGAGCATCGTTTTGTGTAACGATAAATTAATAAAGACTCAGACGTATCTAAATAAATAGAGAAACGGATTGTGGCACGTGGCAGACAAAAGTGTGGAGGGATGTGTCTCTCAATTACAAATGTATCATATAAATTTCAACAAAACCAGGACAGTACCCCATAACAGTTTGGAGATATTGAAGGAGAGTTTCCATTAAAAATAGCTAAGCCTACGGAACCACGATCTATGCAGCCTAATTTTTTAAAAACAATTTTTAAAAATTTGTTCAAAGTGTGTGCCATATACGTAGATATGCATCGTATGAGATTTTAAAAAAATTAAAGAGAAAATACGTTTGAGTAAAGTTTGGGTAGAATAGTAAAAAGTAGAATTTTTTTTATTACAATAACACGAACGTCATATGAAACAAAACTTACAAATGGACTATGGTCACGAGTGATAATAAAACCACCAAGATTGTCCGAATGCCTGAAAGTAAATTTTTTATATATCTTTGACGATAAAAAAATAATAGACAGTTAAAGTATTTATTATTCTATCATCAAATTTACCTACACAGTCGTTAAACTTAATATAGTTCTTATATTTCACTGATATGTCATATAGTTATTCAACATTTGATACCTTAGTTGAATATACGCTCTACTACTACATATACTACAGTAGAGTGTATATACACAACTTAAATTATATAATTTGGGGTTCCTAATCTGGATTTAGCATTCCCTTTTTTCCTTCAATATTTCAGACAATTATGTTGTATTAATTTTTCAAAGTTTTTCAAGTTTCAAAAACGTATAATTCCTCATTAAAAACAATTTCTAAATGTATTAAATCCGAAGTGTTCCTCAAATTATATTATATGTAGCTAATTATACGACGATTTTTTTACCGGAGGATTACAGCACTTGAATATGTGATTATATTTTTTTAATTAACGATTTATAGTCGCATTAACCTATCGGTAATTAGCGTCTTACATATGTTATGTTTTTACATTTGCGTTACATATTAGCTAATGTTGTGTATAATTGTTAAATTGCATAATTTTCTCTGTCAGCATTTTTAATGAAATTTTAACTTATTTACTGTTAATAGTATTTATAGTTAATAGTATTTTCAATTAAATAATGTAGTTTTTCGTTCATTTTCGCCATAGTTGAAGAGAAATAGATCCTATAGTAGAAAAATACGATTAAATAGCATATATAATGAGTCGTATTACCGTAGACGACCCATAAACCTAAATTATATGGGAAATAATGTGAACATAAAAAATTTTATGTTATGAGAAGCTGATTTGAAAATTCATTCGTTTGTTCACTTTTAGAGAGATAAATTACACATTTTCTTTGTCACGAAATACAGACACATTCTGTGAGAGTTGGAGGTGCTTCTTATGTCTGTGAATTTGGTCTAAATTAAACAATTTTCATATAACTACTGTTCTATTAGAAACTTAACTGGGTTCTTAATTTTAATTATTAATTCCTGTTTATAGCTTCTATTGTCTATCCATTTTTTAACTAAGTCCCTGCGTCTTGTTATGTATTTACTGCCTTAAAAATCAAAGATTTTGACCGATTATTCAAGTCTTCCTTTTATCCAATGCTGTGAGAATTTTCGTAGGACAACCATGTTCTCAACAATTACTATGTTTTTCCTTAAATAATTCATGTATTCATTAAAACGAACGAATAGTGTAAATAATTACTCCGTACTACCATGCAAGAATTTTTAATAGATTTACGAATACAATATTGTCGTCAGTTCTAATTGTTTCCTAAAGAGATGCATAACATTTTTAAATGCATTGTACGGTCGTCGTAAAAATAAAGTTTAATTATGGTATAAATTATCACACAGTTAAACAATGTACATGTACTATCGACATTTACTTAATAGAATTAAACAAACCTCTCGTAATCTAACAGAAACTATTAACTGAAAACATAAACTTTTCCAAATTGAAAACACCTACGTTCAGCGGTTTTAAAACATTTTTATTTCTTCATTAAATAAAATGCGAGACATAGTCTGGATTTTAAGTTTTTTTAAAAAATAATTATGTAACATTTCGGTAACACTTGGTACTATACTTTTTAACACTCTCCGTGATAAATGTGGATGCATACAAGTAATCAATTTTTAATTTAAAATAAAATGTAATTTATTACTATATAAATTATAATAAATACTATAAACATAATTAAAGACCTAATATAATGTAAACTAATTTACACCACATTTTATGTTATATAAATAAAAATTTACTAACAATAAATGTAATAGCAATTATTAATTTTTCTTTTAATTACATCTTCACTGTAATGAGCCAGTTATCTTAAATATGTTTTTTAAGTAATTACGTCGTCAAACCTTTGAATAGTTCAATATTATCAATTCACTCAATTTAAACCTGCATTATGTCATTATTATATTTCGAGAATTGAGACGTAATATTGTTTTTGAATAAAATTGTGCCAAAAAAAGTTAGGGTTTACTTATTTTACACGTTTTTCACATTCAATAATTTTTTTTAGAGAATACAATATTTTAACCACGTCAAAATAGGCGACCCAAAAATTAAAATGTTTCACTGATGATGAATACCGATGAATTTTAGTTCATTTTATTGGAGTGATTAATTACCTTGTTATGTAACATATTTATTATTTCGTACGGTTTTAAATAAGTAGTTTAAATCCTTTAGCGTTGGTAAGATGTTTGCCTCTATTGTATATTTACTAAATTATTTTTTAGCTCTTCAGTAGTTTTCAATCACTATTTTGATGACTAAAGTCAAGGCTTCAGCATAATTAAATTTTTAATTTTCAAGCGTACTGTTGTTTGAAATCCTTACTTTTGCTTCAGTAATTGGATGGTTCATTTCTAAATAACCTTTGTCTGATACTGGGTATAATGTAACAGAACAACATTTGAAAGATTGCCATGATGACATTTTTCACGTTGTGAATTTCTCAAAATAATCTCTTTTACGCTATCTTTGTTAGGTAAAACGGTATGTAAAGGGGATTTTGTGAGTCATCGTAATCCAGCGATAAAGGAATCATAGCCCGGAATCATCCAGGGAGGAAAACTCAGTTTTGAGTTTTGTGATCATAGTTCGAGTCTGTCCTCATGAAGAAAATAATAGTTGGGACGTAAATAATTGCGTACATTGGTTTTTAATATAGCTAAAAGTTCCATAAAGCTAGTTATAATAAATTGGAATATTTGTTTTATGAATATGTTCTGATTTTTCTCTTAAAGGTGTTACTGGTTGCAGGTCCAAGCTAATTTCGTATTGCTGAGCGGAACGCTAATTGGTAGACAAGTTTACTGATATTGACCTATAACTTATAATCATGGAATACATAGTGAAGAAGGGTTGTGACTACAATGTAAGTGAAACAACCTTATTCTGCTAATCGCTATGAATATGAGCATGTTTCTGTATGAGAGGGGCGTTAAAGGTAATTCAGGCAGAGATGTACCGCAGAAGGCTAATTAATGTTCTAAATTTTAGCTACACCCGTAGTCGTAGCTTCGTAGGATTCTGAAAGGACAAGCCGTGAATTCGTGGCATTAGCCCTCCTGTAATTGGCAATTGGTGGCGCACTTCCGGCGTGTCAAGTCCTCAAGGAGCTGACAAAGAACGACCAGGCGAGAACCGCGCGCCTTGCCTTTGTTCTAGGCGTACACGTGTTGCTAGGACTCATTGTGTCTCTGGGAACACGTTCCTCCACGCTGCCAGCTTCTTTCTTCACGGGACCTCCGAAAAATTCTACATTGCCGTACGCCGCTAACAGCGTCTACCCATTACGTCACGGGGAGACGAGAATCTCTTCAGAAAGAGAACCGCGAATCTGTTTTAATGATTTCCCATTACAACAGATAAGTAATCATATTAATATATAATATTCTTAGTATAAATTACGATATAATTAAGCATCATATATCTTTACTGAAATTTAATATCTGACATATTAAAAAATTTAAAGCGTATAAACTCGGAAACAATTTTATAAAATTGTGCAATTAACTTAATACACAGCGTTTCATTCCTTACTTTTAGGACATCTTCAGGTGTAAAAATCTTGAATCTAATAATAATGAAAAATTGTATAAAGTAAAGATTAAATGTAAAAAAATTGAGAATCATCGGAATAACTGATACTTAATTGAGTTTATTTCAAAATCCCTTTCAAATTACATAATACGCTGATGACTTATTTAAAAAGTTTCTTCTTAGAATTATTTCCGACACAAATAACGGCTTATAGACGTAGATTCCGAAAGTTAAAATTATCATTTAGTGCATCTCTCAATATTATCACGTCTGCATTATCATAAATTCTGGAATAGTCTTCACTTTAATTACCCTTTCATCACATTCTCCCTAGTTATCGTAATCATTTTTCAATGGCGCATTCATCGTTAATAGGTAAGAAGCCACCCTATTTTTGAGACGAACAGCTCTAAACATTAATTTTATATTTAATGAACCGGTCTATTCGATCTCCCAGTCTGATATTAAACTGCGCAGTCCGTGGTATTGCACCTGTATAATTTTTTATAATAATATATCGGATGCTGTCTTCAAATCTTCTCCGATTCACTCCAGATTAAAACACATCAATTGTCCCTGTTTTATTGAGAAAATAAATATTCATCCCCAGAATCATAATCACGTTTTAAACAATCCAATTATTACAATTTAAAATACATAAGAAAACTTTTAGCTATAAATAGACGAGTACAACGCCACTATCTACTAACTTAAAACAATAATAAGGAAAAAATTCCGAAAGCTCATTTTTGCAGTTCTTACTTAACGGAAGACGTGTCCTCTGATCTTCTGAAATGCGTTCAGTCTACATATATGTATATATAATATTTCATCCATATAAATAAAGTTATAGTTTACTCTAAAATTTCTTTCTGTTACACTTTCGGGTCTTTAATAGGAAGCAGTCGGACTGATTTAGATTAAACATTATTTCGTAGTTATATAAGGGCGTAAGAAGATCATTTAGTAACATCATACTGCCATCCGCCAACTTGAGACAAAATGGCGGACGTTAAAAACATTCTTAGACAAGGATTTTACTAAAAGATGATAAAAATTTGTACATTTTACTTTTATCAGGTAACTATTGACGTTTTTCTCATTTGGTTCGGTTTATTATCTATGTACGAGATTTCAGGGGTATTACCAACAGTTTCTCGTTTTTATTTTTCGAGTGAATGTTCTGTCGTTACCATAAACATTCTGTGGATCCTAATATTTGTAATATTTTTCATTTCTAAATTTACGGCGAACGTCTTCCAAGGAGCCATAAAGCCTTCAGAACAGATACTTGCGTATTCCAGTTTGTCTTAGTTATGTACTTGTAAAACCTGAACTCTTCTGATATGCTTCTATGATCGCTGCTCTATTTTATTATTTTATTGAAATTTTGTTTCTTTATTAAAGTAACTTATATAATGGAACAGTTAACAAAAATTATTTTATTTTTAATACATAAAATGAAAACATCGTACCTCAGGGACGTATTGCGTGCATGTCGGTGAAAACAAGAATTATGCTATGCCAGAAAATATATCAGTGCCAATGGCAGCGTGATTTCCGGTCACCGGTCCATTAGTGGTGGGAAAAATTATCAGGCAACGACTAATAAACTCCAGCTGATTAAACTCTATTCTGGACGTCTCCAAAAGAAGTTGGTGAACATCGAAATAAAATAACTTGAAATTCAGATCTCGAAACAACAATCCAATCTTCATGAAAGTTAGTCAACAACTCAGCCAAACTATTATTCAAACTGCACTCATTAAAAATACTTAAACGACTCACTTAGTCAATATGTGTCGTGTTTGCTCTCTAACTACAGTTACATTCATTAAAGTACATGCCAGGCAGTTTATATTTACTCGCTGTTGTCCAGACGACAATTAATCCATTAAGGTATATAAACGACTCCGTCAGTCAAAAACGTGTTTTTTCGGTGCTCTCCAAACAATAATTAATTTAATTGTTGGAACAAGCTGACGTAGTAAACGAAAGATAAGTATACCTCGCCTCGAAAAAAGATCTCTGTCCGACTGAGGACATAAAAAATTGAGATCTTTTTTCGTTTTGAATCATTACAATAATTTTTTTTTGTGTTGTAAACGTTGAACTTATCGAAAAATAGATGCATCAAGAATATATTTCTTAAGGATGCTCACTTAAAATTGAACTTGCTTAATTTATTATGTTTCCAAATATAAGAGTTTTAATGTATTTTAAGCTAACTGGTGTGATTCTATGCCCACTAGTTCACAGAAAACGAGTCAACCTTCCAAGATCCATTATCCTATTTTTCTTCTCAAGAATGTAGGGGTGGGATTTTGGGAACAAGACAGGAAAATACGTATATAAAAACATAAAGTATGACGTAAAATGTTTTGTGTGCCGTAATACACCCAATACATATCTCCCAGTATTTTTGTGTACAATTATGGGAGAGGAAAATAGACAGATGAATCATCGACACTTTGTGATGAGAGCGCTACGAACGCTATCGACATAGAAATATATTATTTCATCAAATGTTTGGAGGACATTTTACTGGACGCGAATCGGAATTCAGTTTAATAATTCCTTATGGTGAAAATTAAGGTGAAATGTTTCAATAAAATAACATGGAATGAATAAGAAAGATAGACAAAAAAAGGGTAATATAAATGCCGCACAATGTTTCTGGGATCCTTGTCCCTTTCGTCAGGTTCTTCGTTAGGCTCTTCTTAGCACCTGACGAAAGGGACAAGGATCCCAGAAACGTTGTGTGGTATTTATATTATCCTTTTTTTGTCTGTATCGGCTATCTTTTTTATTCATTATTTTCTATCAGACGTAAATTAATTTATTTTAAAATAACATGTGTATGGTATCAATAAATGTTTTACATCTTTCATTAACCGGAATTTGTTCCTCAGTATCTTTTAGTCACTAAATTAATAGTTATTTCACTGTTTTTTATGTATGTATGTATGTATTTATGTATAAATGGTTGAAAGATTTTTTCTTCAATATAAATACGGTTATATTTATTGTGAGCCAAAGACCTGAACGGCTCGAAACGTAGTTGTACTTCATCCTTTACGTTGACATCAGTTGGTTTCATTTTTACCGGGAAAATTTTAAGGTGGTGTAAATTTTTCCAAATGATTTATTTTTTCTCTATGCTTATCCGCTGCTCAATGTTTTTTAAATCTCCAACACAATTTGATAAAATTTCACGGGTTCAGTAATTATGTTTTTATTATTATATATGTATCTGTCTTAATAAAAGAATATGTGTATCATAATTTACTAACGATAAAATATAATTCTGAATATCAAAAAATTGTGTGTACATTCTAATGGAGATCATTAAAATATATATCTAGCTGAAGCGCTAAGAAAGTCCACATAGTTTCCGATAATACGTCAAGACAAAAACATTTACATACCTTTTCCGTTAGTTTGATCGCCAAATTCAGGTCAGGATCAAAAACACACAGTTCTTCAGAAAATGTGACGGAAAACCATTTAATGTAGTAAATAAGATTATAATTATTCTTTGCACCTGTAACGAAACTTTAAAAATATAAATATTGTAAAAGACGTTAATTCAGGACTCAAGTTTCCAGTCTGCATCTCGGGATAGATAGAAATTGATATAATGTCTTACAAAACGAAATTAATTCCGAGTCTAATTCATGAAATAATATAAGGGAAATGCGAATATAAAATAATTAATGGAAAATAGTCAAAACAAATCAAATGCTGTAAGGATAAATCAAACCTTCATAATTATCTCCTATAAAAATAAATTCACAACAATATATATATAAAAAGGATGCATTCTAATAAAATATCCAGAGCTGTTTAAAATTATGCAATTATTCCGAAAGGTACATTTATTTTCGTAACTGCGTAGTATGAACAGTATGGAAGCTACGAAACGTTTATGGAGGTTTGACGCAAATAATTGTAATTACGGTGAAAATACACTAGAAAATACTACGACTACAATTTTCGAGTCACATATTTTTTATTTTTTTTACCTTGTACGATAATGAAAAGTGAAACATTTATGATTGTATATTTGTATACTCTCAAAATTTATAGAGAAAAATGTCCTTGAAGCAACTATTTAAGGTATAGAAAGAATTTCGAAACTGCTAAACAGTTAATTCTATGTCTGCGTAAAAGTATTCCCTCGAAAAAAAAAGGTGGATAAGAACACTTCAACTCCAATAAATCTCGCAGTATTTGTATGAATATAAACAAATAGGATGTAGGGGCAACTAGAGAAGAGATGCATCAATATCGGTTGACAATAATTGCGGGCGTTGTTGACTCGTCTGGGAAATTTACGGAATGTAAGACGGATAACTGGATTTTTTCCAGAGGCTTTAATTTTGGGACTGCGAGGGAATTCTTACCCAAACTGCCCATTCTGCTACCCCAGAACTACTTAAAAAATAATCGTATGGGTTTCAGTCTTAGTAATTGTAACTAATTTCGTAGTCAACGATAAAAAGTTATATCAATGTTAGTCACGCAAACTTCCAGGGTGGCCTTTATAGTGCTGGACACATTATTATTCTATAGTTCATGCAAGATTTAGAAGCGAAAACATCACAAAATATTATATTTCAGTAATCTTGGGAATAGCGACTAAAACTATAGAACATGAAAATACTCTTAAAATTACATTAATTGGTTCTTAAAATGAGCACAAAAAACAGATATTGCTGTTAGTGCGCAATGACTTGAGACGTCATGCAAAGAGCGGACAACAAAATTCTTTGTGGATGGAAAACAATAAATAATAAATTTATAGACAGTGGTCGTACAATAAAATTCCGAAAGTTGAAGGTATAAAATGTAGGTAAATGAAATAAATTTTAACATGCTAACATTTTCAATTATATGCCGGCCCACTGTGGTGTAGTGATCAGCGTCTTTGCCTCGCATCACAGAGTTTCCGGGTTCCAATCCCGGCCAGGGCATAAATATTGTGTGTGTTTCCGACATAACTCCTCTGGAGTGTAAATATAATGTAAAAAATTAATTAATGGAATTAATAGAATTTTAAAAAAGCGCCCCACTACTCTTAAATCAGCACATTGGCACTAAAAACTGATCGTCAAAAATATATTTAAAAACAAATTAATATAGTATTATTTAAGTTTAAATTATTATTTCCTAACATTTCTAACATCAATATCGGTTGACAATAATTGCGGGCGTTGTTGACTTGTCTGGGAAATTTACGGAATGTAAGAGGGATAACTGGATTTTCTCCGAGGCTTTTAATTTTGGGACTGTGAGGGAACTCTTACCCAAACTGCCCATTCTGCTACCCCAGAACTACTTAAAAAATAATCGAATGGGTTTCAGTCTGAGTAATTGTAACTAATTTCGTAGTCAACGATAGAAAATTATATCAATGTTAGTCACGCAGACTTCCAGGGTGGCCTTTATAGTTCTAGCCACATTATTATTCTATAGTTCACGCTTCACGTCTGTTAATTACCTGGGTACATTTTTCTTATATAAGTTGTTTGTACTAACTAATTAGTTCCTCGTAATTGTGTAGCATTAATATATCAAACTATCAAAATTAGACCACTGATATATATTTTCTAAATTTATCAGAAATATAAGTGATTAAAATTTCATTACACACGTTTATATTTTCATCCGTGTGCCTTTCGTGGTTCAATGAAGAGTTTTTTTGTAAAGTAAACTTGTAGAATAATCCTCGTTACCAATTTCGGTTTTTATTAAAATAATGATTATGTTTTTTAGTTCCAAACGAATTAGAGAACTCTGATACAATATAAATACACAGAAGGGTCAGGTAATGTCATTAAATATAATATTTTCTTGTCAGAAATACGTGTGATAGTAATGGAAAAATTGTACGTGGAGAAAAATAGTACGTAATTTTTGTACCAAATAATTTTCTCAAATGAAATTTTCATATTCCTTACAAGTAACATGGAATAACGGATATACCGAAAGCATACCACCAATATCGCTAAATGTCTAATAATTATTTTGTCTGGATATTTTTACCAAAACATATATATTTTATATCTGCCTTATGGACACGATATTCAAAGCGAATTACCATATTCTGTATCCGCATGTGAAAGCATAGCAAAATAATTGCACACAAATATAAGGTTACGAGAATATTAAAAGAAAAATAATTGTTCTAGAAGGGTATAAAATATTTTCGAGAAATGACTCATAAATTGGACGAAAATGAAGGCATTGAATGGGGAAGGCGTTCAGAGTGGAATTACAGGAGAACCGGAACTGGTTAGATGACAAGAGACCAAGAGAACAACTCGTTCGTGAAATAACTGAATGATATCAGTGGAGTGTAACGAAATATGAAAAACGTCGGGTTTTCATGATACAAATGTGGAGCAAACTTTGAATTGTTATTAAAATAATAGCTTAAGGTACTGCACAAATATATCTTCATACCTCATAGAACTCTATAAAAATTCAAAATTATTTTGGAAACTATAATACAGTTCGTTATATATTTAGTAAGGACACCTTCACTCCATTAATGACTATGAAATACATTCAGACAGACCAGTCAATGAAAAGTCAAATTAAAGGTACTACTTTTCGTTTTGTCATCTTTTCCAAAATTTGTCACAAGTACGTTTTTTGCTACTTCGACGCTCATTTTAACATTCATTTCATTTTAGTCTCTGTAATAATGTATTTTCTGTTATGACTCAGGAATTATTTCTGAATAAAACGCATGCTTGTTAACAAAATGTCCACCTGCAACGACCACCTTCGAGTCGCTAAAATCAAAACCAAGGAAATTTATTAATTCTGGATACAAGTTTTTGGCCATTCAAAATCAACAGAAAAATCGTGTATTATTTTTGCTATTCCATAGTTCAAAGATAAATGTTTGGTAATGAACTAAACAATTAACAGGTGTCATGTTGAAAACGGAGTAATTTTCGAGAAACATAACATGGAAACCTCCAATAAATACCACCTAAGATTGATTACATTTTAGGCATTTCTACAATCCTTGCTAAATTCTGTTATAATTCAAATTAAAAATAATTTCCCAAAACAAGCGTAGTTGGCGGCAACATTTCTCATTCAAATATTTTAATTCCGAAGAGTAACAATAAATTTGGCTTGTTTCCATTTGTATTTCTACATTACGTAGTATCTTCGTGGTGTTAATATACACTTGATAAGTCAATATAATTTCCGTTTTAATATACATAGCTATAGCTATCAGTCTTCAGTATTTCAACGGACACTTCATTTTCCAATGTTATCAATTCATTTCATCTTCAATTGTCCGTTTCCTCATTATAACTATCTTGCCATTCTTGAAAAATAATACATATTTTTCTCAGAAATTCTTCTGATTAAAATGATGGGCTCCCCACACTGAATGTTCGTATTATTCAAACAGAAAATATTTTATTCAGCCGAGATTATGCATTTAATATCCGAATAGCAGATTAAGCACACAGCTGTAAATAAAGGAAAAAATAATTTCTCCCGAATTATTTTGCCGACAACTCACAAAAATATGAATCAACTTAATCCGATCAGTTTCTGCAGCAGTAAATTTGTTCGAGAACGCTGAAACAAACAATTTCACTTTATTGAGTTCCATAATGCAAAAGAGGCGAAATTCTGGGTTGATTCATTATCATACATACCTTTATATATGATATTGGTAGGACGAAGCGTACAATTCATTTTAATTTATAACAAAACATTGCCTGCAGCTAAAGGTAATAATAGCTCTTAATATTTATTCCATGTAATATAATAATACATTTTAAGATCACAATGAATTCTTTGAATGTAACAAAATATTTCCGCTGTCCAACGCTTTGTTATAACCATAAAAGATATTTCAACTTATTTTCATTGATACAATGCATTCAAGAACATGTGTAGCGTATTGTACTAATAAGCATTATTATCAAACATCTGTTCCAATTTTTCAGTTTAATATCTTACTAATGGAACATACGGCCTCTGAGACAGTGATATTTTTTATTATATACTAATGACATTTATTCAATATCAATAATTATTATTATAATTACATTATCAGCAAAAAACTTTGAATTGTTATTAAAATAATAGTTTAAGGCACTGCACAAATATATCTACATACTTCATAGCGATCTTTAAAAATTAAATTTATTTTTTAAACCATAATATATTGTTTTATACTTAAATATAAAACGAGTCATATAGATAATAATTCGGTCTAGGTTATTATTGACTCGATATGTTAATTAATTACAACATACTTAAATTCTGATTTCTATTTCCCAAGTCAAACATTATAATAGTTACTGTTATACCTTAAAGGATTATTTATTTAATTCAATACCTGGATTTTCATTCACTGAAAAAGTTTCAACTTGTTTATTGAAACATAATTATATTCTTTAAATATAAATATTAAAAATAAATTCAGAACATGCCTTACAATAAATTAAAACCACACAAAAATACGTTTTTATTGAAAATTTTATTGTATAGGAATTTTAAATAAATATAAATAATTTAAATAGAAAAACCTCCAAATTCACAATTGTATCAAATCTATATGCATTTTAAAACATACAAATAACTATAAATCTTAAATACAAATACTTTTGACTATAAAAACAAATGAACGTTAGCAATTCACAATTGTATCAAATCTATATGCATTTTAAAACATACAAATAACTATAAATCTTAAATACAAATACTTTTGACTATAAAAACAAATGAACGTTAGCAGAATTTCAAATCGTGTAAGAATTCGACTTATTTTAATGTTCTATTTGAGGATCATCGTGGCTAAAGTATAAATATTTTCCTACCGCTAAAAATGCCATTTTATGTATGTTTATTTACTTTATTATATTAATTAAAAAAAAGTTTTTATCTTTAAGATTTATAACCTCGAAAATCCGATTTTAACTACTGATATCATAAATAATCATAATCGGAGCAAAATAAAGTACATTATTGATTAAAAAATAATCTTGCATATCCAAATCCGTATTAATTTAAGACAAACAATTAAATAATGTCAATACTTATAAAGGAACATTAGCAACTGTAATTTAATCAACTACAATTAGTTAAACGTTTTAATATGCCAAAATATAATTTAAAATTAAAAGAACTTTAAATCTCTTACTATCCAGTTTTGTTGTATTGTAATATTTTATTATTATAAATTTTACGTACGACATAAAACTTTAACTATATGAGTAGCAATAATATAGAAGTCAAAATATAGCCATGTATTACATTTGTTTATGTTTTGCTGCAATTAATAAAAATAATATGACGAAGCTAAGTACATAAAACAATCATAAACCTATATTATGTACGAATTCTATAAGAGCAGTCTAACGATGGTTGGCTAGTTTATTTTTTAAATTAAAAAAAATAATATGCACTTAAAAATCATATTTAAGCAACCTACAAAATGAAAAATTGAGACAATTCCTCATTTTTTAAGGTGTATTTAACAGAATTTATTAGAGTATTCTTTCTGCCAAGTTACACCGTGCATTTTTCCGCGCGGATAAAAATGGGAGATTGTCTCAATTACATTAGTATTGAAGAATTAAATGTATAAATATCACTTTACCTATACACACGAAGGATAAAATAGCAGGAAGCGACAACTTAAGAAATATAATCTAAGTTATGTTATTTCTAGTACCTGTAACTAGTGACACTTATTATTAAAAATAATTTTAAAACAAACAATTACGATGAATATAAATAAATAAACGATTATCGTAATTTTAGAAATATGGTATGGAGCAATGAGTATTCATAAAAAATTCTCATTGTACAGACTGAGTGTCGTTACCCCGAGCACCCGCTCTCCTTGAAGGCGACGAAGAGAAGAAAGAAGGCGGCTCATCCTCACAGAGCCAAGGAGAATCCAAGGAGCTGGTGGAGGGGAGGCCTGGACCAGGAAGGAAACACAATTGGAGCAGCAGTGCCAAGGAGATCAAAGATGCTGCACTTGCTGGCGACAACTCCGTCTGTAATGGTACTTGACACTTAGGTTTGTTATGTCTACTCATAATATCACACACATAATATCCAACTTCGAAAATATTTATTATTTCATAAAGTGTGTGTTTGGATAAAAAAAAAACAAGAAATCTTGAAGTACCTCAGTAAAAATTTCATAATACAACAAAACTTAAATCTGGGTAACGAAAAGTCAGGAATTATTATCTGAAATTCGGCTTTTCTAATAAGCATATTTTATGTTCTGTAGTGTGTGATATTCTTATACATATTCGTAAATTACTCCTACCCTTAAAAATAAATTTGTGTGATACTAACTTGTGATCTTTACTTGAACCACAACAGTATTTTGGTAACATTAATTTAGAATGATGTGAAATAAGTTTTAATATTTCTTAAACTAAATAAGTTCAAAGATCGAAGGCTTTCCCGGTGTATTTGTTGAAGAAAAAGTTCCAAGCTGCGTATTTTCCAGAAACTCTTAGTGAGACTACTACATTACAAGTATTCAGGGTTGCCGTATTTCCAATTTATGAAAAATCGTTTTAACATTCCTATTGAAAGAAAAAACAGTTGTTTTAATTTTTTGGTAAATACAGTTCCGCGTAATCGTAGGAAACATGATCAACTTCATAAGTTTTATTACGGAAATCGGGGTAATATTTTGAATACCTGATATCCATTTCGTACGAACAGTATTTGAGTGCTGAAGCTCTACATCGGGAAAAAAAAATTACGTTGTGGAAAGAAGTGACCAGACACGAAATAAGATACCGGGGGATACGTTTTCCTTTTACTTGCTGTAAAATTATTTAGAAAACCGAAGCGTCGTTGTATACTTCGCGGTATATCCGAAACATTTATTTTTCTTGGAAATGCTAATAAAAGAAAAATAGCAACAGTATTATGTGAAATTTTGACATGTGTAACTCAGGTTTTCCTTCTGAAACGAATTTTCAAGAATTATATTTGTATTAATTGGAGATTTTTCAACCTACAGAAGCAAATAAATAATACTTCGACAATATATACATAAAAGTATACTAACGTCTTCAAAAATAAAATAACGACTTCTGTTTCAAATTATTATTAATACTGAAAAATTTCTGACTTTATAGTAAAATTGTAAATAAACTATCTTTAGTCACAAAATTAATTATAAAGGTTACTTCAAAATATATAATAAATATACGACGTTTCGTCCTCTTATAGGACATCTTCAGGTATCAAATTTTTTATAACTTTGTATACAATCCCATACTAAATTTTAGAGGCAAGGTTGTAATTGAAAAAAATTATTTCGTTTCGGTTACAACAGACAAGGCTTGTTTCTAATATATATTTTTTTGCAATAAACTTTATAATTGCTTTTCTGATTAAAGGCCATTTATTTATTCTTTAAAATTTTTATGGTGAAATATTAATTAAATAAAACCATTCTTGTTGTATATATATATATATATATATATATATATATATATATATATATATATATATATATACAGCGGGCGTAGTGATGTTAGACTTGATATATGATCCTCGGGATCATAAAGAATAACGTGACGAATAAAGGACTTAAAAAACTAATATTAAGAACAGAAATCTTTCTCGGAACTGCATATTTCCGAATAAAATCAAGCCATATTTCGTATAGTACGCGATATTTAGTTTTTATTACACTCGTTTATATTTAAGTTACGCAGCTATATCACATTTACTTGAACAAAAGTTGAAATATAAATATTGTTTCGTCAGACCTATTAAATTTTTTTAGTGTAGGTTTATACTACCTTAAGCAAACTTACTTAAGACTCATTACAGATGCTGATTGTAAATATGTAATTAAAATTTAAGATACCTCATGACATGTATTTATTTAGCGGTAAACCTAAAATATCGTGAGATATTTCGCTGAAAACCCGAAATATCCCAAGGTAAAACGAAAGATATATTTGATTATAACTGAAACATCCCGAGATAGATTTGATGGTTCAAATGTGTATGAAAATATATTAAAAAATTTTCAACGCTTTTCTTGTCTTTACTTTGCCAAACCTCTTGCTATATACTCCTACAGTTATTTAGTTATTCACGTGCTAAATGCAAAGAGTCTTAATTCCTTAATCAATATTTGAATTACGACAGAAATTATTCCGCCATTCGATGTAATGTCAAACATAAAATTTCTTACACCCTCCAAATGTAGACGTTGAAATTAGAACGGCTCTCTGCAAACTTGTTAAAGTTGACTGAAGGTGTGATTTACATGCAATGCAACATGGTAAGTCTACAGAAACGTGTAACGAATAATGCGTAAAATTATTTCAAAGGAAGAAAATAAACGCGCTGTGTTGTTCGCTTTTCCGTGCAAAAACTTGGCAATATACTGATAGTCATACGTATCTCTCAAAGGACTAGAAATCGAAGCGATATATATAAAAGCCTTTCATACAGAGGTTTTTTCCAATAAATAGTGCTGCTACAACAAATAAACATGCAGGATGTGAAAAAAAAAGACAGAACACAGGGTAAAAAAGCGAGGTGTATTTCTGGTTGGCTGCGGGCCACAGCTTATCCAACATTCGTGGCAGACAGGAGCTGTACGGAGGGGGAGGAACTGCTCAGCCCTGGCGCATTAATTGTTATCGAACCTCCCCCACCCCTCACTCTTACGACCCCATTCCCTGGCCTAGTCACACACACACATACGCACGTGGGGGTATGGATCTGGACGTGACGTCAGTTCGACACTTGCACGTCATCTGACGCATTATTGCCAGCGCGTATCTTAGCCAGTCCTCTGGATTTAGGGAGATTCCGGGACGGCAGGTCGCAAACCGTCAATGAGAATTAACTCGTAAACAAGCCGAGGAGAGGAAAAACAGGCGCGGCAGGAATGATGATAATAAAGACGTACCGCTTTCACGGAACCACGCGAAATACGTAGATCATTTCAACGTCCGAATTGTTCGATGTCAGTTTTGTGTGACATTGAACTTTATTAGACTTAATGCTCTTATTTAACATCAGCAAGCCGGGAAGTAATAGCAGGTATCGTTCTTGCAATAACTACATTAGATTCAAAATATAGCCCAACTGTCAGTGTCAAATTATTTTAGTCATCTGGGTGAAAAATCCTCCCTTACGATATTCCAATTAATGAATTTACACATGCATCGTTTGCCTACATTACGGCTCTAAAAATATTTTCCTTTAATTAAAACATATTATTTACCCGTTTTCAGCGCTACAATAAACGTCGGTCATCTTATTCACCCTCCTTGCGTAAGCGATCATCTTGTCACTTTGCTTGATACCCCGTGAATGCACAAAGATAGAATCCTTAAAATTTTAGATGAACCTTTTTTTTCCAAACAAATTCGTAGAAACAATGAAACACCCCCGTCTATATGTCATCTATGAAATTCACCAGTTACCATCCTATATATCGTAAGTGAATGTCTTAAATACGTACTATAAAGGAAACATCTACTCGGGAATGAATTTCTGAGAAAAACGATCCACTTTGTAATAATTAATATGTACTAGTAGTCGCTAATGAGCTTGAAGTTGATGCGACTCAAAATAAATGTTTTTTAAAAAAGGTACTGCTCCTATACAGAATTAAAACCCTGATGACACTCATTCATATTGTTCATTAACCAACAGCAGAAAAATAATATTTATACCACCAGAAAAATAGATAAATTCTTGCTGAATTCAACATTAGTTATAGTTCTACTGAAATGATTGGTTATTGAAAAGGCAATTCGTATCGTTCATTAAGAAACACAGGAGAAAAATAATTATTGATGCAATTTATCGTTTTATTTAATATTAATCTCATTTTACTGCAATCACTGGTTTCACAGATTCTTTAACATCAAACAACGTTTCAGGTAAAAGTAATAACTTACGGTCATCTATTATTTGATCAAGACCTAACTTCCACAAGTAATTATTTTTTAGTTTATTTAATGATAACGGTCTCCTTTATTGTAGATTGCTTTCTTATTATAATAATTAGACGTTAAATATTTTAGAATCATCGTACGTTTTTAATCAGCTCATTTGTTCGTTATGTTTATAATGTTAATAATTAAAATATGATGAAGATGATGTAGGGGAAAGAGGTTTCTTTTTACAAGAAAATCCCGTACTTATCAAATTAAAAATTATTTTATATATTAAGTTTTCCCTTATTATTATGGTAAAGATCATAGACATGTTTATAATTTATTGAACGCTATTTTAAATAATATATTGCACTTTAACTAATTGTTTCCTATTGTTTAGGGGTAACAGAAAATTCTACAAACTTAAAATAAAGAAGTACTATTTATGAATATAGACAGTTGAATTGTGTAGGTTTTATACAGACATTCCCAAACAGTAATGTATTATGAATTTTGTGACACATATCTGTTGTTATTACATCTTAACTAGTAACAGCGGCAATACTTGAGTACCTGTCCGTTCCTTTTCCATGCATTACATGTTTATCGACCGAATAATAATTTATTTTTCAGCAATATCTAAATACAAAACTGTTTTTCCTAAGAAATAGTAGTCTGTGACATATTTTATTGCCATAAAATTCAACACAGTAAGGGAATAAATGTAAACAATAAAGTATGAACGAGAAATAGTCGAAATAATAACCAATGTTTTAAAATTTCTGAAACTGTAAAAATGACGTCATAATATGACGAATTAATACCCAGATGATCACAATTTTGGAATGAAACGTGCTATAATGTTTATTACAATATATATTCTTATTGTTGGTGTTGATATTCACTTAATAATTTACCACTTTTCAAACCCAGTCTTCAATTCTTTAAATATTCGTTAGGAATTTATAAAGCCAATAGTATCGTGATTGAACAAAACGTCTTGTCTGACTACTATAATTTTTTTCTTACAATATGCCAACACACCTTGAATATTTTCACACTTAAAGCTTTTTTTTCTTTTCACATACTAACATTGCAACTTTTAAGTTAATTAATTTCTACTTTTCTATTGTTTCTTCTTATTGCTTCTTCTTGTTCAGTAAATAAAAAGGTAATGTTGATTGTAATACAACGTCGTGTAGAATCTAATGTTCAAATACCAAACTTCTTTAAGTGCGTTATTTTTATTTGGTTAATTCTTCAAAGTTTCTTCCTTGCATATGGTTTCTAAGGCTTGATTATTTTAAAATTACAGGAAAAGTTTTAGCCCTTTTTCATTTCCTTACTTCGATTCAATCACAACGTAAATGAAGATAGTTTTATCTCAATTTAAACACAGTGGCCAACTAATGGCACATTATTGAACACTGATAAGTAATTTTTTAACTTTATAATTTTCTAATGGCCATAAAAATCTTTTAAGTGATAATTAGCAGTGAGGATGTAAAATAATCTTTTTCAGATACATTGTTATTTTAACGAAAGCTATTAAAAACTTAGATTCTTACTAAAAGTTAAAAAGTGACTACCCACAAATGCTGGAAATATATGGCAACAATACAGTCACAAAGGTTCCGTTGCTTACAGCACGAATTATTTATATCTATAATCGTTTGATAACATTTATTGTATTATTTGTATTGAGATTACATTCTTATGAGGATTACAATTTTGGAAAACGTAAAATAAACATTTTTTTAGCATCTTGATCAATAATTTGCGAATATGAGAATTGAAATAAAACTAATGCATATCAAGTCTGTTTAGAGTTTTCTGGGGTGTGTTGTAAGATTTATTTAAACATTTATTATAATTCGGTCGATACTGAGGTTTTCTTTTGCGAATAGTAATGAAATAAATGAATTTCTTTGCCGATCATCTGTACGTTATTTTCATTCGAAACAATCCAAATAAATTGAGTCCAAATAAAGGTATCATCCTTTATAATTCCGATCTGTTAACGAGTATTTCTACATGGAAATATTTTTTTATGTTAGCCTGGTGTATGATCGTCACAAGGAGCGTAAAATTTATTAAATGAGGCACTACAACGGTTTTAATAATTTAATGAATATTTTTCGATTGGCAGTGTCAAAGAAAATTCCAAAATACATTCAGTTATTTATAATTAAGAAATTAGTTTCATTTTTATGATACTATCTGAGTTTTTTATTGTCTTAAAGTACAATATAAATTTGTGATTTTAATTATTGTATATATTTAATAATGATTAGCTGTTAAGGAGTCAATTGTATTTAACCTTATACAGTTGTTTTATTCTTAGTGTATTAGTTGATTTTAATGGGAGAAAAACTTGACCTCAACAATTTAAAAAATTCCTCAAGGAATAACTGCCGAGTGTTAATTAATTTTTAGTGTACACGATCACTTCACCTTTATGTCAGAAGCAAATTTGATATAAATATTTTCTAGTTTTCATTTTGCTTAATTCCTGTTTATCTGTAAATTTTCAAAAACCGCTTAATTTCGAAGATTATTTGTAATTAAGGAACAGCTTCAAACCACTGCATTTTAGTTAATATCAATTACTGAGGTATCATATTTGATACTGAAGTAGACCTCAGATGTGCGGGCACACACTCACGTCTCTTTTTACTTTACCAATAAGACGTGACAAAAAAATTAATTTCTATATTTATTAACGAGACCACAGTTTTTATTTTGTCAGTAGTCTCCAAGTAATTACTTATGATAACATTTTTAGTATACATTTAGTTTACATAGTATAAAATTCAGTATCATTTAGAACACAAGATTTTTTATTTAAATTCCTAGCCTAAAAATTAATTTTCTCTGCCATGTATTTCATATTCTTTAATACGACTGTATTCTTTGAAAATGAAAAATATTTATTCTTGGTCGCCTGAAAAAATTATTTTGTATCCGATATTTATGAATTGCGGTACTTCTACCTTATAAGTTAGTTTTACGGTTATTGATACTAATAATAAGCAAATTCAACATTTTTCTATTTGTATTATGTTTTATATGTGATTTTATTGACAAGCTTGCCTTGATTATACTTAGTGGTAGAAACTACGTCTTAATATAGTATGTATATTATTGATGCATAGTTAAAAATAACGTAAATTAAACGGCTATATGTAGTTCATAACGCAGCACAATTTAGAAATAGATTTAGTTTTATATTTTTTAGGCTACTGTTCGTAGTTTCCTAGCTCTTCCATCAGTTATCTTTAATTAGTCTCTCAGCGTCTCAAGTTAAACAATAACAAACGACTTGGAAGACATAAATTACGGGATATAAATCCCCAATAAATTATATTATTTATGGACGCATGATATTTTAAAACTCTGTATAATTAAATAAACTTGGTTTTTTTTTCAAACAACATGAAAAAAAATCTGAGAAATTTTTAAATGATTTATTTCTGAATTTCCTTTGAAATTTACTATAGAGATTATCCATGTTAATTGGATTATGTTTACAGTTTACTGTACATATGGACTTTCGTTCTTTCATTGAGTTTCCCTCTTCTGCTGTCATTGTCGTCTGCCAGAATGATTTAGTTAGTAAATTATGCTTCGAATTCTCATGTTTTATGGTATTTCGAAATTGTTTCCGTATCGTAAGTAATGGGAACCTTAGAAGATTTGGTACATTTTATATTTCAACTAATTTATTTGACTGACAACCGTGACTTAAAAGGAGTCAGCAAGAGCGATATTGCGAGGGAGGGCAGAGCTTTCCGCTCGTCCATTGGCACATCCATTGACATTTGCAGCGCTTTGGACGCCCCCGAAGACGGATGGGAGCGCCGTTTCGACGCCGCATAAAGAAGACACCCTCAGCTGTCAACGCGCAGGTGACGCGTCGCCCAGACAGGCGCCGCTCGTAACTCGTCGCTCTTGCTCTAGCGTCGTCAAAACAAACCACACATGTTATCAGATATATTTATGTACCATTTTAATACTGTGATCTCACTTACCTACGCGTTTTCTAATATAACACTGACTTATTTTTCTCCATTTCAATTTTAAATAGTTTCTTTTTATATTTTTTCGTTCCATTTCAGTACCAGTCTTTCTTTCCAATGTTTCCCTGTAATTTTACATTTTTTATCTTTCCACTAAAACTGTGCTTATCGCTGTTTGCTCATGATGTTATCATTTACCCTTTCGTAACTTTACTACACTTCTAATAGTAATTTTCATTTTGTAAACAATAGCAGAAATTTCTTTTCACGTTTCGTTTTCATACGTCATAATAAGAGGAAACGACCGCATGCTTTCTTGAGAAATGAGACGAAAATAAGCAACGCAGTGAATCACTTAATAATTCTGACCTGACAATGTTCATGATGTCTGTTCTTAACCGCACGATACAGGGAGTTTATTAATACTTTTAAAATTTTTAGAGACGACTTCCTTACACCATAATCGAAAGAAATCTCTTAGAATCGACAGCATTCCGTTTATAAGTTATACGTAAAATAACATTGTGATCTTCCAGCACGTCTTACAGGCAACTCTCACACAAGACTTTATTCAGAGAAATGTTCCAGACGAAAAAAACAAGAAGAAGCATGACGGGACTCCAGGAAATTTTAGAAATATTAGATTCAGCGGCTGATATCGTGAATTGAAGATGGATGTGTACTTGAGGACAAGTTCTTCTGAACACATTCCTGTGTATATTTTATATGGTGCCACGTGAAGGTGCTCGTAAACGAGCAACAAAAATTCCACATTGGCGGCAAAATTTCCGGCAATGTGTTGCCGGCAAGTATGGCTGGGCAATATGTATATCCTGGCAATATTTTGGGTCACAGTGCAGCCACAGCATTTCCCGCGAACCCGTAGTACAATAATGGCCTAAAATGAAGTTCTTATTAGCCCTGCATTAATTTTGATAAAAAAACTTCAAGTAACTAAAGAAGAGAAGAACCTGGATGATTTAAACAAACGAGAAACACTTCAGAATTTAAGCAACGAATTAATTATTGACAATTACTGATTTAAAAACTTCACCAGAATGTCGAAGGGTACTTTGAATATATGCTTAAAAAATTGGGCCCACGATTGAGAAAAATGAAACTACAAGATTGGCCATCACCCTTTGACTGGCGACAGGAGACTCCTAGAAACCTTTGAAGGGTTTATTCAGAATATCCGATTGTTTAATGTCGGACATCGTTCTATAAGTAAGAGTAGCTTTAATGGAAGGATTAAATGAAATTATTAAAGTATGTACAGGCCAGGTATCTTTATTTGTTGAATATTAATTTTAAAAATTGTAAATCAACTTTTCTTATTATTATTTCATTGCTCTAAAATTTTTGTAGGCTTCTTCATAAAAACAAACTGATGCAAAATTTGTTTGTTATTGCTTGCCAAGAATCTTGCTTCAATTGGCGACCTCGATCGACTTCACGTCCCATAATGACGGATGTGAGCGAACTTCATCGATAAATTCCATAGTTTTATGGTTTAACCAATTCATAAGAGAAATACTCTATAAATTTACACAGAGAACTAGTGTAATATTAATTGATAACACAGCTGATTGACTACAGAAACCTCCAGGTGAGGTCTGGGAACTGTTGTGGCCCGTGTTTTCGTATTTTGGGCACAGGGTCCATGTCACCAGCAACACGCCGGCCATTACTTAAAATGCTGGCAACATTGCCCTGCAATACTGAAATATTGCCGGGCCATATGTATATGTATTGACGAAAATGTTGGTGGATTTAGAGAAATATTGCCCGGCCACACATTGCCGTAAAAAGTTGCTCGTTAACACGTCCCTTACGACAATAGGTTTATGCAACAGACATTCCTAATACAGAAACCTTTGGGCACCCTGCGTATATGAAAATATAAAACGTTTGCTTTGGAAAAATAATAATCACATAAAGAAGTAGAAAATTAGTATTTGCAGCAGGCAGCACTCCAGAATTATGTCTGGATTGCTTTATATTAAATGTAACATTACTACAATTAGCGTTCAAACTAATACTATGAAATTCAACAGTGGCTATGAAGCCTTATTGTTAGGCAGACCTCTCTTTGCTTTTCTATTATCTTTTCGTTGTAGAGTACGTTTTAATAATAAGACATAGACAAATACAGACAAAATAAGTGGTAATATGATATTTCTGGGATCCTTGTTCCTTTCTTCAGGTGCCAAGAAGCGCCTGTAGCGACACAACTGCACTTGTCAGTTGAAAAAACTCAAAAGGATCACATATACGTTGTGTTGTATATATATTATCACTTTTCTTGTCTGTATTTGGCTATCTTCCTTATTATTAATTTTCAATCAGAGTTCTTTTTAGCTTTACTTTTGAGTTCGTCGCCTGATTTGTGCGGTGCGTCGTTATTGCGATTTTTAATCACCTGACGAAAGCAACAAGGATATTTATATTAACACATAGTTTGACTTGTTAATTTGGCTCCTTCTTTTCCGTGTGGAAATGTTTGAAATGGTGAGACGAGCGTATGTATGTGTAGAAGGGAGCAGACGCCATTCTGAGTAATTTTTAAAAATTTCTGGGTTAATGGCAATTGTAACTTTTTCTAATAAGCTGGTAATATTAAATTGTTAACTTAAAAAAATAAGGATTCTCCTACTAGATTTATCTTAACTTTGCTTCTTTGTTTTCTGTGAGGCACCTAACCCGCAACAACGTAAAAGTTTTATTTAACAACCCTTGTTTTAATAAAGGATAATGGACTGAAAAATATACTGTAACATCCACAACGTGCATGTATTGGATGATATCACCACAAAGCGTACGCCGCTTCCGTTCCGAAGAATAGACGATGTGGCGACAGCCTCTGTTCCCCAGAGGGTTGACGGTGAACGGAAAATAGGAACTTGCATTGGATTAGCTATTTGCCGAGCTCTCCTTAAAAAAGTCAGTCCATCTGAAACCATGCCTGAACTATTTGGAAGTTGTCATCAAGACAAAATGGATACGATTTGTGACAAAAAAAACCGGTAGAACATGAAGCCATTAAGCCCAATTTGTGATATTGAAATTGGAAAGGAACCAACGTACTTTTCAAATCAGTATCATAATTACCTGTAGACGAGAATTCTGGCCACTAAATAATTAAATATGAAACACGGAAATAGTAGATCAAAAGTCTAGTTCACTAAAGTATTTACATAGAAAACATATCATTCAGGAAAAATAAGTGATATTAAATTTCTTTGAAGATTAATTTAATTGCATCGGAAGGAAAAATAAAATAAAATGGTGACGATAGTGTAATTATGAAAGCGAAAATTTGTTTCATTCCCGGAAACGGGAACGTTTATATTGGAAAACCACTTTAATATAAATTGAGTACGTTTTTATTACTATTAAACACAGAATGTCAGTTACGATGTCATCAAACGGGTACGCGTTTCAGAAATTCTGGGAGCATAGATTGTAAACGACAGATGAATAAAAAAAATTAAATAAATATGGGGAAACTTATAATCTAAAGTGTGGAGTAAGCAAAGCACTAGTCAGTTGTCAGAGATGACATTTTTAAATTTCCTGCAAACAACTGAACGTTAACTACGCGTAGATAACGTAAATCAAATGAAAAAGAAAGAGAGGCGGAGAACGTGCTGGGTTAAGGCTTTATCTATGATAGCAAGATTACCCGAGTAAAAATTTTCAGCAGAAACATGTAACACAAGTGATGAGTACAATTTAACATAAGCATCTGTTTGTAATTTTACGTAAATAATACCCAAGTGAAATATGTATACCTGGAAAAAATTGGAGAAAAAATTAGTGATGATGAACTCAGGTTACAGATCTGAACAAGAGGGACGTTCATAATTGAAGATGGTGGACTAAAGTCTGAAGGAAATGAAACTTAATCGGAGCAATGTAAAATATATTTCAGTATTACTTGACACCGTGAGGGTAAAAACAGTGTGAAAAATAATAATTGAACAGTTTACAGAAATGTCGAAAATAAATTTTTTTCTATTTAAAAATTTAAAGATAAAAAAATTAACAGAAAATCAGGAGTAAACATGTATTAAGTCATAGTACGTTAATGCTATAATCGCTAATATTTTAATGAAATATCACTATCTCTTTCTTATTAACGCTATTTATTTATTATAAATCAATTCTTTCCAAATTTCCAAATTATTAACGTTCCTCAATGAAAACATCCGAAATTGAAACAAACAATAACATTTTTATCCACGTATAGAGAAACCCAATTCAAATACCCTCCTTCCATAAAAGATTCAAAACGCTCAAACAAAGAAGAACCTCACATTGTCCCAATCTGAAGCAAGCCCAACCAGCGATCTAAATCAAATGTGGAATCAAATAAATAACCAAGCAAAAACGCAGTGGAACAGGGAATGGAAAAAAAAATGAAGAAAAGTGACAAAAATATAAATGCCTTTCAAAACCTAAAAACAAATTCTAAATTAAACCGCAAACAGCAGGTAATAGTATCAAGAATCAGAACCGGTCACTCTAAACTAACACACAGTCACCTCCCACCAATATGTGAAGAATGCAGTGAACCACTAACTATTCTCCATATACTCTTCTACTGCAGCAGATACAACGGCATCAGAAGAGCTACAATTGCAACACACCACATCTCCGACCTCTGTACTGCAACGACAGCTGCCGTCATAAAATTTGTCGAGGAAGCAAACTTAAGTCAACAAATATATATTTTTTATTTAATTTCAAGGCACTAAAATTTTGTGCCGTACATTGAAACTGGTCAAATATGACCAACCATCAACTTACATCTACATTAAATCTAATTATTATGATACTATTGTTCGTCCAGTGACGTTCAAAGTTTTCAACGCTCTAACGGGACATCACTCCACGCACTAGGTCTGTTCTTTAACACTCACTACACTAACTCGAAGGGTTCTGTCCTAAGTCGGCGCTGTAAGTTTGCGTTGTCGAGTAGACGAAGGAGGCCTGTGTTGGGATGTCGATGAAGACGGTCTTCATGCTTACCGGCAGCTATTTTTATTTCTTTTTTAATTAATGGAATCTGTAGGTCTCTATGTAAGTCAGAGTTTACGTCTACGATGTTTCGCAGCACCTTGTTCTGCCACGTCTGGATGCTCCTGACGTTGGTATCGCTTGCACATCCCCAAAGTTGGATGCCGTGAAGCCAGATCGGTTTAAGGACCTGATTGTATATGCGTATTTTCTTTTGTATTGACATTTTTGAGTGTCGTCCCAGGAGCCAATATAGTTGTCGCATTATTATTACGAGTTCTTCGCGTTTTTTCTTCACGTGCTCTTTCCATTTCAGCTTTGTGTCCGACGTCATGCCTAGGTATTTAGCGGTGTTGGCGTATGGTACAACAACACCGTTAATGTTCATTGTGGGTATTGCATGTAATTTTCGATAAGTGAAGTTCATGTGTACATATTTCGACTCATTGCGTTTTATCTTCCATTTTTTAGTCCATTTATGGATCTTATCAGTAGCACTCTGTAGTTTTCTGGTTGCTTCTTCTATTGACGATGCTGTGTCGTTTGCGAATGTAGTTACAGTTACGTCAACTATTTTGGGTAAATCGCACGTGTAAAACTCAATGAGTCGAAATCTGTACACGTGAACTTCACTTATCGAAAATTGAATGCAATACCCAGAGTGAACATTAAAGGTGTTAGAAACCAAATCGCTAATGTTAAGAATATCGATGTATGTAAATAGTAACACTATGTAATCTGTTCTCGGTTTTCACACGGGTATAATATATTTAAACGCAACGTTTCGACGACTGAAAGCTCTGTCGTCATCTTCTAGGCGTATACGGGTATATATAACATGAAATGGATTGGTTCCGGCATTTCGCCTAGAAAATGACGACAGAGATTTCAGTGCGTCAAAAGGTCGCATTTAAATATCTTATACCCGTGTGAAAACCGAGAACTGTTTATCGAATAATTACACCGGGAAAGACTAATGACCACGATGTCGACGCGGCCATAATAAATCTCAATAAATAAATAATAACATTTTCCCTCACGTTATATGACGTAAATTCTGACGTCATTTTTTTATTTTGGGTGTAGACAGGCTATGTATAGGGTAGTCCACATAGTGGCAACTCCCCTCTTATAGCATAGGAAAGGGATTTGAAAGGGAGGATGCGGATGGGTGGAGGAAGGTAGCCAAGGGTAACTAGGGCCCCCGGGCTATGGTATAAGGATCCTAGCCGGCATTCACCTAAAGAAATGCAGGACAAACCCTAGAAAAACCTGCATCAGGTAGGTCGGGCATTGGGTACTTATCCCACGCCCTACCGATGGCGGCAGAGGGGTTTGCTGTGGGGACGCAACATTCCCTTCTCCGTGCCTCGACCAGTTTAGGAGGCAGCTGACCGACTATTCCAATGGGAACTCTTACCGTATGCCCAAGGTCTGCGACCCCGAAACATACACCTCTCAGAACAGGCCGAGGTGCCTCGGCTTGTGGGAACCTTAGTTCAAAAACGGAGATGAAAAGGCATCCCCAAAGGTAGCCCCTTCGAATCTCTCCTACAAGGTTCTGCATGCGAGAGAACATCCCTCGCAGGTATTGCCTGCGAGAGAATAGCCCTGGCATGCTTTACTGACGTCATTCTACTCACGTGAATAATAATTAAGAAATCTCTTGGGTTGAACCGTGAGAAATATATCCGACCTTAGTACAAACTTAAACATATATAAATACAATTGATGACAAGATGGACGATAGTTTACATTAAGGCTTTAACAAATTAAATATTCAAAACCCTTATCCCCTCTCCTCTTAATATCTACTCACAAAAGGAGTTTCAAATGGATAAAATTTCTCATCTGTTGAAAAATCGTAACCCCAAGTCAGCAACACCGCAGCTGGTTTCACAGTTATCGGAAACCTGAAGCTTTGAATGTAATGTAATAAGGCGACAAAATAGGCGCCACGACTAAAACTTCACAATACAATACTGCGTTTATTACTACTGTCTAAAATTCAATAACAATGGTATATGTACTAAACTATAGTTGTTAGTGCAATGCAGTGGAAATAAATCGATTGCGATATTAATAGTTACTGGCATAGTTCTATTCACGAGCTTGTTGTTGTACGGCTTTGTTCTCGCGACTACTCACAAGAACCAAACTGTATTTGTTAAAGCTTTTGAACGAGTTGTTGATGTTTGAGCCAGTTGTTAAACGCTTTTGTTCTTTTGCCTATTATTGCGGTTTGGCGTTTATCGACTCTGATATGTAGTTTCCGTACTACATCGTTGTGAATGGATGTTTCATGCTTGTTGAATTTTTGTTTAGCATGTTCAACATGAAATTCGGAGCCTCTGTCCAGAGAAAGGATCGGAGCCCGCCAGCTGATAAATGTTTTAGTGTTTTCGGTAATATGGAGACAAAGGCCAAAAATAAATGCTTTCCTAATGAAACCACCAATCAACTAAATTATTTAATCAGAAAAAAACACCATTAGCAAAGGGACTGTTAATTTATTAGCCACTTTGATGCTGCATGAACAAGCTGAACAATTTTCAACCGAAAAATTTCAAACGTGCAAAGCGCAATTATGTAATCAACGTAGCATACGCATCAATGCAACCTACTTGTTTAGAATCTTCTTAAAAACACATAAATATGGATTATATAATTGTGCGCATGTGTTTATAACGATGAGAAAAACATTCTTCTTATTCACACATTTTATTTTACTACAATATATGACACAATAAATTGTTTTCGTCACTTTACAAACATAATACGGAAATATGGATAGTGACAAAATTATTTAATAATTGAGAAGAATTAATCAAAATTTAATGAAAATATAGTGAATGATTTTCGCTCTTGAAAAGGGAACATATACTCAATACAAGGATGGGATACACGATGCCAATTAAAAGAAAAGCATGCATATATACTGATTCCAAAAATTATAGAAACCTGGTAATAAATTATTGATAACCAAGTTTCCTGAATGTAAAGGCGAGTTCGTACAATTATAAATTTAAAAAGTTCATAAAGTTATGATTAAAAAATTGTGCCTTCACGTACACAAACAAATTTTTTTTCTGTGATATTCAATTCTTCATCCCTTGTAATGTTTGATGGGCTGTTCTCTCGTAACTTTAACGATTCTAAAAACAATTTCTGAAGATATTTCATTCGTACTTCAATTTTGTAATGATGAATTATTATTGAAAAATCTGTAGCCTGAGCATTATTAAATAAGAAAATTTCATAAACAAAATTACACGATGCGTGTATTAATATTTTAATTGGTTAAATTATCTGTTTTTTCATGATTGTATGTATGTATGTATGATACTATATAAGAGACGTGAAATCGCTTTAATTTAATTCAATAGATAAACCGTATGTGGATATGTAATGTACGGTTTCTTGACACTTTTTGATATGCGTTGCCGCAACAATAAAGAAAGAAAGGGAAAAACATCCCCTAAATCTTGACATATTTAAATATAAATTAATTACTTTTTCACGTTTGCTGAGCGACGTGTGGGATAATTTCAATTGTAACTTATGCAACCCGGTGTTCCCATCGTTCGATATCAAGTGGAGACGTTACATTTTATATTTTGTTTGGTCATAAGAGGCTCACTGCAGCAATCAAACTGATTCTCCGGTTAAGATGACTTTTTCACGTCTGTCATAAAGACAGTGCTGCTCGCGGCTCCTCCAAGAGTGCAAGTTTATGTAATGTTGCTTCACCCAACACGTTACAACAGTCCCTTAAACAGCCACTTGTCTTAATTAGTGAATACAGACGTATACGTTTTCAACAATATATAAGATAATGCACATTATGATACACAGTAAATATATTTATCTATACTAAAAGTAACAATTTAACTGTAGTAATGGTTACATTTATGTTTCTTTTAATAATTAAAAATTATGTAAGTTTTTAGATAGACGTTTCGGTCTTCTACATTCATTGCTCTACTTGTGCACAAAACAATTCTGGACCATCCATGACACTTGTATCAATAATGGCCAACTGGGTCCCATAAAGCTCATAAGCATCTCGAAATCAACCTTTGTTTAATCTAAAATTTGGTTAAAGCTGGCCATTCATGTTAGCACTTTATTGACTCTCGTCACATATAGAACAAATTATAATGAAATAATGTGAATATTATTTATTCGTATGAAATAAAAATTATTCTCCGATTTGGTAGGAGATTGTTGAATAAAACAGGTTCCAAAACTTACCACTGACTATTATCTGTTTCTCTAATATTCACCACCTGGAAAGGCTTTCACCGTTTAACATGGAAGTATCCGGAATAGCCCTATACTTTCAATGACGGTTTACGGGTCATGGGTTTTCTAAACGATGCGACGCAAAGTCATTGGACAAAATTCTTTGAGATTACCGAAAAACGTAAAGATTTAGAGTTGAAGTAGTGACGTGATACAGGAATTCTTCAGTGGTCCTTGAAATACTTGTAGGCAACAGATGGTAACATGAACCTCCAGCAAACATAAAAATTTTACCGGGCAATAAAAACTATTTCTTTATTGTTGCTTCGCTTGTGTGACAGGAAACTGCCGTCTCCAATTAAAAATGATGGAAATATGGCCATATAAAGTATTTTGTATACCCATTACTTCTATATTGCTCCGAACATACCAAAGGCTAAATTAGAAACGGTATATCACGAACTCCTCATTTTTAACAGTTAACCTTTCAGATAAACAAAATGATCCTTCAAATTTTACAAATTCTGACTGCATATACTTACAAATTGTCATATACAAGAGTCCGATTGACACTCATCGCCTCATCACATCTAAACAACTTGATTATGCAATTGTAAGTGCATAATTCGTTTTACTTATTTCTTCGTGAAATAAGGGATACCTTATGAAACAGGGTCATAATGTTTCTCTGAAATTTATCGACGCTATAAACATGACGACCTTGTAAATATACTTTAACTGAATTCTTTACTTGCTCGGACGCCTCAAAATTGTAAGAAATAAAACAGTCACTTTCTAAACGTTTATTGCACCTTCGAATTTTATGTTGTGAATAACAGTTTTTGGCGGGGAAGAAATTGAAGCGTCCCACAATAAAAACGTAAATTAGTTGCCTCAACTAAAATTAAAAATCATTTAAAAAAACAAATTTTGTGATTTTCAAATGCCATACGCTTTATTTTTTAATTCGTTTCAAGAATAGTGTTGGTTTAATATTGGTATTAATAACGATATAACAATAAATTCCATAGAAACAGTGCAGATAAATTACGTTATATTTGTAATGCTGAAGTATACTTCACTTTTTAAAAGGAAAGTAATTAATAGATTTTAAACCTTAAATTAGAATATAATTTTTATTATAAAACTAAGAAATTCAGTAAACACCAATGAAACACAGGAATTTTTACAACACTCACCGTAACCCAACGTTTTTCCAGTATCAGGAATCATTTAAAATGAATGCTTCTGTAATGATGTAAAATTTTCAAAGAGAATACTCACTTAGAAAACAGAAGGGGTTCGTTTTTAAATAATTAAATATTATTCTATGAAGTATTATTAACTTTATTTTGAATTAAAATCATTTTACAGTATTATTATGTTGAAATAAAATTTACTATTTTTACAGCTGAATACTTTTTCTTAGGTATCAGTAGGCAACTCAAAATTAATAAGAACAAAAATAGCCAAATACAGACCAAAGAAGTGATTTTATAAATACCATACGAGTAGTCCGGAAATCTTGTTACTTTCTTCAGGTGCCAAGGAGACTAAAAAAACATGACACAATACCACATAGTTTGCCAACTTTATTGTGCTGTTGTGTCGCTCTAGGCTCTGTTGTATTTTTTTGTCGTCTTAGCACCTGAAGAAGGTAACAAGGTTTCCGGAAACGATGTGTGGTATTTATATCATCACTTCTTTGGTCCGTATTTGGATATTTTTCTTATTATTTGAATTTTCAAGACAGACTTAATTTTTTTCATTGCAATTCAGAATTATTAGCAAATTCCTGTGTCACTCTTCTGTGTTATAGGATGATATACTCTTCTTTAGTTCTGATCTCGAACAATGACTCTCTCAGAATTGGACTTCTCTGACTTCACCAGCGTGCTTTATTAAAATGAACTTTTATATTTCATGTATACTCTTTATGATCATGTTTTTATCTAGTCCTTTGCTTTGTTTCATCTGTACCTGCTGTTGATGACGTTATTGTTAACCACAAAATGGCACGCTCCGACTCTCATTTCTGTGTTTGCAGACCCATTGACGGCCACCTGTTCCAGACTTGTTTTTTTTTGTCCACAAATATCGTCAATTCTTTTTGTTACAAACTGTCGTTGTTACACCTCGTAAGTTTCGTCATGTTGTACGTTAAACATGGGCAGATAATTGGCAATAGTAAAACGAAAAGTAATAACTCAATTGGAAAGTTCTCTGCTCCGAGGTAGGACAGGTTTATTTTGTGCACAGTGGTTTCGTAAAGAAAAAAATATACTGGTTTCATAAGTTGTGAATTTTCTTGTCAAATCGAAACGTGGTTACCAACAAAAAACCTGGAAGTAGATGTTTAACAGTATAATTAAATTTAAAATAAATTCGGGGAACGGTTCTTCATTAAGACCAAGTTGAGCCTAGTATCATTGAACGAGTCATTCTGGAGAATTTATAGGTAAGTCGTATAAGGAATAGCTTCTTGATAACTGCGTTAGGCACAGTCCAATGCTGGGGTAAATGACAAAAGTCATCCTGGTAATACTCTTTTCCTATGAGACAGAGTAGGTTTACACTAAAGTTACAAAATTCTATTTTTTTTCCCAATAGCATTTGCACCATTCATAGGATGATGAATAGAAATTGGTAGGTGACAGTTTGGAGGAAAATACCTCACGTAAATTTTCAAACTACTGCGTACGAAATAGACTGCCCGTACTACCCTGAACATGGAGACGGGACGCGAAAAAAAAAAGAGAACATTATTTGAGGAGAATAAACTGGGTTTTGTGTAAAATTAATACCTGTCGGAGTGGTGAATATCGGAGCGCCGCGGGGCAGACGTCGCGAAGCAGGTGAAGTGTTTTCGCCACAGTGCATTTTTGCTGAGCTGCCACAAGTGTTTGTCATGTCGCGACATTTACAAGGGAAATGCCTCCTTCCGGCCCCTCGCACAGGCACCACCCCGGGAAAAATAAGGGTGAAACACAACGACAGCCGCCTTTCTTCTAACTCTCCGCTTGTGAAATATATATGATTCGTACCATAAAAACTGAACTCTACTTTCAAATATTTCCTCCGATGGTTAGTTGAAATGAATTTCCACATTTGCCACCATCGGCGACACCACGGCTCTTACAGTTAAAATAACAACAATTCCTCTTCTTTACCGTAAAAAAATAATTTCAATTTATTTGCGTCATAATTAACTTTATACGCTCATACACAATAGCACTTACAGAAAACGTATGTTTTTATTCTAAAAACTATTATAATTGTTTATGATTCGTTCAGGAACTAATAATATATGTGTGTGTGTGTGTTTGGTTGCGTAATAATGTATACAATTTTGTACGATAACATACTTCTAACTCATGACTTAACCTGTTTTTCCGAACCACCATACAGCTGCATTTTATCATTTATAAATACTGTCGCGATCACGTCTTTAAATTTTCTCCTGTACTGGGAAAGTAACAAAAAATACGAAAAGTAACATTTAGGATAAAAAGTTCTCGGTTTTCACACAGGTTTAATAAATTATAACGCGACGTTTGGAAGACTAAAAGCTCTGTCGTCATCTTCTAGGCGAATTGCTGAGATCATTCCATTTAAACCATTGAAAAATACCTAATAACCTTTCCTCTCCCGCCATCGGAAGGGCGTGGGACAAGTACCCAATGCCCGACCTACCCGATGCAGGTTTTTCTAAGGTTTTCCCTGCATTCCTTTAGGCGAATGCCGGGTAGGATCCTTAAAATATAGCCCGGGGGCCCTAGTTAACCCTTGGCTACCTTCCTCTACCCTTCCGCATCCCCCCTTTCAAATCCCTTCCTATGCTATTAAAGGGGAGTTGCCCAAAGTGGATTACCCTCATGTAGCCTGTTGTCCTAAAAAAAACAAAAAAAAACTGATGCAGGTTTTTCTAGGGTTTTTCCTGCATTACTTTTAGGTGAATGCCGGGTAGGATCCTTAAACTATAACCCGGGGGCCCTAGTAAACTCTTGGCTACCTTCCTCTACCCTTCCGCATCCCCCCTTTCAAATCCCTTCCTATGCTATTAAAAGGGAGTTGCCACCATGTGGATTACCCTCATGTAGCCTGTTACCCTATAAATAAAAATATATTTATTTTATTCATTCTATTAACCTTCAGTTGAGGAAATAGGAAATGGGATCAATAAAATTACAAATAATTACTAAAACCAGTGTTTTTTTAACCTAGAATGCAAACCTTTTTCTGTAAAATTTAACTAAGAATTCAGTACAACAATTTCCAATTAATTAATAGTCCTGTACCACGGAATACAGGTAACAAACTTAAAATTACTAAGAGTACAGTTTAATATTTACGGACTATGCTTACAATTCATATTGTTGCATATGAAAAGTATATATTTTTTTAAATTAAAGTTTTATAATGGTCGCGTTAACAACTTGGTCATTGGCGACCCATAAATAAATTACAAATAGTGCTTGTTTACGTTAGTATGCAGCGATTCACATTGATTCCAATAATATACATACAATTGAACAGTTTGAAAGAATAATTATTCATTTAAAATGTGGGTATCTTACATTTACATTTTACAATTCGCATTTGTTAATCATTTATCATAATTATAGGATAATTAATTATATTAACTTGTTTGAGGTTGCGACTGTTGCAGATTCCATTATATTGAAGTCATAGTCTGTTTGAAAAATATTGTTTATTTTAAAAATAAGTATATATCATGAGAAAATTGAAAAATTAAAATAATATTTCATCTACTAAGGAACCGTTGTTACTGTCAGCGAATGAGAGCAAAGAATTATATAAACTTTGCCACATAGTCAATAATGAATGACAACATGGAGTTTGTATTGTCGTTAATTATGTCTTATGAAACGGACGTAAAATAAAAATATTATTTAAACAATTTATTATTCCATTACAGTTTTGTTAAGAATATGTCTGTGATGTGAACAGTAAGAGCCAGATTACATCACACATAGAGACTTATATGACAAACGTTAAATCAATACAAGTAAAACCTTGAATTTCCACTGCGTTTTTGATACATTGAACTCGGTGAGAATGAGGTCTCGTTACGATTGATCTTGCATGAAATTTACATGAAAGTCACTGTTTTGTGGTAGGTGTAGTGACACATGAGCAAAGAAACAGAAGACAACATTACACAACCAAGCGGAGGAATATTCACAAACGTATTTGTGAAACGCGTAACAGCAGACTCTTAAGTGTCCATGGTCGACGACCGCGCAAGAATTGATGCCCTCGCCTTGTGACGTTGACGCAGAAGGGATTTAATTATGTACTTGCATAGCCGCCGCCTTGGCAGACGTACTGGCGCCGTCATTGGCAGGCGTGCTCGCCACGGTAGTTACTCTGCTTCGGTCCCTATGACCCTTAATTCACTTATGAGGAATTTGTGGAGCATCGTTGAATTGCCGTCGAGGTGCCCTTTACAATCGTATGTGATTTATGAATTTCGACTTGGTTCTTCCACGAGTATCAGGCAACACTGAGAAGTACTATTCATACAAGGGTGATTCAAAAAGTAATGCCTCCAATTTTTTTTATATTTTATTCTTCAAGGCAATGAAATGCAATTTTCACAGCATAAACCTACGACATTAATGATTACATTTTCCCTTTCAATATAGTATCCGTCCTTTTCCACTTTTTTGTCCTCCTTTTAACAACTGCGTTAAAAAGCGTGGTCTTGCTTCTAAGCTATCGACGCACGGACGTTTTCACGACTTCCTCATCTTCAAAGTGAATCCCGCGATGAGCTTCCTTTAGTGGCCCGAACAGATGGAAGTTCATGGAAATTCATTAGTTGTTACACGGTGATTCTCATCGCCTCGCCGAATGTTGCGTGGAGTCACTGCAGTATACGGCCTGCCGCTTCGCTTCTCATCAGCCAACGGTGTTCGCCCTTCAGCTCCGTTACAGTGACGAATCCATCGTCGAATAGTACTAACATCCACTGTTGCATCACATTTCTCAGCCTGTCAAGAATGCGAATGGGCGTTTCACCTTCCGCATTTAAGAATTCAATCACAGAACGCTGTACGTCAATGTCAGCCATTTCACAAGAGGGTACAAATGTGCCTGCCACCAGTTGTCTTAGGAAGTTGTTACTGCAGTGGATTAGAGAAGACTGTTCGAGGAATTGCGCCAAATTCAAAATTTTATCATAAATAACTAATTTAAGGAGAGAAAAAAGGAAGCATTACTCTTTGAACCACCCTCGCATATTCAACAACTTTATACGGTTACACCAGAACATGTCAAAACTAATGGTTTATACGATACAAGCTATCGATTGAGTGTATAACGAGCGACTTAACACCTTAAGGTAATACAGCGTAAAAGTTTCCAGGAGCTGCGAAACGAACGGTAGATGGCATAGACGCCGTCATGCGCGTGTCTCTTATAATGATTGTCAAATGTGAGTCGCATTGATCTTGAAGCTTTTCCTTGCTACGACAAATCAAATTTAATAATTATAAAATTTTATTTAAAAGCACAACAACGTTTCTGTACCTATTTGTTCCACTCTACAGACTTTTTCTGACTGAAAGGTAAATAACAATTTATTATTACACTGCAAAGAATTATTTTTGTGGGCTGGGTTTTTACGTTAAATCAAAATAAATATTTGACCAATAAATAAATTTTACCTAAGTTTATTAAAGTTAAACATGAAAACTCTTATCTCAGGCACCTGTGGTTTTTACATAGAAGAGATCTGCTGCCCGTACCAAATGCTTACTGCTATTCTGTGTTGTGTTGCCTGCTGTAGCTCTCGTACCGACGTACTGGCGTCGACTCAAAGGTTGATCACTGGCTAAGGCGTCGGCCTCCGGGATTGAATGCTGGCAAGCCGTCGTACTAAATTGTGTGGTGCTATTCTGTGAACTCAAACAAATTGTGGCCCCTTTCTCACGACGATTCTGCCACGAACTATATCAGAGACAACGACTTTACGGAGCCTCTCTTAATCACATCCACCAGCTTCGGTGAGCGCAGAACAACTGTCCATTTCAAAAGCTTATCTCCTCCCTTATATCCTCCCGTTCTTTTACTTTTTTCATTGTTAGAAAACTTCGTCAGTTTTACTGATTCTTCCATTGTCACAAGATTTATTGCACGCAGCTGCAGTTCTGTAGGCAACAATGGCTAACCATTTTGCCATGTTGAGGTCAACAATCGGGACAGGACACGAAATTACTTGGATGGAAATATTTATCTCCTCCACCCCCACGTACGTGCACGGTTTCGAATTCTCAAGACCACAGCAAACAACACTGCCGAGATAAAGAAAAACTTAAACCTAAATACACGCGTTACAATACTGAGAAAACGTTTTTAACATCAAGATAAACCTTTCAGTCTGACACAGCTACAAATATGTACAGAAATCTTGTAGTGATTTTGAATTAATTTTTTATTATTACTAATTTTTTTACAAAAAGTCTGTTATGGTCGTTAAAAATATGTTGACAATTTTTTTTAATTTACTTTTTTTTTATTGTTTACGTTATATCTTATTTCATTTCCAATATCTATGAGACTACAACTTGCTCTTGACTTCCATTATAAACTTATGCAGGTCATATAGAGACACCTACAGAGTTGAATTTTATTATCAGTTTCACTCCAATTTCAATTCTTTCTTCATACCTGGAAACCTAATTCGTTACATTTTTCGAGTTGTTCTGGTAAAATCTACCTAGTGATTATCATATGATCAATTCGTTCTCTGGCCTTAATTAAAACCTGTTTCGTAATAGAGGTTAAGGTCTTCGTTCATGTCTTCAATATCCAGTCAACTTGTAACATACCCTGTCCACTGCCATCGAATTTCTTTTACACGTTCCACTTCGTCCTTGAACCTCGTCCACCAACTAACGTCATGTGGCGATCTTTGAAAATACTTCTTTGCGTAAATTTTTGTAATGTGCACTAACGCTCAAGATGCAGAAACTCGAAACTCTGGGTTGTGCTGAAACGAGTAGATCTCTCGTCTCTAAGGTTTAAGTCATTATTCATAGAACATGTGATCCTCTGAAGACGATCTGAGATTTCCACTCTCTCTCTCTCTGTCTCTCTCTACTAAATCAGAACGACAATTACTCATATTATTTCTTATCACACACTTATGATTACGTCTTAATTTTCAATCCTTCCACATCTCTCTGTTCATCAACTTACCCAAGTATAGAACATCCGATAAATATTGCCGCTGATGGTGTTGACATTTATACATAATTGATAATGACCGAAATAATATTTCAATTAATTGAAGACGACCAACGTTTACTTAAATCTTGGCCAGGAAATTCTAAGCACACGCCCTGACTAATGATCTAGAAATTCAGACATCTTTGTGAGACACTTGAGGGTCAAGCATTCTCTGCCGGCAAACTCAAAGGCGGAGCAATTCTTTGAAGAAGACTCTTCGAGTTTGTGACAGACGTGACTCTTATCCAGCGTTCTCCACTACAGAAGCAATTTACAATAATTTCAGTACACGCATAAATTGATCTTATAAAAGCAACATGAGGTGTTCTGCTTCATTTTCAATCTTGATTTCATCGCATGATCGGAAATGTAAAGTAAACATTCGCTAGTGAATTACTAATTAAACTGTCACATTATAGGTAGAATTATAGGGAATTCATAGAACTTATTAATTTACTGACAAAATAAAAATGAACAGGGACCTCTATTGATAAACGTATGTGCTATATTGAGTAGTAATAATAATATTACCATATACAGAGGTTTGTTGTATAAATCTTGAATTGAATAAAACCAGAAATAAGACTCGCGTGACATTTTTAATTGACTGGAAATCTTCGTAAGTGTAAATAATTTTTTTGTTATATTTACCCAACCTAATTGTAGTGTTATATACTAATATGATCAGTACACATGTGATCATGTGATCAGTACACATTTCAATGGCCCCTACATTGTTGACGGTAATTCCAGTGGTACTATCTTGTGGTAGTGGATATAAATAATTTTAAACGAAACCACAACTCACAGACAGATTTGATTCGGTGTGAGCCACTTTTGGATCTCTACGTATTTCTAATGTAAAACCACTGTCTTTATAGTCAAACCAAATAGGTTCTCTATGAACAAATGGCTCTGTTCGATTTGATAGCGAAAACTGTGTATATTTTCCTTCCAGTATATGTCTGTCATTTTCTTCGTTTTTAATTAGTACCTTAACATTTGTGTTACTTTGCATCTACTTGCCCCATTTACTAATTGTATTAATTCACTTTCCTAACCTTGTTTCAGTGAAGGGTCGTTTTAAATAAGAAAACTGTTCTAATATTTTTAAGCACGTAATTAATATTATTAATAACTTGACCAAATTATTAAAATTAAAATTTTTAATTTTTAACGTAAATTTTTCTCTCAGACTTTCATCTGCCATCATGTGTACAGATTTATGCAAACAATGTATTTCCTAATATTTATAAGAGATACGATGAGTAATCTCGTCTGCCTTTCTCCTGTGCTCTCTGCCAGAATTTTTTCAGGAGTCCAGACGAAAGTTTGCAATGTTTCTCATCAAAATTCTCCCGTCAAGACCACTCAAACTACTTAAACTTGTTGTGGCCTCTGTCTAAGACTGTTTATCAGTTACCCTCCAAGCGTAGACATCATCTATAATGTCGATACCATCTCCTAACAATTCCAGGTCAGACTGCAGCCATTTCACATGACGCAATGTTTAACGAAACACAAATTCCTCGGTATCGAGCTCGTGAATCAATTTCAAGACTCACGAAATCAGTCATTGTTTTAATTCGAATAAATAATAATATCATATTTCGTAGATCCTGTAGAGAAGATTAGCTTCAAGGATGTGGAATGAGTCAGGGTGTACATTCATTCCATTAATACTATGATAATACTATCAATTAATAAAGACTAATAATATTATTCTATAACATAAACTTATGAATAACTCATACTTGCTATTTACAGTCATATAATAATAGTACTGTATTATGCAACAACATACAAACAGGATTCCGATTTATAGTTCATGATGACTATTTACATTATAACTTAATTGTACATCTCAATTCAGGAGTGGCTAAGCAGAAATTAAGATAATTCAGCTTTAAGTTGACTTTGGTAATTGTAAAACTGTTTGATTATTTGTGACAGTCTGTTAAATATGGAGATCCGAGAATAATGCACACATTTCGGTGCGATTGACAATGTTTCACATTTTTTGAACAGATTATTTTTGTTTTTTGTATTAACGCCATGAATATCAGAATTAATAAATAAGTGCCTATTTGTAGTCACAAATAACATTAATGACGAGAGTTCTACATGAGAGCACGTTTTTGAGAAATAAAAATCTTGTCTATACCTGTTGAGTTGCCCCAGAATATAATCTCGTTTCACAAAACTGAATGAAAATACGCAAAGAAGACCAGTTTTCTTGTTTTTAAAATTACTGAAGGTGGACATAATTCTTACAGCATATGAGGCCGAGCTAAGTTTCCTAAGTAACTGATTAATCTGATCAGTCCAATTAAATTTATTATTTATTAGGAGTCCTATGAATTTAATAGATGAAGTTTCATTTACATTATTGCCACACAAGTTCACAGGACTTAAGTCATACTTTTTTTAACACGGCTAAGTAAGTTTAAAGACTCTATATTCCTTGGTTGCACCTGTCATTTCCGTACCCATCAAGAGCTATGAATCTCCTAGGCGGACAGACAAAGAACATAGTCGTTTCGATGCGCTCTTCGTCTTTATTGCGGTTTATTTTGTACAACTTACAGATAGGAAGTCTGCGAGGACTATTCTCTCGCAGGCAGTACCTGCGAAGGAATGGCAGAACCTTGTAGGAGAGACACGAAGGGGCTACCTTTGGGGATGCCGTTTCCTCTCCGTTTTTGAACCAAGGCTCCCACAAGCCGAGGCACCACGGCCTGTTTTGAGAGGTGTATGTTTCGGGGTCACAGACCTTGGGCATACGGTAAGAGTTGTTCTCTGTTCCCATTGGAACAGTCGGCCAAGTGCCCCCTAAACTGGTCCAGGTACGGAGAATAGAATGCTGCGTCCCCACAGCAAACTCTTCTCCCGCTATCGGAAGGGCGTGGGACAAGTACCCAATGCCCGACCTACCTGATGCAGGTTTTTCTAGGGTTTTCCCTGCATTACTTTTAGGCGAATGCCGGGTAGGAATTTTAAACTATAGCCCGGTGGCCCAAGTTAACCCTTGGCTACCTTCCTCTACCCTTCCGCATCCCCGCCTTTCAGATCCCATCCCATGCTATTAAAGCGGAGTTGCCACCATATGGATTACCCTCATGTTACCATAAAAAAAGTACAACTTACGAAAAAAAAATCTTTAGATTGCCTCGTTCCAACCTTCTAGTAAAGTTATAAAAATATAAATTACATTAAATATTCATAGTAAAATATTGTCCCTCTCTGTTTTGGGGTAAGTAGCAGCAGAATATTTGTCACTGATTCAAAAAAGGTGTATTTTACGACGTTCCTCCCAAACTAATGTTTTCTGATGAGCCTGCAATACTTAAGTCGATATGTCTCTAGTGATACTCGAGCCGAGGCTTGTAGATACATGAATAATTTACGTCTGCCAAATGGTATTGGTGCCGTCGAGATAATAGCGGAAACAACATACACCCTAAGATTAATAAATATCATTGACAGTTTAAATGTAACGTCTGTTTTGAATTAATAAAACAATTGATGACTTTATACAGACACTTTTAATTTTTATTACGACCACGTTTCGATACCTTTTTGTATCTTCTTCGGGAATTTTCCTACATAGGAGGTATTTTCAATTGATTAGATTTATAGTATGTTTGTACAAAGTAAACGAAGGCAAGCTCCAGCTCCGGAATTCCTTCTATACTTTTTGAACAGTAAATATTTAAACGGAAAAATATGTAAACTTATCACTCCATCAAATGTCCCTAAGTATTTTGTAGTAAAACGTATTTCGATCGTGTTTTAATTTAAAACTTTTCAGTCTCCTAAGATCCTTTGATAATTTATTTAATTATTTAACTTCAACATCCAGCTTATATTGCATTATTTGTTTCACGTTAGTGTATAACACAAAATTAATCTCAATACTCTTTATAATTCGGTATTAAATTTTAATAACTATTGTTAAATCAGAGAAATAAAATTTGAAGTCATTCGCGTTTATTTCGGAAAAGTAGACGGTGTTAGTTGAAAGACGAGGAGAAATAGAGGAGAGAAGAGAGAAAGAGATAGAATTCTGATGAAACGATATAAGTGAGAGTTGTAAAAAGAAACGAGTTTGAGGGCTTGAGGTTTTACTAAACCTCCAAATGTCAGATGAAACCCTAAAAACTACAGCATATTTAGTCTTGCTTCAATCTTGTAAGCGTTAAGTAAATAGTGTCCCTCGGACCCCTGTTCAAAAACTGCGTAAATTTAATAAACTGTTTCATTTAGTTGTTCTAGTTTTTTGTGTTAATTTTGGTAATTTGTTTGTTATTTCTTTTTTTGTGTACTTTGGCTTGCTTTTGATAACTTAGTACAATCATACTATAAATCTAATCAAGTTTAAATACAACCTCTGTAGGAAAATACCTGAAGAGGATAAAAACGGTATCAAAACGTCGTCATTAAAAAAATTAAAATAAGAAGAGTTTGTATAAGGTCATCAATAGTTTTATCAATATTATTGTCATTAAGTGAATGGTAAAGTTAATAAAAAGTATCGAATTTATTAATAACTAGCTGGGTGCCCAACGTTTCCCGTTTACTGATTTCTATAAACCCGACAAAGTATTTAATTCTATATTAATCTTAAGTTAAGAAGTTATTTAACCCAAATATAAATGTTCCTAGTTCCGTACGTACTTTCAACCGATATCTGTAAAATACATTGAATTTTATTGCATCAAACCCAACAAACAAACTTCCAAATTTATTTTCGAATTAAATACTTAAACATACTCCTTGAGTACTGCAGGATATATTTGTCCCTCAGTCTTCAGACATTACGAATGATTAAATTCATGAAACTGTTACCTATATTCACAATATAAAAAATAGTCGCCATATTGGAGTCACTTATATGACTTACATTTTTCGCAAAGATCGCTAAGTATTTCGTATTGTTTTTTATTATCATTCGATGGTGTATTACTGGAATATAAAATTATACTTTTTATTCAATGAAAAGATTTATGCTTTATTTCATTACGAAAAGGAACTATTTCCTTTGTTCGTTGCGTAGTAACGTCTCTCTGTCGCGTGACGTCATGGTCTCTTGGCGCGCAGTAATTTAACACAAAAGATCAAATTTTTAAATTATACTTATTTTCACCTTTATCCTAGTTTCCGACTTCCACAGTACCGTTTATCGTGTTTTGTAGAATATGTCTACCATTTATTCATGTAATCTGCCCACCCGTTTAAATCTTTATAGAGTTTAGCGTATATACATACAAATATATATCCTTTTTTATTATATAGGTATATCACAACTAAAATTAAAGGTATAAGCATAAAAGATAATTTTTTATTATGTATGAGACCAATTTTATAACGTATCTAAATATTAAGATAAATGTCAACATTATAAACACTGTTATAGTAAACAAAAGCAGTAGTCAGGAATCGATTTATTTTATAAAAAAAATTAATTGCGTGTGATGCAGCTATAAGCCTGTTATATAAAGTTTGACCAGGAAAGAGTATCATTAAGGAATTATTCTTACTCCCTTAGTGTGTATAAATTTAACATAGACGAACGTTTTCAAAATGTGATTACGAGTTTAAAAAGAAGGAATATATATATATATATATATTGTTATCAAAAAATCTGTAAAAATATTCAAATTATTATATTGAGACTGAAAATGTTTTATTCTATAATATTATTCAACAATTATTAATCACTGCAAAGAAAATCTAAGATAAAAATAATGAAAATTTCAATATCAGAATTGTATAGAATTTAAATTATCTTAATAAATATTCGCATTATAGTATACGGTTTGGGCTGTAAGGAAATTAAGGATAACATTCATTACGATTACTGAGATATTTTAACTTCGTAAACAGATATATTTTTAATTACTAGAAAAATGTAGAATGTTCATACTTTTATTTATATCTGAATTATTAAATAATTACATAACCAACTAAAGACTGACACTGACTCTGAAGTAGTTATGATAATTATAGAGTTATAACGAATCATAATCTCGGAGAAACTTAACAGTCAAGTGAAATTTGGATGTAATAAAAAAATCTGACTAGGAAAATACAAAATGATTGTCTTGGAAAAGTTATGCGTGAAAGTATGACGAAATATATTTGTTTAGGCTTCTAGCGCAGTCAGAGAAATTCTTACAGTTATGGACCTACTTAGTATTTCATGAAGCCCGCAAACTCGTTTCTTTTTACAACTCTCACTTATATCGTTTCATCAGAATTCTCTCTCTTTCTCTCTTCTTTCCTCTATCTCTCCACGTCGTTCAACTAACACCGTCTACTTATCCAAAATAAACGCGAATGACTTCACAATTTATTTCACTGAATTAACAATAGTTATTAAAATTTAATTCTGAATTATAAAGACTATTGAGATTAATTTTTGTGTTATACACAAACGTGAAACAAATAATGCTGGATGTTGAAGATAAATAATTAAATAAATTATCAGAGGATCTTAGCAGACTGAAATGTTTTAAATTTAAACACGATCGAAGAACGTTTAACTACAAAATACTGAGGGACATTTGATGGAGTGATCAGTTTACATATTTTTTCCTGTAAATATTTACTGTTCAAAAAAGTGTATAAGGAATTTCGGCCACTGTAACCATAGCACTTTTATAAAATTCCTAAATGCTCTAATATGATTCAAACCAAAGAGAAACACTTTTTACTGTAGTTATTAATTCTCAACTAAAAATAAAATGATATTTCGTAACAGTAAATAATTTAAAATTATCTTTTACATGTATTTTTTGTGCTTCCAGATATCTACACCTGAGCTCTCGTCATTATTCACGGGTGGGTCTGAATGCAGCTTAACCGAGATATAGTGCAAACAAACACATTAAAATGATTACTATCAACAAGAGTTATTGTCCAGCATCCATCATTACTGCTAATATAACTGCAGGTTTCCATAGAATGCAGCAACTGTAATTAATTTACAAATCTAGTGTTCTTTATCTTGCATATTTCAAAATATGACATCTGAAATTTCAAGGATCTAAAATGTTACTTGCATCAAAGATGGAATGCTTTTTCGGTGTAATTGGTGTAGAAAGAGTTCTCGGTATTCCAGACGATGTGATGATGGCATAGTTAAAACTATTGGACGAAACGTTTTATTAATCATTGCAGAAATGTTTTCCAGAAATTACGTGAGAAAGAAATAGGAATTTCTGGCAAAAAAAAGGCAAATGTACTATGATGGAATTGTGTGTTCCCAATATGGTGCCTCTGATAATTTTATAAATCAGTTATAGAAGGGAAATATACACGTTACTGACGCCTTTGGTCCTCATATTTTATATCGTCATTATTTCAAGATGACCTGTCCGCAATATAGCGCAATCTGGACGCCGTTGGACAAGTAGCTTCCTATTATGTTCTCATGCCAGAAAGCAAATTTATAGGCTATGATATAATAAAAATACAAGGTGTTTCAATAACAATCATCTGATTTAAAAAATTCGCAGCTATTTACCTTTTAACCTGATGTGATTGAACAGTGTGCTGTTAAAACGAGGAAATATCGAGTTTCATGTGGTTCCCTGTATATGAGAGAGTTTTTAAATGATAAACTTACTCATTGATGGACCATCTGTACTGGACAAAATGTTTCATCCTTACATCAATGGCCTCCAAGGTCACTCAACGTCACTGCATGTGACTTTTTTCTTGTGGAGGGCTATAAAAGATTCAGGTTATGTGCCTCCACGTCCAGCAACAATGGTCGTCCTGAGGAGGCGCATAGGAGAACCTGTGGAAGCTTTAACTCAAGACTCGCTAGACTGAGGGACAAACTTTAAAACCTCATAGACGTATATCGTACATAAAATAATAAATAAGGTTCCTTTGAGTTATGTAAAATAACTTTATACATTTTTCTTTACTACAAAATAAACATTAATTTTTTTATGTTCATTATTTTCGAAATATATATATATATGCTCAATTGGATCATTCTATTCTAAACAGTCTATGAATTTACACACAGTGAAGAAGTATCTGATAATAACTGATTGCAAAATTGAAAGGTTGGGTCTAGGAAAGGATTGGCAAAATGATTATTAAGAATTAAGATCTCCTGTCAATTCCATAAAAGTGATTAAATTTGAATTGTTAGACTATTCAATATTACCAAGAAACCTCCACCCAAATATTCTGTGGAGGTATACATCTGTTTTATTCAGTTCAGTCTTATAGACTCGGAGTATTACCGAATAATTTTTTATTTCTTACCTTTTTTTAATCACTTGACGAAAGTAAAAATGATTACAGATACGTGGTGTGGTATTTATTGGCCCCTATTGTCTCATTTTTGCCTATTTATTTATCTCATTCGTATATTTTTAACACAGGCATTTTATATTGCTTAATTTCTACATTTTTTTTGCTTGGACGATATAAATTTTTCTAATTTAAAATTCAACTCTTAGCACGTGTTTAGCGTGTGAAGCGACTGAAGATGTAATTAATTTAACATAAAGTTAATCAGATATAATGTATTGTGTCGGTGTATTATAAGAACAACGCATTTTATCAAATGGAAGCCGTTCTAGCTACCATCGAATGAAACGAAAAAAAAAATTAGTCAAACGTTGCCACATTGTCAATAATGAAGGACGAGAAACCCTTACTGCAGCTGCGAGGACAATAATATGTGACAACGACGCACGAATTTGATTCGACGACACAAAGAAGAGTTTCAAGGTCAAAAATTTGAAAATAACTGTAGTGATTATTTTCTTGTATTTTATTTCAGAGTTATCAGTTAGTAAACCAATGTTACTTAACTACGTCCCCATTCACCATCACCACCGAACCAACACATGAATCAATACGTCTCGGGTTCGATTCCTGGTCCGATCGACATTTGTACATCATGATACTTTAATTAAGTAGACGTTTGTATGCTACTTCCAAATACATATTTCAGATTCTCTCGTGTTTTCTGTAAGTACCTAAATAATATGCACCTTACAAAACTTTCAGGTTTTTTTTGAATAAGGAATATGTGCAAAATGGCATAATATCTTTTCTTAAATTGAAGTGACTTGGTTCGCAATCAGGAGAGCAATAAACTTGCAGCAGTCCTGCTTCTAACTCCTTGAAGCCCGGTTCTGCATCGTTATGCCCTGCCAAATTACAAATTCTTGTGGCGGTGCTTCAGTCTTTCTGCGGAAGCCAAGGCAGTGCCAGCAAGTGGCGAAAAGGCTCTTTATGGCAGTGGAAGTTCTCATTTTCGAAACATACAGGCTCGCCCCTCGCGCTTATTGGATTGCGGGATAAAGTTATTTGGACTCTTTTGAAGCATTTTACTGAATTTATGGCCAGTAGCCGAAGTCCCCCCCCTCCTCCCGAACATCACCACCCCCAATAGCATTGACAGGAAGCTATATGCTCCACTTCTTCGAAAATGTTATTCACACAGCAAATTGAAGAGCGTACTTCGGAATGTATTGAAGATAGATTTAATTTCTAGTAAAAGTAACTTATAGATACCAAGTGGAATCTTTACTCTATATATTTATTTCATAATGAAACGGCTGTATTTGTGAAAGCCATTCTACTCCAAACTTAAAATAACTTACTAAAACACTCTGTTGAACATATTTTCTTCAATGCCAAATATATATATAACTTGATAGATCCCGGTGGCGGTTTGAGGAAAAAATATGTAAACAATTGTGTTAACTAAGAAAAAATACACTTTTTAATTAAAAAGTATTAGATATTGTATAACTGTCCTGTAATTTGATCACACTTCACTTCACTAAAAGAAATTATATAAAAACATAACATAACTCTGTATTTTATTTTAGAGTAAAAAATATTCACTTCACGATTTTTTTAGGATATTATTAAAACATATATTGAAAAATTCAATCGTAATTTATCCTAATCAACGTGCGAAGGTCAAGCGATTTGTATTAAGGCCCACCCACTGTCAGAAATATCGTCGGTGAACTCATTTGGCGAATCATATTCATTTTATGACATTTATATATTTGTCATCATCAAGGGAATTCACTATCGTGAGGCATATTTTATACGACATTATCTTTAAATTAAAATCATATTAATGTTAATGGCATGAACCCAATTTATACTAGTCTGATTCAGTTAACTGAGTAAGACTTTTTATTTATTTATAGTATATAGTCGCGTCAAAATAATAGTCATTGTCGACTTTCCATACCTACTTCATAACATTATTTAATTTCATTCATATTACTTATATACATTATTCTTAGCCTAAGATTCATTGTGTATTTATATTAGATCTTGAATGCCGGTTTCCTTACTAAACATTAGCAGGTTGTTTATTGCCGCTGCTGAGGTACATATCTCCCTTCTCGTGTATTCCTCCATTGTGGCACTTCTAATCTTGTCGTACTTTGGGCAGTCGTAGAGGACATGCTGGATCGTCAGGGCAGCCTTGCATAATTCACATGTTGGTTAAACTGACCTAGAAAACAGATATGAGTGCATGAGGTTAGAGTGGAAAGTTCTTAACCTAGCAGCAACCACTTGCTGTCTCCATGACAAATTGCCAGGATATTTCCTTGAAGTTATCGACTTCCTTATGATAAATTTCTTCATTTCTTCCTCTTCTACGCTAGTTCCATTTTTCCTCCAGTATTCTGAATAGGCTTGTCCCCCGTCCTTTTTAGTGCATATTGGACTGTTGTTTTTATAAGTAATAGTTGTAAGAGAAGTTTCTTTGATACGATTTACATTTCATTGAACTCTTATAGTTTGAAAGAATGTCAAATATAATCTGTCCCATTCTTCTCTCTATCCAAAATCACCGATCGCGGGATTAATAATGAGTATTGAACATTATTCACTTTCTTCCACGGATGTAAATCACAAATTGTAAATGTTATTGAAATATAGAGTAAAGGTAGTCAGCTATTTAACAACAAAAAATGTGTTTAATAGTTTTGTTAAATTACACTTGAAGAATTATGGAATAAATACCAGTTTAAAACGTCAGTGGTTAATAAGATCTTATAATCATTTTATATTTTGTTCATATTTCTTTGCGTCATAACATGATATTTTATAAATTAATATATTCTCTAGTGAACGCAAAAGATATTCGTGTTAGTTTTAATTAAATATCTTTTTACTATAAGATGTCCATCACTTCAAAGCAATCTATAAATTTCAGGCTCTGACTGAATCAAACTATAACTCTTAAATCTGTAAAATAATATTACAGGTAGAGAAGCTCCAAAACAAGTTTCGAAATCCACCTATTAGCATTGTATAATTTGATCACAGAGTTCCAAGTTATATTCACGAAATCTTCTTTTCCGATGTAAATCTTGTTTGAAATTTATGTTACGCTAACCGATAATGTAATTCTGATTTTCGTCGTACTTACAATTAAGTAACTGCAGTATTACACGCCTTCAATGCCTAGATTATTTTTGATCCCTCAGGACAGATGACAGGAAGTGACAATATTTTTTACCACCATTTTATATGAGATTACATCCCATTACTGAGTGTCCTCGAAACTGCAGTATTTTTGTCCGTAATCCTATATATAAAGCCAAACAAATGAGATTTATCCAATGATTGAGACTTCGTATCATTATGAGAATTTTATTTTTTTCAAATTGACTTCTACGGGACTGTCCCACTGACTGTCTCTATTTTCCTAGAAGACACTCGTACGAATGCTTTGATGGTTAGTATAGTTTCAGGGGACGCACGTTTCGAAAAACAAAGAACTTAACTAAAGGGATGTGAACAGTATAGAACAAAAGACGCAATGAGTTTGTAAGTAATATGTTTAAAGAACTGGAACATGTAACTGTTGATAGGGAGGTTCAAAGAGATGTTATAATATTTATTTATAGATTATAAAGTGGACTATTAACAGATTTTTTATTAGACTTAATAAACAGCGATATACATAAATATAAAACCAGCCAGCAAGTTACATTCATATATACTATAGAAGCAAAAAGCAAAATTCTCTGTTACATTAAGGATTAATAACGTTTAACAAACTATCGCTTAAAATTAAAAAATCAACATCAGCGGGTCAATTTAGAAATTATTTGGGAAACTGGACAACATTAAAGGAAATAACATTGAGTAATGGACGTCCTAAATAAATTGATGCTATGAAAAGTAAAATGTTTTATTCCTACGACTGCATAAGATCTTAATATTATTTATTAAATTTATAATAACTTTCTTAATTTTTTTGGTAATAACATTTTTAATCAATTAGTCCATATGTATAAAACAAATTCTAATTCTATATAAATGCTTATAGCATAAATTTATATACGACGTCGGTACTTAATTATATTACAAGAGGACGTCATAGTTACAACACATCAGGACAACAAAACTGGAAATTACTAAGGAGACAAAAGTACTACCTGTTCAATTAAGTTTCGTAACAAAATAAAGTAAAATGTATTTGTTCAATATAATCAATATTAATATTTTCCGTACTATACATGGTGTAAATCAACTCGACAGAAAAATTTCGGGAATGGATTCGTCATATTGAGGGAAGAAAAAAAGTGTAGTACAACAAGGGTCGCGAAGTGCATAATTACAAAGCAATCCGAAATTCCGTATCTCGTCGGTTTTTCTGAAGTTCAACTGACTAGTTGGAGTGCTGTGTTCACATATCAGATGAAATTTTCATTGTGACCTCCTTTTGATCGAATTCAGGTGATCAAAAAGCCTGGTGTAGTGCGTGCTGTCTGATAGGCTGCCACAATGCGTTCAAGGAGAGTTTGTACATCATCCACAGCAGTTGAATGACTTAAATGTCCCCAAAGATGAAAGTCCAGTTTAAGTTTCCTCATGTAACCATTATTACCGGAGTCTCGCATCTTAATACAGTTAAATGGGCTAGTCGTCATACACTAACATTCATAAAAGTTCGGATAACTATGTCATTATATTTTTTCTGACCCATGATTTAATACACATATTTCTTCTCTCAAAATGTTCCAGAAATTTTACCGACGACTTTTGTTACAATCTATATTTATAAGTGAGTTTAAGTTTAATTTTCTGTTCTCGATCAAATCTTCTTTTCTTTACAGCCTTGGAATCAACCATTACATGATACTCTTTGCCGGTGAAAATCTCAAGACTCGAAACTTCTTTGGAGCGAGAGGCGAGCGCTGATTGGCGAGAGCAAGTCACGTGGCGGTCTACTCGCTGTTACATCACAAAAAGTATTAATATCCGTTAAATCATAAAAGTACCCAAAATTTGTAACTTACCATTAATAGATGGTAGTAAATAAATTGTGATTTTTAAAATTTTTCATTTAATACGAACATTGTCGATACTGGCTAGGTATTATACCCACTAAATTAAGAAAATTTATTACTCCAAAAATATAATATATATATACAAGCTTGTGGCTTTGGAAGAAGAACATGAACTCGAAATTGGCAGCAGATTCCCTTGCTCCACTAGTTACGTAGTAATAAATATGAGACGAAGCGTCTTACGTGAGGTATAATTGATGATCAAATTAAAAAAAAACTATTTTTCATTAGGCTGCTGTAGGATACTTCTAAAAGTATGGTTACAACAATCAATAATCTCCTCGAGTTCGTCACCAACGCTCAGCTGACAACCACAATATGATCTCGTATAAGAATACAGAAAACTATCATTTTCCACAACCCAATAATATAATCCCCATAACTTGTTAATTGACGCGACCATAAAACTAATAACAAAAAAAGCACAGAAACAACTGATCTATGAGGCCCTAAAGTTTTTTTTACATAATTATATAGAATAAAATAAAAATTATAATTATGGGAAATACAAACCAAACGTATTTTATATCAGGTTTAAAGTCATATTAGTAAATATACCTGATGTTACGATCATTACACAACACAGCATATTTCTTCATGTAGGAGTATCGCCAATGATCTTGACGTAGCGTCGTTGAGTTGCAAACTTGAGTGTACAAATCACATTCGATTATTACTTAAAAATAAGTGTATTTTTATAAACATAATATTTGGGTACTTTTTATTGCGACAAAAACATACATTATAACCCCGGCAGTTAATTCAAGAACCGAATAATAGATTATATTTAGCAGAACATGAAGTGTAATTGTATTAATAAATTTACTACATTGGTTTAAGTTTTTTATATTTGTATACAGATTAATTTTGGAACAAAAGATACTGTTATACTAAGGCTGTGATATGTTTAATATGACGTCGGTTTCAAGTTGTCTCCAGAATTGTGTTTGTAATATTCAGCAAAATGAAAATAAAAATGGTGTGTTTACAAATATGAAAAAAATATATCTATACATATAAAAGACTTCCAAACAGGTATTTACAAAGTTTTTTACAGGCACAAATTTACTCATACTTTAGTTCCGTTTATTTATTTATTTTTCTCAATTTAGCTGAAAGCTAATTACATATGTTTCAATACAACTATTTACCTATCACTGTTTTTTTATCTCTAACAATAATTTTTTATACATTTAAACTATTCGTATTCTTTACAGCTACAGCTAAATCCTTATATAATATTAACCATGTAACAAACAGAATTTTTAGTACTTCTCAGATTCATATGCTGAATAAAAAGAAATTTTCCTGGTGTTATGATTATGGACATCTAATTTTCTTTTAATAAAAATATTTGAATACTTGGGAAACTGCGCCTTATCTGTTCTATAAATAAAACTCAACACATCATACAAAATATGGTCCCTAATATTTAACAATTCTAATTTATTTAACATATTCTGAATATTAAAATATTTATGTTAATTCAAGATAGCTCTTAATTCTCTATTCAATATTATTTCTAATTTATTAATAACATTAATACTTATACCAAAAAATAATGAATTACAATAACGTATATGAGGAACTACTATTAACATAAATACTGTTTTTGGAATACCTTGAAATACGCTTCTCTTATTCCTTTACAATAAGAGTGGACTATTATTTAAAAGATTCGACTATTTTATGTTTAAAATGTGTTAGTTTTTACTAAATTTTATTACTGTACAGACTGGCAATACTAAAAATTTTATTTTTTGTTACAGAATGAATCAATGATTGCTAAAGTGCTTTATGTAACAAGAAACAATTATTTTCGGGACCAGTGTATATTATATCAGTGTTTGAGCGTAATTTCCTTCCCATTTTCAAATATTGCATATGTATGCTTTGCGAAATTCAGCTAGCGTTCAGCCACCGCATGCTAATCAACAGCCTAGTTCAACAAACTAGTTCGGACTATTGTGACACATAGCTACAAAGGCGGATGTGTGTCAAATCAACACAGTGTTTGAAATTTATCAAACTAAATACTGTTAACAGTACAATAAAAAATATTAAACATTTCTGTAGAGAAAAAAGATAGTAATAAAATATGTGTTACACGTAAACTAAAATTTTATTGTTAAGACGTTTTGGAAAATTAAAACTTAGTATTGCAAATTATAATATTTTACCAATCACAGATTTTAATTGCAATATATTAATAGTTACAGAACTCTCAACAATGTAAATTGTAAGACTTGTTTCCGAGGTTCATAAATCGGGACGCTATATAAAGGCAAAAAAATTCAAAATTATACCGAACATACAGCCGTTCTATGTATTACACACTTTTCTGTAAGGAAAGAAGAGAGTCAAATTATTTGAATTTTTTAAAAAAATGTAACTGTTTGATGCGGACCAGGCTCAGGAAAACCGGGTTGTTGGTTAATAACGTGTTAGTACGTAGCGCCTATAAAATAAAAACTCATTAATTAAATCATTTAATTCCATTTTATTATTTTCATACTAAAATCTGTAATTTACTTATGAAATGTGTTCAGGAATACAAAATTAAACACTCCAAGACAATACAATTGTTAAATAATAATATTCGTAATTTTTAAGACCCTGATGAACCTTCGTAGGGTTTACTATGACTTAAAAAAGATTGTAGATAAAATGAAATCAATGTCTGCTTCAGGACCAGGAATAATTTTTAAGAGGAACGTCGTATTACGAAGCTGAAATTAAGAAACTGTTCCCGGTGATGCCAATATCTCATCATTATTGTAAAATAATAATAAAAAAATTCATTATTTTGCATTTCTATGAAAAATTCTCAAACCTACGTCTCTCTGACTAGTTTGAAGAAATTGAGTTGCACAACCCCAGAAATCAAGACTATTGTTTCCTTTAAACTAGAAAACACCGTAATAAAATCTAACCAACATTTATGGCAGATAACCGGAACACCGTAATCAAATATTTCGGAGTTATTAATTTGAGCTGCCCGTTGGTGTTAGAATTTCTATTTGATTCATCAACTTGTTAATTGCTCCTTAAGATTAATGATCTTGGAACGACGTGCCAACATCTTGAAACCTTAATTGTTTTTTTTGGACGGAACATTTTACTGGAAATGTTTATATTAAATTTAATTAGATGGTTAATGCTATATGATTAACACTCCTGGTACGTCATGTAAAAGTATTTACATTTTATAACACGGTCATAAATCAAATCTTGTGAGCGAATGTTGGTCTTTGATTGACATTTATTCTGAAACATGCCTATACAAGAAATTGTAGAGACAAATTTGTTAAAATAAGTAGCCTGTTAACTTTTATTTTTTTTCAATACAGTAAAAAGTGGTTTCTGGAACTAGAACGGAAATAAAAACTGGCATTTATGCATTTATTTCTGATACTGCATTTTGTTTCTAAGATGCGTAGGTCTTCTTTGAACAATGTTACTGCTGTAAAAATGATATTAAAGAAATACAGGATTAACTATTTATAGAAAAATGAAGGATAAATTAAAAACATTTCGTCCTCAAATAATATAACGAGACAAATGCTGCGCACTTAGGACAGTGTGGTATGATATGTACCTAAAGACTATGCAATGTTGATACAAATAATAACCGGTGAAACTGAATAAATAATTTAATCTTTAGTTAAAAAATTAAATTAGGCATTTTAATTATATGTTGCTCAATTCAAAGAAAACAAATAAACTTATAGTATAATAGTTTAATATTTCAGACCAATTATTTATAATCATATACGATATAATTTTTGGAATAAGTAGTCCTGGACAGTAAATGCGAAGAAATACCTCTATGAATATATATTATATTAATCTATTTAATCTTCTCATAAATTTAATTTTATTTGAATAATATTTTAAATAAATTTGAAAAATATTTGGTAATTCTGTTACTTACAATGATTATAGGATCTAATCTTCATATTTAAATAAGGCGACTCTCATCGTGTTAATATGTAGATTTGTGGAGGAAGAAATTTTGAATTTAAATTTCAAAATACAAAAAGTTGTCTCCTATTTACAAAATAATCTGACACTCAAAATTACCCTTTATGATGTGATAGACCACAAGCATACAGACATTTCTGAATCTCTCAGGCGCCTTTTTACGTTTTAAAAATAGTTGTGCTTATCCACATCATATCAAAAACTAAATTTATTTATATATACAATTCTCAATTACTTTGTCTTACATGAGAGCCGGTTTAATTTCACTCTGTCATTAATTTAGAAATAGTGCTACTCTGGTGAACAACCGTGTGTAAATAAATACAGGATTACGCAGGCAGTGTAATGTAAAGTAAAAGTAAATATTTCAAATTAGAGACCAATTAGAATACATATTATTATTCTTTATTAAAAAAAATACGAACAATGCAATATGAAATTTATAATAGTGGATACCCTTATGGAAGAATGTTTGTATTCTAAACGGTAATTCAGAATTTGTCCAGGAATCATCAATAGATATTTCCCCTGGAAATTACAATTAATTTTTTCCTAAAAATTCAATTTTGATTTTGAAGGGCATAACTTTCTTCCAACAGTTGATCTTCTTTCCTGTAAATAATCAATTTCTATTATTTCAAAGTAAAGAATTGAATTATATATAAATACTGAATTTATTAAAAATATTATAAATATGAATATACATTTAATAGTCAGTACAAAAAAAGTATTCAGTGATATTGTAAGGGAACGATTACATTCCTTCGTTTACATAAAACATACTGAAAATTAATTTTGAAAAATTAAAATACGATTAGAAATAATGTAATGGTGAAACAACGCAGAGTAAAAATAAATAGATCACTGTACTATTGCAAACTGCACTTAATTTTTCCGAAAGGAAATCTTGTTTTTGATTTTTATTGATTAATTAATTCTATTAGTTGCCGCTTACATAGGAAATAGCTACTATGGAAGGTTAACCTGTAACACAAACGTTTTCTGCACAATATAACTAATAATTCCGTGTAATAATTATAAATTAATTAAATACAATTAAAGAACTATAATAATAAATACAATTAAATTACTATGCTAAATTTCACAAACTGTTCAAGTGACGTGTACCAGCTGCTTGTGTTTTTTTTAGAAATTAATACACATTTGTCAGTTACTATGATTAGATATATATCAATGAACGTACTTTTAGGATATTTGTATAAAGCTAAAATAATAAACCGAAACTGAAAATTACTCTAGTGAAATTTCAACAATATATAGGGCATTTCTGGAATAATCGATTTTTTTGAACGACAATTACCTGGAAGTAATTAAAATATAATATTGTATAATATTTCACAAATACATCATTTACCTAAACAATACCTCGATATAATTATATAAAAATCACTTCTTTCTTTAATTACAAAAGAATGAGTGCCTATTCGAAAATTCACATGTTTTTTTTGGGTTTATCAAAAAATTTACATGCGTGTACTTTAGCGATTAATAATATATTTTAAGGAAACAAATTAATGTTTTCATATATGAGATCAATTTTTCACACGGGCAGAAATAATTATTATAAATTTTTTATAATTCACCCCAAAGTTTTTATCTGTCAGCAACTTAAACGGTAAACAAATTCTCCTTTTATTTATCAAAAAAACTGCATTTCAACAAGGATCTGACATAAAAAATTCTTTTATAAATTTGTCAATTTAATAGTTAATTTGAAAGTAAAACAATAATTTTCATAACTTCAAATTCACCCAAAATCATCAGTGCGCAAACCTACAAAAGACCCAGAAATGTATTTGTTCTCTTGTGAATCTGTCAAAAAATGTCAGTATGACAGAAAATGACAATTCCATGAGAGAAAATTTTTTTTTTAACCAGTTGAAGCCTTGTGCATGAGTTATTTTGGATAATTTAGAAAATTTTAAATTTAATGGTTTTGTTTTTCCAAAAAAAAATTAAATTTACATTTTTATAAATAAATAACAGGTAAAAACGTGTTTCTTAGCACTTTTAATTAAACAGATGAATATGGCAAACTACCAAAAGCTCCACAAAATTATAAATTAAAGATTTGAAATAGAAGGATTAGTTTAGATTTATAATTAAAATTTCTGACTGATTAAAACAATTATGGCAAATTAAAAAACTAACAATTTGTCAATTATCAGTCGTTTAATATAAATTTAATATTAGTTAAGGAAATTACTCATTTTCTTATTATTAATCGGAACAAGAATTTAAAAGATAATTTTTATTACTTAATTTTAAAATTGTTTCAGACTTCGTTTTTCATGATAAAATTACGTTAAAAAATACCTTAAATTTTTAAGGAATTGTTTATTTATATTTTCAAGACCAAATAAGTTATTTTTAAAGCAAATTTAAATTCGGGATTATTATGTATGTTCATGGGAAGATATTTGTTTTGTGTGCATTTCTGTTACTGTGAATTCAAATATAATTTATTGCACATTATTAACTATAAGGCAATGACCATTACATGCGTATCACTATAAAAACGTAAAACACGCAACATGTAAACATTTTCTTTATCTTTGAGCCAAATTGTAGACAACTATAAATATTCGAATTTAATTGTTTGCGACATATCACTTGGATAAATTTTATTTATTAAACTATGATACAAGACGATGAAGTGAGCGTCATCGAAACGTCGCAGATACAATTGTTTACTCCGTTAGAATCCGAAAAGACTTTATTAATTCTCTACACCATAAAAGACTACATTCTTTATTTATCCATTAAAGTTTGAAAAAATAAAAACTCTAAATTAATTGTAATTAACCATGGAACTAATGCGGAATAAAATGAAGGAAATTGTAATTAGAAAAATAATTAGACAAACCTTTCGTAATCATACAAATGATATAGCAAAAGGCAAAACTATTATAAGAAACAGGTAATTGTATTGTTACGTCTTTCCCCATTCGTTACAAACATACAATCAAATACTATTTTACTTGAAATTGAAAAATAATCTACCGTTGTCCTTCAAGGATATTGTATTATTTTAATTTTATTTATAAGATCTAATCTTAAACAGTATATATATATGTTTATATATATATCAGTATATTATGTCAGAAATTGGAGATGGATATAATTATTTGTGAAATTTAGGTCACATTGTGAACTGAATTCCTGTTTGATAAGATCAAGAAAATAAAATAATTTATTCAGAAATGTTGTATAACGCAATCTTTCAGCAAAATAATAGGGTGTATAAATTATCATTCTATAAATTAAATTATATATTACGTTAATGAGTTATTAATATTAAATTCAAACAATTAAAATAATACGTTCAAATTTTACTATCAACTGAAACCTACATTTAATAAAAAATCAGACTTCAAAATTATATCGTTTTTTTTGTATTTTTTTGATTTTAAAATTCAATATTTATGGCATAATAGTAACTAAATCATGTAACGAAATTTAATAACAATTCATACTTCATAAATACAAAATTCGTTTCCGTTTTAATAATCGAGTTAGTGTTACGACATGATTTAGTTCAATTACCTCAATTTTTTATGTCAAGTTCAATACAGTTTTTAATGCAGTGTATATTTTATTTCACTTGGGGAATATTTACATTAACTTCTTTTTATGTTAACTTCAGTAGAATAATATTTTGATTACAGGGTATGTTGCAATGTGCTTGGACAAATTATTCCATTCTCTTGTACCCTCTGGAAATCAAACCGTATTATTGTTTTAATTTATTTAAATTAAATGCAAGAAGCCTATTTTGTCAAGTTTTGCATAAATCAAAACAGAATTACGCATAAGTATCTTCATTCATATGTATACAAAGTTTTTTTTATATTAGTGAAAAATATATTACATTAATGAAGCAGTAAATAACTTTGAATCCTGCAAGTAAATATTATAATGAAGAATTTTCCTGGTTTACAAATGATGAGTCAGAAAAGTAATTATATTGCTTATTATGATTTCGGTTACTACACGCAAGGCAGCGGAACGTGCCTCTAAATTTTCCCCTGAATTGTATACAAAATTATTAAAAACCGTCCAACCTGATGAGGTCCCAAAAGGAAAACGAAACGTCGTGAAATTAATATTTCTGTTAAAGAAAACATTATAATTACTTTCTTGACTCAATGCCGTCTATTTATTTATTTTTCCGGTTTTACTTTCCTAGTTTTCGGAATTACTTTAAATTGGATGCTCAAACAGGGTCACTAAATTTGATGAATGTAAATAAAGCGAATCTGAGTCTTATACGTGAATTTATCACAAGTGAGACAGAGAACAGTGTTTCATGATAATCAATAAATTTCTGAGCCAAGAAATGTGTGAATAGAACTCACTTTGCTGGGAAAAAATCATCCAAAATAAAATCTTATATATAATGCAGTTTTCGACCATTATCAGACAATATTTTTTTGATTTGATGACAACGTTTCGCCACGTGTTTGTACCTTCATCAGGTCTTTCTCGCTGAGAAATTGTACAAAATAAAATTATATTATCAAGAAGCCAATGAATTATAAAATTGGTTGAACCAAAAATATTATACTATTAACATAATGAAACTAAGAAAACTCTCACCTAAATATGCTAAATATTGTGTTCTTGAATACAACTTTATTTTGTACAATTTCTCAGCAGGAAAGACCTGAAGAAGATACAAACACGTACTGAAACGTTGTCATAAATAAAAAAAATATTGTCTGATATTGGTTGAAAAACTGCATTATTATTAATATAAACAGGCGTAAAATACAATTTTTAAAATATTATATAACATTACTTAACATCCATAGTTTTGCTTCTCATATTTAATGGTTTAATAAATATGTTTCACGAACTTGATTAAGCACTCGTCGTGGAAAATCGTTAAGAAAATTAATGATTTTATTAATAAACGAAAATTCTCATAGTTAGTTAGCTTAATATTACTAACTATGTTATTTTGTGAATCCTATTAGGTATTAGCAATAGCCCCAAGCAATATTTCAAATCACCTCTTTCTAAACCCAAAAAAAAACATTTTTCGGCCATACGGAAAATACTGAAATTGCAATGAAAAACTATAATTATTTTCATAATACTTCATTTACAGTAGTCATTATGAATTCAAAAAGAAATATTTAATTCTATTTTCCTTATTTCGGGATTCTTCAGCAGTGGAACAATGTCTCTAGATTAAAATAAGAAATAAATTTTTCAGTACACAACCAAAAAATCATAAGCGTCATTTGTGTCACTCTTACTTTTAAGGACCTTTGAGAATTATCATCCTCTACTCCAATCCTTCACGTTTTAATTTATGGTAATATATAATGTTCATTTTATGTTTACATATTTCATGATTTACAACTCATGGCGTCATTTCGGTTGTAATGTGCAGGTAATATATATTCTCGTAGAACCAAACTATATATCAATTCGAAAATTGTCTTCTCTGATTTTGATGATGACAAATCTATATATTTTTACGGAATATTTTTTATTCTTTTCTGTTACTTTAATTTATGATAGCGTCATAATACTCGAAACCGATAATGAAGATTGACGTTTCCGATGTTTGTGCAGACAACAGTACGACGATGACGTTCCGTTATAGAGGTAAATTAATCACACATAAAAAAGTATATTTCAAACATTTATAAACAATAATAATGTTTAATCTTCTTATTAATGGCTATAAAAGGCAGCAAAATGAACTTGAAAAAAAAATTACAATTTTTCATCTATTAAAAATTTGACGTTTCGTGATAAAAGTAGGACCTCATCAGGTAATGCCAATAAATAGTTTTGTAAAGCTAAATGATAAATTATCTCCTTTTTGAAGCGATTGTATAGTATATTCTAAAGTATTTCTTGGTTCTTCTGAAGTTCTTGTTAGGATACTGGAAACAAATGCATATCAAATTTAAAATTCTTTTTATATATATTTTTGAATGTTGGTTCATGGTTTTAATTTCACTAAATTGATATTAAATATATGTAATTTCTACATCACCACATCAAGTTGTAGATAATTTGTCATTTAGTTTTAAAGCTGAACTATTTATTGTATTTCCGTGAAGAGGTCCTTATTTTAGGATGATAAATGGTAGTTTAAACAATAAATTTTTGTATGAAGATGATAATATCTTTACGTCTGTTTATATGAAATAGATGATGCAGTTATTGAGCAGTTTCAGACAAAGACGTACCGAAACGTTGGTTTTTAATTTAATAAATAAAAATTTCTGTAACAAAAACTGTATGATGTATTTTATACGAGGAAATTATAATTTTCTTTTAAACTTTATTTTTCTGAATCATATTGGAATTAATAAGAATATCATATACTAAGACGTTCAGATAATTTTCAATTTATATATAAACTTAATTTAATCGTTCTACAGTTATATTGGTTATGAAAGCATATTATTTAACATATAAATAAGATGCATTTTTAGATGGCATGTTATTGTAACAGCCGTGTCGTTCCGCAATGAACGGGGAACAGGAAATGAATAAAAAACGCAACACTTCTCAGGTAGAAAAAGATTCTTAGAAATAAATAATAAAAATATATTTATCTTTGTTATAATTTTTTCTTAGCCAAGGGGATATTACGCAGGGTAAACACAAAGCGAAGAAGGTTGGGAATCTCAGCGCCACATCACCTGGTCTGTATATTGTTATTGAAATTTACTGCAGTTTCCTATGCATCGAACGCCCTTCACTAGAAAGCAGGCAAGTGTATTGTGCATTTCCGGCTCCGGTCCGGTTCCCCTAAGACGCACTTGTTGCAGCGAGCACCCTCTACAGTCGAACCTGTATTTCAAGTCAAGCAGGAAGTCAAGACGCGGATGTCACTCCCATAATTAAATGACGCGTGCTGATGGGCCATCATCTTCTGGACCAACAGGTGCCTCGACGTCTGGGGAGACCCCGGAAGTGAAAGAAACAAATAGAAGGGAAATGGAATTCCCACGCCGCATTGGGAATTGAGTTTCTCGTCTTTGCCCGCTAAATCTTGAGTCACAGGAGTCTTTTTCTCTTCCTGTGTGTGTGTCTACTGGATTTGCTGTTTACTTAACCATGACATTTAACAGGAAAATAAGGAACTTCAGTGAAGTAAAAATCAGAAAATATCGAATGTAGAGTATCTAATTATTTGTTAAATGTCCTCAATTAAATTAAATAAATAAGAAATATAATTTTAATAAATTCTTAAAGATTAATAGGAGGAAGCCCGCTCTAAATCTTTACTAACAAAAATTTCTGGCTAAAAAAAATCCGTACAACACCAACTATTTAAAATTATCACACCGATATGTATAAATACGGTCGTACAAACTATTATAAACATAATTATTTCAATAAAAACCAATAACTAATCGATTATTGAAATTACGGGTGGATATCGGCATAATTGAAAAGTTATAACTACATTTTTTTAAAATAAATTCTTTATACACACACCCTAGTAATTATCAATCCTCAAATCGGTACGACAGTTGTTAAAACTCGTAAAGACAAATGTAAGATTTTTTTCGGGTAATAATGTCGCCATGTTCCGCAAGCTCGTAAAGGAATAAATTTTCGAGCCTGTTTTCCGGTTTTATATTTGCATGAAATATATGTTCCTGTATACAAGAAAACAATTCTCACTCAATATGAATTATAGATTTTAGAAAAAATTTAATCCATCATCATTTTTTTTTGTTTTTTGGAAACAACTTTTATTATTTTTAAACTTTTCAAAATCGAAAAGCGATCAAATATCAGTTGTTTATCGAAAGAAAAATTGTATGGCTGCCTATTGTCATAATTATAAAATTATTGTTACAAACGTTTTAATGAAATTCTGTAACTTACGAGTTCTACGGAGTTAATTATCAGTTTTCAAACTGGTATGACAAATATGTGTTTTTTTTTTCTATTAACTAATTTTTGTATACACGTAACGGCAAATTAAGTTTAGATGCAATGACAAATATAACATTTTTTTAAGACGATAATGGCACAATGCGTCGAAAGTACGTATAGGAATAAATTGTTATTCACATTAATTGAGCAATTAAATATAAGTTCAAACATTTTAAACAGAATTTGACTAATAATAATAATAGGACGTTTTCTGGTTCTGTATATATTTTTGAAGCTATGTATGCAGTTTTAATAATAACGATAGGCTTATATATTGTATTAATCAATAACACAAATATTTTCTGTAAGATATTAAGTTAACCTATATCCTTAACATTGTTTTCATTTTTACCCAAAAAGACTCGTATAAGCACGTGGACTCGGTTAGAAATACTTGATCTCGTATAGAAAAATCTACCATGTCTGCATGTGGGGTGCAAATTTTCGTTTCGTCAGGAGAATTTTCCTAGGATACGATTTCATACTGCGTATTGAAGAATAAACGATTCTCGTACGTAGCACATACTTCTAAAAATATTGTGTATATTTCTATCATATTGGTCTGCTGAAGTTCTCAACTCAGTTATCGGAAATCTTAAGAAAAAAAAATAGTAGAACATTTGGTAAACCTCCATAATATATTAACTGTTTGGTTAATTCTGTCTCCAAGTTTCTAAATGAATGTATTTGTTTTTCAAAATCTAGTATGGTACGCCAAAGAGTGGTTTTTTTTTACTTTCTCGTAACTAAAACTATCTTGGTTTGAAACGGTACATGAGCAAATTTTTATAAACTTTGTAAATTTTTATAAATTAAAATTTTGGCCGAGTAATAAAACAATCGACTGACTATAATTAAACATTCTCCGATACTGAAACAATTTAAATATTTTAATTATTTTATATGCTGTATATTGTTAATACAGAAGAGTTTTATTTACTATAAATATTATTTTATTATACTACATCATTTTTATCATTTGACAATGAATAAATTGAATATTTATTTCTCGGTTCCTTAGTCATACATAAAATTATTCAATGCAATCATATAATGAATATATTACACAAATTTTCTCCAAATTTCTGTGACCTCTTCAATTTATTATAATGATATAATTTTTAAACAGCAGTAATTAATGTATGTTTTCGTTTTGAGCAATTAAATATAAGTTCAAACATTTTGAACAGAATTTGACTAATAATTTTTTAATATATCCCGGCGAATAAATATTTTATTACTTCAGGGAATCAAATATTTAGTTTCTAACTTATATTTAATGTGACAAACAAGTATAAATATATCTCTGATCACAAGTCAACGTATACACGTTGCTTTAAATGTTTTAGTTTTTAATGCGGCGTTTAATAAAATTATAAACATAATGTCGAAGTGTTAGGCATTTTGTGTATAAAAATTGTTCTGTAATCATTGGCCGTTTATTATCTAATGTATCAAACATTCATAAAGTAAATAAATTTAATATTTAATTTTCTGTTCCGTAGTCATACATAAAACTATTCAATGTAAACTTACAATGATTATATTTCACCCATTTTCTCCAAATTTCTGTGGCCTCTTTAATTAATTATAATAATATATTTCGTATAATTATGTAAGTGACTTATATGGCCTATAGACAACTTTGTTTCTGCTATACTGAATTAATATACCTATAGAAATCATGGTTCTGTTCATACATGACAAAATATGAAGAACAGTTGAATATCGTGTTTAATTTTTATCAAAAAGGAGTTTAAAATGTGAATAACATTGATATGTCAAAACTAAATTATCAATTTGAATAATACAATGTAGAGCTTAGAAGATTTTCGATTTATCTTGTGTCTCCAATCCTAATGACACAACACATCTCCCTCCAGTGAAAGTCCAGGTTTAATTGCAGCAGCACAAAAGAAATAACTCGAGGTGCATTACTTTTGAATATAATTTGCGTCTTTCATAGAAGTCGACTGGAATAATACGGGAGTTTAAATTATTGATGATAATTTCAAACAACTCTGTATGTAACGGCCCCTTCAGTATTTTTTATTAAAGAAGATATTGCTTGTTATAAGAAACTGAATATAGTCCCCACAAAGGATTCATAAAAATGTATTGTCCCTCAGAATTTCTATTTTTATGCAACTAATTGATACTTCGGGAAGCAAGTCGTCTCTCTCTAAATTTACATTCGATTCCGGAAATGTTTTGCTTCGGAGCGAATGTTATCCCTTTTTTGAATATTCTCCCTGCAGAGTGAAAATATGAAAAATAATATATGCGATCGTTATGAAGCAACGTGCAGTTACAGAAACGGAACCACCAAGAACTGATGAAGACTACGAAAGCACAATACTTTAAATTAAAATATAATAAGATAACTGGAATCTCAACTAACCGTACATCATTATTATCCCGTCTTCTAAATTTCAATTATCTCATAAAAATTATCCAGATACATGTAAATGCATTTTTTAAATCAATATATAAACATTTTCTTTATGAACGTAACGTTACAGCAATGTTTCAAGCAATAACTTTTCCATGTACATAATTTTTCATATTCACTTGCGTAAAAACATTACTTGCGCGTAGATCCCCATGTGATCAGTACGTTGAGAATTTTAACACGGACTGAATATATTGTTTGTTGAAAGGAAGAGTAGACTGGAAAACTCTAAACAGAATATTAGAGTATGTTATAAAATAATTCCATAGCAAATAGAAAGAATGAAGGAACTAAGTTCTTAGTTTGGAAAAAATATAGCTTTTTATGAGAAAAAAATTACCAAAAAAGGGATAATACTAGGTGTTTATTCGGAAAATATTATTTGTGTTGAAATGAATACATCTAAAATTTTCAAAAATAATGCGTTACTTCCAAAACTAATTTTACCGACTTACTTTTACCTAAGTCAACACGTATCTTGCATTCATTTCGAATGCTTCTAGTTTTAAATTATGAATAATTTTTTATAAACAGATAACTCCGTTATACTTATAAATTAAATAAAATATAAAGGTCAACGAAAGCCGTTTCCAAAAATATTTTTTTTAAAATAAAAGTGACGACTGGTAACGCCGAATGTAAGTAAATACATTCCGAAATTGTTAATAATTAAAAATGTGTTCGTTCCAGTAGCCCGCCATATTTAATTGTATCTTTATCTTTAATCTGTTTCGAATTGTATCAACGACGGATGACAAAATTCAAAATACTAAAATAAGCAATCAAGAAAAATTAATTCTTTCGTTTCAGTGACGTACGTTGTCGGAACTTCACTTAAATGCTTTTGAGGTGATAGTAGGAAAATACTATTTTTGGGTAGAATCTGTGATCAGATGCTAAGATCAGTAAACGAAAATTTTATATTCCCAACGAGCTTCAGATGCTTAAAGAAATTATCGTGGTGTTGAACGTACCTCTGGAAGTGTGAGCCGAGTACTGAGAGTTGGACAGCTTGTTTGGGAGGAAGAACACGTTTTTTTTTCTTCTCGGGAAACGCAAGGCCGTTGCTGGTAACGGGATAGGAGGAGCGAGGTTCGTTGGGGACCCGTGACCTTGGGATGTTTTTGCGCTTATTGTTGTCAGGTAGGGTGCCGAAGCCTGGTTGGTACCCGTCCTGGGACACTTTCAGTCTGCCAACTGCTTCCACGGAACTGCACGTATCCTCGAACGTAAGTAAAATTATCTCAGAAAATCTGATGGATCTTTCAAATGACCCATAGGACAAAATGACGAACCACCAGTAAAACGTTTCAGAAACATTCATATGCGAAATTTCGTAGGAAAAAAATAAATTAAATAACTATAATATAATTAGGATTTTAACAGTAAATCCTCAATCCAATACGGTCTTTTCATCCGGAAAATTAACATGAATATGAAATTTTATAATGAGTCATAAGGGATACGGAGAATGACAAATTGCTGGAAATATTACTTCCCTTAATAAATAGCACTGCAGTATTTTTAGACACGTTCTAAAAGTTTTGTGTGTATATGACTGTGAGCTCAAATTCATTTCCCAAGATCTTGTAGAGAAAATAAGTTTTAAGCTGTAGAGGAATAAAATTAAAATTTAACTTAGATACCGAAAAGTGAAACAGACTGAATCTTGTGGTACTTTCATAATTACTACAGTACTTCCACTGTTATTTATTTATAACACAATCATTTAAAGTAATAGCAGTATAAAATTAATTGAACACAAATTATTAACGGTACTTTTCTCAATTTTTATAATTACTATTTTCTGATTATTAAAGTAAACGTTAAATCACTACTTCAATAAGATAAATTAATCAAGAATTTTAAATTTAATATGACTGATATATGATTTAATGACACTTTCTGTATTCTATCCGCAATGTTTTTCATTAGTTACCCATTTATAATAAATTTTATTATTTTCATGTTTCATTTAGGGTCGCATAAACTACAAATATAACAGAAAAAATTAGAAAATTAATAAATAAATTCTTCATATATATAATTTTGAAAGTCAGGAGCTTTGGAAATGTTGTCCTAATTATTTGTACACAAATACTTTTATACATAATATTTTTTTAAAATATATTCAATTCAACAGCAAACTCATATATGAACATTTTTCCTCTTTCATTCTCAATTATCAAAATGCATGTGAAATTTCTTGTTACATGAATTTATCGATTGATTATGAATCACTTTATATTCAATGAATTAATTAAATTAAAATTAATCTTGCTGAAGTTGCCACGTAGTTTACTTTAGTAATAAGAAAAAAATATATAAAGAACTTTTAATTCACTTGAATGCTTTTTTTTTCTTTTTTTTTCAAAACAGAATGAGGGGTCTCTCTCTAACATTTTAAAAGTATAAAAGTGTAGTCATTTCATTTTTAGGTTTTCAACAGTTCTTTTAGTTCTATTTCTTGTCTTAAGCTCTGGTAAAAATTGGTTTGGTTAATAGCGAGTTTATTTTACAGTATTTTGCACATTAAACCAAACCAATGTAGAAAACTAGAAATTCTGATATCCTAATATTCTAGAAAAAATTTTAACATACGTGAGAAAATACTGAATTGATTTCCCTTATTCATTAAATTTTCTTGAATTGATATTTTAAACGCTAACTTTACTAAAATTTATGTACACACGTTTCTCGATATTTAATTTAATTCACAAAGATACACCTGAATGTGAGTTTATATCAGGAAGATCATTCTTTGTACTAATTTTGACGCCCCGCTCATTTTCCTTATAATAATAATTTTCCAAATTTGTCTAACTAATCATTAAATATTATATGTAGATTTTGGTAGTTTGTACACGCGTACAGCATAAATCACAGAGATCGCGGAAAATGTTGTTTTGGATGTAAATGTTGTTCAATGGAAGTTTAACAAAATTTCGGGATTGTCGTAGAGAAAAAAAAAAGTTCTTCAAAGATGTGTAGCTTACGTGTCAGACAATTGCATTATCATTTATAAATTTTACATAACATATGAAAAATTTTCCTATTTTAATGTATTTATATATAGACATAATTAAATTTATTTATCCTTTTTGCGTCACGGTTTAATAGAGGAGTAAACACTTGGGACCGAAGTGAAGAGAAACTAGTATAGGATTTCAAAACGAAACTAGAATTAGTGGGAGAGTCGTATTTTACGGAAAGACAAATCATGGGACAGTGATTTTTCGCCTACTTTGAGTTCAAATTTAATTTTTTTCCGCGCGGTTGACTGGACAGCACGCGGGGGCGGAGGGGAGCAGTGCACTTCTATAAATATGACTTGATGGTCTAAACGTTGCCATGGAAACCGGTAAAAAGTACACGCCCCTTCGCCGTGGAAACCAAATAGCTGACGACGGAAGCGGAGAGATTGACAGACGAGAGGGCCAAGGGTTCGAGGACCGGAGTGGCCGTCAGCGAGGCCGCGAATAATGTGAATTTTAAATATTAATTAATTCATGGATCGCGTTATATTGTAATCCTTTTGCAACGAAACAGCTTTTATACACTGCTACCGGATTCGCCACCAACCACTCACCCCCGCCCCCACCCTCCCTCAATTCCCCTTAACAAACGAATCAGTTTTTAATTTTTTTTTCACCCATGATTAATAATTTTACTTTAAAATAAAAACAAGCAAATTTTTTTAAAAAAAACGTAATGCGAAATTAATAACATTAGCGTTTATAATTCTTTTTTCGCCGTAACTGAAATTCAATTCGTGCAGCGAACGAAATGCGTTGTTACCGTGTACACCATTGTGCAATTTTATATTTACATTTAAAATTGCAGCAAATGTCGTGTTTTCTAATTAAATACGAATCGAATTACTTGTTGTTGGTTTCTTTTTCGTATCCGAAATTTAAATTTATTTCTCGAGCTGAAAGAAATGTCTAACAAATGGTGACATAATCTTCTGTTTCTGTCAAATTTGGAGAATAATCTATTGTGATGAACAGAATAATGTTCGTGCCGTAATAAAAAAAAATTCAAGAATCACGTGATTATTCAATGGAAATCCTCCCTTAATTTGTATATCGTTTCTCAAAACTATGTATCATCCAGGAATTTCTAACAATATTCAATTACGTTTCCCCAAATTATAATACGATTAATTGTTTCCTACAGTTTATAAGATAAAAATTATATTAAAGGCCAATATGGCTGCGATTTGTTTGAAAGTTTCCGTCAGTTCTTTCTCTAAGTATTGTTTTGAAGGTTTATAGAATTAAATCATAGAATAATTGAGATCTCTCGGCCTCTGAAAAAATTATTTTTTTAATAGTACCTATTAAAAAATTATCGATTCTTTGTAATTTACTTCGAAATTCAAAAACATTCCGCTGTACGATTGCACATCAAACTCTTTATAAGTTGCAAGTCAAATAGAAATTCATCTTATTTGGATTATTTATATGGACAATGTTTTCAGAATATTTAAAATTTAGTGATTGAGCAACTTAAATAATATTTCTGTAAGTTTTGACCGTTCAATTTACATAATTTTTTATGGGAAAATATGGCATATAGTTCAATCGAAAGAATTGGAAATAAACTTAATAATGTGTTAATTTTTTCATATATTAGCAGTCAAATTATTTAGAATTAGGAATACTATTTTATTTTATTTTAACTAACTGGAAAAATGTTCAGTTGAATGAGCATAACGTAATGAACACTTGAATTATTATTTTGAGTGATTAAGTGTACTTTGATTACATAAAACAATAAAAATTATCAACTATAAGACAAGAAATTAACGACCTGTATAACATATAAAAATATAAATTAATATAATTTGAAATTTGTATACGTTTCGATCGACTTATGTGATCCTTGTCAACACTATCGCCAGACTATCTGGCGTTAATTTCTTGTGTTATAATTCAGATATCAATAATTTACCCTTAAATAACAAAGAAGTCAATCTGTATTTTGAATCCACTATACAGGGAGAAAATGTGCGAGAATTCTTTTAATATCTTAGAAATCCAAAAATCATCATCTTGAAAAGATTTTTTTATAAAAAAATTAACCCATTATTCGTGGCTTTGCTTGCATATGCGTTCCTACACGTAATTGCTCGTTACGATGCTGTGTGACTCCTTTCAAGTATGAGCTTTCAGCCTTCCCGTTCTAGAATAAGTCACTTAAAGCCTTAGCCGCGCTCTCTTTACACGCGTGTGAGCATTAAACGTGAGAGGTTTCGAGAAAAGGGAAAGTCGAGGAGGAAACAGGAGACACAGAAACAAGGAAGTCACAATGACTGAATAAATTAAAACAAGCAGAAAACTCTTATCCGGAAGACGCGCAAGCATTGCAAAGAAGGGAAAAATCCGGATTTTAAGAAATGGAACACTTGACACGGTCTTTGAATAAAATTGCAATTACTTTCAACGGCACAGGAGCGAGTTCCCTCTACTGGTTAAATCTGCGTCCAATTATCACCCAACCACACGAAAAGCATTTCGCCTTAACATTTTTTTTTCTTTAAATTATAACGCTTCCCACATTATTAAAAACGTTTTACTTAAGACCAGAAGCAATTTAATTAAATATTAAATCAGAGTATCACATTTAAATAAAAACTTTCAGACGTATGTCCTATATACGAGCGATAAAATGTTAAGTTTCCGTCAGTTTGCATTTTTTGTATAAATTTATTATAATATTCACAATTAAATAACAATTAATTATAATTTTTAGATCCAAATGTGTCATAGACTGACTGGATTATAGTATGATTTCTGCGAACAGCTCCAAAAACATCATTATCACTTTATGGGAAGTGAATTTGTACATCAGAAAGAAACCCTCAAGTCATTCAAAATAAATGTATAAATGTAAATATCACTAAATAATAACGCTTATTCTTTCATTAATTAGCACGTTGTATTTATTATTTTTGGAATATACCAATTAGAAATTTATTGATTCACTGTAACCACCGAGGAGCGATTTATTCTTAAAACATTCTTAACAGAGTCTAAAAAAATAATTTATTTTTTCTTTGACAGCCGTTTATTAATCTTATGAAAAAAAATTACGATTAATAACAGACAGATAATTTAAAAAGACAGTTGTTGCTCGCAGAGATAATATTATACCCTGGTATTATCATTTGGACAAATTTCGAGGAGTAAATTATAGTTGCGTGATTAGTCATTTTCAATTCTCCATCTTTTCTGTCGTGTGCTGATATCTTGCTTATTTTACACTCAACGGTATTATTATATCACAGTTTGTTAACGACTCAAATTTAATTTATGATGTTGAAATAATATTTTGTAAAACCTTCCTCGTTCCAAGGTTTGTTCTTAAAGATTATCCATTCAAAGGTATATTTTCTTTTGTGGCTTTACTACATAAAATCTTCTACTTTATAAACACGGCAACATCTTTGGAAATCCTAATCATTGTTAAAAGGTTCCTCCTAATTAATATTCCTGTCTTAGTCTGAGCTATCTTATATGTTTCCTCCTTTCCCCAAGTAAATAATTATATATAAATAAACTCCTCACCCATTATGTCAGAAAAATATTAAATTTTCAGTTTCAACTGTCATAGAGGCTAGTTCATAAATAAAATTCACATTTCTTCTAATTAATCATATATATCAATATATGCATACATTAAAAGCTGCACATTATTTTTTACCTGAAGACGTCCCAAACTGTAGACTGGTTTAATTAATTAATAAATATTTCTGACGTATTGGTTGAATTGTTTATTCATTTGTCAAATTATAATTGTCACATTATATTAAAAAATTATAGCCTCCATTGACGATTTTATTCATTTGTACCAATAATAATTTTATTAATCAAAACTATAGTCGTTAAAATCCTTTTTGTTTAGTCGCACGTCCACATTAATTCAAGTATTCCACCATATGATTTTTCTCAGGAAAGGAAACAAATCTTAACACTGGGAAATAACTTCCATTTCTATTTGAGTCATTCTGCAATCATCTTGTACTTAGGTCTACAATCACTAGGTTATTAGTGAATTTAGAACCTGATGAATATAGAGTCCACGGGTTTCAACCTGACGATGACGCTGGTGAAGATAGCCGAGGAAAAACGTTGTGCTCAGACAAACTGTAGCCCGCAATTAAAACGCGATGTGCATATCCGTCTTTGAACGACTATTAACTACATAAAACTAACAGACGAAGTGCGAATCATATTAGAATTTTATTAATCCAAAGTCTAGGTATCCGAAGCCCGTTGTGTTTCGATTTTCCCCTCAACCTTCTATTCTCAATTAAAATTCGTCAAACTCTATACGTTACGTTGTACCCTGAGAAAGTAGAAATACGAATATGAAAAATAAAAACAATATGTCCTATAGTATTTTGAGTTTGTCTCATTAAAACACGATGCACTTCTATCAAAGTTGAATACTTGTTATATCACAACACAAGTACTTTTATTCAGGAACGTTGAATGTTTTTTTTATCAATATTAATTTTTTTACCACAAAACTGTGTATTAAAATTCACTACTACTAATCAGTATGCGATTACAAACAAAAATTATTATTTAAAATAAATATTCACTCCAACTTTTCACTATGTATTGATAATATTCATTTAAAAATGCACTGATTATTATAATGTCTTGCAAAGCTTTCTCTACAGTCTACAGTCACTTGATTGATTTAATTAGTTTTTATTCCAACGTATTTTTCATGTATAGCGCTTAGTTCTCAGAAACGATGTGCCTGCTATAAGAAGATCAACGGGAAAAGCGATTCAGAAAGAAATATGCGAATGTTTATATTTCAATTAAATACATTCTTTATTATAATTCACATGATAATATTATTTGAAGACCAGAGCTTCAGTAAAAGATTAAAAAAAAAGGGAACTCACGTGACTAATCTTCACAAATCGCCTTACCCTACACATGAATTTTTCACTAATGAAGTTTCGGAATGCTTTTATTTGCTGTTGACATCTGCGAGCCTGAACTGACATAAAGAGTGCTCATATTGGATAACAAAATATATATATATTAACTGTGACAAGCTTAATGAAAGTAGGTACATTTTGAAAAATTGTTTCGCACAATATTGGACTCTCTGCACGTGGCTCTTCCAAGAAAGCAGATAACACCTAATTGGATTTTAATTCATAGCGTCCATGTGTAAAGATATTTGGAATGAATTGTTCTTATTCAGAGAGATATGAAATATTTAGCAGCACAAAAATATTATTTCTAAAATTTAAACCGGATAAATATTAATTAATTGGCAGTTGGAATTTGGCAATAGGTGTTTAAGTGATTATTAGCACGTAAGTCTTAAATTGTTAATTTTACCACGTATAATTTCCTTATAAAGTCAGCATATAATGAATTTTCAACCCTTTACGTAATTTTCTCCTATCTGAATACGGACAACTTTCGATAATTTAGTGCTTTGAACATACAATTTGTATCCTGAGATCGTCTTATATTCAAACGACAATAATCTAGAAAATGAGTGAGAAATTAACGAGTCTAGCATGTCTAAAAATACCGCTGTATTTTGCAAGTTGTAAATACAACATATTCAACCTCTTTCTCGCTCCAACTCTCTCTCTCTCTCTCTCTCTCGCACACACACACACAGACACACTGACACGTTCTGGCTGTGGTCTGCCGCCGTCTTCGCCTCCTAATTGTTTGAAACGCTTATTTGCTGTTTGTTGCAAAGACTGAAAATGATAATTTACCTCTCGAATTTCCAAATGAGACAATCAGATGAATAATTTAGTCTATGTTATCGTCTTATCCTTCATTTCCGACCTATATAAACACTAAAGTTAACTGACCACATTTGCGTCGAAAAATTAAATATTTCTAATTGTGCTTTATCTATAATTATACAAGCCAGTTGATGACCAATGTCAGACGAATATTATATTAATAAAATAAAATTGGTAGGCCTTCATCAGGTCTTATAATTATCAACAAATGTTAAGAACTGTCTCACACCACATTAAAATTTCACTAAACTTTGGAATTTTTTTCTGACGTATCTCTTGATACTCTACACACACAAGAAGTCTTAATAAAACTGTATTATATATCTAATAAATAAAATTGACTGTTTGTGTGTATGTTCCGCATACAAATTTAAAACCAAGTATTGCACACATATTCTTTTCGATCCGGAAATAAATACTGTGAGGGTGTTTAATATAAATCAGACGTAAAAATAAAACCTTTAAAATATACATTTGATTATTTAATATTTGTATTGGTTAATTTTAAAATAGTTCTTTCAAATGACAGCATAGTAACATGAATGAGTAGAGTAATTAATTGCTAAGGAATAAAAAATATTCAAATTGAATGTGAATGTAATAAATGTAATGTAATGTAATAAATTATAGAGCGCTTGTAACTTATGTGATCTTTTCGTTTAGACATCACATTGGCTTTGCTTCAGATGATTAACCTTGCTAGTAATCTTGTTTCAAGTTCCATAATTGTGTCAACAGTTGTATGTGTTAGCAATTAATTAAATTCTGCAGTTATTATATTATACGGCCGCTTATCCGAACGTTAAGTTCATTCTACACGTAGGAAACAAATATTATCAATTATACAACTCATAATTCAATTTTCCGAGAGATTTGGTTTAATGAACAAAAAGTCACACACATTATAGATTTTCAGATGATGCTTCACCGTTTATAAAATATTATTAAATTATTTTTACGTCGATATTTTGAGTGAAAAATTTGTAGTTTTTTTGGTGCGGAATTTAAATATTTACGAATTCCTAGAAAAGGAATTAATTAAATAAATATACCCATTATGTATCAATTGCACTACTTATAACTCTTATCAGTTAAATTTGTTAATCCTTTCAAGTGTAAAGAGCACGCTCCTGCCGAATTTATTCAGTATTGTTACATAAAAGTTTTAATTAGGTCAGTAAACCGTTTTATTAATAAATATCTCCGGTACGGTGATTTGCAGTAAATATATTTTATTTTACTAATCGATAAACGCTATATTGTTAATAAATAAACACAAAAATACTTCAGTACCATGGTAAAAATTGCAAACTTTTCGTTGTATGTTAGTTTACGTTTAATATAAGTTATGGACGCTTGCAGGTCTGAAGTGCTTTTATTTACAACAATATTAATAACATATCAATTTCTATAAAATAAAATTTATCATAAGAAGGATGAAATAGTATCTGACAAATAAACGGCGTTTCGACCTATTTTAGGACATTTTCATGTTTAACCTACAATTTAGAAATTAATAAGGTGATTATTTAAATTTTTAAAAAAATACAAAATATTTTATATATTAAAATTTATCGTAGTTTATCACTGACATGTATCAGTTTTTCACATATATGTTACTATTTTTTCTTTTTCTTTATGTTTTCTACTACTTTCTCTATTACAAATTATTTATTATATATATTTTTCATCTGTGTATTACTCATATTTTTCAGTCAATTCTTTTCCGTTCTCATTGATATAATTCTTTGGTTGGCTATATTTAATTGCTGTGTTTTAGTAAGGGTGCTTTTACTAGTCTTGTTTCCCGGGTAGTGGACTAACAGAGTGAATGACTTTTTATCTAAATATTTTCTTCCTCCACGTACCGAAACTACCAGTTTTCCTGTTATATGTTGGAGAAGAGAATTAATTCGTGACTAGTTGGTCCATAGTAACTTCAGATAAATAATCTAAAATGATTGAACCGTCATCTAAGAACTATTGGTTGGATGAATAAAAAATCATTGGAAACATTTTTTTACATTTCTTATAACTTTATACTACTTTCATCCTACTTCTGGTTCAAGGCGATGAAGTATTATGGATATTGTTTCTAAGACGTATAAACACTGTTGATTGTATTTCTGAATTATTTAACTAAAGTTAACCTGAAACAAACCTCAATTATTAATTATTCCAAATCCTTTAATATTTATTTAATGTTTTAGAAACTCCATTTGAATGCAATAGAAATATATTTTGTTCATTTTTTCTTTTAGAGATAACACCGTATAATTTTTATTGTCTGTCAGCAGCGAGATATTTAAGAATGCAAATATTCGTGGTATGTCAACTGACTCCGAAAAATCGAGATTCTTTCTGTATTTTCGATGAGGAACCGGTAGATATCATGGGCCCCTTCACACACACACAGACACACAGAGAGAGAGAGAGAGTTGGGCGTGGGTTTGTGGGTGAGAGAGACTCCCGAATGCAAAATAAGTGAGATCCTGCCTTGCACAAAAGTTACACTGAAAGGCAGAATTTATTTGACCGGATGCTTCAGCCTGAAAGGCAAATTTTCCAATCTGGCAACTTTGTCAATTTAGAACTGGAGCATGCATACTGTCTTTTGTCATTATAGTCACAAAAATTTCTTGCTCCTTGTCTGGCCTATCGAAACTACTGTTACAAACAGAATAGGGCTAGTGTTTACCTGAGAATATAATAATGTAATATCTAAACAAATATGTATGATACGTATACAGAGATATGCATAATAAATCAGTTAACTGGTACTTCTGTTTCAAATTTACCGAGATGCAGTCCAGTTTCAAATGGCTTAATTAAATGAATTACAGGTTCTTTCCGACATCTATATTGTCCAATACTGAATATGTATCATGTGAGTGGTTGGACTTTCAACAGTTGTTAAGAAAAAAATAGCGTGGTTATTAACCTAAATGTTTTTAAATAATTAATATTTGAGAATTTTTAAGGATAATTTTAGTTAGGTAACCCAGAACTACATACAACAAAGTTTATATCTTTTAGAAAAATTATTCTTAATAATTATTCACTACGGACCACGAGTATGACACAAGGAAAGACACACCGTAAAGTCTTGTACAAAGTTTCAGGTGTTACTAGGAAATGTAAAAAAGAAATCCAATATATTAGTAAATCGGAGCATCGCTGATTTTTTATTTAGACAACCAAAAATTCATAGATGATAATTCAGTCAGTTTAGATACTTTATACCTGCATGAACTATGGGCCAACTACTCATGGATCAATACGCGTCTCCAAAATACACCAAAGAATCTTAAGCTCCTTTTATTTAAGGTATTCACTATCGATATTTTGACATATTTTATATTAAGTGGTGTAGTTCAAAAAATGTTTCTTAGTTTTATGATCATCTAATCAACAGCCAGATACTGATAGTGGTAATTAAACCATATTTTACAAATATGAAAGAGGGCAGTGCGTATTACACAGAAAACATTAGTCAAAAAAATAATCCTTCTCTTTGTGACGTAATGTAACGTTCTTCTGTTCTAAAGAAATTGCGGTAGGGTATTCATATTTATAGTTATTCATCTACAAATATACAAAAGCTGTTCATTGACGCAAATTACACTAGAAAATTAAAATCAAAACGTTACACTTTATCCTTTAATAAAAAAATACTTCATCAGTTTAAATTAATACATTTCAGTAACTACATGACCTTAGAGATAAAAAATTAAGTACCCTTAATTAGCTTCACCCTTAATAAAAGTGTTATGAAGTGGAAAATATTCTCATTGGCAATCACATGGCAAAAACTATTTATATTAACTGTCATCATTTCTCACATTAATTCCAATTGTTTAGTATGAATTAATTTAAATGAGTTTGAGGATTTCAAAACTTTGTTTCCTTTCGATGTTCTATCTTATTGGGTTCAAATTGATTTGAAACCTCATTGAACGGTTCCAGCACTTATTGCTTAATGCAAGAAAATTTTCTTGTAATTCTCATGTCACCTGGAAACAGGTTTCGGTTGAAGGAATATGTTTCTTATCAAATGCTTTCTCATGCCAATATGCCTTATCTAAGGATGATTACTTCACTTTATTTCCGTTTTCAGATATGGAATTACCGATCAATTTTGAAACTTTAAACATACTTTATTGTATGTTCACCAGTGAATATCAAATCGTAGACCATTGTACGAATAAATCATTATTCTGACTTAATGCACTTCATAACAATAAATTGGAACATAATACAGGCTGTTCAATTTCATGTTTAAGGTAAAACAGATACATACATTTTTTTTAGATGTTTTATTGGTGACCGATGATGCGTCACGATAGTACATTTGCGCCGGTTCACATAATATCGCAACGAAGATACTGCATCTATCAAGATAATAAAATATTTATTACTTTTAACTAGATAAAAATACGGTATTTATGAAATTGTATGAAAATGCGTGCGCCTGATGTGATTATTTAGTAAATCCGGAACCCTATAAAATTTATTCATTCTCCGACGTTTCAGGATTCACTTAAAACTAATTAAATCAATGTATCTACGTAAAGGTTTATGAATTTGGAAAATTTACTGTATGTAATAATTTATTAAGTACAAAAAATTATTGGTTATAATCAATTTCTGTATCCGTTTCCTCGATAGTCTAACGTTCCAGCTTTTGTTAATACGTGATACTTATGTTTATAATGATCTAATTGCTTAATCCAGACACAGCTGTATTGCTTTGTTATGCTGATAGCAGAATATGTTATATTCTCATTGGGAAGTAATCAAACGTTCTCTATTATTATGTGTACGTAAGCATTTTTTTTAACGGAAATAACATAATTGCCCCTAACCTTAGGCCACCCAATATGTGTTACGGGTCCATGGGAAATTGTAGGTTGTTTATTTGTGAACGAACGTTGCATCTCAGTAATATCAATTTAAATATTAACTTCTAAAATAAAAGCACCATACTTCGGTTTTTGACTTTGCCTTTAATCTATAATTTATTTGTAAATCTGCAATTCGTTACGAGTCCTTTGACTACTTCAAACTGAATACAGGTAAGATTTTACTCACTAAAATTTTAATATTTCACGATACAGTACGAAATGTTAGTGAAAATTGGTTGATTATAACGTGAGATTTAAACACTCGCCATTTACAATCACATTTTAACATGCAAAAAATTACCGTCGTCGATTAATATCGAACCTTTTCAGAATCCTATCAGTAATATTAGTAGAGATAATTATTTCTGAAGTTTTTCATGATCACAAGTAAATTGTGTTAGCCGATGTATCCATAATAGTCTACTCCGCCTTCTTTCGTGAGTAATTCCGACGTAAAGGTCGAGGCAATACAAAACCCTTCATGAAACAAGAACAATCTCCCTCTTCTTACAACAATACACAGCACTTAAGATTCGGCAATGCAATAAGTGTGCGTCACGAGCTGCTTCATGAGCAGGAATGTTCAATTAATTCAATACGGAATACAACAACAAAACAGTGATTCATTTCACGTCAAAACTTTGACATTTTCATAATAATTTTGTATATAGCAAGATATAATTCCCACTAGACTTTTAGAGTACATCTCTGCTTCATATTCTTCTTCATTGAATTTAGTATAAATAACGTTTCACGAACAATTATTTATTTGAAAAATTACGATATTCAACGCGATTTGATACCGTTTAAATTCCAGAAAGAATGATGTGTTCTAACTCCGGAAACTAGACGAATTTATTTATAATTATTATGAAACGCGAAACAACACGCATTAAATAATTGTGTTCACATTTCCTACACCCTTCTGATTAAACCTTTCAAAGATGGTTTTTCCATTATTATATTGTATTCCGAAAATGGGGGAAAAATTGAGAGTTGATTGAAAAACATTATTTTAGCATTGAAATAAATTGAGTGCTTATGGTTCCTAAGATTTACCAAAATAACCCAGGGAAAGCGTTGCTGCAGAAGACTGCTAAACCACTGACGTTTCCTACTCATTTCCTGTCAAATCTGCTCTCCCTTCGCAGGTGGCAATGCCTTGAATGCTGAAAATTCAATCACTGTTACGTGGTACAATATGAAATCCAATTTTTTTAGCGTAAAACATCTTAAAGAATTTTATTATCAATTTTTCGTTATGTTTTCATCTCTACTAAGATATGAATTTATCAGCGTTGATATACTTCCTGTAAAATGAAGCTAACAGAACCAAAATCGAGGTAAAACATAAAATTCGATAATGTATTTAATAACGGTACTTCATTGTAAATTTTTTTAAAGAAATTTAGACAATAAATTATTGGTATATATATCATTATATATTACCTTTAGGAAATCATATTAGTTCATATACAGCTAACTGAATTTCTTTACCAATACTACATATTTTAATTTGCCTCACTTTGGTCTTTCTTCTGCTTGGACTCTTAACTTTCTCATTTCAAGTATACTCTTATAATAACTGTTTTTTATTTGTTATGTGCTTGTGTTGAATTAATTTAGTAAAGACGTAGGCAATTCATTCCTGACTTGTTTTTGGTAAATAAAAATGTTTTGATGGACTCAAATGTCCTGTATCAACATATCTTCATTTTACAGGCATTAAATATGTCTTCAAGGTTTTTTAAGGTATAGAAATTTTCTAGTTCTATCTGACTGTAATTGAAATAATTTATTACCAAGTAAAATTTTTTCCTATCTTTAAATATTGGACAGTATTTTTAATGGTATTTATCTGTCAATAAATATAACGGCCAACAAATCAGAAACAATTTAATACAAAATAACCGGTTTGTTCCTATTTGGAAAATTCTTCAGGTGTAGAGAATTACAAATGTGGTATTGATAAATGTCTAAAAAATTGTAATAAAATATAAAAAAAATATTATCACTTGCAATTATTTACTTTAATATTATGTAATTTCAATAAATAATAAAATTTTGGAGATGATTTTCTAGAAGTGAGTGTTTTTTATGCACAATGCAACCGTTCAATAACATTGTGCAGTGCTAACACAAATTATATTTACGAAATAGTATTATACATTTTTAATACTTTTATCCAAAATTATTTTCCTTAAGTTTTGTATATTCATCTTTACCAAATGTTTTACGCTATAACTGTAGAATTCAAGACAATTTGTTCTTAAACTCTTGATGATGTATCAGAAAAGGTACGAAATGTTTTGTAATTTGTATTAATTTTTTTAATTTAAATTTTATGGTCGTGTCAACCAGAATGTTATTGGCGACCTTCTACATTATTTAACTGATAGGGTACATAATATTTTATTTATTCTAATTCTGTGAGTGTTAATAATAGTTGCTTACTTTAAAAGTCTTTATTTATAGGAAAATAATATTTTATGTTTGCGTTAGACATAGAAGATATTTTGACAATAGAAAATAAAGATTACACGGCTACTAGTTTTCAAAAGCGAACTTTTAAGAAAGACAATTTCCTACTTTGACGAGCTGCCATTATTCCGAAAGAAAGGAAATACGTGTTAGTGATAATACCAGTAGAAGTCCTTTCAACTATTGTCATGAAGACACTAGGACATTTACTAAATACCCCCGCATTGTCGGTGCCTACGAGAGGATTACAGTTAGTGTGTTTTTTCTTAGCTTGATTGCAGAGAATTAATATATTATATGAAATATAATATTCCAATATGGCAAAAAATCGGAGCTATGGAACACAGATGAACAGCTGTTCCACACTTTTTTCTCTTCAGTAACAATTATTTAATTTTCTTATAAATTGTTCTATCTGTAATTTATAACGTTCAAGTTTATTGAAATTATTTTACCGGTAATTCAGCTGACTCAGACTTTTGTGTCAGTCACCTTTCACAATCAAGTATTCAAATATATTTATTTAGAGGTGATCGAAATCCGTATCACCTGTATTGATTGGAAACGGCTGGATGGAAACGCCAGAGAGAAACATCAAATTATGTTTAGATATGCAGTACAGTGTATACTAATATATATATATATATATATATATATATATATATATACTCGTTACGCTATAAATATAAAATAAAGTGTCTGTAAGGTCAATAATTGATTTAATAATTCAGAAACAGACGTAAAATAAAAACTAAACAGAAAAAATGAACATGTCACGTTTCCTAAGATTTGACATCTATGAATTGAAAGAAAAATAATGATAAACTATGAATACGGACGTGTTGAAGTTTATGATTTTTCCTGCAAAAGTGAGGGTTTTTTTTAGAGTAACAGGCTCCATGAGCTATTGTTAAGAGCTGTTAATTTAATTCAACGTTTACAATGATTAATATTTTCCTTAGCTTGAGACTGTACTTTGTTCGGCCTTCGCTAGTCTATTTAAATACTCCACTGTCTGCAGTTGATACTATAATTGACTGCATAAAAATTCATCGCATCTTCCGCGTTATTTTACAATTCAGTGCATTGTCTACACGTACTGTACATATATGCATTGCTGCGAACGTGATTGGGTCGTTGAGAATTACGAAGGTTCACTTTGTTCTGCGTAGGGAGCTTTGTAAACAGTAATAGGTAATGACGAAGTCGCAGAGTATTGAGCAATAACCGTTGTGACGTGGCCATAATCTCCGCTGTCGTTTGGAAACACATCGAATGCGCAGATAGATACATGAGTGGCTTTCAAACAGAATGGGGCCATTTCCACTGCTTTCGGTTGTCCCACTTATAACGCGGAGGGGCTTTAAGTTAGCAATTTTGACTTGTGGGCGGGGAAACAGAGAGCGATGCTCGTAGGAGCTATTGCCGCTTGGTTTTTGCCTTCACTAAACTTCTTTTTGGTGTCGTCGAGCAACAAGACACTTTCGAACGTCCATGTTTATTTCACTGATACAACAACGAAATGCCATAGCTTATGTTTAGAGGATCCAGATCGTAACTGACTCAACCTGCGGGGATTTATTTAAACGAGTTTCAGATTTTCCATGAAGTACTGAAGGTCTCCTAACTTTACATAAAACGTTCTCTACATAACGCATTTTAAAATCTTCAGGCACATGATACTCTTTTCCCCTTAACCGAAAGTAACATCTTCATATCTTCGAGCATCTTAATGTCTCAGGAACATCGAATATTATTAAATTTTCGATGCTCCAAAGAAATCTTCCTTAGTTTGTAATATTTATGATTCCTCAATATTCGTGTTCATTTGATATTTTGTAGTGCATTTCAAAAGCTTCGCGGTTTCTCATTCCCTATATAATATGCTTCATTGGTGCTCGGTAACTGCAGTTACGTCATATGTTGGAAATATAAACACTACGGATCGCATTCTATGGCTTTCATTAACTGTACCAATCCGTTAAAAATATTACAAGACAGTAGAAGGAATTTAAAAAATCGTGTATCTGTGAAAAAAAAAATCTTGTTAACCAGTGTTCTGCCAAGTTAGTTTGGAAATATACGTCCGTTGTCCATTGCGACTTTCCGTATAAATATTTATTTCCTGTATAAACATTTTATTTATTCCTAATTGAGCATATTATATCAAATAATTGGATAAGTTTTATAAAGCCGCCCAAAATGTCAGAAATTTTTTAATAAAACAGAAAATGACAACGATTCGATCCTTCCTATAAAACATACTCAGATGCACCAGAATAAAAAAAATCAATTTTTCAATTCAGAAGCAATGTATATAATTTTTGTCCTTGTAATTTCAAAAGCTACTAAAATTTTGTAGAGAAATTTATAAAAGTGTTTGCTTTTCACGCACAATCCAACCGAAAACAACTTCTGACATATTATTTATTTATTGATAATATAGAGAAACCTTTTTACTTGAAATTTCTAGCAGCATCAGTAACAAGAAACTGTCTATTTCCAATTAAATAATTACGACTTGAGTAGCCTCTGCGTCAGTGAATTTTTTTTGTACGTACCTGTTCCTGTGATATAAAAAACAATTTTTTTAAGTGTACAAAAATACATGCAGCGAGTTCTTCCCTTCTATTACCACACACAGCGAACAATATTCTCTCCGAAATTGCTAGCTTTTTACACCAACACCACGGGATTTGATAACTGAATATAAATAAAATTTTATATTGGTCTATTTTATGTTTAGTAATAAAATATGCTGGTGCTGAATATATCATGGCAGTCTTCCTTGCATCTTCTTACGCAATTTGTCAACGTTCTCTTCAATTTCGGTCATTTTAGCTCTTATAGACTCCTGTGGACAGTGAATTTCTTTTCCCGTGCACTGAAAGACTCTAAGAACGAGATAATAACGTAAAAACCAAGTAAAAATTATTTTAGAAAATAACAAATGAATAAAAATCAAAACAACACAGATCAAACCTTAACTTTAAACTCAATGGATATATATCTCAGAAATATTCGCATGACTATCGAGCGTGTAAAACTAATTACATCTATGAATCGTCTATTATAAATTAGTTACCATAAACATATTTATTTAATTTCTATAGATTTATGTCACATTGACGCGCGAATTGCAACAATATCTATTAGAAAATTATCTAAAATGTATTCTATTACAAACAATTCTTATTTATTTCCAGTTAATTTATTATTTACGAACGGAAAATGTCTGTAAAGTATAAAATTGAGATAATAATTTAACTGTTTGAAGGAACGATTAATTTTGCAAGTTTATCGTTTTTTATGACAATAATAATATGAATGGATATTTGCTTAGTATTTTTTTAATTCATGGCTTTATTATAAATTTTAATGAATATTATATAATAATAGATTATTGCGTAGGACAGCGCTGGCATGGTTTTAACCATTTATCTTTGATACAGTATTCAGGACGCATCGTTATTGTTTCGTTGATTGTGAATGCATAACGTAGACTAACTTTATTTATTTGCATGTAATTATACGGATCGATATGAGAGATCTGCGCCTTAAATATCTTTCACACAAACCATACACAAACGATTCTCATAAAAGTAATGATAGTTAGAATAAAATACCTAAGAGTCAACCTTATTTATGTAAAACAGATTACAGGTATTTTTGTAAATATTCAGCTATAAACTGTTATGCTTGACTTCGGAAAGCTTCAATAGTATACCGTAATATAAATAAGTATATTGATTGTATCAATTAGTCCATTGCCCACGGAAAAGAAGCAATCAGAAAGGTAAAATAATCATTAATTGGTTACAGGATAGTTGTCAATTGAAAATTGAAGATTAATATACTTATAATTTCTTTAATTACTGTTATATTATTATCTTTAACGTTGTTTTAAATTATATATTTTGTTTAGTTCAATTTTTGTATTTTAAACTTTGTAATATTTTATTATTTTCTTGTTAATTTATATTATGTCTTTTCATATTTCCTCGACCAAGGACTAATGGAATGAATAATAAATCTAAATCACTTATCATTTTCACTGCAAAATTTTAAACGAGTAATTATGATTTTAAATATATTAATTCAGAGTTCAGAGCTTTATTGTATAATTTTCGTAGAATATTTAACTGTATTAGTCATATAATCGTAATCACTCTCAGAAAATCTGAAAAACTTTCTTAGGACTGGTACATTACGATCATAATTAAATATTGATATGATGAAATACAGGAAATTAATCCAATGATATTATAAAATTAAGAGAAATGAATAATAAAACCATAAATTCAAGCACGTTATTTGGCAAATTAAATTTGACCTCGTAGCTCGAATAATGCATCACTTAGATGCAGAAAGCCGTGAGCAGCAAATTCCCTGGACTGGGCTGAACCGAGTAGGTTCTTAGAGGGTGCCTATGCACTTAATTGTTAATCCTTATTTCTTGAAAAGAAATTTTTAACGTTCGAAACACCCGTTTATTTCAATCCATAATTTATCACTTTTTTTTTCTTTTCTTCCTACATTTTATTAAGACCAAGGCAATGTAACAACCGAGAAAATTAACCAAATATTTACTGTTGTTGTGAATATATGTTCCAATTTTTTTAAAAAGTTAAGAATTCGTCTCGTTTATTTATTGGTCCTTTTATTATCTCGGTTAATTCCTATCCCTTATAGTTTTCTTTTCCTAAAATATTAACTTCCCGACAGTGTCATATGAAAATTGTTGATACTGTACGTATTTCCTATTAAACATTAACACCTGTAGTTGTTTCTTACTAGTCTATAAGTTAACAGTGTAGGTAGGACGTTTCAAGGCTCTTTATCGATCCAATCTTCCTGAAAGTCTGTTGTATTTTAAAATCATAAAACACTTAATTGTCTGAGCACAACATTTACTGCAGATGTATAGGATTTTCTAGGGTTCAGATTCTCCTTGTTCCTTTCTTGTCTTAACTTACCTACATTGTTTGTAAAGAAAAATTTAAATAAATAAAATGATTACTATCATTGATGTTTAATTATTTAAAATTTCCCCACTGCCTTTCTTTTGTACTAATATTACTGACATTCACCTTCAACTCCTTTAGTACACTGCGCTATATCGATTATAAAATATCGAGAACTTTTCATAAATCTTACGTCATTTTTTTCAAATTTTATTATGATTCAAATCTCCGTGGTCACAGGAAATAAGCTGATATGTAACAAATGGTCGAATTAAGTGTAATGTAATTATCTACCAAGCTGGAAACTCAGTCTATGAAAATTGAAAATTGATATAGCTATTTCTTTAATCACGGTTATATTAGTATATTTAACGTTGCTTTACATTATATATTTTTTGTAAAGTACAATGTTTGTTTTTTGAAGTTTGTAATTGTAATTATTATATAATTTTTTTGTAATATTATATATTTTCTCGACTGCGGATTAATGGAATGAATAATAATAATAAGATTCTTGTGATTTTTCTGTCTGTTATTATTGGTTAGATAAAAAATAAAATAGTACTTACCTGAAAACTTACGTTTTTACATTAGCAACTTATTCCGAATGACAGGCAATTTTTTTTATGAGTGAAATAACCAGGAATGTAAGCAAATCACTCATTTTTGACGCTCTAACGTCCACATTTACAGCAATTTCCAACTCAATTTTCTTAATTACTTTTATGTTGATCTTATTTCAACCAGACTTTTTCTGTCGTCCTTTTATAATAAGTCCTGATTAACGACGTAAGTGCACGAACGATTGTGTAACATCATGTTGACTAGAGAAAAGATTGAATATATTTCAGATATGTTCTTTAACAATATGTTTCGTTAACATCAGCTACAATAAAAAATATACAATTTAAAGCAACACCTACAACAACGAATAACAATCAGTTGGGGTTAGACTACGCTTAAAACTACCTAGGCATGGAATTTATATTTTTAAATGAAGCAACGGCGACGACGAAGATACATGTGAATGTACTATCGTGACGCATCACCATTACAATTTTAACGATATCTACCTCACGTACAAAACATTCTCATGTTAATAATTTATTTATTTAAACAAGAGTCAGTTTAATAAGTATCTTGGTTTATTTCCCAAATAAATGGTATTAAATCTTGAGATATTTTAAATTGGATCTAAAGAATAAATGTAGGATCTAATCAAAATAGACAATGAATCTGAGAATAAGAAGAAAAAAGGACAGTTAATATGAATTAATTGTAATAATTTCATGTAGGTTTGGTAAGTCACCAATGACTTTAATGTTAACGCGACTATAAACAATAATTTTTTTTAAAAAACGTAGTATGTTAATTGGGTTCATAAGCAAATTCGTACGGAAAACATGCAAGATATGGATACTTTATTTTATATGATTTCTTTATATTCCCTATTTTGTTTCCCATTGACCACCTTACATACAAATATTCCTTCTGAACAGACTTCTAGGTCTTTATCTCAATAGAATAAATTTTCATTCATTACCTCACGGGAGGTTTAGTATTTATTCTCAGTATAGTGGCATTTAGTTCATATTTTTCGAAAACGCACAGATTTTCTCTGAATGTTTACCGTAGAATGAGGAAACTGGATGCGGCTGGTCACGTCTCGGCTGTTTCTCTAGGGTTTCGACAATAAGTCCCACCCTGTTGTCCTTCCTTTCAAGAATGTTGGAACAAACGGGATAGGAGGTGGGGAAACTTGTTTGTCGAATCCCACTTCCTTTTCCTGGGTATCCCCGGATAATTTCAAGCGTTCGTTTGCAATGAACAAAACATCGTAGGCAATTACTAAGAAAACTCTCTGTGCGAACGAATCTCGAGCTGTTACGCAACAAAGAGTGCCAAAAGGTGCAAAAATAAATTGGGCTGCAAACGGAAAGGATTATAACCGGATCAGAAGGGAGTCTACACAGAAGAAATAGTCGAGACGGTCTTGTCAAAAAACAAAATAATCACGTTTTGGGCAGAAGACGAGAGGCCAATTGTGGAAAACATTCCGAAAATAAACAATTGTGGTAATTTAAGCCGGCTATGGACTAAATTTATTGTTCTTTGTCTGTGAATAAATTTTTAATACTATCCCCTTTTCTCAGTATGGACTTCAAGCTTTATAGTAAACAATCCTATATGTTTTCTTACTCATAAATTAAGTATCTGACTAGAAAATTAAGCATTTGCTGCTTGAGCGAAGCCTTCTACTAGTTTCAATATCAAATTTCTACAGTTTATAACAAAACGAATCAAAAGCTTGGATACTTCCTTATGAAGAGCGGAATTCTTTTGTGAAATGTTGTCTTAATAAGATACTTTTGAAACTTCTCAGTTTCTTACTGTTTGGTACAATATTATGTTATTAAATATTTTTGGAGCATGTAATTAGTTTCCCTATATCCCCTACAACTTGCCACGAGAAGCGTGAATTTGCTACAATTAAGACTGACTTTTAGCGTTAGTCTTTGGTGAAATCATTTCATGTTATTAATTCCTTATAATTTTCAAATCTAGTGTTAAATTTACCAACCGACGCCACAACAGCAGCAATCACCTACAATGATGAACTTTCTCATTAATGCACTCTGTTTGCATTATGAATATGTCTGTTTCTAGTATTTACACGGAAATGTGACACAGTACCTCTAATGGTTCGTGCAAATAAACTCTCAGCAGCCACGAATAAATATGTAAATATTTACTTGCTAAAGCATGTAAATTATCCGAAGCAAATTGGTATGTTTATATTTCTGACATTTGTTGGTGTCTCCATTATATTATGAAACATTGTATACAGGGATAAATATGGTAATTTTTAAGTTAACATTATGTCGAGTCTATTTACGGAAATAAATGAGTTAAACTACTCTCTCGAGGTTTAGTGTCTGAAGATCCATCTCTGAAAAATCCATTTAAATTATTGTAAGTGCAAAACTGTCTTGAAATCGAAAGTTATTAAATATTGACAATGCACCGGGCTGTAGCAGACTAAATACATTAATGTTGATTTTGTTATTAATGAAACAACATGAAACATATTTAGTTTGTATTATGTTAAAGAAAATAGTTCAAATACGGAGAATGTAAATCCAATGAAACGCATGTTTATTACATAAATTGTCTTCGCACAACACATCCCTCAATTGTTTCTGAAATCCACTTATCCACTCCCAAAACTGACAGACTTCTTAAAATATAATTAACGACCAATAACTTATTTTTTTTTGTAATTACAATTTAGTTTATTAAAAAAATTTGTTTGCTTTTTTTTACTGCATAACCTTTCTGAACATTTGTACTATGTTCCGACTGTAACCTGACTGAAAGAAAGAAACCTCAATATGGTAATGAATATTAGTATTAAAAAAATTAAAAAATGTCTCTTAACAGACGTTTATCATATCTTATTAAAACACACGTTAAAATAAATTATTTAAGCAGACATATTGTGATAGGATAAATAGAAAACAAATCCAATAAAGTGAAATTGATCGCACTATTTTTTTTCTATTATAGCTTTTAAAAATTAAATTAATTGAAGCCCACTTACGTGGATTTCCTGCGTATAACGACGAAAAGAAAAATCCTTTGTCACGCCGTTCTTTTTTTTTTGCTCATTTCATGCCTGCATATTCTATTTATGAATTAAACTTCATACAATCATTTCTTTATGTCTCACTACAACATTGCGAATAAATGTCGAAACTGCGTGCGTTGTTATGGAAACATTATTACAGTCACCATTAATGTAAATATCTCTACTCATCTTATTTAAAACAATTTAAAACTGAGGATCTATAAATAATATCGTACATATTGATTTTACGGTACTTTTATTTCTAAAAAAATAATAAAAATTCTTACAAATGGTGAGCCTGAAGAATAGACAATAATTTAGGTAATAGCAAGGCAAAGGTCACAACAGAGTGTGATTGATATTATAGTTATTAAATATTTAAGAGCTGTTTGAGGAAACCGGTAATATTAAAGAGATTAAAAAAAACCTATGTGCCCGAATACAAGCGTATACGAAAAAAAACGTCTAGAAATTTACTGGTTTTTTGATAACTTTAAATTATGAATTTACTTTGATCACCGTTACAATCAGAAAATATTTATTATCATAATTATTAATATCCGTTCATCTGGACTCAAGTCAAAAATAGTACTCTGTGTATATTTCGTAATTTTCCAGGAGAAACTACTCTGTCATTTTAAATTTACTATACAGTTGGATAACTCTTATTTCACGTTCACTAAATTTTAATAAGACGTCTGCTGTTATTATTTCCTCAAACCCATTTTAATTTTTCCTATGCTCCCCTATTACCTTAGGCGCGGACCTATATAAATGTTAAATATGTCATTCCCGAATTGAAACAATTGAAGGAACGATACTACCCTAAAATTAATATTTTAACCAAAATATATTTTTATAAATGCCAAACACAAGCTATAGATGAACCCAAAGCAAATTTTACGTCGCTAAATTGCTTATAATTAAATTTTATATTTAACTTTTAAAAATAAATAACGTCTTAACATTTGATTAATTATAGTCTTCAATTACGGTCAAAGAATTTTTAATATTCACATCAGATGGTAAAAATAATAATGTTAAAGATTATTGTTAAATTGTTATTAAAGGAATTTATTTTCTGATTAAAAATATATTCGTTTCCGGTTTTGTTTTTCTCCAAGAAATTCCGTGCCACAGGAAATAGCATTTTGTGACGTTTATTTAAAAGTATAATTCCTTTTTTCAATTAGTTAAAGCGGAATGTGGCTGGCACTCGCAAGTTGCCGTGAATGAGCTGTTTATCGCCTCAGAGCTAAGGAAGTGAGTAGCTTGAAGGAGAGAGGGCAGCGTCAATTGTTATTACGCCTTGCACGACATCTGACTTGGGGGAGGTGGGGGGGGGGTTGTGTTGAAGATCGTCCTCAGGTACTCATTACTTGATTATCCGGCTACTTCTTTTGTGCGTGCGCATTGTTTTTGCGGGTAGTACACACTCGGCGCTATAAAAGGCCGGCCATTGTGACGCGCCGTAACTGGTTTTCTGGGCCAAGGTTCGCGTGGAGGGGAGAGCCAATTTACATATTCTTATTCCTCTTCGTACGCCGGGATTACCGCAGTTCATTCGCTCGCCCCCAAGACTTAAGAGCGTGCCTTCCCCACTCCCACGCACTTCACCACGTGGCCAGCACGTTTCCCCAGCAACACTTGGTCAGCATTTCAATGCTCGATTCTAAGAATACGACTTGACTTTCCTTTACATTTATTTCAACTAGAGTTATGAAAGCATCCTGGGTCCAACCAATTAAATATCTTTTGTCGTTTTACTTATCAAAACTAATTTGTTTTTTTCTAAGATATGCCATTAGCTCTCCGAAATAAAATTATTAAAAAGGTGATTTTAAATTTTTGTAAAAAATTACTGTGAGTATTGTAGCAGGAATGTACGTAAATTAGTTTGTCTGTAATGCCACAAATACAATAATTGATTGGGATTAAATTATTGACTTTATATAAATTATAAAGTAATATTTAGAAATATATTAATATTATAAATACCAATACGAAAAATGTACATACGATTTATGGATTTATTTATTACGGAGTTTAATAGTTGAGTTCTTGAAAATGCAGTACTACGCAATTAGTTTTGCCACAAAATTCTCTGTATTGCAGGTAAAAAAAATTGTAATAATACATATATACGACCCAAGGATTTATTTATTACGTAGTTAAGTACTTTATTGTTGGTAAAATATTGAACTACGTTATTATTATTGACAAAACTTTCTATCTGCAGAGAAAATATTAAAATAATACTTTCTGCGGTTATTGGTTTGCGACTATAAAATAATTCGAATTCTTCAATGAAAATATTAAAAATCCCAATTAAAGCTGAATTAAAGTATTCCATTAGAGCATAGCGCAAATTAGTTGAAATTTTTCTGTGGCATTGTATATAATTTTCGTCGTCGTGTTGCACTAAAAAATTGAAGGAAAATATGTGACTATCAGAAATTTTCCCAGGATGATGTGCATTAAACGAAAATATTATTAAATTTTTAGTGCTATCATATATTTTTTAGAAAACTATTCTTAAGAAACTATGTACGGAACTCGCTATTGATTCTCACAGTGACAGTGTCGTACATTCGTTTAATAAATATTTTCAGTAAATGTTGGTACTAGAAATATACCATAGAGCTTAAATTGAGTAGCATTTATCGTATCGCGCCATTACCAAATGCAGTTATGTACTATTTGGATGTTTAGGAATACTGTTCTGTCGAGTACAGGATTCTAAAAGTCATTTATTGATCTTAATAAGATACATTAAATATCAGAGTCCAGATAGGGAATTATTAAGAGTGTTCTACCTCTCCCTTAATGACGGAACTAATGATTAATGAATTATTTCAGTATATTTTTTTCTAAAATTTTATTGAAGAGCGGGAACTGGAAAACAATTATTCATTGAAACGTTACTAGGAAATTTTAATCTGGTTTAGGTGTGTTTATGTTTTTGTCCCAACTTCGGGTTTTAACGGGGAAGTTCCCCGGCTACAAGGGGCGCAGAATGCCGGGAAGCTGGAAGGCGACAATAGGGACAAACCGGTTTCTGCAGCCTCCCCCACAGGATCCGATAATCCTCGCTCTGGCTCGCTAACCGAGGAATAGATGCTCCGAAAATAAGCCACTTACGTACGTTTCTAACTAGTGCAGTGATAGATCCAACTGTCACAATCGACATCCGTTATTTATCATCAAAAATGAAATTAATGTTCAGAGTAGGTTCTTTACTACATCCATCGCTTATAAAACATGAAACAGTTGCTATATTCAAGACAGGGAGTATCTACCGTTTCACGTATCCGCAATTTAAATAAATTTTTATTTTTAACAAAAAAGGAAAACAAAGAAGGGAATCAAACAGAAATCATTATCGAGGCTGACATCTCGTCCATCCGCATCAGACGTACACAATCTAATACTCGCTGTCACGTCGATTACTTTCCGGAACAACATCGATTTTAATTTTCATTTTTTTTCACATTTTTTTTCCCCGCTGGTGAAAGGGGGGGTTGGTTTTTCGTTCAGGAAAGAGGGACTAGAACCGATTGTATTTTGGCGGGCACGGCAAGGTGGTCCAGGCAACATGGATTCGGGGAAGACCCCGCCCCTTGCAGAGGGCGGAGCCTGTGGAGGGTTCTAAACATGGCTGCAGAGCTGCAGGGGGTTGTGAATAGGGGTGGCCTTGAGGGCGGTAACAATGAAATGGTAACTCATGGTTAAACAGCCAGGTGTTTCGATAGATCAAGAAATTCCGGCCCGCCGCTTTCAAAATCATCCTTTCTTCTCTCTCATCGTGTCACTCAAACACATCTTGTTTTGATTCACCCCCTCGCCGTTTCCTAGCCCACCCGCAACTTTTGATTTGCCTCTGAAGACAGAAAAATACAAAACAAATCTGTCTTCGTCAACAAATGTGACACAAAAGTCAATAACTATCATTGAAACCTATGCCCACGTATTCTAAAAAAACAAAATAAAACAATCTTAATATTCACGTAACCTTTTATTATATATATAGACAGAAGGCAAAAGTTTATAGCGCAGAATGACATTTTGCTATAGAAGTAATTAGATTTACGATGTGCTAACCGAATCATTATGGGAAACATGCTGGAAGAATTTGGAAGTTGATACTGGACAATCGAATTAAATGATACGATCCCGGGTATAGTACGGTTATAAGTAGGCTTTTGAAAAAAACATCGTAATAAGAAACAAGTTAGATACTATTATAATGTAGACAGTACCTGAAGAAACTGAAGTTAAATCAGTGGTACTCTTACGAAATTGATTCGGATCAAAACGCGAGCACAGGGAAAGTATGACGAAATAAATACCAAACGACGTTACCGCAGTCCTTAAAGCAATGAGGTTTGTAGAAACGTTGCGTGGTATTTATTTTATCACTTAATTTTGTATACTTATTACCAAATTCATGTAAGTAAATTTAATCTTCGGCAGCCGATTGAAGTGACTGCAGTTACCTAATCTTAAAACGCATTGAAAATGAAAATGTAGTGGCAAACTTTGAACCATTTCTAGCTTCACATGATAAGATATATATATATGTATAATTTATATAACATTACATCAACCATTAACTAACTAATGCTGGTTAGGTTCAAACAAATTGCATGAGTTATTTCATAAAGGTAATGAGGGATTGTTATAGGTAATTACAAAGACCAGTCAATGAAATGTTTTGGAACGGAGACCCGGAAGTAGTTAAAAGTCTCGTCGGAAACAGCTTCCATAACTGTGAACGGGAAAACGATTGCGATTAATTACTCGGATACAATTAATAATATTAAACGGACTTACGCCACTGTTAAATTACCGGGTTCGATATAGCGAAGCAGAATGATTCGACATTTCCAGTTAAGTTCGGGGTATCAATTCACTTTTTCATACCTCTAATGAAATATGAGAACAAACAGTAATATATTAATATGTTCACAGTTAGACAAATAGTTATCCTATTACAAGGTTTCACTGAATTTTCTTTCCTGTTTATTTTATACATGGAAGTAGAATATAGGGAAATAGGAATAATATGCTGAACAAAATGTTGTGAAAATCAATACTAGAACCATATATAGCAGTTAACTTAAAGATTTTAATATGATATCAATGGAATGATTCTAAATATTGTTTCACTTTCAAAGTTATCAGAGAGTAAATATTACGATTGCTTGGCTATCTATCTAAAATTTATAACGTTGTCAGAATGTGCTTGTTGATTCATATTAGTATTAAAATTATAAAAGTGTGTAGGGAAGTAATCAGACAAAATGATAAAATAAATACCACACGACGTTTCCGCAATCCTTATGCAATAATAAGGATTGTAGATACGTTGTGTGGTATTTATTTTATCACTTAATTTTGTCTACTTCTTTATCTAATTCACATAAGTATATTTAATTTTTGACGGACAATTGAAGTGACTGGTGTTATTATCAAATATTTCGCTGTATTCTTTTAAAAAAATGGTTAACTAGAACTTATAACGAATTGAAAATTAAAATGTATACGCAAACCTTCAATAATCTCTAGCTTTACATGAAACGGTACATATATATATATATATATATATATATATATATATGTATATATATATATATATATATATATATATATGTATATATATATATATATATATGACGATTCAGTTCTTGACAATTTTTTTAGTTCTTCGTTCAAGACTTTCAATTAGTCTGAAGGTATATAATTTTTATAATTTGTAACATTCATAATCGTCATGAAAATAATTCTCGTTGTTTTTCTTTATTGTTCTATTGAATTCATTCTCATAATTATGCTGGTGTATCACTAATTTTTAGTAGTTTCTTATTCTATCTAAAAATCAGACAATCTTTTGAAAGGTTCAGCACGTTTCATAATATGGCAGCAAGTGTCAAAATGCTCTTACATCAGTTTACTGTCTTCTTTATCCCTTCCCCCTTCCCAAGAAATATTTTCAAACATTAAACTTTTATGTATTTATATAGGATTAAAATATAAATACAATTGTAACACACGATTTTTATTGCAGTTATATCAAAAGAACTGTCTCCGTGTTTCCAGGTAGCGTATTCCCACTCAAGGACGGTGTTCAAGGACGAAGTTCAAGGCCATCAGTACGCTGCCACTTCCGGGCCTTGATGGATCTTCCCCCGCATGGAGCATCGCACCTCGCATACCAACTCCAACCCAGGTTGCACTGTAGACCTGCAAACAGAACAAACGACATTAAACAGCTGCTAAAATCGTGACAATTATGGATAGTTCACCAGCAAATTTATGTATACAATTAAAATTCATTTCGCTCACTTCTTAATTTATACTTACTGCTCTCTTAAATTACTTTAATTATTCTTGGAAAGGAATAATCTAGAAAAGTGTGTATATACAAATAATGTGTAATTTTCTGTTTCTATATAGGTCAAATCCAAGATTACCTGTTACTTCACTTCTTAACACCTGACGAAAGGAACAAGATTCCCAGAAACGTTGTGTGGTATTTATATTACGTTACTCATTATTTCTAAGAACCCTAAGATTCACTTATTTTAAATTAAATATGTTATAGGTACAACTTCACACTCGTAGTATACATAAAAGATCAGAATTTTACTATTAAAATATTAAATAACAATACGAATTGATTTTGTTACACTTCCTATAATCTAAATAATTCTAATATTAATTGAATGACAGGAAGAAGAAATTATAATATTCTATACATTTAATAAATTAGGATTCTTCTATCTTATTAATGTACATGTATCAGCTGATGAGTTGCCGACTTGGAACGAAGCATAGTGTCTATTTTGAACAGATTCTTTAATTGTAAATGTAGCTATATAACTTACTAAATATTAATTTTATGACTTTTAGGCTAATATATTTATCGTTATACTTATTTGTCAGATAAATACAAATTTTTCAATATTTTACATATACCAACAACGTGTGTTTAGTAATATTTAGTAACGCGTAACAAATTGGGTTTACTGGAAAATATAAGTGGAATAATAGTAATTGTATATCAAAAGTCTTTTCAATATATATAGGCCTACATATTTTATATAAGTTATTATCACCCATATTACTCAGTGGTATTATGTGTCAATATATAAATCAGGAAAAATTATGTTATTAGATAAAACTAAACTCAAATTATTCCTAAATTTTTTCAAAAGACTTGTATGTCTCTTCCAACAGTTATGTCAGACATATAAGTAATGTGAAATAATAATAAGTAGTATCAATTTAATTAATAACAAATTCTCCTGCTAACGTTTCGAGTCATATTTAAAATTCAACAATTTTAAATATATTTTTAATATAAGTATTTTATTAATTATTATTTTACCAAAGTATTTTTTTTCAATTTTTTTAACAAATTAATTTCAACAGTTTTACTCACAATGCCCATTCCGAGTTTCCAGTTGATGACGAACCCAATAAAAAATATTTTTACTTATATTATTTATTTTTATTTCTTTAGGCATACAATAAAAACCAGCTTTATCAGTCACAAAGTAGAATTAAATACCTCATTGACCAACGCAGTAATGGAAGACCTTGAATGCACTTTGCAATTGAGAAGAACAAAAGAAATTAAAACAATCTGGAAGCTTGTTTCAAGTATGTCAAACTAATTTTTTCAAATATTTTAATATATTAAAATATAAAAATGTACAGAATAATGATGGAAAATGTAACCAAAAGTTCTCTTAATAAATAGTACTAAGAAAAACTGCTTTGTTGCTGATAAATATGACTAATATATTTAACTTTAAATTGTTACGTTAATATAGTTTCTTGTGCCGATATAAAAATAGAATTAGATGAGGTTAATTAATTTTATACTAAGTTAAAGGAAACTTCTTATAACCACTGGTTAAAAACGGAAATAGAATTAATGACGATGACACACATTTATTTTCAAGAAATAAGGGTTACTGTCATCAGTGCATCAATATTCGATTCAGTTGTGGAACATAGAAAGAACGGTACATTGAAACTTTTTCAAATAATTTTCTGTCATATAATTTATTATTAGTAAATAATATAGATACGAATTAAATATTAATTGTAGCACAGCCATAAATCATGCTATAATTTTAAATATAAATAAATCCATTTCAATATTAACTAAGAATATGTGCTTTTAATTAGATTTAGTTCATTATATACATTTATAACTACAATGAAATCATCCTGTTTGACTTATTCTATATTATTTTGAGTACAACACCAAGTTCTGACATTAAGACATTTAAGTTCGTGAAAATAGATCCATTTTTTTGTAATCTCACTTGGGGACTCAACCTGCAGTTATTTTTCAGTGACTTCTCATCTTGTTTAATCTCCAATAGAATTATCATAATTGTCCGTTAATGGGCGACCGTGAGTTTTATTACTAAGGTAAATATTTCGATAAGCCTAACAAATGTTTCTAAACTTCAGTTTCCAGAAGACCGTCCAGTCGACAGTTCGTACTATAATCGTTAACCGGGAAGTATAATATTTCACCTTTACTTTTTTATATCATATAAATAATTTTTGTAGAAAACATTAGTTGTCTATATTGATGAGTTATGTTATAACTGTAACTCTGCCAATGAATGTTTTGCATTAATGAAGAATTGTTGTCTGTAAGTGACCGGGATGAGAAAGATTGTGGTTTCTATTGCTTAGTTTCAAAAAGTTAATAAGCACACATTTTATCGAGATGTGTTGGTTATGAAGTGAATATACAGTTAGTGCGTAGGTACGATTTTTAAATATAATAATTTTCTGGTATTTCGTGGGCTGTGAAAAAATAAATAATAAAGATTAAATCTAGTCTTTTGAATAGTAAGAAACCATATTTTTCAGGGATGACAGTAGGAAACAAACGTATGGAATACTATTAATAGTATATTATGTCGGTTGAATCAACTTTCTACTTCTCTTTGATCTTTTACAAACATTGCATTATTTAATAAAACGTTGACGACTAACTTCATAACCAGGAAAGAGTCGTTCATTCTTGCCAAATCCATATGAGGAACATTTTCATATGTAGTATGTCAAATGCAAAAAATAACAATCCTTGTTGTAATCGTCTCAGAGATTACCGGGGTTTTGTTACTGGAATATAAATTAATTGAGCCCTAAATACTGAGAGCTTTCAAGATATAGTAAATATTCTATGTTATATTAGCAAATAAGTCAGCAAATAGACATTTTAAATCCAAGTATGTAAACAAAATCGAGCAAAAACGTTCCATCCAGATTTTTTCATCAGGTGATATATTTATATTGATGAGAAAAAATAAGATTATTTTAATAAGTCTATAGAATATAGAAATTGCTTGTTCCTTTTTTCATGCAAGTGAAAAGATACTTTACGCAATTGCAAATAAATTTTTTTCCTGTGAAAAATGTTTCACTTGGGACTTGTTTTTCTTTCACTTATTAGAATCAACAGAATCCTAATTTAACTTCAGTAACATAAAGGAGAAATTTTTATATTATATAAATCTATTAAATTGTGCTTATTTTTCTCTCAATAATTTATTTCACCTGAAGATGTCTTACAGTACTGTCGAACCGTTGTATATTTTGTATGTGAATTTTTTTTTTGTAAATCTAAACTTATTAAGTATCAATTATGCGACGCATGGAAAATATACTTAATTTTTAAATATATATTTTTGAATATTGTATAATTTCCAACTACGTTTGTCATTGATTACTGAGACTAATTTGCGGTATTTATTATTTTATCTTAAAGTATAATTTAATTCTGAATAAATTATTATTATAAATTAAATCAATTACAAACATAAATTGAAGGAAATAACTTAACTAGAACAATTAAATCTGAAAGACTATTTATAAACATTGAGCGCAAAAATTTTCTGTTTCTATATATTTTTTATATTAATTTATTTTTCTAGAAAACTTTTGTTGATTTTCTAATGCTTACTATGTGCATAAGAGTAAAGTAGAATGGTGGAGTGATTGTGCCGAACAGTTAAATACGTGACTCTCACTTATATATTACGAACTGTCTACTTTATTCACATCCACTTAATTGTTAATAGAACATCCAAAAATACTTTTTCACAAGTTCAACTACTTTCAACTTAAGTAAATCTGTCATTTAACATATTGCGTCTGGTTTAAAGTATTTACTGTATAGTCTGTTTCCTCAAATTATTACGAATTGGAAAAATAAAAATTAGTTAAATCAATTTTATTGTTTAAAAAGGTTTAAAAATCTTGATTAATAATTGTAGGCTACATCAATGTTATGTATTAATACTATTATTTCTGGGTTTATTCAGATTCTGCAGGGGTTTGCACTGAATATATGCTACCGTGTGCAGCATCTGAACATTCACAGGCCGTCCAGTGGGGATGAGATTGTACAACAATTTCGTTTTTGGTTTACTGGTGGTAAGTAACTCCGTTTCTATTGACTGTTCACATTAATAATAATATTTATAATATTGAAAACCATCATTTATCCCCAAAGCAGGCGAAGATACAACTTACAGAAGGCCTTCCTCTTCCTCTAGGCCCACAGCCTGTACTGAAATTAATGACTGCAAAAAAGGATAGTTCGCAGATAATTTTAGTGTCTCCAGGAACACGATATGAGGTAGGTAAAATTTGTAATATGTAAATAACAGATTTAATAAAAATTAAGCCGCCTTGTGATTCCTGTGAATCACATCAAAAGCTAAAGGCAGATAGAGTATCGGAACTCTATTTTATTATCGACCTAAGCCTTAATATTAAAGCAAATTGCTTACAATATTAATAGTAGATAAGTTAAAGGTGTCGTTTACTGCACACGTAGACTCAATCGGCGACATTATGTTCCGAAATGAGTCTATATTATTAATTATATTCCAATTAATACGGATAAATTTTATTTTCCAATCCTCTGATATTTTACAAAATTGAATAATGTTTATTTATAACCATTTTCTATAATTTAAAATACGTTTCTATGTTATTTATTTCAGAAATAATACTTCATTTTGATGTTGTTGTGCATCTTAATTTGTTTAGAAACTCTAAATATTGATAGATATTTCTGCTTCCATTCAGCCTTCTTTCTGTACACATCTCTGCAAGTTTCTATAGCTATAACTTCATAGAAATCAGAAAAATAATTTTTTTTACTGCCACCAAGATATCAAGAGTCAAATAACTGAAAAATATTTTGCACAAATTTTTGGCATTTCTAGGTAAGAAAATTTCCGGCACGGAGTTCCCGAGTTCTTTTTTAATCAGGCAACAATTGCCTTCGTATCTGATTCATTATATTTAATAATCTCAGAAATTTACAGCTCATAATATTCTACAAATAAATCAATAGAACTTTTTAATTCCGAGTCAATTATCAACACAATCAATAATGTTAAATAAAACTGTTATTAGCTTCATACATTTGTATGTATTTGCTGTATTAGACAAAAAACCTAGATTTTTATCTATTTAAATAGTTTATTTACATATTAATTATATTTTTAGTATTTTTTGCATCTGTATAAGTAAAATATTGCCAATTTTTAATTTCAGTTTATGTTTAATGTTTCAGTTAACCGGATCAGTTAAATTAAATATTTTGTAGTTCTATATTGCTATTAGATATCATATTGTGCGGATGGATTTTGTGTCAAAAAACTCCACATTACTTTCGACCTTTTAGAAAAACTTTTTCACTCAGTTATATACAGAATTATGATATAATTATGGAAAAGTAAGTTGATATATTATTATTATTTATTAAATAATAAATTTAAATATACAGTAGTTCTGTTTCCATGGAAGATTACTCCGATCACCATTTGATTGAATTCGTTACATAAACCTTTAAAAAATAATCAATTTCTGACTAATTAAGTGGCAGTACTATTGCGTTCCCATTAGACTTTTTTCGAATAATAGTGTCACAAAAAATCCTAAATAGTCTAGTAAGAGAGGTAATGTTCTGTATCTGAAGTTGTTATTGCACCGAATCTCCCATTCAGTTGCTAATGGCAAGTGAACATGTTCATTGTGTTGCACAGACCAGGCGGACAAAGGTTCCTAAATGGAATGTTTCTATACGCAAACCTTATACAAACTGAAAATTTCTCAAGCTTCGAAACGAAAACTCTAATTGCCGTTCCTGTAAGAAATAGTCTATTTTAAAATTATGGAGAACAATGTTTACAGAACCAGGAAATCCTAATAGCTGTGAAATACATGTGAAACAGTAAACACTTTTTAAACCGAGTAATTAGCTGAAAAAAGTAATTATTATATTTTTATGCGGATTAATCAATATACAAGAGGGTTGATCTGAAATAATCTCTCGTTTGGTCACGAAGACTTGGAAAACGAGAAGGATCGAGGTCAATACAGGTGTATCCGGTGGAACCATGAATAAGTTCGACGTATCTAAAAAATATTTAGACCAAATATATACCTCTAGAAGGCTTTTATGGACCATGAAAGAAGGAACGTGTATTTGATTGGAGTTATAATGAGCAACTTAGATGGCACTGGAAGAAAATATCTTGGTTGACGAAGGTTGGGAATTTTATACTCTTTTGAATGATTTATATCTGGATCCTTCTCAGACAAAATCATTAACGGGAAACATCAATAACGAGAGCCGTAGTAAATATTCAGGAATTGTATCTCGATATGAGGCATGGTAAAACCCTAGTTTTAATGTGAAATGCAAGTAAATTAGAATTAAACTGTTGTTTGTAATTTGAAACCCTGATGAATTTGAACATTTGGTCGTCCAGAAAACTGATCTAACTGCCAATTACATTATTTTCAACAGAAATAAGCATAAAGTAGGCCTCGAAAGGAACGTTTCTGTAAGACATAAATCAAGATTCTTTGTGATTTGAAAAGTAAGGACCACGGACATGTATTTAGTAACATCAGTCAATAACTATGATTATAATAAGAATAAGAACATTGCACTCCAGTTTCACTCATTCATTCTTGATTTCCAGATCTCCGCAGCCGGTATGCAGCTCATGCAAGGAACCCACAACAATTCCTCATGTCCTCTTTTACTGCCGCAAATATAGCAAGATAAGAAGATCAACCATAGCCGCACATTCAATGATGGAGATTTGCAACTCATCAGCAGAAATAAACAACCTCATAGATTTTACGATGAAAACTGATTTGTCTAAAGTAATTTTAATGTAGTACAAATGTAGAACTTAACAGATGTAAGTCGCTAATGACCAAAAGGTTAATGCGACGTTAAATTGGAATTAAAAAATAAATAAATAATAAATAAAAAAATAATACTAAATTGAATCTGCAATTTTGGTTGTGAAACATTGTTGCTCTAATCACTAGACCACCGAGCTGGTAGTAAATTTAACATTGTCAGAGTTCAAAAGTGTTACATGTCAGAAGGAAAATATACGCGAAATAAAGGCGGAATAGTATCAAAAGGCTGTTTTATCTGTGGGAAATCCACGGAGAAAAAAATTTATTCATTGGGGCGTAACAAGAATGACGTTATTACTGAGCATTGTGTTATCCTGAAACGGGACCAAAATAAAATGCCAGAATAATAGTAATGACATGTCTCGTATAACGGCCAGTGCCGGATCTGTTACTATTTTTAGACTGCCACAAATAATTTAGGCAAAGCACACTGGAGAGAGCGGGCTACCAATACCGAACGTACGGCAATAAGCATTCGGGCGCGTAGTTCGTCTGGCCGAGCGCAGTTATCACAACGGTAAAAGAGCTAATTAATTATGCAGACTCAATTACTGCGGCGTTCTCTCACGAGACTCGGAATCGATTACCGGCCATATCGACGGTCGAGATCGAACTTTAAGTTTGTTTCACGGTCGCGTTACCCTCAAACGGCGTGTTGGCCAAAAATGTAAATACTTGGCCGCGTGATAAATGCAAAGGCGGGTTTTGGTCGCTGTTTATGATTGTGTCATAGCGCGTTCTGTTATTTACAGCACCACGGCGGTTTCTGTCAATGCAAATACTGCGACCCGCTGACAACATTTGGCGCCGTTCGTTGTAATTCACGCTCATCTGTTCGGCTTGGCCGTATTATTAGACAGCTAATACATCAACCAGACAACGCTCAACAACATTCATTAATATTTCAATTTTCGTTTTGTGGGCGTAAAATTAAATAAATATTCATTTCCCACCGTTGCTAGAATACCACTTGCTAACTAGAACCGCAAAACCATAGTTTTAAACTCTATACAGGAACATGTAAAATTCAAAACCAAATACATTCTCCTGCACTCTTTAAATATTTTACTCTTCCAATATCTGCAGAGGACAGAAAAATAATCTTGTTAGAGGTTAACATTGTGTAATACCCAATCGTCTTCTTGTTGTCAGGGTTGTGAAAGGAACGTTTAAAAAGAAAATTTTAATTAATTACTACCACGTAAATTAATGATTATTAAATACTGATCAAAGTACCAAATTGACCCAATCATCTCTAGTAATATTTCAACACCATCTATACTTATAATGGGTACTGCATCCTCAGAATATTTAGTTTCGTAAGTATAATCCAAACAATGTTCAAATTTTAACATTATATCACAGAGGGTAACATATATTTTAGAACTAAGAAAATTTTAATTGATGTTGTTTGATTAATTAACTGCGGTTCTACGTTATGAATTATTGGTTTTTTATACGTTTCAGATCCAGAGCGCCCGGGGAACGCTACCCTGTGATACACGAATTTGAGTTTTCTAATATCTTCCGTAAATCAGACAAAGCAAAGAAAATAGTAAGTTCAAAACGCATTATTAGTCCTAATTAGCCCTGCTAACCAGTTTCATTGAAGAAACGTTTTTCGTAATTGTCGTTTGCTACAAGTTTGTCTTCAAAGAGAATTATGAAAAAATTTCAGTTACAAATATAGCAATGGATGGTATATCAGTATGCAGAAGAAATTAATATTTTATAAAATAAATGCAATAGCTTGTAATTCGTAAACAATTTTTTACTTTGATACTTATTTATTTTTATATTTTTAATCATTAAAACAAATCACAGAGTTTCATCCCTTATTGTTGGACATCTTCAGGAGTTACAGATAAGAAACTACAACAAAGAATTCTTCCACTTTTAATTTTAAGAATGAATTTGTTCATTTTGTATTCTAAAAATTAAAAAAGAAATTTTAATTTAAATAAGTTTAAAATTTTACTATGAAAGTTATAAAATAAAATCAACTTGCAATGATATTCTCTGGAGTATGGAAAATACGAGACCTGTATTGCATTTATTTCGTAATCATTAAAATTTCGGAAATAATATAATTATTTTTGGCTTCTATTGTAAGGATATTAACTCACATAAGTTTGGACTATTCTTGGAAAACGGAAAAGTATGACAAATAATCCTAATTCATTTTATATCATAATTTCAACAATTACTGGAACACCTACTTTCAGAAACTATCTTATTTATACAGTTTAAAAAAATTATTTATGTCCTTTCCTTGTACAGAGTCTTGAAATTTGACACTAAATTTTCAGAATAAAACATGGTATTCCTGATTAATTAATGGTGGCTATAACTTTGAAAAATCTGTTACGTAGTGCATATACAATCTTCTAACATATCTATCTATCAGTTCTGTTTCAACAAACACCAGAAATTGCATAAGTTTTAAGATAGCAGAATAAATATAGAATTTGATATATAATCACTATATGACTCCTTGCGCCACGTATGCAGCACCGTGATACACGATATATCTGGCTTCTAGAACTGGTATAGTTAATGCTAAGTTTTTTTTTATTAGTAGTTTATGGTCGCGTCAACTAACAAAACTGAGAATTCAAAGAGTTCCTATTGTTATTGTTTCCCTTCATAATTTTTAAAAATTAGTTATTTGTAAGGCTGTTATTTCACAATAGAAAAACTACATTTAGTCATTCGTCCAGACGCTGGGATTGAATTTCCAGTTACCCAAGTGCTTTAATTAATTAATATTCCTAATATTATTGTTTCTTTTATTTGATTGGTTTACTTACAAACTGCACTGAAACTAAAATTTCCTTTCTTTTGTTAACCAATGATATTCTATTAAATGAATATTAATTTCAGACAATTTTAATTATTAGAGAAAATCCACTGATAAATTGTTACACGGTCTATTTTTATTTTAGAAATTCTTAGGTTGGATTTCCGATATTTTCAACTGTCTTACATTGTATAACAATTGTTGTGTCACAAAACTCACATTCCTAACTTTTATTGAATTCAACATATTCTGAACAATAATAACAATCTATTGAGTAAAACACAAATATGGTATATTTATTACACAAAACCAAAATATTGAAGGTATAAAGTGGCAGGTATAAACTCAGCATATTATGTCAAATATGATACAAGAATGTTTCTAAAAATATATAAATAATTATCAATGTGATAAATTAAAGAAACAATTTTTTTTGTCTGGATTGGAGCATAGAATTTTTGAATTGAGTTCCACAGTTTTCAATAATATTCGTCTATAATAATATTTAAATTTAAATCGTGCTTACAGCAATTATCATGTATTTTGTAGTTTCAAAAGAAGGAATCGTAAATTTTGAAATAAATATTTCATTCAATATTTCAATTTTTTTAAAAGTAATATACCAGTAAAGCAAACGTAAAAAATTATTAAATATTTTAACTGTTTTAAAACTGATTAATTAGACACATATTAAGGATTATCGGATAAGAGATTACGAATTTTACAGAAATTTTCACATATTTTGGCTAAAACTGGTTTAAATTGTATAAAAATATCAATATTAAAATTCTTATATTTTACTGAATTAAACATCTTGTAACGGTTGAGCATGAATTGTTCTCATACTGAAGAAGAGTGTGTTATATTTAATATATTCGAATACTTTCTAAATTCTTACGATAATAGTTTCATTCACCCTTATCTTAATTGGTTTTAATAATTTTGGTACTTTTAAATATACTTCCGATAGATTCTAATAGTATCTAATAATAAAATATATTGTTATGGGACTAAATCAGTGTGTTAATATCCTGATTCTTTAATACATAATATTTGATCATTCTCACTCAGTTCCTTAGTTATTAGAGAAATGTTCTATCAATTTTATTTAAATAACAATATTATCGTTACTAGTTTTATTAAGCAATAAATTTATCATTCAAAATTTTTGAGAGTTTTTCCTGTTTCCGTTGCTCCAACAATTAAATTTGGTCTACAAAGATATAAAAAGTTTTTCTTCTAAGTCATTTTCACAAAACATATGTAAACTATAAAAATTGGAAAATTATAAACGCACGTTCTAAACGACGAATGATTAAAAAAATGTAATAAAAACGCACTCGAATAATTGACGTATTTTTCAATCAACCTTTTACAAACATAGTTTTCATGCACCTGCCCTATACGTTTCACTGAACGTTTACAGTCAGAAAATACTTAAGGATATTTTACTGTATACTAAAGAGCAATAATCTATGAAAATGCGTGATAGTAAAATCCGTTAATTGTTTTAGACAAAACAGTGAGCACATTAATTAAGACTGATGTGTTTTTTTTTCAGGCGGTCGAAGCGCAGATGAAATCCAGGAGTAATTCGAAACAAAATCCTTGAAAATGAAGCCAGTCTTGTACGGAGTCGGTGGTAATGATGTAACATTCATTAAAAGGGAGTTTATGTAACATGTTAAAGATTATATCTTTGAATTCTGTTAGAACTGGAATAATTCCTTAAACATCAGGAACGTTTGCAAAATATAAATGCAATAAATTATAAGATTCTACAGCAAATTAATACATATTCAACTATAATATTGATACGTATTTTCACAATTCTATGTTTTCCACATCATAAATTGATTAGATACTTTATCTATATCCACATTAGAACGTTATTCAGTTTTTTGTAGCAGCTGAAATATATTTTGCGCAGTGAAAAAAAAATGGATGGGCTGGTTTTATTCAAAATAAGCTATTTTTATATTTTAATTTGTATGTTCATATTTTTCCAGAAATTGAATCAGTAGTCTGTTATTCGTTTCCATACTTTTTTTTATTAATGTGTTTGTTTTTTGTGATAACGTTCCATTAAAGAGAAAAAAAATATTAGAAAAATCATTTTATGTCAAAACATGATTCACCTACTCACAAATCCTCCATTTCCAGCAACTACTTCATTTACTATGCTTTTATAAATTCACCGTTGATTACACACAAAATAAAAATTTTTGTTTTTTAATTTTTAAATCCTACCGTTATTTTATTGACTTATCTGTTGGTCTACCGAATTTTAGCTCAGGAGTTTTTGTAAAATAAATATTTAATCTTGGAGCTACCATCAAGTGGGTGATAGGTTCTTGATTTTAACATTGTTTTGACAATTAATAAATCTTAAAATATATCTCCAAGATGAACCTTCCAAATTGAATTTTGAATTTTTTTCTAGATCGATGCGCTAGTGTTGGGCAGAAATTAGGTGTGTTAATAAACGATTTGTAAGGGTTATAAAAATGCTAATTATTTCACATTAAATCTGATCACTGTTGAACTTTTATACATTTTGAAAATAGATGTAATGACTAATTTCCCAGTAATCGTAACCTGGAGCTGCAAAATGGTCCTCAAGAAGGTGGCAGCTATATTGTAATATCGATGAAATAACAGTTGTGTATAGTTATAAAACACATGGGACCGCAGTCTGATTACATCAAGTTGTGCGTGAAACAATGTTTGCATGGTTGAGCTGGAAATATGGCATTTGGGCTTCCTGTGGCCCTGATATGGCAATGACAGCACGTCTCGTATTGGGCGGTCCGATGGGATGCGTTTGATGGATGGATCACTACTTACAGTAACTGACAGTTCACTGCCATGTTATCCACCCACTACCCACCCTTTGCATCTTATCACTGCTGCGAAAGATACACCGAAACGGCGGAGTGCGCCCTCTAAACACGCATAATTATATTGTCAGCTGTGACTACAGAAAAACGCAGGTATTTCTCCGACTAACGTTTAGTAGTTACTACTTACTTAGAACACCATAAAAGAGTTTTTCGATATTTGTCACCATCGATATTATTATTAGCTTCATATACAAATTTTTTTACGGATATGTGACATTATGTTTCTATATTCCATCCACACTACTTTTTGTATCGCTAGATAAGATACAATCAAGGTGCTATTTACAGAAACATAATGACAAAATTATAGCGATTGCTGAGGGATGAAGATTCAACGTGTCACGATATATTGTTGCAATATCTCACCAATATATTTTAATTTCCAACATACGCTGTATCAGAAAGGACTTTACAAGCTTATAAAATTTAATATATGAACAAAAACTGCCAAAATGTCAGAAAAAAATGTGTATTAACTAATTAAAAAATAAAATCATTACAATACGACGTTTCGTCCACTATTTTGTGACTTCCTCAGGTACTATACAGTTGTACATAAATTAAAAGAACAAAATATAAATTTAGCGTCATGGACTGCATCCTTTGACAGGTGCAACTGAAAATCATTTATTTCAATTTAGCATATATTTATATAAATGATAGATGCAAAACTGGGTATTACCTGAGAAAAGCCCAAAATTGTAGACGAAACGTCTGTCTTGATTTTTATAATTAATACACATGGACTGTTTTATTAATTTATTAAATAATAACAGTCAGATTACATTAAAAACTAATTTTTTTAAAATAAATTAGAGAAATGGTTGAGATATGACGAGCTGAAGTCATATCGACCGAAAATAACTTCTCCGTGTAAATGTAATGTGTTTTGCCTTAAAATGAAACCATAACTAAATATGTAATTTGTTTCAATAAATTTGTATGGCCTTTTGAAGTTCCTTTTGATTCACCGTGCATTTACATGTAGTAAGTCCGATTGGTATTCCTTATTTTGTTATAGAAGTACGGGTCACTAAATATACATGATTGTCCAGAATCTGAGTCATGAATTTATCAGTTCAGCAAGGACTTTATAAATATCTGAATACTAAGTATTTCAGGCAACCCGGAGTTCACACCCCAAACATTCCCATCCTAAGCGAAAGGAGCAAAATAAAAATTTTATTTAAGCTTTATGGTGAATGGTAAAAATATACGTAATAATTGACAGCAGTGTAGCTTTTTAAAATAATAACTGCAATGTGGTAACTAACGGACGAAATTGCATGCTTACAGACCTTGAATTTACAGTCCGATTTTGTAATAAAATATTGTAAAATAGAAGCAAGATAGTTTCTGTATACGCAAAGTTCTAATATTCCTTTGACCATTTTGACAAAATTACATTAAAAATTAGCGAACAGACGTACGTTATGTTAATTTTTGAGTCTGTAACGATTAACATTTGTCTAAAATATCGGAAAAATTGATTTATATGATCCTCACAGAAGTATCTGTAAAAAACATAAAATATTTTATCTCAATTCTTTCTACATCACTGCTTTCAGTAATATGTGTGTTAAAATTTTCGATGTCAATAATAAAATTTTAATGATCATATTCAAGGTCTAATTATAATTACTTTTCAACTACTCTAGTTAAATATTTTTCAAATTTATAGAGATCCCAGATTTATTGTAATTCGAATTTTGTTACATTTTTCAATGGTAAAATTATAATTGAAATAATTTAGAAGTTATTATTACTTTTAAATTGATGTATTGTAGGGAGACAGTTAATAATTTTTTATTTGTGGGGCTCAATTTATTACTTTCACGCCGAATATTGACAATGGTGTGAACTCTGATCGTCTTCGGGGAATTACAAAATATGAAGTTCTGATTCTTATCTCTAATTCGCGGAAGATTGATCGAAACGTTGGAACTATCTTATTCATGTCTCTCGAGCAATTTACATCTCATCTCTAAAGTTTACTCGTGTCCAATGGAATACCCAAATAATGTCCCCACTAATTTCAAAGATTTAATTTGATGTCGTTAGAAAACAAAATAAATTTCTGTAATGTAAAAAATAATGAATTAGAAAAAATAATAGAGATAGTAATTGTTCTGTATAAATATTAGCATATAATGTGACTCAGATTGCTTTTTAGTATTAAAGCCACCTTCCCAAAAATATCTACGGTTCTCTCAAAAAACCGCAATTGATTCTAAATTTCGGTAATAAACTAGTTCCGAAAAGACAGATTCTGGGTCACTATTAAAAAAAAATTATTGTAAATTCAGCTTCAACTAATCTTCCACTTATCTTACTGATTTGGTATCATTTTATTTCTTTGAATTGATCATAAATCGAATTAATGTCTTGTTTACAATTGCATTTTTACTCATGAAATGTATGTTGACATAAATAACCTACAATTTGATTATATTAAATTAATTATATTGGTATTACAGTATTCCTACATTACAGGGACCAAAGTACTTATTCAGAACAAATATTCATAATAATTTTAGCATATTTTGCGTTTAATGAAATATTTCAGAGGAGTGGCAAAATAAAAATTATTCTTTAATATCCCTACTGTTAGAGCCGGTACAAGCTGTACATGCTCTTCAATTCTAAGCTCTATGAAATTATTTTTCCTGCAAACGTATACTAGTGAAGAATATAGCCTTTTTGGGTTTCAATCCGGGTTATATCTCTTGTGAAACTCGTTTCGACAGCTAACTACGCCATCGTCAGTCACGGTGATAGCTGTCGAAACGTTGTCTTTCAAAAAAAGATAAATTCCGGGTTGAAATCCTAAAATTCTATATTTATCAAATTAACCGTGCATTTTTTTCCTTATCCGTCTTTTCCCTGAATTTGTTCAATAGTAACATAGATAACTTTTTAAATTAAGACATGACGTATTTTGATTTTAATTTTAGACACAAGTGACACGTGGCTTTGCTAGTAAAATAAAAATGTGATCATTGGTTAAGAATGTTAAAAAAAATTCTGAATGACAAATTATAATTCTCTGTACGTTAAATTTTTTTTCCTTAAATGAAACGAAATATTTTGAACAGTGAATACGTCTCGATGCAAAGTTTTTGATTACTCACTGCTGTATGGCAACTAATTTCCAACTGGTAAACCGCAACTTTGATTAGCACTACATTTAGAATTAATAAAACACATAAAAAAGAAATTTAGCAAACTGTGAAATTTTAATTAACTGAAAGACTTTTTTGTGTATTAATTAGATGTCTGCCTCGTGCATTTTGCCGGTATAAAGTATAAAATGAGCGTTAAAAGCGGGTTTATACCTAGTCATGGAAGCCTTTAAGAGCTCATAACGCATGAGCGCAGATAATAGCGATTATTAGTTGGATAAGGGAACAACGGCTACTGGAAGGCGAACGTATACTTAGGAGTCATTCCAGTCGACGTGGACGATCATACGTCACTTCGAAACGTGACGATCAAGGGGGACGCATTACTGCATTACGATATGATCAGACGTCCCAAGAATGTAAACAACAAATTGGGGTATGATGCGTTTCGTAATGATAACATCATTCTGTATAGAAAGAACTTGTGTATGGAACATCATCGTAAGGTTGTTCTCTCGCCGAGTTAATACATTTGTCCATAAACGTAACTTATTTACTGTTTACTGATCTAAACCTCATACTACATTTTTCGACACTCATTATTTACTTCTAAAGCAAAAAAAACCAATGGAATATTGTCTAAAGAATTACAAAAAAATATATATTTACTATAAGAGAGATTATATGAGGGTTCAAAATGGTCAGAATGGTTTTCACTACAAATAACAATTTTCTTCTCAATTATATATTTTATCAAAGCAAATTGTTGAAAGAAAAAAATTCAGTAAAGCTGACGAAATATCGATTTTCCTTAAAATATAGCCCGGGGGCCCTAGTTAACCCTTGGCTACCTTCCTCTACCTTTCCGCATCCCCCCTTTCGAATCCCTTCCTATGCTATTAAAGGGGAGTTGCCCTAAGTGGATTACCCTCATGTAGCCTATTGCCCTAAAAAAAAAAACGAACTCTTCTCCCGTCATCGGAAGGGCGTGGGACAAGTACCAAATGCCCGACCTACCCGATGCAGGTTTTTCTAGGGTTTTCCCTGCATTTCTTTAGGCGTATGCCGGGTAGGATCCTTAAACCATAGCCCGGGGGCCCTAGTTAACCCTTGGCTACCTTCCTCTACCTTTCCGCATCCCCCCTTTCGAATCCCTTCCTATGCTATTAAAGGGGAGTTGCCCATAGTGGATTACCCTCATGTAGCCTGATGCCCTAAAAAAAAATAAAAAAAAAAACAAGCTCGATTTATAATAAAAAATATAAATTCATCAATCAATCACTTTATTTATTACCAAAAAAACGGCAAGAGTCTAGTAATAATAAAAAAGTACAGATAATACACGAGTAAAATTCCATATTTGGGTTACTAATTCATATAAAGAGTGGAAAGGACCATTTCTTAAGTGATATGTTGAACACATTCAATCCTATGGCACGGACATCCTTGGGTAATCTATTAAACAGATCAATTGAGATGAAATAAACCCGCTTTGAAGTCTTACTTACCTTACATTAGGTGCCACAATGTGCTAATTAAATCTGGTGACATAATTATGATTGTGGAGATGAAGGACAGAGTTTCCTTGGTTCATCTTCGTAGATATCAAGGATTTATAAATATACTGATTAATCAAAGTAAATATATTTAATTTAACAAATAATGGTAATTGAAACCCGTGATTATTTGTATTGCTTTTCTTTTCTATAGACTAAGGATTTTTCCAGCCTTACTACCATTCCCCATATTAGATAATAAGTTTATATACGAGTCAAAAATTGCCACGTCCTTTATGAATTTTTCTCAACATTCAGAAATAGTATTTACCGTAAAATATAATGAGAATGAACATACGATACTGCAGATTTTCTCTATAAACAGATTATAAAGTGTGTAACATTTTCGTGAGTTAAAAATTAAATTTCTTGTTCATATCTTTTAAAAATAAAAATATTTTCATAATAGGTAATATAGAAATGGTATGCTCATAATATTTTGGGAATAAATAGCTGGGATATTGATGGCTTCCACAAATACTGAAATATTGTCTTTTATAAGTGAATGAAACAATTCCTATATGTATTAAATTGCTCTATCATCCAAAAGTGAATAATTACGATTCACTTATTCACGAGTCCTTTCAAACCCTTACTGCATAAAAACCTAAAATTTAAATTCAAAATAACCATTTTTTTAAAAAAAAATAAAAATCCTTTCTACTGTTCCATTGAGCTATTAGAGTAATAGTAAAAAATATGGATATAAATAATAAATATAGATTGACTCAAAATTTAGAAGAAGGCCATTTGAGGTTTTCTTTTAAAAAATCCAAAATAGTTCGTTACGTTCTATTAATTGCACCAAAAAGTAATAACATGTATAAAGTCATGAATCCAAAGATAATGCCGTTAACCGTAGCCCTAATTCAAACGTGTTTGATTTGAAATTCAGCGAACGAAGTGGTAATAGTTGAATTTAAGGAAGTTGAAATACAAATATAAAATCCGAACTGGAACTTGTTCACCAATTTTTGATTATATCCCGTTCAAACGGGCCAACATACAGACCTATCAGCGTTTTATTTATATAGACAGCTTAGAAAGCTATTGTGTACTGGAGATATATACAAAATCCTCCGCATATTGGCCACACGTCGTAATAACGGTAGACAGTATAAGTGTTATTTTCCAATCTAACCATTCTTATGTGGATTTTTAGAGGTATCAAATGCTTTTCATCAACACTTGATTCATAATTTAAGATCGTACAGAAATTATCTCAAGATACGAGGCTGCTTCATAGGATTCATAAAATTACTAATATTTCGTAAACCTTGATCAAATAGTTACTCCCGTCTACTCACTTTGTACATAGTCTGCTGCAACCTCAGGTGTTTGCAAAACTCGTAAATGACTTTCATTAAAAATTGACGGAATCTAGTTTCTTTGCTACGTGTCCGGTATCGTTTCAAATTCAGATAAGAATATATCCTATATACTAGCCCTGCTTTCAAAAATAAAAAATTGGCACTTAAATGAAAATAAATATAACTACGATTTACATCTAAAAACAATTTTATATTCAATGTTTTTCGTGGTTAGAAATTTATAAATATTTTACTATTCGACAACCAGTTGTACGATTGTGTCGATAATATAATTATGTTACATCAAATAAAATCGTGGCTACACCAAAGAGGGAATTTAATTTACAAAAATTATGCACGTGTAAATAAATTTCTTTAACGTATAAAATCATTGTTAAATGCATTTAGAATTACGTTTATCTCAACAAATATAAAACTTAACATTTTTTTCTAAGAGTGTATTAAAATAGTGAGTAGTGATTTTTATAGCGTCAAAAACCAACTATATTAATCACATATTAACTTAACGTGAGTAGTAAGGTAAACAACATAAATATTTAATTTTCCACAACTATTTTGTCTCTTCCCTCTTAATTAGCACTCCGCATATTAGGAAATTTAACTTTTGTATGCATAATAATTTATTATTGTTCTCTACATAATCAAAGACACTCCACTCACGTTTTAGAAGTGAGGGTTATCGATGAGAATTAAACAGTTTCAAGTAATCCAAGTTTAAGTTTCCCTCTCAGAATTATGGGGGAGAAATTCTAACAATAAGCCAGCTCCTTCGTAGTAAACCCTAATGACCCTTACGAGCTGAGATGCTTCTAACTTAAAAAACTACTCAAGTTCGATAAACCTAATAGATTGGTTTATAACGATGAAGCATTTAACAACACGTCAATCACTTAAAGATTCGATGTTCAATCTATAGATGTTAAAAGTGTAAATAATAATTTCTGCGTTACACCAAATCCTTCTTACATAAAATGAAATAATAAGGAACTTTATTTGTAAATTCGAGATGAAATAATATATCAGTAGAGTTTTATGGTTATTGTTTTAACTGTACTTTTATTTAAGTAACCACCATATTTTTAATTCTATACAGTAAAGTTCCATTACAGTCATTTAAAGTCTCTGACATATTTATAAAACTTGCATTTTCAAAATATATAATAGTAATAGATACTGTTATCTGACTTAAATATAAATGAATATTCAGTAAACGATCTTTAAAATTAGGAATTAAAGAACGCTCAACGTTAAAATTATTCATTCGCGTCCAAGCACATTTATTTAAAGAACCATAATTTCGATTGGAAAAATACTAAAATTTGAGTTGCAGAATGTAGATCTTTTTCAATATTTGTGAGCTAAATTTTGCTGATAAGATTCAATGATTAAGCTATGATCGTATAAAAGAAAACTAATAATTTAAATAGAATTTGATTCTTCATTATTTATATAATTCAATTAATCGATAGTTTTTTATTGTTATATTTAAATATCAACAGAATAGTGTCTGCTATACACATTATCATTTTCATTTAATAAGTTTAAAATTTTGTTTTGTTAATATTTCATAAACATACTCCAATACATATGTATTTCTTGAAATAAATTGTTACAACGGGAACTGAAAATAGAGCATGACTTGGAAATTCTCCACAAAATTTATTTTGTTTAACATCAATATTTGGCTGATAAACATAGAAGAATTTGGCAAGGCATGGAAATTTTAAGTTTCACCAATTAAATACTAAACTTTTTTGACATTTGTTTAAATATAATTTTTATTTGGATTATTAAATTTGTATTATCCTAAATCAATTGTATACCTGATGATGTCCTATATTGGGGACGAAACGTTGTGTTAACCCTTATTGTTTTATATTATTAAATTATTTCTTGTAAAATTTTTCTGCTTACATTCATTTATAATTGTAAAATAGAACCAAGTATCTAATTGTGACGAAAATAGCATACTATGGTAAGAAAAAAATGAAAAATTTTCCTGCGATTTGTAATTCTATTGAAATTGATTAAATAAAAACATAAATAATGACGAAAATAAGTTGTTGAGGTAAGTTTAATATTTAACTAAAAGCGTGTCAAATTCAAAACAGTCATGCTAATAGTTATTTTTTTTTTAGTGTGTAATATTATATAATGCTATACCACAAATAATTTTAAAGAAAGCGAGATCAAATCATTCCCTGCACTACCCATTTAAATATACTTTAATTTTTTATGACCGCAGTTTTCTTATATTTATTTGTTTCCTAAATTTGTAACGACTTCTGCTGTTAGCCGCGGACTGCCTATTAACGAGGTCTGAATAGATTGAACGGCCAAAACTGCGCACAAGAAGGGCACAATGGCCGATAGCCGCGGCTTTATTATCTGCCATCTAGCAATGGCTCTGCATTCCCCGCTGTCTATAAAGAAGAGTAAGAGAGAGAGAGAGAGAGAGAGATCGATTTGTGATGATAAGAAACACCTCAGTCAAAGCCCCTCTTCAGCAACACATTTACTAAAAACAAGTTCCCTGTGCGACGGTGAAAAACAATCTTTCTGGAGACACTCATCCCGCAAAGTGTACTTCGATGAAAACCCATACTTATAATCAGGAACACGGCCACACGGATCATTGTGATGCTTCACGATTGCTGCGTCGTTGATCCATGCCAGAAATCTTTCACGGACAAATTTGCCACAGAGTACATCACATCTATGTATCTAGATAAGACACCACAAACTGAAAAATCGCTGTCAGTCTCAAAGAACAATTGTAACTGTATAATGGAATAATTTAACACTATACGAATGGAACAACTATAATGTAATGAAACAATGGATGCAGTCGTTCTCATATGAGGTCAATAATGATTTTCATAAACACTAAGAGTTAAAACGACCTCACAATAATATCGGAGACAGCCCATAGACATTTAGAAAACTGATAATTTTTAAATAAATATTAGTTAATGAATCTACTTAACAAAACAAACTCTTATCTTTGGTGACTTAATTTAAACGATAAATTATATTCTTTTCTTCACACATTTAAATTTAATATGACTATATATGATTTATATTTTTTACGACATACTAAATAATCTAATCAAACGCATTTTAAAAAGAAAACTAATTTATAATTTTCTAAAATATTTAATTTTGAAAATATGGAGAATCGGAAATATTTTTATATGTATACGGCAGATTTTTAAATAAATATTTGGGAAATTATTAATTACTTTTCTTATTAAAATGCGACTGAGAAAAACATTTAAAATAGACTACTGATACATCAATATTTTAATTGTTCTCTAATCTTATCATATAATCCCACGGCTATTTTGGGAAACATTACCCTTCTATTACATAATAATTAAGGCGTTGAGAACAATTAATAATGACTTTGCCTGTTAATTTGATAAATGCGGAGGTAAAGATAATCATGATTCTGAATATACTTTCTGAATTTAATAAATAAACGGCACTGTGTCACTTTTATCATTATACGTCTACAGTCAGAAATTTCTGGCTCAAGGCAATTACTTTCTGAGGTTAGATGAATTATAGTTTTCGCATTTATTTATATTGTCATATAACTTCCATTATACACAATTTTGATCATAATAGTATCGCTACAGTATAAAAAACATAATTATGATTTCCGTCTGTATAGTTTAAATAACTAATTAGAACAAAAAAGACTATTAATAAATATAATTCAAATGAATACTTAACAGTTCCTATGTGGATCCCCATTAAACTTACGAGAAAGATAAGAAATTATAGATATATTTATACAATGATAATAATAGGTTCAAAATTGTTATAAAAAATTAAGAAATAACAAATATAAACAGTAAAAATAATTTTGAAAATTTGATATCATAGATTAAAATATTATGACTGTTACTTAATAAATCAGTGTCAGTTTTTACATTGATACAATAATATTTATTATGTTCAGGTGTAGAATTTTGTAAACTTATCTAAAATTGTGATTGCTGTCTTGCTCTAAACTTTGGTATTTATCCCAGTTGAAACCATGATTCGTTTAAAAATTATTTAAAATAACTACATTTAACATAGTAATAAACTGACTTGGCCAAAATATTGTAAATTGTTTTATATTTGTTTTGTCCAAACTGCGATTAAAAGTTAACCAATGGCTCGGTTAATGTAAAAACCAATATATTCCTATATTTATGAACCTCTGAATCATTTTCTTTGTTGATGCTTGCCGAACTTATTTTTTTGTCTGTAAAAGTAATTTCCTAGTGATGATAAAGATTTAAGAAAATGACTCGTAAATTAAATTAATATTACTGTTCTATTTAAAAAGAATTTGTACGACATTTAGTTTTTCATTTAGAGTCTTGGTATGAATAACAAGAAATACGCCTTCTTTGTTTCTATTAAAAGATTACAGCCTGTAATGGAGAGGCTTTCGTAGGAATGAGCCCGCCTTACGCAAGCGTGTAGCAAATTGCATAAATTAGGGACCACGTTCATTCGTCAGGCGCAATGCCAAGCTATATTATTAAGAACACTTCCAGTTATCAGAAAAATAATTGTACGTTATTTATGCAATCTCATAATACTTATGACGCTTATGACGTTAGAAAATATGTTAAGTTATAAATGTTTCCACTAATATACGGTGTAAATAAATAATAATAATATAAATAATATACGGTGTAAATAAATAATTTTCTATAGTGTATAGGACTGGAAAAAATTCAGTTTCAATCCATCAGGGATAATATTTTGAAAGTTAACAAAAAAATTGAGGTTAAGAGAGACCCATATAAAACGGAAAGAAATTAAATGTTGTGTTCGAATAGTTAAGCAAACTATTTTAATCCTACGTCTCATGTCTTCATGCTTCGAACACTATTCTGAAACCGATTTTACATATGTCACTGACACAAATATATAATTTTTATACAGCTTCCCATCATACTGTAAATGAGTTAATTTTCAGTTTCTTTATGACTCAATTAATGCCATGTGGCCACGATTGTGGGTCACACAAGCCCAAACTTCGTATGAATACACGAGAAAACTATCCTTTAATAAGATAAAGAAATAGCCAATTAAAAGAAAAAAATTAGTTGATAAAACAAATTCTACAGAAATGTTCCGAAATATTTGTCACCTGCGAAAGCAACAAGAATGGAAAAAAATTGGTGTCGTCTTTATTATATCGTTTAATTTTGTCGGTTAATTGGCTACAACTTTATTTTAATAGTATTATACCAGAGTCATTTTTTATTTTAAATGTATCATTAAATTGACCGTTGCATACTATAAATTTGTGGCAGTATGATGATTTGTTTCTGAGTAATGATACAATAAAACATTTTAAAATTAAGAAAACCATTTTTCTTACGATATTTTAAATACCTTCTAACTGATAACGTCTGAGCACAGAATGGGACATCAACTTGGCTGAATGCATCTTAACAGACTGATAAATCCCATCATGTCCTCCCTTTTTTTTAGTTTTACTCGTGATGTTCTCTAATTCGCACAAACGTTAGTAACGAACTCGATAGAGGTTCCTGAGGGTTACCAACGTCTCGCCACACAGGAAAGGCTAGTGTCCCGTTTCGGAAACATGTAAGACAGGATCTACCGCTAAACCGTCGGTCAACTTATCTACTGACCGGTACGGTACCAGTTAATATTGCAATAAAAAAGGAGAGACGTTTGGTCTGATTGCAAGTACATCGAAATTCGTTACATCAAATTAGTCAGAGCGGTAGTAACATGGAAGTAACTGTTCCAAGGAAAGGTATTTTTATTAGAGCATATGTTATATATAATAAATCCCAGATAAAGGAGTTTTTCGTCGCTTTCCAAGTATAACGTGGATTTACTTGTTTATTAAATACAAACACAAATAGAGCAATAATTTTATTTCGCTATCATAACACTGCAACATTTTCAATTTTTTCTGTAAGTAGAAACTTATATGTTACTTATAAAAATAATTTAATTACTTAATTACATAATTGGACAATTTTATTTTTTGGACGTGTTTCTAGAAATTCGGTAATAATAAAAAAAGAGAATGATGCAATACTTATTTATTGTTGTATGACATTGATATTCGGTCATATACAGACAGAATAAATGTATCAATTTGTAATTTTGTTTTCACAAACGTTGCAGAACTTTTTATTTGTACTAAAAAATTATCATCACTTTTTTCAACTTAATTGATTTGTGTTAGTCAATAAATACGTAGTCTACTTTATGACTTCTGCAACTTCTGCTTTTAAATTTTTATGCTATATTCTTTCTTTATATGACATTTATTAATTAATCAGACTCAAAAATATTAATTGACCCATTGTTATATAACTAATTTCTATACGCATATTTTTTTCATATAATTTGAAGAAATACTTTTAATTAAGTTTAGTTTCTCTTTATATATTTTTATGCATTACATTTCCGTCATAGATATAATACTACGTGGAGAACTTCTAAGGAATTTTATTATCTTGTTGGAAATATTGCGGCACATTAATATAGTGTAAGACATGTTCATAAATTCGCGACTAGTTTCCATGAAAAAAAAAATCTGTTTTGTCCAATGAAATTTTTTATTTGTTACATTACCTTCGACTGGTTCTTTTCTTTCAGGCTGAAGATTCATTGTTCTTTTCATGTATTTAGTAATTTAAAGAGCACAGAAGCACTCACAAATCTTAATTGGAGAGTAAAACTGTGCACAATTTTTTTAAAAAAACCTTGAATTTGATTAGAATATTGTGGAAAGTTTACAAATTTAAGCAAATAAAAATATAAAAAATTGACATAATGAAAGCTTAACATATTTTAGTCATAATAAATTATTTTTCAGCTTTAGAAATAATTTTTAATTTTTTGTTACCAATTTTTAATTATAATCTGAAAAAAATTAACTCATAATTACTTTCTGATTGGTAAATTTTTTCATTTCATTTAAAAAATGTTGAAAAGATATGATTTGATTTAAATTTTTCTTTAAATTTTAATTGTGATTAAATTTTTTGCAATTGCAACAGGCTCGGCAGCAAAACTTTGACTCTCAATTTTCCTTGCATGATTTAAATACAAAATTATTTCGCCAAAGATGGCTTAAAAATGACGGAACGTCCATTTATTTATTTTTTGTTAGTAAACATAATTTTGTGACTCAAGAGCGTTTTATTTTTAATATTGATATGATTTTTGTTATTTCTTACATTATTCTAGGTTGAATAATATTGTATTTTCTTATAAGATAAATTTTTATAAGAAAAAATGTTAGATAATATTTGTGATTTTAAATAATATACTCTTTTAACTTTACACTACTTGTGACAAAAATTTTGTTGTCGTAGACTCATAAATTATTAAACTGCCAAAATGTACAGAAACGTCTTTGTGTCGAATCAAATATTTTAAAATATCTGTTATAATAATGGTCGTTAAATTATTTAATTCAGTAATTATAATACGGTAAAGAGTTTGAGAAGCGTCTTGACTCATATTAGCTATACGTTACTTGATTCTTAGTTCATTCGGTAAAATAAGGCGAAAATTCTTACGTCATGGCAAAGATTCATCACTCACAGTAATAATATACATTTGCATGTCTAAAAACTTTTAGAACATACGTTAATGTATATAAAAAATATTAATAAACAGGAATAACAACAGAAAATTTAATAAAACTTACTCCATATTTCCAAGCACAACCAACAGAATGAAGATAAATATTTTCTAGTTGCTCAAGAACTGGGAGTGAGGAGTTGGATTATCATTTGGAGTAATATGATAATGAGTTTCCAAATGTGTTCGACAGCATTTTTTTTATGTTATAGATATAAACGAGCGTTTTTCTTCTGAAAGTATTTTCGATATTGTTCCGTGTTTCACTCCAGCCGACACGAGCAGATAAGTCTGGGTTCATTTGGCCATGGTCTTCCACTGGTTAAGCAGGTGATGGGACCCCGATAACCGCATCCAGGTACGGGATGTTTTTGTACCCCTGCTTTGTCCTGGCCCAGGTAGCGACAGTGTGTCCTTCAACTTCCAAACATCTGGCGATTCTCCAGTTGCAAGGCCATTTCCCTTCAGTATGTACTCTGCTCTCAGGAAGCCTTCGACATGGCTTTGTATGTTCCTCAGGGTAGTGATCGAGAACTGCAGGTAGAAACACTTCACTAAACTAAATATTTTATATTTCATGTCAACAATTAGTACACAGAGCGGTAACGTCTATTTAAATAGTTTCCCATTTAATAAATTTATTCACAAATCAATTAAAACTCGATATACTTTTAAAAAAAGAAAACTATTAATATTACGGTACCATGAACTATTTTTTTACGATAAATATGCACATAAAACATAAAAGACTCATTACGGTTATCTACTATACATAAAAACAGTGATTTTATGATTTTATTTTTTAAATTAGCAGATTAATTTAATTTTACGGTTCTGAAATTTTCATTTCCATTTTTCCTGAGAAATTCTTATCTCCTCAATCTCTAATAATTACATTCCTGTTTAACATTATTTAGTAATGGCTAATGAAATGAGCTTTCCATTCAATATTTTAATAGTTTTGTTCCGAATTAATGTTACCCGTTTATCATATCATTAATAATTTCCTGTACATATAAACGTGTTCTGAAAATCAAGATCTGTTTTACTGCCGATTCCTATTACAAATAATAATATTATTATTCACGATATTCTTTATTTCCTAACAAGCAGTTGAAAAGTTATCACGAATAAATTACAGTATATTAGATTTTTACTTCATTTTATATAATTTGTAATTTGATAACGCTTATAAAAAAATTGTTATAACTAGTTCAATTTTAAGTTTTAAGTATTCCGTAATAATTTATTATAAATCTAGAATAATATTAATAACGCTGGTGCACTATATATTTTTTTACATTTTTGTACCGAAGGTGTAGAAGAAATATATATATATATATTTTGTCTGAGTTTCGAAGTACTGCGTACACTTTAATATAATATTTTAAGATTGAAACAAATCTGCGTGTAATGAAAAGAAGATTAAAAACTTAAAAGAATAAACGACAGAAACATTCAATTATAGTTTACTCAACAGTAGTACTGATTATGATCGAAACTTTTCAATTTAATTGTTCGTCAAGTAACGCAAACGTCTTTTTGTTTTTCTTAATTTCAGTCTGTAATCACTATTATTGTTTATTTTAATCATGTTCAATTATAATTAATTTATTGTTTGGCGAGTATAAAAATGTAGTGAAAAAGGTGTTTTTACGTCAAGGATGTAGTTTTAGGTAAACAGATCAATATGACTGTACGAGTTTTATATATATCTACTTGTTTTGAAATAAGGAACATAAAAATTGATGACGTTTTATGTGATTGGTTGAAGTTTTAGTTATTGTTGTAACAAGGTCCAGATAATATATATCTTAACTTATCAATTTTTATACATAATTTAACATACATTATTATTGTACTAAGGTATAACTTTGCTTTTTAAAATATTGCTATAATTATATAGAAAAAATATTTTAAAATAATTATTTTTCTTTAATATAATTGAGCACACTATAGTATAGATTTTGTTCTCCTACTAGACTAAATAACTCCTTTTATTACTAAACTGACATTTTATATCTTAAGTTTTCCCTTCAACAAGTGTTTAATAAATTAATTCCCTATTTCATATTTCACTTTATATTTTACGTATTTTTCCAAACAGTCCGTAATTTTACAAAAACTAAACATTTTAAAACTCTTACAGGTATTATTTATTTATTAAGTGTTTAAAATATTTCTGAAACAATCCCTTTCCATTTGCGTGAGATACTGAGGGAAAATACAGTTTTCTCGTTTTACAGGTTCAAAACCGAACGAAAGTCTGATCTTTCTCAGTATTTTGTGATATATAGGTATTGGAAGACTTTTTATACCGATTACTGTCGATAATAGGAATTACACATCATCACTTAAAATTGCAAAAATAAGTTAACCATTGCTGACTGTTATGTAGTTCAATAGATCAATAATTCAAAACAATTTTGGGCAAAATGAAACGATCCTGACATAAAATTTATTTTTCTCATAAAAGAACACCACTTTCCATGGTGTTCTATGTGTAAAGAATAATTAGTTTCAATCCTTAAGTTCCAATTATATGTTTCTTTAGAGTCCCATATTTTCTATATTTATAAAAATATTTTCAGCTTTGAAAACGGAATTGTTCAATTTATTGCTGTATCAGAGTAAAATATTTGATTGCAATTCTGTTTCATCAACAATTGTGACGCGGTCACGTTTCATTAGTTCAACTGTGGAAACATGCTGAAGGTTTATTGCCAGCCTAAGACAGTCTGTGTCAGCGTCTCCGTGTTTACAGTGGAGGTCGGGGTTGGTCGCTTGTTCATTTACATAATTACCGGGCAATTAGAAGGGAAGCCGGGACTGGGTCAGCTTCGGCTCCCTTCGTCTGGTCTGGTTCTAAGACGGCAGGTCAGGAACACGACAACCCACCCACACAACACCTGCAGTTGATTCACTGTTCTCATTATAATTGAGCGACTTGTACTAATCGAGGAATCGTTTACACGGTGATCACATACGAATAATTGGTCGAATTTTTAAATAGTCAAACCGGAAGTCTTTCCGTCTGAAAATTTCATTCAAATTAATTTCAATAAATGCTAATAAATAAAAAATAATATTTCTAAGTTATATACATATTATTTAATTTCAATAAATATTTATAAATTTATTAAAACTATATTTCTAAGTTATGTAAATATTATTTGGTTAGGAAATTTAAAACAATTCCTGTGATAATTTTTTATAACAAAAAATTATTTTTATTATTTCGCAACAAAATATATATAAATGATACTTAAAATTTTTTTGATCCCAACTTTGAAGCTAAATAAATAGTTTTTTAACATTTTTATAACACATTTCAGTGTTGTATATAATTACTGAAACATACTCGAACCTAAATATTACTTAATATTGTGTAATGCTCAAATTTCTTTTTTTTTTTAAAAAAAAAAGTATTATGGCACGTTAATCTGCTAAGTTACAATGTTGGTTCATTTGCTTGGAGGTGAATAAAATGAAGTACCTGGGGCTATACTAGCTTTAAAATTTTTCCTGTCACCTGGTAGTCAAGGTGAGAGCATATATGGGAATAAAGCAATATAATAAATTAATTTGTGTGCCTAGTTTTCTGCGATATGTCATGATTTTGTTTACGATCAATCAGTTTCAACGTAAGACATCAAAATTTGAATTAACAACTGAATAAAAATGATCCCCTTTTGAATGTAATCAAAGTTTATCTCTGGAAAATGAATAAATGTCGAATTTTTAACGTTATACGGCTAGAATATGGAGGATGACTTTATACATTTTCCGTAATTGAAAACGTTTCATGAGTTAACAAACTATAAAGAATTCCATGGACGGTTTCTAGCAAATAATTTTTAAGAGGACAAATACGCAAAGTATTATTAGTCTTAAGACTATTTTATTAAAATTAATTCACACCAGAAAATCAAAATCCTGGTATATAGTTGTTTAGCGATGTCACACTAATAAGTTATAATTTACTCTTTAATAATTATATGATTATTATAAATTTAATGTTTTTTACAATTTGACGACACATACTGGCGCTTTTACTTGGTGTTAACCAAAATTAAAATTTAATAATAGTAACATAGAGAATTAATTTAGACTACATGTAATTGCAATTAGGTGAAAACTTACGCCATTTAGTAATTAAAAAATAGTATTAAGAATTTTTACCAGTTTATCTCATTTTACCAAATATTATATTTAAACGAAATTTTTGAACTACAGATAATCATTTTGATTTTTTCAATAATAAATTAAATCTGACCATAAACTTTACATCTTACCCAATTGCTGGTCAAGCATATATAATTCACCCATCGTCAAATATATATATATATATATATATAAAGAAATCAATATAGGATTATTAAGTAACGTTTACATTCATAATTCACAGAAGTTTTATTTTTCAGATCGAAGTAATTACTTTTACTGTCACTAGATACGTAGAGGCTGTTACATTATTTCTTTGTCGGTAAATATTTACTAATAAATGCTGTAGTATATGCAATTAGTTGGAAATAGAGCTTTACACATCAGTCTTCCATTGGTTTTATATTCTAATACAAAAGTGTTTCCTATTTCGTGATCATAAACATAAAAGCATCTAGATAAATTTTTAGAAAGTACCAATTTAGCGTAAAGGGTTTAAATTATCGTAATTAGCGACGTATCAAAATAATTCTATCCAATTTTTGGTAAAGATTATATTTAAAAAATATTATGGACTTATTTATTGATTGATTCTAGAAGACCTCTACTGAGGAAAGGAAAGATTATAATTGTAACACATTCATAAATTACATTAAAATACATTAATATAATAATAAACATAATGAAGGCTATACAAAATGTTATAAAGTTCAGATATATCAATTATACAAAAGGGAAATTATATAAAACAGGCAAATAAATAGGTGACATGTTAAAATAAGATAAACTTGTTTGCAATTTCAAAACTACCACAAAACTTCACAAATTACACAAAACTTTTGATTACTCCAGTATAAAGATTTATTGTAAACGTGATGTCGTATTTGGATATTTAATTACTTAAAAACCTCTGAAAAGTTGTATATTACGTTTTGGTAGCAAATTACTTACAGGAACATATCTACGATTCAGTATTAATAAAAATTAGTATCACGTTAATATATATATATATATATATATATAATTATATATATATATATATATTAGACCCATTTTATTTATTTTAATTGACATTTTATAGTCGCGTCACCCTAAATGTTATTGGACACCAGATTTCATTCTTCTACAGTCAACAAATCAACAGGATACGAGTTATTGGAAATGAATTTAAATATTCCTACGATAATTTAATAACATCAATATAGAAATTCATTTTCAGAATTAAATATAAATGACGAATTTTCCACCTATGTAAATTATTTTAGTTTGTTATCTATTGTTATTAAATATATAAAATCGTTCAATAATTAATGCTTTTAGCATTTTCAAACTCCCCCTAAAGATTATGCAGTTTTCAGAACAACGCAACCATATCATTTTAAAATATGTTTATCGTTTCTATTTATTGAAATTTTAACTTCATCTTCGTTAAATTTTATGGACAAGAGAAGTTTCTAGAGTTGCAAGTGAAATCTAGAAATCGTTTTATTCCAATACCTTGTTATATTAATTACGTAATTAATATAATTTTAATTATAACTTAGTATACTAGACATACGAAACAAAGGAGGAAAAATCTACAGAAGTAAAAAATGATAATTAATACAGGTGTGATAATTCAAAGCCGTATTAAAAATTAAACGATTCACATATAATCCTATTATTTGATTCTTATCCTAAATGTAAACTCATTTTCAGTTATACCGAACATCAAAATGTATTATATTTTAACATTGATTAATATTTTGTAATTCTTATCTTTACATTATAAACAATGGTCATAAATTAGCAGAGAAATTAATGGACTGTGTTTTAATGTTTCCATTTTAATCCCGGATTAAAACTTTGGTGGCAAAAGAAACACAAAATCTCTAAAAAAATTACAAGAATTTAAGATTCACAGTTTCTGTTTTAAAGGATGTGTGATTTAAGATTTTCGTCCACGTTTGATTAAACATAAGCAATCTATAAGAAAAAATAACTTGTTAACAGCTCTTAACCTGGTAAATTACATTATCGAGAATGGAATGTTTTTTTGTTGTGGATTTATATATAGTGTTTTCAAGTTAAAAACGTAAATAAAAATTGTAAGTGATTAGTAGAAAGCGAATAAGGTAATAATATTAATATTCTAGGTGAGAGTGTAGATCGCAAAAAAATTGTAGTCTTCAGCAAAAAATTCTATGATATTTCTACCAGAAAGAAACACTTTATTTTTAGGAAGTTAGATCACTTAATTATTTATTAATTCAACGCAGAATCGTATACGATTATCGTATACTATTGTGTATTAAATGACTCATTTAGTAAAATACTTAATTCGTTCTTAATAAACTTTACAAAAACCTTTGCAAATTATCATCAATAGCATTATATACTATTATAAACGTCAGTGTTGTGAGAAAATAATCGAATTACTTGCTATTTCAGAAGAAATGTACTCGAAATTAATTTTAAAATTATAAACTACGGTCATATGTCTAAATATTTCAGTATAAAAATTTTATAAGAGGAGAAATTAGAATAAATCGTTACCGTGACCGATTATGTAAATTCATATAAATCTTGGAAAGATAGAAAATATATATGAGGAGACTATGTTATAACCAACTAAAGGAAATCTTTTATATATATTTTTAATTTTGACCACATTAATATTTTGAGAATTTTCCAAATTTGATTTTCATTGTATAGTAATAAGTATGGCTGTAATTTTAAGACGCTTAAATCTGCCAATTTCAAATAAACTAAAAATATATTTGAGAATACTATGAGGGGTTTAGTGTTCTAACCAACTAAAGGAGATTTTCTATACATATTTTTAGTTTTGTTCACATTAATATTTTGATAATTTTCCAAATTTGATTTGCAGTTAATAAGAATAATGAGTATGGCTGTAATTTAAAGACCCTTAAATCTGCAAATTTCAAATAAACTGAAAATGTTTGTTAGGGCGCTATAGCTCTATAATCATAGTCTTCTCATATATATTGACTATAGTTCCTATGAATAATAGGATTTAAATAATTCGTACTCTGTGTGCAATTCATATGTTGTTTTAACATTTGACGTTGATATATATATAATTTCCTTAAACTAATTTGTATAATTTGCTCTTGTATTTTTAAAACGATTTATTCGTGTAAATTCGAAATCGCAAACGGTGAGCACGTGATGCATTTGTCAGGCAGTTTTCACAGGTGTCATCTTTGACCCACCGCTTTGATGTTATTTAGAGTAGCAGCGCAGTTGTAAGGCAAGTTTGAAGTTGGAGATGGTAGATACCTCGCAGAGATTAACATGCATTTGCTTATTTTACTTGTAAAGTGTGATTTACATAATGTAGACTGGTGTTGTTATTTAAAGGTGCGTAAAAGGGCAATTTTACCGCGGCGGTGGCGCCTCCCCCTCCTTCCATCAGCGCTCGGGTTTGACGCAAAACAGAGTTACTGCCGGTGCCAACACATTTCAACCAACGCAGCATGCTCATAATTTTTATTAATGAATATGCATAAAATTAAAAAAAAACTTAGTGTGGAACTCGCAAGTCAGCGGAAAATAGCTTTCCAATGTCAGTTGGTTATTACTTGCAGAGGCCTGGGATGTGTTGATAGATTAATGTCGTTTGGATAAGCAAAGATCTCTTTCATCGTTTCTTAAATGCGATCTAATATAAGGGGGCTATGTTCGCGATATTAAAATAAATTGGGATTCTAAATATGTTTTGTGAATTATGCAGTCATCTATACTATCCCATTTTCAAGGTTTTATCTCACACATTACTAATTTACGTATTTTTCTTTTCGATTTGAACAAACAATTGTAAATAGTGCTTGTTTCTCTCTATTTATTGACGTCATCCATGACTGCTTTCTTAATACAGCCCTATCTCTCGGTGTTGCGGCTTGCCTACTTCTGAAATAAACATACTCGCACATACCACAACGACTTCTTATCCATTCGTTTATTGTCCAGCCAGTCCATATTTTTTGTATCAAAGTATTTTCAATACGTATTCAAAAATCTTTAAATATATTCCATGTAACTCCACTTCAGCACCCAACCTTTTCACGTTAGTCACTGCTTAATATAATCATAATATTAAAGAATCGGATCCTAAAGCTTAAGACGTGTTCTATATATTGTTTCGTAGTAAATTAATAACAATAGTATACAAATAGATTAATTAATTTAGAGTAAGTTTACCGACGTCATGCAAATACATTCAGGAAAATTATATATATATATATATATATATATATATATATAATTACTCATGCAAAGATGATTTAGGCTTCGATTGAATATTTGAAAAATTGCATTTCCTTTAAAAATAATATATATATATATATATATATATATTTCTTTATCTCATCTTTAATTATATACATCAACATCCTAAATTGTGTTTTCTTGTTAAATTTCCAAGCGAATGACGTCTACGAAAATCCATAGTTCTATGATGTCGTTTGTACGAGATCTATTGAATATTCTCATCCATCCATATTATTCACTTCGAATTCGCAGATCACACCTGACCTTATTTATACGTTAGCCTCATTTAATTCTTTGTCTACTCATTTCTCGGTCCAGTGGTTGGATTTGTTATGTAGTTCTGTGTTTTAAACCATTTTGTTGTTTATTATTCTTAATTTCGATGAGGTTTTTATAAAAAAACTAGCAAAGCAATGGAAAATAAAATAATAGCAGTCTTAAAAACTGACACACAAAGCAATCATTCAATCGTATATCCTCGATTTCTAATAGCTCAGACGTATGAATTTCCAAAATAACGAGATCAACAGCAGACACATTTGGTAAATAATTACATATGTATTTATTACGATTGAAGTGGGCAAGGACCGGTAATTTCACAATTATTTACATTAATAATCTGTCTTTCACTATCAAATTCAGCAAATGAAATCAATCACACAATCGAAAAACAAATTTATAACAGAGCCTTACTATAGCCCTCAACAAACCTTTTTTTATATATATCTATTTATTTATTATGTAAGTGCTCCTTTACAACCACTACTTACTCTATACGTATTCTCTGTTTATATGTAAACTGTATATTATAAAAATTACATTTAAACAGTATTAAATTGAATTATTGCAACATTCCCTTACAGATCCTGACGTTCATCAAAAATACTGTCACTCAAACGAGAACTGCCCCATCCTATAACATATATATCCCTGTCACTGATCATTCTGGGGAGAAACGGCATTATAAAATTCCGTAAAACTTGTTGACGTCCGGATTTTAAGCAAAATATTCCCCTCGCCGTTTCTAGAATTATGTACCAATGGAGATTTTCACCAGATTTAGTGACTTAAATGCCAACTACGGGTCACATTCATTAGTAACATATGATTATTCTATATAACTGTAATTTCGTGTAACCTAAACAATGGCTTCATAACAGTATGCTGAAAAGTAATTAGAATTAATAATTCGTAAACAGAAATTATATTTTCACCGTGGATAATATAAAGTTTGGTAAAACATGAAAAATACACTGTCTATTTATCTATCGTTACAAATCAATTAATATTTGTTTTAAACTCATACAATCAACTGTAAAAGTATATTTCAACCAAATGGTTTTTCTAAATTTAATTTCATAACACATATTTGAAGGAATATTGTTGTTGTTCGAAAATTGATTTATTCTATACTTTTTGTAGTCTGATGGTTTTCTTGAAAAAAAAACCGAAGTCATATTACAGTTTGCTTAATGGATTAAAACTGTGATATGCCTGATAAGCTGAATTATTATTTTGATAAATACTGGATATGGTTCAGTCGAAATTTTTATAAATATTTAGACAGAATTGTTACTTTTGGAGGAAACAGCTAGGTATTTTTTGTAAAACATTTGTAAATGATTATTATTGTGTTGAATAGACTAAAATTACAATAATTCATATAAACAAAACATGATACAATCACAATTATTTTATGGTTTTTTTCGTCGGGAATTGAAATTAAGAATGCTTTCAATAAATTTCTCAATAATTGTTTATGAATTCCGAATTTCGTCCGATTTTTTTATAATTTGCTTTGGTTATCTTCAAATTAACCAAATCATTGTTTCCTTCCTATTTTTAATGTTCCATTCGCTTCTTTTCCCAGTAAGATGCGTGTCTGCCTTACAACAACCCTATAAGATATTTTGATTGTCCAGATGGACACAAATTTTTATTTATTTTCCAGTCATGCGGAGAGCTATGACAAATTGTTTTTTAAAAAAATTTTAACTGTAAAAAATTAAAAACACATATTGTACCATTTATATTTGCACCTATAAATTATTTTGTATCCTGTATTTTTTAATAATATTTTTATAAATTGGCGACCCATAATAGCAATAATCAGTCATAATAATTCTTAAAATACCTCGAAGAAAATGATTTTATTGTATTTGTAGCAAGTTATACATGTATAAAAAAATCGAATAGAAAATATATTTATGATTAGTTTAGTTCAAATTTAATTTCAAATAACGAGCAATTCTGACAGGAAAACAAAACTTACAAATAGACAGCATAAAACCAATTTGTCATAAAAATGTTGGATTCAACTAAATAAAAAATTGAATAGTATATTACGACGTTTCGTTCACAATTTTAGGATTTTATCAGGTAATAGACAGTTTTGCATGTATGTAAATGTACATGTTAAAATTCGATTTGCAATTATAGCATAAATTCGGTTTTAACCATCATAGAACGCAGCTTAATATTTGTACATCTAATTTTAACATATCTGTTTATTACCTGATGATGTCCCAAAACTGCGGGAGAAACGTCATAATATTGTGTTTTTTTCTTTTTGTTAAGTAATACATTTTTTCTAAAAATTGGCCGGTTTTCTGTTTATTTATTACAGTACAATTGAAATATGAACTTAAATATTAAATAAAAATTTATTTTATTCCAAAGAACGTATGTATTTTAAATCTTTCCGACAGGCCAGCGTTTTCACAAAGTGTGTCCATCTTAATATCTTTTCAGAATCTAATCTGCGTTTTACGGTCAGATATATATTGCCGTATATTCTACTAGAACATATAAATCTTCAAATTAATTTTTCAGATATTCGGCTAGTTTTAAATTCGTCGATTCCAAACAGGGACTATTTTTCTGTAGTGTTTATTTTCGCATTCATATCATTTACGTTTCTTATCTATTTACTTGTATTTTAAAACCAATTACAGGTTGTACATGAAAATATGTTTAACTTCATGAAGTAAATAGTTAATGTATTTATTAATTTATTTTAAATTCTTCTTAAATTTTCTCAACTGGTTTAAAAATTTTCTGGGAGGAAAAATTATTTTTATAGTGGGATAAAAATTTTATATGATTAATTTTTTATATGATTCGTTAAGCTATAAAATTTTCTTACGACGCCCTTTATACTTTCGTTAATTGTTTTATACTCTTACTTTTTAGTACAGTATGATTATAATAAAATATAACGTTATAGTTTCTGTATTGTTTTATACAAAGATTTGGCAGAGAATGCTAAAAGTTTGGTGCGTTTAAGGATATAAAGAATGAAATATAACTGTAGAGTGTATATCTTAAGTTCTTAACTCAGGGGAGATTTATATAAATTACGTCCTACACCCGACAATTTCAGTTGATTATTTTTTTAATGCTGTAGAGGGCAAATTTGAATTTATCGTTGCTTCGAACTGATGCACGGCTCATTTGCAGATTGCTGAAGAAATCTAGCACGAGTCTCTTGGTATTATGTTAATGAGAGTAGGTTCATGATTAATTTGGATCTTCGCCGTAATTAGTGGCATATCCCTTTTGAAATCCGTGCGTGAAGAGAGTTGGCATCTCGGCGCAAACTTAGGCCGCTTCCTGTCCTTGTAAGGGTTCTCTCCGTGGCATTTGGGTCAGAGCCGGGTTATTGATGCTCTCTCGCACAATGGCCTTGGAGAAGTTTTCCACCCCCGCACCCGAGCCCATCTGTCAGGCCCTTCCGACAGGCCGCTCAAGACATATTCCGTTGTAAAGGTCAGTCTTGGGTGACGGACGCCGTGTTGCCGTCTCCTCACTTTATTATGTACACAAATTAGCTTCACAGTAGTTTACCATGACATATTTAATAAATTATAAAAGCAAATATGATAATCATTTGCACTTGCAATGTCCAAAACAATTGTATTTACCTTGGACTACAAAACAGTCTTTAATTACGGACGCAGTATTGGGGTTTTCACAGTCTTCTGACATTCTTATGGGATTAGATAATATTTTTGAATTTTCAAACAAATTGTATTAATATACACTAAAACCTCTAACTCTTAATTTTTAGTTCATGTAGGCCTGTCATGATTCAGATTTCCATCGTCCATTTCCTTAAATAAATTCATGCGTTAAAAATAATAAATGCATAATATTTATATGCGGTTTTATATAAATAGATAGCTGTATGCTGATTCTCTATCTTAATTTTTTATAATTATGTGATCTTATTTGGTTTAAATACATTTTTATTTCCCACCTCAAGTAACTCGATGACTGATATTTCTATCACCCTGGTTTTTGCTGTGAAACACATGTCGGTTTTTCCTTTTAATCGACATTTCTTTTTTTATGGATGGTTTAAATTGTTGACTCTACGTACTTACTTTTCAAATCTTATAGAAATCAAATGCAATGAATTATCAAATCAAGAAGTAAAAAAGGGAAGATAACAAATATAAGCGAATGTCTATCTTTATATTTTATCTTTCGCGATATAATTATTTCCTTTTGTCCTTTACAATAAACAATTAAAGTTATTTTTACACAGCATTCTCGACCGGGAAAAATTAATATCAAATTGAAACGGTTTGTGTAAACGTAAATTGTACAAAAATATCATAATTTCTCAATAGCTTTAACCGATGGATAATAAATTAAATATTAAAAACAGCAGTCTATTTGTGAGAATTATTTATTATCCTATTTAAAACATAATATTTAACAGTCACAACGTTTCGTAATGTTCCTACAATAAATAATGATTGAATTGTAATTTTACACATGAAAAGATACCAAGCAGGGAGGAAACGTAGTGTGTGTTAAAAATTATATTTTAAATAGGATAATAATTTTTTCCCGACTATTAGGCTGTTGTTTTTAATATCGTATTTAATATTAAATCTAAGGAATATAGCGCAGTATTAAATATTCACAGTGTTCGTTGCTTAGAAAATTTTCATTTTAATAACAGTCTTATTTTCATTTAAAGGCAGAGAAATTATCGCGTTAGGATGTTATCAGCTGAAGTTGAAATCAAAAGTTGTGTTCATTATAAAGTGTTTCCGTTGTAGTAATGAATTGCAACTGAACACACACAACGCAAAACAAAGTATATCTGAATATCAGAATACAACAATTTTACATTTCTAATACTTTAATTTCAAAATATAAATCAGCACTGTGTAACACAAACAAAAAAAATAAACTATCAAAATTTAAATTTAATAAAAGTAATTTCAATTATTTTAAAATTTTATCGAATTTGAAATAAAATATTTTATTTAGGAAGGAAATTCAAACACCTTCTGAAAAATCCTCCAAAATTTCGGAATCTTTTAAACCTGAGACAAAATATGAAAGTGACTCATTCGTTCGGAAATTTAAATTAAAAGGAAATAATGTATTTTCATTGTTATGTTTCTTTACATTAAATCGTATTTTCCATAATTAACACTGAACTCGTGTATTAACATAGAATTTGTAAATTCCTGGAATAGTAGTTATATTTCTACCTTAAAAATACTATATATTTAATATGTAAGTCAATATGCATTGTCTTCTTCATTAAGAAACCTGCGATGTTAATTAGTATAAAAGTCAATATTTCTAATGTTAAATAATTACAAAAACTCTGTTCAAAAATTTGTTCTTAAAACTTCAATTACTCTTTACTTATGAAAAAATAAATTTGAGTAGGAAAATAAATAATATAGACAAAAAACAAAATATAGGGCTTAAATTTTCATGAATATGGGTTGAACACCGTCATGTGGTTTTTATTTAGTTTAGTAAACCACAAAATCAAAACCGACATATTACAATAGCATAAAAATAAATAATATGACATGTGAACTTGTTGCTTTACAGTTAATCAATTAGATTACAAAAATATACCCAAGTAAAATTGTGTAAAATTTGCGGATGTTGAAAAACATAATAGATTTTAATTATAAAATTTCATGACAATATTATATCTGTTCATTAAACTTCCAAAACTGCATTTAATAACGTCATATAAATATTTCCTTTTCGCATTTCGTCATTATATAAAATGACTGTTTACCTTAATACTTATTATAATAATATCTATTTAAAGTATATTAAGAGCCAGTTTAATAACAAATAAATGGTGTTTAAAATTTATTTCACGATAAATTTAGAACATAAGTACCAGTTGTCATGCAATTATCGTAGATTCTACTCTATACTATGTGATTTACGATATTTTTCGTTCTAATACTTCAAATATGATAAAAATAAATGTGAAATATTAATTTTTGTGAATGTTATGGTCTATAACTAATATTGTTTTAAATTAAATAATAATATAGTCTGAACACAAACACTGTATATATTACAGAAACGAAATCAATAATAAATAAATGTTAAAGTACTTTAAAACTTTGTTTCATAACACATGAATAACTATAAAATTATATTTTTTCTGTGTAAAGTTAAAAAATACCGAAATTATTTTAAAAAAACGGCACTATGCTATCTTTGACAAACTAAAATGTAAACTAGCTATTAATTTTAATGAAACTAAGAAATTATTTCAGTTAATAAACTAGATTACATGCAATTTGGAAACAAATAGAAATAATCATTCAATGATAAGTGGTTCGATAATTTACCAACTATGGAAAATACATTAGAAACTAAACATTAGCAGTTTTTTTGCTTCTAAGCGCCACGTTCCCTCTGTTTAAGTATCAACTTTATTAGTCATGTATATAAATCGTGATATTCAAATACGTTTTGTATTCCTGGTATTAACATTTCAGTAAATTATTATTTAAAGTGCAGGGTATTTGTTCGCACCTGCAGAAACAGTCTTTTCCAGGTAAAATCAATTCATTTGAATTATAAACTTTCGTTAATTAAAAATTGAGGTAGTAAACGATTAGTTTATGGTTCAATATAATTTTTGATTCAAAAGAAAGTCTTCTAAATATATTTCTGGTTAAATATCTCAGAGAGGAAAAAAATTAAATATCAGAATTTTCCATCTAATGCTAACATATATTTTTTTCATTGTTATACTACATTTATTGCAATAAAAATTATTTTCATAGAGTATTTTTGAATATGTAATCTTACATATAAAAATGGGTGAAGTATGCCACTCATATGTTGAATATACTACAAATTATTGTGTATTATGATACTGAGATATTACTTCATTATTCATATTTAACTAATAATTTTTGATGAAAGTTCCATAAATTATATATATATATATATATATATATATATATATATATAATTTACCGTCGGAAGAAATAATGATTTTTTCAGTTCCCATTTTTGGTATATTGCATGTATAACTTGGGTTTTATTCCAATTTAGAAAGTTTTGTTACTGTATTCATCAATTTGACTAATTTGTGAAATGTAAAGGTAAAATATTTATACTTTTGGTTGTTCGAAGATTACAGTTAATTATAGTAATTAACAAACCGTAGTAAAATATTTGTGATTTTTTCAGTCCTTTCAATAAATTAGAGTGTCTAACTTTAAAACACAAACACCATATAAAAGATGTTTATTAACTGTATCACGTAAGCAACGTTATGTGATACAATTAATAAACATAAATTAAAATATTTCTTATATGTTGTTTTGTAATATATTTAAAGTAGTTTAAACAACACCCGGTGTGTAAACGAGCTTACAATGAAAATGAAAAACGGGACACATTATTCGTACACAAAAACAGTCCTGCTGTTTCGGAAGCAAGCAACTAAATATGGACGTAGAAAAATTATATATATATATATATATATATATATATATATATATATATATATATGAGTAAAGCTTTAATCAAGTATCAAATAATTGCAAAGTTTGAGAAAGCAACCTAAAAAAGCGTTATTATTTAAATGGCTGTAATAGTATTTTATTTTTACGTTTGATGTTCCCTTATCGTAGAAATCTAACAAGTAATATTCATAGCCAGACTGAGGAAACGTTTATAACATCATGATAAACCTTTCAGTCAGAAGAGGGTACGAATAAGTTATTACTTTATGATTAATAATTTCTTTAATTATAAAAAATGTTTAATAGTCTGTTAAAGGTCGTTAAATGTATCTGGCTGTAATAGTACAGAAAAGGGTTTATTTAATTGGAGTGTAGTGACTGAAAGGTTGATCAAGACGGTGGTAAAGATCCTTTATCAAGTCAAGATTAATACTTGCAAATGTCTGAAATACTAAAGGAAAGAAAATATAATATATTAAAAATTCCACAAAGCGTTAGTCCAGAAAATGTGTCGGAGAACCTAATTCTAGTGGTCAAAATATCACAAAATATGACACTAGAGTAATGGATGGAGTAAAATAACCTTCGTGATAGGCGAAACAGAACAGATCCTCACCAATTGATAGCAAAAAAACGGAATTTCGCTTCATAAATAATAAAAATATGCCTCAAACATATAATACACAAGTAGTCACAAACCGAGAAGAAACAAACATAGGAAAAAAATGTGCAAATTTTTTGCCGGGCGAATTAAAATTACTACTATATTTATAGTAAGTCATTACTCTTGCCTGAATCTAGATAATTATAAAGTTCATAAAATAGTCAACCTTTCCCGTGGTGTGAATTTTAGGATTGATATTTATAATTAAATAAATAAGCAATACAGCCAATATGTCAGAAAAATTTATTAATTAATTAAACAAAACATTTGTTGGAATACAACGTTTCGTCTACAACTATTGGGACCTCTTGAGGTAATCAGGTAAACTGCAGCTTTGCTAAATTAGAAGAAATATGAATTTAGTGCAATGACGAATTTAGTATAATGATACATTCAAAACTTTATTTGTCGTGATTCGCTGAAAATGTCCCACAAATGTATACGAAACGTTGTTATCAAACATATTTTAGGTTTTATTAATTAATAAACTTTTCTGACATAATGGCTGTATTTTTTATTTATTTATTAAAAGGAAATAGTCAGATTATATTAAATATCTTGGATTAAGTATCCAAGCAGATAATTTATCACTAGAACTCTTAAAGAAGATTAAGTATTTTTATTTGATTCTATATATTGAAATTATTCTAAGTGACTCGAAGGAAATTAAGTATATGGATCTTAGCATCTACATTTAATTTTCCACTTTTACACAGTGAAAACGAAATAATCGCAGTAAAATCGCAAAAATTTATGACTCATATTCATAATTCCCAATATTTGCTCCCAAGGGATGCTAACAGATAATTTATAAATTAATTTTAGAACACTTAAAGAAGATGCAATATTTTGATGTAACATTTATCAGTATTCTAAATGTTGAAAGAATCTTAAGTGACTTGAAGGAAATGACGTCGTCTATGAATCCATGCTGTATAACGACAAGGGACTCATATCGTTGTATAATAGTGACGTCAGCGGCTAAATTATTCTTTAAAGTTACAGTTTTAGGCCTTAATGTTAGACAGTAACGTTAGACAAAATTATTAGAGTGTATATGCGAAATATGAGAAATTTAAGTCAATATTAAAATAAGACGTGAAAAATTTGTGATAAAAAGTAAATTTGACGTTTAAACAAATACAATGGATAAGATAAAAAATATATTATATTATGAAATTCCTTATATAATAAAATGTTAATACTAATTTTCTTACACTAGTATATCATAATATTGGCATTAATGCAGTTAGCGTACGAAAATATATCAATGAAAGGATTTTTTGAGCTTTCAACAAACTGTCTAATGTTAGTACTCAGAGATTCAGTGATTTGCAATGGTTGGAATAATATGGTAGAGTGCTTCAGTGTGTTCATACGACTGCGAGGATTTGTATTTTGTTCCCGGAACTGAATAGTAAGTTCAATATGGCCTTCTTGAAAGAACGTAGCGATCTTGACCACAATAGAACAAGTCTAGTGTTGACATGAGCGTAGTGAGGACTCGTGTAGGCATGTTCCAAGAGGACGGTGGTGGAGAGCGGGGGTGGTGGGCTTTAGAGCACACTAAAAACTCCCTTCATATCGCGAGCTCAAAGAGAGCAGCATTAACCTAGCTCTGTTCAATCCAGATTAATTATTTTAATTAAAACATTAGCCTACGCCAGACAGATAATGTCTGGTGTAAACTTCAAAAAAAAAAAGGTATACACACGCACACACACATACAACACACGGGCACATCCGGACATGCGCAGACGTGGCCAATGAGAATGCGCGTCAATCATTCGAGGTAAAAATAATTGCGATTGATTTGCAAGGAAGGATACGGTGCGGACCGCGGTTATAAATATTGATGTATGGGCGCGTCTTGCTTCTCCGCATTAGCCAGTAGTCATAATTTCGAGCTCCGTAGTTAAGTGGCGGGCCACGAGATTTCCGTTCCCGGTACTATTAACGAATCTAATTAACCTTCTCCGCACTTGTACGACCCGATTCAAATTAAGTCTAGTAATGACAGCCGGGAACCAAAAATATATATGATCCGTTCCTCTCACCGGCGGTACTCGGTCAGGGTAGGAAGAAACTGGATCACATTTAAAATAACTGTTTTTGGAGCTAGGCTTTTAAAATAAATTATACTAAGTACTTTTATGTCCAAAACTGATTGCACAGTAATTGCACTTCTCAATTTATTATAGTTATTCCATTTCCTGAAATACCTCAAAATAGCAAACAACTTTGAGCTACCCAAATGCATTTACCCCCCCCCCCCAAATGATTAATTAGTTGGATCTCTCAGTTTTATTATCTTTATATGATATGATTTCTAGCCGGACTAATTATAGCATACTAACAAAACTAATCGTCAGCGAGTCTCATGGAACTAATCATATTACTTGATCATTATTTTCAGTGAAAAGCAAATTATTGCTTGTTCTTGTACAATCGCTAATAAGCTCAATGAGTCGAATCGCTTGATTAACAATTCAGACGAAAAGAAATAATTAGCATTTGTATTTGACCATGAAACCTTATAAAAATATTTTCAGCACAATTAGACCACTTGTTAAGTAATTGAAAGTCATGGAGGGATTTCATTATTAATAAAAAAAATTGATTTATAAAAATTTTTAATGGTCTGTTAAGGGTTGTTAAATATATATTTTTCTGAAATATTCCACTTAAATTGACTGTAGTGACTATAAAGTCAAACAATAAGTTTTTGTGCCTAAGATTTTAGAACTCAATATTAAAAATTTCAGATGTCTGAAACAGTTATAGTAATAAGGATGACTATAATATGTATAAAAAATTAAAAAGTCTTATGTTGTACTCACATGTTGATAAAAGCTTATGATCACGTTATTCACAGTAATTATACTGGAAAATTAATATTTTTTATAAAAAATTGCCTGTAATATGTCTCAAATTAACTGAATGTCAAAATTTATTCTATGGATCTGCTCCAATAAATATTCGTGTCTATTTGGACCTCTCTCAGTTTTATTATATTTATATGTTACATGTTCTAGTCCGACTGCTTATTCTATACCAACTCAGCATGTCACTTGATCATTGCTTTCAGTAAATAGCAAAATTTGTTTGTTCCTTTAACATCGCTAATTGGTTCAGTGAGTCGGATCACTGGATTAATAATTCAGGGAAAAGAAAGCATCTTTGCCCGTGAGACCTGATACAAAAATGTCTGGCACAAATCGTTCAGGAAAGAAAGAATGTAGATTACTTGTTAAGTAACTAAGAGAAACTCACTTATTCTGAAAAGTAAAAATAGTACCTTCTTGTAATCACGAAATAATTTTAATGATTTTAACCATAGTGTCGTCTTGTCGAACTCATAGGTGCATTCCTCTTTCATATTCCTTTGTTCCGGTTCTGGTATACATGACCGCAGACCTGAGAAAACACAAGTACACTTAAAATAATTTATTATTATTTCAGTTAACAGAGATTAATTAATTTTACGAATTTATTATTTCCACACAAATAATCTGAGTTTTTAATTTTTTTTTACATATTAGAAGCATTTATTCGGATCTGTACAATCCGTAGTCATGAATTCTATAACTGAATCAGTTTGTAATATGGATCTTGCAGGATTAGATATCTTTAAGGTACTATAGAATGGATTTAATATGCAAAATATAATCTATTTGAAACCATTGTTGCGATCCCTAATTTCTGGGTAAAAAAAATAGAAAAGTTTAGAATTTTTGAAAAGTATAACACTTTTCTGGTTTCAAATTTTCAAAAAATTTCAAATATATATTCATACTATCACTAAAAATTCACCTGTAAAAATATTTTCTCATATGGTTTTAGAAAAATTAAAATAGAAGCCATCAAGTTTGGGGTCTCTGACAAACTTAAACTGCCACTTTCTGGCAAATTTTTACATATGTAACGTAACTGTTTTGGACTTATATATTTATTAATAAAGGCACGGATTAATTCCAGAGATCTTGGTTCAGAATATAAAAAACGGAAATTTTTAGGAAGTGTGTTTTTAAAATGTACTTCGATAAAGATTATTAGTCTTGAGAAAAAAAAAAGAAATTGATTTAAATATATAAACTTAATCTACCACTTCGAAATGTTATAATATAATATGAACTTGCACTCAACAATACGCTAAAATTGTATAGTGATCAGAACCTTTAAAAAAGATGACACAATTTAATGGATGATGCAAAATAATTATGTATTGCGTGTTGCATAGGTTACTACACCATTTAAGGGTTTCATACTCAGTTTATATATTTTAATTATTTACTTTTCTTCACGCATCTTTATGCCTGTACACTTCAACTTGGAATATCAGTTTACTCAACACTCCTAAATGTATAGAAAAAAGGTTTTTGTATATAATATCTTCTGAATAAATATGCAATTATTAAATCGAAAACCGACAACAATGAGTTCAATATACAATCCGATCCAAAATAGTGTGAACTGCTTCAGTTGGAAAATCCATTAACCGGGAATTTCACTTCCAATATTCAACGAAGAAAAATGCTTTAACAATATAATATTTAAAATATTTTTCAGTTATTTAGATATTTTGTCTGTATTTGTTTTTGTCGCTTTTTCTCTGTATTAATTAATTATAACATACGTTAAATAGTCCATTTATCAATTTAATCAAGAATGAAAGAAATCCACAATTATTGTTTGTCTATATAACACTTGATGGTTGAAATGTATAGTAAGTATTCAAGAAATAAAAATACAATATAATTCGAAATCCGGCGTTTACAACGTACAGTTTCGTGTGCAAATGAATGGTGTTTATATATCACTTGGATATTCGCATTTACTAAAATTTGAAACAAGACGAGTAATTCTCTAAAATCTGCATAAATTAGGTAATGGGAAAATAATAATCAGTATTCATAAAGTTTCTTACAATTAAACATAATTTCTAATTCTTCTTACATAAAACTTGACGTCTACTTTAATAGTTTTAATTTAAATCTAATTATATAGTATCGATAATTTTTCTGGAATAATTCAGCACCCCTTCCTGTTATTCACTAAAATGAATTATTTAGCATTATTCACATTCGCTACAATTAAGGTGATTTAATTTTTATAAATATTCATCTACACGTTTTGACGACATTTCTTTGCTCCGTTTTTTATGTTGATAATTTACTTCAGATTCCTTTTAAATTTCTATGTTTCACCTGAATTTAAATTGATATAGATTGTTTGAGAATTTATATATTAATTACACTTCAAATCGTAGTTTGCGTGACCAGTAAATATTCGAATTTGGAGGTGTTTTTAAAACGCACTCTGCAGTGAGGAAGAATACGGCACAGTATCTGATTTCTGATTATTCAGATAATGTCAGATCAGCACACTGGTCCAGAAAAAATAATTGTTGAAATTGCAATTACAATTTTACAATTAAATTTTACAACATTATTAATATGTCAAATACTTGTTTTGAGGAATCTGTGAAGCGTCTTGACGTATCCCGCAAGTAATTTCAGGAACAGTCATATGCACAAATGATGTCACGAGACTTAATGACTGAGTGAATTCGGCTGAAGATAACAGCGGTGGCGTGTTTGAGTCACATCTGTTCTCTGGGATTTTCTCCCCGTCACCGTAATTTCTTGTCATTTGTATGAAGTCACCATAAACGACCGGAAACGACCTTTTATATCTGGCCTACGACAATAGAAATAAGATTGAGCAGAAAAGAATTAAGACGTCTACTGTGTATAAGCGGTGACACACGCCCTTATTTCAAAAACTCGGTTAATACTTGTTCAAAGTTATTTTGTAATGACGATAGATATACAAAAAATGTTATTAAGATTGGAATATATTTTAAATCATCTTGAGTCCATTAAATTAAAGTAATTTTGCAATGTAAACTTATCGTCGAACGGACGAAGCACAAAATGATATCAATCATCGTACGCATAAATAATTCAAGGCAAATGTTAACCTTTCAATATTATTTATACAAATAGGTAGTATTATTAAATGTTATATATATATAACAATGAGATCCCCATTTAACAAACTACTAATTTACATGTAAGTAATTTTTACTCTCTTAATTTCAATGTTTCGCAGGTAGTCTCTTTCCGTATAAAATGTCCAAACTGTTATTAGTTTTTGCCACTCGCAGTATAGTCAAAAATACAATACCGACATTATCTGCCGTCTCCTCATAGTTTCAGCTGACTAAAGATTAAGGCGTATTGTCCAGGTGGGTAGAAGGCGTCAGATGATGACGTCAGCAGATGACGTCAGCGCGATCACTCAGCACAAAAGGGACAGGTTTTTTTAGTATATGAAAATGTATAAAACAACAATAATTAATTTCACGCCATCTAAATGGTAAATATACGACGTTACGCCTCGACATACGTCTGATAATAAACATTGCTTTAATAAATATACAATATTCCGATCCACATGTATGATAACTAATATAGTAAACTAGTGATGAACAATAGTCCTACAATTACGTTCATTATTAGTCCTATAATCGAATCTTCACAGATTGCATAATATAAAAATTTCCGATGCAGTTCTTTCATGTTAATTACAATTACATTACGTAATAAAGAACTGAATGTTAGAAAAAATTTTAAGAATAAATTAAAATTGTGTTATCATTATTTCAAAATTAATTCAATAGCTTTTCTATTGAACGAGTTAAAGAAAGGAATAACAATTACTGAAGTGAAACGAAATATTTATTCCGTATGTCTCCTCCTCCTCAGTTTACACAAATAGCTGACCATTAATAACAAAATATTTAATTAAGCTTCACAACCTCCTCAAATTATTTAAATCCTTCATTATTAAGCAATCGTAATAATGACAGAAAATCAGCAAATTGTATCATTTTCTGCTTATTCTTTGGTCTACAACAAACCTCTTCGCACGATATAAGTAATCCAACTTCCCAACAGGCAATTAAACATTTAACCTGCCCATTAAAATATGCAGTTATTTATCGTGATAAAAACTTTCGCTTCGACTACTCCTACATTATTAATATTATATGATGTTATAAATTGCAACGCAGAAATTAAGCTCAAGGTCAGGTTTTAATATATTCAAAGAGGTTATCTTACAGATATTTTTAATTCATTGTGTGAAAAGTAAATATGATACTAATTATTATGATAATAATCAAGTAAACCATCTTTCATGTATAACTTGTTATTATTTTCTTATATTACTGGAATAACATCGTCATAATTTTGTAATTGTAATTATAAAAATCTAATGTATACCAAACTAAAACAAGTTCATCTATTGTAAGACAAAGATGCCACTTCCAAAATTTGTTAACTCTAACGTGTTGCAAAAAGTCGTATTTGCGAAGACTACGCATTTCCAACGTGACTCGTCCAAACGAATTATGCATAGCCCTGTAGGTAGATGTTGGCTTTGTCTACATCAGGCTCAACAAGTTTTACTTGGGCCTCGGTTTTGTTTCAATTCCTTGTTTGTCATCAAATTCCGCTCCTTTCACTTTCGAAACGAAGTTGTAAATGTAATGTGTGTGTTGTATCACTTTCGTAAAGATTTTTTTTGCCGTGAAAATCTCTTTTAAAAAACATTGCTGTAATAGTTTGTTATTTTATGTAAGTTGTATTACGGATTATTAGTCGGTTGAGTCAGAACATACCAATACGGAAGTCGTGCTTGTGTTGATGTGCGCAGACGTGCAGCAGAGACATCTAGGATTCAGAGAACTGAAGCACTACTGTATCTAAATATCAATTTTGTCTCTAAAATGTATTAAATAACATGGAGTTGAAATTTAATGACAACGGTGGAACTTAATTAATAAATAAATGTTTCTGGTGTTTTATTGAATGTTTTGAAGTCGAAAGGTAGAAATATTAGCGGTAAAGGAATAAATTACATATAGATAGGTAAGAAATAAGTGATAAACCGACGTTTCGAACATTAAATAACTCTGGTGCATCAGTTCAGAGTACAGACAAATATTTTTTCCTCTCTGTACAACTCTTACTTATTCACCGAATCAGACTGACAATGTCTCATCCAAAACAATATTGTCTTTGAAACGTATTATGTAGATCTTACAACGTGTAATTTTTTAACCTCCTGCATAAACAATTTATCTGATTCTATTAAATGCATTTTGAAGAAATTCATTATTGTGTTATTGAATTATGTCACAACTTCTGAAGCGTGTATGTAGAATTAAAAAAATTATTTTATAGACCTGTAGCCTGAAAGAAATTGCTGCATATCCTGTCTCTAGAAATGACGTTATTCAGTAGCTTTATTTATTGTAGGACTACGATTTTTCATTGGAAAGCCTATTATTACAATTTTATAATCCTTGTACTGTCATTTTCGATAAGTCGGGAAATAATTCTTCCGCTCACTCTTGTATATAGTCTGATGCATTTCAAATCAACTATATTTTCGTAGATAATTTTAAGTATTAACTTTGGATATTTTAAGGCTAAAGTGTGATGAAGTTTATTGTGTCACAACGTCCTATTCAATTTGTCAAGTACTTCTATTTCTAAAAATTACAAGTATCCAGTGGTTGGTATTATCTTAATTTGCATTTTCCTGGATAGATCTGTAGTATTCATTCCTACTTCAACAATGAAACGTATCATCGTAAGAGATAAAAGACGAAATAAAAACCAAGAAAAACATGTTCTATTTGGTTTGATAAAAACTGCGTCATATGAACACACGCAATAGTTGAGATAAAATATTAATCTTGCCTTTATTAATAAAATTTGAACAAACAATAAATTTCTACAATATCTTTAATACAACTTACATCAAATATATAAGTGTTATAATATATTAATTTAAACATTAAGATAAATTTTCAACCGTAGTCGGAGAAATATGGCTGAATAAAAAACAATATTGTAAAGATATTAAAACGAAAAAGTATATGTCGTTTAAGTTTTTTACGTCAAAGTTACTTGTAAACCCAGAATATGTCAATCGACACATTAATATATCGATCTTAGAAGCTCCATATGGATACAAGTAACATATCTCAGGCGTAATAACGAAAAGAGACACTAAAATATATTTGTTCATTCAGAAAAACAGATTTATTGCCTTTAATATTCAGCAACGATAATATTTATAAACTCTCAATAATATTACAATAGCCCCACAGAACTAATGCGTCGTTCTGATCTATTTAACTGGTGTCTGTGTCTGGTGTCTGTGGACTAGGAAATGAGAAATTTGTCCACAAAATGATTCAGAAAAACTTCATTAATATATATTCTATCTCCATGATTTCAAGACATCACTGATGACACCTTGGATTTCGTACAATATTCTTACATTAAAAATATTTATGTAAATAATATTTTAGTACGAATTTTTTTACTCGGAAGACATAATTTATTTCAGAAAAATAATTTAATGAAACTTAACACGTGAAAGTCCAAGAGAAGAACTAACTAAGGAATTAAAAAAATATATAACGCTATGTTGTTTAAAAATATTAGTATCTTTTAAACTTATGAACTTTCGCATCGTGCCGTTTACCGGAATCTGAATAATAATCCGATTGTGATAAATAATTTAATACTTCAATTAACTGTACAATTTTTTCTAAATATTTAGTATAGGATTAATAACCATACTGAAACATAAAACGTAGGAAAAATGAGTGAAGACTGAAATTTTGAGTAAATAGATTTTGGTAATTGAAACAAGTTACATTTGTCTTCATTCCAAAGATATTAGACCACAATGTGCTAAATTATTTGAACTCCACGCAGGATTCTGAAGTACTTGAAATTAATTTAAATATTTCGATATAATACTATTTTTTTCATAATATGACATTTATAACATTACATGATCTCTATAAAAAAAATGAAATAACATAAAAACTGTCAATAACATTCGAATTCATAGATCAAAGATTCAGTGTGTTACTTTATTGGCCATTGGATTTAAAGTCAGAGAAATGATAAAACGGGAATAATTGTGAAAGTACTCCTGTAATAAAATTTTATGAAAAATGACAAGTGAATAACATTTTGTACCAGATCGACACCGCAGTTAGTAACTCAAATTTTTTTAAAAAATGTATCTTACTGTAGTCATTGAACAGAGTGGCAATAATAAAATTATACTCTTCCTCACACTTATTACGAGGGATGGTATATTTCCGCGAATAATTTGTAGAGACGTTCAGTGCTAAGATGGAGAAATATGTTTCGAAACGTAAGTATTGAGAAGGTGTGAAAATTACTTATTCGTAATAATATTCTAAAAATAGAGTGAAAACATTTGAAACGAATAATCGTTCAAAAAACCAAGTAAAAAAATGTATTTAAACAACTCTGCTTATATGTCTTTGGTTCTTCCAGTGTCACTATGCAGCGATATTATTTGAATCAAGCAGTGAGAGATTATAGATAGAAACGTTACCTATACCACAGATAATAAACACTGACACCGGATAATATGTTTGGAAACTGCTAGAAATATTTGTGTTGTCCTTAAGGAAAATTACATTGAAACATTAAAATTATCATTATTTTTATAATTATTTAACGCAACAATATTGGAGCAATGGCTTGTTCACAATACCTGAGATGCGATTATTGAAATAATTAACTTTGTAAAATATACCTATGAAAAACAACGTCATTAGTAAATCCGAAGGCAACGACTAGAAATTTAAATTTATTATGAATTTCATTTTATCTCGGTTGAGGAAATATAAAATGTAATTACTTGAAAACACAAAGCATATATATTTGTATTAATAAATATACGATTAAATAATACTAAACTGTAACACAAAAATAAACAACATAACTTGGAATACTATAAAAATATATTTTCACTTTACGCATATGAAGCACGTGACCTACAAAAATAAAATATTTACAAATAAAATGATAAGAAGTCTTTTTGTCGCCCTGATTGAACACGTTGAAACCAAAAATGGCTGAACAGATTTTACTGAATTCTCATATTTGTATTTCTACGTTATCAAGCTGCAACATAAGCTACATATTTTTTGGAATTTCAAGTCAAGACCGGGGATTTAGAGAACGTCAAAACATATAAGCTACTGATAACTGCAATGTCTTTGGATTAATAACATTTTAAGTAGAAATGTGTTTGGAACTCCTTCATTTATAAATAAATTTGGAAACTTAATCTGACTTGTATTAATATAAATATAATTAATGTATCCAAATTCAGAGTTTATTAAAATTTACATTTCCTACAAAACGTTTCCTCCACATGTCCAGGGACCTCTTCAGTTGCACATAATTATCAAAATACAATTAGAGGTTATATAAACAATTTAACAGGAAAAAATTTGACTTCCAAGGTCTAAATGAGAAAAAACAATTACTTTTATTATACATGAATTTAAGAATATATTACATTCGCCGTTGCGAATAACTGTAACAATGATTAGGTAGTGTTATTCTTCATTTGCTTTCATGTAGTTAATAGTCCTCCATTGTTGTTTCACATATAGGTAAGATGAATGTAATGACACTTTTTATAATCATTTGAATAAATGAATTCTGACAACTGCATTGTCTTTGGATTAATTAAACTTTCATTTAAAATTCATTGGTTATTCTTCATAAACAAGACTATTGCATTCTATTTACGTCATTAGAACTTGAATACGCATATAAACCATGTCAAGCGAATGAATTTCATGTTAAATAGGAGGATAGCGATAAAACATAAATTTAATAATACATACTGATGTTTCGGTTTCAGTTATACGTAAGTTGGGTGGAATGAAAACTTTTATAAATAATTTGAGATACTGGGTACAGATTTGTTCTTGGATTAATAACACTTCCGAATCATTGTTACAGTGATTCACGCGGAGAGTTAAATATATCCTTAAAAATCTGTAAAGTAAGAGACAAATATAGCCTCGTTCCGAAAAAAATTTATTATTTATAGAATATCCATAAATGTAGATCGTTTAAACAGAAAAGAAGCAGAGAAAACTGACCTGTTTTTTGGGCTGGACGACGATAAATCTGACTTTCCGCCGTAACAAGAGACGAGAAAATCAGTAGAATGAATTAAAAATGAAGTGAGTTGGCTACGATATATATCAAACATTTTTACGTGGAAAATAATTTTATGCTTTACATTTTTGGACAATCTCTTTATTTACAATCTACTTCTTTAAAGAGTATAATGTAATTTTTTTAAGTATAGTAAAGTTCTAATGATGGGAGAATACCCATTGATGTTCCGTCAATCTTTGCTGTTCCATAATTCTTTTTACTATATTATTTTAAGTCTTCGAGTAGTAGGGACGTAATTTTGTAACTCTTCTATTAGTTTCTTTGGATGATTTGTTTACTGTAGGTGTCAGACATTCGTTGAATGTCGTCTATAATTAAATTGATCTTGAGGCCGTCGTACAGGGCGCTGTTGGAAACTCCTGTCCTATTAACTAAATCGTTATTTTCAGTCGAATATCCTTACAGAGACATTAATGCTAATTTCGCTGTCTGTTATACATCGATGTGAGGAAGAGAGTGGGAACTGAGGTCCCCGAAGACGCTTTCCGTCGCGCCGTTGATTATCACCACAGAGGTGCGACCAGCGCTAAGACAACGGCCCGAGCCACACCACCTGGCCTTTCTTTTCCTTCCCCAAGTGCAAACAAAAAAAATTCCTTTTTCCCCCCGCAGTCGCTTTCTTATACATATTGTTGAGCAGTGGACGGGGGATATCACGCTTGCTCTGCTCAAACAAACTGTTCCCCCCCGCGTCCCGGGACAGCCGCGCGTTCCACCATTATCTACTCAGACAATCACCAAAAAAAAAAAAGAGTAAATAGAAACAACTACGCGACCAACTACCTAACACGTGGCACGGTCGAGATTAGAGCGCGTCTTCCCGCACCTGAAGGTGAGCTCCACGAATAATTCCGTTCCTTTGTGAATGATTTTAATTAACGTTTCGGTCTTTGCTCCCGACGACGTCACGGGGGAACCGTTTCCTCAATGTTCCGCTTTCCGTCCCACCGCATCCAGACATTACTTTCCTCCAACTTCTGACCATAGTTTCATCCCCATGGAAGACGAATTTTTCCTGCAAAATAATAATGCTATACCAAAAAATTGCATTTGTCTGTGGAGCAGCCTAATTGTTAGGCGGAACTGTGGTCTCGCGCGAAACACCAATTTTCATCCTAATCTTCGTTGTTTACTGCGATGTTACGGCCAGTTCACACATCAGAGAGATAGGTTCGCTGGCTGTGTAGCGAGACGTGGTCACGGTACCCAAGTCACGAATGGGTTTAACGGAGACCCGTCACTTTCCAACGCAGTTCGTTTCAAAGGTTGACCATGCGGAAACAACTGTAAATATTACGGCGCATTGGTTGATTCTCGATTTTCATAAATTCTGAAATCTTGACGGTCATCTCCATCCGCCGTGAGATCTGGGTCACTTCCACTACTTCAGTTAAACAGACCGTAGTCTCTCAATTTTATTGATCAATTTTAACGATCCATAAAACAGATACGCCAGCATTATGAATATATCTACATAATGAACAGATGAATTCAGATGTATCTCCTTTCATCATATTTCACTATTTTCTGGGGGTCGTTTGAATGAAAATATATAATAATTCCCTCTTTCATGTTTCCTCTTAAAATTTACAGAGTATTAGTGATGCGAACGTGTTAATCGTTTATGAATAATAACATTTAGAGTCACAATTATTTATTCACAACCTAACAGTCGGAAAGTTTTGGTCTCTCACCAGGATATATCTCTAAATTATATTTTTTGTTCACACTGAGTCAAAAAGTTCAGAACTGACTTTAGTTTGATTTCATTTATTCCATTAGTCCTCGAATGAGGAAATACGATACGTCATTGCATAAAATTACAAAGAAATTATTCGAGGCTACGATTAATAATGATTACTAGTTTACGTGTACATAACTAAAAATCGGGGCACACAAATTTGCCTGTCCACCGTAACTAATAATAATAATAATAAATCCTTTAATGTTGCTAAGGGTAGAAAATATTATTTTGAATCAAAACTTTCTCTCTTAGGTGCATGTAACAGACAGAATTTCCACTGTAGTGTCCTATTCAACGAATAAGAGGCTTTTTCAAACTAGTGTTTCATCAATCTGGAAACCTTGATACGCTTATATGAAGACTACTTACACAGCCCCCATTTTATTCACTTCAAATCGCAACGAAAATATAGTCTAATAGAAATATATTGAAAAAGGAAATTAGTAGTTTAAACGTAGATACGTTACGTAATTAATATTACTATTATAAATATGGGTTCGTTAATTTGTCTTGTCTCGTAAAATACCTATAATTTTTTTTTCAGAACCGGCATGTGAGAAGAAAAATTTGGTGACAGGTTTTAAAAGAAGGATGTTAAAAATACTAAGAAAATAATTAACTGCATCGCTCGACATTAAACAGGCCACAACGTCAAGGAATGGCGTCAATGGACACTGAAAAACGAAGGTAAATTTTGAAAAGCATTGGAGAGAACGTTATTAAAAGATGTTTAATATTTCGTTTCATAGCGCAAATATGTGATTCTAGTGAGTACTTATAAGATCACGTCTCCTCTGAAACGCATTATACACATTCCCGAAATTTTCCAAAGAACGTTGCTCATTAATCAGACCATTCTTAAGGCACAATAACCTCTGTATTTAAATCGAAAACTTCGATACTCATGAAGTAGAAATTTACTTGCTGTCTAAAGTAGCTTAACTTTTATCGTATCAGAAGTTGAGAAGCTTAATTTCTCATTTCACAAGTATTATTCATATGGCTCCAATTTCATTAAGTGTTTACGAGAATAAGTTATTTTAAAAAACGGCCTTTACGCTCACTTCAATAATATGCTTCGAAGAAAAACATTTTAGGATCAAATCCTGTATACGTTGAGTTATTTTTAATATTTTATATTAACTAATGGCTTGTGCTACCAATAAGTAAGATATTTTTCCATCATAACATTTATACTCATCAATACTAACCTGTCCCTCCAACTGTATTTCTCATTATAATTTTTTACAAACATATCTTGGATTCCTAATTCTTACTTCAATTTCAGTAATAATAAGATTCGCTTTTATCCGTACGCAAAATAAATTTGATAGATGTAGGAAGTTACATTCTAGATAATTGCTTTCATATGAATTTAAATCCACTCGAGATAAATCCACGATATTATGAATATTTCGATGGGATCCTTCCTTTTCTATTACAAACCAATTATATTTATCTGATTTTTTAAAACTGACACAACGTTTCATTGCTAATTTCTAAGACCTCTTCAGGTGTTTTAAATTATTGTTCATAATAAACTTCTGACTTAATAGGCTGACGTTTCTCATTTCAGTTTTCTATTACATTTACGAATGCGATTTAGCTGATATGTAACAAAATTATAATCGTGAATAAATGTGAACCTCCGAGCAAAATCATTGTCAAAGATGTTAGTATAATTCTTTGTTCAAGTTATGAGAAATAATGTTCCCGGCCGATTCTTCGGTACTAATAATATCATCCATTTACCCTTCGTTTCAAAGTAAAGTTCATTATTTCTTATTACTAAAATATATCGGACAGCGAATCAAAGAGTAGTGTCGCACCCAGAGAAATGATTTGTATGAAGTGCAAATAGTGGAACCAGTAAATTTCGTCATGTAGGAACGATAAAGGTGATTCAGCAATAACAGATTAACATCTTATAAATATAAGACTGAAAATTAAATAATAATTCCCCCAATAAATAAATTCTACAATTGTCTACATTTGTCAATATATAGAATCTTTGGAATGGTCGAAAGCTAAGACCATTTGTCCTTTGGATAAACGTTTGAAAATATAATTTAACAGCACCAATTCGACTTCCAACTATTCTCAGCATATACAATCTATATTTATATAATGTTTGTATTTTTTGTAGTCGTTAAAAATATAATGTAACAGTACCCAGTTATGATTTTAAAATAAAGTGTACATTTAAAAATACGAAATAAAATGTATAAAATTATTACTACACAAAATGTTGAAAATTATTGAAACTGCTCTGAAAGCTATTGAACGTTGGTAAATATATGCTACCATATATTAAAGTAAAACCCTAATTTTCATTTCAGATGAACATTTTAAGGAAATATTCCAGAATATACCACAAAATTTTGTTTTTATTCTCTCTTTCTGTAATTAATACCTCCTGTTTACTATTCTCAGATATTTTTCCTTGTTATATTTTTGGATTATATAAAAATTTGCTTACGTTTCCATGTCAATATATAAATATATGTCTGAAAAATAAAAAAATAATTTTAAAAAAATGTTCTACCAACAATTTACTCAATATCTAAATATATATAATCTTTGGAATGGTCGAAAGCAGAGATAATTTATCTTTGGACAAACGATTAAAAACATTACTCACTTATATTTTCAAATATGGTATAAAATTCTAAACAATTTTTTTAAAACTTTCATTAAACAGAAGTGTAATATTAAATATATGCCATCACATCTTAAATTAAGGTCCTCATTTTAATTTAGATTGAACATTTTTATGAAACATTCTTGAATATAATACAAAATATTGGTTTTATTCTCACTGTCTATTAAATACCTACTTTTTGGTATTTCCCGAAATATTCCCCCCTCATTACACTTATTGTGAATATAAAAACTTGCTTACATTTGTATGTAAATACTGAAATCATAAACTAACATATTAGAAATATAAGATTGGAAAAGAAAGAATAATAACCAACACAAGAATGTTACTTGCAACAAGTCTGTGCATATAGAATCTTTGGATAGATCGAAAGATTAGATGACTTATCTTTGGATAAACATTTGAATATTTAATGTAACAGTACCGACTGTCAAGTGAAATAAGGTTTAGATTAAATTTAAAATTACGAAATTAGTGCTATAAAATTATTATTTACGCAAGGTATGTGTAATTATCTGGAGAAATAGGCAGCTGGTTAAAAATTTGGAAACATATTTGTAACTTCTATGAGAACAACAGAAAGGCGGTAAATGTATGTCATGATTCGTAAATAAAAACCTCCATTTTTCATTTCAGATGAAAAATTCTTAGAAAATTTCCCAAATATAAATAATACCATAATTTTCACCCATTTCAATTTTAGTGAATATAAAATCTGGCTTAAGTTTTTATGTAAAGCTAAATAAATGAATACCTTATAATTCTAAGATTAAACAGAAGGAATAATTCCAAAAAACATAAAAAACTTAAAGAAATTCCAACAACCCTCTACATATCTCAGAATATAGAATCTTTGGAACGTTTTAAATTATTTATCTTTGTTTAAAATTTGAAAATAACTGAAAACAGTACAAAACTATAATCTGAAATAAGCTATAGTCAACATTTTAAAAGTCCGAAATTAGAGCTACAAAATTGTTCTTTACGGGAGGTTGTGCAATTTTCACTGCGGATGAATAAATCGAAAATAAGTTTTAAACTTAAGTAAAAGCACCTTAATGGCGATTAAACGTCTTAAAATTAAATTCCCTTTTATACATTACAGTTGAACATTTATGGGGAAAAAATACCCAAATATAATCCAAAATTACTTTTTCATACTTTCTATCGATCCATACCTATTTTATTGGTATTTCTCGAAATATTTCCTAGTTACAGTTTTGATGACTGTGCAAACTTGCGTAAGTTTTTAAGGTAAAATGTGAAACTGCTATCGAAATGGGGGTTTTCTTTTTAAGTTATCGCACCACCACGTTGGTGGGGATGGTGTCTGATAAGACATCTATTGAAGTGTCCTCATAAAATATTCAAAAGGTTAACCGTTTTTCACCCATATTATATTCTGTTTCACACACTCTTTGTCGTTTTCAATGAAGTGACGTCTGTTATCATCATCACTTGATCCAGTACTTCTGGAAATAGTAGCGCGAATAAGAAAGTAAAAAATGAATTGAACGTCATCCTCAAATTGTTCTAATTAAATGGGCTATTATAGGAGTAATAAAATGTATATGGTATTCTCTTTCTCGAATTGAATTGTTGTGTTCTTCTGGATACTTGCCAAATTATTCTTAGTAATTAACGACCGTCCTGAAGACTTCCAGACATGCGTATAAACATCAAGTCCTTGTTCTATCTCCATCTCAACGCTGACATTGTCCCTTATCTAAACTTGCTCCTGCTCTGATAGTCACTCGTCTTCAGAGTCAGTGATACAAGCTTAAGAAAGCTCACCATTTTTCTAAAACTGCAAACACTAACAAATATGACCGTTTTGAATGCAAGCTGGTCTCCAACGAGAACATATATTTGGTACACGGGAATCGTCGGGGATTCCTTAGTTTCGTGCGTCGCGTGACCAGAAGCAATGCGGCACAGGAAATGAGCGAACAGCCCATTAACTCACCTCCTGCACTAAGTACGGCCCTGATACAATTCCCGAAATCCCGTCAACGTGGACCTCAGCAAATGGGAATCCATGTCTCTATTCATTCTCCTCTCACGGAATCCTCTTACCTTCCGAAGTCTTCCGTTCGGTTAACTTAATAAGCATTAATAGTTAAGCTCATTTATCTGGAAGGAAGAAAATCAAAGTTGGCACATCTCCAACACTGAAGTGTCTTAAGACGCACGTCGTGGGGCTACTGCGTGACGCGTTGCTTAAATTCGATACGCAATACACGTCATTATTTGATAGCAAAAATAATTTTATCTCACTTATTTATGTTTATTTTCAGAATCTATTCACCGATGTATTATTAGTTATAAGCGAAAGAATTATTTCTCAATGGAGCTAGAAAAACGGGATCCATTTACGGCCTCTTTATTAAAAGCTGAAAGGAACATGGCTTAAATTTCAGACATGCTTAATATAGTTTGAAATGTTCAAATTTCTTATAAGATTAAATAATGATTCAAGTCAATGCATTCCATATGTCTATATATGACAATTGCCCATAAGGACAGACATTTTTGTCTTTCCCCATTTGAAAATAATTTTATTTTAATCCACTACGCTATTATAAAATGTAGGATAATTTACATTGTTTTCAATTTTTCCTTTTCATAAATAATTACAATTTTTACTGCAAAAATAAGTTATTCTATCCTTGAATTCTAATCCCAGCTGACTATTTTTGAGCTTTAAAAATATTAATATACTGAACTGATGTTTCCTCTGTGTTGTATTATAGCTACGCATCAGATGTCATTTTATATCATATATTTACTACATAATTCTGCGTTAATCGACATAAATATAGAACAAAAGTATCTCATTTGGTTTTTTCTTAGCAGTAAAAATTTAATGATCTTTCCACCCGTTACCGTATACTAATTCTATTTGTACTACTACCAAAATATCGTATTTTGGTAAATAAGCGGAAAAGACTGTAATAATCAAACTAGGGCTCTCTGAAACTAAGACGATTAATTTTAATACCTTGTTGAACCTTCTAGGCCCAATGGTTCAATCTCCAGCGATGTTTTGTGTATAATGAGCCGGGCTAATAAAAATAAGTGAAAAGTTTAAACATTTTGGACGACTCTAACTTCGTATTTTTTTCTTTCTTCTTGACTCTAAGAACCCGTTGAGGGCCTTGCCCTACCGCGACGACTGCCAGATTGTCATATACATGACACATTCTGGATTTAGGAGTGACACGTGGTCAGAGTGTCGATTCAACCTCAGTCTTAGCTCCAGTGTTCGTGACAAGGTAACTTCGTATTGGTTGCGAACTTCAGCACAAAAATACTATTGGAAATATAACGTAACTTCCCGAAGTACATAGCGATATTTTGAATACCTACACAGTTAATACGTATAATATTTAACATAAATAATTCAGCTAGCTTGAGATTTATTCCGGGTGAAACTTAAACGTTTCGGAAGTTAAATTATCTTAGGTAAGTTTGAACGTCATTTTCGGTATAGTGTTATATAGGTACGACACGAAAACATCGTTAACAAGGAGACGTGGGATACCAAATAATTGTTTCAAGTTTTGGGTGAGTCAAAATTAGAAAAATTATTTTTACTTTGGGTTATTACTAAAAGAAAGATTTTTTTCAATATCTTTTACGTTAATCTGACGTGTTACGATCACCGAAACAAATTTACAGCCTGAATTCCATTGCATGCCATTTGTATGTTTATTCGTAAATTATGTAATAATTATGTATTAATATACTGATAGAGCTGAATATAGTTCTGAGTCAACCTCAAATTATAAATGAAAATAATTGCATTTAATGAAATTCAATATACCTCTTTGTAGAAGAGTAATTGCAGATAATAAAATAAGTAAATAAATCAACAAATGAATGTGCCCATGACTCAATGATAACACTCTATAAACAATAATTTAACATCAAAACGTAATTTGTCACTAAGTTCAACTAATCAAGTTTAAAATATGGTGCTTTCATAATTCGTACACGTATGATTTACATTTTGTGTGATGGTACAATAGATATCACAGCGTTTTTCTATACAGAAATGTAGTATTCGAGGAAAAACAGACAGTTTTAATTTTTTATAAACAGTTTACTTCGAATATATGGTTATGAGACTCGTCAATTTCTAGGATCCAAATATGGAAAGTTAAGAGACCTTACAATCCAAAAAAATATATTTTTAATAGGAAATTTCGTCTACTTTAGGCATAATCGTGTATAAAAAGGTTTGGAAACATTTTAACAAATTATAACGTCCGACCAACGCAGGTAGGGTTTGTTCTACATCACTTTTTAGCGAATGCAGGGTAGGATCCTTAAACCATAGCCCGGGGAGCCCTATTTAACCCATTGTTACCTTCCAATCCCCTTCCGCATTCCCCCTTTCAAATCCCTTCCTGTGCTATTGAAGGGGAGTTACCACCACGTTGATTAACCTCATGGAGCCTGTCACTCCAAAATAAAACCAGGTTTCGAATAACATAACTTTAACATAGATGGCTATGACTAAACATGCCGAAAAATCCTGTTAATCTTTGACGATGCAAGAAAAAAAATTTTTTTTTGAGGGATTTTAGGTTTTAATTTTTAGATCATTAAAACATCGTTTCAGTACATATTTGTACCTTCTTCAAGTTGTGAGTCTACGAAAATATTACTTTAAAAATTTCGATTACGAAAAATATAAGATTTTACAATAATAATTTTTTTAAATCTACCTCATATGAAAATGACAATATTAAACTGTGCAAAAGTAAGCCTTGATCACAAAAAGGAAAATTTTTTAAAACATATTTTTATTACGATTATGAACAATATGGCCCAAAACAGATCTCACAATAATAAAAACAGGTACATGGTTTCTTCTACATATTTGTGAACTTGCTCAAGTATTTCTCGTGTACAAAACTACGTGGAAGAAACGTTGTACCCGTTTACATTCTTGTGAGGTCTGTTTTTCTGGTCATATTGTTGATAAGCGCAATACATATATACACAAACGTAAATTTTAACATTACATATTTTTATTATTAATAATTTTTTTTCGACGTGGTTGCAACTCCTCTTTAATAGCATAGGAAGGGATTTGAAAGGGAGGATCATTTTAGTTCCATTGGCTCCAAAGCCAGCGTGTCAAGAGTGAAAGAGAAATTGAAAACCTTTCTCTCTGAATTAGTGAAGAGAACAAATGTCGTATTGTTTTATCTGTTGCTTCTTTTGAAATTCAAATAGACAATACGCGGTAATTTGGTCGTTACGAAACAAAGCATACCTATGTTGGTTTCATAAAAACAACTAACTCCAGAATAATGCGTACCAACAAACATCATCTTATGTAAAGTAACAAAACATTCGAGTACAGCCGATAAGTACAAATACGAATTTTTTTCTTTGAGAAACGTGTCCTCAGCTACGTTAATATTTACACTGCATTCAGATATTTTATGTAAATTTTGTTGGATGTAAAACAAGAATTTTGTCTGTTATATGATGATTAATAGTGAGGCTTCATTTAGGGAGCAGATGTGTGGAGAGCAAGTTAATTTTAATTTCATGGACCGCACGTGGAGATGCAATCGAGCAATTTTCCAGCGTGGCTGGCTAGCAACCGCGGGAATCGCTTAGCGAATTGCATAATGAGTACTTGGCGGTAGTACTTAATGTAGCTGAAGAGTCAGACCCAACTGCCAAATCAGGTGAGAGCAATTACTATCAGAATTAGATCTCCTCGTGTAGCGGAGGGGTAAAAAAATTATGAAGGCCGAATTTGAGGCACTTACCCTGATGTAGCGTGTACTCCACATTCAGCAAACTTTATCAGCGATGCCGATGCATGTGTTTACTGACTCATAAATCAAGAATAAAACTCGACCAAGAGGAAGTTGAAAAACATTTAAGCATTTCATACTGTTCCTTTATTGTAAGCGTTACCAGTCGAATTTATTATCAATCAAAACGCTTGATCTATAACGTTACATTGACCACAAACTTATTCTGCATATAATAATCAACATTTTTATCTTAAGATCTGTGGTGGGGGGAAGTTTTTTTATTTGTAATTGGTCGATCCCACTACCCAGAGAATTTGCTTTCTAGACATTGTCACTAATCAAATTGATGATTGGAGTCTCATAGAAGTCAAGCTGCAATCCAAGCCGAGTTTCTGGGTACCACTTATCATTTTGATAAGTATAATTTACTTTTAGAAAAGTCCTCATTACGCTGATGTCTAAGATATCTTCATACAAACATTTTGCGTATGTCAGTGCGGTTATAAATGGATTATTTCTGTAACCAGCGCCGGTTATAATAACAATTCGACGCTCTAGGAAAATTACAAATCTTTGTGTCGAGTAATAAGCGCTACACTACCCCCCCCAGCCTCTAATACACGCAATTATAAAGATAGAAATTAAAATTTGGCTTTTGAGTGTTGCCAACTGACCAGTGCAGTTGTGTTTCTCTAGGCTCTTCTTAAAACCTGACGAAAGGAACAAGGATCCCTGAAACGTTGTGTGGTATTTATATTACCTTTTCTGCCTGTATTGGCTATCTTTCTTAATCATTATTTTAAATAAATTTAGAGAATAATCAAAGTTATAATGATACTAAAAACGCCCTTCGTCCAGACAAACTTGAAATAGAGACACAAAACCTTAGAAAATTTAAAAGTTCCGGTCGTTTCTACGCGGATTGGCGTCTTTTTCTAACTTCGAATGACTTGAATAAAGAGCAAAAATCAAATAAATTAATATAAAATAGCCAATGAACTTAAATTGAAACATCATATAACTTATTAAGCTTTTCTGAGTCTTGCTTAATATCAACAGCATTAGGTAGATTGTTTAATAAGCCTGATTTTCTTTTCTTATTCTTATTCAGAAATTAAAATAATTCATACAGACTTAACGTATGATGCAATTAAAAATAATAACTCAACCATAGTTTCAAGACAAATTTAATATGAGAAACAATTACACAGAAAAAAAAATTAAACATATCTTGACGTTTCGATGCTACTTTTCGTCTTTCTCAAACAGCATTTGAGAGAAAGACGCAAAGTAGGTTAGAGTCGAAACTTCCAGGTACGATAAAAAAAATTGTGTGTAATTGTTTCTCGTATTAAATTGTCTGTAAACAAATGCCGTATTATTAACTATTTTATATAAATTAAAATTAACCGACGAAATTAACTAATTACTTCTACGTTTCCTCGAGATGGAAAATTCTCAAGAACTTCCTAATCAATGGATCCGCTCCGTTTCACAGCCCTAAAAATATTTTGGGCTCGATACGGTTTTAGATTTACAGACCAGTGGAATAGAATCCGTTTTTCCATATTATCTAAAGAAGTGTTGAACTCTTTCTGCTAGTTAAGTTTTCAGCAATGTGTAAGGTTCCAGAATGTTTATCATTTATTTAAAATAATAAAATAAATACTACGAATTCGTATATTTTTTACGACTGCAAAATGTGCAACTCACAATTGATCGAGTGAGGTTTTATTATTGTTCGCAAATGTTAATTTATCAATAGATTTAGTCCCTATACAAGTTTCAAAAAAATTCATCATTCATTGCCTATGAGTAATAAGTAACGATCTTGTTTCGAACCACTCGATTTTTCTGATATATTGTATGGTTTAAAGGATAAAGTAAATCTGTGCTAAAAATGCTCTCTCGTCTTTTGTATGAACAAAATACATAGTGAACAATTAATTTTATTTCAGTAAATTGAATATTATTGTTCAAAAGAGAAATATTTTAATTTGTAATTAAATCCAATGTAGTACATGAGTTTAAAATTATAAATCCTCAGAAAAACGGAAACACAGATTAAATAAAGTCTACATTTTTACTTCTACGTATTGTTGTCCGAGCTACATCTGAAGAATTTATTTAAAGGTAATACATAAAATATATACTTTAATTTAAGTCCTATTATACTACCACGAAGTGAAAATATTTTGGAGATAATTTAAATGAATTTTGTGTCGTATTTTTGTGTATTTTTCAGTTATATTAATAAGAGTTGTAAAATAGACGTAATTGATAAAAAATTTAAAGTGATAAATTAACTTGAATCAAATTAATGAACAACTGTAGATAAAGTGTTAGTGATTTAGGCATATAAACCTATCCGCTATCATAAAATCTAAACATAAGAAAGGCATAACTCCAGACCTACTTAGTTGAGGTCAGGAACTGAGCGCTTTTCCAATATAATAACTTCCAATACAATTTGTTGTTTATGATTTATGAATCTCATTTCCTGTCTCTTTGAATTTTGAATTCCGTAATACTTTATCATCAATATAAACGCATGTAAGATTCACATAAATATTTGTAAATTATACATTTTACGTAAATTCATAGTTGGTTTGGACATTTGAGATATTTGCAATAACTTTAAATGCGTTTCATTACAACTATATAACACGTCTAGAAAGAATTATAAGGAAAAATAGTTGTGATTTATTTTAATAATCACTATTAATAACTGCAATTTATTAATTTTTAAATGATACTTTTAATTATTTCAGTGAACAAATTCCTAATAAATCTTTTTGGTCAAATTTCATTATTTTATACTTTCTAAAGGTTTAGATCTAGATGTCGTTTTAAAATTATTATTTTCAAGAAATATTGTCAGTTATTGAAGTATTTGTAGATTACACTACGCTGATTTTGATTTCTATATGCTTTCATTCGTTCTCTAGCATAGATAAGCAGAACACGTTTGAATAGGTAATATAAATTTCTGCCATTTCGAGTACCTACTCGAAAATTTATCAATGAAATACCTCAATAAACAGCCACACAAGTATTCATAGAACTGAGCAACTGCAATTGGCAATCATTCTAGAGCTAAAAAAAATAAAGCTGTTTTCAGAAATGTCCTTAATTTAGAAACTTCACAGGAAACTGTATTTATTTACGTTTTAATCTGCAAACAAACAACCCAACTGTATGACTGTAGTTTTCGTTGAAACCCAGCGCCGAACGGTTCCCTTCATCTGCAACAAAAATTATGAGTATGAATTGCTTCTTAAATACAAAATGCTATCAATTGTTATAATTAAATAATTTTAAATTGACATATTTATGATTGTTTTACATCAACATTGTGGTGACTGAAAACAGACTTAGCACACAATATGTATTAAAAAAAATATATATTTAAAATTATACTATTTAAGTTGTCATATTTAAGAATATTTATTTACATTAGAATATACATATATGGACTGGAATTTATGAACCGATGTAAAAGTTTGAAGTACTCGTAATACTCTGACTAAAGTGAATTCATAATTTCAAATATTCGTTCGATGTACCCTTTGAACGATATTTAGCCATTTCCGACGCCAGAGGGGATTGAAAATTGTGAGTCATGTAATTCGAACTATACTCAGTTTCATGTTTGGGGAATTAATTATTTTAAAAATTTCGCACGTATATGTCTTTACTGAAAATCTTATAAGCATTTCGTAGCACAAACTTTCGGGAAAAATTTTTTTTAAAGACCAAATTTTAAATTATTCACGGTTTTCTTTACTATTTCCAACCGAGTCGAAAGAGGACCATCAGAAGTCGCCAAAAAAATCGCCTCAACAACTAATATATATATTTAACAGTATACATATCCATCTACTATTATTCGCGTACCACTCGGAGATGACTTACTAAAATTCCGGTATTTAATATAATCCGACAAAATTTTATAAATAAACAAGCAATTCAACCTATAGTTAGAAACATGTATTAATTAATTAAACCAAAAATTAAGTTAATGTTTCGAACAAAATTTTGGGTCTTCTTCCGGTAAACAGTTTTTAATTAATGCTTTTTAATGAAAGTTAGATGGATAATATATTCAAAATTGGAAAAAATATGATTTTAAATTTATGTACTTCTTCTAGTATGAATTGGCTGAATTGATTTTTTATTTTTAAAATTCCAATAATTCAAGTGATGTTATGTTATAATTTATGGTAATGCGAAATAAATGTACTACTTATCTTCTTAGCCTTATAGAGTTAATCTCTAAATTTTTGACATATGAAATTATAATAATGAACCTGAAAATGTCAATTAACAAATTATTAATTTACTTATTATCGTCGAGTTGGCCTTACATCAATTCTCTTTAATTGGCCTAATGTATCTCTCCAATATCAAGTAATTAGAAACATTTATTATATGACACTGAATATAATAAAATCAAAACTTCGAGTAATTAAATATAGTAGGCTTTCCCGGTGCATTAATTTAATAAAAGATTCGCCATTTATTATCGAGTAATATATTTAATTTATTCCAACGTAAGTATAATTGTATATTTTTATTTATTTAAGTTATATTTCATTTTAACATACATATTACTAAATAATTTGTTTATATTACGTTAAAAAAGTTTCATACTTGTTTTGATCGTGATATGTTTTCATAAACAGCGCGGGTTCTATGAATTGGTATAACAGTTACATATGCATACTGTTACATAACCATAATTTGTTCATTTTCGAAAACTAATCGAACGGAACGCTTATAAAGTAATGGGATATCGTGAAGCTATACCGCAGATTACTACTACTGTTTCAAGAAGTGACTAAATATAGTAAAACGGTTTTTATTCTTTCATAATTTAAGAGTGAATAGAATCGCGAATTTGTTTTTAAAGCCTTTTTTATTACAGAAAAGCATTGAGTTTTGCAGTGGATCATGGAATTTTGGGTCCGTATAAAATCGTCAAGAATTATAGAGAATGGTGTAGACATTTCCGAAAGTTTTCATTAATTTATAATTTAATTAATTGATATATACTTTTACATTCACATCTTTTACGTCACGTAAACCGTAACCGTGACCGACGATGCGTCATGATAGTACATTTATCCGAAATCCGAACATTCATTAAATACATTTCGACGAATATAATAAAATATATAGATTAATCTAACAGACTATGTTGAGTATATATGAGTAGGAATATGTTCTCCATGTGTTTTGTTTAAAATACGACTGATGCTTATATATAAAGTATAATCGTGTCGAACGGTTCTAGGCTCGCTTTTAACTTTTTTTTGTTTCTGGCCAGACTCTTATAGTGAACCAAGTAAAGTCATCTCCGAAAAATAAAGGAACTTGAATCAGTTTGGAAATTTAAATACCACGATGATTGATAATGCTTGATCCCAAAATGAGTATTTTCTCGATTACTCTCAAAGCGTCTGTTGAAAAACAGAAAATTACCGAAATAAAAAAGTAATAAAGTCATCATATTTTCACAATCAAATTGATTGATTATTTTCCGTATATTACTTAACTTTAATATCCTGTTTGTGTGTTCAATATTTGCTAAACGATGAAACCAGTACCTTGATTGTACTTGGAACCAAAAGATTTGAATGGAAACGTACGCGTCATTGGTGGTGCAGTATTGATTATTTATTATAAAATAGTATATTTGGAATAATTTATTTCAGAAATAATAAATGGGAAACATGAACTGCGTGTGTCTGAGTGAGTCTTTCGCCTAGTCTTAGGAAACTGAATGTGATTAAAATGAAATCCTCAAATAATGTTTGTAAGCATTGTAGAGGTCCGAATTTCTTGAAAGTACAAATACATTCATGACGCTTCATAAGGAAAATCACGGTTCTAGAATACAAAGCTATAAGCTTATAATGTTTGAAGTAGTGGAGAGAAATTAAAATCTACAACCGTTATGAAGAAAGTTCTAATAATATAAAAAGTACCGTCTTACAATCATATTCGTAGAAGTACATCCATATTAACAGTAGAAAACTTTGTTCTTAAGATACCAAAAATTTTTCGTTTTACGAGGTTCAATTAATTATAATTAAGAATTCTCGGTTTTTTTTACAAAGGTAAATATTCCTTTAACTATCTCTGAAAGTATTCAATGAATTTTGTAAAAAAAAGTTGACTGATATTATCGTAATTTGAGAATTAAACATTTCATAATTTATTTTTTAATTCGACGACCTTAAACTTTTTTGTTTTGGAACGGAGAGTATTTTTCTCAAATTATATTCTCTGATAATCCGCATAAGATAAATAAAATGAACTTTTGAAAAGATAACCGTCTCCCAATGACAGTTTCATAATGTAATTCAATAAACTGAATGCAATAGTTATTTTATTAATGCCTCGAAAATAAATTTGTTTTTAGCAGACTTTCTAATGCATAGAATGACTTCCCTAAAGGGTAATGTCTTTGCCCCCACAGTTTTGAAAGAAGTAAATGAGGTGTCCTGTAGGGGCGCTGACAGCAAGTTTATAAGAACTCAGTGTATAAAATGAGTTGTTTAAGATTTATTACTCTTAAATATATTATAAATAATGTTTCGTAGAGTACAGTTTCCCATACTATTGCTGCTTCTGTTAAAATTAAGATTCAGGCCAAAATTCTAAATATATTTAAACACGTTCCTTACGTTTTGTGTTCTGATTGAAATAGTCATATGAATAATTCATATTTTCATTATCAAATTTCTGCTAATAGGCTCAAAAATATTTCCAATGTTGATCCTATCTGCTGTAAAATTGTGGATTTAAAGGGTAAAGATTTTAAGTAATATTGCTTCAATAGTCACAAAAATTAAATTGTTAGAAGTGTAAATAAATTAACGTTTCTTATTTATAAATATAAATATGTCGCTTTAATGTTCATAACTAAATCTCAAGATGGTTCACTTTCACAGATCTAAAAAAAAATTACCATTTTAAGAAGGTAAAAATATATTAACATTATTAAGTAGAAGCAAATTATTGTTGATTGCTCTGATTTAAATTCTGTTCTTAACGATGTAGGCTCCGATGTTTTTTCTAGACCAAAACTAAATTTATGTTAAAATATGTGCACACTGAAGCCATATCTCTGTTTCCTTCGGGCACACAAACCTCGTAATTTGCGAGTCAGACACTGCGTCGGTCATAAGCTATTGTTTCTTGTAGAAGAAAGACCCTTTAGAATGTTTCTAGTTGCGGATAATGCAGACACATTACGCACCGCAGAATTCTAGACAAATATTCTCCTAAGTCTGGAGAACAATGTCTATTGAATATGTTATTCTCTATATTTTTTTCGGTACTAACAATTAAACAGATATACACTATGTATACGTATTCTTGAAGTGAAACGATTTTTTCTACGACCTAATAGAAATTATGAATTATTACGACCATGTCGGTCAAATAAAGAACTACAAGTACGTTGAAATACTAATATTTTTTTCCTAACCAAAATAATGAATGTTTTTTTAATTTATAATTTTTATAGTCGCATTAATCTGTTGGTCACTGTGAAATAAAATGACACACATGAAAGAAATTCATCATGCTAAATATGAAATAAGCTTTAAAGAGAATAAAACTCATAAAAATTACGCCGTTTTTTAATTTACAAATCCTATTTGGTTATTTTGAGTATATTCAAAATATGGATGAATGCAAATAATGTTTAAAAATGAAGGAAATATTTTAGACTTATTAATAGACAGACTGATTTTCTGATAAAACCTAAGACTTATAAAATAAACACATCCTTTTGAAATCCCATATAATACTCAAATAAAAAAAATTAATTAAGAATAAACACAGGTTAAAATCAAATATCGGGGAATATATTTTCAATATCTCACTTAATATTCTTAAAAATCGAATATTGTCCCTATACAATATAGTTTACAAATTTCTGATGTGTTACGAATCCCTAAACGAATTTAGGCAGTGTTTTGATGAAACATACATGGTAATTAAACATTAAAGGAACTTTACTCGGATCTCAAATATCCATTTTTAGTACTGGTTATGATAATTCCTTTCAATGGCTTATAGAGCATACTAGCGTTCATTCTCAAATTAACTTTCACTTCATATTCTCTTGAATTAACGTTTTTGAGGCCCAAAATTGTTTTAACTGCCCCTGATAAAAATTTAATAAAAGTAATACCTCCTGACAATGTGAGCCAAATAGGAAATTTGCTTTATATTTTCTAAAATCTGCTACAAAAGAAAATCCTTATAGAAAACAAACCTAATTTTGTTTTTAAGATTCATGATTTTTGACCCCATTTTTATTATACATGATTTACAAAACATTTTCCATCATTTAGTCCATTTTACAAACTCATTTCTTGCAAGCTTCAAATAATGTTAAGGTGTACTTCAAAATAGTCAATAAGGGATTATGCCCTGGTAATTCTTTCCAGGTGTAAAAAATGAAGTTCATACTTCAGAATAGTAAAAAAAATTCACTAATTTTTTTCGAGTTTTCACATTTAAATTCTGCGTTTTCTTTCACAGAGAGCGAGCTGCAGTGGCGCTCTCGGGCGCCGACATTGAGAACTACCTGTGCGTAACGCACCTTACCTCTATGTACCAGAAAAAAAGGGGAGACATACGCAAGTTCAACTAAATTCTACACAGATGTCACTGCAGCGCCCCGTTATTGTTAGGCGGGGTAGAGAGAGAGAGAGACTGAGAGACAGAGAAAGGGAAAAAAAAGAAGACTCGTTGAGACCGCTAATTGATAATGTTATGGTATTATGAAATTACACGTTAATTATGTATTTTAAATATATTAAAATTTAAGATTTAATTTAATCAGGATTAACTACGTCTTTATTTATGCTTCGGGTGTAAGTCTAATCTAATTTGTTAGAACTTGTTGAGTAAAACATTAAATACTGACTGATGTTGTTATCCTTCGTATACAAAATTGAACAAATGAATTTCAAAGCGAATCGTTGAATAATTGACTTTACGATTCTGGATTTTCTAATCTTAAAAATTATGTGATTCAATACCGATGTCAACAAAAGTGTCACGTTCCTTTTTTTAGTTCTATGGTGGAGTCATTAAAAAATATTGAGACTATAAAATTATGTAAAAGTTTCCTTTTTTGCTTTCATAAACTCAACCAATAAATACTATACATATTGTAAATTTCATCTTGTTTATAGCTTTAAAGATAATAAAGAAAATTTAGGACGATTAATTCCAATAATTTCTACAGCTAACAGGAACCCGAGTTTTTACGAAACGTTCATATAAATTAATTACATAATTTATTAACATAGTAATGCATTAATTCCGAAAAAAATCTCAATCTACAGTTATTTATAATTTTAAAATTATTTTTTTAACACAATTACTAAATATTTTTAGGTTGTAGATCCCATATTCGTGATGAACTGAAATTTCAGAACTTAAAACGAAATTATTACACTTAAATATTTTGAATTATCCTGACATTTCAAAACTTAAACACCATGCTTTGTCTGTTTCGTTTAATCTGTATTATATTACATTTTATTTAGTTCTTAGAAACGTTATGGTCCTTAATAAATTGGCGTCCGAATTATTCATCAAAATACTGTATCTAACGAAAACAAATAAATCGTTCTAATAGTTGCTTCACGTCTATTGAAATAATTTTTAAATGAGGCAATAAATTCGATTCTAAAACCACAAAAAATGGATTCTTTACAAGATGAGATTACGATAGATTTTATTTAATTATTTTATTCGGAAAAAACGTAAATTTGTTTCCTAAAGAAACTCAAGGAGCGTGATGTGTAATGCGAGGAAGAATATCGACTGTCTTTTGTTTATAAAACATGAAATGAGCAAATGATAATTGATATATTCAGATATAATTATGAGACTTCTTTAAAATAAATAGGAAAAAAGCCTATTAAATTATAAACATTTTTATTCTTTTATTGTGAATAAAAACTTAAAACATGTTAAAATTATGTCGTTTAATTAAAGTTTACAACACATGAAGAGGTCCCAAAAATTAGCGATAAAACGTAGTACATGTTTTAATGTTTTTCCTATAATAATGTTTTAAACTTTTATTTGTACCAAATGTGACTTAATTGTCTGATGTTTTTCAATATTGATTTCGAACAGCACTCGAAACCCACATTATTTTTATCGCAGTTGTTCGGAAGACAAAAATTCTGGATTGCATTCTTAAAATCTTAGGTTACTTTTATTCAGTCATGCCGATAGTGTAGAAGGAGAAATAAGAAAGCTGTATGTTTTGTTGATTTAAATTATTTTATTTTGTATATTTATTGACATTTGTCATACAGGCAAAGAAATATCTTTTACAAAAAAATGTAATTATTTTCACTTTTTCACAAGTATAGTCCAATAGTACCACCATAGGAATCATTAACTGTACGAATTTTTTCTTGATAAGTTCTTAACATATATATCTGTCTGCCGTCGATTGATTTTTTATTTACTTTGATTCTAAAGCGTCAGGTAATTTAATTCGTAATTCTATGAACTGTAACTGTAAAGACGGAATATAAAATATTAAACCAAAGTGACAGTTATTTATTAAGACTTTGTCTTGATAACATTAAAAGTTCAGTTCATACCACTAAAACAATTTTGATCTAGCAACATGAGGCAAGAACTAGAGCGCAATATCGATCCCAGTCAGTGACGTCATAGGACGTGAGACCCATGAATCGATATAGTTTCATTGTATGTAATGTTATTCAAAATTATAATGTGTTTTTTTAAGTATTTGACATCGACCTTTTCTTGTCGAAACAATGGAGCAGGATATGAACACTATTTTCGTGTTAAAGTAAACCGCTAACAACGTGTTACTGAATGAAGAAGAAAAATAATTCATTTTGTTTGCAATTATATACCAGAATAAGTAATAAACGTAATAATTGATTTATAATATTTCTTACTTTTAAGTCAGGATCAAACTGATTATTGGAATACAAATATTTTACTTATTATTTGTGAAGAAATGCATGTATATACTTTTTATAATTTTCCTACTTGGACTTAAATAATTAAGGTCTGGAAATTACGAGGCTGTTGAACAGGTTCTATATTATTATAATTGTTTAATTTTCTAATTAGTGGTTTAACATTAGATATCTAAGAGAACAATATTTTTAGTTTCATTTTTGCGTATTTGATATTACTGTAAATTGTTAGCTTAAAAATAAACATGACAAAGTGATTCAATAGATAGTAATATAAATTGTAAATGTAATTTATTAAATCAATAATTTATCGACAGATAAAAGGTGTTAGTCATTCACAAATTTTATATTCACGTGCAGCGCATCACCAAACGCATTTATCATTTTTTTTGGATGTACTAACTTATAATTTTTCTTTCCGTAGATCAAACGATTGTACCAGAGTTAATTGGTATTCAATTATTTACTTACGTCGTCTGGTTACGGAGATAAGATAAAAATAAATCAACATTGAAGAATGTTTTGAAATAAACTGTCGTCAAAGTATAACGCTCATTTAAACATTGAAGTTTCTACCATTTATTAAGGAAACGAAAGAAAAATATGTTCGCACTTAAAATTTTGATGCGTTAATTCTCTTAGTTACTTTTATTTAAAATTAACTGTCCTGGGCAAATAAAGTGTGTATAGGTTGTTACTCATTTTTATTTATGTATATACGAGTATGATATATAAAAATAAAATTTAGCATAAGAAGTCATTTTACTCGACAAGGACTAATAATGTGATGCGTCGAATATTTATTTGATCAAAATGTGTGATGGAAGTAATCCAGTGATAACACGTCAGTTGTGTTGGACATAACATAAACTACCAGTCTGATGTATTTGAAGAACTAAGAGTTTAGAGTGGTTAAAATTTTGTTTCATAATTTCAGCAATCAAAAATAAAATCATTTTATATATTTTAATCTATTAATTGAACTCCTTATGTAAAAGTAAATTGAACTAGTGTCAGTGATGGGTATCAAAGATAATATTCAGTGATCTGGTTTAACAACAAACTTCGTACAGATAGCGTAAATACTTTTATCTACAGAGGATATTTATAAAAATATTCAGGTTTTATTTGTTTGAAAATTATGTCAAATTATCTAAGTGCAACAAAAATTATGTAATAAAGGAGCAATCATATAAATAGTTTTAAAATGTTTATAGTCCTTTCTATGTTTCGTATATATTCGTATAATAATAAGAAGTAGACTTTTTCGATTGAGAAAATCAAGAATATAATTCTTGAACCATTCACAATTAATTGTTTTACTAGAAAGAATATACAACAGACTTTATTATCCAAAGTAGAGACTCGCAATGCGTATAATCCTGAGAAAAATAATGTTGCCCGACATCGTCGTTCACTTATTTTAAACTTTTATAAGGGGGACGTCTGAAACACTCTCTTTGATTTTGTTTTCTCTTAATACACACGTAACTCATTTCAAAGTATGAAATTTGAACTACGAGCATGAAGATGTTTTATAAATAAAACAATTTTATATAGACACACACTATTTTACTTGTACTTGCATATTAATAATATCAGCATATTTTTCCATTGCAATTATTGATTGTAGTTACTTAACTTATTTTTAGCACGATCTGTCTTCTTAAACTTCTCTAATTTAAATTCAAATAAGAAAACTATTTAATTGGACCGTTCTATTGTTCAATATTAATTATATGCCTTTAGTAGACTCTAAAGTGACACAATTATAAACCATTATTCCAAGTTAAAAACATTATTTACTTTCAGGAGCTTTCGGCCTATTCAGGCATAATCAACTGATCTATATAGGCATCATCATTAAAAACATAACAATATAATAAAATAGTACAATTAACCTGAGTCTACTGGTGCTGCGTCAAAACATTAAAAGGAACAAAGTCAGAAGTTGTGTAGAGCCAGATGGATTGTACTATTTATAAGGTTATGTTTGTAATGATGTTGTCTATATAGATCAAATGATTATGGCGGTAAATGCCGAAAGGTCCCGAGACGAAATAGATACTTTTTTTAACTGGCAATAGTGGTTTAATAATGTCTTACTAGAGGACCTAAAAAAGGTATATAACTAATATTCAAATAGTTTCCAGAAAATATTAAAAAACACAGATAATTAAATTTTTAAATTTGTCAAATAAAAATTTTTCAGAGTCAAGTTCTTTATAAAGAATTCAGGATAACAATTTCTTACATCCACATATACGGAACACTTTATTCATTGCATTATTTTTATACATCTATTAATATATTCCTACATAATAAGAAAGTGATCAATAAACTTCACAGGCTACGCTTCACTGTTTCATATACAGTTCAAGAATTTCCTCTTTCTACTCCAGTTGTGGACAATTCGTATTCCAGAGAGCTTATACCAACATTCTTAGGTCATTACATTTTGGTTAAGTATACATGGAGGAATTCATCATTTACGCCGAATATGATTTCCTTAACATTATTTGGAAATGTAATTTTTTATTCAGCCATGAAAAGTGAGTTTTGCAACTTAAAATGAATTAGTACCTTCGATTGGCGAAGATCGATAATATAACAAATTGTTTTAACAGCTCGTTCAGTATTATTGTTAGATTCCAATACTCTTTGCACACGTATTTTTCTAACTTTGTGGAAATGAAATGATGGATTACTTTTCTTCTTCAAAAAAGAATTTAATTATCTTATTTAATATATACAAGGAACTGTCATTTGACAGAACTAATTTAAATGCTGAATTTAAAGAAAAATATATATTCCTTCATACAAATACTTTGTTTTTGTTCCGAAATATGTAAAGCAGGCCAAGAAATATACGATGAGGCCAGATATAATAATATGCTTGTGAAAGCTTGTAGTACAACTACTTCAGCGAAACGTGGCTTAATTTATGCAAGATAATGTTTATTTACTTTCATAAAAATTAATTAATATTCTGAGGAGGAGGAAAGACTGTTTACAACTCTACAGACATGCTAATTTACGTGTTACTTTATGTTTATTAATTATAAAATAAGTACAGAATTATTTTCTCTTCCTAAAGAAAGAATACATTTTATCGTCAAATGAGAAAGTTAAATTACTTTAGAAGAAATTTTGTATCACATTAAAATATATTTATACAGAATGTATTTCATGATAACAACCACAACTAGTTACTAAAGAGAAAATGTAGTCTTGTAGAGAAGCGGAGGAAACTTGGTTACCAGAGATATATTTATCTACAGACCGAAAGATATTATTTATATTGCAAGTTGTTAAATGCTTTTGTATTAAGACTGTCATATTCCAAAGAACTTATCCAGAAACCTAAGGAAACACTTTTCTACCATTGCAAGCAATTAGCATGAAAAAAACTTGATATAATATATTTTAGTGCGAATTTGGCATATTACATGCTGAAAGGTTGTAGGGAATTAAAGGAGGGTATTTTCTGCATCAATAATTTCTCTGTATCAGAAATAGTTTTCCTTGACATGAGATTAAAGTAAAGTGACTTTTTATTTATATACCGTAGACTTACAGAGAATCTAGGTTTTCAGATATATTTAATTACGAAATTAAGCAAAATCCTTAACCTTGAAGTTCTCATTTTTGGAAATAATTTTACTAGTTCAATTATTTACAGCAATAAATTTATAAAGTTCAATTCAAAATTGAGTGTTATAGTCTAAAAAACATCAAACATATAAAATCATTAATTGAAAAATAAGTGCAAAAATGTAATTTAAGTAGTAATAAATGGAATTTTTTATTGTGTGAAGCCTTAGTATATTCTTTCTGATGAAACATAGCTCATTTCCTGGATATTAAATATTAGCAGTGTAAAAACATTTTGCTATGATTTCAAATAATTTAAATAAAGCACAAAATAATTTAGCATAAAAATATTTTATGAATTAGTAGAAAAAGAGTGCGACTCGTCTTTACAATTATTTTATGTAGTCAAGTAACTTTACAGGCGTGTTTTTTTTTTCATTCTCATATTTCTTCTATATTTTTCGACCTGGTTCATCTTAACATCTACTTTCTAGTGTTTCATTTTAGAGTTCACGTTTGTATGTATCTAAGCGTATTCGTAAATGAATTCATTACTGCATAAAATATGTTATGATAGTGTTACGGTCGTGTTTATTTAGGTGGGAACCTTAAAAGGGATGACTAGCATCATAATAGAATTAAACGTGAATTTCTCATCATAATTCTACAGTTATCTGTTCTTGGTTATAGGTATATTAATAAATTAATAATAATTACTGTAACATAAATCGCGAATGTGACGATGCGTCGCGTTAAGTGAATCTTCGTAACGATCTGATATTATCAGGTGTATGTATAAACCCATTAAAATAATTTTGCTGAAATTTTACAGAATGCACTAAAAATAATGTAAAAATTTACGTCTATATATATATATATATATATATATATATATATATATATATGGCTAAAATATAGACCTCACAAGAATGAAAACATATATATATATACATATATTACGATTTTGAGCAATAGGGATAAAATATAGACCTCACAAGAATAAAAACAGGTACAACGCTTCCTCAACAGATTTGTGGACCTTCTCAAGTACATGATCATAACCCCACTAAAAAATTATTTCATCCAGAAAGAACGGAAGTGAAGCTTTTAAACAGAGCTCAGCCACATAAGCCCTGAAATTTGAATTAACGGAAGAGGACGTAAAAAATATCGACCTGACCGGAAATCGTATAAGGCTCCTCCATCTTTGAATTTTGGGTATAGTAAAACATACTACAGCGTTTATATTTAAATATAAAGGAACTTTGATTATTACTACATACATATTAAGGTGTGTTAAAAATAATAATACTAAAAACAACTTTCGTACAGACAAACTTTAAATAGAAAAACAAAAACTAAGAAAATTTAAATTTAAAATCTCCTACAATTATTTGTAATTTTAAGGTCTAAATTTTTTTTTGGTTTCATTAAAGGACACAAATATCCTATTAACAAGTTTTTTTCTAAATTTAATTGTTCAAATTGTGACTTTTTATATTGGCCAAACCAAAAGAATTTTCAATACAAGAATTAAAGAGTATATATCCAATTCTAAACCGTAAACGTGTATACACAGTCCTTTTACTAAAAATTGTATCAAATCAGTGTTTCGATTTTGACACCACCTCTATTTTAAAAAATAGAACCATATTATTTTTATTATCTGAAATCAGGTTTATTAAAAAATCTACCTAATGCTGTTGATATTAAGCAAGACTCAGAAAAGCTTAATAAGTTATATGATGTTTCGATTTAAGTTCATTGGCTATTTTATATTAATTTATTTGATTTTAGCTCTTTATTCATGTCATTCGAAGTTATAAAAAAGACGCCAATCCGCGTAGAAACGACCGGAACTTTTAAATCTTCTAAGGTTTTGTGTCTCTATTTCAAGTTTGTTTGTACGAAGGGCGCTTTTAGTATCATTATATCTTTGATTATTCTCTAAATTTATTTAAAATAATGATTAAGAAAGATATCCAATACAGGAAGAAAAGGTAATATAAATACCACACAACGTTTCACGGATCCATGTCCCTTTCTTCAGACGCTAAGAAGAGCCTAGAGAAACACAACTGCACTGGTCAGTTGACAACACTCAAAAGCCAAATTTTAATTTCTATCTTTATAATTGCGTGTATTAGAGGGTGTGTGTGTGTGTGGAGGGGTAGTTTAGCGCTTATTACTTGCAACAAAGATTTGTAATTTTCCTAGAGCATCTAATTGTTTATTATAGTTTATCAAAATATTCGTGAATTATCACTGCACCGGCGCTGGTGTTTCATTTGATTTAAAATAAATCAACAGATTCTGACGTCATCATCAATTTTCTTATATTTTACTTTAACTTTAGCAATATAATTAATTATAGAGGGAAAATAATATGGTAGCAAATATTCTATAAATAAAATTAAATGTGTGATATACAGTATAAATAACGGTAAGCGATATGAAGAACATGTTGTAATATTCAATAATGATAGTTTATTTTAGCGACCTCGGTGTTCGCTTTGCTAGAAGACTGTGTCAGAGAACGTCTTCGAAACGTCACGCATACATCTTTTCATTCGGTTAGAAGACCGAGAAGATTTCATTCATTCGTTAGACCGAGAAAGACTGCATTCTTTATTCACCTCAGTGTTTTTTCAACTTATGTCAGTGTTCTTCAACATCTACGTCATTGTTTATCTATTTGATGAGAGAAAATAGGCCTTACGTTGGGAACTGTTGCACGGAGAAAATTCATAGTTAAGAGTTGAAATGTTATATTGCTTATTGATACTGAAAGGAAAATTCAAGGACGATTATATAAATATTTGTATTCATCAACATTTTTTTGTATTTCAGTCTAACGAATATATTTTGTATCTTAATGTAGTTTTTTGCGATGCTCCTCGTCTATTTTCTTTCTTTACGTATTTTTGTCGTGAATCATTATCAGGGTAAAACTATTTTACGATTCTAGTCCCGGGGCTAGAGCGTAATTGTGTACGTAACTTGCATGTATGTACGTGATGTTGACGAGCCTGTTGCTTGGAGCCTCGGCGCTGTGTGTGCCTTAGTGTGATTTACACGGTCCATCATGGACGCGGACTCCACAGAGAATTAACGGACGCTGAAATTCATGATGATCGGCGCGGTAAATCGCGACCTGCCATCGACAGGGCAACATTTCCGCCATGTTGGCGGGCCTGCCTGCCTGCCGAGGAGGCACGGCTCACTGGGAAATCCCGTTCCAGCGCACAAGTCGTAATTAAAAACATACAGTTGATTACGTAGCGGTCCGTGAAAGAACGTAACATGAAACAGAGCCGATCCGGGGCCGCCGCGGGATCAATGGGGTCGCTTGCAAATATCTACACAGAGACGGGACAAACTAGCGGAAAACAATTCATCGCCAGACACGTCCCGGCCAATTTACAAATGCAGCCTTTCAAAATAATCGCCTAGAAAACTTGTCACTCGGCGCAACATAGATCGACGGAACATTTACTGAAAACACGAAATGTGAAATATAAATATAGCATTCATGGACTAACACCTCCGTAAATTATTATAGAATCTGATTTTAACTATTTCATAGTAGGAAAAATAAACAAACAAATTTTTATAATTCGAAAGACAGTTTCACGCATATTTAATTGTCTGAGTAAGGTTCATAATGTAGATAATTATCCCCTTCGATGTTTTGTAAAAGGAAAATACGTGCGAATATGAATTAGACTAAGGACCACGGAAGAGACGCTTCACTAACGCTTGTCCTCGAGAGAGCGTAACGAACCTGCGAGCTTATGATCAGTTTCAGTCGTAATCCTTAATCAATGACGACACACAGAAAAGAGCCTTTCACCTAATTACACAAAAAAGTTAATATTTACAAGAAAGAACATAATAAGGGAGCGGTAGCGAAGAGCCCTTTTAAACCGTCCCTAGGTATATTGTGGGACAAAAGAAAGTTTTCTGATTAGGATATGTTCTTTAAACCTGGTTTTTAAAGCACGTTATTTTTGTGAACAGTCCTTACATACTCTCTCATATATTGCATTATGCGTTTCCTATTTATCCGTTCAGTTATGATAGCTCAAATATGACGTCACTTCCGAGACAGAGAAGAAACCCCGCGACAAAATGGTTTTCGACTCACATACGTATTTTACCCCTGGAGGAGTTCAAGTCTGAAAACTTTATCCCTAGCTGTTTCCTACAACGTATTAGAAACCTGTATGACAAATTTCACCAGTTTCAGTACTTTAGACTATGTGTCGATTGTCCAATTACACGTGAATTTATCAGTACTGAAAAATAAGCCTGTTTAATAGCCTTCAAGTGTCTTATTTCTATTATTATTATTATTATTGTTAGCCTAGAATCTTAATTTAAGTCAATAAGGTTAATAATCCAGGAAAACCAAAACTATGCGAGTTAAAAGACAGTTAGTAACATTACGGGTTACACTTTTATGTATTTAGATCATTGATACAATTGGTTAAAATTGTAGGGTTGTTTCTTTTTTTGGAAGTCACAGTTTTAATATTACATTTTTATTTTGTGGAAATCAGTTTTAATAACAACATGCGTTTTTATTCAATGCAAATGTAACCATATTTTAATTATTTATCTAATTTGTTTCAGCGTTAAGCTACGCTATCTGTAAGAGTACGTGTGTTCTTGAGAGATCCATCTGGAAAACATGATATGTAAGTAAATGAATTTCTGATTTATATTAATGCAAGATTCTTCATTATCAACAAATTCTGAGCTTTGTTACATCCTTTGACAGTGATTTCTTACGAATATTTCCTATCGGTCGAACTCTTAATGGAAAAATAAAATTCCAAAGCGCTAGGAATCAGAAAAATGTGTGTGATATTGCGTCACAAACGAAGTTTTCTTAATCATTTTTAACTTGTGTTTATTAATAATTTCAATTAATTACTTCATTAATTAATAAGTTAATATTTTGTGGACATTGTGCAGATATCTATCTCCCGTGAATTATTTATTCTTTGACCTTATCTGACTACTTTAACATGAAAAACTAATTTCACCTTTCATTTGGTCTTCAGTAAATTTCTTATTGCACCATTACTGCTTGTATTACTCTTTGGTATTGTTTGTTCTTCAAAATTGTGTCTAGTTTCTCCATTAACTTACCAATACGTTTTCTCCAAAAATTCTGAGTGTATGTTTATTTTACTTCTATAGTGAAACATGAACACTGCAATTAATATTTATTGGAAATGTGAAAATTAACATTTTATCCATTATGTACTACATAATATGTCTGTCTGTTGTTATTTATTAACTTTAGACTAATAAATTAGTATTTAACCATCAATTTCGACGGCTTTATATCGCCGCGTATCCAAATATTTCTAAATTCACGGGGTTCAAGCTACTAACCAATATTTGTTGAAATTGTCCTTGAACTTATTTTTCGTACACTCCACAATCATAGTACCCGTTTCACTGTAGCATTACGCGACGTTCTAGGATATTCTCTGTTCTCACACATAGCTTTCAAAGAGTATTTTGTCAATTTGCATTGAAGATATTTTTAATACGTCGTATTTTACTCGATAAAGTTTGGGTTACAACTGAAATAATGTAATCTCATTAATAAATTGAATACACGGTTTTTATTCCTTCATAACACATTACTTACAAAATAGGGATCCTTAAAATTTAATTTTGTGGTAAATTAAATTGTATATAACGAGGAATACAAATCGTGGCCATTAAACTAGCCTTACGGAAGTATGATAACTATATCGTAATAAGAATGAAAAGTAATAAATACAGAGAGTAATAATTTTAAGGGAACGTTTCATGCTCTGTAGAATTTTCTAACATATAATTACGAATCTCTAAATTCTATTATAATTTTAGAGTTTCATAATATTATACTTATGTCCTTTAGTCATATAGAAGTAAGTTTGAATACCACAAACTTATTTTAGTTCTTATCTCAATAATAAATTGGGTTTTGGCATTATAAAAAATTGATGCTATAATCTAACGTTTTTAGAAAATAATCGAAACTCTTTAAATATAATTATTTATGTCTATATAAGCTATAAAAATAAACTTTAATGAAAAATTACAATTTATTTCATAAAAAATTATTAAAGGAACTACGACGTTTTGTTCTACAATTAAGACCTCTTCGAATAATATGAATAAACAAATTTAAAAATTGCGTATGAAGTTTAAAATATATTTGTGGTTCATACTTTTGAATTATGGAGAATTATTTTAATTCAACGTAATTTATATTATATATTTTCATGTTCTATAGCTCATCATTTTGCTTCAAAGTTCTCCCAACTATTAATTATCAGTACATGAAGAAATATTGTATTTTATATATTGTATTTTAAATTTTCATTCAATTTTATTTGTTTGACTTACAAGGCGATTCATATTTATATTAAGATGACCAAATTTAAGGGGACAAAAACCGACAAATAATTTCAGACGTACGTATTCTTCGTGCAAACTTTTTATATAGAAAATCTTTCTTCTCTGTATAATATCAATCCAGTAATTATATAAAATTTTGGACTTTGAGTAGATATAGATATTTTTTCGAACCACTACACTATTCAAATATTGAAAATGGGTAAAACTAAATTTATTCAATAAATAATTAATAGTTACTTCAAAATAAGACTCAGTTTTTTAGAAAATCAAGGCAAAACACAACGTTTCATTCCTGTATTTGGAAACTCTTAATGTGTTTAATATTCGTCTAATGCATAATATGCGTTTTCTTCAACAACTTCAATGATAGTGACTAGAGTATTCGTTCAGTAATATGTTGCCGAGTTAAATATTCTATTGCAAATGCATGTGCATAAATCTGTCGTTAGCAAGGAGTTTATAGATTAAGTAAGTATATATAGCTCTATATCTTAATGCTAAGGACAATAAGTTTTTGTCATTTCTTTTATGAAACATTTAAATAAAAAACAAATACACATTATATTTTCGACACGAAATAGATCACATTCTCTTCGAGCAATAAAATATTTGCATATATTAAATTAAACACGTAACATAAAATTGTGAGACATATTTCGTCTTAGACAGAGATAATATGCTAATTCTCAAGTATACTAAAATCTTTGGCCAGAACCTAAGACGTTAACATGCACCATTCCAAGCTAAACGGTTCTTATTAATGTGGCGTTTAAGGAACAGATGGCACTGCTTCACGAGGCTTCTCATCACGTTAAATGTGTGTAACAAATAAAATATTTAATTGTACTGCAACATCACATATTATTTATAAAATATTTTATCTTGTAGAAAATATTTTGTCTTGTAGAAAATAGTTTTCTCATGCAACTTCTCATTCTCTCATTTAGATATTTGGTCAGTCAGTAAGATCAAAATATAATATATTTCTCTTTACCGAATGCAAAATTAATCGAATTCCAACTTAGGAAATATCTATAAATTTAATCAAATCAAGTAGACACTGCCCTTAGTTTTATTCTAGTTATATTGTATATTTCCAGTTAAATTCAGTTATAAACGGTTAAACTATCTTTTTAAGTAACGATGACATTAAAAAAATCTTTCAGAAAATCATAAAATATTTATCAGGAGTGAAACTATATTATTTTAATTTATTTTCCACCCATAAAAATATTTAAATGAACTGAGAATTTGCATTGCAGTTTTATAGTTTTTACATAATTTTATATTTTCAAAAATATTTTACGTTTATTCATCTTTCTTTTATCAAAGCATTTAAGTCAAAATAGCATGTATCTGACGACGGTATCAGAAAAATAAAGGAAAATTTTTGATACTACTACATTTTTGAAAACGTGACACAATCAATATTGAGCCGATATATATTTAAGTTAAAGTAATGTAAATTTTAAGATTAGAGTAAATTTGAATTTCCTCCCTGAGAATTTTTGATTCGTTTGTAATATTTCACTGTGTTCTACAAATGTGTTGCTTGTTGTACTAAAAATTTATAACAGGTGAGGAATATTAATTACGGTTAGGAAGCAATTTTGTTGAAATAATTAAACTTTCTTAACGTTCCTCCAAGTCAATTGAGCCGAATAAGATTAAATTAAGATCATCGGAACTATTGTCCGAATACCATTAGAGTTGTTAAAGATTAATATTTAATGGACTGTTTAGATATTTAATTAATTTTTCCAGCGAAAGTATGTTGCTACGGGCGAGTAAACTCATTAATTTATTTTTATAATTTTTCTGTAAATCTAGAAACCAAACAACTATAACAATATTTCACCGCATTTGACGCTATATTTTGCAAAACAGTTTTAACTTATTTCATCCGAAAGGAATTTTTGCAAAGTTTATTTTAAATAACTCATGTAGTTGGAGTATAAGTAATAAATGATCTATGAAATAAATATTTCATTATTTCCCTTAAAATTTGCTAATTTTCTCTGTGGAATCCTATAATATTTAAATGCCATGAAAGTAGAGAGTCACAGTATTAAAACATATTTTCTTTACTCATTAATATTTTCAAATTAATTCGTTGCACATTCCAACTGATAATACCAAAAAGAAATATATTTCTAGACGTTGAATCGTAATATGTTAATATTTAAATAAAAAGACTATAAACTTTTAAGATTTTCCGTCTTTCGACTGATATATATATACTGTTACAATGAATAAAATTACGATGTGAGTACACATATATTTTTACTTAAGCACAGAAGTGATTTCACATAATGCCTACTGCATTTATTATTTCTATTCGATAAACGTGTTTCAGTAATTAATTTCTTTAATTTAAAACACTATTCTATTGGGAGAAACATTTTAGATTATATTTATCAAAGAACTGATATACAGAATCAGGGAATGTCAACTAAAATCCCATGTCTATGAAGCTGTTCATATTAGAAAAACCGAAGCATAAATTCCCTTAAAAAAATTTAAAAGCATCATTCATATTTTAAAAACTATTTCTTTCAATGGGAAGCCCAACTGTATAGAATTATGAATTATAACTCTCGAATTTATTTGGATACTATTATAGCTTATGTTACCCAGCATTACAAAGAACCAAATTTCTTCTTCCTCCGTTTCTTAATGTATCAATACCATAAAATAGTTTTCATGTGAATGTCTCTCAACGGTTTTGTAACGGCGGAAGTAGAATCAGCTGCGTACAGAAGGAAGGAAATGATCCATAATTGATGCGCAGCAGCGGGACGAAGACTTGGCAACGTCGCCACCTGGCCTTACCCGTCGTCTTGGGGAGTTAGGGTAGGTCAAGAAGGGATCGATGCAGGTGCCAAGGTAAGCCACATTCAGTCCCCGAGTCTTACGTAACATCATACCTGCCGCACTTTCACCAACGGTAAGACTTCCATGCACAACGGAAATATAAGTTATTTTGTTTACATTTGAATGTTGTTGGAGTTTATTTTGGGCCAAATTTGGAGTTCTAGAAAATCTTTTGCGATTAATATTGTTCAGTGTAGTGAAAAATAAATATATTTTTCCTTAGTATAACTTCGCTAAATACCGGTGATTAAGAATCAATCGGAGATTAACGGAAACAAGTGGGGAAAAACTAGTTTCGGGACCGACTGAAAACGGTTTCACAGAATATAAATATTATACAATTTATAAATCCGAGAAAGATTTTATACAAATGTTCTTCTGGAATTATACACTCCATTTGCCTTTCTGATGATTTTATTAAGTCTCCCCTGCAGTAGGAAAGCTAACAGGAGTCCATATTTATTTTTCTATTCTATTAAATTCCGTGTAGTCCTTTACTATTATTTTTTGTTGCGACGCCACTTCTAATTCTTATTCGTACAAGAAAAATACTTTTTAATATACCAGTATCATTAAGTTTTTAAAATTAATAACGGGGAAAAAATAAAATATTCGGGTCGAAGTGCAATTATAAACAAAAAATTTGTATTAATTAATATTCCTTAAATTATTTATCAAACATTAAAATGTTACCGGAAATGAGTTACCTTCTTTCATAGAAAAGCAGTATAATGAATTTTATGTCTTCGAAGCACGGAAACTGGCGGGACGGACGACATTATTTCAAAAATTTGAAATACCGTATGAAGTTTCTCACAGCAATTAAATATGGTATTTATGTAATACATAACTGACGGAAAATCAGCTAACTGCATTGAAGAAACGTCAACCAAAGCTTTAAATAAATTTTTACCTTCATTATAGTTTAAGCAGTACTAAGTTTCTTAACATTATCAATTCAGCGATTTACAATTAATCTCCTATGCAAATATTATTTTTATGTTTCTTTCAGTTAGGGATTAGAAACTTGTTTACAATAGCCTGAATTCAGTTGTTTTGTTTCACTTTCATTTTTTATAAGATTTGAGAAGTAAGTGAAAATTTTTAACAATTTGACATTGAAGGTTGTTGGTAACTAACATTTTGAATAATAAAAATTATTTTCCAAATTTTAGGAACAACTTTAATTTATTTACTTTTAACGGACTCTGAAAAGTCCCCCAAAAATTTCTACTAGTTTTATTTCTAATTCATTTAGAAAAGGGAATGATTATAATGGTATTGCATTAAGTATTAATTGAGGGATTAACCGTTGATACGCATTTCAAACCCTGTATGGTGAAAATACGGCGGAAATTTTAACATTCCACCCAAAATGTTACTTTATCGAAAATAAGTGATTCATCTGTCAAGGTTATTACGATTATTTAAATATTTCTTTATAACGGGTTCACTAATGAAGTTAAAGTTGTAGACTATTAATAATACTATACTAGTATGTTTATAAGCTTTTCTTAATGTATTTTGATTTCTGTTGTCATAAGATCAGCATTTGATAAAATAAAATACTCAGTAAAGATGTAATCGTATAATTACCTATGTAAAATACGTGGTTAAATGTGAATATGTTTTATATGCTTAGATAGAAGCTAAATAAAAATATTCAGAAATTTCCCCGTGAAAATTGTTTCGTATTTTACAATGTGATACCCAGAATCATTATTGGCACCGGAAAACGCATTATTCAGTTCTACTGAAATTGAACACATCATAGCGTCCTTAAATGTAAAAAGAATACTACAGGAAACAGAAATGTAATTGATAATAGTATTCAGGCAGAAGCGACACATTGGAATATCATAAAATATTTTACAAAAAGCTTATAAACGTATTCAGTTAATTAGTACATTAGAATCTATTCATCTAGAAAAGTGGAGATTATACAGTACTTTCAGCAATATTTTTGTGTTCCAATTTAGAAATTTAGCATTCAATTTTCATCAAAATTTTTAACACTGTCTCCTTGATTTAACCTTTTATTATTATTTCGTTATTCAATTATCTAAATTTTTATTTTATAGGTTGTATATCTGTGAGATTATTTATTATTTCATAAAATGTACTATGCGTTTCCCTTTTCCCCCACAAATAATTATGGAATTAAATATTGTTTATATAAGATTTTTTTTGCCTTGAATTTTTTTAATAATATATGGTAATTAAAGGAACTAATATTAAATTAAAATGTTTATATGAAACATATTCGTTAAATTCAGTCGTTCACAACTTTTTACCTTTACTATTATTAAATTATTTCAGATTTTAGAATTATTATATACCCTTATATAATTATATCCACAAAATCCATACCGATAGCGGGATATGATCCTGGGGCCTCTTCGATTGGAGATAATGACCTCATCTGGGCTTTAATGACCAATTACCTAAATTTCTAGGCTCTGATTTTAGTGCAACAATTAAATTTAGGAAGATCGTTAAATTTGTATTCTCTAGTATATTGAAACAAATTATTCCTTGATCTAGCAATTTGTTATTTGGTCATTTTTAATTATTTATCGTTATTTATCACACTTCGAATTTGAACATTTCACAACAATCCAAAATGTTATATACATACTCGCTGATCGCAAATTTATTTTACTGACTATTATATCTTATTTTCTAATAGTCAAAAATAATTTTAAGCATCCGTTGTTTTACATAACAGGCAAATCTCTCTTAGGTAAATTAAAATTCCACTGGGTCTATTTTTCTAATCTTCAGTATAATAACTAGAAACAAAGTAACTACGATAGACTATTTTTGCAGTGTTTATTGCATTCATATATTTTTTAATCTGGGAGACTTTACAGTAATATACAAATTCGTATTTCTCCTATAATTTATTGATAGGAACAGTTTGTGTTACTAATTATGCTTATTTAAGGTTTTATGAGTAAAATAAAGGAACAATAACGATACTCGTAGTGTATATTTAATTTTTTCGCTGACAATTAATTTACATCTATTCATAGTGAAAGATTATTTGTACCAACAGAAGTAATAATAATTACACATTGTTTTTATTATATTAAAGGTTTAGTATTTTGTACTAATATGTAACATATTTTTACTTAGACGTAGGATATTTATTAACTACTGTCTATTGACGTCATGTAAATTTTGCAGAATTTTACTGCATACACACATATTTGAATCAGTTAGTTTCATAATAATAATCTGTTCCGAGACATTTAATGTAAGTTGTTACTTTATCTTTTTTTTGCTGAATAATAATGGAAAACGCATATTATAGATGTATGATTACATATTGGCGGCAGCAGAATGCCTTTAGGCTATGAGATGTGAAGAAATATTATTCAACAAAATTAATTTGGTAATTTTACGTTTTTATATTCCAGTGGTTACACTCCTAGGGAATCATAGGTGTAACAATTATCCAGTTGTCAATTAACAAACTTTACAAAAAAATTGTTACATTTAATAAACATTTAATAATTATAAATAACAAAGACAACAGGTAACAATGAATTAAATATTTATAGTCATGTATTGACCAATCCTCAATTATAGAATTAACAATAACTAATTGTTCATCAGATATTTAAAGGAATATTTTCATATGAGTACAAAGTTAATAAACGTAATTAATAGGAGACGGATGTCTAGGTTTCGCGTCACTTCCATAAACTGATTACTTATCTGTCTACACCATTGGATATATTTACACTTATCAACAATTTTTTATCATTAAAAAATCTAAATTCATGATATTTAACAATAAATGAGTGACATGAACTAACTCAGCATTTTTAGCGATCTCTCATAGTACAGTAATCAGATAAAAAATAACATGCAAAGTTTGGTAGCATGTAATTAATTTAATTATTACAATTTTGGTTGGATTCCCATTTCAGTCCTAAGTTAAACACAATCGTGACCCGTTACAAACAGAAATATACAACGATAATTAAATATAACGCTCAATATGAATCCAAGAATTTTAATATTTTATAACTAAACTATGTTCCATGAATACTCCGACTTTTTTTAAATTCTTCTGAAAGAATGATTAATTAAAAAAAAATTGGTATATAAAAAAACTATGTTATCCGAGTTCTTTTAAAGTTTGTGGAAATGTATTTTATTATCAACTACATTCTTGCTTCAACGTAATTTGTTCATTTAATCTAGTAAAGCCATGTTAAAGTGAAACTAACTTTTAATTACATTTCAGTCAATTCAGACGAACTTTCAAAATTACTCTCCATGCAGCTTCATAATCACTAACATAAATAGTGTTTATTTAGGTTTAAATAAGTAATTACATATTTAACTAGTTTTGGTCCATTTTCGGCTTGCAATTTACATTTACTGTATTACTGCCGTTTACATATAACCGTTTTGTACATTAAAAAATATATAATTATTCAATAATAATAAAACTTTAGTACCTGCAAAATTTTTCCCTTTTATGTATAAAAAATCAGTTTATTTGAAATCTCTTAAATTTTTCACTTCTAAAAATCTTATTTTTAGACTATTTATATGGGTCTTTTTTAATTTAATGTTTTAAATTATCTGAAACATCTAATTACATATTATCAGAATAACACATTTATCGAAACAATCCTTTCGCAAATTAATATAAGATTAATTCTATTTTGATAATCATGAGATAGTTGCTTATTGTTCGTTCGATAGATATTAATTCGTTATATTTTTACTGAAATACCCGGCTATTAATTAATGTATAGACATTATTTCAGCCACTATTTGTCATTTGTGCCAAATAGTGTATGCAAAATTATTGGTCTTATATTACCATGAAAAATTTCTAAATATATTTCAAAACTAAAGGTATTTATAATCAGTAACCTAAAAAATGAAAAAGATGAATTCATTCAATAATATTTAGTGTATATATTATATTAGTGTGAGATAAGTGAACATTGACGAACATTTTTAAAATCTGACATGTTATATTAAATAGACCAGAATAATTGAAGAGCCAACAATGTCAAATCTTCATAATAATTAAAATAAATTAACATATTGAGATTAAAAATTCATTTTATCTGTAAAATTATTACGTTTCGGTTTGTTACTAAATTATTCTCCATTTGTCTATCCGAGTCTAATTTACTAAGCTAAGTTATTTTAAAGGAAACGATGTATTCGAAATAATACAATCAAGCAAGTTTTTACCACAAATTTGCCTATACAGTATATCAGCTAATAAAAATGTCATTCTTTTATACTGAAATATATTTTTATTAATTTTTTTTTGCTAGACGGTATTTTTTCTTGCTTCAGTCAAGACTCCTTTTCTATAAAGAATGTTACGAAGACTATACATTACCCTCACTATACAACATGTGTTTTTTGAATGCAGAAACTACACTACTAATGATTTCTTCACTGATCCAAAATCAATCACAACATTACTAGTTTTTATATCCAGTGTCCAAATTGCTCAGATAATCTAAGAAGTACTGAATGTAAGCAAAATCTTCGCGCTACAAATAAAGACAGTATCATGCAACTAATGTGGAAGGTCGCCAATAACATTGAGGTTGACGAGACCATAAAATAATTCTTATTTGTTTTCTTTAAACTAATTTTTTTGTTTATATCAACTGAATTGTTCCGTTTTGTGTCACCCAAATGTTTCTTCAAAACATTACGCATCTAAAAGTGTAAGGAAGCCACTTGACATTCATTTATAAGTTGTCTCCGGATGAATTATTAAATTAAATTTTAGTTCACTGCAATCAAATTATATGATTTTTTAATTACCAAACTTCTTAAAAAAGCTAATTTTTTGTACGAGTCAATGATCTCTAGCAAAAATATTATTTTAAAAATTCGAAAATTATAAGGATATATAATTATTCACGTTAAATGAATATTAACTTGACTGACAGAAAAATTTAACTTTCTCAATAAAACTTATAAAATTTTTCTATTGAAAGAATATGACTGGAAAATCGCATTTCATAGTTACTTTCTGAACCATTTGGCTTATAATAATGACAAATAATATTCCTACAAAATATTTTTAGAAATAATAAAATGATGAGAACGGTCAAAACGTTTTGTTTAATTTACGACAAGAAAACTATATATGCTGGTGAATTTTGAATATATGTATAAATAATTTCCAGTATTTCAATTTGTATATTTAATCAATAATTCATTAATAGTGTTCTCCCATAGGCAGGTATAAATATTTATATATTTGAATTTGTAAAAAGTTATTAAATTAATCGTTCCTGTATCGATATTTATTCATGACTTCGTTAAATCTAAAGATTAAATGCACTAATATTTTCAATTATATACTATGGGCAACAATTATTAGACTTTCCTTGAAAGTTTTTAAAATATTATATAAAATTTATTTATATTTGTTCAAAAAATTCCATTCAAACAACTGCGGAAACTTTCATAGTAATTTGAACGTTCTACTTTGCAATAGTCTTTTCTTAGATTTATAAGCTTATTGAACCGGTTGAAAAAGTTTTATTATATATTTTTCCTTGCGGATGTTTTCACTATATTATTCAGTTTTGCGTTTTATAAGACAGAGAAGGAATATTTTTAATGAACTGTAAGAATAACTGAATATAAAGCTTAGATAAAAACATTGTTGATATTTTGGGTACGATTTTGAACATTACTATATTATGCGTCTGGAAACATTGATTTTAATCTCAAATGTCAAGCGACCAACAAGAAAATCATAAGTAATTTTCATAAATAAGAAGCACTATATTTCGTTTTAATCCTCTGACCAATGCTAAGTTATAAAAAAACTTTACAGGGCAACGTATGTTGTTTAAATATTTTTATTGTATATTTTTGTCTACACACAGATTTTAAATCCTGAAAATTTGGTCAATTTTTATCAGCTTTTACAATTTCTTCGTCATGTAATAAATTTAACTTAATATATCACTTAAATAATTTCAATTTTATGTGAGTGTAAAAGTATGAATACTCAATTTTTAACACTTAAATGGAACGTCGATTAAAGATATTTATTCTTATTTGAGTACGAGAATAATAAAAAATTCTGATAAATCAATGAAAATAATATATAAAAGAATCTTTGGTCTTTTTGGCAAGACTGTTCTATAGTTGTCTTTAATTTTAATCTTTGCAAAGAATATAATTTCAAAATGTGTAATTATTATTTTTAATCCATGGTATTACAAACAATGAAACAGTGTAGTCAAATATAAAATATAAGTGATGTATACAGAGCTGAAAAATTTCGATTAGTTAAGTTTTGAATCTCTAAAACAACACATGAAAATATTAGTATTATGAACACCTCATAATTAAATCCAAGCAGGATATTTTCCACATTAGTACTTTTCTGTTAATGAACAAAAAAATATTTTAGTATTTAGCATTTAATTGACAATGAATCAGTTCTAAAATGCAGGGATCGATTTATCGGTTAGAGTTTCTTTGGAAATAGAAACGAACTAATGAGCTTAGCCACTGTTCATAAATTAAGTACACGAAGTTCAAATCATTATTCCAGTAAGTTTACGATTAGAGACCACTCTGCCGCCCTGCTTGTTAAATTTTTGTATTTGAATATAAAAATAACACATGTATTTTCGCTAAGTACGAGATATGTGACTAGTTACGCTATAATTTGAAAAAAAAATCATTTCATATTAGTTCTTGGCGTATCCATGTAACTTTTACTTTTTAATGAAAATTTTGTAAAACATCACAAATTATTGGGAAGTCAATATGGAATTCATGATTAGATTAGAATAATTCTCAATTAATTATGATAGCTTATTTTTATTGAATTAAAAAGCCATTTGAAATATAAAAAAATTCTGCTGCTTCTTTAAGAGTAGGACAGTTAATCTAACTTTCTGCAAGTTATTCATTAAAATTAGACGCATGGGGAGCTGTATTTATATCCAATCCACTGTGTTAAAACTGCTTATCGGTGGTGACGTTATCTACGAAATAGCCACAATTTGGTGAGGGCTTGTAATTTCTTTGAAACCAGACCAGTTCATAAATTATCTTAAAACGTTATAAGAGCTACTACAGAGGTACAATATAAAGACATGGCAAAATGACTCCAAACTATAAATAACATTCACTATTAATCCTATACAGTTTTTAAATAAATTTCTTTGCTTTAATATGTTTCAGAAATCTGATCGGAACTGTCTCGTGTGGCCAAGTTATTTTTACGTGGAAAAGTAATGTGAGACTGAAATGTGATACACGGGCAACAGGAATTATACGGATTTTGAGAAACTTTGGTAAATTTTCATTAAGAAATTACAGAATGAAATTGATTACTTTAACACATCCCGTAGAGTTTAAGGTAATATATGTCTAATCCACATATTGGGAAGAAGATTTTAGGATAGATATTAAGATGGTCTTCTATATTATCTAAATCAAGAGAAGTAACTTGGGAAGGTGGTAAATATGTTAAATTAAATTAATAATGTACTCTAGAATATGATAGAACCTTGAATAATTAGACGGAAAACTAAAATAATGATTTGTGAACGGAAAAATAGGCTGCAAAGACATTAAATAAGTCAAAGAAATTTACTATTAAGGATGCACGAAACAAACACGACATCAAAAGCAGAATGATGCGGGATAAGAAAGTATATTTTTTTAAATGAGGAACCCAACACTGAAATTGGATTGCGGTTAAAAAGTTTACAAAACTATATTTTTTGGTTACGAGATTTTATGCACGTGAAAGTAGTCAACTGGAATTATTTTGAAAATTTTAACTACAGGAGAATCATGAAGCTCTAGTAAGTAACTAGAAAGAGGGAGACTTTGGAGAACACTAACAATAATAGCTTTTTTAACGTAGTGGTGCAAGTTACAGAGGGCACCAATCGCGGTATAATTACAAATATTGGTCGTCGTAAATTGTGTGATCTGAAGCGTCTGGATAAGGACTAGTCACAGACTTATAAAAAAAATGTAACCACTAATAGTGAGGTTCACTCTGAGATGACAGAAAACTCACATACAAATACACCGATATTTATGCAATACCTGCCTCAAGTATGCGAGAAAATACGCTAAATCACAAAAAAAATATAATTTTAAAAAATCTTCATCTGTCAGGAAACAAATAGAAACTATAATTAAATTAAATTCCCGCAAATGACAATTCCAAAAAAAAAATATTTTTGCATATGTAATACTTTACCAATGCGATAAATATTATATTAATGACATAAAAATACCCGTCGTGTTAACGAGTAAATAAATAAACTACAACTCGGAGAACAATTAAAATCAAAAGTAGCCGAACACGCACGGGAATCGAATTCCAAAAATTAAAATAAGCCATCCACAAAGCATCCAGCGATGCTGTATCCCAACCAAGTGTTAACGTCCGGTTTTTAAGCAACTAGGTAAACAAAACCTGTCACCCTCAACCCCGAACACTATAAATTGAGGAGCAAGTCCCAAACTAAGCTCATGCTTTACAAGACAATTCGTCGTGAGGTCTGGGGTGTAAGAGAAAAATCTTACATAGATCAAGCCCAGGAAATCCAAAATCGGTGCAATACAATTATCACTGATGAATTATACGTTTTGTAAGGGTTAGGAAATATTTAATGGATAGAACCAGCAAATATTAGGAAAGAGCCAATGCGTCCATGACATTTGAACTCTATCAAATAGGACAACTGCATATATGGCAACTACTACTCCTTGGCTAACGAACATATGGCAACTACGCATGGGTAATTTAATTTGATCGGTCAGACTTATATCATATGTAACTAATCAGATAGTTTATATAAGTAATTTAAACATTTATATTTATATAGTTCAAAATTAGGACATGCCTGGGCGTGAATCAGATATTTATGAAAATTAATAATTACTTGCAACACTAGTACGCAAAATGCTACAGTGCGTAACTTCAGAATAAATTGGTCCTTGAGGCCTCCAGAGAAGTCCGTCAAGCTCTTTCAGTACTCACGAGTCAAAATGCAATCCTCGTCGACAAGAAAACACTCTCGGACGTGCTTCAGTCAGGGCCATAGTACGACACACCAAGCAGTACGACTAAGTCCTGTACAGAGCGAAGGCTTCGGTCAACTGCGTTTAACATATACATAAACAACGTCCTGACATATCCTGGAACTAGACTATGCAGATGATGCAGCCTATTTTGCCGCCGAAACAAAGTTAAATTACGCGTCCCGAAAGCTCCAGCATGCACTTCTCGATGCCTTCCAAGAGTGGGAAAAGAAATGGTGGATTGTACTGAACCATATGAAGTCGCAGGCAACAGTCTTCACACAGTCACAGTCGTCGTTTGCCCGGCACGATCCTTGAGTACAACCATGATATCGGGCCAAAGCAAAAATCAATCTTACGATGGATCTCAAATGACAGCGCGCAACAAAAGTTACTGTGCAATGGAGTCGCTTTTTCTCATAGTAAGCTCCCGATCCCTCAACCGCACAGCAAAAATGATTCTATACAAAATCATCGACCGACCAACCCACCTATATTGATGTGAAGTCTGGAGTGTAGCCTGCAAAATCCACGTCGAAAGGGCCCAGGTCACCCAAAATACATTTCTCTGCATAATGCCTCAACATGATCCTTCTTCATAGACAAATCGAAATCGAAACTATTCAAGACCGCATACGGCACGGAACAAAAAAAGTCTATGATGATTGCCAAAAATCTATATTTAAAGAAACTGGGGCCCTCGGACCAGTAGGCGATAGTCGCTCAAAAATAATGGTATATGTAGTCAGTCTCTAAATTAAATCTTTTTTCTCCATATTCATTATCCTGAAACTCAAAAGGAAGCGCATTTTTAAATACAGTTGGAACACTATAAAAATTTGCAAGATTTACGCCAGCTTTTTCAGGGGAAAAAAAATTTAAACATCTGATTTAAAGTCAAAGTCATGGGCAACAGCCCGATATATAAAATTAAATGAGGTACGTCCTCAACACACACCGCCTTCTCCTTCAGGTCTTCAGTCAGACGTGAAGGCCTCGATAGCCGACTCTCTGGAACAAGCTGATTCTAGTAGGTTTATTCCATTAAGGAATTTTCGGACTGGCGCTCAGCTCTGATTTTTAACACTTTTCCATGAATACGGCCAGAGTTTATACTGTTCGGGACGTAGGATCACTCTGTCTTCCTTCTTCCACCCTCTCATAATTTTTCTACTATAGACAATGCAACACCCGATAATTTCAACAGTAAATATTTCAACACCATTTGGAACAACCTTCAAAACCTGTATTTTAATAATATAAATGATTAAATCCTAACAGTCAGAGCTTGGCCATTAAACACTAAACATATAACCGTATTGTAAACAATAGGATGTCATATAAAACAATGTCACAAAAAGTTGGCTAAGGAAATATATTAATTAAATTATCAGATTTTTCAAGTGAATATAGTTAGAATAACCTAATGCTCCTTACGGACTACTTTCAAATCATTGAAATAAAAAATTTATATTAACTCTATTAAAAAACTATTAATAATATAATACACATTGTCCTCTATTCGTTTTTATTAAACCTGTATTTTAATTTATATTGATTACCTCTTAGCCTTTATTACCAAACACATTAATAATACTACAGCGAATAAAGAAAATACCCAAAATTTTTCACGTTCTCCCTGCTTAAAATTTTTACCTCTTGTCCAAATATTCGAAAAATTATCAAATGTCTCATCAATTGCAAAATTTCTATTACGTTTTCCTTTATGTTAAAAAGCCTACAAGGATCCACTTGATACTTACAAAAAGCATTAACGTTTTTACAAAGTCTCATGCTCTAATTATAATTCTCGCTAATGCCAGTATGAAATAACATATATCGAATATCACGCACCCTATTGATAAAGAATCTACCATCTCAAAACCCACGGTTCATTCTAAGCATTCTTTTGATGATGGCACCACCTACGCCATATTGATAATCTGAATCGGGTAATAAGATAAATGCGTCTCAGCAGAGTAAATTCCTCGCCAGGAACCAACTCTTACCACAGATTCAGGAGGCTGAACGTGGACGTCGCTGATTCTGCTGACTCCAGGCAACATTCTACAATTATATCTTAAATTCTTCATATTAAATCTAATATCACTGGAACTAATGTAGAAACTGATACATTAAATCTTGAAAACAGTTATGACACTTCTATTTTACGCTACATTTTAAACTTTTTCCTTGAATTTGTTCCTTTTGTTTACGTGTCTGAATTGTGATGCTACTTATTCGAAAAAAACTACTAACTTACGTTTGCCTCACGTGATGACAGTAACACATTTTTCAGTAACGTTAGGTCATTTTTAATCAATCACATCAGATTTGGTTTGATTTGAGTATTACCAAACATATTAACACTTTGTTTATAAATATATTATATAATATAACCTATATATTATTAACTTTACTGATCTATTTTATGTCTAGTTCTAAGTTTCATACGATATAACACAAACTGTTTTCAAGCCTTTGAAATGCTGTACACTAGAAGATATAATAAATGTTTCTATAGATAAATGTACTTGAAAATAGTTAATGTATAAAAATTGAAAACTTTGTACATAAAGAGATTTTTTAGCTAAGAAAGGCTAAGAAAATGTATTTGATACTATATGAAATTTCTTTTGTTTTTTATGCACCATAAAATATTATTGGAGGATTGTTGTGATTGATATTATATGGTACTAGAGAATATTTTCATTAATTATGATCGCTAATTATTAATCAAAACTGTTTATGCAACCTGCCCGGCAGGTTTGTTATTTGATTTGCGCAGATAGGAACACAAATATTGCATTATTCCAGCTGCAAATAACAAAACAATTATTCTAAACTTTGTTATTTATGCTCCAGTGTCTATCGTATCTAATGTAAAGTTATACCACACAGTTCCTTCCAAATTTTTTAAATTAATACAGATGTTTAGAAGATCCCTTAAAAAGTTAAAGTAGAATATTGCGTAATTAGTACGTAGACTGCAGAGAAAGAAAAATGAAACGTCTAAACGCCACGTAAATCTAATAAAACAGGAGTAATTGTATATGTTGTTTATTTCATTTAACATATTACTTTACTTTAGGATACATGTAACTTTATTATAAATAAAATTTAAAAAAGTAAGGAATAAAGGAATTTTTCATAAGGAAGTCCACAACTTTAAGAAAATATCCTACGTTTGCAAATTGTCACGGAAACAGAAAGTGGTTGTTGTTAGTATAAGAACTCTCCACTCTAACCTCACGCACTCCTTTCTGTGTTTTAGGTCACCGCAACATACATGTGACGTATTCAAGTCTGCCCTCACGATCAGTCCTCTACGACTGCCCAAAGCACGACAGGATTAGAAGTGCAACAATTGATAAATACATAAGAAGGTAGATATGCACCTCAGCAGCGGCAATCAATAACCTGGTAAAGTTTAGTAAGGAAACCGGCATACAAGATGAAATCTACATAGCCAACAAATCTTAGGCTAAGAATAATGTTTATACCACTGTGATCAAAAAGTAAGGTGAAATTGTCATTTAAAACTCCCGGGTATTAGGAAGGTAGGTAAATTTTTTTCCTAGGTTGGTAGGACTGTTTATAATATTTGCCAAGCGTCTGTTTGTTAAAAGGTTTAATTATCTCCGAGTTGCAAGTGTTTTTGTTAACAACTAAAAGTGAATTTTTCGATTTTTGCAATGGGTGATTTTGTTGAGCAAAGAACTTGCATCAAATTTTGTTTGCGGAACGAATATTCTTGTGCGGACACGTTGAAAATATTGCGGAAGGCCTTAGGTGATCAAACTATTGCACAAAAAACCGTTTATAGGTGGTACAACGAGTTCAAAGACGAACCGCGCTCTGGACGACCATTAACGTCTACCGACGAGGGCCACGTCCAAAACATCAAAGATTTGGTGCTTGAAAATCGTCGATGAACAATTAGAGATCTCGCTGATAGTGTTGGAATATCATTTGGCTCAGCCCAAACCATTTTGAAGAATGTTTTGTGTCTCAAACGCGTCAAGTCTTGATTGGTGCCAAAATCGTCGCGTTGATGTGTGTGAAACTTTGCTGTCAGGATCACTTAAAATGCATCATTACTGGGGACGAGACTTGGATTTACGCATACGACCCTGAAACCACCGACCAATCCAGCGAATATCGTGCAAAAGGTGAAGCAAGACCGAAAATCAATCTTTGATTATCGTGGTGTGGTGCTCTATGAATTTCTTCTGCCGGGCCAAACTGTCAACAAAGAATATTATTTGAGCGTTATGCGTCGTTTGCGTGAAGCTATTCGTCTGAAACGGCCGGAATTATGGGCGAACAACTCTTGGTTCCTTCATCACGATAATGCACCATGTCATAATGCATCGGTTCTTCGCAACCGCCGTATTCGCCTGATTTGGTTCCGTGCGACTTCTGGCTGTTCAGCAAACTCAAAAGGCCAATGCGGGGACGCCGTTTTGACACGATTGAGGAGATAAAAACCGAATCGAAGAAGGTCTTGAAGGCTATACCGGAAAAAGACTATTCCGACTGTTTCGAGGGCGGGAAAAAGCGTTGGAAAAAGTGCGTTTTATCGGACGGGGATTACTTTGAAGGGGATGAAATTGATTTGGAAGAATAAATAAAGAATTTATATTTTATAAATAAATTCACATTACTTTTTGTTCACAGTGGTATGTAATATGAATCAAATGTAATAATTTCATGTAGTAGGTATGGAAAGTCGCCAATGCCTAATATTTTGACGCAACTATAAACAATAAAAGAAAAAAAAGAAAATAACCCACCATAAGACATCCTTCAATTTCTCTCAGAAATCTGATAAAAATCCTTCATACAACCAAATAATTGTTGAAGCCTCATCCCAACATTATTTTTACACATGGTGACAAAGATTCTACAGCGGACCGTAATGAATACGCTAACACTGTGTATTTCCGATACTAACTATTAAAAAATTTGCAAACCCAGATGCGTGAACAGTCACTGATCAATTAAAAACTAATGAAAAAAAAATGAAACAAAATGAATTTATTGAACTTTCCACATTTTATTCCTTATTCGTCACCTCAACTAAAATTGCCATAGCTTTTTCCCTTCCAAAAATTCAAAACCCTGACTTATATTTCAGAATTATTATTGCTTCCACTTACATAATACGTTTTTTAAAGTTCTCAGTGAAAAAAGCCACTATTCTGTAAAAAAAAAAATTTTACCAATATATTAATAAAATCACACACCTTACCTACCGTCTCACTTTTGCATTTTAAATATAATTCTCACCTCCATATACTTCAAGTATAATCAAGTTCATTATCATCAAATCAAAGGTTCTACCAAGGGAAGCCCCCTTAATCCTACTCCTAACATTACTTATTCCTTCATTGGCTTTTGCTTGGTAGTGAGTATAATACAGTATAATATTTTTTTCATATTAAAAATTTTTATGCTGCCTGGTAGAGATTTAGTTAGAAATACATACAACATTTTTTTCTACTTATAACACTATATTTTGTTATCTATGTATGTAATGCTGCTTTGACTTGTTCAATTTCGTTTTTAGAGGACTACTGAAAGCAATAAATAAATAAAACTAATAAATAAATAAAATGTAAAATTAAAAACGTTTTATTTAACTTAAATTCAAGTAATATTTGTTCAATAAGTTCGGAAATAAACATATTTTACTCTACAAACTGCTGTTATTTGCTAATAAAGTGGCTTATCAATGGTAAATTGCATTCTAAGCACATACTTATACTTTTTTGTTTTAATGTGAATATTTTTGGACTGGATCCATTCTCTAAACAACCATCACCCCGACCCGATGTCTTCGGATGAGTTTGGGCACATATCCACACGTTTCGTATCATAGAGGACATGAAAAGCCAAAGATATTGTCATAATTCGATCTCACATGATAAGTTGAATAAGCTTACCTTAACCTTTGGAAATTTTAATATATTAAGCTACTAGTCGTGCATTAATGTTTATATGGGGTTATTGTTTCTCCTTTTGTCGAATAATGCATCAATAATATAAAATAAAACTTGAGCCAAATAAAACGTATTTACGAAAGTAACCTTAATATAGTATGGACATTCATTCATCCTTTCGCGTGTATGTTACGCAGCACGTCTGGAACCCCAGGTACATGAAAATTAAAGAAGACAGACGATTTCGTGGGATGTCTGTTTGACAAAATTTAAGTCATGTTACAAGAATCTAGTGAATGATGAAATTGATATATTTAAAAAAAAATTAATAGGAATAAATTCACAGCTCCATTTTAATAAATACTATAAAATAACGTGTATATAATATCTATTTATTCATTTTATGTTTATTATTGTTTAAAGAGCACATCCTATTTTATTAATTTCCTTGTGAAGTGTTATTTTTTGCACATTGTCAATTATTATTCGAATTCGTACTCTACAGTAAATACAATATGTCATGTTCTGATTGTTAATTATTTCATTATGTTCATATTACTTTAGAACATGTTAGGAGTAAAGGAAAGGATTTTTTAAGTCGATCCTAATACGTAGACAAAGACTAGTAAATTTTTTAGCATAATTATATGATTTAACATTAAAATATATGCATTAATTTTAAATTAAAAGATTATAAAAACGAAATAGAAAGAAAAAAACCACAAACTCAAATATCAAAACACAAAAACAATACTAATATTATTTCTTAACTTCATGGAAAAATTATAATATTATTTCTAATGTAATAAAAATAATATATGATTTATTTGGAATACTCTGAACAATATTTTCATAAATTCTATTTCCGGTACTCGATATAAATGATTTTTAATCGTCTTGCCACTTGTCTTTTCTACTTGTTCGACTTCTCGAAAGATCGTTTCTTGCGATAAAAGTCTAACCAAACATAACACAGTAATCATGAAATATATTTATCGTTAGTTCTCATTTTGGTGTTTGAACTGTTAAATTATAGGACTAACGTGGAAACCATTTCCATGACGACGATGCCTAACATAATCTGTTTGCAGCTTCAATCGATTGTTCTAATAACAACTCAATGTCGTATGCTCCCAATGTCAAACATGGAAGCAGAAGGGCCAAACACTTGAACAAATAATTATTTGTAAATAAATACTAATTACGAACAACTCAAAATTAAACTGATTTCTACAAGCATTTTTCACGTTTCTTTTTGTAGAAAGCAAGGCTAACTCGATGTCCACTTTATTTTATACTAATTAACAAACCAAGTAAGTGAAATAAAAATGTCTGGAATAACTTTAATTATGACATATTTAATGCCGTCATATGACCGTTAATTTTGTCTGAATTATACTTACTTATACATACTAAAAATTCCCCTTTACCGAACATTCCTGATTTTGGAATAAAATTCTCAAATCCGTTAGCAGTTTGACTATTATAAAGATACTGAACTGAATTTTGTAGCATATGAATACAACTTAAATCTTTAAAAATAAACTAACTTTAAATGTCAAATTTCATTAAAACTGCGCAGGAAATGAAAATACCTACACAAGAATTAAAAGTAAACTATATTTTGACGAGACTAATGACAATCTTTAATAATGTCACACTGAATAAATTAACTATATATTTTTATTATTATTTACTTCATTTCAGGTCGCTTTAACGAAATTAAAATGTTATTAGCGACCAAGAAATTTTCATACACTGTTAAACTTATCTAGTTTATAAAACATTGTGGAATAGTGAGTAGAGACTAAAACAATTAAATCAATAGTAATACGGAAAATGTAAAGTGAGATAAAATAATACTAGGTTTGAAATAACTTGAAAAAATTGTTAAAGACGTGAAGAGATAAAGTTGGGAATTTGGCAGTCAGGAACAAAGTTTTCTCCAAGAGTAATTATTTTGAATATCGATTCCTAAGGAACTTAGGAAACGTCTGAAACAGTGCCACACATTTATTTATTATATATTGTTGATCTCACGGTAATTTTGGCCATTATCACTTGAAACGATATTATTTTTATCATTATATGCAATAAGAAGACAGTAATAGAGGATTTATGATATATGTATTTATGACGAAATATGAAGCAAGTCAATGATGTGTATATTGAAGTCAACTATTACAGACTGGAACAGGTGGCTGATAATGAGTCTTGCAATAGAGAAATGATAGCTGAGCACGGAGAACGCGTTTTATGGTAATCGGCAATAACGTCTGGAACAGCTGTCCAACCATGAGTTACACGATTGCTATGCATTTACGTCGTTGAATACTCAAACAAATTAAAAGTTTTAATTAAACGTCTTCTACAGGTATTTTGCTAAAGAGGAAAACCCCTGAAGAAGATATAAAGAAAGTATCCAAACGTCGTTAGAATATAAATGAAAAATATAAAGTGTTTGTACTTGCAATAAAAGTAACATATTGTCAGGCGATAATTGTGCACTGTACCTAAATTTCAAGAACATATATTCAATAATCGTATGATATTGTTTATGGATTACATTTTTTTTAGTAATAAAAATATTGAACAATAAAGGAACTGTAAAATGAACATTGTTTGAAAGCTTGTTCAATAAAAATATTTAATTGTGAGGACTGTAATCAGGCTTTATTATTTTGATTATAAATCAAATATATATTATAATAAACACATACGATACGGTGATTATTTTATGTTAAGAAAAATGAAGTACTTTTATAATGTTGTAGGCTGACCAACATTTATTTTATTTTTATTTAAATATTTCGTGGAACTATAATTTTATCATTAATTTATAGGCACATAAATATCCTTCGAGAAAGTGTTTAACCGAATTAAGAAATGAACAGTAAATTAGGCCTTAAGAGCACAATGAAGAAAATTGAGAATAATCCGACGGCAAACGATAATTATGACCAAATTCAGAGTAACAACCCGGCGCCCACAATTAAGACAACTATTCCCCAAATAACGGAAATGCATAATTCTCAACCAACAAACACAAAAGGAACTGAATCGACGAGCTCGACATGCCAAGCTGATACGGAAGACGCCAGTAATAATGAAGAAAATACGAATGCTGATCCACCCAAGGAAACCAAACGTTCATAACAATAAATATAAGGTGCTTAATCAATCATTAGATCCAGTAAAAATATTATATGAAGAAAAAAAGCAGTACTCCACTTATCCCTTTTGATCAGATAAAGACCCTTATACTAAATGCTATGGACTTAAATAACCCAAAGAACATTATTAGAGATTACTAAATATCCTCTACATCATTCATAAATATATTTGAATCATTTTACTCACATTTAAATGACAAATCGTAGAAATAAAAAGGCTCATAAAACAAGAGATTGATTCATATTCAAAACTAGACACTTCCTCCTAATAAAAATAGAGTATGAGAATTGTCAGTGGAATTTAAACAGTCTCGGTTTCAAACCATTTAAATCTAATGAATGTAAAATTATCATTTGAACTTAATATGATCCAAATGATTTACAAATTATAACTCTTACTGTCTAAAATGGAAGAAACTCACATTTTAAATGTTTAATCTCTATTTTTTAAAATAAATAGTATTACAATCAACATAAAATTGTGTAAGTATATCTGAAAGTGAAAAAATATTAGCTGATGTTCTCTTTCCATAACATGTTAAACTTTTTAAACTGCTTATTTCTATGTTTATTATTGGTATGAATAACAACAAATCTTAGGTAAATAAGCACTCTTTGTAAATTATGTATGGGTCACCAATGAGCACGTTGTCGAGGCGAACAATATAAACCTTTAATAAAAAAAATGCTCCAGAAGCACTAAGGTTATAGAAGTTAAGTGCGACCCATTATGTAGTATGGATAAGCATGTTGTGATCTGTTTAGGATCGAGAACGTCAGGCACTGGACAAAATTCAGAAAAAGGCATTTAAACTATATTATAGACTTACTGGAAAAATAGTTTGAGACTTTGGCAAATAGAAGGAAACGTGCTAGGCTTTGTGCATTATCCAGAAGACGCAATAGCGAACCAGTCTGGAGAAATGTAAACAGATTGCTCTTACTTATCTAAAATCTGTCATTCGTGCAAGATGAGACACAAAAAACAACGAACTGATATAGAGAAATTTTAATTCCCAAATAGAACCATTCAGGATTGGAATAGTCAGCCTGCAACTGTGCAAGCGGCGAACCCACAGAGTATAGAACAATTCAAACTGAGTTTAAACAATTATGATAGGAATTTATTTTTTGTAAGAATAATGAGATTGCTATTTATAAACCCAGTAAAGTGATGTTGTAATTAAAATAATATATAAGGGTATGATTTTTGGAATTTAGCATAACCTGTAAAGCATTGTAGTGAAGTGCAGATAACGGCAGGATGCAGTGTTAATGGTGGTTAATCGTTATTAGAATTAAATACAAAGAATTTTTGGTGCAATAGAAATATTTTTTACCATATTTATTTTGTGATGAAAAAATTTACGTCTGATGACAGTTAATAATAAGAATCATAGCCAAATTCAGACAAAAGTAATGATAATAGAAATACCACACAACGTTTCTGGAAATCTTGTACCTTTCTTCAGGTGCAGAAATACGCAAGAGCATAGAGAGAGACAATTGCACGTGTCAGTTGACAAAACTCAAACGCGAAGGAAATGCAACGTTAATGGGAAAGCAGAAGAGTTAGCGTAATAATATTGTTTAGTTTTTACATTTTTACATTAATTTAAATGAAACAATTTAAGTCTGATTGATATAATTAATAAGAAAGATATCCAATACAGACAATAAAAGGTAATATAAATACCACACAACGTTTCTGGGATCCCTGTCCCTTTCGTCAGGTGCTAAGAAGAGCCTAGAGAAACACAACTGCACTGGTCAGTTGACAACACTCAAAAGCTTTTTAGCAGTTGTGTTTCTCTAGGCTCTTCTTAGCACCTGACGAAAGGGACAAGGATTCCAGAAACGTTGTGTGTTATTATTGAAATTACCTTTTTTATCTGTATTGACTATGGGATCAATGGGAAGTTTGATATCAGACATTTTTTCCCTCATACGAGTATTACGGGAACATTTTGTTTGCCCTATGTAGCACGAATTACAATTAGAGAAAGAGATTTTGTAAACTACACAATGTGTTCTGTAGGTGTCAAGTGAGTCGTTGCGGTTTTTAATCAAGAAGGAAAAAGTATTAGTAGATCTGTAAATAATGGATATTTGATGTTCCTTAAAAATTTGGATGAATTTGTGATGTAGAAACAGGGAGTTCGAAAAAAATTTGGGTTTGAGTTGATTGGGGACGAGTAACGGACGGATGTTGGATTTCGTTCAATCTAGTGTTTATTAATAAAATTAAAAAGATATTCATTGGAGATTAAAATGTTCCAGAAAATATTTATGTTGTGTTCATGGAACTTGATAGAAAGTAATATAGCTCTGTCTATTAGATTGTAAAGTATAGCTCTCTATTTGGTTGGGAGGATGATCAAAAAAAAAATAAGAACCAATTGGTGAGAATAGATACAGTGACAACATTCAAGTTGATGGCTGAATTGTAAGTTGGGATGATAACTATCGAAATTATTGAGTATAAGGTTGATCTGAGTGGACTTAAAAATGCAAAAAAAATGTCATCTACATATGTGATGTAGCAAAGAGGTTGGAGATGAAGCAGAGAAAGAGAAGATTTCTCTAAATTTCTCATGACTCTCTCAGAAAAAAAACGGACTAAGAGGCCTTCCCATGGAAGAACCTTAGATTTGATGATAGTGAACCTGATTGAACTTGAAGTAAGTGTAATTGAGGATTAGATTTAAAATGCATAAAATTTCATCCTCCAAGGAGACAATACATAGAATAACCAGTTCGATGTACAGAAATAGTTCACAAATCGAATTAGAGAGAATATAGTGAAAATCCACGGAAACGGCAACCAGCGCATAAGGACATAGAAGGCACGACAGGGCAAATCTCCTAGCGAAGATGGAAGCGGATCATCAAGGAAGAACCAGCAACCTGCTAATCTTCACCAGCAGGGACTGTAGAGTAGGGCTCTACAAGGAACTGGAGAAGAAATGGAGTAGACCAGTAAAACCATAAGAAATGTCAGCATAATCAAAGAAATATCGCTCCCTAAATAACTATCTGGAAGGCAACAGGTTATTGTAGCCAGAATCAGAACATTGCACTCTAGTTTCACACACTCATCCTTGATTTCCAGATCTCCGCAGCCGGTATGCAGCTCATTCAAGGAGACCACAACAATTCCTCATGTCCTCTTTGACTTCCCCAAATATAGTGACATAAGAAGATCAACTATAGCCGCCCATTCAATGATGGAGATCTGCACCTCACCAACAGCAATAAACAGCCTGAGCTATATAAAGTAATTTAAATGTTAGACAAGTGTAAAACTTAACAGATGTACGTCGCTAATGACCAACAGGTTAATGCGACTATAAATTGTAAATTAAAAAAATATGTATCATCAAGTGGAATTTTAGTATATTGACTGGAAATGGGCCATCTTATTTTGAAACCGTTAATGACTAAGTCACTGGGAATGTAGTTGAATAAGGAAACAACATGTGTGGTGTTTATATTATCACTTATTTTGTTTGAATTTTGCTATGATTCCTATTATTTTATTTTGTCATGTTAGTGTATTTATGTGTTTTGAACAGACTTTTCCCTATGCAATTAAATAACTATATCTATTTTTTTGAAGAAACACGTGAAGTGATTTTGGAAACGATGTACTGGATAGACAAGCTAAGATGACGGAATATTGTCGAATTTTTTCCCCAGTATTTCTTAAAATTCTATTTCAGCCAAACAGGTATTTTGGGTTGATTGAGCTGGACTCGAGCCGTACGTTGTGTGCAGCAAGGGTCTGCAGGAACCGGTCCTAGGGCAAGGTGCAAGGAGCCGTCGTCGTCGTCCAAGACGAGACCGTGTCTTGGTCCCTGTGCGCAGTCTGCTGCGCATCCCTTCTCGTCTGTTCCTGCTCCTGAGCGCCCCGAGTGCCTCGGCAGTCTCGCGCCAAGAGGGTCCTGGCCTCCACACTTCCACGCCTACAGGTAAGAGGATCGTCATCTTAAGCCAGTCACTACGCCTCCCGAACAACCCTGACCCGATCGATTCCGCGCCGGTCACGTGCTCTTTCCCAAGTGATATTTACTAATAGCCGCCGCGGGGTATCGAACAACTATCCAGTCCGCGATGGGGTGGGCGTCGGAGGGCGGAAGAGGAGAGGGGGGACTAACCACTAGCATAATCGATGTATCTGTCACGTGGAGAATAGGCACTACTCACCTACGATAATCATCAATGCATACAATCTTCGGTCAAATTTTAGGTTATGTTACGGCAATATCTTAAATTCATTCACGTTTCTACCATGAAATATTTTATTTTTTATAATATTTTATTTCTGACTAATACGAGTGTGATATAGCCAATATTTAAAACAGCACCTCTCACTTTATAGTAACAAACTATGTATTTACCATTCAAAGTTTATATGTTCACCTGTTCCACAGTCTTATTTCATCGAAAATACAACCATTTAAATAAAATTGATTTTTCGAAAACACAGAAATATAGCAGTGGAGGCGATTCGAGTATTGTCGGCCATCTGGAAAATTGGCACTTAAAGTTACAATAAATTAATAAATAAAAAAACATCACTTAAGATTTATGTAATGCTACTTTTACTGTTAAAAAATTTCTAACAGTTGACTTTTAAGCAAAATATCCAGTTTTATTAATATAAAATAAAGAAAAATAAATATGCTAAACGACATTGATTCAGGAACCATCACTAAATCTTAGTGTCCGCACAACTTACATTAACCTATATAAATATTATTTATGAATGATAGACCTATTTTTCTAAATATTCTTCCATAAAATTCACCCGCGAATATTATTTAAAACAAACAAACATAAATGTTGTGACGGTGTCTTCGTGTGACTAATTTCACAGCAACTGCCTCATAATAATAACAATTCTTGATTCTGTAAGCGGTCTATATGCAAAAATCGCGTTTTTAAGGTTATGTTGTGACTATATTTTTCTGCACACTTATATATGACTCCCGATTTTTTTTTGCGGAAGGTACAACAGCTTGATTTGTTCACCATAAATTTGGTCTGATCTTCTTTCATTTTAAGTAGGCCTACGCCGTATAAAGTTAGACGTGAAATACTTTTAAAACTACAGAAAAACGGACGCTTTGATATGAAAATTTTTCATCCCGTCTTTCTGTCCGTAGTCGGCCATTTTAAAATGTGCTCTAGTATTGAACCGCTGTCCGCTGGGCAGGTTGTGCGCTGTTTTATTGCGAGTGAAAGAATAGAAAATATGTGTTTAAATAGACTAAATGGTGTTGCTTTAGTTGAAATAACGGTCTCACTCCATGTTTGCTGTGACCTGGGTTATTTTGAATGAGTGCTTCTTTAATTTTTGGGGGATATTTATATGTTTTAAACGATGACACGAGTGTAACAAACGTTTTAACAGTTCAGGGTTCCATATCGTTTTGAGGTTCAAATTAATAAACAATGAAAAGTTATTTCACCAATGTGATTGTTATTACCCTACTGAGTTAAGGACACATGAAAACTGTATTTTAAGAAAAATCAGTGAAATATTTGTTCCCAAATAAAATAATATCCTGTGATGTGGTTGTGACATTTCCGTTAACGTGTAACACACGATTAGATATGCAGTTAAATTATTCAATCTTACTAGTAGTTTACTTAAGGCAACAGAAAAATTGACAGTTTGTGGTGCGCATTGATACTAGATTCAAATATTAAAAACGTGTACAGTGAGTTACGATGTATTAAAGTCATATTTGTGTAACACGTAATTGAATCCAAAATTAAGGATAATTTACATGTTCTTCAAATGAAATAAAATAATATTCAGGTTATATTTTTTGTGTGTGAAAAATTATTGTACATTCTGCAAAGTGCCTCATGAAAACCCAATAATATAGAAAACAAATTTGAAGCCTTCAGCAAAGGAGGGTATCCTTAATCATAATATAAAATGCTGTGTGATACTACAATACATATAATAGTTGTGAATGACGCATTCCAAAATGTGCGTGAGTGTAAATATTATTTTGTCTTGAAGGAAATTTTCTCTGAAGTTGTGAAATAGTTGTTTGTTTGTCTCCAAGGAAGCAAATATTCTAAAATTGCCTTTACGCTTTTTTCTGGGTATCATTTAGTAAATCGCCTATCCGTCTTTCTTCGTCGCTTCGTGTGACTGCTCTAAAAAATTTTTTTTAAACATATTGAATTTATTTTTCGAGCAGTGCTTATTGGCACGACTAAGTCGCTACTGCAGCACCACCTATTAGCAACTGACACAGGTTTCCGTGGGTCATCCCCACTCCCAGAACTACTACCCCTCCCCCCTTCCGCCAAGCCAACGTTCTTCTCCCGTCATAGCAGCCTTCGAATCTTAGTTTAGTTGTGTTTCATCTTGAACTTCAGAAAATTAAAAATAAATGAGAAAACTGTTTCAGAGAATATTTGCTTAGACAAATATCAGTATTTATATACATATATAATTCCAATATATTAAAACGATTTCACAATATAATAGCGCTTCATCCCTCATCGGTAAATTATTCCTTCATATTTTTTGCAATGCATTCATCTTTATTTCGCCCATGAAAATTCAACTATTTATGAATTAGACTGTCTTCCTAGTTTTATGACCATTTTTTATAAGGATTACGTTTAGACGGAAGTTTGTATGAATTGGAAATCGATCGAGTAAATTTGGTATGAGGAACACTTATTTTCTACTCTTTCTGCTACGTGATTGCCTTTAGTTACGTTGTTATAATTCTTTCTAAATTAACATATAGACGAAGAAAAATACATAAATGAGAAATTAAGGGGAGATTGGATTAGGAGAAAATATTTAAAAAGATGAAAAGTTCTTAACGTTTTAGCACTTCAAGAACTCTAATCAAATAATAAATTATAAGATGACTTTAGTAACGTATTTTGCAACAACGGAGATTTATAAAATTGATTTAAAATTCATAAACTCCAGAAAACCCAATAAATATTTTATAATGCACTATTTTCATTTCCTCACAACTACAACGAATTTCCACTTTCTGGACGAAATTATTGGCGTGTATTATATTTTAATGCACTCAAAAAATGTTATAGATGGAACTTGAAATATCTCTAGTTCTTATCTCGTGTGATAGATTTCTTAATATGATTTGCGATGTAGTTGCGATATATATATAATGTTCCGGAGAATTTAATATAAATAATATAATATTAAAAAGTAAAGCGCTTTTAATCTTACACAATTAAATAACATTTAATTTATCTCCAAAGTCAATAAGGCTGTTTCAGTTTTTATTTACTATATATATTATGAATATGTCCTTGAGTTTACAAATTTCCGGTTACAGGTATCGTATGAAGTAGCAGAGTTTTTAATATTTTATACGTTGATTTTAACGTTTTGTCCTCTCGTAAACCTCGTTCCAATTTCTTGTTCAAGCGCAGAAAATAGGACATGAGACTAAAACTTAAAATTAGCTAATTTCGTCGATTTGCTATTATCTTCAAAATTAGAATACAAAAATTAAATGCTAATAAAACTATATACCGTACCTAGAAATTGTTGGGACGTTGATTTTCTACAGGTTGATAGCAACAAACCTGTGTCTTTACTTAGTAAAATATCAATTTAATTGAGAGTTCTGTAATTTTTTCCGCGTGTATAATTTTAAAGCTTTTATTTAATCACTTTGGCGCGATATAAAACGGATATTCAGCTATTGTTTATTTACAATACAGTTTCAGGCATAACACTTTTGGTTCTTGTGCACGCATGACTGAATCAGAAATCGCGGAATAATGTTGGGAGTAAAATTTTTGCAAACCAGGATACTAACCAAACACATTTCCACGACGAATTTGAGAAAAAATTAAATTTTGCTGGTTTTAAATAAAAACTAAGCGCCCGAAAATACCAACTACGTTGCAAATCATATTAAGAAATCTATTACACGAGATAAGAACTAGAGATATTTCAAGTTCCACCTATAATATTTTTCAGGTGCATTAAAATTTAATGCACGCCAATAATTTCGTCCAGAAAGTAGAAATTCGTTGTAGTTGTGAGGAAATGAAAATAGTGCATTATAAATTGCTTGTTGGTTTTTCTGGAGCTTATAAATTTGAAATCAATTTTATAAATCTCCGGTGCTGAAAAATACGTACGGTTGTTACTTAAGTTAGTTTATATCTATACAGAAAAATGATTAATATTATTTCAAAATATTAACCGCTTTTGAGTTAGAGGAAGTTTCGTGTAAGTAAAACCAAAATTTATACAATAATTGACGCTAAAAATCAATCCAATACATAGGAAAAAAGTAAATGTATCTCCAATATGATTGCGCATAGGTTAAATTTGTAAGGCGAGAATTATCAGGATAAAATTTATTATAATATTTTGAGTCCACTCTGCTGTTTGTCGGCATATCTATTGGGAAGATTTGAATTGATTAAGTTTTAAGAACTAATCGTTTTGAATTAATCTCATACATAAAAACAAAAGGTGTTATTTGATATAGACACTGTAAACAAATTTCTTGAAAAATGTTTTGTAAAAATTATCCTCCAGCGACGGCAAATACCGAATTACTGTCCGCAATAACAAGTAAAATATCGAATTTTAATCTTAAAATATTTAAGTGACTCGACAATTTTAACAACTAGGATACAAGATAAATTACGTAACATTCGGTAATGAGGACAGAAAGTAAATTATTCCACAGGAATCAGTTTTCCGATGATCCGTATTTAAGAAAAGAAGAACACGCAAATTTCGGAGGATTGTTTAACTTTTTTAATTATACATTGAATGAAATAAAAGTGAAAGAAAGGTTTTTGAGTAAGATAAAAACAAGAAATTATTTATTGTCACGCTTATAAGCATTAAAACATTTATTGCAGAAACGTGTTTACAAAATGGTTGAAAATTAAATATTTATGTTAATTCTTCTCTAAACGAAACTATAAATTAACCAATTTATTAGTTATTAGTTTAAATTATTTTATAAATTAGAATTATGAATACTATTTCCGTTTTTTACTTAAATATCAAAAGTGTATATTGTTTTGATAGTAATTAAATGTAAACCTACAGTACCCAGATTATTTAGCCTAAACAATCCGTACTAAGAATATTGTTCTGTGAGTTTTCTCTATAGTCGGGCGAGAATAGTTGGAAAATGATATAATAGAAGAATGTAGCAGAAAGTGGAGTAGACAAATGAAAATAGAAGTTTGAAATGTTCGTATATTAGGTGATTGAAGCTGACATTATTTTCTAATTGCAGATTTTTCAGGGTAAATAAAAATTACGTAAAACCGAACCAATCACGAACGTCTAACTTCACACCACAGTCATGTATTTATCTTTTTCTATTTTTTTCCTGCCAAATACCAAAACCTGATATTTTGGTCCTCATCGATACGCGAACCGATATACAATTGTGAAATTTGACATACTGTTCGTTCCAATCCTAACGCATATCGATGCAAGTTAACATTAATAAATGATTTCTCTATCAAACGTATTTTAGGATCCACCACTATCGTTAAAGGTTTCCTTAAAATAGAACACTTAATTACTCTAGGATAGTGCTGACACATAATATGGACGTCAATACGAAGATTGGCAAAAATCAGGTTGAAAATGAAACGTATACATCATAAGAAAATATTTTCCTGATACCATGCGAAGAATAAACAAATTTTTCTACTCAAGACAACAGCTCAGCATGGACTCACACATAAACCACAAATTCCGAATATCCATAAGACTATTATCAGCTTTTACCCATATGCAATTTTGACTCTATTCTCGATAAAAGAGAAAAAATAGCCTTATAATTCATAAGTCGCGTTTCAAATTAATTATAAATTTTTATAGTTTATAATTCATCTAATATATCATTCTATTATTCATAAATTTTGCATAAATTACATTATTGCCATTACTCGTCAACTCTTCTACAATATTGCAATATAAACTCTTGCAAAATTTTAATTAAAATATATCAAGCAATTATTTTCAAATTATACAAAAATAAATTTTTCTTATTCAGTGATTAACACTTGGAGCAAAAGCTACACGTAAACTACTGTATTCTAATTAAAATAAACCACTTGTCGTGAACAGTTTGTGAAAAATAAATTTTGTTATAGTTAGTTTAATATATATATATATATAACTAAATAGGTTTTTCCCAAAAAACGATTCCACAATATTAAGCTAAACACACACACACACATATATACGATTTTGTTTCTAACATCCGTACTAATTTGATTGTATCAACAAAACGTTCCAGCTTGAAACAATAAAACTAACAGGAAATCTGAAAAGTGGACTGAAGACTTTTTTCCTTTAGTATCCGTGTTGTACAATTTATTTACTTAATTATGTATATATTTTTTTATATAAAATTTAAAAACATCCTAAAATCCAACATCAGTAAAATTAGTAAATATAAAAGACAGATAGACGCCTCAATAAGAAAATTTTCACCTACAAAATATGAAATTAGTACAAACATCTAAATTCTTAATATGAATAGAAAGTTACTAAAGTACAAAAAATTACATAACCATTGAAATAAGCTTTATAATTAATGAGATTAGTATTAATGTTTAGTAAAATAATAAATAGGCTGGTGACAAATTAATTATATTTTTCCGTATCGTCTGATTACTATGTTGCTGCAGTTCCATTAACGAAAAACAAACATGTAAAAATCACTCAAAAAAACAGGTTTTATTACGGTTGATTGCAATGATTAATCTAATGCGTAAATGAAAGTTAAATGAATTACGTTTGTTATTTGACTTTACTACAATCTACGGAGGCTGTCGTTTTATCACTAGTCTTCGTTTATTTACAAATAAGCATATTTTATAAAAAGAAACCTAAGCTTTCAATATAAAAGTAGACCAGAAAAATTTAATATAGCAAATAATCTGTATACATTTTTTGTGTTGTAATTATTGTGATCAGATATTTCACTACTTAATGGAACCACTTAATCATTCAGTTTACGTATTGCAATCTGTATGAAATGCGTAATTCTTCAAGACAGGAAATTGAATTTTCAGCACCAAATCGTTATTTAATAGGGTAATTTATTCAAACCAGTTTGACTTTTAAACTACTCATTCACTCCGTGCGATTTCATTGAAGTATTTCCCGGATAATTTTATTGTTTTCAGCGCAACTTCTATTCTGCAGAACGACAATATGCCATTGTAAACGCCTCAAAATTTCATATTACACGTTCCTAAACAAATATTAGGAATTACTACTATCTTTATAAATGGTAATTTATACAAATTCTAAATCGTGTGGTTGGAATAAAGAAAAATGGTGGAATAAATTATTGGAATTTGACACTCAAACCTATAAATGTTTCTCTTAGTTTTATGTTGATCCGACAGTCTTAGTTTTGTACTGCACGAAATGCAAATTGGTGAGAAACCTCAAAAATTAAACAGAAATTTGAATTGAATTAAAAATTTTCATAATTATATATATCATGGACAAATTAAATCGAAGTTTCAAATATACTATACTATCATAACTATTAAAAAGTAAACCAGTTGTAGCTGTTGATGATAAATATTACAACAATATAACTGAAGGCCGAAATCAATTTCATAGCACAACATCACATTACGTAACTAACCGTTGCAAATACAAATATAGTATTATTCAGCTATAAGAGATAATAATGATTGTATTTTTAACACAATAATAGATGCAAACACAATGCCACATTAATCAGTTAATACCTAAAATAAGAAATTTATTCTATCGAGGCAAGGGAATAAATATTGACAGTAAATACAAGAAAACCTCGAGGGTGTGTGTCAGAAATCAATTATGATGATTCTACGTTTTTTCGAAAGTTTATTATTTGCTTGGATACGCTGAATTTGTTACAAGAAACACTGTGATTCTAACAACAATATATTAATAATAAAAATTGCTACCGTATTATTTTTGTATCCGTTTCAAGTTGCAAAAATTGCCTAAAAATACTATTCAGAATTGTAGTTATTATTATATTCTACTCTGTGCATATTATATCATTGACTCCTTTACTACTCAATATTGAAGCTATTATTGCAGCAGTATTGTTAATTAACTCAATAATATTTTTGTTTATTTAATTTTTTTATTTTCAAAAGCGATGTATTAAGGTGGTCGACTTCTGACATGATTTCCTGCATTACCAAATTGAATTTCATGTGGAAAATAAGAAACTATGTTGCTCGATTAATTTGAAAGCCACAGAGATACAAAATATAAATATATTACTAGTTCCATCCAGTTATTATTTTACCAATCAGAAACATATTTTTCATAATTATCAAATGTAGTTAAAATTAAATAACTACATTATGTTCTCTATGAATTTTGCACCGTACAGTCTGGATGCTAGCTTCATTTACAATTAAATGATTTCGTATTATTTGTCAAAAATATATTCGATCTGCAAATTTATATTAAATTTTCCACTGAAGTGATTACAATGAGTGAAAGTGAATATTTCGATATTGCTACATAACCGGAAATTAACGTACTATATATATATATATTGTTTATATGCATAAGTTTGGTTATGAAAATATTTAAAAAAAACTTATGTAGTATGATCGTATGAAAATTAATATTGAGTGTTGTAAAATAAGTATGTTTTCCATTGTTCTTAATACAATCAAATTTTAATTGTGAATTAGCAACTCCACACATAGACACGGATACAATAAATATTTTTTTTTACTCTTAATGTTCTACAGTATATTTATGAAAATTATTTTCTATTTGCTTTTTTCGGCGAAACGGATGTAATTTTTGTATTTTTGTTCTACTCAATTATCCCCACCACCAGCCGAATATTTACATCTGTATGTGTGTGTGCGAGAGAGAGAGTAACACACTGCGTATTCAGTCAACGCGAATGTTTGAGGTGTGTGTCAAAACAATGCGGGAAATTAATTTTTCATCAAAGGTAAATTGAGGCTGCCAATACGCTTCGACAAGACGCCGCAATGTAGTTACATTCCTGCCTGTACTTGATTTGGCCTAACTGGCTGAATTACACAGCAAAATTAATACTAATTGAGATATTTTGGGCAAGCTGGGACTGATCCGTGCGGAACATATCGCTTACTACTACTGTATATTTTCTTCCTGGAAAAATATACGTTCCAATATTCAATTTTTTATAATATTGAAATAAAATATTTCATATTCTATGAGGACCTTTCTTTCTCATTTTGTTTTCAGATAATTGTAAAAAATGAAGTAGTTAATATGTTCAAATTTCCTATCCAGATAAAAAATTATTCTGAAAATTGTTTAATAAGTTAATGAAAACGTTAACTGTTTCAAAATTCTAAATTACCGTAGTGGGTTTTTATTAAAATACACGTTAAAATATTCCATTTTTACTTGATTAACTCATGTTGTGATTTAAATAATACATCTGTGGAAAAGTAAAATGTGTCTGTTGTGATCACATAAGGCATATAGCCTACATAGACCATCGTGGAAAACTGTTATGATTAAATTATTCTCGTGACAAAAATTAATAATTTTATGTAAATATTAAAGTTTTCCATTAAGCGCATAAATTGTAAGACCAATAAAAATATACTCTAACATCATATACTGATTTTGCTTATTTCTCCCAATTGTTGTGCGGGATAGTATTAACAATTTCTAACTTTTAGCATACAATGAAGAGAAATTTTAAGGAGTGGCCGTAATATTACGTGCAGAATTATTAATACCCGTTTCTAAGACAAAAAATCGTGTAACAAAATATCAGGAATTTGGAGAATAATTTATTTATCCCTCCGTTAAAGAATAATGAAAAATTTTATGTGATTTAAGTTTGGAGAGTTCATTTTTTATATACTTTAGGAATAAAAATGCAATTCATTTGCAGACTAGGAATTACATCTCAATAATTATAAATACTCACAGTCTAGGGAATAATTGCAATTCAAATATTCACCCAAAAGAATACTAATTTTGTTATAAAATAAATCAGAGACGGGTATTTTATTTCTACTCAAAAACTACTTTTAACTATTTGACCCCCTCAGAGAGAGCAAAGCTACACTATGATGCCGACCTTTATTCTTTTACGTGTTTCCTCGCTTTTTGGACGCGAAAGTGGCGTCGCATGGTATCGTTCCCTTCGTCCTGCAGATTGTTAATCCTGTCCTGAGATTGGAAGTACTCTAATAACCTTCATACCACCGTTAACTGTTGTGAGAACTGAGGCTCCATACAGACCAACCCCTCCTAGGCTCGACGGCGCTTGGGTCACGTGACGGACTTAAAACCTATAGAACTCTGCAAGGGGATGACCAAACATCTGCTTCGGCCTTGACCGTGGTGGAACAAAAAACTTCCATGGGTGGCCTATGAGGCCCTCTGTCGCTGTCTGGGTGAAACCACTTTCAACTCCTCAGCCAATAGGAAAACTGAATTTATGGACGTGAAACTGTAAAAGATTCAACATTATTACAAATAAATTTAAAATGTCAATTCACTTCTTTGTTTCTTATTTATGGGCATTTAAGGTTCTGGGGTAGAAGGGACAGGAGCATATTTATCAGGTTTTCCCTGAGAGTTTACAATTGTTTTATGAAATATTCACATTCTTCCTTTACTCGTCTGACTTAATGTAGACTTCAAATCCCAGAAATCTAATCGATTTATTTTATTGCAGCATTGGCAAATGTATAACAGAACGTTGGTTTAATGTAATAAAATAAAAATTGTCAATAAAATCCCTGTTTCAGTGTCAAAATGGAGAATATGCATTTTATTCACCATTGGTTAGTGAACAGTTGTTGACTTGTCATATTCAGTTCGTTTCATTTACTATTTAAGGAATAAAAAAGCTTTGCAATTGCAGACTAAGATTTACATCTCAATAATTATAAATACTTGGAGTTAATAAAGGAATAGTGTCCGATCAGGAATTTCAAGACAATACTATGGGGAAGAAGTTTGTTGGTTTCCTGAGTTTTCGCCTTTCTAAGTGAGTTTGATCCGCTGTTGTTAATAGTGAATAACAATTCACCGTTTACGGCAATAAGCAATAGTAAATGAAACATTTAAACATTTTGGTCTGAAAAAATGACGTATTACTATAAAATTCTGTAAGTCCAATATGTACTTCTTCATCAAATTTGGTTCAAATCAAGAAATTGAAGGCTTCCAAACGTTTTCAACATTTAAGATACCGGCACTTCTAGAAGCTGAACCACTGGACCTAGAATAGTCAATAAGTTCTTAAACCAATTGTCCTTGTTTGGTTAAATACGAAATTTTAGTATTTTACAAAATAATTTTTATATAGTGAAAGGATAGATAAAATAAATTATCTCTGATCAGAATCTTTATCGTTAAACGTAGGAATACTTTGTACAATGAAATATTTGTAATTATTATACACCAGAGAGCCTGATCGGATCGCTTATTCGCTATGCTGAAAACCTTGTCTTCATTTTCTGAGAGAACCAAATTTTTTGTCAAATTTCACAACCGTTGTTTTAATGATAATTAAAATGTAAATCTCTTAAATTATCCTATGAGTATATTTTTTAAAAAAGCCTCGTGCATTACAACATATTTCTTTGCTAACGATAAAGGAAAAATATTCAATTTATGGTTAAATAGCCTTCTAATTAAACACCAAAAGGTATTGGGATGAAAATATGGACACATGGAATAAATTTTGAAACACTCAAATAAATTTAGCACATAATAGTGTAGTTATAAAATAACAATAAATTTAACTCTGTTCATAATCTATAGTTATCAGATATTAGAACGTTTGTGCTCACCCAGGGCTGTAGTCCCGTATAGATTGATAGATATGCCTGGGTTAAATGCTGTACCTTTTTGTATTTAATATACCGTTGCATATAAATTCAATCTTAGTAAAAAAGAAGCCAGACGTTACCAAGATATAAGAAAATGAACCTTGGACACGTTTTAGTGCCGATCTAAAATTGCGTGAAATTCCGCAACTGTTATGAAGTCTAATAACATTTTCATTTATCTAAGAATTTATTGGTCAAGTAGATAAATTTATTAAATTTGTGATGCACAAAGCTCGGTTTCAAATTACAGGAGAATAACTGCATTTAAATCTCAACGGAAAACGAAAGTACCATTTTCAACAGCTAAAGTTTATATGCACACAAATGTAGATTCTCATTTATTCCTTTCCTGCACTTCCCATATGGTAATTATCACGGAAATACGAATATAAACAATTTAGTATCTCAAAATATATATATTAGACAATAAATAAGAAATTGGATATTTTGTAGGCCTATTGTTAAGTTGAATAGTTACATTTAAGATGAAAGTAGCTGTACAAAATAAACACATGACGTTTAGTTTCAATTTTGGGACCTTACCAGGTAATACACATAGATTTATGACTAAAAAGACGTTCCTAATTACTACAATATAAATATTTCTTATTTAATTAGGATTATTTGAATTCTAAGAAGAATATTTCACATGGTAAAATAAATTAAAATATTTGGAAATAAATTAATCAACATTACTGAAAGGAAAGAGGAGTGTATTTTAATAAATGTATAAATATAAAAATTGATGTCATTTATAAAATAGGATTATTAATATAATAATTGGTCTAATAAATGTACAAGTTCAAATGAAAAAAAAGATTTTTTAATGTGCATTATTCGATTCCAATCCCTCATTGTTTTGTTTCAAATTGTTGTTTCTTCTGATAAATTTTAAAATGTCTTTTTTTTGGAAAATAGCTTACATTATGAAACAATTATTAAAATCACGCACGGATTATTAATTTAATTTACCTATCCCTGAAAAAAAATTTCGTGTCATAGATTCCAAGGTAAGACGGGGGAGGGAATTGAATGTGAGTTTCAAAAGTATTTACTACGCAATATGTATACTTTACATTGCGTACGGAAGAGGAAATTATCAGAGAAGGTAAATAAAACAAAACGTTTGAAACAGTAGAAAATTCAGTTAGAATAAAAATAACATTGAAAGGAATGAGTTTAGACAAGTATATTCCATTCCAGGCACTCGAATGTCAAGGTTTTCTCATATGACTTGTTAAGCGCGTGACTTGCAGCACAATTTATAGTGTTCGAGCTTAAAATTAATAATTCAAGGCAGTCTTCCAAAGCTCTGAAGATGAACAGCGTATTTTTTTTTCTGTTCGGAACGTTGAGTTACGATTTTACTGTTTCCTTGTATGTTAATTTCCCTTTATATAGTCAGCCTTAAGTACCTTCCTTGTAAAAACAAAGACGACAAAATTCATTGAATATTGGAAAGCTTAACGATTTCTCTTATTTTCAAAGGGATAAACGTTTTCATTCTTCAAAAACAAATCCAAGATGTTTTTACGAAAAGTATCATTGTTATATAGAATAAAAATTACTTTCACCAAATATAATTTCAACTATTAAGAAAAAAAACCTTTTATTTTCTTAAAGTAATACTGGAAGATTAAAAAAAAATATTGAAATTCAAACACTTTACTCAGACTCGGAATTTAATTACTTTAAGGGCGCCTTTGTTAAGCTCAACTGTATATGAGACAAATACTATAACTTATATTATAGTAGTGAATTATGTGACATAAATTCGTTATTTCCTTAACTGTGATGATTGAAAAGTGTATAAAATCTAAACATACTTTCATTACATGGATTGTGAAATGATTTATGGAATAACGGTTACTTGCAGCTTTATATTAATATTCAAAATAGTAATAAATTCCCATCATATTGTGCATTTATTCAGGTACAATAATAGTACTAAAATAAAAATTTTATTGAATATGAGAAAATAATGTAAAAACAGTGAAAATGTATTACGAAAAAATCCAATCGTACTCTAATAATTTGTGAAAAACAGTAATTACTCGAAATAAGTGTCTTATATAGTATAGCACATGTGTTAAAATATTTTATATTTAACGTTATAAATGGTGCCATAAATATTATTTTAATTTTTGGTAAATTTACATTTACTTAATCTATTACATAACCTGACACCCAATTTATAAACTATAAAACGACTGTGTTAATAATAAACTAAATAGATAAGTCAATAGCTAAATAACAGGCAAGATTAAGCGATAAAATAAAATCACATTAATAATCACTAATTTTTGTCTGTTATTTTGATATTTATTTATCCCACTTTCGTTTTGTCTATTTGAAATTTTCGAAGAAGTTTACCAAAATAGTGTCTAATTGGAATGTATTATATTCCTAAACTTTATTTTTGTCGCATTTTCCCCTGGATAATTTTCATTTCATCAGGTGACTCGTTATGCAATCAATTTTCAATAATGTTATTTCACTCCTGTACGCACATGTGATGCTTCCCGAGACGCATTATTGTAATAACCTAACCATATTGTACAATGCTTTTCAAAATAAATACATAGAGGGATTATTACAGTATTACCGACGACCATCAGTAGATATCATCTGAAGTTTTTCTCGGATCGTGACACAGAGGCTGTGACGCAGGATTAAATTACATAAATGATCCTACGGTCACACTTTAGTATCATCAAAGCATTCTTGCTCCACTATAGCTGCATTCATTACCTCATACCTTCGCCATAAGCCTTTATCATCTGCTGCCTTTATCGAATATTTCCCATTGCTTCCTTCATCATGCATATTATCTAATAGTACTGTATCAATAGCAATAACAGTGGCTGTTCCGTGCAGTCAAATTTAAAATTATTCATTACAATTTAATAAAGAATAATCATACAGGGAATTTATTTAGTAAAAGAGTTAATTTAAATAAGTTATTACAAATTATATAAAATTACTTTTAGCTCATAAATAACAATGCTAGAATTACATTTTATTTATAATCATGAAATTTTTTTGTTCTAGAAATTCACATTTCGTCAACGGAACTAAAAACACTTTAAAAATTGTGTAGAGAATTTCCTGATTATTTACCGCGTATCGTATCGAATTATACCCAATCTCTAAACAAGAATCTCGAATCAAATGATTTCAAAATTGTAATTTCAATATTAACACTTAAACGTTGTCAGCCGTAATAAAGTTTTGCGAGGTCCAATTTATATAATTCTTGAGAATTTATTTGTCTGTATCTTATCAAGAATAAGTTAAAGTCAATTATTAGTGAACTAAACTATAAAAAAAGCTTTAAGGAACTCCCTGAAATTATTATTTCAATCAGTACAAAGATATTCAACTACAAAACATATTGTTTAATGAAATATATATGATTTTAAATTTAATTTCGTCTTTCATTCTTACCAATTTGGAATTACATTTACTTATTTGCTTTTAAGTTCGTATTGTCTGCTAACTCTCTTTCAAAGTATAAAAAATGTAGACAATCGTAAATGGAAATTTCTTCTATTTTATATTTATTTTAAGTGATACGGAATAGTTTTATTATTTGCAGTTAACGTTTTCTAGGTTACGTAGCAAATCAAAATATTTTAAATATTTCCTTGCTTAATCGAAGCGCCTGGAATAATTACGTTGTACAGTTTTATTTGTTTCAAGTTTATTTTACCCCAGTATTTCAGTTATTTCAAGTATATGTGAAGTAGCGTTATGCTTTGTAGAATACAAATTATTAACCAAAATAATGAACGACGAGCATTCAAAGCATACGCGGTTTTATTTAAAAAATAGAATTAAATGGTTATTTTGGTCTCCAGTTATATAAGTATCATAAAAATTGTTTTAGTTATACTCTGTAATATGTATATAGTTTATAAAAAAATAAAAAATTAATTAGGATATTTTATAGCCTAACTTCAAATCATTTTAGTTATTTTTTGCTGATTGTTATTTTTAACCTAACCATAAAAGGTCGAGTTCGTTAGTACAATAGCTAAATTTCAAAGAAACAAATCGCATGTTTCTATAATTAAGAGCAATTGAAAAGTTTTGTATCCAAAATCAATGAATTAATGACAAAATAGCGATAATTACACCCGGATCTAACGTTTGTAATAAGACAATCATATGATCTTATTTAACCCGCACTTTATGAACTTTTAATACCAAATAGGAAACTTACAACCAACAAAGAAATCATCATTGAAAGAAGAATAGATAAACTAAATCCCCCTTAACTGTGCACGTTTAAGACTTCAGGTCAAAATTTCCAAAAGTTTTGCGGTGTGTATTTTCACTTTCTGTTATCTCTTAAAACATAGTCAAGTAACAAGGGACGCATTCTGATTCACGTCGAAGAACGGGTTTTGTTCTTCGCGTTGCAAACTCTGATCGCAAAGCATAATTGCTGATCTTATCCACGCGATCATGATCAAAATCAATTTAGCGTGTATCTCTGGTTATATTTTATTTGTTACCTTAATTTAATAAAGAAACTGGTTCCAGTATGAGTGCACTAAACCACTGCACACAAACAATTATGTATTAGAAACTCAAGCTGAGAACTGTGGCTTCTATGTATACATCATATTATTTAACTGGCTGTCTCATATATTAATGAACCACGTTAAATTTCATCAGTCGATATCGAATGGCGACGAATTCAGGCTACAAGCCGAGATTTATAGATATGAGAACAGATATAGCCTAGGTTAAATTTCAATCAGAGCCAAACCAACCGAAATTTATTATCCGCTTTATCTTAGTTTTTAAACTCAAAATATTTAACATTGCGTAATTTACAACCGTGATCTATTTCTGTTACAAATTTCTGTAATCTAAAAGTAGAAAATTCGTTAAAATTAACATAAAAGTATATAAAGATTAATTAAAAGTGAATATCCATTTGGTGTAAGGTAATATTTGTTTTATTGACATTTCAATCCATTCTAGTATAGTTGCTTTCCTAAAGCAATATTTCATACTATGTCCTCAATTTATTTTATTTGTTCGGTCCTACTCAGAAAGAAAACTGAAACAAAATTATTTCAATCATTTACTTGTCTTTCCGTGATAATTGATTTCACATTCTATTATAAATGCTCAGCCAGTTTTTGTTAAATATGAATAATAATTTTTAAATCTCTTCATTCCTGCAGCAGATTAATTTGGAGACCTGGGTTTTCATTTATTATATTAAATCTGAACTGATATAATTGATCCTTAAGTATTTTGTTCTATCAATATATCTTTATTATTAGTAAATAAAATATTTTGATTAGCATTAAGTGATTATTCATATACATTACCTTTTAATTCTATACGTTTTATAAAATTACACAATTGTTAAAGGTCTATGTAATAATTTCTTACATTCATGAATTTTATGTTAGTTTGTACGTTGGTGATTATGTTGCGTTCTACTTCTCACTGGATATCGTTTCACAGTTTTTCGTATTTTTTGCAGTGATAGATAATGTTAGATGTTGTTAGTTTCTCTTAACATAATTCTCATACATGTGTGTGTGGATGTGAATATATTTAGTATTCCCGGTTATAATTCTGATTATGATTATTTGCAGTCTGCGATTCAGTTTATTGTTGGTTGGATGAGTAGAAGTCTTTTGTTTATATTATCGTGACCAAATTGTAGTAAAATATAATAACTCGACTAAGGATATAGATTTTCGCTTAAATGGCCCTTTGAATGTCTTTATAATGATCCCAGTTTCACCTTAATCTATAATTTGTATTTAGATTGATGTTTCAGAATTACTCTATGAAAATAATTTAAACTATATCATGATTTGGTCCTTTATATATATATATATATATATATATATATATAAATTAAAAACGGGTAATTACAAGGATATATAATAATAGTATATATTCTGAAACTAGTCAGAGAAATTTTTAAAAAGTACTCGAAGTCCCGACATCTTGAACTGAACTATTCTAGCCTCCTGTAAAGAGTTTGGATGGAGAATTTGTAAAATCAGGGTGTAATGGAAATTATTCTGTAGTGCAACCGCACCGAAACTTTCACTTAAGGAATTATTCTGGAAACTAAACTGTGACCAAAAACAAACAAAAAAAAACAGTTATATCCAATGCTACAAGAGGGGTAAATTTGGTTACGTTGGGTTATAAATTGAGAATTTGTATTTGAAAACTCTATGACACCTACATAATTTAGTGAAAATGTAGAAAAAGTTCTGAGGTAATGACTGAATAAGAAGAACGGCTTCTATTCTGCGAATATGAATTCACTGTATAATTGAACCTGTTCTTCATTAGATAAATAATACTTAAAATTCTGTTCCCCTTTTGTTGAAAAAGAATAGTTTTCAATATAGAAATAAGAAATCCGTGGTGAACGCTATCGTCTGGTACTGATAATGAAACGAGTATTTCGGGCGTCATTTTAAAATTCCTATGAATTTTAATAATACATTGTCGCGTGTATTTCTGTTCTATGAATTTTAATTTCATAATTTTGTTGATTACAGACTACCGTAGTTGCAAATATCTTATCTCGAAGACCCTGTATCCGTCGACTCCTGTAAGGTTTACGAGAAGCTCCGCGGGCCGCGCCCCGTTCCAGCACAGTGTTTCTGTGGCGACGCGAGAGTCCCGAAAACGTGTGTTAAGGTCCACATCCCCTTTAAAAGTGTCGTGGCAACCACTTGTGGCTTTCCTTGTCCGTGGGGAGGTTGACCCCCAGTGCGCAAGGTCAAGGCGTCTTCGTCCAGTCTGCCCCAAGAAACACGCTCTTGCGCACAAACGAGGAATTTATATGCACAAGATTCACTCAAAGACTATTAATCTTGCAGACAACACGAAAATATGGTTTGTTAAAATAAATTGTTTTAACGGAACGTAATCAATTATTTAATTTTCACAACCCTTACATCTGAACTTTTATTTAAAAACTTATATATAAAAACATTTCATTTGTTCAGTAAATAAATTGTTTAACTGTTCATGATCAATCGTTCCTCATATTGTTTATTTTGTATATTATTTAATGAAGCACTATTTGAAGAATTTGGAGTGCGTCAATTTGATTCTATTATGTTACAAAGTGGTAGTATTACTATTCCGGTTCTATGTTAAATTCTCCAATATAGTACTTATTCGTGTCGCCTTTAAAAAGTAATCTAAACAGTTTTTCTGGTGTTTATTTTTTTATATTTTCTATTTCTAAACTACTGCATTGATTATAGATTAAGGATGTTTCAGTAGAAGTTATTTAAATTTATATCATTTGTTCCTCAACTTGAGATTTATTTAGTCTACGTCGCTTGTTTAAAATTCCATTACAGTCAATTTAATAATATATATGATATAATAACGGCATAGCAGTCTCCCAAATACTATTTTTATAAATATATGAAATATAAATAACCAAAAATCATGTATAGATTTAATAAGTAAATATACTGGATAGTGCCTAATTTTATTTAATACAGTCTTGATATTGATCACATCATTTCAATAAAAGTTTCTATAATAAGTTCCTATCCTGTTCTGGACTCTTGTCTCACAGTATTAGACTGTACGAGATATGTATGTCTGGCTTGGTTTAAATACTTTTCACAGTCTAGGCTACAAAGCATAATTCCCTCATAGTTAATCTTTATATTTCGCAATTATATTTACAATCCAATAATTGTAGAACGTTTGTTTATTAAATTATATTTTTGTTTTCCCTGACTAATTGGATGTTAGACTGACCCGCAAACCCTTTCTTCTAACATTTGGCAATGTCTTAAATAATAAAATGAAATTTGTACATCGATTGAAATTTTAATGTTAAAAATTAAAATTAAAAATACATATTGCTTGAAATTGAGTACAAACACGGCGGTAGATCCACAACACGCTAATAACAAACATTTACACAGGCAACTATTATATATAAAAAAAATTCTATTTTAAAAAATAGCACTTAAATAAGTGGAGATATATATTTGACTACAATAGCACATTAACTAACATTTTCTCTTCTAATATGGATCTACAGATCTATGAAGAAAATGTATTTCAATTTGTGTGTCTGACGGTTCAGTCAGCTAAAGTGATTGAAATGAAAAAATGTTAGTCACATTACTTCTTCCATAGTGCAAGGGAACCGTAACGAGGTTCAAGAAAATAAATAAACAAACATTTCAGAAACTATCTTCCTGACATGAGAAAACTACTCACACGACTAAACCAATATGGATCGTCGTTGTGAGACGTATATTTTTTATTACTCTTTAGTGCATCCGTTAAAAAGTTGTCGACTAACGTATACTTTTCAGTTGACATTTAAGGAATACAAAATTAAGAGTATAAGTTTTTTATATTTATCTCTGGCGCCGGCCGAGTAACTGTAAAATAACAACAGTTATCTAGGATCGTTTTAGTTTTAACATTTAAAATTCTATCTACAGTTAAGTAGTAATAACAACAAAAGATGGCCTAAAAACAAAACAAACGCTGTTTTAATTTTATTGCGTAGGTAAACAAAATTAAAAGTTTTAATGTTGATTTACTTATTGGTGTTTACGTTAATTTTAATTTTATCTATAAACTGTCTCCTTTTATTTTAACTAATAAGTTTGATAAATGATTATATCAATTTTGATATATATTATGTTGATTAATATATTTGTCGTATTTTGTTTACAGTTTGTCGGCGGAACAGTTTGAGGTGATTTAACTACAACAGAAATATATTGCCCTGTACTTTATAACAAAATAAATTGTTTCCATTTTAATAGTTTGAATATTTCCGACCGTATAATTCAGTTACTATATTTATCAACCGACGTTAGTGAGAGGTATCAAGGTATTTACGCCCATATTGAATAATTACCTTGTCCCCTCCCATATGAAACATTACGTTCAGTTTTTGTATTTTTCTACTTGCACATGCAGTACTGTTCCCGAATTTATAATACAAAGTGTTTTCACCTGGAAGACGTCCTTTTTGTAACGCCTTTCAGACATCTTACAGCTCACTTAACTTTGTCTATAATTTTGAACACAATTTTTTACTTAATTTGTATTATTTAAAATAAAAACAACATACAATAAAAAATATTGCTTAAATTACTGTTACATGTTTTTGTAATATTCGCTCGTTATGTGACACATGACAATCCTTCAATGAGTAGACAGTTTGACACCCACTATGTCAAAGAAAGGTTAAAACATTTCACCGCATTTTAACATAAACTTTAATTTTGTTTCAGGTAACAGTGTCGTTGTGTCTACAAACTACTCGTAAGGTAATTCTCCTAACTCCTTTCAATAACCAAGAATTTTCCCCAGTACGCTATTGTTATTCTTTCAATACTTCAGAGCTTTTCACTGCGATTTATAAAATCACAATTATATAAAATAGTCATGCTAAATAAAATAAAGTATTACTCTCATTTAGCAAGTTATCACATCCAATTATCAATATTACAATAGAGAAACTAACAAATACATGTACCACAGCTTACAAATTAATAATACTTAAAAGGTGAAATTATTGTAACAAATTATATTTCTACCTGATATATAATATGATTTCCACATTTTTATTTCGATTTAAAAAATTAAAAATTTTAGAAATCATATTACATCAGTTACAAATTTCAATAATTTTTCATTCTTCATAAGGTTATAATGTTTTGGATTCATAATTACATTTCAGGGTTTTTTTACATTTACAAGTTCCTGAGCAGAGAATGAACATGGCTTTATTATTTAGTACATTATTTTTATATTATTTATTTTTATTTAGCTGAATATAATTGTAAGAAATAACAGACAGCATTGTTCCTAACAAAATAGGTTTTATTTTTTAAAATCAAAATGTAAATTAGGAAATCTTATTATATATCACAAATTTCAATAATTTTTCATTCTTCATCAGGTTGAAAATATTGTAACAAATTACCTGAGATACTGTTTGATATTAGTGATTTGAAAAAATATAACAATCAATTGTATTTATAGTTCCCAGGAATAAATTTTTTTGTTGTTCAAAATGTTGTTATAGCAGCCCGAGACTACTCGTATCATCGACCATTTATACCTCAAGCTTATTCAACTTAATTCATTCATTTTTCTGGTTTTTCGAAACTTCAAGGAAAAATTAAAATATTACATTTTACTACGCAAGCATATTAAATGAATCATATATTTTATCACATTACATTAAATGGCTCATTTAAAGTATATCTAAATTAATTTATATATTGTATATCATTTTGACAAGATATTTTCATTTTTTTTATCAGAAAACTTTTGGTTGTATGTAATTTTAATTTTAAAAGTTTTTTGTATCAATTTTATTTCTTAATAAATTATTATAAGTAAAATGTTTTGTTCATGTTTATTTATTTCCTTTCATTTTTATATACTACTAACGCCAAATAAATCGGACATACATAGTATTTATACATTAAAAAAACAATTAACGAATTCTATATTTTAGTAAATTATATGGTAATGCTCAAGTGATATACGCCTGTGAATAAAATGCTAACTATCTCTTAATGAAACAAAAGTTCCTCAGCAAATTGAAGAAAGCAACTATGTTAATACGGGTCTCGATTTGCATGGACTGCGAGGCAACTAATGACATTCAATCACATCGGTGCTGACATCACAGGCAATGGCAACAAAGCCGTGACGACTACCGTGCTTTACGAATACTTATCCATGGCTTCTGTTTTCCGTGTATTTAAAACCCAGAATTATCAATAGTTTATGATTTACCGAGCCACGTTGCTGGCTGAAATGAAAAATTGTATAGTTATAAAAATAAGTACCACAAACAAATTTGTATAATAAAGTCGAATAATTGAGTAAAGTGCAAAAGCAAATACTCTTTACATTCGCAGAAATAGTTAAAATTAAATTTTGTGATGCGTGAACCGTAGAAATTTTACTTGTGTAATTAAATATAAAACATCATTTGAAAGTAGCGTTCGAACTACAAACAATAACGCAAAATGTTCGTATCCAGTTCCGAATCTAAATTAAAAACTGTAACGTCACTGATGTGAACGTAATTCTGGTAACAATAGATCAGAACCGAATATTATATGTAAAATTAATTTCGGGAAAAAAGAAATTATGCATTCTCTGAAAATAATAACAGAAATATAATGTTTATTATCAATACTGTTGCATTTGCAAGTTTCTTCTTTAATGCATAACTAACGTACAGTAATGCAGTGTAATTGCATTTATGCTGGGTAATGCAAATGCTCCGCGCAGATATCGTATTTCCAGAACACAAATTGCACTTAGTAGCTGCGTTGTTTAATTACTAACCAATAATGCCTTGCCCTTCGTTAATTAATATTTTTATGGAAATTATGTGGACGACTGTTCCTTACACCGTTTGGTTACTAATTGTAAATAACTGAGACGCACATATTTTCATGGGAAAAATTAATTTAGCAACATGTTTTAAACAATTAATTGCATATGGAGGTCAAAACGTTATTTCTGTTTTTTCTTCAAGAATAAAGTTTTTATTAAAAATAATGGTAAGTGATAATTTGTCAATTTTAGTATTAACCCCAATGTTTACAACGGTCATCAATTTGAAATGTAAAAGTAATTCAGAACTTTTAAAATATTTAATTTTGAATTTGGATAAGCTTCACGAAAATTGCAATATTAATCTGCACAAAGAAAAACAATTTTACAGAACTGTTTATAATTTAACAAGGATCCCACATATAATTTGATAGTATATTAAAAAATTTGTTAATGGTTCCGAAAAAGTTTTTATTTTGTACAGATAAATATGGAAATTTGCCGAAAACACCTACAAAGTAAAAATTAAAGATTCTAAAAATTATGGATTAGTTATGTATATCAAATTGATGACTGACGTAAACATTGTGTTTAATACTAAAATTAACGTATTTCAGTGTTTAATTATATAATTGTTTATGGTATGTAATAACGGTTAATTTTTTAATGTTATTTAAAAATTACTTTATTTTCTTTACTACAGTTAATATTTCCTTTTTTTTTAATATTTCCCGCTAAGTGTCTTTAAAAATAAGTAATAGGGTTTGAGATACATGAATAATATTTACATTACCTAACGACAACTGTTATTTATTCTGGGTAACTTGTGAATAGTTTTCTCTATTACGGAATGAAGATAACACGTTCACAGTTTAATTATAATGAAAATATTTCTAAATCCTGATAAAGACTCAGCAAGGTAAGTTTAGGTAAGTAACACAAATTACTTATTGTTTTAAAAAAATGATGTTAATTAAATATTTAAAAAATTATTTCTAAATGTAGATCGTCAAGTGAACCATATTATTTGCTTGAAATTAAGCAAAAAACACAATTTACTACTTTTGAGACGTTATTATTACATTGTTAGTCAAACGTTAATTACACTTGCATGTTACTATTTTTTTTTAGAGAAACAGGCTAAATGAGGCTAATCCTCGTGGTGGCAACTGCCCTTTAATAGAATAGGCTGGGATTTGAAAGGGGGGTTGCGGTACGGTAGAGGAATATAGCCAAGGGTTAACTAGGATCCTACCCGGCATTCACCTAAAAGTGATGTAGAATAAATACCAGGAAACCTGCATTAGGTAGGTCGGGCTCCTGGTACTTGTCCCACGCCAAATACGTACAAATATCCTTTGGCATTTTACTATCAACACAGAATAACAGATAATATTTTCGTATATATGCAAATATTTATGAAAAATTTATATACCACATAATTCTCGAAAGAAAGAGAAAAAACTTCAAAAGGTAATATAATTAAAACATCCTTTGTCAAAGTGAGGAAAGCAACAATGTCGGCCCAAACTTCTATGTACGTGGCCATATTAATAGAAGTTTTGCAAACTATTGGGGTTTAATCCGCCTACATTTTGGGAAGGTAGGTAAGAAAATTGAAATAAAAATCAAAAATTATATTTCACGTGCATTAACAAAAATCTTATAACTGTCAGAGAAATGACTGCCGTGATTGGTAAGTATTTTATTTCCATAAATTACAAATACAATATGGGAAAACGTCAAGAATTAATAAATAATAGATATATAAAGAAACAATGTTACAAGAATATATATATATATGAGAAAATTAAGAGAATAATTTATTTTCATAATTAGAATAAGAAAAATAAATTTATAATTAAAAACTAATAATACAATTATAATTCACTTAAATCTCATATTGCTATTTCATCCAAATAATTTTTAAAATCAAAGAATTTTTTTTCCTTATTTTCTTTAATAGTCTCGGCCAATTTATTTTATAAGATGGTCATTTTCAGTTTTTTTAAAAAAAATTGTTCTGACTCTGAAATATTTATTACTTCCCCTTGTAGTGTAAATGTTAGGAACATTGTGTACAGGAAAGTCCTTATAATTTCTCACAAATTGGATTTGTTTGTATATATTAAATATGGTACTTGCCGAAAAATCGTCATTATCTTACCAACACAAACAACGCGTAGGTATTTATATACAAAAACCGTCAGTAAATAATAATAAAATTATGGCAAATAAATAATATATAAATCGTGTAATTCAAGATTTGGTCATTGTAATTCTTATTTTTGTCACACGTTTAAAATTTGTAAATTTTTGTATTATACGTTTGCCACTGCGGGCTTATTTTCACTGAAATTACACATCGTACGGATAATAAATATATTATTCGTCGTTATTTCCATATAAACACAGAGTTGAGCCGTTATGAATTATTTATTTACTACAAAAAATTGGCTGATATTGTACTAACACACAAATAATTATATCAGACACATTTTTCAAAATAATTGGTTCCAGTATAATTTTGTTAATGTCGCAGTTTAATAATACACATTAAAATTAAATAATAACTATTTTACCATTAAATCAATCTATTAGATATCCAAATTAATTTAAGAAAATCGTCACATATAATCAGACAGTATTTATAAATATATATATATAAACCTGAATTTGAGTACCCGAAAAAAATTTCGTATCCTACACAATTATATAGTAAAGCCAACCATACCAAAAATTTAGGGCGTTTCATGTTCATACTGTACAATTACAACAGCTTTGAATTGAATTAACATCTATCCCTTTAATGTTTTTATTTAAGATACTAATTTTCTTTGGCACAGATTGCAAGCAACACTTTAGTTAAAATCTTGTGCTTGTACGATCTTGCATAAATCTTTGTTAATAATATATTATATTAAATCATTTTTGACATTTGACCAGTAGTATGTAATTAAATTCCAAAAATATCCTTGGAGAATTCAACTTCGATGTTGAGTAATTGTTGACAGACTACATAAATTATGAGTTTTTTTATACGAAAATGTTAAAAGAATACTAAGTACGATAATATTAACTCAATAAGTCTTCATAACAGCAGACAGTTTTATATTTAGGCGTATTCTGTATGTTTTAAGAACTTCCCTACGCACAATATACCTAAAATTTATACTACAAGGGGAAGTATTACCTATATCAGGATCAGAACAAAATTCAATAAACTATTAATGACGCTTTTATAAAAGACACTTTGTTTTTCAATAAATTACCAGATAATAATAAACAAATTGGAAAAAAAACTTTCTTTAGTTTTAAAAAGGTATTTGGCTGAGAAATATACCATTTAAGTAAATTATAATTGTATCAATAGTTTTTAATTATCAATTTTTTCACTTTATAATTATGTACAATAGGCTCAAATATCTAAGGTCTCTTAATTTTCTTATATAAATATATATATTGTAATAATTAAAATATAAATGTGATTGTGGCGTTTTTAAATGAAAGAACTTAAGTGAAAACTATTAAACAAGATTTATTAACAATTTTAAAACAAGTATAAAATTCACAAAATATTTGGGATCTCAGGGTCTTGAACTGGGTTTGATAAATGGCAGAATTTATATAATCAAAATTACATTTACTTTTTATGGAAATCAATGCGTCTGAACATAGACGAAATTTGTTGCGGAAGAAATAATACTAAAGATTGAATTTAAACAATTTTAATTTTATCAAGAATTAAGGATCTCATTTTATCGATAATTAAATAATTAAAGAACGATCTGACTTTTATCTTTTAAACACGGTTTACAAATGATTTTAAAGTTTTTCTCTACTTACGGCCGCCCAGGTCTCTTTTTAGCTTTTCGTGCACAATTTTGGGGACATCACTGATTCTAAGTACTCACAGACTCTAAATGTTCACAGGCTCTAATTGGCGTTGTTTGTTAGTTGGTTTAACAGAAATTGGCTGGTTCTCGATGCTTTTCTGCAACCTGGATTTGTAGATCTCATGACTTTAGTTGAAAATGGACTTCATTGGTTCGTCTATGGCCAGCATGATGAATCTACGCTCGACCACCGAATACACACTAGTTGCTCTGTCTCCTTCCCGACTGAATATTGCTTTACTTTTTAATATTTGAAAGCATGTTTGTGACTGGACCACATTCTTTCGTTCTGACTGCCGACTGTAAAACTTTTCGTCTGATCTATTCGCTGTCTGCTGCCCGACTGTAAAGCTTTCAAACTGCTTGCTGTCCGCTGCCCGACTGGACTTCTTCGTCTCGTAAATTTTGAGCGCGTAAAACCTTCCCAACCGATCAACAATGTTTTCTTTGCCTTGCCGGTTTGTTGCGGCGTCCGCTCTATATCCACTAATAATGAGTCCTCTACAATTCAACTTCTCAATTAGAACAATGCCTTAATTACCAATTACTACAATATATATATATATGTATTTATTGTAACATTCTCATATATATAAATAAATAAATATATATATATATATATATATATATATATATATATATGTATCAGTCATTAATACTTGACGTTTTCCCTTATTGTATTTTCATTTATGGAAATAAAATACTTACTTAAATTACGAAAAAATTTGCTACATTGCAAATGAATTGTTAGTTTTATTTGTAGTTTATTAACAGAAACGAATTTCTAATCGCAATTGAAAGCTAGGCTATAAGTGATGTAATTATAATTATGGAAGGCTGATAAATAATTACATATTTTTAGTATAAACCTTTTCAGAAAAACTATATTTATTTAATATTTTAGTCATTTAATTACATTACTTACTACCGTAAACTTTCTAGGGAACTCGTGTATGTAATATTTTTTTTTCTGAAAATATCAGTAATCACGTATAGTATTAAATAAAATATCCAGCTTTTCATCAGCATGAAATGAATTACAAAAAAATACTCAAACAAAATTAGCTCGGGTATTAATTACCGTTTTCTCAAGGAACCATGAAAGAAGTTGATTTTAAGGTGCGTAAATAAGGTTGACTCAAAGGAGGAAGAATTGATTGTGTTTAATAAATACTGGAGGTACGTTCATACTTTAGAAAAGGTGTACAATGGAAAACGTTAATATTTGACTTTTAAGTTAGAATCGGGATAGATATAGAGGACACATTTACATAAGAACTGTGAATAGAGGACTGTGCAAAGTCTAGAGTTAAAGTCAGCCTCGTACTAATTTAGAGATTTCACTTTCAAACACACCGCTATGTACGTGATGTCGGTTTGTGACTCGTCACGATGTTTGATGGGTCTTAACCTTTCCCAACAGTGGGCAGAGAGCGCCTACTACCGGAACCGGAATCATCGTCCTTAAGCACCTGTTGCCAGCCTTCAGACCCTTCCTTTCGATTAATCAAACGTGTCTCGGCTTCAGCGACTAAACCAACAGACACCTTACCTAACCGATCAATGAGAGACCGCAGTTCGAAAATGACTGAAGAGAACTGAAATTCCAGTTTCAAACTGGAAAGTAGCTGAAAACTTTTTTATAACGTGAGTATAGCTGTGAATAAATTATATGCACGCGTCTAAAAGACAAGGTTTGAACTGTTGTGGAATAGCAGACATTAATTGAAGGAAAAAAGCAATTCAGTTCCACAAACACAAGAAAGTTTGTTTGTAATATTAATTTCTCTAGTTAATCGTTATACAAAGTCTAAGCCATGACAAAATTAGTACAAATCAAGGATATTTTCCGTTATCAGTAGTTCTTGAAGAACAAACACCAAATTTTAAGTTAGAATAAAAAAGTATCAAACTAATATAGAATAAAAGAATTTCACTGTTCATTTTATTAAACTCAAATCCACTAAGGATTTTTCACATTGATGACAATTGTGTCTAACCGATGTATTTATTTTATATGTATACAAAATTTTAATCGATGTTAACAGCATTCGACAACGCGTAAAAAGAAAAGTTTCCCCCAAAAATTATTTGTAATTTTTATCAATCAATCTTTATTGCAAAAACACTGCAGAGCGTCAAGTAATAAAAAAATACATATAATGCATAATTAAAATTTCGTTTTTGGATTGCACTAAAAAATTTCATGAAATGAATAAAATGGATTTACAATTAACCTTTTTCTTAATTGAGATTCTGAACACATTGAATCATATGGAATGGGAATCCTTAGGTAATCCATTAAACAGATCAATTTAAATCAAATGCAACCACCGTTTTGTCTTACTTACATTGTAAGAATTAAGTCTGGCATAATTATGATAGTGGAGATGAAAGTCAGAATTACCTGAACACTAAGTTCATCTTAGTAGTTATCCAGGATATCCTCGAAAATATTGAAGTCTTGAGCATATTAATATTAATAATTAAAGATAAAAATCTTTTGTAAAGAAATTAAATGTATTATAATAACCGCTTTATGTAAATAATGGTAAGCGTTGTAGTCTTAGGAACAATTAAAAAACACTCACCGGAACTTAACACTAAACATTTATTTTATATATTAACGGTAATAATTTTTATCCTTTTTCTAATCATAAACTGTACTCTCGATTTCAAAATCTATTTAGAATAGCAACTATGTTTCTGATTTAAATAACATCGACAGAATTTAATTTATTTTTTCTTCATTTACTTAACTTTTCCGCTGTCTTAAACAAATCAAGGACTGCTTAAGGTTTTCAACTAGTAAATTTATATATCTTGAATATCACAACTAAAATATTGTAATAATACAGTAATATAACCATGTCGGTTGATGTGACAGTAAACTAAATATTAAAAAAAAAATACAGTACTAGTCAATATAGGAAAGCCAAAATGCAATAAACAGTCCACAGTGTCTAAGGCTCAATTTATTTCTTATTTCTTCATCACCAAAGAATTAAATAAATCAGAAGCTTTCGGTCAGCTGACCATATTCATCTGCAAAAAGTTTATAAAAACAATAAGAATTTGGGAGTTACATTCAAGTCTACACTAATAATATTATACGTGGATTTAAGTTCTTGGATCAGACATACGGTAAAATTTCCCACCGTTCTCTTTATGTTATAATAGTCTTTTAAAGCAACACGCCTAGGTGGTCAACACTATTTACAATACCTAGCAAGGGCTTCAGACTAGCATAATTTATTCAACCAAGTATTCTACATTATTATTTAATTTACATATCTTTTTTCACATACTACAAATCATTATTTGATATTTACAAAAGCATATTTTATATACACACGTCTGTAACTTTATAAACATTATGACTCATTTTTTGTTTTATTTTGTTCTGAACAGTAGATACAAGTCCCGTCACATTTCCACAATTTCATAATGATAATAACGTTATTTTAGATATACGTTCTAACAATATTCTTTTGTTTAAATTATTCTCACTTTGTAAGATTTTAATTCCGTCCCAGTCTATTTCGTATCGTATGTCCTTCATATGTTTAGATAATAGTCGTCCTTGATTGCACTTTTTGATTTGATATATGGTAGTGAATTCTATTTTAGAGTAGCTTATAAGTGCGTTTAATATATACACATATTTACAGTTTTTACATAGTATTTGGTAAATAACGTTTTTGCTATTTAACATATCAATTTTTCTTTCATATTACGTATAATATTTCCTAGTTTATTCATTTGTCTATATGTCATTATTATTTCATTAAAACCATGTCTTCTTAGCACATTTATAATACTTTTTGATAATTTACCGAAGTATTCTATTCAAAAAAACACGATTTTTATTATTAACAACCTTAAATTGGAGTTATTAAACATTTTACGAGTTGTTTTTCATTTTCACGACACAAAAATGTCTGCAATATCCCTTAGCTTACACAAATGAAACAAAATATTAAATCGGATTTACTTTGTTTGTGGTTGTTAACTCACTTCTCATTGTATGTTTCACCAATTACTGAAATGACTTCTGGTTGAGTGTTCCGGACGTAATACATTAGTTTTAGTATAGACCAATATATAATTAACAAGAGTTAATGTGGAAACGTGTATGTATATAACAACGTTTTTAGTGGCGCTGGAAGAACGAAATCCGAATACTTGTAAGTTCTACGAAACTGTTTTCTAACATAGAAATTAAAGTCTGTTAAAAATAATAATACTAAAAATTAGGTTTTTGCCGTTTCAAAAATCCGCCAATCCACGTCGAAGCGTCCTTCACTTTTAAATTTTCGTAGTTTCTGTTTCTCTATTTTATGTTTGTCGGTACGAAAGTCGGTTTTAGTATTGTTATATGTGCATGATTACCACCCGTTGTTCCAATACATTACAGTTTGTAACGTCATTGCGTTGCTATGTATTGCGTGTAGTATTTTTGCGTAATGGCGGAAGCTATGTAGACGACTAAAGGAGAAAATTATAAATTATTCAAATCTTTACCTTTGGACTCAAAATAATTTGAGTAATTCTTTACGTCTCGCTGTATTTGTATTGAAAATTTTAATTCATTGCCAAGAGAATGCCCATTTAGATTCTCCGGAACGTAATTATTTAACATAAATGGTTTGATCACAATTATAGTGATAACGTTATATGCGTTAATTATGTTAAATAATATTTGTTTAAAAAATACGTTGATTATTTGTAACGAATTATTAGTGAAGACGGTTCACTCCTTCTAAATCCATTTGAAATAATATAAAATTACTGGAGAGAAATAAAAACCAGTGATAATTTATATCCTGGTTGACCGAACAAGAAGGCTGTACATTTCTCCCAAAGAATTTAAGTGACACAGGAAAGAAAATTTTAAAATTTACAACTATTCAGAACGAGCATAGAAAATATAGTGAAGAAATAAAGAGCATACAGTCATTGTAAAACTGTTATTTAACCCTACAGTTAAATTATATAGGCCTTTAAGACATTTATCAGCTGGTATCATTGAAATAATGTGTCTCAAGTAAACAGATTACTTATTAATTGAGTTCAGTTCACTTTTTTAATATGTTATTGATATATGGCGATTTCTCCGTTAAGAGTTTAAATTTTTATAATAAACATTTATTAAGAGCAATTGGTTTTAAGTTTTCAAATAACACTGCATTGAGGAAAGATACGTTACCAAATCCATATTTAAATATATCAATTACCGTTACAATAATGATCTATACTCGCAACAAAGGAGTTCAAGTGGCTCGTAAAATTTATAGAAAGATTCTCAATACAATAAAAAAAATTGTTTGCTCCCAGGCCATCAAATTTCTATGTTAAATATATTTCCTCGCCATGCCTTTCCTGGAAGATGATTCGTTAAGTGTAATAATACAAAATAATATTTCGTCAAATTTCACGTTGCTCGATTCGGTTCGTCACTTCCCGGCCGGATTTTAGGCCCAATTTCGGTCAATTTCATTAATCACATCAAAGGTTCTCCGATGATGTAATCCAGCGGCTGCTGAGGTGAACGCGTCTGCTCAAGTCACGCGCTCTATCGGACACAGTATCTAATTTACCAAGCTCTTATGTTGTACCTTATTTTCCACCAGGATGCACCGTAATCACTGTAAAGAAAATTGAAAATTTAGCAGTCCCGTCGCCTGTCATCAAGCACATGAGGCTCTTCAGAAAATATAGAACGGAACTTTATGGCATTAGCCGAGAACTTGAAAATTAATCGAGGCGTGAAATTGATTTCTAATGCTTCAATAATTTAAATATGTACAAATTTTTTAAATATAATTGGACGGATTATTGCTAAGTTACGTCCATCACTCTTGGTATTTGATAGACACAGAAACTTGGCTACCATTCAAATTTAATTCGGTAAACAAAAATTATAATTCAATTTGATGATTCTAATTTCTAGTATTACATTTCAATCAGTTCGTCTGACCGAAACACTTCCCGAACAGTCCTGACTAAAAGTTATTAATACAGTGATTATGTTTTGTAATTAGAACCTCGTCACTCACGATACTAAACTTTACTGCGCATACAAAGAACGTATTTTTTCATCCCTGCGTCCAAAATTAACTTATTCTGATTGAATTAATACGTGTTGAATTCTGATAATTTTAAACATTTTGGACGTAAATGAAAATATTTTCTTGAATATGCCAATTCACGAAGGATCTAAATGATAACGTTGAGCTTATATTTGTTATATTAAAACCATACATGCCTGTCATTGTTAGTTTCCTTGATCACTAAAGGAAATTTTTTTAAAACCGTAACAATATCAGTTTCTACTTCTTTTTCCAATTTTAATTTTATGTTTGAAGTTAAAGTATCCCGGAAACTTGGAGAGTAAATTGAAGAATACGTCACGAAATTTGGGAAATACAGAAGAAGGTATTCTTAAACAGCCCTTGAATAGTAAACCAGTGGTCTGTTCGTAACAACAATGGTAACGCTGGCTGGCATGAAATTTTCCCTTTGGTCAAAATTTTACACTGACTAATAAAAAATATTATCATTCATAAATTTAAACTTATATTACAATACTATTTAATGATAATAAATGAAAATGTAGGAAAATATAATACAAAATTACTTTAATTTTAGACGTTCATGGACGTTAATAATTGGCGACATCGCCATTATAAATCAAAGTTACCAAAAGGGAGGTTGTTGATGAAATTTGCACTTAATAAAATATACGAGAAACAAGACAATAAGTATAATGAGGTAAATTAATTCATGTTATACGATTTGTAAACAAAGTCACTGATAAGTTAAATAATAACTTATTTATACGTTTCAGTTCTGTTGTCTGGTCTATCAACCACACTTCTTTATTTTCATTTGCATTACAACAATCCCTTTTATGTAGACATTTTACTTTGTCCCGTGCATTTGTATGTCAGTTCATCCTCAATGTATGTAGAAATGTGGCATCTGAATCATATTTGTAATTTTCTTTGGCTTTGAACCCGTCGAACATGTTAAATATGATTTGTTAAATCACTGTAAACCTTCCTCGAATGTGACTGCTTATATTTTATTTTAATAGTACTGTATTTCGACGAGTTTCTTACTTTCAAGTGTCTGGATGAAAATCTTAGGCGAACTAAACAAATCAGTTCCAGAAAAGAACATATTGTGTTTTGATAATTTAATATCAGTATATAATGGTAAAATGTTCTATTGGTGTGGAAAATTCAAGATACATAAAAGCACATTAAAAGTTTTATTGTCAACGATTGTGGACGTTAGTTTGTGAAGGAGCAGAAATGATCTGATTAGGAACTCCAAGGTGCTCTCGTCTTGGTATTTCGGTAGATTAAATTAATTAAAAAACACTATAAAATTTTTAATTTTTGATATTGTATATGCATGAATCCTACGAAAATGAAATAATTATTCTCCAAAATATGGAAAGGTCGTATAATTAATATATTTGATCTTATCGTGTACTATGTTCTACAGAATTTCTTCTTACAATCTCTCACTTCTTTCTTTTTGCGAAAAAGTGCTATTTAACTACATCCCAAAACTCATTGAATACAGACTTAAAGAGAAAACAATTTTAACGTGCTGTTTTCCTGTCCCTCATATGAATTAATACTGTAATTTACCTTCTCCTTTAGTTTTGTGCTGCAGTGAAGTATAGTTATTTCCCATTATACGCGTACGCGTCGTGATGGTTTATTACGGACGGAACAGTGTCGTCAATAATATTATTGAAAATACACTACCTTATTCTTTAAAGACAGATATGTAGTGATTTAAACTTATAATAACTATTATTTCAGTCGCTTAGCACATGTGCCAGTTATTTGAAAAACACGCATAATTAAACTTTTAAACCATCAGCAAAAAGTAAATACATTTTCTTCTCTAATTAGCATTTCGATGTTGAATATCTGTATTCTAGTATCATAAAATAGGTAAGCCATTTTAAACTGCAGTCTTAAAACGTATAACTACGATTTTATTGCGTCTTAAAACGTACATGCATGTAGTTAAAAGCTATAAATATGAAAAATTCATTTTTAATGATTATTTATTTTTGTTAATAGAAAAGTCTGCGTCAAATAATTTTATATAAATTATTGATTAAAGTAAACATATTAATGTTTAAATTATTAGATGAATACGGAAGATTGCCGAAAACTTCTCTCGACAATATTAAAAATAAAATAAAATTGGAAACTATTTAAAAAAATTTATGTTTGAAAAGACAATCGTGTGATATAAAGAAGATGGAAAATATAACACAAAATTCCAGTATATTACATTAATTGAAAAAACACTATAAAATTCTTAATTTTTGATATTGTAAATGCGAATTTATGATCAAATTTAATTTTTATATTTTTCCTCGACATAGATTAACAGTAAAAAAGTTTCATGTTAGAAAGTAGTGATGCATTTTTGTTTAAAACATAAAAAACGTCAATGTCTCATCTAATAAGTAAGACCAAATGTAGGCTCGTACTTTTACCCATTTTTGAATCTCATTTTTATGAGAAGAATTATATCGGTGGAACGTTTGGTTCAAAATATCGGTTTTACTTTTTCATAGCTTCATCGAAAATCTAATTGAAGTATTTATCCTTATTGCTTCTTCAGTTTCTTTGAACACCCTAAATGTCTTACGATTAACAAAATTTATTTTATTTATCAACCTTAAACTATTTATACTTTCAATTATACGAAAATTAGCTTTGTTCATGAATGACACTTTATTGGTAAAATTTGTGACTCCCGCTATTAATGTAAATACGCTTTTTGTTAACAGAACGGATTTGGATATTTTAAATTTCCAAAGAAATTACTTGTGGTTTTTAAGCTGCACTTTTATTGTTTTGAGAAACACTTGTTTTTCAACGCGTATTCTGATTTTCTGCTTTGTTTTTGACACGACAAGTTTTCCAATTTTCAATTTCCATCTACTGTCTGGCTGGTCGGACTAAAATAACATTCCTTCTTTCTTCAGAACTTCGGTCGCTAGGTAAAACGAAGATTCGTGTAGCCTCCGCCAGATGTCAGCGGTTGCTGGAAGGATGCGTCGCGTGCAAAACAAACGCGGAGAAAACTAGCATGTGATACTCCCCCCCCCCCCCCACGCGAGAACTGCGAAAAAGACCAATTTTACATCCATTAATAGAATTTCTAGCAGTATTTTTATCTGAACAATTATTAAGATTTCACGAGATTAATCAACGATTTCGAATAACGTCGACAAGTTGAGATTTTGTTTATAAAGAAATAAACAAAATTATAACAAACAGATATAAAGTGATCTATTTTATCATATTTTTCACGGAATTCCAAATCACCATTAGTAAAATAATTAATTAAAAAAATGCATTGAATTGGCCTGATATTTATTTATTTATCAGTTGCTTCAAAACGGCGATTACATGAGATGTTACCTTGCGGGTAACAGAACTTTTTATAAATTATTTTTTATAAGCAAAACTGTAAAAAAATAAAATTCAAGCTATGACGATTGTCATATTATATCAGATAAACATCAGGCAGAGTTTTTGTCATTTATTTTGTACTTCGATAATAACAATGTATCACACACACAACATGTAAAATAAATATCTGTTATATGCGTATCAAGTCAGGAACTAGAATAATTGGACATACATGTCGTGCACTATATATTTAAAATTTACCAAAATGTGACTTCTCAAATTCTCTGTCAACGTACAAATTCATCTGTTTATGCTTTTGGCGGTAAATGTGGAATTACAGGGATTAGAGACAGTTTCGTATAATATGGATACCTTTGGAACTCTTTTTTTAAAAAAATATATGTTTTAAGTCACATTTCTTTGATTTACGTACTTATAAAATTGCATAGAATATAAGTTATTTACACTCAATACATTAATACTTTTCCGAATAGCGCTGATCAGTTTAGACGTAGGCTAAGGAAACTACAGTAATCAAGGGCTATTATATATATATTTATTTATTGTTATTACACAAATTAATTTTCATCTTGTGAGCGTTAAAAGCGGCGAAGTGAAAGATAAAAACGGTGAAGTTCAGTGAAAAGAAATCAAAGGGGTTTCGTTTTTTTCATGTAAATAAAAATAATAAAACTTTACAAAGACGGTTATTTTAGGTTACTCATATATTTATATATATATATTATTTTTGTAAATATTGCTACACCGGGTAAATTAATAATAGTAGCTAAATAATAATATTAATAATATTAAATTTCAAGTACATTCTCTTCTCTGCCGTTCTTATTATTTGCAATCTTGGATAAAGTGGGCAATTCTTATTTATTATGTGGTAAGGCCGGACCAGATTCTTGTGGTGACTAATTGAGGAAATTATTATTATAAATCCTTGTAATAAATTTACAATAATTTTTAATTATTATAATACCATAAACCGCAAAGTTACAAAATTTTAGGTTTAGTTGCCTTTGACCTATGAGCAAATGACGGCAATTATTAAAAATCAGAAATACGACACTGGTACGGGGAAACTGGTTAATTTTGTCTCATCTATCAGTACTTGTTTATTATAAATATTTTTGTATTGCGGAGGATAACTTCTAAATATTAAGAATCTGCAATCTTGAAGAAATATTATTTTACAGTGTTCAACTATATCGCCAATAAACGTTATTTAATTATTACCAAAAATAGCGGAGTTTTGAACTGGTGACAAGAGAATGTCAGTTTTTCTAGAAAAAAAACTGATAAAGGTATTATGAACAAATTGAATATTTTTTATAACTTCCACACACAAATCTAATTGGATTTTCCATTGTCTAGATGTTATTCTTGTGAAAGAATAGAAGAAAAAATGAGATGGCTGTGGCAGGTCAAAGACGAAGATATAGCAAAAAGAATTTCACAACAAGAGAAACCTCCTTTGTTTCACATTTTCTATTCCTCATATTTCTGTTGTTTCGCAATTCTACTCGCAATATCTCCGTCATTGACCTGCCACATCCATCTCATCTGTTCCTCTATTCTCAGCTTTCTCTTCGCAAATATACCATCTAGGCAAACAACGTCTATTAATAACCAATGATAATACTGAGGTAGGTGATCATAGAAATGCAGAATCATAGAAATTTCTTCTAGACCGTACTCTTAACTTAAAATCTGACAAAGTGTATAGCCCTGAGAAAATTTTTAGTGCAATTAAGAAATATTATTGAATTCGGTTCCAACTGTTTTAAGTTAATGGCGTCCAAATGGACATACAAACACGTTTACGTTTTGAATAAAGTCTTCTGGGGCTTCTAACCGAGTAAAAATTGTTTATTGGGTTAGAAGCCCTAGAAGACTTTATTCATTCTCTACAACGCAAAAGACTATATTCTACGTTAAAGTTTTATTTATATTAGTAGACAGAGGAGCACAGGATATGTATATTAATTTTAAACAGAATATTAGTATAAGTCTTATTAGATATGAATATTTTTAACACTTATGTAATTGACGAGTATACGCTCACTACATTCACTTAAGAAGCTTATATTATATTAAGATTACTTTATAAAATTTGTCGTCTAAATTAATTACGCATGAAACACACTACGGAACTACAGAAACAATCATTTATAAAGAATATGACGTGATATAATGTAATATAATGGATCGAACCGCTGAAGTTTCTTGTCCTCCGCCATTTAGGAAACTACACCCATTACGTTGACACATTCCATAGTCCCTTCATCACTTTTATTTGACTTGTTATTATCTCTCCATGTAAGTTATAACAATTAGAATAGTTTTGGCATTAATTTCTAGTCATACTCATTCACTAATTTGCTATCACCGTGTTATACCAAGTTCCTAAATATCGGTTCCTAATATCCCATTACGTACACGTTTAATTATTGTATCCTCGTTTCGAACAGAATATCAGATAAAGAATAAGGAAGATAGCCAATACAGACAAAAAAAACGTAATATAGATACCACACAACGTTTCTGTGATCCTTGTACCTTTAGTCGGGTGCTAAGAAGAGCCTAGAGAAACGTTTTGTGGTATTTATATTACCTTTTTTGTCTGTATTGGCTATATTTCTTATTCATTATTTTCAATCAGACGTAAATTTTTTTCATAGTAGAATATCAGATAACTGAACAATTCATTTATTCAAGAATAAGGAAAGCTTATTATCAGGCCGTGTTAAGTTATTTTACTTTTAGCAAGAGGAAAAATGTTAACTGGAACGCGAATTGAACCAAGGACCTCCCGCTTACCGGACGGATGCTCTGTTTATTCTAGAATTATGCCATGAAGTGACTTGTAAATTGTAGGTGAGCCGAATTGAGGTTCTTCTCTTGCTTAAAATTAATATATTTACATTCTCCTCAACGACTGGTTTGTTGACGGTGGTGATGAAATATTCATTCAAAAAATTTTCGGGTGTTCCATTGTATATAGTAGAAAAAATATGACAGGGACGAAGAAGGAAGAAAGAATAATCCTATGTTTCGAAACAGTACATCCTCTGTTTGTCTTCATGTGAAAGGGGTAAGTAACTAGTCAGCTTATTTCACAGAGACGCCTACCGAGGTCTTCACATCTTACTTTATACGTCTATACTGTATAATTGGAAAATACTTCTGACTTACCAGACTAAACGGAAACATTTTCAATCTGCGTTTCTGAACTAAATGCTGTAGTGGTAAAAAAAAACAAATTGTTTAAACAATAACGCACTATATGCGGAAGGCGAAACACTCTTCAGATGTTCCAAGGCTTTTCTCCAGAGTTCCAGATGTGCTCAGGGACCGGTCCAAGGCCATTTTACCTGCCATGAATTCCAGCAACTCCACAAAAAACTAAGATATTTCGGATACCCCGTGCACCGTTACGTGGGCTTGTGTTTCCTTTGCAAAGGGAAGGACACGTCGAATGCACGTTCTGCGGGCTCTGTTTATTAATGCGCACACAATAACTCCGTACCTGCTGGTAGAGCATATCGGGTAGGCAAGACGTCTTTCGGAACAGGAAGAAAAAAATGTACACATACTTCGTTCCATACGTATGGTGTCTTCATCACTGAAACAAGAGTTTATTTTATTTCCATAGCGTCACATTCCAGGATTTCTGAAATTGGTACACTCTCCATATAATTATTCCTTGCATCTCGACAAACCTCAATTTTCTCGCTACACCTTTTTCCTACCGAAACAAGTCCATTTTTAATTGAGGATTCATTTATGGAATGAAATTCCTTACGGTAAAGCCTTGCAAATATTTTTGTGTGATTGCTGTTATTTGTAAGGAAAGACGCGTGATTTTGAGGCCGAGCACGGCGTCTCACATGATTCATTTCTCAGAAAATACAACCTAGCCGTGTTAAGTTACTGTTTCAGCTAGAAGTCGGAAATGTTACAAATGTTGTAAAATTCATCAACGATTATTTGTAATATTTGGTATCGGGTGTATTCCTCTACCTAAATGGGATGAAATTAGGAAGAAGTGAAATAAGGAACAGTGAATAATAAGAATAGAAAAATTTTAAACTAAAACTCAGTACGAATGATGTAAAGATTTTTAAGATGTTTACAACGATTTTTCCCTTTTACGTTTAATTCCATATAAATTACTTATTTATCTATTTTAATTTCATTTATCGTTTTCAAATTGTCTACATTATCTATATATCTTATATTTGCGTAGTTATTATTATTTTGTATTTCCTTATTTATGTGTGTGCTGTTATTCGTTTTGTGTCTGTCTGCGTGCGTGTCTTAATTTCTTATTTGTGTATTTTCATGTTCTACACTTCATTGTCGTGTTTGTTCTCAATGTATGTAATAAATTCCTCAGTAGAAGGAATAATTAAATAAATAAATCTTAATTTAACTACCCCATTCCTTCTTTACTATTCTTCGTTTCCTATATTATTTCTATGTATATATATATATATATGTATATAAATATATATATATATATATAAATATATATATATATATATATAAATATATATATACTGTTTTGAACAGTAAAAAAAGTAAGAGTGTCGACAAGTAATGTTAAAGATAAAATAAATAAATAAATTGATAAAATTCTGACATTTCATCTAATTCAACTCGTAAGTGGCCTTAATTTAATATTTTTCGAATTGAAAATCAAATACGTTATGTAATTTGCCGTCCTCTCGCTGAGAAAGGTTCAAAACGTGTGAAAGGTCAGCAATATTTCATTAAATAATAAATTTGGCTCAGTATGTGACCTATCGAAAGAATGTTGTAGGGCAATTACTAAACAGAAATTATTTTTTTCATTCGTGAATGTAAGGAAGCATAGTTTTTTTATTATACAATTTTCGGTTATGAACGCATAAAAATTTTACATGTTTAGGACAAAAATCTTCAAACGATTTGAACTTCTACTAGTGTAAACCAAAAGCAATGAACTTGACATTTAGGAGTCACGGGATGAAATATCAACTATAATGCCTATTTAATGAGCAGTTTTGATATTCGTTAAATTATCAGAAATAGATTATAAGCACTTCTTTGCCTGTGAAAAATTTCCAGTATTAACATGATGTAAAATAGAAAAACACGATTTTTTTATATTTTGGAGAAAGGGAACAGGGCGATGTAAGGAATATATTAAATGTTCATGTTCGAAACAAGTGTTGCAGTTGACTTTCAGTATATTCGCATATAAAAATTCCGTACGTATCTATCGTTTTCAAGCAAACGGTAATAATAAAAAAACAGCCAATACTTCAGAAAAAAGTATATTAATTAGTTGAAACAAAACTTTATTAAAATACAACGTTTCGTCCACAATTTCTAAACTTCTTCAGGTATTGTTTTGCATATTTTCGTTACAACTTTGATAGGACGCACTCTATGACGGTAATATATTATAAATTATTGTAAATTCTCATATACATGCGAAACTGTATATTACCTGAGGAAGTTCCAAAATTGAGGGCGAATCGTATTGTTTTTTTTGTTTTAACTACTTAATATACACTTTTTCTGACATATAGATTGTTTTGTTTATTTACTGAAAGATAATTATCTGATTATATTAAATATCAAACTGTAATGACTTTAAAATTTCCGCTGATGGCAGATCAGCTTTTTATACGTCAATGTTTCTTTGGATTTGAAATGTGTTGACAATAGAGTTTTGAAACATGAAGAGACGTTTTTCAGATATTCCATTGTAAAATTACGCAAGAGGTGTGTGTTTGTAGATGAGGAAAGACAGTTGCAATGTTTCGACAAGTAAAAAAATCTCTGTTCGCCTTGAGGATTAAGGATTAAGTCTGAGAGCTGGACACACCAGGCAAGGCACGCATTGTAGAAGTACATCTACTAATTTTTTTTGAGAAAACCAACACTTTTTTACTGTGCGATCTTGTACATTGTAACATTAAGCCATTCTTATTACGCACGTTGAAAGTAACCGGTATTGGGATGGAGGACCTCTTCATTATAAGTTTAAGGATGGATGTTTGATGATTATTATTAAATATTTTAATGGAATTTAGGGCGCATACGTTTTTTAAAGGACATGATTCACGCATTCATTTTGTAACTCTTATTATGTTATTCTTCTTATTATTTTTACTTTGATTTGGAGACCGCTTTCTGCTTTACTCTGGAACACCTGTAAAACGTATGTTACCAGGATTATTTGCATTTGAAATTTTTATGAGAATGGTGGATTTAATATTAGACTAGCGTTTGGTTTGATGTTCCTTTGTCTGCTTTTAAGTGGTAAATATACAAAAATAGGAAGAAACGAATACTCATGTGAAGGAGTAAAAGTGGAAGGAGTGAAATAAAATGTCGTTTCAAAAGTAAATACAATATTCGTCTTTAGGGAATAAGGAGCATCAGTTTAGAGCACTGACTCGAGTCCGTCACCCTCTAAGACATGGACCTACTATGTTCCGTCGTGCTTTAGGGTCAAGGCTGACGATGGCTTCCTGCATCTGAGTAAGGCTTTATTTTATCCCCATTTAAATATTTTTTTTAAGACTAAACAAATGCATGTTTAATTGTTGAGTTATGACTATATGTAGAAAGCGTACGCTGAAAAAATTCCTAACAGTTTTTCCTTTTAAACGTAAATTACAACATCGCTATTTTTATATTCCATATGAAAATACTTCTAAATGGTTAAATTCGTTTTATTTGCATTCACTTGCGTTCTTTTAAATGTGATTTGGATTGTTATTACGTTGTTTGTGTATAATAATAGTTTTGTTTGTGCATGCCTTACAATATCGACAATCTTAGCGTTTCATGTATCGATCGATGCCCACGTGTCCTAAATTCACGTGTTACTGTCTTCAGGATTTTATTTGCTTTTCATAAGAAAACAATCAAATCAATTTCGGCGAAAATGTTATCGTTGTTAGTGGATTTTACAAAAACCTTGAATTTATTATCTTTCCACGTGAAAATGGTCGGAACAATTTCGATTAAATTGGTTCTCGTTTTTTATCAACCATTCCCAATATTGAGATTATATGGCGAACGTTTCGCAACAATATTGTATGAAGGACGGTTAAACAGTTTCTGTAGGAAATGTAATCTAAAGTTTGGTTAACATAACACATAATTTACAATTGGAATCTTCAAGTCTGGATGTAAATAGTTTTAATTTATTGTTGGGGTGACGTTCTAACGGCTCTTGCGTTTTTCTGAATCACCAGACGAAAGCAACAAGGACTAGCAGAAACATTATGTGGTAGTAATTTAGCACTTATTTTTGCCTTTCATTTGACTATTTATTTATATAACTGATATTTTTTTTTGTTAATATGAAATAATAACCTTCGAAATATAGATATGAAGACGATCATTATTCCTTTTGTCATTTATATAACAAAGTTTCGTAATTTACGTCACCTTATAACAAGTTTCATCATGTTCCTCTCTTTATATATGAATATATAAAGCAAATGTATCAAAATAAAATTTCCTAAATACAGGTCTATAGTAAATTTAACACCATTTAAATAAATACAATAGCCAATACGTCAGAACAAGTTTAATATAATAAATAATGCAGTTTTTTTTACCAATACCAGACTATTTTTTTTATTTACGACAAAGTACGTGTTTGTACCTTCATCAGATTTTTCCTGATCAAGGTACAAAGACATACCGAAACGTTGTCGTAAATAAATAAAATATTGTCTGGTATTGGTAAAAAAAACCTGCAATATTTTTAAAATATAAACAGACGTAAAAATACAATGTTAAATATAATAAGACATTTCTGTCACAAAAATTGATTACCAACTATTATTATGTACACCTGATGAAGTCCCAAATCAGGGATGAAACTCGTATTGAGTGTATCAGTGTCAATGTATATTTCAGAATAGGTAACTGATATTAAAACTCTTCTGGATTATTTTCAATTATATTTATTTATTTCGATATAATACGTCAGATAAAATGTTAATTTTTATTTACCAGAGCTTCCTGGTCAATCCACAAACACAATTTGAAGTTAAAGCAAAGATTCTTAATTTGCAATATAAGATATTTACGATGACGTAGGTGTGATTCTCACTATTCGCTATATCTTATTCGTTTAATCTCTGTGAAGTAAATAAATACGATGTAATTCGCAATATCTCCATTTTCTTTGAAGGAATTACTTTTCTCATACCTTTCCCATCTGTATGTAGGCAAATTAATACATTTCGTATTTGATTTGACAATTTAGTGTTCCATCAAGGAAAATTAATTGTATTTTAGGAATATGTTTTATCAAAGTAATGAAGAGACAAGGAAGTATTACCACGATTGTTAACGAATAAATAAACCCTTATTTAGTATAACGCAATTTACGTCTCTGACATTTGTAAAGCTCCAATTCCAAGAAGAGAAACAAAGTTCACTTAATAAATTAATTCAAATAAATTCCGATAATGCCCTGTTTCTGAAAATCTGTGCACTCAATGTGTGCTAAATTCAAATACGCGTTGAAAACATTTCGTTTCTGTAGGAATAAGGACTTGTTATACATTGATTAAATCAGTAACGAGCTTAAAAAACAATGTTGTTAATGAGAGAAGTATAATGAAATGTATGCATATGAATAATGTCCCGTAATCAGTCATAATGGCTGACATTTGGTGACAGCAATTCAACGCTGAATCAGGAAATATCTCGAACACACGTCGCACTGCACATGGTTTCACAATTACAACGAAACATGAATTTTGAGAGATGCAGTTAACACACAACAGCATTTATATTTTACTCTGGTGGATTTAAAATCGATGTTTTGATCGGATTCGTTCTAATGTAGACATATTTGAGCTATCTCAGTTAGAACTTTAATTAACCGAAAACGGGAAAAAGTTATGAAAATGGCGTTGTACGGAGGCAGTATTGTAATGTTCATTTCTTTAAGAATATCAAGTTACGTTTACAGAAGCATTTGTTTTTACAATTCAAAATTTCTTTAGACCTACAATTATCAGTTAAACAAAATATTACTTGCGTTATATATTCATAAATTTTTACTCGAAAAGGCACTACAATAAAATCATTTCAGATGAATTAGTGAATAAATTCACTGTTTGTCTGACTGTTAATTTACATTAATTTAAAATATGTTCTAATATTAGCAAGAAAATCACTTCTGAGTGTGAATAACGTTTACATCTCTTTGGACAAGCGGACAGAGCTATAAAAACAATTTAGTACGTATATTGCCTAAAACCGAGATATCTTTGTATATATTTACGTTTCACGCCAAATTTGTTCGTTTTCCACTCAATGAAACCGGTCGGACCGATTACACTATGCATCGTTTTTGTTCCGAGCAGTCAGAAGGTTCTTAAAGATATAAAATTACCACCCGCCACCTTGAAACAAGATGGCAAAGCTAAAAAATCTTGACCGTTCTCTTTTCCCGAGAAATCGGTCAGATCGATTTAGATTAAACTTTTTAGTTAACACATAAGTAAAGTCTACTGATTAATAATCGTTTCTTAGGATGAATTATTAATATTAATGTATAACTAGAGTTACGTGTGATTTTACACTACGTTTCCAATATTATGAGTTCAATGCGACAAAGAACATTTCAGTTTAATTTAATCTTTAAGCATAATTTTGTATGTATTTTTAGCGGACTAATGAATAAAAAGAAATATAAATGTCATAGTTATATAGAGACGTGAGATTTGTTTTTGCAATATCAAACTACTATCCGTCATCTGGAGACATGAAGGAGAACTTTGTAAAAACTTAATTTTAACTGCCAGGGATTTTGTGTCCGCTCCACAGAGAAAACGGACTGAACGAGTTTTATGCGAACCAGTAAATAAGTCTGAGGATATGTTAAATTGACAGCACAAGCCATCATATCCTGTCAATATCATCACCGTATACAAAGATTTTTGTCAAAAAGGTAAACCTCACATTAATAACACTGAATAATGTTTTTTTATTATAATATGGAGGAAGGGTAACCAGCTAGTACTTTTATTAATTAAATATCACATTTAACATAACCACAAGCGATACAATATTTATTCGAATTATTTTTCTTCATAGAAGCGTGGCATGTCGGTGATGAGGACCTCAGTCGTCTTTGAGGGAACAACTTAGATTTAAATTTTTAGTATAGTGTAAAAATATCAAGGTTACTGTTGTTCGAGTTTTTCATTGTATAATATTGTAAAATAAAAAAAAGGAGTCCGACATTGCGTACAGTAAAACCTTTATCTTGAGAGAAGAGGAATAGCACTCAAGAGCTGGGCACAGGAGTCCGATTACTCATTAAAGGAATAAACCTACTAAATTCAGTCTATTCCAAACGGACGACCTTCGAATCTACGCTGATTTCGAACAGAGTTGTTACTGTTACAAACGTCGGACTCTTTCTTCTTTTTAAACAAGGGAAAACCCGAACAACAACAACATTATCAGGCAGATGAATCGAAGTTACTTGTTTCGACCACAGGAAGTCGTTCCATATGAGGTAGGACATATTTTGGTTCCTTTTACCGTGCCGTTATATTATTAAAATATTCTCCTTCAAGGTCCTGCTCGTCTCTAGGTACGATTATGTCACCTATCAACATATTCCGCGGATACGTAAAAGCTCCACACGTCGAAAAATGTTATTTCAGTGAACACCGCGCCAGGAGTCGAGAGTCAAACTTTAAGAATTACATGAGTAGTATTGGAATCCTTACTGACTGATTTCCGTAATTTTACAATTTCTTTTAAAGTATTATTTGCTATTTTTGTATTATCCTCAAATTTGAATAAGAAAACTAATTAATCAGTTGCAAATTATTTAATTTTCAAAAAAATAACTATCGAGAAAATTTCCAGAGTCATTTCTGCATATAATGCATATAATGCATATAAAAAACATTGTTTTATGGAACTCTTTCGCAATTTAAAATTTTGAGAATGGGAAATTAATAATTTCAAATTCTAGAAGAAAACAGTTATTATTTTATATATTTAAAACTAAATAATCAGAGCTAAACGTAATATTTAAATTAATAAATACAATAACCGATTATTAACTTTAAAAATTATAATTAGTACAGCTACACATTTCAGTCCTAATATGTACCATATACTGTACATTCTATTGAACTTTGGGATAAAACAGTACAAGAATATTAATTTAAATTAAAATATTAAATTAACGAAGTAAAATAACAGAGAAATTTAAATATTTAGCCCAAAATTTAGAGACGGATTTATAAATTGCAAGTATGATGAATCGTGGATTCATAGATTATAAATATTACTTCACAAATATTAAGTAAATATTGATAAAAAAAACAGTTTATTGGAACAATGACTATTGGGATTCGAAGCAAAATCATGCTGCATTTGTCATTACAGTAGTGAGACGCGATTAATAAGATGTAAGTCATTTGGGTCAAAATGTACCTATGGTTCCATGAAGAGCCCAAAATTGACCTGTGTAAAAATACGACGTAAGTAGGTAATTCAGGTTTTGAAGTTTGTTGAAATAAGTAGTGAATAAATTTTCGGGTGTTCCATCGTCTATATCAGAAAACAAAATTATGAGAAGGTGGAAGAAGGAGGAAAAATGATCCTAAGTTTCGAACAGTATAAAATCTGTTCGTCTTCGTGGAAAGGGTTAATAATCAGAGCTAAACACAAGGGTCCGAACTCTCCTTAATAAAATAAAACTACTAGATTTTCTTATTCCAGAGAGTCTGTTCTGGTGGCCTTCGCTTCGTACCAATAACTTCAGTCTGGTCAAGACAGACTGATATATGAATTACCGTGTCTTGGAATATGTTAATAACAAAAATGTCTATTATTATGGTGAAGAATGATAATTACGAATGATAAAGTACTGAATTCAGTTTATTCAATTTCTCACATGCGTGAAGTGATAAAGGGCCATTTTCATGTCATAAAATCATCATTAGAATTTATGTCAATTCCGGGATTTCAAATAAGTACAGTAAAATTAGAAATATTCTGATTTAATTTTTAATTAGGAATGGCAATGGAAGTGAAGGAATGAATCTAAAAGTAAATTGGTGTAGTCCTGCAATTATTATTTAATATGAGCAGGTGGCAATTCCTAATGACTAAGTAATGTAGGAAGTCAGCATTCGCCTCCCCCACCCCCTCTCTACCCCTATACTTTAACAATAAGAAATATTAAATTTATACAGAGAACACGTTTCCATCGTCTGAGGCGTTCTATGGAGCGAGTCTGATATCCACCTGATGTCAAATTGTGGCGTGTGACCAGCGCGACGAATCGCCGACGGTATTCTTGGCTTCAAAACCAGTTAGTTATCGCAGGTTACCCGCCCGGAAACCAGTATTTCGAACGATTTTATCTTGCTGTCATGCGCGCCAGAGTGCCATGGAATTAAACATATGGCACTAGAAAGTAACCAGGTAATTAATAATTTTGTACTACGGAGAAATTGTGCATATGAGAAGTCAAGCTGTAAAAAAAAAACTGTTTCTGTTATGAGTCTCGACATAGCGCGTGTATAATGATTAAAATAAAGTGTCTTAGATTAAACAAAATCTTTGTTCACATCACAAAAGTAATTGTTATTTTGGGCAAAAGTCATATATAAGTGAGTGTAATTAGTATTTCTGTTTGGGGAAATTACTATAAGTCAATAAAGTAAGATTGAACCCAACACTTTACCTGCAGAAATCAGAGCTACATCAGGACAATTCTAACTCAGTCAACAGCGACAGCTGTTATCACGGTTTATAATATCTTAATAACAAATATGTATATGGTAGAGAATGTGAACTACACAATTTCTGATAAAAATTTAGTAGTCAGAAGAATTAGTGTCATGTATGAGAGGTAAAGGAACAAACAGGAACATGAAATTAAACTGAAAATTAACCTTACAAGAAATGAATGATAAAAGTAGCATAAGCAATAAAAAATTGTTAGTATTTAGTACGGAACTTATGTATTACTTGGCAAAGATTTTATCGTGTGTTCTATTGTCTGTAATAAAATAAATTGTTAGAGTGTGGATGAAGGAAAAGAGGAAGAATCCTAAATTTCGAACAGCCAATCATTTCAATCTTGCACATAGCAAGAAACTTTCACCACGTGCTAACAAAATTAATTGTTGACAGCTTGTCCTCGCATACGTTTATGGGCCACTAATAATTATTTGAATTTGGAAAATGGTGTAGTAATATTAAGAATATTTTCGGGCTTTAATTGTCTAAGAGGAATAAAGAGTACGACATTTTGAGCAGTTACTAACTCTTTTCGACTTCAGAGAAATTAAAAATCAGCGCTAGTCATACAAATATACACCTACAGTTTTATGTCAGAGGGTCGGTCGTATGTAAACGAACAGAAGTTTTAGTGTTCGAAACGTAGGATTCTTGTATTCGTCTTACTTCCACTCAAACAGAAACTCTTTTGTAACAGACAATAGAACGTCCTATAAAATCTTGAACGAATATCTCAACACAATTGACAGCAATCTTCAAAACCGTGAAAGATTTTCCTGGTGAGTCAAAAGAATGTTTATATTAAACACTAAATATACTACAAAAGTTAAAATATATACAATTTAATCGTGATAAATAGAACGCTACTGTATCTGTACATCGGCCTGAATTAACTAGATAAACTGAAAAATGCCTTTAAAGAATGAGTTTTCATATTTAGGTTTCTACTTTCAAATGTTACGTAAGGCACAGAATTTGGATCAAGAGTAGAGGAAAGTATAATCACATTTAAATTATTGGCTAAGGGTACCTGCAGCGTCTTTGGATTACTAACATGTCAATGGCACATTCTTTATACATATTTGCAACTGGCATTGCGTCACCGCGTTCAAATTTGAGAATAAAAACCCTAAAAGGCCAATTAAAGAAAAAGGAAGATATTCGGTAACTCATTATGCTTCGTGTACTCCGCTGAATAGCTCAAGCGCGGTCTCCCTGAAGCTCATATTCTTCTTTGTTTGGAGGAGAAAATTCATATGTCCTGAGCTCCCGAATCCTCAGCATGATCCCCGAAATGCATCACGTCGTAATGCCTCACATAATCCACGGTTCCTGCAGAAAAAGTTAATCGACAATCTCCTTTTTATGAAAGACGGAGGATGCTCCAAGAGATTTCTCATGGTTCGTCGTAGAACCCACTTGTGAAGAGAATGATTACCCTACCACTGCAACGATGGATATGCACCATTACTTCTCAATAACGATCATTCATCACAGTTACACCGATGTTGATCTCATCGGTGTAATTTCAGTTACAAACGCACAGACGTAAGATTAAAAACCGGGAAATCTGTGTAAAAATTTTTTTTATATATATAAATAAAATTGTAATTTTATCTGTTTAGTAATCCAGAGATTTTTGTATATCTCCACGATTCATGCACCAGGGGAACCGAAACCGATGCAATTTGTCTCCTACGCTGAATTTGTTCGCTCTCCGCAAGAAAACGTCTCGCCGATTTCGATGGGACGTTACATCTTTGTTTAACAAAGCCTTGACTAGTTTCTCAGCAATAGCAACTGACGTTGAACGAAATAAAATGGCAGACGCTGACAAATATGTTTCTTTTTCTCATTTCACGAGAAAAAGTTCTGTCCGCTATATTCGGTTTATAATGTTCTGAGAGATACAAAGTTGCAATTCGCCATCTCCAAATACAACGGCGCACTTTCAAAAATCTTCTTCTTTTTAATTTTTATAAGATAACGGTGTGAACAAAGTCTGATAAAAATTTGGATCATCGTTTTAAGAAAGGCGTGTTAAGGTTTTAAAGAATTTAAAAATGCCATCCGACGTATTCAGACAATATTCAATCATTCATATTAAAACCATAATATTAACTGATTGGACATAGATTTTGTTAGATTTTCTGAAAAACGACAGAGCTATAAAGTAGTATAAAATTCAAACTGAACAACCAGTTTGATCAATCAACATTTTTTTAAAGACCATGTTAAATAAAATCTTCCTTGTCAATTGTAGGAGAAAAAATAATATTATTGATATAGCCAATAAGTCACAAAACTTATTAAAAAATACCCTTGATACTGGAACAATGAGTGACAACGCGTTAAGAAAATATTTATCCGTAGCATAAATTGTAGACACATATTTGTTCCAAAATCAAACCGTAACGTTAAGAACCGTGCACAATGGTTTCATTCCCGTACAAAAACGCTGACTTTGTTCACTTTTCACAAGAATGATAAACCGAATTCGTTTTTAAAAAATCCGGTAGTTATATAGAGCAGTTATACGCTTTTAGAAATATCAAATTGCCATCCCCCAACTCGACACAAATTGGTGAACGTTCGCTGACTTAAACCGCTCGGCTAACGATTGTATCCGTATTTTAGAAAATGAATAAAACGGTTTATCTCTTAAGCGGTAATTGAACCTTGAATTTTAAGGTTAACTGTAATCCACCTTTTGAAATAGTTATAATTGTAAATTGTTGTTTACTCATTTTACTTTTCTATCAACAGGAAATGTTATTGTTAGATAGGTGAGTATTTTAGGTTGATCTTTCACCTAATATACAATTTATTACATATAAAAAATTGTTACTTGATCAATGAGGTAAAAATAAACCGATAAAGTATATCTTTATGGCAACAAGGAACCGTAAAGTTGAGACCGATGAACAAATAGGCTTATCCGTATTAAGGAGTGAGTATTTAAGAAAAAATTTGTAGAGTAGTTCAAAATATTTCTAAGAGTGTCAACTTCTCAATCGCGACTTTGAGAATATTATTTACATATAAATAAATAATCAAACTGCCTTGAATCGGGAAATTGTTTATTAACAAAAAAAAATGTACCGAATTTTCTTCCTTTCCTCAAAATTTTCTTACGTGATTTATACGTGAAATATTAAACCCGAAGAGGTTCTAAATAAACTTTTCTTTATATTACGATATATGTCAGATATTTTCTCATCAATAATATTATTTTCATCCAGAGGGGTTTCCAAACGCAACTGCTGAAAATTAATACTCCTTTAACTTTTTCTTTTAGTTATCAGTCTTGAGACCGGTTTGAGGAAAGTTCTGTATGAAGACCATTTTTCAAATTCGCCGTTAAATAACGAAACATAAATTACTTCATAAGGCAGAATATTTATCAATTTTTAAAATTTCAAGTTCTTGCAGCGGCCCACAACTCTTTGACGCCAGCAAACGTGATATCAATAATAATAATAATCGTGAGTTACATACATGTGTGATGAATTTGTCGTAAGCCCAAATCTTCTAAACGCAAAGATCATACGAATAATCCGTCCCAGTATTGTTCTTGAAATAGAACCCATCACACGGAGCGTTAAGTAAACGTCTTTAACAACGAAATGTACATAATCCAAATAAGCCCAGACGGTCAACATAAATTCAGAAAGAGTGAACGGTTACTGCGTTCTAAAAATACGTAAAAATTCATTTCAGCTAATATTTTCACTGACAGGACATATTTTCAATTATTCAAAAAAGACCAGGAAAATTTATTACGTATAATTTTAAACCTTTGTTTTCAAGTTCCAGATCAACTAAAAAAACTATAAATTAAATTCAAATTATTTAAATTAACTAAAAATCAAAATAAATGCTAACCTCTGTAATACCTGAGATTTTATAAATGATATGGATATACGCTGAGACATTGGTAAATATGTTAGATGGTGCTCCATTGTATGTAATATACTTGGAGAGAGTGAAAGGCGGAATAATCCAACGTTTGTCGAGGTGGATAAAGGAAATAAAAAGCAGAGTTGGTCACACGGGTCCCAACAGTTTTTAAAGTTTCTGAAACCCTGTAATTAACAACCCTCTGTAGTGGACTTCTTTAAGGACTCGTGACTCGAACTCATTTTTTTTTCATTTTATTCCAGCAATACAATAGAAAAAGTTAAATTATATTTTATCTGAAACGGGATATTAACATCATGGTCAAAAATAAACTAATAACTATAAACAAAAAAGACAAATATTTATTCCTAAAACTACTTTCAGGGAATAAGGCTAAGATTATTATATTACACGTTTTCTCAATTAATTAAAAAAAATTATTAACGAGGAATTCATTTTTCTTAAAAACACAAACGCTTAGAATTGTTCAGAATTTTTAGTGAATTTAAATGCAATTATTGTTAAAGAAAACAATTTAAAAATATTTAAAATCCTCGTGAATTTGACAGAATTGGAGATTCTCTCGTCTGGGCCTTCTTTGACAATAGACTGAATAACATACAGGTGAGCAAGTTACTAAAAAGTAAATTATACCAACGTTTATCCAGTTTCACTATTTTGTTTATAAGAAAAAATAAAATTGAGAAACTTGTCAACTTCATCAAACCGACAACTAACTTTCGTTCTTTCTCATTAAGAGAGCCAATGTGCGTTGATTTATTAAACTTTACGGGGAATATTTAAAAATAATAAGCAGAAAGTGGAAATTTGATATAATTCGCAAGATTTGAAGATAAGACTTTGTGAACATAAATCACCAATATAAACGTTTACCTGAATATTGTGAAATTATCTGCATTTTTTGTAAAGATGCCTTCCTGACATATTTTTATCATAAGAAAATAAGGTACCTGAATACATATATTTATCGAAATGATAGAATTGCTGGCCGAAATATTTTTAATTTAATCAATAAAAATTAAAATCATATTTTCTTTTAACAGAAAACCAAAGATTTGTTTTTTACGTCTTTTTTAAATAAATACGTAAAATAAATGAGTACGTACCTTTAGAATGATTTATTGTTTTCATTAACCTATTGTTAATTTGATACAGGAAAATATTAATGAAAGTAAATAGTAACATAATATACAGAGATGCATTAAAATAATGTTACGGCGCCGAATATTTGTTCACCATCTTTAATTATTTTGTAGTTCTCGTTAAAGGAGAAAAATAACTTATTAATGGATTTAGAAAAAGGACATTGCTGAACAAAAGCGATGCGTCCCAGAAATTACCATCATTCTTTTAAAAAAATATAATACTCACAATCAAGAATGCAAGTACTTAAATCTGTTTATTTAATAAGAAAATTAGTAGTTGATAGGCTTATCTTGCGTTCAAACAGACCACTTTGAAATTTAGTGTACAGAAACAAGTTTGTTAAAGAGTTTTAGATTAACTTCAAGTATTCCTGAATAAAATTGTCAAGACAAAAACTATCTGATTATATTAACGGTGAACTAATTTAACGTTATAAAAAAGTTCATAGCAAAGATTTTTGTGTTAGTCACATAATTGTTTTAAAAGTATCTAGTTACATGGTTGTTTTTCTAATATTTTTTATTGAACCGCTTATGGTACCGATACTGATTTATAATTTTTTATTTATACAAATGCACTACTTTTTAATTGTTGACAACTATGAAAGGAAAATTTACAGAAATAATTTCAAAATCATAAGTTTAAGGTTATCAATCTAAATTTTCTACTCATATTTCTTAAGCCTATTGGTAGAAAATTGATTTTTGTGATAAATAGCATTGTCCTTTTATAAAAATTTTAACAGGATTTGTTTTTTACGTCTTTTTGAAATAAATAAGTAAAATAAATGAGTACGTAAATCATTTATTGTTTTCATTAACATATTGTTAAATTGATACAGGAAAATATTATTGAAAGTAAATAGTAACATAATATAAAGTGATGCATTAAAATAATATTACAATAGAATAAGCGATATCACGTCAACCAAATGCTGAAATAACTTACGAATATTAAGTTTCTTTTGAGTATAAAGTACAGTAGCGCTTTGCGATATCACGAGTTAATAATTTCCGTGTCTATTTTCCAGCCTAACTATAAGGAGTAGAATGCTGATTCACGTCAATTAACCTTCGCTTAGTATTCCGCCTGTTTTACTGAATTTGTTTAATTCCATTACATTAAAATTGCTCAGAATGTTCTCAAATGTTTGATGATGTGTTACATGAATATGTTTTTCGTAATGTTTGTGGCTAAGTCGTTACTACAGGACATAGGGAAGTTATTGCGTTAACCTTAAAGATAGTTTAACAGGAGTTTGACACTAGATATATTTATCGTGGATAAGAAATGCATCCATGAGGTTGAAGTACCGACCTTGATTAACAGCATAGTAGTTCCCTGCGGAAACTACATTCTGAACTAACGCTGCTTAAGCCGGCATGAATCTTAAACTGTAATTCCATACCTCAAAAACTGTTAAACTAGGACAACAAATAAATCTTTGACGAGGACAAGGCCAGGTTTTTTTTGTTTACATTGTACGTCCCGGAGATAACGCTAGCGAGCATAATGCTCCTGCGGAAATCGTTCGTTGCTAACCTTCGGGACCCGGTGTCACCCTTCTCTAACAATGCCCGCATTTTTTCGGCAGGGGCAAACAAGATTTCAATTTTTTGGTGGTTCCTCATTACCGATGCAAGACACAAAATAGGGAACCTTACCGGACATGTGGCAACGATGCTACGTGGCTACAATAGGACCCCTCCGTTGGGGCAGAACTTGTTTTCGGCAGGGCCACCCCAATAGTCGAAATATGCCGACAGTTGAACCCGGTGTTAGGACCGGAAGAAGACCCTCAGGAAATATTAGGCAGTTCGTTTTTCTGGAAGAGCAGAGCTGGCTGCTAGAGGTAACTAAGACGAGGAAATGATACTGATTATCATGTAGAATTATTTACGGAAAGTCTTAGCAGTTTAGAAACTCATGTCTATATAACATTAATATATTGTAAGATACATTCATTAATTTATCTTTCGCTTAACGGAAATTAACACCAAAAATTCAAGACAGCCAACTGGTTTACTTAAAACGTAACCGTTTAATTTTCGTGTATGTTCGCACATTTAAGTACCTTTTATATACTCATCAAGTTTAATACAACTGTCATCTAATATAATAGTCCAGCATACTTGGACTCAGTCGAAATAATTTAATATACTTTTGTTAAAACGGTTCTAGGAGACTGTTGCATTTCAGATATAAATTTCTCAATATTTTGCGGTCATTAAATTCATCCTTTACCCTTGCGAGACTCAAAATGTCACATATAATTAGTAGAAGCTTTCAATCGTAAGTGAAATTAAAATAATTTTGAATTATTTTATGATTTTGTGTTTTACAGTTGACCATTATCTAAAGATTTAAAAGTTTCTGTTAAGTATATGTGCCAATTTTAACCATGAAATAATGGTTACGAATTAATTTGATGACTGTAAAAATAGTGTAATTTAAATATATTTGTATTTAATATGTCCTTTCTTCTGAAAGCCTAATAATAAAAGTACGATTGAAAGCACAAATTTTTATTTACAATATATGTTAGTATATATTATGAACGAAACTGATTATTTGGTCCACAAATATTTATAATTGTTTCAATTAAAAAATTCTGATAAAATACAACTTCAAAAACACAACTGTGACTCATCTATTTTATTCTCAGTAAGTATTCTACTTATTTAAATTGTGTCACTGATGTTCTTAACCAGTTTTCGTTATAACCGCTATAAATTAAATAGAACAGCAAAATATATAGAGATAGATGGTCGCTCCTCTTCATTGTTGCTAAATTTATCTACCAAGCAGAAGCGCTAAAAAACATTATGATAAAATTATGAATTGTGTGTCTAGAAGTGAATGAACTTCGCGGCACAGAATATTAAAAAATTATTACAGAACAGGTCACGGAATCAGCATCACAGTAAATAATAACACAGTTTAAAGTCACTTGAAAAACTTTTTCTCCACTATGTGAAACGTTTAATGTTATCTCAAAAAAAAATTGTGAATACTCTTGAAGCTCCTCGCCAAAGTTTCATAAATGTAGGTTTTGTTTATGTCAACACGATAATTCTTAAAAATGGTACCGTATACTTAGAATAAGCTATAAAAGTATATACCAAAACTGTAAAATTTATTTGCCGGAGAAGTACTGTGGATACAATTAACTATCAAAGCATTTATTATAAATTAAAATGAGTGTACATATTGTACAATTAAATTTTCAATTTAAATGTTCATCTTTAAATTAAAACGTTTTGTTTCTTTAACGGTAATTAATTGTATTTCAAACCATGGAACTCTAGTAAATCGGGAGTATTTTTGTTTCATGATGAGTCTTAAACATTTAGCGGAATTTTATTTCAGCTCAAAATAAAAATCAAACAATAATGTAAACATGGGTTCGAAAATAGCGCGAAACATTTAATAGTTTTGGAATACATTATTAAGTGAAAACATCGAAGTACCAATTTTAAAAAGTATCTATGAAGCCTTCGAATATGTTTAACTCATTTAACTGGAAACCAAACAATACGAGGACTTTAATATTAAAAATTATACAATTATATATTTTAAGAAATTTAACACACTATTTAATTATCAACTTACTTAATATAAAAATTAACATAATGGTTGTAATCTAAGCAGATCCTGTATATTCAAAACAATTGATCTTTCTGTATTTGTATCTCACTAAATCCCTTGACTATATTTTATAAAAGGTCAATGCTATTTATCACAAAAAGCAACATTCTACCAATAGGCTTCAGAAATATGAGTAAAAAATTTAGATTGATATCCTTAAACTTGTGATTTTGAAATCATTTCTGTAAATTTTCCTTTGATAATTGTCAACAATTAAAAAGTAGTGCATTTTTATAAACAAATTTTTTTAAATAATGTAGTAGTAATTTTGTAATGTAAATCGTGGTCACTAATAACCATGTCGGTTGATGTGACAATAAACTAAATATTTAAAAAGAAAAAAATTATAAATAAGTATTGATAGCATATCATATTCAATAAAAAAATATTAGAAAAACAACCATGTAACAATTATGTGAATAACACAAAAATCTTTGCTATCAACTTTTTTATAACGTTAAATTAGTTTACCGTTAATAGAATGAGATAGTTTTTCTCTTGAAAATTTTATTCAGGAATACTTGAAGTTAATCTAAAACTGTTTAACAAACTTGTTTCTGTACACTAAATTTCAAAGTGGTCTATTTGAACGCAAGATAAACCTATCAACTTCTAATTTTCCCATTAATTAAACAGATTTAAGTACTTGCATTCTTCATTGTGGGTGTTATACTTTTTTAAAAGAATCCTGGTAATTTGTGGGACGCATCGCTTTTGTTCAGCAATATCCTTTTTCTAAATCCATTAATAGGTTATTTTTCTCCTTGGACGACAACTACAAAATAATTAAAGATGGTGATCAAATATTCGGCGCCGTAACATTATGTTAATGCATCTCTTTCCCTGTATCAAATTAACAATAATGAATAATGAAAAAAATAAATCGTTCTAAAGGTACGTACTCATTTATTTTACGTATTTATTTCAAAAAGACGTAAAAAAACAAATCTTTGGTTTCCTATTAAAAGAAAATATGATTTTAATTTTTATTGATTAAATTAAAAATATTTCGGCCAGCAATTCTATCATTTAGATAAATATGTAGATATTCAGGTACTTTATTTTCTTATGATAAAAATATGTCAGGAAGGCACCTTTACAAAAATGCAGATAATTTCACAATATTTAGGTATCCGTTTATATTGGTCATTTATGTTCACAAAGTCTAATCTTCAAACTAAATGAATGGTCTTGCGAATTATATCAAATTTGCACCTTCTGCTTATTATTTTTAAATATTCCCCGTAAGGTTTAGCAAATGAACGTACATTGGCACTCTTAATGAAAATGAACGGAAGTTATTTGTCAGCTGGATGAAGTTAATAAGTTTCTCATATTCATTTTTTCTTATAAACAAAATAGTGAAACTGGATAAACGTTGATATAATTTACTTTTTAGTAACTTGCTCACCTGTATGTCATTCAGTCGATTGTCGAAGAAAGTCCAGATGACAGAATCTCCAATTCTGTCAAATCCACGAGGATTTTAAATTTTTTAAAATTGTTTTGTTTAACAATCATTGCAAATAACTGTGCATTTAACTTGACTAAAAATTCTGAACAATTCTAAGCGTTTGCGTTTTTAAGAAAAATGAATTCCTCGCTAATAAAATTTTGTAATTTATTTATAAAACGTGTAATATAATAATCTAAGCCTTATTCCCTGAAAGTACCTTTAGGTATAAATATTTGTAGTTTTCGTTTATAATTGTTAGTTTATTTTTGCCCATGATGTTAATATCCCGTTTCAGATCAAATATAATTTAGCTTCCATTTTTCACTCTCTCCCCCTCGAGGTTCCTTAATATAGTACTTAGTTACGAGTTCCAGTTTTGGTTTGTTTATGTGTGTTCCTGGACCCTCGACTACCTGGAAAAGCGAAAGTGGTATGTGGATCTCCAGGTCAGTTTCGACTCTTTATGATGTGATTAGAAGCAACAGTCTCACCCCGCCTGTTTAAAGTCGACGGAACTTAAAGGAGAAACGCCGTCTCTGGTGCAATCTCCTCCGGCCAGTTCCTTCATACGAAATCGGACATTCTCGTAATTCACAAACTGTTATCAGTCATTCCGAAAATATTTACATTAAAAAACATATACGCATAGATATTGATCGAGTTACGTAAGTGGCAAGCAACCATTACTCTTAATTACTTATGATGGAAGTGTACTACGGTTATTGAATTTAGACAATATTCGTGTCAGGAGTAAAACTGCTCAATTAAAATTTCTCAATTATGATAGCAGGTGCACAATATTCAAATATATCACATGTTTACAGTACATATCAACAAAGCGGTAATGAGGATCTAGAGGCCGTATTTCGTTTTGCTTTGTAGATTTAAAATTTATTTCTACTAAGACAAAAATAGACAAATCAAAAATAAGTCTATTATATTACAATATAATTTATTAACTTCAATATTTTGAAGTTTAAATATTCTTTGTTACCTCACAGATTATCACGGTATGTGAACAATTGTTAACGAACCTTGTTTCATCTTACCCCGACGTATATATTTTCATAAATATTTATTCTAAACATGGAAAACAGTGGAAATCTCCCAAGGTCTAAATATTTGGTTTCGGTTAGTAGCTGAACTCTTTTTATCCTCCATTACCCGCGTTTCCTGTCCTTATTGTCCTTCAAAAAAATTATGAGATAGACTGTTCATCATTAAAGTTTGTTTTCTCAATACGAAATATGGGATTTCAGAAAAAGTATTATTTTTTACTATTTTGACACTCCTCACTTTCTATTGTCTCCTTGTTAACATATTAACTTAACTGTATCATCGAAAGATAAAAGTTTTTAAGAATAATAAACAAAACTGTCACCTTCTCCTGTTTTCATTTGCGCCTATAGTTCTCCTGGAATACTATTTGCAGTTCTCCAGAGTCATCGCAAAAGATTTAATTCCCCTTGATCGTGTTTCACCTGGTTTTCCATATGCAGTATGTTCTATTTCTCACTGGCAGTTTCCCTTTTTGCACCATCTAAAAATGAATCTTATTCCTCTTTCAAATTTCAACGACTGCTATTAATTTATTAAGAGTGATATCTAAAATCTTTTTTTTAATTAATTTCCCCATACATTTTTATATTAGTCACAGGAAATAAAAAGTTACAGTTAAAAAAAAAACAAGTTCATCAATTTCTTCTGGGTTTATCCGCTCACCGTAATTTAATTTGAAAAGTTCCAAAATCAGTACTATTTTAATTAAGATTAAAAATAAAAACAAAAAGCACCTTTTAGTTTATAATTATTTAATCTGCATTATAATAGTTCTTTTTAAAGTTTAAATTTTTTAAACCATTCATTTTTCTGCAACACCATAATCTACTTCAGTTTCAAAAAACAATTTTAAAAAAAATATGTTTTCAAGTCAATTTGATACGATCCAATAATGTTTTGGACAAGGACTAATCCAAATGCATACAGGATCTCCTGAAATGTTAGTATACAGCACTACACTTTTCGACATTCTGAAGGATTAATATTTGTTTTACAATATCAGAAATATTCTTGAAACGAAGTCCATTTTTACTATAGTTTAAAAAAATGGTCAAACAAAAACCGGGCTTCTTCAGTTTTCTGATACAAAAATACGGGGCAATTTATTTAATAATAAAATCTTATTCCTGTAAAATTAAACAACGTTTCGTCGCTTATTTGGCGACGTCATCAGGTTGAAGTTAAAAAAAATTGATAGACATGTCAATCACTGATGTTTATTTATTCATTAGTTTTCTCAATAGTCAGAATATATATTTATATATATCATTATTAAAATCTTATTATATTTTAAATCTGCAGTATTGTTGAGTTTCCATTTTAGTTTCCAGTTTGACAAAATTCATTAATCGAATAATAATCTTTGACCAACGACATTTACTTTCAGTCTGAGAGAAAAAGTGATAGTATGTCTTTCCAAAGAGTCTCCAAACAAAATAATTTTTAAAGAAACTATCTATCGATAGCTTAAGATCGACCAAGAAAATTGGATAGTTTCTGAAGGGAAATAGCGCAAAAAAAAGAATGCTTTAAGAAGTCAGCCATAGGGAGTATTTACTTCATTTGTTATTTGCAAATTATGAGGAAAATGTCTCTTTGCCGGTTTTATTTTTGGAGCATGGCTGCCAATTCTTTGTTTTCGGATATGAAACATTATGTGAAGATACATAATTTTTTTGTTCCCCCGTTCTTGCCAAATCAAATCCCCTATGTGTTTTTTTTGCCTGTGACTAACGATCACCATAAGACGGCGAGAACTGGAATAGAGAAAATTCCCTTGAACCCGAGCACCGGCCCACATTAAAGGGTTTTTCTTCGCAGCGTTCACGGCGGTGGAAGCGGGTCCGGATAAAGAACGCTCAGAGAAAAAAGCCTTTAACAGCTCAAGCGGCCGAAGGAAGAATTGGGCAAGCCGTGAAAGGCCTCAGAAGAAACGCTGGGGCGAACAAAGACACAAAGGCCGCTGTCCCCGCCAGTTCACACGTCACCTATTTCCCTGCCAGGACCGTTCTTCACCTTTGCCAAATATAGCAATCAAGACATCCAAAACTGTACATCAATTTTCCAAAGAAATTGGATTGAAGAACGAAATGACTGGGAAATACCGAAACCTCATAGAAGTTTACTTCTACTCCAGAGTTTAGAGAGAGCAACAGTCAGGTTCTTGCAAAAAATTGGTTTCTTAATTTCTTTTCCGATATTCCTAGTAATTGTACTATTGATAAGTAGATTAATATTTCGGTATTTTTCAATAGATATAATTCTATAATTTATAAATTTTACTTGACCTTGAATCAAATCTAAAATTGTTGTGTTTTTTGGAAATTAAAAATAGTTTATATTAAAATTATACTAATTACATTAATAAATAGCTAAATAACACAAAAAATAAGTGCTCAATGAGATATTTATTTAGCAATTATTTTGTCTAATATTTAGATATTTATGTACTCAGTATATCTTTGCTATGATTATTATTAATTCTTTAATTCAGACTGTTCTATTATTCAACCGTCAATCATAAAAATAACATAACAACTTAATAATTGTCTATAATTTATTACCCATAGCAATATTACTAATTTTATAAATTTTCGAGTTTCATATGGTTATTTAAAAATTAACCACGTAATATTTGCTCTCTTATTAATATTCTCTTCCATTAATTGATCAAAAAAATTCATTTGGTATCCAAAAATATTAGATAATTTGTCGTTTTTGGTAGTATCCCCAATTTCTTTTTCGAGAGTGGCCAATTTTAATAAGAAAAACTAATTAATTATTTTCATTATTATTTAACTTGTAAAATTGGAACATTCGGAAATATTACCATCTATACGGAGATAAAATTTAAATTGGATAACAAACAACAGTTAGAGCCAAAGTTTCTTAGCCCAAATAATTCAAAATATTACCTCATTATAAAATATTACACATATGAACATTTTTATTATCTGTTGGTCCACTATCATATTTAATTAGAAACTGTAAGCACAGCATATATTTTCGTGGCAATCTTTGTGGTGTTTAAAAAAGTTCTGACTTAATTATACGTTATATTGATCAAACAAAAATACATTGAAATACATATTTCTACTATCAAACTTTTGATTAAAAAGAATTCAGTATAAAAATATATTCGGGCCTTATCCAACATTATTGTCAACTAAATGTTGAAGTATTAGAGCCAAAGTACCGCGCTATATTAAAACTAATCAATTCTTAAGAGGAATGGTAATGCTTTTTCTGTTACAAATAAGAATGATTCTCCTATTATCTATTAACTTATAAAAAATAGGTTTGTATTAAGTATATTTAAATTCAGATGAAATTTAGAGCAGACAAAAATCACTAAGAGGGCTTGAAAAGTAGGATTTAAAATTTATGTTTTTAATTACATATATATCTGTCCAGATTGGTCATTCTATGATCAAACATATCACTCCATAAAAATATCGAATTGTTTCAAAACTTAACACTTTCATTTATGAGTCATGTAAAATGCATGTAAAATGAAAAGAAACGAACAAAAAAAGGCAGAGTAAGCTATACACTTTCTTTAGAGAATACAGACATTACTTTTAACAGGGAATTTTAACTATCACATAATTTTTAATAGTATAAAATAATTTTGCGATGTTTTTTCGGTAATATTCACTTTTTTTGCTGAATAAATTTTATGGACCGTAGACTTACTCCCTGGACATATAATTAACATTTTTCTCATCATAAAAAAAATTGTTACCTAGTAACACAACATTCTGTCAGATCTGTTAAACTAACTTGAATAATTTCACTATAAATTAAATTTTGATTTCCACATTTTTAATTTTTATGAAGTAGGAGTTTATCTAAGTTTCTCCCTTCGGAATGTATCAGTTGATCCCTTAGATTTTATGAAAAATTCTTAAATATTAAAAGGACCACATACATTTACAAGCTTCACGTTCATAACGTGTTGAACTTCGATGAATGTTTTCCGCTTTTAAATTACTATCTATAGTTATTCTGCAAATTCTAATCCGTCATGAAAGGACTATAACTTGTTATAAACTTAAAAAATATTCCTTTCGCGCAATGTCAGTCATATGTTCTTCTTCTTTAAATCATTTTAGTTCCTAAGTTATGCGTTTATAAATAAATTCAATAAATATAAAAGTAAGGGACTAGTAATCCTGCAATTGTACATACGATACTAAACCACTAATTATCGCTAGTCAAAAGTAAATTTTAGCGCCAAATTTATGAATAAAATAGGATAATTTAATTTTCTTAATGGATGGAATCGTATATCATGTTTACTGGATTGAACAATGTGTTCGGTTCAAATTTATAATTTGTAAGGGACATGTGTGATACTAACGCGTCTTCCCGTTAAAAATTTTAAAAAATTACCTATATTTTGAAAAGCGCCACAATTAATTTGGAAAAATTAATACGAATAAATTTAACCAAGTACCAAAACAAACTATTATAAAATAACTTTTACTTTAAGATAAACCAGAAGAATCATTATTTTAGTACATAACACAAAATGCTAAATGATTTACGAAATCGATTACTATAAATTCCTAAACGATACAAACGTTTCTTCGTTTATATAAAGTTAAACACGTATCTAGAAAGCAATCAGAATAAGATATCATAACCACAGTTTCAATATTATATTATCGTTGCAATAGTTTGATCCTTATTTAAAAATTATAATAGGTCTATATTTAATTATATTCGCTGTATTGAGCACGTATTTTAAATATTTAAAATATTGTCATATTTAACGCATTTTTTTACAGTAATAAAGTATTCCGTCGCATATTAATTAGTACGAATTTTTTGTATTATCTTTTTATTAAATATTCACGTATTCATTGTCGTTCAAGTATGTTCTTGAATTTACAAAATTTGGTAATACCGTGATAATATAGATTATAAAAGTATGAAAGTCCGTAAATGGTTTCGATAACCTTACACCTCCCCGAAACCACTAGGCTCGAATACTTTTCTGTATCAGATTATTTTATTTAACGTATTTCCTAACCGCTGTACTCTCATTCTCGTATTGAAGTATATGCACAATGTTATTTAAATAATTGGTAAAGGTATCTGATATTCATTATCAGAGAAGATATCAAGGAAATATCCCAATATTTTTATCAGTACGGAATACTCGACTTCGGGAAACGAAAGTAGGTCTCAAAATCTACGGCAAAACTCGGTACAGTCTTTTATGCGACATTCATTGACATGTAACTGAAGTCACGTTTTCCAGTACGATATTCAGGGGTTATACCTTATTTAAATATGAATAGACGAATACGATAAAAACAAAGTGTTTTTTTCTATCGATATTTCCCCAATTTCTTTGTTATTTTAAATTGTTAACGGAAATTACAATAGAAAGCATCGTGTTCCGAGGATGGAGTGTTGCACACTCTTCAATAAAATAGCAGACGTTAAAATCTGTTAAAATGGATGTAAATATTATAAGCACAGTAACAATTATCGAGATGTATTTAGCAAGTGGAAGGGAGCTGAGGGGAGCTTAGGTCGGAGGAGTGGGGATGGACCAGCGGGCGGAGGGGAATACCAAATATGGCAATGGTGGGGAGACTGGGGATGGCAAGAGTGGGGATGAACGGTGCCAGGTTTTAAAGGGAGTGAGGGGTAGATCTGTTACAGATACCTCAGAATTTGTATAATTGGCCAAAAGACTTTTTAATGTGTTAACCGACCGTAAGTAAGTAATTAAAATAATCCCAAACATGTCACGCACCAAACTTTGGAAAGTATCAACTGCTTGGTATAGCTTACCAAGAACGCAGAAAATAACGGAGCCAACGAAAATAAACCTCACAAACTTGGCACAAGTTTCAAACAACGTTTTGGGAAGTCAAGTTTTTAAATATTTAAGAAAAAAACAAGTATATCACATTGTCTGATTTATCGTAACGTCACACGCTTTCAATTACTAATACATATACTGAACACAACCCCCAAGTCAATCTATTATTAGGAAACTCAATATTATTGAATTTATAAGATACAATAAATATTTATATATATCGTCGTAAAAATGGCCACGGTTTTATTAGAAATACCTATTACTACATTCAAGTATGACCGGGAAACAATTTAAAAATGATAATGTAATCAATCTCCTATACGTTTAAAACTTTATGAATTAAAGGATTGTTGTAAATTTCCTCTGTAATTGAGGTAAATATCTGATTGTAGTAAATATTTTCTTATATTTGTATCTATAAGTTACTTTAAATAGTGATGATAAATTGATCTGTTTTTTCAGTTCATATTTATACCTTGATTTTAAGAAATTGTAATTTAAACACTAGATTCAGAGAGACACAATATTTTATGTAAATTCTCTGTAAAAGGTGATTTAAACATTTTTTCAGGATCGATGGAAATGAAATGGTTTTTATATTAATTGATGAATAAATAAAATTAATCTTCCAAGAAACAATCCCATTAAGTAGAAGACGCTAATTATCATTTTATTAATCACGAAAAGACTATTCCAGACGACTAAATTTTAACAAAAATAATTCTTCAGTTTTCGTTATAATGAAACTGATTTTTCTATCATTAGTTAGGCTCTTCGATAAATGACATTTTACTTTTTCAAACTAATAAATTATGGTGATTTTCAAAAATATAGATAACTTTTTAATTTTGGGATGGAAAACGTAATGTGTTTTTTATTTCTAGAACATCAGCCATTCTCATTAAAAATATAAATTTCTGTAAAAAAAGGTTTTAATTTTTAAACTGCATTTCAGTATTATGTATATTGTAATTAATTATTGAAAGTAAAAATATGTTGGACTGAAAAATGTAATGATTTTATTATTTAACATTTATATAGCTTAAAAAATTAAACATCTGAACTTATATGTCGAAGTTTTTTGTGAATCAAAAATTAATTTTGCATCAATTACAATAATTTTTATTTGCCTATTTATTCGGTTATTATATACATTTGGAAAACTGTTGATTGTATGTAATTATTACTCGAACAATGATATTACAGAACGTCTGATATTATTTTATGATAATACAACATACAAATTTGATTTTGCACAATTTCTGCTTTAATTATTTTGACCCGTAAATGGAAGATTGCCAATGAATTTATTTTCATAGTTTTATTAGCATATAGTTACGTATCTCCGGTCCAAATGTTTTTCCAATTTTTTGCAGAACAAATTAATGATACGGGAGTTCTATTTAGAAATTTTTATTGAAATGGGCAATTGCGTCTGTGTTTTCACAGGATGGTTGTAGCTTATTACACGTATTGTCTGAGTGTACAGTTTCAGGCAGTATCAAAAATTCTTCAATGTTTGATGGAAAAATATTACATACAGCCTGGGACATATCGCTCCTGTTTGTATAAACGACTATACTTAGGATCTATAACGGTAGGTTATTATTTGATATGTAAGTCAACATATAATAAAATTGAGTGCACAAGTCTGCCAGTTTTCAATACATCATTAATAGATATTTGTATACAGTGCTAAAAGGAAACACAAGGAAGAGAGTGAACAGAGAGACAAAAAAAATAATGACGTTATATCGTTTTTAAGGCAAGAGGACGAATTTTTTTGCTACAGCATTTAAGTGTAATAACACTACTATAAAAATAAATTGTTTAATTCAGGAAACGGCTGTCACAGCTTCTATTTATCAGAAGACTTGAATAATTTTTTTGGAACTGTTCCCTTGCTGTTTTATTAAAAAACGTTGATATTTATAATTAAATTTTAATTAATTATCGACTTCCATTTGGAGTTGTAGCTTTCGAACGGATTTCAACTATGCACGTCGGCACATCTTGATCACACGCATCAATGTCAATGAGGATCCTAGATACAAACAATATCTTGGCTTTATTCTGCCTTTAATAATTTGGGTTTTCACCGTTTCTCCAAAATTAATAAGACGAATAGGTATATTTGAAACCCCGATCGCAATCCACACATCCACAATATTTTGTACAACAAATTCATACAAATATTATGCCCGTGCTTGTAAATGTAAATTATAGCTTATATAATGTATTATTATTTCCTAATATCACCCATTCTGTAAAATCCTTGAAATACATTTTTTCCTCGTAATTGGTATCAACAAATATAAAGTAAATAGTTACAGAGTAATGAATTAACAGTACCGTATACAGTTTTCGTGAAAGTAACTTTAACAAATATATTGAAATATCAAAACTTAATTGATACTTGTAGTAAGCAAGCAGTAATAAAATTTAATTTATGTCTATATACGTATCTGTTTCAGGTGAACGGTAAAAATGAAGATCGTTTTCGGATCCGTAATTGGCCCACTGTCAGGAAAATACGGTAAGAGAATTTCCTGAGATATAATAACACTGATATAATTGTGTCATATTGTCGTGCTCAACACCTCGTAAATGCTTATTCTTGGTTCATCGTAACAGAGGTTTTATAATTTGGAATTGGAATAAATCCCATCAATTCATCACGATTAAAAGGAAACAATTACATGCGCTGGTCTTCATAACTGGCCATACCACTGACTATAAGAGGAAAAAAAATAAAAACTTCAAAAGTTCTCATGATGTACAAAAGTTTTGTAAAAAAAATTAGAATCAGACCTTTTACTGGGACAATTCCAAAATTATGGATATTGAGACCAACGTAAATACCAGACTGTCTTATTAAATGTTTAATCAGATATATTAAAACCACATTAATCTCATCAAGTTATAATTAATGAAATCATTATTATATAAAATTATAAATTATAAATTATAAATATAATTTATAAGGATGTATATTTAAGAAAATAGCAGATTTATTCAAAAGGTATAGGTTTTATAGAGGATATTTTGTCAACAATATATATATATATATATATACATATATATATATATATATATATATATATACATATATATATATACATATATATATATATATATATATATATACATATATATATATATATATATATATATATATATATATGTGTGTGTGTGAGTGTGTGTGTGTGTGTGTGTGTGTTTTGTTAATAAAGGAACACTAGCTGTTAGGTATAAATATTTTTTAATTTAGATATAGTCAATGGTCATGCTGACTTCCTGAAAACAGAAGTTTTCAAATATAATAATTTCTCAAAATTGACCACGACACTAGTTAATTTTAAAGAATTATAAATATCGAAAATCTCATGATATATGTACCCAAATGACCTTTCGTAAGTTATTCCATGCATTACTGTTTAAAACAGAATATTAGAGTTGGCATATTTAGTAAGAATGAGAATCATTTTCAAAACTAAATAAGATGAGGGTAATAAAGTAACGTTCGTTGTCGTGAATTTCATTCAATCCTCATACGTCTATCTTGTATAAAATTGGATTATTCTTTGTTTTAAAATAATTTAGTTGCTTGGTAATTATTTAAAGTGATTATTATTGTTTATATTTCGCACTAATAGCTTGTAAACAAACAGTAACAGCTTAGATGTCATTGAAAATTTAAAATTTTCTTAAACAAAATTTACTATAATTCTACAGATAAAAGGAAATACGTTATGTATATTGAAGAAATATTAAATTCTTAGGGAAGACGCGTCATTAATTTGCAAAATAATTCAATTTCTCTTTTTACTTGTAAAGGGATTAGTCATGTTACAAGTAACTGAGATGTATTAAATGATTAAATTTAAGTAATATACAATTTCATTACACCTATTGTAAAAATAAAGCCTCTTTATTTTTATTCTCTTAATGAAATAATAGAATTAAAATATTTTGCCAATGAAAAATCATTATTTGTTTATACATAACATGGTGTCTGGTGTGCTATTGTTACTTGAATATGGAACTGGAACTATAAATATGGCACCTTAAGTATTCCGAAATATTTTATGCAAACTTAAAATGCGCCGGCTTCCTGTTGAATAGTGCTCAGTGTCACTGCCTCGCATTACAGAGGTCACGGGTTCAAAGTTGTGAATGTCTATTTCCGTACCAATAAACTCCCACAAATTTTCCCCGCCCATTGAAATTCAACAATATCCAAAATTACTAATGACGTTAAATATAAATTAGATAAAACTGCGTAAGCCTTTTGTTTGAAGACTGAGAAATCGTTGCATATCTATATAGTAATAATTTCGTTCTTTGTAATATTAGAAAAAATATGTATAGAATTTTATTCGAAAATACCAGAAACTATGTAGATAATTTAGCAAATTTAAATTGTCTATAATTATTAACACAGGAAACGTAAGAGCGTCAAGTTAAAATTAAGCAGATCCGTAGCAAGACCGACCTATCACATTTCGCTACGGGTCCAAATACTGTTTCCGATAACTGTCTTATTACCAAACTGAAAAGTTTTCATTTACCCCTGTGATATAAAAACTACGATGCAGTAAACCTAGTTTGTTTCATGTTTGGGCAGGGTAAACGCTGTACTTGTGTGATGTTGGCACTCTTTAGATGCAGTTGAATATGCAAATTTTACTATTTTGAGATATCAAACGTCATAGTAGCTTAATAGCACGAATAAACGTAACTGAAACAAAAAATTATAACAATGCCTTAGACCTATAAACAGGTGAAAACAGAATAATTCTCAGAGAATTATTTTTATCAAGTCTTATCTCTTCCTAGACAGTATATTTACTATTCGACTATATTACGATTAAAATGAAACTCATCCTTAATGAAACTAAGATATACATAACTACAGTCGAAGGAAACTACAAAAACAACAATCAAACTTACTTTTATTTTTTTTTAAAAAAACATACATAACGAACGTAAATTCTAAATGGTTCTAACTACTATCAAAGATCCGTATTTATCCATTAGAAAAAGTTATGCAAATTATAATTTTGTACGCCTAACTTGATTTTTTCCGAGAGTATGTACTTTTTAGATTACTATTAATTGTAGTAGTAATATATATTTATGGTTTGCAATAACATTTATATAATTTAAAATATATATCACATGTCGTATCCTCTTTACCAGTCAAGGGACATTATAATCATAATACTCAAAATTCATTGTAGATGATACAAGTTCCAGTAAAGACAGTATTTCAGGACTTTTGTGCTCCTCAAATGACTTATAACCCGAGAAGATAACGTAATTAAGTCTAAATTTATTGACTACGAAAATCATATTGAACATAAAATATTATTTATGATAATTTCTGTCAAAATTTGGTAAGTCTAACAAAATTAATATTGTTTGTTAGTTGAACAAAGGTTTCTCAGACAGTCAGCCGGGTATATTGAACGACGTTTCGGCGACTGGCACCGTTAACATCTTCAGGTGAATCGATTACTCTTTACAGAAGAATACTTCGTTCATCAATTAAACCGGGAGAACCTCCTATTATTAATGTTTGTTTGTTATCTGCCAAATGTTTCTTAAAAATGTTAGTCTAATCATTGTAATTGTTGTGTTCTTTTTTGTAGCTTTAATTTTGAACCTGACGATGTCTCCAAATAAGCGACGAAACGTTGTTTAATTTTACATTAATATATTATTTTAATCTGACTTAAAATTGGCTTATGTTTATTTATTTATAATATTCATTACCGTTTAACAAACCAAAGGTAAAGTTACGCAATTTAAGAGTAATTTATACAGCTATATCAACCTGAATTTATTGAAATATTTAACGGGTATCGTATTTAGCTAGTAACTTATATAGGTTGGAAGTAGCAGGTTTGTAAAAGTTATGTAAAAGGAAAGTAAAATATCGGTATAAATAATATTCTGAATGGTTCCAACATTTTTGAAGACTATTTTCTTGAATTATTGTTTTTTAACCCGTATTTGAGAAACAAAGTTTCATAACTATCTGCTTATTATCTAATTAAGATTTACATTTTTTTGTTATATCCAATAGTAAATACATTTTTTGTCTTCATTCATCTGTTGTTACACTGCCTATAATCGTCAAAAGTTGAGGACAATGACCAAACTATGACATATCTTGGATACAGGTAGGAACGAAGCAATTCCAGGGGAAAATTAATGTATCCTTTTCATAATATAATACGAACAGATGGGAAGCGAACAGAAGCATTGAATCGGTGACCGGATCCGATTGAATAGGGAATGAATCGGAATTTCGCTTCGCATTACCTCATCGATTGGCGTTAAAAAATTTACTTACAATTTTTCCTCCATTTTATTTTGCTCGTTCCAATCACATTTCACCGTCGGGAAATTAATACGTGTAACAATTAATACTAGCAGGCCGGTTTTGTGAACTTAGATATTGTTTTCCTTTGAAGTGCGTGCATATGCGTTGCGATGTGTCCGGGAAACGAGAACGAGCGCGCATTTCCCGCCGGATAAATTCAACTGGCTAGTGTCGAGTATGACGAATCGCTCTTTTGCAGCATTGTTCGACGCAAATGTACTGCGGATAACTGTTCATAGTGGGCACTATTTCGGACGAGCCGACGCATATCCGCGCCATTACGCTTGCTAATCAATTTCGCACTGGCTGCTCATCTGAGAGTCCTTGTTGAAGACCCCGGACAGGGCAGGTGCACTGATCTGCAATCTGTACCGTGTCAGCCAGATATCCTCTCCCGTGAACTGGAATGCTTCACAGTGGCCACGTTAATGTGTTAATTCGACGCGTAAAAATAAAGTATATATCTAAAAGAGAGTCGTGTTACTAACTGGGGCACAGTGGCATTGTAGAGCACCGATCCGAAACTTCTGCCACCTCCAACCGAGAGTTTTTGTATTCGTTGAACAATTTCACAATGGCCTTACTCGACCAAAAAAATTGTCCCTATTCCGTAACAGTAACAAAAAATTTTAACTTGAATTTCACTTAAAACACAAACCAAATATAGAAAATAGAAATATTTCCAAACCACAATTTATCTTAAAATATTTATAAAATCTTCGTTTAAATTTTGGATGAAACAAAGGATTTTTTTGGACGGGTGGATGACATAAGAATCATGTCACTGCAAAGAATAGAATCGATTCTAGCCTAAAACTCAATTGTACCTTAACGGAAATTGAAAATCAAATGTTAAAAAAATCAACCATAAGAATCAATAATCATAAAATCACTTTAAATAGAATCTTTGCCTCACGAACCCAATGGAGCAAAGTAATATTTAAAACTATGTACTGTTCATTTTAATAAAACTAATTTAACGAAGCATTAACAGACATATTTTATAACTAAACAAATAACATTTTATTTAACAAAGCTACGTTTCGGTACTAATTTATACCTTCTTCAGACTGGGGTCCGACTTAAAGGTAACAGAACTAAAACATGTTGATGAGTGTGCTTGTACTTATTAAACGAAATACTTTTATTTGGCTTAATAAATCAGATAACTAAAAAATGTAAAATTTTCAAGTTGTGTAGGGAACAATGCAATATTTTACATTAAAAGTTTATATAAAAAATGTATCAAAATTAAAACAAGAGTATTTTTTGTGTTTTAGTTACGTGAAACACAAAATTTAGAAATGAAATTTCACAAGATTTAATTGCAAACGGATTTAATTAAGAAAGTGAAACTTCTTTCAAAATGATCGGGTTGACATTTTTTCGCTTCCTGCATTATTATTTACATTATACGCACATGGGTGTGTAACTTTCAATAAATAATATAAAACGTAAGATTAGATTTTGGGATAGAAACTAGCAGTTAACCATTACAGATGATCGATCACCTTCAGTACACAAACAACTGCTGCTAGACGGTTCGGTATTTTTTGCTCAGCTCTTCCGGATTCGTGGCTCCCAAAGGAACATGAGTCCAAGCGGTCATAAACACAGACCTGACAGTGTCAATGGGTTCCTCCTGCTCCAATCTCTAACAAGTTTGTTGGAAGCATGGGAATTCCCTGTGACAACGACCATCGTCATAAGACTGTTTGAATTCGTTGAAAGAGCAATGCAGTGGCTTTTCACACTATACTGCGTATAAACATTATATTGTGCCTACCAATCTCAATTCAAATCTGTTCTTTGCTTAGACGTTCCAGGAATATTTATTCGAAAATTATGTGAAATAAACACGGGGAATGTGGTGAGCAAAGGATTGGACATTACGACCATCTTTTAGATTTAGATTTATTATTCATTCCATCAGTTCTGTGTCAAGAAAATAGGATGAGTCATAGTACAAGATACAACTAAAGAAGAAAATATTAAAATTACAAAGTTCAAAAGCAAAAAGATTGTACTTTACAAAAATAATTATATAATTTAAAGCGACGTTAAAGATACTAATTTCACAGTAATTAAAGAAATGATAACTATAGCAATATCCAATTTTCTTTCGACGGAGTTTTATAATATATCTTCAGTCACTTCCTTGTATAAAGCATTAAAATAGTGGAAATTTTTGAACGTATACAAGCTCATCAAAGCTAACATTAAAAAATTAATTTACAAATTTGAGAAAATTAACTAATGTGTACAAATTCAAATCAATATTTTAATTCCATAATTGTAAAACATTTTTGTTTATAATTAACTATTATTTTACATGACGGACAAATTTTATTATATTTAAATTAACGGAACTATTTTATTTACAGTATATTCTAAGTTTTGCATGTAATACTATTTATGCGAAATTTTAGTTGAAAAATAACTATTAAATTTTATTTCTCCCATTATCATATTTAAATATATAAATTTCTGAAATTAACATAGATTTTTATTCCGTACAATCGAAAGTATAATTTGAAATACATTTTATGATACTGCGCCATACATAAAAAGCAAAAAAAAAAGTTCAAAGCATAAAGTTAGAACCAGTTTTATAAAGTAACTTAATCTATAATTAAAAATTTTTCTAACAGAATTTAAGCAATTATAAATGGTGAATTCATTATATTTTCAGTAAAGACTTAGAAAACATTTATTTTATCATCAGTATATATATTTAATTTATCGCTATAACTATTTCATATTACACAGCTACAGATATTGACTGATGAATTAGTATCCACTTTGTATTAATGTAAAAAACAATGAATTTTGCTTTAGTATATAAATTAATAAATACCAGAAACATATAAACATTTGGATCTGTTTTATACCTGAAACGAAAACAGTTGTGTAATAATTCAAATCAAATATTTTATTTCATAAACTGTTTTTCTTCAAACAATTTTTCTGGATACTTATATTCTTTCCAATACTAAATTATATATTCCAAAATATATTCGCTCATTATCGGACTATTAAAAGATTAATTTCAATATTACAGTAATAAATGCAACACCAGGATCTACACATACTTCTTTGTCAGTATCCAAGTTCCTGTTTCCAGATTTCATCATGACATCTAATCTTAGTATATAAATTTCAAAACAACACTTGCCGTATGTTTTATTTCACAAGTAAAGTATATTTTTCCCTTATGAACTATAGTGAAAGTACATACAGTTATTGTAGTTAGAACTATAAAGCTATATATTCACGATTGTATTTATTTTAACTTTAATTTATTATTTATACTTAAAATTATAAGTGTTTATAAAAACAGTGATGCCAGGAATAGTGGTATTTGGTTACAGTAAAATACAAGAAAATGATTATAACATAAAACTTAATGACCATTAAAAAACTTATTAAAATAATTACAAATTCGACATACATATTTTCAGACGTTTCGTTCTTTCATTAGGACCATTTCAGATATTAATTCATAATGAGACATCTCTGGACTGCATGCAAGTTATTTGACCATTAACAATTATGTATTTCAAGAATGACATATAATGTTCAATTTTAACAAAAATAGGAATGTTATTTTCACTTAGTGCTTTATTCTTATTTCTGTCATATATTGTTTATTTTATCATTAATTTAAGTTTAATTTATACTTGAAACTTTTCTATGCGCAAATATTAAAACACCCTCAATCATTTTATGCAAGATAATTTGTAACCGTTATTTATAATTTTTTGAATTTATTAATTTATTTTCTATTACCTGTAACGGGTAAAATATATTTATTATGATATTTTCTGCCAATAAGGCATTAACTCATATTGATGTGGTCTTGCTCCACGATAATAGACTTTGAACGAGGTGAACCTAAAAATCCATTATTTAAAATGTATTTAAGTCGACGGATTTTTGGAAAAGGATTATATATTAATTTCGTGGAAAAACATTAAATTTTAATACTTCATTATTTTAAGCACCATAGACTTTCGTTCCACTTCGTTTATAAATATTCTTAATCTCCAGAACATATTCGACGTCCTTTAATCTTACTTTCGCTTCCATGGTGAATCTGATAACGAAGTGGATCTGTTTTTAATCCAGTTTTTTTTAAATAAAAGACAATCATTTGATTGTAAGTTCCACCTCATACACGGTGGGATGATGAAAGTTACTTTATTAAATTTAAATGGTTCAACAACAAATTACGGTACTTATAAAAGTAATTTTATTTTACTATAATGTTAATTTTTTAAGTTTACTTCCATCTTCTACGGGGGAAATCAAATGATATAGTTGATGTTAGTTTCTCGCGGACAAGTATTTTCTGAGAAATAATAGGGATAGCAGATTTTCATTGGATTCAACTTCTCTATCTAGCGCTGTGGTACAGGTTCACGTAAATTTTGTATATTCCTGTTTAAGAAATTTATAGTGGAAATGAGCTAATCCTCAACCGAATAAATCGACTTCAGTTAATGTTGTAGATGTTTACAAAGACTTAGACTCTGTGAAGTGTTTCCGATTATATTCAGAAAATATTTAACTGTATCAGGGATTAATTGAGACGACTTCATACATTTAAATCAGGTGATTATTGCATTATATTCACTTTATAATCAGGAAGCAGTTAATTTTTTTTTACATTTTATCGAAGTCATTAATTGAGAAGAAAATAAATATATTCAGTACAAATGTACGAACCGAATAAATATAATAAATTTTCCATTAAAAATATATAGGTAAGAAGACTGAAAATCTGTAAATTTGGATCATTAAAAGTCGGAATATAATAATTTTCTTTCACTATGTGAAAACCAAATGTATCACATTCAGATTATTCGTCATTTTCTTATTATTTGTCAGTGGCCGATAACCACAGAAGTTAATACAGCTTTAAATAAGAAAATTTAAAAAAATGTTTATGAATTTATAAAGTGACTGTTCCCTAATTTCGTTACTTTTAAGTCAATTACTATTATGTACAAAAAGTTTATTGTAATAATTGTATCTATTGCAAATCAACGAATCAATTCCCTCATAATACCTAAAACATTTTCTTGGCCAGACGTAGATTTTTTTGGATGCATAATTCAATAGAGTGTACCTGCATACTTAAAAATATATTGTGATATATTCCAGTGCAAAGCTAAGGATTAGCAAATAACAAATGTGAACAGAACGATAAGTATTGAATCATTTCAATATTGACCTTAAGTTATATTTTACACAGATCTACGATAGTCAATAATATTTAACTGTTTTTTATTTTAATTGAGAAATAATCACGTTTAATAAATGAGTCGCTAAGATTTACAGACTATATAATTGTATAATTTTAAACACTATTTAACATCTATATTTGTCAAGGCGGATCAAATTCCATTTAGTTTTTCTGATTTTCGTCGTTAAGAAAGATTATGGTACGGAAAAAGAACGTTAATCTCTTTGCCCTACTTTAAAATTCTGAATGCATAATAAGTAATATTAACCTAAGTTGTTCCATGCTTCTTTGTAGTGAGATCATACTTAAGTTCTTTGATGTTGTTCAACTTCTATTTGTAATGCCTTTTATCTTATTTATTGTTATTCACAATATTACTCTGTATAATATTATTCATTATCTATGCATACTTCAATATATACTCACTAATTTAATTTACATGTCAACATTCCTCGCAGACGTTTTCAAAAATTTTTCTTCTCCTGAAAAAAAATATTTTATTTTGGTGGGGATGACAATTGCAAATATCTCCTTTCGTTTTTCTAAACTCTTCGGATTGTTTTCTCTATTCAGTATAAAATAATTCTTGCACCATCCTGAATATATTGAAAACTGGAATGTAGATTTCTTAAAGTAGGCGTTATCACATCCTATTTATGATAAGTTCATTCTTGGTAATTCGTCTTCCAAATTAGAGAAACTGTATCATTACTTTAGGAGGATGTAAATGTTTTTAACAAAACTTGTTAGGTTCGTACAAAAAATCCCCAGTAAATAATTAAATACTTATTCAGCTCCGTAAGTAAAATATATTAAGACTTAAAATAATTAATATAACAGTACTGTCCGTACATATCTATTTTTATTCCTTTAATATATATTACTTGAACAAGTGTCTGTTGAGAAAAAAAAATTATGGACAAATATAAATACGTTTTGCGCTTCCAACAATCATTAACAGTGAGTAGTCGCCAATATAAAAAATGTATGTGTGTAATTTTCACTAACCAATGTTAAATCCTGACTACAATATAAATAAAATGTCAATTAATAATTGGTTATAGTCTTACAAATGTAAAAAATAAGAACTTCAGTGTAGAATTGGATTTCCGTTCAGAATAATTCATATCCTTCTGTAATTAAATATGTTGTTCGAATAGGTTTAAAATGAACAGAAAACAACCTTCAACTTCTTAAAACTCTTTCCTGTTGCAGCTTTCGACCCTTTGTGGTCATAATCATTTGAAAAACGGTTTTATACATTGCTAATATATACAATATATGAATTCAGAGCCATATTGACATCAGCCAGCATAAATAAAGCCATACATACCGAATTCTTAAATTTTTATATTCGTACATTAAAACTTGTATTCAAGTACATTATTCAATTATATCATTCTGAGCAACTTATCAACGGTACGTTGTTTATTTCTTGGTATAATAATGTATGTATCATCATGTATATCCAGAATCTTGAACATCCTGTCTCTCTATAGAATCTGTTCACAGCTGGCCTTGATATGTTTGCTTTTCAATGGTACCTTCTTCCTTTCTAGATAACCTTTCTTATCCAAAACTCTCGTCGAATTTAAGTACAGTCACCTTTTTCACGACACTCTCACCTTCAACTATCAGACAGAATCATTTAACATCGTATTTTTTTTTCCCCAAATACGCATATATCTCACATCAGACACTCTACATCTATCTTCAATTGTCACACTTATAATTTTTATCGTTTATTTTGCGATCAGTTTCAATAGAGTTTTCCTGTTGTTTTGACACTGACATTAAATTTAGATTTTATCCTCAACATAATCATTTGCTTCAGAATATTGTTACCAACCTCCAGGCAATAAAATAGATGCTTAATATTGAATTTATATATAATTATATTTATAGATAAATAAACCGTCCAACACGACAGAAACAATTTAATTCAAAATAGTTCATTGTTTAGTTTTTATGGAACTTCTTCAAGTGGAGTAAATAAAGAATATATCGTTGAATATAAAATATTTCTACAAATAAAAAATTTTGAAATAAATTTTTTAAACGCGAATGCTTTTCAGTTTCTGTGCAACCGAAACATTACTTGAAATTAATTCTATTCATCTACATATTTGTTGTTTTATTACACATGATGATGTTCCAAAAATAGGAACGAAACGTTGTGTTATTTTGTATGAAATTTTTTCTACCATATTGGGCGTTTTATTTACTTGTGGAAAAAAATTATGATTTATAGTTCTTATTCACTTGTTTTATACGTCGTTAATTTAAATGATTCATCACCTTGTTCAATCCGAAAGATACGTATGATAGTTACGTCAATAAAGTTATTAACTTTTTGTCTTAGCACGCCATTAATACCTTAGCGTTGGATTATATACTTCGTCAATTTTATCATTCCAATTAACTATCGTTCATACCGTCTTTTGTTTTCTTGTTACTGCATTAGGCCACCTCTCCTGCAATATACATCTTCCTGTTTCCATCGCATTTAAGTGTCTTGGTGCATATTAAAGCCTTTAATGAATGAAAGTCACAGAAACATAAACCCTGACAATTCAGTTCTATTCTAGAACACATTATGTTTATGTTGATAAACTCATGATAACGTTTGGTGATACTTCAAAAGGATTAAGTCACTTGTGATGTCCTCGAATACTGCTCCGAATAGAATATTTTTAGATTTAAATCGAAATGTTTTCAAAACCTAAGTTTATCTTGCAATAGAAACAGCCTAATACTGGATTTTAAGACAAAGCTTTGTTACAAATTTTGCAATTTCTACACAATTATATTAATTACGAAACTATAGATCGACTTTTCTCCTTTCGGTTTCTGAAAACAAATTTGTATATAATTGAATGTGACGTTTAAAAAGTTTCTATAATCTTATTCACATAAAGTAAAATCTAATTTACGATCAAAACTGGACAGTTATTGAAAAATCAGTTTAAAATACCGTTTCGGTACCTATTTGTAACTTCTACAAGCTATGGTTTAACTGAAAAGTTACGTAGTAAAATTATGGGTAATTAATGTTATAGTCCTTCACTCAGTCAGGTTATGAACAAAAAAACATGTTTCGAATTTCAATTTTCACATTATTTTACTACAAATCTTTACAGTCAAGTGACAGCCTGAAGAAGATACAAATAGGTAAGGAAACGTTATGTTAAATTTAATTTTTCAATTAACTGTATGATATTGGTCAATACCTACATTTCATTTTGTATAAAATATTAATCTTTTTTATAATATAGTTTATAGTAATCAATAGAAGAAAAAGTAAATGCGGAAGTGACTAAATTATAAACCCGTGAATTTAACATGGGAAGAAAGGTACGGTACTGTGGGTAATGATCTAAGAGTTTGAAAATACAGTTTTTTTATAATTTATTTTATAATGTATTTTGTATATGATACAAAGAAATAAATTATCCAAATTTTAAAATTGAATATATATTGATGTGTAACAATAAAAATATTTAGCTGAATATTTATTAAAAATTGATAATAAAAATAATTATCATTTACTCCAATATCACTCATTTATGCGATACGGGAATTTATAAACGTTCGCTTGAATTTTTGGACCTATCTAACTTGCACTTATTTTTCACCTCAACAGAGCTTAATTGTTTCTATGCGCATCAATTTCAATTCGTAGAACATAAATATTACTAGGTGAATGCATTTATATACACAAATTTAAAATATCAACCAAAATTTAGACACTTTCCTAATAGTAAGATCTAGTTTTCTACATGCAAGTTACATTTACATTCTGTGTTTAAAGTCAGAATGTAGGAAACTGGAGGTCCTGTTTCGTTTCCCATAATATTTCATGTATTTTTATGTACAAGTGTTCCTGTTATCACGGATTCCGATTGCATGTCTGGGCACAGCAGAACTTCTGTTCTCAAACTTTTCTCTTCGCTGCAGCACACCAACGTCACGAAACAAGACACTACATTTTTTCATATTAATAATCCACGATATGAAGATAATGAAAAAGTTTTAAAGTTTATATGGTTGAGGATAAGTAGGCATAAATATCATATAAGCGATTGTCAGTGTTCCTTCTATCTTGAGTGAACTTTTGATATAGAGTGTGAAAATGAAATGAAATTGCTCCCATTATTTAAAACTAATGAATGTATAAAATTAGGTATTAGTGATTGAATTAATAATCACAATACAATAATAAGCTAACCATCAGTTCGGCCTGTACAATAATAAAGTATAATTATAATATTGTCACTGCATTATTACAACCATAAACGAACTCAGTATAATGACTCCTTAAAAGTAAGGAAAAATACTGTTAGTTTTCCATAAACTTTATTTTATCTGTCAACTGAATTTTGTACGAATATCAGTCTAATTGGTACATACGCAAAATTTTTGCTGTACACAGTTGTTTCACAGTACAAACTGCAAGACGTTGAGGCCGTTTCGTATGTATTATTTCAAATACTATTCTAGAGATTTATTACAGCGTACTCATTCGGTTTGAATCGTATACTTATATGAACTCTATTGGGTATTTGAAGTTTAGCATTTCTCACAGCGAAACTATTTCCTTACATCGTATCTTCAATATTTCCCTCATTTTCTATTGAAACGTTTTTATTCCCTCATTTTTCTTGTCTCTGAAATCCATTTAAAACCCTTTCCCGCACCTATTTCCACCTGTCGGGCATCGAAGAAGTGTAGTGATAACACTTCCAGAGAAACATACTCTTTGTAGAGTATCTTCAAAATGTAAATTGAAACCTAAATGACAACCTAAAGCTAAATTTCACTTATCCTGAATACTGAAAAGAGATTATTCTTCAGAGGATAAACATAATTTATATGGTCGAGTCAAAACAATATTGAGGTTGACGTATTGCTTATTTATTCGGTCCATAGAAATTTCAGAGGCCCGGAGCAATGACGCAGAAAACAATTGAAACGTGAGACCCGATTTTAATTAATATTCAAACAATAACACGGCAGCACCTTGCAACGGAATTTCTAATTTGCTTTAATTGTTCGCCCCCAGCTCAGTCACAACAGATAATTATTGAAATATAATTGGGGAAGCAAAAATTCACAAAAAAAAAGTTCTGTTCCACATTTGTTTTCGTTTTTAATATCACCACCATTTTGGTATTCCTTTCAATAGCGTGGTTATGAATAATGAGACAAAAACTGTCAATTGAGGTAGAGAATTCTGCAACTCAAGTTACAGTTTTTGCAATGCCACGGACTGAAATATGTTCCAAGAAGTCGATATGGAGGAAAACTTCTCCGAATGATCTCATACACTACCACCAATAAAATTTGAAATTTTATCTGACATTTAACAATTACAAAATGATTATTTTAGCCAATATGTTACAACACGTAAATGTAATTTGAATAGTAATGTAATAATAACAGTTAACGGATTTTTTTAATCTGACTTATTGGCAAATATATTCATTTTGTAAGATATAAAAATATCACTTCCTTTTTAAAATATAAATTTCGTTTCTTTCTCCACACACAATCACATTAACATTAACAGTAATTTGGCTTCTTGAAAAAAATAATTATATTGTGGTACTACAGAATGGTTAAAATATTAAGAAATGTGTTAAGTCCACCTACAGGTAGAAAAAAAATCATAACAAAAATTGAGCGTCCCTTAGTGTATGCAACACGCAAGACGTCTTTGGTTCGGCCTTTTTCTTTACTGTTATTAAATATAAATCAAAATATATCTTCACATTAAAGATGTCGTTATGTACTTCATCAGTTTCTCAATTAGAATATCCACTCGCCTCCCGTGTTCTTATTTGAAAGACGTGTATCACAAAGAACGGTTTAATGCATTATAAAACCACGAAGATAATTCAGTCATTGACAGATAAAGGGATTTTAGGGGCTCTAATTAGCCAGTTTATGAAGTATTGTACTAGAATTATTCCTCTGTTACTATATCTGTATGATTGTCTAAGTAACTTAAATGTGTCATTAATTTATATTTTTAAACTATGAGCAGTTATTGTATATATCAACCTAACCATGTACTATTCCGTAAAAAATAAACATATGAGTTAGTTGCTCTTAACCAGATAGCCGCTAATTACAACTGTAGTAGATGCGACTGTACGTGAAGTTAATACAAACTTAAACGACTAATATTACAGCATAATAGGACATCAAACTACGGCAATAAAACGCTACAGAAATGAGCGAAAGATTCCACTTCCTGGAAAAAAGTTTAGGGAGAAATTGAGAGAGACTAAAAAAGTGGGTGTAATTAGAGAGATGTAAGATAAAAGTTATACTTGCAGTATTAACCCAAAATGAAATTACAGAAATATAGGTCATAGTATAAGTTTAGAATTATTATAAATTAACTTTACTATTATGAATACATTAATAATATTTTCCTCATTCTACATTACTCCAATACACAGCCACATCCTATTACGCAAATAATTGTTACGTTATTTCTTTCCAGTTCAGCTATCATCACCGACCCTTTCTAAAAGTTAACACTCGTCTTGGAATTTTCAGCCCCTCCAAGAGAGTCACAATGTAAAAAGGATGTCACAAACATATTAGGTGAGAGATTAGGTGTAAAATATCTCCACTAAAGAATTCATTTATTTCTGTGATTGAGTTACACACTGACGACGCTGCAAAGAATAAGCATGAGATATTAAACAATTTTCACAAATAGCACACAATTAAGGTACGAGTAGCATATAGAATCTTAATTTTGAGCTCACAGAGACGGAGAATACAGGTTTTAAATATTAAATGTTTATTTTGCTGAAATATTACATGAAAGTAATACTTACACGTACAATTCATCAGCCTTATTTAGAATCGTTTGCTTCTGAAATACAAATATACTCCCCTTTTACAGACATTAGCTGAACAATATCGGTAATTTTTAAGCATGATTGACTCTTTTATAACAATTGTCTTTTTCAGTCTGATTTTAATAATAATATGTTTCTCAAACAAAGTTAAAATAATTTATACCACATAAGTATAATAAAAATGAATAGAACTCATAAATAAATCCCAAATCAACGAACACATTAATTAATAACTATTTAATTTCATAATCATTATTCCGACAAGAACAAAATTACATATTTACTATTTCTAGGCCCTTGAGGCTATCATTCATTTTATGCAGTTGTAAATTAATTTCGTAGATTTTAGTACTACTACCAAAAAAATTATAACATCGCGACATAGCAATTAAACTTGTTTCTTACAGGAGAGCTTATTAAAAAATCGATTTACCATTTCTTGAGACATTTAAACCAATTGCAGTGACAAAAACAGTGGTTAGTTGCCAGATTGAATACGGTCAACTAATATTAGATGAAAAATAACCTACTACGCCTCACTTTACCATCACTTTCAGACAACAAAGGATTTTATTTTTCGTTATGGATTAATACTAAGAAAGCCAATACATCAAATTAAATTTCGCTTAATAATTTAAATTTATTTCATGGTTGCACAAATCCTTTACTAAGGAAGCTGAACGAGTCAAAGATACTAATATAGTTAAGATACACAACTTCAAAATACATAAATGTAACAAGTAAACAAATACATCACAAACACTTAAGTATGTATAACACATATAAAAGACATTACAAATGAATATCAATATATATATAATAAAGTAAATAAAAAGCAGACAATTTCAGAAAGTAAATAGAATACGGTAGTTCCTAGTAGACCAGTGTAACAAACAATTACATTATATTTTATCCCACACAACGACGTTTATGTAAATTTTTGTACTTCAATCAGGTTGTTAATGTAATGTTTCTCATTTTTTAAATTTGTTTTTTATATAGAAAAGTTTTTGGGTTGAATAACATATTTAAATTGCCTGTTATAATGATCGTTCATTTATTTAATTTATAATAATAATAAATAACAGACGGAGAATAAAATATTATTTAATAATAAATTTTATCAGTAAATTTCAACACGTAATACCACTCAACTTGGTTTGTGACGTTTTCCTCTTCTTCAAATTGAAATAACTCGTTGAGTCAAAAAAATTAATATTTGGTTATCTGAATTAATGTCCTACTAATACAATTATTGTTTTTTCTGAGTTGTCAACCTTCATTTTAACGAAATATCAATGAATTTATAACAGTCAAAATTTTACTGATCAATAGCTCTTGTAAAAGTTATATTTCTATTGGTAAAGTACAACAGAATGTAAGACACAAAATAAAAAATTAAAAGACATGGGAAACAGAAGTTCCAAGTGATTTTTTTGTTCAAAATGTCTCAACCATTACGAGCGTACGTAGATGACTCTGACCTACTTGGATTCACCCAGACAAGGAGCTTCACATATGCAAAATAAAGTCGCAACTCCGATGAGCGTAGTAATTATGAACGCACGTAACTTATTTATTTGCATTTACATACTTTATACAGTTAAAATTAAATTTATAGCATTATTCAAAAAATATCGTGTCAATTTACGATTGGTTTATAATATAAACCAATTTTTAATAAATATTATAATAAAAATGTAAGGAAGAAAATACCTCAAGTAAACAGCTACAAATATTTAAGAATAACTTTGAACGCAAATTTAGCGTGGGAAGATCAAGTAAATTGTGGGTCTAGAAATGCCTGGAAATCCTTACATAATTTTGTAATGATAATATTAAAAAAGGAGAGCGTTAAATCAAAAAAAGTTATTATAAATCTCTGGTTCGTCCCACTTGCAAGTTGTTGGGATTCTTATATTAAAGGCCTAGGAAAACTTCAGAGGGGGGAAGAAAAATTTGTTAAACGGGGACATGGTCACTGGCGAGAAAAAGTATAGAAATTAGGGTTGGAATCTTTGTCAACCATATGGAAAAAAGAGACTTTGCGGACTATTTACATCATACAAGGGAAACAAAGCGTGGAAAGACATACGGGATAAGATCGGAAAACCAACTGATGAACTGAGTTCATCACAAAGTTAAAACCAAAACGAGACCGTAGGGAAATTTTCATTCCTAAACAGATCGATAGTTGATTGGAACAATTTACCTGCAACAGTGTTTCAGGAGAATCTTCCAATCAGAAGGTTTAAGAGTAATCTAAATAGTTTAGTGAAGTGAAGTATATTTTTATTATTATTCTCCCTCTAAAATTAACTTTATGTCTATTTTGTGGACAAATTTCTAAGACATTGTTTTTTCTTCTTTCAATCTTGTTTTATTTATTAATTTTTTATACATTTGTTCATATATTTGTTTTAAACTGTCACATGGATCGTTCCCAATTGCAATTATAATATTATAAAATGTTATTGGTCTTACTGAGAAATGGTATGATAAATCAATTGTTATATAATTTTCGGAGAGGAAATTAATGCCGCTTGTGTTGTTTTACTGATCGATTGTGTAAATCAGATAAGTCCGAAATATCCATTTTAATAGTTATCTCTACATTTGTGGTAAGAGAGAATATTCCTATAACAGCTCTAAGAAAATTATTGCATAAAATCCAGCAGTTAATAAGGTTTTTGCAACTGAAGGACATGATGTTCATTTTAATGAGCATTTATATTCTGAGAATGAAACAATAAAATGACGATAAGTGCAGAATATCTGAGCTATATAAAGGAAAATTCACTACTCCCGGAAAGTGTAAAGAAGAGGAATACCTGAAGATGACGGCCACACAGAAAATGAGTCTAGACTGCATTCGAAGATGATAGTCACTGAGCATAAACCGTTTAAAATGCATCCCATAATTCTGGACGTTGTTGCAAGTTTAAATACAGATGAGTACCCAATAGGTTTTTCTAATATTATTGACCCCGTCAGAATTAAGTAAATCTCTAAATAGCCAATGCGAGAATATACGCATTTCTAACATCAAAGGAGGATGTCGAAATTTTAATAAATCAATGACAATAAAGGGTAAGATGCTCAAAAGGGTAAGATGCTCAAAAGATGCAAAAATACTACCGTGTAATCCTGTCAAATGTATGCCCAATTATCCCAAACGAGATTATTGTGCTAGAACTAGGAAAGCTAAATATAATTCCAGACTCGAAAATATCGGATATTAGAATAAGTACAGGTGACCGAAGATTTTCTCACATTAAAAGTTTCAGAAGCAATTCATTATTAACCCTGATCAGCTAAATTCCCTTCCGAATTCAATAATGGTAATTTGAAGACACTAGCTATACGGTCTATCTACAGCTATAATTGAAAAAGTCCCGGCCATATCGCGATAAATTGTCCTAATACAGATGCAATACTGAAGAATAATCTGACTGAAAATGACAATTATAACCAATTTCATTGTAAGAACCCGGCGCCCGCAATTCAAATAATTATCCTTAAAAAAAGGACATGAATAATTCACAACTAACAAACAAAAAAATAACTGCATCTACGAGCTCGACAAGCCAAGCTGATAAGAATGACGTCAGTAATCCTGAAGAGAATACCAGCACTGATCCATCCAAACAAAACATTCAGGATCATAAATATAAGACACTTAGTCAATCATTAGGTCCGGTAAAAATATTATATGAAGAAGAAACCAGTGCTTCACCTATCCCTTTGGAACAGTTAAAGGCTCTTATACTTAATGCTACGAACTCAAAGAACCCAAGGACCATTATTAGAGATTACCAGATATCCTCTACATCATTCATAAATGTATTAGACTCTTTTTACCCACACTTAAATGGTAAAACGGCAAAAAGTAGAATAAAAAGACTCATAAATTTAGTTAAGAAACAAGAGAGTGATTCATATTCAGAAGCAGACACTTCCTCCTAAGAAAAACAGACTATGCCTACAGTACAGTCGAATCTGCAACAGTCGCAGCTTCAAATAAGTTAATATAATTAATTATCATATTATTATGATAAATGATTAACAAATGCGAATTCTTAAAATGTAAATGTAAGAAACCCACATTTGAAATGTATAATTAATCTTCCAAAGTGTTCAATTGTATGTATATTATTGGAATCTATGAGAATCACAACAAAACTTATGTAAATAAGCACTATGTGTAATTTATTTATGGGTCGCCAATGACCAAGTTGTTAACGCGACCATTATAAACCTATAATAAAAATAAAATGACAATAGTAGGATCTGGAATGAAAAATCTCACCAGAATCGTAACAAGAATCCCTGTTTATCACGCGGCTGCTCTACCATCTGAGCTATCCGAGAAGACAACAGGGCAGGTACCCGACTTTTCCATCCATTGTAATGCCTTAGCCAGTCTCACCCACAATTCACGAGATCACATTCTTCACGCCCTAATAATAAAAATAGTTGTTACTAATGAACAGGAAATATAATTTCTGCATTGCAGTAACGCAACCATTGGAATAATTATCAGTGAGTGAATTCAATTAGCAAATTGTCGGAACAAGGTATATCTCTAATAATATATTCTCATATCTATTATACGTATCGTTGTGCTTCTAATTAAATGCTCCAATTGTTTTTAAGTCACTAAAGTCTCGAAAGCTGTTCCATAAATAATTAACAATATAATTTGCTTTCATATCTTGACTATCCCATATATCTGAATGTAAGGCGCAATGACTCCAGGAGTCATTATTGAATACAGTTATGATGCGTGTTTATCTTGTGTGGCACCTGCAGCAGCTGCAGGTGAGCCGGGTTCGAGTCCGCGCGTGTGCCGGACTGGTTTCTTGCGAAGGGTCAATACGGACGACCTCCCCCTCCATACGGCCCTGTGGTTCGATTCTCTGTGAGGGCAGACACGTGCCTCCGAGACTGGAATAGTAAGATGCGCATGAATAGTGATTAGGTGGAGCGTCGGTGGACTGCATTATCTGCTTCCAATAATGGAAAGTAAACCATTCCGGTTCTGCTTCACGAATGTCAAAGCAACTACATGACACATTATTTATACATATATATTTGGATGGATTGTGGTTGTTACACTATTGTACGATGTGCTTGTTTCTTTAACACGACAAATAGTCCCGAATATTTTATTACCACAAATTACTGAGGATTAAAGTAAGAAATGTCCCTTATAATTTAGAAACTAGCACACAGTCTATTACTTTTGATCATATTAAATTAAAAGCTATGCAGATTATATAGGTAATTATAATACAGGCAGGCCTACATTAACATGTATGACTGGAACCGGTTCGCTATACATTTGCAATTCCTGTAATAATTATTTTACTCACTTTCCACATTTCGAAGGATTTTATCGATTTATCAAATTAGTTTCTTACTGACACTTTAAAATATGCATGTTTCAAGTAGTGCAGTTGTAAGCTGAATGTTTATATATATATATATATATATATATATATATATATATATATATTGTTTGATACAAAAACACTTAACACAATAAATTCGTATGCAAACACAATAATATTCAGAGATTTGAACTGAATACACGTTGCAAAAAAATTACAGAAATGAGAATTTTTTAAATATAAAAAACAAATTATAAAACATACATATTGATTATAGATACAATTTTAAAATTGCATTAATTTTTTTACTTTTAATACTAAATTAAAATTACTACTTACGTAATTTTAATTTGAAAAAAATGTTCATAAATGTGATTGGGAACTCAAAAGAATTTCGAAAAAACATTTTATTTATTGTAAAATCACAATATTCAACCAGCTATACGGTCCTCGATCCGTATTTTCCGAGATTACTGTTTTAGAAGTCTCTTTGCACTGGAAAATTTATAGCCAATTCGATTCATAACTGTTACAACATTTTAGCAAGAATATGTGATTACATAATAAAGAATTTTCTGATGTTAGAACATGATCTGTTGAAATAATATAGGGAAATTGAATTAAGAAATTATTAAATCTGATAAAAACTAGTTTAAACCAATTTATTTCACATTATCAACTAGTTTGCAACTATAAATAATTTGGCAACTCATTTTTGCTATTTCTCAAAACAATTTCTGTTTTTTAAATACGGTACCCTGCAAAAATAATAGTTTTTCAGGATCAAATTGTAAATTATAATATTTTTAAATAACATAATTTATTTTCGATTAGTGTAATTTAATAAATTAACTGTTCACAATATAACTTTAATTTTACGACTTTCAGGGTATACGGAAAATATTCAGTTTTGAAAAGACGAGAGTAAATTATTTTACTGAAAAAACTGTTGCTCTTGGAACTTTATTTGCTATATATTCATAATTTTATTCCAATTAACGACACAATTTTCATTCATCTACGCTAAGTTCATTTTCACCTATTTTTCATATCCGCTTTAATTGATTTTTTTTTAAGAAGGAACAAATTCATTGTAAGTATTTATTTTCTACAAATATTAGTTGGCATTAAGCTGGTCACTCCAATAAGAAACGATATGCCATTTTGCGTGAGAAATGATTTTCTTTGTCCATGTTATAAACTAAAAATATGAAAAAGTATATTGGAAATATACAATGTATTCTATTTGTAATTTCGAGAAAAATTATAGTGATTCAATATACGTTGTCTGACCCAAATTAAGTTTCAAAGGAAAAAGAATTTAATCTCTGTGTTATTTTAATATTTTAGTTACTAACAATTTTTTAAATAACATATGCTTGAACAGTGTAAGCTCTTTTCACATTTATAGACGTTAACCATTTCAATTTTCACACAAGCAGGGAATTAATTTTTAAATTATTCCATTTCTATGGGTATTCATGTATGTAATAGATGTGTACTATTTTTTAAAGGTTTTTGATTCTTACTCCATTTTATGATTTGTGCTTCGCGCATGATGAGTGTTTTGATAGTCGAAACATTTCTGTTCTTTAAAAAATATTCAGATAATTGTTCATACCATAGTAAATGTCAATGACGGCGAAATGAAATGTCACGTTGTTAAACGCCGAGAATTAGAAAGTGCCACAACAGACTCAAGGAACCAATTAGGTTAATTATATCTGAACATCTCCTGCCGAGTTACACTTCCCGCAAAATCAGACAAAATAACATTAAGATACATCCTACAGTTCCTAATTTTATTTTATTATTTAAAAAAAAACAAGTTGTCTCAACGTAGAGACGTTGACTTCCTTAGTTTCTAAGCGAAAGTAAATTAAATTTGTTTGGCAAGAAACAAACAAATCTTAAGAGATTTTGGGAAATTTAGTGGAAATTATACTTATACAATTTTATACTTTGAATTAATTTTTCAGTTCATATTAACTAACATGTAAAAGCGTTGTAGTTTAAATTTTAAATTTTTGATAGAATAATATATAAACCTTTCGTAGGAGAATGGAATTTTAAGATAAAATTGAAATATAAGGAAGTTTTAAAATAATTTGAACTTGAAATTCTATTTTCACCAGCTATCGCCATTTAAAATAAGAGTATAAGTATGAATGTAAAATATACGAACTTGCCTAACATCCACAAGCATTAAACTCATACGTATGACCTTGCTAAAAAAATTGAGTTTAAACCAGCGATTGTGGTTCATTTTAGCTATTATCCACAATATATAATTATTTGTTATAAACAAAAATTATTAAGAAAATTAGACGCTAACTTCACTAATAATTGTAAATCAATTTGTAAATTATTCAGCTATTTCTTTATTGAATTATTATTTTTGTATGTGATGGAATGTTTCTAATACTCTGATCCTTAGAATCTTGCACCATTTACTTTATATTACTCTACAAATATCTTACATTTGAATTTGAATTTTTAATTGGGTATAAAATTATAGACCAATATAGAAAAATATTTTACCTGTGTTGCATGCCAGATAAATTTCTCTTTCAATACCATTTTCAATTAATTTCTTGACATTTCCAAGGATTCAGTATGTATTGAAATCAAGGGGATTAATCTATGTCTTCAGGCTAGACGGAAATAATTTTTTAGTCTTGATGCTAGTATACTTATTATAATTTAACAAATACGTATTGTTGTATTACATGAGAAAAAAATACTTGTTTCTGTACGCACTAAAAATATTTGTACCGTGAGTTGTTATTAAATGAACACTTTTTTCTTATAATACTAAAAATGCTTATTATATTAAACATCAAAAATATATGTTTCTATACTTTCATTTCCTTCAAATTTGGATTTTAAATCAGTAGTATTGATAAATATTCTCTCCATAATAATTGTGATTCTACTAGACGAATGGTCCATTGTCAACACTAAAATATCTTACAATTTAATTGACAGTGATAAGACATTTATAATGTGGATATTTTTATTTCATAAATTAATGTAGGAAATTATACATTAAAATTGAATTTGTTATGACAGCAATTATTCATTTATTTAATTCCTTAGTTATTGATAAACAGATTTCCTGCAGTAAGTTTTTCTAATAGCGTTTCAATTTCTAATACAATTCCCTTTTTTTTAAGAAAGCATATATTTGACCTATTGACCAGCAGTCCGCATATTGGGACAAGTATTTGTCGGGTAATTTGGGACAGCAAATTGGCCTCATTCCGTCAGGTAAGTCGGTTGCGATGGCGCTATTAATCTTTGCGCCCGTGGCTCCTCACACACGGCTATTAAAGCGAGCGCAGATGTTGGTCCAAAATATCTTCCTTTCACCTGTGATGGATCGTGGTTACCGTCTGCAATGATCGATCGTCCCGCCTGGTCTTGTTACACTTGTTAAACTAGCAACACACTTCGTTAACTGATGCCGCCAGTCTCGATTACGATTCCTCAGAAACCCAAAAACACCCGTCGATTAGGTCGACTGAAAAACAGAGAAAATTCGCAAAACAAGACGCACAGTAATTTCATGTTAAGTATGGACTCGTAAGTTGAACGATCAGTGTTTAATATAATGTACTATTAATCCACAGGCGTCCCATATTCAAGAAAATGTGTTTCAAGCGTTTGTGTATATTTAAAAAAAGTTACGAAAATGGTTAAGGACATATGACATGGTAGTACGTATGCTGAATCATTAAATAAAGATAAGCTTAAACCCTAAACATCTCCGATGGTTTAGATTTTGCTGATAACTATTATTTTTTTTAGCTGAGAAAAATTCAATGTGCTATTTCATCATCCAGATACTTAATAATTCCCACACCAAGTTTAGCACTATAATTTAAAATATCACAAAATAATATTACGATTTAGCAAACTAGGGATATGGATTAAAAATTAATTGGGTCATTAACGTGATGGTTTTCTCACGTCGTACAAAACTCATTTTTAAACTGGCCACTTATGATAAATAAGGATCATACTGTAGTAATTATATTGAGTGAATGTTTTGCTATTGGTTGGAGCGGAGAAAAGTATTTCAAAATAACTGGATAATAAACCACGCTTTTCACAAGTTTTTTTAATCACCTCTATGACATATACTAAGTTATGCGTCGGAAATGACTGATTAATGTCTTATTATTTTGTGAGAAACTTAAACATTACTCCTTCGTATTAACGTAAAAATTACTCTGTTGATTCTTAACGCATATAAAAATTTATTATTATTTTCTGGTGTCATAATTTCACCATAGGTTTTTCTGCATGTTCCAAAGTATCTTAAAAGAATCACATTATGCTTGACAGTCAAAATTTTCTTGTTATACTTAAATTAATACTGTGTATCATTCTCACGCTTCTAGAAAATACTAAGTATATTCTGTTGCTATGTATAGACTAATTTTGTCAATAATAAATACTATATTTTAGAAAAGATGTAATAATTATTGAACACATGGCTACATAAAAACGGTTCAGGGGATTCAATATTTCAATTTATGTTTATGAATGCTGTTACACGGAATATATATTACAATAGTCCTGAGATGATATACAAAGTAAGAACAGGAAAGCAATTAGCAAGGTTCTGCAAATGTTTAAATGAAAATTTATATCATCACTATATAAAATATATAGTGAATTCTGACTATGTTTTCTCCTTTCTTCTAATAAATGAATTTAAGTATTTTTAACAATATATTAATTAATTCCGTTACGTATATACTAGTTAAAACTTGGCTAATTTGAAACGAAAGTAATAAATAAATTAGTAATGTTTTTGGGAAAAATCAGAAAGAAATATATCATAAATGAATATAAGAATAATATTCTGGAGCCGAAAATGATAAACAATTTAAAGAGTAATAATATGCATAATATATTTAGAAGCTTCTAGAATCTGGATCAAATCCATACAATATTCATTGAAAGTTTTAATTATTGCTATCCAATACTTATGATCAGAATGGTTAGAAATGAACGTTGTGTAAAACAATTACAATATTTTTCATTTTACACTAAAAGAATGAATAAAGAAGCCAGGCAACAAAAATTATTACAAATTTCATAAATTATACTACTGTATACAAAATAATTGATATAATTTTCGACCACGAAGTTATTTTATAGCCATGAAAATACAAATCCCCTAAAGATTTATATAGCCGAACGGTTTTTGGAGGACAAATACACAAAATATTATTAAAGTGAAGGAAAAATTAAATCAGAATTGGAGAAAAAAATAAAAGGTTGTAGATGTAAACATTGTATTACTATTGAGGAAAAAATTGCGCATATTACGACAAAGAAGTTCTAGTTTTAGTAACTTCCAAAACAGAAAGCTAGGTTTTCTTGGACCGCGAAAAAGGTAGAAAGTGAAAAGGATAATATTTGATTGTATCAGTTAGTGCATATTTGTTCTATCTAAATTTAGAGTTGTTAATATGAACTGAATGGTGACGACTAGAATTAGTAATCAAAATGATGCACAGAATACTAGAAGGGAAGGACAACTTCATGAATGAAGAGCGTATATTAAAGTGGATAGTGGTAGGAGTAATCGAACAGATGAGTAAGACAAGGAAAATAACCGCCCCTTTCTCTCTCTCTCTCTCTCTCTCTCTTGCTTGGGGAATATAATAGAGAGAATAATTGATATAATAGAGAGAATAATTTATTGTGGCTATCTAACTTCATAGTAATATTATGTATTATTAAAAGTAAGTTCCGTGAACAACTTTGAGAATTATCATTTTTTTCAGATGCGCGTTTCATATGGTAATTCATATTCTAATATCAATATTGATCATATTGAAAACAGAATGAACTTAAGTTAATGTAAGTTGGTGGTGGACGTATCACTTGCGTTAGTAAGGCTCTAAATTCTTAATTTATAGTGCGAAAGTGTTTATATACGAACGTTTTAGATTAAGGGCAGAAAAAACAATAAATAGAAAGTACAAATACTTATTTAAGTTAGATGGTGTTCTTAAAACAGTATCTTTGTAATTGTTTTCCCTATTTTGCAAAATTTCATAATGAAATAAAATGAAATGAAAATATAATAGTGTGTTTTTTAAGTATAATAATAAGATAAAATAGCCAAATGACAGTCAGAATGTAGTAATCATATAAATACCACACATTTTTTATGAAAATTTTATTCCTTAATTTTTTCTGTCATTTGGCTATTTTCTTTTCTTGTTAAATTAAATTAAAAACTTCCAAAAAGGAAAAAAAAGGAAATATATATTTACATATTACATTAAAATTTGAAAATAGGTTTTTATTCATTATCATTTGTAAAAGTAAATAAATTCTGATTTATATTTGCAATGTTTCTGCAAATTGTTCCACACGTCATTAAAAATTACAAATATGTAGAAGTGTAATTACAAAATTAAAAAAATGTAATGGTATAATTAAATTAAATTAAAAATATTACATCATATTAATTACAATAAGAATTATTTTCATGTGTCTTCAGAAATGGAAACAACATGACGATAACGATTATGATGTCGTAGTAATCAACAATTCAATTTCATTTGTACAAGCTTAACAGAGTAAGACTGCTTCTGAAACTGAGGCAATGTAATACTGTAGCCTTATTATCTCGGGTGGACATTTAGTGTGTTTATTTCAAACTACGAGTTTATTAAGATTACATTCCAAATAATCAATATTATACATTGTAGAAAATTGTTTGCGCAAACCAGGGCAAAGTGTCTTCATCCCCGTGTTAAGGCCGGACACCCAGCTAGTGTTGTTAATAAATATATTATACGTTATTAGTTAAAAATAATTTAATAAAATTATAATTAAATGTCAGTTTACAATTATTTATATTTTAGGACCATCCGGATTCAACTACCTGAAAGACGATTGAAAGTTTCAAGTATGACGTCAAAGTACCTGCAACATCATTCAATATTACGGTAAGATAAAATTTTAATTTTCAGAATTTGTTAAAGACGTCACAGCTGCATATGACAAAGAAAAATATTGACTCATATTTGTTTATTAAAATAATATAAAAGAGCAGTTACATGATTGCAGATATATAACAACAACACTTTGACTAGAGACACCCACAACACCATGATATGAACAAAATACTGAGGAATGTGTAAATGTCTTCATATATGTATATTTTAAAAATAAATTTAAACTATGAATTGAGAATACTTTGCACGATACAGAATAGAGATTACATATTTTATTTTATTTATGTTAACGTATTTTTAAGTTTTCAGTAAAATATTCAATTCAATTTCCAATAAACGGATAACCTACACAGTTTTACTTAATATAATTTTTCATTGTTATTATATTTGAATTCTTAAATATTTCTGCTTATAACTTAGACTTAATTATGGGTTAAAAATTTACAAAACTATCAATGGATTTACTTTTTTTATATGTACCGAAAGTATTTGCTTTATTACGAGGGTTATTCGGAAAGCGAGGTAACATTTCTTTTAAAACACAAACCGTCACATATTTTCTCAAAAATCCTTTTTATTTAAATTATTTCATGTTTCTCTATTTTTCCTCATAGTTTCCATATTTCCTTAAATATTTTTCATTACGTTCTACAAGCTTTTGTATGCCCAAGTCATAGACGTCTGCCGCCAGTGAGGTTAAGCAGTCTTTAACTGATTCTTTCTCCTTGTCATCTCAGGGGTCATGTGGGAAACGCACGTCTCGTCCCCTGTCACAATCTTATTTTAAAACTGATCACCTTCCGTATGATATCTGTCCAAAAAATCAAGAACACAAGCCATTCTTTTCATTTGGTGTTCCTCAGTAAGCCGTTTGGGAATCCAACGTGCGCACAATTGGTGAAATTGCAAAGTTTCAGAGACAGAAATGTTTATTCTCTTGACGCAGATGAATATGCTTATTAATAAGTGAAAGTTCCTGTGCTTTAAATCATTACGTTTGTAGCTAGATTTCGTACAATCATAAACAACTCGGGGACTTCAAAATTGGGTTTTTATTTATCAATATTTGTAAATATATCCATTGTAGTCGTTTTGAAATTGGAGTTATGACAAATGTTTAAATAATTACGAAAGCCATGTATCAAAATAGAGAAACATGTGAGGAATTAAATAAAAAAGTGTTTTTTGATAAAAAAAATGTGATGGTTTAAAATTTCTAATAAATCGGACCTTACATCCAGAATAACCCACTTATTTCAATTTTTTTTAAAAATATATCAAAAGTTTATTATTAAAAATTACTATTTACCTTGTTACTGTTTAAAGTTAAATAGTAAAAATATATATTTAGTTACTTAATATATTTAAAACTTTATCTTCTAAAGGAAGACTTTCTATGTTATTCCTTTTTTTCTTCACCACTCTTTTTGACCAAACTTCACAAATAAGATATATTTACCTGAACTCCAATACATATGTAATAATTTTTACTTATCTTCTACCTATAACTTTATTTAAATTCTTACTAACACCCACAATAAAACACTGGTACGTGGTACATGATACTGGTTTCATTATTTATACTGTCGCATAAGCATTTATTTTTTAAATAAAAGCAAGTCGACTTTACGTGTGAAAAGTAAATTTGGTGTTAGAAACTGAAACAAACTACAGTCATTCATTTAACAGCTGAAAGTCTTACCGTGTGGGAATAAATATTTCACTTCCGCTTTTGAATATTCTGAGAACAATATCATGTGTTCTTATCACAACAGAAGAAAGTAAAATTTTTTGATTTTATATAATCTGTGAATAGTCATTATTAGAGATGCCATTTTTGTAATATATACAAACACGCTGTTTTTGGCTTCGTATCACTTACAAGCTGGATCAATGATATAATTTTTCATGGTTACACATCTGTCGATTAATTTTTTTTTTCAACTTCACCCTTGCCTGCCAAACATGAGAGGTTATGAATGTTATGTCATGAAATATGCTTGAAGTCCGTATGGACTGCCCCGCCGCAAAATATCTGTCCTCGCATATTGTCACCAGGAATGTATAGAAGCCGATCATAATGCTCCGTCCAGGACAATACTTATCATCCCAGCCAAAATTTACCCTTTTTTTTGCAGACATTTGTAAATAATTACATATACGCGCTCCCCAAAACGGGTTACAACTGTCCTTATTGTTTACTATTTCAAATAACATTTTTCGATTTACATTACAATGTCAACATATAAATACAAAATATTATTTGTTATACTTCCACGTATTAATTATGGGAACTAAATGTGTACAGAGCGTTTATCATAAGTTTTTATTCTTTTAATCAAATAATTTTCGAAACAACAATTGATTTGTTTCCAGTATAAAAGCATTAACTGCAGTATTTAACTGGGATGTGTAGCATAGCATATCACAGCATAGAAAACAGTAAACAAGTAAATTTATTTTAATTGTTCACATAAACATTTTTCATATTTAAGATTTCAATTGTACCCGTTTTCGCTATACTCCTATTTCAATTTGTGTGTCAATACAAGTACATACAACTTTTAATAAACTTCAAATTATTAACAAAATAATTTACAAGAATTTTATGAGTGGAAATAGTACTAAAAAAATTACGCCGCTTCTTTTTAAATTCTGAAATTATTTAAAAGATAATAATTTTTTACCAAATAAATATTTGAAGTATTTCTAAAAACTTACAATTTTTTAAAAAAAAATATTCATGTAGGTCTATTACCAAGAATGTCAACAGTAATTGCTTTTATAAGACAAAACATCTGATTCTCACTCCTGATACTCAATTCCCTTTTATGAAGTATGTAAATATAATTCCAGGGTTCTGTAATGTTCTTATTATACTTACGCAATACAAGTTACTCAATATTCACATTTTTTAGCAATATATTTACTAAAAATATTTGTATTTGTGGCTGAAAATCGTTCAAAATAAAATTATTCCGATTATAGAAATAAATAATAAATAAAATCTAGTCTAAGTTATTTAATATAAGATTTGAAATATTCTGAAACAAAGGAAATACAAGGGAAAAAAAGGAATGATGCTAATAGAAGAAATAATTTTTAAAACTTTCACACATAAGTATATATCAATTTAGGTTATTGATATGAAAAGTCCAATTAACGTGCTTTGTCGTATCATGACAATTTCTTTAAACGGAAATACTCGTCAGGGTCTTTACATTTTAATTTGAAACACAGTAATTAACTACACGTATCTTAAGCCATAATTAGCATAATTTTTAATATTTTTAATATTCTACACCACATCACTATGAATTTTATACTAGTTAATTACAGTTTTATTCTGGACTTACATAGACAACACAAAGTTCTTGTGTGCAGAGGATAATTTCTTAAAGCCCTCAAGAAGCGTAATGTACGGGTTCCTAAATATTAGCACCTCAAATGTATCACTGTCTTGATATACAAATACAGTACTTAAAAGTTATTTTATTATAAGTGACTTCAACAAATGTGATAATTAGTTATTTTTATTATAGAGGCTATCAATTTAATTTATAAATTAATTTTCGCTATAATATGCAAGTATGAAAAATTTGAAAATAAAATAATTAAAATATACCAGTATTTTAAGGTTTAATATTTTTTAAAAAAAATTGTGAATTCTTTCCACAATAAATAATGTTAAAAAACTCTTATTTCATAAAACAGCGCTAATAAATATTTAACAAATTCGAATTTCATGAAACGACGTGATTAATTTTTCAATATTTTAAAAATAAATTCGCTGTGCAATTAGTGCATGAATGTCTCTGCTATGCATTATTTATCTGTTCATCAGTAATATTTGTCATAATTTCTTTCTTCTACGGTTACCATACATCTCAGTTTTACTACTTGACAACTTCACAGTATAAAGTTTTCATATTTCAATATGCACCCGTTGAGATATTATTTACCTCCACTCATGTGTCCATTTAAATATTCTTCAGAGTTTTCTGACTTTCAGTACATTGTTAATGAAACACGTATATAAAAATCATTTTAAAAATATTTAAAAACATTATTATTCATCATATTATTTTGTTGTTAAAAACCGCATGAAATAAATAAATAGGCGTAATAAAATTGTGAATTAATATTACACAATTATTAAAACTAACATTATTTTATTTATGTTTGTACATTAAACACAAAGTTTCAAACAAATATAAAATTTTATAATGATATTATGTTGATATGAGCTATTAAGGTCAAACAATTTATATTTAGATTGAGATGCACTCAAATTCAGAAACATGGTCGATTTACTCTAGTATATGAATCAAATATATTTGATTATATTTCTGTACATTGTATAAACGTTGCAATATTTATGTATATAACACTAGTAAATACATGAAAATGTACTGTCGTAACGGATCGTCTGTCAGAGCCACGATTTCACCGTCCAATAAAACATATTCATGTTTAAAATTTAAATTACAAAGTATATTTCTTCAAGAAATTAGACCGCAGATAAATTAAAAACTGACTTTATGGTTTATCAGTGTAGATAAGTTTTCATATATGCGCTGTGGTGTTCAAATTTTATGTGACAAACAACTTTTATTTGGTTGGTGTTTTCCGTAGTACGAATCACTTCAGTTTGATTGTAATCAACTTCCGCAACGGTATAGGAAGTATTTTTCCATTATTACTTTCCTTGGCTGCACAATATTAGTTAACTACATTCTGCAAGAGAGAGTATTTAACCGTTCGTTAGTTTATGAACTTTCCTTTGCGTCTCAACATTCTCCATACCGGAAGCTCGAGCATTAAAACACATCTGACATGAATTGGGCCCATAAATCACATCAATCTTGGCGGTTTCCGGCCGTTGTTTCAACACACCTCCTCCTTTTCGTCTTTCCATCATCAAGTAGCCACTGGCGGTAAAACCTTTTAGGCGGCACTAAATAACTCGATAATAGAATCACTTTTTTGTGTGTGCGGCGATGACTTCATTGAACAGTCGGCTGTTGTCTGAGTAATAAATCAAGGAGGCCAGGTCCTCACAATTGCCTCCTTGCAGACATCGAGACTGGGACGAGCTCTATTACGACACTCAAAATTGTGTATCCTCCCATCAACAATATTTACAGAACTATATAACGATTTGATTTAATTTGACGAATAAATTGTCTTCTTACTTATGTCACATTATAGTATATTTACACTATATCATATATACTGTATTAGTTCCATGACGCGATAAATATTTTAAATTCAAAATATCAATATATCTAGAGAATTTTCAACATTTAATGTCGTGCAGAATTTCTGGTTACATACAAGCCTGTAAAAAATCAACACGAAGATTAATTTTTCAGATTCCTATGTTCCTCAATAAGTACTCTGTGTAAGTTAAAAATTATTTTACTGGATTAATGAATTAAAGAAAAAAGAATCCTACAGAGCTTCACACACTATTTTACAAGTCACGTTTATAAGTAAATTTTTGTATATAAAGCAACTAAAATACTGTCTTACTATTACCTCGTATTTTTATTTCATTTTTACTTCTTGAAAAAAAGTTCTCTATTAACTTGTGAAAAATAAATATATTTTTATAATAATTGGAGTTCTGATTTTAATCTTTACTTTTATAAACGGAATAATATCTAAACGCTATATTTACCAAATTTATAATATTTTTCGTAACATATGATGGCTTATATAATTATTTTTTTTACTTTGGAACAAAACTTCCTCAGTTCCCCATTCGTTTTTAACAGGAATTGCATTTCGGGCCTATTTAATGGGATCGTTTGATATAATTTTAACTGTAACTACAAAAAATTATAAAATGTTTAGTGTGTCCTATTTTCTAATTAGTCTTTTTTTTCAACTTATTTAAATATGACTTCACCTTGCCCCAATGGTTCGTACGGCTTTCACTTATCAATAGTATTCTTTGAATTTTATTTTATTTTTTTATTTAGTTGTACGCATTACATCGTAAAACTTATTTTATGTGTTTCATAATTGTAATAATTATTAGAAATATAATTCCAAAATAAGACTTGTTCACTGTTAACAATTTTTTTTAAAAAAAAATAGTAGTACAGCGACAAATATTTACCGCTATTTTTATAGGAAAGGTTCTAAGCAGTTGTTTTTAACAGACAGTGAGTTTCTCTCGACCTTTCGAAAGAAAAACATTAGGTTCTGATACATCAAGCATAAAAATTAAAATTATTACATTTGAAATCGTACTCTTAATTTTTTAGGAAGAAATTTTAAAAAATTACTAACGAGGTAAAAGTATTTAAAAATAAATGCTGATATTGAAACAGTAAATTTTATTTACGCTCCTTATATTGGTATTAAAAACTCTAAGATATAATTTGTCAGGTTCTATATATGTTTCACCCACAAACCGGCATGTTACAAGATCAATGGCAGTATGGCAACAGTCTCTGTGAGCTCCTAGGGCTGTAAAGTCCATTATGAACAAATAACTTCATCAATTTGACATCATCTAGTTTTCTCTTAAACGCACTATGTTCGCCAAATGAATAAGTTATACGGTCGTTTACATTTTTCAGTATTTGCATTTTAAAAAGCCCGTCAAGGTAATCGCGTTAGTATGTCCTAAATTTCCTTTAAACAGAAAAATTAACCATTCCAACAGTCGGAAGTGCTAATCGAGGTTACACGATGCCCAATGCTACATTTGCATCGGCTTGTTCAGTTTAAAACATGCACTTCGTTTGCAAATCCCCTCGCCGGGCATAATTCGCTTCTACGTAAAGTGCTAGATCATATTGGAGTACATATATTTCATGAGCATTAGTTTGCGAGTTTAAGGTGTAAACGTTGATGTCATTGTCTTCAACACTTAAATCCTTACGTCAAGAACAAATTATTTGACAAATTAAGCACCCTTTTTATCAATTATAAACAAGCGACGAATAACAAAAAAAAACAATTTAAAAGATCAATTAATTTCAGTTCGTAACGGAATATATATATGAAAATACGTTATAAATTATACAGTTAAGGATAATAACGGCATTAATTTTATTTGATAACTAAATATACATGTCTTATATTACAGACCGAAAATAATGCTCAGAATAAATCGGAAATAAATATTGACCTTGTTGCTACTGATGCGCTATTCATTTGTGTTCATTTTGATATATAGGTATGAAGTTTTCAATAAAACATTATAAATTTAATTTAACTGCTGTCAAAATCAGAACATTATCGAGAATGTTGTCCATATCTTACTTTATATTAATAAATTGCTACAAAATGTATATAATTCATTTAATTCGAATTGTATTTGTTTCTAAACATTTATTCAAAATAAATACATGAGATATTTTTAAAATATGTTACCTTTCTTAACAACAATCCTCTCTTTTTTGCTAAATTTTTAACTGCTTCTAAAAACCAAATAATGATAATTGGCTGAGGATGAGAGGCATATTAGAAAACGACTGGTAGCAAATAGAGTTTGTGGAATATTACGCACAAAGGAAAGAAATTCCTACACGAGGACAAAATTGGCAAAAGCCTTCATAACAAGATTGCACAGTCTTTTATTGCACCTAGCATTCAAATAAAGGAAATGCGCCCAAATAAAGGAAACACAGTTCGATTCAAAATTGAATGACATTAAGTACGAGGAAAATGCTCTGGAAGGCTGTATTTCACCCTTTGTTGATTAGGAAAAATATTTTCTTTATAATATGAAAACTTCAAAGTCTTTATAATTCATTAATTTTTATACGAAGCATACAATTCAAGTTAGTCGTTGTGTACAAACAGTACTGTGTGCATCCTCGATTTTTCCTAAAAGTAGAATTCGAATAAATTTTAAATGAGAATTATATTAGTCACATCCTGAAACATTTTTTAAAGTATCGATAGAAATAATATAGGGCTATAAACATTTTTTAAGTTGTTGTTTTAAAATAAAACTGAAGGGATTAATTATAACCATTATTCCCAAAACAAATTTCTGCGAATATGCAGGCCAAAATCACGAAGCTATCAATACATAATGAAATTAATTTTTATATCATACTTTGTACATAAATTACTGCAGAATTATAATTATCTCAGACTGAAAACCGTAAATATATTCAAACCTTACATCAATTTAACACAAAATAGTTGTACTTAATCTGAGTACAGACATATTCAAAATTAAGAATATTCCACAAATTTATTAGAAGCCCCAGTGTGTTATGTAATTAGCAAAAAGGATTTGCTTATTTATATGAACTATAATATTTTACAACGACTACATGTATCGGTATTACATATTCTATCATAATTTGATTAGTGAGAGTAATTTGTTAAAATACTAAATGGGATGATAATCGCGTTAAAATCTATCAATTCTAGTTATTAGCGTAATTTTTCGTTTGGCAATACGGTAAAAAAATACCATCGAGGCTTATGAGGTATTGCACGAATGCACTGACAAATTGCTGCATCGCCTGTAATTGCAAGTAACGAAATGGAATATCATTAACATATTTGTATTTGTGATACGCGTGTGACAGAGACACTAATGTGTTTCTCCTGCTTAAGGACAGGGAGTCTGATAATTTTCAGCACTATTACAGATCTTCTCATTAATAAATTTATATCAAAACAAATAAAGTAATGAGCAGGAATGATTTACGAATATTTGGCGAACGAATTTCTGTTTTAAAATCATTTTGTGAAAACATATATATATATATATATATATATATATATAGAGAGAGAGAGAGAGAGAGAGAGAGAGAGAGAGAGAGGGGGGGGGGGACACCTGGAGTAACCATTACACAGGAACGTACTGTAAAGTCAAAGAATGTAAGAGATGTTAATTGTATTGCATATACAGTATGAAATATTGCGACATTAAACCATCTTAATAATAATAATAAAATATGAAGATTTTACAAAAGAGAATATAACAACAGAAACCCAAAAACAGTTCTATGCAAACGGAAAAGAAAAACAGGTTCTTTAAATAACAATACCCTAATTACTAAAATAAATATTATAAATGAATAAAATTAGGATATTTTAAATGTAATTTTAATCTATAAAATTTCTTATAATTCTACAAAATTATTGGTATTTTCGTTCTGTTATGTACAAAATGTAGTAATTAATAATAAAATTTGATAAAAAATTTCCGTTAGCAAAAAAATCGATTTAATTCTGGAGTCATTTATAGAATATACTTTTGTGACACAGTGCGTTTCAGATTCAGTTTTTCATTAATATCATAATTATGATATTTTTACTTCCTCGGAAAGCGAACCCAAACTCAGTACTTTAAAGGGTTTGAACCTCAGCAATAAGCCATCTCAAACTCCGCATCTGATCAAATTAAGAAAACATTAAAAAAATTCTGCGTTTATGAATAAAAGGTCTTTGGTCATAAATAATTGATTTTATCTTCTCTTTATTTTATAAAATAATTATTCTTCTATCTCTTATCGTTCGATATTTACAGATGATTTAGTTTAAAAAACGGAATTTTCAAATAATAAAATTATACAATAACTATTGATGAGGAAAGTCACTCCTTGAAAAGAAGACGATTAATTGTTGATCAATGTATGTCCAGTGCTTCAGCATCAATATATTATTAGGTGCGGTTATTATAAGATGATCAAGTAAACAGTTCTAAAAGCTTGGTGCTGGTGCTATTTTAGACAAATTTGTTCCACAAGCAATATATGGACATAAACCTCCTTACTGAGTTTCATACTAATGTATTTACAGAGTTTTAACGCAAAATATTTAATAGTTTTTATTTTTAATTAATAAATCAATTATTGATCTTATACAGACACTTTATTTTTTATTTATAGCGTAACGACGTTTCGACACATGTTCGTATCTTCTTCAGGTATTATCCTACAGAAGGCAGAATATTTAAAATTTGTTTTGAAATAATTTCGCCAACATTAAATTTATAAAATTTTGATTCTTACGGCATTGTGATGGCTTAGCAGATTCTTCTGAGTCATAGCGCACAGTACTAATTTATAAAAAGCTAAATGTTGGTTGTCGAGGTAAATTACTACTTTTCAATGGAAAAAAAATATAACAGAAAGTCAATATTCTTTGAATTAATTTTCCAATTAGATGAAATACTAACCAACAAGAAGCGAAATCATCATCCTACCGATATAAAAAACATTTATTAAACAAATGGATATCATACCATTTTTACAGACTTATTATAAACTTATAATAATTGTCATTAAGACGGTTGGACAGAGCAACCAATGTATTCCATCTAAGGTAATCTCATCACTATTTCATTTGAAAAATTGGTCTGCACCAGTCTTACCGCATTTTATAATATCAAATATGTCGTGAAATAATTTCGATATTATTAAATCGTGTCAGGACCGTTCTGTTTCGCATTGGTCCACCTATGAAAACTTCTATGGTGGTGAGTTAAAAACTACATCTATCCAAACATTTACCATACTACCACTAAATTGAATCAAAACAATCGTGATATACTTCTTACTCTTCCCACATATTCCACAAATTTATCGGGCATAACTTTTTTTGTTTCTGCTGACAAATAGTCGTACGTCTTTTGCGATCAAATAAATTAAGAAGGCCATCAACCGTCGAACTATGTACTGTTAGGCTATGGCTCGCTATTTCCTTAGACTAAAATACAAATATGTTGTTTAGTTAAACGATTTTAATCTTCAGCTACTATTTTACACAAGAAATATCTCTAAAATGACTTTACTGCGATTAAAAATTTTAAAGCTTCTATCGGAAGAGAATGATTAATACTAATACTGTATCTTGTAAAACAACTTCATTTCCTCGCTCTTTCAATTCCCACTTTCTTAGTGAGAAGTTGGGTGAATATATGGACTTTAATGTATAATCAATAGATCTAGTAAAGATTATTACATCCAGTAGGAATATTATTTCTATTAAGTTTCTATTACAGACCTATTATGGAGAGAAATTAGTGTTCAACGATTCAGCCAATAGCACCACTAATATTTTTCCTGTAAATTTGGTCAGCATCGTTCAAAAATCGTTATAAACAATTTCATCACATATTTTACTAATCTCACGAATAATAAATTTTTACTTCCAAGACATATGAAGCACTCCTCCTATTTATTTAAATTATATTTGCGAGAAAATAATTTTTTAACCACAGGACCCCTGTGCTGTTTCCCCTGCAAATCGTGCTAAGTTTTTCTTTTAAAGAAGTCTACACATAAAAACATTCGATACTGTTATTAGCATTGAAAAAATTTCTTCGTGACATGATACAAAGTGTATAACGCGAATTAGATGTTAATTAATTAATTGATATATATATATATATATATATATATATATATATATATATATATATATATATTGTAATCGAATGTGTTTTCTCTGAGTTGAAGTTTTTCTTATCTCCGCTACAGAGGTTGTCAATGAGGTTAGATGAGTAGTATTATAGGTACATTAGTAAACATTATTCCTTTCTAAAATGGTCTCTGACATATAAATAGACAAACAGGTAAGAGGACGCCGGATAAACGCCGCTGCTGAAATACAAAGGATTAATTTTCAAACTGCTAAGATACTCTATAATCGATAGATACGAAGAAGCTGATGGTACTTGTACATGGAATTTTTGACGGGAGCGGCCTGTGATGATCCTGAATATTTCTTAATTGATCTACAGAAACGCATTTTCTGATATATATAATATTGAAAGTTCCGCTTTGGCGTCGGAATTGAAAGTTGCTGAAGAAAAGAAACCAGAGCTCGATATTTGGGATGAGTGACATATTTTAATTCTTTCTCATTTTACCACCACCTGCTTTTTGGTTTCGGGCCATTCAGTTGTCTGTGGATTAACGGTAATGACCGTATGTAGTTTCATAATGTAATGTGATAAAGGAAATAAAGAGAAACGTAAGGAAAAATAAATAGCCCCTCAATCTCTATCAGCCTCGGCAATGTGACCGAAGTGTAGTGATTGAAGCAAGAGTCTAGAACGCGATGTTGCGGGTGAAGGGGTTGCGCAGGAGGCGTCCAGGCTGAGCGAGTCTTGTCGCCCGACTGTTCTGTTAAAACAGCTGCGTGGCGAGTGGAGGCGAGTCGCGCCCCGCGTGCGCAGACTTATCGACTTGAAGAAAGCAGTGCGCATGGCGGACGTGTTCTTAAAACCCTGACCTGGCCCAAGGAGAGGCGCCGTGAGCTTAACCTCAGTAGGTCGCTGGCCGACGCCGGCGCCTTCCATTCACAGCGTCCACCTGCGTCTCAACCTCGACAAAATAAACATATAAATTACTATTTTGAGACGCTTAACCATATCCTTTACTATGTGACAACTGGTATCTCAATACACATTACACCTAATGTTCTCGAGATTTTTACACATTGACGCAAACTTCTCCTGTTTTCTAACTCGCAACCTGCTATAAAAACGGAACTTCCTAAAATGTACGTATACATTGAAAGTAGTCCTTCATGTAGTCCTTAATTTTTCCAAATACCGCACCATTGTGCTGGAACATTTTCTTCACCAAATGTGATACTTTTCAGCGAAATTTTCAATTGGGAGAATAACTATAAGTCACAATAATCTATGGCGTCAGAGCCATGAGAATGGTGAGTTCCGTCAATCAGGTGAGAAGAAACGATGTCCTTAGAAACTTGTACTCAATTTTTGTTACTTTGGTACCAGAGTAGTTAGATGTAATGTCCCGACAATCCCTTATACGTACAATAAAATATTTGCAATGGACGAAGGATAGATTTTACAAAAATCAAGTGCACTGTTTAATTTTGCGAGCGGCTAACAATGTATTCCAGACGCTTTGATAAATTTCATACGGCTGTTTGGAACCTTAAGAATTGTGTTGTTCGGATTTTGTATTGTCTAAGAGAAAGTCATACATGGGGTAATCTCACATTTAATAAATTTAGAATAAGCATCAAACCTTCTTTCTCTTAGACAATTTAAAATCCGCCAATACTCTTAATTAATTACACCATTTTCAAAATTCCAATATTTAAATTCGTGGCTCATAAATATATTTGAGTCGAAGCGGTCAGAAAATCAGACGTGATTGAAATTGTTTTTGTGAGGGAGTAACGATACTTTCTTGTATCTGCAAGATGTATAGATGTATAAAAATAATTTCTTCAATACTTTACTCTATTTGGTCTGGTCTGAAATACAATACCATAGAAAGAGCATGTTTGAACATATAGAGTATATAGAATCTTTTTAAGAGGGTTATAAGAGGATATCAGTGTCTGTCTATCATCAGTTGCCGCAAATATTATAAAATATTCGTGAGAAAAACCGCCTTGCTGCAGGAACGGCGACGTCAACCCGCTACAAACGAACTGAAAGACAACTGACTACTAACAGTTCATACGAATCTCAAAACGACCTATAACTTTTCTCAGATCAGAAACCTCAAATTCAATTAATATATATTGTGACAGAGTTAAGACAGATACCTATTTCATAGAAGTTAAATATGATTATTGTACTTCTGTATTTACCGTTGATTATTTTACAAAGGCATAATATATTATCAGAGTTCGAATTGCTAAGACGTTTCCAATTTATACACAATCAGTATAACCACGTTTCTTATTTTAATTATCATCATAAAGGAAAGACAAATATGTAGTACGCATTAATTTTATTCACTCCATTTCTATTTTATATCACGTTAACGATAGTTTATTTATTTCATCATATCTCCTTAATGTATAAAGGAAACAGGGGTGATATTCAATCTTGTACTCATTTCGAACCATCTTGATATTACTTATTTCGTTACTCTGTGCTCATGGAAAGCGATTCTTCTGTCACCGTATTTCTTTGAAATCCACAGTATTTTCATATTATTAATTTTTTTCTAAGACGCAAATATAAGTTAATGCGACTATTCCATTTTTTATTTATCAATAATCCAACTTTAGACCACTGTTAACTTTTCCTTTGTGAATACTTCTCACACGGGAAGTTCTTTCGTTATCTGATTGCTACGAAAATCTTTCGTAATTTTAGCCCTTAAATAACAATTCTTTTCGAAGTTAGTATTTTCAGATTTTTTACCACGAAACTGATAATTAATTTGTGGGTGTAATTTTACGAATTTATGATGAGCAAGAAATAGTTCAATGATGAGATGTATTTTAGATTTCAATTAGCAGGAAAGAACATTCTCTGTTCAGTGACGTTATATTTTAATAACTTAGCGAAATAAAATTTATGCATTAATGTATTCAATTTAACAATTAATACAAGTAATCGCGTTACTATTAACAGCAACCATAATTTACAATTGATAAATTATTAAGAAACTTATATTATTAATCTATTTCCGCGGTTTCGTAAAAATGTTGGTGTTAATATAAAAATATGTTGTGAAGATGTCTAATTTCATAATATTACCTATTAACTTGACATTATTAAGCTACGTAACTTATATTTTATTCTCCAGATCTAACAGCTTTACTATGTACTATTTCATTCTTCAACAATAATAGAAACTGATACATTTGTATTACTTTGCTAATGAATAATTTTTTATAACATACATGTACTATATTTTAAGGACTGTAACGTGCTACAAAATAAATTTAATTATTGAATACCTGATTTGCGTCCCGAAATGCGCGGTAAATTATACACGGCGATTCCATAAATATTTCTATTCTCCCTCTAGATCTTATTATCGTCAAGGGTATTTAACTTGTCTTTATTGAACAATAATAAGACAATATACTTAAATGTAAACGTTTTAATAGTTAAAAATTCAGTTACAATTCACGGAGCTCACAATTTTTCACTTATTATGAAACTGTTAATTATTCGTCACTTGGCGATATACGATTTCAATATAAAAATACTTTCCTTCCGCATGTAACTAATATAAGTGAATTATTCATAGTGTACGTTTTCATTAATTAAATCGAATGAAAGAAATTTTGAATACTCCGGCTAGAATTGTTACAATGGTATATAATTCAGAAATTTTACAACATTTCACGTCTTGTAAAGAACACATCCTAGGAACCGAAATAATTCATATATTTGTTTCTTATTGATAATTGCGGGGATACATGTTTATTTTTTAAAATAACAAATAATCAAAATAAATAATTTCAATAAAACGACGCTTAATGATTATTCAATAGTTTTATGCACGGTAATTGGAATATTTTACCTACATTAACAATGCGAATATTTTATTTACGGAGTTTCTGTGTGATTAGTTGATAAAGCGTTCTTGGCGCTAATTGTTCAGTAAGTGTGATTAGTTGACAAACCACATTTTGGTTAACAAACTAAATGGCAGGAAAACTTATTCGGTAGCTGATGATTTTTTATTATTATTTCTACGAAACTTTAAACATGTGTTCAGTTATTTTACAAATTAAAACCTTTATTACTGTATAATGCTGCGAACATATAAATTTATATAAAATAAGTAAAATTATATATTTCCCTTACAATTAATTTATATCTCGGAATACATCGCAGTATATTTCCCATTATTTTAAACGCATTTATTGCGTATGTACTTCTGTATCAACCTGTTCATTTATTAACATAATTAGTACGTTTTATTCGGAAAATAGTTGCCTTAAGCTCCTGGACTCGAGATCAAAATTGCCGCTGACAAAGGGATTTCCTCAAACGACACAGAAATTAATTGAAAAGCGTTCTGTATTTTTGCCCGGGGAGGCATTGTGTACAAATCAATTAAATCACAGCCAGAGTCAACAAATTGCTTTTTCCGGTATGCTGATCAATTTTTAGTCTTATCTCAAAAAGAAAGACCACCTCTAAACCTAGTCAAATGGAAATCATTTGAAAAGGTGCTGTCAATGCTGTGGCTATGATCTTACCAACCAGATAAACATTTGTACAATAACTGGTGTACATGAAATCTAGGAAATATTTCAGGTGCTCGATAGGTGTATAAAATATGTATTTAATAGAGTTAGCCTTCAATTTCAACTATTTATCAATATTAAAGTATTTTATTCATAAAAATTACTGAGATTATCGTTCATGTGTTTTAATTTGAAATTGCAGAGGAAAAACTATCATAAAATTTATTGTATTTAAAATTAAATAATTTCAAGAATTGACATTGTTATTATAACTGAAGTTTTACTACACTAATCAAATTTAAAAATGAATATAAAATTTCTAACTGCCCCTCATATACAAAACAGAATAAATGTATACAGTAATTCGAAATAAATTCTCCTAATATGTCAGTGAAAATTATCGTAATATTTAGTTAAGCTTTGTTGTTACAGTTGTAAATGTAATAACTTTTTAATTAGTTAAATAATTCTAATTATAAACAAATGGCATATCCTCTATGAGAAATAATAGAGCCATTCTCTATCATATGCTGAAATTATAAATTCATTAATATGAATTCAAAATGTTGAATTTTATCACTTTCATTCCGCTCATAACGCAAGAAAGGTATTTGCTATACATACATTTAGAGATTACTAAAGATATTCCCCACTTTTAAGGGAAGAGAAGAAAGACGCTTATTAGTTACATCAATTTTTTCTATTGCTAAATTTAAAGTAATTAAATAGATTTAACAAGTCACATAATATTAACCGAAAATGTTTTCTATTGCAGATGACGATCTTCATATATATATATATATATATATATATATATATATATATATATATATATATATATAATTTTATTCAATGACGTAAACTCTTCAAAGGATAATTCAGGTTTGTAACAAATTTTTTATCCATTTATACTAAAAATTCATTATTCAGCCATTGTCTAAAACAATTATGTTTAGGTATATACAATAAATTTGTTCGCCCTCTTATTCAAACAGTGTATTGCTAGGTGAATATAAAAGACTGCTTACTTGCTAAATTATACTACCAGTGAGCGCAATAAAACTGAATACGTTAAGCAATGTACAGAGTATCAGTACACAACGACAAGCGTCATATTTGTAATTTTTCTAGTTTGAATTAATCTGAACAAATATTAACATTTATCGGAGAAGCAATGAAAATAAATATCCATTCGCAGTATTTTTGTGCTTTTCAGATTGTTTATTTCGTGTAATTTAGAACCGTCGTATAAAATATAGTTAATTAATCGCCTCTCTTCAATAATAAATGCCCTGTATTTTTTAAAAAAAATAAGTTTAAATAATTGCACAGTGGAAAATTTTATCATTTGTTTACTAAAACTTTTAGGTACAGATGTTGCCTGTACATAGTTTGTCACATCCTATCCAATAATACTCTGAGTTTTCGGGCTTTGAGTATAAACTTTAGAGGTGAAAGAAACAACAGTCAACATAAACGGACGGTTAATACACAAATGATTCAGAATGAAAAAAAAATCTATATTGCATCTTTTCATTTAAATATCTATATAAATAAAAAGTGCATGAGTTCAACGGAATATAATTTCCGTTCAATTAGCAAAATTCATGATCAATAGCTTTTATTTAACGTTTTGTTTAAATATTTGTGAAAAGCAAATCATGCCAGCGATTTATAACCCAGGTTAGGGAAACCCTTAGGGGGACACGATTAGTCATTTATAGAAATGCTAAAAGTACTTATAATAATAAATAATACTCCGTTAATACGTACGTATTTTATTTTACAAACGCCTTGGCTTTGATTGGCTTTAGAATCATGTACAGTGAGTAAAATTCAATTTCGAAATGTGTTGTTATGTATAAAGGCATAACTTATTGTAATGGTACAAAGGTGAATAAACAAGTAATTGTAATTCTAAATACGGTATCGCTGTAGAGTTTGCAATGAGTGATGTGGGTTGCCTATGATACGGATTACTTACTCCTTCCAAATATTATCCAATATCTGAGCGCTTAAATCAAACAGCCTAAAAATATTAAGTAATAAATACTGGTCATGAAGATACATACACACAAGTTCAAGAACTTTCGCGTGTGGAAGTATGAAGATTAAGAATACGACCCGCGTGATTAACGTAAGGGCTCAGACGTTCTTTTGCCTCATGCGTTTAGAAGAATCTAATTTCATGAAATATTAATTTTTTTAATTTTAATAACTTTTTATAATGGCGAAATAATATAAATCAATAAATATCCTCCATTTTTTACTAACAAAATTAATAATTACGTGTATAAACAATCACGAAACAATACAAGTGAAATATAAAAATTCATTACATGTTTTTGTTCTTTTTAAAAACAAAGAATTTTAATCACGTATTTTATATATAATATATATATACTCATTTGAAAAGCTACTCCTGTAAATTAAATTTCTAGTTCTTTCAAAAGGGTTACGATTATTGAACTTGCCAAAATTAAGAATTTTTTTAAAATTGATTTATTTACAGTCTGTTTGACATCCCAGGTCATTTCCGACTCGATTTTGAATTGTATATACACATTCTAACAAATTTTATACAATTTCAATACAGTAATGTAAATTATATTAAATTTATTTTCCACCAGTCGCCAATACCCCGTAAAATTATCAAAGCTATAATTCTTTTGTGTTAAAACATACGAACAAAATTTTAAATGTGTTGAAACTAAATATTAATGTAGGACTCCAGCACATGAAGCTTGCATTAGGTTTATATCATTTATTTATTTGCATATTTCGTTTTAAGTCAGCAGGTTTACGGCTTCCTCTGAAACTGACAGGGCTTTTAATTTTCCTGCAATGAAATAAATTTAACAATATTGAAATGCAATATCGTCAAGCGGTCCATTGAAATTTTATAATTGATTCGGATATTTTGGCGACAAATCTCTCTCACTAAAATATATCTACCAAAACATTCTATAAGATTTCAAGAAAGTTTATCTTTGTATTCATTAATATCTCCGATTGATTTTGACAAATTAAATCCTGCAGACGAAAAATTGTATACAAGCTAAAAGATCTTGTAAACTCGTGTTTTTCGGTAATGAATTTAATATTTGTCATTTTATAAAATTTACTAAGTATTCACCATAAATGTGCTGAATAATTATGAAAACTGATTCGTTGTTGAACTAATAACGCGGGTTGCATATCTAAATAAACAATTCTTTTTTTTAAAAAAAACATTTATACCAGTCAACTCTTATTAAATTATATATTTATAAAGTATAATTTTTAAGTTATTTTCATTTTTTAAATTCTAAATTTTATTTTTAAGTATTTGCTTTCTTTGTTTTCTTAATTCCGTATCGATCAGCATTATAACTATTTAGTTTTTAAAAAATTCATGTTTCGTCCGGGAATCAGTGCAATGGTACTCACATTTCATTCAATCACTTTTACAATAATTAATTACCAAATACAACTCTAAAAATAAAAGTTATTGCTGTATTGTTATTAATATATTTTTCTTCCTCCTTATGCTTCATTGGTGAACATACTTAAGTGAATTTCCTCACTTCTAATATAATTAAGAAGGAAAAATTGAACTCATAAAGTGTGTAGTTACTAGGATAGCCAGTGTTTGCTGTAAAAAGTTTTCAATACTGTAAATTACGGAAAAAGATGGAGTTCTTGTATTATTTATGAGAAACTTTTGGAGAGTATGAAGTAAACTTCCGAATTCTCAGAGTTACTCTTTTTCAATTTCCTTTTGTAGAACATACCTAAAACAATACACATGACAATGTACCAAAACATGTTTATTTGTAAATAAATCATATTATTTTATAGTTTAGTTGTATTACCTGAATGAGACGCGTACAAATGTTCTTTTGTGTGCTCGAATCATTGGTGTAACTCATACTTGTCAACTAATAATCGAAACATTGCGAATAAACTAAAGTTTATCCGAATATGATTAACATTAATTATGTATTTCGAATAAAACATATTATTAATAATTCCTGTGTAACGAAAATGTATAGCCTTTGACCAATAAAAAAATATTTAACATTATTTTTTAACTAAGCATATAAACAGATGGATTTTTCATAATAAATTCACAATATCTTTTGATAGGTATAAACATTATATAATAAAAATTTCAGCCTTTTAGTCAGAAAAAATTTTAATATTAAAATTTTAAACGCGACGTTTCTTTCCTGGTTGAGAATTTTTTTTATATTCTATTTATTGGTCACTTCGACCGAAACGTGGTTGCAATTCGCACGTCAGAAATTTAATTTTTTTTTGTAACACTATCAAATTTTATTCATATATAATTGTATTGTAATTTTATACTTTAAGAGATCCCAATCAGAGACGAAACGTTTAATATTTGAATATTAAAACTTTTTCTTACTAAAAAACTGCTATTTCTATTATTTATTTAAATATGTAGTCAGATAGTTATGTTATTTAAGGTATAGCTCTTAACTATTACTTGCTATTGATCAGAAAAAAATATCTCGTATTTAATTACAAACAAAACAAATTTCTGTTTACTAAAAGGTAAATAAATGTATAAGTTTTCCTAAAAATAGATTATGAGTTTTAAAATAAGAATATTAATTTTCTGCCGTTTTCATAAAATTTTAATAAGTTACGAATAAAAAGAGAAAACTTTACTGACATATCTTTACCAAATTTGAAGTGTGATATATTCCCCAAAACACGCACGAATTCGACTTATTTACTTACCTGGGAAACTAATATTTTTATTCTTCCATTTTAATATGCGTGTACCTTCTGTATTGAGATTTGAGCTTACACTGATCGCAGATTGTTGAGTAGCTTTCTCTATAAGATGAAGATGAGTTAGTTAGCCAGACCTAATTCTTGAGATGACGATTTACTCTCTGCGATTTAGTTTCTTGTTTTTATTTATTACAATGTACATGTTATTTACAAAGTTTGTAAGTAGTTGTATTCTGTTCCCAGTCAACTCGTGTTGACATACTTACCTTTCCATAATTTTAAAAATTGTTATAAATGTTGTCTGTAAATTAACAAATTAATGTTGACTCATGCGGTACCAGACAAGACTTAAGTGACGTAGACAATTTAATCTAATGGCATGAAAATAAATTACAGCCTTTTGTAAATATTTTGTAAAATAATATTAAAAATTTCACTCTTCTATTTTAGGTAACCTAATAATTTCTTTTAATATACGTGTGCTAATATTTTTGTTAAAACCTTAAGAATATTTTTGGTCAGAATTTTTATATGTACGTTTGTGCCACAATACCTTTGAAACCCAGTAATAATTTCATCCAAACTTGGCGCAGACTTACCCACTACCTGCAAAGTGATACCGTTTATCTGACACGGCACTAGCGCCAGAAAGACGGGGTTCGAATGGGGTGTCAAGTAAAACCAATAAAAACATTTAAACATAGATTTAGATTCAATAGTATTAGGAACTGATTAGTGGCTTTGAGATAATGGGTAGAACCTTCTAGAAGGTTATCAAATTGAATCTTAAAAGCCGTTATGGCGAAGTATTGAATTAGTTTATAACAAAGCTTTCATTTATATTAATATAAATATTGAATTGATTATACTTCACTTTATAATTTTATTTCTTTCAAAAACATGTAAATAAAGTTCCCTCAATTTTACGCTATTAATATAATAAAATTCATTTGTATGTCGAAGAGAATATTGTAGTCAATGTAAACCCGGTTTACGTTTGCTTGAATAGTATACGTAGAAGTAAATAATTTTTTCTATAAAAAAATAAACATTGTAGATGAAGAAAAGGTTGCGGGGCTTCGGTTACTCTCCGTAAATTATTAAACAACAATGGGAAAACGCTATTTGCCCAACTAAAACACATGCCCCACTCCATACCATCACAATTACAGCGATCGTAATTAAAACAGTACTTAACATTTGTTGGTAGCAGCCGCCCGCCTAGTTCAGGCAAGCACTTCGTCACCCACCAATTTGGTGTAATGGTTAAAAAACACATCCCTCACAGTAGTGATATATTTCATAAACAACGCTGGTCAATCAACCTGCATACGTCATGCAAACTCGCGGCGCCGTTTAATGTTAACTGGAACGGCACAGCGGAAAATTAACGCCACTACAACTCGGGAAAACAAACCCTCCGCTCCGTCACAATGATTTACCGAACTGACATCGGGACTATGTTTGCAGGTGTAATGCGTTCTTTTGCTCAGCCAGACCTAGGCTTTTCTCTATTGTCCACGGTAGTTCATTGGACGGACAAGTCCTTCAAACCCAGACTAGCGAAAAGTATGGAGAAAAGTAGAAATGCTAACAACGCTCTCTCACAAGTTTTGCTAATGAAAACAAATTACATTATGATATATTCTCATCACCTAAAAAGTTTTGAATAGATACCTAGACGGAATTTTTCATTTACTTTCTCCCTGCAAACGAAAACAAATAAATTTGAAACACTATCAAAAATACGAAAGGAATCACGAAGAATTATTTAATAAAATAGTTTTATGAGTAAAAATACTATTGAAACCCTTTTCTCTTTGACCAGAATCTCGGTCGGCATTTAAAGGAAATATAATTAATTTTTTTCTGAGGTCAATCTAAAAAATCTAATCTCAGTGTTTCCATTGGATTCGCATACTTCTCTCATTTGTACCACTCAGTTCGATATAAGTCAAATATTTCCTACAATAAATCTTGACGTTTAATATTAAACCCCAATAAGAAATATGCGTATTTTAGTGAAATATCTTAGAGTATAATAGGGTCAACTATAATGAAAACCCCGCATAGTAGTACACAATACAAAACTTTAATTCTATTCTTGTTCAGAAAAATAATCCAATTTAATTTAATAAGTCTTGAAAATAAAATATTTATTTTTCCGATCACACCAATGTAGCTGATAAATACTAGGTAATTCAGAGGCAATGTTTCGGATTACCAAACTTGAAGGGAAAAATTAAAATAGTATTACAATTGTTAGTCTTCAAATAAAAGAAAAAAGTCTTAAATGTAGAACCAACTTTTACAAAATTTGCATTACAAGCAGAATTCGATAAAATTTTGTGAAGCAATATTATACAAATTTTATATTATTAATTGATTAGCTGCACTATATTGTGTTCCGCTCCTCATGACGTGTGCAATCCCCATTTTATCTGCATAAAACTCGAGAAAAACAGCCCAAACTTACTGCTGTAAGGCTGTGCAGTAAAAAATAGAACCACCACAGATGTATTTTCAAATTGTATTAAATACAAAGTCAAATAAATAAACTTGAAGTTAAAACTCATATTAAGGAATTAAAAAAGTTTGATACTAGTACTCAATAGAGTTAAAGAAAACGTTAGTTAAATAAAAATATAGTACGGAAAATTGTGTCTTGTGGATTGAGTTTTTCTGGCGTTCACAGTCAAGAATTTCTTATACATGAAACCAGCGCATTTTTGAAACAACTGTTTTATGATTTTATTATTAATGACGATAAATCGTTGAACTTTACTTTCCCGTATCTAAACATAAATGTAAAAAATCTTCTATGGCTACGAAGCAACATTTTACGACGGTAAATACATGCAATAACTTAATCATTATAATTATCTGGCATATATTAATATTACATTAATATTATCATTAATTGCATTGTAAATATTTAATAAAGTTTCTGACTAACGGCCAGTTTATTTATTATTGTAAATACAGCTCATTGGTTATATCTTTAAGATAATATTAATAATTATTCATATAACATATTTTGATGATTATTTCTAATTGCTATTATTCCACAGTACGTTTAGCTAGCGTACTTATTCCTAGTGATGATTCAGTATAGGCAACCTGCTGATACACGTTTTCCAAATTAATTATCGTGACAAGTAGGGATTAACTCAATGGCAATTATCACTATTTTCATTATTGCAGAAATATGAGTTGCTGAGTATGTGTGTTTCGTTCATTATTAACTCATAAAATACTGTAATTGAAGAAATTATGAAAACTTGAAATTTCTAAGGAGACTAAGGGTCGTTATTACAAATTTACTTGGTCTAATAGTTAATTGACATTTATAAATGAATATAAAATCCAATCCAGGAAATTTGGGCAGTTTCAAATTTATATTCCATTTTATGAAATATTAATGTAAAACTAACAACATAATCCATACAAAAGTTGTTGTTAGCTACTTCTCTCAGTAAACATGATTTAGATGTTTACCTGAAAATATTAACGAAAAATTAGCAGTTCCCAACAAAAAAAAACATTCATCACGTTAAAACTGAAACAAGAATAGTTATAAACATGCAGACCCTCAATAAAAGTTTTTTTAAAAAAATACCTATGCCCTGTAAAGAGATCTTTAATTTTGAAGATCAAGTGGCAGAAATTTTTTAACAGTCAATAATTACAGAATAATCGTTTCTACGTTTCAACGCTTGAGCCAATAATATCACATATTAAAACTATTTTACCCATTTTACCCTTTCAATAAAATCTTACACATTAACACAACTTTTTTGTCCTAGTAATATAACTCATATACATTTGTAATGAAGTCATTAAACTATAAATAAAGATTTAACTATAAATAATATCTTATTACATTGTTGCTTCTGTTTTTAGCCTTTGTTTACTTTTTCTACTTTTCCTTCTCTGATAAGTATTTTTCTGGATTAGATCGTTGAGGTGAAAATTTTTTTAAAAGCATTAATTGGTGTTATATAAAACATTCTGTGGTTTTAGTTTTTCCAATAGTCCTCTACTGAAGAATTAGGATAATTTAGGAGAGCTATTACATACAGTAATAATAAAATAGTACAATAAGTAGAAACACGACTAAGGCTGGATTACACCAGCAAGAAATTGCTGAAATTCACATATTGCAATGAGAAATTGCAATTGTAGAACGCCATAAACTCGTTGTGGAACTTGTTACATAAATCTATATCTTTGCAAGTTTTGTATAAGCATAATCGGAGACGGATTAAAGATATATCGGCAAAAAAGAAGTTTGATTTTAAAATTGTTTTCCTGATGAACATTTATTTGGTACATCTACAATCATTTTTAGTTTTTATAGTTATTTTAAATTACGCGATATATGTTTATTTAATAATGAAAGAAATGATCAATTAATCAGACGTTGATTAAAATATAACCTCTAATTATTAATAATGTGTTTCATGGTTCATGAATCTTCTCCCATATAAAAAAATTGAAGCCATTGAAAACTTTAAATAAAAATATACAAACGACTAATTAAACACTAAATCATAGGAAGGGTTATTAAATATAATACTGCTATTTTAAAAGTGTACCATTTATTTCATAGTTTTTTTTATAAAAAATACTTCAAAACAAAACGTGTAAAAGCGACACGTTACAACTCTGCACTGCTATTCATTATAAATACTGAATTTTTAGACAAATAACTATGACTATAGTAAATAAAAAACAGATATATATTACACAGTACAACGGGAGCACATAACACGCTCAAGTCAGCTGTCCTCTGATCGCCATATTGAAAACAGAACTGTGACGTCTTAAGTGACGAGATGGTACCTGCAAATATTTGCACTGAAAAAATGCAATGCCTCGCATACAAGTTCTTGCACTTATCAGTGTAAATGACCTTCACATTATTGCAACAACCACTGACTGCAATTTCTTGCTAGTGTAAGAACAATACACACATAAAAATATTTAAATTTTAAGAGTTAAAATACAAACAATAAATCAATAATACAATATAAAGGAAAAATATGTAATACACAGAAATATTCACATAAATGAAAACAAATTTATACATAATCAGAAAATTTTAATATTTTTAATTGAACATGTGCTGGTTTTATTGTATTTTAAGCAGTAGAATTACAGACGAACAGATAAAACGTGCAGGAATGTAATACTAACAAAGTAACACTCTGTTACTTTCACGACGTTCTGAAATTAGAGATGAGCTGCAGTCAGGTCTGATATAAAATAAGAAAAAATAAATAATTACAAATATTAGGTATTGCATTTACTATTTTATTTAAAACATCCCAAACTTTTTCGAAAACTATTCTCTATATCACAATATATAATTGTTTATATATATTAAGAAATTTGATAATATACACAATTAATTTTTTCTGGCTTTGAATGTATTATTCTGAACTGTAAAATGTTTCAAACGTGTTTGATATTTTAATACGTGGTGATAATTCTTATATTATTTATCTGTATGTCTTTAGAACAGATGTATTTGATCGATAAATGTTTATTACTCACGAATCTTCATTGTTCACAGAAATTCCGTAATTTGAAAAATTATTTAGGCTTAGAACACAACAATAAAAAAAATTGGTTACAATTTATACGAAAGAATAAACTAGAGAACCAGCATGATATAAAAATTTACTACTTTTTTTTTCAAACACTACGGTTACTTTTTGATAAATAATAAAGAGATAAAACAAGGAAAACTGATGTTTCAGTACGAAATAATGTTGTTTACCTCTGAATTACGACTGATCCAACTTAATCTTTAATTAAATCTTACCCCAAAAAACAAATATTATTCATTTAGATGAAAATAGTACCAGAATAACTTTTCAAGAACCAAACCGGTATGTTTGATTTTACTGTGGAAATTTTTTATTTTCGATCTTACTTCTTAACTAATTGGAAATTGAAGAATTACTGATTAAAATACTTAGGAAAGAGATATATAAATATTATGGGATCTCTGTAAAAAGAAACAATGGAAGTGAAAACAGTGATTTCCCATCCAGCCCGACGGCAGTTGTATAACTTGTCTCGGAAATCGGAAACACCGCTCGTTCTTGAGGAATGTTATCGGACAACTCAATTTACATCGATAACTGATCAGCGATCCGAATGTTTCACCCGCAAAATTTCTGTTCCGCTCGACTGGGTGCCGGGTCGGTCGTAGAATTTAATACATTTTTAATTACGTCCAAAGTCAACACATTGGCATCTCTTTGCACTGCGGCGTAGCTTTTTTTTTTGTTTGATTTTTTGTCATTCGACAACGCTTTCCACTCTCTAAATCACGTTAAAATTAATGTCGTAACAAATGTTTATTTATGGCGACTGTCGTACGAATAATTGTGACGCAGTTGTAAATTATGTACGAGTTGCTCATAATTATAATGTTCACAGATATTTCCTCTGAATTTCAGGTAGCCACGGGATCATGTAAATACAATGAGAGGAATTAATGGCAGTAGCGCATGTCCGTAACAAGATCTTGGAAGCAACTGGCTGTGGTATTTGGTAACGTGATAAATCTTTAAAATTGTTAAACAATGACAAAATATCATTTTATAGATTTATTTTACAATTTAGAAGTAATTAAATTGAGATTACCTACGTATTATATAATTTTCTAAATCATTCAACATACCAGATTAAATAACTTTATATGTTACAAAGATGCACAACACATTGGGATCTCTTTGCACTGCGGCGTAGCTTTTTTGTTTGATTTTTTTTGTCATTCGACCATGGAAAACCTTTAGGAAGTTGCTCCATTGACACCATTTTATAATAACATTATAAACGTCTTTCAAAAATTTAATCAAAGCATTATTAAATATTTAAAATATCATCATCTTACAATATAATTATAACTTCTGTATTATGAGTAAGAAAATTCAAATAAAGTTTTTTTAAAAAATATTCATTTCAGTTAGTTTGATTAATGAAAGTATTAACACACATTGTTCGCTACGATTTTAACTGCCTTAAGTTTTGGCGCTTCGAATTTATAAATCATATTACTTACAGCATGTTTTTAGTGATTAATATTCATTTTATATTTTATTAATTTTTATTATTATCGATTTATAGCCTCATTAATCTATTTATATTTCATTATGAGAATAGATTGAGTCACTCAGAAAATTATTAAGTTATTTTATTTTATTCATGCTTAACTGTGTAGTTCATCTGTGTATTTTTGCAGAAAATATTAATAGAATTATAACATATACAGATGTTTTGTCTTTTTATATTGAAATTATACAAAAATTATGTGAATAGGAGATTTTTTTATCGTAAATAGCATTAAAGATTTGCAAATACGTACATGTAAGCAATAATTTTAATAAGCATTCTGAACGTTGTTCTAAATTAACCTTGGCACAACAGTCTACCAAACTGAATTTTTAAAAAAATGCCCCTTTACATGATTATCTTGTGACTTACAAGCGTATAAACCACAATTATATGCTAAAAACTTCAAATCCCAAAAGAGTTTATATATGCGTTAACCATTAATTAAATTTCATTGATTTAATAACATATTTATATCATGTTTACTGTGTCCACCTGCAGTTCTCAGTATGTGTACTAGTAAACTGTTACTAGTGACTTCAGAAATTATTACTTCAAGTAGCCATGTTAATCAGGAAAGAATACCGTAGGATACGATTAAAACGTTGCTTATCTATCTGAAATTCCTTTTGCTGCTTATTCATTCCAACCAACCCTTAAATAATTGATAACAGTCGAATAAACTAAAGATTATCGTAATTATTATTCTTTAGTTGTGCAATGAGGCTAAAGTCGTTCCAAATTTAAATCAAAGCAAAGAAAAAATTTAATATTGCGCATATTAAATAAATTTACACTATAATTATATTAACATTATTTACTATTATTCAACCCCTAATCAGAAAAATATTATTCTTCATTTTTACTGTATAGAAAAAAACAAATTGAAAGTACTAACATAAAAATTTATTGTTGATTTAATTGTCTATTTCATTCTATTTCCTATAATACTTCCAAGCTTAATTGCTTGGGATCGAAACATATTGAACTCATTCACGAAACACAATTGTACTATTGCTATTGAAATTTATTTCTGATTGTTATACCTTTGAATCCTAAAAGAAGTCTGGTAAAAAATGACACTAGAATTTTAACATTCAATTTGAAATTTAGATTAAAATAAAACAATATAATTTTTTATTATTTTCTTTCCAAATTTTTCTATCTTTGTCATCGAGATTTTATGCATGGCAAAACGGTGAAACCTATTTTATATTCAGTGTTCTGTATTTCAGTGTCTCTTATAATACTTAAGTTTACTTTCATCTATATTAAGTTGAAATTCTCAATACGTATATTATATATATATATATATAAAATTTACAAGTGATTATGCTCCAATATATATATATATATATATATTTACAAGTGATTATGCTCCAATATATATATATATATATATATATATATATATATACAATACAATATATATATTGGAGTGTAATCAGTTGTAAATTTATATATTTTATATACTATACATATATATATATATATTGTGAAATTATTGTTTAATAGTTTTTATAAAAATTCTACGTCAGAACTGGGTTAGCCAGGGTCGAAAATAAATGGTTTTATGGAAGTTATAGTGTATCCGTTATATTATTTTGGTCTTTGAAACTAAACTTAAATTCGTTGACAAAAGTGTCCATGAGGTTCTCGCTTTATTTTTTGTGCAAGATCTGGTTAATTGGTCATAGAAGGCGCTTACACCAGTCAACACCAACTAAGATTAAATTCTGTTTCTTTTATCTGTGCCTCGTGTGGTGCGAAGCGGCATTACATAAAGTTACAACCATAAGCGCGGGGATTGTAATCCTGGAGAAACGAAAAGCGGATCTGTCTAAATTACAGACATGTGAGAAAAGTCAGCCAAACTGGAGGAGCAGCGAGACTGTAGAAGATTCTGAGATGACATGCCCTGTGATAATACAAAAAATAGAATACACATCAGACGAAAGTCAGAAAACCAGAGAAGGAAGTATCTAACTGAAGGTGCAATTCTTCGGGTGTAAACAATGTGATAAAATCACCAAAGCCGAGCGTAACGCAAGCGAAGAAGTCATACGTTGTCATAATCATATATATATATTTACAATTTTTATAAATATTATATGTATATATATATATATATAATTCTTTCAATATCATGGTTATCATTCAGTGTCTTCCACGTACTCCATGTAAAGAAGTTATTTTAATATTCGTGTTTCCAACATTTAATTGCATTCATTTTGGCTTACATGAATTAGTTTCATTGTTTAACTCATAAATACACATTTAATTGATCATTACAATACAAACATTAATTATGAAAACGGTTTACAGTGAATTTCTACGCAACTCACTTATTATCTGAAGTTGTTTTCAACGTGACATTCTTTTGTCTATTAGCTGAACAAATGTTGATATTCATTCGTTTTAGAGTGAACTTTTGCTGGACCACAGAAGAATTTTCAATTGTATCTCAAGGTCAAAATATTTAAGTGCTAAACGAGCCAAGATACAAATCCGTTTTATGTTATGGAATTACGACTTTCAGTAGTCCGGAATGAGAGTATATATAATGACGAACACATGTAAAATGTATGCATTGGTTAAAGGGTGAGGTGGAAGGGGGAGATGTTAGGATAGAGATAACTGAGCGCGTGTGTTGGAGAGCGAATGGATTTCGGTTGTGGGAGTGGATGCCACTCAACCTACAGTGAGCTGCCCCAGTGGTACAGCAACAGGGACAAGGGGGGGAGGGTGTATTGAGGGAGAGGAGCCATTTTGGGGCCTAGGGATGGACGATCGATAGTGGTGGCCACCCTCCATTAGCAAGCAGTTCAATCATCGCAGTCGGCTGACGGTTAATAGGGAATTATATGGCAGGTACATGACGTGGGCCGCCCGGAAAATATGAGAGTATTTAGCCGGGGATAAACACCCGTTAAACTCGGCGGTTTGCCCTCCAATCCCTGGCGCAGTCAGCATTTGCTAAACTATCGTAATTAGAACTATTGATTTCTATTTTATACAACCTACCACTAAGTCTGGGCTTTGACCGCTTTTCCAAGGACACATGTGTCCACGACAGTTAACATGGTGGTTACGCATAATACGCACTCCGATTCTACCATCACCCAACCCTGATCTGTGATTAATCAATAATCTATCACGATGCCCTAGGCCATATTTGTATAATGAAATCCATATACATATATTCATACTCTTACCACTTTAATTTCAAAGACATCGAACAGACCTCTTGTATTCTCTCAGTTTTCAAAACCTACAATGAGAAAAGGGGTTGGAGAATCTGTTATTTGGTGAAATAGATACATTTTGTCATCTAAAATATGTTTATTTAAATCATTAGGAAAATCTAAGGGTAAATGTTACGATACTGATCCATCAACAGATAGTTGATTATTAAGAGTATTATTAACAGTTAAGTGTTAATAAAAACCACTAAAAATAACCAGATTTTTTCCTTTTACATATTATAATTACTTCAGCAATCACTATCGGCTCAAATTATTTCTGATGGTTACAGAGAATCATTTTTCTAGTCTCTTACCAATATTTACATTTTTCGTGAAATTCGCAAATTTAATGTTATCCAAAATCCTTTAGTGAACGGTAAGAGATTTAAAATGTATATTTGTTTAGTGTGTCTAGGAAACAATAAAAATTCTCTCAAAACAAATTTTATTGTAATAATCTGTGTGATTTAGACCTAAATTTTTACTTATAAGTGGTTTATACTTATATTGATTATAACTATAATGCTTCATACTTAAATTAAATAATAGCATCCTTTGAGTCAAGAAAAAAATTTTATTATTAGAATTTTTAACGCGACGTTTCGTCTGTCAGGGACCCCTTCAGGTGTATAGATCAATTATCAAAACAAATAAATTGAGAAACAAACTCTTACAAAATGATAATTTAAAAAAATTAAATTATGTATTAATATAATTCATAAGACATAATAAAATGACGAAAATTTGTAACGTGTGGTTCGCCCAAACGGTGAGGCCGAAATGACTGTTATTGGCACAACTATTACGAATATTATTTAAATTTAATAAAACTATGGAAATACAAATTTTATATACTGCAATGGATAGAGCAAATATTAAAGAATCATAAATTCAATATAAATTAATTGCGTCTTTTTTAACATTAAAAGCTAATATGTAACATTTCATCTTGGATAATATTTACATTCTTTATCTAAAATATTTACATTATGTCAATCGAAATTATATTTCTTAAAATATATGTTCGGACGCAACTGAATAATTTTGGACGTTAAAAATGCGTTCAAATTACAATCTTATGGGGACGAAAGTCCGTCAGAATGTCTGGCAATATGGTTAATTTTAAAAAGTTTACATAATACCAAATTGTTTTCGTAAGCATTTGAAGAAAAATTAATAGACTAAATGAATAAATTAATTTATGGTCGATTCATACTTATTCCAAAATTTACTTATTCCAAAATTTAAAAGTTTAAAAAACACCTTTCATCACTTCAGTTAAGGAATAAATTAAAATGTAGAAAATGAATTCAATTTTTCTAATATAAATTTATAATTTCAAAAATAAATTATACATAGTTGATTTTATGTAGCCACCGTTTGACTTCCAAAGTAGCTCAAATACGGTTTATAGAATCTTGAAGGTTAAAAATCTGGAACTATATTTGAATATATTTTTAATATAACAACTATTTTCTGTGTAATTATTATTTTATTATCACTGATACTTTAACATTTGTATACATGAATATTCGTCTGAAATTATCCAAATTATCAATTCGCATTATTTTATTGCCTATTTAAAACTTATTTATATACAATTTTCATTCATCTATATTCATTGTTTTAAAATAAAACTTAAGTTATTTGTATTGTAGCTTATATACTTGACAACAATTTAATGGAGTATTAACACATGCGAATCTCTTTCCTAGTCATGTTGAACGTGATCGTTTTTAACAAAATTTCTGCCCCATCTTAAAATTCGTTTGCAGTCTTCGCGCTTATTAATTGACGGAAACGGCAAGGAAACATTTTTAAACGTAGCTTTGACGATTATTTTGTAATGGTGGCGAATATATTTCAATATATAATAAAAAATGTTTTTCCATTAAACGTTTAGATAAACCGTAAACTATAAATATAATAGTTCAGACACAAATACCGTGTTAGTGACCAATAAATATAACATATTCTAAAAATTTGGCCGTACAATGTAATTTTTTTATTCACTAGTCGTTTGTTCAGTTATTTTACACAAATTGTAAATTGTAAATAGTGGTCTTAAATATTTATTTTTGTCATGAATGTAGGGGGATGTGGTTGTATAAAACTCATATGTGATAGTATATTGCGTTTTTCGCTTTTCTACCTCCTGCGTGATGACACCGTTTTGATTTCTAAGCCAATAAAACATCACAAAAATCTGTTATCTCTAACCATGATCTGTGACTTCGAACCGAACCAACGAACCATTAATTAAAAAATATACACTTTACTACTTGATGGATTTTGAGGTCAATTGCCCCGAAATAAAATGTATTACTTCTGGCGTAGAATAATGGAGATAAAAACTCATGCGCTCTGTGCTCTGACGTGAACAGTAAATCTATATATAACCAATGGACAGCACGAGGATTTTATTCAACTTCAATTCGCTAAAACAGAAACTAAAAGAAACTTTTGCTTTAACGACCAATAATAGAAAAATATTCATTACCCGACGTAATAGAATTGTCTTCGAAGAAAGTTTAGCGTAATACATTTAAACTAGATTGTGTAATGCATTATTTAATATGTTCATACAGATGTTACCTCCCATTACAGATATAATTCCATCTTATTTGGTCTTTCATTTCAATATTCATTTTACAGATTGGCAATTAATGTGTGTAAGTCTATCAAGTCAGGGTTTGCATCTTGATACAAATTTCGATCTCACATTATAGCCCAAGGGATATAATTTTTAATCGGAATTTGATGTGTTGTTTTCATACCAACAATCATATTAGAATTATGACTCGTATAATCAGAATATTAGTAATCGGAAATAAATAGCAAACGATGGTTACAATTTATAGCAGATTTTTTAATATCAAATCTTATAATTTAAATAACGTAATTGTTCAATACAAAACTAAGGCCCCAATTGTAACTTAAATATAAAATTAATCGGCACGGAGTTGTAATTTAAAACAGAACATACGAAATTTTCTGAATAGTCAAAAATCAACTCGTGAAAAACTCAATTTTTCCTAACTGCATTACAACGGATCAATATATTCTTCTTCAAATCATATTGATACATTAATGTGAGTGCATATCAATAGTGATAAGTTTCTATTTATATGAGTTTTGAAATTATTATAACGTTTTTATAGTTCTGCTTCACTGTATCAAATTGAAGCTAATTTTAAGAAAATTTGAAATGGTATGCGGGATACAATTTCCTCTAAAACAAGTTCCAAAATTTATTACAAACATTTTAACAATCATTATTGCGTCAAATAATTTGGTACTTTTTCATTAATATGTCAAAAAAAGTTTAGCATTTGATAATGATATTTAAATTAGAATGTAGCAATAAATTGCGAAGCCGCCGTTGTAAATGTAAACTTGTATGAACAATTATAAAAACTGTAATTAATAATAAAGTTATCATTAATTTAAAATGAAATTTTTTTATGCAAATCACGTAATTTCTACGCAATACAAAAATTACTTTACAGATTATAGTTTTGTCGGACTTATTATCAGCTCTGTAAATTGTTATTTAATTTTACATAGTACAATTAATGATATTTTTATATGTGACCTTAGTGAGAGGAGAAAAAAAACGACCTTTTCAAACATTAACAATTCTTATCGTCGCAATAGACTCCTCTATGTGATTGTCCCCTTTCATATTTTCCCCTCAGTAATATCACTTCATCTAAATTGTAAGAACTCAGAAGGAGCCTACTTCTAGTTTTAATCAAACTAATATCGTCTGAAGTAAATTTTTAAAAATATCTACTATACATGTGTGTACAATTTACATTATTTTCGAAAATTCTGCTTTGTATTTTCATTTGCTGAGTTTTACTGTTTTTTTTATTTTAAATTTATAATTCCTGGTTAATCGAATGAATTGAAAATAAAATAGTAATTGTACGAGTCCATCGTAGTTGACCAACGTCTGTTGTATGTATTCGCAGAATCTAGCCGAGAATTCTGCACGTGCAGAGCGTGGATTGTGATGCGACTCGTCGCGTACTACGGACGGAGCCGAGGCGTTACGTCGGGATCCTGACCTGGGTCTTATGACGTCACGGGGCAGGTGGCCTCTACGTCACAGGAAGCGGAAGCGACGCCCCTCCGCAGCAGTCTTCCCCGCAATACACACTTGCGCTCGTTCTTACCAGGCGCCGCCCCGTTACAATGTAAGCCTAACCTAACACAACTGACACTGCATTCCCACTACCAAATACAGAACATGTAATACGAAAGAAAACTAAACAGAAACTGAGGAGGGAAATATCGAGTGAGGCAATTTCGTGACAAATGTCTAAAGAGAAAACAAAAACGAAGCAACGTAAACTCGTGTATGTGATAAAAATATTCCTGCTTTTATGGTTCAATATGTCTTTTCCTTGACATCCGCTTTTTTTTTATCACTGACGATTGTATTCCTTTCCTATGTTCACAGAGACTTCACCTTCTAGCTCCTTAAATACTTTTGCACTTGCTAACCACGACTAGAATCCGTTTTCTTCCTTAGTAATTTGATTGTTATAAATGTTACAGTTATTAAATCATTGATCGTAAATAGATTTTTAACCAAAATACATTTTTATCTGTATTGTCAGGCAAAGTTAATGTTAAATTAATTAAAAATAAAGATTTTTTATTAGTAATTAGCTTCTTCATTGAAGTAAATAGTTGTAAGTTTGAATATATTTATTTCATATCAACGAATAGAGTAAAATTATTGATCTTCATGGAATTTTTAATTACTGTAAAATATGGTACAACTGCTAAAAATTGGAACATAATCATAACTCATTTTTTTCACTATTTAGTTTTACAGTCTTCTTTACAGTTCATTTGACAAATGTAATAACTAACAGAACTTTAAAATTATGTATAATTTCAATGCCTCCTCATATTAGTAATATTATCATCAATTTCTGAATTATTCAATATCTCCGGTTCTTTATCATTTCCTCCAGAATAATTTAACTCTAGTGTTTAATTAATTTTCTTATAGGTCACGCGAGCATGTGATCCTATTAATATACATACATTATAGATTATTAGAAACATAATAAACAATAAAATAACTTTTAATATGGTCTTTATTTTTTCTCACTACATCCGCTTCTGATTCCTACATATACGATTTGTAGCGTCTTTGAATTTTTATTTGTAAAAGTAAGAGATTTTCAATTTTTTTACTGGCCCGTACAAGTCGACAGTTTGGTGATGCGAATTTTTAAATCCAATTTATGTCGATAATTACACATAACAGCGACGCTGAAATTGAGTCTCCTCTTTTGTCTTAGACGTATACTTTATAATCCCACAGATATATTTCAAAATTCAGCCTTTATTTCCGATTTGACGCAATTGTTTTTCTACTGATGCCAGAAAAACCTTATGTATTTAAATTTCATTTACATTTTTCGTACCTTTATGAATTCTATTCCTTAAACTTTGTTCTCCAAACCATACGCTTGTATTATTTAACTTGCAGAATTCCATCGTATTTTGTAAGTAAACTATACCTTTTTATCCGTTTTATCTCATTTCACTGACCAACTCATTTCCTAAATAAGCGCCTCGTGGATTTGAACTCGATCCAAAAAATGGCCGAATATATTCTTATTAAATTTCAGAAGAGTTTTAAACTTTTATGCTTCACTATTTTATACAAACCCATTTAATGTAGCAGTTTCATCGTGTATCAATATCAAAATACCTACTATACCGCCGTATAAGGCACCTTGTATCCACTGTATTACATTTTAACAAAATTTCAGTTTCGCTCTAATTACCCTCAAAAACATTAGTCATTTCTTATTTGAATTTAATTTATCGACCAATTTTTCAGGATAGTCTAGATAAAGGGACTCCAAAGTACGCGTCACGGACCACAACCGGTTCGTAGTATATTACCAGGCACTCGGAGGAGAATTTACCTCAAATGTTGTCATTTAAATTTTCTATAGTAATACACAGAATAAATCATTCTTCAAATTCAAACCTAAAATTTATGAGAAGAAAAATAATTTTACACCTACTTCGCAAATTTTTAAGACTGTAATCAATAATTTTGGAATTAGTTTCTACTGAGAAATTATTTTAAAATTAGGATTCACTGAGATTCCGCTGATGTACCGAATATAAGTTAATAAACTAAAAAAAGAAGAAATTTATATCCTGAAGGAAACTGGATCTATTTTTATTTGTTTTATACTCGGAGAAAATTTCTGTTTAATTTCCTTGCTATTATACCTGAATTTTTCCGCAAAGTATAGTCGGGAAAATACTATTAGAGTAATGATATATATGAAGAGAAAATACAAGTCTAATTACTTGATGAGCATTTCAATTCGCTTCTTGTTTTGTATTCAGTTTGAGTTATGTTGATTTCTAGGTGCGAATTTGCTAATGTTACAAACAAGACAATAAAATAAGGCATATATATCCCTACATTACATAAAGTAATTATTACCGTGTGACTATTTTTAAGTAACACAACCTCTACCAACTTGTGAAGCCACAAAATTATGTTGCAAATTTTTTTTAGTAGTATGTTCATAATTATATAATTATGTTTCATAGTTACGGTTTTTATTTAAAGAAAAATATTTCTGATCTATCATATTCAAATAAGAATTAACATTCTCAAACCAAAACATTTTACAAGCAACCAAGCTAAGTATTAGTTATATTATAATATCCTTTGCTTTCAGATTACAATGGATTTTATCCGTTTGAAGAAAGATCTTATGATCCAGGAAGATCTACAACCAACATAAACTCAATACAAGTTATAAGACAACACATTTGAAAATATTATTTATGTATGTATACAATATTTTATAAAATTTTGTACTTAATAGTAACTATATAATTGATATTAGTATTATATAAATAAATAACGTACACTGTTTAAAGATGTATGAGTAATACAATTGTTTTGAGAAAATGTAATCTATAAGGAATTAATAAATATAAAATAAAAAATGCATTTTAAATTATTTGTAAGAAAATTAATTTACAACATTATCATTTTTAAATAAATTTTATTCTCAGTATCAAGTGAGAATTTTTTCTACTTTTTACCATATTATGCAAAAGTAAATCAATTTTAAGCCCACACCATGTATTTATACAGAAAAAATTATGAATAATGTCGAAATATAAATTTATTTGTTTTCCTAAGAAAACTATGTATATAAATCAAGTTATGTAATTCAAAGCTGAGTATTAATAATTATTATGAGAAATTGAATATATTAGAACTTTATATTTTTGGCCGAAACGTTAAGTTACACTATTTTTGATAATGAAGATGTCTGACATATATATATGTATATATAAACATTTTTTAAATGGATTAATTTTATTTCTTCTACCACTTCCATTATAGGTCGTTGTTACACGTGTTTTTAATTTCTGCGCGTTAGATGACATAAAAATATTTTTTTGATTATTTAGACAGGCTACGGCAATATTGCTTTTTCAAATTTCCATAGTCAATAGATAACTAACGCATCTGCATCGTGATATTCCTTCCGTGAATGTTAATACTGCTACTTAACGTCACATATATTCATTGGGTATAATAAAAATTGAGACATTTAAATATTTAATATTATCGCAGTTGAATTATTCTCGTTAATGTGCGTCGATTTTGTTTCTGGGGGATTAATAAATTATTTTAATTTTATCTTTATATTCTGGTATGATTTTACATTTATAAGGACATATTTTTATCTTAATTTAGGCTCGTTCCCAGTGCGAATTGACTTCGATTTTTTTCATAACCATCTGTATTCCAATAAACTTTTCTTCATAATTATACTGAAAAAAGTATCAGACTTATTCATGTATTTTCTATTCTCGAGAAATCAATGCATTAAAATATCTAATACATGTTCTAAACGACGGACGAAGAGCATTATTAAGAGGCCATAGCTCATTAATAAATTTAAGTATCAAAGAGGAAAACACGTACTATACATTTTTTTATTACAACACAATAATATAATTAATGTTATTACTTAGATTATAGAAAGAAAAGTTGAGCTTTAATCAAATGAATAAAATGTTATTATCGAATTTTACTCGTTACGTTTATAAAATAAAATAATCTTTCTGCACCCATTTCTTGAAGTATCGTCCAGTTACAGTAAATTTTTGGGTCGACAAAAAAATTTATTGATGGATAGAGGCTAACAATATCATTATAGTGAAGGATTAATATTGACAAAGCATTATTATTTTCTACTCCGCTTGTTTCGAATTCAACGGGAAGATCCAATATGATAACAAACCTATTCACTCTGTATTCATGGTTGTCGTGTAAACCATTATTGTCGTATTTCCGGGAATTCTAATGTCCGAATAACTTAAGAAGTGACAGTTTGGAAGCAGAATTTATTTCATATATACAAATTCTGATTCTTACTCCGGACATGTTGAATTTAACCTCATATTTTCAACGAGAAATCAAATCTCCGCAACCATTTATAGAAAAATTGTCACTTCATGTTAAATAATGTCTATATTCTATTGAACGACCAGTGCTTATGAAACCATTATTTGGGTACTGGAATGTTTGAATAAGTAAAGAGATTGTTTGTACCGTCGGAGTTCAATTGAAGGATTTAATGTAAAATCAAAGCGTCTAACTCTGCCGCTATTTGTAGACGAATCGGTCACTCCAGGTATATGTAAATATAAAACCATTGCTGATGCATGACGCTAAAGTGTGTGCTAAAAGACCAATGACTATAAAAGCATTAGTTTGGAACCAGGGCTTTTTATTTCAAGTGATCCGCGCGAGAAGGCTTATGTATTATTACCAGCGTTATTGAAACAGTGAAGCTTCCGATAAACAGGCCCTGAAATCGTTATATAATTAACTAGCATAGCTGTGATGAGGAAAAGTTTGGCTGCTAGGGGACAATGGACGGCGCATGTGTGCATATCTGTCCTGCCATGCTCTTTGTGACCGAAAACCAATCGCGCCGGGTTGCTGACGTCATCGCATTGTCAGCCCGTGAAAACAACATACACGCCCCTTCCAATCCTCTCTCTCACTCTCTCTCTCTCGCTCTCTCTACCGCGGCACAACAACCACCCCCTACACCCCCGTCAGTGCGTCGTGCTTTTTTTTATTGGCAGTTCAAAGGGCCGCCATAAGCCGGCCTAGCATTCACGTACCTGATTGCCTAATAACATTTTGCCCATGTTAACTCTCCGACACCACCGCCCTCTCTCCCGCTCTCGCGCCCAAAAAAAACTCTCTCCCACCCCCAACTGCTAACCACACTGTATTATGTTACTGATATGGGCGCCATATTAAGTTAATCGGAATAAACAAACAAACGTGTGTGTACGGAGTAATTACGTAGCCGAAACAATTGCTACAAGAATGGAACGAGTTATATAGTCTGTGTAGGCCAAAGTCTTCCATACAGCTGCTCCGATCGAGTTTTAAGTAGGGCAGCCACGTCACTTTCACCCTTGCCCAAGTCCTTAACTAAGACTTCCCATCTAAATTTTATATTGGTCAAGGAAAATAATTTTGAAGCAAATTAACTAAATTTATTACTCTGTATTCTCACCAAAAAAAAGTTAAAAAATACTAATTATGACTTTCCAATACCAACCTAAATGTATTAAGAACAACTCTGTTATAGGATAGTTCGAATCTTCAGTTGTGTGCAAGAGAGGATAGCAAGAAATAGTTTTTTATGATAATAAGAGAAGTAAAAACTTTTTAGTCTAAAGCTAATCACACAAAAAAAAATATTTTCATGTAGCCTGTTATTCTAAGAAAAGGTACTTACCGTGGCATTTGTTGTATCAAGGCCACGATTTGTAAGATTGCTTAATAAAAGGAATGGAAGATTACTCAACATATTTATTTAGACTATAATTGATACTTCTCAACTTAAATATTCATTTTGAATATATAGGTCTCCATATCATTGAAGAAATATTTTTCTTAGATAAAAGTAGAAAACGCACAGATTTTATTAAAAATTTGGTAAAAAATGTAATATTGTTAATATAAACAATGGTACAGTCTTAAGACACATTTCAAGTCAAATGATATTCTTCTAATAAAAATACACTGTCCATTAGCACATTTGTATTTTTTTAAAAGTAAAGTATGAAATATTAATTAAAGCCGTCGGATAGATCTTGCAATATTTTTAAAACTATATCCTTCATATTTCTTCAAATCTTCAACCCCTTGTACAATAAGCATGACAATGTGACCTAAATTAATAAATAAAAATTCCTGTTTTATCTGGTAAGCTAGGAATAATAGAGGATTTTATGAAATAAATTAACTGGTTATCTAGTTTATCTAGTAATCATTCAATGCTTTTGTAAATAAAACAACATTTTATCCTCGTTCGTTCACTATAAAACACGAAAACGAACAGAACTATCATTTATATCGGAATAGAGCTATCGGTGAAGAATTTTTTATGTTCGTTCTCTCCTAGTTCAAAATTTATTCGTAATATTTACCTAAATCATGAGGTACTTCTAAACTATTTTGTGTAATATTGAGATTATAAGGATGTTGCTCAGAATTTTCTCTTCTCGTTGCATCAGTATTCAAATTACTGTATTTTATTGCCGTCAAATAAGGACTAGAGTGTAAGTATTCATAAATAGTTTATTTATTTATTACAATTTGTTTAAGAATTATATACCTTTAACCACTTATTTAAGTTATTTCTCCGTGATATTATAATTGTAATTACAGATACGAATCAATCCGTTTTCCGTCTAAACATTTCTGTGAAGTTTCGAATCATAATCTAGTGAGGTCGGGTAGAATAAATTGCGAGTTAAAGTTCCTAAAAAGTATAAATATTTGCGGGAATTATATAACTGTTCTTTATTGATTTACATGTTTCCTACAGATATATGAAAGATGACGTCAATTCAGTGACATAATATATAAAATATATAATTAAATTTCTTTAGCATATTAAACCAAGTACATTTGCCACCATCTTGTACCAACTTCAAACGAGAAGAAGGGGCGTATTCTACCCTTTAACTTTCCACATAGGGTTGAAAAGTTACCATGTCGTTCTATGACGTGGCAACTTTTACTGAAGCTAATTTTATATTCTTTCCTTCTTCGATCGCCAATTTTAAACGAAGTTATTTACCAAATTCTGTACTTACCTTTTCGTGGAATTCTCAAGTTAGTTTTAATCCATATTTCAGAAAACCACTTCCTACTTTAAGTAGAAAAACCTTTGTTCTAAATGTTTGTATCCCATTATTAATCTTTCAATACAGTATTTTAATTTTCCAATCCACCGATCAGTTAATCTTTTGCATTAAATAAATTATTTTTCATTCACCTTTATAATTCTTATTTTATGTTGTCACAAAACAATTTTTATCTCCTTTCAACTTTTCATTCCACTAATCGAGTTCCATCTCGATTATCCATAACGTGAGGAGAAAACTCTTCATGATCCTAACTGCACTTAAACCTTTATTTCCATCACATAGTAGCCCAGATATTATTATCTATTAATCTATAAATACCTACCTATATGCGTCTTACATTTGTCAGACATATAAATATATATATATATATATATATATATATATATATAAATATATATATATATTCCGATCTTGAAGTTTTATTATTCAATAAATTTTTACATCTTAAGAAAATGCATATTATACATTCATACATTGTTCAATATCTGAAATATTCCTACGCTAGTATCAAAATATTTGGCAATAATTGATTAAAAGACCAATGAATAATATTATTTCAGAAAAAAATAGCATTTCTGTGCATTGTCCTGTATACATTATGAAATTTTGTTGCCTCAGATATCACATTTATGAAATAGGAGCTATTTGTATTACGAGACAACAACGCGTTTTGTATCGATATGCCAAAATAATGCTGAATTTATAATTGAATGGGCGGTGAACAATTATTTTATGCAGTTATTCATAAAAATGACATTTCCAAGATTTATTTATTGCACTGAGGACATTCATCGTTAAATTGAAGAAAACAAATGCACTTTTTAAATTCATGTTAAATAAATCAAATAAAATTTATAGACTTGGTTCTACTTATGAAGTGATAGATAGAAAAAAAGGTGTTCCAGATTAATTACTCATTTTTCAGTTTTCAGTACAAAAGGCCGTAAAGAAATCTAAAAATTGAGATTTTTTAAATAATTTTATGAACATAATCCTGTGAATTTTGATGAAATAGGTTGTCAAATTATGAGACTTGTTGTCTTGACATGAATGACTTATTCAGAATTAGACACATTCTATTACCCACAATTTCTATAATTACGCAACATGACGTAATATTTTAGGAATTTTATTTTATTTAAACCAGTAATACCAATGATTGTAACATCTCTCTACGCTTTCTACTTGATGCCGTTGGGCTTTCTATAAACAAAATTTTTACAACCCACGTTTCCTAAATTAGTATTTTTTTTCCTAGTAAGCCAACACAAAAAAATACACCTAAAACAACGGATGATAAAAATATGCAATTTATTCTATGATCTTTGGTACCCCAACAAACTCCTTAAAGTATGTACAGATATCGTGCGTTTTAGTAGTATTTTAAATGCTCCTACCAACTTTAATTAATGAACTATAGAATATATAATAACTTTTGCTTTTTTAATATTTAGTGCGAGTTAGAGATTTATTGGTTTACTAGTCAACTTATTTATTTCTTCTCTGTTTTTCGTTGTCTCAGATCATTGATATAAATTAAATAAGAAGATTATGTAATCTAGTTTTCTACGGTCTAGCATATTGGTAGTTCAACTACTTGATCTAAACTATATAATAGTTGTATAGGTCTATCTGAAAATTTATTTAGTAACTTGTAATATTTTCAGGATCAAAGATACACTTTTAATGCAAATAATGTCATGTCCCGAATACGTCGTATACGTATTTTCTCTTCTAGAAAAGAGTATAACATAATTTATGTATGAAAAACTTTCTGACTAACCAAATTTGGTAGTTATTTGAAACTAAGAATTCAGTATTTCCTTGGGGTTTTCACTGATTCTAATATATATCAAAAGTTTACATACAATCCTCGTTTGCAAAAATTATGTGCCCTATCCTGAATTAAACTATTTTTTCCCAGTGATTTTTAATATTACTACAGTTTATTTGAGATAGAAAATAGTTTCTCATACTACACTGCATCTCTCAAGTAAACTACTAACTTGCAAAATAATGTATGCTATATCAAAATAGCGATTTGCGAATCTGAAAAAGAACTATTTATTTAGTATTTGTGCATTGTTTCAGACGACCCGCAAATTGAAGTCTAAATGCAGAAATAAGTAGTCATACTTTTCAATACACTCCAGTAAATTTATCAATCCAGCTAAGTAAAACTGCACATGTGAAAAAGTATCATAAAGATATTTTAAACTTTTGAGCCACGTCTAATTGTAATAATTAAAAAGTTTTTAGAAATTAAGGAAAATTTTAGTTCGTTTTAAAGCCGGTAGAACCTTTGTAAACAGAAAGAAATAAGAAAGGTCAAACCAAGGTCACCTGGGATTGAAAAATTAATATAATAATAGTAGCTTTCTAGTGTTTTATAATCAAACACTTCTTACCTGAACATTTACTTATACAAAAAAAATAAACAGCATATTTATATGTTAGAAGTATCTATAACGTTAAAGGATATTTCAGTTAATAATCGTTATTTATGTACTCATTTTCACAAAGATGAATAATAAATCCTGTTCTGTCGGTTTTAGTCACAATAGACTTTTTTGTTTGCACATAAGAAAATAGTCTATAGAATCCTATCAATAGTACCCACCAAAGACATTTTCTTTTGCTTAAAGATAGTCCTAACACTAAGAACCGTGAAAAACATTTCATCACTATACGTAGGACACGAAAATATTATAAATATAAAGTTGTTCACTAAAGAATTTGACAATAATGTTGAGAGACAAATAAATTTATACTGAGGAAGCAATGCGTGAAACATTCATTTTTGTAGTAAAATTAGCATTACATCACGGATTTCAATATTGTTACTCTTGATTAAACTTTACCACCATGGTGACCTTACAAGCAAGGTAAGCGTGTTTCTTGTAAGTATGAAATATTTGTTCTACAACACGGAAAAACGCTTGATCCGTTGTAGTTTCCAATGAGATTCAAGTGCTTAAAAATTACATATTTATAATTAATAAATTCATCACAATAATATTTACATAAATGAAATTGAACAGAGTTTTTACCTCATTGGTCCAAAAATATGCTTAGGAATAGGACTATGATTATTGAACCACATTGCATGACCCTATTCACATATATGAATAATTATATTATTTAACTGGTGGGTGCCTAAATGTATGTTTCTACTTCACTGCAACACAGCTGTAGAGAAGGTAAATGACAACTGTTAATATGAATATTTTTATTCAGTTATTAAATTAGTCATAATTTAATCGAAGATGCATTACGATAGTACATTTACTTGAATCTCTTTCGACTCAGACCATCCTAGTATGGGTGTTATGGATGATTGTTCTGTAACCATGGGCAATCACGGTTACTGCACTGTAAACCAGATAGTATCATAATAGTAATACTAAAAACGACCTTCGTGCAGATAAATTTAAAACAGAGAAATAAAAACTAAGAAAATTTAAAAGTGCCGGATGTTTCGATGAGGATTGGTGTTTTTTTTCTGACGGCGAAACCCTTATAACTGGAAATTAAACAAAGATCTAAAATCAAAGATAAATGTATAAAAGTCAAAGAACTTCATAAGACTTACTAATATTTTCTGTGTCGTGCTTAATATTAACAGTATTGAGTTGATTTTTTATATACAACATTTCAGAAATTAAACTTTTCTATTAATGTGGTACTCTGTCTAAAATAGAGGTGTTGTCAAAATCGAAACAGTGCTTAAATTGATTCGGCTACGTTAACAAGTTGACAGTTCGAAATCAGACTTACGTTTTTTAATTTTTGTATTAATAAAATTATTTCTGATGGGCAAAATAAAAAGTCACAATTTGGCCTTTGATAAACAAGAAAATAATGATTAGACTTAAATTTGAATTTTTAAATTAAAATTTTCTTAGTTTTTGTTTATCTATTTAAAGTTTTTATGTACAAAGGTCGTTTTTAGTATTATTATTTTTAACAGATGTTAATATCTATGCTATTAATAGTATCATAGTTGAAATATTCCCGAAAGCCCATAATTCGGCGCCGAGATAATTTTAAACCAACTAATTAGTGTTCTTTTGTTCGAGTTCCAAATAATGGTCACAAATTTCTTCGATAATGAATCATTATTTGTTTTATTTCACGAAGTTGTGTCGCCAACAGTTACCAAAATTTAAAAATATTTATTTCCAGTTACACACTCTACATGGTTATTACGGATATCATGGCTTCTACACAGACATATTTTCGAAGATTTATATAATTTTCCTCTTGTTGTTCCATGGTTTCTGGAGAATATTTTGATACGTGGAAAACCCCCAATATTTTATTCATTCATGTTTCTATTTATACAGAAAGATATTTAACAAAACAACCTAAATTTAGATATTTTTAAAAAGAAATTAAGATGGATCTCGTAGTGCGTCAAAATTAAATTTATTTCACAGTACGAGTATTACCAGTTGAAAAATTGGTGTTTTCGGAGAATTTGAGTCTGAGATTAATTTAAGTGTAAGGTAGGTAAGCTAGAAGTAAAGCGATAAATACATTTCCCGTTTTTTAAGTTTCTCCAATGTATAGGTAGTATATAAGCTTTCAAGACAGAATGGCCATTACAAACATAATTTATAATTGCGGTAATGGTGAAAACCTTTCAAAACACAAATGTATTAATGTGAAATCTCATATCATGCGAGAGCTCTAATTCATTTGTCCGCATTATACATATACAAAATTTAGTACCCATCGCATACAGTAAACTCCGGGTAAATGTCACGTGCAAAGTGTGTATGTTCTGTGGCAGCTACAATTTAACATTAGTGAGTTAGGCATAATTAATGAATCTACTTATATGCAGTGTCTCAGAGTTTAACTACACAATAACGGCACAAGTGACAATTTGGCTCATGAACAACAGAAAGTGCAACTATATAAAAATAAAACATGACTCGTCGTTCTGGCGATCGCCGCTACTCAAACGAAGAGCAACGTCTGATAATGGCATAGAGAAACATCAGATTTTAGGAAGGACGGGCAATATATTAATTTATATTATTGCGGCTCTGGCAGAGGGCGTACTTTGACGCGAAGCATATTTTAAATGTTTTGCAGATGTGTCCATAAAGTTTGATGGCTGCTGTTTGTAGCGTAATGGCGAACTCGTATTCCACTTCATCCTCGTCCCTCTGCCAGCAACAAGCGACTCCATTACAGAACAACAACGGCAATGAACACAATTCACATCAACAGACTGCTCCAGCCTACTCTATAACCACAAGAAACACTGCATTTACTGTACATTTCGGCTGATACCTAATTTTTTTGTCATTTTTCGGTCAAATGATTGGATGAATCCTCCACCAGGCTTTCGCATCAATCTCTTCAACGACCACTACGTCCATCTTCGGTAATTTGTCAAACACACGCTGGTATCACCTTCAACAACTATTATAGATTTTTCATAACATTAACGATTCATTACAATAATATCGATTCATCATCTACTTAGTTTTGTTTGTGAATCGCCACGGCACAGTTTTCGTTCTGTCCAATAATCCGTGATATTTGTCGGTACTAATATAACTTTACAGTCATTCCATCTGCGCCAGATCATCTAATTTTTCCTGAACTGGATGAAATTAGTAATTTTCAAATAAACCTGTAAATCGCTTCATTTACTCCTATAACTGCTTTATACGTCCGCTGTACAATCTAACTTCTTTAAAAATTCAAATTTCGCTATATTTTTCTTAATTTTACTTTTGTCGGTAGATTTCATGTTCTTACTAATATTACATTTAAAAAATTCTACTTTTATTTTGATGATGTCTACAGCCGCCAATTAAGTGACCATACAAAACTGTAATCGGTTAGAAAAAAATACGAAACACAAAGAACGAAGAAACTTCAACGTTTTGAAAAGTAAAAGAAACACAATTCTCGTTGTTAAAGAAGTAAAAGTCAGAATTGAGGAAAAAATAATACTTTCAAATTTCTACTCAGTAATACGTCATTGAACTATCAAGAACTTTAACTATTATTCGTAAAAATGGATTTTGAGATTATTATGTGCTTTTAAAATTCCAAACTTACAACTCATGTTTCTTAGTCTGTTCGTTTGATTAACATACAATTTTAAGCTCTATGTTACTTTCCATCATATTTGATTCTACATTTTGCTGCTATATAGACTCATCCCAAAAATTAGGCCTTCCTCACACTCGCAGAATCTATTTATAATACTCTCCTTTTGACTAGTTTACATATTCAACAACACGTTATTTGCATATAACTTCATGAGCCTCACGGGCTAGCATAATTTCTGGATTTGAGGGACGCAAGAAAAAATGTTTCGTTATCATTATTCTCAAATGATCCTTGAGTAATAATACATACAGAATACCGTATTTTATTATCGGAACTTACCGTGAATAGGAATTGTCCAATATTATTCTAAATTTTATGTTAACTTCCAGCGGACATAAGCCATACAGCCACCGAAACCATCGGTTCCTTGAAAGTTACTTGACACTTCACAAACAGTCCAGTTAGAAACTCAAAAGTTGCTGGTTTGTTTTGGGCGAAATAATTTCGACGTTAAATATAATATTTTCTTCTCCTGTCTCTGCTAAAGTCTCTTTAAAATAAAAACTAGACAGGCATGTGAGAATTGAGAAACTATGCTAAATGTATATTACTCCTTCGCTACCCTGTAAAGGGGTAATCTTTTTTTCCTTTCATAATCAATTAGAGTAAAATAAACCCTCAGAGTTAAATTGTTCGTTTCGTGAATTCTTGTGACAACTAGTGAATACTTTTATTTCTATAATTGACACTTCCCTCTTGATTACTCAGATGTCTTTACATTTACTTATGTTATTGAATTCCTTCATATAACGTCCCGGTTAATGACCGAGCATTGACTGCTCGAAATTCTACACAGATTTCACTGACTTTCTTATATATGGCAGGTCTGGCAAGAAATCATTTAGTTATTATTATTGCATATTAAATGTACGCCATTATTATGATGAAGAGTAAATTCTATGTTGTCATAATTTTTATTTAAACGAAGGTTGAAAAACATCCTGCCTGATGATAATTCATATTTCGAAACAAAGCGTTGTCTCATATCACAGAATGCCTTTTTAGGTTGGGCTTTCCAGGTCATAAAAATGTATTTCCCAGAGTCTCGGTTAGTTATTTCCTCCCTAGCACTGAAATTATAATGAACGAATAATATATCCTAATGCAGCCACAAAACATTTAACCACGGAGAACCACTGTGTACTGACTCATCACAATTTCAGAAGAAAGTTTAGCCCTGCACGTAACAAGGCGTCGCGTGAAAGGATTTAGAATTTGGAGGAGATAACGCTTTGGCTTTTTCATCAGAACAGACCCATTGTCAGAGCTAAATTTGGACAACAGTGACACTCAGGCTGGGAGCAGAAAGAAACAGCTTACTCCTCCTGGCATCAACGCTCGTTAAAAGTTGAGAGAGGAATCCTGAGCTTGCAAGTTGCAGCAGATAACGAACCTCACACCCTGACCCTATTACCATCTACTGGCGTAAAAAGGTGTTGGACTTTCTTCATTAACATTCCACTCCCGTCCAAGGAACGAGCCAACAGAAACGATATCAGAACACGTATAAAAATTCACCTTCATTGTATTTAATTTGTACGCGACGAACTGATAAAACGCTCCAAGAATTATGTCGTATAAGAATTCAAACACTTATTTCGACGTTAATTTTAAGTAAAAAGTAAAATAGATACTTGAATATTGCGATGAGCAGATGATTAGGATGCCTACGTGTGTTTCACGATAGCAACCGACAAATTATCTGCCTTAAATGAGGTCTATAAATGTAACACTCTTGTATAACAGGGCTACCTGATGGGAGCCGTGCCTAGAGCCACCGTGCGATGAGCCACCCATGTAATATCTTGCTCAGGGCGACCAGGAATGCTCTTATTTTCTTTCAAAGCTTCGCACACGAGAAACAAATAACTATTTACCGTATAAATCAGAGTACAACACCGTCAGCATACAACAAACGACGGGTTTTAATGAATAAATTAAGATTATACAAAATACACCATTATCTCAGTTATCAATTACATTTCCTAATCATTATTTCATGGTTAAAATGTCCCATATATCTAACTGAAGATTTCAATCCTTAGATAATAGTAATCTGAAAACCAAAATCCTAAATTAATTCAAGAATTGAAGGGAAAATAACAATAATATTTCATTTTACAACTTCCAAAGTTGTACTACTTGATCATTGTATTTACAGATGACTATGATCTAAGGATTAAAAGCTTCTGTTAATTATATGTGGCTTTGTAATAAAGGTTAAAATACGTACTTATGGTATGAAAGTAAATAATGTCCTGCAGACATTTTTTAATAAATCGATGTTTTCAAACTTACATACATGAAAAGCTTTCAATCGTGGTAAAACTATATATATAAAATTATATACTGTAATTAAGTTTCAAGCAAGACTTGTCCATTTTGGAAAATCTCGTTGTACTAGTACACCTTATATATTGTACTAGTACATCTTATATATTGTACTAGTACACCTTATATAATTGTCTAAACATTTATGGCATATGTGTATTTGGAAGGAACGACCTTGAGCAACTGACTGAACTGAGGCATTTCCTAAGGCATGTAAACAGATGAGATCCACAATAAAATAATTTTAAACTACGGTTGTGAAGAAATTCCGTTTTGCTTAATAAACGGTCTAAACGAAAGGTATTGATTTTCTAAAACTGACAGTCAAGGGTCCACGATATAGAAGACGCACAAAAAATGGCACGAAATATATTATTACAGAAACTTTTGTTGTTAAACACATCTTATCAATATGTACATATTGTGAATCTTAAACGAATGAATTTATTTGTTTGTGTAGAAGAAAATAAATGTTTTCGATTTAGATGTAAATGTTGCGCTTTGAGGCGCCTCTATTTTGCGCCGTAAATTAGTGGGTTGGGGCCGGATGTTTACAGTTGGAGCAGGTAGGCCCTGTCCCCTAAGCAAAGAAAAATTCACCATCTGTTTCTTTGACGTGACCAGAGACCAACCTCAACTTCGTCCATCATCTCACACAAATTCCTGGCATTAGGAGAGAGACGACAGATTTCGCCCTCGAGTCTCCAGACCCTATAATCTGCTTGTTTAGACAAATACGGCATAACAGACATCTTCCAGGCACCACACGTCACATTTTTAGCTTTTTTTTCAGTCTTTCAAGATGTCAAGAATAAACGAAGTCCATCTTTTCCACTAAGCGTCAATGAAGTAATACGTCAAATTAAAACATTTGGTAAATCTTCAAGTCTTTTCTACAAGTTCTTATTTGTCAATCAATCTTCTATTGTAATGTAATGCCTATCGTTTATCTATATTTTATTCTGAGACATTTAATATTGTTTCTTTGATGTAAATATTTTACCGATCCACGATAATATTCTCTCTAGTGACCGACATGTCGCTTACAATTATGGGAGGAAGTAACAGACTTTCGAAGATAGAAATAATTTTAATTGACAGAAAATTTGATTAATAAAAAATTAATGATATACAGTATAATAAGGAAAGCACAAGATCCAACATTTCTAATAGGTAGGTACAACGTAATAAATGAAGCAGGCAAGAAGTAGATGTCGAAGAATCGATGTTCCTCAAATTTCTTATTTATAAATTATCCGCTGAAATATGTGATATGAAGTGATATGAAGAAATTACTCATAAATATTTTAAAATATATCAGTTTAAAGGCAACTGTTTGTGGACGTAACAAAAAAAAAGTGTAAAATAATGAACAAGAAATATTAAATTTACTGCAGCAATTCGAAACCATTCTGGCTTGAATACATATTATTTATAAAATAGTTACTACTTGGACTGTTGTTTCAAGCATTTTTTCTTTAATTTAAAATAGAGACGTATTTTACCTGAGAACCAGTTATCGGAATTACGGAGAGCATAACCTACCTGATGCAGGTTTCTCTAGAGTTTTTTCCTTAATCGCATTTCGGTGAAGGTGAGATATGAACCTTAAACAATAGCCTGGGGTAATCTGTTAACCCGGGGGTACCTTATTCTCCCTTCAACATCGCTCCTAAGAAAAGTCTTTATAAAACAATAATAGAAAATATGGCGTTGTTCAGGTTGAACAATATAATTTATTGAATCAATACATCCTTGTATTGTGTTTCAGTCTTCTTTCCTTATAAATATTCTGTGCTGTCACATCCAATTTCCCAAAATGTTGCAGCTTCCATACATTTAATTAATTTGGTGGGTTTTCTTCGTTTTCAGTTTTATCTGTTTACGTAGTCACTGAATTGACCTTATATTAAAATTATACTTGTGTAAAATTATACTGTTATTTTCCTACCCACTGTTCTTTCGTCTTATTCTATACTTGCATAATATACCAACCCCTTGTGGCGGGAAAAATCGCGTGTTGTTGACAAAAGAAACTTATTCAAACCCCGGCAATTTTTTCCTGAATGCTCCAGGGTATTAGAACAAATTCTAGGCTGCATCTAAATAATTGCTACCTCTCTTTCCCTTCCTTAAGTGGCAGAAAAGGAGCCCATTATCAAAAATTTCGGCCAAGCACAGAAATTTAAGATGGAATATATTCTATAGCAGGCGGTCTTATTAACTCCACAACCTGAATAGGATAACACAAATATAATTATCTTCTATATTGATTGGAATACTTGCTTTACGAGTACGAATATTTGGAAGAGTATTCAGCTATTTTTATATTTATTCTCAACAATCCCGATATAAATGGTTTAAAAATAAAAAATAACAGTGGGTCACTTGTAGAAAAACAAACCTGGATGGAATGAAGAATCATGGATAGAGCTTTGGATTATTTTTCGCAGAATTATCTGAGTAATTCATGAATAAACACTACGTGTCGAAAAGCCATTCTAAATAATTAAATTCGTTGTCCGTATTACTTAAGTATTCTGCTTAACATTCTATTACTATATTATGTTATTATTGTTTTTGGTTCGACTTCGCTTTCGCTGGTATTATTTACCTGAAAAATCTCTCCTTACGCTCATGGAATCTATTTTGAACAATGTTGTGTGGCATCGCTTTGAAAATTCTGCTATTCATGTTTCTTGATCGAATATTTTAGCCATAACTTAGGTACCTATTCTGAATCCTTATACGATGTTAGAAACGAAGAGGTTTCTCTTCTAATAACAAATCCTATACTCTTAGCCATTTGAAGCTTTAAAACTTTTACTGAAAAGTGATTTATAATAATATATAATTTACATAAAATTGTAGTAGTTTAAGTCTGAAAAATCACATTTATGTTTATTACTGTAAGGAAGAAAGTTTTTCTCCAAAGTGATGCACATTGAGACAGGAGGGTTGGTGAGTTTTCTCCAGGTGGCCTTCGTGAACAAAGGCTACGTGGGTCAATCACACAGAGCATTGTGCCGAAACTCGGACAACCATTGTTCCATACTCGTCCTCATGCGGGTACCCCAAATCATTCGAGACCGGGCTGCGTGCTGAAAAATAAAACAATCAAATTACGATTCACTTAACCATAAATTCGTATTATTCAAGCAACAAATCATTCGATCCACCACCATATCTACTGGAGAAAGGATAAGTTTGTACACCAAATACGTGAAGACGTTAGGAGAAATTTTGGATATGAACTTTAAAGAAGTTATCATTTGTAATTCGAGCAGTAAGGGATAGAAGAATGGAATTTGAAGCTCTATTACTTAAGAATTGAAAGACATTTAGAGACTAACTGATAGCCCCTCATGCCCAAATATTTATTTAGTCGTTACACAGAAAAATGAATGAATTCTATATACATCGTAAAACAGATGCACTTTTATATACAGATATTTAAAAATAATATTGCATTATATAAATTATGAAATAAAATTTTTTAGAACACTATAATATTATTTTATCTCCAAAGTTGATTATAAACAATATTTTTAATTTAAACTCGAGGATTAAGAAAAATTAATAATTTTTTTGAACAAAAACAAAACTAAGGGAAAACAAGGCTGCCTCAATAATGCAGTTTGCAGTAATTACTGCCACTGTCACTTGATGATGGCGACCCAAGTCACTGGAAATTACATCCTCTTAAACTTACGAGGATGATCTGTGGTATTGAAAGGTATCCGAGCGATGAAACTTGTTCCACTCTCTCCTTTTCCTGTTGATATAGTAGGTTCAATTTCGTCTTATTCACATACAGCCTTTGTAGAAGAGTCTGAAGAGTTCTTCTTAAACGGTGTCGCGGCTGTCACCAATCAGATTATCAACCCCCAAAACGGTGGGTTTGACATCTCGGTCATTCTGAATATAGTAGGAAAGTTATTGTTGTTAATAAAAACTTTTTCACCTTGCATACGAGTGTGAAAAAAAACTAGTTTTTACTTCAAAATTTTGGATAAATCGCTGCACTACCTTATGCCAATCTAATAAAATATTAGTTCTTTGCATTGAGCTAGTTATTTCTTTAGGAATTCATTACAATTAAATTGAGACAGTAAGTAAAATGTCACCCGATTACTTTACCCTTAGATTCTCAACGCGTTAACAACAAATAAATATTTATACCAGTTTTTCTAAACGTATAGCCTCTGCTTACTATTCACGGACAGTGAATCTGAGGCTCAGCCAGAGATATTTTTAATACCATTGTAACTATACCTAGGGAAACGTCCCCATAGCCTTTTATACTTTTTTGGCTCGAAAGTTCCTAGAAAGTGAATGACTAAATATTTTAATAGATAACATACACAGTTAATCCTATATGTACGTTTATAGCAAGATCCAAAATGTCATACGAGAATGTATGGTCCTATTTTATTTTATTCCGACTGTCCAAGAGTTCAATCTGTTACCCACGTATCTGAATTTTCTAAAATGCTTACTCCACCAACTTCTCTTTTTAATATCATTATACAACTTCTCTCTGTATTTAATTATACTCTTCTTATACACAGATTCTAAAGCTAAAGACCAGTCCGTTCCCTTGACTTTCAATATTATTTTGAATTGCTATTCGGATTCTAAAGTAAGCATAGTTGTATTTATAAGGATCACGAAGTATACGAAACGAATATTTTTACTTCACGTCCATTTCTACATTTACATAATTAGTTATCACCATAATAAGTTTCTACTTCGTATTTTGTTCATCTCGGAGATCCACTACAATTTCACCATCCAATGAATTCCTTCCGAGAATCCAAAACTCGTTCGATAATATTACCACGTAAAACATGGCAACATTTCAAACTGACAGTGTTGTCTTCCATTTGCTATCACAGATGTACTTCTCGATACACAGAGAACAAACCCTAAACCAGAGAAAGGTTCCGAGCGCCGCAGAAAGTAATAATACATTTAAATTCAGCACCGCATGCAGATGTTGTGAAAATTTCTCACCCCGGAGCTTTCCGCCAACTTCAAAGTAAATTCGAGTTGGCGCATTTGCACGTTTGCGAACGAAAGAATTCATTTGGTCCGGAGATTGGTCGCATCCGTTTGGTGTTTACAGAATGGATTCATCAGACAATCGATGCAGCTTTGGCGATGCGGGTAAGGTGAGGAGAGACTGAGGCATTTGCATATAATTTGAACAGTTTCAGGTGGGTAGTGCCAATACACGCAGCTTCCGGTCCTTTGCTGTCCACAGGATAGCGCACTTGATCAATTTTGCATTTGTTATGAGGGAAAAGTTCGCATCCAATATTCTTGGGGGCCGATCTCAGCGCGGCACGGTTTCACCTTTGTTACACGTCTAGACGAGAAATAGTACTAGTTCGATTTTGGCGCTAAAATAGCCAAACCATTTAATCATGTACGACGCATACTGTAAAATTCAAAGCTCTTACCAGTACTACCTATTTTTTTTTATATTTTTCCATATTCAGATGAATTGTTATTGAATATTTAAGACTTCTTTCGAAGAAATACATTCCATTTATTCTGTATTCATGAAAATATCGCAGAACTGACAAATATTTAACAAACAATTTCAGACAGCTCCGTCAACTAATTGAATAAATGTAGGAAAAATCTGTATTGATGAAATAAAGTGACGTGACGAAAGAATCTCAATATTGAACTTCCATCTATATTTTATGACTCCGTATTTGATATTATACCCAAACAATAATATTATCTAAAGTGTCTAGGCGATCAAGAAGGTTATATTTAGTGACAGGAGAAAAAAATGTACCAATTTGACTGAATCACGGAGCGGCTCAATACAAGCACTATAAATGATAATAATCAGTTTTAATGGGGTTTTAGATGTTGGCCCAAATTCCAATGATAAAGGTTATCTCAGAATTCTTTAAGAATCCGTCGAAGAATAATTTAGTGATGACGAGATCGCCTGTCGGCAAGATGGAACTTCGACGGACTTCCATCATGATATCCTGGTGCAGGGTTGTATCGATGCGGATTTCAGTACAAATGTTTAACAGGAAGAAATTGGTTGTGTTGAATTTCATACTGCCTCATATCTCCCTTATTTTTATGGTTTCATTTCAAAGATACAACGTCAGGACTGAGTAAGAGATGAAGATGAAGCGGCATCATTCATACAAATTTTCATCCATATATATACTGTATTTTTATCATCAGTCAAAGAAAATAATATGTGTTACTTTCAAACAGTAGTAATTAAAAATGTCCATGTCAATTCAAAATGCCTAAAAATCAAAAGCCAACGTTTTAAGCAGTTTATAATCGTGTCAATACGTTTGTAGAATTACCGCTACCACAAGTGATGAACAATGTCCGGTACGTTCACTTTAGGTGGATACACAAAAAATTACATACTATGGTTTTCATTGATCAACGAGCCAAATTCCAAGAACTTGTTTAGATTAAAGGAATAACACAGGACTAAGAAGTTTCCATTTTCATGAAAGGTTGTGGTTAAAAATAATCTCCGTAAGATGGATGCCGCGTTGATTCACAGTGAACAATAAACGCAATCAGTTGGTGCTTTTTAGTCGCAATCATGACGAGATTCCACGTTGATAAGTAACTGTTTATGAATCATAGATTCACCACGGTTTTTTAAAAAATATACTCGGAGTTCTTCACATAGACTAGTAAGAAAATTTGAGACTATTATAAGAAAGTCCACACAATAAACGCTTTTGCAGTTTCAATAGTGAAAATTATTTTTTCTCCTTCATGACCGGAAAAAATGGGTCGCCAGAAACGAATTTGAAATAAACGAAGAATTAATTTTGGGAAACCACATATTCTGAAAAAACGTACATTTTCGACAAATTGAGAAAGGTGAAGGAACTCTGAGTGATAAATTACGTAACTTTTATGATTCATATAGTGTTCACCAACAATTGTATCCATAAATATTAAAGCTATAAATAGATTATAAACTGATTTGGAATTAAAAATCTCCAAAATATAGTCTAACAATTCTAATAACCGTCAGTGTTAATGCCAAACTTAGGCTTCAAACAAAACCCAATCGGCACATAACGTTTTATTTTAAAGCTACAATGTCTTGCAATGAAATTTAATCCAACAACCGTTTTTATAGTCACAAAACAGCTACGGGCAACAAGAAACAAAAACATTCATACTCTTTTAATTAAAAGCTGCAAAACTGCGAACATAAACGGAAACGAACTTTATAAGGCTTGATCCAATGCTTCTAAAAATTGTTAATCGGATAAATTACGTTTCCCAGAAAATAGGTAATTATCAAAAAGTAAACGTGTAAACTGGCCTAAAAAGTAATTTTTGGACAGTATTTTTTTAATATTTTTCAAATTTGATAAACTTCATCAAATTTTCAGACTCAGTCTGTAGTTTGTGGATTCTAAAGTACAAAAATACAGAATATCTTCAATTAATCAGTATGAAACTAATTTTTTTTAAAATAATTCGATACCATATACCATAATCGCATACAATTAATTATATAGAGAATAATATATGTAATGATAATAAATTATATTGATGTAATGAAAGACAATTACAAAATGTAATCATAATGTGTAAAAGTGTAATTATTAAAATCTCTAAATTAATAACTAAAAAACTAATCATGGCAGTAATTCCTTTTTATTTGTAATTATTTCAACCTTTTTAATGAATTTGAAATTCTATTCCTTTTTTTATTTCGAAGAAAAACTTGTATGCAATACGGGTTCAGTAATTAGTTCGCAAATACGTAAAATATAAACAATTTTTAACAAATTGGAGAGACGTTGTATGAAATTTGAATAGGTTTTTATGAAAAAATAACGTGATATTTTGAATTTTTGTCTCAAAAATTGTTTTTCGTCTGAAAATATTATTATTTCTGTGAACAACGTGTTAGTCATAACTGTGCGTGTCATTATTAATGTATGGTCTTCATACTTACCTGTTTCAATATATTTCTTTTAGTGGTAAAAATTACTTTAAAATCAGAAACTGTAAAAAATATGTCGAATTATAGTAATAAATGAAAATCACAAAAAACTATTTTGTTTAATATAATTAACACTGAAAACATTAATCACATAAAAATTCGTCAACGTATACAATTTTTCAGTTCCAAATAATTACATAACTTATTTTAATAACAATACTGAATGTAGACTACTCATTTGTAGATTAAATAAATACATACACATATTACGGATATTTATGCTAGAATTGAAACTAAAATGAATAAATTTGGTCACATTTCTTATGTGACAGTACAAATCTGTGAGTTATTATCGGAAAATAATTTATATTAAGATACATAACATAGCTGTTTTTTGTTATGTTGTTAAACGCCAATTTCCTAATCGTTACCCAAATACAATAGTGAAATTTACTGTTAAATGAAGAATAGTAAGACTTTCAAATTTACAGCTCCTAGGGTCTTGTGTAATAATTTTACTTTAATTCTTAAAACCTCTCCTATATATTGATACGTGATGATCTTGATGTCGTTCATTAAGACATTTATCAATCCTTGAAATATATTACTCCGTTACATAATTCAATATTGGTAACGCTTGACGCACCTGATGTTTTAAGTTGATAGTGATCAATATTTTTAAGACGTTGTAAGAATCCCTAATTCCTTATTAAATGAAACGAGGATAAATACGACAGACGGGGCAGACGGAAATTCCCCTGCTGTTTAGGCAACTCAACGTTAAAATATATACATCATGTTCCAAAACACTCGATCATTGTTACAAAGTATTTCAGAAACAATAGCTTGGAAATTATGAAGACTCAGGCCTTGATTTATTGGAAACAGAATAAAAAATATAACACTGATTATCTGAAAAAAAAATTTATTGCGTGAGTGTCAAAAAATTTTACAGGCCATTTAAGGACAAAATGTTCATCTATGTATTAATTTTCCTACAGAATGTGTCCTTGTTCAATTGAGTATAGCGTTCCCTACAATTTTAGATTTTGCGCTTATTTGATTAACGGCAACTATTAATTATATGATTTAGACTCGGCACCCAAGATGTCCAGATAGTGGCAAGAACGACAAATAAACAGAAAATTACATAACTACTTTAATTTGAAATAAGTCGAGTGAGGCAATGTCAATTAATTTCACATAAAGTCTTTTAAATTATTATTATTAAGCTACTATTGGGCATTTGCCCGGTAGTAGCTATATCTATAAAAATAACACAATACAAAAATAACATATATACAAATATAACAAATATAAAATTATTTGAGTCTTTATAAAGTTTATTATTATTTACCTGAAAAAAAAGAACCACGTTCCACCCCCCTCCCCCTATTTATTTTCACTGCACTTTACTTTTTTATATGATATTTATTTTCTCGTCAATCACTTCACTGTGTTAATGCGCTGACCAGATAGATATTAATAAGTATAATAAAAAATATATATACATATATAGTACCGCATGATTATTGTAGTTTTCTGAGCCTACGCCTAAACTGATCAGTGCTATACGGAAAAGTCGTCCGTAATTCTGCAGGAAATGAATTCCAGTCCGGAATTGATCTATTAACAAATGAATATTTGCCAACGTCTGTGCGTTCCCTTTTTCTTTAATTTTCAATGGGTGATCAATTTTAGAAATTGGCGCCAAGAGATGATTTTTAATTTATTTCCAGACCGGTCTTTCAAATCATGAATTGGTAAGAATAAAGTTAGATATAAACAAAAATTATCACTGTTTTACCGTCATATTGGATGTAATTATACAAATAAAAATGTCAAATTACATTTTCTCTCCTCATGTACGGATGCATACAAACTGTTCCGTATTCAAAATCGTTTCTGAACATAGATCGATTCTTGATTTGCATTAATTCCTCTGATTTAAATTTAAGATAGTTTTTCAATTCACCCTTACGCGCTACAGGACTTCTGACTTCACTATAGTTCGGATACTTGAAGCTACGTCATGTTATTTGAAATATACTTAATTTCTATACTAACTTGTCTCAGATTTGGTACAATGTTAGAAATACATTCATCTTTTACATGAAGACCGTCGACTTATTTCCCCGATACTGATTCTTTGTAAATTTTGTAAAAGAAAATCTGCGTTAACGCAGCATTCAACGACGAAAATATATATTGCCATTAAATATAGCAAACATTTTTTTCGTGCTCATTACAGCACAAGATTAGGGATTTTTTGCAAATTTATGCAAATACAATTTTTTTCGATAATTATCACCATTAATTGTTTGAATTTTTCCATACGGAGCGTGCGTGTCTTTGTTTACAAACACCCCCTCCCCGCACCGACGCTCCGCGCAACCCCCGGCGTAATGCGGCGTAATGGCGCGCGGGGGCGGCAGGGCAACATGGCCGCCGGGCTTGCGCCGTGTCGTGTTTACCCTCGACTCAGTGTTTTGTACCCGCGAGGGCGCGTGTTTGTATCGGGGGAGGGGTCAAGACTCAAAAAACACACCCACTCGACGCAACCCACATGGCTTCACCTGTGCGCAAAATGTTTCAAAAAAACACAACAGTCTGTGACTTCTTTTTATATCAATTGAGGCGTTAACGCACCTATTGGAGCACCGGCGCCCTCCTAAATAAGAATATAAATCCTGTAATTGGGCCGATTTCCGGGCGACCTGTGATTAATAATGCGGCAGCAACGTTTGCACTACAATAGAGCGGGAATCGTGTTCACAAAACACTGACGCCCTTTCAACGGTGGTGTCATTAGACGCCAACCTTGCAGGTGGCCGCTGCTTCTGCCGAAATAAATGCCATTCAAATTCCGATATGAATAGTCAAAGCGTCTTCGTGAAAGAATATAAATTGCATTAACGAATTACGCAATTACGTGTCCGTCGCTGCTAATGGCCTGTTACCGAAAAAAAATAATTCCAGTTTATCGTCTTTTTTTGCTTTTTAATTCTCGGTATTCACCATCATATCCTGTACAAAGTTTATAGAATATGTTGAAAAGAATCGTTCGTGAAAACTAAACTGTGGAGTGTCCAGTTAATTTCTCTTTGAATCCAAGCGTCCTTAAATACATTAAACAGCTTATAAGTAAAGGATTAATTGGGAGAAGTGTTACATAAATACCTTTCTACTTCGTGAAGCTGTAATGAGATCATATTTTGTTAGGCTCTCAATGCACACATTTATATATTTAGTAATTTATTTTCCACTTCATGCGATTAGTGGTTTAAAACAGTATACATTGTACACATTCATTTAGGTAACGATGAGTAGATCAACTTCAGCCTTTCTGTACGCACCTAGCAGATAATTATTCCAGTGAGAAATGAGCTAACTCTTTCTGTATATGGGGCTTATTTATTAACGCATGTTAAAATTTTTCTTTATAAATTTTTCAAATGAGAAAGTTGAAAGAACCTAAGTGGCAAATACTTTTAAATTATTTAAAAGCATTCAGAAACATAAGTTTATAATATTTTAGACGTGAAAATACTACATTATACCTGGTACAGTGATGCGTTTTTTATTAAATGCTTATAAGTACGTAATGATATAAAATCAGTGTGTCTACAGATTGAATATAAATGGCAAGTAAAATAATGAAACAAGAAATCTAAAATAATATAATAAATGTAAGGTCGTTCGAAGACTAATAAAAATTAGATGATTGATAAATTATCCGTGTTTCATTACTATTTATATTATACAATGCTAAATTATTCATCAGGAGGTTTACAATCCGATTTATTCAACTTAAAACATATAAACTATTTATTTTATAATAAAATCGACCCACATCCCTTTTAAATAAATGTGAGATGTTAACGTTTCAAAATAAATTTATTTGAAGTCTTAATAATGCAAAAACCTTGAAAAAAGTAGACCGCGCGCATTACGCGCACCGAGATTAATATCATCGGCAGTTGAACGAAATCGAATGGAATTAAATTGAAATGTATACATTCGTCTATTAAATTTCGGTTATGAATCGTAAATACTGATTCAGAATTTTTATTTAATATTGTTATACAAATAAAATTATTTAAAAAATAGTTCTCAGTAATTTAAAACTCTTCACTTTTATTCTGTATCCCCTCCCCCCAAGCTACGTATTTAATTTTTTAAAGTGAATTAAGTTTTTCAGACGAATATTAGCACATTAAATTCAATTTTTTCCTTTTTTACTACAATTAAAGGAAACTGCAAAATTCCGCAATCTAACTTTTTAAATAATAATGTTCAATAATACGTTATATATTGTTATTTTCCTTTCACTTACGCGTAATTTCAAAACAAATACTGTGATTCTAATTTCGCTGAAAACAATAACGTCTGTAATCAAAATTTTCTTAATTATATATATTAAAAACGGGCAGAAAGCCAAAGATACGCAGACCAATGATAACAATTTTTCATTGCGGGATCTGTATTATATGTACAAAAATTTAGAGTATTATTTCTATAGGAACATAGAACTTATTGTGTTACAAGCCTAAATACGTAATTAAGACTTCAAATGAGAACTTCAGCATTGAATTGTTTATTGAATTGCACTTGCCAACAAAGCCTTTAAGCACCTATGGGACGACTTTTATTGATTCACGGATATAATTTACAATGTCAAGTAAAATATTCGTTATCATTCGTCTTGTATACTACACGCACTATTATCATTTTAACAAAGTCGTCCAATAAACTTGTCTCATGCTTGGATTTAATTTAACCACCAAAAAAACATTACGTTCAGCATTTACGCTCAAAAGACTTATCAGTCCGTATTTTGTCGCAACAGTTATTTTCTCCCAAGTTCCAAACACTTTCAGATTTACCCTTAAGAATGCCTATTTATTTTCTTCGATAATAATTCTGTTGTGAAAAAAATCTTCAGCATTCATGAATTTAATAAATTACTTTTCTTGCTTCTTTTCTGAATCTAACCATTGTCATCGTGCTTCATAAACAGTACAGAAGAATTTTAATGTCAGTTTGTTCAAGTCTCAACTTATGTAAAAGACGTGATTTAAGAAGAACCGTTTCTCAGAAATTATGAATCTTGCCTCCCTTGATACAAAAAAAAATATTAATAAGAAACATAATTTTTATAATTTGGCCTAAAAAGTGATGAAATGTAAAACCATAATTGTGGAAGAGACTACGTAATTTAGTAAGTTTATTTCTGTAGGGATGCTCGAACTCGTGCGTCTTAATATTTAGCTTATTTTCTGAACGCGAACAGAATTGTAGATTTTTATATTCCCGCCTTAAACTGTTTCATAATTTCCTCTGTAATAGACATTGAAATCCCTGAAAACGTCTCCATTCCATTGTCAAATAACATCAAAATTAACGAAAAGAGCACATCGCAATTTGACTGAAGACGTAGAAATTATTAAATACCAGTAAACAAAAAGTGTAACACAAGTCATAAATATTTGTAACGACAACAAAATAAACATATCAATTCTTGGAATTATATTAAATTTATATTGTGAGAGGAATAATGATACAATATTGTAAGTCAAGTTTGTCCATTTCACTAAAGAAGAAAAACGTTGTGTGTTACGGGACCGGCATGTACGACGTGTATTGCGTGCTGTAAAGATTGCGGCGTAGCGCCATTACGTTCGGAATAACAGTTCATTTTTTATGATGGACGTAATACATCGGCGGTCCTAGAAATAAATATAGTCAATTTATAAAATTTTAAATCTTAACTTGTATATATTTTATTTGATCGCGGGGGCTGGTGTTAAAGTCGTATAAATCGTGATCGTTACTCGCGATGCGTCACGTCCGAGTATATATAATTATTTTATAGTACATACGATTCGTCAACTGGGTAAACAAACGATATTTTTGACAATGAGTGCATCTGAATGCCAATGTGCTGAGCTTCGTACGCTGGAAACGCTGAAACGTGCCCCATTTCTTACGCTCATGATTTTCAGAAATATTTATTCAATATTTGCGGACGAGTTAAACATGTTTCTTTTTGTTACGGGGGAAACATTAATGTTACAATTTATTGGGGCAGTTCATCAAATATATACAGAATACGATGTATTTTTTATAAAAAATCTATATAAATTCTGGTATATTTGTTGAGCATTTAGAAGCCTTGTTCTTCTCTGCTGTTTTTCGTACGCGACGCACATTATGTTGAATCAAAGTCTACGTCGGCGACGGTTATGGCGATGGGGACGGGTCCGGGGCGGGGGCCGGGAACAGCTGACGTCCCTGCATGTGATTAAAGTGCATTGTGTTCTTTGCGGCGCAGCTGCCCGGATCGATGCTGGCCGGCGTGGAGTACGACGATGGGTCGATAGCGACCTTGGGGTAGGTCGAGAGGCAAGACAAGACGCCTGGCCGACCTCATTCACAATCTCCCCCGCACAAACAAAGCGCCGCGGGGATTTAAGGGGATGTACCAACGTCGAATACAGCTTCAATATAAAGCGGAAAAAATATATTACGTTCAAATGGCTCACTCTATATTTAAATTTACTTTATTGTCCATTAGTTTTCTATTGACGCTTTACTTCAACAATAATGCAGAAGTACAGACCCAATATATAGTAGTTATATATAACTATATATAGTAGGTACATAACCGTAAAGAAAAAATTCTACGACAGCGTACAGAAAATCAAGGTTTATTCTTCTTCTAATTTTTAATGTTAAATCACACACTCGCTAAACACAAAATTAAATACAGCTCACGACTCCTTCATAATCAATACAATTAATTTTTATGTCACCAAATATATAAATACAACTATATTTGGAAATATGATTCATTGGCAAGATTAACAAAATTACAAATGTGTTAAGTCAGTAACATCAACACAAATTTACCAATTTTTTATTAATAAATTAAATTTACTGTTGTACTTCGCCTTTTATTCCCGCATAATTTTTATTCGTTATAAACCCTAATATAACATTACTTAAATAACCGTGGTATTGCTTTTTTGTGTGTTTGGACACCAGTAAATAGAAAATCTTAAATACAATGCACACAAAATCATGTGTATATAGAAGTTATCATTATTTAAATAACTGCATAGTGCAAAATTTTGTGTTTAAATCTAAATTATTCTTCTTTCTCTTGATTAGTCATCAATTAAACGAGATTTCCTTTAATATTGTATACGATTATCTTATAGAATTTTCTGACAATTGAAAAAACGCAATTATAGGAATTCAGACCATATCTACAGAATATTACAGTAAATTTCTATTTCCATCTACGAAAATTATTCTGCAACTTAGTAAAGATTAGTCGTGGCGAGCAGCGCGGTTACTGTGATCGACCTTGAACTGTATTCTTATGAAGGAGTGAGTCACAACTCGACTAATTGGCTCAGTTGCAGTGGGTGAATATAATCGTGTTTTTTACTCTACGCCGGAAAATTTCGGATACGAAATCAGCGTATTAATATCAAACTTTAAGTGTGTTGTATTACATTCATAAAGTTCGTTGAAGCTGCTGGTATGTCATTCCAGTAATTAAACAGTCGATTAATTATTTTAATCAGTAATACTTGATATAATTTTATAATATTTTATTTACATTTTTAAGTTAAAGATGTTCTATTCTGGCAAAAAAATCTGGGAATAAATTCCAAAAAGAGTTTCCATGAAAAATAATCAAACTTGAACGTCTGTATGGAGAAGGTAACTTAAAATTCTAATAAACATTTAGTTTGTTTCATCTTTCTTGATACTATCAAACTCGTATATTCACTTAATACAATATTCATAAAAATTTAATTTTAGTGATTGAGAAAGTTGAAAATAACTTAAATCGCGTAAGACACATTCATATAAATCTCTAGATAGAATATTTATTTTCAGTTAGCCTAATTCAGTTCGGCTGCCGCTAAATTTGTAACCTTATATTTTAATTCAAATGTTTCGCAGAACAAAAATTCTATAATCTATTATTTCGGCCAAATGACTTAACAATTTTGGATGAAACAATCTGCGTATTATAAAATATATCGCAATTCAATAAATTAAAACTTAAGGACGGAGAAATGATTGATTTAGAACTGTTATTCAGATATTTCGATTATAGCCAAGAGTCTTACCATTCTCATTAAGGTTAAAATATACTTTTATCGGAGTATAGTGTTGGATTTATGTTATCTTTTCAAGTTCGTCGACTACAACGAAGTGAGTGAAATCCGCATCCAGTGGACGCTGGGGAGTTTAAAGGCTTTGAAAGACAGTTAATATGACGAGTGCCTGAACGCAGAGCCGAGTTCTTGCGGCTGGAAACGATCCTGACAGCTCATTGGCTGTATATCATCCGCAGAAATACGGTGGGGGGGAAGCTTCTGAATTGAACACTTGCTTCAAAGCAAATTCACGATTTCAGGTAGTAAGAATTTCCGTTTTGCGGGGAAAAAATACATAAATGAAAAACGAGAATTTGGACGGCGTATTTCCCTTCTCTTTTGAGCACGTCAGTCAGCGAGGCAGATAACATCAATAGCCAGCCAGCTTCCCTGAGATATGTTTGCGGAATCGAATATATTTCAGCATGTTTGTTTTGCGACATCCCAGGACGTAGAACCTTACAGCAAACCGAACCACAGCGCTTCCCACAGGCTGTTAAATCCTTTACGCGATGACGAGAGCTGTCCAGAAATGGTAGACGAATGCGAACCAATAACTTCATTTATTATAACGTCGCTTGCAATCTTTGCTAATTGGTTGACAGACACCTCACAATTCCGAAACAAGAAAACAAGTGTTGACGAGCCATGAAGCTTGCATTCGAAAAATAATCGCATACGTCAAAAATAAAAAACTGCGAATGTAAGAAATGTTAAGAGATGAGACAAGGAAACTAAATAGAAGATAATAGTTTATTTATTAAGACAAGCAGTGAAAGAACGTCGTAGAAAATATTCGTAGATATTATCAGGTCGTATCCAAGATGGTATTTGAATTATGTGCAACAGAAAATTAATTTTCATCACGATTTGTTCTCTTGCATTGTTATATTAAATACCATTTAATTATTATTGACCCCTCTGCATTTTTATTCAGAATTAAATTTAGTCCGAGTCTTAAAATATGAAACATTGAATCGTTTAATAATTTAATAATTAGGAGGCCTTGTATATGTTTGGGTTACATTAGCTTTATTAATAATATAAAATAACCACAAAAGAAGTAATATAAATACTACACAACAATTTTGTAAACCCTGTTCCTTTCTTCAGATATTAAGAAAACACATGAGTCTAGAGCGACACAACTGCACAGTTCAGTTGAAGAAAGGAACAAGGTTTCCAGAAACGTTGAGTGGTATTATGTCAATTCTTTTGTCTGTTTTAGGCTATTTTATCTTTATATATACAGACGTATATTTTTCATTTTTACATTAGGTTTAAATCCTTAATGAGAAAAAAATACGATTATGGGCACATGCCTCCTAGAGTCTATTAGCGCCTCCAGAACAAACAAGTAAATTAAAATAATTTTTATGGATTCCGCGGAGTGCTCGATTACCTTACTTTAGACTGCAACTACATTCGAAAATCAAGAACATGGAAACATAATGATAAAACACATTGAGCTGTTAGCAGCGCAAGTTTGTGATAACTGTTTAATACTTCTTCATTGAAGTCAAACAAGTAAAAAAAATTACAGTACGAGAATGCAGCAAACAACAACGTCAAACAAGGTCTTTTGTCGTAAAAGACCCTGTCAAAATCCTAACAGCTCTTGTTACTAATTTCAAAGCAACACTACATCAGTCATTTAAGCTTATTATTTAATATTATTGTATTTTAAAATATTAATATAAAAATCATGGAAAAAACATTTTGGCTACTATAATTAATTGACTATCCTCTTTCACGTCGATGTCTTAATCTGCCTAAAATATGAATAGACAGCTACCTACTATTGTTTAACTGTAATAATTGGATAATTTTACGTATTCATAACACCCACTATAGACTACTCACACTTTAATATATATTTAGTACAAAAAATTATAAATTTGTTTTGAGAGTGAGAGGCTACATGAAGTTAATCCACGTGGTGGCAACTTTGCTCTAATAGCATAGGAAGGGATTTGAAGGAGTCTGTCGAAATAAGTAGTATGGAGGTTTGAGGAAAACCGCGAGCATTTCTGCTTTAAGCTGTTTGTAAAGCGGTGGAGTTCACCTTCAAAGTTTCGAACTGGCACACGTGTGTCAAACTTACCTTATCTTTACATAGCTGAGAATAATCACTCTACTTTTCTAAATTAATTTCCCTCCAGTTATACTCCAATTAGTACAAACAGTTTTCGTTTTTTAAAAATAATGTACATACGAAATTTGCAATGTTTAGTACTTTGTTACTTACTCCGTAACAATAAAAGATAAATTAAAGTTTCAATCCAGTCATTATAAGTTTACAATGTAAGCTTTTTACGACTCTTATTAGATATAAACGAACTAGAAACAAAATTAGTGTTCCACTTGGTACCATTGAAACTGGGACAGTCTGTCCATTAAGTTGCCTGTATTATTAATCGTCCGCTTAATCTACATTGAACTTGGGACGATTCGAGAATAATTTTAGTGTTAATTGCTCCAGATCTTTTTTTTCATAGAAAAGTGAACACTCTTACAGAACTGTGTTGACGTATGCTTGGTGAAGTGCTCAAATCTATTGCTTTATTTTGATATATTAATGCTTTTTTAAGTTTTTACGGAGTCAGGCTTCTTTTTCAACTTTCCTGAATTTTGTTTGTTCATAATAAGACAGATAGCCAATTCAGACAAAAAGGGTAATATAAATACCACACGACGTGGTATTCAGATTAGTTATCTCTTGAAATTTTTTCATTCATTCATCTTCCGTATGGGGCCTGTTGAATCTTTCTAATATATACCACAGACGGATGTCTGAAAAGAAATAGAATATGCTACGAAATTTTAGTCAAGTACTTTGGAACGTAGAAAATGGAAGTAACGTTTCAGAATTGAACACTATCTGCGTTTGCCAGTTTTACGTCCCTGAAATTGTATCCATATACTAAGAAATAGTAACAATAATATTTGCGAACCGGTTTCACTTCAGAAACAAGACAACAAAGGAAAGTAATTTTATATGGCAACAATGCCGATATCAGCAACGACAAAATAAAATTTCAATTCATATTGTTCTTATGATTTTTATTGGTTTTCTCTGAAAGACTCATTTAATTATTCTACTATATATAATATAGTAATATACTAAAATAATAAAAACGTTATATCAGTATCAACGGCGGAGTTTCACTGGGCAGATATAATAATAATTCCAGATTTAATAATTCAGAAATTATTTTTATTATACCGATTTTTATCATTATGAATTAAATTAGGCCTTTCAATTTATGCTATAGTGGCCAGATAAAATAACGCTATAAATGAGTCTTTAAGATTCTGATAGATAAATAGTGAGAAGACGTGTTGAGGTAGGAAAACAAATAACAATGCTACTAAATCAACAAAAATATATAGTACTTCAAATCGTACCACTACAAAAATGTATTTATCGGAATGAAATATTCTGAATTTATTTTTAAAAAATCCAAGACATCCGTAAAATATATTGTCTTAATTAAAATTTAAAATTCATTCAGTCTGCGTTACTACATTTACGATATCAAGTATAGATTCATTTTCTCAGAAAACATTCTCTGTAACTGAATCATGATTGTGTGTGTCTTTTTCAATTTATTGTGAAGTACACGCCCCTTGGTGACATTTGGGTTCTACATATAGAATTTGCTCTGAAGGACTCCATTAGCTGACATAAGTCTAACAAATTATATTATACCTCATAAACCCCTGCGGTTACTTCCAAAGATGAGAAGGACGTAGTCCGCGGCTTGAATACCAGCCTCGTCATAACCATAAATAGTTAATCGTGAAATAGGGTACCTTTCTAAATAAAATTCTACATTAACAACAAAACGTAACTACGGACAATGTGACTCAAGATTCTTAAAGGACCTAAACTCGGTTCTGCGATAAAATGACAGAACTGATACATTTTTTTCTACGTGTGAGCCACAGAAATATTAAAATTCATTTAATTGGAATTTGTATAGGATAAAGTCAGTCACATGGGTATAATCAAAATAATATGCGCATTTTTGTTGTAGTCGCGTTTGTTCGACCATAAAAATACTTCAAATTTTTTCCAGAAGGCCAGGAAATTTCATAAGTATAGATTTCGTTCCTTTCGAAGTTGAAAAAACTATGAATCTCTCTTAAAATAATTAATTTTCTGATATTAAAAACTTCTAAGGTGTTCTGTATCAGTTAAGACTTTTTCTCGATATCAAATTTAAGCATATGGACTTTTTTATTTTTATTTTTTTACTCTATGTAATTTATGAGCGCCTTTTTTGTAGTATTTGAGTAATATTCATAATTTTACGATAATAGATATAAATTTTTGTACATACGAGACGACGATCTCGTAATATCAATAGTGTATATCAAATACAAATTAAATCGCATGACAGTTGGCCGTCCCGTCTGAATAAATAAGATGACGTAAATGGAATTATATATATTCAGAAATTTGGTAAATTGAAGTAATGTTACTGTTCTATCGTAGGTATTTCCACACAATATTATTCTTGTGCGAAAGAGTAGGTAACTCCCGCAAGCCCTCAAGGTAAACGTCCCAAACAAAGAAAGCGTTCGGTTTGGGATGAAGTGCACGTCCTGTAAAATGAAATTCTATCGCGGCCTATTTATAACACCTCGAGCTAGTTATTTGCGGACGCGCGCAGCTAAATCAATTCTCTCGTGTTGATGATACACGCTCAGTTATTAGGACGCCGATCAATACGGGCCTTGCTGTTGTGCTCTGGGGTTATCTCCTGCCCTGCCAGATGTCAGACCCTAGATGCTTTCTCTCCCTTACATAAACTACTATTACTAAATAAGTTACTTCTACACGAGCTACTACGGTATCTACCTCGTGCTACTAGAACTTCAATTTTACCACACGAGATACTTCTCCATCAGTTACTTTTGGCTAGTAAAGTGATCATATTGTCTCATTTGCCATTCAAAAAATCTAAGACGACTAAAACTTGCATTATACAATTACTTCTCACTTAAAATTTTTATTTATTTTTATGTCTTACGAGACTTTCCTGTATGTTGTCGTTTATCAGAAAATTATTCTTGACGATTTAGTATTTAACTCGTATCCACTAAACGCATTGACCACAACCTATAATGTAAAATTACGATCGAGGTGTTAACAATATTGCTAAAAATTCATCGTGTCAAATATTGGGGGAGGTTTTATTTTTTGTGGGTTGATTCGTATTTATAATTTTACATCTTCAAGACTGGCTGAATTCAACTGCTCACTTTTTATTAATATATTTTTGGCTTTATAGGCGGCAATAAGAACAGAAAAATTGCTGTCAATCGTAGACCATTAAATTGAATTAACTGATTAGGATACAAAAATCTCGACCAGACGGAAATCGAATCCGGAACCACTGATTGGTATTCGGTCGTTCTAAGCATTACGCCATATACAAGCCGTCGATGAGATTTGTATATTGTAGGTGAGTCTGTGTACATGTCTATAAATAGGAATAGAGACAGCATAAAGGTAAGAGCAACAGCGTACTGGAATTGATTCTCGACCCTGTCAGGATTTTTCTATCCTAATCTGTTAATTCAAAATATTTACTTTAAATCCTTCTATTCACTTTAAAGTTCATATTAAATAATTAAATTTGTACGACCTCCACATGAAACTCAGTTTAGTATTTATATTTGAATCATTTTTTGAAATTACTCAGTTTAACAATCGCTGAATTCATATATTAAAAATAATTATACCTGAATGAAGTTGATTAAATAAGCTAATTCGGACGTGAGTCTACAACATATAAAATTGTTTAATATATATTTAAAAATAATAAGAAACTCAAACAAAGTTATTTTATTTAAATATAATAAACGTTATCGTTTTATAAGTTTTTCCTATCACAAATGCTATCACAATTATCTCTTATTCAGCATATACGCTTACTTAAATTTCATATTTATAAATACATAATCCCTAAATTATTATTTTAAAATTATTGTGACTACCGACCAGTTGTAAAACTGAAGGAACAGTGAAATAACTCTTTCACGTATCATGTTTCAAGTATAGCAAAATATATGTAAAAATTATGAAATAATAATCCAATACCATAATGAATGTATAAAAGTTTAACGGATAGAAACAGTTTCAAAAGGAGAAAAAAAGGTCAAATAATGACAATTACATAGGCAAAGCTGCGACGATTAACTTTGTTGTTTTAATACTCATAGAAAATATTTTATGATTATCTAAGCTCTATGTTATACAACTATAAATTTCATCTCAAGTAACAACACTTCTTTCTTCCGAAGAAAGAGGCTGTAACATCCGAAAATATTAAGAACTTCCTCCTATCTTGAATGAACAGTGAAATAACAAAGAAGAAAATATCCGTAGACATACGTACATTTTTTCAGCTCGTACCTATTTTCTTTATTTCAAAAAGTTTATACGTCCTATGAATGAAACCGTTTTGTGTGGAAGCACACAGTATGAACGTTGCAATTTTAAGTTATAATAAACCGATCGGTCGTACATGATGCTTCACCATTTCAGTATTCACGAAATGAAAAAAAAATATTGCGGTTATTCTACACGTTTGTAGTTACATCTTCAACTTGAGATTCATACTAATTGTTGCTGATTAAGTGCAATCGCTAATATATACTCCAAGCATCTACTTCATGTAGGACACGCCAGAGATTTATCATTACAACAGTTGTAATTTATTATCCGTTTTAATATAATTGTTACCATTGTTATTAAAAGTATACTGTTCACGAGGATGCCTTTCATTTGGAACCTTCATTAGCGTCTGTTGGAAATGTTGTGTAATTATTTAGGGAGGTCCGATAGTATATTGGTATTGTTCGTGTCTCCGTGGACTCACGCGAACTCTCGTGACGGACTTTCTAGGGAGCAATGAAGTTGCTGAATAATGGAGTCGGTCCGAGCACGGGGCCCTTTCCACACTACTCCTTTCCCCAACAATGGAGCACAATTATACGTACATGTGTCGGGAAAAAATGCGCTATAGCCCGTCGAAATCTTTACATTATTAATTTACTCTTGTTTTAATAATGCAAAATCACAATACCGATAGCAAATGACAATTTTTCTGAAAAAAGAAGGTAGATGTACCTCTTACCAATTTACTAGTTCTACGGTCTACGTTCACTCCTTTCCTTCTATTATTGTTCTTTGTTGGCATTTTGCATTTGTATGGTCAACTCATTTCCGCCAGAGATTATCTACTCCTCTCATTGAAATAAGAGGTTCTTATCCATCAACCAGGTAGTACCTAAATGAAATTAAATCAGTCCAGAGGGCGATGGAATGGTTCGATTGAAAGCGTTCGGTGACACCTAAAATCTCCGTAACATGCATTACGCGGAAAAGCATTTATTTAGGACCCTTACCGATTGACAAAACACTAAACGTATTACAGCAGGAAGATGGGTCCTAATGCAGAGTATGGGCCATGTTCATAGGCGGTCAAATGTCATTAACCGTAGCCCGGGCCTGGATAATGCATTCGCCCACCTCCCTACCAATTGGATTTTGAACTTCAAAAATAGGCTGATTAACGGGGCTCGCCTGATCTTGGCGCTTGGGTCGTTTGATCAGTCCATCAGTACTGGGTCGGAGTGTGGGTTAACGCAGTGACACTTCGTCAATATCGATATTCGTCTTCACAATCTGTAGGTCGCGTGGAAAGGAGCGACAATGTTTGCGTTTTTGCACTTCTCGCCAGAAAATTCTCAGACAGCTGGAAAATGATGTAGAATCATATATAAATAGTTTCAATGTATATATGTACTTCTTTACTTCTAACTGGGTGGTTACCAGTCTTTTAAACGGGAATCAAAACATTATTCACGATTTATAACATAGGGTTTTATACTATCGATAATACACAGATAGGGTCAACTTTTTTCTCAAACGCGCTACTTATACCTCATTGTTCAAGTATCAACTTATTACATTTAATAAATTTAAAAAAATTATACAACCTTAGTTTCTAGACAAATTTAAATAATAAACAATCACACAGAAAATAATTTAAACATAGCTGTACCTTTCGAGACGACAGCGACTGAACATCAAATAATACGTAAAACACAAATAGAAAACCAAGGATGTATACAAAAAATACCAAAGTACTCAAAATGATATATGATATAATTTATAAATATTTACGGTCTAAAATTTAATATTGAGAGTGTTTGAACGAGTTTTAATCAATAACATTTTTAAAATTATTTTCTTACCATAATGGTGTCCCCGTATAATATACTGGCGTTTTCACAATCTAATTTGTGATTATATTTATAACAGTGCTAAGTATTTGGATTGTGTTTTTTATTAATTGAATTAGAAGTTAATTATTATATAATAATTGTTACCTCAAGGCTCTATCTAATTATATTATCTCCTCGCCTACTTTTGACTACATAGATTTTGTTTACCTACCAATAACACACCCCAATCACAAAAAAGTAAATTGACTACATTTTGAGTTATACTTTTTTCAAATTTCGGATGATAATTTAAGATAATCTCAAAATTGCTTCAGAGAAAACGTTTCAAACGGTTTCTGACATAAATTGAACAAAAGCCAAGCATAATCTAGTTTGGAACGTTCGCTATTTAGTCTGATGGATGACAGTTTTATATTGTTAAAAAAAAACTTCTTTCCAACTCTATATCATAAAAAATTTAAAAACGTAAATCGGTCCTACCGTTTCCTTCAGAAAATGAAACAAAATCAAGGTTTTGTAACATCAGGATTTTTTTTTCTCCAGGAAGTGGATTACAATTTTATATATCACAAACGTCTAACAACGGAATAAAGTTATCGAAATCGAACCGACCGTTTTTTCATGAAAGCGATCAAACTCAGCGTGACAGAAAAAAATTAGATTAAATCGCCTATTATAAGCAATCTACAGACAAAAGTATGATTTTATTTGCGCGAATATATTTAATTTCTATATCCTCTAATATAATACCTATGTGAATTGTCTAAAAGAGAGCATGGGAAACAATAAATATGTCAACGGTAAACGACGGAAAGCCGGAAATATCTTATAGCAATCAGTACGTCCAGACTCTCACAGTTTCATGAAATGTACAAAGAGGTAACAGTAATAAACTGCTGAAACGATTTCAGGACCCGTAGAAATGTCAGACAAGATGTATAAAATCTTTATATCAACAGTCAAAGAAATGTTCAGCAAACAAACAAGTATATGTTTCTTAAAATAATATTAGTAGTTCAAATTTTGATTGTCATCTTAATTACTTTATAGCCGCATTCCTGAATTTTTTCAATCCAATAAATGGGAAAGTTTCGTATTTCGTATACTAATATATATATATATATACATATATATATATATATATATATATATATATATATATTGTAGTAATTGGTAATTAAGGCATTGTTCTAATTGAAAAGTTGAATTGTAGAGGACTCATTATTGGTGGATATAGCGGACGCCGCAACAAACCGGCAATGCAAAGAAAGTATTGTTGACCGGTCGAGAAGGTTTTACGCGCTCAAAAATTTACGAGACGAACGTATAGTTGGGGAGCAGACAGCAAGTAGGACACAGTAAAAGAACGAACAGTTGGGCAGTAAACGGCGAGATGTAAAGACCATGAAATTCTAATTCACGAAAACTTGAACAATCTTTGTCAGTCAGCAGTGAGGACTGAAAGGTCTAATTTAAAGGACGAAAAAGTGTTCCAGTAACCAGTACGCTGTTATATCGAAAATGCAGAAACTGAACTAGTCTTCAGTCAACAGACAAAACCAATGAGGTGCATTTTCAACAAAAATCCACGAGACCTACAAATCCAGGTTGCAGTAAATCATCGAGAAACAACAAAGTTATTTTAAACCAACTAACAAACTACGCTAATTAGAGTCTGTGAACATTTAGAGTCTGTGAGTACTTAGAATCAGTGATATCCCCAAAATTGTGCACGAAAAGTTAAAATGAGACCTGGGCTGCCGTAAGTAGAAAGAAAACGTTAAAATTATTGTAAACCGTTTTTAAAAGATAAACGTCAGATCGTTGTTTAATTATTCAGATCATTCTTTAATTATCGATAAAATGAGATTTTTAATTATTCAGATCATTCTTTAATTATCGATAAAATGAGATCTTTAATTATTTAGATCATTCTTTAATTTATTGATAAAATTAAATTGTTTAAACTCAATCTTTTAGCATAAATTTTCTTCATGAACAAATTTCCGTCTATGTTTAGACGCATAGATTTCTATATAAAGTAAATGCAAATTTTGTGATTTTGATTATATAAATTCTGCCATTATCAAACCCAGTTCAAGACCCTGAGATCCCAAATATTTTGTAATTTTAATACTTGTTTTAAAATTTTTAATAAATCTTGTTTAATAGTTTTCACGTAATAGTTCTTTTCATTTAAAAACGCCACATAATTCACATCTTGAATTATTGAAAAAGATGACATAAATATATTTATAAATTATTACAATATATATATATATATATATCTTTAGATATATTTAGACGTTTGTGCTAAACATTACTATTTTTTATTCTTATTACAACAGTCATTTATTTCTGCCTCTGATTATGTTTCCAAATGTTTGTTTCGTAAATTTCACTCTGTTTGATAAAGAATGGTAACACTATGGAATTCAACGAGTTTGAAAACGCTTATTTCGTTTTATAATTACTTGACTATATTCTCGTAAGTTGGCCATAGTCTTTTCTCTTTACTTCGTTTTGTCATCATATTTCCTGTTTAATTTTTTCTCTAAGTTCTTTTAGGTGCAACGCGTCATTTAATGTTCCATGATATTTGAAACCTGATTATAAGTAGGTCGCCTTCAGATACGTCTTCCTCCCTGTCCTTCAATCTGTCCCTACGTTTTATAGGTAGCCTTAAAACTCCCGCAGATAATAAGAGTTTAAATTTCAAAGGATTAGTCATTAATGATTAGTACTAACGGCATGTTCCATATATTCTGTATAATAGCCAAGCTTAGAGGGTGTAGATTATGTCAAGGTTTTTGTTCAATTTGTAAATAATTCCATACAAGAGCAAAAATTTTACAAATTCAATCATTTAAGATATTATTAATGCAAAGCTAACAATTACACGTATTTTATTTTGAACTAATAATATGCGCCAGAAGTTAATCTTAGATAGGTAAATGACTCATTCTGTCTATTTAAAGTCATATAATATGGGTAACAACACATGGTGATGAGAAAATAGTTAATGATGAATACATTTAAATTTAATTGTACATTTCAGATTTTTCTATAAATTATTTTACTGAATAGAAGGATTGGCTAAGGAAAAATGAAGTTATCACAGCTTTAAATTGACTAAGTAGAAGTATATTTGTAAAATAGGCGAGTCCTACTTTTCTATTATGGATGTTCCATTGATATACAACATTCCTGAGACAACTTACCTTCTCACGTGTGTTTAAAATAATTATTTAGTACGTCAGCTATAACAAACAGATCCTGTTTGCCCTTGTTGTCACATTTACTGAAGTCATAATAACATTCCTAGTTATACCAAAACATTAATGATTTCAACACATAAAGCCGTATTGTCCGTAAAAAACATTACTTCATAATGATGTATATCGAAACAGAACTTACCTGCTATTTTATATATTTAAAAAGTTTTTCACTAAATTGCATCCTCATTAATTTATGTAAGTAAATAACGTAATTTTCTGGTCCAATAAAATATTTATTGTGTTTAAGTAACAAATTCAGTATTAAAAAAGAAATTATAAACAGGTACCCATTGAGTTATATATAGGCTTTGTTACTTATGTGCGTCCAGCTTTTTATGTACAAAAATAATTTGTAAGTCTATAACACTAATTATTATTCTGGTGTAACTATTTGGATTGAATCCAATCTATCAGAAATTCAATCTCCAGTCATAATTATCTTATATTTTAAATATTATATATCTTGAACATCTTTCGCATCTCGGATCCATGACGATTTCAGTTAACCTCCAATCATTGTTGCCATAGAATTACTTACGTAAGAAGCTTTAAGAAGAAGTGAGCCTTTAAGAAAATTTTAATTGCGGTGTCAGACGTGTCCTTGCATTTAAAAGATTACTGCCAGTACTCGTTCGTCCTGAAATGACACCACTCAACTCAGTCAATGCGAGTGGCAGTCAGTATTCAGAATGAAAATTAACATAGAGCATTGCAAAACTTACTGCTTAATGAATAAAAGTCTAGTATGCTTTAATGGTTTTACTAGGGTGCGGTTACAAGTTATAATTCTTCCCTCGCGGTTCGACAATCCCAGAATTTCTATTAAAACCTCCATTCAACTCAACTTAAGAATCATCAGGAATAGGTAATTTTGTATGTTATATCAGCTTATTTACGTGGCGCTCTAATTAAAATAAATAATTACTGAAGAATTATATTCCAACGTCTCTTAAGATAGATAAATTTATTCACCATTAGCCCTCTAATGAGGAAATAGGATTCGTCACAAATGTACAATAGATAAATTACTTATAAAATGAATTAATATTAATAGTAATAATTAATAAGTGACATACCCACTATCTTTAAGAAACACGTACACAACACTTATCACTTCCTGGTATTCATCTCATGTCGCTAGGTGCGGAGGGATGTCATGGATATTTACTAAATAGAAATAGGGTTTATAACTCCCTTGTAATAGCAATAAGAAATTTGACTGAATTTGGTAATCAGTATATTAATTAATTTAATGTACAAGAAAAGATATTGCATATAGTACATTCCTGAAAGAATGGTTAGAGACAATAATATTTTAAAGAATGAAAAGGGAGTTGTTTAGCCTCTATAAAAGAAAAGTATAGTTTCCCTATCACAATTAACGATTGCACTACCTTACTCATATTAAAAAAGATCACTACCGGGGTTTTCAAAGGTTAAATACATAAACACAGGATTATAGGAAACGTCTATAAGAGGCGATATCAGGCACACCGACATTCATCAACCATACAACTCTTATCAAACAAAAATTTCATTAAGGAAAAATCAGAAAGTTATATTGCGACAGCTGAGGAAGGACAATCTACTGTTCTCATGAAACCACGACTGGTTTTCGAAACAAAGCTATTCTATTGAATAATATGAATGTTTAATTATGTTACATAATTATGAAATCATTCTTTCTAGTCTGCATTTATTATCCTCCGCAAAATGATTCGTATAATTAGTGTTAACTTTCTTGTGGGTTGAACTAAACATTGCAGGAAAATTACACGTAATATTGCAGTTCGCTTCTTCTGTATCACCCCTGACTGAAATCTGTGTTGTATTCTCACCATCGCATCCCCGCTTTCAAATCCCTTACTATGCTATTAAAGTGGAGTTGCCACTATGTGGATTACCCTCATGTAACCTGTTACGCCCCCCCACCCCCCAAAAAATAAAAATAATAATAATACTAAAAAGTTCGTATAAGCGTAAATTTGGAAGAGAAGAATTTCACTGGTTTGCATTTATTAATTAGAATTAGAATTTATTTAGTTCTAGCTCACCGAAAATTTCTGAATTTTGATTGTACTTATGTTCTGCAAGCTCGCCCAGCATAACTGTTAAATGTAAGATATTATTATATTCATCAGAACAAATATACTCAAGAATTGCTCGCATAGCAAAGAGAAGAATATTTAAAAGAAGATTCATGATTTAATTATTTTGGGACGTTTTATACTTTAGTTGTCCCTCTAACTATCATTTAATTTAACGTTAACCGCATTTAATTTATTTGCACAACTGATATTTCATTAGCAATTCATTACCTGACTATTTTACTAATTTTATTCATGCTGGAGTATCATTTTGTTAAAAGATGACGGACTCATGTTTTAAATGAGTATTTATTGGTAATCACTTGGCAGTTGTTCTTTGTTTCCCTTCTTTGTTTTACTTGTTGTTTTTTCATGAAAGACATTCTACAACTTTCTGTTTTTAAGTATTATTTTCTCATGATTGACATGAAAATATAATAAATTGGGGTTCAGTTTTAGTTTGGGAATTGTTTTGTAAACTTACCAGGTTTACACGAATGCGCAACGTATCTTAAATGATATATATATAGGTGTGATGGATCAAGGATAGCCCTTTTTACAATATAGGGAGATTATTACGTTCCATACACTAATCACTTGAAAATTTTCACTAGCAATAGCGTGGGGATGTAATTACAGTCATACAGAACCAAATAAACTTCTTATTTTATTTCCAACTAAACCAATAAATAATTTCTAATTCATTTGATTTTCCTGTTGATTTGTACAGATCTACATGGACAGTTTGTAAATATTCAGACCGCTAATGTAAAAACAGTGGGCCTTTATTTGCAATTTTTACATTTCCCTTCAATTTTTTGGGAAGAATATATTTGTTTGTTCCTTTTACAAGTAACAAAATACGGTACAATTGTCGTTACAATCAAACGTGTATGAATATACGGAGCAACACAAACACTATGTCACTTTTTTCAACAGTGATCATACTCCCTTCCGTGAGACGTTCACTAAGCAAAGAAACTGCTTAGTTTTTCTGAACCGACTATATGAAAATACATAGGTCACTATGTAAGTTTTCACGTCTCTTCGAGCCTTAAAACTCGGTGGATCTGCCACGCCACTCTCTCTCGCTTTGACTTTGGCGTGCAACTAAATTCTCACGCGAGAAAATCATTCCAGAAAACTCTTACCTTTCGCCACCAGAGGCAGCACGTGGCAAGTCCGAGACTTTTAAAAGCTTTTCACAGGAGAAATCCTTCATATACTTATCCAATAACACGTCAAGAAATATCGCAAAAGAGCAACTTTAGCAATAAACCAGGTCAACAAACAAAGAAACTGGTCGTAGAGTTAGATATTTTAATTTATATCTGTTAGACGTGCCCACATTTCGTACATTTTATTATTGAGTCACGTTTAAATGATATGCATTACTCACGACATTACGTAATTCTTAAACATGAATTCTTCTTTACGATAATAACACCTACGGCAATTTTACATTAACTAATATACTCAATATTTTCAAATGTAATAGCGACTCATAAGTTTGTATTGAAGTATTCCAAATTATTTTATTATTAGAGCAGGAACTGATCCTTCTAGAATTAATTTTGTACAGGATAGAAATTATGGCCGCGTCGTTAAATTTTGTCAAATGACTGTTAATTATATATTTCGAACTTTTATAGAGATCGCATTTTCTCCTCTCATTGTACGTAAGAATATATCAGTTTTCATTGAGCTGGTGTTCTTCGTTCAATATGACCAGTGTTATTAGATGTATCCTTTATAATTTCTAACAAAATAAATAACAGTTAATCCTTTTGCAAATAATATAATTGCACAATATATTGTTCTCGGAGTTCAACCGGGTTTTGCATAATTTTAGAACGCAACGTTTCGACGACTAAAAGCTCTGTCGTCATCTTCTAGGCGAAGTGTCGGTTGAACTCCGAGAACAATATATTGAACGACTGCACCGGGAAAGGCTTCAATCTTTAATATAATTGCAGTTCAAATTATCACCTAATAGGTTAACTAAACAAAGTTCAGACAAAACCTTTTCTTCTGACTTTACAGCGCTGCGTTTTCTACTAGCATATTTCAATTAAATATTGAATGATGAATTAAAAGCCTTTATTAGTCCTCAATTAATATAAAATGGGAGATTTCGGTTTTATCCTAAGCCATATGCATCTGTAAAAACATCAATTATACATTGAAACAATTCGATGTCTCAAGAACAAACATTACATTTCGTTACATCGTCTTTATCATCATTTTATTAAATATAGATATAATTACTTATATTTATATAAATAACAGACATGCTACTATCAAACGTCGTTTCCTATATTAAATATTAATTGCAAATCATTATTCTACTTTCCCGCGAAGAATCACACTAACGAGTATAACAGGAAAAGGGCAGTAACCGGCAAGGAGCCGATTTTGAAGAATTTGTTTCATACGTAAGAAACAATTTATTATCCCTGAAAATGTGATTCAAATAACTGAATTAACTGTAAAATAAATTCCAAAAATAAGACTTCGGATTCCGTAGAGTTTTATTTCGTTTCCTTCGTCAAAATTACAATAAAAAAAATTGAGAATCCAATTACGCATCTAGGAATTTGTCGCCACTTGGTTCTAAAGTGGTTGTTTTATTTTTTCTACGCGCTCAAAGGAGAATTTCTTCAGAGATAGTATTCGGCATCGGTCAAAAGAACTCAAGGACACTCTCTGGCACTGCGGCATGACAGTTTCCATTCTGCTCTCGATGGGAGGTCATTAATTAAAATATAGAGGCGTCTAATATGCAATGACACTAACAACATGAGTAGGATAGTCATAGTCCGTCTTTTAACCTTAATTATTTCAGATGGCTGTAATCGAAAAAGATATTAATCGCGGTAGAGCTACGGACTGTGTAAAGCATAATGACAGTAAAAATGTGTTGTTTGAAAGAGATCAGAAAAGCGGAACGCGTATCTCTTGATCGCCACCAGCTTTCGGGAAGGAATTAAGACCTTAATTAAGTCAGGGAGCGACGAACTCTGATCACTGATACCAAGTATATCGAATTTTAACTTCCTATACGCTATACGGAGATATAATTATCCATAACGGAACTAAAATTTAATTAAAAGATGCCAAAAAACTTGGAAGTAAGCCCATGGAAATTTTTTGCTTATAATTCCAATAGTTTGCTAATTACACCACATTGAGATATAGTACTTCAGAGCCAAGTGGTATCGAATTCTAAGCCCCACCACCGGATTCTCAAGTTTTTATCGCAAATGAGGAAAAGAAATATATGAAACTAGAAGCCACTTTCTATTAACACTCACAGTATATTTTTTCTTAATGTTAAAATCATCTAGATATATGACTTCAAAAATCTGGATTGAAAAGTCTACTTTGGGACCTCCTTTATAATTCATCCATTTAAATCGCAGTTTAAATTACGCTTTCAAATATTTTCTTCAAAACAAATATCTTTGAAAACGGTTTCATGCGAGTTATTACTTCTTTTCCAGCAACATTCATAGGTGTTATTGTTCTCTGCAAAATAGAATAAAATCTTGCAATAAATATTTTATTTTATTGGAAAACGCAGTGATATTAAATTGGCAATAAAAGTTTTCTCTGAAATATTTATTTTGTTTACCTGTACGATGATATCGTACTCTTCAGTTTTATTACTGAATTAGTGTTTGGAATATATTTTTCTTAATCCACGCTGTTGCAACATTAATATTCAATATAAAACTACACTTATTTAAAAGAAAGAATATTAATTATTACAAGTAAATTATTTAAATTGATGTTGAACGCAAATTATAAATTAGTGATGTTTATTTATTTTAGTATCATTCCTTTTTCAATTCTAAACAAATATCACACAAGAGATGGAAGACTTCGGCACCCCGCTTGAATAAGTCACGTATTATTTCCTCCACCTTCGAAAGCAAATATATACGTTCAATATATATTTTCTAATTCGTAAAGAATTAACATATGAATATTCCTGTGAATGTTATATCATTTTGATATTTGTGTGATGAATGTTCTGGTTTTACTACAAAAGTTTAAAATATATTTTACAATTTACGATAAAAAAATTAATCAAATTATTTACCAACCCAATGTAATTTTAATTTTGGCGGTTTATAATCTTGAATGAATATTGTAAAAGTTGCTAATTGGTCTCAGTTCTATATCACACTAGCTTTACTTACTTAACAGATGTCGCAGAGATTTATAAAAAATTGGATAATGTCAATATAATTTTATTTTAATTTGAAATTTAATGTGTTATTAAACACACGAGTATTTTGTTATGGAAACTATTGTTAATAATAATTACAGATTAAAAAAAAATAGTGTTACACAGGCAGGAGAAATCAAGGAAGGATATTTACAGAAGTTTAGTAAACCTACTTTACATATAAAATAATTATTTTCATTATTTATGGATACAGAAGTTCTGGAACTGACTCAAATAGAATGTAATACACAGTGAGTACTTAGATCAAAATTATTCGGTATAAAAATGAAATTTTAGTAAGAAACCTCGCTAATCAACGTCTTCGGCCATAAGGAAAAATATACGAGTACTTCGTAATTCTACATTTGAACACGCGCCGCGTCACCATGGTAATACGACGCGTGTCGAGTGTTTGTCACTTATTCAGATAAAACTCTCGTATTTTTTTTTTAACTTTGTGTAATAGAATACGAAGGCTGAAACCACAGTCTTTTCATACCATTCCTTTTCAAACTGTGAAGAACAGCTGGGAAATTCACATTGTTTCCTTACCCTTTTTCTCGTATGTGGATAAAGTAGATATGAAAAATAGTATTGTATTCCCGATTTATGAAACATTTCATTTTTGTAAGAAGAAAGGGTCTTGCGATTCTTATTTCAGAATTTCACGTACAAGTAAACTAACAAATTCGCAATTATTTCCAATCCGTAGTAGAATTTTGACATTGCGCTGAATTTTACAATACTTCAACTACATTAATAGTGTGAGTGAAATAACGCTCAAAAATAATACGATTTTAGTTAATTAATGTTCACAATAATGTAGTAAATCGAATTCGCAATTAAAACGTAGATTCAAAAAAATATCACGTCAGAATTTAAGTTTAAATCTTCTATGAATAATACTTTTTCGTTATTTTTCATAGAGAGTTGTTTAAACAACCAACTTGTACGAACTCTAATAATTGTAATCCTTCCAAAATTCCGACAAAATTTACGGCTATATAAATTTTTAATTGAAGAATCATAATTACTAGTATTTTTGTACTCATTATCTGGAAACTGTTTTAAATATAATACTGGGGCTACTGATTAACTTGGAATATAAGTTAGAAAAATAATAATTGTCATTTTCCAAATAGTTATGTGTCACATAACATACTGTAAAATGGAGATATTTCCTCAAAATACAGTTTTCAATATGGCTGCTCAGTTGATTGGGCGAATTATTTATGACAAAAGAATCTAATTAGTAAAGGACTTTAATCCGCTACAGAAAATCTGTGTACCAGTAATTGTGAATCCTCGATTGATTTATTATTGTGTTAAATTTTTTTATAGAAAATATATTTTTTGATGACCTTAAGCTTGTTTCTATATAAAATAGCTAATGTGTTCAGTGGGGATTATAAAATTGTTTACTTATCCATAAAGGAAAAATAAATTCATTTTTGGCGTTTCCTAATATGTATATAGCTTATATCAATGGATACTATTGGAACATAAAACCAATAAACGCTTAAATTTTCTTCTCAAAGTATAATTCCAGATTTTCTCATTCACTCCACCCACATTTTCAGTTGAGAATCTCAAATTGGTAAATGGAAAATCTTCTCGTCAGTTGAACAGAAGATTCACTCTCCAATTGTTAGATTTTCAATTGTAAACATGATTATTTTTTATGAACTAAAATGCAAACTTCTAAATTTAAGTACCCTCTCAAATTATTGCTTATAATTAGCTACTAAAATCATTAATATGTTTATTACTGTTCAATTGTTATATTAGTGAAATATTGAATTATTGTACGGTACTCGAATGTAAATAATCTGAAAAGTGTTTCGTGAAATTAAATTTTTGTTTGTATTTATGCTGAACATTGGCGTTCCATAGAAGTGGCGCTGAAGAATTATTTAAACTCTTAGGATGTTAAAGGAAGATAAATTCATTATTTTATTGGGTAACTATTCATGGATCTCAAATAGCTAAGTGATTTCAGTACAAAAATTTCCCATTCATGAACACGAACACCTCCAACTTGAATTTCATTCCAATTTGGTACACTTCTATTTCGCAGGCTCACTTATTTAACTTCGAGTGAGGATCTTAAATCTTTTAAGAGAAAGTGTCCATTCATTTGAGTTTCAGAATTTTTTCAGATTCTTTTCCTAGGCAGAAGGTAAACACAGCTCTGCAGTGCGCGTGGTCCAGCAGCCTCCCTCGCATGCGCGTCTCTCTGATCCCTCCCACACACGCGCTCCGTATTCAATAAAGCTACTATGGCCAAAATAGCGTGGGGAACGAGGGAGAGGAAGGACGAGGGGGATGAGGACCACATGGTCCCCCTCCCTCACATCTCTCCACCCCGCACCGACATCCCCACGCGACGGACGCGTTGTATCTGTGGAAATTGTCACTCGCGACGTAACTAATTTGTGTATACGAGATACGTTTATTACGAATATCTATTAGCGTGTTATGTTTCCAATAAATACCGCGTTATCATGACTAGCACTGAAACTTTATTATGCAGTCTGAAACTCGGTGATCCACCAAAGTAGTCTTCTAATATACCGTTTCCCAACCTTCTCTGATTTGTGTATCACTTGGCAACCTAATTTTTAAAATTGTATTCTTTGCAACTAAAAGCGACAACAGGTCATTGACAATCATTTCGTTACTTAAATGATTGAAAAAAGGCTACGCTACAGAAAAATTAAAAGTAATTACATATTTCAATTATGTGTAAGTAAGATTCATGAAATCCTAGTACTATTTTCTTGTAATATAATTTAACTGGAGAAAGAAGACCAACATGAAATTAATTTGGACAAATATATTCAAAGTAGTAGCTCAAAAATTTTATATTATCTCCAGAAATAAGTGAATACCGAATTATTTTTCGATAATCATTGGAATGTCAGAAATGCTCTATTACCTCTAGCTATCTCAATTTATAGTGCTACAAGTATTGAATAATGTTTCTGGAAAACAATTTGAAACTAATGAATCTGTGTTTCTGATTTTAAAATTCGATTCACTACTCCCCGTCTGAATATAAAGCTTAAAATCTATTTATAATATAATATAAACCAGCAAAAAAAATATTTATTGTAAAATTTAATTAATCTCCAGCGTTAAAAATAATGTTATGAGTCCTTATTTTCATACTATTGTCTCTCGATACGTAAGATACCGTCTGATACCGAATCACTAGCAAAAAAGCAGAGTAAATTATTTTCGATACTCAAATACCCGCCTGTATAATAGTATTAAAAACAATTTTTTGAGGACACGCATTGAATATTGACTGCAAATTACTATATTAGTCAAAATAGAATAAAAATATAAAGACACAAATACATAAAATATATTTTTTATTTTGTTGTGTTTCACAAATTAATGTTAAGAAATAATTATGATAATTAAATGAACAAACTGAATAAGAGGAGCTGAAATTGAACCAGGTTAATTGACACTCAGTATTGTAGCATCCTCAATTCTAAAACACCGTAGTATAAGATATATAATGACCAGACATGTACCTTAAATACTTTATAGGAAATAAATAAAAGAATAATAGTTTAAGTAGTAGATTGTTTTAATCATACAAACTTCTTCATAAAACACTTAATTATGTAAAAAAATTATTTAGAATTTATATATATTATATAAATAAATACGTATACTCATTTAATGTTTTTTTATACTATTTTTACTGACGTATTGTACTTGATATAAAATATTAAATCCTATACAACTCATACGTCCACGATTATACAGGGTATCATGTGAAGGAACGTAATTAACTCATCTGTTTCGTGATTCTAAGTAAACTAGCATTGAAATTCATTAGTTTCAATTTCGACAGCAACATAAAAGTGACTCTGAACACCCTAATTTTGTCGCAACTACGGAAAATAAAAATGGACACCGACGTTTAAAAATAATTATGCGTAAACGTATTGATGTATTATGTAATACTGCTATAAAAATATACAGGATTAAATGGTTAGGACACGAAAGAAAAATGAAATATAATAACCCATTTAAGAAATTAAGCCTCTCACAGACAGCAGGAAGTAAAAGAAAAGTAAGAGCTAAGCTAAGATGGCCAGGTGGAGCTTTCAATGACCTACAAACCCTGACAATAAAAGCATGATGGATAGGAATAAATGGATGGCTATCATTACGGAGGCTAAGGATCACAACGAGCTGTAACACCGGTTAAGAAGAAAAATGTAATATTATTGTAATATGTATGTTGTTTTTTAGGGAATTGAATCTGCAAGAATTGTATTTGTATTAAGATGATTATAAAGTAAATATAAAATTAATGTGAGTTTTTTAACCCGATAGAAGTACGAGGGTTTTTGAATAAAGTTTAAGTATTGAGTTACTTCTAAAAATATGACTAATTGACGTGTAACTCTTCTGAAATTCGTTCAGAAAATTGTATCCGGGGAAACAAGAGTAGTTAACAAATAAATTTAAAATATAAATAACGTTCAAGACAAGGATTCTTCACAATAGTCATGCAATTTAAATATGCTTATTAAATATTGATAATTGTCGCAGTATGCAATTGTTCTCCGAGATTAGTAGCCAGGTAGTGAATTTTACCAAACTAGCCCAACTATAGTCTGTTTCAAATGGGAGCCGAATGGGATCAGAGAATCAGACGAACGTTGCCACATCGCCAATAACGGATGTCAACAAACGATTACTGCAGCTTCATGGACAATAATATATGACAACGTCGCATGGATTTGATTCGTCGGCGGAAGGAAGACCTTCAAGGTCAAACGGGCTCCCATTTTAAAAGCACTATAATTCCAGAAGCTGTCACAAAGAAAAAAATATAGGTATTCGGTAACCAATAAATAAATAACTTTGCGACCATAAGATTAATTTAAAAGTCATTCGCTATTTAAATAATATTTATTGTTTAGAAATATAGGTTTTCCAATACTAATTCAATTTTCAATGAATTAGTTACAACTGTTAAATTCTCATTCGGCAATCAAACGGTTAATACGACGTTAAATTGTAATTAAAAAAATATATTCTCATAGACTTGGTATTACATCGAAACTCATGTCGACATTAGAAATCAGGTCAATGAATGTGTCAATTCTGTGTCTACGATGTAAATTATAATTAAACTTAAAGTATCAGCAAGAATATGAGAAGGTTGAAACAGGCTTGCCTGAAGAGCAGCCATGAGGGTCCTAATACTTCTTAATTATTAATTATTAAATCTTGACAATTGTCCAAATATGCAATTTTTCACTGAGATTAGTTAATTAAGAAATATTAGGACTCTCATGGCTGCTCTTCAAGCAAGCTGTTTCAACCTTCCCATCTTCTTGCTGATACTTTATTCCCATCTCGTCTAATTATCACTTGCGTCGTAGACACAGAATTGACCCATTTAAATAAGCTGTCATATATCTCTGCTTTCATATCTGAGAACTTCATAACTAGAATGATTAAATATAATTGTATTTATAAAAGAAACAGTCGGCAATAAGCTTCTTAAAATCTGAATCTTTGGATAAGATCTCCGATATAGACTAACTTTTAAGACCGATCATTTAATGTTCGATGTAACCTGATTCATTCTCTTTTTGAATGGATCGACTGTGTGACTTGAATTCATGTAATGAGATGAACTGAGATCCATTACTGTAATTACAGTGCAAGCGGGCGATGAACTGACGACCCCCGGAACACAGTGCAAGGAAACACAATTAACGGAGAGCTATTCAGCTATTAATGGCCCCATAGGCAACGTACACCCCCATTCACAGACAGAAACTTCTCAGAGTACATGTTGTTTGCTTAAGATGGGTACTAGAGGATTGTTATCGCCGAAATATATATAACGAACAATTCAGCTTTTCAAAACTATTTTTACATATATGTTTAATCTGACTTTTATCAAACTTAATTTTTATGTAACTTCTACCCAGATAATTTGTGGCGATACAATGGTCCATGTTCATATTTCTCTCTGAAGAATAGCCGTCCTCTTGGATTTTTCCCTTTACTTACTGTCAAAGTTAGTAACGCTTCTTGCAATATTTCCTGCTGGCTGTAATCAATTAATTTGAAAGATCTACTACAGCAGTCATAATTGACTGTTTATTATCCATTCTTTCCTTTTACGGTCTGTAATCTTCGCTGCCAACGTAGGTAGCTAAAATACCTTATTCATTATTATGGAATTTATTTTCTTTACCTCCGCTTCATTTAGGACCATCAAGCTACTATAAAATTTCAGCGATGCTTTGAATTAGGTATTCCTAATGGATTACACAACGTGCATTCTGTACCACCTTCAGTCGCCTTTCCATTTTAGAGAGAAGGCTCCAGGTCTTCATCCTCATCCATAGTGTCGTAATATTTACAGAAAACTAAACTAGTATATAATGAGTTTATCTCATATTGGTTTTCTGTAACTTTAATGCTGTTAAGACCGTATGAATACATATATTTCCTGCCCAGTAACTAAAAGTTACCCATCAGTTTCCGTAGCGTTCCTAAATATATACATGTTTATAAACAAGTTTATGAATCAAGAAATCAAAATCAATGAGAACTATAACAGCAAAAAAGTAACATATTCCTAATTTTATTCGATGCTTGATAAAAGCATAAATTGAAGAAAAACTTTGATATAATATTCTCGTGACCTGTTCAATAAAAAAAAGAAAACATATATTACTACAATGAGGCAAGAAATGTGGGCAGCGAGACTTCGATGGAAGCGCGAGAATCAGAAATGAAATCTTATATCTACATATAATTTAAAAGTACGCAAAGTCCAACTGTATAGCATCAAAAAGTTTCAGCCACTTGAACGATTGTTTCCAAATTTTCTCCAATACGTTTAAGGCCCAGTGGAGAAAAAAGCGGTTTTTTAAAATTATGACCTTTACAGGTGATTTGTGCTGTCGTTCTGAAAGCTCTTAAGTTTTCTTTTCTGGATGAAAGAAACAAGGATTGTAGGAACGTTGCGTAGAATTTTTCTTCTTTTTATTGACATCTTCAATATATTTTTGTCTCTAATTCACCTCATTTTATATTTTCATTCGTACGTTTTATTGGGTTACGGCTTTTATATATATATATATATATATATATATATAGTGATAACCAAATAGAAGAAAACGAAGCCAAATTATGTGGTAAGCAAATTTTTAATATTTGAAATTTGTTTAAAACAATTTATTAAAAGGGAACTATGATCTATACACGGATTTAATAAATGAAAAGATTACTCCCAAATTCAATTTTAAATATAGAAAATTTATTACAATTTAAATTAAATTAATTTTTTACACAATATCTATACATGTATGCCACGGCTTTAATGAGATTCTTGATACCTTATATATATATATATATATATATATATAAAGTAGTTTAAAATTCTTGTAAATGAAATATCATGAAACATCACTAGTCAAAGTCATGATTCGACTCCCTTTCCAATGAAACAATGTGTTTCAATAATTTTGCTTAGTTAATGTTTGTATTAACATAATTTCGTTTTTAAAATGAGTGAGATTCGATGCGGTAAACTTATTTATACCGGTAACAGCTTTTAAAGGAGTTCTTCACGGTGAACGGTAACCACAGTCCTGTGTTCGAGCTTTAGCTTGGCACGTCAAGTAGACACGGCTCTTTGATCAGGCATCTGCAAATCAGATAATCAATGCAACTGACAGGGTAGGAAGTCCCAGGCCCTGGGTTCAATCCTGTATGCGGCTCTCAGCAGAGCTGCTCCGAGCTCGGGGGAATTTGTAATATGTCACTAATGGACGTAAACTTAATTATATATACGATAACAAGTAGAATTATACGTAAGTAGTTCGTACGTAAATCCCTTAACGTCTCTAATATACGCAGAATTTACTTTTAACCACTGAATTCACGGATAGGAACCGGGTCATAAAACTCTAAATTGATGCATACCAACCTCTCTAATAACACCAATGCGGTTAATATTCAGGTACCGCTTCGGTCTTATGAATTCACCGCATTAAATTCTTCTTTCCACGTGAATATCAGTTCCAGCCGCAATCGCTGACATTCGGTTAATTGAAACCTTGCCATGTACTACGTGTATTCGATACGTGTTATGTGAAATACCAGACAATACTCATCTCCCAGCAACGCATTGCTATACTTCAGCGTGCGGAATTTACAAACAACTATCTAAGCCAATTATTAGAGGTATTTGAGGGAACTTGTCACGGACTGCCTCAAAGTAATGAGAGTAGATCGTTAATTCCGAAATCTGATATTAAAGTGACCAATTCATCCGAGGTTGTACGATATTCCACACTACGTAATAAAGTTACTTTGCGGCGTATCCAAAGTGATAAATAATACATGTATCATTCGTAGGAAATACAAGTGCAAAGATTTCACTACAGCCTGTGTTCTCGACGATGAATTAGTCATAACATTGAATCTTACAGAAAATTCTGATATAACTAATTGGCATTGCGGTAACGAGTTTAAAAATAGCTAGAAAAACGAGTACATTTGAAAACTATTTGATGCTAACGTTGTGGTTTCTCTTTTGGAAAACTATTTTACAACATACGGGATTAAACGCATTTAAATAGACAGGTCGTTTTTATTGAAAAATATCGAATCGTCATAGCAGTGCAATATTGACATTTTACTTAATTTGTCTATTGATATTCTTGCCCCCAAAAATGCTCATATACTTCAAACCACAAACAACAATCGAAAGAAAACTACAGTATTATAATTATTCCACTAAAATGTGTTGTGAATTATCGTAAGGCAGATAAACAAAAAGATGGGACGGCCAATTGGAATTCCCTGAGTCTTGAACAGGTTTAGTTGAACAGCTGTCAAAGATCGGAACTATTTATACAATGAGAAGACACTATTTGGCACATTCTTTGTATGCAAATTCATCTATGTTTTAAGGAAAATTTTTGTTATTGACACTTAGTTTAAGATTTCTTTTTTAAAGATCTCATCGTAATATGTTTTTTCGGATTATTTATTGAGGCGCTTGTATCGACTTGTCACTTATTGAAATACACACCGGTTTTATATTATTGCTAATTGATGTGAAACGAAAGTACACCAGGTTATTTGTTCAATTTCATTACTTCAGACGATGAACGTTCGTTGTTTGTGATTAAAATATGCCGTTTGTTATAACAAAAACAATAATTTATATAATTTCATCCGTCAAAACTTTCCACAGTAGAAAGTTCTGTGAATTGATAAAGACTTTAGTTCATGCATATATTGAGTTATTCTGTTCTCATTCATCAGTTTCTTTGCCATTGACTGTCACATTATTTCATCCTCCTTTCTAAATCGTGTATACATTCAAAGTTGTGCTATGGTAATTGCGCATAAATAAGCCGACAGAGAAATCTGTTCGATAATACGAGATATCTCGGAAAAACCCGGACTTTATTTGTTATAAGATGCGGATGGAATTCTCCTACAACTTGTGTAACATCACATTCCCCTTATAAACTCAGAATATTTACAAATATAATCTAACTTACACTTTCTAACTTCATTGGTTTCTTTACGAAAGTCACAGTATTTCCAACTGAATTTCATGTTTACCTCTAAGCAGCCAAGAAAATACTAGCAATAATAAAAAGACACAAAATGTAAAATATCAAGGTCAGGCAAGTTACGCCAAGAGGCGAAAATTAATGTAGGCGAGTAGTTCTGTTGTTTCATAATCAAGCACTTCTTACCGGAATACTGTGTATTATTTCAAACAATTTAATTTTTTAACGTATATGTTACTTTTTGTCAATATTTAACTCAAATTTATTATGTATTGATTAGTATTATCAATAAAGCCTTTTCGGTCTAACTTAGTTAGAATACAAACCTTATGAGTTTTACATAACAAATAGTATGCAAAAATTTCAATTTGATCTTCGCCGTTACTATTAGACATAATCCATTATTATTATTTAAAAATAAAAATAATTTACTGTTATATATTTAACTTGGAAAAAAATTAATTTCGTGTTTAAACGTAGCCAACGCACACGTGGTAGTTTATAGCAGCCCTAAACTATATGAGTTGTAGTAATAATACCTTAGTTCAGTTTATAGCCTTTCATGAATTGTCCAGTTAGAGACTCTCAAATCTCTTTGTTGTTATAGGTAACATTAATTTGGAAGTTAAAATCATTTTCCATGTATTTACGTTTCGTGTGTGTCTAATAATGAACAACAAATTATTCTGTGGGAAATGTAAATATTTTTTAGATGCCTTGGAATGGAAATAGCTATTTTTTGTAATAGCGAATCATAGTCGAATATTCAAACGGAGTAAAATGGGTGTTGCGTGTTGCATTCAGGTCAGGACGCTCAATATTTGTAACAACAAATATAGTGTGACCTCTTTTTATTACTATCGTTTACCACCGAAGCCCATCTCATTATAGGTTTACAGATGATGTTGGTACATACTCACCAATTCAGTAATTATTAAATTAAAATAATTACGTCACACTGACTGATGCGTATTTTTTATGTAATGTAAGGTAATAATTCCAACATAATACGAATGAAAGAATACAAATACAGAAAAGAACATTGATGATTATTTTTTCTTGATGCAATCATAGTTCGTGTGTGGTGAGCTACTATATTAAATAGTTCTGCTATATTTTTTTGTCTTACACAGGTAGTATTTGAAACCAATTTTTCTATTACCCCGATAAAATCATAAATTTATAATACGCATTATAGACCATTAACAAAGGGATTGGTAAAACAGATTTTACACTTTAATATAACTAACACAATTTCATTTTATAACTTCTTCCAACAAAAACATGTCATCAGAATAATTCAAGTAGATAAGGTGAACCATGTAGAAAAAAAAACATACAAATAATTAGATACACTTATCTCTCGTGTCAATTCATTGATTTCATTTCGTATCATCAATTTCAATAATTTTTATTCTATTAATTAATACAAGAAGCGAAATCAATTTACATATAAATTTTAAGCAATCATCTATCTGTTGCACAAATGAAATAGAGTATCAAGATGTAAAATATTCTAAAAATAAACAAAAATTATGGCTTCACATTTTTATTAGTATACATCATTTATAATCAGTATAGGAACTTATTTATCATATATACTAGATACTTTACTGTACACAGTTTTTATTTGAACTACCTTATGAAATTGAGAGTACAGAAATGGTCAGCATGAATTATTTCTTAATGAAAAAATATAAGTATACTGTAGTTGAAACATGTAATATGACTTAAATTAATAACACATTTCAATTACTCACTAATAAATTAATGATAAGTTATGAATCTCGTATCACTTGAGACATCCTTGAAGCCTTTTTTTCTACTACGAACCTTCGGATAATGAAACCTTAGTGAGAGTAAATAGGAAATTGAACCATGTTAATTTTTCTACACTGGTATATTTTCATCAGACAATAGTAATTTACTAATTGCAGCGATTTATAAAACATTTGTGTGAATAACTTCTATGACTTTAGACTCATACTACATTTATCGTTAAATGTTACGAAAATTGTAAGAGATATGGGAAGAATTAAGCGAATAAACCTTCATTAATGCTTATTGCCCTCTTGATACAATCCAGAATCATAATTTGTCGTTTAGCGATTGGAAGGCTTCCTAACTACACCCTATCGGTCAAATTTACTACAGATATTGGATATTTTTGAAAGTAGGTAAGACTTTTACATTTATCAAACTTCTTTACTGCTGGATTATTTTCAACTAAAATCTCCTTCGTCCTTTCCGATATCAATGCCAATTACCCTCATAAATATTAAATGATATCCTCCCTACTAACTTTATTTTAGTATCCGTGACGGTCTCTCTAAATCTCGAGTATTCTGGATTTTCTGTCTCAGATGCTGACTTATTACTTAATTGTGCATATTATATTTTTTTGTCGTATGTACTATTTTGAAATTTATTTAACTTTATTATAATTTCTCTAATATATTCATGAGTATATTCCATTATTAATTCAAATGCACATACAATTGAGAGAATAATGTGAATAAATAGGAATTGAAAAGTTCAATTTAATATCAAAATGCGTTGTCTTTCCTTTACACTGCAGACTAATACACTGAAGTTTTCAGGTTGAGTTTCAAATAACCTCAGTTGATAGCAGAATCAACGAGTACATTTAGAGGAAACGTGTACTGAAATGTCAACCGGTCTGTAGAGTTCAGTAGCTCGGGTAAATAGTCACAACTGATCGGATTAAAAATTAATATCTTTCTGCCAGGAAACGAATACTTTATCCCTGTAGCATTGTATTGGTACACTCCCCGTCAGACAAATTGATCGCCCCTTCCTAAATGCAACGAACAACGCACGGCTTACAAATTTCCTTTTCTCAAATAAATAAAAAACTTTTCTCTCCGTATTAGTAATAATAAAATCCTTCTAAAATTGTACATAAACAAATAGTTTCCAATTTTTTTTCATTTATTGTGGGCCGCTAATGTTGCAACATACATTTATTTTAAAGACAACAATCATGTTGCGTAAATTTATTTCCCTTGAAATTGAAAAAAGATACTTCTGCGATGAGTATTGTAGCTGTGATCTTGAACGTTCCTTCTAGTTGCCTTAAACCATCCAGCTATAGTAACGGTTGGCCGAATGTAATGTAATTTTCCCAGCTAGAGATTCGCAAACAACTTTTTTTATATAGGCTATTTATGATGCATATATTCGAAATAAGAACGACAACTAAAAAATAGTGCAAAATGGTATCATTCATAGAATAATTGTATAATAATACTCAAACCAATGAATAAAGAAACAAGGCAAAAATGAACTAACACTAATTTATGCAGATCTAATGATTTATAACTAATATATAGTCGGTATTTAATGTGCAGCCTTTTGAATTTCATACTTCTTAAATATCTTCTAGAAAAAACTATAATTTATTATTACGAGTAACAAACAACTTTTCTGTCATCTCTACGAGACCACAACTACGGACTAAACTTTTCTCAGTTTAGCTTTCTTTAATAGTCTTGATACCATTTCAGTTATAAGAATTAATGTTTCTTAATAAATGCTAATGTAAATGAATAAATGCAGTAAATTTATTTGATTCCACTTAATAAATTTAACATTTCCTTAATACTATTTTTATACCGTTGACGTACCATATAAGCCATCACACTCACTCACAAAGATGCACGCATATTTATATAGACGTTACTTTTGACTATTTAGATAATTATACCTTTCATTGAGTTGCCAAACCTTCAAATATTATTTAGAAATTAGATTTACAGTACTCGCAACGTAGTAGATTCAACCTGATTATGCGCGTTATAAAAATATATGTCCAATGATATTTTAAATTTCTCCATCATATATATCAGAATTAATTACATGAGAATATATTTCTATTTTCACATAACTAATAGAGTTTAATAATTCATAGAGACAATTAATAGAGACATTCATAACAACGAGGATGGAACATAATTAATATACATATTAATTGAGATTTGAATTTTATTTATAAATCTGTGTATGTTTCGTAATTACTGATTTTCTAAAAAATTTGCTTTGCTTAAGCTCTAATAATTTTACATATTACAACAATCGTGAATGTACTCTGTATATTTGTGTATACTTAAATTAAATACATCAACTGTGACTCTAAATTTTATTTTAATTATCTACGAATAAATAAAAAGAACAGATTTTCAAATTCACTGAAAAATATTTACTGACTGTTCACGCTAATTTTCGCTTTCAAAACATAGAAGAGACTCGTCGACTTTCAAATTAGTCTTGATTCATTCGTCTTGAAATACTACTCGCTTGTTGGCCTCCAGATATATCACGGAAAGTAGGAAAATGCTATAAAAAATTTACGGTGATGCTTGCACTCATTAACACGTAGATCATAATTTACGTAATTTTCTCACTAAAATATATAGGATGAGATTGTGACGTAAGTCCTAACAAAAGTCAATTTTCAAAACTCCTGCCCTAATCTTTTCGCACATGAACCATATTGATGTTTATTTGCAATTTTTACACCTAACTTTAATGTGTTCCCCTTAATTATTAATGCAGTTTTCATTGGTGTCAACGAAATAAACTTTATGATAATTAGATTCACATTTCCCTTATTATTAATTTTACTTGATTATATTAATTTATTCCGTTCACAAAACACGCTAGTCATTCATAAAATAAACTAGCTTGTTGTTTATTTCATATGAAACATAATTATTTATTTCCTATTAAACTATTTATTACATTTCAGTGCAAGGCTATGGAAAATCTTATTTATTATTGAATTAATAAAAAAAACCTTGTCAAATGAAAAAATGGACAGCATCAGTACCAATTATAAACAATCCGAACAGTGACACTTAAATATATTGTAAGAAAAATACTTTGTAGCCATATATCAAACAAATTTTAATATAGCCTAATAAAAATATGGAACACTTATTAATATAATTATAATTAAGTGATGATGGGAACTGCAGAATCGTAACACAAACCTTGGCGTACATTCTTGACAAGTAATGAACAACGGGATAATAAAATTTTACGAAAATAATATTAAGCTGTCTCCGAGAATCGAAAAAAATAAATAATGAAGTAATCAACAAATAAATTAATTTCCTGTAGCATTAATTGCAAAGCGTTATGATTACAAAAACTATTTTATTACAATTTTATTGAAAAATATTATATTTCAGTACCCAAGTAAGATCGATAGGAAGTTCATAAATGAGGGAAATCGACTTACACTTTATAATAAAAAATCATTACAATATTAATACAATAATATAATATTAGTCAGTATTTGAGAAGTCATGTCAGAATAAACAACTGTATTTTAGTTACAGAGATATTGAGTAATATCGAATTTCTCCACTAATTTCATCCGTAAACCATTTTTCTTTTAAAAAGAAAAATCATTTAAAATAATTATGATACAAGATCTCTCAGACTTCTATAGCCATTTTACGGGCCCGAGCAAATATATACAGCGAAAATAGAAATACCTGAGTATTTGATGCATTAAAAGCTAAAAACGATGTACTCGTGACATAACATGAGTGCTCAGAAATAAATTCAGGAATACAGTGCCACATGGAAGAATAAAGATTAAGTGGTACAAACCAAAAAAATTAAGTACAAATATGGACAGTTCAATTGTCAGAATCAGTTAAAACTACATTATAAAAGTTAAGCAAAATGAATTTTCGACATGTTAATACGGATACTATAATTATTGTAGAATTAGAAAATTAATTAATAAAAATAGTTAACATTTATATTTTTGTGTGTGAGACATAGAATAAATTTATAACATGCAAACTCACACCCAAATTCAAACGTAAACGTTTCAGAGTGATGTAAATAACTACAATAAATATTCCAAACGTCTACTTTTCTATATTATTATTCTTTAAAATAATGTTAATAGTATTAAAATTATATAGAAAAGTCTGGTGGACAAACATAGTACATGTTTATTGTTTATGTGAAACTGCTAAGATGCTTATGACACCAGGTGTTAAATGAAAACAATTTGCGATATTGGTCTACACAAAATCTTACTAGAAATATTATCAGGACATTAATGGTCAGTAAACCATTCACATTTTATTTCGAGAAATACAGCTGCTAAAATACTGTGCTGATTGTAATAATTAACAAAATATTAATTCAGTCGCTCGGTTACAATCATAATTTTCATTGACTGCAATTTACCTTCATAAACCTGTAAAAAATTTCATGCGATTAATTAAACTACAACTACTGATTGAAAACACTCGAAAGTTAAATGATTTAGATTTCGGTAGGACAAACAAGGGATCATCCGTTGTTTTATTCCATATCTCACTGTTGTACTCAATTAATAACCCGTAGGCCTATTTTTAATTATATTAATGCACTTATTGAGCAACTAACATTATGAACGATAAATTTTTAGCAATAAAGAATTAGTCTTATTTTGTTTGTGAATTTTTACAATATATTCTTCCAGCACCTAAACTATAATAAAATGTTCAGAAGAAAATTGGTCTTTAATACAGGATTAGTAGAATTTCTTATAACCTTTGTGAGCCTTTAATAATAATAATAATCAACCACAGAGAAGCTGTTTATCATCATTATTGCCTATCCTTAAATAATAGGGAAGCAATGAAGGAAAGAAAGTAGCAAGTCACAAAATTTCAAAATGCATGACTGAGGAATGGCAGACAGAATATTGTCGTAGTATGTACATAATACACTAACGGGAATGAGTCATTCATTTAACAGAAATTATAATAATACTCTATAATTACTCTACATGTAAATTAAATTACATTTTTCCTATGTTCTATAATATTAATAACAGAAGATTATTTTTAATTGTGTAATTTTGTTATCCACGTAGTTGTTTAATTATATTCTCCACATAAATATTCTTTCATTCTTCTTGGTTCTACAGACCATTGAAGGCTATCAGGGTGACTCATTCTGGATTTAGGAATGACACGCGGTGAGTGTGTCGGTTGCCGGTTAATATAAATTCGTGAAGAAATATAAGGATATATGTTAAAATAAAAATATCATAAGAACAACTTACAACAGTTGTAACTACTGTTGATAGCTAAACTAAAAATATTGGTAATGAAAATAAATTCCAATGCGGTGAAAGACGTGATAAAGTTAAGTTACTTAAGAAAAGATGGACACCACAAACAAGACAAGAAATTATTCTAACAAACGGAAACGGAATAAGACTTCTTCGTAAGTCGTAAGAATAATATTGGGGTTACAATTGAATATTGATCAAATCGGAAAGCGAAGACTGAAAGCTGTTAAGATTTTTATCTGTAAGACATTCACATTAATTTCACCACTAATGGTAATCGTTGTAATAGTAAAACTATGAACATTTAATAATTAATCGATCATTTAAACAAAAGCACACCGTTATTTATCAAATTCAGTATTTTGAAATTAATCAAATCTTTTCGTAGTTTTAAATAGTTAAGTACAATAATTCAATTCAATTTTAATCCCATACGGAACAGATGTTCCTAAAAATTACTAGAACAGAACTATTTAAAATATTTTTAAATGATATTTGCTAGTATAGAAGTTTGTATATGTTGAAACGTTTATTTTCATAAGGTACTGTTGACTAAGAATATTATCCTATTGCCAAGGAACATGTATTAGTTATCAAACTAGGCAGTTCAATGAAACTTAATTTAAAATTGGAAAGACAGCTCGCTCAATATTTTTTAAAATGTTCACCAGTGGCTCAAAACATACAACCATACTTTACCATATCCTGTGATATTTTTAAATATCGTATAAACGAAAGAAATTGGATTAGTTTAGAGCTACTGAAAGCTTTATCAAACTAATAGGATCGTAACAAGCATCGTAAACAAGAAATTCATGTTTAGTACATAAAATTGCTCACATGTTTCAAAACGAACGAAAATCTAAAAGTTAATTTATTTGAAAAGACATGTAAAGCCACTTCAGTTAATCATATCATAAAATAGAAAACCATTAACGATGCATGTAAAGATAATATAATGGAACACTTTGAAAAAGTAATATAAGTTTACACTTTTTTCTGGATACATTAAAATCAAGGTTAAATGGCCGCTGCACTCTAAGAATATATGCGAAGAGATAATGTGCTGATCTATAAAAGTCTGAATAAAAAGTGAGTCAATAAGCATATTTTTACTTTATAACGTGCTGCAAAAAGAAGCTATTTGACGACAAAGTTGCACAGAAAGCGAACACGAGTTTCGTATTTTCTTAGAATAGAGGAGAAAATGTATAAACAAACAGAAGTGAATATAGCTTTAGAATCATACTGTGGGAAAGAGGACACAATCATTTATCAAACATCAACATACACTGTATCCATAATGTTGTTTGCAATAACAAAATTTTTCAAACACAGTAAATCAGTTTCAGTAACACAGAAACGAGTCTATTATAATGGTATTGCTATATTTAACAATCTTCCACACAGCATTAAACAGTTAAAGAATAATAAAATAAGAAAAAGAATTAACCAAATTTTTGCTTAGCCACTCCCATAAAATTAATGAACTGGCAAAACTAGTTTAATAATAAAATGTATCCATTGTAAAATTAATATACTATGTATAATTATAAAATACAGTAGCAATTGTGTCAAATTCATGACTCATTCCACATCCTTGAAACCCGACTTCTCTACAGTGTCTACGGAATATGATCTAAATACTATGCTTATTTTCACGGAAAATTTTCTACAGAATTGGCTCGCTTTCAGTTGCAAAATTCATAAGGTAATTCTATAAGAACGAACCAGATGTTGTGGCGCATGTTGCACGTAACATAACTAATACTGTAATTCAGGGTTATTGTTTGTGGAAGATAGGAAACTAGACATACATAATTTTGTTTTTACTAAAATAAATATCTTTATTACCAAGCGCAACATTCCGATTTTTTCTGATTGCTGTTAATAATCCTAATTTTTTAGATATCTTCAGGAAGTCAAATGAAGATAAAAGCGTCTTGAAAATTGAAATAAAATTGGCGAAATTGGAAATGTAAATAAATACATTACCTAATCATGACTCCAAAATTGTTTTTATCCTTACTTTAAGAACCATATACATTATGTCCTTCATGGTTTTAAAATTTATCTTTGTCAAAAATAAATAAATAATTTCTTATATTTGGACTTTAACACTATTACTAGTAATTGTATTGAAGGTAGAATATTTTAGACGCAAAAATTCCGTCTATCAATCACAATAAATAATATAGTATAGATCGAATAGATAAAAATAGAATTTTTCTATATTGGAGCAGTACCGTTATTGAAGTATCACCTTTAATATAAAAAAATTTAAGTGGGAAGGTTTTCCCTCATCCTCCGCAGCTTTCTTTGATCCCAAGAGTCCCCCTTCATTGATTTCTTCGTAGCCTTGAAACACATTCACCTATTTCGTGGCTAAACAAGGTTTAAAGGACATATACTAGGTATTACCTGTAAGATATTTTCAATTGATGGGAAACCGTTTAAATTATTTTCCCCATCGCGGTATAACAGCATGACTATGTAATGTCATAAGGTTTATAAGAATTTGAATCTGACTACAGAGCAAAAATATGAATTTTCAACATCATCTACGTATTGCTATGGCGAGATATATAAGAGTTTATGAACTTAAACAGGCATAAAACTGATTCAAATCCTAATCCATAAAAAACGCAGTCCATGAAAGACAATATTTTTGTTCGGCATTCTCGAAAATTACACCGTGAAAGACAAAAAATGATTGATTCCCACAGAAAATTTTGTAATCAAGCTATACAGATTACTCTATTCAAAGAAATAGTTCTATCTACTATTACAAAACAACCGTAAGGGTTATATTTGCTTTCCATATGTCTGGTTTGTCATCATTCATGAGATATCGTATAACGATGAAATTTGTAAACATTTATATATTAAATTTGATACTAATCATGCATATTCCTTTATGGAATTAAGGTTATTGTGTGACAACATACGTAAGTTAAAATTTATCTACCTCATGTTATTGGCCTCGATTCTCTTAAGTATGGGAAATTATTCTGATTATTTTAAGGTAACGGGTATATTCTTTAAGCTTGATACTACGGTCACACTAGAAGTCTATTCCATTATATATATATATATATAAATGTGTGTGGGAGAGAGAGTGATCGACTGGTATTAATTATCTTCTTAGGAAGGAGACTAGCGCCTCCGAAAATTTGAAATATTTCTTGTCTGTCAGAATTACGTCGACCCTCAATTACAGGTAAGTCGTCTCTTCTGTTCTTATCAACTTTTTTGACAATATCACACCATCCTTCGTTATGTATTTATAAATAACAATTTCAGGAGAATCCTACGATTAACTTCAATCACCAGAAGTGATTTAAATACTTTTCCCGTCAGCTTCATTGGCACACTGCAATCTTTCAAGCGTGAAATGTCTCTACTTGTTAAAATAACCGGATCTGCTAGAGAAATACAATTTTGAAGAATTCTATAACAGCAGTGGGACAGAATAAACTGGTATAAAGAAGCTACTGCCATTGGATGCATGGAAAACTTTCAGGAAAACTCTTCTATTCATGACATTTTGTTTACTATGCTCTACTCTCCGTTTACGCATAAGGAAACTGGATTTTTCTGCTGTATTGGCGGCACTTTCAAAATCGTCCGTCCTTCTGTGAGATCATCTGAAAACAAAGGAAACAATAAGACTCAAACACCAATTGGCAATTTGCGTACCTAACAGAATTTTTTTATATAGCATCTGAAGGTGTCCCAAGCTGAAGGCATAAATAATGTCAGTTTTTCCTCGGTTGTATGTATGTAAAGTGTATAAATATTTAGCAGCAACATAAAATGGATTTCACTACGAGCGCGACACCCAATGTCTAAGTGTCATAAAGCGATTATTACTTATTGCCATTACACTGGTTCACAAATCTACGTCGCTTGGTATAATATTTTTATGAAAGACAGGACATAGCGCTTTCTGTGTTTAAAATGTTTACAAACTGTATCATATGCACATTGCTTGTAAAAGTGTGCTTTGTTTAAGCAACGTAAAAAATTGGACCTAATATTTCGGGCAAAAAACGTGGTTTATCACAATCGTGTCTGTCTGTCAGTCATACCACCCCTTCCCCTCCGCAGTGTTACCACCCTCCAATCCCCTCTAAACTAACCAGGAGTCCCCCCACCAGTCCACGCAGTTTACTCCATTACCCCTCTGCTGCCCCCACCAAACCACTATTTCCATGACAACTGTTTACCAATGCACGAAAATGCAAGGAGCATAATTATTATTAACAACGGCTGATTGTGCTTCATATCCCAGAGTTGGCATAATGGTCAACAGTGAAATATCTTCAACGTTTTAGGCCCTCTGAATGTGGTGTAAAAATGAAATGTGTCACAGCTTCTAATCACCAGAATAAACAGAAAAAAGACCACGTGGCTTTTGATTTCAAAAATAGATATAAATGCTACAGAGAAATGCGTGTACCTCATATTAAAACAAAATCAACAAAATGTCATTACGCATAACCGTTATTCTGCAATATTTCTGCTTAAGTTTTCTCCATGTAAGACATTGAAGTTCAATTAGTTATATTGTAACGTTCAATTTAGCATGAAATTAAACGAAAAACCTTTAGTTATTTTTACATTACTTTAAAAATGTATGCTAGTTATAACGATATAATTTTTTTCATAGAAATATCAGTCATACTCTTTCTCGCTTTGAAGGTATTTTAAAATAACCTCATTTTATACATATTAATCGCCGATTTTAAGTAATAGTATATCGAAATGATAACACAATAAATATAAGAATAAAATCATCAAAATAACCATCGGAAAATTTTTCATTTAACTAATTTAGTACAAATTTATATCTGACAACCGCCTTAAATATTAAAAACAATTATTTCTGATTTTTTGAAGTTCGCCGCCGAATGTATCAAATCATTTGGCGGAGTTTTCATTATAATTTTCAATCGTCGGTGGCAAAATACAGTAAAGTATCGTTTCGTTCACGCAAAAATAATTTAAATCCTAAAAAGCAGCTACAACGACAGACCTAATCTTTTTGAAATTTATATTTGATAACTATTTTTCTGTTCAATTTCAGTAGTTAGCATTAAAACAAAACTATTGTTTGGAGCAAGCCACAAATACTTCTTTGTATTCATAACATGTTTGACGTATCTGCGACTCCATTATCATAATCCAATTAACAACTTAATAATCCGACGAGGAGTGCCAGACTAATAACATTAGGAGAAGACAACGATCACAGTATATGATTAAAAATGCGGGCACCTTTGTGAGAACTGTGTAATAAATAGTTTTATTTATAATACTTTATATAGACAGAGATGGAGAACCACATCAAACCTGCCGTTTTACTGATGACTGCAAAAGCCAACAAGCGACTCAGTAATTCTATCATAAATTATTATTTTAATAACAACAACAGAAAAGACCGACTCGGTATCAAATAATTTAATCGTATACTCATTTAGACAAAGTAAAATAGATACACTTTTCCGAAATTACGGTTAATAATACTTTCAAAAAATAAACTAATTTGAGAAAAATAAATAATATAGCTCAACGTTTGCATGTGTTGTTTTCACTGTCTGTAGATACCCCATGCTAATTGTCTGTTGCACTGACACAATAAATAAATGAAATTAATTAACAGCTGTCAGTCAATTTTAAATAACACAAAATGTGTATCCGAAAAATTGCGGAAAATATATACGGTTAAAACGAAAGATAATTTAATTTATGAACATTTTCGGATTTCTTATGTATGCGTTTGTCTGACAAATATGAATTACTGGAACTTTACGCCTATCTGCTCTGTCAATAGGAAATAAATATTATAGCTAATTCAGTACTTACTCAAAAATAATATAACCGATTTCTCTTACAAGACAATTTAATTTTTATATGAACTGATTAAATATGTGTTTGATAAAAAATTTAATTGATTCCTTAGAAAATTAACCTTTTTTTGAGAGGAAAACATTTCTATGATTTAAATTCGGCGTTTCTAAATCTCCAATTTGTTTCGAATTATATAAGTCGTTCATTTATTATTTCTAAAAATCCAGATCACTAAAACTAAAATATGTTTTACAACACGATAAATGCAGGTTAATTCCCAGTTCAGTAAGACGACCACAACATTTAGTTACCAACGTTTCATTACTCAAGCTCTGAAATAGATAAAATAGGATTATATCTGGCGGTAGGCGTTATTCTGAAAGATATCTATGGAACTAGGGCAAATATAACTATAACAATATTGTATTCCACGGATTATTTCATTTCATGATAAGTAACAATGTTATTTTGATTTTGGTCGAGAATACAATAATAAAATGGTTTAGAATGTTAGAAAAGAAAAATTGTGTAGAACTGTAGGAATGGTTTTCTCTAGGCTATAATAAAGAATTCTTCGATTGTTACAATAACAGTACACTAAATAGATACTTTCTCACAAATGTAAAATTTGTAAGCAAAAACTAATTGGAAAGGGGGAGGGGATAAACCATCATTATTTACAATGTACACGATACTGATTAAATGTACTTCGTCACAGACAAACGGAAACGTAAAAAATAATACTGTTCTGTTTCTTGATTATTCACTTATTATTCAATAATTTTCGTCTTCCCTAAAACGCTCAGATTTGATTCGCAAATGACAAATAAGACTGCCTTTTATATATAATCGTGAATCTGTAAATAATTTGGTTTTACAAATAGTGTTTTAATAGTACTATAAAATATCAATTTATTGCTTACATTCTACTTTGTCAATCTACAAATATTAATAAATAAAATTATATGCGCTATTATTAGTAATAATATTCTATTATAACATTTTCAATGCACGCAGTACAATAAAAATTTTGTTTATAGTACAACAATTAATAAAATATGAGTCTGTTTTTCAATATTCAATTATTGTCACGTTTCATTCAGGTGATAACAGGGAAAGTAAGTTATATAATTACCAACATCGAAGTCTTAAATTACATGTAATCAGTTTGACTGTGACCTGATATACTTAATGAATTTATTTAATGTAGAGTCAAACGTTCATTAATTCTATATGTATTGCGTATTTCATGATGGACTTTTATGTGCACATATATTAAATTTTGTATTTTGATATACTTTTTCACAATTGATACTTGTACTGTTGTAATATTTAAGAGTAACAATTACCATTTTTATTACTTAAGAAAGACTGAGTGTTGTATTTCCAGACGCTGGTTATTAGTATAATCGAGGCTTTTGCTATTAAATTTTTTAATTATCCAAAAATTTCTCGGAATATTATCAATAGAAAAAACAACAAATGTATATGCATGGCATTAGAAATTTATCATCCTCGTTTACTAAGTTCGCATAAGAGCGTACGCAGGATAAATCATGTACTTATCATGTACCATATCAGATACGAACAATAAAAAATGAATATAGGACAAATGTTGATGATAAATAATAAAGGTCGTGGAATTAAAATAATCATATAAAAATCGGCAAAATCATTAAAAATTATTTGTCTAAATGTAATTCTCCAAAAACAAGTTGGATAAACAGTTTACTTTATGTTGAAAAAAAAACAATTTAGCCAAATTATTTATTAAACTAATTATTTAAACTGATGCAGCTGAGTCAATTGTACAAAATAAAATATTTAGTGCAGAAGTTAAGTAATGAGGAAATGTAAAAATTAAGATTATTATTAATGGCAGTACTATACCCGTAAGATAAGCCATTTTTTAGAATAATAATTAAATATTACATAAATAACACATCATACAAAAAATATTATTTTACTCTGTTTCCAGAAATAGCATGTCTTTGAGGGATGAACATGAACTATCAATTTATTAATTTCAAAGAAAATTATTTTATATTTCGTATGTAATTATTTTATAACAAATGCGTTCTCATCTCAAAGGCAAAATGGCAGGTAACGATATTGTAACTTAGTTGCATATCAAAAGCCGTTGTACTGACTTTTGAAATAGAAAATGGAACTCAATCCAAATATTAATAGTTATATGACAGCAAAATTCCAAGTAAAGGTTTTGTTAATATAAAAATACCAAATCTATTTGCGTGAATTATTTTTAAAGGATCTTACAAAATTATATGTCTTTCAAAATAATTATTTTTAAAGGGAAATACGGGTGTCTCAAAAATAATTATAGGTTCTGCACATGTTAAAAAATATTTTATAATGTATATTGTTTCAAAAATATTTTATACTGTAACTTAATTAGATACAATGGGAATTATTGTTATTATTAAATTATTCGTAAATCGCTCTAGACTCAGAAACTACGATTACTCACCTAAGAGTTAAATTCCGAAGAAACTTCATTTTTACTTTCATTCAAAATATTAAACCGATGAAATATCACTATAACTATAAGCTCTCTCTCCTCCATAACAGACTGCACATATTGGTTAATGGATGTGAAAACAATAACGTAAGATTTCATGTTTCCCTCCGAAAAAAATATTAGAAATTTTAAATTCTACATCAAATAATTACCGACATATTGTTTACAATACTACACGGACAAGTTCATCCGAAATTCGACTGAATCTGAAAATTTGTCCAACGACGCATAAGTATTGACTACGAAAACACGTTCTTAATATTCCATACGAGCTATTTTTAACGGTCAAAAAATCCATTTCTTTACATCAGAGCAATTTCCCACTCATCGTATTGTCGCTTATATGTTCAGGTCCTAAAAATTGGCGTGCTCGATCTGCGGCCGGTGAAAATTTTTGCGAGGACATGCACAACTGTTGGTCCATGACAGAGCAAAACTGAAATGAACACGAGGGTTCTTGCAAGGGATCGGGCAGACGCCCAACTGCCGTTCGCAGCTGCATTCAAAGAAGCAGGTAGGTAAGTTTCCCCTAGTTGCACAGATGGAGAGGGGGACTCTGCATACTCTTTTTCATGGCGAACGTTTTTTTTACAAATAGACTCCACTTTATTTAATAAAGTCGTGATGAAAATTTCAAATTTAATGGTGCAAATCTCTGAAAAAAACAATTTGATCCGCTTCCATCACAACAACCATCATGTTTTACTTGTAATGCATCTGTCGAATATGTTTATACATAACATTAGAAGTTCTATCACAATATAAACTAATCCAAGGTACATAAATATTGACCAGACTACCTTATCTTTCGTTGTCGATTACAACATTCATTGCGTTACTGCATAATTTTTCACTTGGGTCCAGTCTTTTCTATGTTTCCAAGAGTCCATACGTTCCTCTACACCGTAAAAACAATTTTTAATTCCAGTTGAGCATTAAAATTTATTTTATACAACGTAATTTTAATAATCTGTAATTATTACCGACTTATTTCATTCCCACCTGACACACAGACACACACACACACACACACACACACATATATATATATATATATATATATATATATATATTGTTCGGTTGGTCCATCTATTAGAAACGATTCCTTCTCTGTCATTTTCACCGCCTTTTTGTAGCTCTCATAACCATATTTACGATTCGTCAATGTCGTAAATATATGACTTACTAACCTGTCTTCGTCTAAAACTAATTTCAAGACTTTCCAACACTACAATACTATTCTTAGATTTAATACAATGAAACTAAAAACGGCTATTCTCGTCGAAAAAGAAACGTATTTTTCTTCACGTGACCGGTCGTTCCAGCGACTTAGTATTTTATTTACTGCACAATTCTGAAGCACGAGGACCGTGAAAATTCTCTGCTTTGATTCTCTTGCGTGTACGTATCAAGTTTCGGCACGTAAACTGGGGGTTCCGGTTTTACTCTTTGAAATGAAGTAGCATCCATGGACAGGAATTTCTTTCGTGTTTCCTACCGTCCAAGCTATTAAAAAAAAAGGCGAGAGATCGAGGAGGTGTTTGAAACGGAAAGGAGCAGAAATTTATGTTGAAATGAAAATTTCATAAAATAAAAAAACTCGATTATTTTATGATTAAAAGTACAATTTTATAGGAATAATCCTCCAAGAACTTCTTAACGTAAGTTTATCAATCCTGTAAATTTCAGTTAATTAGAAATGGGACAACTCAAAGCACGTTAAACAACAATGAAAGAAACAGAACCATGAAAATACATCAATGTGCACATAAATACGAAGAGTATAAAAATAATAAATACACGTGTATGGAGATGGTTTTCTGTATCTGTATAACATATATTTTATGAAATTTTAAAAAAGTATATTAGGCAGCGTAATGTAAATGTACAATCGCTAATGACATAGACGTTAATGTGACTTAAAATTAAATTAAATAAAAAATACGCACATGAAAAACAGACAATTTGTAAATTTGAAAATAAAATTGAAATAGCAGAGTTCTTAAGAGATAGAAATTTAAAAAATCTTTTATGAGAGGGAAAAATTAATTTAAAACTAGTTTACTGAGTTTGACGTGTGGTATTATTATTATTAACCGAAGCACGTAGGGCAGATAGAAAAAAACGCACCTTACAGTAATATTAAACAAAGAAATCAGTACAAATTGTCGTCGTCAGTTAAATTGACGTTAGATGAGTTATAAAATTAGGAAAAAGTAATAGTTACATACAAATATTTTACTAAGAATTACACTTTTGTGGTGACTAGGAACGTTTACTTTCTAAATCACAAATATCCTAAAAATCATTTAACCTCCTTCATTCCTCTAATAGATATTACATTAAAAGTCACACAATTTGTGTACTGCCCTTGGGTTTTACGTACAGATAAAAATTAAATTTGAAATGTTGAAAATAATAATTTCAGTTCGTGGAAATTATTTAATATTCCACTATTTATTCCATTATTCCCATACAACAAACCGAATTCGAGTTATTTTAAACGTGTCCTATAATTCATTTGTGACCTTGGCCTTGCCGTGGAAGAATTGCGAGGGGCAGGAACACAGGGGGAGAAGCCCGACGCCGACGTGGAGGGGTTTTCTTTGTGAGGGTGAGTTGCCTAGGGTCCGAGCTCCGAGGTTTCCCATATCCCTCCATTTTTGTCGTGGGACGACCCGTCTGTTGATGACGTCACCCTGATAGAAGCATCCCAATAGTAATGTCATCAGTTTATATATATTTCTGTGCGTGTGTGTCTTCTTATTTATTTATGCCAGAGCTGTTTAGTGTAACGCCGCAATTAAAATATGAATTAACAACAAAAATAATTCATAATTTTTTTTTGAGAGTAACAACGTTTCGATACATGTTCGTATCTTCTTCAGGTTTTTTTCCAAATTATTGTAACAAATAAGCACCAAAAACAAATAATAATAGTTTGTTTTTGGTGCTAATTTGTTACAATAATTTGAAAGAAAACCTGAAGACATTACGAACATGTATCTAAATTTTGTAACTCTCTAAATAAAATAATTTGTCTGAAAAACGGGAAAAATTAATTTATTAATTAAAAATGACGTAAAATAAAAACTTTTAACAGTATCTGTTCGAATATTCACAAATATTTCTCGCTGTTTATTTCTTATTATTATCATAAATTTCTACTCAATTTTCAAGTTATGTACTAGAAATAGTGACCCTTTTCAGTCTTCATTTACTGTAGTTGGTCTGTCTCCTTTTTCTGTTCCCAATGTCCCAATTACCCAAAATTTCTATTACTCGCTTATATTAGGTAATGGGTTCTAGTTCGAAACTCCACTCGCCAAATCAGTTCTCTGAATGACTACACAAAAAATTCTTCGTAAAATACTTTTAATTTCTAGAGCCGTATCCGATTGGAATTAAAGTGAATTTCTACCGTGTTTCATTCTTCTTCTCAGCGGCTTTACTTTTTACACGTTTATCAGTTTATTCTACTGTCGAATATTTTATTAATTCATTCAAATATCTTTGTTATTTGCCGTGAAAAAATCTCATCCCTCTGAAGCTGATATTGTATTCAAAATCTGAATAAATAAAATAACGTAATACGTTTTCAATACGTTTATATACCTACAGATACATTGTATTTAAGACAAGTTAGGCTATATAAAAAGAAATTATCGGTGAAGTTGAAGAAAAATATACCAAGCATCTCTGTTAGTAAAAAACCACTAATCAGAAAGCGCTAAATTTTTAGATGAAATAATGTGCCATTTATGACGTACTAAGTTCACAAATTTGTTAAAAGTGAAGAAACTGATTCCATCAATATTTGTTGTTGTTAACAATAAAATAGAAAGAAAGAAAATCCGTCTGATCACTCGCTTCCTCTTTATATATATATATATATATATATATATATATATATATATATATAAATAAAGAGGAAGCGAGTATTTATATATATATATATATATATATATATATCTTCTCTTCGACAAAAATAAAACGAGCGACTTGCGATTTACAACTCAATCAGCTAACCATTAAAATGTCTTGTGCTTCTAAACATTTAAATTTAATGTTTCATCCATCAATACGGATTGTTAATGAGCAACGTGATAATTTCCTGTGAACGCATCTTCCTCAACTATTCGAAAAGTCCGCGTTTTTTGAGCCGACGAAGTCACGTGGAGGCGTCCAATGAGAACGAAATGAGGGGGCGTGGCCTAATCATATTTATTCCACAACCCTTCCCAGGAAGTATTAGAGGGGAGGCGTGCTTCGATGCGAGAGAAGAACTTTTTCTGATCATCGAGCTTACGAATGATTCTGAGTTTGTGCGGAACATAATACCAATAATCTCCTAAATGGTTTGATACATTATATATATTTTCTTCCATTTGTCCTCAGTTGAGCAATAGAAAACGATATTTCAGGAGGAACAAATAGTTAATAATTTCAATAAAATAGAAGGAAGCGGTGAGTCAAAAATTAACAGAATTAAAAAATACACAGTTCAATAATAGTAAGGGAAGAAAATACTGGTATAAGAAATACAAAATTATGTACACACATATTAATACAAATCAATTCACTGTACCAGTCGTTTGACCGTTGAGCTTAAAATACGAAGATTATATTCTTAATTACCATTCAATTAATAAATTAGTTAACGTTAAATTTTAAATAAAATCATCATCTTGTGGCGTTCTTTGAGGCGTCTCTTCACTCGTCCATATAAAAAAAAATTTAAAAGTAAATTCCAACCCTTATACTATCGCAGAATAATTAAAAAATGTTCGTGTGTATTAAATAAATACCTTGATAAATAATACTTTTAATGTTTGCTTGAATTACTTGCAGTTATTGGCGTCAGAAACTGTGTTATTCCTCTAAAATCATATAAACACCAGCGATGATTATCATATTCCAGGTCCTAAAAACTCCCGTTATCACATTTATGATTTCGTTCAATGTAAAAATTAACGAAACAGAGAAATTAAATTATTATTTTTATAAAACAATTTATTGAAAAATTTAGGGGACTTAATCTAACTAATGCATATAATCTAGGTGTATGACCGTAATTCATGGCAACTTGAGATGACACTTCAGAAGAAAAGTATCTCATTGGCCCTAAAGCCCATTTAGGACCTTGGCCTTCCGGGACGACTGTCAGACTCATCTCTCTCGAGACATTCTGGATTTAGGAGTGGCACGTGGTCAGTGAGTCGACTCGCCGTCAGCCGTAACCCCAGTATAGTAATACATATTTGAGTTTGTGAGTGTGTCTCTTCAGTATTGAACGCTAATGGGCTTACCTTAGCTGAATGTTACTAGCATACTACACAGGAAAATCGCGCAAGTCGCAAAGAATGAAGATATGGAGAAAGTAGGTTGTTTGAAGACTTAAATGTAAAACTTATAATTAAACGTATGAATTGTCTAACATTTCATTAAAACAGGAGAATGATTCACGAGACTTGTTAATAAGAGTTGCAGTAGATAGAAACCCTGGAGACTGCTTGAGAAAGTGAATGAGAATCTCTTTTTGAAAGTAAATTAAGCCGAGACGGGAGGAAGTGGGCCCGGGCTCCATCTTCTTGGAAGAGCTCTCGACGTCTCAGGGCTGAATCGACCTGGTCCCTGGGACGACGACTTATACGTAGAATTCTTTTCTCCAACGGAAACTTGCGTGCCTTGCCCGAAAAAAGATTAAGAACTGCCTACATCTACAAGTGTCGAGAGAGTCTGGAATCGAATACGGGAAGGCGACTCAAATACCACAAACCAAATACATTTTATTTAAAGGGCTTAAACGTATACAACGAACAACCTCATACTTAACATTGATTCTTAATTTTCAAGTACAATTTTTCATACATCAGATTTTCTTGTATCTACTTTTAAAATTTTTGAACTGCCGAACGACATTTAATGATGTGGTTTCTCAAGCCATCGGATACAGGTAAAATTGAGACTGCTTCTATGGAACTTTTAAGTTGCAGTTCCCTGGGATATTATTTTTGAAGTGAAAATTGTCTGTGCGCGCTGGAGACTAATCTGGCGATTTCATTATGAAACTTGTCGTGACGCTGCGGAAAAAGTGAGGTAGAGAGTGAGAGATATGCGGAGAGAGACATAACGTGCTTGAGCCGTTGAATAGTAAACCAGCGTGTCTGTCATGCAAGAACGGTGACGTCCGTTTGCACTTGTATTTTCATTTTCTCTCCCACTTTTCTACCTTACCTCTTTTTCTCTCACTCTTTCACATTTTGTCTTACTGTAACTTAACTTGATCAAAGTTTTATAATGACTAATACTCATTAACATTAAAATTATAATTTTTAAATAGTGTTAAATAAAAATATAGTACAAAACAATACAAATTTATATCAATTTTAGATGTTCACAGACATAAATAATTGACGGGAATGTGATAAAGAATCAAAATAGGCAAATAAAGTTACATATTGAAATTCGCTCTTTAGAAAATATAAGAAAACTAGACAAAGTAATGGAGCGAAATAAATTAATATTTATTATTTTATTTACAAAGTAATGATTGATGAGTTATATCGTAGTTCATTAAACAAGTTTAAATTCTGCCTGTGTGATCTTCCAAGCTTATTCCTCAAGCTTGATATAATTGTGGGAGCTTGAATATCATTTTATAGTGAGTGACACATTATTACACGTTTTATAACCATAACATCTTAATCAACTCCATTCTATCGCCGTGTTTTGGTTAATTATGATCCATTAGCACGTCGACTAAAAAACCTTATTTTCACATATAATTATGGTAGAACTGCGTTTTCTATCGTGTTACAATGGCGAGCTGAAAATTTAATGATCTGTTACATGAAAAAATAAAAAGTAGTGAGGGAAGTAGGTATTGTCACGAACTAACTCTACAGTAGCGGCTAAATACATGCAATGAATAGTACACATGAATTTGCATTAGCTAATTAAACCCTTGAGGGTGCCTGTAGTGCAGTGATGTAGTCACAGGCTGCCTAGAACAGGGTTCAATGTTCGAATCCTCAGCCCGCCGGGGATTTAGCAAGGGGTCTAAGCCACGGAACGGTTCCTAGGAAACTCGTCGCTCTCACAACAAACGGTCAACACGTTCTAATGAAGCGGGCCCTGAATCGTTCAGAGTTAAGTAATCTTACTTACCGAGTACAGCTATGTTGTATAATTCCGCAACAGTTCGTACGAATAGCTCAAGTAATTAAAACGGTTGACACTACTGATACAGCCAATAGGAGGTACTAAATCCTACATGACTGATTTACAGCGCGCAATCCGATAAAAGCAGTGAGTGTTACATTTTATCTATTTTCTTATAATACTTAAAAGAATTAGAATTATTTTCTAGCCTAACTTAAATGAAATTCAACGACAGTTATTAGAATACGTTAAAACCCGTCATGCTTTTAAGTATAAAATAGTGTAACGGAAATATTGCAAAAACTGGAACATATTTAAATAATATTAAACATTGAAATTTATTTATCTGTCGTTAATTATAAATAAATGAACTCAACTTGCATGAGGGGAGCAGTCCAATAATGGTAAAAAATGATATGTTTGGAAACTGATACTTGAATTATTACACTTATTTCCAAATTGGGCCATGAAGAGTTTTTGTTGTATTCCATACATTTAATTTAGGTCTCCTTTTCATTTTTTATGAACAAAGTACCTTTCGGGTCCCAAAGTTGGGTTCAAACGTTGTATATATTTTTTAACTGTATTAAATATCAAATATCTGACTTTAATGGCTGATTTATTTGTTTTAAGAATAAGAATTTATTATATGATCTACAAAATGACGTTCATTAAATATACTTAATTCACATTACTTCCGCTGAGGAAAATGTCGGTTTTTATAAAAAAAATTAATGTCATTGGAGTACAGCTCGCGGGGAAATTGTAATAAAATGAGGATATTAGAACAATCTTTTGATTACTATTCCCACTATCATACGTTGAACCAAATTTACTCAATGAAAAAATTTTGAAAATTTATTCGTTTGGTCAGTCAACTGCTGCCTATAAGCTGTCAGAAGTCTATTTGCGGATACTTTTATAAACCATAGTGTGCGCCACTAAAATGTAATACCAGGTCAAGAACTCTTTCCATTAAGTTCATAAACATGGCATCTAATAATGGACACGCGTGAAGGGATCCGCCATCTGGCAACACCACTGGCCGAGAAGTGAGGCGGGGTGTAGTGATGCAGTTGCCCTTAATATTATATTACCACGGCGCCGACTATAGTTTCTGTTGATTTTCAGGTTTTTAACTCCGGCAGGATGTGAAGGAGGCCATTCCGAAATTTGTATAATCATTTTTAATCTCTTATCCCCATTTTTATTATATTGAGAAACTTGCTCTTTCCACTTCGCACACTGAATACATTGCGATTAACTTGATTAAATATATTCCATGTAGATGCCTTCCACACACAGATAAAAAAAACGCACAACTGATTTGAAAATAAGGTCTGGAGTTTCAGCAGTTTCGTTTTATTTTTAGTTTAAAAACCACAACGTGCAATGAAATTGTAATGTTTATAAGTACTTCGGAGTAATCTCAGAAGTTTTCCGCTAGTGATACACAAGAATATGTACCCCAAAAATTGAACATTTTCATTAACTGAAAGGTAAAAGCTGAAATTCTGAGGAAAAATTTAACAAATAAAGAAAATACGTCAGTCTATATAGATATACAGACGTGCAGCGTCTAAAACTAATTCTATTTCATCGAAAACTTTCATTTCTTAAAATAAAATTGAAATTCAATACACTGAAACTTCAGATAGAAAAATTGATTTCTTAAATACCAATAAATGTTGATGATAAATTTGGGAAAACAGAATATACCTTTAATATGAGATCAATGAGTTCTTAGAAAACTTTATACCGAGGAAAAGAGTGTGACAGGTTGCGGTTTAATTTGATTTTTAAATTTAGATGTTGATGTATAATAAGATCGTTCAACACATGCTCATATAATGGTGTATAATGGGACTAGTTCTCTGATTTTTAGGTTTCTTATATTTAATGGAAGTTTGGTTTTACCTTGATTCTGGGGGAAATTTCTGTGCCTTTTGATTCATTGAAATATTATATAAAAATTTATTCGCGACGCTCTCTAAATCGGCCAAATTCATAAATTAAAAGTTAAAAAGATAGAGTTGAGATGTACATCCATTATTTCCGTTTCATTTTTTAATTATATGTTCCAAATTCATTAACATATTAAATCTTATAAGACATTTCTGAGAACTGCTTAGATGATGGGTCAACACCCTTGCTAAACACTTTAATTTTGAGAATATCTATATTACTATATAATTACTATTGAATATGTTGCCATAATCATCTTTATGTTACAAACTTAGTTATTTTTACAAACTAATCTTAAAAAGTCACTTTATTTGTTCCATAATTTTTCAGACATTGATCACATTTTATACCATCAGCGTATCCTGATTGTACTATCGGACTGACTTTTCTTAGTCAGCCTAAAACACTACTTTAAAATTTTTTAAATGATTATCATTAAACTTCAAATACACCTGTCGTGCAGCAGTTCAATTTAATAATACATTAATGATCCTGATTCGGTTGTAACTCGTGGCGTCATCAATTTTGTTATAAATGAATTATCACGTTTACGATGTTTACTTTAGAGTAAAACTTTATGTGCAAAACTAGGTGTTACTGCACCTTTTGTTACAGCAGAAGATTGGATAATATAAATTATTAAACTAATGTTACACGGTGCGTGAAAGTAATAATACAGCCGTGAAAGTTTACATTATCTTTGATACAACGTTACAATTAAAGAAGTACGCAATAGCCTTAAGAAACGAAGTTGCGAGGCTCTCAATTCTCTTTCTACGTCAAACATACAATAACAAATCTCTTTGCTCCCAGGAACATAGTAATTGAATCTTCAGAAACATCTTAAATAATATTTTCTTCTTCGGGAAACATTCTCGTTTTTAATAATAAAAAAATTATCAATTTTCATTTCTTGAGACAGTTGCCTTGTTTTCTTTGAGAAATTCATTTCAACTGCTGTGATTCTTTCGTGAGACTTTGTTTTTGTTTCCGTATATGACGGAGATGTGTTTACGGTTGATTGAGAATCATATTTTCTTTCGTATACGAATAAGAATTCGTTTTTGATGGAGCTGAGACTAAATTTTTTTTTGTATTACTTTGAACTAATCGTAATAGCGTGTATTATTGCAGGAAACAAAGAGATTCAAATTTTTTATATAAAAATACTTGATTTATTTAATCGATGGTAATTAGTACATTGATCCAGAACGTTCGTAGTTTCGTCAGGCTCTAAACGTTTATATTGGCTGTGGAAAACTCTGAAATTTTATAGACAGCTGTCAAGTGGTTTCTCTGAACTCAATATCATAAATTTAAAGTGTTTTTATTTAATGGCACTTGTATCATAACTACTCGCCGGTAAATTAAATTACCTCCCTACAACGGTCCAAGTCGAAAAATAAACTCAATCGACGTAATTTTCGTCGTGTTCGCCAATCCTCTCTCATTCTTTCTCGAGCACTGATTGAGGTTCTTCACTCTCCCATTTTTGTGGGAACAATTTCTAGTAAATTTCAACCTCAATCTATCAAAAATATCGATAAAACTGTAACAGCTTTGTAAAGCCAAACGAGAGAGTTAATTAGGTTGCCGTTTCATCGCGTGGCAATTTTACCCGTGTGATACAGGTATAGGTCAAATTGTTCTTTAGTGAAAAAAAAAACTCAACATTAAGTCCGGAATTTAGCGAGTATACGTTATATAGTTTATATTTTACTATCTGAAGCTCCGACCGGAAACTGTTAAAGTGATCAAAGTCATCGTGGACAAAACCTAAGGCAATCCCAAAATGTAAAAATATCGATTTAGCTTACGTATGTTCCGTATATATTTATAACCGAATTATTACTATTTAATAAAAATATATTGTCGCGGAAATGAGATTTTCTAAAAATTTTTTTTTATCAATATGAGGTGTATCCCGAGGTAATTTAATAAATCCGGGGCACGGACTAGGCAAAGACCTTATAAATTTCTGATAACTTTGGTCGATTCTTCTGTTTATGAGCTTTGGAGAACATTCAGCTACTTAAGACTATTGGCTTAGCTACGGAAGGGCACCGGGGGGGGGGGGGGGGACACCTGGCCCCGGTCCCAGAATCTAGGGGGACGCCAAATGATGTTAACGCGATTCCCCGACGCATCGACAATACATGTTTCACACTGTCGTTGAAAACTTTTGTCTCACACTCTCAACATATGTGCCGCCTCCTGTCAACTAACCGTGTAACATTGTGGGGTCTAATTACAGTAGTCGAGTTTGCGGGGATGCAGTGGACATTGTTGGCAGGCAGTAGCAGAAGCAAAGGTGGAGACACACTGCCATCACGTCACGTGACGTGCCGGCCATGAAGTTGAAGCGTGACTGTAGCTTCAACCGCATACTGCTGTCACGTCACGCGGTCCACGGCCAGAATCGTGTTCGAGGGAGGAAACAAACAACTTTGACAAGTGCCAGTCTACATCCGTGTACCAATCGTCCGTACATTACCCCTATTTTCCAGAAAAAGTAAAAACATAGTAATGTTTCGGAAATACGGAGTATTGTTTCCGTTTGGAGCAGGATGCAAGTGTAACAGAGACAGTAACGTATAATGTAAAATTATACAGATTCTCTTTGGTTTGTAAGAATAATACTGAATTGTACAATTGATAATGGTCTTATATTTACACACGTGTGAGTGATTCAAAATATAATACTTTATGTGAAAAAAATGTAAGTCTTCTTTGATACGCACGACTTATTGGGCGTTATTAAATAACAATAAAAGGGCCTGACTGAGATAGAAGTTCGTTTGATAATTTTTTAATTTAAATCAAATATTTAAATTTGAAAATTAAAATAAATGTGAAAAAGTAGTGTGGATAGATTTCAAATTCGATCAAATAATGATGACTCGTGTAATTCTCTTCCTTTCGTTAGAATTTAGGTGTATTTTTGTAAACTATAGATGATTTTATGAAACCCGATAGTGCAATTAAAATTCTCTACAAATTCTGTTCTATGAGAAATCAGTGTACGAGTGACCAATTTGGAGATATCAGAAGTTATAACTTCATAATAGTATTAAACGAATTATTAATAATAATACTTCTTAAGGTAATTAAGTAAAATAGTTTTTTCTACTGGGAAACAGTGACTAGGGATCCTCAAGCTCCTTTGAAAAGTTTAAAACAGAATACAGATTGAAAAATGTGACATCAAAATGTGTGGGAGCGCAAATCGCAGATACGTGACAGCCCGTGACATCGCAGTGACGTGACGCACAGTGATACAAGTGTGTCTCTGACCCATGAGACAACATTGGCAGGTAGTCCCGCACACTTTATGGACTTCACGTTAAATCACGTGACAGTACGTGACGTGATGGCAGTGTGGCTTCACCTTATGACGGCGCTGATAAGTATTATGCAGCAGAACCAGTGGCGAATCGTGCTACAGCACATAAATTAATTTAGTAAGTAGTTTTCGTCAATTGTAAGAACCTTCATAATAATTGTGTTTTAACATTGAGAATTTATGCTACGATATCGAAAAATTTAAACTCCCCGCCTTTGCGCCGCATCGCTCCTGAAGCAGCCAGCTGGACAGCCAGTGCTATCCCACCGACAGCACACGGTCTTCTACATTATTGGCAACTGCGCATGCGTAGCATACATTTTCAGCCCCCTGCGTCGCCCGTAAAGCTCTACAAACTCAATCATTTTCGTGCTACAAATCTGAGAGCACTCCAGAACCGATCCGTTCAATTTTGGTTATATAAAAACGATAAAGGACTGTATGTATTATATTATTAATATTATAAATAATTAAACCCTTAAGCAGAAGAAATAGTAAATGAAAACGTTGCTAACAAAAATATAGAATAAAAATTAAAAATAAATTACCAAATAATTAATCATATGCATAGATTCACACCAAAAAATAATCAAATTAATTAAAGACAATGATATTAACGAATTTAAATATATAACTTAACCTGCAAATAAAATAGAATGCACATTAACAAAAACAAAAGATAAAATACAGATTAATAATCAAAAAGATATAGTTTACCAGGTAGATTGTAATGGGTGCTAATCAATTTACATCGGGCATATATCAAGTAATATAAAAACAAGAATATATAACCATCAAAATAGTATTAAACCAAATACGAAAACAAATATTGCCCTTTATATGCATTAAAAAGTAACGAAACATAATATTAAATTTGATAACATAAAAATTTTGCAAAGAAGTAATAATTTACAAAAACTAAACATTTTGGAATCAATATATATTTACAAAAATATTAAAATCTCTATTAAATGAAATAAGTGATATTGGTAAGCATTACGCAAAAATTTTGGATATTGTATAATTTTAATTTAATTTGAAGCATTTTCAATTATTTTTCACCTATCGATATACTTGATATATCAATACGGAAATTGTTTTGTGGTAGATACAACACGACCATTCACTCAGAGCTAGACCATTGACATTAAACATGTAACCCTATTCTAAACAATAGGATGTCATATAAAGCTATGTCAGTAAAATTTGGCCTAAGGAATTTTTTAATTAAATTATCACGTATGTAGAATATAATTAAATCTCTGTAACATAATATATTAATATTGTTATACACATAATTTAATTCCAATGATGTACTTAATAATTTTACAGATGAATAAGGTTAGAAAAACCGAAAGCTCCAGCTGGACTATTTTAAAATCCTGACATTTTAATGTAATGTACATTGAAATAAAAATTTTATATGTTTAATCAATTAATTAAATTATTAAAAAAATAATACTCGTACATTTTTTATAATGAAATAAAAATCTCAATCTAAGGTTATTTTACAGAAAACAACATTTAAGAGGCATCATAGTGCGAAAATCTCCTGCATGACCCTGTACACAACATTGTTCAGTGGCTTGTTTCCGAAAATTAACTTTATTTAAAATATTTACCGAATACTTTCGGGTTAGAAATGCTAAATACCGCGTTTAAAAATTAAGCACTATTGGAAATTTGTAGACAGAATTAGAAATGTAGGCTATTACGTGTGGGGTCAGAGAATTGGTAACACTATCACTCATGTAGTTTTATTATTTTACATAGTTATCTTCGTAAAAAATAGTTGCTGGGGGTAATGTAGCACATAGCTTAAAAAAACTCACTATTCGCCACTGAGCAGAACTGTTGGAACTATTAGTATGCATTTACAGCAGCAATCTATTTTAATTACGAATAGGAATGCGACGGCGAGAGCATCAAGAAAGACGACAGGAGCGCCTGGAGAAGACAGCAGTCGGTGAGTCAGCCACAGATAATAAATAGATTGTAATACATTACAGACAGCTATTTATATACATATAGCGATACCCACACTTTTAACTGAGTAAACACAAATTGACTGCTCCACTGTACGGTACTAATTTTGTCCGAGTTAGGGCTGAGCTCTGTTGCTTTGTTGAAGAGCCGAAATGGCGATTGAGCGCGCAAAAGTAAAGTTAGTCTTCAGTCTACGGTCAGCCACGAAAGGATAGACAACCAAATCTGCATACGAGGAGTCTACGTCTACGGTCAGCCACGAGAGGAGAGACAGTAAAACAAATCTTCACCGAGATACATAGCAGTTCGATCCAAATAGATAAATAGAACAGTAAAAGTCTAAAATCAGCAAATCGTGAGTTCCTGTAAGCAAGCAGATAGTTGGACAGAGAGATTTTCTAACAACTAGTCAACGGTGAAGCAAAGATTGCTTCATTATAAAAATTGAACAATTTTCCATTGAGGGAAACCGACATCCGATAGCTGACCAATTAGGAGAGGATCATCCGAGGTTCCTGAGAGCTGAGTACGTGCATTTCGACAGCGTATGTGTAAAATCTGTGAGGAAATTTAGAATCAGTGTAATAAAATTTGCATTTATAGTGTAGTGTTGAAGCTACAAAAGAATGCTGGTACCAGTCGGATATTATGTGAGTAACCAAAACTTTGATAATAATATTTGTAAACGATAACTAAAAGGTTAAAGTCAGATTTCGTTCATCTTTCATTTCGTTCAAGTTTAATTTCTTTACATTTAGCTTTCTTTCATTTATCGACATATTGTTTTTAGGTAAATTTTATGCTTGATTTGTTAATCAGTTTATTAAATCATTTTTCTGTTAATTATCAAACCCAGTGGAGACCCTGAGAGAAGAGATCTTAATTTGATTGTAATTGTTTTAATTTTGGAAGCCACAAATGAATATTATTTTGTTTGTTAATTTTTTTATCATTTAATTTAATTAACCTTTTCATTTTGATTATTACAATATATATATATATATTGTAATATAATATTCTACACGTGCCCTCTTATCATAACGTCTCTTCAGCATAGCGGACCTAAGAGGGCGCAGCTGCAAGAACGCTGATGCAGTTAAAGACATCACTTTAGATATAGCGAGTAACTAAACACAACAACAACACATAAGTCTTCACCCCTTCCGCCTAGGCAGCTGTGATAACGCTGCGTCTAGACGGACGTCAGCATTTTAAGTACTTTATGCAGACATGTACACGTCAGCAGAAATCTCCACCCTGTAAGAGTTCTTCTCATTGGAGACTTAAAATCATCAGGGAGGGGGAAAGGAGTCTTCGAATTGTTCAGAGCTCTTGGAAAAGTCAGTCGTGATCCAACCTCCAGACGGGTCGGTGGCTCCTGGTGCTATCCGCCAGTTTGTCTTACTTTATTTTATTTCTAACTATTAAATCTATTGATTCTTCATCAGCTCTTATTTGACTTAAGTGCAGCGAAACACCAACCACTACGCCTAGGTTCAATTAGTTGAACCCGAACCCTCACGTTACCGACTTTCCTATTTCCTGTTCTTAATTCTTCCTTTCTCCTCTAGATCGGTAGCCAGGTGAGCTAACGGAGGTATAGCTCGGTTGGTGAACGATCTATCTGGACTTCCCATTTCCAACTGCTGGAATGTTACATGTTCTCAGTGGTGGAGTGTTACATGATGGCAGGTGGGATGTATGTTACATGGCGGCAGCGGTTGGAAGTATGTTACAATATATATGTGTATATATGGTAATCCACATAGTGGCAACTTCCCTCTTATAGCATAGGAAAAGGAGTGAAAGAGGGGATGCGGAAAGGTAGAGCAGGGTAGCCAAGGGTTAGCTAGGGCCCCCGGACTATGGTTTAAGGATCCTACCCGTCAATTCACCTAAAAGATTTGCAGGAAAAACCCTAGAAAACCTTCATCAGGTACTTATCATAACCTTTAAGGACACCAAGTGGCTTAAGTAAAGTGAGAATAGAGTAGTTGTTTTTAGGAAAACGATTCTACAAACTTCTCCAGAAAAACCTCAAAAAACAAAGCAAACGTTATCATACTTTATATTAATATTACAATTCTCTCTGTTGTTAATAGAAGCGAACAATATTACCAACGATGAGCGAAAGTGAATTCCAACAATGAATTAGAATATGTTCACAAAATATTTGAAACCTGTAAAGTTGGTACGTGCGAAAGGAAAAGAATGAATCCATTAGGGAACCTAGAGAACAAAGGAAGCCTTTGATTGGATCAAGCACGAGGAATATCAAACTGCTTTGCGTCAGAAATTGGATTATGGATCACGGGCGGAGTACGAGATACGCACATCTCAGGAAAAGTGTAAAGTAATCCCATTACTGAAGTTTAGCGAAGCATAAGGTGGTGTCGTGTTAATTGTTTCATCGAATTTATTTACATCCTGTTTGCCCTTGAGTAAATTCCTGGCTTAAGTAGCAACAGAACCCATTAACAGCCTCCGACTTCATCGACACAAACAACATTGCTCCTGAACTAAGTTTCAATCCTGTTTGTCGCAATTTGAAGCTAAAACCAATTTTTGAATCTTTTAACCCGCTTTAAACATCAAGACTTACTTTAAAAAACTGAATTGTCATCGAAGTGTCACTAGGCCTACCGGTCGATACACGTTGCATTATTTTGTCATGGGGTGTCGGCACATCTGCTAGTTGTCTCACGTTTACAGTTAGTGAACTGGGAAAACGATACTAGTTTTTGGCACTGTGCTACTTTCTTCAATTAATTTGCCGTAAGGTCACATATATTGGGTGGTGATCCTAATTAATTTATCGTGAAAAACCAACGATAAATTTTTGACCATTTTCAACAGAAAATTCAACATAATCATGTCTATAATGACAACACACGATCGCAATTTATATAAATCATTATGGAAATGATCTTAGCATGACCTATATTGATTTGAAACAAACCGAGTGGCCAGGTATATACAATATAGCCGAAAGGGAAATAATTTGGCACTAATCTCTTACGCATTTCAAATATGTTATAATTACGCCCACATAATTAACCGGTATCGGGAGAGTCGCGGTTGATATTATTTGTACACTACGGGAGCGGGTTTGATCTTGAAGCTCTTCCCAGTCCCGTCGAATCAACCCGACGTTGTCAGGGTTTGTCGTCATTCATTATTGACGATTTACCAATGTTCATCTTTTTCTCTGCTCTTATTCACTACCAACCAGAACGACTACCATTTACAAATTCTCCTAAATTTAATCTTAAACGGCATAATGAATATCACTTACAAACACACTGAACCCTAAAAATTCGACAATCTCAGATCATTTGGTCAGGTTAATGGGTGGAACTTGAATTTAACCGCCAGCGGGAATGACATTGTTCAAATCATACTCCGAAACTAATTTGGGCCATTTTCGACGATTAAACAGATATAGTGAATCGACTTCAGCAACTCCCAAGACGGCGGAATCAAGGTTTTCGCATTGTCACAGAATTCTGTCAAGGGTTGAAATTTAACGTATACTAGTCTGCGCCACGAAAATGTAATACCAAGGTAACGACTCCTCCAGCTACGTTGCCTAGCATTGTGTAATAGGCAGGCGTGGTGACTAAGGGTTACATCAAATGGCCACGCAGATTTTGTCATGAATAACGGCTAACGTAGCATTGTTTTAATCCCACATTTATTTCGTTGATATAAATTTAGTTTAGGAAAACGCACATGCCTAATACAAGTTACACTTTGTAAATTTAGGATTCAGGCTGTTGTTCATCTTATGGTTGTAAAGGAAGTCCAGGATTTTTTATTTGAATTATTTACCACCTGCAAGAGCTTTAAAATAAATTTGTTACAAGGTAAGACACATCAGGGAAACATTTTTTATATTATCTTTATTTATAGTCGCATCTACAAGAGGGAAACATTGTTTCTCCTTTCTCACATTATATAAAAATTTCTACAGCCATGTTGTAAAGTATCAGAGCCATTAGTATAATTCCTCTGCTAGTGAACATTTGTAGTAATTTGATGCCTTAGTTGGGATATTCAGTGCATATAATTTTTGATGAGTCATCTTCAGGTTGGGACAAGTCATTTCAGCCATTCTGAAATTTGTTTCATTCATATACATCGTTTCCCCGTAATAAACTTTTCACATTCATATACCAATAAATTATAAACCACAAGCTCTACAATAGCACCTCAGCTCAGTTATATGGTAGTACACGATAAATCTCAATTTTATTCAATAAAGAATTTTATTGTGTATTTTAAAATGAAAACGTATTTTTTATTAATAGCTCATTTTAAAAAAACTGATAGGTTTACTAATCACAATGAACAGTAAATAGTACATATTGTTCCAATTAAAAAAATAATCATATAAGTTATAAATTTATGGAGAAACTTGTCAAATTCAAGACATGTTTAGCTACTAATACATTCTAGTATGTCAAACATTTTTCATAAGAAATACCTATTTCAATGAGACTTCATATTGTTATATGCAGACATGCAAATGTTTTAAGCAACATCAAAAATCTATTCCCCACCTAGACACCTAATGGCAAACATTCAAAAATCATGATAAAGCCACCCTTAACTTTTAAGTAAGCCAGTTAAAACTTAAAATTCAGTTCACCATATTCACTTTTCCTCCATAAGGGTATGCTTCAATAGGGAAACCAAACCTCTCTAGGAAAGCACACACAGCCTGGAAGTCAGTATTAAATCAAAGAAACTTAATACTGGAACAAGTACAAAGAAATAGGTTATCCTACCTTATCAATAGTATATCCCATAAAAGTCATGACAAAAACTAGCCATGCATAATGTTTTCATTCTGTATGAAGTAATGTTACCCAGCTAGAGCATAAACAGAATTAAGTCATTGACTAAATAAATAAGTTAAAGTGATGTTTAAATAATCAGTGAACTATTAATTTCACATTTCAATATAACACTTAATTTGAAGGTCCCATTCCAGCCAAGGGAAATGAATTAGCAAATTTCCTCAACAAATGTTCAAATTTCAAGCTATATATTATCTGAAGTACAATACAATTTGGTTATTTATTAAAAGTCGGCTTTTGATTGTTCATTCATATTCATTGTTCAATACAACAAAAAGTTGAAGAATTTCAAGAATTATCTTTACATAACAGATGTATAACATCTTTGCAAACTTAAAAACTTTAATCAAACTAATTTTTACAGTACTACTGTTAGGTTTGCATAATCCACTTAATCATAATTTTTTATATTATCATAATCCATATCTTGAATATTTATGAAAATTTCACATTAGAAACAGAAGGTAATTAATACAATTACAATTTCTCATTTTTATACTTTTACTGAAAAGATATTTACAAGAGCAAGTGTTTAATCAACACATTTGACAATATTGTTATACATAAAACATTTGTTACTTTATGAATTAAATTCATTGCAAAGTCTGAAAAATATTCACTACATTGATATCTATTCATCTTATCCTCAATTGCTTGTTTCACATTCAATACGTCAAATAAATGTGAACTTGTCACAACTTAATAGTAATTCAAAATAGCAAAGAGAATAGACATGATGAACACAGTTATTTTATTTAAAACTCTCTTCTGTGGTATTTGTCAGGATCAAAATATGATGTAACCACAACTCTATTGTTGAACTTACGACCTGTAAGTGATTGCTGTGCCTTTTGACAATCAATGATAGAGTTAAATTCCACAAATACCTGAAACACAAATGTACTTCAAATCAGAAAAAGGCAGAAAATAAAAATGAATGATATAATGCACATCTTTTTTATTCAGAAAAGATTAAGCCAATGAAACCATCATTCAAGATCTGGTTCAGGATTTCATCATATATAAATACAAATACACATTTACAGTTTAATAAAACTACATTATACCTTACCACAGGCCAATAAAAATGTTCAAAGAAACAAATTTTATGGCAACGTTGACAAGTCAGGAAATTGTGGAATTTAAATAAGTTTTTCAGAGAAATTTGTTTCAAATGCCTACAAAAATAAATTTAATACAGGGAAAAATTAAATTAATTTACAATCTGAGACACAATTCTTTAAACTTCAAACCATTCCTCAATGGTGGGTGGTGAACCAAATGAATTATCCCATAATTCAATGAAGACATATTTACTCTTGTATGCAATAAATACCATCATATTTAAAGAATTTTTTTGAATTCTTTTTTTTCATGTGACTTTGATTCATACATTTCTTTACAGGAAATGTTAAGGATGCAAGTAATTGTACATGAATAATAATGAACCAAGAACAATGACATACTGAGAATACACACACCATAGACGCAGCAAATGTCAAAAAAGCAAGGCATTCACAGAAAAATCAATATTCCAAAATACAAAGGAAATATGTTTTTTAGATTGTAGATTGAAGTTTCAGGTTTACAGTCAGGGAAGTTGGTAAAAAACATCACATTTTAATGATTCATCAAAACATGTTTTTGATGAATTCACCAATGCACATTTCATCTGTGTACATTTTGTGAATCATATATGTTTTATAAAAAGGGGCACAGGAAATTCACATATAGTATAAAAATATCAACTTTTTGAACTGCTGTTGTTACACGACATTACAGGGCTATACGGAAAGCTGAAATTTTGATTTTAAACAAATATGCTACAGGTTTGTTCAATTTCATGACATTCTGTTTACATACAGTGGCTGTCTTCAAAATCATCTAATTTAAGATGCAACAGAAATCATTTATATTGCACGACATATCATTTTATGCTCAGAAAAGATTAAGCCAAAAATAATCTTCACAAAATATCTAGCTCAATATATCATCATAGCACTAGGTATGATACATCATTAAATTTCACAATATATCATTTATGTAATAGAATGAAATAATCAAATCCAAGCATTTCTTAAAATACACTACAGATGACATGCAGTATAATATCCCTAGTCTTAAAATTTTAGTGTTCCATTCATTAGTAAATACAAGCAGATACACTCTCCTTGGAATATTTTCTGGTTCATACAATTTAACAAAGTTCAAAGTAGGTTTATATACGAGCAAATTTAAATAATTACCACTCACTCTACAGCAGCTGTAATTTTAGTATTAAATGTGGTATTTATACTATAATTCCCAGTCCACAAGTGAGCTTCCTCCGGTACGTTAAGAAGAATCCTTTTATTATAGGGAATTTTAACAATCATCTGTGAATAATTTTTCCCTACTTCTCATTCCTACACAAATTTACTAGAACTTCATTTACATCCACTCCACCTTGTCTCACATCAACACTTATAATTGGAGGTGGTAAGAATAATTATGAAATTTGAATAATTAAAAGAATCAAAGATATTATTCATAATGATTTATATGTAAAAATTCATATTTATCTACATACTAAATCAAGAATAAGAAGTAATAAAGTTTACATACTTTTCCACAGCCAGGAACATCAACACCCTCTATGGGGCGTGGTATTTCCACTGATCGTACCACTCCATACTTATTACACTCTACTTTGATATCTTCTAAAATATCTTCATACTCCTCTTCATCACACAGTTCTTCAGGAGTTACCATATTGAGAAGACAAAGCACCTATAAATTAAGAAAAAAATTAGACAAACAATTTAGTTAATATCAAAGCCACAAAATTATATGCTTATATTTTAGATACAAACCTCTGTTGCTGGACCAGCACCTCCAACCAATGTAAGTCCAGGTACTTGTATCTGCACTGGTGCTTGTTGACCAATTTGTGCATTCTTTGCACCTACACTTGCACGTTGAACAATTAACTTCTTATCTCCCAATTGCATTCCATTCAGACCTGCTATTGCCTAAAATAGAAATTCATATACTTGTATAAGTCCATTTACAAAGCCTAAATTATAAAGATTATAAAAACAACATGCGTACAAGAATTTATGAAGAAAACTAGTTTATTTTTGTGCATGGCTCATATCAAATTAATAATATCATAATTAAAATTCAAAACAAGAATTAAAAGTTCAAAACAAGAATTAAAAGTTCAAAACAAGAATTAAAAGTTCAAAACAAGAATTAAAAGTTCAAAACAAGAATTAAAAGTTCAAAACAAGAATTAAAAGTTCAAAAAAAATAAGTAGCTTCTTTCAACAAATTTTTAGTAGTTTTAACCCATGTGTGTTATTTTGAAATGAAAATTGTAGAAACTGTGGGCAAAGAAACAGGTTTATATGAAAAACTTGGTCTTGAGAAAGTAATTGTCTAATTTCATTCTGAAAATTATAACAATAAAATTTAAAATTATTCCTCTGTATTTAACATCATACAGGCTGTAAGAATTGTAAATAATCTAGACCAAGAAAAGTGTCATCAAGCGATATTTGTATTTATAAGCATAAATGCAATCTTTATTAATTTAAACTAACCTGATCTGTCATTGTCACATCTGCATATTCACAAAAGGCATATCCTTTACTTAATCCTGTAGCAGAGTCCTTGACAAGGTTGAAAGCACGAAGTTGCCCGAATGACATAAGTAACTCCTTTACCTGTTTACAGAAAATTCTATATTAAAAATAATACAAGAACAGTTACTCTTAACTACCAAGAAGTTTAAGAATAGAAACTTCCAAAATGCATTTACTTAATGACAATAAATAAAAATTTAAGACTATATTACAACTTTTTGGTATATCTCCATAGAATAAGAAATTCAGTACACATTAGTACTGTTGTTCACAGAATTAACATTCATATCACAATATAGCTAAAGAAATTGTAATTTTGCTAAATACTTCTCTCTGACCTACTAATAAGTATTTATGAGAGAATCAAGATGTAATATGAAGGTTATAGACTTGAGATATATCATATTTGCACACAAAAGTACTGTACCAAACAGAAAACAAATATAAATGCTTCAATTGAAAATTAGATGTAAATAATTGCATCGGCATTGTTGTGAATTTGATAAAATTGAACTAAATGTATGCAGAAATAAATTATATAATGCCTTAATGTTACAGTTTTTGGAGAACATAAAAGTAAATGGTATTTTATGAGGTTGCCATACAGATAATAGAATGTTAATCGTGTGACCATTTCTGAAGAACCTATTCAAGAAAATAGAAAACCTGAGTATTAGCAAAAAGTGATAAAGTATCATGTTAAATCCTCCAAACACGTTTTCATAAAGACTGTCATACTCTCTCGACAAGTTTTCTTAGACAGGTATAATTTACTTTATGCAAAATATGTTTTTACCTCCTAAAATAAAGTTTCCAAACGATAAAAAAATGAATTGGCTTGAACATGAATAGATATACCAAAATTAGTAATGTGTTGATATAATTAAAAATATGATTTGCAAGAACGTACCTTTTAAATGATGATAGGGACCAGGACTGAAAGTAATTGAGACACACGAAGTAGCAAAGGCAGTGGATTTTTAATACAGTAAACCTTTCCAAATTTAACATAATTAACAAAAAAAATCTAGAAAATCCATTTCCTTTGCATTATGCTGCTTAATTTAAGTAATCATATACATACCAGCCTATGTGACCACATCATAACTGGGCTGGAAAACTTTAGTTCCCCCAAAACATTAAAAGCTTCAGAAAACTTGCCTTTTATGTTCCCTCAACTGTGAGTGTGCGTGTTTGGACCTCGCTCATATTATCGACAAGCAAAGGATGGGTCTTATTACCCGCGAAACCTTAGCTACGACAGAAGGGGGGAAGAAAGCAGAGGCATAGATGAGTATCCGATTTTTGCAAAAACATAAAAATCACTTTTCAAACATCGTCGTACCCTTAATATATAATTTAACTAGGCAAGAATTAAAATACTTTTAAGTGTGTTGTGCGGTAAATAAGGCTCTGAAGTGCATGGATAATACTCAATTATATTATTTATGAATCCTTTATAGCGGAAAATGCTGGGAGGTGTAAAACCATTGAAATTAGTTGCTTGAATTACTGATTTTCTGTAACACATGCAGATAATTCAATTAATAAATTTCAACTTCCATGCATTTGAACCATAAGAATGCACTACACACAAATACTAAAGTAAAATACTGAAAATGATTCTTTTATTGCCACACATTTCATTGTAAGTAAATTAAGCTGAAATTGGCAATTATAATTTAAACTAAAGTATAATTATCTCCAGGGTAAAAATACAGCTGCAATGACTCTGCAAAATTTATCTATTTCAAAAATGTTTGAAGTAACTGCCAGCTGAAATTGAATCAGTACACAATTCATGTATATACTCTGAAAGAAAGGTTCTCTTAACTTCGATGTTCATTCAGCCTCATAAGAATTCTGAAAAAGAAATCTGGAGATCTGCATTTTCCTTTTGCTGAAAATAAATATTTGAACCTCTGTCGTATTGCCAGGTGCACGTTACCTAAATAAACATTGCAAATATTATCTGTTGGTAAAGCTGTGAACAAGAAAATTGGATGACAGGACGAAGCTAAAATGATTCTGATCAAGGCTATTCAAGGAATGTCAGAAGAAATGAGGTTCAAAGAGATGACTTCAGTGTATTGTCTTCACTTGATTATGAATGAAGATATTTTCAATGCCATATTCCAATGCATTATTTGAATCAATAATGAAAACAGGTTTTTGTGGATCACCTGACCCAATCATAGATATCAATCAAGATAACTAATAAAACAAAAGTCTATGTATCATGAGAACTTTAAGAAGAATGAACTCAAAATATCAGGCATACATTTCATTATGCTTTCAACAATACCAACATCTTCTCTCCAACTCTTGAAAGCTGTTTTAAAGCACATAAATAATTTCTCAACAGATATAAATTAACTATTTGTACTTACCTGCATATATAATTAAAACTTGGAGCAATGTTTTGCCAGGCATCTTTAATGCCAAACATCAATAATGTATTATAAATGTTCTACAATTATTATTTTTCTATCTTACACTGCTCCAAGTTGAGCTTAACTTTTGCCTTTCTTCAAAAAAAATTATGTTCAATCATATTCCATAGAGGCACTGGACCTAAAATGACTCGAGTATAGGGAAGCACCATGTGTAGAAGGTTAAGCACCCTCAAAATACACTTAATCTTCATTTCATTTACATTATGAACCTTAACCACAAATATTAGAAAAAAGTTGTAAAATTGAAGTGTTGAGACCTATTACCAGAATGAGCATTCTTACCAGTTAGATATTCACATTTATGAAAAAAAAAGTACCTCATTGATATTTAACACTAAAACTTCAACTTGATTTCTTACCATAACTATTGTGATATTAAACAGAACTTAGGATACAAAGTATGTATCAAATATTTTGTAAGTGCAGTCCAGGCAGCAACATCCACCTCAAACAGCCCATTTACAGAACGTAATAAGCAGTCAGAAGATACAAATGTTCTCTAGAACTGTACAAACTTTTGAGATAGCATTTTAAAGGAGGCTGTAACCAATACAATACTTGAAACAGGAATTCCAGGTTAACAAAACTTGTGGTCTAGTGCTCACATGTATCAAGTTATTATGCATGCAGCACAATGCTAGCACCACTGATAAATGCAAACAATCTGATTGATGTAACTGGTCAACATTGTTTTGTGTCCCCATCATTAGCAGCAGTAAGCGCCACGAACAGAACACAGAGTATGGTGCCCAGAGAATGATTGAAATTATCACCATGAAAAATGGCCTAAGCATAGTTTAATCTGATTGGAAGCCAATTGAAAATGGTTAATTTATACTTCAACTACTAGTACAAATAAAATGTAACGGCCAACAATAATATTTCAAAGTTATTTTGAAACCACTAAGAACAATGATTTGAACATGGGGGTAGTAAAATTATAATTATCTTTTAAGTAACAATTTTCTTGCACCTGAATCGTATGAATAGATTACACATTGTTCAGTTCCTTCAAAGGCGATTCTTGTACAATGAGTCCTACAAACATTGGTAGCGCTAGAAGAAAGCACGAGGAACGGTAATTTCAAGCAGTGGGGAGGATACATCACACGTTGAATAACTGGCAGATTGTAATAATGTAATGAAATGAAGATTAGGCAGTAAAGCTCCACCAAACATGTTAAAAATTTACTTTCCTAAAGACAAACAGTTCATGCAGACTTAAATGTGATGTAAACTAATTATTTGTATTAACTGTTCATAACTACCATCTCCAACTTTATTAGAGAATTTATGAACAGTTAATATAAATTAGCTGTAAAAAATTAATTTATTAGAATATAAAAACTATACTTTTACTTTAATAATATTTGTATTACTTTTCTACTGAATCAACAGTATGTATATATATAAATGAAACCAACCTGATCTTCATTTAGATAGTTAGGCAAGCCACCAATGAAGATCTTGTGGGGTGAATCAGGGACAACTGTGCTGATAACTCCAGCTGAAAATCAGAATGCCCCTTTATTAATTAAATTGTCTGACTAAAATATTGGTAAAAACACATATACAAAGTTAAGCTTATGGCATGACCGAAAGAAATTGAATATGTTAAGTCAAAAGCTCAACTTCACTAAATAATTACACAGCTATAGCTACTATTGTAGAATAAGGATAAATATAAATACAATTCCAAAATCATTTAACAAATGTAAATTTAAAAGGTTGCAAAAAACCCTACCCACATTTTCTTTACAGTGTGTCATAAATATGAAAGTGAATATAGTGTTGATAGCCATGTATTTGGTTTCATGCTTATGTGTAGCATGAACCTATAATTACACTATGTAGTTTTAAAAAAATACAAGTATTCTCAGACTGAATATACTTTCCTGTAATGCAATTGAACAAATTCAAAAAACTGAATCGTGTAATTTCAATCTCCATACTTCATGCAATAACTGATTAAATTTAATTATGAATATTACTAGATTGATGTCTGGAGTTTTTTTGTCATTTCCTGATATTGAAGATTCTAATACACGCAAAGAAAGAATTTTTCAGTGTCTACTCGTAATTACAAAGTTATAAACAAATAAATTTTGACAACACTGGGCACCCGGCTTACCCCTTAGGCAGTTGGTTAACAATCACCACACAGGACCCCACGAATTCACATTGATACAGAGAACACACAATTCTAAATTATGTTTCCTTCACTAAACACTTCAATCCTTGAAAAGCAATCTTGTACACACAAGGTCAAGAATAAACTAATATGGCTACATTTAATATCATGTGCATTCAACCAGATATTTCTACTTGTCTGTTTGTGACATATTTAGTGCGCTTCACTATATGGCAATAGCACCTCCCTCCATACAGAAAAAGCAAGTGCCTTCTTATTTTAATCACACTATTTGATTTTTTTATTAAAGTTATTGTCAGTTAAAACACCTATTAATAACTAAATTATTTAATCATAGTTAAGGAATAATTCATGTAATTAAAGTACCCAAACTTACCAGGTACATTAACAGATGGATTTTCTGACATCCCAGGCATTGGTTGGTAATCGTGGGGCCTCCGTATCTTTAAGCTCTGACCCTTGAAGTTAATTCCATCAAATGCCATAGCTTGTGTTGTCTCATCAATAGATCGAAACTGTAATAAATAACTGGTAACTTTATGTACATATTTACAAACAAATTTACAACAATAAGTTTCTAAGCTTGTTAGTATAATGCTATTAATTTTTTTTATATTCTAATGAAACGTGTGTAGAATAATATGAAAAACTAAACAATTTGCTCTGAAATTAATGAAAATTTATTAACTTTTCTCAATAGCAATCTGCGCAATATGAGCATGTCAGGGACCATTCACTTCTTATTGCACAACAGTATGTATTATTCGATTATATTTTCATCGTTGTGACTTTGCCTTGAGAGTTGTGGACCTTGTTGGGCTTCAATTGTTACTAATGGATGGCCAGGATTTAAATTCAACATCATACAGCCAGCATGAAATTCATTCAGGCACAGATTTTGAGAATCTAATAAGCAGATACTTAAAAAAAATGATGTAAAAAGGTTAAGCTCTCATCAGAAGCACAATAATATCAGTTTATTAAATGCTGCAAATAATGCTGTAGAACACAACAATAGTTGCTTCACATTTAATGTCAGATGACGCGCATGTGCACAGTTCATCATGTGAGATATAAAAATTTTGACCATAGTAATTCAAATAATTATTAAAATTATCATTGGAATTCAAACATTATCCAGAACAATCTATTCATAATTTAAACGTACTGAATTGAAATTAATTTTAGATAGAACTAGTTGCCATAGAACAAGGTAAGGTAGTCTTAGTTACAGCAATTATAACCAAAAGAATGATTTCAAATTTTTGTTAATGTCATCAGAACTCCATTACTGTTTATTTTGTAAAACCACATTTTCAACACTTTTCAATTGTTTATGGTATTCTGGGATCTAATATAATTTAAAATCCTATTGAACTTCCTTTACAACATTTTTCAAATAACACATAAATGCATCAAAATAATGAAATCCTTACCTCCAAGAAAGCAAAATTCTTATCCAAATTAATCTGGCATGCTAAAACTGGATTTCCTGCTGCTTGAGCAAGACCAGAAAGATGCATTTGTTGATTGAAAAATTCCATCATTTCTTCCTATGAAATGAAAGCCAGACATTTAAAATTCAATTCAGAATTGCAAATTTAAAAACTACAATCAAAAAATTAAATTATTTTACCTCTGTAACTCCAAAAGGAATATTTCCAACATACAATCGACGTGCTTGGCGTGTAATTGTAGACCCCACAACAGGAACAGCAGCTTGTGGAGTGTCTGCTACAATATTAGCTGGAATCTGCCCAGCAGCTGAAATAAAAGATACCAAGAATGAAAACTAACAAAATTTTTCAAAGTTGCACACATTTAGTTCAATAAACTAGGACGAATAAAATATTAACGGGAATTTCTTTCATATGGTCAGTAATGCGTGGGGAGGGTGTGTGTGCTGCTGGGTATGAGTGGGTTATGACTACCTGAACTGCAGTAACTGTAAATTGTTCTTTCCGTGCTTCAGTTGGTGTCAATGAGTGAGCAAGAGGTTCATCCTAATGTTGCACAAGATTTCTCACATGTAAAGGCATCAAACTAGCTAAAATTATTCAGACATGAAGCACAATTAGGCAAGACTTGCATAAAGAAAATACAAGTTCATGAACTGCAGAATTTTTTTTTGGAAGGACAAACAAGTTAAAGATGAACCCCTTACACATAATTCTGGAACCAGCACCAACAACAGCAAAACATTGTCACTGATCAACACCTTCTGGAGGATGACTGCCGTTTAACAATTTCAGAAAATTGCTGTTAAGTTTGAAATTAGCTTCAGGAGTGGTCAACCTATCATTATGGCTGATCTGGGGTTTTGAAATATAAATATATATATATATATATATATATATATATATATATATACAATATTAGGAGAATCCATTTAAGGAATTAATTCACATTCAAACTTGGATAGTGAGGAAGGATAGAAATAAATAGGAGAAATAGGAGGATTGCGCTTTATTTGAATTCATATGCTCGGGCGAAGAATTACGCACATAGAAAAGCATATGTTCAAAGCAGAGAGAAGGATGGAAGAAGAAGGAAAGACTGAAAATATTTGACCCAGGCGGGACTTGAACCCACGTATTCTGCTTAGTACACAGACGCCTTAACCATCTCGGCCACCGGGTCAAGTTCCCGACCAGGCAAATATAGACAGTCTTATTGTGGACAATTAATAGTTTTAGTGGAGGAATGGATAGAGTAGAGGGAATGAAGTATTAGGAGCTTCCATTAATTCCTTCATTCCCTCTACTCTATCCATTCCTCCACTAAAACTATTAATTGTCCACAATAAGACTGTCTATATTTGCCTGGTCGGGAACTTGACCCGGTGGCCGAGATGGTTAAGGCGTCTGTGTACTAAGCAGAATACGTGGGTTCAAGTCCCACCTGGGTCAAATATTTTCAGTCTTTCCTTCTTCTTCCATCCTTCTCTCTGCTTTGAACATATGCTTTTCTATGTGCGTAATTCTTCGCCCGAGCATATGAATTCAAATAAAGCGCAATCCTCCTATTTCTCCTATTTATTTCTATCCTTCCTCACTATCCAAGTTTGAATATATATATATATATAAATTATATTAGTAAGGATATGACATTGTCAAAAATAGTTGCAATATTGGTACGGTATCGAAAGTGAAGTATGGTGTAGCCATAAGGAAACGAAGGTTGTTCTTCAAATTTTCAGAGACTCTCGGCCTCCTTCAGTTAAGGAGTGTTGGCTACACTGTACTTCACTTTCAGTTAAGCCACAACTTATCTCTTTCATTTCCATACCAATATCGCAATGTCGGATTCTTACTTATATTATTTACTGTGCGGCTGGCTGGCACAACTTTAAAGGTCTTCTGTCCGGAAGGGGGGCTCAGTCTGTTGAAAATTTGACAAATTATTAACTTACAGTCTGGCTACACAAAATGCTTGAAGGTAAGTCAGCTTCTCCTTTCCGTCCCTCTTTCCATATATATGACTTTTGTACAATGGTAAAGTGTACAACAATGCGAGAAAAACATTAGCATACGCCACATAGTCCAGATCGACACTTAAAACCCTAACAGTGAATTGAAAGACACACTAAAATTTCGCCATAAAGAAATACTTCAAAAAGTAGAAAATTTAACTACACATACATGTAAACCCAAGTGTTAAAACCACGTGACAAATATTACATCAAACTAAATAAAATTATATTATAATTACAAAAATTATCTTAATATTCCAATTTACCTTGCATTGCCTTATACTGCAAAGGTGTAATGTGTTCAAAACCTGGGGGTGGAACATCCCAATATAAAGAGGGTTTCCTCCTCCTTGACCGCTTCTCCTTCTTACCTGGAGAACTACAAATAAACAAAGAAATGAATACAGAAGTCTATTAATTATTGAATAGTACAATGTGTATGTATAATATATACTACATATACAATAACTTATACATGCTCTTCAGAAAATGTAATGAGCAGCCCCAAAACTTTGTCTATATAAATACATACACTCACCCTGATCGGCTCCGTTTATCCCTAGAGCGCTTTTCTCGGCTGCGGGACCTTTTGTCTCTACTTCGTGATCGTGATCTTTTTCTATGTTCTCGTGACCTAGACCTACGTCTACGATCCTTATCTCTGTCTCGATCCTTGTCGCGATCTCTATCTGTAAGAGAAAATCAGGTCTCACAATACAATGGAGAGAAATTATCAGTACTCCAGAAATTTATAATGAGCACCATACCCACAAAATTAACACAAAATATCAAATGAAGCCTCACCCAACAGGATAATGTATTTTTTAATAACTTTCTTGTGACAATGCTGTAGCATTTTATAAGAACATAGGACAAGTGGCCCCAGACTTTCATTACATATATTATGGCTATATTTTTCATGAATGAAATGTAAGCACAAAGTTTGAGATTCCTGCTAGTTTTTATCTAGAATTAGCCTGTAGGTAGAACCATAATCAAGCAATAAAAAAATCCGTCACAATTATAAAGAATGATGTTACCAATTTTATTTATACATAACTCCTAAAGTAATTGAGAACGGGTAATAATTTATTTTGTAAACAGATTTAATTAATCAACCTTGATACAAACATTCGAGGTATTCTTTAATTTTGGGTTGGCTAAGTTTGAACAAATCGCCAAATTAAATAAAACCCCTTCAATTATGGTTATAATCATAGATAATATCCATAAATGAATTTTACTTAATTTGGCAATTTGTTCAAACTTAAAAAAAAAAATCGCAATTTTTGCCATAGGCATATATGGATCCCAGATGACTATATGCATTTAGAACTTTGTAGCGAGATAATTAAGTGCGTATTTGAATTATTACAATTACTGAAATACTCGAAACTTATAAGGAAATGTAGCCCTCGCTTACGAGATTATGCATAATAAAGGTAAATTGAAAGTGCGGGGCTAAAAATATTGAAAACATCACCACATTTAAATTACTTAAATGTTTATGGTAAAAAATTAGTAATTCAATTTCCGCCATTGCCATGGGAACATTCATACGTTCAACTCAATAAGTAAGAACTTACCTTTATTATCTTCCCCCATTCTCCGAATTTTATAGAAGTATTTAAATCACGCTTTAAAAATAATTAATGTGTAAACAAGTGTTCAGGTCGTCCAAATATAGCAGGCTTCCTTGAATATTCAATTCATACGCCGGCAGTGCAAGACAGCGGAATTAACAAAATGGCGGAGGCTGTAGGAAAGAATGCCTACGTTGCCACAAATACAAATAATCCATCTAATATCTTTGAAGCAAAGAGTTTCCAACATTCATGTTTCAAGCTATTATATAATTAAACAAGTTCAAATAGAAAAAATTACTTAAATTGAAATCGTTCAATATGGATATGATATATAGAGTTACATGAATTTTAAAAATTAATTAATTCAAATAAATTTCAGTATTTAGTTTTAAAGCAAGCAAAAATTGATAACGATTTCGAAAACTGCGTTGAAACTATAAAAACGTCTGTATTAGATGACAAAATTTACATTATTATTTTCCAATCTGGTTATAAATGAATCAATAAACGTTAGAACCAATTATTAATTTAAATTAAATGTTTCCTATAATCGAGTCCTCGGGCATCTGATACTTTTGTCATGTATCAATTTTTCGACACTACTACAAATAGTACTTTGATTCAATTAACGACCACTCTCTCGCAACTGACATTTCAAGGGTTGGTTTATTTAACAATATTAGTACCTTCAAGATAGCTGCTTATATCATCATTTATTTCGAAATCTGTCCATATGATTTATAGAATAACATTAGTTATACTTAATTTTGACACTTTCAGATCGAGTATTACTTACACATCCATTCCGTAATTCATAAATGGAATTATTGATATTTTATTATAAAATTACATCCCAGATTGTATGTAGATGCAACAATCTAATTATATACTTCAGATTCAAATTGTATTTCAGACATTACTGTTGATATATGTTAGTTCTACGACTGATTTGCAATTGAATGTAGTTCTAGTATGAGCATATTTACTTTCTGTATAGCTACTTCTGCCTTACATATGCGAAAATGTGCGTTTGCCTCAACAAATGTAGATAATCTATCAAAAGAAAAGAAATGTTAATAAATCATTTGGTTTGGCTTTAATGATTTTGAATTATGTATTATTAAACAGATATAATAATTATAAAGTTATATAGGTAATGTAGGAACAGTTGGTCTATACGGATCAAGTTGTCATATCTACCAAAGAGGCGCCAAATACTTGCATTCGCAATGTTTACGTGCAGATACTGGCGCCGTTTGTAAAGTTTACAAACAAATGTAATTGTTGAAAAGTAATTCCACATTATATAATGTTCCAAGATGATGATCCTCTCGTACAAGAGGTGTGTATATCCCGAATGGCTTTATAATTCATTCTTAAATATAACTTTCAAACAACGTGTACGGTAAGAGGAGTTTATATATTGATGTTTATTTTAATAAATCATTATAAATTGTTATTAAAATTACGAAAAAAATGCAGGTACATAATGAGTATTTACTAGCTTGTACTTAATCAAGTTTCTGTTTGTTTTTACTTTTGTTGATATATAACGTGGTCGCCTCCATTATGATGGAAAATTTTCAAAAATTGTTTTTTTGGCTTTACTGAAGCTTCGTGATTGTTAATTATACTTTTAGATCAGTTGTGTATCCGATACACGTTGTGATATCGACTTGGTTAACTGTTACAGTTAGAACACGGAATTTTGTAAACAAAGTTGCTATCACGAAATACATCTCCCGCTATCGGAAGGGCGTGGGACAAGTACCCAATGCCCGACCTACCTGATGCAGGTTTGACTAGGGTTTTCCCTGCATTTCTTTAGACGAATGCCGGGTAGGATCCTTAAAAAATAGCCCGGGGGCCCTACTTAACCCCTCTATCCTTCCGTATCCCCTCTTTCAAATCTCTTCCTATGCTATTAAAGGGGAGTTGCCCAACGTGGATTACCGTCATGTAGCCTGTTGCCCTAAAAAAATTGAATAAAAGTTTGTGATTCATTTAATTAGATTTAATTTCTTTTATTCAGCTTGTTGTGTTGTTTAACTCAAAGCATGTTTTTTTAATACACTACACAAGCTCACCTGTCATCAAATTTTAATCTAGGTAGAGGAATTTCTCAAAAATAGCTACAGGTAATTTATTTCAATGTTATGACGATCTATTTAATATGGAAAACTACCCCAACTCCATTTTTGTTCTCGTTATTTTATTTTACATCTACGATCTTCCCTACTGAGGCGATTAGTATTTACGTACATTAATAATTTCTCCGGGATATGCATTAATCAGATTACGAAACCTACCACTTTTTACGTTTCGTTTCAGAAGTTTCCCGTCCTCATTGCAGAACTTTCTTATGGGCATATGGTAAAAGTTGTCCGCTATTCCTATTGGAATAGTCGGTCAGCTGCCTCCTAAAGTGGTCAAGGCACAGCGAGGGGAAAGCTGCGACCCCACATCAAACCCCTTCCCCGCCATCGGAAGGGCGTGGGACAAGTACCAAATGCCCGACCTACCTGATGCAGGTTTTTCTAGGGTTTACCCTGCATTACTTTTAGGCGAATGGCCGGGTAGGATCCCTAAACCATAGGCCTTGGCTACCTTGCTCTACCTTTCCGCATCCCCCCTTTCACTCCCTTTCCTACACTATAAGAGGGGAGTTGTCACTATGTGGATTACTCTATACATAGCCTGTCTACACCTTCTTCTTCTCTCCTTTCAAATACTTTCCTACGCTATTAAAGGGGAATTGCCACGGTCATGTAACCAGCTCTAAAAATATTTATAATAATAATTCTTTACATTGAAAAAAGACTGTGGGAGCTGTTCTTAGTTCTGTTATGTTACGTTTCGGGGTCGTATACCTTGGGAATTTGTTTTTCTCTGTTCCCATTGGAACAGTCTGCCAGCTGTCTCCTAAACTGACCGAGGCACGGAGATGGGAATGTACGTCCCCACCGCAAACCCCACTCTAGTCATCGGAAGGGCGTGATAGAATCCGACCTATCTGATACAGATTTTCTAGGATTTGCCCTGCATCACTTTGTCAAATACCGGCTAGGATTCTTTAACTATAACCGGAAGGCCTAGCTAACCCTCGGTTATCTTGCTCTTCCTTCCGCATCCTCCCTTTAAAACCCTTTGTATGGTATTACAGGAGAGTTGCCAACACGTGGATTAATGTAACGTACCTTCTCTGCACAACCAAGAAAGTAAGGAATATAGAGACTAATTAATTAGATAAACAAATACCAAATAACAGACAGAAATAAGTACTGAAATAAAAACCATTGTCATTATTGTCAGTGATTCAAAAATCGCAAGAGCCATAAGAATGAAAATCCAGATGACGAACAAGGAATGCAGAAACTTGTCATTATTTTTGTCTTATTTGGCTATTTTTTAATCTAATAAGTATACTTCTAACACAATCGCTTTATGTTTTAGAGAGTTATTTCAAACTTTATAATATATCGACTGACTCATTTACAGTGAAGTGTAAATTCTTGATTGAATTTTTAACTTGTCTCTAGTTTTCACTACTCGTAATGTTTAAAGGAAACGTACGAAGGAAAATACATAAACCATAAAATAGTATTAAATAAATTATATCTATATGTTTTATAAGACTTTATGAATAAGCGAAGTTTTCTTTCTTTCACCACAGAAAATAAATTATTAGTGTACGACTACTTGGAGCTTGTCTTCTTTAGCGTGTAGTTTTTATGCATACGATAGTTTTATAGAATTTTGTATTTATATTTTTGTGAACAATTGAATCATTTTGAATCGAAAATACAGTTGAAATAATTTATAACTTTTGGTTAAGGGACGTGACGTCACACCACACTACGTTAGTGACCGAGCACCAATAATAAGCGGCAATGTCAACATGTAAATTTAAACATACATTTTTATTAAATTCTCTGAAATAGTAACTGCAGTTAATGGAAGAAAATTGAGGGGCCAATCATTTCGTATAATGTGTTTGATTCCGCAACTATTACCTCGAAAGTTTAATAATGTATGGATTTAGCAAGTGTACAGACCTCGATGCATGTGTTAATTGGGACAAATAATCACAAAAGGATTTTATTTACAAGTTATGTACGTTAGCGACTTGTATTTGTTTCGTCCATATTGTATCTAATACAAGCGTGTAATTGGTACAGATTTGATGTAACGTGTATGGAATTCTTTCTTCGCAGGATTCTTTTCATTCCGATTCAAGAAAAAATTTTGCTGAAAATTGGTGGCATCTGCAAAAAACAAAAGAATATTTGTATTATATGCTGACTTACAAAATATTGAGTAATACAGCATTTTAATCAATAGGTCTAATTTTAAGAAATAATTATTAGTGTCCACTACACAATGAAGACGTACATAAAATATGTAAAATATATTTTTGCCTTTAATAACTTTGTACAATACATGGACGTTATTTAAACATGGCTATACGACCATGTTTTTACGTGGAAGCTCAATTATTACTATTTGTAACAAAGGATATTGATCTCCATAAACTTAATAACTACCAATAATTAACATCAGACATCCTATTTTCATAAAAAAAAATTTATAACAGCATTAAACAATACTTTTCCAACTGCTTTACAAAGGAAAAAATTTCTAAAGAATAACCGTCAAGACTATATGAACACACGAATGACTAAATCCTCAAATTTATTTTTATTTTTCTACATAGTCTCCTTGCAAGTCCCCCACTCTTCTCTCACCGATGTTCCATCTCTTTATCCTGTCGAATTAGTACACGGTGTCTTTCGTCGTAAAGTAATTCTTTATGAAGTGACGACCTCCTTATTTGGCGAAGTTCTTTGTCCGCCGAACACAACTTTTAGCTTAGGGAACAAAGAAAAGTCTCTTGGAGCGAGTGAGTATTTGCGAGTAAGGACATATCAAGCAGTTCCAACGTTATTCTCGCCATGGAAACGGTTGAGGTGGTAAAACTTTTTTTTTCTACAAATGTGGCCGTTTTTCTGCAATTTCTGTCTTCAGCTTGTCAAGTGATGATGCATAGTATGCTCCTAGTAATGGTTTCTTCTTTAGGAAGATAATCGATTAAGATAACTCCATGACTATCCCCAAAAACAGCCCCATCACTTTCCCAGCCGAGAAAACAGTTTTCTTTTTGGAGCCGATTTCCACATTGCAGCCCACTGTTTTGACTGTATTTTTGTTTTTGGGGTACAATGGCGTGTAGAGGTTTCATCTACAGTAATTCATCGACACCAAAACTCTTGATTTATTGTGCCGAAACTGCGCCGCCAGAACGTTGGAAATATTCATTTCAAACCGTTTTTGCAAACGCGGCACCCAACGCGCTGACAGCTTTCTCATTCATCTTGATTAAACATGTGACGAACCTGTTATTTGGACATATTTATAGGCTCTGCTATCTGTCCCACTTCAATTCGGCAGGTTGTTTAGCATTTGGTGAATGTGAGCGATGTTATTGTCAGTTGCTGCAGGTTTTGGACGTCCCGAACGTTAATCTACTCCAAAAAATATAGTACGGCAGCGTTTAAATTCAGCGGCTCACAATTTCACGGTGGTAAATGAGTCCCAGTACTGAGAGTCCAACTCGTCTTTGATTTGCGTAGGCGTATTACCTTTCAAAAACAAATATTTAATGAAAGATCGATACTCTATTATTTTCCATTTTCACAAAAATACTTCAATTCAATCAAACGATTGTCAGACATTAATTGTGGGTCCAAAATGTTTGAAATAACTTTTGTTGACGAGTGCTGTCATCTTCATGTTAAGGTTGGAACCTTTTCAGACCACCCTCGTATAAATTTTCAGGAATCTTTTAAACTCAAACGCAGAATATGTTGTCCTCGTGAACAGCAAGAAATACGATTTTGGAGCAAAGTTAATGGTTTTGATATTTTAGATTTAGATTTGTTTCATAATAATTTGAGGAAAGTAAAGTAACGCCTACGAGCATACACTTAACCTTAAAATTTCCATTGATTCTGTGGAACAAGTGAAGGTGTTGTGGTATTTTAGAAGAGATTGCAAGAAAGAGAGCATTGACTGGGCAATGGCATTTTGAAACTGAAATTATGGTTGCAAAATAATGTTCTAAATATCTGTATATAGATCTGTGTGTATAGATTGATGGAAAACTAAAAACTAGAAGAATTTGAATGTGTTGCAGCAAAAACAATTATTAAAATTAAGATAACAGATAATTTCAGACGTTATTGGAGACTTTTAAGTCACACCTTACAAAAAGTAGGATGAGCCGGCGACTTGTGTGGAATGTGGCCTGGTCTGAGACTTGTAATAGTCTTTAAACAATTTAGAACATGTCCGTCATTGGTTGCTGCTACTTCCCAAGTGCTGGTTTCAAACATAACTAATAATTAAGTTCTAAATCGTTTAAATAAGACTTTTAAATCTGATCAGGGCAACCGAAGCTCCACGCGATCAGGCCACATTCCACTCCACGTAACTTCTTTCAATTTTCGCTTCAATGGTAATTTTTATCCTCAAATTAAGGCATTTGATGTTTCACTATTTTGACGCCTTATTGCAAGGTACTTTTTGTGAATCAGGATTGCATTCATCGTTACAGCCGAGGACACACACGCAGGTATACATTCTTTTACGCAAATGATTGGCGATTTGAAGACGTGGTTAAGTAGTAACTAATATATAAAAAAAATTATATTAACTTACCGCGGCGTTTTTTACATTCTTTATTGTTCCAAGGGTAATATCTGTTGCCAATGAAAATGGATCCGTAGCCCCATTCGCCTCGACTGCAGCTTGTGCTTCAACCGCTTCCTATTAAAATTAGAACAAAAACTTAATTGTGTGCATAATATCCATAGTTAGCTACTGCTGCAGAAACCAACGATTCAACCAAGTTCCACAACAAGCATAATAAAATATTTAGAACTTCCAACTATGTGAACAACTACCTCAATCTATTCCGCATTTAAACGAACGTTTGTGTTTCTTGTGTAGGTTTCGTGGTTTACCGTGTAGATTCAACATCTCAGAGAGGATATTATTAATATCGTTGAGAAAGAATCAGGGATCCACTCATTGTTCTACCAGTTGAAATTTCCTATATGTTCCAAAACACTAACAGTTATTATTTTGTGGAGGAAACGGAACTTGGCAATAACCCGAAAGGGTTGTTTTCTTCCATCGGGATTTTCTGTCCTTGGTTTTAAACCCAAGACTCCCATAAACCGTGGCACCTTTGAAGGGAGTATAGTCCAGAGTTTCACCAGACATTGAGCATATCGTAAGAGTTGCTCGCTGTTCTCATTGGATCTGTCGACCAACTATCTCCCATATCTGGTCGAAGCATGGAGTTGCATCCCATGAACAAACCTAATTTACCATTATTAAGAGCCCGACCTACGTAATGATAGTGTCTCTAAGATTTTCCCTGCAAGAAATTAGTCTAACCATTTAAGATTTATACGGAAATGTTTCACCCCCACTCCTAGGGGATGAACTACCAGTATGGTAAATGCCAGAATTAACTCATTGACGTCTATAACCCTGCATTTGACACCAATGTCGGTTGTTTCGCGATGTTTTATGTAAAGGCCGTCCACCCTCTCCCTTAGTGGTGTTGACTTCCCTTTCTGTACGGGGTTTAATTATAAACTAAAATATCTGAAGAAGAAACTATGAATCTCATCGACCCCGAAAAATAAATAGTCTATACTAAAAACGTCCTTTTTAAGCATGTTTTAAAACTCCTACCCCACCCCTACACATAGGGGCTGAATTAAAACTTAACTGACATAGTGAATGTCAGTATTAAACTCATTGACGTCCATAACTCCGGATTTGACACCAATCTCGGTTGTTTCGTCTTATTTTTATTCAAAGTCCCTCCACCCTCTTCCGTATTGGTGCTTTTAAGGAGTTGAAATTTTTCACTGAAACATCTGGATAGAAACTATTAATCACATAGCGCCTGAAAAGTAATTAATCGATGCTAATATTGGCCGTAATAGCATGTTTTTATATTGCACTCCTGTCAACCCCTTGGGAGATGCCTAACGCTTCCAAAACCCGACAGAAACCTTCGCAGTGGTACAAACAACAACTCACCAAAGTTTTATCGCATTCGAATGAATTGTTTAGGAGAGCATAGATGAGGGGGAAGGGAACACACAGACATTCAATTTTTATATATAGAGAGAGATAAGGCGCAGTATTACTATTCTGTACAATTTCTCTTATTAATTTTGATTCGTAAATAACATAGTAATTTCTATAATACATTAGTAAGATTAGAAATGAATAAACCATAGCAGTTTACTTAATTTTTACCCTATTTTTCCAAATTAGACTGCAATGGACTGAATTTAGTACGAATATTTCCATGAATTTTATTATTACCATTTTCCCTCTGAAGACGAACAGATTTTTTTATTATTCAAAACCACGCATCCTCCCCCATTATAATAATTGGAATACTAGTTTAAATATTAATAATATTTTATTTTTATATTTGTGTTTAACAACCAGATATATTTAACGACCATTAAGATATTTTATAATACAGCGGAGATTGGAGTCCATGGTTATGTATGTCGCTGAGTTTAATGCGTGGGCGGGTGTGGGAGGTGCTGAGCGGGGCCACAAATTTTCAAACATGTTAACCGGTGGATTTTTGCGTCGAATAAATATTTTTCTGGGTCAATGAGATTCATAAAATTTCTCTACACGTTCTCTGTGTATAATTTAAACCCTTTTCGGGCTTGGGAGGGGAGCACGCTTAAGGGTACTTTTTGTTTAACCCACAGTAGCGAAGATGGAAATTTTCAAACATGTTGAAACGGTCGATATATGCGTCGAATGAAACTTTTTCGGGGTCGATGAGTTCAACCTCTTTCGACATGCAGGTGAGCACGTTTAGGAATAGGGTTCGAGGTGCGTAACATAAAAATAATGGAGTTAAATCCGGGGTTATGGATATATGTCAACCCGGGCAACGCCGTCAACCGGCTAGTTTGAAATAAAATCAAGCGGGGAGAGACGTTGTTTGAGTTATAATGACAATGTTATATAAGGAATTCACGAAAATAGACCGAGAATTAATAAGCAATTTGACGAGAACAGGGAAAAAATTAATTAAGAGAAAATTAAATAGGAATTATGAGGCGGTACATGGTAAATTAGACGAAAACTTAGAAGGGGAAATAATTGAGATTAAGCAGAAGGCCTCGGAGCTTGAAAATCGGACTGGAATGTGATTGCCCAGTTACAGGAAACGGCGGAACAAAATCTGAGAAAGTTCCACGTAGTTGAGAAAATGGAAAAGAAAACCACAAGGACAGAACTTAAATTTAAGCTTTAGCGCTCGGCAGTTCAGAAAGAGAATAGGTAAATGTTACCAGTAAGCGTTACTCCATAATAAGACAACAAATTAAAAGAAAACACTTGAATATTAATACTACTATGTGACGTAGTTTAAGAATGTATTTGAAGTTAAGTACCAATGGAGTTTTAATATTACATGAGAACAGGCCTGTTATATAGGTTTCGACTATAATAATTCATTTCTCTACATTTTCGTCTGAGAATTAGAATAAATTTCCAATAAGTTAATTTTCCGTTTCAATCATCATTCTTTTATATTTGTTTGTTCCAATTCAGGGTAATAATTTATAGAAATAACGAAGAAACAAACAAAGAAAACGCCAGTCGTATTTACAAATTAAATTTAATAACTTTCTGTGGCATACATATTGCTTCTAATTTCATACATGCAAACACAAATCACGAACATATACAGTCGTTCAATATTTTTATATATATATATCAGCGGAACTGGCATCAAGGAAGAGATGCTGCTCCTTTACGAAAGTAAAGAGGGAAGACTGAGAATATCTAAGAGTCCATCTGCTTTCTGCAACACACGATCAGAGCGGTATGTCACAAATAAAAAATACAGTGAATGTTATCTAAAATATCTACGATTTCACTTATCATTTCAAAATCAATTTTTCGGTGCAGTAAGTATAACATTTGTCAAGTCTCGTTTTTTTTCCAAATCTTTGTCAGTAATTTCGAAAATAAGTGATCAGTGCGATGTACGAATAATGGTTTCAACAAATTAGTGATCATATAATTTTTCAGATATTTAATTCGGAGTATATTTAATTCAGAAACACTTAATACAAATTTCTCCCTGCTACAAGTTACATGGAAATAAATTTTCTGGATGAGTTTTTAAGTATTATATTATTAGTAGTATTCATGATTTCAATTACAATAGCTTAGTTGATGGTTGAATAGCAAATTTCAAGTGATCTTTTTTAATGTAAAATATAACATACCTCTGGCTCAGGTGCACACTCCACGGTGACCTGAAAATGATAAAATAAATAGATTTAAGCAATAGAGTCGTATCGTATCGTTACAGGACATGTCAAAATTTTCGATTTCAGATAGACTTCTTTTAATATTACATTAACAGTAATATATATATAATTTAATTGTATATAATATCCATTAACAGAGATTAATATGACTGAAAATACGATTTATAGAAGTCAAATTTCGCAATATATATATATATAGCATTGCAGCGTCACCTCACATGACGCAATGTTTTCCAAAACAATAATTTAACTAGTGACAACATACGAAGCAGCCTTCCTCTATGTCGCGCACATATAACACACTCAAGACTCACTAAATCATCAATAATTAAATTAATTAAAGTCCATACGACCCAAGCTACACTTGTGTCAACAAGGTCTGGCTTGTTTAAGGACCCTCGATTCTGGGGTGTCACTTGCAAAGATGCTTATTATTGCACCCTGTCAACAACAATTAACATTCTCGTTGGACAGACAAAAACGCAGTTGTGACGTTAGCGTCTTCCTCACTGAGTTTGTGGTTGTCTCAAATCCGGTTCACATGATTACAGAAACATTGCCTCGTTCTATTGCTAATGTTTTAAGCAAATTCTGTTGTAACTAGTGTTATTATATATTAATGCGTAATGCATTGAGAGGCAAATATTTTAATAGTCTGCCATGAAAAAGTTGTCATAAATATGTGGATACCGTGAATAAATGTAAAGACACTACTTATCAGCGTAGCACTTTTTTACTTCATTTCACGCGCACTATTTTACGAAGTATTAACAGTTCTGTACTAGGAACTTATTCACTGTGCTCAGAAGGTTCGGAAAATGATCAAAGGACGCTTGACTCGCTTTGGGCATTTTTAACATATAAAATTATTCGCTATGAATAAGTTGCAGCGTAGAATTCAAACGGCTAGAAACATGTGATCAAGTGCTAAGAAATAATTTCATACAATTGGACTAGTTTCGTTCATATATTACAATAATTATGGGAACGTCCGACAAACAATCACAGAAATTTAGAATTCGTAAGGCCAATGTTCCTAGTCAGTTTGTGCCGATTAGGGAATGTATTACTGAGATGCGTTTCGAATTTAATTATCTAGATGTTCTCTCCTTTATCATGTCGCAGATACTGAGGGCCCCATCGCAATATTTTCCCGGACTATTTGGGCCTGATGAGATTAGGGAATCCATTCCTCCACATTACCTGCCATAAGAAAACAAAAGGCAAAACTCGTAGGGTTGTTACGATCTGTGACTCAGTCATTCAAATAAATAAGAACAATAAAGGTTCGTAAAGGAAATTACAAGTCTGTCATATTCAGAAATATGACGTGATAAGGACACTGTCGAAAAATCGCTAAATACTCTTACTTACAAATGTCACTGCAAGACACACTAGAGCAATACTCAAAAGCAGCTTCATTGACATGTTGAACTTCTCTACCCGACTCGGAATTTTGGTTGATATTTATAGGCACAACACAGATGTTTCCACCATTGTAATTCTTATCTCAGGTCCGTAGAGAGCACGTTCGTTCTCGGAACTCATTGTTTCTATACGGTGACGCCACCAAACTTATACTCATTCTGAAACACAAAATAAATGTCCGAAAATTTTATCACTAAATATCTTGCTAATACTTTAAAAAAAATTAAATTCTTTTCGGGTCTCAGCCTTGTCAGACATGGCAGCTCATTCCCGGAGCGACGAATCTCCACGGTCGTGCTACTATGGTTTGAATACAAAATGATGCATGGATTTTAACAATACTTTTTGTTATATAGTAAGTCAACAAAGAAACAAGACTGAATCCACTTAAAAACGAAACTGCTAAGTGTTATAATGATCTTCCAAAAAACTGTCCTCCAAAGTTTCTATTTTTGAAGACGACTAGTACATTAATAAAAAAAAACACACACATATTATAAGAAGCAAAACTATAAGATGTAGATCATGATAGACCTGATTGAGTAGGAGGAAAAGGCCTGCGAGGGCTATTCTCTCGCAGGCAGTACCTGCGAGGGATATTCTCTCGGAGGTAGAACCTTGAAGGAGAGACACGAAGGGGCTACCTTTGGAGATGCCTTTTCCTCTCCGTTTTTGAACTAAGGTTCCCACAAGCCGAGGCACCTCGGCCTGTTCTAAGAGGTGTATGTTCCGGGGTCACAGACCTTGGGCATACGGTAAGAGTTGTCTGCTATTCCCATTGGAATAGTCGGCCAGCTGCCTTCTAAACTGGTCGAGGCACGGAGAAGGGAATGCTGCGTCCACATAGCATACTCCTCTCCCGCTATCGGACAAGTACCCAATGCCCGACCTACCTGATGCAGGTTTTTCTAGGGTTTTCCCTTCATTTCTTTAGGCGAATGCCGGGTAGGATCCTTAAAGTATAGCCCGGGGGCCCTAGTTAATCCTTGGCTACCTTCCTCTACCCTTCCGCATCCCCCTTTCAAATCCCTTCCTATGCTATTAAAGGGAAGTTGCCCAACGTGGATCACCCTCATGTAGCCAGTTGCCCTAAAAAAAAGACCCTGACTGCATATCCAAGAATGATTTAAAATAGTAAAATGATTTAAAATAGTAACTCTTACGTGAACAAGTGCGGAAAACTTTAAATATGTAAATTAGGTGTGAACCGTCGTTACTTTCAGAGAAGATGAATAGTTTTTTAGAGTTCGAGATTGAAGGGCAACATTATCCGATGGAACGAAATAAATGTGAGATCCAATTTTCCAACCCATTGAAATTAATTAATGTTTCTGACAAGTCTTCTAGGTACAACTTTCCCGCTTCAAGAGCTATTGCGAAACACAGAAAAACTTTGATAAATTACAGGTCAAGGATTTTGTTCAGCTCAAACAACAGACGGGGTTATTGAAACATTTTGTAAATTTGGCATGTAGGAATTTATTCTAAGTAAATGTATTTGAAGAAAGAAACAAGTCGATAACTATTCGGACATATCGGTAAACAAATTTCATAAGAATAATTGAGTAAACTCCGATATGGAAAGAAGCTGTCATTTTGACACGTTTTATTTATTTTCCAGTATCACGTAAAATAACACCCAAAATAATGACTCGTGACGAGCAATACTTGTGCTTTATCTTTACTTTGATGATGGTAACGACGTTCTTTTAAAATATTTTGGGTACTGAAGTGTACTGAAACTGAAATTTTCTTATCCGCTTAAGTTCACGGCAAGTCATTTCGAGTTTTCCACCTTCTTTTGTTGTTGATTATTAAAATCTGTAGTAACTCTGGTTTAAGCATACCAATTAATTTTTAAGTAGTTCAGTCAATAACCTTCCAAAGGAGATTCGCAGAAAAGTACACTACTATAAATTTTTATCTAAATTGCTCTTTGTATATTTTAGATATTTATGATAAATTGCTCATTTTATCATGTTAATAATGCAGCAAGGTTGGCCATCTTCCTTGCTTTGAAGCTGGATCATTAAATAAAATAATATTCCAGTATCTAGTCGGAAACTTTGCTAAAGCCTTCAATTCATTAATAAATTTATTGAACAAACTGTCTCAAATAATTAATTTCAAAGTTGTCATTTTTTCAATCAATTTTAGTTATCATACTACTAGTACGATAGTAGCTGACTCATCCTGTCCTTCACATGAAAACATTGTTAACGTTAAGTTTACATTTAGGCTTTGGCATGAATATTTCTCAAACTACAATTGTACTTACTTTCTTTAACGCGTTATTTATAAACCATTGTTCCAGTAACCATTTTTATTATTTAGTACACATTGTTCTTTCTTCAATAAATTATTGTACATCGACCCTCTATCTTTAAAAAAGTAAAAAACTGAATTTGATTTTTTAATTGTGGATTAAAATTTAAGATATACTTAAAGTTATTTACTACTTCTGAGAAAAATCGTTTTACTGTAAAGCTAACAAAATCCTTATTTATGCAGTCAATCTCGGGTTTTTGTAACGATCGCCATTTTGCCTCAATATGGAGGGTGTCAATTTATATACTTTAAAGAATTGTTACGCTGGTATACAATTAGTCTCGTCGTTTACGTGCGAAATGTGAATAAAGACAGTCAGAAAGTTGGATGTTATTGGTTTCGGACTTCCTAATATATGAAACGTAACGATATAATAGTTTGTAATAAACTCCAAAATATGTACTCAAATTATCTATCTCAAATACCAGTTCGTTTGAAAGATAGAGGTGTCTTTATAAAAATAAAAAATATTTGTCAATATTTTATTTATTACTTTCCACCAATAACTCACAGCCAAGAAGAAAAACAAAGTACAGCACTCTACAAAACCAAAGACATACTCTCCCACCCAAAGATCATTACCTGGCATAATCTTTTTATTATTATTAAATATTTAAGAATGTAATAAGCTTATTACAAGTTTAAAAAAATACTGGTTTACATTTATTTAAATCTGAGATATGATCGGAAATAACACCAAACTGAATATTTGTTAAATTAAAATAGATATTCTATAGTTATAGGTGCACCCAATCATTTTGTTTAGTGTACCTGATCTCCTTAATTAATCACTGCCTTTACGTATCATGTATATTTTATGGCATTGGTTAAACCTAGATTTATGTTATCGGAACTATTCACTAAATATATCAAAATCATCCTGATTCATTTTCTAACGTGTTATTATTGCATAGAATAAATCCAAAAACTACCTGTGCAATTTCTTTACTTCTAACATCTACAATTTTATGTCACTACTAAAATTGTTGGAACTTACTTGCTAGGGAATTACAAAAAAAAACTATATGGCAAATGCATATTCCCTCTATCTTCTTGTTAGAACCTTTCGTTGGGAGGCAGATCAGTTTAGAGTGCCATAGGTTGGAAATACACAAGATCATGAGCAAATACAAACCCCAACAAAATGGTTGACAAATCGATGTTTTTAATGTTAATGTCAGGAATGTTCCCAACAATCCTTTTATCAAGGCCACCCATGTTACTTATCCCAGTTGCTACTTGCTTCTCCATGTAGATTTTATTTTCAGACAAGCACCTCTCCAATTTCATGGCAGATGTGTGCCCAAACCAGCCAACTCTGCCTGAATGGCTAAGGGAGGAGATGGAGAAGAGACTCAAAGAACTATTGGGCAGCAGTAATCCAGCAGCTTAATCCCAGGGCCTGCACATGCTGTAGGGACCATTCTATATTAGAAAGGTAGTAGCTAGCTATCTGTCACAGAGTCTGATATGACTCAGATATCCAAAGAAAGGGAGAAACTGTGAGAGAGTCAGCGAAAAGAGAAAGAATGTAGTAATTGCACAATGGAACAGATTGAAACAAACTTCTTTAGAAAAAGGAATTTATTATTAATTTTGTAGTTACATATAGAAAAATATACAAATACTGTTACATTGTAGAATTATGTACATACAGTAATAATAAAGTTTTCCAACTTAGCATGATGCTGTCACTATTATTACTACGTATCATTACTAGCACTCGTTTGACCAAGTAAAACTTTTATATGTTTTGGTACCTTCACTTTCTTTCTCTTTCGTTTTGTTGGCTCCTCCTTTACTTCATTATTAATAGATACTATTGGAGTCTTTTTTTTCTTTTTACATGATAAAGGATTAGGTCCACCTTTCCTCTTCTTTTTCTTTGGCACAAATTCATCACTTTCATCTAGTTTCCTTTTCTTCAAAACATTCAGTGTATTCTCATCAACTTTGCTAACTGAAAACCTATAAATATGTTGTATGTATTTGAATAAGAAGTGTGAATAAATCCAATAAATAATTTAGTAAAATTAAGATAGAACAGTCTTAGTTAACATTTATTTAAATGTAATTCTGAAGTTAAAATGAAATATTTATATCTGTTTAATAATAAGAAAAATATCTATACAGCCATAGTGTGAATATCCATATTATAAAGTTAGTTACATAGAGAAATGAACACTTACATTTCTTGGCTATGCAACTTTGCCATTCTTAAACTACATTCTGAAGGTTGTTCCAAAGTGGGTGTTTTCTGATGTAAATATAGAATGGGGGTGCCTGGAATTCTTCTTGCTAAATTTTGTAACTCTCTATCTTGTGAAGCAATTATATACCTACAAATAAAACCAAGAAAGTAATTGAGACCAAAATACAAATATTGAGCAATCTTAATAGATTTACAGATTTAGTAAAAGTTAACTATCAAAGAGTTCCTCTTGGGCAAATCTATTTAACTCTAACAGTTATTATTAATGTTATTGTGATTTTAATTATAGTGAAGGGAAGGTATGTTATGCTGTTATTTTTGCAATATATTCTTAATTTGATGTTTTTATATAAGTAGTAATGTTTGATTGTTCATTTCAGGATGATTATGACAAAAAAGTTGAAAGCTTCCAACCAAATATTTAATAAAATTAAAAACTTGTTTTAATGACTGTTTATGGTTATTTCTGCACATCAACAGTCCAATTACCGTAATGTTAACTCTAACACTGCTACAGAATAAAGATTATTCTCTGGCCTTGAAATATTGAAACTACTTTGTTTTAGTTCTGCCATGAAATGGAGAGAAACAAAAAATCTAACAGAAATATTAAAATAATGATAGTTACAATTATATTGAGTTCTGTTATTTTATACACAAGAGTTTAAATTAATCAAGCTATATCTGACATCAGAATGAAGTAACAAAATCTATATTATGGAAATCAAAATTTTAACTGTTAAAAGGAAAGATTAGTTGAGACAAGAGTCCGAAGAGAAACAAAAGTTGGAATTAATGACTATTTTATAATTTCCAATTTGTTTGTTCATTTTTCTGAAATATTTTGTAGGTCAGAGGATTCTCTGCCACACAAAAACATTTTACACTGAATTTTGCCAGAAATAAATTAGCAAAATATAAATAGAATGTGCCAACGATTCTAAAGAAGAAATCCGAACATGTAAACAAAATGATTTTATCAGAACTAGGTTTGAATTGGTTATAGTGAATAATAAATATAATCTTATTATTTATATATGGTATTTGTGTACCTTGTAAATACTATCATACAGATTTCCATGCCTTGATTTATTATAAAAATATTAAAACATACCTTGAAGCATTCTTTGGTCCTAACATAGATTCTATGCAGGCTGAAGCTGGAATAGGTTTTCCTTCATGGCCACACTTGTGAACTGGAAACTGTTTTATAATGATCATAGCACCATACAAATTAGGCCCTAATAAATACAAACCAAAATAATCATTTAGTTACTTTAAGTATTTTCTTTAGTAAAATTAATTAGTATATTTGGGTCATACAGTAAAAAGCTTAATTAAATTTATAAGCGATTATGATATTTAAAATTATATCAGATGTGTTGTAAGATATATTGCAGTAATAAACTTGATTTTGTTTGTATCATTCAAGGTAAAAACTCTAATACAGGCAGGGTATACTAAGGATTGCTATATCTTAGTGTTAAGAATGTGAGATAATATTAGTGCACAGTTTAAAAATAATACATCACCATGTAAACAAAAGACAATGATTTCAAACAAATATTTCTATATGAATATCCTGAAATATATAGTGATAACAAAGATTTACCAAGTTTTTCAGTTTCCAGAATGACACATTGTGTTGTCAGTAACTTGACTTCACCAGCAAAGTATTTTGGAAGCTGTTCTCTGAGGTTCATTTTGTTCTAAGAAAAAATAGATTCTTAGCATCAAAGTTATAAAATGCAAGTATCATGACAGCCTTAAGTAATACAATTTAAGTAGAGAAAGCACACATTACAAAGGGGCAAATATTGATAATAGTGAGAAGCAATGATTGACACAACAGTACATTTATTAAATGAGAAAGACTTATGTAAATGCTGAAAATCGAATAATAAATAGAATCACTTCTAAAACCAATAATAATAAGATTTTTAAACATGAGTAGGGCTTAATACGAATGTAGTGCACATAGTGAATTGTAATAAATGTATCAATTACTATTTAATTAAATTTTCTTGTAAAGCAAATTCATTATTACTACTTACTTTCAAAGCTGCATAGCAAAGTGTTCCGTCGATAAGTATCTGAAACGGTTGTCTGAACCCATAATTATTACAAAAAAAGTTGAGATACTTATGAACTTTCTTGTGCCTAGTTATTTTCATTTTCAGAAGTTGCGAGATAGTAAGAGGTTATGAAGTGTTGCCCATCGAAAGTTGGATATCAATGCACTTAGACTGAAAGAATTGTGACTTCCAAAGAGATATATAAACATATACATGTCTTTGGTGACTTCTCAAAATTCAAATGAGTTATTGGACATTATCATATTTCTTTTAGATAACAAAATAACTACACAATAAAAACATCGGATAAGGCTTATATCATCAGCTGTCAATACTCACAACTGATACAGTTAATTTCTGGGTTTAATGGAAAATAAACAGGAGTGTCATTGAATACATAACACGGTTTGGTTTTATATAATTTAATGTTTAATTTTACAGTAGTATACTTAATATATAAAAATTGAGTATTTAACCAAATTTATTGACCAGTGAACTTGTATTAATATGGTATTCCAGATTACAATAAATATTCAGGTGTCATTTTGGGGATAATGATTTCATAACATTACAAAAATTTCAAAACTAAAAATAAAGTTTTATTACATTTAAGAACAATTAATTTACTTATGAAAAACCTCCTACACTATTTGTAAGATGATCCTCTTCGCTGCGTAATATGGTTTTATGGTGATCTGTTTGAGTTTATTTATTTTCAATTTCATTCTAGAAGCAAGAAATAAATTATTTTTCGGGATAACTCCATAGGTATGGAACATAAGCCCAAAAGCATATAAATATAAAAGCATTAATTAATCTATTACACCGGTAATAATATATTAGCTGGATTATTATTTTATAATATTACTCTACATATCGAACGTAAAACTTTGAATTAATATAGTAAAATTAATGGCAGTTAATTGTTTTGTAATATATCAACTTTTTATATACATTTATTTCGTATACACTAATCCATACCCAACATAACATGTTGCTGTGGTCTACATTTTTTCCTACATGCGGTTAAATAATGCATTATACATTTTAATTTAATAATTATTTACTCCTTGATACTTGTTAAGTGTGACTTTATTAAAAATAATTAACAGGAACTGTGAAGTTTTGGAAAGTCTTATATTAATTTTTCATAACTTAAGAAAAATATAGATTTGTATTGTATAAACATGTATGTTAAGAAATTCGTTACGGTACGTTGGTAACCTGCAGGTTTCAAAGCTCGAGTGTCCTGTTCTTGTAGCAAGTGAAGGTAATATTTATAGATACATGACGTGAAAATACGATATGTCATCAGAACATCCAATTGTTACATTACCGTGGTTTTTATCGTGGACAACTTGCAGCGAATATCAAGGTATAATGTTTTACTTCCCATGAATACAGAGCGGCATTATTTTTAAGCATAAGAGAAAGCGTGTAAATACATATGAGGTCACTTGTCATAGGACAGTAGTAATGCGTCAATCATTCATTTGTAAACAATCTTCAGTTCTGTAAATATATGAGTAATAAAATTACATTTATTGCGACATATGTTTCTCTAACACAATTGAGAAGCCTTTGTTAACTTGAATCCACATATCAAAATTCAGTGAATTTCGCCAAGGTGTTAAGACTTTTGTCTTATTTAATAATTTTGATTTGAGAAATTTTAATATACTTATACAATGTAAATATAATTTTTATTACCCTTATAACAGTCAACATTACTTTCATCATAATGGACTCCATGATTGAAAAACTTTGCCAATTAGGTTTGAGTAATAATTATAGAAATATGTTGATAAATACAAATAGATTTTTTTCATCTTCCTTAATGTTAAATGTTACCAATTTGTCTCTTATCATTAAGTGTTTTGGTTTTCACCTGATCTCATATGAACATTACTATAATTCATTATGTGAAATAAAAAGCATTATAGGCATTTCAACTTTTATGATCAGTAGTGCATCTTGGATTTCTGTTTCCTCACTTGCAACATTGCATTTGGTACTACAGAAATACATAACACTTTTGATTAGTATGCTATCCTTTTTATTATTATTATTCTGTTGATTAGGTAGGTAGCATGCCTGTGTTAAGTAATGGGATAGCATCAGCCTTCTGACCTTAATCTTGATTAGATGTGATACAGTTTTGGTTCTCAGATGTTGCGTGTATAATTGATTATGTTCCTACTATTACTGTCCTGCTGAGTAAATGTATACAATTGCTATTTATGCTTCTGCATAGTGTAGCATAAGAGTGGTGTGTTATTTATAACATTTTAAACAATAAGTCAATAATTTTGTGCTTCCAGGAGGCCACTGATTTAAGATGACTGCACTACACCACGAAAAGAATGTAATGGACTCTATCAATGTGGGAAATGGCCAAAATGAGAATTCTCCAAAAGAGTCTCCATCAGAATCTCAGAGGTCCTTAGCTTTTACTATACAATTTTCTGACAACAAGGAGTTCACAGGAAATCATAATCTTAATAAATTTGCATCAAGGCATACGAGGAACCTGTCCCTCTCAAATTTTGGAGAAGTTAGAAAGGTAAGTATTATGTAACACAAATTCATGACACTTCCTTATAATAATTTTATTATATTACATAATTAACACTTAACTATTTTTGCAATAAAAGTAAGTTACATATTACAGGATCTTGTAAACAGAGCTAATATTGCACATTAATATTTTAAGTTTTAATATAATTTAAATGCACAGTTGACTTTTTATTAGTAACTATGACACATTGTAAAACTCAAAACTTGAATACAATAATTTAATTTTTGAAACAAATATTTCAAACATAACTCCCTTGTATGCACAAATTGAGTTCTTAAATTTTATTTTATTTGACTATGAAATAATTTCATATTTGATTGAACTATAAAAATGTGTAATTTATAGACATTTTTAAATTGATTTCTTTCAGTTCAATGAATTATTTCTATGAGATTATTTAAAGTATTAAAAAATGTCTATTGATTTCCGTTTGAATACACTTTATTTGCAGGGTTGTGCTCTTATGCAATGTTTATGCTCTGATAGCTGCCTCAGTTCATTGTTTCCTAAATAAGGAAGTACAGTCTAATGAACTTTCTCCTGAAAATTTATTTTCTGACATTTGTTCCTGTTCATTGTAGCACAGTGATCATACAAATTGACTTCTGCAGTTTAATCTTAGGAATACATTTCTGTTATTATTAGTTACACTGTGTGTGTGTTAATGATGAATTTTTATATATGACATTTTTACATTATTTGCATCCAGATACACTTTTCTACATGCAAGTATTTTGTAGCCATCTGTTTTAATTAGACTAGTGGGTAGATCTTAGTGAATTATTTATTTTATTTGATATTTGTTGTAAACTTATGAATAGAGTTAAGTTGAATATTATATAAAAAGTTATCTATACTTTAAGATAGTCGTTATTTTTACGTAATCATATCTTTCATGAAAACTGAACACACTTTTTTTAAGTTATACATTCAAAACAACTTTTTTTCACTGTTGTGAATAATGTTTTAATAATATTTTCAGAAACCGTCCACAATATCATCATTACAAGCTATAGGCTTATCACCTCTGCCTTCAAGAAAATATGTTATGCCACGAAGAGCAGGTTATCATTCAGAAGGATACTTTTCAAGTGACCAAGAAGATGATATTAGAAGTAGGAGTGATTTTCTAGCCCGTAAGCTCAAAAATGGAGAATTAGGTGAGATTTTTTTGATTCTTTAATAAATTTTTATAGCCTTTAGTGCCCAGCTTCAATTGAAAGCTTTTCTGTTCATGAATTTATAACTAGATACATATAGGATGTCACAAAATAATCCAAATGAAATAGTTAAATTGATTTGAGACTAGAACCATTAATTTATTTTACTTCACCAACAATAATTATATTCAAGTAAATTAAAATTAATTGGCTATACTTTTCAGGTAGCATTATTTAAATGTAAGATTTAGCTAAAATTTTATTTTATATTGATTATATCTTAGCTTATAACAATTACATGAATAAATAGCCAAATAACAGACAAGAATAAACACTTAATTAAATATCATACAATGTTTCTGCAATCCTTGTTACCATTGTCTGGTGTTTTTTTTAAAAACTCAAGATCCATAAAAGTACACAAAGTAGGTGACAAACTCAAAAGCCAAAATTGCAGAAATGTTGTGAGATATTTGATTAAGCACTTATTTTTGTCTTATTTGGCTCTTTATTTATCTAAATAGTACACTTTCAACACAAACATTTTATACTTTATAATTCTTAGTTTATAACAGTTAAAAATCAGTTTGTGTAATCCAATGAAGCAGACCTGAAAATTTCAAATTCCCTAACCTTGTAAAATCAATCATTAATTTGCAGCTAAGTCATATTCTTCATCTCTCTTATGCCTGAATCAATTATCAGTGAATTATTTTTTTGGAATAGAAAAGATATTACCTCAACATTGAATAGATAATTATGTGAAAGTTTTTGGGAGTTATTGCCATTCTTCAACAACTGTTGACTAAACAATCTAATGGTGTGAAGTACTTTTATATATCACCATAATGATATTAAGTGTTTTTATAATTACATTACTTTCTCACAACTTTAGGTGGCCAAATGAATAAACATCAATTACAAGAAAAGGAGACTATTAAAGGAAGTAGTCACATAAAACCAAATTTTCACCTTCCCATTGATAAATCAAATTTCAATGAGTTCATGGACATGAGGGATAAAGTAGACTCCAAAAGGCACAACACATCACTAACAAACATAAATACTTCATTTTATGATTACAATTGTAAAGAAGAATGGTTAGTAGCTAGCACAAATTCTGATAATGACATTGAGATCAGGGTTCAGACCCAAAAACCAGATGAGATAACTGATGAAATTGAAGACATAATTAATGATTCATCAAATGACACAGTAAGTGAGGCTGGAACATATACTATTGAACGAGATCAACCATGCCCAGAAGAAGAAGAAGCACGTAAAAAACTGGAAAATATAATAGGCTTTATGAAAACAAATCGGGAAAAAGGAATAGCACAAGAAGAGAATGAAGATAATGCATACAAGGTAATTCAATATATTTATGGTCAGCTATATGTAACATATGCAATTGTATTTTTCTTTATGTAATTATATATTTTTTAAATGTACAGAGTAGTTTGTATCGTGATAACCCCAACTGGATTAATGAGTGGGCTTCACAAGTTGCCAAACACAATGAAAGTGAAATTGAGGCACAACCTCATCAAGGAAATGCATCAGTCCTTCAGTTTTCTAAAAGTAAAGGTAATTCATATACCTATACTATTTCTTGCATATAATTTATATTATGTATTAAAATAACTGTCTTACTAGAAGAAATCAATTACAACTTAATTAGTTGATTACTTATCTTTTCCATATAACAACTTTTGTTTTCAGTAAAACCAAAATTATCTCCCTCACCTACAAGCACATTACCTGCCATGAATGTTACAGTATTACCACCATCAGGACGTAAATTAACTCCTTCTCCTCAAAGAACTAGAACCCATCTGTATCAACCACAAACAAATATTTCAATTTCTCATGTAAGTATCTCCCAAAAGAAATGCAACTATTTTGTTCAAACAAATTAAAAAATTGTCAAGACAATCTAATAATTCAAATTAAGTTTGTTTTCATATCTGGAAAAAGATTTTATAAAATAGACTTGTACAAATTTCAAATTATATTTTATTTTGAATAGAGGATTAGATATTTAGATTATCATTGTTCATGTTAATATATTTTTGACTACCTTGCCATTTTTTCTTAAATTATATTTAATTATACAGTAGACTCAATTATCTGCATGTGGATTAACCGCTGTGTGGCTCAACGACGGAAATGTTTTAGAATGGTTTGAAGTTGATAGTGATGATCCAGAGTGTGAGGTTATGTCTTACAGTTAAAAGGGCATAAAGGCCAGATACTAAGCAGAGTGAGGACAAAAACATGTAACGTATTCCTGAAACAAGGATAAGTAATTCATCTATTTTCAATGGACTGAGATTTTGCTCAAGTTTCCAGAGTAACAAAGTGGTTCTCTGCTTTCCCATACATTGGTGTTACTCAGATTGAGAGCAACCATAAGAAAGAAAGATACTATGCACTGAAACAGAAGTCAATAACAATACTTTTTCTAAACTTTAGTAGTTTTATTTATCTTCCTGTATTTTAGTGTATAGTATATTGATTTTAAATTTAATTATTTTTGTGTTACGACATTAGGATATTAGTGTTGTAAAAGTTAGTGTACTTCATCTATAAATGTACAATAGATCAGATTCAGCTAGAATAGGCTATGTACCGTACTTCAGAGGCTTTATAATGAAGAACATTGGCTGGCACCACAAAAGATAGCTTAAGTAGAGTTTTATGCTGTTAAAAATTAACGATTTAAATCTTATACCAGTATATCTGTATATGTGTACTTTGATTTATCTACTGTTTTTGATTATCTGTGCCAATTCTCCCCCACCATTACTGTGGATAATTGAGAGTCTACTGTTCAAAACAACCACTATTGCAATTTATCACATTAAATCTCTAAAGAATAAAGATTTTTTGCATGGTATAAACTGTTGTCCTTTTTCTCACTTGATATTAACTATTGTTTTAGGATCCTCCTGTGAAACATGATAATAAAAATCCAGAACGCTACAACGACAGCAGTTTAGAAACAGAGTCATACCTACGAGCCACTGAATCTGTTGTGACGGCTATGCAGGCACGCATGACTTTATCCTTGGATTCAGGTGGTGAATCTGATGTAGATACAAGTCACAGCTGCCAGGGACCCGCCGAACATGAACATACTAGTGTATTGCGTAGATCTAGTAATGCTTCAGACAGTAGCACTCGACGAGATGGTCGCCAGTCTGACAGCAGCAGTGAAGCAGAAGGCAGGTCTAAATTTCCTGGTCCTCAGACACGCTACAACAGAGCATTTAGGTATATTAATTCAATATTGAAATTTGACTGTACAATATTTTTGTGTTAGAATTATAATTATTATAACAAAATGTATAACTATCCAACATCTTGTACATACAGGAAGATTATTTAATGGTTCATTCATATACCTTAGATGGCCAAAAATTTTCGTACTATGAAAACTTGAGCAAATTTTTTTTGACGTTCCAATTAAATACTTTTGACACATACGAGATATTTCAGCTTCTAATTTGACAGTGCTCTTCTGTTCTATCTGACAGTTGGATAGGAAGGGTTCTACTCTGTTATTAATAGTCATGTGTGATCTGCAGCTTTATAAGAGAGGCTGTGTATCAATAGAGAGGAACTAAGGTCAAACAATCATTGTCTAACTACACCACAAAGAAATTGTTTATAAATTTGGAGTAATATTAGTAGTTTTATTATTATGTAATTTATTGTAGACCTAAAATGAAAAAAACTACAGTTTATAAATTTGGAGTAATATTAGTAGTTTTATTATTATGTAATTTATTGTAGACCTAAAATGAAAAAAATTACGTCTGATTGAAAATAATGAATAAGAAAGGTAGCCAATTCAGACAAAAAGTGATAATTTCATTTTAACATTTGACGCCTAGCCTTTAATAGCATATTCTATTTTGTTTTATGTATATATTATGTATTTTCTCAATTATGATTTGCTTACATGGCTTTTGAGTTTTGTCAACTGACAAGTGCAGTTGTGTCGCTCTAGGCTCTTCTTCACTCCTGACAAAAGGGACAAGGATCCCAGAAATGTTGTGTGGTATTTATCACTTTTTGTCTGAATTAGGTACCTTTCTTATTCATTATTGTAGAGCTGTTCATATACACAATTTAAGTCCAAAACATGAGGCACATAAACATGAATATTTATACTACACTTCAATTATCAATAAATCAGCAGTGCTAGACAAAATTAACCCTAACATTGATTGTGTTTTACATGCCACAAAAAACTATATAATTACATTAACTGTAAATAAAATCATTTGATTTTTCATTTGTTTCAGTAAGTTAATTTTAGCAAAAAGTTACATTTATTGAAATGTAAATAATCATATTATCAACATATACATTTCTTTTCCCCTTCCCTTATTTCTTTACAAATATTTTAAGTGCATTAAGAAAAAGTTATTGTCTTGCATCAAAATTTTTCCTAAATTTGAAAGTAAGCTAAGTGCCTCATAAATGATTGGATTAAGGCCATAATGAGAACAATTGGGATAGAATTAAAATTCTTGTATTTGCCAGTGAATACTAGAGCAACAAATTATTTTATCAATTAACAATTGCTTGCAATTAATAACTGAACTTGTCATAATAATTAAATAATTTCCGTCATAAACTAATTTCAACTATACGTGCAATAGTGTAAATAACTTCATTTGTATGAGTAATAAAAGTAAATTGGAATTTTTCAGTCCTTCATCTGTTTTTGGAAAACTAAGATACTTTATTTTATATCATGAATATTAAGCAACTTGGAGTATTGTGGAATTTTCTGTTATAAATACTGAATATTTCATTAATGTGTTTTGGAAAACATATCCTTGCATATTTTTATTGAATCAAAATTGCATGAGTTTAATCAAATGTTGATAGTGTGAATAAATATTCATTTTCAGCTTACGCCGAGCTAGATTAGATTGTGAGCCTACACCATTTGATAAGAGAAAGAGTAAAACTACTTCGAAACCTGATGTTGTAAGTACATCAGTTAACAAAGCAAAGAAAATTAGTGAACCTGTTAAAGTAAACCAACCACGATTATTGAAAGCCAAGAGCCCCAAGCCAGAAAATACATCTATAGCGAGAACAGATTCTGGTAAATTCAGTGCAAGGACAACAAAAGCAGGTTTACAGGTTGGTACTTGCCCAGTATGTAGGCTTAATTATTCAGGTATTCATTATTTTGCTTATTTTTCAAAATATAATTACATTGTCAAATGTTTCTAGACTTCTATAAATACTAACATATATTTATGAAATGTATTTATCAACCACATGCATTTTTGATAGGTCTGAGCAATTAATTGACCTGAACATTTATTTTCTGTGAAGGAAAAATTCTTCTTATACAATACACACTATCCACTTAATTTTCTGTTTTCTTGAAATTTTATGTAAAATGTTTTCATGTTTTAGTCAACTCATACAACGAAACAAATTGCTCCCAAGAAAGATGTAAAAAAGAATCAAAGTGCACGCAGTAATTCAACATTGTCATCAAGAGAAGTTGAATTTCAAAACTGGAAACGACGAAAAAGTTATGATCCAATGAAAGCTGCTGCAGAAGGCAAGAAGAAAGAAGCTGCTAAAAAAGTTTCACCTCTTAGCACTAGCATGACTCAATCATCTATTGTAGATTCAGATAACTCACCAAGGTATAAAAAACTGAAAATGTTTTCTCAAATTATGTATATGTGCAGTTCTTTTACTTTTCCTGGTGCCACTGTTCAAAACAACAACCATTAACTATTTTTGTTCAACAGAAACTATATTTTTGCTTTTTTTATATGAATGGGAAAAGTTTAAATATACCATGTTGATAATTTACTATCTTTTTCTATGGTAAAATTAAAAAGTGTTTTACAATTTTTTAATATTTTTTATTTATATATATTTAATAATAGTTGAAATATACCATGTTGATAATTTACTATCTTTTTCTATGGTAAAATTAAAAAGTGTTTTACTATTTTTTAATATTTTTCAGCCATCAAAATCCTGTATTAAGATCTGCTTCTTTCCATGGAACTGGAGACATAACGCCAAATTATGTATCTTCAGAAGAGGAAGTTACTCTATCTGCTGATGAAGAGGATTCTCCATTATCAGCTTGTCCAGTAATCTCGAACACAGGTTCACCAAGTAAGGTAAATATTTCCACAACCTTATACGAGGACTCAATTTCGATTTTGATCTATTTTCCACATGTCTGTATGAAACTTGTAAACTATATAAACTACATACAATGTTGCCCTTCACCACTTCTGAAAGAAGCTGAAGATTTTCATGACTATAGCTATTATATTATATGAATTAGATAGTTTTTGAGCCACATTTGCCAGTGTTTCTCATGCCATCACCATGTATTTTCAAGGCATAATCTTTCTTTGCAGACAATATATAAAATAAAATACATGCATACATTGATGTTATTTTAGTTTAATTATGATTTGTAATTTACAGGCTTTAGAATGTTTAACAATGGCATCTGTTCATGGAATTTCTGAAAAAATTAAAGGAAGTTCAGCAAAACTGTTGGAAAAACTCAGGTAAGCTACTGTAAATTTCCTAACATTACTACTAAATTACACATGCAATGATAAAATGGTGAAAATCTATAATTGGTTCAATGAATGTTGAAATTCACTACATTATCGTGGTTCAAATAAATGTATATAGAGAGCACTATTTTTAATAGAAAAACAAAATGTTTCCAATCATAGGTGTAAGTTCAAAACCAATCATGAAAAAATAAAGAAACATAATATTGATTATGAGTTCTTCATAATATGATAAACACTCAAAACTGAAAATTATTGACGCTGTTATTATATTTAAAAATCAAAATAAAACCTTAAATGGAAGAGAGAAATCGGATATATATGCAAATTCTCTCAATTTTGTAGTATAATAAATACTTAAATAGGTGTATTGTTAATATAGTAACAAAATGTGATGTTCTTGTGAGGTCAGACTTTTTTATTACACACTTACCTACAATATGACATAAGATGCAAGTTGTTCATTTCCCCAGTTATAGATCAAGGTATAGGAAGTGTGAATATATTATATACTGTATGAATTTTAAACTATAAAGCTTGCAATTATGTAAATTGATATTAACTTATTTCTGATATTTAGCTTACACTATATTGATAATTAATTTAAATTACAGATGAATGAAAAAATCTGGGAGCTTCTAAAACAAATGTAATAATTTTTACAACAAAATGAGTTTTTTAATAATGTGATTTAAATTTTTTTTAAAACTAATATTTTTAAGGTAATTAATGTAATACTTTCATATTATTATCATTAACTTTGGATTTATATACTACTTACTAGGTATCTGTACGCTGAAGACGAAGAGAAATCTATAAAGTTGGCTGAAGTTATAGAATCTTTGACAAAATCTACTGCACCTGATTCATCATTAAATCGAAGTCCATCCAGAGAATTATCGGCTGCAACAATAAGAAGTTTAAAGTGTATAGAAAATGTTTTTGAAGGTAACTTATCATATTGGCTGAAGACTTAATCACATGTGTAAATTTTTATTTAAGAATAATACCTTTATATTTTTGTAATTAGTTGTTACATAAATCTAGTTGGCTTATTCATAAGCAGACATTCTGCATTTTCTAATGTATTTTCTGTCATCAAATGGCATTCTAGTTAACACATTAGGTATTACTCTAATTATAGATGGGTCTCTCCAGAGTAAGTTTTTTCAAACCAACAACTTCCAGGGTTAGGTTCTTTGATCTCTCTGAACTAGGGAGTGAATGATTCCAAAGAGTTGAAGAGGGTAAAACGTCTCTCTGAATGACATCCCCTCCACCTATGAGCGATAGCTCAAAGATCAAACAGGAGCGAGAGCATTTAGACTAGCTCTTTTGTGAACAACTTTGTAGCGTTCACTTTGAAGACATCCCCTCCACCTCTGCGTGGCAGCTCACAGCTTGCTCAAGAGTGGGAGGGCTTTGGTTAACTCTTTAGTGAATGACTTTTCAGCACTTGCTCTGAACTCGGCTCACTTGGGAATGAGGGTGTTTTGGTTCTTCATGTGTCTGTGTTGTGTGGAAAAAGGTGTACAGAACTATGTGAATAAACTGCTCTATGCTTTCTCAGAAACTGAATACTTGATTGTACACCAGTGACTGACATAAAATATTAATTTTGATATAAGTTGTCTTTCACTCATCACTTCACCCGTGTGCTCCATGTATTTGAAATAATATTTGAGTGACAGAGTTTAAAATCCGTGTAATGACCGTTAAAATAATTTATGTAGTTCAATACATAAATAATAATATACTATCAAATGAGTCCAATATTAAAATAAGGGTGCATGCTGAGGAGCAATAAACTACTTTGAACAACTCTTCGCAGGGAGCACCTCCGACCCATCTCTGACACACCCAAGACTAATATGCCCACACAAGTACTGGGCAATTAAGTACCAGTGTGAAAAACTTGCAGAAGTTGTAGGGGATGCAAAGACTATTCAGAATCTTGTGCATTACATGGTCTGAAATGGCTTATTCGTGAATTACGTTTAAAAGAAACAAAGAACAGATACAGCAACATGTTAGTGTAACAGAATTAATTTTAATTACAAGTTTTACAATGGCTACAGGTGTTCAAAATTATTATCAGAAGCAGTACTTCCAGTGGGATCACTTTCCACTCGTCCTGATATACTGTATGACCAGGGTATTTCGGACCCTGCAATGCTATGTCATTCCAAATCATCTTTGTGTCCCCTACACCACCTGCAAGTTTATCAACTGATAATGAATTACAGTATTTAAACAAATTCATTTACTTTTAATGGAACAACTTATTATACTTAAGATTTAATTTGCTGTGCTTGAAATGTCATTATAATCACAATAATTGTAAGATTTCAAATACTGATTCTTATCTGAGAAACTTTTTTTTTCAGTCTTGGATGATGTTTTATTTGATGAAGAAGACTTCGACTCTGAGTGGGATCATTAAAAGACAATTAGCAAATCTATTCTTCTATTTGGTAAAGGTCTCAAAGAATTCTATTGCTTCTTACATCTAATGTGCAATATTATTTATGAATGTCTAAATTTGCTCAATGAGGAAGGTATACAAAACACCTAAATCATTATTGTTATTATTTGTATAAAAATTCAATTGCTGCAATATTTTTGAAAGTTTTATTTAAATATCTTGGGCTGTAATTTTAGTATTTGTAATCAATATAAAAGACAATTTATTTATTTTTTTTACATTCATTTCATTATGTGCAAGCTTTTTGTTGTTTACTTATTAAAGTAATATGTAAATTTTGTAAACAAAAAAAACAATTTGTTCTATTCATATCTGAGATATAATCCACAGTTAATAAGGTGCTGTATTATATCACCTGGTGAGTTCATTGATAATTTCAAAAGTGAATATGAATCTAAATTGTGAATATATTTTTTTCTATGGATTTATATTAAGGAATTGATAGAGAATACATCTACCAACTGTCTCTACCTCACCAGTTTTATACTGTATTTCTCAATCTAGTCACTCTGACAGACCAAATACAAATAAATTAATGAACATATGTTGGTACTTCCATTTAGCATGCATACAAGCAACAGATCTTGAATAGGTAACATGCAATGGACTAGAAACTAATTTGGAGGAAATAATATTACTGGGTATTATTAATACAAATTTTGCAGTGAATGCACAATTGAAGCCAAATGTTCTTGGTTTAATTAAATCTCAGTTTGTTTTTGCTAGAGCTAGAAGTGACTTTAATTTGTCTTTTAAGTGAAAACATTATTTCAACATATTGTTACTGTGTAATATATCTGTGAAAAGTACTTATGTCTTTCAACCATTGATATCATGCTGCTGTGCAGAATTCATTCTTCTTGCCACAACTTGCTTATCCTAGTAATATTCTAAAATGATCATTCCCTGCAAAGTAAAGATTATGTTGCATAGTAATTGTATATGTTTTTATAGTATTACCATAACATTTGTGTTTAATATTAATTATAATGTTTGAAATTAATTATTCTGTCTTTGTTATTTGTGCAAGTCATTTTTTGTCAATGACCATGATTTGAAATTGAATTGAGACTGTTTAATTGTAGGTATATGTTATATCAAATTTGTAAATATAATGAAGAGTGATAAAGGTAGTACAACTTTTGTCAGTGTATCTTGAGTTATGAAAAGGCAAAGAAAAATGTGAGCCTAATTGATGAATCATTTGTATACCTTTTTTTAAATTGTTTTATATGTAACTAAGTAAGAAAGATATTCTGGTGCTCGAGCAACACGTGTTGTGCTTTGTATAGAAAACATGTGAAAAATACTCTTGAACTATTTTAAATGAAATGTTAAATGTTCAAATTAATAAAGTCTGTTGCAATGTTAAATGCTTTTTTGTTTTGCTAAGAATGTGCTGTAAAGATTTTTTTTTCTAAAATATTAATAATTAAATGATTGTATAGAAGTTCAAAGTTGTTTTTTCCTTTAAAAATATACATTTTTTTATGTAAAGACCCTTATCAACCCACAACTGTTCTCTTTAATTTAGTCTTCTTTGAAAAAAGGCTACAGAATGGTTTTATAAAATTATTTAACCATGTGCGTCAATGCCCACTCAGATTAGCTACATATACTTTAAAAGGAACACATTACAATTATTTGCAATTTCTAGCTGCAAATTTCTTAATGAATGCAGCAGCATTTGCATGCCTTAAAATTACTGATTCACAGCATGCTCATGAATTTAAGTAGTTCCACTCACTAAATGGATGCAATTGAGGTTTCTAATTCAGTATGACATTTGAATTATCTGGAAAAAAAAAAGAACATTAAAGTCATATTGAAGTAACAATTGTTTATGATTTTTAATTTCAATGTTAGTAAACTAAACTATGTACAAGACTTGACTGTTTCTTAAAAATATGTATGTTCCTTTATTGCAATAATATTAGGTTAAACAACCTGTGTACAAGAGAGAACCATTACAATATGTTTATAACATACCTCAATCTATGAATTTTCTTCTTATCACTCAAGTTTTCTTTCAACTGCCTCTTCAGTGTTTTCCAAAACCTTCAGAACATCAGCATAATACACAGAACTTAAACTTACATCATTTAATCTTCACTTCAAAATTCTCATCTTATAGCGCAGAATTGAAACACCCAATAATGAACAAATGTTAGTAGATAAAAAAACATAAGTTTTCCATTAAATTTTAAATTGACTCTGCATTTTTCTACACTTCTCAAATTAAACTGAACTTTTACAGACAGAAAAATGTTCACATATGTAGAAGTTTCAAATAAATAATAATTATACTTTTCTTATGCTATGAATGAATAAATGAATAAACTCTAAGGCCCTTTTATTTATATATAAATATTTGCATAAATACAATATATTTCAATACAGTGAATGAAGTCACTAACAAATCATTCACCGAACACAAAGCATTTACATAATGAATTCAGATTTTAAAACAGTCATGTTTCTTGTAGTACTGACAGCCACAAAACTTGAAATCTGCACATAATTTTTATTCAAGCTTATAAAAACTTATGATAATAATGGTTTCAAATATACATACTTGTGAATTAATGAATAAAATATAAAAGTATACAAAAGTTTTTTTTATAGGTATTTGGTAAGTTGCATGTACTAATTACTTCATACAGATAAAGCAATAATTCAGTTCAACTCAACCTAATAACAGATAAAAATAAATACTAGTTAATATCATTTCCATTGTTTACTTACTGTAAAACACTACTGTGCCTGCTTTAAGAATGAAAACTTTTAAGGTGTGAACAATATTTTTTCAGATGTAAGTACTAATTTACTAGAGATTACCAATGTGGGAAAAGATAAAACTTTCCATTCATTGAAAATTTAAATGCAGTGATCAATATACAATTAATTGACTATAAATTTTACTTACAGTTGGATACATTATTAAATTGTACATACTCATACTGTTACAAATAAAAAATGTTTTGGCTTAATATTTACACACACATATACCACAATTGAGGGAACAACTAAGCCTAAATGATGCCATTGAAAACAGAAAATTTGAAAATATCATGTAAATGATTCAAGTCCATTACAACACATTGAAAATATAAAGTATCCTTGCTTGCTGTACATTCATAATAAAGGTAAATAGAACTATATAATTGATAAAAAGTAAAAACTGGGTGTGATGGTAAAGTGCTTATATATACAAACACAACTGCAATCATTGAAACTACTATGACATTTTTTACTTGTGTTTTGGTATGTGTGTGTGTGTGTGTGTGTGTGTATGTATATACACACACCACATTTAGACAGAAAAGAGATAGCGAAGTCGAATTACCAGAAATCAATCGTTGGTACTGTGTGGCTGAGAAGAGAAAATATAACAAATTTTCAAGGGTCAACACGCAGATCAGACCTATCCTGACTTAGGGGGCTCAGACCAACTATTGATTTCTGATAAGTCAACTTTGCTGTCTCTCTCTTCTGTCTAAATGTTTTATGGCATTTTCGTTAATATATATATATATATATATATATATATAGTTTCTTTGGTGAAACACAGAAAAAAGTTAATGATAAGTGAAATAAATAATTATAGAAAATTTAATTTTTCCATACTTTTCAGAATTTTTAAACAATATTTTACAATCCTTGTAGGAAACTACAACACAATTTTAATTTGGCAGGTAAAATTTATTACCATAACATCAGCAAATAGCTTGCCTGCTAATCTGAAGATTTAAAGCTCTGCAGACTACGAGTCACAAGAATCGCTGTCGGTAGCTAAATCTTCCAAAGTGAGTGGAGGTGGATCCACCTCACGCCTCCGTGGACTGAGGGGGAGGTGGGTCGGTGGGGAGCGTGTCCGGTTCGGATTCATACATTGGTTGTTGTGCCTGCTCATAAACAGGTTGTCCCTGCTGTTGCTCATATCCAAACTCTGTTTGTTGTGGGAGGTACTGTTGCTGAATGTGGTACTCAGTCTGTGGCTCAAACTGCTGTTGGCCAATGTACTGCTCTCCATCTGGTCCTGGTTCACGCTCCTCAACATAGGTGTTACCTGAAACAAATATGAAATTTGTCAGTTTTAAGGACTGAATAAAACATCTCATACACTTCTCCTGGTACACCATTGAAATTTATTTAAATACAATAAATAACATCAATGACTATCATGTAAAATAAAGCATTATCAATAATAACCAAAAGTGTTGCTGAAACACTTAAAAATATTTTCTTAATGAGGAAGACTTGTAAAATAATATAGAAAAATGTGCATCATAAATGACTGAAAATTATTTTAAAAGTTGTAAATGCTAATTGTGTATGGCATTTTTTTTTGGTAAAACTAGGCAAAATCTTCAATTCTGAATATATGAAATATATATTCTGATCAGTAGATCTGTGCAAGGCAAAATATTTCTCAATGATCAGAGGGTAATTTTTATGATTAATTCAGATTCATATATGTATGTAAGCTAAATAATCTACATAACTTTCTTCCTCTAAAGGTAAAAAGTACATTTATATATTTATAGAAAATGAATAATTTTACATGATTATTTTCTTAATATTTAAAATACTTTTGGAAGAACAACTTCATTTATCATGTGTTAACAGTTTCATTATTTTACTTTAAACATTGGCATAAAATATTACCAATGAATCAATTTTAAAGTAGTAGTAACTAAAATTATTCAATCAAGGCTTTAGTTAAGTTTTTAGTAATAAAACAAATAGCTGGAAAAAAGCCAAACTTATAGAGAAAATGCATTCTAAATTCAATCTATAGTGTGAATATATTACATTAATTAAAATTCTCATCCACAAATGTGTTAAAATACAAAGATATAGTTACATATGCCTTAAAGAGATTTATTAATATATATTGTGTGCATATGCACAGTGGTCAAAAACTTCATCTTCATAGATGGTAACATATTAGAACTTTTACCTTCAATTGGCATTTCTGTCAAAAGGGTCTTTATAGATACAAACTATTTTGAAATGTATTTGAATGCCTGAAGTACATTTTACATTAATAAAATTCAGTATGATACAGTTATAAAATTCATTGCAAAAGAAGAGTTGATGTGAAATAAAATCCATGATTATACATAAGATTTCAATGAAGGTTATTTGTAAGTAGTATTCGTACATCCAAAAAGTGTAACACACATTAAATGAGCGGTAGATTAAAGTGCATGAAATTGCTTTTAAAGGATGTGAACATTATATTTTTCATCAAGAATTTCAAACATAAAAGCTTAATTATTATAGGAGCAGTAATTCCCACAGTATATCAGAAGTGCATACATAATAATTTCAACAAGACTAAAACAGTTTCGGAAAAGTCTTTGATACATTATTATACAGCAGACCGAAACCAGAAAAAAGCAAAGGCGGCTCCAGTTTCTCAAAAGATGCCCGAAATTTACTTTCAGAACTTATAACACTTTTCTTTGAATAAAGAAGTGATTCAAGCTGCAGGTGTAGTTTTCAGAACCATTACAGGTCAAAGATAATGACAATGTTATGCCATTAGAATGATTATGAAATAAATTCATTTAAATACAATAAATAACATCAATAAATGACTATGACTCTATTTTAAATACGGTGACAAAAATTACACATGACATTTTGTCAATGCCTTTTGGTCTTTAACAGAAAATGTTGTTGGTGCGAGTTAACAAAATGTGAAAATTATAAAACGCGAAATTATGTGTTAAATAATGTTAGATAATTAAACAGCCAAATAACAGACAAAAATAAGTGCTAATTTGCGAACTTCACCATCTGGATGGAAGCTTGAGAATGTTTTCTTCAGTAAATCAAGAGGAAAAACCATCAAAAATTAAGAATGCTTATATTTCAAACTAAAATTTTTTTTCATTATTAGGTTCAGTATTATACAGTTATAAAATTCATTTAAAAGAAGATTTGATGTGAACTTTTGTTCCATTTGTCAAAAACACACAAGCTTATAGAACCACAATTTCTAATTCTATTACTATTAATTAAGAATTAAGAAATTTCAAGAATACGTAATTAATGCAGCTGATTGCTGAATAAATAATATTAAATGAAAAATTGAGAGTTTGCATTGCCAGTAGCATGCCAAATTTTCATGGGCCTAAGCCCTCTTTCTCAAGACAGAACAACACAGTCACAAGATGCAGTCCTTCAAATTCTTCTGTGGGAGATCGATAGATAAATAGATAGGAAAGAGAGAGAAAAAGACATTGCTTATCTCAAAGGGAAGATCAGTTGTCCAACAGAATGTACTTCATATTATTGAAGGTGTTATCCTGACTGTTCACAAAATATTATTGCATGCTTCTTATGTTACCTAACTGAATACCAGACTGAGTATCAGGAAATTTGAATTAGAATAATTTTTTCTGTGTCCATTCCATTAAATTATTGGAAGACATGTACTAGCTTCAATTCATTGGTAAAAATGTTCACATGCCATTATTTTCTTATGAAAAGTGATGCATCAAAGTAAAGCTTTTATAACTCAGAATTAATCTCTGTTTAAATTTCTATGGAATGTAAGCTTTAATTTTTTTTTTAACATTTTGCCTTATAAGAACATGCATTTGATGTGAAGGCTTATGCTTTTCAATACCAATTAAATTACCTCTCCACTCTTCAGTCCCAAATGAGACTGCAAGTTTGCTATTTAAATAATCTACGCTATTTTGTAGCCCAGCCATTTCTTCCCTGCAAAAAAAACTAAAATTACTTAACAAATAGAAATATATGAATGTGTGCTTACTGAAGGTTGCAAATCAATTTTACCCATCACAGTAATAATTTAAGAACTATGTCCCTCGATTTACAACCTTTAACGTAACCACACACAACACAAATCTAACCTGTTTATCCCTTTCAGGTTTAACTTCATAATATGATGCATTTAACTGCGAACAATGCTCATGAAGTTCTTTATAGGTTTTCCAAACTCGCTCAAGCTTTTCTAATAACACCAAATTCTCCTCTCTCAATGCTGCTTTTCCTTCTCTGTAAAGCCAATAAAAATTGGTGTTTCGAAATATTTAAATAGTAAAATGAGATAGGATTATATTCAAGGTTATCACATAAAAAATTAAATAATATAATTATGTTCAACAAAATATATATTTTAACAACAGAATTTTCATATTTTTATTATAATTAATTAAATTAGTTATTTAGTAAAACTCATGTTTAAGTTAATCCCTCCATTAATAGTTAGCAAACAAAGTATATCTTATTGTGCATCATATTTCATACAATTTATGGGTATTTTCAGAATTTATATTACGAATACAAACTGTCAATTAATGTTTCAGTTTATTCAAATAATTAACATGTTGAGCAACACGAGTATTTATTTATGAAGAATAATTGAGAACACTTTCAAGATCACAAACTTGAACATGATAGTACCAGAATGTATTCTTGCCTTCTTCTGAGCTATGAGAGGATTTTAGCTCCATTAAAGTACCAGAGATATTTCTTATTGTTGAATGCACTAGGATTTTTTAGAGTCTCTTTAGGTACTGTGCATTTTTTACTTGGTTAAGATACTGTCAGACATAATCCCAGTTAATTTGAAGCTAACCTCAAATCAGCAAAGGTCATGGTTAATGGTAAAAAAAAGTGATGGTCTCTATGCCAGGTACATCACTTTTAACCATATTAATTGTAAAATCAAGCTCAACAGTATCATTGATGACTTATCCAAAATAAAATGCAAAACTCAAATGCTAGAATTATGACAATTTAAAGTAAAAATTATATACTTGTGAGAAAGAAATTCTATTGATATTTCTTATAACTCACAAGGATAAGAAACAAATGAAGAGGTTGTCCAGTAAAATGGAGCAGATAGAATAAAGGAATAACCCCAGCCAAAAAATTAACACATTTCATCTGAATATTCAGATACAATATAAAAAGTGACGTTATTAAAATTATAAATTAACACATTTATTTAACTCATGCAATCTATACATTATCAGGTAACAATAAAATCCACCCTATCAACACATGAATTCTCAAATAATATATATACCATATTTATGGCATATATTGATATATCCATATCAGTTACTATGATTCACCAGCATATTAATGTAATACATATACAATAATATAAATGAATAACAATAAAAACTCCTTCAAATATATGGTTATAATTTTAAACTTATATAAGGTATGATAAAATGAGAAATTTTTTAATCAGGGAAGAAATTAATATATTTTAATTAATCAATAACTATAAATGTATAGTATTGTAAGAATAACTTTACATCACTAACACCATAGAAAATTTTCAGTACTCACTAACCTTACGGCTTTTAGGACACACTTTTACTGAAATGTCTACCTTAACTTGATCTTGACCATGAGAGGTAGTAATTTGTTGAACAGCTTGTTGTTGTTGTTCAGCTCCTATCATGAACAGTGGAACTTAGTTCTTGTAAACGTTCTTATAAATGAACGAAAAAGTTAGACAAAGTGTGTGAATGAATTTCATTCATTGAAAACTATCTTCTTAGTACACTGTTAACATCAGGGCAATTTCAAAATAAATGAGCAATGTTTAAAATTCAGGAGAATTTGCTCTATGTATAATTCTCAGATTTCAACTTGGAAAAATGTTTGCTATAAGAATGTTTCAATGGCAAGCTTTGCCATCATCGCCAGGTTGATTGAAACTCAGTCAACCCCTGATGACTGGTGGATTTTTCCATTGAAAAGTTATTGCAAACATTGGTCCCAATTATAACTGGAGAATAATATTTAGTGTATATATATAATTCCAATTGTACTCTTCATAATAGGAAGTCAAATTATAGATTGAGTCAAGCTAATACCAAATATGTATAGAAATTTTAAAATTGCATGGCAAAAAATACTGATAACTAGTATGCATTTCAGACACACAGTAGATATATTGAAGAATTAATGAGAGGAAACAATATATACATTTTACAAAATGAGACATAATATATTTCTGCATTATTAGATATTAGTTATAATCAGATGATTAAAGCAATTACAATTTTACCCATGGAGCGTGAGTCTAGAAGATTAATCTGGAAGATATTTGATGAGATATAGAAATCATCATAACAAGAACTATACATATAGAGAAAGAGACCTACACTTGCAAACTTTATGAACTAGGAGTCTGTAACAAGATGTTGAAAAATACATTTTCGTGCAGTACAAATGCACATGCAGAATGACCATGAAGAATAAATTGTATGTATGTATGTATTTATTGTTGATACTGTGTTACAGACAATTTTTTTGTGTGTTAATGTGTACAGCGACTGTGAAACAATTGATCTGTGTAGAAATAAATGCTCAAGTGACAACTTTTAATAAACTTTTCTGTTATTTCAGTTTTCATAAGATAATTTGCATTAATTAATTAAAATTTATCATTTAAAATTTTTTAGTGTATTTGCAGAATATTTTAAATCATTATTAGATGAAGTATAACTGTCTGAAATGGCTATCTTTCTTATTCATTATTTTCAATCAGATGTAATTTTTTTCATTTCATTATAACTGTGGTGTATATATGAATGGTAATTCTATCTTATCATAAAAATATTAATAGAAAGTAGACACCAAGGCCTAGAAAATTACTCAATAACTTTCAAAATGTACTAATGTGAAGCATTCCCATGAAAACTTAAAATTTGCAAAACTTCTATGTGCATTACCATAACCTTATAAAACTGAAAGTTTTGTCAATGCTATGAAGAGCAAAATCAATTAGTAACATGTTAGTTTAATACTACTTTTGATGTCTGAGGTACTTAATTGAGTCAATTAACAAACATATCTTTTGTTAAATTTAAATGAGATACTATTGGTGCTGTTTATATTACAAAGTTAACACATCCTTCAAATCTCAAAATAATAATTGAAAAATACTATTCTAGATTTACACAATAAAATATTGTGGTATGTGTTTACTCAAGACATTTCTCTTTGAAAATACAATGCATGAATCACATAACAAATTCATAATTTTTTATTTTAAAATAACATGAAAAATATTGAGATTGTAAAATCATGCACCTTAACAATATTTTCTAACATACTAATAAAATGTAAAAAGAATCAACTTATATATATATATATATATATATATATATATATATATATATATATATATATTGTAATAGTGAGAATGTGACATTGTCAAAAATATTGGTATGGAAAGGATAGAGAGATAGGTTGTGGCTTACCTGAAAGTGAAGTGCGGTGTCGCCATGAGGAACTGAAGGTTGTTCTTCTTCCTGAAGAAGGAGGCTGAGAGCCTCCGAAAATTTGAAGAACAACCTTCAGTTCCTCATGGCGACACCGCACTTCACTTTCAGGTAAGCCACAACCTATCTCTCTATCCTTTCCATACCAATATATATATATATTGTAACTATATTTTCGTTTGACATCAGTACAAATGTTTCACTGGTTTATAAAATTTGAAGAACACTAATAAATAACAATTAAACAGATTCAATGTCTAAAAGTTCAGAATAATAAATATAGTTAAGAAGAACTTTTATATCCTACATGCAACTCATTCCATGTATTGAATGGTGGCAATGAAATGCATTAAGTCATTAAGTGGAGGGCTACATTTTTAAATACAAAGTTTTGTATAAATGAACAAATTAGTTAATGCAATACCCATACATTTATTTATTATTCTCTTCAATCTTGATACTTGCACTTGGAGATTCTCCTGAAGTTTTCTTTAATTGTGCCATGACTTAATTAAAAGCACTGCAGATTTATTATCTATTAACCATACAATATTTGGTAAAGTGGGCACATATGCAGGCAACAAAAGTGTCAATTATGCGTAATGATAAATAAGATCTAATACTGTAGTATAAGTTCACATATTAAACAAAGAAGCAAGTAACAAACAATGCTTAGATTCCTGCGAGATAATGTATTGTTACTTTAAGAAACAAGATCATTTTATTTGTCTAGTTCTATTTATTAGATTAAATCATAATAACTGAAAATGTCATTAATTTGGAGTCTTATCTCCAAAATAATTGTTTTGTCTTGTTGTTTGAAACACTTGCTACTAAACCATGCTATTGATTTGGAAAGTAAAAAATAAAAATATCCTTACACTGTTTTTATATTGTAAAAACATACAAATGAATAAACCTCACCAGGGAAAAATAAACAGCACAAAATATTCTCAACATAAACTTGTTGCAATCATATTAATCTAAATAGACATTTTGTGTTAGCTGGCAATTTATTTTTTATGAATAACTAAACATTTTCTGGTATTTCAGATTGAAAAATATTGACAAGCTCCAGAAATATGAAAATATAGTGGTATATACTTGAAAAATGAAACTAAAAAAAGTTTTGACAGTGTTTAGTACATTCACATATGAAATAATTTATTTATATATATACCATGCATAATTATGTTTCACCTAGAATACATGTTTGTGTAATGATTTGTAGTGTAACACACTAATGCTAGCTATTGACTAAAATAAAAGCAATTGGAACATGCTACAGGAATGGAGATGGCATGTGTACCCTAAATGGAATTAGTGTGCATATCTTACTTGTGACGTGCAGAGGAATCTTCCAGCTTCTTTGTTAGGGAATGACACTCATCTTTCAGTTTTTCCATAACTTGATTCTGGGATTGAATCATACCTTCTAGTTCAGCAACAGTTTTGACTGAAATGAGATTCAAAAAATCCCATTTTCTTAAATATATTGAAAAATTACAGATATTTTTCTAAAGAAATGTACTCTCTAAGAATAATTGGAATTAATTTGCACATTCTTATGGTCCTTTGAAGTAAATGAAAGCCAGAGCTTTGATTTTAAGATCATAAGTTAATAGTCAAGTATTATCAACATTCCCAATTAAAAAACAGCTGAAAGATTTTGACAGTTTTGCATCTTGCAAATGCTTTAATTCTGACGCCAAATCAAGTACATCAATGCAATAGAATGGAATAGTGATAGTACAAAATGCAGGTATTTTTCTTGCACCTCCAAAAATAAAGTAGGCGGTGAAGACAAAAATAGAGAAAACTAGAAGCAAGAATTTGACTAGCGTGGCTCCTAAAATCTTTACAATTATGAATCAACCAACAATAACAGTAAATAACACAAGAATTCTAAATGGGATTATTTGATACAAATAAAAGCTTATAAAAGTTCTTCAAATTCTTGAAATTCAGAACAGTCAATTCCAGAATTATATTATAAGGAACACAGACATCAAAATGATCTAACTGTTTTATTGGGCAAAAATGGCTAATTGAAACTGATATTTATTAACATATCAACAAACTCCTAATGATTTTTTTCCACACAAAAGATTATTGTTGTATGTATGGTAATTGTTTTCTTTCATGTTCTTCCTCCAACACTCATTTCTGATGAAGAGGGAAAAAGCTCAAATTGACGCACTTGAAAGCAAAGGCACAATTAAATCCCCAAGCCAAAATACAATCATCTCCATCATACTGTTACAAGAATGTTTCGACAAATGAAATTTGGTATGACACAAGGTAGTGAGTAGCATTGAGCAATGCTCTAACAATGTCAGAGGGTTTCTATTTGAAACTTGCTAGGTTTCAGTGGTTGGTGATATGTTTAGGAAGATTATTTTGGTATGTACAATTAATATGCAGGGTGAAGATAATGAAAACCAAAAATAAATTAAAGTTACTTTTAAGAATAATATGTATATACAATGAAATATATACACCTACTAATGCAATTAACACTAAATTTATAACTTTCATTTAGCAGAATAACTTTCATAAAGATATTATTTATGACTGTATTTTAGAGTTGGATGCTAAGCAAGGATATTTTACACACTGTATATTATTATGGTGATTATGGTTACAAATAATAATATATTCTACAACAAAAAATATTTTAAAGAAATTAAGGAAAAAGGTGCAAATAAAAAAATATTAAGCACATATGTGTGAATGGGCCAGAAAAAATTCTTATTATGTAATTATTTATGAATGAATGTTTAAGATGTGTAACAATAAATTATTTCCTGTAGAAACACAGTGATACATATAATTAGTATCACATATGATATTCAAAAATATATTTATTATAAAAAACAAACATTTATATTGATACTAATAATAGCAGTCTTCAAAATAGCAAATGTTTTTCTAGAAATATGTTAGGTATTTATAAAAATTTATAAAAAAAACCAATAATATTTCATGTATATTATTTACCAAATATGAGTACTAATTTTTTAATTTATGTTGAAATGTGTTAAAATATGATTTATAATAAATTTTCATAGCTGGTCTAATTTATATTAAATTTTCCTGCTCAAAAAGTTTTTGAATTCTCTACATGGGAAAATCCCTCTCCAAGATTCAGGTATCCATATTATCTTTATATGCATATAAATTGACTTAGGAAGCAGTTCAAATTTTTGGAGGCTGCAATCACATAGCCAGCAAGAGGTTACACAACTATCTCCTGAAAAAGGAGCTAAAAATTTGAACTGTTTCCTGTTCATGCCAGTAATGCAAGAGCTTAATTTCTGGTAAGCCATAACTACATAATATTGTCTGTATTTGTCCATTCTAACATTAAAAAACAGCCATTAATATTGTTCACCATTAAATTTTTTTCCTGTCCTCATCTTTTTTTTTTAGGGCAACAGGCTACATGAGGGTGATCCACATTGGGCAACTCCCCTTTAATAGCATAGGAAGGGATTTGAAAGGGGGGATGCAGAAGGGTAGAGGAAGGTAGCCAAGGGTTACTAGGGCCCCCGGGCTATATTTTAAGGATCCTACCTGGCATTCGCCTAAAGAAATGCAGGGAAAACCTTAGAAAAACCTGCATCAGGTAGGTCGGGCATTGGGTACTTGTCCCACGCCCTTCTGATAGCGGGAGAGGAGTTTGCTGTGGGGACGCAGAATTCCCTTCTCCGTGCCTCGACCAGTTTAGGAGGCAGCTGGCCGACTATTCCAATGGGAATAGCAAACAACTCTTACCGTATGCCCAAGGTCTGTGACCCCGGAACATACACCTCTCAAAACAGGCCAAGGTGCCTCGGCTTTTGTCCTCATCAATTATATATATATATATATATATATATATATATATATATATATGTATATATATATCATAAAACTTCATCAAAATGACTGCAAGGTTAATCTGAGATTGTATAATTACTAAAAACTGACCATAGAAAATAGTTTGAGAATCGAATTAAACATGAATTTATGAAACAATCAAGTCCAAATTTCAAAACAATATTTTCACTTACCATGTTTAGCCTCCATATCCATAATCATGGATGTAAGTTCCTTCTCTCTTCCACCAGAAAGTTTTAATGGTGATCCATCTGGTTTTTCAGTTCCATCTTTCATAAGTTTTGCAAGATTCACCTATAATTATGAAATTAAGATTGGATTTCTACACTTTTATACTGTGTAGATGTCTGTGTAAATAAATATAAAGGAAATTGGAAACAGTCATCATATGATTATAGATGCAGACAGACAATTAAATTGGAACAAATTGAATGATGAGTAAAGAGAATGTGTTTTAAAATTATTAGGTCACAAATATCAACTAAATGTAATTTATTTTAAACACCATTAAAAATATTTTAAGAGGATGTTTATATAATATTGATTGATATGTCATTATACTTGGAATGAAATGAACTTAATATCAACTAGTATAGCAGCATATCAAATAAAAATAAAAATCTAGAGTTCAAGACAAAAATGTAATTCAAATTATGAAACCAAGTTACCTAAGAGTAAAAATTAATGACTATTGATTACCTCTCTTTCAAGTGATGACACCTGCTCTGATAAGCGAAGGTTCTCACGGCGACTATGCATTAAGTCGGCATCTGCTCGGTCAAGGCGCTGGCGAAGAGCAGCTACTTCTGCCTGCAAACGTGAAGCATCTTGGCGAGCCTCTCTTTCTGCCCTTTCTACCATTAATCTGCTGGCAGAAAGTTCCTGTTCCAAGGAACCACGTTCTGCAGCTGACTGAGAAGCCTCACTTTGTAGACCTGCTGCACAAGTATACAACACAACCTTGCATGCAAACAATTCAATACTAAGTAATATCAAACTAATTATGAACAACTGCAGTATAAAGGAATGTAAAAACATGAATAAAAAATTCAAATCCAATGTCAATCCTAAAGATAGTGTCGCTGCTATCAATAGTCACTTTAATTAGGTCTCTTGATAAAGTCTTTCTAAGAATGAATAATGGAAATTCAGTAGGATATTTTAAATATGGCAGGATGGAGCTCAGTTTAATAGGAACCTTTATGACAACTCGAATGTAGAAACTATTCTGGTAACATGTATGCAATGAAACATAATGTGCTCAGTTCAGAATATGTTTTACATCAAAAAAGTGATCCATACAAGTTAAGGAAATGATATGTACAGAGTATTATAAAAAGACCTTGTTGCTGTCTGTATATCCTGATTGTAAGAATATAATGAATGTTTTTAAGAATGATAGTGGTGGTAAGTGCTGGCTTGTAAGTTTCTGAAGTTATGTTATGGCATGATGGCAGTATTGTATGCAGGGTCATGCGATACAATGCCCCTTAAATATTTTTTCTTAAAAATAACCTTTGATTGTGATTTCTTAAAGTACTATCCAATATGTACTAATATTATTTTTGTTTAGAAAATATAAACTACATTAAAATAAGATTTTAATTACTGAGTGAAATTATTTATATTTCATTGCTAATGCAGCCGTCTCTCTGTGTCATTGCATGACATGGCATTGTGCTATTTCCATCATAGCACAAAAATGAGGCAGCATTACGGGTGTTGCAAGGGGGTGAAACTCATTACTGAACATGCACTTTAATCATTCCTGAAAGAAATCTGAGCTACAACCACTTGTAGAACTCAGATGGATTGCTGGCTGCATTAGTGGGATAGGGTTCCCCACAAAGCCACAGGTTAAAGTCTTCAATATTGAAGCAGAAATTCACACTGTTGAAACACAATTAATATATAGGTTCTTAAAATTAAGAAAAATTAATTCTTCTTAAATTAATTTATGTACTGTAGCACATGCACCAGCTGCCACTGGTGGTGTTGATCCAAGAGGGACTTCCCACTTGACGACAATACTCCCCTCCCTTTTCCTACTGTGCATCTAAACACGCCATGCTATTTCTCATGACCTATATTGTCGTGAAAAGAAATTACTTATGCTCCAAACTATGAATATTGGGTCACATTATAATAAAATTGTGAGTAATTTAACTACAGTAAATATTTATAGTCTTAATATCTTAATAAATTTATGGAACATACATAATTGGACAAAATTAAAATAAACTGAAAACTTAATGAACTGGATAAATGAGAATTAAAAGCATATGCCAGTTTATGTTTCTTAGAAAATTTTAATTTCAAGCATCAACATGCAAAGTATATCACATAAAAAACAATATTACTGAGAAAGGTGAACTTGTTAAGGAAATAGCTACACCAATAGCTATGAAAATGTATTCTATGAGAGATTATGATTTTATATCATTTAATTGTAAGGTTACTTAGAAAGTTACAAAATATACTTTAAACAATTAAAAAACTCACCAATTTTGGTGTGAAGCTCCTTCTTAAGTTCCTCTATTACAGTATTCTTTTGTTGAAGCTCCCGGCGCAAATCAGCTTCAACTCGGCGCTGCCGTTCAAGCTCCAATTGGAGTTTACTAGTTACATCCCATTGACTAGTAAGGTCACAACTAAGTTGTTCTATTTGTTGAGCATAACGGCGTTCTGCTTGAATTCTCTCTTCCTGTATTTTTCTACCCTGCTCTTGTAGTAAATCACGAAGTTTTTCATGTTGACGATCGAGCTCTTCTTTCAACCTACGTACCTCAAGCTCTGCCTAGAATCAGTTAAGTATGATTTCCCACAATTAATGTACACATTTGAATACTTGAATAAAACAACAATATTAAATGAGATGTGTTTAATATGTGCATTAGATCATAGTATGAATTAGGTCAAATAGGGGTATTTACTATTGTAATGGCATGCTTGCCAACACATTTAAATTTGTCAAAATGAATTTCACAACACTACCAGAACAACTTCTGTTTCTACCCTGCTCTTTAATGGAAACTATACCATTATTTTTGTGGTAATACATTATTTATTTATTTGTATTTATAAGATGTTGTATTCAAATGAAACAAAATTTCCAAAAATCAAAACTATTTTACTCGGTTAGAAGCTCAAGAATACTTTATTCATTCTCTAGAAAGACTACATTCTTTAACAAAATTATTAATCTGATTGTAAAACATTTTATTTTTGCTTTGTTCCGCCTGGATAAATTATTTAAATATGCATTCATTATGTAATCAATAATCGTTCACTATTATAAATGGTTTTTCCATTTTAATAACTAATTAATGAAAGAGAGGTGTATACCTGTGTTCTTTCAAATTGAGCCTGGTCAACAACATCTAAACTTCTCTTTACTTTATGAGAAGCATCAGCTTCTTTTTCCCTGATCTGTGATACAGCAGCATTTAACTTAGATATGCTGTCTTTAAGTTCTTCCTTTTCTCTGGAACCATATAAGAATCTCAATTAAATAAATTTCATAACATGAGAAACATAGTTTAAAATCTTGGATACTGAAAAGACTGGTATGTCAGTAAAGTGATGCAAAATTTGTAAATAGATAATGGAAATATTGATTTTAAATTTTTATATCTATTAAGATAATTATATTAGAATAATTTATTTTTCACAAAACCAATATTTATATAATTTAGAATGACTTAATTTTTATGATAGCAATTGGATTACAATTTTTGATTCCGATGAAAAGCAATTAGTAACTTTAAAAACTGTTTCAAAATTGTTCTGGCACAATGGCATATATAGTCATTTCTGTACAAGAATGTTTGTGACTGAAAATATTCGGCTCAGGCCTGTATAAACTGCTCAGTACACAGATGCCTCAATGGATTTCTCCTCTAAATAACCATAATAATAATAATAATATGCATTCATGCATCACTGTCTATATTTGCCCGGTCAGGTATTTGGCCGGGCGGCCAACATGGTTGAGTCTGTTTACTGAGCTGAATTCACAGGTTCAAGTCCTGCCTGAGTCGAATACTTTCAGTCTTCTCTGTCTGTGAATTGAACATATGCTTTCCTTTGTGCATTATTCTACACTTTAATGGATGCTTCAAACTCTTCACTCCCTCTACTATATCCATTCCACCCTCTACACCTAATAAGACTGGCTATATTCGTTAGGTCTCGGGAAAGGCACTGTAGCTCAATGGTACAGCATTTGTGTAAAAGATAAAGTACCTGGGTTCTATTCCTGGCCCTGCCAAATAATTTCAGTCTTTCCATCTTATTCGTATCATCTCTACACCTTGAACATATGCTTTCTTTGAGCGTATCACTATGCCCAAAAGCATATGCTTTCTTCAAAGTGTCCTATATTTCTATCTTTCTCACTATCGAATTATCAAATGTGACTTTGTCACTAATAATTAATATCCTTAAAATTTATATATATATAAACTTCTGGTCTAGTCACATGTACTTCTTACCTTTGCAACATTTCAATTTCACGTTGATATGTTTCTATATTAAGGGCTGTTGATCCTTCAATAAATGGATGGTGACCATCTGATAATTTCTTCTTGTAACTTTCTGTTTCTTCAAGTGCTTTCCTCAAATCAATTTTAGTCTGTGTAAGTTGAGCTTCTAGTTCACTTATACGAGATTCAAAAACAATGGAAGGGCCTTCCAATCGTTTCTTCTTATTTCTTTGCTTTTTCTTTTCTTCATCCTACAAAAGAAGGTTCAGAATATATATGATTTTCATACTTGAACACAAAATTAATTAAGAAAATGTATATTTAAATTAAGGTGATATATATATATAATATCTTAGGATAACAAACAAAAAGTGGAATTGTTCAGATTTTATTTATATGTAATTAAACAATGTTATTTCTAAACAAACCTTTGATGTTTCCATTACTTGACCCTCATCATCATCTTCTCCACTTTCAAAGCAATCAAATACAGATTTAAGGAGTCCAGACTTCTCTTTTTCGTGAAGTCCTTCATTCTCAGAAATTACATCCTTTACTCGCCCAATGAGATTTGAAAGTTCCTCCTAAACAATAAACAAATAATAGAAAACCTAACCTTTCCACATTGAAAAATGATAGTATTAAATAACAATATAATGCAAATAATGCTTTAAACACACATTTAAATTCATATTTTCTTAATTACATAATGCAAAAATATTTTTGTATGGTTTAAATTAACTGACCAACCAATAATAATGAATTAACAAACTGAAATATTTACTTTTGCACCACATAAAACACTATTATAAGTTTGTAATATCATTGTAACACTCCTTCCTGAAGAAGGAGGCTGAGAGCCTCCAAAAATTTGAAGAGCAACTTTTGGTTCCCTATGGCTACACCTCACTTCACTTTCAGGTAAGCCACAACCTATCTCTCTTTCCTGTCCATACCAATATCACAATTATATATGCAATTGATGTAGCAGCATTTAATAATCTTTTGGAAAATAATAATTTGACCACCAAGTACTTACTCTACAATACTGTGACTCTTTCTCAAGTTGATCAATGTATTCTTCCTGTCTCTCAATGTATGTCATTAACTCAGGAGGAAGCTGTGGGCCTTTAGAAGTACCTTCTTCCCCAACTACTGAAGGAGGTCCTCTAACTACAGAACTGGGTTTGGGAGGAATATGCAATGTTGCACATGATCTGGGGAGACTGTCAGTATAAATATTATGTTTAGAAGTAGCAAATGGTGTTCTATAGGACACATGCCTAGAACGGTCACTTATTACCGCAGATCCATCAGTTTCATCACCACTGTCTTCTGCTTTTGTAGGATGAATCTGAAAGAAATTAAAAAGCTAATGTACTACAGACACTTTTTTTTATGAAATTATGAGTACATTGAACATAAAAATATTATGTGCTATAAACCATGAATGAAAGATAATCAGCTTTTACATTTCTTATACTTGATTTTCCTTGGCAAATTTTTGGGTAATTAGAAAGAAAGCATTCTTTGCCTTATATTCAGGTTTCATCACAGCATCTGACTGAATGATTTTGTGAAACCAGGGATGACCCAAATCAGGATGGCAAATACTAGCACTCCTTACTAAGTCACATAGCTAACAGATGTCAGTTGATTGGGCAAATCTTTTGGTAAAAATAATTTATTATTCAGCATCTAATAATAAAATTATTATAAGAATAATCACTCCATTAAATTCTTCATTCAATTGCCAGATTTAATGCTATCTATTTCCTGAAAAATGAGGTATATAACTACATAAAACTAGTTATCTCCCACCTTAAAAACTATTTAAGATTTCTTTAAAAATACATTATTAGATTTACCTTGGATTCCTGCACTTTAAACCTTGACATTATAGTCAGTAATAGAAATACAAATAACAGAAAACTGTTTACATAAGTCAGAAAACCTATAAGACATACAGTATGGAGAATTCATTATTTAAAAATATGAAATTAAAAGTTATTAATTTTAAAACAGCACAGACCCAATATTAATAATGTATACATGAACAACATCAAAATCGGGGAAGAATTATAATGCTCAATCAATATAATCTGTTAAACATGCAAAAGTAATTTTGTTTTTTGTGCTAAATGTTTAATGCTGATAGCTGTCAATATGTTAAAGTAGTACAACATACATGTCGAATTTTTGTTGGTGTTGGTTGTGGTGAATAGGATTCCGCAAGCAGATATCTCAGTCTTGATACTGCCTCTCTATATGCAATATCAGTATAATCGGGAACTCTTTTTTTAAGAGTATCCATCTTGTGGAAACCATTGAACTTTCTGAAAAGACAATATTAATCTTAACACATAAATGAACCACAGAAATGCGTACGTTATAAAGTTTTTTTAAAAAGTTGAATTTATTAAAGCATTTAAGGAAATTAAATAATAATTAAATTGAAGTAAATGATGTATAAATTTTTAATAAAATACATATTACAAATGAATTATTCTTTACAAAATATATCCTTTCTGAAATATTAATTAATATATTTTATACGTCTCATATTTGAGATATTCGGAACTCGTCAACTGAAAAAAAAAACATAAACTGCTTACAAGTTATTTCCCCATGGTGTCCATTATCATAATATGTATAAAACAGTTCAATCCATCTTTTTCTAATCAATTAGTTGTTGGACCTAACGAGTTTGAATTTTCTGCCAAAATATGCACCTACGCTAGAAACAAAGATATGTAAGGTACTGTATCGAAGAGATGTTGGTTAGCAACCGCAACACAAAACATGAATAATTTATATTACTGCCAAACAGTTTGAAACAGTAATGCCATTGAGAATTTTATTCTGAAAAAGGCAAATCAAAATGACAAGTTAATTGTTTGCACAGAATCGGACGTATTATTTCCAACAGTATCAAAATTGTAGAACAGCGGATGTGACAACTTAAGACCTCAATATTATATGCCTATTGAAAGTTTAGTAATTCATATGTGGAAAAAATACTCTCGTCCATAAAAATACAGTTCTGGAAAAAATAGCGAGAAAAATAATTTTCCGATCATCAATTTAGTATGATTGCATTCCCATATTCTTAAAAAATCATATATTCCGCAAATCCTGTATAGAAGCCAAACTCAATTATATAAAAAGTAATTTAATAGTTATATTTATTGAATATTGTTCTATAAACACTTTTTTAATAATATATACTATTTATTTAGTCCATTTTACATTGTTCCACTCTCAGTGCTAATGTATAATGGTTTACTCCTAAAAATTTACTTCAGTACAAGTCTAAGTAAAATATTCATGAACTTATTTGAAAATATAAAGTTTGAATGTTTATTGTCAGAGAGGAGTCATATTATTTCCTAGAAATAATTGTGTAAATACATACCGTATATATTTTGTTACGAATCTGACAGAACAGGAATAGCGTAATAGAGAAGAAATGAGACTGGGGCATTGTTAGGAGTAAGTGGAAAGACAATCATTTTCCTATATTAAAGATATTTATATATGTGTTTCAGGTGAAACAACTGTAAATTATTTGAAGTTACTGGACCGAAAACAACAAGGAGACCCGAGAGAGGGAGAGAAAACTACTTTCGTTGCGAGGTCACTCTCAAATGTTATTATTTCAAAGTAAAAAAAATTCCCTGTTTACTTTTGAACTATTACTGTGCTTTTAAAACTAAAAGTTGATATTGAAAATCAGCATTTACAAATTCTTCAAATAGTATTTGCGAAGTATGCAATATTTTGATTCTTGCAGATTTTAATAGTTATTTAATTAAAAGTATCTCCTGTGTCAAAAGCATTTAAATATAAATCTTCAATAAGTAACTTCACGAAACTGTTTGTGCGTAAGGTAAATATTATCGGCCCGCATTCAACGCACAAACGAAATTATATGGGCACGGAGACGTTTCATGTTGAGATAAGAGTTCAGGGTTGAATGTTCCGATGGGACGTGAATATAATAACTTAAGGTAAGGGGGCAGTAGACTTCCTCTGGCGGCTTGAACTGGCTGGGACTGCGTTGTTCTTTACTACAATGAGTCATGCCATGCGATTCACAACTATTAACTTTGATATTAAGGAGCAGATCAGTCCTACTTTCCTTTCTTTTTCGGATTTAGGTAGAATCAAAATATTCTGAAAGAAGTTTACTTTTAAAAATTGCATCTTCTCTAAAATAAATAAATTAATTTGAAGTGAACGTTTAAATTTCTGCCATATATCAAAAACACTAGGATGTATTCTCATTTACTTTGTAAAATGAAAAGTTACCACTCGTATTACGAATAAAACATTCACAACGACAGTTTTATTTTTTGACATGAAACTATCTACTCCACCGGCTTAACTGTACGAAAAGTTTTATTTTTGACAAACTATAAGTGTACAAATATGTCGTTGTGTGATTGACGGACTTTGAGGAAAGCTCAACCCAGGAGTACTACTGTTAATTACATTTTTTGTGAGTCCTAAGAGAAAATACACTGAAAAAGGGTAATTTAAAAAGGGCTGATAACGAGATTTTTTGGGCTGTATCAGTAAAGGCGCTGTCGACTAAGTAAAAGGACAGGGTACAAGCTGCAAGTGCGAACGAGACCACCGAGAATTTGGGAAACAATAAGACTGAATTGAGAACCGAATTAACAGGTTCCTTCGAGAAGTTCGGTACAAGAAGTCTTACTATATCTTGTCAAAAGAAACATAACCAGTTGTCCTGGACAAGCACTGGAGAGCACCTATTACAGACACTCGCAGTTCTCCATATTATGGGGATAGTTCTGGGAGAATGGAAAATCGGTAAGGATAATTTAGGAAAGGAAATAGGAAAGAATTAGGGACCGTGAATGCCTTGACACTAGAAATGTATGTAGAACACAATACTTGAAGTATAAAGATAAGATTAAATGAAAAAAATAGAATATGGAAATACCAAGAGACAACCATCTTGGTCGAGCGTCGGAGAGCGACTCTAACGATTTACAATTAATTTGTATTAAAAGGATCATTCAATATTTTATTATTAGGTAGTTCAATACACCAGCAAAATGTCCGTACTATACGTGAAAGGGCAGGGGGGGGGGGGCAGGTGTTGTCCCATGAACAGTACTACGATATCGGGAGTTGTCGCAAGTTGTAGTAATTGAAAACCTCACCAAACAACAATGTCGTTTTCCGGAGAGACAGAAGGAAGAATGTTGGCATGTGCCAATACCGTCCACTTAAAATGAAATTAAGTCATATCCACACTTAAACGAGCATGCTTTTTTTTATATATAAAAAAAATTTAATATATTGTATATTTAAGCACTATCTTTCAATATACTTCGGTGGAATTTGTCTCCATATCATACACGCTCGTCACATCACCACACCTATTATACTATTATATCTTCTTTTTCGTATACTGCGCAACTTCACAGTTTAAATTAAATTATTCTCCAATTTTAGAATTAAATTCAGTGAGAGTAAGAAATACACACAGTGCATTGTAAAAATGAATTTTATTTATTTCATTGCAGGCAGGCGTCAAAAAATATCCGTGGCTTTGAAATCGACACAGACAATTCTGTTATTGTTTTCTACGCGATTTCTCATAATGAACAATTCTTATAAAGTCAATTAAATGTTATCGCTAAACGAAAAACTACATCAACAGATATATCCTCACATTGGATCGCATTGAATTCAAAGTGGTTACCATAACTTCTTCAGGATGCAAAATTTCTCGTCGAAGTTTCCAGTGAGACGAGGTCCATATCTTCGTTATAACTACGACCATTCTTATAAAAGACGATTGAAATGTGAACATTCATTTCTTCTTGGATACTTGTGTCGATATATCGTGACCACCATTAAGGAAAGAAGCAAATTGACGTGAAAAAAAAATTATTTTCAGCCACTTATTACACAAGTTTTTTCTTAGTGGTCACGTTTGATTACGTCAACAACTGTGAACGCATCGTCATTACAAATTCAACAATGACGACGTGTAAAAGTGTATGAAAATTAATTAATACTGAGGAAATGCCAAATCATTGCTCTGCATTAACAAAATAAGATTTACAAGTATTCAAATTTTGCATGTAATATGAAATTTCATCTTGTATATTAAGCTAAAAAAGAAGGAAATCTTTCTCGGTGTAGAGAATGAATAAAGTCTTCTCGCGCTTCTAACCAAGTGAACAATTGCATCCGCGACGTTTCGATGACGTTCACTGCTATCGTCCCTATTTTGCTATAACCCGAGAAGGCTTTAAAAAGTACTTAAGTTATCTATATAAATAAAACGCTGAGTTTCTTTGAACGGGATAAAATTCAAACACTACTGAACATATTTCAATTAATTTTCAAATATCTATTTTTTCAAAGTACAACATAGGATACATGTTTTCCTAATCTCAAGTCAAGTGTTGCGGATCAGATATTAATCAGAATACATTGCCTATGGACAACTTTGGTTTAATAACAGTAATAACAATAGAAATTCTTTATGTAGTTAATCATTCGTCAACGTCGGGATCACATACCTAAAAATAAAAAAAAATTGAGATCCTGAATTAGAATTGCAACTTTTTTTTATATACAGAAGTTCGTTAGTTATCTGGTCATAAGGCATAGAAAACTTGCTTCCAAAATAGTGACCATAAATTTTTATATTCAGAAAATTTAATTTTATATCGATGTAACTGAAGTGACGTTAGCCATCGCGCCACCTCTACTTATTAGCATATTAGTTAATGACAAAGCACCAATCAGAAGCTGCCACGTCACCGCCCAGAAAAAATATACTTACTCTAGCTGTCAACTTATCACAAATTGGCCATTTCTTTTCTAAGAAACGAAAAGAGTGATTATTTACTTCATGCTATATATGCAGAATGGAAAGAGTAAACGAGCAATTTTTTTCTAAACGCATCTTGCATGCGCAATAAAATATTATTGATTAAATGTTATATATTTAATAAGAAACCGAAATTTTCCCACTTCACCCAGAGAAAAGTAATTCATTTTCAAAAACTACGTTAGTTTAACTTTTTCTAGAACTTTCACGCACCCTGTATTTTTTTGAAAATATTGGTAGTTATAGTTATTATGTATTTATAACAGACCTGAAATTTCACAGTTTCGTATCCCTTTAAAATAAGCTCAGAATCATTTTCTTCTTTTAAAACGTGTCGAGTATTTTGCCACTATTTGGATATGGAAATTAATTTCCATTTCATCACAGAATATTTTAAAAATTCTTTCTGGGTGGACTTTTTTTTTACTAACTTGTCTTCCAGACATTTTCGCATTATCCAGGGAAAGGAGCGGCAGTTAAAAAATACATATTGATATAGATTTTTTTAGCAGTTCAAAATTAAGGGAGGAATGAATATTAAAATTAATCGGAACAAGTGATACAGTTGTTTATAATTCTCGGTATATTTTTATTTCGTTTTTCAGTGCCTGTCAGTAAATAAAGTATCAGAGAGTAGGAGAGGAAACTTGTATAGGAATGAATCAGAACTATAACAAAAGGAGTAATTCCGTTATCCAAAGTAACAAAACCCATAAATTCGGTATTGTCTCGAGGGAAAGACGTTCTTAAAGAGCCATTGGCCGTGTACACGTGTACCTCGGTTTGGGTGTCCTGCGCGATCGCACCATGTCTGGACGCAGAGTGGATCCTCTGGAAGGGAAGAGTCGTGGCCCTGAGCGCCGTAGAGATCCTCCTCCCAGCATCGCGCGCCGTCTAGTGGCACGACGCCCGACGCCGGAGACGCCTGTCCCATCCGTGAAGATGAGCAACGTGCGCAGGCGCAACCAGCGACGTACCTCGTTCGGCTTCCAAAATGTAATAATCGGCCAATAGTCTATTCGCATAAAACTGCGTTGGAACTGGTTAAAAATGTTTACGATTGTTAACCATATTAAATTCATGTCAGCGAGCCAAAATCTCATATATTAGTGAAATGGGAATTTTTAAAAATTAAATCTAACAAATTATAGTAGTGGATCCTAAATAATAAATCATGCAGATGATTTTTTAAAAATACTTTTCCTTTACAATGCAATTTTATTTGGCGTTTGTCGATTTGAGAGCCCCTTCCTCAACATTCTTTGACACCGGTCGTGAAAATTTTGTTAGAATATATATATGTAAAAGACAAGATTTCAAGGTATTATCTCATCTTCCACAATCTACGGTGATTCTGTTACTAAAAAATCTCTCCCTATGTAAGCTATTTGAAAAGTTCCTTCTCCAGACCAACAGTTTGAAGTTAAACGTCATCCTAGAAATACAAATCCCAGAAAGTTTTGCTACACCAAAATAGGTTTAGTATTATGTGACTTAAAAATATCAAATTTATAACATTTTAATTTTTTAAATTCTCAGTTTCAATTCTGATGTTGGAACATAACAGATTTTTAGCACAAATAAGGTAAGTATTTACACTATGAATAGACTATGTCTACGATTATTCTCGTGAATATATGCTTTGTATGTTTTCACGGTGCTTATTGTCATTAAATTATAAGGGTTTTGAATTTTCGTTATATTTTATCCGCCCTATTGAATTAACGGTTTTAGTCTCTCTGTCTGTATCCTGCTGTTGATTGATATTTGTGAGAATATTCAACATAAATGTTTATACTTTCCCTTTATGTCTAGAATTTATAGCATTGAGTATTGAATCTGACATTCGTCTTTTCAAAGTATTGAACATAATAATACTTGGATTGTATATCTTTATATATCTTTGTATATCCTCTAGAACTCAGTCCAGATAGTACTTACTTAGATCGAAAATAGAATGGATGCTTTCTAAAGATAAAATGTAAATTAAATTGATATGAAATTTTGCTTCTTGGGTAGTGGGACAAATCTAGAGCAATGTAAAGGGAAGACGAGAGAAATTAGTGGTGAGCATATTGCGTGTGGCAGTAGGAACACGCGATTTAAGGCTCACTCACCACCTTTTCCTCTCCTCGACTTCCCCCATCATCATGTGAACTCATTCGACTCCTCTGATATTTTATTCAAAAAATACGGGCTGTTTCCCCTCACACCATTTTAAAATGGAACGTCCTGTATTCCATTATTCTGGGTAAGAATTTAAGACTATATATATAGTTTATATAGATAGAGTATATAAAACTACCTCGTCCGGATTGCGAACAAGACGTCACTAAAGATTGTTTTTATGATCTTTATGGCCACATATGCGAAACGTAGTTATGAATTTTATAATTTTTTTGACTCAAGACCATTTATTTATTTATATTATTATTATAATAAAAAATTAGGATATTTTTCCTGATTAGGGTAAATATAAGCTTTAAGTTTGTATAAAATTTAAATTTGGCTAGCTCAGGGTTTACATTTCTTACTACAGTATTGTGGTATTCTATCAGCAGGTTTTGTGGCAAATTCATCTTGAAATAATATACATTAGTTTGAATTATTACCATTTAATTTACGTATGTATATATATATATATATATATATATATATATATATATAATACAGAATCTCGTAGTAATGTTGATAAGGTATGTGGATTGTTACAAAATGTAACTTTTTTATATAGTCACAGACTACATGAGGGTTATGATGGCTACTCCTCTTTAATAGCATAGGAAGGGATGGAAAATGGGGGATGCGGAAGGTAGAGCAAGGTAGCCAAGTGTTAACTAGGGCTCCCGGGCTGTATTTTAAGGATCCTACCCGGAATTAGCCTAAAGGTGATGCAGAGAAAATTCTAGGTCGGGAATTTGGTCCTTATCCCACGCCCTGCCGATAACGAGAATCTGGTCTGCTGTGGGAATGCAGCACACCAAACTCCATGCCTCGGCCGAATTTGAAGGGCAGTTGTCCGACTGGTCCAATAGGATCAGCAAACAGCTCTTACCGTATGTCCACAGGCAAGATGTCACGACTTATGGGAAATCCCTGCTCGAGAGCAGGAATGAGGAAAATCCCGAACAGGAAGTAGTCCCATCCGGAACTGGAGTAACTGGCTTACCCAGACCTTATATTACGTCACTTCTACCAATAGTGCCAATATATGGCGAGAAGTCCTCAAAGATTGTAGGAGAGTATGGACCTAGCTGACTGTAATTTTAATTTCCCAAGAAAGTAAAGTTGGCTTTACCGAGTAGCAATCGTTTATCGATGCGTACACTCAAATCTTTCCATTCTTAATAGCACTATTAGTGGATGATCAAAAAATTTTGTTTCCACATTATATGATTGTTATTGATGTGTACTTGGAGGCTGTGCGTACCAGGCGCGGGTCCGTACCAGGAGCCTGTTGCACGCACGCGATGCAGGGATGAGCGCCGCCAGGCCCCGCCGCAGTCACAGTCAATACCCTGTGCCTGCGCTCGTTAGCGCTCTCGTGATGGTCCAGATCACTCCTGTGGACAACGCAAATATTAGCTATCACGTACAGAAGTGAAGCGTGGTTAGTTGGAAACACCTAAAAGTAATACAAGCTTTAAAATTACGCATGGTAACAGATAAACTTTATGTTGATCAAACATAAATTATTTTTCTATGGTGATAAGAGAAAAAAAAATTGTATGAATCAACAAGTCTTAGTAAATAGAAATATATAATTTTTAATAGTTTTTTAATGTGTATAGAATATATATGATCTAAGTGCCGTTGGCCTGGCGGCTTCTAATTTGTGTTAGAAAACTTAAGGTGGTAGGCGGCGACGTAACAGCATCTCACTTCCATCACACAAACTTTTGCTTATCTCTCAGTTTTACCGCTCACATAAAAAGCTTAATTTCAGAAAGAGTACACCGAAAGCATTTGACATATGAATATCGAATAAACTACAAACATTTGGTAAATATTGGTGAGAGATTAATTGTTTGGGCAGAAATTAAGTGGGACAGTACTAGTGAGTGATTTGGTCCGATACAATACTATTCCGGCGTCGAGACAACACTCCTACACATATTGCGTGAAGTACGGATAGCCAGTTTCTTTTTGAGATTTATACATTAGAGCAGTGATTCCCAACCTTTTTCTTACTATGCCCCACCTAAGTCTTTCTAATGACCCCATATGTAACATATCCATATTTTTCTATATTCAAAAATTATATTATTCCCAAAATACTTAGATTTTAGGGGGAAACTGCTAGAAGATTTATTAAAAAAGAACACCAAGTAAATTTTAAAATTATATAATAGACAACTAAAATTCAAGTACAAAATAATTTATATAAAAGATTTTTCTAAACTATTTTAACTTTTAGTAATGATTTAATTTTTTTAAGATTTCCCCATTCAATGTGAGGTCATTTCTACTGATAGTTTTTCTATTCACAATTTTGGTTACAAATTCAGTTTTACAAGTTTAGTTTACATATTTGTGTATTCGAATATATGCATATTTATGTGAGCTGTGAAGTTTATTTTCCCTCTCCCACAAATTCTATTTTTTGTGACTTGTTTTCTTAATTGGTGAGACCACAGAAATATACATACACGACAAACACATTCGTACCATTGTGTATCACGGTTCTTCATGAATAATAATTCTGTGCATAAACAAAATTATTATTTATTTTAATATGACATCGCTAAACCTATACAAATTTACAGTCACTACGACCATTCCATTGTAATTCCATGTAATTAAGGTCCTATTTCATTTTGCACGCAGAGTTGGCGCTAGGCTACGATAGGCAACTACTTAGCGCATGAGAAAAGGAACAGTATCTATCCTTCACTAGACATACCACTGTGATCAAAAAGTAAGGTGAAATTGTCATTTAAAACTCCCGGGTATTAGGAAGAGAGGTACATTTATTTTCCTAGGTTGGTAGGACTGTCTATAATATTTACCAAGCGTCTGTTTGTTAAAAGGTTTAATTATCTCTGAGTTACACGTGTTTTTGTAAACAACCAAATGTGAATTTTTCGATTTTTGCAATGGGTGATTTTGTTGAGCAAAGAACTTGCATCAAATTTTGTTTGTGGAACGAATATTCTTGTGCGGACACGTTGAAAATGTTGCGGAAGGCCTTTGGTGATCAAACTATGGCACAAAAAAAACGTTTATAAGTGGTACAACGAGATCAAAGAGAGCCGAGAACGCGTTGAAGACGAACCGCGCTCTGGACGACCATCAACGTCAACCGACGAGGGCCACGGCCAAAAAAACCAAAGATTTGGTGCTTGAAAATCGTCGATGGACAATTAGAGATCTCGCTGATAGTGTTGGCTCAGCCCAAACCATTTTGAAGAATGTTTCGTGTCTCAAACGCGTCAAGTCTCGATTTGTGCCAAAATCGCTCAATTTTTTGGAAAAAAAGCGTCGCGTTGATGTGTGTGAAACTTTGCTGTCTGACTATCAGGACCACTTGAAATGCATCATTACTGGAGACGAAACTTGGATTTACGCATACAACCCTGAAACCACCGACCAATCCAGCGAATATCGTGCAAAAGGTGAAGCAAGACCGAAAACACCACTGCAAAGTCGATCGAAAATCAAGGTTTTCTATGATTATCGTGGTGTGGTGCACTATGAATTCCTTCCGCCGGGCCAAACTGTCAACAAAGAATATTATTTGAGCGTTATGCGTCGTTTGCGTGAAGCTATTCGTCTGAAACGACCGGAATTATGGGCGAACAACTCTTGGTTCCTTAATCACGATAATGCACCATGTCATACTGCATTGGTTCTTCGCGACTTTTTTTTTTACCAAAAACTCGACTCATATCGTTCCGCAACCACCGTATTCGCCTGATTTGGCTCCGTGCGACTTCTGGCTATTCAGCAAACTCAAAAGTCCAATGCGGGGACGCAGTTTTGACACGATTGAGGAGATAAAAACCGAATCGAAGAAGGTCTTGAAGGCTATACCGGAAAAAGACTATTCCGACTGTTTCGAGAACTGGAAAAAGCGTTGGAAAAAGTGCGTTTTATCGGATGGGGATTACTTTGAAGAGGATGAAATTGATTTGGAAAAATAAAAAAATAATTTATATTTTATAAATTAATTCCCATCACTTTTTGTTCACAGTGGTACCTCTCCGAGTTAATTGTAGTTCATATTACTCAAAACTTTTAAGTTTGGCTCTATAGAAAGCACAATACTAAACAAATGCTTATCGAATTTTTCCTTTTGTACGTTAAATCGTAGCTGGCAGTTGGATTTTAAACTCTAGTTCGAGCTTATTTTCGAATTCGCCCCTCCCCCCGTGTGGCGTGGGAACCACGTTGGGAAACACCGCAATGCCATTTACATTCACGTGTGTCTGTCACTCTGACTGTTCACGTTTTAAGAGAACGAAAGCGGTTGGACCGATTTCGGCTGAACTTTTCTTCGTTCTTATACACTCACACGAAAGCTCTTCGAGACAATACAATGCAATCCGCCACCTGGAGACAAAATCCTTAATACTGTTCGATTTTTACAATAAAAAAAGTCTCGCCGGTTTATATGAAAATATTTAAGTAGTCAAGCTGCAAGATATTTTAAATAATAATAAAATTCAATCCTCTGTCTCAACACAAAACAGCGAACTTTTCAAAACTTTGTTTAGATCGCTTTTCACATAACAATTAAACATTTTTTCCCGGGGCACGTTATTTCTTTGAAGACAAAACAAATATTTGTTCATTACAGTGACAAGGTAAATAAAAAAAGCTATGACACTGGAATAATGAGTTATAAGGAACTTATAAAAGAAATTGATCAAAGCCCATCTGCATTGTTTTGATGTATGATAAGCTTACGCTACTAAATAATTTTAACATTTATTAAACGATGACAACACTTCTTTAGACATAAATACAATAACTAATTGGCGACTTATTACCGAGACTAGTTGTTGTCGGCCATTTTTATCAAGGACTAGCGAGCCACAGATGTACTGCACGATACATCGGTGTATTGTTGTTCATCTTTGGCGCCGCGCGCTAATAGAATGAAGCGTCTTCGTGCGCTGTGCCTTGATCGCAAATGTTTTTTACATTAAAACGAGCCGCCATATATCTTATCAAAAGTAGACACCTTAGACAAATATTTACGGCAAGATTAATCCTAACGTTAACAATATTTAATTATAAATTTAATATGTAAATATAGCGGAAAAAGGGTGAGATAAAAAATATAGGCCTATATAGGCTTATTAATGTCAAACTGATAGCTTTCGGGATCACTTTTTTTTTTTTTTTTTTTTTTTTTTTTTAGGGCAACAGGCTACATGAGGGTGATCCACATTGGGCAACTCCCCTTTAATAGCATAGGAAGGGATTAGAAAGGGGGGATGCGGAAGGGTAGAGGAAGGTAGCCAAGGGTTAACTAGGGCCCCCGGGCTATGGTTTAAGGATCCTACCCGGCATTCGCCTAAAGAAATGCAGGGAAAACCCTAGAAAAACCTGCATCGGGTAGGTCGGGCATTGGGTACTTGTCCCACGCCCTTCCGATAGCGGGAGAGGAGTTTGCTGTGGGGACGCAGCTTACCCCTCGCCATACCTTGGCCTGTTTAGGAGGCAGCTGGCCGACTATTCCAATAGGAATAGCGGACAACTCTTGCCGTATGCCCAAGGTCTGCGACCCCGGAACATACACCTCTCAAAACAGACCGAGGTGCCTCGGCATGTGGGAACCTTAGTTCAAAAAACCAGAGACCTGCGAGTAATCATCTCGCAGGCTTCCTTCCCCGTCGGGATCACTCCGAATGCTGTCCAATTTCAAATCATATCCACATATAACGAATGTGAGAGCAGTTTAATAAAATGTCCAAAATAACCGAAATTATTTCATAATCCACAGTTTTCGGTGTCGCTGATTCGAAGTCTCACTATGTTCGGCAGCCATCGGCATGGGATTGGAGAAGGTGAATAAATATTAAATAAAATAAAAATATACCGACTTGCTTTGATAGTCAGCGTCAATGCCTCACGGTTTCGAATCCTATCACGGGCATATTGTTTATATCCATTTTCACCATAGATGTTAGGCGTGTAGAATTTTACCATGGATTTTTGGTGCATTCATTTTCACCTTCATACCGCACATCCTCCAGGACACACTATTGTAAATACGCTACTTAATTTGTACTGTCGGCATATTACAATGATAATTATTAAGTGTTCTCGCCTGCAAATTTCCTTCTCAACATTGCCCTGTCCTTAGCTTCTACCTTCAACGCTCAATAGTGAATTATAATATGGCGGCGCAATTAGGGCTTTCATATTTATATTTCGATCAGATGTGGCAAAATTTAATAAATCGAATTTTTTCTGCAACTGTTTGCATAAAATTGTGCACATAAAATTAAATAAAGATTAAGTTTAATTGTAATTTTAATAGTAGTTGTTATAATAAGATAGCGTTCTTTTGATAATTTGACGTAATTAATTCGGAAGTTTTTTTACGTAAAGAATTTTCTTTCAGTTTCTCGAGCTGAGACATTATATCGATCACTATAGGGACCCAGCTGTAATTAATTTAATGGGGGTTGCATTTCCGGGCAATGTTGACGTTATTCAGGGGATTGCAGAAACGAAATGAGCGAATCAACGGTCTTAGAAACCGAAAGTAGCGTATGAGGAAACAAACAGTGGGGAGTAAAACGAAAATAAACATTGCCTAAGATCGAAAATATCAGTTTGAAATTAACAAATTAAATATTAAGCAGTCAAAACTAGAAAGTGTTATGTATGAAACTAAATAGCAAACTAAGTATCTCCAGTCTTTGTTGCTATCCTCAGGTGTAGAAGTAAAATTAGTACGAACTTTAGAAAAACACTCCAAACAAAATCAAAGGATTACAGGAACGTAGTGTACTATTTAGTTTTCACTCCTAACATTACATGTTATGTTGGCTACATAGGCTTTGAAAGGGTCAATGTATTCGATAAAAGACACAGTCAGAAAAGTGGTCTGGAATGAATTAAGGACCAGACCAAACTAATTTTTTTCTGGAAATTGAACAGAGAAACGAACAGTAGTACACAAGTTTGAGACATAGGAGAATGAAAAAAATGTTAGAAGCTGTCGGGGGAGAAGAATTGATATTATTTATCTATGAGCAAAATGTCACGACGTAATTTAAATATTTTATGCATTTAAAACAGTTGAAACCATATTATTTTTCCCTTTGAATAATAAGTTGGGGAAGATCATATAATGAATTTCCATATCTTTTAAGTATGGAGTTGTGTTTGACTTCGAATAAGAAACGCAATATTAAGAAATCAACAGAAGAACGATACAAGTTAACGACATTTAAAACAAATACATTTTGTAATTGTAAACCATTCAACCAAGCCAATGATTAAGCGATTTTTCCGATTAATGTAATTTGCCCCGTGATTCAGGAACCAAAAAACGAGTGACTATGTCCAACCTTGGTAATGTGAATCTTATAGAATAATAGAAAACAACTATAATAATATAAAAATTTCTCATCTCGGTGTGGGGTCTTCAAGTTGCAATCAAATAAATCATTTAAAAGGACGGTTGGGTTACTATAACATAAAATGGAGTGTTAAACTAAATATTCCAATCCATCACCGGAACTCGTATAAACGTCAGTATAACAGTACTGTTAAAATATTGATAATAACAAAAATATTGGTAGTACGTTGGTCTTCATTTATATTTAGCCATTGCAAAACAGTTTTAACTAACACTGTCAGACAACTTCAGGATATATCACGTGATATCAAAGTAACAATTTTGTATATAATCTTTACGGAAAACTTTGAAACTGCTTGACGTAGTGCACAGTGGAAATAAACTTTGAAAGTTTGGAATTTTTCTTTGTCACGGCATGTATGGTAACTTCGTAAGTTGGAGAAGTATTGATCCTGAACGCCTTCGTGGGCAATATGCAACACGCAACTGTTCCATTATCTCGTTCGCTCTGCCAAGTATTGTTACTTTATCCACATTTATTTCTATCCTCAAGATTTAATGAAACAGATCTGTTTTGAGGTTTAGAAATTGTAAGTTTGATTCGTAAGAGTAGCCAGCAGATATACCGAACATCTGCAGACACGCCTTTAAGTCAAAACACACAAAAAAGGGCGGGAGTGGTAAAGTAATAACTGTCGCATATTTTTAGTATTTATATCCATATAACATTATTTGATTATATTTAGGGGCACAAATGAAAATAACGTCACAGAAGTGAAGGTAAAGTAATTTAATTTCTGAATTTATCATTTGGAATAAATTTCGATAAGTACAAATATGCAAAAGCTTAAGAATCTATTTTAAAAGTTTTCCAGTCTTAGAAACAGTTAATGGCGCAACAATTCGACGGCCTGCATTGAACTGTATTTGAATTGACTTAAGATTCTATTTTAGGGTACGATTACGCCATGTAATCAATTAGTGACTAACTGAGAAAGCATTGTTCTGCGTCAGAACAGTTGGTCAATTTTACTAGAACGATAGCCACACACTCACTTTTTTGTATAAATAAAAAATAATATTGCTGGGAAATTAAATGAATAATATCTTGTCGTTTACAAACAATTTACTCACTTTTCATTCTCTGATCAGTAGGTATAATTTCATTATCAAGGAAATTCCAAATCAGTCTTTCTCATTTCCGAAGACAGAGTTTCTGAGAAAAAATCAGCGGAAGATCCTCCAACCATTATTTTTATATATATGTAAATCCTTGGAATAACATTAATACAGAAATTTATGACAGAATAATTAAAATATGTACAAACTTTGGTGTCTCGTGTTTAGAAGTGAAAAAATTGATCGATTGGAAGATTGGAAAGTCATTATTTTTGCTGTCGAAAGGAAACAATTGTCTTTATGTAAGATACAAGTCTTCATTTCTTAAGACAGGGTTTTCTCCGTTCAATTGTTTGTCACCGAGTTCCTTATATTACAAATTCGCGTCGACAACTATCAAGCTGCATGTACCCTAAATGAGTTGAAAAGGATAACGTTCTGGGAATTTTTCGCGACTGATACGCGTACGCTGCGTCCATCCATTATGCAAGTCTCATACTTGACGCCTATCACACGGAGCTAATTCTGACCGCTTTTGATTACGGCCACTCTTTGGAACCAAGCGTGTTCAAAGGGACAGCTTCCTTGCGACGTCCAGGAATATCGCAGTGGCGTCGTATTACGCTGGTACCGGAGGCTTCGTCTCGCCGAAGGAACACCGTGGAATATCGCAGCCAGACGAACCTGTAATCGTTCTGACGGGCGAACTGTTTGGCTGCCACGTACAGCTGAGCGGCTTTTTGGTCACAGAAACGAACCGTGCTGTCCAGGTCGTTCTCAGATTGCAAAGCCTTCGTTCTCAGAGTGACGACGGCATCTTCCTCGTCCAACTTTGCCTTTTCTTCGTTCGTCCCTTCATGCTCCTGGTAATTGAATTCCCGCGGCGCTTGCGCCACGCCTTCAGTCACCGTCTTGATGGCTCCGTTGGCAGCTAGTAGGCTGTCCTGAAAGACTTCTAATTTCTCCGAGAAGTGCGCTAGACTTCGTTCGACGTCGAGCAATGTCCTGCAGATTTGGTTGAAGGCGCCACCCTCGCAGCTGTCGCACTTCCACAGGGTCCTTCGCGCCACATAGGTCTGGAGGACGTCGACACCCTGCAGGTCCCGGCAACAGCGACCATGGAAGAGAGCTCCACAGCCCTGGCCAGAGCACGCAACAACGTCGGAGCCCGCGTCCAGACACAGAGCCGTCCCGCACTCACGGCACTCCTCCATGCGAGTGAGAAAATCTATAGCCGGAGCAACAAGTCGCATGACCATACCAAAAATAGATATCGACCTTCGCGGACAATAAAAGAGTAACTATTTTCAGACTTTAAATCAGCGATTTCTGTACCAGAGTGAGTCACAATGTAAACTCAATTACCATATGAAAAAGTACATCATATTTCAACAAGTTTATCTCTTTCAAAACAAAAGTTTAATAATCCTACTATATATACCCATCGTACATGTTATGACCCGGTAATTGTGGGGATAAGACCCACCTAGGGTTAATGTTTCCATTTGTGACTGCGACAACGACCAACATAATCGTTTCCGGGATCGCTGAGACTAATCGTGTCACTTTCGATGTAGTGTCCAATTTCAACCTCTAATGGTATGGGAGAAACTCTAGGGCCGGGCATTGAAGTGACAAAAATAATGCGGAAACAAATGAGATTGTTGTCGAATCTATTATTTTTGGGGCATTACCTATGCATGTAAAATAAAAGTTAAGCTTCCTTCGGCAATAGATGTACGGGTTGAAGGGAGTAGCATTTAAAATACAGTATATCGACCGATATTAGAGCAGAATAAGTAGTTTCGGGATCTCTGAAATTATACTGTCCACTCGTCGTAGTTAGTCTCAATCTGAACCATAGGGGACCAGCTGTATGCGTGGAAATAGAGGTGAGACAAAAGTACTAGGACAATGTCAGAGGTTGGTGACAAATCCATCGATTCGGGGGGGGGGGGGGGGTCTTACTTGAATTCGGGCATTCAACATGCCGATAAAATTTTGCATAGAGATAGGGTGAGAAAAGCTCATTAAAATATCCCACATTGTTTTTGGTGCCACTCCTGATACTGGTTATGTATAAAATATTTGTAAAAAAACATGAGATTGATGTGAAATTAATTTAATTTTCAGTCTAATATATACACCCTGGGAATGCTAGAAACTCTGCAAATGTTTTAATATTTGAACGCATCCGCAAAGAAATAAGAGCAGGAAAAAGAACAGCTCGTGCCATTGAAGAAGGCATTTAAAAATGCAATAAAAACAATTCTTGATTCAAATCTGCTTGTATATAAATATGACTTAGTGGAGACAAGACCACAGCTTACCTGCATTTAAGAAATATGCCATGAAGTTGAGCAGTGGTCAGGATCTTGTAACACTCAACAAATCCTGGCACAGTAGTGTATGTTGATACTTTTCTTTCTAAATATCTGCATCATCAAACTTGTTACAGAACACCAGCAGATCTCAGCACTACATTGGGCCCATTCTTCGCCAAACTGGAAGAAGACTAGTGTAATAATTTTCCAGGAAAATGATAGATTTACCAATATGAAACATAAGTTTCTGAAAGCTGACTAGTCACAGGAATTATTCTTATTTATTATCAGGGAATATTCCATTCAAATAGAGACTGAATAGTTTCAATGAAGGCACAGGTGACCATTATGCAGCACAAACAACAAAACCACCAATTTGATTTTAAGTTTAATGACTATGATATGGATTGTTATTAAATTTGTACTCTGAATGAAATGAATGGAAGGTGTAATTGCAGTGAATTTCTGATGAAAATGAAATCAATAATCAGAATCATACTGATAAATATTCATAAGAATTCAGCTTAAATTAACTTTAAAAATGTTTTCAAAAATAGAATATATTTTTTTTTGCCTTTAACTATAAACTAAGTAGTACAGTTCACTGATTTATCCTAGTCAGGGAAACTATTTGAGAGTAAAATTGTCAAGTATTCACAAGCAAATTTTAAGTTTACATATCAGAATTCCTTGTTCACACCACTTTTAAACTGAAGTTTGGCTAAAACCTAAGTTCATATTAATGAAATTACTACAGAATACATTAAACACAAAAAGTACTGCACACAATTAATAGTTAAACCAATTAAATAATGAAGATATCCATTAGCAGTGAAACCTTGAGAAATTTTGATAGTCATTTCTTTCAACAGGGCTGGTATTGAAGTATAAAAGAGTAAACTGTATGTAAATAGAGCACCAACAGGAGAGGATAAAAACAATCTTTAAAATAATGGATACCACATTTTTTGGTTTCTAAATAAAAGACTGTTGTACCACTGATAACAGTAAATTCTGATTTTACAATTATAACAATCTGACTTCACATTAAATTAAATAATAGCTTTAGTCAGAAAATAATTAATATTCAATTTTAAAAATATTGACTATTTAACATGATGCTTCATCCCTTATTTGGACCTCTTCAGGTGTATGTTACATTCAATAATAATTTGTTATAAAAAGATAAGTGGACAAAATTACGAACTTGCAGTTTGCATCACATTAGAAATTTTGTCAACTAAAAATTTAATAATAAATTATAATTTAATGTAACATCTTTACACTTGAAGAGGTCCCAATCAGGGATGAAATGTTGTATTTAATATTTCTTATGTTTCAAATTCAATATTAAGTTTTTGGCTGCTTAAAAGGCTGCTATTTTTATAATTTAATTTAAAAACTGAACTGATTTCATATGAAAAATATATTTTGAAGACAATAAATCGAAAACTTCGTTGATTAATAATAACCTGAACAGAAAATTAATGTGATCGATACTGAATTATTTAGGAAATATTTTAATAAAAGTTTATTTCAACAAACATATCTTGTTTTGTAAAGCAAAACAACTCTAAATATATACATTTGTAAATTTAAAATTTTTCATCTTATGAATAATATATTTTTTAAAAATTGTAATTAATACAACTCAGATTTACAAAGTACTATCAACAAATTGTCAACAATTCAAAACCAAGAACACTTATAATTGTTCACTTCATACACTTCCACAGCTGCAGTTAATTTCTTGCTTTAAGAAAACTACGCACACACCACCTTACTGAAATATTTTGAAACATACTTGAACCTAAAATATTACTGAATCCGAGAGTATGTTTCTGATTGATTGGAACTTCAAACACTATTTCTGTAAAAAAAATGTAAGAACCACACTGTCATAATACAGACACAGAAGATACCAACATTTTTGTGGAAGAATCATTTCATCTACCATTAGAAGTCATTGAGCAATGCAACTCCTATTAGTTCATTTACCTGCAAATGATGACCCTTATGCTTTACACTTTTACTGGATGAAACTGACAAGATAGTTCATCTCTCATAAAACAGTAACCATGTTAGTCAAATTCAACATTTTTTCTAAAGCTCAGATATGGACAAACCATCAGACAAAACTACACACACATTCCCAACACAGTATAATTTGTCATAATCCTTTTCATTATGATTCATGAAGAAGAATATTCGTTGCACTATGAATGTCATTATTAGCACTTCGCAAGGCACTGAGCACACGGGAACGTTCAAATCCCATTTCAACTAGTGTTTGGACTTGTTCTTCAGATGGTTGAACACTGTTATCTGTAACAACGAATAAATATTATAAACAATCATGGTCCAACTACCACTTTGTACTGAACTCTTGTTACCAGTTCATGTGAAGCTTGACTTAACAAGGACTGAACTAGTGACATAAAATAAGTTTTTCAATGCAGCTTACTAAATCAGTTATTAGCCAGAAATAAAATTTATATTTGAAGTATAACACTAAAATAACAATTACATTTAATGGAAACCTCATTTTATTTGTTGTAATTTGACAAGAATTTAACAATTACAAAATTGGGTATCTTCACTCACTGATATCCTTACTACATAATTTACCTTCTGGAGTAACTACATTGGGATGGCGATTTCTTAAGAAGCCTCCAAAGAGCATTCCATTCTCATTTGGCCAGTAATTGTCAGGTCCAACCAGAGTTTCAGCAAATCCTTGCCCTTGCTAAACAATTTTTAATTTGATCAATATCCAATCATATTGAATAATCACAAATATATATTTTTCATACATTGAAAAATGAAATCATTCTTGTAAAACTGTAGACTTCTAGAACAAATTATTAATCAACACACAAAGACCACAAGTTCAACATTCTATCCAACATGCTCTTGAATAATTTATGGTATGTGGAATATGTCTGAAAAAATTAATTTGAAGTCATCCAAAATATTCAGAAATTGTGTAAGATCTCAAAGACATTCATATTGAAATTATGATAGTCTTTAATTACACATATTAAAGCTTCCAAAATATTAAGAAATAAAATAATCAATAATCAATTTTAAGACAAGAGATTTAAAAAATTTTGGCCCTCAATTGGAAACAAATTAAACTTTACATATAAAAATTACTACATAGTAAGCCAAAGAATCCTGTAACAGAAAAAAAATCTCATCCTACTTAAAAAGTTATTTACTGGAAATTAAAAATTTCAACATTAATAATATAAGTTTGGCTCTGCAACATTTAAGCATGTATATAAAATCATAAACTATGAGAAAATGATGAACCTTCTGTGATTTAATAAATAATATATTTATTTTAAAACAATATATTACTTTCACTTTACAAGGGGAACTGTGTCGTCATTAATCACAACCAGGTATAGCACAAAGGAAGAAATTTAAAAGAGGCAACAGCAACATGGATAAAAATTATAAGTTTACAAATATAAGCAGTATGTTTCTATGAATACCTGTCTTCTGGCATCACGGTATCTGTTCAGAAGAACATGTTGTTCCAAAATTTCCATTTGTTGGGCTCTTTGAATTTCCAGAGTTGCTCCTAGTTGACTTTGCTGAGGAGGATTTGATTTCAGAAGCCAGCCCACAGAGAAATTACATGCCCCAGCTAACCATTTGGGAATGAACAACCACTGCTTTAGATAAGCAAGATTGTGCCTGTACATTAATCCTGCAGCCTGTAAAAAATAGGCACATCACAAATCTATGAATATTTAAATCAAAATAATTGATAACAGAAACAAATACTGATTAATCATAAGATGTATTAAAATATTTCACAGGCAATGAAACGCAAGTACAGCACATTATTATATTGTTTATTTCCTTGGTATAAATGTGCTATAACCATGTTTTAATCAATTAAATTCAGGATTATGATTCAGGGGAAAACAAACATCAAGATTTTAGAGAGCTGAAGAGAACAATATTTTCAGTGTTTGTCAAGTATTTCACATTATTTCCTGAATTTTTATTAATCTAATTGCTCTGTACTTACAATACCACATAAAGCTGAGATAACTGTTGATATTGATGAAGTACACACTTGGAGTCCTAGTAAATAGGTCAAGGTCTTTCCAGTTACTGGAATACCAAGGATTTGGGTCTGTGTCACACGAGGAACATCAAAGAAAAAGCTTACAAACAAAGGGAATATCAATCCATACCTGTAAACAAAAAAATAAACAAAAGAGAATTAATTTGTAACAATAAAAACCTTAAGAAATTTGATATTTTTAAAAATGAACATTATTTAAACACCAATAATTATTTACAGATTTCAAATTAGCCATTACTTCTATTCTACCAAAAAATCATACAACAATGACCTGAAGAGATATTGACTGTTGAAAAAATCTCTCCTCACAAGATTTTGGGCAGAGGAGGATGTTAGGATTGAAGAAACCCCGTATATAATAAAGAAATATTCTTGATAATGGATGCAAATCAATAAAACAAAAGTGTATCTGAATGTTATAAAGGTTCAAAAATAAATCCAAATTAAATAATCACTAGCGTTTAAAAATATAAAATTTGAACATGTCAATTGAAAGGAAAGAATTTTTTTTTATGACTAGCAATACCAAAATATCTTTAAAAAATACTGTTAACTAATTTATCCTTTTTAAAAATTATATACTTACGGGCCAGGTGGCATAATCCCTCCATTATGTAAATCAATTTTTAGTTTTTGCAGGATAAGGATAATTGAAGTTTCTAAAATAGTGGCAATGGTACATGTTGCCAACAAATAAGAAGCAAACTTATGAGAACCATATCTTCTTTCAAAGATTCTATAAGAAATGATAAATTTATTACTCTCAACAAATCTGAAGATAAAAGGTAAAAAAATTTAACTTAAGTACAAACCTGAAGTAGTAAATTAAAAGTGCTCCACAAACTAAATCTTTAGTTTCCAGAAATGAAATACGTGAGGTAAGTACTCTCCATACCTAAACATATTTTGGTAAACAATTTAAATAAACTGACTAAAATAAGCAATTAGGAAACTAAATTAAGATTATATGGACCAATAATTTATGTACAACCCATCAACATAGATTACAAATGGATGCCATTGACTTTGGTTTGGAAGTACATAGGTATTAAACACAAATTAGGTAATTAAATACAATAAACTTCTTGACAGTGATAATTATTAGCTTTTCAAAGAGAAAGGTGATATTGGATTAATAGGTAGAGCAAATTTGTGTACAAATACCAGTCTTTGATATACCAAAGGTCATTAGAAGATTCCAAAAGAGTACATTTGTAACTAATTCAATAATATTCATGTCAAATTAAATGCTAGAATTTAAAAAACATATTTGTGTACTATAACTTTCTTACTGATCAACTTTTAGTTGTTAAATTGCATTAAAAACTATGAAAGCAAGGTACACTTGACAAGTAATAAATTTCACCTATTATAACACAGAAACAGTTTTTCATTTAGCAAATAATGACATAATCTTTTACCTCTTGGTTTTCAAAAATGTCCGGTAGTTGGCAATGAAGATATTTTCGTAAATGAGCCAAAATGGGTGTATTCAAAGCAGCACAAGTCAAGAACATGCTACCCATAAGTCCCTTAGATACTGGTGCTTTATCTGCAGAAACAAAATAGATTAATATTATTAAATAGTCTTTAATAAATAACTACATAAATTGAAACTTTCAGATTGTATATAGTTTGACTTGGATTTGAAGTTAAATGAGACAAGTAGAATTCTACTTTCTAAACAATGGAAATCAAACATAACATTCGTAGTTGAATTTTATGTGGAAAAACTCAAAGAAACAGTTTACAAATATGGTTTTATTGGTTATATAAATTTATATTCATAAGTGAATTAGGTAGCAAAACAAGAGAACATCTTACAATTATCCAAATATATGGAACTTGTTTATTTGAAAATTATCCAGCATAAATCTTAAAAATTCGAGGGATAAGGGAATGATTAAAATTGTTGACTGTACACGTTAAATATGGGAGGCTAATATAGGAAATAAATTAGGTCAAAAAATCATTTTATTTTGAGTACACTTGTTACACTATGTTTACTTTTTATGGATTTCAATTCTGCGATTAAAGGCGTAGCTTTAAACTTTTCCGAAACTTATAAATAGTAAATAGAGATTTGTATTCAAATATATTACACTTGTGACATTGTTCATAGTTAATTTTTTTACATTCGCTGGAATCTACTTACAAAATCCTGTCGTGCTGTATTGAGAAAGCATGGCTGCCATTTTGTTGCTGATTATTTAAAATCTATTTTGATGATGAAAGAGTTTCTATGTTACTATTATTTAAAATCATCAAATGTATGGACAATGACTGGGCTATGACAAACTGTCATTTCCATTAGTTGAGATAACAGCAGCTCTGGACGTATTGTCATAGCAGAAGTCAAAGATAGTAATGTTCCAAAGAATACTATATGCGAGACAAATATTTTAAGAATATGAGTCACAGATGATTGGCACATTAAACTGTGCTAAAACTAGTCTGTAAAAGGAAGCAGAAGACTCTGATTTTTTTAGAATATCAGTTACATACTATTCTAAATCTAGTTTTAACTACCCAACTAACCTATCAGCTTGTGTGAGATAAATTTGATTTACAAGCTTTGTCATATTCACAATTCCGCCATACTAATTGGTATGATTAAAAGGGGGCGGGGCAAAAAAAGTACCTACCTAATAGTAAACTGGTGTTTGCTCGCCTGAATTTTTGGCGGGTATAAGTTCACACAAAAATTGTTCTCTTTGGACATGTCAAATTTTAGTAATCATAGCAATGATTATTAATGTTGCTAATACTGTACTACGCTCTTTACGTCAACGAGCAGGAAGTACAAAATTATTAACACAGAACTTAAGGAATGTTAGAAGAGAAATTCATATCTCTGCTTGTAAGTCTTTAGTTTCCTCTTTATATTCCAAAATGTCGGAGGACTATTATATGTAAATTATTGGTTTCATTTGCAATAATTTCCGTGTATTAGGTGACCTTTATGAGGTTATTTACTTCAGTAATAATTTCCGTGTTTTAAAATGTTAACTTGAGTACTATTTATCATTCAACTAACTACATAAAACTTTTTGATTGAACATAGCCTATCTTTACTTTCCTGTTGTGCATGCTTGTTAATGGTTATAAAGTTTAACACATAATTACACAGAAAACAACTATCTAATTTATTGTGTTACTTGAACACACAATAACTTTTATATGGTCTAACGAAAGAGTATTTTCTCTTTTAATCTAATACTTTTTTAATTTTAGTTAACCAGTTAACTAATTGATACAATTTTTTCTGTACAATGAAACATTTGAGAATTAAGCTTATATAACAAGTATGTCAAATATGAAAGTATTTAATTTTTACTTAAAGAAGTTTTATAGGTACATTTTGATAATTTCAATCCATTACTTTTGATCAATATATGCTTATTGCTTTGTCACTTTCCAACTTAATATTTAACGTCTTAGTGTTATTAATTAATTTAAATTAATTTATACTTCAGGTGGCTATGTTGGTGAGTTTGAATGGAAAGATCCTGTTTCAGAAGATGAGATGTAAGTACATTATTTATTTGATTTCATATCATAGCATGTATTTCAGAATTTGAATTAAAATATTTTTTTTTGTTCCAGAGTAAATATAACCTATGTTGACAAGGATGGAAAGAAAATCAAAATTAAAGGGAAAATTGGGGATAATGTTATGTTTCTAGCTCATAGGCATGGCATTGATATGGAAGGTTATAGTCTTTCTTTATGTTTTATTTTACCATAGCTCTGATTTGTTCACAGTGAGTAAATAAATAATTATTTTAAAAGGATTACTCAGAAAATTAATTAAAGGGATTTTGGTCAAATTTAAAAATAAATATGTTAATTGACAAAATCTTCAGATGAGATCATCTTTAATATTAATTTTCAATTCTAGTATCTCATTAGAATAATGTTTAATTTATAATTGAACCAAGAATAATATTACTGTTTAAACTTAAGTACATTCCTTTTAATGAATTATCTAAAATTTACCCAACTGTAATAATAAATTAGTAAAATAAATAAACCTATAATGTTCATCCATTTCTTGGATTTGTTTACATTGGTTTGACTTCTGAAGTTCTTATTAAATATTACATGTTTAAAATTGGAAGTTATTTTGATATTTCACTTAACAATTTGATAAAAATATGTCATTTGAATTTTCTCTCAATGGTAACTAAAACCATCTTAATGTAATTGTTTTTTCAAAAAACTTGTTTTAAAATTTAATTAATAACACATTACTAATGGCAAATGTATTTATTAATTTTTGCACTGGGTTACACCTTATTTTAATTCATCTCTAAGAAAATAACCTCTGTATGAGGTTTACATCAGATACTCTTCAAGAAGATAGTGTAAGCATGACACCAAGCCTTAGTTTTAGCTTATATGTTTTGATTGAGGTAAAATATTTCTCAATGCTCATACATGTTGCTTATCCTTTTTCTTAATTTTCTCTTAATAATTTTAGGAGCTTGTGAAGGATCTCTTGCGTGCACTACATGCCATGTCTATGTGAGTGATACACATTGTTCCTTGTTACCTGAAGCAGAGGAAGTGGAAGAGGATCTTCTGGATCTTGCACCATTCTTGAGAGAGAATTCTAGACTTGGTAATTTGTGTTTTTCATTTAATGTTTGAAATTATAAAATGTTGGCACATGTATGAAAGTGTTACTTCTTTCCTGGGTAGAAGGCATAACTTAAGCATTTTTTAACAGTGAGCTGCATATAATGAAAATTAATAATGTTCTGTTGTTATGCTGCAAAAATATTTAATTACTATCAATTGCTATACCCTAATGTTTTTTTTAATGATGTTCTTACAGATGGTGACTACTCACCATTTTATTGAAAAATAATTGTTTATTTGGTGACTTTATATTCCTCTCAAATATGTTGACTATGGGGCTACAGCTGTAAAATGTATACAGTAAATTCCAATTGAAGTTTTATCATCACCATGATCCTCTATATTTGTCATCAAAAGTTGTTTCAAAATTTTATTGGAAGTGTTCATCAGTTATTCTATTGTACGAGTAAGAACAAACAGGAGGCACAAAAAATATCAACTGTAGAAAATCAATCTGATGCAAAATGCTGAGTTAGCTCTGTAGGATAAGGCTAATTTTAAAAAGTCAACACCTACAATATTTTTCATATACTCTTACACTAGTTCTAAATACACCTCTTCCCTGATGAACAAAAAATTCCTTGTTCGATACCAAGTGATTTTTACTTTTATTTATATAGGCTGTAACAGAAGTGCACAAACTTAAAAGGGGTCAATACAAACATTTTCTCATAGCATTTTTTGCCAGAGACACTCTTGTTACTGTACAATTTGAGATTGGAAAACTGAAAAATTGAATTAGAAAAGCACACCTCACCTTACAGTTGTCGTCTAGCAAATACATTAATGTACTTTATAAATTAAAATACAACATACATGTATTTATTGGAGCAAGTGCTCAAAATGACCTCTACACAATGTTCATGATGATGGATCATCTCTGTGTGTGTGGACATTCCGCCAGGCCCCTTCCTCATGTAAAGGCTGTCTGTTTCTTTAACTTGACAAACATTCTTATGCTGGGAAATTGACTATATTCTTGCTTAGTTTCCTTCATCAAATATCAATGATCAACAACATTGGTGCAATGGGAGTGACACCTGCAGATGGTCATTTTCTTCAAGCTGATTAATTATTCTTGTTATTGTTTCTGCTGTTCCCACCAGTCCTGTTTGCTTCTTCTCTGGATTACCACTTCCAATAATTTTATTATCTACTGTAGTGTAATTCTTATGTTTTATGTTGAAGGTTGTCAAATAATTCTGCAGAAAGCGCTAGATGGCATAACTGTGACGCTACCTCAAGCAACTAGAAACTTCTATGTTGATGGACACAAGCCAAAACCACACTGATTGCTGGGAATGAATATATTGTAGATAATTTGTATATAGTGGACTAATGTTGATAAGATTAAGTCATGTAAAATATTGTAAATATGTTTGACTAATGAGGAAAGCTGCTATATTTTTTCTGAAAAATGTACTAAATTAATTCCTGTTTATGAAGTTAAATGATTGTGAAAATCATTTGTAAAGAATCTCATGTCTACAATAAAATTCATTAAATGATTCACATTCAGTGTGATATTTTCTGTTGTCAAAATATACTAATTAGATAAATAAGTGCTAAATAAATGCTTCAACTTTTCTGCAAATCTAATTATAACTCTAAACTTGTAACAGAGATTTGCATAGTGATATATTGTATACTCATTAGGTTTTGTGCAGTATCCTCGGTTCACAAGTTGCTCGAACATAAAGCACAAGCTATGTTTTTGAATGGTATATGTAAAAAGTGACAACTGAAAGCATTCCAAACAAGCTAAATAGGTGTATCAATATATTTTATTTAATTTATTTTTATATACATATTTTACTAGAATGCAATTTTAATGAATGTATTTGATTTGTAACACCTTACCAATTTAAAACTGAAGTCATTTTTATTTAGTTGATAGACAAATTTCTTCAATACCTTTGTTCTGGTTCACAAGAAAGCTACACAAGTGTTTCTAAAATAATTTTCAAGTTGTCTACAATAATTTGTCGTGGTAACAATGTTTTGTATGTCTGTCTAAACTGAAATATACATTTGACTATAATGTTTCACATTATACAACAATTGTTTTTACACAAAATGTAACACTTAACATTTCCTTTATTAAAAAATGCCATTTTAATAAGAAGTTATGTATTATTGAACTGCAGAATAATATAAAGAAAAAATCTAGCAAAATCAAAAGCTCTAGACGGTACAAATAATATCACAAAATGCCTGTGTACAGAAAATAAATTGCTATAATAGCAGATCTTTGATACATAAATACATAAAAATGACAATTGGGCAAATCAATATGGAACATTTTTTTGAAGAGGCCTACAATGCATAATCTGTAGACCATTTTCTAACCCTCATAAATCTTTAATAAGAAAAGTGTTTGGTTTTTAACAATATTCACTCCAAATGACTTGAGTAAAATGAATAACATTTTTTACATAATATAATTGAAGACTAGCTTTGACATAAGACAGGAGAGATGCTCCTCACCAAAGTAACAAAATATTTGATGTGGCATTTGTACTATTATTACATAGCCAGGAAAGCATATAATGTAATGAAAACTATTGAACTCTGTCAATTTTCCAATTTGGTTACATCTTTGTACTAATTTCCTTGAAAGCTACATAACTATCAAATACTGAGAATAATCATGGGAATTGTGGAAGATATAAAATTTTAACAGTGCTTGCCTTAACATTATACGCTTCCTAGAACATCAAATGAAATAGAATTCCCAACATGTCTGCAATTTTTGTGATTAGAGGAAAAAAATTGATGGCTAAATAAACTAATAAATTTCTTAATTTCAGCTTTGTTTGCAGACCATAAGCTATTGAAAAAAAATCTAGTACACTTTTCTTTCTGCAAATAAAAGGCCTGTTTCATTTTCACACTGACCACTAGTAGACAATATTATTGCATCACAAATTATCAGATTCCAAAAAGTTGGGTTCATTCTCCACCAACTAAATACATAT